>OX374646.1:3070000-5855000 GCA_947347705.1 Nymphula nitidulata
ATGCGTGAGTAGTGTTGCCAAGGTGCTACGAGCGTCTATAAGCTAAGGTGACAACGCGTGAGTAGTGCCCAAGATGCTACGAGCGTCTATAGGCTACGGTAACAATGCGTGAGTAGTGCCTAAGGTGCTACGAGCGTCTATAGGCTACGGTAACGATGCGTGAATAGTGCCCAAGGCGAGCGTCTATAGGCTACGGTAACCTAACTATCAGTCGTGCTGTACGATTATGAATTGTTTTGCCACCCTTGTCATATAAAAAAGATCCAATACTGTACCTTTCTAAATATGTAATATGTCCTTAATTTTTGATTTTAACATTATTATAAATGTTTGAAAAATTACTTAGTAATTAAAATAGATAACATTTATAATAATGTTGGTATTTGTAAAAATACTCGTTTCGGATGTTGAAATAGAATATTTCGACATTGTAGGGTGGACGTTAGCTCATAAACGCAAATACAAGATAGACTAGAAGAATTTCACAGGGATATCCCAAGTCCTGGGTGGCTCAGTGGTCAGAGCGGTCGCCCGGATTGCGAAAGGTCGCGGGTTCGATTCCTGCCTCAGGACGTGAAATTTTTCTAGTTTTATTCTATTTTAATTACTATGTAATATGTTTTACTCTAGGGGCAACACCATAAAAATCACATCAGTGCATAAAGAAGACCGCGGAACGTACTATTGCGTCGCCGAGAACGGCGTTGGAAAAGGTGCCCGAAGGAACATCAACTTGGAAGTGGAATTCGCGCCCGTTGTCTCTGTTCCTAGGCCGAGATTGGGGCAGGTAAGATGGGGCTTATTTATTTGTCTAAGCCTAAAACATACACTGTTTGTTACAATCGCGGTCTAAAAATGTTTACCACCATAAGATTCATAAAATCTGTGTCACAGGGTCCATGATATAATTTGATTAGACATAGAGCATAGATTTTTTCAAACACAAAAATCAATCGTAATATGATGGTAAGAAAACCTCATTTGGTAAAAAAAATCAAAATTGTAACAATTACAAATAAAGAAAGAAACCGATGAAAAAATAGTGGTAATCGCGTCTGGCGGAAAATCAGGAGACGCGGGTTCGAATCCCGCCTGGAGCATTTATTTTTTACAATAAAGTAGGCGTTTAAACGCATCAAAAACATTAAAATGTGATTAAACTTCCAAATATTACCTGAGAAACGAGACAAAAAAAATATTTATTTTATAAATCCTAATGTATATACAGTTGTCCTGCACGTATTGTCGAATTGAAAGCCGATCACTGTCCTTTGAACTGTCACCGGATTTATGTTATGAGAAAAAGACTAATAAATTTTAATTTGATCAGGCTCTCCAATACGACATGGATTTGGAATGCCACGTAGAAGCGTATCCGCCTCCGGCTATTACTTGGCTGAAAGAAGAAATTCAGTTGTCTAACAACCAGCACTACAGGTAAACATTGAACACATAGCTAAAATGTATTTTAAACTGACGGCCCATCCTGTGGTAAGTGGCTGCCGTCGCCTATAGGCACCTGCAATAATGAGGAAACAATAATAATAATAATACTATAAATATAGTCCAAAGGCATCGTCGGTATTTGTAAAAATACTCGTTTCGGATGTTGAAATAGAATATTTCGACATTGTAGGGTGGACGTTAGCTCATAAACGCAAATACAGGTAGACTAGAAGAATTTCACAGGGATATCCCAAGTCCTGGGTGGCTCAGTGGTCAGAGCAGTCGCCCGGATTGCGAAAGGTCGCGGGTTCGATTCCTGCCTCAGGACGTGAAATTTTTCTAGTTTTATTATATTTTAATTACTAAGTAATTTTTCAAACATTTATAATAATGTTAAAATCAAAAATTAAGAATAGTTCAAAGGCCACAAAATTTAATAGAACATCTAAAATTATTAGACTTACCTCAAAATACATATTTTAATATGCAGAAGGCAGTTATACTAAACACATGTAGGCGGCGAACCAAGATCGGTCGCCGTATATAAGAATTCCACCAAGGAGTTTTATATTATGAGAATAAATAGGCTAAAAGATCGAACTAGTACAATCGTGCAAAGGAACTAGGTCGTTATTCTAGTACTATTAGTTCATTTTAGTTCAGCGATCACTATGACCTGTCGAACTATACTATCGGACATAAATGGTTGCAATATTTGATATTCCTTCATACTTTACAGGCTTAGGACCATAGATCTTATTGCGATTAAAATAAGGTAATATTTCGAGTAGAGTACACACTCGTTCGTGGGACTAAGTCAGGTGATCGTTCATCGCCCATCACGCTCACACGTGCGCTTGTTCTTATCTTTCAACTCACTCAGTCGTAGCAGTTCGTTCGTTCTGACTCGACCAACTCGTGATTCCGACGGGACCCGATGCCGATGGTATCGAGAATGGTGAACTATACTGTCCTAAAAGACCGATTTGAATAACCAAAACTGAATAGTTCGTTCTCGTTCACATGAAAGAATTGCGTCTTAGTAGTACGTAGTACATGTACTACACAAGCCTAGATCGAACCTCTTTGGAAGCGCTGAAAGATGCAGTTTTAATTTTTAACACGCGCACGTGGCGCCATTTGCAAATGACGCCATTTTCATATTAGGAACGTCAAAGATTGTTGAGACTTTCCGACTGATATTTAAAAACAAAATAATATTTACTAGGTGGTAGACCCATATGTAGGGTCGTCTGGGTAGGTACCACCGCCTTTCTTATTTCAGCCGTGAAACAGTTCGCTGTGTTTCGGATTGAAGGGAAAGGTAGCCAGTGTTAGGCCTCAGGATGACAACGCACCTGCAATATCAAGTGCTTTTCCTTGTTATTGCAGGTGTCTATAGGCGGCGGTAACCGCTTACCACCAGGTGGGCCGTCAGCTTGTTTGTCATCTAGTTGTTTAAAAAAAAACTGGTGTTCCGTTTTCTCGCAAATCTGCTGAAAAACGTTATATGACACACGTGCGGATATTGGTTTTTACAGACACGTGACTATAGTAAGCACTCGTTTGTAAACACCAACTTTCTATACTAGTATGATGACTAGTTTTGACGTCCGGCTGGCTGAGTGATCTGTGCCCCAGGCTATTCAGTCAAGGGGTCCCGGGTTCAAATCCCGGTAGGAGCAAATGTTTGTATCATGAGTACGAGCATTTGATCACGAGTCATGGATGCTTGTATATTTTTGAAGTTTATTTGTAAAAATAATTATCAATTCTCCGTTGTCTAGCATCCATTATACAAGCTCTTAATGATGCTTACTTTGAGCTAGATAATTATTGTGAGTGTATGAATATTTATTTATACCTATACCACAGTATTATAATGTACTTCAAAGTTAGGTAACGTTTGATTTCATACTATTTAGGTATACGTTAAAATTATTAGATAACATAACATGGTAAAGTATGTACCAATTTTTAACCGACTTCAAAAAATATTATTATTATTAGTAGGTATCATAAATGATGTTCTGAATATTTGCTAGTTTATAAATAAATAATATCATTATTCACTTTCAACAGAATATCTCACTTCGCAACCGCAGACGAGTTCACTGACACGACGTTGCGTGTTATCACTATTGAGAAGCGGCAATATGGAATGTTCACATGCAAGGCGCAAAACAAACTGGGAACTGACGAGGGACAAGTTGAATTATTCGGTAAGTTGTGACCTGTTCCATACAAACAAGCCGTGTAGATATTACAATTTGTATGAAACAGCTGATTTATTTTCGCGTTTTCAAATATATTTTTTATCAAGTCGTGCTTATGGTGGCCAGCACTGCCACCTGCCTTCGTATTCAAGAGGGTCCTCCTAACCACCTATCCTGTATAGTAATTCCGAAATCATATTCTTGTACTTTTATTTCTCTACTTTGAAATGTTTAGCTCAACAATGTTTCGTCTTTGATATTTACCGTGTTTTTTTTGTCATAAAATAAAATAAATTACAACAATAAAAATAATTATAAAAGTCTTTGTCACAAAATTAATTTATTTACTTTAAATTAATTATCCGTGTACAAATAAATAAACCAAAAATTCAAAAATACTTAATCAATCTCACTATGACAATGCATGGTCGACTTTTCGACGTTTAGTTTTCAATCTTTCCATACTGACGCTACTTGAAGTGACGCTTGAATACAGTTCAAATATACACGTGTTACTTCGCCCGTGTCTCGGTCGGTACTGAGAGCTCCTGTGCTTACCCACACATTCATCTCACCTATGGTTGTTGATGATAAGGAAGAAGATGTAAGCGAGCTACACCCGGATTCCTCAACCACAGAGGAACTGGCTATCTTACCTCCAACTGCCGGAACACAACAATGCTGTTAACATTATTGTTATGGCGGCAGACTTAGGTAAGACAGTGGTCGCTAACCAGGCGGACTTAGAAAAGCCACCAACCGAACCGAACAGAAAATTTCTGCTCCCACGGGAATTAAACCCCGAACCTCTTGTCTTGATCTTAGGTAATTAATTGGTCTTACTAAAAACTGAGAAATTTAAATATCTGCATTCATAAGGTCGTCCTAAGTCCTTAGTAGGTACGTCAGATGATTTGAGCAGTCATGGATATTGAAAGGTCGCGGGTTCGATTCCTGCTCCAGGACCTGTTTTTTTTTAGTTTAGTCAAGTTTCTTATCTTTCAAACATTTATTAGAAATGTTAAAAATAAAATTCAGAATATAAATCATTTGCAATAAAAACGTTAAATATTTTTAGCACTATGTTTTTAAGGTTATTCACTTATGTATTAGAATTATGACGGCCTAATTCCCGATTTATCGAATATAATTCTCATTGTATTATTACAAAAATTTTTGTTCATTAATAATTTTTGAAAGAAAAAATAAATAAAATCTTAAAAGTCTATAAATAATGTTGTTTTTAATTGAATAATGTGTTGGTAATCAATCACATTCATTTATATGAAAATATAAATGTATGTGTAAATTAGTATAAAACATAACATGTGCGGGATTTTTACTGTTGTAGTATTACAATGTTTACTGCTCGTAATTTTTTTACTGACATTAAAAAACTACCTGTATTTAGTAATTAAAATATAAAACTAGAAAAATTTCACGTCCTGAGGCGGGAATCGAACCGGCGACCTTTCGCAATCCGGGCGACTGCTCTAACCAACTGAGCCACCCAGGACTTGGGATATCCCTGTGAAATTCCTCTAGTCTATCTGTACTTGCGTTTATGAGCTAACGTCCACCCTACAATGTCGAAATGTTCTATTTCAACATCCGAAACGAGTGTTTTTACAAATACCTACGATTCGTTAAGTTGGGGCAGTGCTTACATTTATAATAATGTTAAAATAAAAAATAAAGAATACTACCTGTATTTTTCATATAAAGAGTGAATACCCCACCGCAAAAAGCCGCCTCTATTACTAACGCAGTTAGGGCCGTCTTAAAGTCAAACTGTTTCGCTTAATGTGCTGCCTTCTGTACTAGTCGATGAATTACAAAATGGCCTCACCTAGTATCTGAGTTCTAGTGAGACCGAACTTTTCCATTTTAATTTTTTCATACCAAATATGCGGGTGTATGACAAATATTCTTTATTAATAATAATTTGAATAACATTAAATAAAATAACATGGCTAATGGTGACGCTATTTTGATGTACGGTGACGCTATTTTGATATTTTTCCTCTTCATAGTTTTCGTAATGATTTTTTTTTGTAATTAATTATAAAAAAAAATACTTTGATTTGCCTGTTTTCGCAGTTTTCCGTCATTACTGATCTTAGTTTTGTTATGAGTTTTATTTATTTTAATGATTAAGCTATTCGGAAATGAGTCAGCAATATAGGGTTAAGAATTCCTTCGTAATATTTTGATAAACTTATGCGAAATAGATAAGCCGTGATTCACTTACAATTTGGTTAAAAGGTTTAGTAATTGACGACCGGCTGCTCGAGTGGTCTGTACCCCTTGCTATACGGGCTGCTCGATCAAGAGGTCCCGGGTTCAAATCCCGGTGAGTGATGAGTACGAGCATTTGTTTACGAGTCATGGATGTTTATATGTTTATTTAGTATATTTCTAATATTTATTTACATATTATTATCAATATTAATCCGTTATCTAGAATCCATAACACAAGCTCTCAATGATGCTTACTTTGGGCTAGATAATAGGTGGGAGTGTAAAAAAAAAATCTTGACGTAATAAACAAAGACAGCATAGTCGATGAAAAATTATGCCACTATGTCTGCTACACGCTAGTCTGCTGAAATCGAAACCCGGGTTCTCAAACCATTACCCCACTGCACTCCTAGGAGCTCGGTGGCGTATTGGTTTGGTCTCTCGGGTTTCGATACGAAA
The DNA here is from genome assembly GCA_947347705.1 of Nymphula nitidulata. Classification (NCBI taxonomy): domain Eukaryota; kingdom Metazoa; phylum Arthropoda; class Insecta; order Lepidoptera; family Crambidae; genus Nymphula; species Nymphula nitidulata. Next base: position 3,076,363 of record OX374646.1, read on the forward strand.
AACAAAGCAACTTTCGCCATGGTCGATCCGGGGATCGGTCAATCAAAGTTTGTTATCTAGAGCTCCTCCGTGCTTCGGAAGGCACGTTAAGCTGTTGGAGCCGGTTGTTGCTGCAACCGCTTTAACCCACCAACCCGCATTGGGCCCGCGTGGTGTTATGGCCCTAAACCATGCGTTTCTCCCATGTAGGAAGGCTTGTACCCAGCTGTGGGACGTAGCTGTTGACGCAGCAAGCTGTTTTCAACCCTATCTGTCTTGACCATAACACTCAAATTGCCTAACTAATCAACACTATACAATAAAGTAGGCGTTTAAACGCATCAAAAACATTAAAATGTGATGAATCGTTTTGTTTCTACACAATTTTACTCGAACCCTCATCTGCTGACTCATCTTCCCGTGCATGTGCATATGCATGCTAATTTTTGTTTTGTTTTTCTTGCGTAGAAACCATAATTCCCGTTTGCCCCCCTGCTTGTGGACAAACGAGATATGGCGGTGGGGCGGCGTCCATTGCTCCGTCTGGAGCCACCATCATAGCCTTGTTCAGTATTTACTCTGCAATGGTGTTTAAAAGGTAAGTGCTAATTATCCATAACGGGCGAACACTCCGTCACTTGAGTTATTTTTTTATAATGGCAATATATTTTTTTTAATGACAACTTTAATTTCAACCAAATTTTAAGCAGTGCTCAATTCATATATTATTATTATTTACTTTTACGATGGGCCTAATTCTGGGAAGACACTAATTCTAAACTTAAGTACAGTATATCTCTTTCTCGCTACAAGTCATAGGAAAAAGATAGCAAGAATCTGTTTAGAGCTGTCACTTAAATTTAGATAGATTTCAAACCATAGATATTTTTAGACGGCATGTACGGAGGTGCCTCCTAAACACTGAATTTTATCACGTTCAATAAGGTCGAAAATAGAACGCACGTTTCTAAATGTCAAACTATATTACTGCCATCCTTTTCGAATTCATTTTAAGAAAAAGAGATGCACTGAACTTAAATTTAAACTTAGCATGTGTTCTCCAGAATTAGGGCCAATATCTCAAACATTTAAATGGTGTCTCAAATTAAATCCCTTTTTACTGAAAAGCGATTAATTTGATAAGCATTGTTAAATCACCCTTATTTCGTGCAGCATAAGGGCTGATTCCCTGCCTCTCCAGTTTACGTGGCGGCTTAAAACCACTTGAATCAATTCGACTATGTTAGACAAATTTAAACTGTATAATTGGGATGTTGCCTAAGTTTGAATCTGGCGCTATTTTTCACAAATTCGGAAAATATACGCTACTGTACCTATAAAAACAATTCAAACTTAAAAGATATGGAATATTGTTGAAATTGTACTGATTTGAAAATTAAAAAATTGTCAATTTTATTTTTTCAAAATTTATCAAAAATGTTAATGGTATTAGATAGCTGATATCAATTAGAACAACTATTATTATGACAACTATTAATAAAAACATACTAAATACATAGTTATTATTAATTTTGTCAGTATGCCCATACATTTCTTAGTAATATGGGAACATGTGGGAACCTGTTCCGTAGATTTTCTATGGAGCGTTTTTGGACGTTGCGCCGCAACATATTAAACATACCACTATATCTGTGAAACTATTGATCTTAGACATACTATTTCTTTTGCAATATTTCTTTAGGAGTGATAAACTTCTTATTTATGAAATAAATAAAAAGTTGTCAACTACCCTATTATTCGAATAAGATTGATTTTGCATTGCTTGTGGCCATCACTCCTGCTTCTACGCCGACCCAACAAAGCAATGTCGATGTATAAATTTATCATGGCTGTGTTATGTTAGTTGTTTTATATGATATTTGACATTTTCTCGATTTGTAGTTCATTGTATTGTGTGGGTTTAGTTAAATTATATTGTGACGTACATTTATATGTAATATCTTTACTTTTTAGGATCTATAAGTGTCGAATTTTATTAGTTTAGGATTTAAAATTGTCGAATTTTATTATTTGAAATTTTGTTTGCATGTTTGTTAGAAAGCATGTCTTTGGTAATTTCAAAATCGAACAGCTTTTTATTTATTGAACCGTAACTAAGTCGTAACGGTTGGGAAAGGTATCCAGTGTAATTACTGGGCATGGATGCCATTTCATCTTAGGGCTCAGGATGACAACGCACCTGCAATATCAAGTGATTTTTCCTTGTAGGTGTCTAGGCGGCGGTAACCGCTTACCACCAGGTGGGCCGTCAGCTCGTTTGTCATCTAGTTACATATAAAAAAATACTACCGCTTCTACGGATAGTTAGCTGTGGGGTAAAGCGGCGTAAGAAACGCATCCAGCTTTTAAATGTCAAAGTTTGAATGTTGTAATGACATTTACAAAATATTTATGCTATTTCGTGTCAATATCAATCAATCAATACACTTTATTACATCTGGACACAATGTAACAAAAAACAATTTGAGGATAGAATACAATAAGCGGCCTTATTGCTAATTAAATTTATATCGCTATATTTTATGTCAACATAATTATACCGGCTGGTGCCGTCCATACGACAATAAATAAAAACTTGCCTTATTCATTTGATAACTTAATGACATTTCTATGACATAATGCAGCCAATGTTTGTTTATATTATTTCATACAAATGTCATGAAATTATCAAATGAATACGAGGTTTTTTAAAGTAGCAAACCAATTCTATGAACTTAATATAAGCCAAGTTATATAGCCCATGTTTTAATTTATTGTCGTATTGACGGTACTATCCTGCATATCGATTCGATAGTCATTTAACTGAAGTCCTTCCATTTTTTTCTAATGATATTGGAATGGAAAAGTCGCAGAGAAGTTAACACACAATATATTTATTACACTCCAGTCTAATTTATTTGTATATAATAATTTAGCTGTAAAAAGTTTATAATATGTAGAAATTTAAAATCGTATTTTCTTAATTTCAGAGTCTTCAGTTCCCGACATTAACTTTTCCGGGTTAAGACGAGATCCCTTGTACTATTCCGACGCGAAAGCAACACATATCACCGCCATATTTACCATTGTAGTACCATTTTTTCTTAGCTGGTAACATTTTAGTAGGAAACTGCATACTAAATTTGAAGTTTTGATTTAAAATTAGAACTGTGCGGAGTTTTCGCCGCGATTTCCTGGCGACGATCAAGGTTTTTTATTACAAATATTCTGTTGTGAAATTGATGTGGTTTTGAGAGACAAGTATTTGTGTAAACGAGCAATATAAAGAATAGTAATAAATAATCACTTGGTGTGAAAGATGTTGAGAATTTTATCGTGTCTATTCTTCTCATCGAAGTAGCTTAATGGAAGTCATCATATATTTCGCGCCAAACTCCGCCCTGATTCATTGAAATGTGTTATTGAAAATTAAGGAAAATACTTGAGACGTAATACTTACGAATGCAGTTTAACGCTGTTTTTTTTATTATTACTCTCCCTATAAAGGGAAGCCAAAGGGATCTAATGCCCGGGCAGCCATGTCTTCAGTATTTCTTTATTTCTTCTTTTATTGCATTGAAATGCTGGTGTTACACATTTCAATGCATCTAAGGAGTATTTGACGCGAAATATATGATGACAGTCTCCATATGATGCTACTTGATGAGGTGGATAACCACAAAAAAGTTCTCATCGTATTTCACACCATAATCACTTATATTCTAATAAAATTTTATTTGCACGTCGACCCAAACACTTGATTTATAAAACTACACCAATTTTGTAACACAAAGTTCGCTCCGACACAATTTTTAATTATTGTATTGAAAATCTTGACTGACACCAAAAAATCCCGCCAAACACTCGTTTTTTACATTGTTTTCGAAAAAATAATGTTGAATGTCAAATAATTTTAAGACACTACCCTCTTAAGGGTTACGCCGCAGCTTAACAGACGTCAATTTAATGTATAAATTTGAAATGTACCTGACTTTGATATTATTCAGGTAATTATTCACCTGTCTTTGTAATGTAAATTAAAAAGTCTCAATTCGTGTAGTTTATCTGCCATATATCTAAATTTCATTTTAGATTTTTTAATGGTTTTAAACAGGGACTTAAAAACCGCTTTAACCGGTATCACAAAGTTCGGGTATCATTATTATTCGGTATCCAAATTCAGTGACTCGTAAAAATATCTAAAATTTTCGGTAGCGATTACACGCTGCCGATATATTAAAACTTTTAACGGGTAACTTAAAGATTAGGGTGTCTGTATTGAATCGGATACCGATCGCACAAGCTGGCAACGTTAATTGTAAAACCATTTCAGAATACGGGTATCCGACGTAAAAATTAGGGTACCGTTATTACGGGTACCCTTTAAATTATGGTATCCTTTGAATTATGGTTTAGTTGATATCTGGGTTTTTTCGATACCGCTATTATCGGTATTTAAAAGCGCAGAACACGGTCGGATACCGAAAAAAAACCGGTATCCGTTCAAAACCGTTTCATCGTTTATTATTGTCGTTTGTAATATCATGTCGTATCCGAGTTATTCAATCCCGTACTACGTTAGGTCTTCAGTCTTCGCATCGCTTCAAACAACCGAAAATCGTTGCCCTAATCAAAATTTAAGTCCAGTGCATCTCTTTCTCTCAATATGAATACAAAAAACACGGCTGTCGTATAATTTGTCATTTAGTAACGTGTGAGCAATTTTCAACCTTATTGTGAGATAAACGCAGGGCTTAAGATTCTCTAAAGTCAGCAGCCTTGAATTCGTGGCTGTCGGCAGCGCTGTCATACCTTTTGGCGTTTGTTTGACAACCGTTGGCGATACCAGCGTTCCGACGACGAGCAAGGAACTAATTAGTTGTTTATTTTTATTATCTTTATGTAAATACAATCAAATATTGAATGAAGTCATTGCGATAAATTTTAAACGCAAGAAAAACGAAGTTAATCTAAGGCCGTTCCGTGCCTTTCGACATGACGTTTGGCTATCACAGCTACCCCGTTCCGTCCCTCGGAGAGTTGCAACTTTTTGACGATCAATTTTGATGGTTAAAAACACTCTGACGCTTAAAAAGTCATATGTATTAGTGACCATCCGTCAAATGAGATGGGATATGTCAAATCTCATAAAAGCTACTTCTTATTTTTAGTTTACTTTAAATAAAAATGAATGAAAGTTTAAATACAGACAAAATACAGAAAATTTATTGTGGAATGGAAGACTTCGTATTAGTTTTAGATAAGGATTGAACTCCTTGTCAAAATTTCAGGTTCTAAAAACAACTTGAGTCGTTCCACACCTTAGAGCAAGACAAAAACCACTAGGAGTGTTTGAGTGTAGGCTCGGAACGTACCTCAGCATTGCGCAAACGTCAAAATCAATGGCAGATCGATGCCTTGTCAGACGTCAAGCTCGATGTCGAATATTTCTGTTTGTGAATCACACTGCTCCGTACTCGCCGTCTAAAATTATGGTTTCTTTGTTTGACATTTCTTGACAGTTACAGTTAAATTCTTGCTATCTTTCTCCTATACTTATTGAGAGAAAGAGATGTACAGTACTTTAGATTTAGAGTGTGTTAAAAATTAGTTCCAATGAACCTTGGGCACGGTTTTTGGTCAAAGATTTGATAATAAACAAACACTTTTAGTTGAAAATTAAATACTGGTAGCGAGTTTAGACTATAATTTACCTAAGTGTATGAAACAAAAAGCATATTATATATGTTATGACACAAAAATAACATATAAAATCTCAATAAAATAAGATCTAAAATTGACTGACATTGTGTGTTTTACATTTTTCTACAAGTATTGTGTAAGATAGTATAAATATGTGTTGTGATGAATTTTAAATATAAAATCGACGTAAAATAGTACTACTATTAGAAAAGCGTCAATTTATATTTTTCTCATTTTTTTCCAATTTTTTTATACTATTTAACCCCATGGGTCCGGAAGAGCCCTCATTAAACAATCCTTTATGCTATGTAAACCAATGAAAATTTATGTTTATTTTATTATATTTTAAGGCAAAATGTATTAAATATATGAATTCCAATATACTTGTGATTTTAAGTATTTCATTAAGATGAAATGTCGTAGAAAATAAGTATCAATTTTTATTTCGCACTTAAATTTATAAAACTAGCTTACATTCCTAATACCCATCTTTTGTAAACTAGACATTGTTCTTGTATTATTCAGGGGACAATTTGTTGCAGGGTTCGAAATTATCAAAAGAATTATTTCTCTTGAATATTATCGCGATAATTATCAGATAACTATCCGATAATTTACTAAGTACCTACGCAAGACAGATTATCAACCACTTTTATTAAGGACATCGTAGCCGTACAGTTGTATTGATAAAACACTTAAATCTTACATTTAAAACCTCCAATAATTATGAAGTCTTATTAGCGTTAACACATTCCAAAGTAAACTATTGGAATTAAATGATCAAATATAAATTATCAAGCTACATTTATCGAACCCTGGTTTGTTACACGACTAAAGTAATAATAAGTTTAAGTGCGATAATACATATTTAGCACCAGTGAGTTTAAGGTAATTATTTGTTAGTGCACATTACTAATTTTGACGACTTGTCCAATAAAAAATGCTAGTATTTATCAATGCGATAAACTATTGGTATTATTCCCAAAAGAATAAATAAATGTTTTTCAAGTTGTCGTTTAACCTGTCAATCATGAGATTCTAGACACAATTGTCATAGCCCCCGGTGGTATAACGCCGCTTGAGGGATTATAGCGCTTCATAGCAACGTTTCGGCCGAGACATATAGAGATTGAGATAGGACTGACTCAATGGAAAAAAGACATATTAGCGGCATGCAAGGTAAGCGAAAAGTTGCGGACATTTACTTTTGAAAGTAGTTTCTTATTGAATAGCTATCGTTTACCAATAATCGCATTGCGTCGCTTACCACCCTTTATCGGCTTTATGACGGAGAGTGCTCTGAAGAGCTTTTCGACCTTATCCCACCTTCCCCCTTCCTACTCAGGAGCACGCGTGCCGGTCTTCGGAGTCATCCATTCACTGTCTCCACCTCAACATCACGCACAAAGAAATTTAGTGCCTTGTTTCTTTGTCGGACTTCCAGAACTTGGAATTCCTTGCCGGCACATGTGTTCCTTCCTATATATAACATGGGGTCCTTAAAGAGAGGCGTGAAAAATCACCTCTTGGGCCGGCAAGGTGGAGGCGGCTAGAGCAGTGTCTGAACTGTACTAGCTGTCTTCGCATATGGACTCTTACCGCTTCACATCAGGTGGTGTTGAGTCATCTGTCGTGCTTTGTATAAAAATTAATTAATAAAAACTAAAAAATTAGCAAGTATTTAATTTTTAGTAGCAAAATCTTAAAATTCTCAGCCGTGAAACAGTTCGCAGTGTTTCGGATTGAAGGGAAAAGTAGCCAGTGTAATTACTGGGCATGGACGGCATTTCATCTTAGGCCTCAGGATGACAACGCACCTGCAATATCAAGTGATTTTCCCTTGTTATTGCAGGTGTCTATAGGTGGCCGTCAGCTTGTTTGTCAAAAAAAACCTGTTTGTGGTTCTACCCGTGTCTAGATACAGATATGATGAAATGTTTATCTGATTTTTAAATCCGTAATATGTTTCAGTGACCTATGGCATTACTTATAAAAGGTAGCATTAAATAAACTACTCGCGCATGCGCTATGTTTGTCTTTTTCTTCGCGTTGAGAATTTATATCTATATCTCTCTCTGTCTCAATCGAAACAAATATAACTCAAAGTGGAGCTATAGGATTGTAGTTCACTATTCATATATTTCTGTGCACTGATCAAATAGTTATCTCGTATAAGTATATTGTATTATATTCATTAATATTAAGTGCTGCTTCTAATCGGGCCGCAATTTGCTACCATTTGGTAGTAATTTTAAAAAACTACTAAATGGCAGTAATTGAAATCGGTTACATTGGCCTAATCTTGTTTGATTAATGTAATTTCAACCATAGTGGTAATAGTAATAACAGCTATTTTTGTACTCGCCTACAAATAGAATCTCAGTACTTGCTTTACATTTATATCTATCTGTATTATTGTATTATAATCTTGCAATTTTAGCATTTTTTTCTAAGGTACTTAGAACCTTAAAGACTTAATTTTGCCGATGTACAGACATCACATCTCAAAACATTTGGTAACATTGAGACATTGATTATTCGACTGAATCATTCACAGGTTTTTTATAACTTTCGTGAGATAAATAGTAACTAAACTAAATTTGGTTATTGTGTCTTTCCAAATAAACTAGAAAAATTAAGACTAATTTAAGTTAAGGAAGAAAGAATAGTGATTCACGATAAACATTAAACAAGTTACAAAGAATTGTTGTTTCATGTGTTGATTGCGTTAGGTTCCAAAATTCATAATGGACAATGTTATTATTAGAGATAATCTGCCTAATTCTGTAAGTAACGCTAAATCTAAGTTTAAGTTCACTGCATCTCGTTCTCTCAGTATGAATACAAAAAAGACGGCTGGCATATAATTAGTGTGTTTCATTTTCGACCATAAAGAACGTGATGAAATGCAGTATTTAGGAAACATCTTCTCATCTTCAATCTACTGTCTTCAGAACTAAGAACAATAACCCCAGCGGCCCTACTGCTGTAATGTATTGTCTTCGAAATTGCTATAGTTAATGGCGTCATATTGTGCCCGCGTGAATGTCGGCTATCGCACCAAAAAGTATCCTATGTCCTTCGCAAGGTCTTAAACTATCTCCATACCAACTTTCATCTAAATCGCTTCAGCAGTTTAAGCGTAAAGAGGTAACAGACAGACAGACATACTTTGGACTCTTTCTTTATGGACGAAGGCAATGTTGAGTGCAATTTTACTAACGAAAGCTATATTGCTTTCGTAGACTGCAGAAAATGACAAAATGACGTCATATGTTTGGCGGTAGGGTTGCTGTTATAATATTGTATAAAATAATGTTGCCATCTTATCCAGAAATAAACTTCCATTCAATAAACTACATCAATCGTCTAATTGTTTTTAAATTGCACAATTTTCACACAATAAGTTGCATTTATATTTCTATCACAATGTTTTTCTAGTTTTTATTATGTGATTTTACATTCAAGACGCGATGGTTTCTGACTCCTGTCTCTGTCATATTGTATGGGTTATAAAGAGCAAAATATAATTTTGAAATCGCACTGTGCCATATTGTGTCTCTTTCAGTTATATTTCGTCTCGTTTTCTCTTAGGCAGACAGAAAGGGACAGCGTGTCATCACATCAAAACGTGTATTTTTTTATAGTTATGGGTGTTCTTAATCACTCTTTGATTTTGACAATGTAAATGTGTTTTTTAAATTAGGTTTACAATTAAATTAATATTTTGGACTGCATGATTCCATCCATTTGAATGATTTTAGTATTTATGTAAAAGTTTTCTAATTTCATAAAGAATAACTGTGACTTGATCAAGGCTAAGCGGCCTCAAATTTTATCTTCATTCCGTTTTGGTTTTAATTTATTTAATAACAGTAATAAAAATAGTTAAAAATACGAAGTGTTTATACTATATTCGTGTTAGTCTACACAGCGAGTAGGACCGATTTTCGGTTGCCATGGCAACTAGACAAAGTAGGCAACTTATTAATTATAATTATTTTTGACTATACATAAAAAATCATTGTCATTTATGTGTACACACACGACACTATTGATCTTACTTATATAAATAAAAACTGCTACTATTACCCTATTGGTATCAACACTGAGTAACTTAAGAGACATAGTACTAAAGTGTTATTCAACATGTGTTGCTGGCCGTATCTAGATGTATAAAATATGTTTTAATGACTTTCTGCCACCGATTCTTGGTCAAGAGACATTATTTCTTAGTGAAATAAAAAAATTGTAATTTATTTTGATATGATTTTTTTGTGTACAAACTTCAATATTGCACGTATTAGTAGCTTTTGCGGTTTTTGTTTTTGATAAATAAAATTTGATAAAAAATAACTAGGTTTTTTATTTGAACTCCTCCGATATCAGAGATTTCTTTATAACTCTATGAAGTAGATAGGTCATTAAAGTTAAGTACTAGTAATTTCACCTTACACGGCTTTAAAGGAATTATATTACCAACAGATCACGTACGCTCAGATTATGGAATGAGCTCCCTGCAGGTTTTCTCAAATGAGTACAGCATGGGTTAGCAGCGCCTCTGTTGAGAATTATTGGAAACCACTTTTGACATGGATTTGAGAGTTAAACACGACCATTTCTTCGACACACACCAATATATATTATTTTGTTGTTCAATCTCCCCGTAATGGGAAGGCAAAAGGAACTAATGCCCATACAGCCATGTCTGATGTGTTTGAGTGTATGTCACTTATCTATATGTATATTTGTAAGTATATGTATTTTGATTTAATATATTTATTAAATTTTATTTTCATATATTTAAAGTTTAAATCCCAAGTCACACCCAAGACCCTATCATAATAACAGCCCTTCTGCGACGTTTTTTATAATGTCGCAAAAGTTTTATGCTGAGATAGTGCCTTGTTGACTGCACTTATTGTTAAGTCTAAACTGTTTGTATTTGTCTATTTTTTTTTGTTTTATTGTTTAAGCTTCATGTTGTATGTATGTTATGTGCATGTCAAATAAAAATATTTTTCTTTCCTTCTTTCTTTCACTTCTGACCCACCGTACCACCGACCATGCCCCTAGTTGTACGGTGGGTAATTATTTTTCTTTGCGATACCATCGTAGTGCTGAGACACGGATTGCGATTTTGTGGAGTAGTAACCTGTAATAATAATGGGTCACGTTTTCTTCTCAGAATTATGATCGTTTACGTTTCGATCGATTGGAACTTAAACTAAATTACTGAAAGTAATGATAAATTTTGTAAATTGTTCTTAAATAGGTATACAGGGTGGTGACGACAATAAATTAAAACATGGGCTATATTCATAGTTTGCAGTTTTCAAATCAACATAATTATTTGATAATTTCGTGACATTTCTATGAAATAATTTAGCATTGGCTGTATTATTGTTATGGAAATGTTAAAAATATCAAATGAATCAGATCTATTTGAAAGTTACAAACCAATTGTATGAAGTAATATAATTATAGACCACGTTTTTAATTTATTGTCGTATGGTCGACACCACGATTTAATAACTATTATCAATAATCAATATTAATCGTTAATCATGATTAACTTTATAATTTTATTCGTCAATGAGATTATTTTTTTACCAACACTGCTGAAAAGCATGGAAATGTCAAAATAAAAATGCCGTTTATAAAAAATACTCCACATTTATTCCATAAATTCTACAACCATTAAATTCCTTGTGGCAGTACCGGTACTACCGGTTGCTCAACAAAAAAAAACTGTCATATATCACTAATCTGTGGTCAGAAGTAGGTATCGAATGTGTACATAACAAAGTATGTCCTCAGTAGTACAGTTTTTAGCATTTACAAAGACCCTTAATTCAGCTATCCTTTTGATTGTAAATAAAAATAGCATAAGTATTATTCAATATGCGTATTTAATGCCCAACCCCTTTATTTTTTTGCTACACAGTATTGCAAAACTGACAATGGAAGCCATTTTGTTAAACAACATGGTATTACATAAAATTATTCTATTTTCAATATTTACAACTTATCACCACTTTTACCATGTTATTAGATACTTAAACTTTATTACAACAATCCTCCATTTTCCATTGATAAGTAGGGAAAAATACTTTGCGGTAAAGTAAAGATGTTTCATTATCCGGCCAAGTATATGTAGGTACAGTAGGTACCTATCTCAAAAAATCAGGAAAAATCTGAATCCGCGAAAAATACCTACTAATAATTCGTTTTCATGCATAGTTTCTTTTTACCAAAAGTTGAAATTTTTCGTCGTTGAAATTATTCACTATGGCAATATGGCGGGCGACATACAAGTCAACTGAATGTCACCAAAGTGACATAGGCGCCATGATGAATATTTAACTGTGTTGCGTTGCGGTTTTTTCTATAAAAATTCTTGTTTGTAGATAGCAACAAAGCGCATAATAATAAAATGGACATTTGATCACTCTTCTGCATATTATTACCTATTTTTCTAGTATAGTGTAGGTACCTGGCCGGGTCTCCATACATATTTAAAACATCTGTTTTTACAATTATTTGGTCCGTGGTAACTATTTTTAAGGTAGAAGTATTTTTAAAATTACAACACTCACTGCCGACACTTACTCAAATGTCATATAAAATGAGTCCCTCCAATTGTATGCAGTGTTCAATTTGAGATTTGTCTATACAAATTATTGATTTTGACATAATAATAAACTCGAACGCTTCATATAAATTGAAGGAAACTTGAATTATTCGGCCGTCAGACATCCGGCCGGAACCGGCGGGCGGCGGAACAACGCCTAATGTATGTAGGTACAGACGACAGCACATCAAGCGTAACAGTTGCATTACGAAAGCCGCCTCTATTGCGAGCGGAGTAAGGGCGGCCTCAAGGACAAAGGTCAAGGAAAACAGTCAATGTAATTATGTATGTAATACCTACATAATTACCTAATAGGTACCTATTACATATCGAAAGCCGATATGGTTGAATCTGGAGACAGTTAACTGCCTAGACAGATCGCCTAGTATACTAAGCCTTTTTGTGTGATTGGTAGGAAAACTGCTTGTGTTGGTAGGATGACTGCTTGTATGGTTTTTAGGAAGACTGTGTTTGTCACTAAGACTATTTTAGTGATTGAAAGTTCAAATATAATTTTGTGTAATTGGTAGGAAGACTGCTTGTGTGATTGTCTAGAATACTGCTTATGTGATTGAAGGTTCAAGGATTTTTTATAACCGCTTCAAAACCGAAATCATTGAGGTCATGAAAAATAACCTTGAACATTACAATCACACAAAAACTTCACTTCTAGACAGTGAACTATCTGCCGGATTCAACCAACGGCCTTCGATATTATGTACATTTTGTCTCTTATCTCAATTCGATATGGCTCATAATCGCTTATATCTCTTTGATAATGACTGTAAGTATCTACCTTCTGAACCATGAAGGTACCTGCCCGCCTAGCATGACCACCGAAACGCGATATGATAAAATTTCAATTTCGCGGTTATATCCAATGATTTTTGACAGTTCAGCGATAAATAGCTTTATCATATCGCGTTTCGGTGGTCATGCTAGGCGGGCTGTAGATATACAAGATGTATGTAACACTCAATATACCAATTTGAAGTAAGATTTACTACTGCTATCTCACTTCTTCCCACGTGCGCTATTGTCAGTAGGTACAGTCGACCACAGAAGTAGCCGAACACTTTAGTACCATGTCGCAACGACTATTGCGCTCGTACTAAATAGTGCTACCGTACTAATAGTGATGCCATAGTTATTGTGACATGGTACTAAAGTGTTCAGCTACTTTTGTGGTTGACCGTACCTCTAGTAGGTAAGTGTAGGTTGAATCGAATTGAAACGTTATTCAGTTGTCAGCTGTCATCTATCATCATTATGACAGCAGCGCCTCTTTTGTGAAATACTGGAAACTATGTAATGTCTTCTATTTTCTTATAGAGTAACGCAATCGAGGGCAATACTTTTCTTTTCGATTGAAACTACTCTATGAGTACAGACCTCTCTTTCTAGCGACAGTATTAGAAAGTATGATTCGACCACCGTGAATAAGAGAAATATAATTAATCCAGAATTGTGTCTAGTTATTCATCCAGTTTACACACAATGCATCTGGAAATTAACTTTTATTACAAGCGCATTTTTGAACCAATATTGTAAACCTATTTGAACATTAGAACTTAACGCAATTTGTTTTTGTTTATTATTAAAATATCGCAACTAAAATTGACCAGATACCATATAGAACCAATGTGTAGAAAATAATCCTCACTATCTGATGGAGATAGTATAATCTGGAACAAAGGAAACAAAAATAAAACAAATTAATACCTAAACCCCTATTTAGTTTTTATGCTCGGTAGTAATCTATTCACACACGATGATGCATAATGCAGCAGTGCGGTGTTTGTCTAATATCGAAGGCCTATTATTAAGTCCGCAAGATAATCATCAAGCAGCAATATAATTATCAGGCTAGGCAGATCGTCTCGTAGTTCTCGTACTGAGTTTTTGTGTGATTGGTAGGAAAACTGCATCTGTGATTGGTAGGAAGACTACTTGTGTGATTGGTAGAGAGACTGCTTGTGTGATTTCAAGGTTCAACGATTTTTACAACCACCTTAAACCTAAATAATCTAAATTATAAGTGGTTATCAAAAATAACTTTTAATTGAACCTACATGTCAAACATACAAAAACTTTTTTTTATACAAAGCACGACAAACACCACCTGATGTGAAGCGGTAAGAAGAGTCCTTAGGCGAAGACAGCTAGTGCAGCTTGTGCAACAGTGTGTTTAGTGTTTACTTTTCTAGCCGCCTTCACCTTGCCCGCCCATAAGGTACCTTTTCACGCCTCTTTTGAAGGAACCCATGTTATAGGAAGGGGGGAACACATGTGCTGGCAAAGAATTCCGAGTTTTGAAAGTCCGACAAAGAATCGAGTTGCTAAACTTCTTTGTGCGTGGTGTTGAGGTGGAGACAGTGACTTGATGACTCCGAAGACCGGCACGCGTGCTCCTGAGTAGGAAGGGGGAAGGTGGGATAAGGTCGAAAAGCTCCTCAGAACACTCCATGATAAAACTCTTCAATATTAGACGATCTACCTAGGCAGATAACTATCTGCCGCTTTTAACAATCGGCCTTCGATACCTAAGTAGGTATACGATTTTATCAACGTACCTAAAATGAAGTTCATAGAAATGTTTTGCGTCTATAACACAAGACTTATTCATTTGTTAATTTCATAACATTTCAATGTACTAATGCAGCCTACAGAATAGATCTCCGATTCTAATTTAATGTAGTCGACACAATATTGACGTATCATCAGGCGGGCGGTACGTTTATTATTACGACAATCATCATCATATGTATATGTCCTACAGCTGGGCTTCCTACATTGAAGAAACTCACAAGAAGTCACGACCATCATCACCACCAGCCTATATACGTCCCACTGCTGGGCACAGGCCTTCCTACATGGGAGAAACACATGAGGAGCTTGGGCCCTAACACCAATGCGGGCCAATGCGGGTTGGTGGGTTAAAGCGGTTGCAGTAACAACCGGGACCAACGGCTTAACGTGCCTTCCAAAGCACGGAGGAGCTCAAGATTATAAATTTGATTGACCCATCCCGGGACCGACCATGGCGAAAGTTGCTTTGTTTTCGTGATCGAAACCAGAGCGCTCAAACCACTACGCCACCGAGCTCCTCACGACCATGGATGGATTTAAATGTCTCTTTGACCTATGCTTTGAAGCACATTCGAGTCGCCGAAATGTGAATCAACGTGTGTGAACCTTCTTACGTCCTGTGTACGAATATTTAATACCTTTTCCATTTGATCCTTGCTTGTGGCAACGTGTCGTCACTCTCTTTGAACAGGTACCTCCTGATGCCGGCGATGTACTCATCGAAGTACTCACACCAGTCGACCTCTGACATGCTGAATGGAAATATCTGTAAACATAAGATAAAAGTATAAATAGGTGTCTGCCTAGGTATCCGGCCATCTTAGCAGGACATATAGGAGCCACAAATAAAAACCTGGTTAGATATTTGAACATTAAGCGAAAATAAATAACATTAAGATATTATAACAACACATTAGACCATATGTAAGTCATTTCTAGCTTCAATTTAATTGTAGGTATCTATGCTACAGGCAAAAAACGCATCATGTAAATATGGGTCTTAAGTTTCAATCGAATCGAATCGAAACGAAAACGATCATTGCCGTGTTCCCCTCTCAAATCCATATAAAACATTGGTTTCTCATAATTCACAACAGAAGTGAATGCGTTTACATTTTTTGTTTCTTTTTTTTCCGCTGCCGTTTTCATACGATATGACAGTTTTTTTTTATACGAAGCAGCTCAGCAAATGACGTCACACCACCTGATGTGAAGCGGTAAGAAGAGACCATATGCGGAGACAGCTAGTGCAGGTTGAAACACACTGTTCTAGCCGCCTCCACCTTGCCCAACCATAAGGTTCCTTATCACGCCTCTTTTGAAGAAACCCATTTTATAGGAAGGAGGGAACACGTGTGCTGGCAAAGAATTCCAAGTTTTGGAAGTCCGACAAAGAAACGAACTTCTTTGTCCGTCTATTTGTCAGACAGTCTATGTATGTCAGTCTGTCTGAATTGACACCGATTTCAAAAGTTGATAATAGGGATGTTGCCTAGGTTTGAATAATATGGCGCTAACAGACGTAATATAAAAATATTATTAAAGTATACAGGGTGGTGCCGTCAATGCGACAATAAATTTAAACATGTGCTATATTAGTCCATAGAAATGGTTTGCCACTTTCAAAAATATCGTATTCATTTGATAATTTCATGACATTTGTATGGAAAGTGTAACGTTGGCAGCATTATTTCTAGCCACAGACACAGACATCGGTGTTATTATAACAACTAAGAACCGTATTTTATCAGAATTCATAAACCCACAATTGTAATTCTATTACAGTTACTTTCTGCACTATATTCTCAGAAAATTATATCTATAAAGTGTCCTTCATCATAACACTAATATTCATTTGATTGCAGGTGAAAACGGCACGAATAACAGATGACAGAGCCTACATTATTTCCATTCTTGGCCACTATGAGCGCTGCAGTAGATTATATTAAGCGAATAGTGAAAAGTCGCGGGTTCGGGTCGTAATGTTCGAAATAAATATTCGAATAGTTATAACTACGACAGTTTATATGTTACCTTCTTGTCGGCTTCTGTGGTCTTATCCCACAGTTCTCTGGTCTTCTGGTTACAGAAGGTGATCTCTTTCGTGCAAAAGTAGGACAGCACAGAAGAGAACTTATGGATCTTACGGTAGACTTTCAACATTCTGAAATGAAGAGTATTATAAATACGAAACATAAATAACTATATCTGCGTGAAAAAAGGAAAGGAGGTAAAGGAAGATGCTGTGAAAGTCATAAAATAAGTATCATGTCCTCAGGAGGAGTCCTGAAGACATATGATATTTTTTCTAGTTTAAAAATCTATCCGTCGTACCTTGGGCATGTAATTTCGGTATTATTTTCAATCTCATTATGGTATTTCGGTATTGGACTTCAATATCGAGATCTCGGTATTAATAGATACCAGTAAAAACCCGTTTTTTGGATGATTTTCAAACAATTATATTTATTTAAAATCTTAGTTGAAACACTAACTGTCGGTAATTTTTACTTGTAATCTGATAACGTCCATATTTAACCATTTAAAATATAAAATTTTATCCTATCTCATTTTTCTTAACTGTCTTCAAAAAGGAGAAGGTCCACAATTCGTTTTTTTTTGCTTAAAGTCTTGCTTTACCTATATTCTTCTAAACATAAATAAAAATCAATGTTTGTATGTTTGTCGCTTATGCGCTCCGAAAATATAAATCAAATTGTGATGAAACTTTAGGAGGGTATTTTGAGAACGCCTGCAAAGGTTCCTGGATTATAAAACCACTTTTTGATATAAGAACAGCATTTGCTTACTCAGGCTGCTTTCCCACGCACATCGCCAGCCCGTCAACCAACGCCGCTGGTATCAAATGAAGAAAGAATTTTAATATGCCGTTCAAGATGGCCGACTTTGTTAACGTCAGGGAAATGTACCTGAAACAGAAATCCATGAATATAAGTAGTCTCCAATAATTCTCAACAGATGCTGACCTTCGGTATGCCTATCTTAAGTTTTTTGGACAGCACTTAATATTTTAAATGTAACAATATAAAACTTTAATTACCAACATACCAGATAGCATTCGAGAAGGGGTGCCGGTCGATTCTCGCCATGTTCTCAGCCATGAAATCGCCCCATGTTATTCTGTTCTCGACAGAACTCACATAGTTGTATATTGGTGGATCTTCAGGTGGTATGCTGGACAGAAGAGAGTCGTCAGTTAATTATTCCACCTAACAGGCCATGGAAGTGGGAACGGGGAGACTTGCATAAAATATGTAGGTAATAATATTGTAGTTCATATAATAATTATAAATTATATAGATTGTATAAAATATCGCAATACCTTTACAAGGTTGATTTGTAACTCCTTTAAGACCTAGACACTTACTATATCATTGTACAATATTGTTGCAAATTTATATGGCGAATAAATGAATATGAATATGAATATGAACTAAGGCATAATAAAGACCAAGATTGATTAAGATTGCTTGTTGAACAACACTATTTTTTTTTGTATTTTACAAGTTTTAAGGACAAAAGTATTTTTATATTCTTATTATACTGCCATCTATTGTTGAATAGTTGAACTAAATTCGCCGTTAGACTGCCATCTATTGGAGGATTTAGAATTAATTACAGAGTACTTCCAATTCTTGCTAGTAGATGGCACTGTAACATCAAACTTAGAGCACCTACTCGTCAATAGATGGCACGGTAACGTTAAAATTAGCTCAACTACTCCTCAATAGATAGCGCTGTATAACGCTTAGTTCACCTACACACAATAGATGACAGCAATATTTATTTAACAAAGAAGTTTTCAATTCGGTTGGTATGTTTTTTTCTTCTATATATGGTGTACATACATAAAAAAAAAAATTATCTACGTGACGTGATCGACTGGAACTATGTCCGCTGTGACAAATTCGTGGTTTGAAGGATTCCCGTTTGAAGGAAACTATAAATAAAAAAGTTAAAATTAATTGTTTCCTATTTTTTGGTTTTTTACCGACTTCAAAAAGGAGGAGATTATCAATTCGGTTGGTATGTTTTGCTTTCTGTGCAGCCGGTTAGGTCGGAATTTCTTATCCGATTTACCTATAAAAAAATATTTAAAATCGATTGGGTGGTTTGGTTTTTAAATCAAAATAACTGGAATAATTAAGTAGTCTACGTATGCGAAATTGCGGATTTTTCCTTTCCTATGACTTTTTAGAGAAATGATACGATAGTAGGAAACAATGGTAATGATTTGCTGATGGCGTGATGGTCAACCATATATCTAGCTTTGACCTAAGTAAGTTACCATTAAAAATTGTGAAAAAAAAAATCAGTACTAGGGACTTATTGCCTAGACCTAGAACCAAACAATACAAAGTGATCAACCGACATGGCGAATATGGCGGACTTCTACAGATGGTGAACTAAGTTTTTATGCTGTTATACAATATGGGTATCAAATTGACTGAGAATTCTGTCCAGTGATAACTAAAAACTTTTTAAAACAAGGGCTAAAAGTAAAAATTTGACGGCCGGCTGGCCGAGTGATCTGTGCCACTTGCTATACAGGCTACTTGGTCGGAAGGTCCCGGGTTTGAATCCCGGTAGGAGTAAATGTTTGTATGATGAGAGTATTTGTTCACGAGTTATGGATGCTTAGATGTTTATTTAGTATATTTCTAATATTTATCTACATATTATTATCATTATTTCTCCGTTATCTAGTATCCATAACACTAGCGCTTACTAATGCTTACTTTGGGCTAGATAATAGGTGTGAGTGTATGAATATTATTATTTTATTATTATTTTCCTATCTCATACCGTGATTACACAATTTATATGATAGAAAAGCTTGTCCCGAGATTTACCTGTATGGATGAACAAGTAAAATAAATAACTTGATCACAATGTAGGCGATGGTTAAGGAAACGCCCGATGAAAGGAGTAAAATGGTATATTTAAAGCGGAAATTACAGGAAATATATTTATAAAGCCTAAATAATATTGAATAAAAACCAAACGACAAGCTTCTTGTCAAGTCACAAAAGTCTATAAGGCATAGACGAAAACAGCCAGTTTTATCGCCAACATCTGATTGATTTTAATAAAAAAAATGTCAGACTAAGTAAAAACAAGTAAGTACTGTATACCTAAAGACGGTAAAAGTAAGACGATTTATGATAATAAAAGTTTTAAAGGAAAAGCTTAAGGGGCTACCTCGTGCCCACTAGCGACACCAAATGATTGTTATTAATTATGGTGAATTTAGAACATAATAAACAAAAACGCTTCAGAGAATGGCTAAAGAACGGTATTTGTATTTTTTAAAGATGTATCTTGTTTATAGTGTCTACCTATAAGTAACCATATTTTTTATTATTGTTAAAAGTGGCCACTTTCGGCAATAATGAAAAAATAGGTTACATGTAGAGGAATATCTTATACCGAGTACATCTCAAAAAATCACAAATATCATTCTTTAGTCATTCACTAAAGCGTTTTTGTTTATTGTGTTCTATATTCACCACAATTAATATAAATCAAGTGGTGTCGCTAGTGTCGCCGAGGTATCGTCTTGCATTTAATTAAATAAAAACCTGTTTTTAAAAAAGATTTTTACATACCTACTTACTTTTAGTTTTTAAATTGGACCTTACCTTTGTTTATAGACTGAATGTACATTCGCCGCTGCTACCATCAGGCAATTCACCACGTGATCGACTGGAACTATGTCCGCTGTGACAAATTCGTCGCACTGGAGTGTTCGAAGGATACCCGTAACTAAAAATAGAAAAAAGTTACAATGAATTATTGTTTCATATTTTTTGGTTTTATTTTTGTTTTTTTTTATAATTTGTTTTTTTTTTTTTTTTTTGGTTTTTTATTTTTTTGGTTTAATTTATTTCTATTCTTTTCCTAAAGATAAATGAAAAAGCCTAAATTGAAGAAGTAACCAGGGTAGTTACCTACTTCTTCAACCACTGTTTTATTTTATTTTAAACGGAACAAAACACTATATAATAAAGTAAATAGGTATTATTTTCATACATACTAACTAGAATTGCAGTCCCAACGAATTATTTTAATGTCTGCTGATCAGTCATTTATACAAAAAATTCCATAGGATAGCCCATCGAGAAAATTATTAGTGTTGAAACACAATAGAACACAACATTAATTTGACAAAGTTCTAAAGTGTAACACTTATATTGCAATAATATTTATTCACTTTTAACAATCAGACTGTTACTGCAAAAGTAATGGACGTTAGAAATGTCCATATGTTTTTGTATTGACGTAAACAACATCTTATTAACCGACTTCAAAAAAGGAGGAGGTTCTAGGTTCCACTGTATGTATTTTTTTTGTATACGCTCCCGGGCCCCATGTTGGGCGCCAAACTGTCGCGTTACACCTACTCCCGGGAGGAGAATAAGCGTAACGGAGCCGGGGAGAAAACTGGAGAGAGGAGAGAAGGGAAGTAATTAGGGAAAGCTCTATACTACAAATATAAGAGAGAGGTTAGGTTAAAACAATATGTACATTTATTTACACAAAAAACACAAAACAATATTCCTAGTGTCCCTAGGGAGGTAGCACTGTATGTTCAATGATTTCCCTGTCAATTGTGAACCGATTTTCAAAATTCTTTTTTAGCTTACCACTGCCTACAGCAACTCCGGTGGGTCCATACATGTTGTCCAACCAGCATTTCAATGGTTCCTTAACCGTTGACGTCACTGGCAACAGACAAATAATGACATCTAAATTAAGTATTTCATAACGACTCAAATAAATAACAAATTCCAATAACGAACGTTAAATTACGCATTGCACTAATTCACTGGCCCTAATTCTGGAGAACACATGCTAAGTCTAAATTTGAGTTCAGTGCATCTCTTTCTCTCAATATGAATACGAAAAGGATGGCTGTCATATGATTTGACATTTAGAAACGTGCGTTCAATTTTCGACCTTATTGAACGTGATAAAATGCAGAGTTTAGGAGGCACCTCCGTACATGCCGTCTAAAATTGTCTATAGATGGTTCCTTTCAAATCTGTCTAAAAATTGACAGCTCTAAACGAATCCTTGCTATCTTTTTCCTATTACATATAGGGAGAAAGAGATATGCTATACTTAAATTTAGACTTAGAGTGTGTCTTCAGAATTAGGCCCATTGTCACATCACGCACGAAAGTTACTCGTTTATTTGTCGTGCTTACAAAACTTGGAATTGTTCCCTCCTTGCTATAACATGGGTTCCTTCAAAAGGCAGCTTTTGGGGCGGCAAGGTGAACGGCTACTAGAAAAGTTGCTCAACCTGTCTTCGCATATGGACTCTTCTTACGTCTTAACATCAGGCGGTGTGACGTCATTAAACGTGCTTTGTATAAAAAAGCTGACATACCTATGGCTGGTCTGAAAATTCCTATAGGCATGCCGTTGGAGTTTGCTCGTAGTTCTTTTTCAGCTAGAGCCTTTGTAAATGTGTATGTGTTGGGCCATGCGCCGAGAATTCTGTAACAATTTGTGGATTTTTCACATGATTATTATTATTCAATCATTATATTACCTACTAACAAGTAGAGGGAGGGAAAACCCTTGCTGAGTTATGGTTGCGCGTTCGAACAGACCCCCAGATTTACGAACGGGAATAGTCGTTCAGTGAGAGTACAAGTAAGTATTAACCAATGGGGGAGTGATGGGCAATCAGAAGGCTGATGAATTGGCAAGAAAGGGCTCAGAAAACAATTAAGTGGGTCCTGAGCCCTTTCTAGCACCTTCGCATAGTTTCATAAACACAGCCATTAAAGAGCATGTCAAAAACAGACATAAATCTGAGTGGAATAAAACCTTCTGGAAGTGGCATATCCAAAGCCAGAAGACTACAGACTCTTTCTGCCTTCCTATATCTAGGAAGGCTAATGGGGTCTATATTCTGGACACAGAAAGAGTAAACGCAGGGGAGGCACAAAAGATCCCAATGGGTCGAAGTGCACTGTGACTTAGTCATGGCCCCACTATAAGATAAGATATATATAGTTAAGTATTAACCAAAGTTGAATAAACATTTTTGTTTTTTTACACGTATGCCTTTCGAGCAAATTATAGTCAAATTCTAATACCATTAAATTATAAAATAGACACGTAATTCAGAAGAAATGACGTGACAACGCGTATGACGAACTACGTGTATGACGAAATGCGTTTTACTTTTAATCTCCTTGGAAATTGAAATTGAAAAACAATTTATTTCATATACTATAAACAAACACACACATAAGGAGAAGAAGTTTCATACAAAGTAAACTTCTCATGTTTGTGATTGTTTATAGTTTGTGTATATGGCAGTATTTATTACTGCCAGCAGTGCTATAGCAGTGAAAAAGTCCCCTGCTCAGCACAATGTCACGGAGATGTTGTTGCAGTGACGCTGTTTCCAGACGGAGACTATTATGTCAGGAGATCAGGCCCCCTTATAGACATCTATCGGGAAAGATACGAACATCAAAATCTCTGTAACTGTCTCTTTTTATCGCGGTGCGTCACAGCTAGACAACATGTCTTCGAAACAGACTACGTGATCCGGCAGTTTCTGTATAAGTGGGTAGATTTGCTATCTGCTCACCTAGGTAACACTCTGTTGATGTCAGCATCTGTCAACTTGTCTATTTCCCTCTGCAGCTGCTCACACTCCGCCTCGCAAGGATAGAATTTTTCTTCTACAAAACTCAGATGGGAATTCGAATAAGCTGTTGAAATATGCATTAAAACCTGAAAATACAATTTGCTGTATTAAAAAATTGAAGAGATAAGCTTGACGCACAAATACAGGTTCCTGATTCGGTTTCCTGGTCAGGAATTCCAGTCCAGTCTCATCCCAGCTTGTAGTTCCCCAGATATGTGACTGGACTATAACTATGTCTACCTCCAAGAAATATCTTGTTTGCTATGCTTCACCCATTGTGTATATTCAATAGTAGGTACCTACTTCACAATGTCAGCCTATGTAGTTCTTCTTACTTCTTTCCTTCTACTGAGCAGAGGTCTTCCTACATGGAAGAAACACATGAGGAGGTTGGACCATAACACCACCATGGTAGCCCATTGCGGGTTGGTGGGTTAAGGCGGTTGCAGTTACAATCGGGACCAACTAAACGTACACGACGAAGCACGCAAGAGCAAGAGATAACAATATAGATTGACCCATCCGGGATCGACCATTACGAATGTTACTTTGTTTCGAAATCGAAACCACAGCGCTCTCACTATTTCTAACTAGTAGTTTCATCATCATCATCATCATTTCAGCCGAGAGACGCCCACTGCTGGGCATAGGCCTCCCCCAAAGATCTCCATACCGATCGGTTCTGCGCTGTCCGCATCCATCGGCTTCCCGCGACCCTCACCAGATCGTCGGTCCACCTTGTGGGGGGCCTACCAACGCTGCGTCTACTAGTAGTTTACTACAACAAAATTTAACTCTTTTCACAACAGCCAAAGAAATATATTCACGTTTAGGTAGGAATCTGTTCTGCGTGCTATGTGCCCTGCCCACTGCCACTTAAATTTGCTAATCCTATGAGCAAATTTAAGTGGCAGTGGGCCACCTAAATTTGCTCATAGGAGCAAATTTAGGTGGCCAAATTTAAGTAGTCTGTCAGTGACTTTAGTTCTCTTACGGATGTCATCATTTGTGATTCTATCTTGCAGAGAAACACTTATCATAGCGAAGAAATTCGACTACAAGCACTAAGGAATTTTTGAGGATCTTACGCAATTTCCCGAACGCCGCCCATCGAGCTTAATTATTTACTCACGTCTAATTTCTTCATATCCCTGGCCAATCTTAGGAGATGTAAGGGTGCCTGCACGTTTGTGTTGAGTGCTGCTCTTAGGTGCTCGTCGAATTTGACCGTTGCCGCTGAATGAAAGATTATGTTCACCTGAAATTTTCAAAATAAGCAACTAATGGTAGGCCCGTATGTAGGGTCGTCTGGATAGGTACCACCGCTTTTCTTATTCCAGCCGTGAAAGAGTTCGCTGTGTTTCGGATTGAAGGGAAATGTAGCCAGTGTAATTACTAGGCATGGACGGCATTACATCTTAGGCCTCAGGATGACAACGCACCTGCAATATCAAGTGATTTTTCCTTGTTATTGCAGGTGTCTATAGGCGGCGGTAACCGCTTACCATCAGGTGGGCCGTCAGCTTGTTTGTCATCTAGTAGTATAAAAAAATATAATTATAATAATGGGTGAATGCTACAGAGGTGGGACTAGACTTCCCGTTGTATTATAAAAATACAATTTCAATTTCAACCTTTAATTCATACCATAATGTAACAGATAGTCACTCACAGCAAAAGTGGAAGAGATGACGACTTTTTCGTTATGGAATCCCTGGCCATGAGGTTAGGCGCCAAATGGTTTAATACGTACTTAACTTATTATAAATCATAATCATTCTAGTAAATTAGTATTTTTTATCAATAATATTAGTAAATTTGTCTGGTTTAAATTAGCCATTAAATTGGACTGCTAGGCAGGTCGCTTAAATCGAAGAGCTTTTGTGTGACTGTTTGCGTGATTGGTAGGTTTAAGCTTATTTTATTTATATCCACTTAAAACCAAAATGATGTCGGTTAAAAATTGTCATTAAATATAACCTTAAACCAACCAATTAAACAAAACTTTTCAGTAAAAGACGATTCATTCAATGCACCAAGTCGTTAAATTTAATCGAACCAGCCGGAAAAAAAAAGTTTATGTGGTCCGATCGGTAGGACTAAGGCAGTAGGACCACGTGGCCAGAGGGTAATCGTTAAGTGAGTCTAGTTCAATTAACTATCGGGCTAGGCATTCAATTGGATGCCGGCGTTTAATCAGCGGGCTAGGGTCCAATTGGGTGGCTAAATCAACCAGACGGCTGCGACACACACACAGACCACAATGTCCACAATCCCAGTAACAGAGAGAGATATAGGAATACGCGAACATACATTCTCAGTGATGGTCTGCCTATCAGTCAGCGTAAGACCCAGACCTGCTGCTTCACAGTCTGCGGGGATCGCCACCAGCTTGTGCCTAAACTTTGGTACTTCTGCTTTGAGACGGTCGAACACCTGCAAACAAAGAGAAACTGATTTAATTTAAAATTCATACTTTGATTATTATTTGTTTTTGGTACAAAATTTTTTTTTCTTTCTTTATTCTTAAAGCTTTTGGCCTTCATCTCACCTGATGGTAAGTGAAGATAAGGCCTACGATGGAAGCGAGCTACACCCGGATTCCTCAACCACAGAGGACCTGGCTATCTTACCGCCAACTGCCGGAAAACAATAATGCTGTTAACATTAATGTTATGGCGGCAGACCTAGGTAAGATGGTGGTAGCTAGCCAGGCGGACTTAGAAGAGCCCTATCAGTTATCACCAACCAACTCTACGACATCTAGATTTGAGGTCGGTAGTGACAACCATACGAGTAGAACAGACACCTTTATTATCTGTTCTGTTTCATGGATATGAAAAAGCGTGATTGAAAAAGCACTTTAAAAAAATAGCAACGCCATCTATTGGCTCTATTAAGTACTAACACAATACCACAATACAGAAATAATAGATACCTACACGTGACCATAGAATTATAATGTATAGAGGAGACCCCACCTATCACTATTTTTGTATATTTTTATGTTCAAGCATTTGAACATAAAAATATATGGCTTATATAGGCTCTTACAAAAGAGGCTTGATCCTGTAAAGTGCTGTAAGGGTTGTTTATGGAATAGCATGTCAGACTTTAGACGTACCATCCTTATATCAGGGGCATAAGCGCTAATATCGAGCGCGGTTGACCTTACAACGAAATCACAGCGAGAGTTGAAAGAAATTTAACGAATTATTAATGATTGATTGAATATATTCCATTGTTTATAAAATACCGTTTTAATTTTTTTTAAAAAAATAGCTGTTAGTTATGATTTTTGTCAATAAAATGTATGAAATAGATTTTTTTTTCTCAATACTCCTCGGATAGATCCTGAAGCGCTTTGGGTTAAAGACAAGTATTAGTCTAAGGAATATTATGCACTATGTTTCAATGTTGGGCGGCACTTGGTCCAACGTCCATACAACAATGGTCAATCTCCTTTTACAAATAAACAACGTCTTCATCGCGAAAACTACAAAATCATAGATTTATTTATTGGCGAGTCAACAACGATAGAATAGAACGGTAAAAATTAATGATAGTATGAAATAAAAACGACGTATTTGTTAAATACTCTTTCAAAAAGTGTAACAATGTAACAATAAAGGTCATATCATATGTCAGGTATAATCATTTGCGTTAAGTTTTATGAGAATCAAATGTTAAACGTCTTATGCGACCTTAGACATAAACAAAACGTACTTCTAAACGCTTATCTTTGAAATCGTAAGGGCAATCGTGCAAAAACATGGTGGGTCGATTTTTGTGATGACCAGTGTATTTTGCTTTATTGATAAGTTTGGACCTCGAGGATTGGACAGTATGAGACTTCAAATACAAAATATTTATTTAGGCTTCTGCTTATTTGTTTGATCGTCAAAATAAACTAAGTTCACTGACTTAAGTATGTATATGTTGAACATAACAAGATGTATGTTTATTAAAATGTTTGCTTTGACACAGTAGTATTAACCCGAGTGTCAATGTCAAGAGTGGTCATCCTAACTCTTCGCAGAACAGTACGCTTGACCCAAAACAGTCAAAAGGATGGGTGGCCATAAGTGCGTAAGCTTCACAAAAAGTTGCGTCTTCTGTCATACGACAGCAAATACAGGCACAGGCCTTCATACATGGGAGAAACACTTAAGGAGTTTGGGTCATAACACCACTACGCTGGCCCAATTCCGGTTGGTGGTTTAAAGCGGTTGCAGCCACAACCGAGAACAGCGGTTTGACGTGCGCCACGAAGGAGCACTGTATTGCACAAAGGAGAAACCCCAAACTTAAGCCCCTTTTAGGCAAAGTCTTATATTTTTAGTTCCATTACATAAATTGTACAATTTTTTGAACCCTAGGACTAACAACAGAGTTTTTAAGCTTTAGGTGTGTATAATTTATAAGGAAAGTGGCTCCATCTATATTCTCCAGTCACTAAACTTCTCACTAGAGGGCGCTGAATAGATAATATGACCTAAATTATTTAAAAGGTCATTTTAAATTCTCGTCCGATTACTCCTTTGGATACTGAACACTTGGAGGTCCTAACCCCGGCGCATTGTTTTATCGGACGTCCTTACACGTCATTACCAGAAGAAGATTATACTTCTTCCTTCGATATTAGACTCACAAATTATCAGCAAATGATAAAATTGGGACAACATTTCTGGAAACAGTGGTCCGATAATTATTTGCCCGAACTACAGAAACGCTACAAGTGGAAAACTAGTCACCAAAATGTTGAAGTTTAAGAAGTAGATAAACCTAGGTAAAAAATGAAAACTTTTTCTGGTTATGGAAATCTTAATGTTTTTGATGCGTTTAAACGCCTACTTTATTGTAAAAATTACCTACAAATAAGAAAGAAAACGATGAAAAAATATATGCTCCAAAAACATATATGTCCCGCCTGGAGTATATCGTTTCATCGTTTTCTTTTTTTATTTGTAATTGTTACAATAATATAATGCTTTTTATAAAATAAAACGAAAATCTTGTAGACAGCACTTAAACCTAACTGTCTCATCCGGAATTAATTATAGCGAAAATTGCATTCTGTATGTAGTCGAAACCATAGCACTCAATATCCTGCGCGAGCTTCTGAATCCAAAATAGAGATGCGATATAGTAGTCAACGTGAACAATGAGATTTATAGAAAGCAACTCCATCGCCATCATGTCTTTTAAAATGGTCTATTCTTTCATAAAAGCTGTCTCATCATCATCATCATCATATCAGCCTATGATGTCCACTGCTGAACAAAGGCTTCCCCCATCGATTTCCAAATGGAACGGTTCTACGTAGACTAACATCCAACGCATCCATCCAACTTTAACGCAGCGCCGGAGGTAAGGGATCAGAAAACACTGACGTGGGTCCCGAGCCCTTTCTACCACCTTCACAAAGTTTCATAAACACAACAATTAAAGAGCATGTCAAAAACAGACATAAATCTGAGTTGAATAAAATACCGAAATTAAAACACTCCAAATCCTTCATAGGGGAGGAGGTAGGAGGATGGAGTAAATACATCTATGCAAACGGCAGAACAAAAGCTCGCTTCTTGATTGGGGCGCTCACAGGGCATTTTGCTACTAACCACATGCTACATAAAATACAACTCTCCCCAACACAACTTTGTCAAGCATGTGGTGAATGCCAGGAATTAATGATGCATCTCTTGTGTCATTGTGATGCCCTGGTTAGAACCAGAATGAGCCTTCTGGAAGTGGCGTATCCAAAGCCAGAAGACTACAGGCTCTTTCTGCCTAAAGATAAAGTAAGGCTAATGGCATCTATATGTACATATTCTGGACACAGGAAGAGTAAACGCAGGGGAGGCACAAAATATCCCAATGGGTCGAAGTGCACTGTTACTTAGTCATGGTCCCACAGTAAGATAAGATATGATAACGCACCGCTGGCCGTCTGCTCTGCGTGCTGTACCCTGCCCACTGCCACTTTAACTTACTAATCCTATGAGCTATATCAATGACTGCTGAAGCTGCTAAATGAAAAGCTGTCTAAATATAAGTTATTCCTAATCTTTTTCTACACGTATTGATGAATAGAGACATCCTATACTTAAAATTTATCATCATCACATCACCATATGATGTCCACAGTAGAACAAAGGCCTTCTCTATTATCCAAGCTGCACGGTTCTACGCACCCTGGTTTCCGGTACCTGGTTGCCACTAAAAGCTTAGAACATCAACGGCCCTCCTTTCTGAGACTGTGCCTTGCCCATTGCCAGTTGAACTTGACAATCGTATGAGCTATGCCAGTAACTTGGATTACTTCGAAGTCCTCATTTCTGATTCTATCTCGTAAAGAAACACCTTCATAGCTCGTCGAGTTACTGCGAACTTGTTGATAGGGCCTATAAACTTCTGTTACTAACTAATGCGTACATAAACGGAACCTGCTAAAGACAGGCTCTTGGTGAATCGCTTTAACAGAATACAGATACGCATAGCTTTTCTATTTGTCATATAGTTGCTATTGACTATGAATAAACATCGCAAATAAAAAATGTTTAAACAAACATCCTTATTCATCCTCCAATTATCGTCACAAACCATAAAAACAATGCAAATATGCACCGAAATACGTCACAAACGAACCGTAAAAGCTTCTTCAAACATTGGGATTTGCACAAACAGTTCTCGGATAAACAAACACTTTTATTTTACAATTGACAAGAAGATGGCAAAAACCCTGAGACGGTCTTGACACGATTTGTTTAAGATATTTTTTAATGTTCGGGGTATTTGTTGTTTGGTTTATGCCTTCCTGACCTTCTATAGAGGGTCAACTTCGAGTTTGTGAAGGAGACAAAAATTAAAATACTTTGGTAAATTATTTACCACTGGGCAAGGGTCAAAATAAGAAATACCATTTCAAGGTCAATCGAGACAGGATTTGGGAGATTTGCAGTGTAATTGCTACACTGCAAATGCTTCCTTCGATTATTTTCAGCACTCCTATTAAAGATAATCAAAATTTCGCCTTTTTCCTGCTTCTTCAACAGGTATCTTTTAGGCTTCCGTTTAGAGAGACATGGGAGGAGCTAGGCGCAATCATAGCCTCACGCTCTTGGCCAGAATGGTTGCTGTGTGAAAAAGGTTGCAGTTGCCACCAGGGCCAAGAAACAGCAACAACTTTAAGGCATAGACCCATCCGGGATCAAATATGAGATGTTATTTGATCTTGTAATCAAAACCAATTGCTCAAACCTCCATCCTACCGAGGGTAATTCCTTTTTCAGATCAAGGAGTACGTCTATAGTCGAAAAAAAATCGCTCGGAGAAGATTACAGAAAGCAGTTCCAAATAAAAATATTAACTTACAGGATCATCGAAGATCTCTTCTATTCTCGTGTAGATGTCCTTGCCTCGCTTCTGCCGCACCAATAAGTATAAGTTCTCTACTCCCGGACAACATCTCAGTAGCTTCTCCACCAAGATCTTCCCGAGGAAACCTGTTAACATCAGGAATTTTAATTCTCCAGGATATTAATTTGAAAAATGTCTAGACAAGAAGAAATGTGTCTGTTACTTTTTATCCCAGTGCGTTAAAGCGAGACGAGAGATAAGCGACGCCGTGGTCCGACATATTTGTGTATAAGGCTGCTAGACATGTATTTTTTCTAGTCTAGACATTTTTCTAAATACCCCAATGTCTGTCTATCTGTATGTCTGATAAGTTTGTACTCCTAAGCCACCAACTTATTTCATATTTTGTCTACGTTTGTCTATCTTTACCTCGTCTGGTTGAAGCACTGAATATTTTAGTTTGTGCAGTACAGAACAGAATCATGAATCTTAGCAACTTCTCTGGTAGAATGTGTCGGTCATCGTATTTTTTTATTACCATCCATGACAAAATTTGTCTTCCACGTCACTTGTAAGCGGCAGAAGCTCTTAAACAAGATAGAGACTTAACTACCCTAGCATCAGGATCAAGCCTCGTTTGTAACAGCGGTTTCGCTGTCCTTTAATGAATTACTCTTAGTTTTAAAAGTATTTTTAATGTATGCAAAGCTTAGGTATAGATGGCTGAATAAGATACTAAATTATAAAATTCTATGCTTCAGATGTTCGATAGAGAATCGCGAATCAATATTCCTTTGTGCGAGAGTTAAATACTGTTAACGAATGTATAATGTTCCTTACCCCTAATGTAAGTTTCAATCGAATTAAAACGAAAACGGTTAGCGCTGCTGCGCTTCTGTTATCAATTATTGGAAACTACTTTTTATGTATCTATTGGACAGGTGAACATGACGATGATCGTTTTCGTTTCGATTCGATTGAATCTTACACTACCTATCGTCAATAGTTTAATCAAAGGATCGTATCTTACCCGTTGCACCTGTGATCAACACATTCTTCCGGTGGTAAAACCTCTGTACATCCGATAAACATTCAGTCTTATTCATATTACAGTCTGAATAAACCTTATCGTTAAAATTATCGGTACCGTTACACCTAATTTCGTTATCGTTATGTTTAATCACTGTATCGTTAATCCTAGCATCGTTACACCTATCTTCGTTTTCCGTTATTTCACAATGCAATGCATCTCCGTCTGTCATGGTTATGTCTGCTTTTGGCTTCTTCTTCAGTATTTTCTTGACATTGTTCTGTGGACAAAGAAAATTATATTTCAGTACACCTTATTCTTGACTTGCACATTTCACAGGGCCAAAATTTCGCTTGAGCCCTAGCTCTGTGGAGACCATTTTGAGATACACAGCATCCCGCCAATATGCCTGGAGATTGCTATGGTCTAACATAGCGCGAGTCATTTCAACAATGCACCTCACGCTAAGCTCGCTAATCCAGACACAGACCCAGATATTTGTAGTTTAACGGCTGACTCACTGTCAGAAAATAGTCCAGAATCCTGGGACCCATTTCAGGGTTACTGAACTACAGTGTTGAGAATGTGAGATCCAGTTTACTTGGCTGAGCACAAAATCACGGAGATTAGTTTACACGACAAAGTGATTTATTTATTTGTTGCAAATCCATAATGTATATAAAAGTGGTAAGTCATCACTAGCCTATATAATACGTCCCACTGCTGGGCATAGGCCTTCCTACATGGGAGAAAAACATGAGGAGTTTGGGCTATAGCACCACCACGCTGGCCCAATGCGGGTTGGTGAGTCAAAGCGGTTGCAGGAACAACCGGGACCGACGCGACGGCTTAACGTGCCTTCTGAAGCACGGAGGAGTTCGAGATAACAAACGTTGATTGACGTTGCTTTGCTTTTCGTATCAAAACTAGAGCGCTTAAATGCGTTTCCCCCACGTAAGGCTGCCATAAAGGCTGTTCCTAACAGTGGGACTTATACATATAGATTAGTGAAAATAAGATCGCCTTGGCTCAGAATGGATAGAGAAATATATTATCTGAAGATTGAGGAGCTCGTTGGCGTAGTGGCTTGAGCGCTCTGGTTTCGATTACGAAAACAAAGCAACTTTCGCTATGGTCGATCCCGGGATGGGTCAATCAAAATTATAATCTCGACCTCCTCAGTGCTTCGGAAGGCACGTTAAGCCGTTGGTCCCGGTTGTTACTGCAATCGCTTTAGCCCACCAACCCGCATATAGGGAGAGCATGGTGGTGTTATGGCCCAAGCTCCTCATGTGTTTTCCCATGTAGGAAGGCCTGTGCCCAGCAGTGGGACGTATATAGGCTGATGATGATGATTAGCTAAAACTCAAATGTTCTAATTTTTTAAGTTTAATAACTAGGTTTAGATAATCTTATTTCGGAAATGGCTACTGAGTCCTAAAAGGACATAACCCTGAAATAGCACATTCCCAAAACGACATTTCAAAAAACTACTAATTCTTTCAAGAACTTGTTCTCAAAATGTAGTATGACAGAAACTGCTAAATAAATTTTCACAAAAGTAAGTAAGTAGCTTAGATAATCCTTAAAAATATTTACCCTCCAACTATAATTTTCACACACAACATAAACGAAAATAAGCTAATCGTCTAATGCCAAGATGTTAATATTGGTACAGTGTTTATATGTTGGTAGGTACAGATAACAACAGAATTATCTGTACACAACAACCTCTAATGTTTGAGAAAAGCAACTCTATAACTATAGTATTAGCGTCGCTTTTAAAAAAAAAATGAATCATTTATTTGCAGAAACGAAGTGTACACAGATGGAAATTGTTGTTTGTTGATATATTACTTGCTAAAGATTAAGGCGATATCTCGTCGACACCACTTGATTTATATTAATTGTGGTGAATATAGAACATAATAAACAAAAACGCTTTAGTGAATGACTAAAGAATGGTATTTGTAATTTTTTGGAATGTGCTCGGTATAAGATATTCCTCTACATGTAACCAATTTTTTCATTATTGCCGAAAGTGGCCACTTTTAACAATAATAAAAATTTGGTTACTTATAGGTAGACACTTTATACAAGATACATCTTTAAAAATTACAAATACCGTTCTTTAGCAATTCTCTAAAGCGTTTTTGTTCATTATATTCTAAATTCACCCTATTCAATAACAATCAATTGGTGTCGCTAGTGTGCACGAGGTAGCCCCTTAAGGCGATACCTCGTCGGAACTAGCGACACCACTTGATTTATATTAATTGTGGTGAATATAATAAATAAATAAATGTGTTTTATTTCAGTAAATCTTTTACAATTATGTTTCCGGGGCTTCCCAGAAAGTAATCCGGAGATACTTGTGTTGGGAGAGGCTAGCTCTTCCTATGTAATATACAATTTAGATTTACATTATGTAAAGAAATCAACAAAAAAATCCTAATTAATCTGAAAGTAGTTCAAGTTTTATATAAAGTTAAGTTTATGTATGTTTTAATAATTACATTAAAATATATATGTATAAAAGTAGTTTTCAGGAGAATTTAAGGGATTGTGTGTGTGTGTGTGTGTTGTGTGTGTGTGTGTGAGTGTGTGTGTGTTTTTTAGTGGATGTGTGCACGCGTGCGTGTGTGTGGTGTGGGTGTGGGTGCATGTGTTTAGTCAGAGTGTGTGACCGAGTGCGTGTGTGAGTGTGCATATGTATGAATCGAGTCATGTATACCAACCTATTAATTTGTGTTGTGTCTGTGTGTATATAATAAATTAATGTTAGGTTCGATTCTTCCTTACTAAAATGTTTTCGACGTCTTCGTAACCAAGAGCAGAGAGCCATGTGGTCAGGGTTTTTTTACACTCAAACAGTTGCATGGGATAAATATTAAGTATTCGATTTATTTTATTATACGCGTTAGGGGCTTGAGCTATATATTGCCGAGTGGCAAAAACTGTACGTGGAGGGTATGTAGTAGCCACTATATCACACCGTCTTTTCCCAAGTTTTGTATGATCAAAAGGTAATGCTAAGTATCATGTGTAAAATATAAAGTTTCCTAACGGAGAGCAACTTGGATATGTCGTAGAGGGTTTCTGTGGGAAACCTATAGGGCTTACAGTACATGACTTTAATCAAGGATCTTTGCTCCCGTTCTAGATCTATAAAGTATGATTTAGCCGCTCCTCCCCATACCGAGATGCAATAGATGAGTACGGATTGGGCTAAAGCATTATATACTTTGTTTAGTAGTTCGCTACTCATGACGTGTCTCAGATTTTTGAAAACCCATATGAGCTTCCTTACCCTCCCTATAGTTTGTTCTAGGTGTGGATACCAACTTAACCTCTGATCCACTATAATTCCGAGGTATTTGACGCAGCTAACTTTTTGAATTAATGGGCAGTCACATGTGTAAGGGACAGGGGTACCACATGAATGTATTTTCAATTCAAAGTCAGGTGAGGGCTGCGAATTTATATACGGAGCGAAGCATACATAATTCGTTTTTTGGGCACTCTGAGCCAGTGACTAACTCTAGATAAGCCCTTCTCGGCCCTCATCCTTACAATATCCCAGGTGTTAGCAGTAAGAATATAGAACATAATAAACAAAAACGCTTTAGTGAATGACTAAAGAATGGTATTTGTAATTTTTTGAGATGTGCTCGGTATAAGATATTCCTCTACATGTAACCTATTTTTTCATTATTGCCAAAAGTGACCACTTTTAACAATAATAAAAAAATTGGTTACTTATTGGTAGACACTTTATACAAAATACATCTTTAAAAATTACAAATACCGTTCTTTAGCAATTCTGTAAAGCGTTTTTGTTTATTATGTTCTAAATTCACCATAATTAATAACAATCAATTGGTGTCGCTAGTGTGCACGAGGTAGCCCCTTAAAGTGATTCTTTTCTTTATGCGATTCGCTTTTCGAAGAGTGTAGGTATTAGAGGTGTTTGTTCATTTCCTGATTAATTATTTCCTTCTGTATTATTTTGTCTGAAAACTGCTGCAGTTTGCTGCTTAGAAAAAAGGCCGCCAATTGTATTGTTTTATTTTTTTGATTATGCGTATCAATTGTGTAATGCTTTAAAAAATATTTAATTGATTGATATTTTTACACCAAATTTCCAATCAATCGGATCTGTGAAAGTTAGTAAAACCCTTTTATCATGTACAAAATGAGTTGATAGTCATCAAAAGCTTGAACAGATCTTCATAAATTATAGTTAAGAACCATCCTTATCACGTCAGCTTACAAACAAATAAAACCAAATCAAAACCGGTCCATTCGTTAAGGAGCTACTATGCAACAGACAGACACACGGATACACAGATACCAAGACAGACATGTCAAACTTATAACACCCCTCTTTTTTCTTCGGGGTTAAAATGGTGACAATCACAATAGAAGAACCACTTAACACTAATAAATAAAATATCAATACAGCCTCCACTAAAAAGTCAACGTTGTAGCCATATTAATAGCTAATCACGTTTCCTTGCGTGCGATCAGTGTAAATATACTTAACCACAGTTAATTTAACTGTTGTCTTGTGCAAATTGATAAAAATACTGTACTTAGCTCTTTGGTGTAATGGCCTTTTGGTTTAATGGTATTTTTATGGCCGTAGGTAATTTATTTGCAAAAATAAAAACAGACTTCAAAAGAAAGGCAAAAAACTGGACTGAAGATGCAGCTACTTTTATCTGAAGATGTAAAGCATCATCATCATCATCATATCAGCCGAGAGACGCCCACTGCTGAGCATTGGCCTCCCCCAAGGATCTCTAAACCGATCGGTCCTGCGCTGCCCTCATCCATCGGCTTCCCGCGACCCTCACCAGATCATCGGTCCACCTTGTGGGGGACCTACCAACGCTGCGTCTCCCGGCACGCGGCCGCCACCTTTCACGCCGTCCACCGCGGACCTTTCCGCCCCAACGGCCGTCAGTCCTCCTCGCAATGTGACCTGCCCACTGCCACTTGAGACTCGCAATTCTTTGCGCTATGTCAGCGACCTTAGTTCTCCTGCGGATCTTATCATTTCTGATTCGATTACGCAGAGCAGCAAAGCATACCTACTCTTTTTCAACCAAAAAAAAACAATTACCCAAACCGCCGGTTCCTTCCTACTTACCTAATTATGAGCATAGTGGAGTTCTGAGGTTAAATACACAAAAAAAAATACAGGCGAATTGATTAAACACCTCCATCTTTGAAGTCGGTTAAAAAGAGAGGTCGCAAGTGTAAAAATGATTCATTAAAATTGAAAGGAGAATGCTCATTGTGTTAGAGAAGTTGGACCTATGAAAAATTGTTGTGCCTCGAAGATTTTTATTTTATATTATGGAAAAAACATTATATTTTCATAATGGGAAAAAAGATTTGATTTTTTACCAAAGTTATCTACTTTTGTCTTTTGTTTTTGAGGTTATATTATCTAACAGCTGGCCTGTTCAGCGCCCTCTAGGGACGAGTACAGAGACGAAATAACATAGGTGAAGCCACTATCGTAACAAATTAGACATTCATTATTAACTAACAAAAACTATTTTTAATTAGGTATAATCCTAGGTTTCGAAAATAGTACAGGAACTAGGAAAAATATAAAATTTTATTGGATTTTATTTCATTGAAGCACATAGCACCAAAGGGCGAAAAATTTTGGGTTCTTCATAATATATTCATATATAATCATAATAATATAATCATAAAATATTTATTCTTCATATTACTAGTCAAATTGATTGCCCAGACCTCCTACAAAAAATACATTTTAATGTTCCCAATAAATTCATACGTTTTAACCCACCTATCAGTGTTCCTCGTTCTTCCTCAAATTATAGGCAAAACTCATATATGGTGCGAGCAAGTAGACTCCAATCTCCAAAGAATTTGATTTTGACCCATTTCTGACATCGGCATCACAAGCGAAGAGGCGGCTGAACCTTGACTTTTTTACCGATTAGATACAATTTAGACGTTATATGTATACAATGAATCTCTGTTTCCAACATTGTGAGTTTAATTGTAATAGCATAAAATGTATTTAAAACATTTTTTAATGTTGAATGTAGAAAAATGCAAATTATAATATTTAATTATATATATATATGTATGTATATATATCCTAACTCCTCAGGTGTTTCTGCCATGTAGGAAGGCCTGTGCCCAGCAGTGGGACGTATATAGGCTGGTGATGATATATATGTATTTGTGTTTGTTTATATGTGTATATATGTAAGTTTATTAATAATATACTTATTTCGAGGAAGTGTTTGGTATATGCTGTATGAACTAACGTGCATTAGTGCTCCTCTAGATTATATTGTGTACCCTACTGATATCCGTGAAAACCTGTTATTGGCTTACTGTTTCCTAAACATTGTATTTTTATTATATTTTTTAGCTGTTGGTTTTCCATCAATATATAAATAAATAAATATGTATTAAACATACAATAAAATATACAGTTTAAAAAATTGAATCGCAAATAAATCAGATGTTTTATACAAGCAATACACGATTCACAGCTGCTTTTTATTCGCGAAATTCCAATTTTTTTAACAAGTCCTACTTAGGACGTCTAGCACTGCCCTCTGCCTTCTCCCACGAGAGCGTTCCATTTACACGCAGAATTGAATATACCTTTCTTCAAGATATTGGGCCTGATTCTGAAGACACACTCTAATTCTAAATTAAAGTACAGTATATCTCTTTCTCGCCATATGTGATAGGAAAAAGATAGCAAGAATTTGTTTAGAGCTGTCAATTAAATTTAGATAGATTTCAAAGAAACCATAGATAAGTTTTAGACGGCATGTACGGAGGTGCCTGCTTATCATTGCATTTTATCACGTTCAATCACGTTTCTAAATATCAATTTATTTGATACCCATCCTTTTCAAAAAAATGGCCTGAACTTAAATTTAGACTTAGCATGTGTTCTCCAGAATTAGGCCATTATTTAATGAAAAATGTAGCTGAACAGCCAAATGAGTTTCTTGCTGGCTTCTCTCAATAACGGCTACAAAGTAGATGCCCCAAAAATGTAAGTGGATACGCCAGCAGTTTGATTCACTAACAGAAATATTCGACATCGAGTTTGACGACTGACAAGACGACGAACCGTCTCGTCGGTAATTTTGACGATTGAGCACTGCGCTGCGCATAAGCGTATTCACTTATCTCTATGTCGATCCCTAGGCTGTGTATGTTTGTCGCTATTTTAGAGATACTTCAGGAAGTACAATTGATATTTTTCGATTTAGTTTTTCTTGTTTTTGAGATGTATCAAAATGACTTCTTTAAATATTTGATTGACTTGTACATAATGTTATAACAATAAACAACCTTTTTAATTCCGGCGCACGCCGTAATCGTCGTCGGAACGCTAGTGTCGCCAATGGTTGTCAAACAAACGCCGAAATACCTTTTGGCGTTTGTTTGACCACTCGGAGCGCTGTCTGTGAACGCTGTCAGGTATGACAGCTGTCGGAGCGCTGTCATACCTGACAGCGCTTTCGACAGCCACGATTCCATAGCTCTTGACTAAAGAATCGCATAGCAGGTCTATATTTCCCTACTATACTAGAAAATAGGCAAAAATATGCAAAACAGTTTTTAATAGTCAATTTTCTTTTTATTTGCGTTGTTTCGTGGTAAATAACATGTAAAGTTTTCAGCAGAATTTTCCTGATTTTTTGAGATAGTTGGTTTACACACACCTGGCCCGATATGAAACATCTCCTTTCCAAACCACCGGTAGTAGGTATACTTAATTATTAGCGACAAGCACTTGTCCACATTGACTAAATGATTTTTGATTCTGTTTTTGGTCTTCTCTGCAATCAGGGTAATAAAAAAAGTACCTCACAGAATTATGGTCGTGATTTCGTAGCGGAACCTGCGCCGGAGTCATCACACTGATTCAAGGCCGCAATCGAAAGTGCGCGTCATTATGTCGGCCCAAATGTAGGTCGTTGTTACACGTAACAGTATTTTGATGTCAGAGCATAATAAACATTATTGTTCCGTAGGTTCTTTTGCTTCTTCTTTCTTAAGGCGATCATCATCACCAATAGGGAATGCAAATCTCGCGAGACTGGGGCACAAGCGAGATCCCGCGAGTTTATGAATAACAATACTGCTAGATCTTGCAAATTTCGAGAACTCGCGAGATTGGCAGTTTTGTGTTTTATTTGAATAAATTAGAAAAAAAAAATACAAGTATTATAATAAGTTTTTTTTTTATACAACTAGATGACAAACAAGCTGACGGCCCACTTGGCGGCAAGCGGTTACCGCCGCCTATAGACACCTGCAATAACAAGGGAAAGCACTTGATATTGCAGGTGCGTTGTCATCCTGAGGCCTAAGATGAAATGCTGTCCATGCCCAGTAATTACACTGGCTACCTTTCCCTTCAATCCGAAACACAGCGAACTGTTTCACGGCTGAAATAAGAAAGGCGGTGGTACCTACCCAGGCGACCCTACATATTTATTCCTAAATCCCATACATTTTCCATTTAGCGATAGCGGTAGCGATTGTCAAATGGCATCTTGGCATCTGTCTAGGCCCTCGGTCTTCTGTTCTAATATATAAAAAAAAACTTTTAATAATAAAACAGTTTTTTTATAACAAACAAAACAACGTGAAGTTAAAAAAAATGAAACTTATTATCTAAGTTGAGTTTACTATTAAACTGAGATATTATTATCAATTAAATAACTCCGCCCGTGTCAGGCCGCGCTTCGAATAAGATGTTTTTATGCTCGAGTGCAATCTCGTTAAACTCGCGAGATCTCGCCCTTTTTTCGTCTGAGATCAATCTCGCTAAAAAAGGCCGAGATCTCGCGAAAACGAGATTGCATTCCCTACACCAAGAACAGCGTATACAGGTTGTTAGAGGGATGCTCTCGAAAACGAAGGCAGGTGGTGCTGGTCACTCTAAACACGACTTCTTATAAAATAAATATGAAATCGCGTAAAAAACAGTTGTCCCATACAAACAGGTCGTGAAAATATTATAATTTGAATGAAACAGCTGATTGTTTTCCCGAGCTTCCCCTTAACACCCTGTATGCAACGTGTAACATAATTAGCGTACATCCTAAAAGGGGTCAAGGTACTCATCAATATAAACAGCTTTTACTATGAGACCCCGAAAGCCTGAATAAAAATCAGCGGTTTCATTGAAATTAGGATTCCTACTGCACAAAAAAGTATGAAACAGCTGCTTTCAACATCTTATACAGGGTGGTGACGACAATACGACGGTAAATTAAAGCGTGGGCTATATACAGAGTGGCACATTTAGATCGGTCAGTATTCCCATACTGACCGATCTAAATGTGCCGTCTGATACTATAAGACAAACGAAAATATCTTCTTAGGAACCATATGTCATGGATTTTACTAATAAGAAAAACTGCATTCATATAATACATTTAATAAATTAAAAGAAAAAAAAAGCTTTTATTTAAATGCTCTAAAAAGAAGAAAATAAAATTTTCCTTTAAAATTTTAACTATAAACTAATAACACAATTTATATGATCATAAAAGGTTGTATGATCATATAAATCATCTACTATGAAACATGATAATGTTACTATGAAACATGATGTTTAAAATGAATTCAATGCATTGTTTTTATATCCTATAATTTATTTTAGTAAGTGTTCAGACTTTTAGATGGTATAGGATCAGCATAAGATCCAGTATGTCATGGGAATGTCACCGAAGTGACAGTACACCAAATTTCAAATCAATCGTATCTGTGAAAGTTAGTAAAACTCTTTTAACATGTACAAAATGAGCTGATAGTCATCAAACGCCTGAACTGATCTTCATAAATTATAGCTAAAAATCATTCTAATCACTTCAGCTTTCAAACAAAAAAAACATATCAAAATGGGTCCATTCGCTTAGGAGCTCCGATACCACAGACAGACACACAGATACACAGTCAGACACGTCAAACTTATAACACCCCTCTTTTTTCGTCGGGTGTTAATATAATTTATGAAAATTTGTGTCCTTTTTAAGACAAAAAGAACGACACAGTGGTTCCAGATGGATGTAAGCGGCCTTTCTTTTTTTTTCTCGCTGAGGGAAGCTCTACCAGCCTATCCACTCTCTCCCTGGGGAGAAAAGTGGATAGGGTGTGTGGGGCGGGGCTCTCACACACTAAACCCCTCAGCGATGCACCCCTTTCCTGCTTACTGACGACCGTGCGGGTATAGACCGCAGACACTACGTCCGCTTGTCGACAGAGCAGTGTAACCTAATAAG
This sequence comes from Nymphula nitidulata, assembly GCA_947347705.1. Lineage (NCBI taxonomy): Eukaryota > Metazoa > Arthropoda > Insecta > Lepidoptera > Crambidae > Nymphula > Nymphula nitidulata. Next base: position 3,118,671 of record OX374646.1, read on the forward strand.
GTCCCGTCTTGTGGGGAGACCTCTGAGAAAGGCCCCCCTCAATCCGACTACGTTCTTTAAAGGCGGCGAGCCGGTGCATTGACCCGCCGACTGGGCTGTGCAATTCTAAGCACGGTCCCCAACTGCGCCAAGAGCCCAAGAAAAGATGTTTTACTATGGCGCAGGTAGCTGAAGTCGCACAAATTGCGCCCTTCTGCGCTCAGTGCGTCGGCGACGGATAGCGGATGTGGCGGCAGCTTCCCGCTTACGTTCCGCCTTCTCTTTGCGATCCATGACTTTCTCACAGAATGCGAGAGTCGCCTGCTACGATCTCTCGCTGTCGACCATCCTTAAGACGACGGTCGAGAGGGAGAGGTCATTCCCGATACGGCGGTCAGCAGCCGGTCCCTCTTCTGCCCACGCAGGGCACTCCTCCAGCGATGTGAGCGGCCTGATCCAACAAGATACACCTGGCGTTCAATGTGTTAAGACCGCTTTGGGTATCTGAAGATAAAGGGGCTGTTGCATCAGGTGGGCACCTACTCTAAGATCCGCGCATAATACTATTAACTGTGTGGGCCACCTTCCGCAGTTATTATCCGACAAGAAATACAGTTTCCTTTACGTAATGCGAGTATTCGATCTTCGATCGGACGTGTCAGCTGAAGCGATGACGGTGATGGCTATCGAAACCAACCTAATTGGTCTGCCTTTTCTAATGACACTTTTCAAAAGGCCAACTTTCAAGTAGCGAATGTTTAGTTAGAGAAATATTCATTTACTTGTACATTGTTTGTAGCACATATTCAAGTGCCCTGTGTAGTGAAACAAAAGCGAATTGGTTCTGTGTGTATGTAGATTTCTATTACTATATACCTAATTATTACAAAAATTGTATTTATTTCAGGCAAGTTCAAGACATTCATTAGTTTATTTTTTATCATAATACAAATGTACGAAAAGGGAACCGTTATACAAACGAAAAGTTATTCGTCTAAAAGTTGTCTGGCCTAATGAAGGATTTGACAAATGATAAGTGCCCTGAACGTAAGTATGATAAGTGTCATAATAATCAGCCTAACAATAATTCTATTAAATGAAACGTTGTCATATAAAAATTTGACAATCGTTAGTTGTCAAAGAGGAAATTCTGCTAAACATTAGTTGGCAAGTGAAAATCGGCCACACAATTTCCGGCGAAAAGGCAGGATCCCGTCGAAACGCATACTGTTGCTCAAATGGTAGTGGCGCGATGACTGTGTCGCGTGACGTCATATGACGTAATATAAATAATATGATACCGCAGTTTTATGAAGGTCAAGGTCACCAGAAAGAAACAGAATTTTCCAATTGCAATGACTGCCACTGTGCACAAATCCTTATTAGGGTTGAGCTACATCTGGCAGCACCGCATCGCACTTTCCTATGCTTCTATCGCTTTCTATCACTCAGAATTGTCATTTACTAGAGCGAGAAAGAGAACAGGAATGCGACCGCCTCGTCGCGTCGGTGCGACCGCGTGCCGCATGGTTAGAGCAGTCGCCTGGATTGTGAAAGGTCGCGGGTTCGATCCCCGCCTCAAAACGTGAAATTTTTCTAGTTTAGATATTTTTATAAGCGAAAAATTATAATTAAAAATTGCAGTATATCGGACCTGCTTATCTGGCACGCAACTTTTTGGTAGTTCTTGCTATGTGGTATAAATGGTGAGCCCTACAATTTTTTTGCATTTTGCTTATTTACGCAGATCCGAACTCAATCGCTGCGCTGTTCTCGATCTGAATGAACCCTAAGACCGCCATAAGCACTCGCTGCATTTTTGTTACATCGAATGCAAACATAGATTGTCACTTACATACGCAATATTTAATGCACCATATCTATTCGGCAGGCAGTTAAGCTGGCAACATTACCTAACATTTCTTCGCACAGAACGATGGGGAATCCAAGTAACGATTCACGACCGAACATTTCACTGACCTTGTAAGGTTTGGCGCGTGTCCTGCATATTGGCTGAATATAACACGACTTTAACGGTATAATGTGCAAAGGGGGTCTTAAGAGACAGTAGAACAATGCGACATAAATGCAGGCAAATAATGATATTATATTTATTATTATCTGACACCTCACAAACTTTGTTTTGCCATAAAAAAATGTCCAAAAAAAATAATCGATAGTAGCCGATTCTCAGACCTACTAGAAATACTACTATTCCTACTACTACTAAAATTCCTAGCTTTCCAGGCATAGTTGTTTTACCTTAAAAAAATGACCAAAAAAGAAAAAAATATATATGTTAGCCGATTCTCAGAGCTACTGAATATACATATATATATATATATATATATATATATATATATATATATAGTGGCCGAGTGGTCTGTACCCCAGGCTAATCGGTCAAGAGGTCCCGGGTTCGAATCCCGGTAGGAATAAATGTTTGTATGATGAGTACGAGCATTTGTTTACGAGTCATGGATGTTTATATGTTTATTTAGCATATTTCTAATATTTATATACATATTATATTATTATCATTATTCTCCGTTATCTAGAATCCATAACACAAGCTCTTAATGGTGCTTACTTTGAGCTAGATAATAGGTGTGAGTGTATGAATATTATTATTACATATAAAATTTCATGAAAATCGGTCAAGCCGTTTTGGAGAAGTATGGGAACTAAATTGGTGAGTCGAGAATTTTATATTAGATTATATTATATTGGGGATTTTGTGAAATGTCGCATGGCATATGTGGGGTCGTCTAGGTAGATAGTTTGGTTCCACCGTCTTGTTTATTTCAGCATTCATTATTTCAGCCGTGAAACAGTTCGCTGTGTTTCGGATTGAAGGGAAAGGTAGCCAGTGTAATTACTGGGCATGGACGGCATTTCATCTTAGGCCCCAGGATGACAACGCACCTGCAATATCAAGTTATTTTTCCTTTTTATTGCAGGTGTCTATATGCGGCGGTAACCGATTACCATCAGGTGAGCGGTCAGCTTGTTTGCCATCTAGTTGTATATAAAAAAAACCGTTCAGGTTTCTGCCCCCAAGAGGATTTCCACCCCAGCCCTCTAGGTCCTCGAGTTAGGTGGTCTCACAACCACCAGACTACAGAAGCGTTTAAGTTTAGGTTATGGAATAGGGCTCCATCGTTTACATAGTGAATCAGCATGGTAGAGATCTGGGGCCTTAGTACCATCTTTATAAAAGCATTTATATTCCGCTCGGTTCAGTATTGGTTCCTAAACTGCATCGCTGTCATAGCCGTAGAGAGCGTTGTAGTACAAATTAACGGTTCTACTCAGTTTAGGTAGGTCCTAAATTGGATCGCGATAAAAGATGGCGGTACGGGTGCTGATGTTCTTCTGGGATATACCTAGCCTTCTTCAAAGAGGTGCTGTTACTAATGTTGAGTGATCAGTACGCTCTATGACCCTAATTATAATCTATGTATAATGTATCTCCCCAGTACAATTAATTCATATTTAATTTTAATCTTAGCTAATCTTATTAGACTAGATTAGATAGATTTTTTTTGTGTATGTTTAATATTATTAAACATATTCTACACAGTGTTTTTCCAACCATATTATATGTCTGTAAACTTTAACTAATAATGTAAAATTAGCTGATATAGATATATTTTGTTGCACACTAACCTCTGTAAAATAAGCTTTATATAGGTAATGTTTGTATAATGCTTGGGGCCAGCTTAGCCGTCTACTAGTGGTATGTTGACGAATAACTTCTTGATTTACGTTAGTCAGCGAGTTAAAATAAAACTGACTAGCGTTTTTTAATTTTATTTACATAGATTCTATTTACTGGGTGATGGAGTGGAGGGCCCTTGGCATCAATGTCGATATTGTTAATTTTAAGTTTGAAATTTTTAAGTTTATTTTTTATTTTTTTATACAAATGGATGACAAACAAGCTGACGGCCCACCTGATGAAAAGCGGTAACCGCCGCCTATAGACACACCAAGTTGGTGTTTTCGTTTACATATTATGAATCTAATTAAGGAAACTATAGGTTTGTTATCAATAATCATATTCTAGCCATAAATAACTTGTATGGCCGTTTGTTTCTTCTAAATAAGTAAATAAATAAAATAAAACCTTATCCACATCAACCATTCAACTACATGGTGCATAGGTACCGTCAGCCGCATGCCCAACAACTAAGGCCAGTTTAAGACTGTCCGTCCACGTCAGACTTTTTGTAGGACAAATAATCGGGCCTATTTTTCCTCCCGATTCTTATGAGCTTTTTGACCGACTTTTTGTAGGACGTGTGCTTTGCCCTATTGCTATCAGTAAAGCGGCTGCGAGGACGACTACCATATAGTTGCGTTCTCAAGCAGCGTTGTAGGTAGGGAGAACTGCACCCACCATCTTTTATCGCGATCCAGTTTAGGACCTAAACTGAGTAGAATCGCTAATTCGTACTACGACGCTATCTACGACTATGACAGCGATGCAGTTTAGGAACCAATACTGAACCGAGCGGAATATGAATCGCTTTTATAAAGATGGTGGTAAGGCCCCTGTGGGTCAATTCAGCTATTTCATTTCCTAAACGGATCGGCAGCGGTTCGGTATCGTTACTAATGCGGTTGTAATACAAAAAGCTATTCCACTAACATTCACAAAGCCGGAACGCTAACGAAACGCTTTCGGTTGGCTCAACTTCGGCGGGCGATCGTTAACAATATTGCAAGAAACAAATATAGTTTAGCTTCATAAATAGACAGCTGTTAACTTTTGATAGTTCAATCAAAGAAGTATCGATGCGTTTCGACTGCCACAAATGGCAAATAATTTGCACTTTTTGCGGAATATTTATTGTTATGGCAGAATACAAAACAATAAACAAAATGAACAGTTTGCGTTACGTGTTTGTTAGTAGAACACCAAACGGATGCCACCGATGCGTTTAGGCTACGTTTCGATTGCGCTGAGTTATCAGAATAAAACGATATAACTAAAGCGTTTCAGATCATAATACAATAGCAAAATTGGGGGCCTGGCGGTTAAGTTTTAGGTTGAGTCGGAGAGGCTCACATTACTCAATAATTGTGGCCTTTATATCCGAGATAAGTAGCTATAAATAAAGGCTTTTCCATAACAAAAGGCTTCCGATTTTTCATTCCTTCAAATTCCAAACATTCAAACCGCATTACGCAATTTATTTACACTTGAAGAAACCAACATTGAAAATATAAACAAGGACAAAACATTACAAAGGAACTGCATTATTATTGTTACAACTAGGATAATATTTATCACAAAATAATATGTTAACAAAAAGAAACAAGTAATTAAAGAAGATTACAGTACTGAAAAATATTGTAGTTTATTTCTAAAAACATAAATGTTTTTTTTTATAACACTAAAGTGGCAATCAAGCATATGGCCCACCTGATGGTAAGCGGTTACCGTAGCCTATGGACGCTTGTAACACCAGGGATATCACTTGCGCGTTGTCGACCCTGTAAAAACCTTTTCACGCCTTTTTTGAAGAACCCCATGCTGTACTCATTTGAGAAAACCTATGCAGGGAGCTTATACCACAATCTGAGCGAATGTAACAGAAATAATAATATGTGAATAATATAGCAGAGGCTAAAAATCATTATAAGTTTTCGATACAATATCAGTTATTACTTGATTTCGGTTCTAATTCTTAAATTATTGTAGAACTGGCGGCGAAAATTTCATAACATTTTATAATCCAGTCACTATCTAATACACCGTAGAAAATTGTAATCTTTCTTGCTTTGGACAACACTTTTATTGTGTCTCTATTGACCGATTATTTTCCATTTTTCCTCACTGTTTATTTGTATAACTTGGGGCTATTTAAATTAATAATGAGGTTAGGAAATAATAGACCAGTTTAGAAGAATAAGTTGTGTTTTTCAGATAAGTATGTAAAACATATGTATGTACACTGAAAGAAATGACAAACTAAACTTTTGATTACGTGTAGCACAAAAATGACTAAATAAAATAAGGTGGCATCCAAAATAATATAAAATTGAAAATTTTAAGAAACCCCCGGCCTCATTAATCATCTATCTAACACCATCTCATTGAGACTTCATAAGAGCCCAAACACGCTATATCTGCTGTAAGTTTCTGAAGAATTAAGGATCCCGCAGACTTTTTGATGGTATAGGATCAGCTCAAGGTTAGTTTGTCATGGGAATGTTACCGAAGTGACAGTACACCAAATTTCGAATCAATCGTATCTGTGAAAGTTAGTAAAACCCTTTTATCGTATAGAAAATGAGCTGATAGTCATCAAACGCCTGAACTGATCTTCATTAATTATAGCTAAGAACCATCCTAGTCACGTCAGCTTTCAAACAAAAAAATCGAATCAAAATCAGTTCATTCGTTTAGGAGCTACAATGCCACAGACAGACACGACAAACTTATAACACCCCTCTTTTTTCGTCGGGAGCTAAAAAAGTTTTTTATTATAGAGGCACCGTTTGGTTAAATCAAATAAACTGTAATCACACCGCGTAAAATGTTGGTTATTAGTTCACAAATGAAGCCGATGTAATTTGGTTAATTTTTTTTTCAGTGTTTTATGTCTTTACAAGATTTTCTTTTTACGCCACTGATTTCCCGGCACTTTTCTTTTTAAAAGTAACGATTTTCGAGTTTTTTTTTCTTTTTTGGCCTTCATCTTACTTGATGGTATAAGGAAAAGAATAGAATAGAACATATTTCGGAATAGAACAGGCGGAAGATGGAAGCGAGATTCACCCAGATTCTTCAACCACAGAGGAACGGCTATCTTTCCTTCAACTGCCGCAACACAACAATGCTGTTAACATTATTGTTATGGCGGCAGACTTAGGTAAGATGGTGGTAACTAGCCAGGCGGACTTAGAAACTTAGAAATTTTCTGCCCCCACGGGAATCTAACTCCGCGGACCTCTAGATGCGAGATCGGTGGTCGCAAGTCGCAACCACTTAACCACAAAGGCGGTAACACTCATTGCCATAGTAAAGAAAGCATAATTGTATCGAAAATAAACTATTCGTATTCATTATTATTACAGGTAACACCTCCTTTTTAAAAGGAGGTTAGTAATAATATGTTTAACAGTGTAACAAAAAAGTTTTGCAAACAATGCCATAGATAACAATATTATTATAAAAGTAGGTTGCACGTAGGTGATCTCATAAATTTCACAATTGACTTATCTAACGTAAACTAGGTACCTACTTACTTGAGCAACGAAATATAGAAACCATTCGGAGAACTCACATACAACAAAAAAAGTCGTTTCCGCCCAGCCTCTGTGAAATTCTGTTTGCAAAGCCCAGAAAAAAATTTCGAAATAACGCATAAATTAATTAAACAATGATACAATGTTATAATTAAGTTCTGCGAACTCACCCAATTTCGGATCTCTTGTCCTAAAAAAATTAAAAAGTCACACACGGATCCCACTTAAAATTGGAACACTAGCACTCGCGTGAATTAAAAAAAAAATACAACTGTCACATTTAAATAAAGCTATCAATTTGGAAGAGCGCGAACAGTCGTGGTCATGGCGGGGCATGGACTATCGTAATCCACTAAAATATGAGGCCAAAATGATTGTTATATAACTTTATTACACTGTATTACATAAAAATCGCTGCCAGCGATCGTTCGTGTATTATGCAAAGAGAGAATTTTAAGGTTGTGTATGGTCCTTTTGGCGGGAACTTTTTTTCATCACAGTTCTGAGCGCCAAGTGTTTTGCAAGGAAGCCGCGATATGAATGGAGTGATTGTCCATCGATGCAAGTATAGCAATATTACTTTTCGCTGTCCATCCCCACTCGTGGGGAAAAGATGGACTTCGCTTCGTCGTACGATCGTGATGAAATACAACGTATTGCGAGTATTGCGTGTTTTTAAGGGCACTACGTGTGATCTTATGACTTCCGGATACGCTTTAATCAAGAAACACCTCAATTTGTTGCTAATGTTTGGAATATCGTTAATTTTATAAATATTGGAATTTTTAGAGACATTTCCAAAAATGTTTGGACTTTTGGACTTAGGAAAAGACATCAATTCACTGTGTCCACCACATGTCGGGAAGGCAAAGGGATCCAGTCTATACAGCGAATTCTTTAGTTATCATCTTAGTTACCTAATGCTGGATTAAGTATTTCGTGATGCAGTGATCAGTTTTGACTCGAATCTACGGCATTTTCACCTAAAGAAATCGACGCAACGTATTACTATACGAAATAAAAAATACAAAACTCAAGCACCCAACCAACTGACACGGTACCTTATCACAGAATTTAAAAAAATATGGGACCAAACGGAAACTATCCCGCATTGAACAAAAAAAGAATCACGTACTTATATCGGATTAAAAATCTCGGCGTAATTAGTGTACTTACATACAAAGAAAAAATCAAGAACCTCCTTGTTTTTGAAGTCGGTTAAAAACCCAATGTGTCTGCCCCCTTATTCTCAATTGTCGGAAAGAATTCGAATTTCGGAAACTCTATACCTGTCACTTTTTATCGCGCTGCGTCAAAGCGAGACAGCATGTGACTTTTCGAATCGAATCCGTGATCCGACAGTTGAGAATAAGGGGGCTGAAACGTGTAGATTGACAGGTTAAAACATTGCCATTAAACATACCTACTAATTAAGTGTCAGCCCGCGGGTCCGCCCGCGTAATGTCGACTAACTCGACAAAAAGTAAAGTGAATATTTCTTTAAATCACATAAGTACCCTGTAAGTTATTTCATCTTCTTTTTAACCGACTTCAAAAGCGAGGAGGTTCTCAATTCGGTTGGTATGTTTTTCATATATGTATTGATTAGTTTTTATTTGTATGTAGTTGTTACTTAAATCAATTAAGTGTAAGAATTTATGTTGTTTAAGTATAGTATATTTATTTATTTAGTTTATTTTATATGTAGGTATAGCTATTTTAACTTTGTTTAAGTTTACTTTGTTCAATTCAAAATAATATTTTTTTATTGCTGTGCACTGTTTTTTGGGTTTTTTGTGTAGCCTCTGGTCGACTGGTAGAGAATGTCATTAGGCGTTAAGTCCGCTTTTTTAAAAAATATAAATTAAGATTAAATAAATAAATAAAGGTCTTAGGCATAGTCATCAAAGATCGTCGTTTTGGCCATATCATAGGTCAAATCATCCTTGGCCATATTTTGCACTTCTAATTTCTTCTAAATTAAACTAATGTTAATTATTTCTGTAATAACTTACGTAACTACTGAACGTCTTAACTGCTTTACGCTCTGTTTTTCGTGTTAATCATTTTAATTATACTAAAATTATGTATTGCAAGAAAATACTTCTTCTTGTGTGTTGTGACGAGAGGGTTCTGATGATGATGATGAAAGGGGGGCAAATTTATCTAAGCGTGAGCGACCTGTCTTTTTAACCGACTTCAAAAAAGGTAGGAGGTTTTTTTGCATTTTTAGCCCCCTCCCTCCCCCTTGGTGATACGTGGTGAGGTTTAAAATTTGTCGCCGAAATCTGATTTTTTAAACGCTGTCTTAGTATTTTCGTTAGGTTTGGTGAGGTAAGACTTAGTATGATGCTCAGTTAAATACAAGCCTTTCCAATGTAGCCCGTAAATAAATTAATATCAGTAATATGGTAAAAATAAAAAATTTCTTGGAGTCTGTTTTATTTTTGTTTATTTTTACCATATTACTGATATTAATTTATTTACGGGCTACATTGGAAAGGCTTGTATTTAACTGAGCATCATACTAAGTCTAACCTCACCAAACCTAACGAAAATACTAAGACAGCGTTTAAAAAATCAGATTTCGGCGACAAATTTTAAACCTCACCACGTATCACCAAGGGGGAGGGAGGGGGCTAAAAATGCAAAAAAAATCACATGATTAATGGACGGCCCCCTACCTAACTAAACACCCAGTATTTGTTTATTAAAAAATTTAAACAAAAAATAAAACCGACTCCAAAAAACTGAAAAGGATAAAATAATAAAATTTTAGTAAGTAGGCACTCATCCCCTAGGAACATATTTTTGGAGTCGGTGCTTCACTATCTATGGTTTCTGGAAACAACTTTGCACCAACTCCAAAAATATGTTCCTAGGGGATAAGTGCCTACTTCCTAAAATTTAATTATTTTATCCTTTTCAGTTTTTTGGAGTCGGTTTTATTTTTTGTTTGAATTTTTTTTTCACAATTTTTAGTGTTTACTTTTGAAGGTCAAAGCTAGATGGGTGGCCGTGAGCTTATATTGTTTTCTACTATCGTATCATTTTACTAAAAAAATCATAGGAAATCAAATATCCGCAACTTAGCATATGTAGACGACTTAATTTTTTCAGTTTTTTTGATTTCAAAACCAAACTACCCAATGGATCTCCAAAAATTTTTTATGGAACCAAATAGGAACATTTCCGCATCGAACGAAAAAAGAATCATCAATATCGGTTCACCCAGTCAAAAGTTCTGAGGTAACAAACATAAAAAATAAATAAATAAAAACATACAGACGAATTGATAACCTCCTCCTTTTTTGAAGTCGGTTAAAAATTATTACAAAATCATAGTGATGGTCAACTCGATTTACTAACTCGAGTTAGGCTTAACTCGAATTGACTCGAGTTGTATTCACTCAGACTCGAGTTAATAATTATTCTATTTAAATAATTATTAGCATAAGTTTGTATGTACCTTCACCATAAAATAAGACTGATAATGTAATGACTATATAATGTAATGACAAGACTAGTTTTGTTGTTAATTAATAAAAATACTTTACAATACGACGATGTTATCTAAAAATACGGTAACAGACAGAACGGTAGAAAGAGATGAAATTATTTTTCTCTGTGAGAAATTATATTTCATCTCTTTCTACATTTCGGTCTGTTGCGTCTCGAACGGGCAGTTATAATTATGTCCCAACACATATTTAAGCTGTTTTTAATATGTCATTTTTTAAATATTTAGTTTACTGATTAGTAAAAGAAAACAAATTACTCAGTTTCGTCTAGATAACCCGACCCGAGTTAATCAACTCGATTCAATTTGATTTTGAGTTGTATTTTTCCCGAGTTGGCACGTCTAGACAAAGTAATTAATTAATTAAAATTCAACACAAGTCAAAAAATGAATAAAATACTTAGAACATTAAAAGTAATTGGAATTTTAGCTGACTTAACGAGCCGGATTTTGCCGTTTAGTCAGAACAAAAATTGCGTAAGGTACCCTTAGGGTAGCGTCTATAGGCAACTATACATATATAACAGAAATGATGTATACAATAGATGCAAAAGTTTTAACAGCGCGATGTAACTGGGCACACCGCCATCTATTGAACAGTAGCGTAACTAAACTGTCAACCGTGATTATTTTTTATTGTAGCTCTAACATAACGTAAGGAATTGTGTTGTTTATTTTATTTACATTTTATTTAATAAATGAAGTTTTTACATTAGATTATCATTTTCAGTTGTGAAATGAATTTTAATACAAGGGATTAAAGTACTCCTACATTTCAAGATCTTCAGGCGTGTGTTCTGATAGGTATGGCTTGTATTTAAATGATCACCTAACCTGGCTTAGACAACCAATAAAATAAAATTGATTATACAAAATAATAATTCCTTGATTTATAATCATTTATTTAGCGTTAAACGCATAGTTTTTTAAAGCAAGAAATTATATGAAATACTTACCTATTCAAAATGATTTACCCGTTAATAAATTATATGTCTGAAAACGTATAAATAGATACTAATATTAATTTACATTATACAGCCTGAATTTTTCAAGTGGGCGTGGATGGCCAAATCCGAAACTATGAGGAATAGCGAAAAGTATTTAAAGGAGTCTCGGCCCGTGCCTGAATTTGATGAGAACTAAAACTACATCGTTGGCTTTTTAAAAAATCGATAAAATAAATAAAAAATCAATGATTTCAAAAATCCAATGATGCAGTTTTAGTTTTCATGAAAATCGGGTTCGAGACCCCTTTGAGTGCTTTTCGCTATTCCTCATAGTTTCAATCTCAATTATTTCTGGGAGCAGAGATTTGGCGTCGGCCAAGTGGGAAACTTCAAAAGTAAACAAAATATCACTCAAAATTTTATCAATTAAATTAAAGGATGCGTAACTACAAAAGGATTAAAAGGCCGGTAGAGAAACACTTGAAATTTTCCTTATAAGTTCATTTCATTTTAACTTTAGTTTAATAAACAAAAGAAAGTTTTCACATTGTTAACTAATATAACAAAATTATTTCAATATTAAAGCTCGTGAACTTGAAGTAACTATTGATTTTTAATATTTTACTTAAAAAAGGAGTTCTAAGCCAAAAACGATGAATCGGTCTTATTGTTTATTAGGCCTTACTGCATTATGACTACCGTTCATTGTGATTGTGCATTGTTGGATAACTTTGTAACGTGGTACTGTACCACGATATTATAGCACCTCGTTTCTCTTTACAAATTTACTGGCAATATTTAAAATAATATAAATTCAAAATTCAAATTCATACTTTTGGCGCTTGATTCGGTTTTCCCTTTAAAAAATCATTATTATTGTTCGACGCCGGACGATATCACATTATTTTACTATTATCGATGTAGCATTCCGGATATTGCATATTAAATTAATAAATCACTAGTCTCAAGACACTTTTGTAAGTACCTTATTTTTACAAGCCTATTATGGTATTTCTGTGTATCCAGTTTCAGTGTAAAGACACTGAAACTGGATACCAGTGTTCAATTTTTCAGTTTCTTTTATTTTGTTACAGTGTGCATTTGTTTTACTACTTTAAATTATGCTATACTTACAGCTATCATACCACCATCTTTTATAGCGATCCAGTTTAGGACCTAAACTGAGTAGAATTCGTACTTCGACGCTGTCTATTTTGGCGATGCTTTCGACACCGATTCAGTATAATATTAAATCGTAAGCTCGATATCATTCGTTCAATTTGTATGAATTCATACCATGACGTTCTTAAACAACCTAAACTGACACCCTCATCTGTCATTACAAGCGATTCAATAAAAGTTACAATTAAGGAATCTAAAAAAGTCTTCTACTTGCATTTTGAAGTTTTATTTTGATTGAATTAAAAAATATCATGTCGGATCAATGGAACAAATGAATTATGCAATGAATTAAGGCCTATGGTTAGAGAAATAAGATGAATGTCGGTATTTCTCTCGAGACAAAGGTAGGTGTATGCTAAAAAAAATTGAAAAAGTTAATATAGACATGTTTTACTGTAACTATAGAATTGACGTCAAATAAAATTTTAATTTTGTACAAATCCCTCGTCACATTGTTCGCATGAACAGATAGCATTAATATATTGTGTAAAAGACATAATACTTATGGGATTTTGGACCCGTCGTAAAAGGTTCCTGAGGGGCCTAATTGATTAAAAATGTTTTCAGTTCAATTCCTTTCATTTCATTTTATTTCTCGTGGTAGTTGCCGTCACTTATCTTTTACTTATTTTAACTTGTACAATATGTATACTTATCTACTTGTATACTAATGTTCAGTATGACACAAGTGCAAAGTGCAAAAGCAATATTGACATTCCTGCTTTAAATAATGACTGTGTGTTAAGTTTTTATTGTATACCTACTGACAAGAAAAATACAATATTGCAGTATGATGTTAACTTTTTCCCTAGCTTAACAGTTGCTTTTTATTGCCAAGGCATGTATGTAGTAGGTAGATACACTTGACTGGTTGCAAGTTATCTCTTCAACTTTATTTTCGATCGAGAACAGAGACACAATTGCTAGAGCTACGACTGTAAAGAAAATACATTTCTGACTGGCTTAAAAGGTTTTGAAACCAGAGCCGTAAACTAAATTTAAAAAAAAAGCAGCAGCACATAGTACAGACGGCAGCACGTCAAGTGGTCCAGTTGGACTACGAAAGTCACTTCTATTACGAACGTAGTAAGGTCTGAAGGTCAAACTGTTACGCTAGATGCGCTACGTCTGTACATTTTTATGTAGTGATCAGTAGTTATTAAAAAGTAGCATAATACAACTAGAAAGTAATGAATAAATTTCTCTTTGGAAGCAGCTTTCCGTTGATAACACTTTTCTAAAGGCATTAATGGTGCTTGAAGGCGTTTTTCTTCCTGCGTGAATGTTATCACTTTTAATAGAATGTTATTCTCATTAGTTTAGTCAAGAGCTTTGCCATTTTTTTTGTCATTAAATCCACTGAACAAAAATTAAAACCCACTATAAAATACTAAAAATGATAAAATAATAAAATTTAAGTAACTACCTACCTAGCTAGAGTCGGTGCTGCACTTTCTTTTGTTTCTGGAAACAATTTAGCACCAACTCAAAGAAATATGTTTCTAGTACCTATCTACTTAAATTTAATTATTTCTTTTAGTAGGTATTTTGAAGTAATAATAAATAAGGTCAATGCTAGATGGGTGACCGTCAGCATATTATTGTATCGTATCGTTTCCGGATATTAACCGTGGTCCCACAGCTATTGACCCACTGTGGGTCCACGTGTAATTTTTTCCCCCGTAGTTCACTATAAAGTCATAGGAAAGCAAAAATCCGCATTTTCGCATACATAGACGACTTACTCATTCCAGTTATTCTGATTCAAAGACCAAACTACCCAATCGATTCAAAAAAAATATGGGACCAAAATGGCAACTATAGTTGAGTTATGCGCAGCATTACTGGCCGCACGACTACAAAAATCAGTTTTAGGAGCCCTTAGATATAGTCCGGATCAGTTATACCATTGGTGTGATTCAAGTGTAGTGCTTGCTTGGCTAAGTGGTGATACTAGATCGTTAAAATCATTCGTAGCTAATCGTATTTGTGAAATTTTAGAGACTACTAAAGCAGCATCTTGGCGATATGTGCTTACATCCGCCAACCCAGCGGACTTAATTTCCAGAGGTGTCTGTGCGAGCCAAATAGGCAACCTCAAGCTTTTTTGGTCAGGGCCTAATTACTTAGTAAAACCAAAATCTGAATGGCCTATTCTTAACACAAACATTAGTATATTGCCAGAAATAAGGTCGAATGCTGTTGTGAACTTGTGACAGCGGAGCCTTTTATAGATTTCGAGAAATACTCTAAATTAACACGAATCCAAAACACATTTGCCTATGTCAAACGATTTATTTTTAAATTGAAACATGTTAATAACAAGCGAATTGGTAATTTATCGATAAAAGAGTTGGATGAGTCTTTTACATCACTATGTCAGATAGCCCAGAAACAGACGTTTCCCATAGAATATGACGCTCTTGTTAAACGAAAGACATTTACTAAACGTAAAATATTATCGTTGTCTCCTTTTATGGACCGCAACCAACTTATTAGAGTTGGAGGTCGCATAGAGGCATCCGATTGCCGATTGAAACGAAGCATCCGATACTACTTCATTCAAGTCATCACTTGACAAAGTTTTTTTTGAACATGCACATTTGGTTAACCTACATGCGGGACCGCAACTGCTATTAGCTACGATTCGTGAAACGATGTGGCCTATTAATGGTAGACACCTAGCAAGGCGTACTGTCAATAAATGTGTCCGATGCAGGCGCATTCGAGGTAAAACATTGTCCCCTAAAATGGGGAATCTTCCGCCACAACGGGTAACTCCAAATTATCCCTTTTTGTCCGTCGGTTTATACTTTGCTGGTCCATTCCTTATTTTAAATCGTAGAGGCCGCGGTAGTCGTCTAAATTCAATGTTATATGTGTTTGTTTATCTGTCTGCGTTACAATTGTATTTACTTGGAGTGTGTCAGCGATTTATCTAAAGAAGCTTTCATTATGACACTGAGACGATTTGTGGCTAGGAGAGGAAAACCTAACGAAATATTTTGCGACAATGGTCGCAATTTTGTCGCCGCTGCTAAGGAAGTAGGCCAATTTTTGAATCATAGTTCGGAGCCTCCATTTCACTTTGCAAATCAACAAGGTATTAAATTCGTTTTCACGCCAGCCTACGCTCCTCACTTCGGCGGCATTTGGGAAGCCGGGGTAAAATCCGCAAAATACTTTGTGAAGCGGGCTATGGGTAATGCTCATTTAACGTATGAGAAAACCTTATTTGCTCAAATTGAGGCTATTTTAAACAGTCGGCCCCTAAATCCCTTATCATTGTCTGCTAATGATCTCCTCTCCCTAACCCCAGGGCACTTTCTCATAGGAAGACCACTCACTGCCTTACCATCGCCAGATTTGGAGAATGTGAAGGAACATACACTGAAGAGGTACGCACGCTTGGAGCAAATCAGGCAGCAATTTTGGAAGCGTTGGTCTAAGGAGTATGTTTCGGAGCTGCAGCAACAGTGTAAAGGCGAAATGATACCTCCAGACTAGAAGAAGGAGACCTAGTCCTGCTGCAAGAAGATAACACAGCACCGCTAAATTGGAGACTTGGACGAGTCGCACGTTTGTACCCTGGCGCTGACGGCATTGCAAGAGTTGCTGACATCAACATCGAGTAGTGTTGATGTCAGCAACTCTTGCAATGCCGTCAGCGGCGAGCTTTGGTGCGATTATGCCAAAGATAATACAGAAGAAAATTGAAAAGCTAGCATTTCAATGAGGCGGGAAGATGTTGCGGCCAATAGATTCTACAAGTTCATAAAGTGAAATTACCGCCATCTGGTGCAAATTGGCCGAACTAAGAAGTGTTAAGTTAGCAAACGCAGCACTAAGATTTACATAATTTATTCTATTTTTTGTTATATAAATTTATAGAACTATATTTAAAAATACAAGCATGTTCAGCCTGTTACAAACCATTTAAATGGTGTTTTTTATTTGTATATTTTTTTCTTTTTTATTGGGTTGGCAAAGAAATTTAGGACATACAGAGTCATCTTCTTATTAGGTATTTATTTTTTCATAAAACTAGTGCATTTTGTTTTAGCCGAGTGTTGGAAAGATAAAAATAATGATTTCTTAGCGTGCTGTTCGTTAGTATTAGGTAGGTGGTATAGAAAATTAGAAAAAGATGTAAATAACAGGCTGTTATTTTTTAACAGTTACTTTGTCCTCTTATTTTTATTTAACAAATAGTAACTTGCGTAACAGGTATGGAAATTACCCTGTTATAACTCATCTCTACTTCGACGACTTGAAAGTCGAATAGTCTAGCACAAAATTAAAACCGACTTCGAAACACAAAAAAGGAAAAATGTATGGGATTTGACATAAGCCCTCGATGGACTTTTGATTGCATATTTCAATTCCCATACATTTTCCATTTAGCAATAGCGATTGTCAAATGGTATCTTATCAAAGCCCGAACATTTCAATCAATTTTTAATCTATTCCCAACTATTGTGATAAATTAAAGTGTTTGATGTGTTTTTGTGGCATCAGTGAAAATTTTTATTACAATAATTAAAAATTGTGTCGGAGCAAACATTGAGTTATAAAAGCGACGTAGTTTTATTATTCAAGTGTTTGTGTTTACGTGCAACTAAAATATTATTAGAATAAAAGTGATTATGGTGTGAAATACCATGAGAACTTTTTGTGGTTATTCATCTCATCGAGTAGCACATAAAGTGACTGTCATCATTATTTCATGTCAAATACTCCCAAGAAGCATTGAAATGTGTTACGCCAGCGTTTTAATGCAATAAAAGAAGAAATAAAGAAATATTGATACATGGCTGTACAGGCATTAGTTCCCTAAGCCTTCTCTTTATAGGGAAAATTAAAAAAAATGTGCTAAATGACAAAACAACTATTTGGCTGATGGCTCTCACGCCAATGCCCTAAATAAATTTAAAAAAAAAAACAACTATTGTTTTGTTTTGTAATTATTTCTAATGAAATATTCATTAATATTTTATGACTTGACATTATTTCAGAAAATTCACAACAATAAACAATCCTATTTCTTGCGCTCTACACACGTATAGTGAGTAATTTACTGAAAATGAATATACCTTTAGAAATTTGCATTCTCTCTTTCAATTTTCCTCAAATAAACTTTGCATGTTTTTCAGACTTGAAATAAATCAATTCACAATGCTACCTCGCTCCTATTATACAGATCAAGATATAAGAAAGCGACAAATTGACACGTTAAAAATATTTAACGAACGCGTTGTTGAGATAACAGAAAATTTAGAATATAAAGTTGAATTCTCGTCGGAGGGTAAGAATATGAGTTTGAATGTGCTACTGAACACTGAGTTTCCTAATGAAAAACCTACTATATTTCTAAATCCTGTAATACCTCACCCATGGATAGCTGAAAATTCTAATCAGGTGTGTTGAATTTGACTATTGTTTTTTATATCCAACTAGATAACTAGATAGCAAGCAAGCTGACAGCCCACCTGGTATCAAGTGGCTACCATCGCCTAAAGATACCTGCCATAACAAGGAAAAAACACTTGATGTATCAGGTTCGTTGTCATCATGAGGCATAAGATGCAATGTCTGCCATGCTTAGTAATTATACTGGCTACCTTTCTCTTTTGCTGATTTCAATCACTTTAGACTGTCTAGCTTTGAATGGATGTCTTTGGGAACCAGCAACAATAATACAGCCATTTTTATTTATCACTATAATAAATTAAAAATTATACATAGATTTGAATGTGCCCTGTATTGTTTAGGAAGAATTTAGATTATTTCTAAACAATACAGGGCATCAGTCTATCATCAGTGTGTGCTAGTTATATGGATCCCTTTTAGTCAAAGTAGGTGTCCTCTTAGTCTTGCTTCAATTTGTTGTATGCTATGCTGTGGTAATTTGGCTAATAGACAAAGCCTTGTGTCCGTTTTAACCCATCAAACACAATTGATTTTTCCATTGCCATCGCCCCCCGGTGGTAGACCGCCGCTCGACAGATTAAAAGTTTAAGGCACATATGGCCTTAAGTTGATTTCTTGATAATTAATAACCCCTAATAATAATTCTTTAAATGAGACTTGTTTGCCAAGATATATATATTTTTCGACATATTCTATCTCTGTATCTTGTGTATATATCTTGGGTCTTATGTTGTTTGTCATAATTTTTGTTTTATTGATATTCATTTCCAGTCCTACTGTTTTACTCTGCTGGTCCAGTTGTTGTATCATGTTTTGTAATGTTATGTGATTATTTGCAAATATAACAATATCGTCTGCAAACCTTAAATGGCTCAAGTACTTGTTGTCTATTAGGATACCTTGGTTCTTCCAGTTAAGTTTCATAAAGATGTGTTCTAAGACAGTAATAAATAGTTTTGGTGAAAGTGGGTCTCCCTGTCTCACCCCTCTACCCAACAATATTTTTTCTCCTTTAGACTCAAGGCGTACTGAACTGCTACTAGCATTATATGTGTTTTTTAATATTTTTATATACTGCTGTTCCACATTATAGAGTTCCAATGCATTCCATATTGATTTGTGTGATACACTATCAAATGCCTTGGTGTAGTCAATGAAACCAAGGTAGAGGGGACAGTTGAATTCTTTGTGCTTTTCTATCACTTGTTCTAGAGTATCATTTAAAGATAAGAATAATGAAGAAGAAGTAGAAAGAAGGATTAACACAAGTTGGAATCGCTTCTGGTCACAAAAGGAAATACTAAAAGGCTCATATAAAATGGAAGAAAAGAAAATCATTCTGGACACATGCATTCTACCTTGCCTTACATATGGGTGCCAAACATGGACATACAGCAAAAAAATTAAAAACAAAATTAACTCTTGCCAAAGAGCAATGGAGAGGAGCATTCTGAAAATAAGGAAAATTGACAAAATAAACAGCAAAGTTATAAGAAAGAAAACAAAAATAACAGATGCTCTGAACCAAGCTTTGAAACTGAAGTGGAGATGGGCGGGTCACCTAGCAAGGCAGAAAGACAACAGGTGGACAACAAAAGCTACGATTTGGTCAGGGCCTAAATCAGGGAAAAGAAAAGTGGGAAGACCCCGATTGCGCTGGAAAGACGATTTGGAGGCAGTAGCAGGGAGGAACTGGATCTATACCGCAGGAAATAGAGAGAAATGGAAAAGGATGGAGGAGGCTTTCACCCATCAAGGGGCCCCAATATAAAAAATATATATATATATATATTAAAAAAATACAATGTATAAAAACTGTAAGAGGGAAAAATAAAGCTTTATTATTATTATTATTATAATAATAATTCAGTCTTTGCTATAAGGGTGGTGTCTGACCATCTTTTTATAGGTCTACCTACTGTTCGTTTCCCTGCTGGGCTTTTCCACTTGGTTGTTAGTTTGGACTTCCTACCTAAACACTAACAAGACAAACAAAAAAAAACTGCAAAGTAATGTTTGGGAAGTAAAGGCTTTATTACTATCACTAGAGGTCGCCTTGTGCTCGAAATTCAACCATAATTAGTTTAAATTATAAGTTTGTACATTATAATGTCAAAGACAACACTTCTATAAATACAGTTTTTTTTATGGTTATGATTTCGACATTTAGTAATACTATAGAAAAATAACAAACAATATTAATCTATTCTCAATTTGACATGACTTAGTAGTCTGTGTGTGTGTGTGTCAAATACATGGTTTGTAATGTTTTTATTATTGATTAAATGTATTTTAAATGCATATTTTTTTTAAATATTAGCAATTTGCACTCCTTCTTTATACATATAAAATATAAGTGTGTGAATTTTCATACTATATATTTTCGTAAAAAGGGGTGCAAAGTTTTTGCTTCACATATTAATATTATTATTACGATTATTATTAAAATAATATTATTGAGGAGCTTGGTGGCGTAGTGGTTTGAGCGCTCTGGTTTCGATTATGAAAACATAGCAACGAAAGTTGGTTAGTTGGTCCCGGGATAGGTAGATCAAATTTATAATCTCGAGCTCCCTCGTGCTTCGGAAGGCACGCTAAGCCGTTGATCCCAGTTGTTACTGCAACCGCTTTAATCCACCAACCTGCATTAGGCCAGCGTAGCGGTGTTATGGCCCAATCTCCTGATGTGTTTCTCCCATGTAGGACAGCCTGTGCCCAGCAGTGGGACATATATAATAGGCTGGTGATGATGATATAAATATTAATAGGTAAGTCTCAACTCACACTCTCTTCACATTTTGCAAGTAACTTTAAATAAATGTCAATTCACCAATTTGTACCGTAACCATATTCACCAACCCCTTCCAACTTTTTCTGTGCCTAACAGAGAGAGCTTGCCAGTTGTTTTAAGTAATCCAATCACCTTTTGGGTAATCTGCCTCTTTTTTTTGTCTAATATTGAGGTGTTGACTGTAATTATTCGTGACCATTTCCCTGATGCACTGTTTCTTGTCTTCACCCTTAAACAATATATTTTAGGTTATCGGAGCACCAGGCCTTGTGAACTACTCACCACATTCTGACCTTGGCCGTGTGGTACAAGCAATCATACGAGAGTTTCAACGATCCATACCGAGCTTGTACAACAGTGATGATAAATCTAGTGAAGTTAGTCCGCAGCCTGTCAGCTCGCATCTACTGATGTTTCCGGAGCTGAACGATTTGTCAATTGAGGAGTTGCAGGAGGTGTTCGAAAATACAGACTTGCAGGTAAAAAAGTTGTTCAAAGTTCAAAGTTTTTTATTTGCTCACTGTTAATATATTTCTACAATATGCAATATGCTGCATGTTTACTAGTGGCCCGGAGCTGCGTCCGCATGGATGTAGGTTATTGTCCCATAAAAGTATCCAATGTTCCAAACTGAATTCATACCAAAATTCATATTAATTGGTTTAGCAGTTCTGGTGTAAAAAGATAACAGACAGACAGTGCTACTATAGACTACAGGCATAATTTAATACAGACATACAGAGTTACTCTAGACTACAGGTGTATTTTATATGCAAATTTTTGGTTATAATGATTCAACCTTCATTCATTTTATTATATGTCAACTAGCTGACCCTGCAAACGTTATTTTGCCATAAAAATAAATGTACAAAAATAATAAAGAAAAATAGATAGTAGCTGATTCTCAGACCTACTGAATATAAATATAAAATTTCATAAAAATCAGTCAATCCATTTCGGAGGACTAACAAAATTTGTTACACAAGAATTTTATATATTAGATTATGGAAAAGCGAAGTCACCAGGCACTCTGGCACAAGCATTTGATTGTAAAATGTAAAAAATAAATATTACTGAAAAATTAATAAATAATTATAAACTACCTACGTAAGTATGTATCATAAACTAAACATCGAACTACATTACTACAGGTGCATAGCAAAGGCTGTAGTGTCTTCAGCCTTAAGCCTATAAAAATAACTATAATATAGGCCCTTTTCTTTACAGGACAAACTCCTAGAAAGCAATCCCGAGCTGATTAAACTAGATTTGGAGACAGAGGAGGTCATGAGCAGTATTGAAGAGATCGCCCAAGACAACCTGGTGAAACAGCAAACGCTGGATGACCTAAAGACTGACGTGATAGACCGTATATCAACCATAGTGCAAATGAAGATGAATTATGAAGAACTACACAAGAAACACCAGAAATTGGCTGAAATGTATGATCCGCATCGGATCAGGGATTTCTTGAAGGTGGCTGCATTGAAAGCGGATGAGGATGCAGAGGTTATAGCGGAATTATTTTTGCTGGGTAAGATTATTATTATTTCTATATACTTGATTGTAATTACAAAGGTACTTTCAACTGCACATCAAGTCTACCAGTTCGACCTTCAAAATCACCCTTACTCCATCCGAAATAGAAGCGGCTTTAGCAGTGCAAAACTGCTACTTATTGCTTTCGAGCATTTTCTTTCAGTCAAGCAGAGAGTTGAGTTGAAAAAAAAAATTTTATAACTGTAAAATTAATTCTGTCAAAAGCGCCATACAGATTTTACTCAACGGAACGTTTTTAGTTTTGCATTGGTAAACACGTTGTAAATTAGCGCGGTCGGGGCCCAGAAATGAGTACAGTATATCCTGCGTTCCAAACTCTTTTAGCAGTTTTCTGAAATTTAAAAAAAAAACCAGTAAAACCTCCACACGGAAGACTTGGCACGTAACCGCATTCGCCAGTGTAAAATAAATATCATTGCAATAATAATATTATTTCTGCTTAATATTAGCATAGATGTAACATTTGTATGCAACTCATATAGGTACATATTTACAATTGAACATACGTAGAAAATTGTGAAAATAATCCAATATTGTTCAGTGTTACATATTTGGTTTGACATTTGTCGCGGGAATTTATTTTAAATGTGACGTCAGTACCATTTACGTCAAAGAAGTGTCAATACTATCAGATCTCTCCAAGGACTTTTTCTCGTTACTCAACTTCAAAAAAGAGGGGTTTCTTAGGTATATTAGGTTGGTGATGATGCTCACTGCTGGGCACAGGCCTTCCTACATGGGAGAAATACATGAGAAACTTGGGCCGTAATACCACCACGCTGGCCCAATTCGGGTTGGTGGGTTAAAGCGGTTGCAAGAACAACCGGGACTAACGGCTTAACGCGTACCGCGATGCACGGAGGAGCGATACATTGCAAGTTTTTGATTGACCCATCCAAGACTGACCATGGGGAAGGCTGTTGTTTTTGTAATCGAAACAAGAGCGCCTATACCACCATGCCATGCGCCACCAAGCTCATCAATCAATAAAATACCGGTTTATAACAAGACTTGTTGAAAAAAAAATGCAATTAAAAAAAAAACAGCTATTTCATACTAAATTGGCATGTTGCCTAAGTGTAAATATGCTGCTATATTCCACAAATTCGGAAAGAACAATGGCGAACTCCCATAGAAATTTTTGTCAACCAAATTTTTAAGCGTCTTTAGATGAAAAATATGTAAAAGTATAGAGCTAAATTTTCTTAATAAATTGGTGATTATTTCACTAATATTGCAAGTTTTGAATAAAAGACATTTCAATTTAAACTTTTTGATGTTATGTTTTACAAAACAACACAAAAATATACTTTTTAATGTCAGTTTCATATTCATAGTATTTTTAAATACTGACCTTAATTGAAAATAAATAACACAGGTTCCTAATATCAGTTTGTAGATATAATAGAGATCTACAGTGACTGTCTCTGTATCAATACTTGATAGATAATGGCCAAAAGAACTTGAGTCCAGGCCAGTAAAGCAACCTCAAAAAAAGTCGATCGATTCTTTCTTGTAATAATAACCTGTGCTTACGTCTACTAGGTAGTCCATGATCCTTCCTCATTGGTCCACAGATTGGTGATTAAAGTATCGGTAGTCAGTTAAAATTCCTTTATAATTGATTTTATTTAAAAGCTTGGACGGACCTTGTTTAAAACTTATAAAATCATAAGAAAATAATTTCGGTGAATTTGTTATAATGACATTTTAAGACGCTCAAAATTTACTTCGGCAAATGTTTCGCCATTGTTCTTTGTGAAACATGAATTACGTACTCAGGGCGTGAAATTTTTCTAGTTTTATTCTATTTTAATTACTAAGTAATTTTTCAAACATTTATAATAATGTTAAAATCAAAAATTAAGAATATGAATTACATAGTTAATATTAATTTTGTCAGTGTGCCCATACATTTATTAGATTTTCTATGGAGCGTTTTTGGACGATGCGCCGCAACACATCAAACATACCACTTATCTGTGATCATAAGGCTGATTTTCCTATTCTCAGATTATTTGTCCGATCGGTAGAACAAAGCGGAATTACAGTTCCTGGTGATCCAATTAATCGAACCAACCGGAAAAAAAGGCGGTAGGACCTCGTGGCCAGAGGGATTTTTATCTAGAGAACAATATTGATGTTTGACAGATTTTCTTTAGATTAACTGTCAATAACTTGTCAAAGCTATTCTCTGATAAATCTTACCTGGGGATTGAAAAATCAGCCCTCAGACATACTATTTCTTTTGCAATATTTCTCTATGAGTTATGCAAAGACTTCTTATTTCGAAACAAAAAATAGTTGTAACAATTACAAATAAAGAAAGAAAACGATGAAAAAATATATGCTCCAGGCGGGACTCGAACCCGCGTCTCCTGATTTCCGGTCAGACGCTATTACCACTACTAATTTAAGGTTACCATTATTGTGGTTCCCCTTCTGTAGGAGTTGTGTTCAGTACTCCGTGCGGAATCTATGCCTAAAATCGTGTCGTAACTTTTGCAGATATCGTAATCGACAATCGGTGTTAAAGGTTAAATCTGTTGAACAAAATAGATTATTAATATTTTCTGTCACACCTGACTGTTTGCCTATTAATGTCCAGCCTAATTTTGTTTTGATTGCCACTAAACCGTTATCTAATGATTTAATCTCATTAGTTTGTTGCCGGAGTCTTCTCGGTAGTTCAACTTTTGGAACCGGTGTAAATTTAGACATGATAGACAGATTTACAATAAGACATTGTGTAATAATTTGTGATTTTTGACGATTCGAAAGAGCTTCTTAGGAGCCTACTTGAATAAATATATTTTTGATTTTTTTTTTAGTCATGAAAAGACCAGCGAAGTCCGCGCCTATTAATAAGCCTATTTCTGTGTTACATGCGCCCTTGTCTGTCAGTGATACATTATGTGTTTTTAAAAACCTTGACAAACTACTGTCACTTAAATTAGGTATATTACCACAAATACGCCGCAAAGCTAAGGCAGATAAATTATTAAAATAAAATGTACTATCTAAGATTTGTATAGAAAAATTATAAACAATATACTCTTCCGTCTTCGTTTGTATGCCACTGAATAGGAAATGATTCAAAAGTTCTTTACTTACAGGTTTTAGGTTCAAATAGTCTACGACTGACTGTTTAATGTAAGAACGTTGTGCTCCTGAATCGAACAATGCTCTTACAGTAATTTTCTTTTCGCCGTTTACTATCGTAATCAGAAGCGTCTGTAAAAGAGTTACATTTGTAATATGTGAAGAGTTATTATTGACTGTGTCACTGTTACTCGACGACGAACCAACTGCTTCTTCTGTCTTTCCTGGACATAATATGACGGAATGTCTTTTGCTACAAATGCAGCACTTAGTGTATGCTTTACAGAATTTAGTAAAATGTCCTACTTTTAAGCATAAAGAGCAAGCTTTTTTCTTTTTAAGGAATTCTTTTCTTAGCTTCAAATTCCTTTTTTGTAGTTTATAACACTCGATACTGACGTGAGATGTCTTCTCGCAAAATAAACATTGTTTAGTATCAGGCTTTTAAATGAATTTTAGAATTCACGTGTTCTCTTTCCGTATCTAAAAATGTAGAGCGTGCCATATTAACTCTTTGTTCGCTATCAACTTCACGTTTTAAAAATAATAGTAGGTTAGTTAGTTCTTTGTCTGAACTATTTGCAGCAAGAGATTAAGGTCGGCTTCTTTCCCAAATTTTCAATATGTCAGTCGTCAACGCTGACTCTATCATGGGATAAATAAACGCAGAATATTTTTCCTTTGTTACTCCCAGTGATTCTAGAGATCTAATATGTGCACTAAGCTGATCATATAATTTAGTCAATGACATATGATTACTTTGTTTTGCCTGTAGGAGTATAAGCCCTAAAAGTTCTCTCACATATACTTCTACTAGTAAATCATCACGAGCAAAGCGAGACTTTAATTGCTCTAAGGCATGACGGTAACTTACGCCTGACGGAGGAAAACTTTCCACGATTTCTCTTACATTGGTACCAAATTCCATACATTGTAATAAGTATTGGTACTTATCATCGTCGTCTATTTCATTATCCTCGTCTATTTTTCGGAACTGACCCCAGAAGGACAGCCAGTTTTTAATCTGTCCGTCAAATTTTTTAAGTTCTATCTTAGGTAAGTTATATTTTCTAAATTGCTTTTTATTATTACCTGTCATAGCACTATTGGTTTTATTTTTGCAACTACTTACAGATCCATATGGAGAATTGTGGTTGCATACCAAACGTGTATTTTCACTAGAAAAAAAAAAAAAGATAGAAAAAAGGACATATCCACTAGGATATGTCCTTTTTTCTATCTTTTTCTTCATGACTATCCACTTCATACGGTAATTATCTGCTTGAACTTTGTAGCCAAACCCCCCCCCCCCCCCCCCCCCAGTTACGCCTATGTTTATTTGTAATTGTTACAATAAAGTAGGTGTTTTTAAACGCATCAAAAACATTAAAATGTGTTCAAAAAATAGTTGTCAACTACCCTATTGTAATACCTACATGACCTGTTTGTATAGAACAGCTGATTTTTTCGCGATTTAATATTTTTTTCAACAAGTCGTGTTTAGGGTCACCAGCACAGCCAACGCCTTCGTTTTCGTTAGCTTTCCTCTTACACCCTGTATAGCTTTTGAGAACGACTGACTACGAAATAGACGCCAATAATTGTTTCCATTTGACCTTGTTACAGGTAAACTGCCAGTTGAGACTTTTGTAGCGCAGTTCGCAGAGAAAAGAGCTTTAGGTCAGACGAGGCGAGCGAGGGAGGAAAGATTGGCTCATCAACTAACTCAATTAGATAAGGCGACGACATAATCTTATTAGAAAATACCAATTAATACTATATGGTCATATTATGCATTGATATTTAAAATATAGAGAAGACTATCACTGCTAGGGCGCGTTCCAAGCCTACTCTAAGGCATGACGTTTGGCTGTCACATGACCCCGTTCCGAGCCTCGGAGAGTTGCAACTTTTTGGCGATCAATTTTGATGATTAAAAAACACTCTGACGTTTAAAACGTCATATGTATTAGTGACCATCCGTCAAATGAGATCGGATATGTCAAATCTCAAAAAGGGAATTCTTATTTTTAGTTTACATTAAATAAAAGTTGAAATAATGTCTTAATACAGAAAATTTAATGCAGAATGGAAGACTTCGCATTAGTTTTAATGATGAAACTCCTTGTCAAATTTGAGGTTATACAAACAAGTTGTCTCATTCCGGTTCCACACCTTAGAGCGAGACAAAAAACGACTCGGAGTGTTTGGAGTGTAGCTCGGAACGGACCCCTATGTTCCGTTAGGTGTGCTTTATTCACTTAACTCAGTCGCTTTCGAGAGTTGCGGAAACAAAACGTGAAAGCGCCATGAAAATTACTACGCCACAACTGCTCCCTAACGATTCAAAATAGAACATCTTTTTTTTCAACCAAATTGAAAGCAACATTGAAAAGCATTGGAACATTGTATTGATTTCATATTTACACACAAAATATTCAACAAGACATTCAATGTTCATTTTCGTGATGCGATGTCGCGCAAAGCGTACGTGCGTTCATTGTGATAATTTAATGAAATACTTAAAATACCATATTTAAATAAAAATAAAAATCGAACACTAAAATTTTTGACATTGGTGCTAAGCTGCTAAGCACCGACTTCAAAACATTCCTAAATTTTTTGCTTTTTATTTTTTTATAATATTTAGTGATAAATATTCAAGGTCAGAGCTAAAAGGTATTTTGATTTAAAAACCAAACTGAATCGGATTTTATAAAATTTTGTCTGTTAAATAATAAAGAAGAAAATGTCGGCGTTGGTATGACCCGACAGATTGTTTTGTCGTCTAATTGTGTAAATAAAAAAGCAATTTATTGGTGTAATGGCAGCAGAAGATGCGCCCGCTTTTCGTTGCCGTACACCGTTACCGCCAACTCAATGATCAATATCGATTCAATTGCATTGAAAGCTAACTTTAAATTATAGCTTTCAATGACATTGAATTGAACAATCACACTGAAACGTATTTAGACGTGTCAATGTCATTGAAGCAATGTAATTCAAAGCAATTGAACCGTGTAATATCGGCGTAATTTTTATCTCATTGATGTTAAATTGTAAAGTATTTAAATAAGTCGTTTATGGGTGTTGCAATAAACAGCCGAGTTCTTCCTATGGCAGCTTAGACTGTTCTCTCGTGTATTGCGTAATGCGACGCGCTTCCGCAATTATACACAATGTCGTAGGACAATGGTTGAATTCGGCAGATCACTATTTAGTACTTAAGTTGTGTATGAATGGTAGGATTGTTATAAGTTTGACATTTGTATGTGATGTAAGTAGTCGTGACTTGTTTGAATAGACCGCGCGGTTTTGATTCATTTTTTACATTCCATGGTTGCATCCGTGGCATGGGCCGCGGATAAAATCTCTCTCCACTACTTGTGATCACTAGGTGTTTTATCTCTATCTTTCTCTCGTATGAAGAGATAGATAAACTTTTGTCCACTCCCCAGGGAGTTTGCTATGCTACGCGGGCCTGAGGATAAGTTTTCCTAAGGTCTAATAATTTCCATTTGTACAATGGAAATCATCATTAGATTATTTTCGGGT
Source organism: Nymphula nitidulata (assembly GCA_947347705.1). Taxonomy (NCBI): domain Eukaryota; kingdom Metazoa; phylum Arthropoda; class Insecta; order Lepidoptera; family Crambidae; genus Nymphula; species Nymphula nitidulata. The sequence continues at coordinate 3,147,997 of OX374646.1, forward strand.
CTAATTTAAACATTCTATAAAATAAATAGAAATACATTGGCCCTAATTCTGGAGAACACCATGCTAAGTTTAAATTTAAGTGTAGTGCATTTCTTTCTCTCTAATATGAATACGAAAAGGATGCCTATCATAATATTATGATTTGACATTTAGAAACGTGCGTTAAATTTTCAACCTTATTCTCAACGTGATAAAAGGCACCTCCGTTCTTAAATTGTCTATGGTTCCTTTGAAATCTGTCTAAATTTAATTGACAGCTCTAAACAAATTCTTACTATCTTTTTCCTATTACATATTACGAGTAGGGCTTGTAATATTCGTCCATTTTTACTATTCGAATATTTCGAATAGACCTGAAACTATTATTCGAATTATTCGAATATTACGAATATTTCGAATACTTTTTATAAAAGGAACAAAATACATCATTATCACCTAAATATAGCACATAATTCGTTGATTTTATAAAATTCACGGACATCAAAGTGGAATAACACTGATTTGAAAAGAAAAACTACGTTTTTTAAACATTTATTCACCTTTTTTATCATCATCATCAGTACACTGCTGGACACAGGCCACTCCATATGAACACCACTTAGCTCGATCTTTGGCTAGCCTGATCCAGTTACTGACGGCCACTAACAAAGCCGCCCCGCTGCTACTTCTGCTTATACATTCGTAGGCTGTTGATTCTCTGCTGTCAACTCTCTGTTGGATCACTTCATTGTGAATTCGATCCTTTAGTGAACCTCCAAGCAAAGCCTTTCCATAGATCGCGGAGTGACTTAAAACTGGTGCACCAGCTATACCGTGAGCGTCCACGCCACAGCACCATATGCCATAACGGGAAGGACGCACTGACTTTTGCTTTAGGCTTTGTGGAATTGCCGATAAAAAAAACTCGACGCAGCTTGCCGAATGCTGCCCAGTCCAGACGAATCCTTCTATTGCTCTCTACTTTGAAATGTTTTTTACTCAGTCATGGTCAGTTTGTCATAATTTTATCCAAGTTCAACCGGAGACTGATGCGTTAAGATAAGTCAACTAGATCGTGCAACATCTGTTGTAGATCCTGCAGCGTTCCGGCTATAACGACGACATCATCTGTAAATCTCTCTTGCCATTAATGTTAATACTCCTTCATTTGTAAACAATTTGGGGGATATGACGTCTATTTATCTCATACATCGGAAATAGGTAACTCTGCTCGTTCTGTACTTGGATGGTCACAGTCTTTGCATCGTGAAAGCATTTCCTTACTTAGATATATCAACTTGGGATTGCTCAAAGATTCTAGAACTGCCCAGGTATTAATGGAATAAGCGCCCAAATAGCTTTTGGATTTTCTTTCGTTTTAAGGAACTGAGCACGTTCATCGTTTTCAGGATCTCTTTTTGTTTTATAAAATAGCTTGTCACGGTTTCGTAGACACTTCAATAGACCGGGACTAATCCAAGTTTAATTATTCTCTTTCTACTTGGAATAAGGACAACACTGGCATGTTTATTAACAACACTATACACAGTGTTGACGAGTAAAGTTGTAGCCTGTTCAGGATCATCATAAGAAAGAATATTAAAAAATTTGCTGTCTGCAATTCCTTGGTGCATGCATCAATATCAAAATGTTGACAAAAACGCTTAGCATTAATGGATTTGAGTTTAAGGTCACAGCAAAGTATAACAGGAGCGTGGTCGTAATTAATGAGTCCAAGACAATCGTAATAGCGTTTGATTTAGTTTTGAGAATAACATGATCAAGGCAGTTTGGACCTCTAGTAGGAAAAACAAGAGCCGGCAACATACCATAGGAAATTCACTGACATCAAAGTGGAATAGGTGTAAATAGGTCTTAATGGAATAAAAATAATCTATAGTGCCATATCTTCTCCGGAACCCAGATTGTTCTGGGGACTTGAATTCTTCGAGTCTTCGCGCAAGTATATTCGATAGAACTCTCAAAAATAGCTTGTAGCGGACGCTGAGGAGTAAAATTGGATGGTAGTTCTTAAGCAGTGTTTTGTCGCCTTTTTAAAGGAGAAGGCGACCACACTTCTTTCCCACACTTCTAGAGTTCTCCTATAAACGACGACAGAATTAAACATTTTTTGGAGCTCCTTCAGCAGTGCTTATCCACCAGCTTTGAAGTTCCGCCGTGATTCCATCTTCTCCAGGGGCTTTTCCGTTTTTAACTGTCTAAGACCTATCTCAATTTCGTCTAAGCTGACTACTTGGTTTCCGGCAGGCCCTCAGTTAAGTGGCGTGTTAATGTTCATCTTATTTTGGTTCTGGTCAAGATGCATGCGAAGGGTATAATTTACTATGAAAGTTTACAATTTCCCAAAGAATCTCCGGCCTAGATACAATACAAAAACGTTCCCACTAGCAGTGGTCGACTTTGTCAGGTGGTCTCCCTACTCCCTAAGGACTGGACGAACACTTTTGACCCCATGCTCTGCTCAATAGCTCTTTTAATGGAGCGAGAATTAGCATTTTGGAGGTCATGTAGAACTAGTTTGTAAATTTCCCGATGCTCTGAAGAAGTAACAGATGGATATTGATGTCGTTGCTGCTGGAGTTTAGAAGTTTCTTTTGAAAATTTCGTTGTAATAGATGTGTTTCTTTTGAAACTGACAAAAACAAAATTAAATCAACTTTTATTTTACAGTTAACACAAGTAGTTTTTCAATTAACTCAAAAAGTAACGCTTTGTCGCCTAATTCTACGCATATTATCTGTCGTTTTTGGTTAATTTATTCATAGTTGTATTATTTTTATTATGAAATATCATTATTCGAAAAATTCGAAATATTCGAATACTACTCTCAATAATATTCGAATAGTAAATGAGGCGAATATTCGAATAATACGAATATTCGAATATTCGAATACCAAGCCCTAATTACGAGAAAGAGATGAGATATACTATACTGTACTTAAATTTAGAATTAGTGTGTCTTCAGAATCAGGCCCATTATGAAGAAACATTTATTGTACAGATTGTACTAAATTAAACGCACATGCGTTTGTCATCTCATGATGACTGACGCACATGCGTTTGTCATCTCATGATGACTGACGCGTGGCTTCATTTATTAGAGATATCTTTTTAAAACAGGATCTAGTTGATCCCCTAACCTCAAAGTTACAATAATAATGGTCTGGTATAATGCAGTGAATGTTTTATTATTTTATTGAATTGTCATGAAGTTATCAAATGAATAAGATGTTTTTGAAAGTGGCAAAACCATTTCTATGATTATATATTTTTATAGTAATATCGCCGCCATCTGGTTAAATTCGCAGCTAAGTGTATGGCTAGACCCCGTTAATTAAACTTTTTTATGACCACCTATAACCAAAATGATTTCGGTCTTAAAAAACAACCTTGAACACCTACTAACCTACCAAGTTCTCAAATAGTCACACAAAATCTCTTCGATTTAAACGTCCTACCTAGGCGTCCAATTGAATGGCTAATTTAACCAGACGGCTGACATAACATGCAGCCATCTGGTTAAACGTTCCTCTCAATGATTTGGCTAGTTGTCTTTCAGCCATTTCATAGGATGCCGGCGTTTAATCAACGGTCCTCCAGGCTTCCAGTAAAGCGGCTCATTTAACCAAACGACCGCGACATATAGATACAGGGTGGTGCCGTCAATACGACAGTAAATTGGAACATTGAAGCTACATTAGTTCCTAGAAATGGTTTGCCACTTTTAAAAACATCTTCATTTGATAATTTCATGACATTTGTATGAAATAATATAACATTAGCTGCATTATTGCATACATGACATGAAATTATCAAATAAATAAGATGTTTTTGAAAGTGGCAAACCATTTCTATAAACTTATATATGTTTTAATTTATTGTCGTATTGACGGCACCATCCTGTATATGTAAGTGTTTAACTTAATACCTAGTTAGTTGGTAGTATATTGTCATACATAATAATAATATAATTAAATTATTAAAATGCTTTTTACTTCGGATTCGCTTATGCCCTATTCCTATATTTACAAAGCATTTTGAACCATATCCTTCACTGTGTACATGGTCTAAAAATGTTTACCACCTTAAGGTTCATAATGGCATGTAGTCACAGGTCAACAGGGTCGACGAAATAATTTGGCAGACGGACGGGGACGGACAGCGGAGTCTTAGTAATAGGGTCCAGTTTTACCGTTTGGGTACGTAACCCTAAAAAACAAGGTGGTAGGCGGTAGGCCCGTATGTCGTCGTCTGGGTAGGTAACTAGTTACCACCTGTTTCATAGTAACGTTTACGCCTATACAATCGATATCTTAATAGAAACAGTGTTAGTTTTATTTTTTAAAACGTCCGGGTTCGATTCCTGTGCTGAGTAGACATTTTTTTAAATGTATAAATGCAGTTTTTCTTATTACTAAAATCGACGACGTTCCTAAGAAGAGATTATCGTATGTCTTATAGTTTCAGACTTTCCCATACTGACCGATCTAAAGCCACCCTGTATAAATAGGTAGTATCTATAAGTAACACTGTAACTACTTAAATTTAGAATGAGAGAGTCTTCAGAATCAGGCCCATTGAACACTTATTTCTAAATGGCAAATTATATGACAGGCCATCCTTTGTATTCATATTGAGAGCAAGAGATAAGATATGCACTGAACGACTTATCGTGAGTTCTCCAGAATTAGGGCCATTGTACCAACAAAATAGATAATTTAGATTGTACCTTATCGCTTTTAAGGGTCACCGCCGGGTTAGATCCAACGACTCATCGTCACTGACACTGAATATGTCGCTGATGTGGAAAGTGCGTATTAAACAGAAATAGATAGATAAAAGATTTATTTTAAGTTTTTCATCACACACATACTTAGTAAAATCTTGACTCATCTCATCATCATCATCATCATATCAGCCTATGATGCCCACTGCTGAACAAAGGCCTCCCCCATCGATCTCCAAATAAAACGGTTTTGCGCAGCCTGCATCCAACGGCTCCCCGCGACCCTGACCAGGTCGTCTGTCCATCTAGTGGGAGGCCGTCCTACTTTGCGCTTTCCGGTACGCGGTCGCCACTCCAGAACCTTAACACCCCATCGGCCGTCCGTTCTGCGTGCTATGTGCCCTGCTCACTGCCACTTCAATTAGCTAATCCTAAGAGCTATGTCAGTGACTTTGGTTCTCTAATCTTGACTGACTGACGCCACAAAATCCCGCTAAACACTCCCAATGACATTGACAACAGAAAATGGCAATGGCAAAATGGCGGCCGACTGTATTTCTTCGTCATAGGCCGACACACGAGAGGAATAGATGTTTCAAAAATGTATGGGGAGACCCGGCCAGGTCTATGTAGGTACACTATACTAAAAAATAGATAAATATATACAGAACAGTGTTCAATTGTGAATTTTCTTTTTATTAGCTTTGTTGCGTGGTACAAGAATTTTTATAGAAAAAACTGCAACACAGCCAAATATTCATTATCACAGATCACTTATTTCATCATGGCGCGTATGTCACTTTGGTGACGTTTAGTTGACTTCTATGTCGCCCGCCATATTGCTATTTTAACTTTTGAACAAACAAATTATACATGAAAACGAAGTATTTTTCACGGATTCAGGAGGTTTTTCCTAATTTTTTGAGATACTGTAACATAATAGGTAGGTACCTGGCCGGATATAAAACATTTCCTTTGAACAAACAATTGCATAGATATAACAATACACATTTAACTACATTAATTGTGTGCGTTATAGAAGTGCAAAAGGGTCGCAACTCAGTGACTGGATTTTGTTCACACCGCAGTGAACAAAGCACTGGTATTCTGCTGCAACCGAGGGCTTCTTGCTTTTAAGGCGATCTATCGAAACGTTGTTTCGGCCAAGACCGATAGGGATAGAGATATGGCTGACTTAGCGGGAGGAAATAAGACAAAACAGCGATCGCACGTGAAAAGTAAACGAAATACACAAATTATTTTATTAAAAAATAACCCTATGGACTACAAAAAAACGCTTCTACATGATTCTGAATATTAAGGACACCTACTAGTTAAAGTAATTTCCTATTGAATACAAATTATCGTTCACCAATAATCTTAAGTTTTCTTGTTTATAAGAGGTCTTTTCGGAAATAAAATGTATCGAGGCAAATTCCTTTAATCTTGTTTTCGTTTTACTCGTGTCTAGATAAGGATATGAAGCAACGTATATCTGATTTTCAGATTCGTAAGATCTTTCAGCAACGTATGACATTACTTATAAAAGTGAGATTTTTTTCAATATATCGCCTTAAAATGAGATATAATAATACAAATAAAGCAACGAATTTATTTACCGCCTCTGTGGTCTAGTGGTTGAGTGAGACCTCAGATCTAGAGGTCCGGGGTTCGATTCCCGTGGAGGCAGAAATTTTCTGCTCGGTCTGGTTGGTGGTAGAACTTTTTTAAGTCTGCCTGGCTAGCTACCACCGTCTTACCTAAGTCTCCTTCCTCCGTGGTTGAAGAATCCGGGTGTAACTCGCTTCTATCGTCGGCATTATATTCACTTACCATCAGGTGAGGTGAAGGCCAAGAGTTACCCTGTTAAGGCAAAAAAAAAAAGAATACGAAGACGAGTGGACAATGTGAAATAAAATAAGTTTTAATATATTCTTAAGTTTTGATTTTAACATTATTATAAATGTTTGAAAAATTACTTAGTATTTAAAATATAAAACTAGAAAAATTTCACGTCCTGAGGCAGGAATCGAACCCGCGACCTTTCGCAATCTGGGCGACTGCTCTGACCACTGAGCCACCCAGGACTTGGGATATCCTGGAACGAAGGTAGGCGGCAGTTGAAACTTAAACACGATTTGTTGAAAAATGAAATCACAAAAAAAATCTGCTGTTCCATATAAACAGCTCGTGTAGATATTTACAATGTGTATGAAACAGCTGATTTTTGTCGCGATTTCAAATTTATTTTTTAGCAACTCGTGTTTAGGCGCACCTGGCTTCGTATTCGAGAGCGTTCCCCTAACACCCTGAATATTAAACTTTACGGGAACGTATTTTTACCGCTGTCTGACGAACGTTTTTGATTTAGTTGGTGCCTAGCAACTTCTAATAACGTTACAAACGTACGTTCCCTTAGATATATTTACACATTTTAGAAAGTTTTTATTTTATAATTAATAAAATAAAAACTTTCTAAAATGTCTAAGCTATATAAAAATGTAATAAAATTATAGGTAATTAAAGATATCAACGTTGTTCCGAAAAAAAGCTAATTGATGTAACGTAACGTTTTTGGTTTTTCTTTGGTGAATGCGTTGAAAATTAGCGCGATCGAGGCCCTACATTGCACTTATTAATTTTGTCTCTTAGCACAAGATATTACTGTTATCTAATACCGTTATCCATCGACTATTACCTATACTTGAGGACACTGAACTTTATTACCTGCGGCTTTAGGGATCTGATCTAGTCTGATCTTATCTGAATGAAATTCAGCACAGAGATAGATTGTAGGCTGGAATAGCACATATGCTATATTTTATCCCGAAAGGAGTTTGGTTCCCGTGGGATAAAATCGACATTCCCGAGGACGAAATCGCGGGCAAAAGAGTATTATCTAACTAAATGTTCTAGGTATATTATTATTGTTTTATTTTTATATACAAATTTTTTGTATTTCTTTATATACAAGGGTTTCCAATAAGAGGTGTTATTTAGATATTCAATCCGAAGCCCATCTTTGAGGTCTTGAATCGACGCTGGGCTGTTGGGGTAGACCTTCTCTTTCACGTGGCGCCAAAGGAAGAAGTCGCAAGGTGTTAAATCACGAGATCTCGGTGGGCAATTGTGATCACCTTTTCGAGAGATAACACGGTCTGGAAACTTTTCTCGTAAAAGATCAATGGTTTTGTTGCTTGTGTGGCACGTAGCGCCGTCTTGTTGAAAGTTCACGTTGTCCAGGTGTTAAATCTGCAGATCAATACCATCCAATTCCGGCCATAAAAAATCATTAATCATCTCTCGATAGCGCAATCCATTCACCGTAACTGTGTTATCTCTCGAAGAGGTGATCGAAGAGGTGATCATAATTGGCCACCGAGATCTTGTGATTTAACACCTTGCGACTTCTTCCTTTGGGGCCACGTAAAAGAGAAGGTCTACGCCAACAGCCCAGCGTCGATTCAAGACCTCAAAGATGGGATTCGTGAGGCTATCGAGGAAATAGGGCAGCCACTGTGCGATTTCGTTATGGAAAATTTCATGAAAAGGATATGGTCCTGTAAGCATGGTCGTGGTGGTCATTTTCCTGATGTTATTTTCCACTATCAACGGCGTACCTTCCTCTTTATAATGAAATAAACATCCGATCATTTATATTAACAAATGGCATTTTTCTTTGAATATCAAAATAACGCCTCTTATTGAAAACCCTTTATTATGCTCTCTGCGTTTACAGTTGTTCGTAACAAATAAAACATCGAATGATTGAGAACACATAATTTACGATCGATTGAGCAGAATCCACCCACATAGTTTTTTACACTAATAAAAGTCGGCTAGACATAATCTACACCGTTGGGAATGTTTTACACTTCAGGTACCTATTTAATTTGTGACGTACACACAAAATCAATGCTACGTATTATTTTACCTTTTCGCGAAAACCTACTACACATGTAGATATACAAAATGGTGCGGTCAATGCGACAATAAATTAAAACATGGGCTATATTGGTTCATAGAAATGGTTTACCACTTTCAAAAACATCTTATTCATTTGATAATTTCTGGACATTTCTATGAAATAATGCAGCCAATGTTATATTATTCCATACAAATGTCATGAAATTATCAAATAAATAAGATGTTTTTGAATGTGGCAAACCAATTCTATGAACGAATACAGCCCATGATTTAATTTATTGTCGCATTGACAGTACCACCCTTTATAAATAAAAATCAGTGTTTGTCCCGTATGCGCGAAATCTTTTTGTTAGATTATGATGAAACTTTGGCAGGATGTTCTGGGGACGCCCGCGAAAATTCCTGGATTACCTATAAAAACTTTTTTTTTATTAAAAACCACAGTTTTCTCTTTATTGGCATTGCAAAGCATGCTGGGTGCAGATAGTGTGAAATATTATAGAAATATACTAAATAAACATATAAACATCCATGACTCGTAAACAAATACTCGTACTCATCATACAAACATTTGCTCCTACCGGGATTCGAGCCCGCGACCTCTTGACCAAGTAGCCTGTACCTATAGCAAGGGTTACAGACCACTCGGCCAGCCGATAGAATACAACTATCGGTCTATAAGTAGAGTAGGTACCTATAATATTTAAAGAACTATCTTCCAACTGTTAACCGTTATGAGTTGTAACTTCCATAACCAGCTCATCCACATGAGACGATGACTAGCAGAAGCCAATACTTAATAAGTGTATTAGAATTAGTGAGTGGTGCCATTTCCCCTGTTTTTAAAGGTCAAACGATGCCCTTCTCTGAGCACACCTACACAATTACATAATAAATGTTGAATCGGCGACCAAATATGATAATATCGTACCATGGAAAGTGGCCTAACTCCTACAAGTCAGGAAACAGGTGGGTACCTATAGGCAGATATTGCACAATAATCGGTTGAATTACAGAACGGTGTAAATGTTACGTGTCGTGTTACTCTCAATGTTTGATTTGATTTTATTATCGTTCGGTTTACGAAACGACTATCAAGCGAGACGCAATCAGTGTTGCTTTGAGTTTGTTCACGATAAGGACGATAAGATTTATATTTAAATTAATAGTAACAAATTAAAATTAATTCCCAATAAAAAAGTTACATTCAGTAGCGGCGTGGGAAAATTTGTGCTAAACTAGTGACAAAAAATCGAATAACAATGAGGAAAACAGGTTTATGTTTTTTATTGCTAACCTTTTTGGATGTGAACAGTTTGAAATTGGAAGAGGTCTTCGTTTTAAGCCGGCATAATTTGCGAGCGCCACTGACTGAGAAATTACAAAAAATGTCGCCGTTTCCATTACCAAAATGGAGTACCCAAGTGGCCCATCTAACGCCAAAAGGATATTTATTAGAGCAATACATGGGTCAGTATTTTAACGAATGGCTAAGGAAAGAGGGACTGTTTTCAGTGTGTCCTAAATTAGATGAAGTGTTAATTTATACGAATACTTACCATAGAACTATAGAAACGGGACGATCCTTTGCGAAAAGTGCGTTCAAGGATTGTAAAGTTAGTGTTTTTTTCAAGAACACAACGGAGGTTGATCCATTTTTTCACCCTAAAATAAGAAACAATACCTTAGTATTCAAAGAATTGTACGTTAAAGAGATGCAAGAAAAACTAGATAAATCAAACTTAACAGACTCTTACGTGGAACTGGATATGATAATAGATTTTAAGAACTCCGAAATGTGCAAATCGGGCACCGTTTGCGATTTAATAAACTCGAAGGATGTGATTTTATTTAAAGTAAACGATGAACCTGACGTATTCGGTCCGTTGTCTGTTGGAAACTCTTTTGCGGACTCTTTTTTGATGAGTTACTATAGCAATAAGCCCACAGAAGAGATAGGTTGGGGTAAAATAACAAACGAGGAACAATGGGAGAAACTACTCAAGTTAACAAGAGAAAATCAAAACGTTAGGTTCAATCACACTTTATCGAAGAACTTAGTGATGCCGATATTAAACTATATGAGAGACACGCTGATTCTACACAAGCAGCCACCGAGAAAATTCACAATGTTGGTTGGTCACGATTCCAATTTAAATGCCGTGATGGCGTCCATGGAATTCAAAAGCTTCAGTTTGCCAGGACAATACGAGCTGACACCTATTGGCGGTAAAATTGTGTTCCAAAAATGGCGGGATGACGACGGTAATTACTTTATGAAGGTTGAATACGTTTATCAGACTAGAGAACAGTTGAAAAATGGGTCGGAATTGTCATTGGAACGACCGCCAAGTTCGGTTCTGATGGAGATGAAAGGGTGTGCTATCAATGATAAAGGATTATGTCCGTGGAGTGATTTTGAAAATGCGCTGAGAAAAATTTGAGTCCGCGTATACAATCTACCTTTACGGAAGCAAACTCAAAGTAATACTGTTATTAATCTGTGGTAATACTCAATGATACTCTATGATCTCTGTAGGTGTGAGTGTAAGAATATTATTAATATTATTTTATTATTATACCGCAGCTAAAGCCTTTACTGACCCTCTGATATTAAATTGCTGACATCAATTTAAAAAAAAATTTAAAACAACTATTATTATGACAACTATAAATAAAAACATACTTAATACATAGTTATTATCATTTTTGTCAGTATGCCCATACATTTCTTAATAATATGGGAACATGTTTTTGGACGACGCGCCGCAACACATTCAACATACCACTATATCTGTGAAAATAATTAATCTTAGACAAACTATTTCTTTTGCAATATTACTTTATGAGTTATAAACTTCTTGTTTATGAAATAAAAAAAAATTGTCATCTACCCTATTAGAGAGAGATATACATCTCCCAGCCCGCCTAGCATGACCACCGAAACGCGATATGTTATAGCTATTTATCGCTTCGAACTGTCAAAAATCATTGGATATAACCGCCATCTTGAAATTTTATCGAAACTGCGAACATGTATTGTATATATTACATGTTCGCAGTTTCAATAAAATTTCAAAATATCCAATGATTTTTGACAGTTCGAAGCGATAAATAGCTTTATCATATCGCGTTTCGGTGGTCATGCTAGGCGGGCAGCAGGGCGGGATGCGTTTCAGTACCACAGCACCCGTACCACCATCTTTTATCGCGATCCAGTTTAGGACCTAAACTGAGTAGAATCGTTATATTCGTACTACGACGCTATCTACGACTATGACAGCGATGCAGTTTAGGAACTAATACTGAACCGAGCGGAATATGAATCGCTTTTATAAAGATGGTGGTAAGGCACCAGATCACTAATATAGTCTTAGTACCGTTCACAATCCGGCGGGCTGCACTGCTTACGGTTGCTGATTATTATACATTCTACAACTATGAAAATACAAGTATCAATTTAGTGAATTTATTGCAGTTGTTTGCTGTCGTAAATAAATAAATAAAATACCTACTACGGAGCTACCAAGGAATCGGAATTGAGGTAACCATAAAGGTGATGCTTCGAGAATATTTAGTATTCTTAATAAAATTAAATCATATTTCTATTACTTTCGTTGTACTTATTTTTAAACAGGGACTGTAATGGTACCCGATAAGCGGTTCTAATAGTGTTATAATAATGTTTATACATTAAATGGAATGATATTCAAAAGATATATTCCAAAAATGTATGGAGATCCGGCCAGGTTTAATGTACACTGTATTGAAAAATAGGTAAAAATACACAGAACAGTGTTCAATTGTCCATTTTCTTTTTATTTGTTTTGTTGCGTGGTACAAAACAAGGTTTTTTATAGAAAAAACTGCAATAGAGCCATTTGGCTCTATTGCATTCATCATGGCGCCTATAACACTTTAGTTTAGTGACGTTTAGTTGACTTCTTTGTCGCCTGCCTTACTGAATAACGGTGAAATCGACGAAAAATCTCAACTTTCATACAAAAAAACTATGCATGAAACGTATTATTAGTATTTTTCCCGAATTCAGGAGATAATTCCTGATTTTTTAAAAATAGTGTAGGTAATAGATATACTTGGCCGGATATGAAACATCTCCTTTTTATGTAACGACAGGACATGTCGTATTTCAGTCGCATCTATCTGAGACTGAGATATTTAAAAAAAATATTCAAGTGAATATAAAAAATTGCTTATTTAATTAAATTACCATTATTATTACCTATAAAGTTAAAATATTAAATGAATGCAGTAAGTATGTATGTACAGTCGACCACAGAAGTAGCTGAACACTTTAGTAGCATGTCACACCGATCTTGTGCACGTACTTTATAGTTGCTACTGTACTATATTGACGCTAGAGTCGTTGTGACATGGTACTAAAGTGTTCAGCTAGTCCTGTGGTCGACCGTACCAATCATAATTATACGTAATAAGCAAGAAGCAATTTGATAGTTACATTATCAATAACATACTCTTAATTTAAACCTATCTTATAACCACTGAATCAGAAGTATTGTTATCTATAATGATTGCCTCTAATGTTATTTTATTATTGTGACGTCAAGCGATATTTCATTATCATGCAATCATCAGAGATAATTCTAAAATGCTGGTATAGCTACCTACTTCGAAACCACTTATAAGAAAGTGTTGCAGTGTTGCCAGTGACCGATAGTCAATAGTAACACGAGACAGTTCAAAAGTAACATTTTCATGTCAAAAGTAACATTAGGTTTTTTTTATGTAAAAAAAAGACTAATACTGAAACACGTTTCTGAATTCATTATTCACTTCTTCAAAGTGGCAATAAAAACTGCGAAAAAATCGTAACAAACTTTTGAGGTTCTGAGACTTACTGTTCAACAAAAAAGGCAATTTTAAGCTACTCCATAGCGTAGTGTTATGACTACTCGGTTTTGTGATATTTTTTGCTAACGTAAATTGTAACGTAAAAGTAACATTTTGAGTCGTGTAACGTGAAAGTAACATGAGAGGGTCAAAAGTAACATAAAATGTTACAAAAGTAACATTCTGGCAACGCTGAAGTGTTGTGTTTTGGTTAGGTAGGAACCATAGATTAGAGATAATTCGGGTAGGGACTGTAATTGATTCGTAAATAGAGGGAACTTTATTTTAGTCTGTGCAAGCGGCGGTATAGCTCTAGTAGTCTATGACAATTGCAAAATCAATTGTGTCGCGTGGACTCAGAACAATAACATGCTATTTATTTATCGTTCCAAAAAGTATCCTATGCCCTTCCCGGGGTAACTATCTCAAACTTTACCGTACTACTGCTTGGCACTACCAGTAGTCTCATGGGAAATTTTATTTTCTCATGACGCCACTGACTTCTCTTATTGGCTCATTGGGCGCATACAACAAAAAATCCCGTGATCTACTTAATTACTCGTGGTACTACCATTCAGTGGATTTCGATTTAAATATTCGTTTGTGAACTTAAAAAAATTAATGAAAACGAAAGTGACTTGAGTATGGCCGCCAAAAATTGTACATTCGGGAAAAAATCTGTGTCCTTCTCCTAATAGTATTGATAATTCCTTAATGTCATCTTATTTAATGATAAATTGTGTGGTTTCTACATCGCATTATATCATGTTTATTCATTTAAATTATTTAAATTCATTTGGGTTTCATTAAATGAGCGTAAAAAATTTTTTCGTTGAAGGTTAATTTAAGTACCCATACAAAAATCATGTGTCCAATACAGACATCTTATACTTTGAAGTTAAAAAATATGCATTAACTGTTTTGCAACATGTTAAATTTTGACATTTCTAAACTTATTTGTCAATTTGCTAAGCAGTACTATTTTCTTTTTAATAAAATAACGTAAAAAATGAAAAATAAACATATTTAAATATGTGTCTCGTTTTTGGTTCACGAATGTTACTTCACGTAAGTTACCGATATAAAAGACAGAACATGCTAGATTCCTGGCCTGTGAAAATGTTTTTAAGTCGTGGCAACACAACGTACTACAGGTAAGCCAACATAGGGGAGAAATCGCCATTTTTTTCTCTCTGAAAGTGAACGTCAAGGTGGCGGGCACTTTTGTCTCGTAATTTTTGTGTGATTTCAAGTGAAAATATGCACGGTAAGGATGGAAATTTATTACATTTATTTTAATATGTGCATGTAGAGGCTATTGGTTTAACAATTAAAACTATGCAGCGTCTTCCATCTTCAAAACTGACGCGAATATATTTTTTTTAGGTTATGACCACAGTGATTTTAGTTCACGAATGATACCATGTGTTACTAAGTGCGTTACGTAACATTCGTGATCGAATGTTAGGAATAGTATACACTATAGAACTCGAAGTAATACCTAGATTTTTATTGGAAATTAAAATTTGTATAATAGTAAGATTTTTTAAAATATTTACTTGTGCATCTATCCCTCCATGCACCATACAGGGTGGTGCCGTCAATACGGCACAATAATTTCATGACATTTCATGAAATTATCAAAGTATTAGGATGTTTTTGAAGGTGGCAAACCATTTCTATGAACTAATATAGCCCATGTTTTAATTTATTGACAGCACCACCCTGTAGGTATATGCTCATTTATGATGTCAGTGTATATTTTAAAATTATATTTAGTGTTTTGTTATATTTTTTATGTATATTTGTATATTTATTTATATAATTATGGTCTCTTTACTGATTTTTGCAGAACCATGCCACGAAAATAGAAAAGAAAAGAAGGAGTGCGTACGAGAGTACCTAGGTACTTGGACCGAAGACCAACTTTATAATTAATATTTTATAATAACAATTAAAAATGTTTCTTAAACAATGGTTTTTAAAATTTAATTATGATTATTTGTATAATTTTTTATAAAGATGACAATTAAAATATTTTAAAAAACGTAAAATGTTTTTTGTAATTCGACCCATGTTTCTTGGAGACAATTGCTGTTTCAGGAGTAGAACGACCATATAAAATTTAGTTGGGTTTTTCGATTACACAATATAAAGGGCATCTTTCCCGTACTGCAGGCATCTATCCTTCTTAGTATTTTCATAGTGGGGCAACAATCCATACAGAAGTAGAAGTTATTCATATTAATGAATATTTTCAAAATTGGGAGGTTTTTTAAAAAGTAGGGCATCTATCGCGGTTTTACCCTAACCTCTTTTGTTTTTAATTATTATACTAGCAGTTACGATTTTTTTCTTAATACTTGTACATTGTACACTCGGCCTAACAAAGTTCACATGTGTTACTTTCATTCACGTATGTTACCGTGTGTTACTAATTCACGACTGTTACTGTACAATTTTTGGCGGCCATACTCACTTATCTTCTAGTAATGTATTAGCTTACTTAAATAATCAATTTCTATCTCTATAAAAAAGGAGATGTTTCATATCCAGCCAGGTAACTATATGTAGGAAAGTACACTATTTTTTTATACCACATAAGTGGCAATCAAGCATACCTACGGTCCACCTGATGGTAAGCGGTTACCGTAGCCTATGGACGCTTGCAACACCAAGAGATTCACTTGCGCGTGCCCAATCCTTTATAAACCTTTTCAAGCCCTTTTTGAAGAACCCCATGCTGCACCCATTCGAGAAAACCTCTGCAGCGGTCATTAAACAACCTGAGCGTATGCGGGAGAAAGTTTCTCTGAAACCGCACAGTACGAGACCATTTTAGTTCCCAAGGTGAGTGGATCAATTCCCTGCCGATGGCGAGCGGTGCAACTTAAATGTGGCCGTGGGCATCATTTAAAATAATTCCTCAGAACACTCTCCGTTATACAAACGGTAGGACACACATAACAAAGCAGAATCTCTCTCTGCTTAAGATTCAATACCGCTTGTGAGCTCGGGATCGTCGACAATTGAGTTGTTTGGTATCAAAACTGGTCAGATCCAAAATTAAAAAAAAATAAACTAAGTATTTAACTTTGTACATCATTAGCAAAATAACAGTTTGTGTTTTTCAAAAACAGTCATATCCCCACATTTTGTAAGAGAAACCGGTTTAAAAAGCGGCTGTGGTATCAAAAATAGTCAAATCCAGCACTATTCATTTTCAAAATAAGTCAAATCCGAGCCGACCAATCAGCTTCAAGATTTTTGTATGGCGCATCGCCCATATTATTGTTTTTAGTGTCAATCAGTTCTTGACACGAAAACGTGTTTGTAGTGTGTTTTTAATTAAAATTTGCTATAAAAAATGGAAGACAACCCAAACAAAATAGTGGAAACAGCTCCTAATTTATCAAGAAAACCCTTGATTGATAAAACTTCATGGAAAAGCAACAGAGCAAAGGTTTCTAGGTAAGTAAACATTCAGTCTTTAGAAAAATGCTCCCCTATAATCAGCAATCCTCAACCGTTAAAATTATAAAATGTTTCAAATTATATTTATTTTCTATTTTACAAAAAAAGCCAGAGATTAAGTTATTTATTCATTTAATCAATATTAACACAGTTTATTGTTGAATTTATTAGTGCTGAAGCTATTTTTTATATGCCATTCCTACCTTAGGATGACGAGCGTTCCTAGATCTGACGAACTCAACTAATCTATACCTACTGTATAATGGTGAGCACCGCCGCGCGGCGCGCGATCAGCTCGCATGTAGTTTGCCAACGGTTGCTGCAATTGAGTGTTTGTGGTCTGTTCGTCAGATCTGGACGCACTCTTAGACACAGAAGCCAAAAATTAAATGATGAAATTAATATGTTTTTATTTCAGATATTCGCCGAAAGCGCCACCGGCTATAAGAATCGTGTGTCAACATTTTTCAAAAGCCTATAGATGCACTTCATTAGCCAAAAATGACATTATAAAATTCAATAAAGCTTTCTACAAATCACCAAACAAAATCGATCAAGATAATTTTATTCTTAAGCATACGAAAACATCCCCTGTTCAGCGTCGCCGTCCTAAATCTGGAACTGGTAACAAGAAAAATATTAACATTGTTTACTACGCACGACGAAGAAACTGCGTAGTACCCGTATGCAGAAAAACATTTCTTTCCATTTTAGGATTGAAAAAAGGACGAGTGAATGGTGTAATCATGCGTGATTTCAAGAATGACGGGGCATCAGCCTCCGAAAATAGAGGTGGAAACCGTAAAGAGATCAAGTATGCAGGTAAAAGAAGATTGATAAAAGACTTCATTAAAAAGTTAGTGCCACTTGAAATTCACTATTGTCGAAGCAAAGTAAAAAGTCGACAATACCTTGCTTCAGATTTAAATATCAATAAACTATATAAAATGTTTATCGCACAAGCTGAAGAACAGCACAAAACTATCAAGGCGTCGTATTTTCGACGAATTTTTAATACATCATTTAATATTGGCTTCGGCACTCCGGCAACAGATGTGTGCTCAACATGCTTAACACTAAAAGAGCAAATTAAACATGAAAAGGATGTAAGCAAGAAAAATAAACTTATTATTTCGAAAAGAGTGCACAGTTTAAGAGCTAAGGCGTTCTACAATCTGTTGAAGGAACAAAAAGAAGAGTTACTGACGTTAAGTTTCGACTGTCAAAAAAACCAACCAATGCCTAGAGTTCCAGACCAAAGCGCTTATTATTCGCGTCAATTGTATATTTACAATTTCACTATTGTCATAGGTAATTCTAAAAGCAAACTGAATACTGATAATGTCTTTATTTATACATGGACTGAAGACATGTTACCAAAAGCGTCAAATGAAATTGCCAGTGCTGTTTTTCATTGCCTATGCTCTAAAGTTGAAAAATACGAAAAAGTAACGACCATACGCCTAGTGGCAGATGGTTGCAGCGGCCAAAACAAAAATACATCGGTTTTGGGAATGCTTTGCAAGTATCTTATGGACTACGCACCAGAACGAATAAAAACTATGGAGTTGCTGTTTCCAGTAGTGGGTCACTCTTTCCTGCCGCCAGACCGCGTATTTGCCCAAATTGAGAAGAAGATTAAAAGAACGGAGATTATACCAAATCCGCAAGGCTACCACCAATTCTTTAAAGGTTATGGAACAATTTTAAATTTGGGAACAGAAGTAGAGGTTCTTGATTGGAAAAAAGCGAGTACTGAAGTACTGAAAACTATAGGTGGACTGCATTTTTCAATCAAACAATGCAAGAGATTTTTCATCAAACGGAACAAACAGAAGCGAAATGTTTTAGTGCGAGCAGAGGAATGCTACCAAAATAGATTAGGTTCACCTAAAAACATTTGCAAAAAGAATAAAACCGCCAGTCAAATAAATCCCTCCACCGTACCAATAAATGTGGCAGTAAAAAAAGAAAAAATAGATGATGTTAAAAAGCTACTTACTGCTCACTATGGCGAGCAATGGAAGCTTCTACCGGAGCTACAGTATTTTAAAAATGTTTTTGAGAGACCAGACACTGACATCCATTTTCATTCAAGTGAACAATGTGAAATGGAGGATGAATTGCCAAATTTAATTGTGTAGTGTACCTAATAATAATAAATATAGTAATTTGAAGAATATCTCGATGAAAAACTTGATAAGATGAATTTTTTCACTTTAATTTATTACCTAGTACCTTAGGTTTTCAACCCCTGATCCTTATTTAAGTTATTTTCTAAATAAGCCAAATCCACACAGTTTACATTCAAAGATAGTCAAATCCACTAAACTTGCTATCAAACTCGGACAAATCCACATTTCACTATCAAACTAAGTCAAATCCGAACTTGAAAACTCAATTTTGTAGGTTTTTTGTATAGAACTTAAGGTCGATTATGGTTAAACATTTTTAAATACGCCGCAACCATATTTAAATACGCCGCCAAATTTTTTACTTTCTACGGTGCTGCCATATAGTAAAATCTGAATTTGGAGTTTCCTGAAAATTTACCTAAAGTGGATTTGACCAGATTTGATACCAATTGACTCAATTCTCATAGCGCGTCTTTGAACTGCGTCACACGGTCCAAGCTGGTATGCAGGTGCTCCCGCCCATAGGTGGCAGCAGTATTCCATATGGGGTCTGACTTGAGACTTATACAGTAACAGTCTCTGACTTAAGACTTATACAGTAACAGTCTTTGCCGCGATTTATTGAGCACACTAAGTTTCTTAGATGCCAGCTTGACTTTGCATATCATGGTATGGTGGTTTCATGTTTGAGATACGGTATATTCTGGGGAAATGCAACTCATAAAAAAAATTATATTCTTTCACTTCCGTCTTTGTATATTTTTTGAAGTGGCCGCTATTCGTAAAAGCAAATCCATTTTTATTCACCAAGCAATCAGATTTTGTGACACGCAAATTCACGCAATAGACGCAGGCATAATAATAGGAGTGTATTTGGAGGGTTTTAGGACGTCCCTACTTAGCAAGAGCATGATATGACGCATGGTATGACGCCTAAAATATATAATGAAATAAAATTAAATACCAGTTGCGATTAGAAATCTTAATCTGTTCAAAAAGAGACTCAAATCTCTTTTATGCTTAAGTGGTATTAAAGTAGTTATTAATGACTTGCTAAATGACAAATTATGATTTAGAAAATGGGATGTTGTGACTTAAAATTATTTATCTTGACTAAAAAAATCAGGACAAATCTCCTGAATCCGGGAAAAGTACTAATAATTCGTTTTCATGCATAGCTTGTTTGTAGAAAAGTTGAAATTTTTCGTCAATTTTCACCGTTATTCAATATGGCAATATGACGGGCGACATAGCAACTTAAGGGTGTTTGGCGGGATTTTGTGGTCAGTCAATATTTTTAATACATTATTTAAAAATTGTGTCGGAGCGAACTTTGTGTTAGAAAATTGGTGTAGTTTTATAAATCAAGTGTTTGTGTTGACGTACAACTAAAAGATTATTAGAATAAAAGTGATTATGGTGTGAAATACGATGAGAACTTCTTTGTGGTTACCTACCTCATCAAGTAGCATCATATGAAGACTGTCATCATATATTTCGCGTCAAATACCCCTTAGATGCATTGAAATGTGTAACCCCAGCATTTCAATGCAATAAAAGAAGAAATAAAGAAATACTCAAGACATGGCTGTATGGGCATTAGTTCCCCTTGCCTTCCCATTACAGGGAGAATGAATTAAAAAAACAGACTACAGATTATTATAGACATTGACTTTGTCATTTTTTTGACATTTTAACATAATTGAATTTTTGTTTTATTATATAGATAGTAGCAATAGTTATAATTTATAGTAAAGTTACGATACAAACAATAGAAATATATGATATTTGTTTCAGCACAGCAAAATGGCAAGTTGTTACAAAGGAAAATTATTACACTTTATAAAGATAAGCAGGTACAAAGTAAACAACTCTATAATACTGCAATTTCGTAACCTTATCACCCATTCACTTTCATTAAGTACTGTACAGAACATCTCCAGATTCTGATGTTAATATCATTTAGACATCCAATGTCAATGGACAAAGACTTGTGCCGTGTTACGTGTAATCAATAAAAAAAAAGTGCGCGACCTTTGAAACTATCATGCGATTAGAAACTTTTTTGTGCATTTTTATCGTCCTTGCAAAAGTAGGGCAAGGGCTATTAGAAGAAATACCGTCAGTTGCCTTTACATTGGACCAAGTAGTTATTTTGAGTAGACATGGACTAAGAACTCCTTTGTCTAAGTACTTAACGCAAATGACACCAAGAACATGGCCACAGTGGCGAGAGAGACCTGGATATTTGACTGAAAAAGGTGCAGATTTAGAAGGCTATATGGGCCACTTTTTTTCTTTATGGCTCAATGAACACAACTTGATAACACAGAAATGCCCAACGAAAGACAAATTTTATATTTACGCAAACACAAAACAAAGAACCCTGGCTTCTGCCAAAGCTTTTACAAGCAGCGCGTTTCCTGGATGTAATATTACAATACACCATTCAAAAACTGTTATAGACCCAATCTTTAACCCCGTGATACACAATACTTCGTCAATATTTAGACAAATAGTTATAGCAGACATGCAAAAAACTTTAAGAAGCTTATCAGTTAACTCTAGCTATATTTATTTAGAAAACATACTGGATTATCAAAATTCTAAATGTTGTAAGACTCAGAACAAATGTGATTTGGTTACAGATAAAAATAAAGTTATAGTTATTTCTGGAGACAAGCCAAACCTATCTGGACCTTTAAAAATTGGCAACTCTGTAATAGATGCTTTTATCATGGAGTATTATGAGGGGTTTCCTTTAGAAAATGTTGCATGGGATTTTATTCATAGTCCTAAAGACTGGAAAAATGTCATGAAACTAAGCCATAGCTATCATAATGTTATTTTTAACACACCGTTAGTTGCAAGGGATATATCCAAACCCCTTCTAAATTTTCTCAAAAGTATTTTCATCAACAAAAATGCACCCAAAGTCTCGTTACTAATGGGACATGATGCTAATATATATACCGTGATGGAGGCATTGCGTTTTAAACCATATATTTTAAAAAAACAGTATGATCTAGTACCAATAAGTGGGAAAATTGTATTCCAAAAATGGCATGATAATTTGAAAAATGTGGATTTATTAAAAGTAGATTATGTTTACCAATCTTCTAGACAGTTGAGGTTTGCTATTAAATTAGATATGCAAAACCCACCTCAATTTGAACCTATGGTATTGGAGGATTGTAAAATCGATGATAATGGCTTATGTCTATGGGAACAGTTTGAAAAGATATTGGAAAGTCTGTGACTGAAAACATTTCTTACTTTTTTGAAACTGAATGCTGGAATACTTATTAATCTTATGATATCATACACTGTGATTGACAAAATTATGTATGTATATTGATTAAAAAAATTTCAGATGCAATATCATGCATGTGCATCATCACATCTTAAAGGTTTCGAGTGATGGTTGATATTGGATGGTTCAATCAAAATTTCTGATCTCAAGCTGCTTTACATGTACATTCGATAGCACATCAAGCATAACAGTTTGACCTTGAGACTGCCCTTATGTTTTGTATAAAAATGTTTAGCACCGTAAGGTTTATAATTGCATGCACAAATCTGAGTCGAAGATTTTATTTGATTGACATAGTGCATAGATTCCTTCACACACGAAAATCGGTCACATTACTTAGTAATTAAAATATATCTAAACTAGAAAATTTTCATGTCCTGAGACGGTATCGAACCCGCGACCTTTCGCAATCCGGGCGACTGTTCTTTCCCGCCTCAGGACGTTAAAACTTTAACATTATTATAAATGTTAATTTTAAAGATTTTGACATAATTATAATTTTAAATATTTTAACATAATTATAATTTTAAAGATTTTAACATTATAATATTAAGAATATCGGTCACATTAATTATGATGTCTATCTAGGATTTATATTTTTTTTTGTTAAAAAAGTTAAAAATATTATCTGATAAAAAACAGAGACAAAAATATACGAACAATCAATCTATTTTGTTAGTGGCTCCTCAATCTAAACATACATTATTAAATGCATTTCATTTTAAATATGTCATATTTTAAATTAAGAAATGAGTTTGAACATCAAAAATTCATTAACAATCATAATGATAGTGCAGGCCACACCGTCAGCGAGCGGGCGAGTGAGATAGGCGGGCGGGCATCGCTTCACCTCTTTTCATACTTTGGTTCACACCGCGAACTACAGAGCTAAGCTACGTCCGTCGGCGTAGTTTGTATAGTTTCCTTCTCTCGCTTCGCCCGCCCACCTAGCTCGCTCGCCCGCTTTTAGGCGCAAGCCACACTGCCAGCGAGCGGGCGAGGGAGCTAGGCAGGCGGGCGAAGCGAGAGAAGGAATCTACGCGTACTACGCAAATTACGCGGAATATAGGGGAGCTTAACTATAGGGTTCACACCAAAACCTACTAACGGGCCAGCGAGCGGGCGAGCGAGCTAGGCGGGCGGGACAAGCTAGCGAACCGGGCGCGCCTAACGAGGTAACGAGGTGATCGAGTAGCTTCGCTAGAATCGTTGGATATTTCGTTCTCTTCGTTCTCATCGCTGACGTAGCTTAGCTCTGTAGTCCGCGGTGTCAGGCGGTGTGAACCAAAGTATGAAAAGAGGTGAAACGATATTCGCCCGCCTAGCTCGCTCGCCCGCTCGCTGACGGTGTGGCCTGCGCTGACTCTTCATGACCCCACGATAAGTTATAAGACAGCTGCTTACGTTCGCAGGAGAACCAAAACTATTTTTCTTTTTAAAGTTTTCGATCGCACTCGTAACTTTCTTCATCGATAGAGTAGGCCCATAGGCACGGAAAACCAAATTAGATATTGCTATGGGAAACGTGAATTAGTGGGCACTGTTTGATACCAATTCATACAAATATGATAGTTGATAAAAAAAGAAAGAACAAAGAAAACACAGACAATGTATTTATAAGGTTGCGAGATTATACGCAGACACCTTTACCGATCATCTAAATGGTCTCAGTAACAGAGGTGTTCTCCAGGCCTTCACGATATTGTTATAGCATACTAAAGTCTCAAAACTTATTGATATGGCGAAGGCCATACATTTCTAATCTAGTAATTAAGATCAATACAAATAATACCACAGGATTAAAGAAACGGCAAGTAAATACTGTGACATTTTTAAAATAAGGTAGACGATGGTTGTGATTTTTTTTTAAAATATGGATATAAAGAAATCTATGTAAGTAGGTACCTATGTAAGTTTAAATTTAAATCATGTGAGTAATATTTAAATTTGGTTTTATTTAGTCCTTGTCACTTTCAAATGAGTCTGTTGGTCGTTCTGCTGCCGCGCGAGAGCAGTCTACACAGAATTTTGCCCGTCCAGTGGCAGGATGGTTTTCTTAAAAAACAACTAGATGACAAACAAGCTGACGGCCCACCTGGTGGTAAGCGGTTACCGCCGCCTATAGACACCTGCAATAACAAGGAAAAATCACTTGATATTGCAGGTGCGTTGTCACCCTGAGCCCTAAGATGAAATGGCGTCCATGCCCAGTAATTACACTGGCTACCTTTCCCTTCAATCCGTAACACAGCGAACTGTTTCACGGCTGAAATAAGAAAGGCGGTGGTACAGACGATCCAGTCGACTGACCGAATGACCACAACCATCCGTGCGCACGCGCAGGGCCCTTACCACCATCTTTATAAAAGCGATTCATATTCCGCTCGGTTCAGTATTGGTTCCTAAGCTGCATCGCTGCCATAGTCGTAGATAGCGTCGTAGTACGGATATAACGATTCTACTCAGTTTAGGTCCTAAACTGGATCGCGATAAAAGGTGGTGGTACGGGTGCAGCACAGAAACCGCACAGCAGTGTGATTCACGTTCTTGTCGTACGTGATCCACTTTTCATCACCAGTTATCAACTTCTTCAAAAATGGTTCGGTTTCATTACGTCGTAATAAAGAATCACAAATGAGTACACGGTTCATTAGGTTTCTTTCAGTAAGCTCGTGGGGTACCCAAATATCGAGCTTTTTTGTGTACCCATTTTTTTTTAAATGTTCCCAGTTCTTCAGCTACGTCGTAACTACTGATATGCCGATCTTGCTCCAGTTTTTAAAAAATGGCATCAATTTTATCCGTAATAGGGCGTCCAGAGCGACGTGCATCTTAGATATCAAAATTTCCGGATTGAAAACGCTTAAGAGGCTGATAAACGCCAACGACCTTGAGAAAATGAATTTCGAGGCCCCGCCCACTAATATTTCCGATAACGTGGCTCCACAATACTACACCGACAAGCCGCGTAACTACTACAACCTCAAAAGTGCCAACTTAAAAAAAATGCTACTAGATGGCGTGCTCCACGTGCTTTATTCCATAGACCATTATAAAAATAGAAATGAACAATAAAAAACTAAACACTTTTATAAAAAATATATGTGGTATTTTTAAATTAATGGTTAATATTTTACACGGTCAATATACTTATTTATACTAACAAATTTTATTAAGGAACCTATTATGAAATCGAAACATGAAAATCAGGGATGCAATTACAAAAGACAAATCATAATAGTTTTGACATACGTATTTTCATGTCTGCTGTTCTATAAATTAGAGCTCGACTTGAATAAATTTTGGTTTTGAAACGCCTTGTAAATTTTTAAGTGCATGGATAGCCCAATCCGACACTGGCCCTAATTCTGATAAACAAATGCTAAGTCTAAATTTCAGTTCAGTGCATTTCTTTCTATCAAAAGGAATACGAAAAGGATGGCTGTCATAGAATTTGACATTTAGAAACGTGCGTTCAATTTTCGACCTTATTGAACGTGATAAAATGCAGTGTTTAGGAGGCACCTCCGTACATGCCGTCTAAAATTTTCTATGGTTCTTAGAAATCTGTCTAAATTTAAGTGACAGCTCTAAACAGATTCATGCTATCTTTTTCCTATTACTTATTGCGAGAAAGAGATATACTGTACTTAAATTTAGAATTAAATTGTGTTCCCAGAATTAGGCCCACTATGAGAAATAGCGAAAAGTACTCAAAGGACTCTCGAAAACGTAAAAGAAAAACTAAACTGCATCATTGGATGTTTACAAAATATTCCTAGCCAGGAATCAAAACTATTGTTTAAAAAAAACTCACATGGTGTATTACACCATTCGATTAGATTCCAAATTACAAAATTCAAGTTTCAAGTAGGTTTTGCTTTTATAAATGGCAAAACGAATGTATGAGAAGCAAGAGATTGAAAAATCCGGAAATAATTAAAAACAACTTTGGGAGGTAATAAAGTCAATTAGTGGTTCAAAGCGGTTGTCAGACCATTCTCTTTCTCTTGTGTCTGGGCATGACCCACAACAGAGAGTCAACGACGTCAACAACTTTTTGGCGACAATTGGGAAAAGACTTGCGAACGGGATTGAACCGGGAAGTTGTTCGGCGAATATCGGAGAAGCCCAGCTAACCTTGCGCTCTTTGGGTTCTTTTGCTATGGTGATGACCGATGAGGGTGAGGTGGCCAGAGTTATTAACGGACTTAAAGAAAGATGTGCAGTGGGGATTGATCAGATATCTAGTCTAGTTCTGAAAAGATACGCCCATCACTCACATATGCAATCTGTCTATCTCGAATGGTGTCTTTCCATCAGCATTTAAGGTTGGTTTAAGCAAACCCATACATAAGGGCGGTGACCGAGACTGTGTGGACAATTACAGGCCCATTTCTATTCTGCCCACTTTCTCCAAGATCTTAAAACGCATCATTAATGAAAGATTAGTTAAATACCTGGAGACCAATAAACGTCTTTCATCAACGCAATACGGATTCCGTGGTGGAAAGTCTACCAGTAATGCGGTTGGTGACCTTGTCCATTCCATTGTCTCTGCCCTAGACAAAAAAAGGAAATGTGTGGTAGTCTTCCTTGACATGGCGAAAGCGTTCGATACGGTCTCGATTCCCCGCCTACTGAATAGATTGGAAAATCTTGGTGTGAGAGGACTTCCTTTGAAGTTCTTCGAAAATTATTTAGCGAATAGAGCTCAAAGAACCAAAATAGACCTATGGGTGAGTGAAGAGGCTGAGGTCACGTATGGCGTGCCGCAGGGCAGCATACTTGGGCCTACCCTATTTTTGGCTTACATAAATAGCCTCTGTCACTTACAACTAACAGAGGGTAAAATTTTCGCATTTGCTGATGACACAGCTCTTTCCTTCGCTGGGGACTCCTGGAATAGTGCCTTTGACAATGCTCAGAGAGGACTCGATTAGGTCAATGAATGGTTAAAAAGCAGCGTTCTAACACTTAATGTTTCCAAAACTAAGTATATAGCCTTCGCGATCAGACCTGATCTACTTCCTTCCCAGCCATACAATCTTATCGTCCATAAGTGCCACACTCGGTCATGTGAAACCTACTGCGATTGCCCTACGTTAGAAAGAACAAGCTCTATAAAATACCTGGGAGTGATACTGGACCAGAATCTTAACTTTAAAGAGCATATCAATACCCTCACTTCTAGGTTGAGAAAACTAACGTACATTTTTAAAAACCTCAAACATATCGCTGATCACAAGATTGTTCGAATGGTCTACTTTGCGCTTTGCCACTCTCTCCTGGAGTACTGCATCTCAGTTTGGGGTGGGGCGGCCAAGACTAATATGCTAAGTTTAGAACGGGCCCAGCGCCTTCTTCTCAAAGTTTCAAGGGGTCTACCATATCGCTACCCTACTACTGAGCTATATAAAGAATGGGACATACTCTCGGTTAGACAAACCTTTGTTTTGAAAATCATCTTGAAGAAGCACTCAGAAATGTATTATGATCCGGAAAAAACTAAAGGTAAACGTCGCATTGCAACTGTTTGCGCCAACCCTCACTAAAAACCACCTTCTCGCATTACTTTTATTGCTTTCTTGGAAGTTACCTTTATAATAAAATAAATAGCTCCCTCAATATTTACCCACTTCCAAAGTATAGCTGCAAACAGTCGGTAAACAAATTCCTCAAGACTATGGACTATGTAACAACAGAAAGTTTCCTCTCTCCTCTCTCTTAACCATATAGGTAGTTATAATCAGCTTATCATATATTATCAGCTTAAATGTGTGTTGGGACAAAATTATTAGTGGATGTAGGTATAATTGAATTAAATAGGATTTAAATGTACGTAATCATGTATTTTTAAATAAGATCGTCATATTGTAAAGTATTTTTATTAACTAACAACAAAACTAGTCTTGTAACAATCATCACATAATTATTAGTCTTATTTTATGGTGTAGGTACATACAAACTTATGCTAATGATATTTTTTTTAATAATAATTATTAACTCGAGTCTGAGAGAATACAACTCGAGTCAATTCGAGTTAAGTCCAACTCGAGTTGGTAAATCGAGTTGACCATCACTACCCAAGGGCGCCACGCTTGTGCGGGGGCTCGACCCTAAGGCCGGAAATGTGGCAGTTAGTGTGCACATTGAATATTTGTTTGCCCTCGGTAGTGAGGGAGAGAACAGCTACCACTAGGTCTAGCGGGGACTTGTCCCGTCTATACAGACGGTGGACTCGGAGGACAGGGTGGTAGCCTTGCTGCACAAGGCCTGCCTTTACTGATTCGAGTAAGTACTTACTTAGTAAGTATTCCAATAGAACCATATTCATACGATGCATACAGCATTCGCGGGTACATTTTCCAAGTCGATCATTGAATTCCTGTAACATCATTGTAAAATGCTATAATTACTGTATGCGCCATACATCCTTCAAATCAACACACAATGCTGCAATATACTATTGCTGTTTGATTTATTTTGCACTTTTTACCGGAATAAAACCTCAATGGAGCCCTAATGAAACCACTTTCAATGTATAATGTAGCAATATGGATTTTTACAATTTTGGTATTTGCTAAGTACTAATAATCTTATGAGGAGCTCGGTGGCGTAGTGGATTGAGCGCTCTGGTTTCGATCACGAAAACAAAGCAACTTTCGCCATGGTCGGTCCCTGGATGGGTCAATCAAATTTATAATCTTGAGCTCCTCCGTGCTTCGGAAGGCACGTTAAGCCGTTGGCCCCAGTTGTTATTGCAACCGCTTTAACCCACCAACCCGCATTGGGCCAGCGTAGTGGTGTTATGACCCAAACTCCTCATGTGTTTCTGCCATGTAGGAAGGCCTGTGCCCAGCAGTGGGGCGTATATAGGCTGGTGATGATGAATAATCTTATGTAGACTTTATGTCACTTCAGCAAAAAATAACGCATTGTTTTATATACACACCGTATTGATATGATGATACGCCTCGTAGTTTAGTAATTATTCAAGATTTCCACTAAATCTTTTTTCCTGTAAAATTTCGTTTTGTCGATTGCGGCTTTGTTCCAATAACCCATCGTTCATTTGGAACGAGTTCATGGAATATAATTTTATTATTATTAAATTTTAATGTGAATGAGAATCTGTATAACTTATTTTATTTGAGTTTAGTAACTTGATAATATAAAGATAATAGATTAGTAACTTAACTTGATGGTTTATTAAAATTTGATACCTACGCCAGGCCCCCGTCACCCTCGAAATGCAGCGTTAAAAGTGCCGGCCGCTAAGTGGAAATCTGGCGATCCGACCGGCAGTGGGCCGCCGCAAGCGAGACTGAACGCACGCCCGTTGAATTTCCCGCGCAAAACTCACCAATACTCACGGCTCACGGTTACTTTGTAGCGGAGTTATTTTAAAACTATGATATTTTTTAAGATATCCATTGAAATCCAAAAAATGTTAGGTACAATTTTGTTCACAATTAAATACTTGTGGTGAATAATGCATTTATATTGAAAAGGAACAATATCATGTTTATAAAAACACCTTCGCAGATAAGTGCATTTTTTTAGAATAAATTTGGTTACCAAAAAATAGTTATAGTGAGCCCCTTCAGGTTTATAATATTAGTATGGATTTAAAAGGTGAATACGACGATAATCGTTTTCGTTTCGATTTAACCTTCCACAGGGGCACAGATTAATAATAATCTAAGGGTGCTACTGTTATGGAGCTCGATTTACCAATACGATTCGGGGGAGTGCTAGTTGCACGTTGCACTAAAACACCTTCAGAAGTAGCTCTAAATGTCGACTACCGTTTTGACTCACCGGCAAAAAATGCGTTAGCTTATGTAGCGGGATACTTACTATATAAATGTGGCAAGAAACATAACTGTAGCGTCATTAATTCTCTACTAAATGATGAACCTAATATGGACGATACCAGACTATACATTCATTTTAAATAGTACAATAAAAATTCTTCGTTTTACGGAGGGCTGAAAGACCCACCGGAGGCCTTTATCAATTACGTGGAAGAATTAGAAACAACATTTTTGTAAATTTTTGATAGTCTTTACGAACCAGCCGGGAAGCACTTCAATGAATATACTACAAGAAATTGATTTTATTCCACCTTGCCCCTGTTTTCCAAAGGATTACTTGTAAAAGTTATTTACACGATTTAGAATATTAACGAAAGAATACAAATATGGAAAAAAAAACTTTGATCATAAAATTATATCACATTTAATTGACCGGCTTTCTTTGCATTCACTTCATTGCATTAGATGTATAAGTAAATAAAAATAGGTTCTTCAGTCATTTTATTTAATTTATGGTCGTGGCACAACCCTTACGTGTTCGCTCGATGACGCAATCACGCGGTGTACGCGGGATTCTCGACTCTCGGCACGCGTTGGTAGAGTATATTTCTTCTCGAATCGTCTAAAGTGGCTAATAATAATAATCCTAGTAGGCTAATATAACTAAATTATTTCACCATTTGTATTAGAGTGAAGTATCTGTCCGGTTATTATTTTTTAATTAAAATTTTAAGGGAATTTTTTTTTTCTTATTTTTAGAGCATGTAAATAAAAGCTTTTTTTAATAAAGGTTTTTTTTGCTTTTAATTTATTTTTTTACTATTTAGTTATTGCTGGCTAGGTTTCTGAGTCTCGGCAAGCCCTTTCATTTGATACCCATATTGCAGAATTGGATAAAAAATAACTATTCCGCCATCTTGGATATTCAACCATATTAGATTTAGAATGACGTCACATAATAATAATAATTGCTGAATGGATTAAAGAGAAAAGAATTTTTTAGTATCACAAAAGAAGGTTTAGAGTTGGTTTTAAGAAAAACAAAAAACTAGAAAGCAGCGGGTATAGACAGAATCCATAATTTTTGGTACAAAAAGTTTAGTAGCGTACATGATATTCTTGCAAAGATATGCACAGATCTAATAAAAGGAGACTCAGTGTTACCAGAAGGTATAACATACATGTTACCAAAGAGCACCAATACATCAGACCCTTTGCAATACAGACCTATAACACCTGCATACACTTTACAAAATTATAACTGCATGCTTATCAAATAAAATAAACAAACATATAGCATACAACAATATTATAGCTGAAGAACAAAAAGGATGCAGACAGAACCACAAAGGATGCAAAAAACAGTTAATCATTGATGCAGTTGTTCTTAAACACGCAAACAGTAAAAGTAAAAACATACATATTTCTTATATTGACTACAAAAAAGCTTTTGATAGCGAACCGCATGCCTGGCTAGTAAGAATATTACAAATATATAAAATTGATTCCTCCACAATAACCTTCCTAGAAGATACCATGATTAAATGGAAAACTTCACTTTCCTTACCGGGTACAAACATTACATCAGATGAAATAAAAAATAATAATTGTATTTTCCAGGGAGACTCACTCAGCCCTTTGTGGTTTTGTCTGGCTCTTAATCCACTCTCTGCTCTCTTAAATCAAACAACTGGTAGGTACAAACTAACGAAAGATATTAAAATAACCCATTTACTATATATGGACGATATAAAGCTATATGGAAAGTCAGAAGAGCACTTAAAAAGGCTAATAGAAATCACATGAAATAAAATTTTAGTGCTGATATTAACATGGCCTTTGGCATAGAAATATGTAAATCTTTGGATATACATACAAGAAAAAATATTAAGGGTACCAGTAGTATAAACGAAGAGTTTAACATTAAGGACATGGATCCAATTGATACATATAAATATTTAGGAATCTATCAAAACAAATACATAAACCACATTCAAATTAAAAAAGATCTTACGAAAGGATACACCAGAAGAATAAATTTACTCTGCAAAAAACAATTAAATTCTAAAAAAATATTTAATGCTATAAATACCTTCGCAATACCGGTACTTACTTACACATTTGGAGTCATTAAATGGACAAATACAGACATTTCAAACTTAGAAATTAAAACCAGAACATCATTAACACGACACAACTTCCTGCACCCTAGTCCGCTATAGAAAGGATGTCCATCAAACGGGTACGTTGCGGCAGAGGTTTGATTGACATCAAATATCTACGCAATAGTCAGGTTGAAAATTTACGTCAATTCTTTTACTCAAAATCTAACACATCTGCATTACACGCAACCATAGCACAAATTGATAATAATTATACACCATTAAATCTGAAGACCATTGACACATCACTTAGATCTAAACAAGATATTGAAATCGACAAACTTGACTCGTGGAGGAAAAAACAATTACATGGCAGACATACATGATCTAGAACAACCTCATATATAGATATAGAAGCTTCAAATAAATGGCTACAAATAGGTTACTTATTCCCCGAAACAGAAGGTTTCCTTATTGCAATACAAGATCAGATTATTAATACAAAAAATCATAAAAAAAGTTATCATCAAAAGTGTTGGTTCTGAGGATGACAGATGCAGGAAATGTTATAGACAACTGGAAACAATACAACACATCATAAATGGATGTTCTATACTCACCCAAAACGATTATATTCACCGCCATAATCAAGTTGCTCACTACTTACACCAAAAATTAGCTATCAAACATAAATTACTTCCTAACAAAACTACGCCATACTACGAATACAAACCTCAGCCTGTGCTAGAGAGTTCCAGCTACAAGATGTATTTTGATCGAGCCATATTAACAGATAAAACCATACACTGCAATAGACCTGACATAACCCTAATAGACAAAGTAAAAAACCTAGCATATTTAATTGACATAGCAATTCCCGGTACCCACAATATTCAAAAAACCATATCCGACAAAATTCATAAGTATTCAGAACTGAAAGTAGAAATATTGAGAATATGGAAATCAAACAAAGTACTCATAGTGCCGCTTGTGCTCTCTAGCACAGGGTTTATCCCTAAACAGCTTCTCAGCCACCTCAAAATATTAGATCTCCCAGAAAATACTTTTAAAACCATGCAAAAAGTAGCCATTTTAAACACATGTAGAATAAATAGTTCGGCGCTTTCTACAAGACGACAACACTACACACAACATATAAGTATAAGTCTGTTACTTAGCAAAGCCCGTAACTTACTTTTGACCAGCTTTTAGCTGATTCGTGCAAAAATGCTCGTATTCATCATACAAACATTTGCCCCTACCGGGATTCGAACCCGGGACGTCTTGATCGAGCAGCCCGTATAGCAAGAGGTACAGACCACTCGACCAGCCAGTCGTCAATATTTTTAGAGGTATTCTCAACAAGCCCTTTCATTTGATACCTGTATTGAAGAAATGCATTAAAAATAACTATTACGCCATCTTGGGTAGTCCGCCATATTGGATTTAGAATGACGTCACACAGCTTATTGTGTATTGTCATCCAAACTAAACGTGAATAGAAAATATCAGCTCAATCGGTTGTAGATATCTGCTTCAAAATCGCGTAGCAAGATTCCACCCGAACATAAGCAAGTTAATCAAAAGCTCTGTAATAAAAATTACAGAAAACACATCAGATATAGCTGTATCGCTATGGTCGATCCCGGGATGGGTCAATGAAAATTTATAATCTCGAACTCCTCCGTGGTTCGGGGTCCCGGTAGTTACTGCAACCGCTTTAAGCCACCAATCCGCATTGGGCCAGCGTGGTGGTGTTATGGCCCAAACACCTCATGTGTTTCTCCCATGTAGGAAGGCCTGTGCCCAGCAGTGGGACGTATAATAGGCTGGTGATGATGATGATGATGATAGCTTTACGGCCTTACCAAATAGCATGCACCTCATCAAATAGCATGTAAAAGTATAAAAATGTTTGAAAATGCTTGTAGAAGTAAAATTAAGGGGCTACCTTGAAATTCTCAGCATTTTGAATTACATTTTAATTCTATTTTTCCTAATTCTGTTGTTCTCGTTTTACCTACTAATTTCTTCACCGCTTTCTACCCTTACTTAACGTTTTTATTATATATCAACGTTTGTCTCTCTCACCACTTTCTGAAGTTAACACTTCCAGTGATCCGAAAAAATACTTTTCAACACACTTCCTCATAAAGTGGCTCTAATCCCATGGCAATTAGGCACATAATGACACCTATAATCAAACTGTGACTTTTTCATTACTATTATTCACTAGTGAGTAATAGTTTTTTTTTTAATAATTAAAATTGCCAATATATATATTTTTTTTCTTTTTTTGTTGTTAAATCTCCCTGTAATGGGAAGGCAAAAGGAACTAATGCCCATACATCCATGTCTGATGTGATTGAGTTTATGTCACTTATCTATATGTATATGTGTAAGTATATGTATTTTTTTGTATTTATGTATATGTGTAAGTATATGTAGTTTAAAATCCAAAGTCACGCCCAAGGCCCTATCATAATAACAGCGCTTCTGCGACGTTTTTTATAATGTCGCAAAAGTTTTATGCTGAGATAGGGCCTTGTTGACTGCACTTATTGTTAAGTATAAACTGTTTGTATTTGTCTATTTTTTATTTTTTTATTTTTTATTGTTTAAGCTTCTTGTTGTTGTTTGTTATGTGCATGTCAAATAAAAATATTTTTATTTCTTTCTTTCTTTCTTTAATATTATTGGTTGAGTTACGCTTACATTTGCGCTAAAAAGCTATCCGCGAAAAGCCCAAAAAAAAGAAACCTCATTTTTTAGTCTATGGCCGATGCGCGCGCACAGGAAAACTGATTAATTTTTCCCGCCATTACGAAACATTGTTCACAACTCGTCTCGTTTTCTCTTTTGAAGTTATTTAGTTAGTTATTAATTAAGATGTCTGCAAATACAATTTATGAAGAAAATGATTTATGTTGTACACCGCCCGATATAAGATGTGAAGCCCAGAACGTTATGGAAAGTTTACTACCAGAAAACTCAAAGGAAAAATATCTATTAGCGTACCAAAATTTCATACAATGGCAGAACAACAAGAATACGCAGTCTTTTTCAGAAAATGTGTTCATGGCGTACTTTAAAGAATTATCTTCTAAGTACAAACCTAGCTCTTTGTGGTGTATTTACTCAATGTTAAAAAGTACAGTCCGAACAAAGAATGGAGTGGACTTAAAAACATACTCGAATTTGTCAGCTTATCAAAAGAGACTATCTGATGGATTTAGAAGCAAAAAATCAAAGGTTTTATCATCTGACGATATTGAAAAATTTATTAAAGATGCTCCAGATAACCAATATTTGGCTACAAAGGTTAGTTAAATTAATTTTAATTAAATATTTAATAGCAGCTTGTTGACTTTAATTATTGTTTCTTTTGTTTCAGGTTGCTTTAATATTTGGTGTAACTGGTGCCTGTAGGATACAAGAATTAACAAATATAACTGTAAAAGATATAGAAAACCATGGCCAGATGCTTTTGCATACGTAGAAGATTCCATACAAAACAAGAAGGAAATTTGTGCGAAAATCACAAAAAGAATTAAACTTGATTCTGAGACGCATCCTACTAGCGAAATACCAAGTACATCCAATGATTGGATTTCACCTACCTACACGAATAATGAACCATCACAAATAACAATAGAACATGAAAGTATTTCAGTAAATAATCTATCTGATGAGACCGCTATATCATCAAAAATAGTTAATTATAATTTTACTAACTGCACATTTACTAATTGTTTCTCTAAATAAACTTTTTATCTACTATGTAAAATGGTTTTTTATTTAAGTATTATTTTATTCAGAAGTGTGTTGAAAAACGTTGTATGATACACGTGTGTATTGATGATTACCGTCCTCGGCTCCTTAAGACCCTCGCCTGACGGCTCGGGCCTCAATGCGCCTCAGCGGTAATCACCAACATTACACACTTGTACCATAATGTACTATTACAAGTAAAATACTTTTACAAGAAAAAATACTTTTACAAGTATTTTTAAACTATCTAAGTAATCACATTTAAGTCCGATTTTGTGCATTTATTATAACGCCTA
Source organism: Nymphula nitidulata (assembly GCA_947347705.1). Classification (NCBI taxonomy): domain Eukaryota; kingdom Metazoa; phylum Arthropoda; class Insecta; order Lepidoptera; family Crambidae; genus Nymphula; species Nymphula nitidulata. The sequence goes on from OX374646.1 coordinate 3,184,433, forward strand.
GTTTATTGCAATAATTACAAATAAAGAAAGAAAACTATGGAAAAATTGTATGCTCCAGACGGGAATCAGACCTGCGTCTCCTGGAGTCCGGCCAGACGCGATCACTACTACGCCACCTGAGCATTTTAGGTGTAAACTACTAATTTCCTTATTTTTTCATCGTTTTCTCTTTACTTGTAATTGTTACAATTACGTAGGCGTAATAAACGCACACAATCAAACATAAATGAAGCAATAGATTTTCTATTGTGTTTGGGTCCGACGGCAGATAATAAATATCTAATTAATAACCTACGTCTCGCTCTCGGCACATAGTGTCAAATATGGTTTATGTTTATGTCGAATATTCTGTGTTAATATGCTCGGTTAACTATCAGTGCGTTTCTGGATACCAGAAGCGTAGAACAAATAATAATCCTTTCCTAACTTCTGTCGTCCTTCCATTACTTCCATCATTCTTGCAACTATTTGACTGAAGTGCTTAAAGCTGCCGACAGATGGCTCTGCTTACAAAAAACGTTAAAAATTATTTTATCAAATTACATCACTAAAATTAAATTACGCAAAGGGAATGCTCCCGAAAGCTAAGGCGGATGGCAGTCCTGGTCACCCCAAATAATACTTTTTATAAAATAAAATCCTCATTACCTACATAGATATTTGTTGTATCTATTTGTAAACGAAACTACATAGAGATTTGTAAACGAAAACATTTACAAATGAATTACTTTTAAAATCTCATAAGACCTACGCTACGTCTGTGTACTAATTAAAATACTTCACAAGAGTAGGAACAATTAGTAATTCACGTTTGACTAGGAACTTTACTTACAAAGACAAAATATCATACTAAGATTAAGATATAATCTTACAAGCTAAACCAAATAATTATAGCCTTCTGGCAGCAACAAAAATAATCGTTTGCATAATATTATTATTTGCAGGGGCCATTACGTCGATATTTCTAATCCGATCTTTCTTGTTCGACGCGGAATAGTTGCCTTTTAGTAATAAACTCTTTATTGCTTTCTTATGACTTTCTATTATTTTAATTTTGATAGTCATACTACTGCTCAACAGATGGCAGTTTACTGTAACAATTTTTTGACTCTAAAATCTTTTTCAGTGATGTAACTGAATAGTTTATATTTTTGCATCATGTCCTAAAAAAAGAAAAATTAAAATTTTTATAAGAAAAATATTTTTTGAAAATTTTGTACTAGTTCAATTAAATATTCAATAGATAACGATGCACGTTTCTACATCGCGCTTTCAAAGTTTCTCATGTGAAGGCTAGAGGGGTATGACCAAGTTAATGTCACATAAATTATTTTTTAATGATTTAAAGTTTATATTTGCTTTATTTTTGGGTATAGCTACATTATTAAGTAGCTATTTTAAATAAATAATTAAATGAGTCATACTACGCGATTAGTACACTGAAACACAGATTAATAACAGGCTGATCTTAAGTGTTCTAAACTGGGATCTGCTAAACTTAAAGCAAGATGTATTGAATTTACACGAGGGGAGGGGAGCGCTGCGGACCCACCATACCCCTAGCCCTACCCCTGGCCCCTGGGGGTAGGGTGGGACTGAACGAGGTGTTGTGGAGCTCGGTGCCTTGTTGCTTGGGCGTTCTGGTTTGGATCACGAAAAAAATAACACTTGAAAGATTATGTGCCATTCGGGCCTGAACATGGTAGGAACAGTAAATTCTATTACCCTTTACTGGATAAAGGGACACAGCGGCGCAAGAGGCAACGACGCTGCGGATGAACTGGCTAGGAGAGGATCAGGCATGCGGCCCATAGGGCCCGAGCCGATCATTCCTATACCTCCAAGCTGGTTCAAAGGTAGATTTAGTCAACATACCAAATACTTACATGAACAACACTGGAACAATTTGGAGAGCTGCAGACAGGCTAGGCTCGCACTACTAGCTATGTCAGTGACTTTGGTTCTCTTCCGGATGTCCACATTTCTGATTCTATCTCGCAGAGAAATATTTTTATTACAATTAATATTTTTTTTTATTATTAAAACATATAATGCAATGAAGTGAATGCGACGAGGGTCGATTACTTAAATGTGCTCTAATTTTATACAGTGATCGATGTTTTATTACTTCTTTTATCTCACGGTTCTATTCTATCGAAAATAATTTGAACAATTTTATTATAATTTATATTTTGGAAAACAGGGGCAAAGTACTTTTTTTGTAGTAAATTCTTTAGTGGCCCTAACTTATCATCAAGACATACCAGAATTACCTTCTTTTTTTTACGGGGAGAAAACCGTTTACAGACCTACCCGCCGCTGGCTAAGCGACGGGCGTGTGGGGGGTCATCCAGCGCAAGCAGCACTGGAAATACCCACTAAAACTCCCTATTAACTCCACTGCCCTTCGCGGGGGTAGCCTGGGCTCTGCTGAAGCAATTTCACCAGCCCACCCCCAGAATCACAATTACCTACCTAAAAATGTTCCACCGAATTAACCTTCCACCAAATTAAATAAAAGACATTTTGTTATATATCTTTATATCCAACGCTGCATTGCGCGAGTGATGAGAGTCTGACCCGAGGTCGACTGTACCTTTCACGAGTCGGGTGTTTCCAGCAACTCATACTATTTAGACAGCATATCAAGAGTAACAGTTTGAACTTGAAACCGCCCTTACTACATTCGTAATAGAGGCGACGTACGCAGTGCAACTGTTAGACCTGATGTGCTGTCTCTGTACACTAATAGCCGGATGAAATAAATGAAACAAAACAAAGTAGTTTTTATATTGCTATAATTACGTCAAGTATTTTTTATTCTATATACACAGGGATTTACTAACATAGTAGGTATAAATAAATCTCAAATTGTTAAATTAGATACACATTAATACTAATTTATAAAAATAAGTGTAAACAAAAGAATTGGAAAATTCATTTATTAAACGAAAAAACAAAAAGTTAATTGAAAAAAATAATAAATCATTTTTAAGCCTTATGTAAGCCGTCGTAATACTGTCAATATTCTCTAAAATTTTTTTTATTAATTATGTCAAGTATAAGTAATATCAATTTCTAATGTATAATATTTTATGTATTTTTTTATATAAATGTTAATACGTAACGTCATAAACCATTACGTTAAATTATAATCCCAAAGGTTAATAATATTCTCGAGAGCGTTAGACTGTTTCAAAAATATACAAGTTCGTTAATTAAATAATGGTATTGAAAATAGGGTGATTTTCAACTTTTTTAATTAATATATAAATAGTATGTCAATAGTTGATAAATATTGCAGAAGCAATAGTATATCTACAGGCAATAGTTTTTTAGATACATAGCGATTTGTTTAAGGTGCGGTTGTCAAAGAATGCTCCATAGAAAATGATGCGGAATAGTGACGTCACACCCAACAGTGGCCGCCGAATATCTATGGGCGCATGGACAATTGGACAATATTAATGTTATCTTTGTAATTTATGCGTTTACATGCGTTTGGTAAGATGTATCAAAAATACCCGGAAATCGGAAAGGGTATCTTCATCATCATCATCATCATCATCATCATATCAGCCGAGAGACGCCCACTGCTGAGCATAGGCTCCCCCAAGGATCTCCAAGCTGATCGGTCCTGCGCTGCCCTCATCCAACGGCTTCCCGCGACCCTCACCAGATCATCGGTCCACCTTGTGGGAGGCCTACCAACGCTGCGTCTCCCGGTACGCGGCCGCCACTCGAGGACCTTTCCGCAATGGGTATCTTGTGTTGAGTTTATTACCAATGTATGACAACTGTGGTATGACATTATTACATGCTGAAAAATTAATTATTTTTGATAAAAAATAAAAATGGTAATAAAAGTGGAATGGTAAGTGAAAATGGACATAATAGCACAAATTTAAAAGAAAAAAAAAATGTAAAGCATTTTTTGTTAAAATAACTCATATTTTCGTAAGGATTTCTCCTGTTGTTTCTTATTGATCAAGTCATCATTATTTGACCCGATTGAGCATCAATAAGAGCTTAAACTAATGGATACAGATAATGGAGAATTATTCATAAATAGAAATCAATATACATACAAACATCCATGTGACTCATGACCCATGAATAAAATGTTCGCATACAATACATCATACAAACATTCTTCTACCAGGATTCGAACCCGGGACCGCACTGTCCTCTCGATTAGGTGATTTTCAATTGTTTCGGCCGAGACAGGGAAGGGATAAGAGATAATTAGATAAAATTAGAGCATTGGCTGCATTTTGTCATAGAAATGATAAGAAATTATCAAATGATGATACATTTAAAAGTTCCAAAATATTGTTGTGAACTAATATAGCCAATGTTTTAATTTAATGTTCTAAATACTTTGTTTTCATTTTATATACAAACTACATACTTATCTAATCTAAGTAGACTTTGAAAATCACCAGAAGCATGAGAATGACATAACTTTCTTTACAATTAAGGTATAAATGAAACTCTATCTTAAAAAATAATATAAAAAATATAAAGTGTAACAAAAGTTATTAAAAATATTTTACATTATTCGGCATCTAATAAACGTAACTAAAAATATAATTTTGATCGAAATAAATACTGTCTGAATATTACACTACAATTTTTTCATCACAATAATTACATCACATTTACAATTTCTATCTACATTATATTAAGTGTTATTATTATTATTTAATATTATTTAAACAATTAAATTTAGACAATTGAATAAACTTATATTAGTATTCAAGTTTATTCAATTGTAATGATAAGTAAGTAATATAAAAATTTGTATGGGTTTTGCAGGCACAAATTGACGCATGGAACGTAATTCCATTTTTGACAAAAATATAATCGTGGGATTCGATCGACTTTCCACAGGCTTGCGATTTAGTTGTTTATCAATTGATAAAAAGTAAATTGCAAATTTAATTATTCGCTTACGCACTGTAGCTCTTGAAGGGCGATAAATAGTTAAAATAGGTCAAATAAGTTAAATTAATACGAAGGCTATGCTAAATATTGGGTGTATCACAAGGCAGTCTATTAGGGCCACTGGTGGCCCCTGCTATCTCTAACCGAGATCATTTATATTATAGCCTTAAAAGACACGCAACAGGTGAAGCGTAATGACTTCCAGCCAATCAGATACCATGCATCTTTAGAATCAGAATAAGAGCTATATTTTAGATATTTCATTAAATTAACGTACTAAACATATCATCTAATCGTTTCAATTCATCAAATGTCTTAAAATAAATAAATAAAATATATTGTTATGCATAAGCTGATGATAACAATACAGTAACTTAGTATCAAATAATATAAGCTAAGAGCACCATTTATGACTAACTTAGTGACAGATGAAATGAGTTTTGGGTACTTATTTACCTTGAACACCTAATAATTTAAGTGTCCAGTGTTTAGCGACTTTCTCACCAATTGTCGAATGTCCTAATGCCAAGTGAATACACAGTGGCACATAAGCAAATATCCAGACGCGACAATCAAATGCCCAATCATTACTGGGAAGCCAACTTTAAAGAACTGCATGAAAGTGAACCTATAGCCGTGCTGTTCTGCCACGCCGGCGCACACGACGTTCGCGCTCGCTCCAATTAAAGTACCGTTGCCTAAAAAAACAATATTAAAATCAGTTGAAATTTTGACAACATCATTTTTTGGACACTAGCTACTTGATGGATTACATTCGAAGTTTGGGTCATAATACCAACACGCTGGTTGTCTAGGTGGTTGACATCGTCCACAGTCAAAACCTACCAAAGACTTCACGTGTCTTCCAAACATCGGAGTAGCTTAAGACTAGACATACAGTTGCTCTGTTGTTATATTTGAATCCAATAGAGAGCTCCTTTATGGATAAATAGACATAATGGTTTCAATATTGCATTACGGTATATTTGTACTGCGTTCACTTTAAGTTATGCATTGTTATAGTGATATTTTTGATGCACTATGTGCAGCGTTTCACGAAGTTTTCACTTACATAATTATGAGTTAGCGGGAAGAGGTCTCTTAGAAAGATAAGCCTACCGTTGCTGAATTTTTGTTATATTTTTATAATTGTAATTTTCATACCTCAGAGGAGCTTGCTGGCATAGCGGTTTGAGCGCTCTGGTTTCTATTACGAAATCAAAGCTTTCGCTATGGTCGATCCCGGAAAGAGTCAATCAAAATTTGTAATCTTGAGCTTCCCCGTGTTTCGGAAGGCACGATAAGCCATCGATCCCGGTTGTTACCTGCATTGGGCAAGCGAGGTGATGTTATGACCCAAACTCCTCATGTGTTTCTTCCATGTAGGAAGGTCTGTGCCCAGCAGTGGGTGCATATAGGCTGGTGATGAATACATACCTCCTAAACAAGCGCCGAAGGACAACGCCCACACAAGAGGCGCCATGGGAAGATTTAGATTGGGATTGGAACCCAATGACGTCACGATCCTAATCATCATCGTGGTAAGAGGGATGTTGTCGACGAACGCGGACGTTATACCTGAAACCTGATTGGTAGACGTCATAGTATCAACAGTAACATAGAAGGATAGCAAGAAGATCGTATATTAAAAGAAAACAAAGTGACAAAAAGTAGCAACTAGCGGACGGTCCTCCTGATGGTAAGTACCGTAGCCTATAGACCCTCGTAGCACCTCAGGCAATACTCACGCGTTGTTACCGTAGCCTATAGACGCTCGTAGCACCTAGGGCACTACTCACGCATTATTACCGTATTTCCGTAGCCTATAGACGCTCGTAGCACCTTGGGCAGTATTCACGCGTTCTTACCGTAGCCTATAGACGCTCGTACCTTGGGAACTACTTAAGAGTTGTGAAAGAATCACAATTATAATATAAGTTTCATTATAAACAGACAAATTGCATTATTGTAATACCAGGCGGCTCTATTCAGGCGGTTGTTTAGAAGTTCGTACATCATAATCATTCTAAACCAATCTTACTTCCTACTAATATATTATATATGAAACTCAACCACGTCAGAATAGTTAAACAGATCTGGATGAAATTTTGTACAGAGTTATAAAATCATAGTCTGAAATAGCACATAGATTACTTTGTGTCCGTGGCGACTACATTCCCAGGGGAACAGGGGGAAGTCGCGGGCGGAAGCTAGTACAGTCGACCTCAGAAGTAGCTGAGCACTTTAGTACCATATCACACTCGCCTTGTGCACGTACTTTATAGTTGCTACCGTACTATACTGACGCTAGAGTCGTTGTGACGTGGTACTAAAATGTTTAGCTACTTCTGTGGTCGACCGTACCTAATAGTCTAAAAGGTAACTCAAATCACTCACCCATAACATGAGCAAAATCGCTACAGCGAGTCTCGCATTCTCATCCACTCTAAATATTAGAGCCTCCGTGACACCTCCAATGAACTCAATGAGTCCTAGCTTTGAGAGAGCCTGAAAAACAAACAAGCAAAGCAAATTTTTAATATGGTAGCTTTTTGCCTTCATCTCACCTGATAATGAGAGATGATAATGGCAAAGATAGGCACGAGCTACGCCCGGATTCTTCAAGCACAGAGGAAGTGGCTATCTTAGCTCCAGCGGCAGACTCTGGTAACATAGAGGTAGTTCGCCAGGGTAATCTGTCAAGCGGGTCTGTCACCGAGGGGCGATGACAATGGAAAAATCAATTGTCTGGAATCTCATGCTTGATGGGTTTAAGCTCATTTGTTAAAAATCATAGAATATGCATTCTACCAATTATTAAACACTACGAAAGTCGCCGCTGTTACGAAAGGAGCAAGAGAAACCTCATGATCTGTAGTGTGTGGACTCGGGAGACACAAAGAAAAGATGTTAACTCCATGAAGATTATTTTAATACTTATATTTATTCTTTCTACAGTTATATAGATTAAACCTACGTGTGCAAAATATGAGGAGGTGTGTCGTACAATACAATCAAACTGTGACGCTTGATGTGCTGTAAACCGTACGAAATTGTAGGAAAAATAAAATAATCATCGGAAAATGCAGTAAATAGAGTGGCACTATTTAAATGTCAACTGTCCTGCTTCCCGTAATATTTAGAAACTTGTCTCATATTTACCTCCATTAACACAAAGAGAGCAGCAAAGAACAGAAGAGTTGACCATTCTACTCGATGTAGTATAGGTTCAAGCTCTTCTCGATCAGCTAGCGTCAGAAGAAGAATCGCTCCAAGCAACGCTGTCCAACCCAGGGAGACTCGATCTTAAAGAAACAATGGTTTGCCAATAAGAATTAGAAGCAAGGTTGTCTTAGAAGAGATATAACGATTGGCATCGTAAAAATACAGAATTTTCTACATTTGGCAGGCTTCATTCTCGGCACAGGTAAGTGACTTTTAATAAATCTTTGAGCGCAATTTAGTTTCATTTCTAAAAGTAAATAAATATTTCCTTCGAGTTTTGCTTACTTCAATATTTAGGGTAATTTCCATCTAGGAGTACCTAATTAGTTTGGTTTGGTATACTTTATATATACAGTATATTAGCTTTGGAGCCATTAGACAGAAGAATACCGTTACTAAAAAATGAATGTTTCTTCACCATTTGGATCTCAGATTCGATTTGAAAACACACATCTCACATCCCATCTGCGTTAATAGCACAGTGACAAAAGGGTCAGGAATAGAGTTACAGATATTCGACTGTATTCCAACAGTTATGAATAAGAGTGAAGAGTGACCTTCGAGAAAGGATTGTGTCAGCAGAGGATCTCCTGTACTTCCACGATAATTATGATAATGGATTTAATGTTGAATATGATCAATCAATATCAATAAATATTTAAGCGTTATAAATGATCAAATGAAATACCCAACGCTGCTACTGCAGTTTGTATTGGCTACGATAACCACCGCAAAAAGCGCAAGTCCAGCAAGATTTTTTAAAGGGATGACTAGAACGCGAGCTGACTTGGCACCAGCAAGATTTTTGAAAGTATACCTATGTAAATAAATTTATGTTCATAATTTTATTCGAAGAACCGACAATGCAGTATGAAGCCTTCTAACTTAAGTTGATGAGGCAATAAAAAAATTACTGAGTGCAAAATGTCTAAGTATAAGCAAATACAAAACAACTCACTTAACTCGGGTATGGAGTGCATGAAGAACAAAGCCACTACAAAACTAACAGCAATGGTAGCCTTGATCAGAAGTGCCTTGTCACGGATTTTGTACTAGAATAAAAAAAAAACACGTAGGTATTAAAGAGAAAAACGAAATTGTGAATTCGGAGACTCTAGCTTGAAAATATTTTGCATTATTAAATTTTTAATTTGATAACCAATTACGCAACGTATATCAAATTACAAACATTATAGCAAAGTACAATTTAGAATAAAATTTAGTAATTAAAATATAATAAAACTAGAAAAATTTCACGTCCTGAGGCAGGAATCGAACCCGCGACCTTTCGCAATCCGGGCGACTGCTCTGACCACTGAGTCACCCAGGACTTGGGATATCCCTGTGAAATTCTTCTAGTCTATCTGTATTTGTGTTTATGAGCTAACGTCCACCCTACAATGTCGAAATATTCTATTTCCACATCCGAAACGAGTATTTTTACAAATACCTACGATTCGGTTAAGTTGGGGCAGTGCTTTCCAATATTCTTAATTTTTGATTTTAACATTATTATAAATGTTTGAAAAATTACTTAGTAATTAAAATATAATAAAACTAGAAAAATTTCACGTCGTATTTGCCTCAGGGCGTGAAATTTTTCTAGTTTTATTATATTTTAATTAAAATTAAGTATAGAATAAAATTGTTATTATATTCCTATCAATTATATTGTACCCACTTTCCCTTTCATCTCATTCACAGTGCTTTGAAACGTGTCTTTCGGACAAGCTCTCTTCTTGCTTTCCTTGAGTAATGCCTGCAGCATCACATTTAGCTTCTGGACCTTCCTCTCCAGCCTTTCCCTTACAACCTGCTCGTCTTTACTGAAGTGAGGTAATGAGTCAGCGGCTCTTCGCCATATTGTTATCTGCTGTCGGAGTTCTGTAACGGATTCATGTTGATAAGCTATTTTACTATTGAACAATTGTCATAATTCCTAAGGTTGATAAGTTTTTGTTTGTTAATAACCAACTCCAACTTCACCTGCGTATCACAAATAAATGATTTTGTTTTGATTTGATCAATTAGTTCGACTATAAGAAATTTTATATTCGTCTTATTTTACTATGGGGGCATGACTAAGTAACAGTGCACTTTGACCCATTGGTTTCTTTTGTGCCTCCCCTGCGTTTACTCTTCCTGTGTCGAGACTATAGTTGCCATTAGCCTTACTACATCTTTAGGCAGAAAGAGCCTGGCAAAAATAGTCTTCTGGTTTTGGATATGCCACTACAGAAGGTTCATTCTGGTTCTAGCCAGGGCATCACAACGACATAGAGATGCGTAATTGATTCCTGACATTCACCACATCGTCGACAAAGTTGTGTTGTTACATTCATACAAAATAAAAGGCAAATTAAAGTTTAATTATTCAATAAATAAGTCTCACCTTGAATTTCTCTAGGGACATTGAGTCTAAGTTTATTCGTGTCCCTGTAAAAGAATCTCAGTTGGAAGTATGTCTGTATGTAGACCAGTACGATGCCTATAAACATGTGTAGCGTGAAATTGGTGAAGTTGATCCCCTAGAAAAGAATAAAAAACGTCAGTGGTGTTTAAAGGTGCACGACTAGAAAGATTATAGTCTTAGAAAATAAAATACAATTTAGAAGTCTTATTACAAGTCAGCAAGCGCTTTAGTTTCAATAACGAAAATAAAGCAACTTTGGCCATGGTAGATTCCGGGATGTGTAGAAAGGCACGTTAAGCCGTTGGTCCCGGTTGCTCCTGCAACCGCTTTAGCCCACCAACCCGCATTGGGCCAGCGTGGTGGTGTTATGGCCCAAACTCCTCATGTGTTTCTCCCATGTAAGAAGGCCTGTGCACAGCAGTGGGACGTATACAGGCTGATGATGATTATAAGTAATTCTAAATTAGTTAAAAATCTTAACTTATGTTACATTAAACATATTAGATTCCAACCACATACTCCTCTTTCAACACAACATGACATACTCTCTTTTACACTGCTACAAATGACTCACATAATTCTCATACATACAAGCACAAATGGAGGTAACCAGGAACACGTGGTGCTTGCGGGCGAACGCGGTCTATGTAATTTAATTTCTTTTTTCTGCAATACAACTTTTTTAACTAGTATAAAAACGCACAAAGACTACGGGTGATCTTATAAGTGATCTTGATGAAACCTTATCTTTAGACTGCTATTCGCTCGACTGCATAGACGCTTCTGCTAGTTTTCTGTCGCATGATCATAACTTCAAAGCATTAACTTTTAACATTCGCAGCATCCAACAAAATTTTGACGCTTTTTTGATTACACTTAAACGTTCGAAAATTGACTTCGACTTAATAATTCTAACAGAATGCTGGCTAAGCGAGGATACTATAATTCCACAAATACCTGGGTATGCCTCTTTTCGCACAGTCAAATATATAAATAAAAGTGGGGGGGTGACAGCATATGTTAGGGATACCTGGAATGTGCAAGTGACGGAGTCATCCTGTGAAGACTGTAATTGCTTGGAGATTAGTATTGACGATAACCTTCTAGTTCTGGGTATTTGCAGGTCACCTTCCTTTATAAACGCCAATAACTTTTTATCTTCTCTCGAGAGAATTCTTAATGATGTTAGTAACACACGTACTCTTATGCTGGCTGGAGACATAAATCTAGATATTTGTTCGGTGCCTCTAAACTCACACTGTGCTGACTACGTTGCTCTTCTAGCGGGATACAAACTCCTACCAGCTATTAGTAAGCCGACTAGAGGTAAAGCCTGTCTTGACCACTTTTACATAAAAAACCATTCACAGTCTCTCGGTTTAGTGTGTATATCAGATATAACAGACCACTACATATGTGTAATAGCAACAAAACTCGGGCAAACCAAGACAATCACTAAACGACATAGACTTAAAATCGACACTGACGCTGTCGCGGATGTACTGTGTGGCGAAAGCTGGTCATCTGTTACTGACTCCTCGGATGCTAATGAAGCTGCAGAAATATTTGATAGTACAATAGCTTCTGCTATCGAAAAGAACACAAAAAAGGTAGTCATTACTCGTTCAAAATACATGTTAAAGCCGTGGATTACACCAGGACTTATTAGATGTCAAAAACACAGAGATCGGCTTCACATAAAAGCCAGACAATATCCACAAAATCAAATTATACAAGTTTCTTATAGAAGATATCGAAATTTTCTAACCCGTATTCAACACAGTCTCAAGACAACCTATGAAAACCAGATGCTTACTACAAATAAGGACAATCCGAAAAAGCTGTGGCACACTATCAAAGACATTTGTCAGCTAAAAAAGAACGTCAAGCACTCTCTAGATCTTACTAAAATGCAACCAGATACGACCTCGTCGCTTAACTACTGTAATAACTTCTTTGCAAACATCGGGAAACATCTTGCAAATAAAATTTTAAGTAAACGTTCTGAAACTCAAGAGTCGCTAGCATCCTCTGTAAAAGTAGAAACAAACACCTCAAAATCCTTTTTTATGAGTCCCACTGACGAAAACGAAGTCGATAAGCTTATTTGTGACCTAAAACTTGGTAGCTCTCCTGGCATCGATAAATGTTCTCCTTTACTAATACAACAAATCAGACATACTATTCTTGCACCATTAACGCATATCTTCAATCTGAGCATCTCTTCTGGAATTTTCCCTAACTCTTGGAAAACGGCTATAGTCACACCAATTCTCAAAAATGGTGATAAGAGTAACCCAAATAATTACCGGCCAATTTCATTACTCACCTTATTTTCCAAACTGTTGGAGAAAGTAGTAAATAAAAGACTGGTAACATACTTAGAGAGTAACAATCTGATTCCGGATAAGCAATTTGGGTTTCGACGTGGTAAGTCAACAGAAAATGCAGTTCTGACAGTTACCGGCATAGTGTCGTCGGCTTTGGATCATAACAGATGTTGTATTGGTGTTTTCATCGATCTGGCCAAAGCGTTCGACACAGTCTCAAGACCAGTCCTTCTTCAAAAATTATGTCACATGGGAATCAGAGGAATAGGTCAGGACTGGTTTCGTAGCTATTTGGAGGGTCGGAAACAGTGTGTTCGTGTAGGCCTAGATACCAGTGATCAACAAATGGTGGAGTTCGGCGTTCCACAGGGCAGCATCTTAGGGCCCACATTGTTTCTTGTCTACATTAGTGACATTTTACAACTGCGGATGATCGGATCAGACATAATTTGTTATGCAGATGACACGGTGATTCTTTTCCAGGGAACGTCTTGGGATGAGGCATTTGAAACTGCGGAAAGAGGAATGTCTCTTGTTAACGGTTGGCTGGAAAGAAATCTACTTACTTTAAATGTAGCGAAGACAAAATACATAGCTTTCCATAAAACACGTGCATCTCAACCACCCATCACGAAACGACTAATCCTGCATAGCTGTAATTCTGCTACACAAGTTTCCTCATCTTGCACCTGCCATCCAATTGAACGAACGGAATACATAAAATATCTCGGTGTATTGTTAGATGAAAATATGTCTTATAAACATCACATATCCAATCTAGCAGGGCGAGTACGAAAAACAATTTATATAATGAAAGCCCTTAGAAACTCAGCCCAAAAAAATACTCTTTTATTGGTTTATAAGGCCTTAAGTCAGTCGCTACTCATTTATTGTATTGGTGTCTGGGGTGGTGCAGCAAAATCTTTTCTTATCGAACTGGAAAGGGCGCAACGAGCAGTTCTCAAAGTGATGCTAAGGAAGCCATTCAGGTATAGTACTGATCAGTTGTACAGTGAATGCAGTGTTCTGCGAGTTAGACAGCTATACATACTAAGAACTTCAATAACAATGCATAACATTACTTTGAAATCTCCTGTTTATGAACAACTAACAAAACAACGTATATATAGAATACCGGTACCATCAGTCCGCACTGCTTTTGCTAAGCGTCAATCAATTTTTCTTCCGCCATATATCTACAACATTGTCTGTCGTAATGTACATTTAAAAAAATTATCAACTAGTCGTGTAAAACAGAAAGTTGAAACTTGGTTAAAAGGACTGGATTATGTGCAGACAGAACAACTTTTACCAACATAGACCTCCATCTTCCATACCTACTTTTACACAATAACACTCGCACACAAACACACACACGCACACACAAACACTTACACACAAACACACACTCACGCACATAAATAAACAACTAAAAACACATACTCAATTGAAATTAGGTAGATTGTTATTTTACTCTGTTCTAAACTTCATTTATTTTGAATTCAATGTATTTTGTTATAGATAATGTGAAATACAAAATAATAATGTTAATCTGGATAAGTAATGTGTGATTTGGTTAATCAGGTTGTCAAACGTATTGTCTAAATTCTCTGGTAAAAATAGTATTGGTCACTGCGATACAAGCATTGCTTAGTGCAGAGACCGTTAGAAATTAAGTTTGAATTGTAACTTTTATATGGAAATAAATAAATAAAAAAAAAAAAAAAAAAAAAAAGTCAACGAAAATAGCACTATACTTCATGAAACAATCAAAAAAAACCAAGAGGCCCAAGCGCGATGTACGAGGCGTCGAGACGCCAGGCCAGTTTACAGATACAACTTCCTTGTCCAAAGACAAAATCATCGCTACATCTTTAAAAGAATTGTCTATGCAATCGAGACGACCTTCATTACATTGGTTTGAAGAGAACATAATATCAGATTCCATATTTTTTCCAGTTAGTGATTTGGGCTTTATTGCAGGTTCCTAGATAGCTTAGAATTCATTGTTTTGCTGCTGAATGGAAGCAGCAAGGAAATTGGAGGGGCAGAGCAGATCACACAGACAACATGAAAATAGAACTTATAATAGTATTATTTGACTGCGATTTTATCCACGGTGGAGCATGTCTCAAACGCTAAACCGAGTTCAGCTGAAAAACTTCACTTACATATTGTATGACATCTTTGTTAGACGCAATAATGACGTTTGGAGGGTCTCCTACAGGAGTCGCCGTGCCTCCAATATTACTAAAGAGCACCATCGACATAAGAATTGGCACGGGGTTCAGATCCATCACTTCACATAACCTGTAAAAAGTTTTATTGGATTATTAACACACAAATACGGTTTACCTGATGATATATTTTTTAATTTCACATTGGAACTGGTTAAGTAATACATGTAGGTTTTATTCAAAAGAAATAAATACTGTTTTCTCTTCAAAAACTTATAACGTTTCTATAATTTCTTGTAAGATTAAGCAGTTCCTTTGCTGTGTTGTCCTTGCTTACATTTTACTGTTGCTTCGTTTTGGGTTTTCATAAATTGTTCAATCAATTACAAAAATAAGCAAAATAAATAATGAAATGTACTCTGTGGAGAGGCACAATAAAAATTACGTTAAAGACAATAGTGTCTAAGAGTTTTATTCAAATGATATGCTCATTTAAACAACTAAAGAATTAACACCAAAGGGCCATTGATAATGTTTCTTACCTGATGGTTACTGGCGTCATCAGTAGTACTGTGGTAACGTTATCCAGTACTGTAGACAACACAGCGGTGATAGCACACAGTAAGGTTATTAGAGGCCATAACTTTCCTTTAGTAACCTGAAAAACAAATTTTTATGTTCGTATTCTTCAATTTTGAAATTAACATTATTATAAACGTTTTAAAAATTATTTACTAATAAAAATAAAAAAATATGTTCGTAACTAAAATTTGATTATGTGAGTGCTTAAAAAATATCTTAATTTAAAAAAACAATGTCCTGAGGCGCGGATTAAACCTGCGACCTTTCATAATCCACATATTAACATTTACTGTCAAATTGAAAATAAAGAAGATGTTTCATATTCGGCCAGGTATAATTATGTATAAACTATTTCGGAAAATCAGAAAAATTCTCCTAAATCCGGAAGAAATACTAATAATTCGTTTTCATGCAAAATTTAATTGTACAAAAGTTGAAATTTTTTATCGATTTCACCATTATTCAATATGGCAATATGGCGGGCGACATAAAAGTCCACTAAATCAACAAAGTGACATAAGCGCCATGATGGATATTGGCTGTGTTGCAGTTGTATCTATAAAAATTCTTGTTTTGTACCACGCAACAAAGGAAATAAAAAGAAACTGGACAATTGAACACTGTTCTGCATATTTTTAACCACCGACGAAAAATAGGGTTTGGTGTACTGTCACTTCGGTGACATTCCCATGACATAGTAACCATGAGCTGATCCCATACCATCAAAAAGTCGGATCCCCTACGCCATATCGAATACCAATTCATCGAATATCAATTAATCGACAACGTTGTATTGCACGCTGAAATAATCGAACGTTCATTTTATCGAAAGCTCAAAAAATCGAAATTTCAAGACATCGAGTCTTCAAAATATCAAAAAGATTAAATGATTTAAAGTTCATAATATATATAGAATATTCATTATACCAAACATTTATGAAATCAAAATTTCAAAATATCGACTACATTATCATACCATGTGTTAATATTCTATTACCCTCATCTACAGCAGGAGAATTTTAATAAAAGTAACTATTTAATTGAAAAAGCAAAATACTTCTTGTGGAAAAAAAATAAACATGAGTTCATAAATCTTTGATTTGAATGGGTGTAGATGAGGGTTATAGAATATTAATACATGGTATGATAATATGATCGATATTTTGAAATTTCGATTACTTATGTTTGATATAATGAATATTCGATATTATGAACGTTCGATCATTTAAACTTTCGATGTTTTGAAGACTCGGTGTATTGAAATTTAGATTTTTTGAGCTTTCGATAAAATGAACGTTCGATTATTTGAATGTTCGATACATCGTTGTCGATTAATTGATATTAGATGAATTGGTATTCGATATGGCGTAGGGGATCCCAAAAAGTCTGCGGGATCCTTAATTCTTCATAAACTTACAGCAGATATAGCGTGTTTGGTAATAATTAAAATATATCTAAACTAGAAAAATTTCACGTCCTAAGGCGGGGATCGAACCTGCGACATTTCGCAATACGGGTGACTGCTGTAACCATCTGAGCCACCTAGAACTTGGGATATCCCTGTGAAATTCTTCTAGTCTATCTGTATTTGCGTTTATGAGCTAACGTCCACCCTACAATGTCGAAATGTTCTATTTCAACATGCGAAACGAGTATTTTTACAAATACCTACGATTCGGTTAAGTTGGGGCATTGCTTTCAAATATTCTTAATTTTCATTTTAACAGTATTATAAATGTTTGAAAAATTACTTAGTAATTAAAATCCCCGCCCGCATCGGGGTTCGATCTCCGCCTCAGGACGTGAAATTTTTCTAGTTTAGATATATTTTAATTACTAAGTGATTTTTCAAACATTTATAATAATGTTAAAATCAAAATTCAGAATAGATGATTAATGAGGCGGGGGGTTACTTAAATTTTTAATTTTATATTTTTTATTATTACGTATTTTTTAGTATGCTGTACATAGATATGGCTCTGAAAAGAGATGTCCCAAAAATGTGTCCATACATTTTCGGAAGATCTATTTAAGAGTATCTACGTAAGTTCTACCAAAATCGGTATCAATAGGTGTTTATATTTACTTAACCTATTAACAAACAGCCAGACATCATAAATCGTAACTGAATAATATTTTATCTACTCTATATTAATAATAAGATGAGTACACAAGATTGGTGATAAACAATTATGTCCATCCTTGAGGCAACATTTTAACACCTACCGCCTACCATATTTGTTGTATACAAGCTTTTCTATATAAGGGAACTTGTTATTGTGTGTCTTATTAATACACACGAGAATATACAGCCAGAATTAAAAGCAACTGGCATCGAAACATACGCAAAAGTCCATTTCAAAACATTAAAAGGGCAATGTAATAAAATGCCGGTCTTCGGAGTCATCAATTCACTGTCTCCACCTCAACATCACGTACACGTACCTACGTTACAGAGATAAAACAAACAAAATATGGCAAGAAAGGCGGTTTTGTTAGGCGGTAGATACCTATTACAACCGTAAGGTAGGGTAGGGAGTAAGAATGGTGAGGTAGGAGCATAATTATCACCAGCCTATATACGTCTCACTGCTGGGCACAGGCTTTCCTACATGGGAGAAACACATTAGGAGTTTGGGCCATAACACTACCACGCTAACCCAATGCGCGTTGGTGGGTTAAAGTGGTTGCAGAACAACCGGGACCAACGGCTTAATGTGCACGACGAAGCACGGAGGAGCTCGAGATCAGAAATTTTGATTGACCCATCCCTAAACCGACCATGGCGAAAGTTGATTGGTTTACGTAAACGAAACCAAAGCACACAAAACCACTATGCCATCGAGCTTCTCAGGTGATGATGGCTGATTGGTAGGTATTTGATTGGAATAAATTGGTTTTTCAATTGAAAAAAACAATTAAACCTAAGCTGAAATGATGATGGCTGGAGGTGGGTTGGTTAAATTGCTTCGGCAGAGCCCAGGCCCCCCGCGAAAGGCTGTGGAGTTAACGGGGTGCTTTAGTGGATTAACTTTATAAGCTTTGGGAGTAGTCGGATTTCTCCCAAAACAATTTTTACGCCCAAGGCTGATTTGATTAAGATGATAATGAAATTGCTTTAACATCTGTTTACGGTTTTATTTATTACACGTAAATAAGACCAGACTTTAAGTGTATCATAGTAAAGATCCCGAAAGGTCGAAGTGCATCGTGGCAAAGTCACGGCCCCATGATAAAATAAGATGTATAATAAATAATCAGCATTATTATGATAAATCTGCTATGCACAACGAAACCCCGCCTCTATTATGAATGGTAATGAGTAATGGGCGGTAGAAATGCTACGCTTAATGTGCTGTAGACTGTACAGACGCATACAGATCAAATTAAACATGTTGACAAAATTAAAGGCACCATAACGCGTTGTAAATTGTAATTAGTAATTTTTCAATTGGAGTGTACTCGTGAACTCGACTAACGGAAGTGCGATGAGCGCAATTCCTAACCTAGAATTGTAGGTATATGAAATAATACTGGTTCGTGTGGTGAAATAGAATATTTCGACATTGAAGGGTAGACGTTAGCTTATGACGCAAGTACAGATAGACTAGAAGAATTTCGGTTATCCCAAGTCCTTGGTAGCTCAGATGGTTAGAGCAGTCCCCACCCCAGGACATGAAATGTTTCTTGCTGAAATAATTTCAAGATCTATCAAACATTCATTATAATGTTGGAAATTAAAACAAAGATCTACGGGGCACGGTTAAAAGATCACATTTAAATGTTCGTTCGCTTGTGCTGTAAGAATGACTCTAAGAATATTATTATTATACAGGGTGGTGCCGTCAATACGACAGTAAATTAAAACAGGGGCTATATTAGTTCATAGAAATCGTTTGCCACTTTCAAAAACATCGTATTCATTTGATAATTTCATTACACTTCTGTAAAATAATGCAGCCAATGTTTTATTATTTCATACAAATGTCATGAAATTATCAAACGAATAAGATGTTTTTGAAAGTAGGAGACCATTTCTATGTACTAATATAGCCCATGTTTTAATTTATTGTCGCATTGACAGCACCACTCTGTATACAGAAGCTCTGGTTTGATTACGAAAACAAAGCAACTTTCGCCATGTTCGATCCCGGGATGGGTCAATCAAGCAATCTCTCGGCTTCTCCATGCTCCGTTGTGAACGTTAAGCAGTTGGTCGCAGTTTTAACTGAATCCGCATCAACCCGCCAACTCGCATTGCGCCAGTGTGGTGTTATGGCTGAAGCTTTTCATGTGTCAAAGAAACACATGAAAAGCTTCAAAAGTCTGTGCCCAGTGAGACATATATATAGGCTGGAGATGACGTATATATAGGCTGAAACGTGGCCGCTTACAATAGGCCTCATAAGAAGGCTCAATGTCATCCAAAGGGCAATGGAGAGGGCTACGGAGGTTTCACTGCGTGATCGAATCAGAAATGATGAGATCCGCAGGAGAACTAAGGTCACCGACATAGCCCGAAGAATTGCGAGTCTCAAGTGGCAGTGGGCAGGCCACATTGCAAGAAGGACTGACGGCCGTTGGGGCGGAAAGGACCTCGAGTGGCGGCAGCGTACCGGGAGACGCAGCGTTGG
Source organism: Nymphula nitidulata (assembly GCA_947347705.1). Classification (NCBI taxonomy): domain Eukaryota; kingdom Metazoa; phylum Arthropoda; class Insecta; order Lepidoptera; family Crambidae; genus Nymphula; species Nymphula nitidulata. The sequence goes on from OX374646.1 coordinate 3,204,741, forward strand.
TAGGCCTCCCACAAGGTGGAACGACGATCTGGTGAGGGTCGCGGGAAGCCGATGGATGCTGACAGCGCAGAATCGATCGTATGGAGATCTTTGGGGGAGGCCTTTGCCCAGCAGTGGGCGTCTCTCGGCTGAAACGATGATGAGATGACAATGACAGAAACTTACCTCAAAGGTATACACCGCCAAATAATCAAACATGCCCGTTTCAGCCATAATGGCGACCAGCAGCATCATGCTGAAGAGAAGCAACAGCGTCTCCACGTCCAACCAAGACAAGACTTCAGGGATCGATGGTCTTTCACCAACCATTGCTAGCACTGCCAAGGCTGTGGTGGACACTGTCACAGCTGCCATTGTTCTGTTTATTACCTGGAATAGAGAAGCAAAGTTGTCAAGAGATAGACCGACCGTTTAACGATCCGTTGGCCGACTAGTCAATACCCCTGTCTAGTTACTCGGTCAGGTCCATGAATCTATTCTCCGAAGCTACGGACCAAAAACACGCGGTTTCATTCCAGAGGAGAGAGGTTTTAGCTGTTCTGCACGTGCAACGCTACGATGTCTTTGTTACTCAAGAATATTTCTACGTAGAATGTTTGGTACAATGCGACGGTGATTTGAAACTTGGGCTGTGTTGGTTCATGGAAGTGGTTGGCCACTTTCAGGGGCATTTTGTTTATTTGGACATTTCAAAGTTCAAAGTTCAAAGGTGGCGGACCATTTCCATGAACTAGTGCAGCCCATGTTTCGATTTATTGTCGTATTGACGGCACCACTCTGTCTATTGTATAATTCGGACATCTGATAGTTTTAATGCTTGCCTGTAAAATAAATAAACAACCATCGGGCATAGTATAACTCAAGTTAACAAAGTCATATAGGTAAATCCTGAAATGTTATCGAAAATTCAAAATCGTACAACAAATTTGAAATTTCTTGATACAAAATCTTCGGTAAGTTATAAATATATAGCAAATTTCAAAATAATTTTAAGATTTTGAACTTAATTAATAACACCTAAATATTTATATGACTACTAAACTTTTTCTTCACGACTCCGGCCGCGTGGATGTCGGTTATCGCTCCGAAAAGTATCCTATGTTATTCCCAGGGTCTCAAACTATCTCCATACCAAATTTGATCTAAATCGGTTCAGTGGTGGCGTGAAAGCTTAACAAACAAACAAACTCACTTTCACATTATTTTAGTAAGGATGTTAACATGGGCAGGTGCCTGCTTGTAATACCATGAACCAAAAACCTTATGTGTATTGGTACAGAAAACAGCCCGTCAAGTGTAATAGTTCAACTACGAAAGCCGCTTCTTTTACGAACGTGGTAAGGGCGGTCTCAAGGTCAAACTGTTACGCTTGATGTGCTGTCAACGGTACAAATGAAAGTGTCAAAATCGTATCAATTTTCAAGATTGCCTTGCACAATACAAATTATCAAAATAGGTATAATCATATTATAAACTATAAACAGTGCGGGACCAGTCTCGGCTGCTGCTGTTCCCTGTGTCATGAGGTGGAGTAAATTTGTATTTTCCACCCAGGGCAGCACATCAAGAGAAGATTACAATCAATCATATTTATCAAGAAAGCCTATGGCTACCGTACTGCCTCCTATTCTCGTGAAATAAAAAAAAGGTTCGCATTTCATTTCCCATTACCTTCCTTAGAAAGTCTCATGTGCAGTGGGTATGTTGTCCTTCAGAGAATTTTAGGGATAGGACAGGTATATTTCTCTTGCCTAGACCTCATCGAGAATATTCTTCGTTCGTCACTAAAGTTTTGGATACATTTTTTTGTAGTAGGGCTAAAGCCTTATTGGGTAGCCATGACAATGAAACAAGATACTGGCTTTTTTGTTTATCATATAAATAAAGACATTATTGCCACACGCTGTATTAACAGTCAGATAAGCGAGAATGATAGATGCCGTATTCTATATGAAACTATATCATTTACTCTGCGCAACAAAAACGGTGTTAATTTGTACTCTATTCCCAACTAGATTAAAGTGAAAACTTTTGCTCGGCGTTGTTTTGATATGAGGTCATTATTTATATGCTTCACAAACGATCATTTCCTGGTTTTATGTTATTATTACAGTGATAAAGTAATTAGAATGCACGTTTCCAACATTTCTCTACATTATAAAGATAAGATTCCTACTCTGCATATATAGGATTATCAGAACCATTGCAAGGTCGATGACGCCAACGAACAATTGACCTGTGTTTTTTAAAGAAGCGCCTTGGCACCCTGTTTATATTGATGATAAGCACACTTAGAAAAAGCCTAATTACTATTAAATTATCAAGTCTGTATTAGGGCAGCAAAAACTAATATAGAGATACAGGTAAACATTAGACTGCCTTCTTCCTTTATCCCTTTAAAGGAAGAAGGCAGCATAATGTTGCAAAGGTGTAAAAAGCGTGAACTGCCGTGTTTGATATATTTTGTAGTAATTGCATTAAAATGCGAGTGGAACACATGTCGATGAATTTTTGGAGAGGTATTCCATGATGCTACTGCGATGACGATGGCGTGACGTGGAAAACCAAGATAAAATTCACAAAGTCTTTCATAGCTACCAAGTGAAAGTTTAGTAAGTTTATTACAACGTTTCTCCATATACTCCAAGACTCAATTTTCCAAAGATTGTGATACAATTTGTCCTGATTTAATAGCGACGGTCAAGGTTTATTATGTCACCCCAGTTACTTCAATTTATTTTAATTTGTCAAGCCGCATAAGAATGACAAATAAAAACCAATAGTATCTGGAATCTGTGGTTTGGCGGGTTAAATCTTCATTCTTCAGGCTTCAAGATTCATTGGACTCCTTAGTACCTATCTGATTGAAATTGATATAATTGATATCAAAACTATGGTTGTTTGGTTGACTATACTGTTAGTGACGTCAGCATTCGCAAAACAAATGATTAATGAATTAAAAACAACACTTACCTCAAATATAATTAAAATATAGAGCCCACACAGCAGGATACAGGCGTATATAACTCCAGTATTTTGATTTAATGGATTCACTGTATACTTCATGTTTAGTGGGGTTGTTTTACCCGAAGTAGATCGCATGCGTAACGCGTAGACACTAGTTTGATTTGTGCTTAAACCAGGCTCAATATTAAGCTTTCCTGAGCGTGGTTCTCCTTTGCTAAAGTCCAGATCTTTTTCATCTTCAAGTATTAGTGACCATATTTCTCCTGACTGAAAAGAAGATGGTAAAATCACTACCTAATACAGAAGAAATGAGTGTTTTCATTTTCTTATAGAAGATTTTTCATTCTTTTTGATGACACAAGGTATTAGAGTTAGCTTTCATAATGAATCGTGGTCATACAAAATTTGTTGGATTATCAATTTGCACTTTGAATTTAGACTAACAATCAGGGACTACCTCTCCATAGGATGGTATGGGATTTTATCCATCTATGCATCTACTCACCACTACAGAATCAACGTCCTCATCTGTTACCACGTCGTTTTGTTCAACGTCGTGTTTCAAAGTCCACCTTTCAAGCCAGAGGTCCAATCGTCGTCCCTCTGTTGAATTCAGTTTACTTTCCGCTAGTTCTGATGCGAAAGGTCCTGATAATTGCACTAGAAGAGACAGACTGTTGTCTGGTATGTGGAAAATGTAACCTGGAATGAATTGTAAATGTAATAGAATTGGCAAGATTCAACACTGATAATTCTTAGCAAGGATGGCACTGGATCCCGGATCGCTAAATTGAATCCACACTACATCTAAACTCGTAGCATCAAACATATTTTCTAAATCGATAGTACGAGTAACCAGTTACCGTAACCAAAAACGATTGTAACGCCAAAGTGATTTAAGCATTACCCAAGTCTTTAACTCATTCACTGCCAAGGGCTTCACATAAAAATCCAGTCAGGTGCCACACTATTATTTTTCTCGAACGCAACGCTCTCGCTCAGAGGTATTAAACAGTTTATCAAAACCAATGGCAGTTTTTACGAGTTCAATTTCATGCCTATGTGGATGTGGACGTAACGACGCGCGTTTGCCAGAGGCTTCAGCAAGAAATGCAGTAAACAAAATATTCGCGACGGACACTCAGATCCGAGCTTCGGAGCTTCCGCCAGGAGCTAGGTGGCGTAGGCTATTGAGCGCTCTGGTTTTGATTACGAAAACAAAGCAACTTTCGCCATAGTCGGTCCCGGGATGGGTTGATCAAATTTATAATCTCGAGCGTCTCCGTGCTTCGGAAGGCACGTTAAGCCGTTGGTCCCGGTTGTTCCTGTAGCCGCTTTAAAGAACCAACCTGCATTCCAGCCCAAGCTCCTTAGGTGTTTCTCCCATGTAGGAAGGTCTGTGCCTAAAAGTGGGACGTATGTAGGCTGGTGATGATGACTCGGATCCAAGTGTGCAGCACAAGTCGTAGCGCATCTCTCCACTCGGATCCGAGTGTTTGGCAGAAAATGTGTTAAGATTCACGAAATGGCTAGTGTAGACTCTTAACAAAACACTTCCTAATGGACTTCTGGGGACATTACTCATCACAGGAGCAGGACGTACTGCCTTGAAGCTGCAATCTTCTGCAAGATGAATGTGCTTTCCCAGTTAAACGCTCTATATTAGAATGAACCACCCAAAACAATTTTATGTTTCAAAGTTCTTTGTATTATAGTTGCGGATTTGATTATATAAGATGTAGCAAAAATAACTTATCAAGTGTAACTTTGAAAATGGGTATCATATCATAACAACGGACTATAATATCTACTTTATCTGATGTGGCTATAATTGTTGCATTTACGCCGGATAAGTGTACAAATTAGAAATTATCTTACAAAGCTATAAAAAACAACACAATATTTTTTATATATCAAATAATTTCTACAGATTAGAAAGAAAGAAAGAAAGAAAGAAAGAAAGAAAATATTTATTTTGTGACACACCATCACACACTATTGTTTACTTTACAATAAAAATCTTAAGACTAAAGTTATAGCTGTGACACTAAAAGGACAGCCACTCAGCATATGTCGGTTGTCACAGACATCCATTACAATAGCATCAAGTTTAAATGCTTACGTGCTACTTAGTAAAAAATATTAATTTCTCTGTCCTTTTCTATGTGGCGGACCAAGAGGCGATGATAACGTATTTGAATTAGATGAATTCCGTTAAATTTTGATGCTTAAATCTATTGAGCTAAAGTTGATATCAGCTACTCACTCTTTGTTTCACCGGGGGCGACTGACGTGTTTCTAACTAGCTCTTCTTTTTCATTGTACATCAAGAAGGCAGCGGTGAAAAACAGCCAACATGCCAGAAGAAGCGTCATCTTAATGTAGTGTCCTGCTCTGGAAAGCTGTTGGAGAAAAAGAGAGGAAATCAATTCGACTAATTTAAACCCCGGAAATTAGGAGGTCTATTCCAGGTCTTCTCCAGCATTCAGAATTCAAATGAAGAATTAAAGTCGTGTTCTTTCCATAGACATTACAATGACACGATGAAATTGCCAACGTATACATGGACGACTTAAAAGTCCCATTTAATTTTGAACCTTAAATATATAGCTGTGCCAGTGCAGTATCGTGCGAGGTATGTATGCACTTAGAAAGGAGATGTTTCATATCCGGCCAGGTATCAAACTAACTCAAAAAATCTGGGAAAATCTCCTGAATACGGTAAAAATACTAATAATTCGTTTTCATGCAGTTTGTTTGTACAAAAGTTGAAATTTTTCGCCGATTTCACCGTTATCCAAAAAGGCAATATGGCGGGCGACAGAGAAGCTAACTAAGCGTCAGCAAAGTGACATAGTCACCATGATGAATATTTGACTGCGTTGCAGTTTTGTCCATAAAAAATCTTGTTCTGTACCACGCAACAAAACAAATAAAAAGAAAGTGGACAATTGAACACTGTTCTGTATATTTTAACCGGACCTTCATACATTTTTGAAACATCTCTTTTCAACAGTAAATAGAAGTTAAAATAAGAAAGATCTACCTTTGAAGATTTTTTGTGCGAAGCATTTTCTCCATCAAGTTCCCTGAAACAAAGAGAAAATATTGTTCATGCTTCACAATTTGGTTCATCGAAAATTTGACCCAATAATTATCATAATAAGACGGTTTAATGATAAGTCAAATTAAAGTACTATCAATTTCAGAATGGTCTACTCGTACAAAACCGACAGGCGTTATGCAGCTCAATGAAAATCTACAAGTAGGCGTGGCCCAGACAGCTTCTGAGTCTGCGTATTTGCTATGACCTGAAGGAGTTTTGTTGATCTCATCATGAAATCAGCCTATCTTGTCTATTGCTGAAGAAAGGCGACGCCCATCGATTTCCAAACGGAGCGCTTTTGTCTCGCCTACATCCACCGGTTCCCGCGACCTTGACCAGGTCGCCTTTTTATCAGTGGGAGCGACTAGCTGTTGCTACTCAGTGTTATTTTACATTGATCCTCTTTATAGTGAAGGTACTTCACTATTAATTTCTTATCAAATATATGATAGACATGGCTCAGCCAAGAAAGACTCTAAAAACTTATTTTATGCAAAATTTTCCCTGATACTATCTCAAGTCTTACATCGATAAAACTTGCAAACAATTCTAAGATTGTGAGGTAGTTAGAACCAGTTCTGATCAGATCTGACGCGAGGCTCTTGAAAGAGATGACACGAACTCATGGTTGTGAGATATAAAACTATTATCGCTAAATATGTTGTTGGAGGAATTTGTTGTACAAGGCACGGAAAATGACGTCACACCACCTGATGTGAAGCGGTAAGAAGAGTCCATATGCGGAGACAGCTAGTGCAGGTTGAAACACACTGTTCTAGCCGCCTCCACCTTGTTGGCCCTAAGGTGCCTTTTCCTTTTCGGCGTTGCGACATGCGTGTGTGGTGGTCGGCCAGTGCCTGATGGTGACGGCACTGGTAAACCCACTAAAACTCCCCGTAACTCCACTGCCCTTCGTGAGGATTGACTGGGCTCTGCCGAAGCAATTTCACATCCTGAGGCCTAAGATGAAAAGGCCTTCCATGCCCAGTAAGTTACGCTTTATGTGCTGTCGATGGTACAGACGACAGCAGATCAAGAGTAACAATAGCGCTACGAAAGCCGCCTCTATTACGAATGGAGTAAGAGCGGTATCAAGGTCAAACTATAACGGTTGATGTGTTGGGGACTGTACATTGGTATGAAATAAATAAATGTGGTAATTTTTAGCCTTACTTGTGCAAGGTGGGCGTGCAAGACCGCGTATCTACAAAAGTCGCAAAATTGAAACATAGCGCCAGTAAGCTATTAGCACTGATTCACTTATGCTAGATTCTCATTAAACAAGACCCAGAGAAATTCCAAACAAGTTCAGTCAAAGAAATGTGTAGAAATATCCAACATATTATCTTTTTTCTTCTATCCTGTGAAATAAACAAAAAGCACATACGCGGTATTGCAAACTGCTCTTACGCGGTCTTGCACGCCCACCGGCGATATATTAAAATGACTTACGTGTGATCATCTTTAGTCCCAATACTGCTGATCTCGATGCCACCACAAATGTTGCCGTCGGGCGGCACGTCCTCCAATCGCAGCACGTTATTGTTGAGGTGTGGGGCCGAATTGACCAATGGCAGCCGCTTTTTGCTACCAATCTTGGACTTCGAAGGCGCATTCTCGACTTTAGCTGTGAAATAAATAATGTGCTTATTATATTTGAACATTTTACTTGTAACTCGAACTCTTTATTCAATCATACTTAAGGAATTTCAGAATGGTGATGGGGTAGGTGACGATAACGTTAAAAAAACCGGAGTATTAGGTCAAGATAACCGTAGTCACCTACAGCTGAAAGAAAATGGAAGGTCTGTTCAACTGACAAGAAGAACCATCAATACTTTATTGAATTCTGTTTTTATTGTTGTTAAAATACTGAACTGAAATTAAATGTTATTCAATTAGGCCCCCAAGCAGCTCTTTCTAATCGATAAAAATCCCACATTGTTATGTCTATGAAAAAAAATAATGTTATGCCGATTTAAAACGGTATTGTTTCGGGCGGGATAGATACGTAGAGATATTACGGACTCGATGGGAAGAAATAAGGCAAAATAGCGATCGCGCCTGTTAAGTAATTATTTTATTGAATATAATTATAAGGATCGCAAAAAATCATCTGAAATCATCAGCAACTAGCCTCCCCAACATATAGCGTCCCCACAAGACGGTCAAAAAGAGAGAAAAGAGGTGCATCACTGAGGGGCTTGTGAGTGAGAGCCCGCCGAAGTAGTGGGTGCAGGTGGGCGTAATTTGGGCGCCTTCAACTGCCCGCGCCATAGTATGACATTTTTTCTTGATCTCTGGACGCGGTTGCCCGGATTGCAAAGCCCAGTCGGGCGAATCAATGCACCGGCTCGCCGACTTTAAGAGACACCGCATATATACAATTTCAAGTTGACCAACTAAATCGCAGAATGTCTAATAGGCATAGAATCTTATGATAGCCCGCACATTATATCAACTAAGTCGTTCAACTAAATAGTTGGCCAACTATCGGCCGATAGTCCGCAGACTATAACAACTTAGTTGGTCAGTCGCACGGTAAGATGCAGTGTGACCAGATCCGTGCGCGTGATTTCCCCACGCTTGGATTTTTGCCGACGGGCACGCAGCCGCCCAGTCGATCTCTGCATTCTCTACTTGTACCAAATGAAAAAATAGAACTGCTGATCGACGAAGTCCAAAAAAGGCTAGCCCTTAAAAAACTTATCTGGGTAACATCTCAAGTTTAGAATGTAAGGTATGATGTTTCCCACGCTCTAATCTGTCACTTAATATCGGATGCACCCTAAATGTTTTGTTCTGTTTTCGTCTTCTTTTTATTAATTTAAGAAGTGCGTTGTTTTTTCGCATTTTATCGCAGTCTTCACCGCGCTAGCAACACTGTCCACCAACTAAGTCGGCGAAGTGTGCGGCCTATGGAAGCACGCAATTTAGTTGTTCGATAGTTGGCTAACTTGAAATTGTTTATGTGCGGTGTCTCTAAAGAACGTAGTCGGATTGTGGGGGGGCATTTCCAGAGCCCTCCCTACAAGATGAACCCTTATCATCACGCTGCTTTGTAAAAGCGGACGTAGTATCTGCGGTTTATATCTACCTGCACGGTCAGCAGTTAGCAGGAGAGGGGTGCATCGCTGAGGGCTTTAGTCGGCGGGAGCCTCTCACACCCCTCATCCCCTCATCGAATAAAAAGGCTAACTACAGACCAACTTCAGTTTGAACAATCATCATCCAAACAATTTTGATCCCTGTCGTTTCGACTTAAGAGACAAAATGTAATATCTTCATCACAGAACAGATAAACCCTCTTTTATCTGTTCTGTGATCTACATCATTTTGCTGATGGCTGTAGAGAGCACATATATGAATGCTTAAATGCTCATTATATTCTGAATGGAAATTCCCATCTTGTCTTGCAAATCAGACAAAGAAACTCGACATTTTGGTATTATACTCAAGATATTCTATATTATTGTGCATTTATCTTTAAAATCAATGGTCCAATTATCTTTCGCTGTCACTCAGAGGTAATTAGTGTAATTAGAACAATGAAAGCTTGAATGGTATCTTAAGTACTTGACACCAATAATCATTCATAGCCTTATTACTTAGATCTTAAGCATAGGTAAGTCATAAATACCTACTATTAACCGACTTGAAAGAGGAGTTTCTCGTTTAGACTGCATTTTTAGTGTACTGCCAGTATCTATTTTTTTTTACAAAGCACGGCAAATGACTCAACACCACCTGATGAGAAGCGGTAAGAAGAGTCCATATGCGGAGACAGTGGCCCTAATTCTGGTAAACACATGCTAAGTCTAAATTCTAGTTCAGTGCATTTCTTTCTATCAAAAGGAATACGAAAAGGATGGCTGTCATATAATTTGACATTTAGAAACGTGCGTTCAATTTTCGACCTTATTGAACGTGATAAAATGCAGTGTTTAGGAGGCACCTCCGTACATGCCGTCTAAAATTGTCTATGGTTTCTTAGAAATCTATCTAAATTTAAGTGACAGCTCTAAGCAGATTCTTGCTATCTTTTTCCTATTACTTATTGCGAGAAAGAAATATACTGTACTTAAATTTAGAATTAAAGTGTGTTCCCAGAATTAGGCCCAGTTAGTGCAGCTTGGCCACCTCTACCTTCGCGGCCCGTGGGGTGCCATTTCACGCCTCTTTTGAAGGAACCCATATTATAGGTTGGATACCACACATAAGTAGTGCTCAAAAATAACTACATAAGATTTTTTTTTTATACAACTAGATGACAAACAAGCTGACGGCCCACCTGATGGTAAGCGGTTACCGCCGCCTATAGACACCTGCAATAACTAGGGAAAATCACTTGATATTGCAGTATTGGCAGGATTGTTTTGGAATAGCAACCTTATTTCTTTCACTTGTTAATGATTTAATCATAGACCTTATGAAGGATTTAAGTGATGCTAGAATCAACTTATGCCCCTATCAGTGAAGTGTGTTGTGTAAGGGTGATTACATAAAGAAGCAGGTTACCGGCGCCGACAACCTGCTTCTATAATTTTTTATCTTTATTGATATATATTGATACCGTAAGGGTGATTTTGACGACAAAACCTCCTTTTGTTAGTCAATTACTCTTTTTATAATAATTTAAATAAGGAATTTGCAATAACAAGGAAAAATCTCTTGATATTGCAGGTGCGTTGTCATCCTGAGGCCTAAGATGAAATGCCGTCCATGCCCAGTAATACACTGGCTACCTTCCCCTTCAATCCGAAACAAAGCGGACTGTTTCACGGCTGAAATAAGAAAGGCGGTGGTTCCTGCCCAGACGACGCTACATAGGGGCCTACCACCTAGTAACACGTCACATACGTCATTGTAGATAAATGCGGAGTTTGGGCCATCACAATACCACAATGGCCTTATTCGGGTTGATGGGCTACAGCGGGTGCAGTAACAACCGGGACCTGCGGCTTAAAGTGCACGACGAAGCACGGAGGAGTTCAAATTCCAAATTTTTTGATTGACCCACCCGAGGGAGACCATGGTGAAAGTTGCTTTGTTTCTGTAATCGAAACCAATACTCCACCGAGCTTCTCACTAACAGCAATACCTGCTCAGTAAAGAAATCAACTCACCGTGACTGTTCTCGTACAACTTCCGCAGCGATGCCAAAGATGGGTCATTTTTGATTTCAGAAGGTAGGCCCGACCAGAGCTCTACGGCGCCTGCGCTGAATTCCACATCAGACACCAAAGAGTAGTGACTCCTGGCCAGTTCTGGAGACGGCCTGCTGCTCAAACCAGTCCACTCCTTGAACCTCCTTATAAGGCGGTTCATTGCAAAAGTTTTTATCACAAAAAGAGTCCACAACTGATTCTGGTTAAAAATTCACACTGATTTATATTTCTTTGCGGCGATTTTGTAAATCACTTGATTCTGTTTTAGATACATAGGATTAAATTTTATTTGTTGATTATTTCAAAGCGTTGACACGTTATTTGACAAACTGCTAGATATTCGGATGTCGTTCAGAAATTCATTCTGAATCTTTGATTACTTTACGTCTAAAAGAGCGTGAACAACGAGCGTTTAAACTTTAATAAATTAAAAATTTTAAGTAGCCCCCGGCCTCATTATTCATCTATTTAACATTATATTATTCATAAGAGTCCAAACATGCTATATCTGCTGTAAGTTTTTGAGTAGTAGACAAACAAGCTGACGGTAAGCGGTTACCGCCGCCTTTAGACATCTGCAATAACAAGGAAAAGCCCTTGATATTGCAGGTGCGTTGTTATCCTGAGGCCTAAGATGAAACGCCGTCCATGCCCAATGCCCAGTTACACTGGCTACCTTTCCCTTCAATCTGAAACTCAGCGAACTGTTTCACGGCTGAAATAAGAAAGGCGGTGGTACCTACCCAGACGACCCTACATATAGGTCTACCACCTAGTAAAGGTAAGGTATAGGATCAGGTCAAGGTTAGCATGTCTTTGAAATACCCCCGAAGTAACAGTAAACCAAATTTCAAATCAATCGGATCTGTGAAAGTTAGTAAAACCCTTTAGTTAAGTAGGAAATGAGCTGATAGCCGTCAAACGCCTAAACTGATCTTCATTGGTTATAGCTACGAACCATCGTGATCACGTCAGCTTTGAAACAAACAAAAAAACCGAATCATAATCGGTTCATTCGCTTAGGATGCGATGCCACTGACAGACACACAGATACACAGACATGTCAAATTTATAACACCCCTCTTTCTCCATCGGGGGTTAAAACTACGCTGAAATTACGATACAAAAAATTTAAACAAAAATTAAACCCGACTTCAAAAAACTGAAAAGGATAAAATAATTAAATTAGGTATTCATCCCCTAGAAACATATTTTTGGAGCTGGTGCTTCACTTTATATTGTTTTTGGAAACCACTTAGCACCAACTCCAAAAATACGTTTCTAGGGGATGAATACCTAATTTAATTATTTTATCCTTTTCAGTTTTTTGAAGTCGGGTTTAATTTTTGTTTAAAAATTTTTTTTCACAATTTTTAGTGATAACTTTCTAAGGTCGAAGCTAGATGGGTGACCGTCAACTTATATTGTTTCCTACTATCGTATCGTTTCACTAAAAAGTCATAGGAAAGCAAAAATTCGCAATGTCGCATACGTAGACGACTTAATAATTTCGTTTTTTTTTATTTAAAACCAAATTCCCAACTGATTTTGAAAAAAAAAATATATGACCAAATGGCAGCTATTCCGCATCGAACAAAAAAAGAATCACGTAAATCGGATCAGTAATCTCGGCGTAATCGGTGTACATACAAAGAAAAAAAAAATGTAGACGACTTACTAATGTCAGTTTTTTTTATTTATAAAAACCAAACTACCCACCTGATTTTGAAAAAATTTTTATGGCACCAAATGGCAGCTATTCCGCATCCAACAAAACAAGAATCACGTAAATCGGATCAGTAATCTCGGCGTAATCGGTGTACATACATAGAAAAAAAAACATACCGGCCGAATTGAGAACCTCCTCGTTTTTGAAGTCGGTTAAAAAAGCAAAAATCCGCAATTTCGCATACGAAGACGACTTACTCATTTCAGTTATTTTTTTAAAAACCAAATAACCCAATGGATTTTCAAAAATTTTTTATGGGACCATAAGGGAACTATTCCGCATCGAACAAAAAAAGAATCATCAATATCGGTTCACCCACTCGAAATTTTTGAGGTAACAAACCTAAAAATAAATACAGTCGAATTGATAACCTCCTCCTAGTATCTAGAGAGTTCTAAATGTACGAGCAAATAGACGCTTGCGAATTCTTAACCTAAGATAATGTTTGTCCAAGATACAGTCGAAGTCGCCGCTTTAACCTTGTGCATTATTCATAATGTTAATGTAATTATACTCAGTTATAGTATCATTACTATTCAATTTGCATTTATGAGGAACTTTAAGTGAATAGAGGAATAACTGCCGCCTCGACGAGCGAGACACGAGACGGAGGTGATGGATTTTTAATCGGTTAACTTATTATAAAGATGTTTATTTCAACAGAGCATAGTGCAATTGTCTTTTTTAAACCGACTTCAAAAAGGAGAAGGTAATCAATTCGACGCGTATCTTTAATAAAAGACTTGACAATGGCTTCATTTTTTCATTAAAATGTCATGAAATTATCAAATGATTAAGATGTTTTGAAAGTTGCAAAACATTTCTATGGAGTATAAAATTCATAATTTTTTTTATACAAATAAATGACAAACAAGCTGACGGCCCACGGTGTTAAGCGGTTACTGCCGCCTATAGACACCTGCAATAACAAGGAAAAATCACTTGATATTGCAGGTCAGTTGTCATTCTGAAGCCAAACATGAAATGCCTACTATTCCCAGTAACTACACTGGCTACCTTTCTCTTCAATCCGAAACACAGCGAACTGTTTCACGGCTGAAATAAGAAAGGCCGTAGTACCTACACAGACAACCTACATACGGACCTACCACCTAGCCTATACGTACAGGGTGGTGCCGTCAATACGACATTAAAATTAAACATGGGCCATATTAGTTCATAGAAATGGTTTGCCACTTATAAAAACATCTTATTCGTTTGATAAATTCATGAGATTTCTATGAAATAATGCAGCCAATGTTATATTATTTCATACAAATGTCATGAAATTATCAAACGAATACAATGTCTTTGAAAGTGGTAAACCATTTCTATGAACTAATATAGCCCATGTTTTAATTTATTGTCGTATTGACGCCACCACCTTGTATTAGTTTATAGAAAAGCCATTGTTCATGACATTGGTATGATAATATAACATTGGCTGCATTATTAGGTGGTGGTTACTAGGTGGTAGACCCATATGTAGGGTCGTCTGGGTAGGTACCACCGCCTTTCTTATTTCAGCCGTGAAACAGTTCGCTGTGTTTCGGATTGAAGGGAAAGGTAGCCAGTGTAATTACTGGGCATGGACGGCATTTCATCTTAGGCCTCAGGATGACAACGCACCTGCAATATCAAGTGCTTTTCCTTGTTATTGCAGGTGTCTATAGGCGGCGGTAACCGCTTACCACCAGGTGGGCCGTCAGCTTGTTTGTCATCTAGTTGTATAAAAAAAAAAAAAAAAATTATTTCATAGAAATGTCATAAATTATCAAATGAATACGATGTTTTAAAAGTAGCAAACCATTTCTATAAACTTAGCAGTAATGACGGCACTACCTGTATAATATGCGTAAATGTAAGAACATTGATATTTATGTCATAGGCTATCAATAAAACTTCGCTATGCCTAATAGAAATAGTTGTTTAGCAGTCTAACCTTGAAAAGACGGCGGAAAACACCATTTTACATATTTTACAATATGAATAGGGAAATAGAAAATGATTAACAGCTATACAATGTGTTTTGGATGTAGATCTAGAATTTTTCATACTATTGTATTTCTTAGACTACGATTACGGCATACCTTGGCGAGTACAACCAAAATAGAAAAATATATTCAAGTTAGGTGGAAAACTTAAAAATAACTGACCAATCCATACTTATAAAGGCGATATCTCGTGTAAATTGTTTAGGCCAAGACAGAGAGGGTATATATATAATTACGGGTTACTCACTTGACTCCAAACCCATTGTTCTAAAAACTTTACCGTCCATATGTCGAATTTGCATTCAAGTGGAGAGTTTTTTGGAGTTAAGTGAAATAAGCCTTGATTCTAATATCGACCAAAAAGACAACCCGTTGTCCCCAACCCCACAGGCCATGTCCTCATTAAAAGAGACAGAGGTTTTTTTTAATGACAACGCACCTACAATAGCAAGTTTTTTTTTATACAAAGCACGACAAATGACTCAACACCACCTGATGTGAAGCGGTAAGAAGAGTCCATATGCGAAAACAGCCAGTGCAGTTCAGACACTGCTCTAGCCGCCTCCACCTTGCCGGCCCGAAAGTTATTTTTTTAGTGTTATTGCAGGTGGCGGCGGCGATAACCACTTACCACCAGGTGGGCCGTCAGCTTATTTGTCATCTAGTTGTATAAAAAAAAGTTTATTATTTCCAGCTTTTCGCTTACCGTGTCTTGGCCAAGACAAAGTACCCCCCACCACCCTTCCCGCTTTTTCATGACATTATAAAAACACGATTTCAAGGTGCACATTTCACATTCATCTCGAGTCTCGAGTCTCGTAGGGTTGATACTCGACTCGCGAGACTCAAATTGTAAAACAATAACAAAGCTCACTTATGTACACAGGCGCGTACCATAAACTTGTAGTAAAAAAAGGTAGTGCGTGTAGCTTACCTACCGTAGGGCAGATACATGTATGAAGTGAGGGCTCTATCCGTGTCCTTATTTTGTGAGCTTACTGAAGATCAGCCAAACACACACAACGATTTTTCATGATGTTTATTGGCAAAGCATGAGTAGCGTCTACAGCACAGTATGTCTATAGGAAATTGAAATTGAAATGAATTTATTTCGCTTTAAATGTGGTTTGCAGAGATGTTGCTATAAAAACAGTTAGATCGCACATTTAGCTGTTTCCAGCATGCAAAATTTTTGTTAAAACTTAAAAGATAACTGATTATTAATATTAAGTTTATGTCCGGATAATTTTTATAACTGTTATAATTTTTATAGCAGTCGAACGGTGAACATATAACCGTTCGACTGCTAGGCATCATTAATCGATTTGGATGTCTAGTGCTAAATTTGCAGACGTCCTTGCGTAGGATAAATAAATGCATATTATTTTTAACAAAAACCATCAGGCGGGATTACCATCAGGCGGGCCGTACGCTTGTTTGACACACTTGTACAGGGTAGTCAACGCGTGAGTAGTGCCCAAGGTGCTACGAGCGTCTATAATCTACGGTAACCTTACCATCAGGCGGGCCGTACGCTTGTTTGACACACTTGTACAGGGTAGTCAACGCGTGAGTAGTGCCCAAGGTTCTACGAGCGTCTGTAGGCTACGGTAACCTTACCATCAGGCGGGCCGTACGCTTGTTTGACACACTTGTACAGGTCAGTCAACGCGCGAGCAATGCTCAAGATGCTACGAGCGTCTGTGGGCTACGGTGACCTTACCATCAGGCGGGCCGTACGCTTGTTTGACACACTTGTACAGGGTAGTCAACGCGTGAGTAGTGCCCAAGGTGCTACGAGCGTCTATAGGCTACGGTAACCTTACAATCAGGCGGGCCGTACGCTTGTTTGACACACTTGTACAGGGTAGTCAACGCGTGAGTAGTGCCCAAGGTGCTACGAGCGTCTATAGGCTACGGTAACCTTACAATCAGGCGGGCCGTACGCTTGTTTGACACACTTGTACAGGGTAGTCAACGCGTGAGTAGTGCCCAAGGTGCTACGAGCGTCTATAGGCTACGGTAACCTTACAATCAGGCGGGCCGTACGCTTGTTTGACACACTTGTACAGGGTAGTCAACGCGTGAGTAGTGCCCAAGGTGCTACGAGCGTCTATTGGCTACGGTAACCTTACCATCAGGCGGGCCGTACGCTTGTTTGACACACTTGTACAGGGTAGTCAACGCGTGAGTAGTGCCCAAGGTGCTACGAGCGTCTATAGGCTACGGTAACCTTACAATCAGGCGGGCCGTACGCTTGTTTGACACACTTGTACAGGGTAGTCAACGCGTGAGTAGTGCCCAAGGTGCTACGAGCGTCTATAGGCTACGGTAACCTTACAATCAGGCGGGCCGTACGCTTGTTTGACACACTTGTACAGGGTAGTCAACGCGTGAGTAGTGCCCAAGGTGCTACGAGCGTCTATTGGCTACGGTAACCTTACCATCAGGCGGGCCGTACGCTTGTTTGACACACTTGTACAGGGTAGTCAACGCGTGAGTAGTGCCCAAGGTGCTACGAGCGTCTATATGCTACGGTAACCTTACCATCAGGCGGGCCGTACGCTTGTTAGACACACTTTTACAGGGCAGTCAACGCGTGAGTACTGCCCAAGGTGCTACGAGCGTCTATAGGCTACGGTAACCTTACCATCAGGCAGGCCGTACGCTTGTTTACCACCAGGGGAGACAAAACAATATGCTAACCGATTTTATGATCAAAGTAGCATAAATTTTAAAAACAAATGTTATTTAGTGAGTTACGCTATTGGCGCACTTTTAGGACTGAATTTAATTTTATGTTCATTGTACGTACAGACGACAGCACATCAAGTGTAACAGTTCACTACGAAAGCCGCCTCTATTACGAACGCATTATGGACGGTCTCAAGTTCAAACTGTTACCCTTGATGTGTTGTCGCTGTACATAAGTATGTTTACAGGGGAACTACCGATAACAATGTTGTGTGAGAATTTGCTTTTTCCTGTTAAAGCCATAGCTCGCGAATTTTCAACACTAATTCAGTGTCTTTGCCGGGTAAATGTACGATGTCAATTGGGCAGTTTTAATTTTGTGTTTTTTATTGCATTGTTATTTTTTTTTATTTATTTAGTCAGGTACACAAAACAGAATTACAAGTACATGTTAAGAAGCAGTAAAAAATGTGACTGTAACTCCACAAGCATGTGCATACAGCACGACAAGTGGATATCCACATTCGACACACATTATTAAGCTACATTAAAATTGCAATGATTCTAATACAGAAAAATATATAGTTAATAAGGTAAAAATTAAAAATAAGTGTTGAGGTTTTATTTCGTTTCTCAAGAAAAAGAAATGATTTGATGTATGTCATAATTGACTTTAAAATTTTGTTAGCTTGTTTTTTTCATATTGTATATAATTAAATTAACTTAAACTCAAAAGGCCGTGTTTTCCTTAAAGTCTTTATTCTGAAAACACGTAACCGCTCCGCGAACCTTAAAATACAACATCTGGCGACCGTGGGATTTAATAAACATGGAGCGGGCTAAAACCGAAAGAGCCGTCGCAAGAAGACGTTTTACCATTTGTGCTAAAAAGATCGAAGAAATAGTAAGTACTAATATAGATAAGGACGTTGTAGCTATAGAATTTAAAAAACTGTCCAATATCTATAATGACTTAACGGTAACTCAAAATAAAGTTATGAATATTTGGCTCGACGACGCCGATAGAGACGAGGGACTTTTCGATCGAGATATAGACGAATCCGATGAATATATGCATACTTGGTACACTCTCGAACAAAAAGTCAATAACTATATTGAGACTAAAAGTAGTGGTTCAGCATCTAAACTAGCCTTTGTGGAGCTTTCACGACACGACCAGCACGAGTAACCTTTGGATCATCCCTAGGTACCGTAGGGTTGGTGTTTACTGCTTGGAAACCCTTACATGCTAATGGGCTCTCATGCGATATCTCCAGACAATAGAGGCGTTGAACAGCTCTAATAAGCTCGCCTGTAGAAGTTTTGATTCGAGCTACTCTTCCATGCCCGTCGGTTCCTCGGAAGATTTCTAGAATAACTCCTAATGGCCAATTGATACGCTTTATATCATCTGCACCGACCAACACAACATCTCCTACTTGTAAAGGTCTACTACCTTGAATCTTAGCATTATCGACAAGACGAGATAAATATTCAATGCGAAACCGCTGCTTTATCTGTGCGCTTAAATTATTTATGTATCTCCAGCGCGAAGTTAAGATTTTACCGTCAACGTTGTCCATGATGCCCACGTTATTACTCGAGTCATCCATACTAAGAAACATTAAGGGAGTAAGAGGTTTCAAATTCTCGGTGCTGTCCGCTATATATGTCAGAGGTCTCGAATTAGCTACTGCTTCCACTTCACAGAGAACTGTGTATAGCCCAACTTCACATAATGATGCCTTCCCTAGGATTCTCCTCATTATTTCCTTAAGAGTACGCACCATTCGCTCCCAGAACCCTCCCCACCATGGCGCTGAAGGCGGGATGAAGCGCCATTCAATTTTTTGTATAGACACCTTTTGTGCTATTTCTTGCCAGTCCACGCTACTGAAGACATTGCTAGCGCCACGAAAGTTTGTACCGTTGTCGCTATAAATAATCTTCACACGGCCTCTTCTAGCTAAAAATCTCCTTAGAGCAAGCATGAAATCTTCAGTCGAGAGTGAAAGGGTAAGTTCTAGGTGAAGGGCGCGGTAAGTTGCACACGTGAATAATATAACCCAACATTTCTGTTTAGATTTCAGAATCAACGGACCTGCGAGATCAACGCCAGTTACCTCAAACACTGACCCACAGTTTACACGATCAAACGGCAGTGGAGCTGAAGGTGCATTGCATGGCTTGGCATTAAATCTTTTGCACGTGACACATTTATTGACCACCTTTTTAGCCAATCTGCGTACATTTATTATCCAATAAGTTTCGCGAAGGTTGCTTATCAACGTCTGCGAACCTGCGTGTGAAAGTTGAAGGTGTCTCTGTGCCACAAGCCTTTCCACAATTTTACTAGCTGCTGACAATAAGATTGGAAATTTAAAATCAAGCGTATCATCGCTAGCGCTCAGTCGAGTTTTGATACGTATAAGACCTTCATCGTCAGTAAAATTCTGTACTTTTGACGTCATGTTATGTCTTGCTTCTCGTTGAAGGATACGTAGAACACAATTCTCAGCGCTAATGTAATCTTTAGCAGTTAAGTCCCCAGATGATCTATTTACCTTATTTCTACAGTTATGACAAAATCTTAAGCACCATCCAACCATCCGGATTATTTTAGTGTACTTACTAAAGAACATAAGACTACTCGAAAAATTTTCGGTATTTACATTATTTACAATCAAGCATGTTTTCTTTACTTCCTTTAACACCTCAGCTTCATTAGGCACTTCAAAAGCTATAGGCCATTCTTGAGGTGGCCTGTAAAGCCACTGAGGACCTGTCCACCATTCACTCTTAAGTAGCTTCTCTATATTACAACCTCTTGATGGTAAGTCCGCTGGGTTCATATCCCCCGGAACGTGCCGCCAATCTTCTAAATTTGTCCGTTGTAATATCTCTACCACTCTGTTGTGAACGAAGACATTGAGCCCATTAGCATGTAAGGGTTTCCAAGCAGTAAACACCAACCCTACGGTACCTAGGGATGATCCAAAGGTTACTCGTGCTGGTCGTGTCGTGAAAGCTCCACAAAGGCTAGATATTTAGTTTTTTGATAGTATGTAATTTAGTATATAGTCTTATGTTGCCTTCCACCCTGGAAGGTCAAGGTGGGGAGGATGTTGAGGTTTTATTTCGTTTCTCAAGAAAAAGAAATGATTTGATGTATGTCATAATTGACTTTAAAATTTTGTTAGCTTGTTTTTTTCATATTGTATATAATTAAATTAACTTAAACTCAAAAGGCCGTGTTTTCCTTAAAGTCTTTATTCTGAAAACACGTAACCGCTCCGCGAACCTTAAAATACAAACATACATACATACATACTTATGGTATAAATTCACATCTCATTTTCGTTTCTTTATTATACTCATCGATTAGGAAAATTCTGCTTAGGATGAAATCTCTACCATTATTCTTTTCTTTTTTCCTTTTTTTTCTGGTTTATCCTACTTAAGTTTTTTTTAAATACGTAGGTTCAGAAAAGTGAGTATGACCAGGAGGACATGTATATCCTCGTGGTCATGCTGATATGACAAATTAGTATGACCACCAGGAAACGGTCGATCCAATCAAGTATTTTACAAAAGACAAAACATGAATAGAAGAAACCATTTTGTCTATGAAAAAAGCAAAAATCCATCACATCCCCCTTTGTAAGCAACTAGTTTCCGCCCACGTGGATGTCGGTTATCGGTCCAAAAAGCATCATAGGTCCTTCGCAAACTATCTCCATACCAAAGGAGATGTTCTGAATTTCTATGGAGGCACACTCAGTGACAGAGACAAAAGTTATATGGGAAGAAAGAGTATATTTTTAAGAATATTATGCAACAAAAACTATAATTTAATATTCCTGCATATAAACGAAGAATTCCATCTAATTCTGGCAAAAAAATCGTTACCCAGAGATGTAAAATTCTATTTAAAAAACAGTGACACATTTCAGACAAAGGACAAGACATCAATACCGTGAATTGTCTTGTCAAATGTTTTTTTCTAAGTAGGCATGGGTTCAATTTGGTTCAGCCTAAGACAATTTGCAATGGTTTTTATTAAAAAAAATGCTCAAAGGACACGGCAAGTTGGTTTATGGTATTCTTGCCGTGTCCTTTTAGCATTTTTTTTAAATACCATAGAGTAGTGCCGAAACCTCACGAAACTGCACTAGCTGTCTTCGCATATGGACTCATCACACCGCTTAGGTGGTGTTGGGTCAATTGCTGTGCTTTGTATAAAAAAATATAAGCAAACCACTCTGTGGTTATCACTTCAGATGTCAAAATAAGTAAGAAAAGCCACACGACACGTGTCACCATCGCCGCGCTCGATTATGGCCGGAAAATTGGAATTATTATAACTTGTGACGTCTTTCTGGAAAATAACTGCAATGCGTTTAGCATCAAGATTGTTAATTGCTGTGCAAATTACAATTATAATTATAGAACACTGGCTAAAAAGTCATAGGAAAGCAAAAATCCTCAATTTCGCGTACTTAGACGACTTAATTATTCCAATTAATTTGATTTTATCTAAGTCCCCAGGATGACAACGCACCTGCAATATCAAGTTTTTTCCTTGTTATTGCAGGTGTCTATAGGCGGCGGTTACCGCTATCCATCAGGTGGGCCGTCAGCTTGTTTGTCATCCAGTTGTATAAAAAAAAAAAAAGATTTAAAACTAAAACCAAACTACCGAATCGATTTTAAATAAATTTTAATGGGACCAAATGGAAACTATTGCGCATCGAACAAAAAAATCACGCAAATCTGCCATGGTATTCTGTAACGAAACTCACATCTCACTTCACAAATCACTTCGATTTCATCTGTCAAAATGTATGAAAACTTGCTTTACTCGTCAGTTAAATTCTAATTGACTTGCGAAGTGAGGTGCGAGTTTCTTTACAGAATAGCACAGCTGATCAGAAATCTCGGTGTAATCGGTGTACATACATAAAAAAACATATCAACCGAATTGAGAACCTTCTCCTTTTGAAATTTGGTTAAATAACTAGTTTGGATGAAGAGGAGCGCTCAGAGCGGATATTTTAGTATACTTATCAAATAAGTGTGGGTGGTAGCACGAATTAAAGGATCATAATTGAGGAATTAGGTACGCAACAAAAAACCTAACAGTGGATTTTGTATTATATCTCGACTCATGTGATGACAAATACAATAAATAAATAACCATACAAAAAAAAGAAAAAATAGAACATACTACCGAATTGAGAACCTAATCGTTTTTGAAATCGATTAAAAATAATGTTTACAAAATCCTCTAATTATCAGGACTGCAGTTACTTTTTTATGACCTTATTATTACTTTTAAAGCACATAAACTATAATAGTCCATAAATATTTAATAGGGTAATAATCTATCTATCTTCAAATATAAAAAAGAAACACAGAAATGTAGTCTCCGAACTTCATTTGCTTTCTTTCCTTAGCTCGAATTGATTTTTCTCTAACTTACCATTTTTGGACATGCGTTTTTTCATGATAAAATAATTTAAACTTAACCCTTCAATTCCTAGACGGTAACTTAAGTTGTCATAACAATTAAAATTTAATTGTGTCTGGTTTATCGGCTTTGTTGGGTTAAATTTATTATGAAACTTTAAATATTACTTTCTTAAACATTGATTGACTAGCCAAATGCCAGATCTTACTGTACCAATTACGTACACAAGTGTCGAAAGCAGTATCTTCTAACTGAAAATGGTTCCACACACAGAGAAGTAGCCGAAACGCTGCAAGATTTAAAATCCAAGGGAAAGCACTTTGACTTCTTCTGATCTCCAAAACAAGCTCCAAGAAGTTCCTCACATAGCGGTATGTATAGAACGGAAGCGCAGTTTGCCAGCTAATAGAAACCTTCTTCTTTCCACAAACCATAGAGTAATAGAGTAGCACCTTGCTTGAATTAATTTACATCAAAATTGGAATAATGATGCTTGGAGTCGTGTTTTATTCACTGATAAATTGAGATTGCCTTAGGTATCTTAGCAAGGTGATGGGCGGGTCGAAGTGTAGAGACAACATGGAGATAGATATGCTCAGTGCATCATTATTGAGAGAGAGCCTTTTGTTCTGGAGTGGGATATGCTTATGAGCCCTAACGGTCCTACAACGTCACAATCACAGATTAATCTGTTAAGCTGCGTTATATTATACCTCTGGAAGTCTATATAAATGAAAAAGTAATGAATATAAAAAATGCCTTAATCATCTAAAAATCTGAAAAAGAGGCGTTTTGTTGAAAGCATAAAAAACAAAATATTCCCCAAGCTATTTGTGTGAAAAATAACTAAATTTTGTTAAATAGAATACTAAAGATATAAAAAACGCAAAATTCCGTCAAATAAAACCTATTTAGACACCCGAACTCTAGCAGTTTCTGTTTGAAAAATAAAAAAGTCATTCAGCTCGTGTTTTGATGTATGAAGTGTTATAATGCACATAGAATAGACGCATCTTTGAATGGAAATAAACTGTCTGAGATAAATGATAAGTCCAGGACGAACATTAAGTAGGTATTGTCACTATCAGATTAGATGCATTTGAACAGTAGGTTTTATCCATTAGTTAACAATAAAACCGATGGTCTAAATATAATTTTAATAAGACTTAATTTATATTACTTAATATCACCATAAAATATTTTTTTTTTTAAGTAGAAAGATTTTGGTAGAAATTATGGCGCGAAATTTTTATGCAAAAGTTAAATGCATAAATAATATTTTTTTGTTCACAAAAATTTCGCGTCTAATTTCTTTCCAAACAAAAAAGGAAATTATCTCATAAAATACTGCAAGAAGGTCTAATAGCTTTCTATTTTTTTAGTTTAGCAACCCTATTTTAAAAAAAGAAATATTTTTTCTCCTGCAAGAAGGTTGTACAACTTTTTTTTTTCGCTTATTTATTTGTGTTTGTAGCCTGTGTTTATTTTTGAAAATTATT
Source organism: Nymphula nitidulata (assembly GCA_947347705.1). Lineage (NCBI taxonomy): Eukaryota > Metazoa > Arthropoda > Insecta > Lepidoptera > Crambidae > Nymphula > Nymphula nitidulata. Next base: position 3,229,368 of record OX374646.1, read on the forward strand.
TAGTTTTATCACAACACGGGAATATTTTATTATCAGCTTACATTACCCTTTCTTTGTTTATTGACCACTCACATACAACCACAGTTAAAGAGATTTTATACTAAAAATCTCGCGCGTAAAATTCTGTCAAATACACGATAAGTTTTTTTAAAAATCTCCGCACTCACAACACAACAAAACAATACACTGTACTCTTTGTTGTTCAACTAAACATTTTGGCTATATGACAAACTTTTGTTTACGTTCGACTTTATTTTTAGACTGTAGACACGGTCGGGTTTGCTCGCGCGCATGTGCGGACTGAGTTTGTTTATGATGTTTATTGCTCTGTTGTGTTATCTCTGTAGGCAATAACTGGTGACATGTTAACTGCTAATAGCACGGAATATGACTTTTATGGCTATTATGTGAGTTTGCGTGGGAGTAGGTAAAAAATTAGAGTCTGTGCTTTGGTGGATTCCGGTGGGCAAATCAAAATCCATATATTATTTATAAATGCGAAAGTTACTCTATCTGTATGTCTGTAACGTTTTCACTGCTAAACCACCGAAACGATAAAGGTAAATGAAATTTGGAATTATTTTTTATTATTTGAACACCAACATAATAAACATCAAAGAAATACAATTTAGACATAATTACAATTTGGTTACAGTTTAAAGTCATTACAGTTATAGATGAAGACTACATGCACCTAGGAGCAACATAAAAAGAATAAAAAAATATTATTTCAATTTTTTCTACCCATATATTCCTGGCAAAATTTTGCCAGGAATCGAACGCAAAAACTGGTTAAACTTCAAAACACTAAAAAGAAAAAAATAATCAAATTGGGGTTAAGTAAGTACTTATCTCTTAAAAAGGTATTGTACTATTTTTTGGTGTCAGCGCTTCACTTTCTATTGTTTCTGGAAACAATCAACTCAAAACATATCTGTTTATCAGATAAGTATAGACGACAGCACGTCAAGGGTAACAGTTGCACTACGAAAGCAGCCTCTATTATCAACGGCGTTAGGGCGGTCTCAAGGTCAAACTGTTACGCTCGATGTGTGGTCGACTGTACCTACCAACATTTATTTTTTCCCTGTATTGGGGAGGCTAATGTTACTAATGCCCATACAGCCATGTCTTCAGTATTTCTTTATTTCTTATTTTATTATTTATTCTTTATTGTACACAAAACAACTTACAACAAAATTTACAATATAAAACATGATGTCCACAGGCGAGCTTAACACAAAACTGTGTTTTCTACCAGCAAATCTTTGAGTTCAGAGAGAGATCTTGATAGGTAGGTGAGGTAGTACGTGTAAAAAAAAAACAAAACTAAAGAAAAGTTTACATTGACATAAATAATATAAAATATTACTATTACTACTATATTTCTTCATTTATTGCTTTGAAATACTGGTTTTACACATTTCAATGCATCTTGGGAGTATTTGACGCGAAATATATGATGCTATTTGATAAGGTGGATAACCACAAAAAAGTTCTCATCGTATTTCACACCGTAATCACTTTTATTCAAATAATCTTTAGTTGTAAGCGTCAACACAAACACTTGGTTTATAAAACTACACCACTTTTATAACACAGAGTTCGCTCTGACACAATTTTTAATTATTGTAATTAAAATCTTGACTGACACCACAAAAGCCAAACACTCCTTTTTAACCGACTTCAAAAACGAGGAGGTTCTCAATTCGGCCGGAATGTGTTTTTTTTTCTATGTATGTACACCGATTACGCCGAGATTACTGATCCGATTTACGTGATTCTTTTTTTGTTAGATGCGGAATAGCTGCCATTTGGTGCCATGAAAGTTTTTTCAAACACGGCTGGGTACTTTGGTTTTAAATTAAAAAAAAACTTAAATTATTAAGTCGTCTACATATGCGAAATTGCGAATTTTTGCTTTTCAATTGACTTTTTAGTGAAACGATACTATAGTAGAAAACAATATAAGTTTAAGGTCACCCATCTAGCTTCGACCGTAGAAAGTTACCACTAAAAACTGTGAAAAAAAAAATTTTAAACAAAAATTAAAACCGACTTCAAAAAACTGAAAAGCATAAAATAATTAAATTTAAGTAGGTATTTTCATCCCCTAGAAATATATTTTTGGAGTTGGTGCTAAGTGGTTTCCAAAAACAATAGAAAGTGAAGCACCGACTCCAAAAATATGTTTCTAGGGGATGAATACCTACTTAAATTTAATTATTTTATCCTTTTCAGTTTTTTGAAGTCGGTTTTAATTTTTGTTTATTTTTTTTTGTTTTTATTGTTATGAAGTCGGTTTTTTCTTCTTAAACTTTTTAAATTCTTCATTTTTTTAATTGGTTTAGCTAGAGCTACTTGCATGCAAACATTGGAACAACATGCATAATGACATTGTTTTAGAAGTACGCTGTTAAACCAACGACACGTTTTGTAAGTGACTGATACACAGTTACGAGGTTGACTGAAAGTTCTTACAAAATAAAAAATATAAAAGTGGTAATTTTAAGTCAACAATCAACTATGTTACCTCGAGCTCCTCCGTGCTCCGTTGGTTCCGGTTGTTCCTGCAACCGTATTAACCCACCAACCCGCATTGGGCCAGCGTGGTGGTGTTATGGCCCAAACTCCTCATGAGTTTCTCCCATGTAGGAAGGCCTGTGCCCAGCAGTGGGACGCATATAGGCTGGTGATGATGATGATGATGATGAAGCATCCCACAGACATTTAGATGGTATAGGATCAGCATAAGGTTAGTGTGTCATGGGAATGTCACCGAAGTGTCAGTACACCAAATTTAAAATCAATCGGGTCTGTGAATTTATCAGGTAGAAAATAAGCTGATAGTCGTCAAACGCCTGAACTGATCTTCATAAATTATAGCTTAGAATCATTCTAATCACGTCGCTTTCAAACAAAAAAAACTATAGTAATTAAAATATAAAACAAAAAAAAACAAACATTTATAATAATGTTAAACCCTAAAATTAAGAAAAGAAACTAATATATCAAAATCGGTCCATTCGTTTAGGAGCCACAGACACACACACAGATACACTGTCTGTGTGTATGTCTTACAGAAGAACAAGCAGGAAAACCTGTGCCCAGCAGTGGGACGTCTATAGGCTGCTGGTGATGAAATAATCTTTGAGTATAGTAATGATTATTTCCAATTCTTTATGACCTGTCAGTGAACGCCAGCACGCGTAGCACAAGGAACACCGGAACACGAGAAGCTCTAGAAACGGGTTTGTCGTGTGCATGCGGATTGAGTGATCCTATCTTCAGTCTTTACAATAATCGACGAGGATATAGTAAATAATAGTTAAATTCGTCACAGTGGAGTAAAAAAAATGTAAAACCTGAGATAAAACAGATATAGTCAATAAAGTGGATCACTCATACCGCATGCATTATAAAAGTGTCATAATGTATATCTCATAATATAGAACAGTTCTGCTTCTTATTTAAACATAAAAAAAAATTGTAATAATATGTATTTATTCAGTATAAGGTGATATTTTCAAAGAGCACTCATACGGCCACCATGCGGTGTGAGTGATCCAAATAAATAGTTATAATTTTTAAACGGGACATGCAAACTAATTCATAATTTGGTAATGATATTTAACAATTTTTTACAATTTGTTTACTTCACTGTGACGAATTTAACAATTATTTACTAAGCCCTCGTCGATTATTGTAAAGATTGAAGATAGGATCACTCAATCCGCATACACAAGGTTTTGTCTACTCCGTAATGTCATTTTTGGGAGCCTTAACCCGAGAAAAATGACATTACGGTGTAGACAAAACCGTTTCTGGAGCTTCTTTTGTTCCTTGTACTACTCGTGCAGGTAATCTTTATGTTTATTTCTTATCGATTTAGTGTTCCTAATTTTTTGCGACACGGCTATTCGATAAGCTCCCTCGTTCTGGTGTCAACAAACGCATGAGTCATCGAGCAAACACCAAAATATTTACAATTTGAAACGCAATCAGGCTCAGTTATCTGTATTGATAGGATTAGGCGTCTGCTGTGCCAGTGGGGTCACCCCCGTCTTCTTTATAATATTTATATGCTAAAAGAGTATCTATTGTAGACTATAAAAAATCATGTCGTGCAGCGGGATCCTTAAGTTTATTCTTCTTCTTTTTCGTCGTGCGGGCGGTTTTCGCAAATTGACGTCAGTTGCGCCTGGTTTGCGTCGGAAGATGGTGAGCTGGGTTACTCGAGCCATCCCAGCTCCTCCAGGGAGTCACCTAGCGCCTTGACGTTGCCCAGCACCTCCCGGAGACTACCCACGTTGAACAGGAAGTCTGCTGGTAGTAAGCCACACCGCTGCATTCCGCAGCACATGAGCGGCTATTCCTTTTGTCTCTATGCATGCTCTGCATAGAGGACTGTCCGTGATACCTAAGTTAAGGAGGTGTCTGTTATTTTTTTTAATGAAGATAGAGTAGTTTTTTTTATTCTTAATGTGGTAGCTCTTGGGCTTCATCTCACCTGATGGTAAATGATAATAAGGCTGAAGACGGAAGCTAGCTATATTCCTTGTCCACAGGGGACTGGCTACAGTACAGAGCCATCTTTAACATATCGGAAGCCCTTAATATGGTAGAGGACTAATGTATTAACAACAAGAAAGTGGAGCTTCGGGCTCTGGACACTTACATCTCCTAATAATAATCATAATCATCGTTTATTTGCATGAATACATGGGAGTCTTACATGATCTTAAATAGTCCTAGAAATTGTATCCAGCCTGCAAGCAGACGTGCAAATTTTTATATTGAAATATATTAAATTTAATTATTCGCAAATCTTCATAAAAAACTATTGACAAATATATTCAATCATTAATTTGTCAAATACATTCAATTATAATATTAAAATTCTTAAATTAATAAAATATACATTCAATGTTAGAAAAATGTCCAAAAGAAAAGTCATACTATCTTAAATTATTAAATACATTAAATTAAATTATTGGAATCCTTAAATTAGTAAAATAATCAGTCATTTAAATATTCATTAACACTATAGAAACTTTTATCTCGCAACCAGTTGATGAGAACTCTTTTAAAAACGTTCCCTTCCAGTATTTTAATGCTCTCAGGTAATTTGTTGTACATCATTATGCACATAAACAAACACATAACACATTATGTTTGTATATATAAGTAACGTACATAGATATGGTAGCCTGGTACTTCAGGGGATGATCCAGCTACATACATACGAATTTGAACAATGATTTTACCCAAGAAGGTGTTACTTAACTGGAACACAGCGTTCTGTTGAGTCACATTGTCACTCAACGGGAAAAGAATGTGGCATTGAGTTACAGTGTTACTAATCAGTGGGTAACAGTGTAACACAAAATGGTGTAACTCAACGGGAACAAAGGTTTCCCAGAGTGGTCAATGGAAAAGAAGGGCCTGACTGTCTATCTCACCTTCTTACTCCCGGACCTTCTCACAACAATAATGCCTCGTATCAAGAGGTCCCGCTCTTCCTGACCTTATACAGGATGGTGCCGTCAATGCGACAGTAAATTTAAACATGGGCTATATTAGTCCATAGAAATGGTTTGCCACTTTCAAAAATATCGTATTCAATTGATAATTTCATGACATTTGTATGGAATAGTGTAACGTTGGCAACATTATTTCATACAAATGTCTTATCTGTTAGATATTTTATGATTACTTTACTGAATTTACGACATTAATGAATATTATTGTGTTTAAACTTTTGACTCATTGTCGTTATGTGATTACGAGCAGTGATACTGAGGTCTAAGACCATGATACGATTACATACCTACTAGGTCGTAAACCCATATGTAGGGTCACCTGGGTAGGTACCACCGCCTTTCTTATTTCAGCCGTGAAACAGTTCGCTGTGTTTCGGATTGAAGGGAAAGGGTAGCTTTTTTTTGTAATTAAATTGAAAAAAATATAAAATTATTTGCATGCCTACAATATTTAAGGTAAATACTGTCGCTCTCTCTTCATGTAAACATCTAATGTACACAGTGTTAAGCAAATAAACGATTATGATTATGATTATGACTGTTGGAATTACCCAGTAAATCAGCTGTCCCGTTCATAAAAGAAGCTTATAAATAAAAAAAAACACCCAAATCCTGTGAAACAGAAAGTGTACTAATAAGGCTGGTCACTTTACCTCGTTGAATTGCGAGGCTTAATCTTTGTGAAAAATATATACCAACCTTATTGTCACTTAAAATTTCACATAAATGATCTGAAATGTCCCTAAGCAGTCGGTTAAAATATAAGCTAAAATTTTTAGTTTGGTTTCATCGCAATTTGTGACACCCATCTTAATATCAATTCTTAACATTGGCATATGCTTATCACGTGAATTTTCAACTATACTTAATTTATCATTGGTGGTTGTCGTGTGTGTTGACGCTTAGCGAATTCAGTTGACGTTCCAATGTCCAAACCATACATCAAAATCGATTCGACAGCTTAAGCGCGAAACGGTAACATACAGACAGATATACTTTCGCATTTGTTATTTTAGTATGGATTAGTAAAGTAATAAGCGTTGCCTTGAAGATCACATTGATATACTCTTGATAGAAAAGTCACTTGACTCTACTGTAACGTAATGAGGTCGAGTAGCCACTAGCCTGTAGAGTGGACCCTAGGCTGGTGCTTAGAAAAATATTGTCTTCTATAATAATAGTAAGTTTTTCTGTTTGTTAGTTACGCTTACACGTCTAAATCACTGTTTTTTTATACAACTAGGTGACAAATAAGCTGACGGCCCACCTGATGGTAAGCGGTTACCGTTATCTGCAATAACAAGCGAAAATCACATGATGTTGCAGGTGCGTTGTCATCCTGAGGCCTAAGATGAAATGCCGTCCATGCCCAGTAATTACACTGGCTACCTTTCCCTTCAAACCGAAACTCAGCGAACTGTTTCACGGCTGAAATAAGAAACGCGGTGGTACCTACCCAGACGACCCTACATACGGGCCTACCACCTAGTTAACTTTAGGTAAATGGTGCCGTCAATGCGACAATAAATTGAAACATGGGCTATATTAGTCCATAGAAATGGTTTGCCACTTTCAAAAATATCGAATTTGATTATTGATTATTATAATTTCAAGACATTTGTATGGAATAGTGTAACGTTGGCACCATTATTTCTATGGACTAATATAGCCCATGTTTAAATTTATTGTCGCATTGACGGCACCACCCTGTATATGTGGCAGCCGTGGATAAATCAGCCGCTTAACTGGACGGCTAGCCCGTTGATTGAACGCCGGCATCCAATCAAATGGCTAGCAACGGAGTCATTGAACGCTACAATAACGAAAGTTATTTATCGCTGTTGTAGAACCTCGCTGGCGTAGAGCTATGAGAACTCCGGTTTTGATTACAAAAGCAAAGCATCTATCGTTGATCCCGGAAGGGTCAGTCAAAATTTTGTAATCTGAAGGGGCTCGAGATTCTGTTTGTTTGTTCAAGACTGTGCTTCAGAAGGCACGTCAAGCCTTAATTGTTGTAGCTGCAACCGTTTTTTTTAAATATTTACAGGATAACTCTTCGCCTTCATCTCACCTGATGATAAGCACACAGGTAAGGATGGACCTAACACTCGGATTCCTCAACCACAGAGGAACTGGCTATCTTACCCCCTACTCCCGAGGGACAAAGATATTGCCCACGGATAAATATTGCCTTATTTAAATAAAGGAGATAGTAAAAGTTTCTATGGGATTTGGACCCGCTCATGAGCACCATTTTTTGTGCAGTTATTTTTGTAAAAATCCATCTTACCATAACATAAATCTTGACTTATAGTAGTAGAAGCAAAAATATTTTAATTTGCTGAAAAACATCACAGAGGTCATTGTCATTGTCATAATACAATTTTGTTCCTTACGACTCTACGTTGACTATTGTCGTTTTATTCCTTCAAAGCCAGGGTCAAAAAATTTCAAAAAACAACAAAACACTTCAAGCGCAGCCTTATCATTCACGGTTGAATATACAAAATTACGATTTTAACAAATGTCAATATGACATCATACATCGTCAACTTTTTATCAAAGTTGTTGTGGCTACGGACTATGCACTTTTGGGCACTTTTATGACTTCTATGTTGCCATTTTATACAATCCTTTTTTTATTTCGTTATTTTTTTGCAATGAAATTAAAGAGCTTTTTGTTATACATTAGAAACCATGTTATTCAGTACATTATTGTCTACAATCTGAAATTGTTCTCGTGAGTGGGCCAAAACTTTGCCATCTCCTTTGTTTATCTGTTCAGCTTGACTAGTTGTATTTATACTCAAGTAAGTAGGGGAGAGTGGGGTAATAGCGGTCAAGGCCGTTTATCATGGTAAATAATTATCTTTTTCTTACTTGATATTTAGAGGTAGGTCCACCCCCTGTGATCTAGTGGTTGAGACTACCGAACTCAGATCTAGAGGTCCGGGGTTCAATTCCCGTGGGGGCAGAAATTTTCTGCTCGGTTTGGTTAGTGGAAGGGCTTTTCTAAGTCCGCCTGGATAGCTACCACCATCTCACCTAAGTCTGCCGCTATAGCAATAATGTTAACAAGCATTGTTGTGTTCCGGCAGTTAGAGGTAAGATAGTCAGTTCCTCTGTGGCTGAGGAATCCGGGTGTAGCTCGCTTACATTGTGGGCCTTATCTTCACTTACCATCAAGTGAGATTAAGGTCAAGAGTTACCCCTTTAAAAAAATACCTTGCCAGACTTTTAGTATGCTTACTGTGGTGTAAGCGGCCTTGACCGGAGATAACCCGTGACCATAAGTCATTCTTAATTTGGTCACTTACTTTTGCTAAAGACTCTTTTTATTATAAAATATGTCGATTTCCCTTATTTCAACTACCCCACACCTTTATAAGTTTATAGGTACGTAGTTCTTAAAAGTCATCATCATCATCATCACCAGTCTATACACGTCCCACTGCTGGGCATAGGCCTTCCTACATGGGAGAAACACATGAGGAGCTTGGGCCATAACACTACCACGCTGGCCCAATGTGGGTTGGTGGGTTAAAGCGGTTGCAGTAACAGCCGGGACCAACGGCTTAACGTGCCTTCAGAAGCACAAAGGAGCTCGACATTATAAAATATTGATTGACCCATCCCGGGACCGAGCATGGTGAACGTTCCTTTGTTTTTGTAATCGAAACCAGAGCGCTCAAACCATTATACTACCGCCCCTCGCTATTATAAAATATTTACATTTTCCTTATTTCAATTACCCCAAACTCCCCTACATACTCATCATGTTACTACTTTTAACAACTAAAAAGTAGTCACTTATTTTTCTGAAGACTGTCTGTATTATAAAATTAATTCTGTGTACCACTTGGCCAATTTTCGTATAAATAAACAGGTCATTACTCGGAAGTGGGATCGCAATATCTCCTTATAGCAAGAGTTGATTAAAATTAGCACAACTGGGACTCGAGGCTGTGACCTTTGCGTGCCTTGAGAGTGCTATAATAATTGCACCTTGGGTTTATTGCAGATCGCAGAATACTTTATGATCTGTTAACTTGACATGCGGTAGTGAATAATTTCATCAGTAATTGCTGCTGTTTGTTAGTTCCTTTAGATCGGTTTTAGTCCTGTCCGTCCGTCCGTTCTGTGTTATTTTTTTATCACACCTGATGTTAAGTAATGACATGGCTTACCGATGATACATGTTTACATCGAAGGTGCCTATTCAATGTAGCCTTAAAAAGGTCTAAATTGTAGGTTTCGGGAAACAGATAGGCAGGCAGAGAGTTCCACTCCTTAGCAGTGTGTATGATGAGTACGAATATTTGTTCACGAGTTATTAGATGCTTGTATCTTATGTGTTATATTTCTAATACACTTACTAGCTAATCCGGCGAACTTCTTACCGCTTTGGAAGCCATAAAATTAAATTAAATATCGCTATTAAAAATGGGGGCTGGTTGTAGAACGGTGAAAGTAAGTATTTTTGATGCCAAATCCCAATTAATGAAAAAAAATGACCAAAACTTAAAAAAAAATCTGTAGTGGCCACCCTTAAGTATAAAAAATAGCATAGGTACACCTATTCTCTGTTTGCTATAAAACACTGTCATACGTAGGATTACCATCCGTCCGGATTTGTCCGGACTATTTTCCTTTCGTCCGGAATTTGTCCGGCTTTTTAATTTGTCCGGATTTTTAAATTAGATGGAATATAAGTAACTATTCTGCTACCACGCGTACCACACCACTGTAACTAAAGGGTTATGTAATGTTTGCATTTTGTGACTGAAATGTTCGGACTTTTATCGAAATTAGAGGTGAGGCGTATTTATCGTAACAGAGAAAAAAAACAGGTATTTAAAAATAACAGATAACAGCTGTTCCTTGGAACAAGACATACCTGTTAATGTAAATAACAGGCACCCTTGAGTCACAGTTCCTTGGAACAAGCAATACTACCTGTTATTGTTAATAACAGGAACAAACGGTCTTTCTGTTACTAAAATACCTACCTGTTAAAAAATAACATTTTGTATCTCACTCTTTTATATTTGTTCGAACCTTGTTAAAAAGAGAGGCACCTAGTATTTAAAAGTCGAACAAATAAAATTGTTAGTGTTTTACAAACTTTAACTATAGAAAATACGATCTTTTTCATTTGGTTAGGTTATCTGTTCCATGAGGCCTGTTATTATTTTTATCTCATTCTTGCTTAGGTGATTGAATATTGTTAGAAAGAGATGCACCTATTATTTATTATTCTAACAAATTTAATTGACTTCCACAATAATGAATGACAACTTCATTTGGTCACCTAATTTTGTTTTTGTTGTTTTAGTTCTCTTTATTACAGAGAAGGCAAGGGGAACTAATGCTCATACGGCCGTCTTAAAATTTTTTTTACTTCTGCAACTAATGGATTCAATTGCCAGTTCAATGCATCCTAAGAGAGTTTGGCGCGAAATGTATGATGACAGTCTCCATGATACTAATTTGATTAGATGGATAAGTAAGATAAAATTCTCAACGTTTTTCACATTAAATTGTAATAATCAACACACGATGTTAGCTCAGGCACAGTTTTACAGTTATTAAAAAAAAATCTTGACCGTAGTCATTAATTAAATTAAATTTAGGCCATACAAAAGGACCATAATAAGCACATGAACTATTCATGTTCCTTTGCTCGGGATTTCTCTGTAACTGTTAGGTGGTATCTAAAATAAAAAAGAAAATAAAAGGAGCGTTTGGCGGGATTTTGTGGTGTCAGTCTAGATTTTTATTACAATAATTAGAAATTGTGTCGGAGCGAACTTAGTGTTATAAAATTGGTGTAGTTTTATAAAACAAGTGTTTATGTTGACAACTAAAAGATTATTAGAATAAAAGTGATTATGGTGTGAAATACGATGAGAACTTTTTTGTGGTTATCCACCTCATCAAGTAGCACATAAAGTGACTGTTATCATTTATTTCGTGTCAAATACTTCCAAGAAGCATTGAAATGTGTTACGCCAGCATTTTTATGCAATAAAAGAAGAAATACTGCAATACTTAAGACATTACTGTATGGGCAGTAGTTCCCTTTGCCTTCCCTTTATAGGGAGAATTAACAAAAAAAAAAATAACAGGCTGTTATTTTTTAACAGTTACTTTGTCCTGTTATTTTTATGTAACAGTAACAGGCATAACAGGTTTGGAAATTTGCCTGTTATAGCCCATCTCTAATCGAAATGTCTGACTTTTTGTCAGGACTTTTCAAATTTTTAAATGGTAACCCTACTCATACGAGACTTTTATAAATTATCATAATAGTTGAGTTATACAGGGTGTTAGGGGGACGCTCTCGAATACGAAAGCAGGTGGCAGTGCTGGTCACCCTCAACACGACTTGCTAATACTTGCTATTATAAAATAAATTTTAAATCGCGAAAAAAAACAGCTAGGTACATACAAACTGTAAGTAATGTCTAACTCTACACGGCGGACACGGCCTGTTTGAATTTGAATTGAATAGAACAGCTGACTGATGTTTTTTTTTGTTATTTTAAATTTATTTTTCAACAAATCGATATTTAATAAGTGTGAAAATTCCCCATATATAATTTTTACTGTACTGGTATGTGTGTCTGTGTGACAAATAAAACAAACAAAAAACCAAGCAAGATAAATTAATATTTTAGACAAAAGTAGTTAGTATTATATAAGTACAGAAAAATCAAAACAGCGTGATTCACAATAATGCACCATATTTCACAACGCCATCTATGATGATCTGTAGGAACTAATTTACAAACAAGATTTAACCTAGCTTACAAACTATACATATAGGAAAATAATTATATCAATGTTCGATATCATTCTAGACGATTCTAGTATATATTGAGTCATGCTGCACTTATCTTTTAGCTGTCATCTTATCTTAATTCAAATATTAATATACAAACGTGTACGCGTTTGTTTAAGTTGTTAAGGTAAATGATTACCTTGATAATACGGCTTATCTCTCATTGAAGTTTGTTTAGCTTGCAATACACTGATTGTTCCTTTGGAATATAGTAGTATAATTTTACTATTTTATTGTAAACTAGTGCCAGCCCGCGGCTTCGTCAGCGTGGAAGTCGCCCAAAAAAGCATTCCTTGTCCATTCCATGTTCTCGAGCTATCTCCATACCAAAAGAGATGTTTAAAAAATTTATGGAGTCCCGGCCGGGTCTATGTACACTCTACTAAAAAATAGGTAAAAATATGCTTAACAGTGTTCAATTGTCCATTTTCTTTTTATTTGCTTTGTTGCGTGGTACAAAACAAGAATTTTTATTGAAAAAACTGCAACACAGTCAAATATTCATCATGGCGGCTATGTCACTTTGGTGACGTTTAGTAGACTTCTATGTCGCCCGCCATATTGCCATAATGAATAACGGTGAAATAGACGAAAAAAAACTACTTTTGTATAAACAAACTATGCATGAAAACTATTTTCATTGATTCAGAAGATTTTTACCTGATTTTTTGAGATAATTTAGGATAAACCTGGCCGGATATGAAACATCTCCTTTTTCATACAAATAGGTTAAAAGGTGACAGATAGCGCTCCTTTCGCATTTATAATATTATGTATGGATTACTTCTTAGCCTTATTTTTAACAATATCCGTTTTCACTAATTATTCCCTAGGTTTTCATTAGGTGAATATTAAGGACATTTGTCTCTTTCTATCTCCTTTAGACAGACTGAGATAAAAATCGATGAGAGACTTAACGCTAAGCAAATGTAAGTGAAACTTGAGCGTACATTTATTTAACGGAATTATTTATTTATTTAACAATTAATGTATGTACACAATATTAACGACACTAAAGATATTTTAGAAAAAATTGTACAAAGTTTATTTCTAAATGACATCAAGTATCTCTTCCAGTAGTCCTACTACAGAGAAATGAGAATGAAAATGTAGAATCGGTGTGTGCAATTGGACTTAAACTATAAATACAGGAACATAATCTAAGTATATGAAACACAAAAATATATTTTTCATACAACTAGATGACAAACAAGCTGACGGCCCACCTGGATGGTAAGCGGTTACCGCCGCCTATAGACACCTGCAATAACAAGAAAAAATCATTTGATATTGCAGGTGCGTTGTCAGCCTGAGGCCTAAGATGAAATGCCATCCATGCCCAGTAATTACACTGGCTACCTTTCCCTTCAATTCGAAACACAGCGAACTGTTTCACGGCTGAAATAAAAAAAGGCGGTAGTACCTACCCAGACTACACTAGATACGGGCCTACCACCTAGTAACTACATAAATACAATATATAAATATATACATACAATAACATGCATAATATACATACAAACATATAGAATTTCTTAAAAAACTAGATGCTTTGACTCGTGACTTGAACAGAGATAAAGTTTGGCAATCAGTTTACATAATGGTAGTTGATATGATTTTAGTTACGCATTTATTTGGTTAAAAAATTAAATAATGTTTATAAAAACACCTTCGCAACCAGTTGTCATAAATACGTGCGTGGTGGTACACCTCCTCAATCATTATTTTTGGAATAATATCACGTTCACCAAAACACCTTCGCAGATAATGCATTTAAAACTGATTGTGATTATCAATAAAGTTTGAAAATCTTTTTACAACATTTTTTATTGATGCTGAGCTATTATTGGTCGTAGCGCGATTTTATGCAAGGTATAGCAAAAGCACCCCTTAAGCGTAAAAGGGTGTAAATGGGTCCCTTGTGTAGAGTTTATGACTACTGTATTATGACATTATTACATGATCAAAAATTTTTTTTTGGGGATAAAAAAAGCTCTACCTGTACAAATTTTCGCTTACGGGGTACTTTTGATACACCTTGTATAGCCTTTATTAATTCCTCGAAAAATGGACTATCCAACAAAGGATTTTTCAATTTAAAATTTTGAATCAGTAGTTCCTGAGATTAGCTCGTTCAACCAAACAAAGAAAAGAACAAACAATCTCTTCAGCTTTATAATTATATTAATATAGATTTATAACAGAATCGGTATCATTATGCCACCGAAAAAAATATAAAACGTCATCTTGCAACACGATCAATGTCAAAGATGATTAGATCAATATTATCAAAATTCTCGTGAAAACACAAACAATTTGAAATTCTAAACATTATTTCTAAATTCTAGTTATTAACAAGAAAGTAAGAAATATCAAATATTTGAAGGTAAGAATCCATAACAGAGCATAAACCTAAACTTAACCAGTCAATTTTGAACCAAAGGTTAGCTCACTTATACGGCACCATTTCGGAACAGCGTCCCAACGACATTAAAATGTGTTCCCTCCTTCCTATAACATGGGTTCCTTCAACAGAGGCGTGAAAAAGCACCTTTTGGGTCGGCAAGGTGAAGGCGGCTAGACCAGTGTCTAAACTGCATATGGACCGCTTCACATTAGGTGGTGTTGGGTCAATTGCAGTGATTTGTATATAAACAAAAAGTCTTGACGCAATTGCAGAGGCTCAAGGTTAATTTAAACTGTATT
The DNA here is from genome assembly GCA_947347705.1 of Nymphula nitidulata. Lineage (NCBI taxonomy): Eukaryota > Metazoa > Arthropoda > Insecta > Lepidoptera > Crambidae > Nymphula > Nymphula nitidulata. The sequence goes on from OX374646.1 coordinate 3,244,461, forward strand.
AATAAAATGACATCTTTAATCAGGTAAAAGATAATATAGCAGATTTAAAAAGAAGTAAACAAACTGCAAAAGAAGCTCATATAATTCACGCCACGAAATAGAACACAGGAGAGGCAAACTAATTGAGTGAAGCAATGCCTCAAGTAGCAATACCCACGAATTTAGCAGCCACTATTGATGCTCATAATAAATGGTTGATGATATTGAAAAAAGCCCAGGACTTAGTTGATTTTGACGTGGACTTACAGGTAAACAAGTAAAAAACAGGTAAACAACATTAAGGAATATTAGGTTCAATAAAATAGGATAGAGAACAGCCCAGGATAGTCACATTAATCACCAAAGAACACATGAAAAATCTCATCATGAATTGAACGAAATGAGCTAAACGAATTGGGTATAAAAGATGTTAGTTAAGCATCTCTACAAAGTTAGTGGATGCAAGGAACTCCAAAATAAAAGGCTCCATTGTCTATACGACCGTTTCGACGCATCAACGTCGTCATTTGGAACGTTCCAATGATACTTTTCATACAAAAAATTAAAAATGGAGGCGTATTTGCACATTTTCACACACTTTCTCCCGCGCACGGTCAGGTTGTGGAATGAGCTTCCTGCAGAGGTTTTCTCGAACGAGTACAGCATGGGGTTCTTCAAAAAGGGATTGAAAAGGTTTTACAGGGTCGGCAACGCGCAAGAGATACCCTCGGTGTTGCAAGCGTTCATAGGCTACGGTAACCGCTTACCAATCAGGTGGGCAGTATGCTTGATTGCTACCTAAGGGGTATAAAAATAATGTGGCGCAAGTTTTTGACGTTGATTATGGTAGTGAATGAACTCCTATTTGTTCTGGACACATGTAGCTTATCATTTTATCTTTTTACAAGTTTACTTTCTAGCAAAAGATTCTTAAAAAAGATCAGTTGTCTGTTTGTCGAGGGGTTCAACAGAATTGATATCATCTTTAGTTATGGGATCCTACGGGGCGGACAAAACCACTATGCATGACATCCATTGAAATGGACTGGAGTTTAACTTTTACAAATAATATTTATAAAGGTGGTTTTCCACCAGAGGGGCGAGACGAGGCGAGGCGAGACGAGAATTGAAATCGCACTAACCCTTTTCCACAAAAAATTGCCCGCGCGAGCTCGCGCGAGATGATTTTCCACCAGAATGGCGAGATGAGGATTGAAATCGCACAACAATAAACCTATCGCTAGAAGCGTGTTTCTGTTGCAGAGTTAATTAATACTCTATATCGGAAGCAATACGGTTCATTTTTACACAAACAAATATTTCAATTCACGTCTCGCACATCCTCGTCAATCCTGACTATTTCCACCAAAGCTGCGCGAGGCGAGGATTGAAAATTTGCCATACAAATTTTAAATCTCGTCACCTTAAGACGACCGCTCCATTCAGATTGATGGCCGCATCATCAATGGCTACCTTATAAGACGACGACATTCAAGTTACTTTTAAAGTGTTGCTGTTTTCTTTTAAAAATCTTCAGAGCTTCATATGTCATTACATAAGTGTAAACATTGATCATACTTCAGAACCTACTTTTTATCAAACAGGTCAAAGCAGCAAAAGGTTTTCGTCTCAAAGAACGCCATATTCCCGCCGAAGTCTTGGGCAGGATGTACGGACAATACTGTGATATCCTCAACAACTTATACGACGCGTATCTAAATAACGTGCAGTTGCAAAAAGCACCTTATATCATGGATATCATTAGTGTAATTATCAAACGGTGCGTATCACGCTGCGACTTTACCAAAGGCTTTGACAGAGTTGAACATAAGGTGTGCCTTATTGTGAGAATTTGGGGAGCACAATAGTTTACGAAAGTTTATTTTTATCAAACAAACATCAAATACGCTTGAATGTACTAAATACTGATTTGAAAATACTAGTTGGTCTTATAGAGAAGAACTTAGAGTGTATCCAATCCAGAAAAAAAAAACTTAAATATATTTATTCAAGTAGGCTTCTAAAGAGCTCTTTCGAATCGTCAAAAATCACAAATTACCTATGCATATCTATTTCAGAAATGGACACACAATGTCATATTGTATATCTGTCTGTCATGTCTGAATTTACACCGGCTCCAAAAGTTAAACTACCGAGAAGACTCCGGCAAAAAACTCTTTTCAAAATATGAAGTCACGATCTTAGTGGTTTCATTATTTAAATATTTTGCTGTGCAGTGCCATACAGAAAAAAAATTAGTAAAAGTATATCTAGTCAAAGATAGACACTCAAGGATTGACATGATCGCAATTTGTAGTTACTTATGGCTATCAACGTGTTAGTATACATTGTGATATACCCGACTTGAATGAAGTGTTATTACTAATTAGTAGATGTGCTTTTAATATCTTGATTGTTCTAGAATATTTGAACTGCGCAATGAAATAGTGCATTTTATTGTGAATGACTACATCTATATCGATGGAGGATTGATTCAGTCCAGATTGACTCCTGATCAGATAAAGGTATTGTTACCTTAACATTTTGACAGTCCCACACAATGGCTAAAGTTGTTCCGTGGAGTCCCAATGCTTTTGTTAAGTTTCACATACAAGATGTAAGAGGAACGTTTTCGCAATCAAAGCGAGAAGGCAGTGCTGACCTTACACACAACTCGATAAAAAAAAACATCATCATCATTTTAGCCGAGAGAGGCCCACTGCTGGCCACAGGCCTCCCCCAAGGATCTTCAAACCGATCTGTCCTGCACTGTCTGCATTCATCAGCTTCCCACGACCCTCACCATCGTCGGTCCATCTCGTACTTAACCAGGATTCAAAAACTTAACCGAATAGTAGCCGCCCCTATCCGGCGTAGACGGGTGGGTGAGGAGACGGGCGGTGACTGCCCGTCTTCCTGCGCCCTAAGCGCGACCGCGTGCGTGGTTGGCTCCCACGCACGCATTGCACAAGCCGCGACGTCTGGGATTACCCAAGTGACTCTGGGTAATCTCCATCGGCGCGAAACCTGGCCACAAGGTCAGGTTGCCTGGGGGTGGGCTGGTGAAATTGCTTTGGCAGAGCCCAGGCTACCCCCGCGAAGGGCATTGGAGTTACCGGGGAGTTTTAGTGGGTATTTCCAGTGCTGCTAGCGCTGGACGACCCCCACACACGCCCGTCGCTTAGCCAGCGGCGGGTAGGTCTGTAATCGGATTTCTCCCCATAAAAAAAAAGGTACTTGTAAAAAATCTCGTTCGGATGTTGAAAAGAATAACTCGACATTGTAGGGTAGTCGTTAGCTTGTAACGCAAATACAGATAGACTAGAAGAATTTCACAGGGTTGTCAAGTCCTGCGTAGCTCAGATGGTTAGAGCTACCACCCGCCCCAGGGTACTGTTATTGATCTGTGCCCAGGGCATGAAATTTTTAAGTTTAGATATTTTTCTATGTAAAGTGATTTAAAAATACACGGTGTAATATTAATTCTTCCATCTTTGTGAGGTGTGTGTGTTACTTGGACTTTTGCGACTTGTTGTGTTAAAATAATAAAAATTCTCAAACCAGGTACACAATCGGTTGTTTTGTTGAAAGAGTTTCATTTACTAAGTACAGTCAGTCTTCGTCCGTAAGCATTTAAACGGAAAGTACTTTTTTTCAGATAGTCATACCATACCACTATCCCCTAGAATGTAGAGCAGAGACAAGCGAGAAGCTTTTGCAAAAAATGTGGGCAGAAGCTGACAAGAAGAAGCATGCTCCACCAAAAAAGGTAGTATTTCCTATGAAGATTGATGTCCATCTTGTTCTTCAAGTCTTTCATAGGTGTCAAATAATTCAATGGTGGTGGCTACTGTCAATGTAACACTACACTTGTTCCACAGTTTTATACTCCAACAACTTTCTTTAAAAATTTAAAGGTTAAACCGCCAAAACCTCTTGTGGCAGTATTCCGAACATCAAGTGATGAAACAACAGAAAGTCCTGAACCATCTTCTGAAGAAGAAAATGAAATTGGTAATCAGACGTTACTCCTTTTTAGATCTTAATTAGTAATTAGTGTTTCTATACTAGGTGGAAGGCCTGTATGTAGGGTCGTTCCACCGCTTTTCTTATTTCAGACGTGAAACAGTTCGCTATCTTTCGGATTAAAGGCAAAGGCACAGAGCAAAGGTAGCCAGTGTAAGTAACTACTAGATATGGACGGCATTTCAATTGAAACCCAGGAAGACAAGACAACGCACCTGCAATATCAACTGATTTTTCCTTGTTATTGCAGGTGTCTATAGTCGGCGGTAACCGCTTACTACCAGGCGGGCTGTCAGCTTGTTTGTCATCTAGATGTGTAAGAAAATAGTTACCGCTTCTCCACCCGCGTGAATGTCGGCTATCAGGCTAAAAGTTAGTCTGTTTTAGTTCTCAAGATGTAATCGTCCATGCCTTTTATCTAAATCGGTAAAACGTAGCAGACAGGAAAAGAGAGTATCATTTAAGTCCCTATTTTATACCCATAAAAGATGAAAATTTAAAAATTCTCAGACAGTTAGGTAAACATTTATTTTTATTGGATTTTGTAATTTAATTGCAATTTATCTTATTACGGCGCGGCGGCAGTCAAAGCCTATTACGGATGTGTGTTCATTTTCTAGTTTTATTCTTGTAAACCAAACAACAATAAAACTAAATATATGACGAAAATAAAAATAGGTATAAGGTATAATGTATTTTCGGCTCCTTGCTATACGAACAAAGAAACACGTCATGTGGCGTGAAAAGACACCTTTTCGGCTGGCAAGGTGGAGGCGGCTATAATAGCGTATTCAAGCTGCACTAAGCTATCTTCTGTCCCAGGGGTCCACGGGAGCTAGCCGCCCCTCTCCGGCGTAGACGGGTGGGCGCGAGAATGCGGGCGGCAATCGCCCGTCTGCCTGCGCCCTAGGTGCGGCCGCGCGGCCATACAAAGGCCGCGACGTCTGAGATTGCCTATGATAACTCTGGGCAATCTCCATCGGCACGAAACCGGGCCGTAAGGCCTAAGTAAGCATCATTAAGTTGCCTGGGGGTGGTCTGGTGAATTTGCTTGCAGACCCCAGACCACCTCCGCGAAAGGCACGGGAGTTATCCAGGAGTTTTAGCGGGTATTCCCGGGGTCAATTCAGACGCTGGGCGAGCCCCGCACACGCCCGCTGCTTCGCCAGTGGCGGGTAGGTCCGTCAATGGATTTCTCCTGGTAAAAAAAGGGGTCCACGGACTCGACGGGGGTCTACGTTGGCATGACAAAAAACGCATTTCTTGTAGAGTTTTGGGAATATGGTAGTAATGTAACTGCAGGGGGTCCACCGAATCCAGCTAAATTTTGAATGTGGTCTATGAGAAAAAAAGTCTGGGAACCTTCTAGAGTGACTAGAGTCTTCTTACCGCTTCAAATCAGGTGGCGTTGAGTCATTTGTGTAAAAAATAAAGTAATCTAAATATATAATAGGTTGGGGAAAAAGTTTCTTCGCATTTTTTAAGAAAATTCAAAACATTTTTAATATAGTTTATTTACATTTAACTAAAGTATGTAGGTACCATTTTGTTCGATAACTTTTTGCCATCTTGTAGGTAGGGACATGATCCCATTGCTATAGAAATTTTGGGGCTTCTGATCAAAATACCGCGACAAGTGGTTTGGCAGCCCTCTCGTGATGTTAACCTGACACTGCCTGGAGAATTCTGAAGAGAGCGAAACAGGTGGAAATCTGAAGGTGCAAGGTAAGGACTATACGGCGGATGCATTAACACCTCCCAGCCAAACTCTCTTAATTTTTGCTGAGTGGCTAAAGATGTGTGAGGTCTAGCGTTATCATGATGAAAAACCACACCTTCTGTTGATTAATTCCGGCCGCTTTCTCACAACTTCTTGCTTTAATCTCATCAGTTGTTCGCAGAAGAGTTCAGAATCGATGGTCCTGCCTGGTGGTAACAGCTCATAATGAATAATGCCCTTCCAATCCCACCACACACACAGCATCACCTTGTTGCGAGTTAACCCGGGTTTCGCCACAGTCTGTGAAGCCTGACCGGCCTTTGACCACGACCTTTTTCGCACGTTCTTGTCGTACGTGATCCACTTTTCATCACCAGTTATCAGCTTCTTCAAAAATGGTTCGGTTTCAATACGTCGTAATAAAAGATCACAAATGAGTACACGGTTCATTAGGTTTCTTTCAGTAAGCTCGTGGGGTATCCAAATATCGAGCTTTTTTGTGTACCCATTTTTTTAAATGCGCCAAAACTGTTTTGTGGTCAATTCCCAGTTCTTCAGCTACGTCGTAACTACTGATAAGCCGATCTTGCTCCAGTTTTTCAAAAATGGAATCAATTTTATCCGTAATAGGGCGACCAGAGCGACGTGCATTTTTGACACCAAAATTTCCGGATTGAAAACGCTTCAACCAAATTAGTGCTACTCTCACAGACACTGCACTAGGTCCATAAACATCGCAAATTTTTTCCGCGGCTTGCGTTGCATTTTTACCTTTTTTGTAGTAAAATTTTAAAATGTATCGAGTTTCTTCATTTGATTCACTCATCTTGACAGTACGAAAAACAAATGAAAAACACACATTTTCCTACTTTGAATTTGGAATTATCTTTTTTTAAATCAAAACTTTTAATGATACCAAAACCAGCCAGATACAAATAGTACAGCCAAAGAGAATTTATTACAAGTTCATACATACTATAATGCGAAAAGACTTTTTCCCCAACCTAATATATATATATCGCTCAAGAGGTCTCGGGTTCGAATCCCGGTAGGAGAAAATGTTTGTATGATGAGTTTACGAGTTATGGATGATTATATGTTTATTTAGTATATTTCTAATATTTATATCCATATTATTATCATAATTTTTCCGTTATCTTATCTAGTACCAATAACACAAACTCTATGATGCTTACTTTGGACTAGATAATAGGTGTGAGTGTATGAATATTATTTATTTATTTATTATACAAAACACTGCAAATAATATGTCTATGATATGTCTTAACATTTATGAGGAATTAGAAATATAAAAACGACTCAACTTGTCTTAGATATTTCTATCTGTCAGTTTCAGCACCTCAAAGCATGCATACGGTTATTCCTGAGGAATTCATTCAAGCTTGCATCATCCAACGGCATGAGAGATTAAGGTAGGTAATAACGCAAGAAAATGATTTCCTATCGGCAACTGTTAATAGCTCTTTGAGTTAGTTGGTAGTTAACTAGATGGTAGGCCCATACGTATGGTACCACCGCCATTTTTTTTTTTTACCAACCATTTTACCAACTAATAGATTCCATAGATCCTTTTCACTTTTATAATTATCATCGAATGACCAAAAAAGAAAAACAAAATAACCACGAATAATCTAGGTAGGTACTATACGAGATCAGACAGAGCTGTCCGTGGAACTCCGACACGGTCGTGGTAGGTTAGGTTTTTCTTTTTTGGTCAAACGTGCATTGTGCATAGTTTTCTTAAACATATTCGGGACTCGTGTTTCGGATTGAAGCGTTGTTAAGTTTTCGCTGTTCTGTCTATTGACAGCTAAAGCTAAAGCTAATTTCGTCTATTATATTATAAGTGTGTATGGATTGTGAGCCTGAGGGACTCCTCTGAAGCAGTCATATAGATTTCCTTCGTCTAGATAATTTTCATGCACAAAGTTGTTTTTAAACTAAACCTTTGCAGACAGTTCTTCGTAAAAGACTTCAAAGCAAAATGCAATGCCAGAAGATTGTACTTTTCTGAAAAAGACGTAGAAGCACCGTTGGAACTGAAAGAGAAGGCAGCTAAGTTGATTCAGAAGACATACAGGTAAATAGCTATAAATAGATAAATAGCTACTGCAAATTTAGGTACGCAACGTCAATTTGCAGTTAAAGATATTGTGATATTTATGACACACAAAAGGATACAGTCAATAAGTACTGTAAAAAATTAGTAATACAATATAGTGCTATTTAGCTGCATTCTTCTGTGAGGTGCTGCTGCCTCAATACTAAGTAGTATTATTCAGCTGCGATCTTCTGTAAGGTGTTGCTACCCCAGTACTAAATAGTGTTATTTAGCTGCGATCTTCTGTAAGGTGCTGCTACCCCAGTACTAAGTAGTATTATTTAGCTGCGATCTTCTGTAAGGTGCTGCTACCCCAGTACTAAATAGTGTTATTTAGCTGACATCTTCTGTAAGGTGCTGCTGCCCCAGTACTAAATAGTGTTATTTAGCTGCGATCTTCTGTAAGGTGCTGCTACCCCAGTACCAAGTAGTATTATTTAGCTGCGATCTTCTGTAAGGTGCTGCTACCCCAGTACTAAATAAATAATAATAATAATAATAATATTTATACACTCACACCTATTATCTAGCCCAAAGTAAGCATCATTAAGAGCTTGTGTTATGGATACTAGATAACGGAGAAATAATGATAATAATATGTCTATAAATATTAGAAATATACTAAATAAACATATAAACATCCATGACTCGTAAACAAATGTTCGTACTCATCATACAAACATTCGTTCCTACCGGGATTCGAACCCGGGACCTCTTGACCGAGTAGCCTGGGGTACAGACCACTCGGCCAGGCGGTCGTCGTAATAGTGTTATTTAGCTGACATCTTCTGTAAGGTGCTGCTGCCCCAGTACTAAATAGTGTTATTTAGCTGCGATCTTCTGTAAGGTGCCGCTACCCCAGTACTAAGTAGTGTTATTTAGTTGCGATCTTCTGCAAAGTGAAGGTGCTACTAATTGAGTTCGCAAATATCACTATGTCCTCCTCTCTTTTAAATTTTTTTATTATTTACAGAAAGTTTATGCAGATTAAAAGACAACGTATCTTAGACATAAAAAGAGATCAGCTTTTGAATTTGATACCCAATCCATTTCATCGAACATTGAATTATGAGGAGGAGAATAACAAAGTAAATTGGTATTTCTTTATAATTTTAATGTTATATCAGTAGAGAATAAAACAGTCTATTTGGTGGCAATTGCTTTATTATCATTAAAAGCTTAATTACTTTTAATGATAGTAAACCACATAATGGAATGAGGAGTATGAAATATGATACCACCAACCACATAATTTGTGACGTTACACATTGGGCATTGGGCATTGGCAGTGGGTGAAACGGTTGCGGTCATATCAGTGACCAACGGCTTAGCGTTTCATCCGAAGGGTACATGTGAAAAATATTACGTAATGCAATAAATAAATAAGAATATGATAATGATACAATAATAATAATATTCATACACTCACACCTATTATCTAGCCCAAAGTAAGCATCATTAAGAGCTTGTGTTATGGATACTAGACAACGGACAAATAATGATAATAATTATGTATGTAAATATACGAAATATACTAAATAAATCTATAAACATCCTTGACTCGTAAACAAATGCTCGTACTCATCATACAAACATTTGCTCCTACTGGGATTCGAACCCGGGACCTCTTGACCGAGTAGCCTGTATAGCAAAGACCACTCGGCCAGCCGGCCATCAATTTCTATTCCTAATAAAGTACCTATTCCTAATAAAGCTTAGAGATAGACGCTTGTGTCTCTTGACTTGAGATTCTACTCGCGGTAGCTTCTTCGCTGAAGATTTGGAGGACAACGCTGGCAGTATCAGTCACAAACCTCTAGAATACTTGCCGCAAAAACATACCATAGCAAATATGCTGTGATTTTCTGTAAGGTGGAATTATACATATACATATTTAATGTCACCAGATGTTTGAATTTTAGGGGTTTTTATTACTTAAAGTGGATAAGTATTGGACCATTTTAATATTCTCATGGTGAGTGTCATTGTAGCTGTTCGGAAGAACTCTAAAGGTACATACATACATACCTCCTATTACGGCGCCGGCGGTTGGTAAAATCGGAGCAAAGTACAGAATTTTGTGGAATTATCTCATCCAATATGTTGTCCTCGTGTGTTCATTGAGGAGGTCGGTGGCGTATTGGTTTGAGCGCTCTGGTGCGATACGAAAAACAAAGCAACTTTCGTCATGGTCGATCCCGGGATTGGTCAATCAAAGTTTGTTATCTCGAGCTCCTCCGTGCTTCGGAAGGCACGTTAAGCCGTTGCTCCAGGTTGTTACTGCAACCTATTTAGCCCGTCAACCCGCAATGGGCCAGCGTGGTGGTGTTATGACCCAAACTCCTCATGTGTTTTTCCCATGTAGGAAGGAATGTGCCCAGCAGTGGGACATATATAGGCTGGTGATGATGATCTTATCCAAACTTTATAAGAGATTCTCAAACGACGTTTTTGAAACGTGAAATAAACACGAATATAATAACATACCGCACGAATATAAGACTACTTGCTCTTTCTGTCTAAAGATATAGTAAGGCTGATGGCAACTATATTCTGGGTACAGGAAGAGTAAACGCAGAAGAGGCACAAAAGATCCCAATGGGTCGAAGTGCACTGTGACAGTCATAGCCCCATAGTAAGATAAGATAAGAACATTCCCTCCTCTCAATAAGCAAAGCAAATGGATAGCAATAATTAAAACTGTCAAAATACTCAAATTGATGGCAATTTTATAGTTCAAGGAAGTTTTTTAAAGTGCTTACCTATTTATGAAAAAAAGTCGTCAAGACGTCAACTACTTACCCTATTTTTCTGCAAAACGCTTGCAGACTGAAACAAATATTGTTGAATGTTTTTTGGGGTGTTCACTCTAAAATTAGATCTAAGTATTTGGTTTAGTCTTTTGCAGGAGTTCTTGTAATAAGAAGAACAGTCAAGAAACTTCTGTTTTTTTTTCAGATATATGAAAAAAGACGTAAAATGAGGACCACACTTCATAAGATACTCTTGCAAGAATTGGAGAAGGAGAAAGTGAGGTTGTTGGTGTTTAAGAAGGAGGATCAGATAGATGACATCACTGATGAGATTAGGGCTTGGTTCAAGGAATGGTAATGAGTTTGACCCATGGCTTTTTGTTATTGCTATATTTGAAATGTTAGCAAGTTTAGAAAAGAGAAAACGTTTTTAAGGCGCTATATTGAAACTTTTATAATTATCTAATGTCATAGGTTGCTGAAAGGTTCTCTTAGGGTTCTCAAAAATTAGATATACAATTCTTCTTAATATTATCTAGACACGTCTAGAACCATAGATACATTTTATTTTCGAAAAGATCTCTTTTGAACAAGAAAACTTAGTATTATTGGTAAACGATTATATATATTCAATAGGAAATTACTTTAAATAGTAGATATCATTAATACTCACAATCGTGTACAAGCGTTTTTTTTTGTAATCTTTATAGTTGTATTTTAATAAAGGAGTTTGTGTATTTTCGCATACGTTACAAGAGCCATCGCCATTATGTCTTTTTTACACCGGCGGAGTCAGTAATGTGTTACGTCCCACGACATCACCGCACGCGCGTCCTGCGACTCGCGTAAAGGCAACCACTGCGGTCTACCAAGGTACTTCTGTGGTCGACCGTACACCACCGCCTACCTATTTTTGCCGTAAGACGTACTTTGAAAGTGACTTAATTATAGGTATTATGGATATGGATTCTTCCCCGAGTTCCCATACGAATTAGAAGGTGGAACTATGATTCTAGTGAGAGGAGATTATCCCACCATAGAAGAGAAAATAGAAGCTGATGAGAAGTATTTGGCTGCAACGAAAGGAAAGACCAAGGAGCAAGTATGAAAAGTATAATATTAATCAATATCAATATAGGTAGACTTTGCGACTGCTCAGTCATCAGACCGAGGCAATTTACTTTGGACGGTACCTTCTGCAGCAAATAACAAACATTATCAAATTAATAATAAACCAGATTTCAACTCTTGACGTCGAGTGTTAAACTTTGGGCTTGCCGCGCTACAAAGGCATTGTTCAGCTCTTGTGATGATGAACTCCAACTGACGTCTATATTATAGAAAATAGGACGCAATGAAACGTCTACCAATAGTTACCGACAGGGCTCTAGAACTTGGCGAGCTCATCATTTTACTAGCAGCTAGAGGACTTCTTTTAGATTTTGGGTTTTTCTTTTCTCTGTGTGAGTTAATTATACTTATAGAACTATCTTAGTGGGTACTAAGATATATAAGATATATGTATAATTAACTCACTACTAGTGAATCTGAATAGACAATGCCTTTCCTATTTCGGTGGTGAAGCAGTTCGATTTATTTTGGTGTGAAAGGAACGATGCGAAGTGTAATCACAGCATGGGGAAGATCTCTTCTCCCCAGATTGTCAACGCTCCTGTAATATCTTCATATTCTGCCCATCCTTCCGTTTCATCTAATGGTAAGTCTGGCACTTACCATTAGATGGGACAATTGCTTATTTGACATTCGCCTACATAAAAACTTAAGTATTCAAACACAATCTCAACGTAACTCATTTTTAACCTCAACATCCAGCTAAAACAAGAAGCGTTACAAGTTAAAATGGATGCTGAAATTAAAATGGAGTTGGAAAAAGAAAAGATGAAGAAGGACGCTGAAGTGCTGCTAAAGCTCAGGTGCAATCCGCTCTCCGACCCTGGGTACCAGGTGCAGACTTCGGAAGTTCAACAAGGATTGATTAATGTGAGTAAAGAATTAAAAATGGGATTAACAGCGCCCACCGGCTAGAAGGGTTGGAAGAAGCAAGAGCGGGATACGAACGATTGTGTATGCAAAAGACTGGACTGCTTTACAAGTCCCTTATTAGATCTCAACTTGAATACTATTTCTATTCTCCTTGCTGTCTTTTAAATAAGAAAAGTTTGCTCTCCGATCAAATGGTGCTTTAACGTATTCGTAAAAACAGATATGATTGAATTCCTATGGTTGATCAAATACACTATCGTGTATCTAGTCGCTAACCGCGCATGGTCAATGACAAAACTTACCATTTCTTTGTCCCTAGAAATACTATTCTTTGTTTCAAATTTTTTCCTGTTGAAATGTCTCTTAATATTGCATCAATTACACGGATGTAATGTGTGGATAACGGTGCTGATTATACATCTGCAGCCATGAAAACAAATGTATCAATTAGCGAATTTATTGTTCAGTTGTTTGTTGTCTTAAATAAATAAAATTAAAAAAATCTGCAAAGTGTCATATTACTATTATTATTATTATCTGCAAAGTGTCATATTTATTATTATTGTAAGTGAATTATTTGGCTGCAGTCTTTTTAAGGTAACGGTGCTTGCCCAATCAGGCGCTCTAAATTCAACAGTAAATACAACGTTCATATACATCTTTTAAGCATTCTTATGAACACATTTTTTGCTACTAAAAGGCTTTTCAAAAATACCGGTCAGCCTGGTCCTCCTTCGATAACCTTCCTCCAGAGAGGAACGCAGAAGTTGTCTTTGGGTTCATACAGCAGATCCTAACCGAAGATCTGATGGCTGAGATACACAAAGACTGCAGGAAGCACGTGGATGAGCTTATGAGGTGAGGGCTTTGAAATAATAAATCAATGTCTTTTAATTCAGGCATAATCCTTAGCTTTGTTAGTTGCATTGCTTCTTAACCTATGTTAGTAAGAACTATTGAAGATTTAAAGTAATGAAAATGAAAGTGCAGTATTATAACGCTAACCTAGTACTCCTTTACCTTTTTTTTATTCAACTAGATGATAAACAAGCTGATGGCCCACCTGGTGGAAAGCGGTTACCGCCGCCTACAGACTGCAATATCAAGGAAAAATCACTTGATATTGCAGGTGCGTTGTCATCCTGAGGCCCAAGATGAAATGCCATCCATGCCCAGTAATAACACTGGCTATCTTTCCCTTCAATCCGAAACACAGTGAGCTGTTTCACGGCTGAAATGAGAAAGGCGGTGGTACCAACCCAGACGACCCTACATACGCCCCTATCCTTTTTTGAAAGGTGTCTTTATCATATTTTAATATTCACTCCATACTCGGCGTCCAGTGTAAAATGCACCATCACCTAATACTACAACATGGAACTATCCTCTCTCACAGCCAGATTGCTCAGGATGCTGCTGGTACCGCCTCGTAACTGCTTTATTAGGGATGCGACACGGATGCGCATTATATCGTGAAAGCCACTCTCACTCGCTTAGAAATTGGTTAAATTCTTCTCAAGCCACCAGGTATTGGAGTCTTTAATCCGCCATTCAGACTGTGACGTGGTCTTTTCAACGTCTGCTATCACATTAAAGATGCTGAGATGAGACCAACAAAATAATTCAAGTCCCAGAAAGAAGCCGAGCGCAGTGGCCGTGGGCTGTTTTATCGTTGTAAAGTGTAACTACACCATAGGACTTTAAGCCTATATTTCAATTATTGCCGGAGCGGTGACGTTTTGCCGGGGTAGTGTCGTTTTGCCGGAGCATGTCGTTCAAGTAAGACTATGAGTTTAGGAGTTCTTTGAAGTTCTTGTCCTTGGTACCTCTGTGGTTAGAATATTCACTTGCTGCCATCTCAGCCCCTGTAGCATGGTAAATTCCCTAAGGAGTGGACTAAAGTTTGTCTCTCTCTTCGTTCGAGAAAAGGAAAGCGATTAAACACATTTTGTCTCTTAATAAGTGGACATCAGCAATCTTGTCCACGGCCCGTGTTATGGGTGCAACTCGTAGTTCATTGTCTCTAGAGTCTTTTTTCTTTAGAGAATTCAAGAAATATTTTATACTAAAATCAGACCCAAGAGTAGAGTCACTAGGAATATTGAGTAAGCAATTTCGTCGGTTTGTCACTTTTATTGCTAAGGCTATTTATTAAACAGTAAATTTAATAATTAAGTTAGTTATATTCCGGCTGTAAATTTCCTATTATTCTTTGATCTGCATTTAACTTTAATTGTGAGTTGTAATTTTATAAAATTATTTTACTAATGAAAATGAAAATGAAAATACCTTTATTCAATTAGGCCCGAAAAGAAGCTCTTTCTTATCACAAAAAAAATAATTTTAACTAAAAATTTCATAATTTTTGTGTCTGTGGCATGTTTGGATTTACGTTAGATAACAATGTCATGTCAGTCTGTTCTGTCGGTCTGTCTGTCTGTAATTTAATGTAATCCATACGCTGCCGTAGCAGGGTTCGTGTTCTGGTATACTGGAACCTAAATGTCGATCTGCTTAGCTTTTATCACATGATTGCAATAAATATTTTGACTTTAACTTTGTTATAAGGATGCTAAAATGTCATAGAAGCGGTCTATGGGTCTAAGCAGCATTGTAGCAGGTCTAAGCAAAGATAAGAATGCTGAAACCTACATTTTGTGTTAAATATTCATAAATTCCCACAGACTTGAGCTGAAGCTTTTAATTAAAATGCAGCAGTTAATGTATAAACGTGTCGGCAAGAAATACCCGAAAATGAGACCGAGGCCAAAATCGAAACCAGCACCGATACCAAAGACGTTGACTGCCGACAGTTCTCTGTTAAAGGAGTTTGAGGTAATACGCGTACAAAGAAATAAAAGCGTTGGGTCTCCAACATAGGTTTTAATTTTCAGTGCACAGTTTTAGCCCAACTGAACCAAACTTTTTAAAGTCCGGACTTTATTTCAGAATGAATTATAATAGTTATGTAGATTAGAATCATCATCATTTCCAGCCTTTAAACGTCTCACTGCTGGTCACAGGCCTTCCTACATGGGAGAAACGCGGGCCCAATGCGGGGTTGGTGGGTGCAGCGGTTGCAGTGACGACCAGGAACACCGCTTATGTGCCTTCCTAAGCACGGAGGAGCTCAAGAAACTTTGATTGACCCATCCCGGGATCGACCATGGCGAAAGTGGCTTTGTTTTAGTAATTGAAAACAGGGCGCCCAAATCACTATGCCATTGAGCTTCTCGTGATCTAACTATCGAATAAATAAATAAGAGTCCTCAAGATTGACACTGGGTAATTTTCCCTACAGCCCGAAGACAGAGTGCCTTTAATATTATCAATAGCAAAGAATCATGTTGTTAAACTCATACTTTGCTATATTGATGTAGTAGAGAATATTTGCCCTTTTTTTATACGACTATGTTAAAAACAAGTGCAACTGGTTGATGGTAATCGTTCACCGTAGCCTACTCGTAGTGAATTTAGCACTACTCACGTGCTTCTTACCCTATAAAATACAAGAGAAACCGTTATAACGTTATGGTTTATTAATGCCACAGCAAAATAGACGACTCCCCCTGCTCCCGACAGAACGGTTTACTAATGCCACAGCAAAGTAGAAGAGTCCCCCTGCTACCGACATACCGCTTTATTAATGCCACAGCAATGTAGACGACTCCTCCTGCTCACGACAGAACGGTTTAATAATGCCACAGCAAAGAAGACGACTCCCCCTGCTCCCGACAGAACTCTTTGTTAATGCCACAGCAAAGTAGATAAGTCCCCCTGCTCTTGACAGAACGCTTTATTAATGCCACAGCAAAGCAGACGAGTCCCCCTGCTCCCAACATACCGCCTGATTAAAGCCACAGCAAAGTAGATGAGACCTCTGCTCGCGACATAACGCTTTATTAATGCCACAGCAAACTAGACGATTCCCCCTGCTCCCGACATACCGCTTGATGAAAGCCACAGCAAAGTAGACGAGTCTCCCTGCTCCCGACATAACGCTTTATTAGTGCCACAATAAAGTAGACGACTCCCCTTACTCCGGACATAACGCTTTATTAATGTCACAGCAAAGTACACGAGTCTCCCTGCTCCCGACATAACGCTTTATTAGTGCCACAATAAAGTAGACGACTCCCCTTACTCCGGACATAACGCTTTATTAATGCCACAGCAAAGTACACGAGTCTCCCTGCTCCCGACATAACGCTTTATTAGTGCCACAATAAAGTAGACGACTCCCCTTACTCCGGACATAACGCTTTATTAATGCCACAGCAAAGTACACGAGTCTCCCTGCTCCCGACATAACGCTTTATTAGTGCCACAATAAAGTAGACGACTCCCCTTACTCCGGACATAACGCTTTATTAATGCCACAGCAAAGTAGACGAGACCTATGCTCCAGACATACCGCTTTATTAATGCCACAGCAAAGTAGACGACTCCTCCTGCTCCCGACAACGCTTTATTAATGCCACAGCAAAGTAGACGAGTCCCCCTGCTACCGACATACCGCTTTATTAATTCCACAGCAAAGTACACTAGCTCCCCTGCTTCCGACATTATACTTTACTCATGCCTTTTTTCTCGTCGTGATGAATGTGGAACAAAGGGTGGCTATTCTGTTCATTGCGTATTCTATGATTAAAGTCAGCTTAAGTGATAATACAAAATTTTCAGCCTCTATTCGACCTGGGCATTATAACAAAGCCTAAAACAAAATTGAAGGACGTTTTCGGAGATTCCAACTATGCAGCCTATGATCTCAATATTAGAGATCCAAATGCATCGTAAGTTATTGCTTTTTATTTATCCTTCTTGCTTTTTTAATTATTATTAAGTACAGAGAAAAGCCGAACACGACACCGACATAGCCCGAAGAATTGCGAACCTCAAGTGGCAGTGGGCAGGCCACATTGCAAGGAGGACTGACGGCCGTTGTGGCGGAAAGGTCCTCGAGTGGCGGCCGCGTACCGGGAGACGCAGCGTTGGTAGGCCTCCCACAAGGTGGACCGACGATCTGGTGAGGGTCGCGGGAAGCCGATGGATGCGGGCAGCGCAGGACCGATCGGTTTGGAGATCCCTGGGGGCGGCTTATGCCCAGCAGTGGGCGTCTCTCGGCTAAAATGATGATGATGATGATAGAGAAAAGACCACTCATCACTACTATGTTCCGTTCAAGTGCGGTTATTGCGCTGCAATTGACTCAGGCGCTTGCTAGATATGCTAGAATAAAGCACGTTAGCACTATGAAAATCATAGCTCTTACAAAGCTTTGGGTCGCGAAAAACTACATCCTACAACTTGATTACTCAGCGCTTTAAGACTTGTAGCCTATATAGTGATATAGCGCTGCGTAAACTCCAGCTATGCGATTCTCTAAAGTCAGCAGCCTTGAATTCGTGGCTGTCGGCAGCGCTGTCATACCTTTTGGCGCTTGTTTTACAACCATTTGACAACCGTAACGTTGGTGATGGCGTTCCGACGACGAGCACGGATTGAGCCGGAACTAAAAAGTTGTTGTCATCCTGAGGCCTAAGATGAAATGAGAGATAGATAGATAGATAAAAGATTTATTAACAGCTCTTCATCGCACACAAAAATAGTTTAAATTTGAACAAAAAAGTTGCAAAGGTATAACAATACAAATATACACATTAAACTTAATTAATTGTGTGCGCTGTAGAAGTCCAAAAAGGTCGCAACTCAGTGACTGGATTTTGTTCACACCGCGGGATGTGAACAAAGCGCTGGTATTCTGCTACAACCCGAGGGCTCCTTCGATTAAATGTAACAGACAGAATAACACACCAAATAATACGTGAAAAACAAATAAGTTTAATTAAATTTGTGTATGCTTATGATAAGATACTTATACATATACAAAACAATGTGCCGTCCATAAGTCGTGATCCCAAAAAATATTTAAACAAAAATTAAAACCGACTCCAAAAAACTGAAAAGGATAAAATAATTAAATTTTAGTAGGTACTCATCCCCTAGGAACATATTTTTGGAGTCGGTGCTTCACTATCTATGGTTTCTGGAAACAACTAAGCACCAACTCCAAAAATGTGTTCCTAGGGGATGAGTACCTACTAAAATTTAATTATTTTATCCTTTTCAGTTTTTTGGAGTCGGTTTTAATTTTTGTTTAAATATTTTTTTTCACAATTTTTAGTGATAACGTTTGTAGGTCAAAGCTAGATGGGTGACCGTGAGCTTAAATTGATTTCTACTATCGTATCATTTCACTAAAAATTCATAGGAAAGCAAAAATCCGCAATTTCGCATATGTAGATGACTTCATTTTTCCAGTTTTTTTTATATAAAAACCAAACTACCCAATGGATATTCAAAAATTTTTTATGGAACCAAACCAGTCAAAAGTTCTGAGGTAACAAACATAAAAAAAACATACAGACGAATTGAGAACCTCCTCCTTTTTTTGAAATCGGTTAAAAATAGTGAAATGCCGTCCATGCCCAGTCACACTGGCTACCTTTCCCTTCAATCCGAAACACAGCGCACTATTTTTCGGGCGAAGCAGGTAAGGCGGCCATTACGGAGTCTCTCATCATTATGATTAGCATCTTTTCCCTTAACAAGGCACGGGAATTGTTTCAAGGTTCCCCCTCCCTGGTTATGGAGATATTAAGAGACGGCTGATATTCTCCTGTGTGTATGGGATCGGGATCGACCCTGGCGCGACTAGAAAGAAGTCGGTCATGTTACTTGGGCAACCAAGAAACGGAAAGTCTTTCTTGGTTGACGCTGTTGCTGGAGAGTTGAGTAAGATTATCTTTTTTTATTTCTTCGTATAACAGAAAGACGCATTTTCAAAAGTCTGATTATTAAAAAGACATGTTATCAAAATTTTTATTTCAAAGAATTTGTTTAATTTATCATATACAACAACATTTTCAATAATCTTTGAAAATATAGAGATTGAGTCCTGGGTGGCTCAGTGGTCAGAGCAGTCGCCCGGATTGCGAAAGGTCGCGGGTTCGATTCCTGCCTCAGGACGTGAATTTTTTCTAGTTTTATTATATTTTAATTACTAAGTAAATTTTCAAACATTTATAATAATGTTAAAATCAAAAATTAAGAACACTGCACTTTTATCATCACTATAGACGTAAAGAGAACTTTTTCTGTTATTCATTCATTTTCCACCTATTATGAACAGTTCAGTGAGTTCAGTTCTTTGTTCTTTTTTCCTAGGATGTCTTCTTACATTACAGCTTGCTTACAGTTTATTTATTGTGCCACAAACAAAACAAAATGTGGCTTGGAAAAACGATGAGTTTGAAAGAATTTCTTGAAGGCGGCGGGGAAAACTTATTTTATTGTCTTCTGCAATTTCCTTTAATTCACTCACGAATGTCAGCCGTTGGAGTCCAAAGTTAGGGCAGGAGAAGAAAAGATGTTGGAGATCTGCTCTACTTTCTGGACAGTACTCACAGGAGCTATTGCGTACTATCTTTAACCTCTGAACTTTATTAATCCATAGAAATGGTTTGCTACTTTCAAAAATATCCTATTCATTTGATAATTTCATGACATTTGTATGGAATAGTGTAACGTTGGCAGCATTATTTCATACAAATGTCATGAAATTATCAAATGAATACGATATTTTTGAAAGTGGCAAACCATTTCTATGGACTATTATAGCCCATGTTTAAATTTATTGTCGCATTGACGGCACTACCCTGTATTTCTGTCACTGAATTTTAAAACGCAACGGTTGTTTAGGTTCATAAGACAACATTTTAGTTAAATTATTTCAAATGTAATTGAAACTGTATCCGGATAAAATGATTTTCTTGATAATAAGTCTTATGATAACTAAGCTTTATGATATTGACAACATAACCAAGATAAACCTACAATGAAACATATGTTTTAGGACTAACAATATTATTATAAAATTTATAAACCATCATTCGGGCTAACAATCATAATATAAATCACCATTTGGTCTAGCATACATTATACAATATAACGTTTTCAGGGATTCTTATGTTTTTAGCATGAAAATTTAACAAATAATACGGTGCCATATCATGTCTTTGAATTTCGTTGCTTGTTACCTGTAAATTTGTATAATAATTGTTGATCAACCAAAGGGGAACCTTTGTAAACATGTTTACTCCATTCCCCTACCCCCCCCCCCCCCCCCCCCCATAAATGACTCGGTGTGTCTTAGTCCCGAATCCCGATACGTTTTGCCATTCAGTTACCTATTGTTGACACCCTCTTTAATGGCTGTGTTTATAAAACTTTGTGTCAGAGATATGCAGGGCTCAGAGCCTATCGTACTTGTTTTCCGAGCCCTTCCGTGCCAGTTCGTCAGCCTATTCATTGCCAATCACTACATGACCAGGTACCCAGATTAGTCTAACTCTGTTATAATACCTACGAAGCTTTTTTAAGGCTCGTATGGCATTCAGAACTAGGTCTGAGTTAATGCGCGGTGACCTCAGTGCCTTGAGGGCTTACTGACTATCACTAAGAATATATATTGTTTGATTCTTAGTCCGCTGTTCCATAATTTCCATTGCACATAGAATGATTGCATATGTCTCCGCCTGGAAGACAGTGGCAAGCTTTCCCATGCTTTGATATAATTGAGTGCCTTTGTTATAGACCCCAGCACCTATTCCAGAGTCCATCTTTGATCCATCAGTGAACCAGATCAAGCTTCCCTTTTCCAGGGATGGTGGTCTACATTTCGATTCCTCTCTTGTGGGAATGCTGATCTTAAATTTCTTTTCGAACATGAATCTGGGACTGATTTTGTCCCATTCCATTTCAATATGTCTGCCTAGGACAGAAGTTTCTGCCCGTTTTGTGTGTTTCAACAGAGCTTTGGTATTGTCTCACAGTCCTGCTACTTTGCGGCTATGTAACGCCTTCCTCGCTTCTGTTTCTATCATAATATGCAGTAGCGGAAGGTCTAGGAGCACCTCCATTGCTGCTGTTGGGGTGGTGGTTCTAAACGCTCCGGTGATCGCTAGACGGGCTGTTCTCTGTAACTTGCTAAGCTTAGTTTGGCAAGTTACCAGCCTTGTTCTAGGCCACCAGACGATGATGTCGTAAGTCATGACAGGCCTCACTATGGTTGTATAGATCCACTTTATTTTTATTTTTGGTTTTAGTCCCCATGTCTTACCGTAAGTGGAACAACACATTCCAAAGACCCTTTGAGCTTTCGCTATAATTCTCTCCACATGGAGTTTCCAGGTAAGTTTCTTATATAGCGTTATGCCAAGATATTTGACCTCACTGGATCATGACAGTTCCGTGCTATATACATGCAGGGTTTTAAGCCTTGACAGGTTCCTCTGCCTTGTAAAAGAGGATTACAGTAGTTTTAATTGGGTTTACTGATAAATGGCTGGTGTTACACCAGTCCTCTAGCACCCTCAGTGCATTCTGCATAATCTCCGATACTGTACCAGGGATTTTTCCATTGGCTTGCACGACTAAGTCATCTGCATGCCTACTGTTTGCATTGGCCCCTCATTCAGTCTGCCCACTATACAGTAGCATAAGATCGGTACTATTAGGTTTGCTACGTTTTTAATTATTTTTGTAGAGACCATCGAAACCCGCACTGTTTGTTGTTTTCAGGAAAATTAATTATTTTTATTAGATCAAATTCCGAAGTTGGTGAAATAAACATGCAGATAGATTAGTTATGTCGAATATAATTTAATTTGGTCTTGTCATTACATTTAGGTTTTATAGAATCAATAAGAAAGTCGTTAAAAGCATTTGCTATTTCTGTCGGTTTAGTTATTCCTACGTCATTATTTTAAAATACTGATAATATTCGCTCGCTTCCTCACTGAAGCACTCACAGGACATTTTTCCACCAACTACATGCTCTACAAAATGCAAATTTCCCCTGCACAACCTTGTCGGGCATGTGGTGAAGGCCAGGAATCGATAGAACATCTTTTGTGTCAATGCGATGCCTATTTCAAATACTGATAATATTTTTTTTCTGGTTTATATAATAACACATATAGTAACATTTTCATATTCATGGCAGTTCTGAATGATGATGATGATACGTACCTACAATATTTGGGTTTGCCCTCGATTTCCCTGGGAACGCATCATCAGATCCTGACTAGGTGACAGTGGGACTATATTCTATAGAATAAAAAAAGAATTTTTAAAATCGGTATGCAATTGACAGATAAATCGGTGAACATACATACAAAAAAAAATACTAACAGTGGAACATAGAACCTCCTCCTTTTTTTAAAGTCATATTGTTATCATCATCATCATCAAAATACCTATATAAGTCCCACTGCTTGGCACAGGCCTTCCTACATGGGAGAAACACATGAGGGGATTGGGCCATAACACCACCACGCTGGCCCAATGCGGTTTGGTAGGTTAAAGCGGTTGCAGTAACAACCGGGACCAACGGCTTAACATGCCTTCCGAAGCACGGAGGAGCTCGAGATTATACATTTGATTGACCCATCCCGGTACCGACCATGGCGAAAGTTGATTTGGTTTCGTAATAGAAATCAGAGCGCTCAAACTACTTCGCCACTGAGCTCGATATTATTATCATCATAAGGTAATAATATTATTATCATTAAATTCTTTTCGCCTTAGGCTTAGCCATGCAAACATGTCTTATTCAATATCTTTTATGTTATAACTATTTTGATATTGATGCGAATTAGACTAGCAAATTAAACATCTTATTGATATGGAAATAGTTTACATTAATGTCGTATTAAAATTCTTAAGTAGTTATTAAGCTTATTAGATTCGATATCAAAACATTTGTAAATTTTCCATTACCAGATAGTATTAAGTGATTCGAGATGTCAATTATTTAGTTATACAAGATGGCTTTCTATAATAATAAAGGTAATTGTAAAAAAAATTATTTCACAGCGGTCTCAATAAAAGTGCGAGTTACAAAGATTCTGTTATGCTAGGTTACTAACCGTAACAATAATTATAACATTTTCAATTATTAATTTTTTAAAGCCTATTTATCCGAAACACTGTAAATAAATAGGCATTTAAAATGCTATATCGTTATCGTTAAGGTTAACATTGTAAAATTCACACTTTTATTATGTAATTTCATAGATCGCTGAAAGATCTTACAGATCTGAAAATCAGACATTTCTTTATATCTTTGGCTAGACACGTGTAGAATGAAGACACGATGAAAGTATATTGCCTCGAAACTTTTTATTTCCGAAAAGACCTCGTAAAAATAAGAAAACTAAAGATTATTGGTAATGGGTAGTTTTTCTTAAATAGGAAATTACTTCTACACGATTGCCAATATTAATACTTATCATTAATATTGACAATCTTATAGAAGCGTTTTTATTTTGTAATATTTATAGTAATTTTTTTATACAATAATTTGTGTATTTTCTTACTTTGTCAATTCTCCTTTCGCTGAGTCAGTCATTTACCTTTATCTCTATCTGTCTCGGCCGAAACAAGGTTAGCAAAATGTATCGGGTTTGAGGTTTGACGTTGGCCATCAAAAGTCAATCGAGGACTTATCTCAAATACCATACATCCGCTTAGCGATAGTGTTCGGGATATACGGGATAACTTGAAAATCTTATGAGTTTTATTGCAAGTCGTCTCTGTAGGGTATTTTTTACACCGATTTCAATTACCACGGTGCTAACCAAACAGCCCAGCCCCAACAGATAGCAGTAGCTATTGTCAAAAGGCATCTTTTTTAGGGCCCAGGCATATAATTTAAAATATTAAATACTGCACCCAACTCGGAAATACGAAGTTTGATTATGCGGATATTATTTTCAAAGCTATTACTTCAAAAGGGAGGTTCGCAATTTGACGTGTTATTGTTAGGTATGTAAGGTATGTTAGCTCATATCTCCGTCAGATGTAGATCTATTTCGATATTTTTTTAGTAAGTGCGCACTAAGTATGATAAGAAATTATCAAATGAAAGTTGCAAAATATTTGCGTGTACTAGACTACTTATGTTTTAATTTAATATCGAATTGTCGTCAACATCCTGTATAGTCTGGATCTGATGAAAAAAAACTTCGGGACAGAGAACGAAACGTCATCAACTAACAACAGTCAAGTTAACCTATCAAGCATCAGACTCCAGACACAATTGATTTTTAATTGTCATAGCCCTCCGGAGGGATAACGCCGCAAGGTGTGGCAACTCAAACGATAATTATAAACAATACCTTTATGTATTTCAACTAGAGACTGATCGACAGAAAAGTCGATAATGCTAACTGTCACGTATCTAGCCTTGTCCTGGGAAAACAATGACAAAAAAAATGTGAGAAAAAAATTAAAACGAAAATGAAAACATATTCTCAAAAATGCAGTTTCTTATTAATAAGGTCAGATTCCTAAACGCACTCAGGTCCTAGCACAGGTGTCTTCTCAGAAGACCTGAACATCAAACTGTACCTACCATTGGGAGCCCACAATACTGTGTTTCAAGTAGAGTGCATGGGTGTCCTGCTAGCAGCCCGCGCAATCTCAGCATGAAAAGTACAAAACCACAACATCAGAATCCTTTCTGACAGTAGTAGCGTCCCAAATGCTTTGTGCAGCTCAAAGCTGTCTTCCAGTCTAATATACGAATATCACCACTGAATGAGGTAGGCAATCAGTACTTGATCACCCTACAGTGGATCAAAGGGCACAGCGGGTCACGTGGCAAGACGCCGCCGATAAACTCGCAAGAACAGGATCTGATAGGAAAGCGGTTGACCCAGAACCAATCATACCTCTTCCCTCTAGCTGGTTTAAAGGTATAGTATGCGAATATACACACAGCCTTCACATGAACCACTGGAACAGTCTGGAGGATTGCAGACAGACAAAACTTGCACTACCCCAAGTTGATCCTCGGCTCTCCAAGCCTCTCATTCAGCTTAGCAGATCACGCCTACGCCTCATTCCTCTATGCTAACAGACTTCTATGCAGAGCATTCATGGACAGAAGAAACAGCCGCTCATATTCTGCTGGAATGCAAAGGTGTGGCTAACTACCGGGCGAACTACCTGGGCAACTCGGGAGCCTTCGGGAGGTGCTCGGCAACGTTAAGGCGCTGGGTGACTTCCTGGAGGAGCTGGGATGGCTCGAATAACCCAGCTCACCATTCTCCGACGCAAAACAGGCGCAACTGACGTCGATTTGCGTAAACCGCCCGCACGACGAAGAAGAAGGTCAGATTCCTAAAAAGTTGCTACGCAATCGTAAAGTCTATTTTGAGCAAGACTACTTCAGGCATCTTCAGGGGACGTATTCAGAAACTTCGGGCGAATTTGATACTGTCTAATTTTTCTTATTTTTTGTATTCAGGCTTCTCATCTCGCCTGTGCCCAGCAGTGGGACGCATATAGGCTCGTGATGATTCTGGCAACAAACAGTTCAATACAAGTTTCAGACCTTAATTGCCTAAAATTATAGTCTATAATTATAAGATGCATGCATTATGAAATAACAATCAAGTCAACTTGGAAGAACTCGACAGCAACAACGTTAATTAGTAGAAATATAAAATGTTCGTTCTGAAGGATATTTTAATTTTGCATTATAATAAACGCTTTAAAGATAATCAGAAAAGTGTCTTGTCAAGTTATGCTTGCTAATGCTCGCCTAGTTACTGTTAAAAAAAAAGTAACTAGGTAAGTAACAATACAATCAGATAAGATTTTCGATATCTAAAGTGTATTATAAGATTAAGGACTATTTGATGATAAATTGCAAAAAAATAACTTTTTACCAGCTTCTACTGGATTATACAAGTATATTATTTTAAATACGACAGCAAATTCATGATTACTAGTAGTAAGTATTTACTTCATGGCATGGCATATATATAAGGGTGTTGGACACCAATCGATCGATTGATCGTGGATCGATGGCATCGATCAATGGTAGAATGGATTAGTTGACATCGATCGAACTGCTTATGTGAAATTACCGGACGATATGTTTATTCGTCGTTTTATCAAATGGTATCCGTCGATCAACGAAAAATTGTCACACCCATTGATTGATCGTCAGGTTATAACTAGCTGACGTTTTATCAACCGGTTAACATTGATCGACCCTAACCACTACACCAATCGATAGATATTGATCGATAAGACCGATCCATCATAATCGATCAATTTTATTGGTGTAGTAGGAAGGAGGAAGGTGTAGCGAGGAGCTCGGTGGCGTAGTGGTTTGAGCGCTCTGGTTTCCTTTACGAAAACAAAGCAACTTTCGCCATGGTCAGTCCCGGGATGGGTCAACCAAAATTTCTAATCTCGAGCTCCTCCGTACTTCGGAAGGCACGTTAAGCCGTTGGTCCCGGTTGTTACTGCAACCTCTTTGACCCACCAACCCGCATTAGGCCCGCATGGTGGTATTATGGCCCAAGCTCCTCATTAGTCTCTTCCACGTAGGAAGGCCTGTGCCCAGCAGTGGGACGTGTATAATCTGGTGATGATGATGATGATAAGTAAGGTAACAGTATTACACAGATATCTATCAAACACAAGCAATGACAGGGCTTTTACTGTGCCCGTGGTCTTTGATAGCACCTTCCAATCTCCTGTGAATTTTGCAAACATAGAGAAAATCTTCCTCGAATGATGGGAAACAGCACCATCTGGGTACAGGCTAGTGATATACGAGTTTAGGAGGTACACTTACATCATGTGGTGGAATATGTGGTGTAGCATCTTATGTGTCACTATGATGTACTGGCTAAAACATGAAGGAGTCTTCTGGAAGTGGCATAGCTAAAGCTAGAAGACTACGGGTTCTTTCCTAGAGATATATATAGTAAGGCTTATGGCATCTATTTGGACACAGATATAGTAAAAGAAGGGCAGGAGAAGCATAAAAGATCCCAATAAGTTGTATCCCTAAGATAAAGATTAAATCATCAATACAAATAATTATACAATAGTTTTGATAATATTTAAACTAGTTAGTGTTCACAACATGTTATGCTTACATAACATTGAAAACAATAGATAAAACCGGTAACATTTATAATATATTTCTATCATTTTTTTATCTCTTTTCATCACTTTTCATTATCATTTGTTTAACATTAAGAGTCTCTTAGTGATTTTTATCTGTCTTCCTAAAGGACATCGAAAGAGAAAAATGTCGTTAGGAGTCACTTAAAACTAGTGGTGTTTAGTGAAAACGGACGTAATATTCCACCTGGAGTGCCACAGGGTTCTCTATTGGGACCTTTATTGTTTTTAATATATTTTGTAAACGATGTTGCCTAAGGTTTTTTCTTTGTTGCTGATGACTTTAAAGTAGTCAATAGTGTTTCTGATAGCGCGTTTTTCCTCCTTTCGCCACTAAGGGTTCTTACAAATGCAGCGTGCTTTTAAACGAAGCGTGGACAGGCATCGGCAAGGCTGGCATGTCTAGTGCAGTATGTTATATCAAGTTCAGTAAAGTTGAAAATTGAACACACGTTTATAAGTTTGTCCTTTTTACTCTGTGTGACACTGCACTGCTAAATACTATTACTGTGTAATTAAAAATTGTAACTTAATAATTGAAAAGAGTGACTACACGAGTTTGTTGCCGGAATCTTCTCGGTAGTTCAACTTTTGGAACCGGTGTAAATTCAGACAGACAGACTGAAAGACAGACAGACAGACAGACTGACGGACACACGGACCGATAGACAGACCGATAGACAGACTGACATTATAACATTGTTAGCTTACGTAGATCCAGATAAGACAGAGAGACAAACATTTTGAAATTGTTAGTTAGTTAATATTATTTTATGTGATAGACATAATTTTTTTGACGATTCGAAAGTGCTTCTTGGGGGGTAATTGGGGCCTAATTGAATAAAGATATTTTCATTTTCATTTTCATTGCTTTCGTATCCGTAGATGTTTCGAATTATCACATATTTCGGTTATGTTTCGAAACCTAATTTTAATGAACGCTCTGGTAAACTTCTACTGTGTGCCTGAAAATTACATTACAGCGACCGTTGAAATGTTTTTTTTTCAGATGCTGTTAAAATAGACATATCGCCAGAAGTTTTTGGTGTAAATATAAAGAAACCAGCAAAATTGCTATCTAAAGTATTCGCGGCAGCAAAAGTATTTCAACCAACTGTCATTTTCTTGAAAAACGTGGAAAGAGTATTCGCGAAAAAGGTATACAAACTATAATTAACTATATTAAACTATAATTTTTCATTTTCTAAATGCTGTGTGGAGGGGACGCTCTTTAAAAAGAAGGCAGATGGCAGTATTGGTTACCCTAATTACTATTTGTATTTGAAGCTTTTCGGTCCAGTTAAGACTGATTTGTCACTGCGACCTAAAAGATCTATTGTGACTTGCCACCTATAGTTTATAGTAAAGCCTTGGTTTGGGCACTTTCCATAAATTTTAGGATTTTCCCAACCTCAAGGGTCTTAATTTCATTTGGGTCAATAGTGTCTCCCTAGATGAAGGCTTAATTTCCGGATAAAAGATCCACATTTGCAAAAGAGGTGCATTGAGTTTCACGCTCCTGTGCACAGAATCTGCATCTGCAAACATCCGAATCACTTAGTTTCAGGTTGAATAAGAGTCTGTTCAGTTAGCAGTGACCTGTCAAAGCTCTAATCATGGCACTGGTGTTACTCCTTCTGAGTTATATCAGCTCTTCAGTTCGTTTAGCATGTTAGCCATGTATCAAAGACTTTGATTGTATCAAACCAGGTGTCCTTAGCCATTGTTCGGAGGACTCCTGTATAAGTTTGCTTTTGAGAAAGTGCATGGCTTGGTTCTTTAAAATTTCGCAGGATGGTTCCAGTCTAATCTATTGTTCCTGGCCCCAGCTCTAGCTAATTCATCGGCCTTTTCGTTGCCCATAACGTCAGAGTGACCAGGCACCTATCTCAGATTGGTTCCGGTTATCTTACTCGACTTGTTAAAAATTTGAAATTGCGAAAAAAATAGCTGTCTCAAACAAATTGTAATATCTACACGAACTTTCTGCTGTGTCGTGTATTTATAATTACCGCTAAAACTGTTTCTATATCCATCTTCGTTAAGTGCGGTATTCGAATTGAATCTAGTTTAGCGGTTATCAGCTGAAATAAATATATTCTAGAAATATATTTATTTCAGCCACGGGCAAGAACTTTAAATAGAATATATGTATTGTTGTAGATGCGACCAGAAGATAAGAAACTGCATGCTAATAACATAAAATCGTCACTGTCTAAACAGTTAAGAACCATATCCAATGATGACAAAGTTATTTTCATTGGTAAGTCAACAATACTCGATTCCCAGTGAAAGGAATACAAATGCGAAGACATCTCGTGCAGTATGAATACATTATACTCCAGCCGCCTTAACCTTTCCGGTCTTTATGGTGCCTTTCCACGCTTCTTTCAAAGGAACCCGTGTTATAGAGAAGAGGCATTTAACTTTAAATCTAAACTGGATCCTCGATTCGAGATTTCCTATCAGGTTATTCGTTTTTTGGCTGTCATGGGAGATGTATTTTGACTCTGTGTAACTTTACCAGCGTCACGAGGCTATTAAGTTTGGGTGATTTTAGTATTATTATCCTGATGGATTAGTTTTATCATTCTTCAAAGTCTAGGTGCAAGGAAATTTCTAATCGCAAATAACAAACAGTCTTGATCAGATTGACCATTTTCAAACCTAGTGTAGTCCGATTCTTCAGTACAATTTTCTTTGTTTTAATTGATTTGCTTTAATTATTACAGCAACATGTTCCGAGCCGTGGCTATTAGCTAGCCAATCCAAGCTTCTCGCCTCAAATTTCAATGAGATAATATTGGTGCCTAGAACGGACTATGGGACACTCCAACAGTTCTTCTATCATAAATTTCAAGGGTTCGTATCACTTTTCAACAGTTTGACACTTAAGACGTTTATAATGATTCTCAATAAGTACTTAGGTCAAGAGTCTTAGTAAGTATAAATATATTTTTTTATGTTTTTATAAGTAGTTTATTTAGCACCTACATTTAGTTTTTATAGGTCACTTTTCTATGATCCTTGGTAATATTAATCGTTTAAAAAAGCCACCTAGACATCTATAAACAGGCGCCAACTGAAAACCAGCGTTGCAGCCCCGGCTGTAGCATATGCTGTATTGGATTGGAATCCTCTTCGGCAATAAATTTTCTTGTATTTTTTAATACCGAATAAATTATCTTTCTTTCTTTAGATTAAAGTAAAATTCAAAAATGTTTTATTAAACTTCTGAGCTATCCTATCGTAAATATACCGGGGTATGTTCTGAAAAGAACGGGAAAATAATCACTCAGCACGGTTTATTTACGCAAGAGAATGATCTTGTGCGAGGAAGCACAGATGTTTAACGCCATTACCAAATGACATAAAACAATGTGATAACATTATAGGTATAAAAGTAAACTCAGGAAACACGTAAGATATTCGTACTCTTTGTAAAAGCCTCAGAAGTAAATGTCTCATTGTAAATTAAGTAATTTAAGTTTCTATGACAAATAAATTTCTTGAAACCTAAGGTATGTCCCAACCTTTTACGTCAAGGATCGAAATCGTTTAATCGTTTTGATGCTTAACATTATTGATACTTGTAGTTTGTAGTTGCGACGTTTTTTCTTCCACAAAATAATATAGAGTACACATCTTTTTGTTGCTTACTGTATATTGTTGATACTTGTAATTCAGACGTTATTTATTTAACAACATAAAAATTTGCTTATTTTGTTTTCATAGCATCAGGAGTATGCCAAGGGATTATAATGTGCAAACTCTGGCTCAGCTTCTTCAGGGCTACGGGTTCGGCTTCATCATTGAGCTCTACAATACGATCATGAATCCAGAGAGATTTGTCAGGTATAAATATTTTATTTCTTCTTAACCCGTCAAGCATCATATTCCAGACACAATTGATTCTTCAATTGTCATAGCCCTCCGGAGGGGTAACGCCGCTTGACAGATTAACGGGGTTGCTCTTGGTCTCCATCTCACTTGATGGTAAGTGAAGATAAGGCTGAAGATGGGAGCGAGCTATACCCGCCAGTTGCTCTGTGGTTAAGGAACCACAGAGCAACTGGCTATCTTACCTTCTACTGCCGGAACACAACAATGCTGTTAGCATGGCAGACTTAGGTAAGATGGCGGTAGCTAGCCAGGCGGACTTAGAAAAGCTCTGCCACTAACTAAACCGAGCAGAAAATTTCTACCCCCACGGGAATCTAACCCAGGACCTCTAGATCTAAGAACCACAGAGGTAGTCAAAACTTCAAATGAAAAACTACTGACATACTTCCTCCGCTGATCAAGGTCTCGGGGAGTTGATATGATATGCGTCCTACAAAAACCGATAAAGAATTCGATATCCCCTTTGTTCACAATTGAATGTAAAATAATGATAATAATCTAACTAAGCTAATCTAAAAAAACCAGCAACAAGGTCAGTATTTACTTAGATTCTAAGTATTTGCTTAGATTTTAACAGAAAGAACGGTAAATAACTTAACACTGCCTGCAGAATGAACACACTGCTCTAGCTTCCTCCATCTTGCTGGCCTATGAGGTCCTTTTTACGCATGTTCTAAGGAAGCTATGTTATAGGAAGGACGGAACCAATAAATCGTCATCATATCAGCCAAGAGACGCCCATTGCTGGGCATGGGCCTTCTCTCCAAACCGATCGCTCCTGCGCTGCCCGCATCCATCGGCTTCCCGCGACCCTCACTAGATTATCGGTCCACCTTGTGGGGGACTTACCAACGCTGCATTTCCCGGTACGCCACTTGAGGATTTTCCCGCACCAATGGCCGTCAGTCCTCCTTGCAAGGTGGCCTGCCTACTGCCACTTGAGGCTCGCAATTCTTTGCGCTATGCCGGCGACCTTAGTTCTCCTCGTATAATAATGATCTCATTATTTGTAACTCGATCACGCACTTTGGGTGACTTTGAGCCTTCTTATGAGGCCTATTGTAAGCGGCCACGTCTCGGTCCTGTATGTCATAACTGGCAAACACACACGAATTAAAGACTTAGGTCTTGAGCCATTAAGGAAGTTGGGCGGAGAAAATGCCGCGAGCTTCACTGCCCAGCTGATTCGGATCCGTCGATTGACCTCTTTCTGGTAGTTCGACTTACCAAGTAGGACTGTTGGCCCCAGGCAAATATAGTCATCAACAACTTCCAGTGTGTGCTAATAAGTGCTCGCAAAGAATTTTCACTTTTGGAAGAAGTGCGTTCCACCTAAGCGTTATTGGTGATTTATCGTTTTAATATTATTCTTTTCAGATTGAATATACAGCCTCTATCTCCGTTGGAGTTCATGGAACCGTTGATTGAACAACAAATCGAACCTATGGCAGTCGAAGTACGTTTCATAATTACCAGCATTTCTTCTTTATAGTGTGTCAAGATAGAGTATTTATTGGTTCTTACAATGGAAACCCAAGTAAGGAGTTCTCTTGTAAAATTCTTTACCATATCCACTTACTTCAGACCTTTCGTAGGGTCTGATAATTGGAACAACTTTAAATATTTAAAGCCTTTCCTTATTGAGTTCCTCTAGAAAATGTTGATTTAAATTAAAGTAATTTTTGTTCAGGACTACCACATGTACGAGGAGTTCTTCATCAACAATTCATCTTTGAAGAAGGAGAGAGAAGAATACGCAGTAATAAACACTTACAGGGAAGTGATGTACAGAAAAATAGAGGAACAGAAGAAGAAGAAAGAAACAGAGAAAAGTGCAGCATAGAAAGATTAATTTAATGAGGGTAATATTTTTGAAATCGAGCTCGCTGTGGTTTAAGATTCTGGTTTAGATCATTCACCTACGCGCAATGGGCCAGCGTGGTAACGTTTAGTCCCCAATACCCCATGTGTTTCCAGCATTGGGACGTATATGGGATGATGATGATTTTTTAAATGATAAAACAGGCACATTAAGTTAATTATATAGGTAATACTATAATAATGACTTCAATGTAATTCACTTTGAAGACTGAGCCAGGAACGTGATAACTGAACAAGTGATAAAAATATTAAAATGTTAATCATGATCATGTTCATTATATTTTAAATTAATGATAATGAAATCTGTCATTAAAGATAAGTGTTGGCATTTGGCTTCTTTGATTAGAATATTTATAATTCCAAGTCTACGTGGATGAACAAATCAGCTAAGAATGCTCGTCGAAATCTCCAGGCTGGAGTGCAACCATGGAACCCTCTAAAGACGTTTCATCTAATAGTCAAAAACCGTTTTATCGAATTCTAATACCACAATTTGTATGGTGGAAATCATTACATCAGATATATGCTCGCACGACTGTTTTGGATACGTTATGATGGATTGCGATAGATCATTTAAACATCAATTTTCCTAGAAAATAGAACCCGTTGATTATGAACAATTAAATTATTAAATCCAACTGTGAAAAATTAGGTAAAATAATTCACAATTTCCACAAGTCACTTACTTTAGTCAAGTAATTTTTCACTGAAAGTTATGTCCATCTTTGGTTTTAATAACAGCTAGTTGTTTCCAGGTTAACTGTTTTAATACAGTACCAACGGACATATATTCTTAGGACGCAATTTTTTTCTCATCCGGCCCCCTCCCCACAACTTACTTGCGTTTAATAAAGTCGTCGCAACATACGCAGGCGCGCCGACTGGGGGCTGTGCAAGCCGGGTAACGGCCCCCCACCGTTCCCGGAGCCCAAAGATGTTACGGCGGTTGAAGCTACATAAAAACTGTTCTCCTCCACCCCGTCCTTCGTCGGCGGATGCCAGAGATGGCGGCTGCTTCCCCCACAAGCTCTGCCTCCTCCTTTGTCAACACCACGTCCTCGCAGTATGCAAGGACCGCCTTCCACGACCTGTTGCTCTCGAACATCTTCTTAATGATAGTCGGAAAGGAAGAGGTCTTCCCCCACAATGGCGGTCAACTCCCGCCGTTGCTCCGCCCACGCAGGGCACCACTTCAGCGTATGTTGCGCCCCTTCTAGCGATCCGATACACGTATCCTCCAAAGCATCCGTGCCCCGTGAGGACCTGTGTCATACGGAATGTCAGGACAACGTGCTGCCTAGCCACTCACTGTTTCAAGACTGGACTGACCGCCCCGATTTAGGATGCAATAGTAGCTTAACCTCACTTAAGGAGGTACTAAAACGTAATTCCAATGTTTACACAAAACCAGTAAACATTTTTTTTTTGTCCGATTGGGTCTTTCTGTGAAACACCCTAAGCAAACTTACCTTTGTTTGCCTTATTTTAGTCGCTTCTAGAGGATTTTTCTACTTTTTGCAACCTGGGTAATGTAATGGTAATGGTAATTGAAAGTTTAATAATCCATATTTGATTGTTCCTACGGATGCAGTGCCGGAGAGGTGTCGTATAAAAGTAGCTATGACCTTTAAGCCGACATTAAAATCTATTTCGGTATTGTCTTTCAATAATATAACAACTAATTAAGCGCTAGTTAAATCCGGTAAATCGGTTTTATTTCTAATCTATTTAGGTGTTTCTGAACAAGGCATTTCCAATTCCAACACACATAATACGATACTCGTGCATACTTACAGATAAATTGTTTTGTGTATCTGTTGATATCGAAATTCTCAGATAAAAACTAAATTATTGTAATGATATATTAAACAGTTATTGCAGAATATCCTATTAGAAAGAATCCAATTTAGATAAGATATGTCGAAGTGAGGCTTAAGTCGGATTAAAGAGGTGCGACGAAGCGGTATTTTCCGCTTATGAGAGATGACTATGAGACATGAAATTTAGCTTTGACTTATGGTATATAGTAAATAAGCTCTTAATAATGCTTACTTTGGGCTAAATAATAGGTGTAAGTGTAGAAACATCATTATTATATTATTATTATGGGCGTTACCGTCAGACAGAACTAAAGTAATAGAAAGGAGGCGTATAACCGCTCGTGGGCTCTAATAATGAGTTGTAAACGTTGCCTATAGACGCTCGTAGTATATTGGGCACTACTAACGTGTTGTTACCGTAGCCTATAGACACTCGTAGCACTTTGGGCACTACTCACGCGTTATTAGCGTAGCGTATAGATGCTTGTGGGCCCTTGGTCACTACTCACGCGTTGTTTCCGTAGCTTATAGACGCTCGTACCATCTTGCAGCACCATATAGCACCTCGTAGCACCTTTAAGCGCCCCACCGGCCGTCTGTTCTATGTGCGCATGCTATGTGCCCTGCCCACTGCCACTTCAAAATCTTATAAGCTACACGCATGTCTGTAATACCTATATTGAAAAGGTACCTGTTTCTTATACAAATCACGGCAAATGACAGAATGACTCGACACCATCTGATTTTTTGCCAAAGAATTTTTCTTATTTTTCTTTCTGATGTGTAGCGGTAAGAAGAGTCCATATGCGAAAATAATGCAGGATAAACATATTATTCTAGCCGCCGCCACCTCGCCGGCATATAAGGTGCCTTTTCACGCCAATTTTGAAGAAAAACATGACATAGGAAGGAGGGAACACTAGTGCTGGCAAAGAACTCCAAGTTTTGGAAGTACGACAAATAAACGAGTGACTAAATTTCTTTGTGTGTTATGTTGATGTGGAGACACAGTGAATTGATGACTCGAAGTCCGGCGCGAGTGTTCCTGATAAGGAAGGGGAAGGTGGGAAAGGGTGAAAAAGCTCTTCAAAGCTTAACCAGACAAAAATCCTTTGACCAGTCAATGAAAAGTCATGATGTCACACGGATTTTATTAACTTACGGACATGTTACAGACTTATTATTACTAACTGCCATTTAACGTAATAGACACTTCAACCCTTCAGGATCTTTTGTCCTTTGTGAGAATACTCATTCTGGTTCTAGCTGTTGGTCTTTTGGCTTCGGTTACGCCACTTCTTAAAGCCTCAATCTGATAAAACCCTGGTATCGTACCAATGTTCGGCATTGTAGTGCTGGTGCAATAAAAGACTAAATAAAAAAGAATAACTTGTGAGAGCGTGCGAGTCAGAGTAGTCTTGTAGTGTGTGGGGAGAGTGTTTTGTGAAGCGTTTTTTTATTTAACCCTAGATCACTAACCTTCGTCAAAACGACGACGCGGTCTCGAAAAAAGTGGTATAAATTTTGAGTATGGGCCCTGTGTGCGTCGTTCCAGCCACCATGAGTCGTTGAATCGACGATGGTTAGTATTAACGTTATTCTTGCAGAGTTATTTTTGACATGAGACTGATCAAAGAGAAGATGCAGTTAGTCTTCCTATTGCCATAAAAAGAAATATTTGTGCAATTCGCCCCTTTGCATGGCGAAGAATGACAAAAAGTTGTTGCACCAAGTGCTACAAGTCCTTGTATGGCGAACACAAACTTGACAATTGTGACAAATGTAAATTAATGTTTTTTTTTTCTAAAATGTTTCTTTCCTGTGTTGATTTTATTTACTAATTTTAATATTTTAATAATATTGTAAGTCTTTGTTTTTTTAGTTAATAAGATTCAAGCATTTAATAAAACAAAAATGTTCAAATGAGTAAAAAGTCTGGTCTCTAATAAAAGTAATTAAAATGTGATTTGGGTATATAAAGAGCTTATAAACATGTTAACAAATGATTATTGTAATAAATAATTAAAACACGTAAATATTTTATTCAATAAACCCCTAGAAGCCTCCCTTTTATACGGCGTAGCCGAAACGACGAAGGTTAGTAATAAGCGTTGTAAAATAAGGTTAGTGATCTAGGGTTAAACATATGATTTCTCCATCCTTTATATACAGGTACTATTTGCCAATGAATCTTTTGGTGATGATTATTGTTCATCATGATGTAAACGGCTTTGACCGGAGTTATTTCGCGTCCGAAATTACTTCACTTCCGGTTCGCTCTGAACACGAGTCGATTTAACGCGGTATGGAAGGTCGCTGCGGGCAGCTTCGCATAACCAAATGTGCGTCGTGTGCTCGCTTAAAAACGCCGTACGAATAGGCTCCTAAGTAAAAAATGTGTTTCTCAATGCATATAGATAGTATATCAGTAGTGTTCAGCTGATAAAGATAAACATAGTAACATATCATCGTCGTCCTATATTTATCGCCGACTTTGAATTTTCGTTTCATTTCTGTTAAAAAATAATCGCGTCAGGTACTCTTTAACTCATTCTAAAAATTACTGCTAAATTTCGGTTGTCGAAAAAATAATTGAAAATTTTAATGGCCTTCTATATTTTGTTTATTATATAAAAATAAAACATAAATTAAACCTAAATTTTTATTCCTTTTCAAACCTAGATTCAGTCTATGCGACAAAAATTCCTAATTTCCTTTTAAAAAAATAGTGCTTAATTAAATATTTAACTATTCATGCAATGTATTATTGAAAAAAAACTCCACGTGTCATAATCATTACGTAATAAAATTTAACAAATGCAAACAAAATGTGAGTTTAGAAATGGAAGATTAATAATAAAAATTTACATATAAAATAATAATTTAATTTAAATGACGAAATTTTACTAACAAAAAAAGTATAGCTTTAGAATTAAAACAAAAATTTCATAAATCACTTTTTCTGATCCCAACAATTAATAAAGTTTTATGCTGTTCTGAAAATTGGGAAAAATCAAACAAGTAGCGAGTTAAGATTTTTTTATGACTAACGAATAGGAAAAAGTCATCAAACAATAATTAAATGACAACCAAA
This sequence comes from Nymphula nitidulata, assembly GCA_947347705.1. Lineage (NCBI taxonomy): Eukaryota > Metazoa > Arthropoda > Insecta > Lepidoptera > Crambidae > Nymphula > Nymphula nitidulata. The sequence goes on from OX374646.1 coordinate 3,282,817, forward strand.
TATTTAGCAGTTAATTAGAAAACTAAATAAACATATCAAATATCTAACCAGTGCTTCACAATATTTTTCCAGAAAACTATATGTAACGTAAATGTAATAAACTAAACAGTGCCAACCAGTGAATGGACCTATTTCATTGTGAATTTGTTAATTTTGTGCTTAAGTAATTATGGACCATATTTTACGCAATTTCAAAGAATGGACTGGCATAAGTAAGAAGACGAAAGCAGAATTAGCTAGAAGTCACTACTCACTGGTGTCGGATGTGGAACTGTCGGTAGTCGAGGCAGAGGCCTGGGTGAATTTACCCCGTGAGATCAAAAACGACCCATCCTTAGCATCGCTGCGAAAATTATACGAGAATAGCCATGGTATGTTTATTTTATAAAATTATAATATTTGAAGAATCTCCACAAGGTGGACCGATGATCTGGTAAGGGTCGCGGAAAGCCGGCGGATGAGGGCAGCGCAGGACCGATCGACTTGGAGACCAAGCCTTTGCCCAGCAGTGGGCGTCTCTCGGCTGATATGATGATGATGATTTGAAGAACTCGCGAAAGTTGCTTTGTAATTGAATCCAGAGCGCTCAAACCAATACACCACTGAGCTTCTCCATGTTTTGAGTGCCAGGAATCAATGAGGCTTCTCTTGTGTCATTGTGAACGTGATAGTCTGGATAGAACCAGAATGAGTCTTCTGTAAGTGGCATATCCAAAGCCAGAAGCCTACAGGCTCTTTCCACCCAGAGATAAAAGAAGGCATATGTCACAGGAAGAGTAAAAGGTCGAGGTGTACGAGGTTGACTTTGTCATGGCCCCACGGTAAATTAGGTTTTTTTATCTTTACCGGGTAGCTGTTCTCCTTCATCTTAGTCTCTTTAATTCATCTGGAAGCAAGGTATACTCTGACTACTTAAACCATCAAGGAACTGGCCAATCTTTCTTACCTCCTAATTGCCGCAACAGAACAATGCTGTTAAAATTATTGTGATGGCGGAAAAACTCTACCACTAATGAAACCGAGCAGAACGTTTCTTCCTCCACGAGAATAGAACCCCGTGCTTTTAGATCTGAGATAGATGGTCTCAATCACTAGACTACAGAGGCAGTTATAGGATAGTCGTATTAAGATCTGTGGTGGGTAGCATTCATGTGGGAACTTCTTATTTGTTTACAGGTAAAGTGGAGTCCTCAAAATCCAAAATCAGCAGCAAAATACGGCTACCATTTGTTAAGTCAGCTCCTCACCTCAGGGATAACGTACGGCGATTGGACGATGTCCCGCTCAATCGCACTCTTAGTGGTGGAATCGAGATCAACAGTATTGGGAAGAAAGAAGATATCACGTGAGTAGAGCTACTTTTAATGAATACCTTTCAAACTCTGAGATGCTGAAACGTCAATTCAAATGTGATTTTTTATTACAAGGCACGACGCCTTAGATGTTCCCACTCTACTGGCTCATAAAGACGTAACACATGTCGTAGGAAGGAGGGTTTTCTGCTGACAGAGAGTTCAACCGCCTGTAGCTGAAAAAAGTGACTACATAACTTATGTTAACACCTGAGCAAAAATTGCATAGGGATGCACCGTTTTGTTAAATCAAATAAACTGTAATTACTCTTCGCAAAATTAGAGAACTGTCGGAGTCATTCATAATACTGATATGGATGACTTCGCAGACTAGAAAGCGTACTCCTGCGCAGTACTCGCAATTGTAGAGGTTTTATAGTTACGACCCTCTCAAAAACTCTTACTAGGTAACCCTTACTTGTAATCTAGCGTTGTGATAGAAGTATCGTAGTGTAATCCTCAAGAAATATCTACATCTACCTATATTATAGACACACTGTTACATCCAACACACAACTGTAAAACCGAATACCTTAGAAACATTCTATTTCCATGTGTCGGGGACAGCAAGGGAAAAGGCGGATTTGAGGAGGGAAAGATATAATAATAAAATTATAAAAACAGAGCAATATTGTCAGACAGAAGACGTTTTTATTCTATTCTATTCTAAATCAGAAGTAACAAGAATAGAGTTAGGAGTAAAGACATAGACAATATAAAACTACTCTACAATACGGTGGAGGTTTGTCCTTGACACCATGTCTGTGGGTTATCTTGGTTTTAAGCCTGTGCACACACATTAAAGTTTTTACACGTACCTTTGCTTCTGTTTACAGACTCGATGAAGAAGAAGGTGCTTCGAATAAGGAACCCTCTAAGGTATGATGTACCACCACCACCACAATATTTATTAATTCGATATTTAATTTGAAAACTATGTCGGTATAAATGTGGGACCACATAGTCTACATACAAGGATAGCAAGAAAGCGGACGACCCGCCCAATAGTAAACGTCTATAGATACTTGTAGCGCTGTGGGCTTGTTGTCTACTCTGTCAAACCAAGAGAAAGCATGTTTTCACAGCGTAAGCAGTGTCGTTGTACTCAATTGTTAGTTAAGTAGCGTTATTATTACTATTAACTTAATACTACCAAGTTGCGTTATTTAAAAACAATACACACAAGTAGCGTTATTGAGAATGTTATTACTACCAAGTTAAGTTATTTAGAAACATAATACTACCAAGTAGCGTTATTTAGGAACATAATACTACCAAGTAGCAATATTTAGAAACATAATACTACCAAGTAGAGATATTTAGAAAAATATTACTATCAAGTAGAGATATTTAGACAGATAATACTATCAAGCAGCGTTAATTAGAAACATAATACTATCAAATAACATAATATTACCAAATAGCGTTATTTAGACACATATACTATCAAGTAGCGTTATTTAGACACATAATACTACCAAGTAGCGTTATTTAGGAACATAATACTACCAAGTATCGTTATTTAGGTACATAATACTACTAAGTAGTGTTTTTTAACTACGATTGGCTATAAAGTAGAACTGCTACCTTTAAAAATCCACTATGCCCTCTCTCTCTTTAAACTTTCATTAAAAACATTGCTATCCTTTTCTCCAACAGCTGGCTAGAGCGGGACACTACACTAAGATGACGCTCCTACTGGCATGTTGGCTGTTCTTCACGGTAGCCTTCTTGGTGTACAATGAGAAAGAAGAAGTTGTAAGGAACACGTCGGTCGCTCCAGGCGAGACGAAGAGTGAGTAGCTTATGAGGGTTTCATTTACTTTAGTGGTAGGCCCGTATGTAGCGTCGTCTGGGTCGGTACCACCGCCTTTCTCATTTCAGCCGTGAAACAGTTCGCTGTGTTTCGGATTGAAAGGATAGCTAGCCAGTGTAATTACTAGGCATGGAGGGCATTTCATCTTAGGCCTCAGGATGACAATGCACCTGCAATATCAAGTGATTTTTCCTCGTTATTGTAGGTGTCTATAGGCGGCAGTAACCGCTTACCATCAGGTGGGCCGTCAGCTTGTTTGCCATCTAGTCTAATAGTATTAATGTCTTTTGTTTTCTTTCTTCGTAATTTAAACCCTGATATTACATTCCAGGTTACATCTTCAACGTATCAGACAGTAAACTGTCCCTTCTGCTACAATTATCGGGACCTTTCGTGTCAGAGCACATAGGAAGTAACATGAATTCTACAGAAGGACAACGATTGGACGTATGGCTAGAAAGGTGGACGTTGAAACATGACATTGGGAAGATTACAGAAGACGACATAGATTATGTAGTGGTAAGTTTGAAGAGAGAATGACGAAAGGAGAGAGACCTGTAGAATAGCTATGTTTAATAGTCACATCATTGAACCAGTAGCAAATACCAATTGAAACCTAGTGCATCTGAAACGTGTGACTTGACAGGTTAATAGCGTAACTTTATGGGACGAAGTTCCCAGAGCCCAGAGTTAATAAGTAGGTATTCTCTTTATAATTTGTGGCTCAAGGAATTTCTTAGAAAACCCATTTCATAATACTTCTAGATCCACAATATCCAAATTATCAACTGCTTGTTTAGAATCAAAGTCCAAGATCTAAGTTAAAAGTTAGAAGCCAAAATCCAGATGTTCCTATTACATTGGATCTTAACCTTATTTTTACCAAGACAAACCTGTCTCAAGTTATTCGTTAATGAAAGTCCAGTGTCTTAAAAAGCGTTAATGAAACAAAATTTTCACATTGAATGTGGAAGAATATTGACATTGAAAAGGTATTGCACAAACAGTAATAATAATCGGAATTAAGTACTCTGACCTGTTATGACTCGGACCTTGGTTAGCATCGCACATCAGGATAATAATATCTCATTTTTCTAGTCTCAACTTTTTCTAATTTTACAGGCTGGAAAATCTTGGTCAGTGATGCTCCAAGACGACAAAGATTTAGACTTTAGTGAAGGGGAACAACGTACAACGAAGCTGTTTATAGAGGATGGTTCGTTGAACAGCACTCAAAGTAAAGTTTACGCTTTGCGCATACGATCAACCTCAGGTGCAACGACTCCTCTGAGTATGAGATACACTGTTAATCCCCTAAGTCAGACAAGTGGAGTGATATACGCCTGCGTGCTGCTGGTTGGACTGTATGTCTTGATTATTTTTGAGGTAAGCTTAGATTTACTAAACTATCTACCTAAAGAAACGTAGCTGTGTTTTTTTAAGTAGATAGTTATTGTACCTACTCAAATACATGTTCATTTATACGACTTTACATTACAAATTGCAATTATGTGTAATGTAAAGTCGTATAAATTAGTCTAAATTACAATGCCAAAATATATTTTGCAAAATAACGATTATGACTAAGTAATATTATGCGTAAAAACAATATACGATTTTCGTTATGCCGTTATATACTTTATATTAGAAGAGAATACATTATGCCAATTTAGAGGATCCCCTAATAATATGTTTGCTTTTCAGTTGATTGACAAAACAATGGCCGCAATCGTTATCTCTACTACATCTTTGGCGGTATTGGCGATAGTTGGCGAAAGACCAACAGTCCCCGAAGTCATGTCTTGGCTGGACATGGAGACGTTACTGTTGCTCTTCAGCATGATGGTGCTGGTCGCCATCATGGCAGAAACTGGCATGTTCGATTATTTGGCTGTGTATACGTTTGAGGTGAGTTTTAATAGAAGACTCCATGGATGATACCTTGCTACAATCAGTTTTGCGCACAAAGACGCTATTCACTGCAGAAATGGGGGTATCGTGTATGGTAAAATTAAAAATAATAATAAAAATGAAGCTTTAAGTAGCTCGGTGGCGTAATGGTTTAAGCGCTCTAGTTTTGATTACAAAAACGAAGAAAGAAAGAAAGAAAGAAAGAAAGAAAGAAAGAAAGAAAGAAAGAAAGAAAGAAAGAAAGAAAGAAAGAAAGAAAGAAATAAGTTTATTTGGTACCAAAAAACTATCATAAACACATAATACTTATAACAATATGTCGCAGCAAAAAACTACAACGCGGGTATTCTGCGAATGCCTTTTATTTGTAGAAAAAATAGTACACATAGCTCTTAACATCTTTAGCCATGGTCGGTCGCGAAATGGGTCAATCAAATTTATAATCTCGAGCTCTTCCGTGCTTCGGAAGGCACGTTAAGCCGTTGGTCCCGGTTGTTACTGCAACCGCTTTAACCCACCAACCCGCATTGGGCCAGCGTGGTGGTTATATGACCCAAGCTCCTCATGTGTTTTCTCCCATGTGGGAAGGCCTATACCCAGCAGTGGGACGCGCTGATGATGATGATAAACATGAAAAATATTTTCTACTATCAAATAAACATAAGGGAGGAGTATTTTATATGACCGTGATAACCCTATCGATACCTATGAAGATCTAATGTCTCTAGTAACAACCAGGACCAACGGCTTCACGTGCCTTCCGAAGCACGGAGGAGCTGAGATAGCAAATTTTGATTGACCCATCCTGGGATCGATCATGGGGAAAGCTGCTTTATTTTCGTAATCGAAACCAGCAGTGTGATTCACAAACAAAGATATTCGACATCGAACTTGACGTCTGACAAAGACGACGAGCTGCCATTGGTTTTGACGTTTGCGCACTGCGCTGCGTGAATCCGTATTCACTAATCTATACGTCGGTCTCTTAGCTGTGTACGATTGTCTCTGTTTTGGTGATACGACATGAAGTACAATCGATATTTAAGGATTTCTTTTTTGTTGTGTTAAAATTGTATCGCAATGACTTCATTCAATATTTGATAGATTTTTTACATATAGATATAAAAATCAACCACTTTTTAGTTCCGGTTCACGCCGTGCTCGACGTCGGAACGCTGGTGTCGCCAACGGTTGTCAAACAAACGCCAAAAGTATGACGGCGCTGCCGACAGCCACGAATTCGTGGCCGCTGACTTTAGAGAATCGCATAGCTGAGCGCTCAACCCACTACGCCACCGAGCTGTTGCGAATAATAAAAAACAAATGTTTGCTTATCATTTTAAATATTTCAGGTAACCAAAGGAAAGCTATGGCCTCTGATAGCCTTACTGTGTGTTATCACCGCTGTGTTGTCTACGGTACTGGATAACGTTACCACAGTGCTACTGATGACGCCAGTAACCATCAGGTATTTTATTCAGATAATATTTGAATCAAATAAGCATGTGGTCCTCCTGATGGTGAGCGGTTTAGACACTCATGGAACATTGGCAATAACTCAAGAGGCCCTGGGCCTCGATCGCGATAATTTACATAGTATTTACCAAAGCAAATGTGAAACGTTCCCTTGCGCACAATTTGTGTTGCGCGAGACCAACCAATTAGGTTTTTTTTCGGAACATGCGTTGATATCTTTGATTATAATTATATTACATAATAATTAAGTTCAAATAACATCAATTAATAAATTAAAAACTTTCTAAATTGGGTAAAATATCAATCGGTTTTTGACAGCACCTAGATACAAATTCGTTACTATGGCAACCATCTAAAGGAACGTATTTTCCGGTGTCGGTCGCACGTTTTTGATTAAGTTATTGCCTAAGCAACTTGTCAAAAATGTTTGTAGGACAGCGGAAAATACGTTCCCATAAATGGTTGCCATAGTAACGTGTTTGTATCTATGTGCTGTCAAAAACTGATCGATATATTTACTAAATTTAGAAAGTTTTTACTGTATTAATTTATGTAATTTGAACTTAATAAATATGTAATATAATTATAATCAAAGAAATCAATGTATGCTCTCGAAAAAACAGCTAATTGGTGGCCGTTTATATGTTCCGCGCAACGCAAATTGTGCGCAAGGGAACGTTTCACATTTGCTTTGGTAAATACAATGTAAATTAGCGCGATCGAGGCCCAGGTCTATCTCGCCCCGAACGATAAGCCTGTAGACGCTCACGGCACATTGGAAATAACTCGAGCGTTGTTGACCCGGGTTAGGTCTATCTGGCCTCGATCCTAGCTCGTCGCGAACGCTAAGCCAGGTGATTGATCCGACTAATGAGTCAGAGCCGAATCGTGAGAGGTCGCGGATTCAGTCTCCGGCCCAAGACATGCCTTTTTTATAGTTTAGATTTTTAACTTAAATAGGTACCTCTACTTGTAGAAAAGCAATAAATAATATTTTTTACAGGCTATGTGAAGTGATGGATCTGAACCCAGTGCCAATTCTGATGTCAATGGTGCTCTTTAGTAACGTTGGAGGCACGGCGACTCCTGTGGGAGACCCGCCCAACGCTATTATTGCGTCTAACAAGGCTGTTATAGAACATGTAAGTAGAATTTAGGTCATGTCGCATGTTGTTGCGAGGTTAGATGGGTTATCAGCTGCAAATTGAGATGTATGAGGGGCTGTTTATAAAAAATCCACCCAAAACTTAGATGACGCCACTCCCAGTTTGCCTTGTTTGCAGCTGATCTGTGTCTCCTTTCAAAAACGTAGTATTCCAACAGCTAGCGGGTAAATAACTGCTTGACACTTTCGTTAAAACCTGTTTATGGGTGAACTCAACACCTAATTTAAACGATTGACGTGGAACATAAAACTAGACGGCTGGCGCTTCGCCCCGACATTGTCCTTTTTCATATCCTTTTTAATCCAGGCTTTGTGTTTAAATAGTAGCTTTATTTAAAAAAAAAGCACGCACCATTACAACTTCGTTTTTTATACAACTAGATAATAAACAAACTGACGGCCCACCTAGTGGCAAGGGATTACCGTCGCTTATAGACACGCTGCAGTGCTGTGATTCTGTAACGAATCTCGCACCTCACTTCGCAAGTCACTTCGAATTCAACTGTCAAATAGTGCAAAAAATGTATGAAAAATTGCTCTATTTGACAGTTGAATTCGAAGTGACTTGTGAAGTGAGGTGCGAGATTCGTTACAGAATCACTAGGCAGGTGCGATGTTATCCTGAAGCTTAAGATGAAATGCCTTATAAGACCAATAATTACACTGGTTACCTTTCCCTTAATCGACACACAAATACAACACAGCAAACTGCTTTACAGCTGAAATAAGAATGGCGGTGGTACCTACGCAGACGACCCTATATACGGGTCTACACCAAGCGATTGTTATCGTCTTTAGAGCGAAATTCGCCATCTTCCAACTCTCCCCCCACTGCCTGTCTCTTCTTCTATGAACTATCTCTATTTCATTCATTCTTCACGCTCTCATTCACACCACGTTCATTTAGAAATACAAATAACGATACAGAAACTATAAAGAACCTCACAGTATGATAAAGTTTGTGGTAAGTGTACACACACACACACACACAAACACACAAACACACACACACACACACACACACACACACACACACACACACATACATACACACACACGCACGCACACTCACTGCCCATACCAGCCTCGAGACGCATTTTGCGCGACTGTCGCTCCCCGCTATAACAAAATCATTATTTGTATAGAATATAGGGAGATAACACCCCGCCCCATATAAAAAATATTCAATACGACGTAAGCGATAGCCACAGAAAAAAATTGCTGACTACTCGCTTACCATTTTCTGGTTTTCCACGCACCTAATAACGAATTGTCTCTCTTTTTCCAGGGCATCAACTTCACTAACTTCACACTACACATGGTCATTGGCATCTTTCTCGTGTGCATACAGACGTACTTCCAACTTAGATTCATTTACAGAGACACGAATAAGCTTCGGCTCAATGTGCCTAGAGAAATCCAAGGTGAGTGTTTTGATTGTAATGATTTTGGCATTATTATTATCCAGTAAGATTTTGCAAAACATGAAACAGTTACATGGCAAATAAATTTGGGAATTTATAGGTTTCTAAAAAAATAAATAGTAGAGAGAACATCAGCACTAAATGATTGAATCTGTTGAAGACACACGAGGTGCTATATCATTTAAGATTTGCGTAAGAGTTGGTTTATTTTTAATATCCGCAGTTTCTATTAGAGTCGTAACTGATTTAAATAATAACATCAGATGATTAATTACGATATTAGCACTGACAGTTATGCTTTAAGCCCATTAGAAACAATATCAAACAACGTGACATGGCATTTCATCAAGATCCATTGATTTAAATCTGCGAAGAGTTCGTAAAACGATCTACTAACGTATAAACTCAAATGCTTTCCAGAACTCCGACACCAGATCACAATATGGCAGCGGGCCACTGACTCGTTACCTCACTTCAGCAAAGATGAGCAGGTGGTCAGAGAAAGGCTGGAGAGGAAGATACAGAAGCTGAACGTGATGCTGAAAACTGAACTGAAGGAAAGCAAGAAGAGAGCATGCCCGAAGCACACGTTTCAGAGTACTCTGGATGAAATGAAGGAAAAGGTGAGAAAAGTTTTGATTTAAACAAGGCATTATTAATCTGTCCTTATGCTTTCGATGTTGGAAAGTCTATATAAAGGACTAGCTGTACCCTGCCACGCTTCGCAGTGGCACATTGTGATTGAATGGTTGAGAAATGAGAAACAAAACAAAGAATGTGATAATTCTTGATTTAATTCAGATTGTATAATAATCAGAATCAGATGCATTTTTTTTTGTAAATAAACAATGTAATTTTGAACTAAATTATTTCTCATGTGACTGCGTCATTACTATTGCGGTTGTCAGCGAGTGTTTTCCTCGCTTCTGGCAGATGGCGCGGTCACTGGTACACAGCTGATCGTTAAAAAAACTGTTTTCTCGCGGTCGCAGATATGTGACTGATACAAAAAATAGATAAAAACAATCCTTGATGCGGATTTTATATCATGTTAAAATTTCGACTCAATCGGTGCAGAACTTTTTGAGTTTTTGAAGCGTACACAAACCAACAAAACATTTTTATATATATAGATATAAATTTAAAATAGTACCTTAAAAACCTCTAAAGGAAAATGATTATGCTGTAGATTTCAAGCCAGTTAATAGTGCTGTAAAATATTTTCAAATTTTCAAGGCTTGCGTTTTTGATGAAATTCAAAAACACGTAGATGACAAAGTAATTATTACAATGAACTTTATATTTAAAAAAAGTGTGTAAAAAATATAATAATTGAAATACTAATGACAATACTAATGCAAACATTCATAGATTGATTGCTGTCTTAAAGCGTTTTAAATGAAGCTATTTTTTGTGATTGATTTAGGATTGCATTGAATACTTGGTCATTATTTGTTCAATGTGTTTTTTTTATACAACTAGATGACAAACAAGCTGACGGCCCAACTGATGGTAAGCGGTTACCGCCGCCTATAGATATCTGCAATAACAAGGAAAAATCACTTGATATTGCAGGTGCGTTGTCATCCTGAGGCCTAAGATGAAATGCCGTCCATGCTACCTTTCCTTCAATCCGAAACACAGCGAACTGTTTTACGGCTGTAATAAGAAAGGCGGTGGTACCTACCCAGACGACCCTACATATGGGCCTACCACTTAGTGAAGTGATTATGAGTGATAGTAATGGTTTTGATATCTTTGATTGCTTACCAATATATTATCCTCATGATGCTCTGTCTTCGAATCTCTTGATTCAAGTATCATCCTCCGTAGATTTCTAGAACATCTCCATTCATGAAAAATTTTGCAACTATATTGTATGATAATAAATTTTGGTCTTTTTGTTGGTTTTACAGTACAAAATCCGTGACTCTACACTTCTGGTTAAAGCTATTGTCGCTGTAAGCTTTGTGGTGGCACTGTTCTTCATGCATTCCATACCTGAGCTAAGTAAGTGAATTTTCTAGATGGACCTACATTTTATAATTTTTCCTTCACCAACGAGCTAAACTAAATAATTATTTGAATTAAACAATCAATTAGTAAAGTAAATTTCATCTTTGTTGATCTCTAAGATTTTTGTTATGGTATTTGCGAACATCACGGCCTCCTGCAGACTTTTTATTAATGAAGAATGGTCATTTTTTGATAGTTTTAGATAGGTAATCCCAATATCAATCTCTGAGATACACTTATTTTCAATGGCTTCCTGAAGAAACCGCCTTATTTTCGCTTGCGATCTTCCGGATGAGTGGTAACCTGTATTTTGCTTATGAATCATGCGATCGACAGTTTTCGAAGCGGATAACTTTTTATCTATTTGAAAAATTTAAGCAGATAACTTTTTATCTTCTTCAAAAATTGTGGATCGGATGATTCATGAGCGAAATATAACTCCGTATTTGTCATGAAATAGTTACATAAAGATAACTAATCCTTATGTGGTTGACTCAGGCTCTTACCAATCGGAACTGTTGGTAGTACTCATCTATTTTATATATTTTAAATATAAAATTTTAATATATAAATAAAAATTATATAATTTTTATTTAAGATCGCGTCTCCTTGGGTTGGACAGCGTTGCTTGGAGCAATACTGCTTCTTATGTTAGCTGACCGAGAAGAATTGGAACCCATACTACACAGAGTGGAATGGTCAACTCTACTCTTTTTTGCCGCTCTTTTCGTGCTTATGGAGGTAGTTTTTTAATATGTAAATTTGTACGTACCTATAATTTTAATAATAATTATATAAATGACGTTGCCTACCTTTTCCTTCGAAATAGAAAAGGCAGTGGTGACTACACTGACCAGAAAGACCCAGACAATTTTGTTTAAATCTGCATTTGTCCAGAACTAATTTTGAAGTGGTTCGGCCTAACCTCATATTTAAAAAAAAATATGCTCGTTTTCAATAACATTTGCTTAGCGTGAAGAGTCTCTTAGCGATTTTTAGCTCAGCTACCTAAAGGAGATAGAAAGAGATGAAAGGCGGTAAGAGTCACCTAAGACATTGCTCGTATTATACCTGTTTCATTTTGTTTTAGGCTTTTTCGAAGCTAGGGCTCATAGAGTTCATTGGAGGTGTCACGGAGTCATTAATCTTAAGCGTGGATGAAGACGCGAGACTCGCTGTAGCTATACTGCTTATGCTATGGGTTAGTATCTCAACCTCGTTTATGTTCTAGTATGGCCTCCCACTGGATGGACAGACGACCTGCACGCGTAGCACAAGGAACACAAGAAGCTCGAGAAACGTTTTGCTTTTACCATAACGGCCATTTTTCTCGGGATATGACCGATATACAAGTGATCTTAAGAATGATCCCAAAGTGTGGGAAGCTGGTGCTTCCGATAGGCTTAAGATTAAACCTGTGCTACAGGTCACCAGCCCTGCCCCCGCAGTAGGATGCATTTTCAAATAGTTGAGGAAATTTCTAGTAATCTTTAACAATGAAAGTGAATTAATAAAACTAAAAAAAAGTGACTGCAGAGAGTATTGTCGTGACGGCATGTACAATACACTTGTGTAATTTGAACTTCAAATTGGAATTAAGTTATTTATCCAAAAAGTAACTGTATTAAAAAGAATTCGAGAATCATTCCAAAAGTTTGTTGTCTCTGTATTAAACTTAATTTGGTCATCACTTTTACAGTCTTCTTTACCACAACATCACGCTCAATTAATTCAGTACCTAACTCGTTACTTCCTCATATCTCCAAAACTTAGAGTTCTATACCAACAAACACGTGTTTCATTCTACTTTTAACATGAATTCCTTAGAGAGGCGTGGAACGGAACTTTAAAGATCGGCAAAGTGGAGGTGGTTGAAAAAGTGTGCTTTAATAACCACTTTAAGTATACATAATGTTCATTTTATTATCACTTTCTACTTATTTATTACTACAACCGTATCTGTAAATTTACAATTATTTGTAGTAATAACAAGAGACATTAAATTATTCATTTATTATTCATTTACATTGTTATTATTGATTGTAATGTTTATAATATTTTGTAACAGTAGCAATTTCTAGTAAACAAAGATGGCGCGATGTCTTTACCGGAATTCGTGAAAAATAATAAATTACACAAACATATTTTATTTTATTATAATTTATTGCTTTCTTTTATATTCTTAACAATTTGATAATAATTTATAGGTAAGTATTTGAACTATGTTTATTTTCTATCAGACTCGTCTTACTACCTCTCAGTTGGTGTTGAGCCATTTGCTGTGATTTGTATTAAAAAAGTTGATATGCCGAAGTGGAGAACGAAAGATGAAGACGTTTTAATCACTAGGAGATCCAATAAACTTATTAAACTACATAACAATGAGTTGGACTTTATTTGTTCTAGAATTAATACAATAATGTTCCCCTCAATCAGGTGTCAGGTCTGACGTCAGCGTTCGTGAACAACATCCCTCTAACAACAATGATGATTAGAGTAGTGACGTCGTTGGGCTCCAATCCTCATCTGAATCTGCCTATGGCGCCTCTGGTGTGGGCGTTAGCTTTTGGCGCCTGTTTGGGAGGTATGTTTCATTAGACTTTAGGGTAATATTTCTAGAAGAGTTTATTTGAGAAGTACAACGTTGAAATACGCCATGACGATCTTGGAAATCTTTAGAGGAGGCCTTTGTCTGGCAGTGCACGTCTTTCCGCTGAATTGATGATGATGATGATGATCGAAATAATGATTATTTTACGTATTTTCGTGGTATACATTACCGGGATTTAGGTGGGTGCCTCGAACGCATTTTTCATCGGTAGTATTTTTCCCATAATCGCATTTTGCCACGATCGTGTTTTGTCACATAAAGCAGGTAATTTGACTTACAGTATGTTGTCTGATTCGCTTTTTAGTCTATAAATAATTTGCCTAACAGCATAGTCTTATATGCTTTTTGCCCTACTGTAAATTGAATGATTGCAATTTGTTTTTCTCTTTACGTGTATCACCCTCATAATATATTAAATATTTAAAAACAGGCTATTAAAGTTACTTTTCATGAAAATTAAAATTTTATATTGTTTTCGTCATTTTAACCTACAGTCATCAACAGATACAGACGAAGAGCCCAAAAACATTGACACACTTATTCTCTTGAATATGCGTTTATGACTAAATGCAGCTAGAAAAACTGAGATTATGAAATGGGAGACTAAGGTAAAAATCGATTATACATAAAACACCCGTGACAAAACACGATCGTGGCAAAATGCGATTAAAGAAAAAATCCTACCGATGAAAAATGCGTTCTAGGCACCCATCTACCAAACCATTACCGGTATCCTATACTGTATCCTACTAAAAGACTATTGTCCATAGCAAGGCTAAACTTGCTATCACTCCGGAAGGAATCCGCTTACGGACCTACCTGGTCCGTAAGCGGATTGGTTGGCTGCTGGTTGGCTTCCTTCTCCCTTCCTTCCTCCTCCTTGTTTTCTTTTGGCAAAATATTGGAGAATGATAGATGAGGAGAACCTGTATCTGTTATATTATTATAGGAATGATGCTATAATATACTTATAAAAAAATCTAAAATCCAGTTCAAATGCACCACTCCAGACTTTTAAATGTTTGAAAATCGTCCAAATTCCGTTTGTGCGAAAATAAATTTCAGAAATAAGGAAAATTCCAATGTACCTTAACATCTTTTTTTTCAGGCAATGGCACTTTGATTGGAGCTAGTGCTAACGTCGTTTGTGCTGGCGTAGCAGACCAGCATGGCTACCGGTTCACCTTCATGGAATTCTTCAAAGTCGGGTTTCCTGTGATGATTGGGCATTTGATTGTGGTTTCCGTATACTTGCTGTTATGTCACTGCGTTCTCACTTGGCATTAGGTTACTTAGTAAATAGATTACGTCACTGGACACTAAGCTATGTTTTTGGTGTCATTGAGACTAGGTTGTTTGGAGACAAATATTACTTACGTTAATGTACTTGTACGAACGAAATTAAGGTTGTCTCAAAATCAAACTACTGCTGTTGACTGTAGGTACTTATACCGTCATGATATTTGGGCAAACAACTGAGCGAGGCGCGGCGGGAACCTTTATCAACGCTAATAGTTTACTGAGAATTTACCCTAACTAAGGAATCATTTTGTACACCTTTCCCCTACTGCCCTGCTTCAATCCGATTATATCGTTTTGAAAGTACTTTTTTAGTTTTATTGAAGTCTTTCCCTATTTATTATTTTAAGATAAGCTTTTACTAGATATATGAAATCTCACTAATCACTGACAGAATCGAAAACCTTTGAAAAACTCTTTTTTATACAGTTAAATGGCAAAAAGCTAGTGGCCGATAGACACCTGCAATGCAAATGAGGAAAAAGTTACTTGGTATTGCTGGTGCGTTGTCATCCTGAGGCCTAAGACAAAATGCCCTCCATGCCCAGTAATTTCACTGGCTACCTTTCCCTTCAATCCTAAACTGTGAACTGTTTCAACGTTGAAATAAGAAAGGCGGTGTCACCTACCCAGACGACGCTACATACGGGCCTACCAGGCTCTCCACTCCGATCAACTAAACTGATCAACTGAAACGGATCAACTAGGTATTTTTTGTTCCTAACGAATCAACCATTAAATTGATCCGATAGAAACATTTATTATTCTTCTTATTTATTCCTAACTTCACGATATAAAACGATTTATTCCATTAATCCCCACGTCAAATCCCCACCAGTGGGGATAATTTTTTTTCCAGAAATCCCCACTAGTTAAATAAACTCATCTTAGTGGGGATTTTCGGAAAAATAAGGAACAATTCCCACCAGATTTTAAGTTTATCTTGAGTTTATTTTACAAACAGGAAAACTTTGTTATAAACAACGTAAACAATAATAAAACAAACATTACTGACCCACCATTACCCCTAGCCATACCCCTGGGGGAAGGGTGGGACTGAACCATACCACTGTAGTGCTGTGCACTATATGTTTACAGGTTTTGTTTTTCCAAATATTACGAACCTGGTGTTAATAGCATAATTCTTTATTTTATTTTATAATTGTTTCTAATTAAACTAAACCGACAATGCGACAAAGATTTCTTAAAGTAATTCAGTCCGTTGATTCATTTGATCCGTTGACACCTAATATACTCGTATTTATATTTCCAATCTGAAGCACCAGGCTACCATAAGTATATCAGAGGTTATTTATTGTACCCCTACGATTACTATATAAATATAGTAATATAAGTTAACATTATTATATCAATAAAATTATCAGTATGCTAAACATCTCCTACATAGATATGGTAGCCTGGTACTTCAGGGGATGATCCAGCTACATACATACGATATTTCGATTGAGTTATCCTCACTTCTAAATATAATGACAATATTGACCATTTCTAGTAAGTATCTGTTTTTTTTTCTATTTTTCCATTAAATCCCAGCACCCAGCACTACTAACGGTGGTATGGTTCGGTCCCACCGTACCCCCAGGGGTAGGGCTAGGGGTATGGTGGGTCCGCAGCGGAAACAAACTTGCAAGGAGTTATAGGTGTCAACAGACTCCCTAATGTCACAAATAAAACCTATTTAAAAATTATATGACGTCTTTGTATTTCCGTATTGAACAGTACTTTACTAAATTACAAGCTGATCTGAACAACGGGAAAAAAATCCCGTTGGTCAGATTAGTCTGACCAACAATCTGACCAACGGGAAACACTCAGAATTCTTGCAAGGTATAAAAGAGTATTTTTTATAAGGATGTTAATGTTTTTGAAAGTGTAAAACCATATTATGAACTAATATAGACCATGTTTTAGTTTACTGACGTATTGAAGGCACCACCCTAAAGAACTACGTAGGATATGCCCTTGGAATGCATTCGCAATCTTAAAACAACAAAAACAGTAAATAATTCATTTAATTTATAAAATAATACGCAATCACAATAGATAAAAATATTAACAAGTACTTTAGAATTGTTATATGATAGATAAAACGAACTTAAAATACAAGGAAATAGTATGTTATCCTTATTTGAATATTTCTCACTATGCTTCTTAAAAATGTAAGCATACCTAAATTTGTAAATATTATTTTATGTCAATGCAAAATGAAAAAAGGTAGGTCTTCAAATTGGGTACCCATGCACTCAATTTAATTTAACTATCACATTCCTTACGATAGTATAAATTATCAATAATTATGTTTTTTTAGCCACAAAGGTAGAAAGGAGTTTACGTCCTATTTAATTAATATTCAATATTATCTCATTTAAGTTATTTTTCAATAAAAATAACTTAAATGTTATTTTAAATAAACTCTTACGCATAAAAGATCCCAAATGAATCGAAGTGCACTGTCACCTGTGGTCATGGCCCCGCAATAAGATATATCTATAATCGCTGTATATATCTAATATTTAAAATAGTGTTTTTTTAGAAGCAGATAGATATCCAGATTTTAAAACGTGTTCCATAAAAAAAACGTTGTTTATAAGGAGAACGTTGTTCGATTTGATATGTGTAACGATATGACCAAAGCTGGTCATTTTCATATTCTTTTCTTTATAAAGGAATAAGAAGAATCATTTGAAATATTAATAATTAATTATTTATAATATAAAGAACAATGGTCATTTTTGTTTCCCAAGAAAATTGTGAAAAGATTTTTTTAATAATAGTATTTCTGTAAAACGAAGGAACACTATTGTCAGACTTTTAGATAAGAATTTTTAGAAATTTATTTAATTTAGCACTTTGTGATACTGATTAAAATATTTGCACTGTTTCAGAAAAGCAATTTAATACTACAATAATAGAGCCGTATATTGTTTGTGGCAAAACTTAAATCTTTGACAAGTAAAAGGCGACTCTAAATTTGCAGTAATAAGGTTGCTTTTCTAAAACATCAGATACAGAGCACTAAAAAACAACAGTAGTTTCACGCTTTTCTAACTATTATTGTATTTTAATGATTAATTTTTAATGTTTAATTTGTAACTTAAACAACAAAAAAACCTATTTTGCTTTTGTGACCACGAACAGTTTTCAATGTGTTAATTAGTTATGTTCTCATGTAAGTGAAAATGTAATGTCTTTATGAGAATAAAATTCTTTAAACTTAAACTTAAAAAAGATCAGATAATTATTTTGCTGACTGTACTGCTACAATACAACGATTCTAACATGAGTTTTCACGAGGTTTCTCTTAAACAGACATGAAAAAAAAACTAGTGCAGTTCCTGTTTATAAGGACCAATCTATGTATGAAAATGACCACCGTTCATTAAAAACTTAAATTACTTATATTTAACCTAAACTTACATTTGAATACTGGTCCGTATTATATTTAACACACATTAAAATATGCAATAATATTGAATCTGTCACGATTATTTAACTTATTAAATAATTATAACAATTATACTTTTGATGAATTTTTTTAATGATATTTGTGTTCGTTGAGCCCAAGTCTTTTTGTACAGTGAAACCAATTTAACTGTAGTGCGGCCAAAAGCGGAACTACTGACGCCATTTTGAAAACGCCATTGTATTGTTGTCAGTCGATGTACTCTTTTCTGTTCAATCGAGGATTCTTGTTTTTCTGTATATTGCGAACAGTAAAAAGGCACATGTTTAATATTTTATCATGTAGTTACGAATATTTAAAAGGGCTGAAGTGCTTTATTTCTGAACTAAGTGGCAACTTTTCCGGAAGTGGCGCTATCCCTTATTCTACAGATAAAATGGTGACACTGTATGTCTAATGACTCGTATTGTCTTGTAAACGTTATAGCTGTCTTGCTATTATAAATTTTTAAAACCATCAAAGACGAATCTGCTTATTTTGTATCGTAATTCGATTATTATTAACTTTAATAATGAGAAATAAATTACCTAAAATAAGAATTATTTACGGGATATTTACCATGTAACTTTATAGTTGTGAGTTCCCGATCAGTCCCGTCGTCGATCGTCCCGTATCAGTGCCGCGAGTCGATACTGTGAGTGTTGTGTGTCGGGAACCAGTTTGTGTTAGTAGTGAGACTGAGTCCAGTGGTAGGGGCATCGATCGTAGCAAGCGTCAACGAAAGAGGGTAGATCGATATATCTGCCCGCAATGAACTTGACTTCTACTCGCAGCTTCAGCAGTCTACCCGTGATCATGGCGCATGCAACTGCGCCGAAATATCGGGAACTCACAACTATAAAGTTACATGGTAAATATCCCGTAAATAATTCTAATTCAAATGTTAATAACCATGAAAGTATAAAGTGCTATACCTAAAATAAGTGTCTCAGCTGATGCTTGCTAGCATACTTATCTCAAAATTATATTTTGTTAACGCTATATTTTGTTCAGTGATTTTAATCATGGCTTAATATTTGTAGTTACTCGTACCTTAATCTATTAAAAAATAGTTAATATAACATATAAAATAGCTATAATAAATATAAAATAGCTATAACAATTGTCTTTTATTACAATGGCAATAATTACGATAAATACTTACACACTATAAGTATACATAAAGTTATTTATATCACACAAATATTGGCTTACTCAATGGGCTCTATTCTGGATACACTTTCACTCTGTATGAATAGGAAAAGGATAGAAAATACTTCATCAGTCTAATTACTGAATTTATTACAGACCATTTTAGAATGCGCGTAAAATGTTGTACGGTTGTAACACAGAAAAATTAAATTTTTACGAAAATTTAACACTTTATTCAAGCTATTTGCCATCTTTTCCTATCCATATCGAAAGAAAGAGGCGAATTAAATTTATATTTCGTTAGTGCAATCTAGAATAAGGCCTATTGGCTGATTGAGGGTAAAAAATTGTAGTAAATTGAATTTTTATAATTAGAACACAGAACATTTAATGGCTCCTGATGCGCAGGCGCAGGTACTCAGGACGCCGTCGATTTTTGTTGAAAATAGCGACTCGACGACTTGTAGTACAGTCGACCACAGAAGTAGCTGAACACTTTAGTACCATATCACACCGATCTTGTGCACTTTATAGTCGCTACCGTACTATATTGACGCTAGAGTCATTGTGACATAGTACTAATGTGTTCAGCTACTTCTGTGGCCGACCGTACCTACATCATAATATGAATTTAAACGATCATCATCACCAGCCTATATACGTCCCAGTGCTGGGCACAGGCTTTCCTATATGGGAGAAACACATGAGGAGTTTGGGCCATAACACCACCACGCTGTCCCAATGCGGGTTGGTGGGTTGAAGCGGTTGCAGTAACAACCGGGACCAACGGCTCAACGTGCCTTCCGAAGCACGGAGGAGCTCGAAATTAGAAATTTGCGTTGACCCATCCCGGGACCGACCATAGCGAAAGTTGCTTTGTTTTTCGTATCGAAACCAGAGCGCTCAAACCACTACGCCACCAAGCTCCTCAGCTGAGCTACTAATTTAAAATACCTAATGCAAACGATATTTTTGAAAGTTTTCTGCTTTTTATTGTTTCATATTGGAGCTGAAACATGCAGCTAAGGTCGCTGTGGTTTTCACTGGGTGGAAGAGAGATAGCATGTACATAACAGATAAAAAATATTTGTCACAATAATTTTTCCAAATGCTTTCTTATGTAGTATTCTCTTATATTTTTGCGAGCACTGCACATTTAATATAAAACCACTTTACATGATTTACATTAGGTAGTAATTAGATGTTACATTATTATTTTACACCCGACGTTTCGATTACTTTCAGCGAACTTTGTCACGGGAAGACTGAAAAAGGCAGTTGTCTTTGATAAGTTTATAAGTTAACTACCGTCACATTGTGTTCTTGTATATTTTGAGCGGTCCGATTCACGCATACGGAGCTCACAGTGTCAGTTTGTCGGACAGCGTGAGGACGGGCTTGGGACTTTATTATTCGCATGATGGGATCAAGCTGGTGGTACACTCCAACCATATTCTTTCACACACAAAATGTAGCACAAAGTGACGGTAGTCAACTTAAAAGCCAATCAAAGGCAACCGATATCTTGCTGTGACCACCAGCGCTATGAAGTAACAAAACGTCGCGTATATAAAAAATAATGTAACATATAATTAAACGCGTGTTATATCCGGTAAATTAGTTTTATTTCAAATGCTATCTTATGGCTTGTTATATAATAGGTATACCTATTTCTTTATTTTTATTCTTCAACATCATAACAATAGTAATTGAGACCATTTCGTCTTCTTATTATTATAAAATAATGTCTTTTATACATATATATTATTTAATATAAAATATACTTTGTGTAACACTCTTTGAAAAATATATTTAAGTACCAACAACATGACGAGTTTAATCGTCTTTTTAGGGGGAATTTTATTTCCCATTTTTGCAACTACAAAAATCAACTGGCTACCATATGGTTCAAAAGAGTTATTATGAAAAGAGTGGGTTGGTATCTTAAGACTAAAAACTCAAAATGACAAATTGCAAAATGACGATATCATAGGAAGGTATGATCATAAAATGACTATATCGTAAAAAGGTATGATCCTAAAATGACTAATGACTAAATCGTAAAAAAGTATGATCATAAAATGACTACATTTTAGAAAGACGATTATAAGATGACTACATCGCAGAAAAGTATGATCATAAAATGACTACATTTTAGAAAGATGATTACATTGCAGACAAGTATGATCATTAAATGACTACATTTTAGAAAGATGATCATAAGATGACTACATCGCAGAAAAGTATAATCATAAAATGACTACATTTTAGAAAGACGATCATAAGATGACTACATCGTAGAAACTATAATCACAAAAGACTGTATTTTAGAAAGATGATCATAAGATGACAACATCGCAGAAAAGTATGATAGTAAAATGTACCTTATGATCATCTTTCTAAAATATAGTCCTTTTAGAAAGATGATCATAAGTTACGTTTTAATAAATACATGACCAAAAATTACGATATCATTTTATTTATTGATTGTGAAATTGGTGTGTGTCTCTAATATTATTTTATTGTTTTCTAAATCGATATTTAAGGCATTGGCATCAGGCAATAACATTATCTAGACATGCAGTGCACCGCTTTTTGAGTTTTCTGCTTGGGGGTAAGCAAGTAAAGAAAAAAATGCCAATTTTTGCGGGTAAAGAATGCCATTAGGCGTTATGTCATACATTTTTATTATTGTGCAATAAAGTAAAAAAATAAAAAAAATACTTACCCATTATTAATTATGAGTACTAAAAATATAAATAGAACTGTCAAACTCACACCACTTAATTAGCCATAAGCATCGTGTGTTACGAATACTAGATAACGGTGAAATATTGATTAGTAAATGATATTTATTTAAATCACGATATACAGGGTGGCACATTTAGATCGGTCACTATGGGAAAGTCTGAAATTATAAGACATACGAAAATCTCTTCTTAGGAACCATATCATCGAATTTAGTAAAAAGAAAAACTGCATTCAAACATTTTAAAAAAAACGTGCACTCAGCTCGCAAAAATAGTGGTAATTTCGAATACTTACTAAACTATTTAGTTTCAAAACAATAATAAAAGTAATAATGTCAGTAAGTAAGTATGTTCAGTAATGCATAGTTGTATAACTGTATAACTAACCCTAACAGTCCATGGTTGGTCTACTCCCCCACTAAATTCCGAGTGACGTCATCACGGAAAATAAACGGACATGCGAACAAATTACTGTTCATATAGTTCATACAAACACATGGCCCTACCGGAATTCGAGCTCGGGTGCGACCTTCATTTAATAGATAGTGGTACGAACACTTAACCAGTTATCCATTATAAATTCAGAAATTTTCAAAATCTCTGCCCATTTTTAACCCTCGACGAAAAAAGAGGGGTATAACACCCCTAAGAGGGGGATATAAGACAGTTTGACGTGTTTGTCTGTGTATCTGTCTGTGGCATCGTAGCGCCTAAACGAATAGACCTATTTTGATTCGGTTTTTTTCGTTTTAAAGCTGATGTGACTGCAATGGTTCTTAGCTATAATTTATGAAGTTCAGGCGTTTGATGACTATCAGCTCATTTTGTACATGATAATCGGGTTTCACTAACTTTTATAGATCCGATTGATTTGAAATTTGGTGTACTGTCACTTCGGTGACATTCCCATGACATACTATCCTAGAGCTGATCCTATACCATCAAAAACTCTGCGAAATGCTTAAGCTCAGGAACTTACAGCAGATATAGCGTGTTTGGGCTCTTATGAATAGTCTCAATGAGAGGGTGTTAGATGGCGGTTACTTAAAATTTTTAATTTTGTAAGTATTTTGTTTTTTTTTGCTTCTTAAGATCTAGTCTGCCGTGCTATTTTGCGTATAGTCTATAAGATACCAACCCAAGGAATTCACAGCACACATTGTGATAACGTGACACAAAAATACTAGCTCGAAAGACGTCAGTGCCACGTAAATACTACGTGACAGAACGCTAAGTACATGGACGCAACGATCAGGTTCCCAATCATGATCGGGAAGCCGATCTTCAAGTACTGGACGAACGAGAACCGGTAGCCGTGCTGCTCCGCCACTCCTGCGCAGACCACGTTGGCGCTGGCGCCTATCAACGTTCCATTACCTGAGAAGTTAATAATAATATTACATAATATTCTTTTCATCCCCCCATCTCGGAAAGAGATATTTTTGCTCTTCGAAATCTGAGTGCAAAAGCCGTTTTTATCTGCTAGAGGATAAAGTAAAATTGAATTTAGAACATCGTGTGCACTAAGTTTGTGAATTCAAAACATTATTAAACCTCTTCACTTCTAGCTCCATGGTGCCGAATTTATCATACAACCTTTTTTAACTTGTTAAAAACTCAGACTCGGCTCATTCTTGGTGTACTTTTTCTTTAATTTGCCTGCCATATTCTTTTCACGACATATAACCATAGGTTTAAAACCAAAAACTTGAAAACAATTAATAACCCTAAAATAAGTGATTCTAGGGTCGAAGAAGTTTATTTGACGCCAACAGAATTGACTGAAACTGTTAATAATGCGCAAATGTTTCTTTTTTTGACATTGAGTAATTTCCTCGTTGAGGTGGGATGAAAAGTAACGTGTTGCACTCGAGTGCAAAGATTTTTCACCATGTGCTCTCTTGATTCCCTCGCTAACGCTCAGGATTCTAATTTTAGAATCCGTCGCATGCTCGGTCCTCAAAATTGAGCACGCAGTTGAAAAGCTACTTTGCACTCTTGTATAACAAATAACTATTATTGCACATAAGATAGTACTAGGTATGCATACAAACATCCAAGACTCGTGAACAAATGCTCGTACTCATCATATAAACGTCCTAATACTGATGTGCGTTCCCATTGACGGTCCACTTTGGAATTTTGAGCTTTTGAATGTGTCAGCCATTAGTAAAAGTTCTCAAACGATTGTAAATTCAATGTGTAATTTGTAAAAGTCGGCACTCAAAAGTTATATTCGGTTAAAGATGGACCCCCAGTCGTGACAGGTATCCATAATTAATAATCTACCTAAAATTTACAACTGTTGTAAATGGCTACTCTTAGTCAAAGAAATGTAAAACTAATTTCATTAATTGTCACTCCTTCCTGCTAAGTCACAAATTAGAGGTTGAATTTACAATCGTTTGAGAACTTTTACTATAGGCTGACACATTTAAAAGCTCAAAATTCCAATGTGGACCCTCAATGGGAACGCACATCTAATACTGGGCACAAGCCTGTCATACATGGGAGAAACACACGAGGAGGGCCATAACACCATCACGCTGGCCCAAAGCGGGTTGGTAGGTTGCAGTGACAACAGGGACTAACGACTTAACGGGTAATCACGAAGCACGGAGGCGGTAACCCAAGACATTTTATGAACGGAAGATTATTTTTCTCGCTAAGCTCTTCCAGCCTATTCTCCAACTCCCTGGGAAAAAAGGGGCACCTACAATGTGGGGTTCTAGTCCACTAAACTCCTCAGCGATGTACTTCTTTGCTACGTCTGCCGATAGCCCGAAAATTTGCGGCCATAAGTGTGGGCATAAGTCTGACCGGTATCGGTTGCAGCCTTTAAAGGAGGCTGAAAATGACCCTCATAATCCAACGAAAGCCCCACGAATGTAACTTGACCTATTTCTTCCATCTTGCCAGTGTTACTCACCCCCAAGACAGGCGCCGAAGCTCAAGGCCCAGGCCAGTGGAGCCAGGGGCAGCCCCAGGCCTCTAGGGTCAGCCAGCGTCGACATCACCCTAACCATCATTGTCGTCAGAGGTATATTGTCGACGAAAGCCGATGCTACACCTGACACCTGTCAACCAAATTTAGTTACTGTTAGATCACTGTTGTGCTTATTCTGTACCGTCGACAGCATATCAAGAGTAACAGTTTGACGGTGATGAGATCTTGCTACGTTCATAATAAAGGCAGCTTTCGTTCTGCAACTGTCACATGTGCTGTTTATAATCAAAGTTCAAAGTTTTTTTTTGCTCACTAAATGTTCATTGCATCTATATATACATTTATAGAGGCACTTAAAAGTTAGCTACCGCAAGGTGTTGCAAATTTGACGACCGCAAGCCGTTTTTTGTAAGTTCTTACATAAAATAACAAGAATTATAATATTGTAAATATTACTAATTAATACAATTCATAACAGTCAAATTTATTTGTAAGGAAAAAAATATTTAAATTTTAAATCTCATATAAGGACATTATAAATTTAACAATCTATGTGACATAAAATATCTTCATAATAAAAAACAAACATATTCCATATTAGGTATTTTAAAATAATTTCTAATATTATATTAGAAATTATTTTAAAATAATGTAGTCATGTACCTAATAACTTTAACAACCGGGACACTTTTTTTTATTTATTGTTAAGTTTTTTCATTTAAATATTCAGATACAGAGTAAAGGCACTTAGAAATCAAGTAGCTTAAATAGTTTTTTAAAAACGATTTAATGTTTCGTAATTTTTTAAAGTGAGATTTTGACCGCCATATAGTAAGGCTACTCTTTCATTCCAATCGGACAAGAAAGAGATAGAAGACTGGTAAGCTAATCAGTGCCCCTAGCACGAACATTCGTTTCGTGTTCTTATCGTCTCGTTAGGTTTGTACGAAATTTCGAGTAGCGCAGGCCTACGAACGTTTTCGTAGCGGCATCGAGGGTGACAATAGAATTTGTATGGAAAACATGGGATATACAAGGAGTCCATGACGTCATTTTTGAATTTCTGTCAAAGATTCGATAGCCGTTCGAAAAGTTTAATGCTATCATCATCTCGAAGAGATGTTTTATATTCTAGGCCATGTGTAAACTATCACAAAAAATCCGGAAGAATCTCCTGAATCCGGGAAAAATACTAATAATTTAATTTTCATGTAGGTAAGTATAGTACACTTAAACAAAATTTTAAATTATTCATTTATTACCCAATAAAGCAATATGGCGAGCGACATACAAGTCAACTAAACCTAACCAAAGTGACATAAGCACCATGACGAATATTTGGCTGTGTTTCAGTTTTTTCTATAAAAAATATTGTTTAAAGAAAGGTAAAAAAAAATGAACAATTGAAAGCTGTTCTGCATATTTTGCCTAATTTTAAGTATAGTGTATTTGATCTTGCCGGGACTCCATACATTTCTGAAACAACTCCTTTCGAATGTTCGTGCTCGTAATAATATATCAACCTTTTATCTGTTACCAGTAACAAACATTTACCTATATCTTCTATATATATAAAAATGTTATATTGGTTTGTGTACGCTTCAAAAACTCAAAAAGTTCTGCACCGATTGAGTCGAAATTTTAACATGATATAAAATCCGCATCAAGGATTGTTTTTATCTATTTTTTGCATCAGTCACATATCTGCGACCGCGAGAAAACAGTTTTTTTAACGATGCGCAATGTGCCACTGCGAAGCGTGGCAGGGTACAGCTAGTTAAAAATAAAATTAATAATACATAGCAGCAGCATGGGGTCGGCAACGCGGAAGTGAATACCCATGTAAATTGTACAAAACTAAATTCTGTAGAACGAGAATGGGTCGTGATGTCGTGATTCACCTGCTATTCGTTTAGCTCGTCTGTATAACAGTCTGACTAAAAAGTTACCAGAGCTGGATGTTCACTTTCAAAGCCTTACCAAATTCATTAGTATTCTTAAGTGTAATGACCTCAGTACCTTGGACTGCGTGTAGTTGTTCTTTCGTTCAATCTATGTTTTTAATCATTTTTAAGATTAAGTAAGTATAGCGCAATTGTATTGCTTGCCTAAGCTATTCATTATTACCAACTGTTTGATCGCATTTGAACACACTATTGATAGTTAGTAAGTTATATGCATGGTGTGGTTACCTGTTAGTGTAAGAGCAGTTAGCTTTAAGCCACTTAGTGTAATATTTAATATAAGTATTGCTGTTACTTAAGTTGGTAATCCAATAAATAAATAAATAAATAAATAAAGTGTACCATCAGGTGGGCCGTATGCTTGATTGCCACCTTACTGGTATAAAAAAATGGACAGTAGTTTTTTACTTACCCACAATACTAGCATGAGGGCAACAGCCAGCCTTGATTCCTCGTTGACTGACAGAATGACAGCCTCCGTCATCTTCCCGATCCAAGCGATCAAACCTAACTTTGACAGGGCCTGAAACAGTGAATATCATTCATATAGTAGTATGTCGAATCAGCGTTTCTGTTTTGTGAACATATCCTAATAAGGCTAAGGCATTAGCAAGCCAGGCTATGCTAAATGGTGTCAGAATTTAAAACATCGCCAATACTCTCTCCTTGTCCGACACGGTTTTACTTATTGTAATTAGCATCCAATGCATGCTCAATCGATCCAGTGTTGTCAGAACAAAAACTTTGTGTATTTTTTTTATTTGAGGCTTTGAAACGTGTGGTGGCAACTACAATAAGTAAAACCGTGTCGGACAAGGAGCTTCGTATAATTAAGATTGAACTTCAATTATGTAAGTTCGTTTAATCTTATAATAATATCTTTATTAATTACTTAATTCGACGAATATTTAGATAACTTTTATACTATCTGATTGCTTAGGCATGGCATGTTTCGGTAGAATCGCTTTCATCGTTCCAATATTTTCGACTTGAAAGTTTGTATGACAAGCCGTGCAAGGTACGTGCTCTTAAAAATACTTTTTTTATACAAAGCACGGCAGATGCAGACTCAAAACCACCTGATGTGAAGCGGTAAGAAAAGTCCATATGCGAAGACAGATAGTGCAGTTTAGAATTTAATTTGACTAAGGGCTGATTTTTCAATCCCCAGATAATTTTTATCTAGAGAATAATTTTGGTGGTTTGACAGATTTCCTATAGAATAACTGTCAAACTTATTCTCCAGATAAATCTTATATGGGGATTGAAAAATCTGCCCTAAGATAATGGCGAAAAAAAAGGTAAAGAGCTCGATGCCGTATTGGTTTGAGCGCTCTGGTTTCGATACGAAAAACAAAGCAACTTTCGCCATGGTCGATCCTGGGATGGGTCAATCAAAGTGTGTTATCTCGAGCTCCTTCGTGCTTCGGAAGACACCTTAAGCCGTTGGTCCCGGTTGTTTCTGCAACCGCTTTAACCCACCAACCCGCATTGGGTCAGCGTGGTGGTGTTATGGCCCAAACTCCTCATGTGTTTCTCCCATGTAAGAAGGCCTGCCTATAAACCACCAGCCTATAAACGTCCCACTTCTGGGCAGAAGTGGGACGTTTATAGGCTGGTGGTGATGATGATGAAGATAAAGGCAGTGTTACTATACCGAAAAGTTTTCAAGGAACTTACTTCCATAAGCACAAATAATGCGGCGAAGAACAGCAGAGTTGACCACTCGACGCGAGCCAGGATAGGCTCCAAGTCCTCTCTCTCAGCCAGCAGCAGCAGCAGCAAAGCGCCCAGCAGTGCCGTCCAGCCGAGAGACAGCCGCTCTACAGACCAGCAGACAAACTTGAGATTATTTTTTTAATTTTTAGAGCTGGCTATTACATATTGCGTCATTGAATCAGAAATGATGAGATCCGCAGGACAACTAAAATCGCTGACATAGCCCAAAAAATTGCGAGTCTCAAGTGGCAGTGGGCAGGTCACATTGCGAGGAGCACTGATGTCCTCGAGTGGCGGCCGCGTACCGGGAGACGCAGCGTTGGTAGGTCCCCCACAAGGTGGACCGATGATCTGGTAAGGGTCGCGGGAAGCCATTGAATGAGGGCAGCGCAGGACCGATCGGTTTGGAGATGCTTGGGGGAGGCCTATGCAGCAGTGGGCGTCTCGCCGTGGTCGCCGTATGAAGCGGCTGGGCCAGCGTGTTGAGACAATGCAGCGTCTGTTTATGGCCTCTGTATACGTTGACCCTTGGAGAACGTTGTTGATGAGAAGCTTGGTGGCGTGGTTTAATGGCCCCAACTCCTCACGTGTTTCGCCCATGTAGGAAGGCCTAAGCCCAGCGGTGGGACGTAAATAGGCTGGTGATGATGACACGTTGACCCAACACGCTAGCTTAGCGCCTTGGCTCAATGTACAGCGGCTGGTTGGCGATCCAATGCCTTCGGTCAACGTAGTGCTTCAGCACCTTTAGGTATTGATGTATTTCAAAATAATTTTAGAATTTACGTCTCTTACTTTTTTTTTGAGTTTGACTTTTGTATTTTGAGTTTGACTTTTATGACTTTACTGAGTTTCTGTCTTCGTTTTTGAACACTGCGACTCTATGATGTCTTTTGTGCCCTCCTACTTTTAATCTTACTGTCACGCTTAACTGTTTAGTTAATCTCGGACGCGAAATGATCGGGCTCTTTATTGAGTCTGCATAAATCGTAAACGCCCTATTGTAGGGAGGTGCTAGTGTTAAAACCACAGGCATGGAAGTCATTTTAACTATATCCCGCCTCCAAAAACTCCGTCAGCTCTAGTTTGTCTGTTCATTTCGCGGTTGAGCCCTGGCTTTAAGGTAAAAGCATTAGCTGCTATTAGACCCGCACTGCATCTCTGGGAAGAAAGAGCCTGTTGTCTTCTGAATTTCTGATGCCGACCTTAGGGCTCCCTCTGGTTTAGCCATGTGTGTGATAAGCCATAACTTTTTAACTGGTAGTCTAACATTGAATTTGACATTTAAATTTGAGAAAACATATTGTATTTACTTACGTAACTCCGGTATGGCGTGAAGGAAGAACACGACCACGACAAAGAGAACACATATTGCAGACTTCACTAACAGCTGGGTGTCCCGAATGCGGTACTGGAAATAAATATGTTCTTTACTAATATTCTGAGATTATGGATAAATTTCTGTGGTTCGATTGTTTTCATTTAAATGATGAAAATTCAAATACATAAATGCACTATACCACCCGTGGACAATTATTAATTTTTGATCCAACAAAATTGGATTTAATGAAATTCCAGGATTTTCTTGAATGAAACGAGTGAAACTTAAAAGAAAAACATTTTCGCGGATTCTATTCTCGAGTAATTGTCTTAATCTTGCTTTCAGTGAGAAATACATAAGAACAAGAAGTCTTTCGGAAAAGTCTAGTAAGATGGCACTTAATCATCCATACACTTTTGAACTACTTTAGTCTGCACAGCATTAAATTGCTATTTTAGAAAATACTTGCACATAATTTGAGTTTATTTTGGGCACCTTTTGGTTGAGCTCGCTACATCATCGATTCCTTCTCCTCCTCTCTCAAAGCAAGAGTGAGATCAAGAGTAAGCTCATTTAAAAAAGTAAGTCCCGGATAAATGACGTCACCTAGCTCTTATTTTCGTGTTGGATTGTAATGAAATAGTTTAATTTTCTTTTGGTTGGTGCAGACCAGAACAGAGTTGGTACATCCTAACATTTACTGAAATTGTAAGCAAATACCTTTTCTTTCATCTGGGAAAGCATTGCGGTGAAGGTGGGATCAGTTTTAGATGTACCACCTCCAGCCTCTCTCTTTACCAAGGTTGAATTCAATTTGTTGACCTGAAACAAAAAACGAGAAACTTAAAGGCCATCAAGCAAGTTCATGGATTGACTGTTGGTGAGTAAAGTGACTCATCATTATTACACCTTATGATGTCTACTGCTCTAGAAAGTTCCCCTCGATACTGAAATAGAATGGCTTTATTCCGCTTGTAATATCAGTCAGCCAATAAACCATTCTTTCTTCTGTGCTAAAACCTCTAGCATGAGTGACAAGCTGGTACAGGGTCCCTTAGTGACGTTTTGCCTCCATGGCATGTCTGTCTACTCTTACTTTTACTTGCTAATTATTTGAATTAGAGTTATAAACGGGATAATTACCATGTAATTTTATAGTTGGGAGTTCCCGATAACCCGTATATAACTCTAATTCAAATGTTAATAACCATGAAAGTATAAAGTACTATATTTCTAATTATTGTTATCATTCATTTATTTTTTGAAGTAACAACGACTAACTTGTTAGTAGAACTTAGACTATATAGGTGTTGGTATTCATTACAATTAGTATATATTATTTAATATGCATGCTTGTATTGATCGAGGCAGGCAGCCCACAAAAATGAAAAATGAAGGGGCTGTCAAACCTTTCAGGATGTTGTTGGGGTTATGCCACCCTACGCACCAGGGATGCGCATCTCTTGCGAATTATCGTTTTTAATAAAACAGTCTATGAGCGCCTCTGCGAACATACCTGATGCACTACAGTAAAGGGGCAGCCCCATCATCCATCCTAATCCAACGTGCTAGTCGTTGTCTTTAGTTCTCCTATGGATGTTTTCATTGTTTCTATCTCATAATTTCGATAATCAAATTTGAAAGAGCATTTTCATTTTGTGGGGTATTTTGTGCCTCCCGTGGTTTTACTGTTCCCGTAGCTTAAATAGTAAGTGAGCTTGATGTTTTCAAGAGGTTTTTAGCGTAATGTTTTGAAAGCTTTGGCTTAGATTCCGATTTTTGGGCCAGCAAGGTGTAGGCGGCTTGTGCAGTTCCTGAACTGCACTAGCTGTCTTCGCATATGGACTATGTTGTTGTAGAGTCATTTGTCGTGTTTTGTATGAAAAATCTCTTCCCGTTCAACCTTGTCAATTCAAATTTGTAATATAGCCCGTTAAGCTGTCGGTCGCGGTTGTGACTACACCAATTCTTAATGGCCCAAAGAGTGATGGTGTTTTGGCCCAAAATCGTCTACCTTGTATGAAGGTTTGTGCCCAGAGTATTTAGGCTGTAATGAAAGAAAATGTACCTTCTTCTCCAGGGCTCTCCTTACTAGGTCTTCATCTCTTGAATATGATGACAAAGAGGCGGCAGCGCGTTTCCAGACAGCTATTTCTTGTCGTAATTCTGAAAGCCAAAAAATCTGTAGACCAAATCGATCCTCGCCAATTCCGTT
Source organism: Nymphula nitidulata (assembly GCA_947347705.1). NCBI lineage: Eukaryota > Metazoa > Arthropoda > Insecta > Lepidoptera > Crambidae > Nymphula > Nymphula nitidulata. The sequence goes on from OX374646.1 coordinate 3,315,418, forward strand.
ACATAAAAAAAATCTAAAATAAATGCCTATATCTTACTTTTTATTTTAGTTACAAAAGAATGGAACATATTACGACGGGAGCTAGACGTCTACGATCGAGTTTGAAATTATACAAGTGTTTTAAGTAATACTGATCATAAGTTCAAAAAAACTTACCTAATATATCTCTGGGAACCGTATGGCGCAGCTTATTCATGTCTCTAAACATATATCTAAGTTGTATATATGTTTGTACGCACACTAACAGTATGCCAACACCCATGTGAAGGGTAAACGTTGTGAAGTTTAAATTCTGTAACAAAAATGAAGGATAAGCTCATTATATAACTTGCTTAGATGTTTTTCACTTTTGGAGTACCCGGTACCCTTTTGTACTCGGTGGTAGGCCCGTATGTAGGGTTGTCTGGGTAGGTACCACCGCCTTTCTTATTTCAGCCGTGAAACAGTTCGCTGTGTTTCGGATTGAAGGGAAAGGTAGCCAGTGTAATTACTGGGCATGGACGACATTTCATCTTAGGCCCCAGGATGACAACGCACCTGCAATATCAAGTGATTTTTCCTTGTTATTGCAGGTGTCTATAGGCGGCGGTAACCACTTACCATCAGGTGGGCCGTCAGCTTGTTTGTCATCTAGTTGTATAAAAAAAAACCCACAAACCAGACAGAAGAGTTATAAAGAAGAGACTATTCCATACCTATTATTCTATTTGTGATAGCTATCTCCTTTGTGATTATTAGTGTACGTTAAGCAGTGGTTCCTGGTTGTTCCTGTAACCTTGGTCACCTGCTAACCCAGAATCAGAAGGCAGTCATCTTTTTTGGCACCGATTCCTCAAAAGTAACTGAAGTGGAACCAATAAGGACATTATAATATGTCGTCATTCTTAGCTCCACTACACCTGACTGGAAAGCGATGGAGCTCATTATGTGAAGGGAGACCTACTAACCTTTAATCTACCAGCCCAAAAGATGCGACGTCTCCTCACATTTCGAGATTTCCATGTGGAACATAATATGTGCTCAAAAGTTACTAATTTCATTCTAATTTAGTAATATAGGATAGATCTAGATACTAGAACGCGTGTTCCTGTCAAAGTAGCTAAAAGTTATGATCATTATCATCATCATTATGTCAGCCTATAATGTCCACTGCTGAACAAAGGCCTCCCCCATCGATTTCCAAATGGAACGGTTCTGCGCAGCCTGCATCCAACGGCTACCAGCGACCATGACTAGAGCGTCTGTACATCTAGTGGGAGGCCGTCCTACTTTGCGCTTTCCAATACGTGGTCGCTGTTCTATAACTTAAACACCCCACCCGCCGTCTGCTCTGCGTGCTGTGCCCTCTGCCACTTCAACTTACTAATCCTATGAGCTATGTCAGTGACTATGGTTCCTTACGGATGGAAAGTTGCGAGAAAGCCTTCTAATCCCTCAACCCAATATACCTGTGACGTATGGAGGTAGGTTGGGAGGGTCCGACGAAAAAACACCGGAAAACGTCACTTTATAGTAGGTATATTAATGTAGTAAAATAAAGGCACAAAAAGTACCTTCATTACAAATATAAATTTTAATATGATGTGTAATGCAGAATATGAACAATAAGTTAGAGATATAATATAATAACGTCCAAGCTAACAGTAGGCGTCGAGAGCGAGACTGGTAACAATGACCCCATACAAATAGCTGAGGCATTTAATAATCATTTTATTGATAAAATCAAGCCTATATCTAAGTGTGGTACAAAAGTTACGTCAAACTTGCATCATTGTCAACGTTCAATGTTTTTATCACCAAGTGTGCCCCAACAAATTTATAAAATTATAAATAAATTAAAAAATACGCACAGTGTTGGATATGATGGCTTGTCAACGAAAATAGTGAAAGCTGTCAACGGATATATATGCCATCATATAAGTTATATAATTAACCTGTCCATACAAACAGGTATTTTTCCAGAAGATCTTAAAATTACAATAATAAAACCACTATTTAAAAAAGACGACAAAGAATCATTAGATTGTTACAGACCGATTGCTTTAAATTCTATATTTTCAAAAGTTTTCGAAAAATACTATTATAATGAAATTTATAACTATTTAGAAAAAACTGGGGTTTTCTGCAATGAGCAAAAAGGTTTTAGAAAGGGGAAATCAATCAATATGGCAGTTTTCGATTTTTTAAAAAATGTTATGCCTCAAGTTGACATAAAATCACCCACATGTGCAATATACTGTGACATGACACAGGCATTCGACTATGTGAACCATGACATTCTGATAAGAAAGCTAGATACTTATGGAGTACGAGGTAATATCTTAGACCTGATACGGTCTTATCTTACTAATCGTCAACAAATGACAGTAATAAGTAAACTTGACTTTAAAACGAAAACAGAAAAAATATATATGTCTAATGTAAGAAATATAATGTATGGTGTACCGCAAGGAAGTGTACTAGGGCCCCTATTATTCATAGTTTATATTAATGACCTACCTAAAACAACTAACCAAGCAATGACTTTATTCGCGGATGATAGCACAATTTGGATTAAATGTAATAACATGTACTCGTATGAATCCGACATTAATGGAGCATTGACATCGGTAATTACATGGCTCGAAAATAATAATTTAAAAATCAACCTCAAAAAGACAAATGTAATGCATTTTACTCAAAGATGTCCAATACCAAATATTAAAGTGACATATAAAGATAATAATATAAAAGAAGTTAATACTGCCAGATTTCTTGGATTATTAATAGATAAACAACTAAACTGGAAAGCTCATATCTTTGAAATATGTAGAAAAATTAGTAGCTCAGCATATGCCCTTTACAATCTTTCCTCAACAATTAATACTAAAGCATTACTTACTGCTTATTATGGATTAGTTGAGTCTGTGCTTCGTTACGGCGTTATTTTTTGGGGCAACTCGACCGACAAAGATGTGATATTTAAAATGCAAAAGCGCTGTATACGGAGTATGTTTAGGCTTCAAACTACCGATAGCTGTAGGCCATTATTTCAAAAGCATAAAATTCTTACACTTCCGTCGTTATATATACTGGAGATAGCCAAATTTGTTAGGGATAATCCAGTTTTATTTCCACGTATACCTAATGAAGGAACTTTTAATAGACGTAATAAAGACAGACTGTGCTTGTTCTCTGCCAGGACTAGTTTTCTACAGAAAAGTGTTGTGTGCATGGCTCCAAAAATTTATAATAGAGTTCCAAAGGACATTAAAAAATTAAACAGTAATTTATTTAGAATAAGATTTAAAACATTATTAATTGACAAATGTTATTACAGTATTAATGAATTTATTAATGACAAATTTTAAATTATTATGACTCTTAATTTTAGACAAGTTTATGACTATAATTTTTGTTTAATCTGATTCCTAATTTATATTATAAATAACTTCTAAGATTGACTTTTCTGCAATTTGTTTTTCTGATTAATACATTTCTTTTTCGTATGCTAATCAGCTGGACACAGCGGAAATTTATAATTTGTAATCCAACTATTTGTACCTGTGTTTCACGAAATAATTTTTTTATTATTTATTATTATTTATTTATTATTTATTAATGGAGGTACGTCTCCTCTCAGAGTCAGAAAAATAACGATTTGAAAGATAAAACCGAATCAAACGCCAAAGTATGAATTTGAATTTTGAATTTGTGTTTATTTAAATATTGCCAGGAAATTTGGAAAGAGGAACGAGGTGCTATAGCTTCGCAATGATAAATACCTGTTCCAGAACAGAAGGATGGCTAGCTATAATGACGTTAGGGGGATCCCCGACTGGAGTGGCCGCACCTCCCACGTTGCTGAAGATCACCATGCACATCAGCACAGGCACTGGGTTAAGGTGCATCACCTCGCATAACCTGGATAAGAAGTTTAAATATCAAGCAAACAGTCCTATTACTCCTATGAAGGCGGTAGTCAAAACTCAAAGACTATTTAAGGTGGTATTTTTATTTAGGTGTCCAAACAAGAAAAAAAATGAAAATTAAAAAAAAAAACTGTATAATGTCTTAAGTCCAATAAACAATCATCATCATCATCTTCAGCCTACATACGTCCCCCTGCTGGGCACAGGCCTTCCTACATGGGAGAAACACACGAGGAGCTTGGGCCATAACACCACCACGCTGGCCCAATGTGGGTTGGTGGGTTAAAGAGGTTGCAGTAACAACCGAGACCAACGGCTTAACGTACCTTCCGAAGCACGGAGGAGCTCAAGATTAGAAATTTGTTTGACCCATCCCGGGACCGACCATGGCGAAAGTTGCTTTGTTTTCGTAATCGAAACCAGAGCGCTCATAACACTACGCCACCAAGCTCCTCAAATAAACAATATAATAATAAAAATACCTCCGTTACTAGGAGTTGATTTGAGGACCGCCGCCCGTTGGTTTTAAAAGGAATACAAAACTTGATGGCAGAAATAACCTGAACTTTATTGCTAATAGGGTAGTTGAGAACTTTTTTATTTCATAAATAAGATAAGCTTAGTATATTAACTCATAAAGAATATTGCAAAAGAAATAGTATGTCTCGGATCAATAGTTTCACAGATATGTGGTATGTTTGATGTGTTGCGGCGCATCGTCCAACAACGCTTCATAGAAAATCTACGGAACAGGTGAGGTCCCATTTTCCTATACTACTAAGAAATGTATGGGCATACTGACAAAATTATAGTTGTCTTAAATAATAATTGTTTTAAATTGATGTCAGCAATCTAATATCATTTTACATTCTCATCAAAAATCATTTTTTAAATTCTCTATCGTCATCATCATCATCATCATCATCATATCAGCCGAGAGACGCCCACTGCTGGGCATAGGCCTCCCCCAAGGATCTCCAAACCGATCGGTCCTGCGCTGCCCTCATCCAACGGCTTCCCGCGACCCTTACCAGATCATCGATCCACCTTGTGGGGGGCCTACCAACGCTGCGTCTCCCGGTGCGCGGCCGCCATTCGAGGACCTTTCCGCCCCAACGGCCGTCAGTCCTCCTCGCAATGTGACCTGCCCACTGCCACTTTAGACTCGCAATTCTTTGGGCTATGTCAGCGACCTTAGTTCTCCTGCGGATCTCATCATTTCTGATTCGATCACGCAGAGAAACACCAAGCATAGCCCTCTCCATTGCTCTTTGGGTGACTTTGAGCCTTTGTATAAGGCCCATTGTAAGCGGCCACGTCTCGGTTCCGTACGTCATCACTGGCAACACACACGAATTAAAGACTTTCGTCTTGAGACACTGCAGTAGTTGTGCCGAGAATATGCTGCGTAGCTTCCCGAACGCTGCCCAGCCGAGTTGGATCCGTCGATTGACCTCTTTCTGGAAGTTGGACCTACCAAGTTGGACTATTTGTCCCAGGTAAATGTATTTGTCAACAACTTCCAGTGTAGAGCTTCCAACCTTCACAGGAGTGGGTACGACATGAGAATTCGACATAATCTTCGTCTTATCCATGTTCATTTTAAGACCCACTTGTTGGGAGACAGAGGTCGTCGAGCATTGTGCCCAAGTCTTCCAGGTTTTTAGCCATGACTACGACTATTACGACTATCATCAGCAAAACGAAGGTGAGTCATGTACTCGCCGTTTATGTTGATGCCAAGTCCCCTCCAGTCCAAAAGCTTAAAAACATCCTCCAACGCGGCAGTAAACAGTTTCGGAGATATAACATCGCCCTGTCTCACACCCCGCTGAAGTGGTATTGGTTTCGAGTCTTGGTCCTGGAGGCGGACTGACATAGTGGCGTTTTCGTACAGTGACTGCAGCACTTGGATGTACCGATAGTCTATTTGGCATCTCTGGAGCGACTGAAGCACGGCCCAGGTCTCGACAGAATCGAAGGCTTTCTCATAGTCCACAAACGCTAAGCATAATGGCAGGTTGTACTCTTCGGTCTTCTGTATAACCTGCCGCAGCGTATGTATGTGGTCTATGGTACTAAAGCCTTTTCGGAAACCGGCTTGTTCGGGAGGCTGGAAGTCGTCAAACCTGCGTGCGAGACGATTCGTAACAACCCTCGAAAACAACTTGTAGACATGACTCAGGAGCGTGATGGGTCTGTAGTTCTTCAATAGAGTCTTGTCACCCTTTTTGAAGAAGAGTGCCACCACGCCCCTGTGCCATGCCTTTGGCGTTTTACCCTCGAGCATGATGGAGTTAAATAGCCTGTGAAGAGCTTTCAGGACCTGTCGTCCACCTGCTTTCAGAAGCTCGGCTGTAACTCCATCGTCGCCCGGCGCCTTGTCGTTCTTAAGTTGTTTGAGAGCTACACTAATCTCGTACAGGCTGACGTCCGGGATATCTTCCGTGTAATGTCGGGTTAATTTGGCTCTTGGATCGGTGGCCTTAGTGACAGGTGTGCGTGATGTCGCGTAAAGCTGTCCATAGAAGTTTTCAATCTCGGCCAAGAGCTCAGGTCGGGATGTAACGATTCTGCCATCCTCCGTTTTCAGCTTCGTCAGCAAACTCTGTCCTATCGACAGATCTCGGGCGAACACTTTGGAGCCTTTGTTCCGCTCGATTGCCTCTCTAATACATTCTGTATTAAAGTGGCGTATGTCGCGGGTCAATGACTTGGAGATCTGTTTGTTGAGTTGCCGACGAGCGTCCTCGGAAGACTGCAGTGCACGTCTTTCCTTCATGAGCTTTAAAGTTGGCGCAGAGATTTTTTTACCTCTTTTGTTACGGCTGGGTTTGAAGAGCCCTGAACCCGCCGTAAGAACAGCTTCCACGAACCTGTCGTTGTACGTGTCCACATCTGTGCAGTCCTCCAGGCAATTGAAGCGATTTCGCAGTTCGAGCTGAAAGAGTTCGGGGTTTTGGATCTGGATAGCTGCAGGGCGGAGCGTAGACTTCATCAGTCGATACCTCTCGGATTTCACGTTGAGATTCAATGTGCCTCGTACCATTCGGTGATCACTCCCCGTGTTAAACGAATTGATCACTGAGACATCATTGAATATCCGAGTCTTAGTCGACATGATGAAGTCGATCTCATTCTTCGTTGCGCCATCCGGACTTTTCCAGGTCCATTTTTGATGCGGCCGTTTTTTGAAGAAGGAGTTCATCATAAAGAGTCCCTCCCTCTCCATATAGTCGGCCAGCATTTGACCTCTAAAGTTCCGGATTCCAGCTCCAAATTGCCCCACTTTCAACTCATCGTCGCCACGTTTGCCTAGCCTTGCGTTGAAGTCTCCTATGACAACGGTGTAGTGAGTTTTGGAAGTATGTATTGCCCGAGAGATATCCTCATACATTACTTCTACTTCCTCGTCGGGGTGAGTCGAGGTCGGGGCGTATACCTGTATGACCTTCAACGAATACCGTTTGGTGATTCTGAGTATAAGGTACGCCACCCTATTCGACACACTTCCGATTTGTACAACGTTGTTCACGAGAGATTTGTGTACAATAAACCCGACACCACCTTGGGGCAGATCTTCGCCCTCCCGGAAATAGAGCAGGTTGCCGGATTTCAGGACCATCGTGTCCTCGCCCTCTCGTCGGACTTCAGATAGTCCGACTATACTCCAGCGAATCCTGCTCAATTCTTCCTCTAGTTCCAGCAGCTTCTCCTCGGTCCGCAATGTCCGTGTGTTATAAGTTGCCAGGGCCAAGGTCGTCTGACGGGATATCTTCACCACCCGGGGATTCTTGGCACCCCTGGTCCCGGCGCCTCGCCAACGTCCGTCGCCGCCGGCGCGGCCTCCGGTACCGCCGGGCACTTGGGGCCTTGTGTCGTTCTGTGAGTTCATGTTTGGGGGGGTTGTGGGCCGTCTCCCACCACGCTGGCCCAGTGCGGGTTGGTGGGGAGCGCCAGAGCCTCGTCTGTTGAACAGCAGGGTGCACCACGTGCAGGTGAGGTTGGCTTGGATCCCGTGAGGTGTTATCCGGGACCCCTTACAACCCTTAAATTCTCTAAACCCACTTGAATTAACTAATGTTCCGTATCTTAAAATTTTGTATTGTTTTTATGGGTAACAGTAGCGTAAATTTTCCGATTTTGTAAAAAATAGCGCCATACCTATTCGATTTCAGGCAAAAAACCCCTAATCTGAAACTTAAAGACGCGTGAAAAGTTTAAGATGATTAAAAGCAGCAAAACTGGATGGTAATGAATATATTTTCAAATGAAATCACAATAGCAATATTAATCGAGTAGGCAAACAGAACGAATGTAACCATGACAACAGAATAACAACGTAATATCAAAACAAAAATAAAACAAATTAAAAAGTATAAAAAAACGGTCTCTAGGGAGTACGCAACAACGCGATTCAACCTCGTTCAGCGCCATCTATTGGTCAGTGCGAGAACTAATAATAGTAAATACAAATGAATGAATTTAAAAACTAAACAGCCGTAAATAAGACTGAATAACGCGTCGAAGTGCGAAGTGACTGATTTACAAATATATCTTTAAATGGACAAAATTTCTAGACGATCTTGCTATTGCCACCACAAACTTTTTTAAATTAAATACTAAGTCTTTGTTGAAAACAAATTTCTTTAAGCAACAACTTCCAAGGTGGTAGATAGTCATAATTGTAAGACCACTTGTGTAGAACTATTCTAAGTATACTGAAAAGGCTAAGAATTGGGGCTTAGAAATATTTCGCTTCGCATAGAAAGTTACTTGCCTTATTGTGACTGGTGTCATGAGAAGAACTGTGGTGACGTTGTCGAGGAATGTGGAGAAGAACGCAGTGAAGAAGCACAAACAGTTGATGAGAGGCCACGTGTGCCCGCCTGTGACCTGAAACCATCACCAGTCTATAACACGTTCGACTGCTGGGCACAACCCTTCCTATATGGGCAACACATGAGCAGTTTGGGCCGTAACACCACCACGCTGGCCCAGTGTGGGTTAGTGGGTTATAGCGGTTGCAGGAACAACCGGGAACAACGGCTTAACGTGCCTTCCGAAGCACGCCTCCGTGCTCCGAAGCACGGAGGAGCTCGAGATTAGAAATTTTGATTGAACCATCCGGGAAAGGCCATGGCGAAAGCTGCTTTGGCTTTCTAATCAAAACTAGCACTTAGCCACCAAACTCCTTTGTAATTTTACCATACACGATACCCATGGACTTAGCCGTCATCGCGAGGTTTTGACCAAGCGAAAAAGGTTTCGAATATTCGCGTCGAGTGTTTACTGAGAATAGCGTCTTTAGCAAACTCCTCACGTCACCATCAATATCATGTAGGTTAATACAGTAATAAAACGTCAAAAAGACATAAACATAACCAATTGTGTTAAGTTTCGAGTTGGATATACACGACAATTAAATACTACAATAAACTAAATCATGGGCTATTTAGTTAACGAAAGTGTTTTTAACAACTTTGAAATTCCTACCTCTAATTTTAATACATTTCTATGAAATAATGCAGGCAACTTTTTGTATTATTAAAATTATCAATCCAATAAGATGTACCTAGGTATTGGAAAGTTGCACAACATTTCTAAAGGAGTTATTACATTTGGCTAAATTTAGTTAGCTAAATTCAGCATGCTAACTGATTAAGATCGACAGTCAAGACTCTGATTGGCTAATTAGTGTGTCTAAATGTCTTTACATTTGTCTAAATTCAGAGTCTAACTCATTTACCTAACTTTTAGCCAAATGTAATAACCCCTTAGAACTAATATTATTACAGCCCATGTTTTAATTTATTGTCGTATTGCCTTCACCGCCCTTTATGTAGGTATAAATTCTTAAATATTTCCAAAATCGGATAGGGTAATTTCTAACTGTTTCCTGAAAGACATAACTAAGTCAGAATAGTTTTAGCCGGGACAAAATTCTAGTTTAACAAGCAGGATGTAAGGAGAGGTTCTCGAAAACTAAGGCAATGAATATTGAAGTCGCAAAAAACCTGTTTTTCCATACAAACATGTCGTGTAGTTACAGTTTAGTATGAAGAAGATTTTTTCCCGTGATTTCGGATTTTCTCCCCACCAATCGTATTTAGGGTCACTAGCACAGCCTTCGTTTCCGAGAGCGTCCCCTTAAACCCGGTTTAAACTAACCTCAAACGCCATCACAGCTAAATAATCAAAGAGACCAGTCTCAGCCAAAATGGCGACCAGTATCATCATACTGAACAGCAGAAGGAGAGTCTCCATGTCAAGCCAGGAGACCAGCTCTGAGAGCGTTGGTCTGGCACCGCTCAGGGCTAGCACTGCGATAGCTAAGGAGGATGAAAGGAGTGCTGCTATAGTCCTGTTTACCACCTGCAAAGAGATATTTGGCAATGTAATCTTCTGTTTAATCTATGGGTCTAATCTGAAAACACTCTAATAAGTACAATATTTTTTTAGGGGTCCGAACTCAAAGGGTAAAACGGGATTCTATGTCTGTCACCAGGCTGTCTACCTCATGAACTGTGACAGTTGAAATTTTTACAGATGATGTATTGCTTTTGCCACTATAACAACAAATAATAATAAACAGAATATAATAAATATTTAAGGGAGCTCCCATACAACAAACGTCAGTTTTTTTGCTTGTTTTTGCTTGATATTGATAACGGGAACAGGTAGACGCTTGTTTATAGATACCTAATTAACATTGTAATTTAATATTTGAAAAGAGTGACTACAGGAGTTTGTTGCCGGAATCCTCTCGGTAGTTCAACTTTTGGAACCGGTGTTAGTTAATATATTTTTTATGAAAGTTATAAAAATGGGTTTTTATACGATTTGAATTTTGTTTTGACTTTGTGGCCTATTTAAATAGAATATTTTTTCTTTCTGTCTTTCTTTCTTTCTAATGGTACGGAACCCTTCGTGCGCGAGTCTTACTCGTACTTGACCGGTTTTCTTTTTAAATACACAGTACGGCAAATGACTCAACACCATCTGCTGTGAAGCGGTAAGAAGAGTCCATATGCAAAGACAGCTAGTGCAGTTTAGACATTGCTCTAGCCGCCTTCACCTTGCCGAACCAAAACGTGCTTTTTCACGCCTCTTTTGAAGGAACCCAATGGATATGGACCTAATTCTATGTCGAACACAAGCTATAATCTAAAGGAGGTGTTTCATCCCCGGTTATATGTACATTATCTCAAAAAATCAGGAAAAATCTCCTAATTCTGAGAAAAATACCAATAATTCGTTTTCATGCATACTTAGTTTGTTTGTACAAAAGTTGAAATATTTCGTCGATTTCACCATATTTAACATGGCAATAAGGCGGGCGACATAGAAGTCAACTAAACGTCACCAAAGTGACTTAAGCGCCATGATGAATTTTTTTTAAGTTGTGTTGCAGTTTTTTTCTATAAACAATCTTGTTTTGAACCACGAATGACGACACAGCAAATAAAACGAAAATGGACAATTGAACACTGTTTAGCATATTTTTACCTATTTTTCAGTATACTGTACAGAGACCTGGCCGGGTCTTCATACATTTTTGGAACATCTCTTGGCCCAACCCAAAAGCAAAATTTAAATTCGGAATTTGGCAAGCTGAACTTTCAAAGTGCTCATCACTTTGAAAGTTCAGCTTGCCAAATTCTGATGCTGAACGCAAATTGCATTAAATCATTTGCGAATTGAAAACGTGACTTCATAAACCTATCAATATTTATGCTCATAATAAGATCATTGTGTTGATCGTACTATAAAGAGTTTATAGTCCTGCAGGTCGTAAAAAGACAGATGTCATTATATTTGATGCGATGATCGATGGCTCTGCTTTTGTCATGTCATACGCTCATGTTTGAATCATAAACATTGACAGTAATAATGTCGTCTGTTTTATTTTATTATATGCCAGTTGCCGCCTATGGGGCTCCATGCCTACTTAGGAAATGCAAGGTGTATGCCGCGATCTCCGTGAATTTTATTCTTACGAACTCGCACACATTTCCTAAAGGAGATGTTCATTATTGGTACTTGAAGAGTACCCATGCCTATTTATAAAAACATATTCGACAGGATAATGCATGATATTGACATTTTGTATTTTGTCTGTCATTGTGTCATTTTTGGTATAAATGAAGGGGTTTAAAATTATACCTTTATTAAAAAAATAATCACGTAAATCGGATCACAAATCTCGGCGTAATCGGTGTACATACATAGAAAACAAACATACCAATCGAATTGAGAACCTCCTCGTTTTAGAAGTCGGTTAAAATTATAACATCACTTCCCATATAACTTTTGCCTGGGGGGCCTTTTGCCTTGCCTTTTATACATTTGATAGGAACAACATGCAATGAGATATAACTAGGTTCCATATATTTCCGGTAACGTACACCTTAGACCACGTGAATGAACAAAAAACAATAACCTATTTAAATTCCCTAGGATTGCTGAATCACTCGTTATAATACCTAGCTATTAACGGTACGATTTAAGTTTAAAATAAATAACTATTTAATTGTATTTCATCATGCAGCAAGAAAATGATTTATCTTAGCAGGTAATAATCATAATAATAATAGTCTAACTAACACTAATACTAATTAACTACACGCTGACACCAATTAAAAGCTTTAAAGCTGCAGATCAGCCCCCTCAGAAGCAGTTATGCAACTTACCAGATTTTGTACGGTCGACCACAGAAGTAGGTGAACACTTTAGTACCATGTCACAACGACTCTAGCGTCAATATAGTACGGTAGCAACTATAAAGTACGTGCACAAGATCGGTGTGACATGGTACTAAAGTGTTCAGCTACTTCTGTGGTCGACTGTACTATCAAACAGGAAATGCGTATCTGTTATCATTATGGAGCGTAGGGGTACGTGGTCTAAGTATATTTGGAAGCATTACCCCAACATAACTACTAGGTGGTAGGCCCGTATGCAGGGTCGTCTGGGTAGGTACCACCGCCTTTCTTATTTCAGCCGTGAAACAGTTCGCTGTGTTTCGGATTGAAGGGAAAGGTAGCCAGTGCAATTACCTGGGCATGGACGGCATTTCATCTTAGGCCCCAGGATGACAACGCACCTGCAATATCAAGTGTTTTTTGCTTGTTATTGCAGGTGTCTATAGGCGGCGGTTACCGCTTTCCATCAGGTGGGCCGTCAGCTTGTTTGTCATCCAGTTGTATAAAAAAAAAAACTTAACCGAATGTACGGGATTTGTAAAAATGCTCGTTTAGGATTTTGAAATAGAATATTTCAACACTGAAGGGTAAACGTTAGCTTGAAACGCAAAATACAGACAGACTAGAAGAATTTTACAGGGTTATCTCAAGTCCTCAGTAGCTCACATTGTTAGAGCAGTCGCTGGATTGGGAAAGGTCGCGTGTTTGATCCTCAACTCAGGTCTTGATTTTTTTTAGTTTAGATATTATTAGAAGTAGGTTTAAGTCAAAGTCAAATATTTATTTTGCTAAGTGTACTTATATACAGTTATTATATAGTAGGTGTTATACTAATTTATAATAAGTATTGCACTTAATACTTAGCAACCTTTTTTGACAGGTAGAAAAGAAAAAAAAAACTTGAGCAAAAGGGCTATGAGATATAACAAGATATTCTAACACAATATAAATTATCAAAATTGATCTACATTTGGCGGAAATATGAGGTAACATTATGTACCTAAAAGAAAACACATCGATTGTAAACTCTTTTTTTAAAGTCGGTTAAAAATGATTCTTGTTGCTAGAAGCTTTTTCATATCCAAAAGGCTTTAACTGCTTTAAAATTAAAAGTTGCAAAAAAATTAAGTTAATTATTTTGACTGTACCTCAAAGATGATTAGGAAGTATAGCGTACACAGGAGTATAGTTGAGTATAGTATCCCTTCCCGCTCACCCAGGGGGTTCAGTTGGTAACTGATAGTCAGGGGCACTGTACTGTTGCTAGTAGTGAACATACGAAGAGAGACTTTAGTACCTGAAAATAAAGACGAAATTATAGGAAAAGGTATTTTCAGCGCGTTTGCTCAAAATATGCATTTACGAAGCCTGTATAGATTCGAGAGTTAAATATTACGCATCATACAACGGAGCGTGCGGAATAGGGACTCACACCATACCTGTTTTACCGCACGCTACGTTGTATGGCGCTGTGCGTATTCTTTACGGTTCTACTTAATTTCCCTAAAAACTCATATAAGATTTCTACCAAGGAGTTTCATACTATAAGAATAAATAGGCTGAATGATCGAACCTCTTTGGAAACGCTTAAGCTCAATACAAAATTCGTGACTATGGTAAGCCCTCGACTTCGTCTCGGTCGACGTCTATTTGCCTTTTAAATGTATTTAATTTAATTTATCATTATCATCAGCCTATATACGTCCCACTGCTGGGCACAGGCCTTCCTACATCGGAGAAACACATGAGGAGTATGGGCCAAAGCACCACTACGGTGGGTTAAAGCGGTTGCAGGAACAACCGGGACCAAAACGATTTAACGTGCCTTCCGAAGCACGGAGGAGCTCGAGATAACAAACTTTGATTGATCCATCCCAGGATCGACCATGGAGAAAGCTGCTTTTTTTTCGTATCAAAACTAGTGCGCTCAAACCAATACGCCACCGAGCTCCTCCAATATCATTTAATTGTTTTCGGTAAAATATAATTTATTCAAAAATTATGTTTGAATAAATTTTTTAAGTACTTACCTACTGTAGCTTTTCTCATGTTAAAATCAATTTATAATAAATAAACAGAAGAAAATTTTGAACTTACTATTCTCCATCCAACTTTCAAGTGGAAAGGAATTGTTGACGTCACTAAAATTTTTTTGAAATGTGTTCTGCTCTAAAACCAATGTTCTGGATTCAGTGACGCTCGGCGAGAAGTCTATGCCATCTTCTGCCTGAAGATTCACGAACCACTCGCTAGAGTTCTGAAAACAAAAAAGAAATGGTTACACTCATTAAGGTAATTAACCCATCTATCTGACTAAAAACGAGGTGCTAAATTTCTTTGTGCGTAATGTTGAGGTGGAGACAGTGAATTGATGACTCCAAAGACCAGCACGCGAGTTCCTGAGCAGGAAGGGGGAAGGTGGGATAAGGTCAAAAAGCTCTTCAGAGCACTCCACGTGATGTAGCCGATAGAAGGCGCTTAGCGACGCAATGTCTCGACGCAATTGCAGAGACTCGAGTTTGTTTATGACATCGCCAACGATACGGACATCACGACGCTGCAATCTGTCCAGAGCATCGAGGAGGTACTTGGCGGAGCCATCTCACATGTGCGAGCAATATTGTACGCAAGACCGGACCTGATTTTTATGGAGCAGGCATAGCTGATCAGGCGTGAAAAATCGACGCACCTTGTTCAGGACACCGAGCTTCCGTGAGGCTGTTTTTTTTTAATAACGGTTTCGATCTTTAAACATAGGTATAATGTCATTGTTTACAATAATCACGCGGTAAGGATCGATTATGACTTATGACGACCGGCTGGCCGAGTGGTCTGTGCCCCTTGCTATACAGGCTACTCGGTCGGGGGTCTTGGGTTCGGATCCCGGTTGGAGCAAATGTTTGTATGACGAGTACGAGCATTTGTTCACGGGTCACGGATGTTAATATGATTATTTAGTATACTTCTAATGTTGTATACATATCATTATCATTATTTCTCCGTTATCTGTTATCCATAACACAAGCTCTTAATGATGCTTACTTTGGGCTAGATAATAGGTGCGAGTGTATGGATATTATTATATTAGCTAATGTTTATTCTGGAAAGCTCCATCATCTTTTTTATAAGGAAAATGGCGCTGTTAAATGAACAATAGGTAGATAAATGTTACAACAAATTATCCTTGTTCAATCGAACGAGACATATTGTAGTAAATTAGTTTATTTGTTGGTAAGTATATCACTATTGTCATACGAGCTGTTTACATTTAGGGCCGATTTTCAATCCTCAGATAATTTTTATCTAGAGAATAATTTTGAAATTTTGACAGATTTTCAAAAGATTAACTGTCAACTTGTCAAAGTTATTCTCTAGTTAAATCTTATCTGGGGATTGAAAAATCAGCCCTTAGAGTAAGTAAGTCATAGTGTTACAATAACAACAACAACATACAACGAATAAGTTAACGCCGAGTTTACATTTATCTGATGCCTTCTGACGTGACGGGTCAGAACGGGAATCGGTTTCATATCATTACTATGGTTGTGACGTGACGTGTCGTCAGATACGACAGGATAATGTAAATCTAGGTATGCTAAGAAACCGATTCCGTTCTGACGCGTCACGTCAGAAGGCATCAGATAAATGTAAACGCGGCGTTACTCTCTTTCTGTACTGACAAGTGTACATTTTCGTAATACAAATAGGTATACTTATAAGAGTTTTCAATAATTTTAAATTTTATTTTGCAATCGACAGTATCCTCAATAATATGAGATATAAATGCGAGATTAACTCCATCGGTCTGACTATCTGTTGAGTTGAACCGATCTAGGTGGAATTTGGCATAGAGATAGATTACACCCAGAGAAAGGACAAGGAGTGAGCTATAAACTACACAGATGACACCACCCATATCACTACTATATGTTCCTTTTGAATGCGACGATCGCGTTGCAGTTTACTCAGCTTGCTAGCGTTACTAGATTGGAACAAACACGGGAGGAAAACATGGCGCTTAGAACCTTTTGGTGTGAAAAACTACTTCCTACAAGGCTACAAGCAATAAAGCGCTGCGTGCGCTGCGTTAACAGCTGTACTAATGAGTATTCTGTGTGTTTGGTTAGAAGACTTACACCCGTATTCACAAACGATACTTATGTAAGTGAAGGAGCAATACTAGGCTAAGTAAGGCATTTCTCAGTGGGTTCACTATGTCAAGCCTTTCAATTCACAAACAATACTCAAACGAATCTTTACTATGCGGACGTTGCGTTGAATATAGCTCTGTGATTGGTTGATTATTGTTACGTAGTTCACTTCATTGACTGACATTTAAATGTTATTGTTTATTTGCTTTTTATCGTAAACTCCGTAGTGATTACATTCTCTTTGGTGAGCTCGACACTATGCGTTGATTAATATAGCGATCAGGCTCCCTTATCTAAGTATTCATTATGACAAACGCATAGTGCCGATTGTCACTCAAGTATTGTTTATGAATAGGTATTTGGCACCCTGTGCGTCCGCGGGCACTGTGAGACCTCATAGTGTCGTTTGTGAATACGGGCGTTAGTGGGTTCACTATGTCAAGCCTTTCAATTCACAAACAATACTCAAACGTTCTGTGTCGGAAATGTTCTGTAACGACTACATAACATTTCACAGTAAGGAATCTAGTTTTAAAACTAATTTTAATACGAGATTTAATTTTAGAACTTTACTTCAAACGTTATACATTGATAGACTCTCAGCTGAGTAATTGTCTATTTTAGAACGATACAATGCGTCAAAATCTGCGCTGGTCGACACCATTCTTGAGAACGGAACACGTACTGTACTCCCAAATAAAGTTGTAATGCAAGTTCAATATGTTTGACTTAACGCTATATTGTTTTATAATCTGACGGAATATATTCGCCCATGTATTGACAGTTTTGCTTTTATGTACCTCTGATATGTTTTGTTGTTGTTGCTTTGTCAATTATTGATACAACATCAATAATTGACAGTAATTTAAAAAAATTAAAAAGTGTAAAATTGAAAACATACTTGACCCATAGACAAATTTGATCAGAGTTCAAATCTATTTTTGATTCTAGTTTCAGCTGATTGGGTCTTAAAACGCAATCTGTAATAAGCTTAAAACTTAAAACTAGTTTTGAGTGATTCGAGTTCAAACGATGCTTGAGCCGCGTTCTGTAATACTAGCCTAAATGTTGCAGTGCTGCAGCGCAGTCTAAGGTTGACTTTTCAAAATGGAACATGATTTCGCATGCCATAGCAGTACACATTTAGCTCAATGCATAGCCTACCCTTTAGCGCGATAGCAGACATCAACGCAGGCACAAACATTTGCAGCCACTAGTTTAGTGTTAATTGTAATAGAATTTGAAAGTTGTTCCCATACCTGATCAATATCCGGCACGTCTGATTCCCTGTGGAGCCATAGCTTCATTACATTAGAATCATCAGTTGAAGCCGCTTGCCTGAAGGGACCAGTTAATGTCAGTGAAACTAAAACTCTTCCTAAAGTTGACTGCAAGTTGTACTCTGAAAGACGAAACAAATGTAAAAAATATACTTCTTTAGGTATAGAGTCTATTGCATTTTATCAGGTAATGGAGACTGAAGCAGCAGTTTGCAGGGCACAAGCCACGCAGAACAGACGTGGGGCGTTAAAGTTCTAGAATGGTGACCACGTCACACACGCTCCGGAAAGCGCAAAGTAGGTCGGCCTCCCACTAGATGGACAGACGACCTCGTCAGGGTCGCGGGGAGCTGCTGGACGCAGGCTGCGCAGGACCATTTTATTTGGAAATCGAAGGGAGAGGCCGTTTTTCAGCAGACATCATAAGCTGGTATGACGATGCTGACGAATAGAGATGTCTCAAAATTTCAATTGAAAAATCTTAGGTATATTGTTATTTAATGAGAACTGATTATTTTCCTGGCGGTCCTGATAGAGCCCTTGGTTAGCTATCATTTTTTTTACTATCAGACCTGGATCTTTTCGTAGGTAATATTCTTAAAATCACAATAGGCTTAAAGTCACTAGGCAATAGAGCGAAGAATGTCAAGAGTTACTCTTAGAGATCGAATCAGAAATCAGGAGAACCAAAGCCAGTAACATAACTCAAAGAGTAGCTGAACTAAAGTGGCAGTGGGCAGGACACACGCTCGTTGAATAGAACTGATGGCTGTTGGGGACAAAAGCTCAACAGTGGCGACCAGGGCCCGGAAGACGCAGCATGCGCAGGCGTCCAACAAGGAGGACCAACGATCTGGTGAAGGTTGTAGGTAGCCGCTGGATGCGTTCAGCGTATGACCGGTGGTCATGGTAATCTTTAAGGGAGGCATTTCTCCAGCCATGGACGTCTTTTGGCTGATAATATTGATGATGTTGGTGATGATTTAAAACTGTTGCATCGATAGATTAACACTCTATCTGGTGTAAAATATACTTTTGCTAGTTGAATATGCCAGAAAATAATCCTTAATGTTAATACACAGCATGCAAGTTTAACATTAGGAACAAACCAAAATACATCCGCCTGATGGTAAAGCGGTACTAATGCAGCATCAAGGATACTAGAAAAGATAGGAAGGTTAGGAGAACTATTACGAAATTAAGGATTGTAGCCAACTCCCACCTTCCAATAAAGGTCTATTGAAGAAGTTATTATAAATACTAACGATTGACCTTGACTTTCAAATAACTACGTGTAAAGCAGATTCTGCGTGAATTAGGTGTATTCACTAGGTGGTGGGGCCGTATGTAGGGTCGTCTGGGTAGGTGCCCATTTCTTATTTCAGCAGTGAAGCAGTTCGCTGTGTTTCGGATTGAAAGGAATGGTAGTCAGTGTAATTGGGCATGGACGGCGTTTCATCTCATCCCTCAGGATGTCAACGCCTCTACAATAACAAGTGATTGTTCCTTGTTATGGCCGGTGTCTATAGGCGGCGGTGGCCGCTTACCACCAGGTGGGCCGCCAACTTGTTTGCCATCTAGATGTATAAAAATCTTTGATTAGATTATAGTACTCCACAGAAGTCAAACACAGACCAAAGGGTTACTTTACTACCACAAGTCGTGAGGAGTCAAGGAAAATGTCGTTTTGGTCTTTTTATTTCATCTTCTTTACGTCATTAGTTTCTTTCACCTAGTTTTATTATTTAAATAGGTAACTCAGCTTCATTAAAGAATAAGCTCGAGGAAGAGTTGTATAGTCATTTACATGCCCATTTTAATAAGTTTTACGAAGTTTTTTCATATTTAATTCTATTTGTAACTTTGACGTATAGTTTATTTTTCCCTTATTTAATTTTTATTGTATGACTTCTTTCAATGGTGTCTTTGATTTGACTGCTTCAATTAGGTATATTTTTATCATACTTATACTTAGTTACTCAGTTTTTAAGTAATTGAAAAATGTAGGGCATAGCTTTTTCCCATCTAGCTATAGTTTTCGATTGCGTGTTCATTTAAATGTCAATTTTGAAGGTGAAGGTTAAATATATCCACCTGCTAAATTTCAAGTAGACGATGGAAAAAATACTGATGCAGAACGGGAAGAAAATAATACAGAAAAAGCAAGAGAATAATTACCTTTCATCTCTCCAGCTTTCACAGCTGTATGGAGAATAACATTAGATTTTTCTTGGTTCATAATTAGTGATATTGTTAGAAGAATCCAGCAAGAAACCAGTGCGGCCAACTTAACGACTCGGAGAATTAGTTGAAGCTGGAAAAAATCATTTATGAAAGATTATATCAAACTGGCGATGACAAAAAATTAATGGCATTGACCTACCGTACCTTATTGGCTACAGTAACTTTATAAAATTTTTTTGACATAACCACAAAATAATCACTTTTAGTTTTAGTCGTGACTAAAATCACCTTTGGTCCCTATACCAAAGTATTCGTTTTATCTATATGGGTTAAGAAAAAATCTCAACTAACCTTTTTATGTTTTTCAGATATCTCATGCTTTTCTTGAGTTGGTGTTGCATGTTCCATCAATCTAAAAAATATGCCATATTACACGTTAAGAAAGATATCTAAGCTAGAAAAAAAACCGATTCCTGGGCCGGGAACTAAACCCGCGGCCTGTCACAATCCAGGTGATAGCTCTGTCTGCCACGGTACCCTATGAATTTTTTCTAGTTTATCCATGGTTTCGTTATTAGCTTTACATCTACCCTCACAATACTGAAACTATCCCTTACTAGTAAAAAGCTCAACGTGAAAGCGTCGACGATATTGGGAGTAGGGGGATTTTGCCCTCCCAAGGAGTAGATCTCGAGTGGAAACCCTCTACGGATATGGTCTGAGGAAGTGGTAGCGTAACTGGGTGTTTCGAGTAACGCCGCTGAGTAAGTAAAGCTATGTGACAGAACGAGCCTAGTCGGCATATCGCGTTAAAACTACTGATATAAGAGCAACTAGTATTGTCTTATATTCTTATATTTTCGCGAAAGTACTACACATTTGTAATAAAACCAAGTTACCGGATTTAACTCGCGTTTAGTTAGATGTAACATTATTATTATACAGCTTAGGTTTCCATTACTTTACAGCGATCGTGGTTACGAGAAAATTGACAATTTTCTTTGATAAGTGTTTAAGTTAACTATACCGTCACTTTGTGGTACATTTTGAGCGGTCCGATTCACCCAAATCCTCGTCAAAGAACGCCACCTTATTCCTAGAACGTTACGTGAGGCTATTGAAATCGAAAAGCATCCTAATTTCAATAGAGAAGATGGTTGGAGTGTACCACCAGCTTGGGATCCCATCATGCGAATAATAAAGTCCCAAGCTCGTCCTCACACTGTCCGACAAACTGACATCGTGAGCTCCGTATGCGTCAATCGGACCGCTCAAAATATAACAAAAGCCACGGTAGTTCACTTAAAAGTTTTCAAAGACAATTGACATCTTCAGTCTACCCGTGACCACGATCGCTGTAAAGTAATCGTAACGTCGGGTGTATAATAATAATGTAATATCTAATTAAATGCGAGTTATATCCGGTAAATTTGTTTTATTTCAAATGTTTCCTGTTAATTTTTGCAAGGTTTGTAACGCGTAAATACCCTGAAAAGGCGCATAAAAGCTACGGTACCAGCCTATCATCAAGCCGTGTGCTTGTTTTTAACCCTTATTTTAAAAAGCAGATACAATTAAGAGATCTCATTACCGGCTCTTGCAATCTTTAAGTGGGCTGCTTTCATTTCCATTTTCTTCGGCAGTTCTTAGTTCTAGAATCTTCTTTTCAAATATAGCTTTGTCTTCATCAGCCACGATCGTAATTTCCGGTGTTTCAAGTTTTCCTGGGAAAATTTCAAGCATTTGATTATCAATCGTTATAATCTGTCCAGGGGGTTTATTTGTTCTAAAAATGACAAGTGCTACTACCTTGTATATACTTTGCTGTTTCTCACTACAATTAAACAAGACGTTTGGTTGTGACACATCAATGTTACGTACATTGATTTTTTAAAAGACTTAAGATTTTATCCATCGGCACTTATTGTCAGTTAGCGAATAAGGGGTCAGGGAAGATTTCTTGCGACAAACTGTCGTAATGTCCATGCCATCCCGTAACGTCTACAGTGAACAGGAAGAGGTGCATTGCTGAGGAGCTTAATGGATGAGACCCCCCACAAACCTTCTCCTCCCCGGGAGCAGGGGGATATCAGTCGCTTTACTCGCTAAAACTGACTAGTTCCTATGCCTATCACCTTTTTTTCTACATTACTGTGTAACGCTTCTATTGAACGAAACGTTTAGTTGTGAAACATCAATGAAGAAAACCAATTTACCGGATTTAACTCGCGTTTAATTAGATGTTACATAATTCACCCGACGTTACGATTACTTTACAGCGATCGTGGTCACGGGAAGACTGAAGATGTCAGTTGTCTTTGATAAGTTTTAAGTTAACTACCGTCACTTTGTGTTATATTTTGAGCGGTCCGAATTACGCATACGGAGCTCACGGTGTCAGTTTTTTGGGCAGTGTGAGGACGGGCTTGGGACTTTATTATTCGAATGATGGGATCCCAAGCTGGTGGTACACTCCAACCATCTTCTCTATTGAAATTAGGATGTTTTTTGATTTCAATAGCCTCACGTAACATTCTAGGAATGAAACGGTGTTCTTTGGCGAGGATCTGGGGCTTATCAAATCTGATATAGTGATTGGGTCCGTCAAGAGCGTGTTCACACACTGCCGACTTCGTTTCGCGCCTGTGTTTTACGCTATATGTTCTTTTACCCGGGTGCCTATGCTTCTCTTTGTTTGACCTATGTATGAGAGGCCGCAGTCACAATCTAACTTGTATATGCCTGCATCTTGTAAGGGGATATTGCACTTGACAGGTGGTAGGAATTGGTTAATCTTCTTCAGCGGCTTGAAATAAGTTTTAATTGAAGCACGCTTCAAGATGTTGCCAATCTTGTCAGTGACACCTTTCATATATGGTAGTACAGCAGGTTGACGTTCGACTGTGACAAGTTTCGCTCGGCTTCTATGACTTTGGCGTGGTATTTGCAGTTTGTTGTCCCGCAATACATGCTTGACATGCTGTAGCTCAGCTGTCAGGTGTTGGTTGTCACAGATGCCGCGCGCTCTCTGAAACAAAGATTTCCCTACGGTAGACAACTGACTGGGGTGGTGATGAGAGTCACCATTGAGGTACCTATCAGTATGGGTTGCTTTACGATACACAGTGTGGCTCAAGCTGTGATCTGGATTTCGGATAATTAAAATATCTAAAAAAGCTAGTCTATTGTTTGCCTCTAACTCCATGGTGAATTGAATTTTAGGATTGATGGAGTTAAGGTGTGATAGAAATGCAGTGACTTTATCAGTTGGTAAAATTGTGAAAGTGTCGTCTACATACCGTTTATAAAACCTTGGTGTTACCGGTGCTGTGCTAAGGGCCCTCTCCTCAAAGTCCTCCATGAAAATATCGGCGACTACGGGTGATACAGGAGAGCCCATTGCCACACCATCCACTTGTACATAGAATTCCTCATTCCACAATAGGTAGCCCGATGTGAGGCAATGTTCAAGCAGGTCTGAATACTCATTAGGCATATCACTATCACATAGCTTCCTTTTAGCAATTTCAATGCAGTCCTTAACAGGTAAGCATGTAAACAGGGACTGTACATCAAAACTAAACATAGTTTCATTGTCAGCAATATGTAGGTGTTTAATATCGCTAACAAATTGGTAAGAATCCTTCACATGTGCTCTTGTGTTACCTCTTAGTGGCGAGAGTATTTTAGCTACGTGTTGAGCCAAACGGTAAGTTGGTGAATCAATCGTCCAGATTCAAAAGTTCTGAGTGTGATTTGACAAGATCACTGGTTTTCTTTAATATTTTATTAGTTTGGTCTGTTTTGACACGTTTGTAGGTCTTTGTCGGATGACAAAGACCTACAAACTATTAGTTTGGTCTGTTTTGACACGTTTGTAGGTCTTTGTCGGATGACAAAGACCTACAAACTATTAGTTCGGTCTGTTTTGACACGTTTGTAGGTCTTTGTCGGATGACAAGACCTACAAACGTGTCAAAACAGACCAAACTAATAAAATATTAAAGAAAACCAGTGATCTTGTCAAATCACACTCAGAACTTTTGAATCTGGACGTAAATTATCTTATACCTGCTTGTGCCAAACCGCCAAAACTGTATGGGCTGCCGAAAATACACAAAAACAACGCTCCGTTACGTCCTATAGTTAGCCAAATTGATTCACCAACTTACCGTTTGGCTCAACACGTAGCTAAAATACTCTCGCCACTAAGAGGTAACACAAGAGCACATGTGAAGGATTCTTACCAATTTGTTAGCGATATTAAACACCTACATATTGCTGACAATGAAACTATGGTCAGTTTTGATGTACAGTCCCTGTTTACATGCTTACCTGTTAAGGACTGCATTGAAATTGCTAAAAGGAAGCTATGTGATAGTGATATGCCTAATGAGTATTCAGACCTGCTTGAACATTGCCTCACATCGGGCTACCTATTGTGGAATGAGGAATTCTATGTACAAGTGGATGGTGTGGCAATGGGCTCTCCTGTATCACCCGTAGTCGCCGATATTTTCATGGAGGACTTTGAGGAGAGGGCCCTTAGCACAGCACCGGTAACACCAAGGTTTTATAAACGGTATGTAGACGACACTTTCACAATTTTACCAACTGATAAAGTCACTGCATTTCTATCACACCTTAACTCCATCAATCCTAAAATTCAATTCACCATGGAGTTAGAGGCAAACAATAGACTAGCTTTTTTAGATATTTTAATTATCCGAAATCCAGATCACAGCTTGAGCCACACTGTGTATCGTAAAGCAACCCATACTGATAGGTACCTCAATGGTGACTCTCATCACCACCCCAGTCAGTTGTCTACCGTAGGGAAATCTTTGTTTCAGAGAGCGCGCGGCATCTGTGACAACCAACACCTGACAGCTGAGCTACAGCATGTCAAGCATGTATTGCGGGACAACAAACTGCAAATACCACGCCAAAGTCATAGAAGCCGAGCGAAACTTGTCACAGTCGAACGTCAACCTGCTGTACTACCATATATGAAAGGTGTCACTGACAAGATTGGCAACATCTTGAAGCGTGCTTCAATTAAAACTTATTTCAAGCCGCCGAAGAAGATTAACCAATTCCTACCACCTGTCAAGTGCAATATCCCCTTACAAGATGCAGGCATATACAAGTTAGATTGTGACTGCGGCCTCTCATACATAGGTCAAACAAAGAGAAGCATAGGCACCCGGGTAAAAGAACATATAGCTGACGTAAAACACAGGCGCGAAACGAAGTCGGCAGTGTGTGAACACGCTCTTGACGGACCCAATCACTATATCAGATTTGATAAGCCCCAGATCCTCGCCAAAGAACACCGTTTCATTCCTAGAATGTTACGTGAGGCTATTGAAATCAAAAAACATCCTAATTTCAATAGAGAAGATGGTTGGAGTGTACCACCAGCTTGGGATCCCATCATTCGAATAATAAAGTCCCAAGCCCGTCCTCACACTGCCCAAAAAACTGACACCGTGAGCTCCGTATGCGTAATTCGGACCGCTCAAAATATAACACAAAGTGACGGTAGTTAACTTAAAACTTATCAAAGACAACTGACATCTTCAGTCTTCCCGTGACCACGATCGCTGTAAAGTAATCGAAACGTCGGGTGAATAATAATAATGTAACATCTAATTAAACGCGAGTTAAATCCGGTAAATTGGTTTTATTTCAAATGTGTAGTGCTCGCGAAAATGTAAGACAATACTACATCAATGAAGAAGTCAGCGATTAAGGAGACTAGCTGATAGAGTTCCCCTTCAGTGGAGCAAAAATGCTGTAGAGCATTCCCATTTCTACCTGACATTGTGTACATCAGTACAGAGGTTAACTCAATAGCGGAATGACGTGAGCATTCCGAAGACTAAATTAAAAAACAACAGGCATAGTAATTAAAATATAAAACTGGAAAAATTTCACGTCCTGAGGCGGGAATCGAACCCGCGACCTTTCGCAATCCGGGCGACTGCTCTAACCAACTGAGCCACCCAGGACTTGGGATATCCCTGTGAAATTCTTCTAGTCTATTCTGTATTTGCGTTTATGAGCTAACGTCCACCCTACAATATCGGAATACTCGTTTCGGATGTTGAAATAGAACATTTCGACACTGTAGGGTGGACGCGTGGTGGTGTTGTGGCCCAATCTCCTCGTGTTTCTCACATGTAAGAAGGTCTGTGCCCAGCAGTGGGACGTATATAGTATAAAATATCATGATCATGATATTTTTGCAGGTGGATTGGGATCCATCAGCTTCACTCTTTGGAAAACCATGACCTAAATACTATATAGTATAGTGGTGGCCTTACTTACACCATAAAGTTTTCGTGACCAGCTAATTACTAGACATACTACGAGTAATGACATCATATTTTATTTATTCTTAGAACATAAGGGAAGAACTGGTTATGAAAAATCTAGCATTACCATAAAACTGAACAGCTTTCAACAAAATACATAGTGATTAGGGTCAATTTACAATGAAATGACAACGGCGGGATGAGTTTATTCTCATTAAAGGTTGTGGGTGGGAGTAGAGTGACAATACATTAGCGGCTTCTATTTGCAAGACTAAGTACCATCAACCGCTATCATTTCAATTTTCCGGTTTAATATGAAATGTTCTTTGAATGAGTTTGCATCTGCCGTATAACTTGGAGTAAGTTGTTCAGTTTGCGGTGTATACGAATGTTATATTCTTTGAATACTTACCATGCTGCTGCTCGTACAACCTCTTGAATGGCTCCAAGGAAGGGTCGAACTTGATCTCATCAGGTAGATCGACCCAGACGTCCAAGCTGCCAGGAGTTAGGTCGCTGGAGGAAACCATAGAATATACACTGTTTCTGTGCTCCTTCCTCTTCTTCCTCTTCAATTTATTGAATACTGTAGCCATTTTGGATTTTTAGGCAAATGTCATAACATTGTTTTTTTTCTGTGTTGGGGCGGTAGCGCGGGCTTTAAGAGGTGCGTAAATAGAATTCGGTTTTTGGGCAAGTACAGAAGCTTCATGTATATGAATGTTTTAAGAGTTCTTGGTAAGAGGACTTACCAAGAACCCCTAAAGCATCCATATTATGCAGACTGTACTTTATAATTCACGTAATGGACGAACAGTCTATTATAAACATAAACTAAAGGGCCATTTGGATTTCCACATATGTTAGTTATCGGCTATAAATTGTAATCTTTATTTAATTTGTAGTTGAGATATTTAGTTTTTTTATTTCTTATATAGTTATGTAAATATACCTTTATGAAAATAAAGTAATATATTACATTTTCAGTGCTCCGTGATTTTGAATTTATGTTGTTTTGGGATCTTAAAAAATGAAAAAAAATATGTTTAGTCAGATTTAACCTTATTGTAATATTTAAAGTTTTTATTATTGGTGGCGAAAAAAATGGATTCAAGTGGTCTGCTTGTACGCATTTCAATTAGGCAAAACATTTTTATATTGGAAACCCCATATATCGTAACACTTACAAATAAAGAAAGAAAACGTAGGCGTTTAAATGCATTAAAAACATTAAAAATGTGAACTCTATATATCATTTATTTTAAGGTATCAAACCTCATAGTTGTTAGTCACCAACTTTCCTTAACCTACGGCTAGTAATTACGAATTTTATAACTCGTAAACTCATAACTTTCCTCAACACTGCCTGCTCCCCTAACATGTGGTGTGATGAACCGATCGAGCAGAGCTGAGTCCCTCCTTTCTTCTATCCTACTCTAAATCTATCAACATTATGTCAACTGAGAGACGCCTACAGCTGATTATAGGCCTCCATCAATGACCTCCGAGCAAATCGTTCCTGCGCTGCCCGCCTCATTATCACCAGATCTTCGATCAGTCCACTATAGCCTTTTTCTTAGTACCAGGAGAAATCCATTCACGGAACTCCCCGCCGCTGGTGAATTAGCGGGCGTGTAAGGGTTCACCCAGGGTCTAAATTGACCCTGGGAATACCCGCTAAAACTCCTGGATAACTTTCGTCCTTTTACGGAGGTGATCTGGGATCTGCGAGGCATTCACCAGACCACCTCCAGGCGACCCGGCTTTTCGCCGATGGAGATTCCCCAGAGTTACCATGAGCAATCTCAGACGTAGCGGTGCTACCCCAGGTCCACTGTCGCTTACCACTGTGTCTCCTGGTGCGCCATCCACTCGAGTACCTGTCCGCCCCAACGGCAGTCAGATCAAGATGTGTACGTGTCACTTTTTATTGCGGTTCATCAAAGCGAGATAGGATATTCGAAAAATAACATACGAATCGAAACCATGATTCGCTAGTTGTAAATAAGAATGTTAATTCTGAAAAACTTTCTTATATATTTCTTATTGCAGCCGTCAAACAGTTCGCTATGTTTCGGATTGAAGGGAAAGGTAGCCAGTGTAATTACGGGGCATGGACGGCATTTCATCCTAGGCCTCAGGATGACAACGCACCTGCAATATAAAGTGATTGTTCCTTGTTATTGCAGGTGTCTATAGGCGGCGGTAAAAATTAAATTTTATGAGCGGTTAGACGAGTTTATATTATTATGCGACGACAGCAAATGCGAGACCAACAAGGAAGGAAGACAAGGAGCCGACCTACCTACCTATCTGTCTAGACACTTAGTTGTATGACACAGAACATATAACTGATGTCAGTCTGAAGACTACGTGTGTAGAATACAATTACATCAGTTTCTTTGAATTCATACATGTGGCACCGTTTTATCACCATGAGAGAATCGCATGTAGAGACATGGCCCAAAGGCATCATTCAATGTTGGCGGAGCGCAGCGCAATTTCAGGCAGAAAAGGTAAAAAATAAAGTTTTAAATATCAAAGTAAAGTTTGATTACACCACTGGAGTTTTGGGGGCCTACTGGGGTAGCACCAAATATTAATAAATAAATAAAAAATCTTTTTTTATATACAAATTATTTCATTTTCATTTCACTTGCTATACGGGCTGCTCAGTCAGCGGTCGCGGGTTCAAATCCCGGTAGGAGCAAATGTTTGTATGATGAATACGAGCATTTGCTCACAAGTCATGGATGTTTAAATGTTTATTTAGTATATTTCTAATATTTATATACAGATTAGTATCAATATTTATATCCGTTATCTAGTATCCATAACACAAGCTCTTAATGATGCTTACTTTGGGCTAGATAATAGGTGTGAGTGTAAGAATATTATATTATTATTATTGTTATTAACAGAAGAACGCGGCTAAATGACACGACTTTTTAGTGCTTCTGCGGTGACCACGTCGCGTCGCCAGTTATTTGCAGATCTGAATGGTACATAACTCTATTAGCGATTCACAATTTCACGGTGTTTTCTTGAACGTTACAATTTATATTTATGGTGTATTGTTTTGGTGTAACAGAATGCCTTTTTGGTCACGGCACTTGTCTCGCATTGTACACAATACGGCTATAATTGCAGGAACAAACAGGCAAACGTATTTTTGAAAACATTCAATGTTGATGTTAAACCACATAACAGCAAACTTTTGCTTTGTGTAAGTATTGCTTTTTAAGAATGCTAAATTTTTTTGTAAACAACTCTAATATGACAAGCAAGTTGGCGGCTACCGTGGTAAGTGGCTGACGTCGCAAAGACACTAACAATAACAAGGAAAAGATCAAAAGTATTGCAGGTGCGTTGTCACCCTGAGGCCTAAGATGTTAATGCCTTCCATGACCAGTGATTACACTGGATACTTTCCCTTCAATCCTAACTATAGCGAACTGCTGTGAAGGTTAGCATGTAGGTATGTGGAAAAACCACCGAAGTAATAGTAAACCAAATTTCAAATCAATCGGATCTGTGAACGTTAGTAAAAACCTTTTGTCAAACAGAAAATGAGTTGATAGTTATCAAACGCCTGAACTGATCTTCATAAATTGTAGCTAAGAACCATCCTAATCACGTCAGCTTTCAAACACGAAAAACTAATTCACTATCGGTCCATTCGTTTAGGAGCTACGATGGCACAGGTCAGATACACAGACAGACACATCAAACTTATGACCCCCTCTTTTGCGTCTGGGGTTAAAACTATCCACAAAAATCGAAAAGCTTTTTTTTTAAATGAACTTAAACTATTGTTTATGAGGCTCTAAATCATCACAATGTTACCCTACCACCGCTTTTAAACAAGGTGTTAAGTACCTACATGGTATATACTATAGCAAGCGGGCACCTGCCCATGTTAAATTATTAAATACTATGGTATACTATCAAAAAAAAGACAAAATTGTAAAATTAATATAGAAAATTCCCATACATTTTGTTTTACTGACCAAACTATTTATAATAATAATAATATAATAACATGCATACACTCACACCTATTATCTAGCCCAAAGTAAGCATTGCGTGTTGAGAAAGAATAGTAATAATATGCATATAAATATTAGCATTATAGGTACTAAACAAACTCGTGAATAAACGCTCATACTCCCACCGGAATTCGAACCCGGGACCCCCGACCGAGTAGCCTGTATAGCAAAGGGCACAGACCACTCAGCCAGATGGTCGTCAAGAATTGTTGATTTGAAATTTATTTTACAATTTCGAATTTTCGATAACACCATACTTTTAACTAGGGTAGGTTCTAAATCATTTTTAAAATGTTGCAATACAATCAGTAAAACATCAAGCTAACCACTCTGAACTCAAAACGAACCTTATCCAGTCTTATATTATAAGCGACATTGCATTTGGACTGTTGAACTATGAAAGAACACTTTCACCTTTTGCTCTTCATACAAAGAGGTGTCAATGACCCCGTCGACTGGATCGAACAGCTTCAAACCGGATCGGCCGTTAGGCATAGCGGCCATCTTGTTTCTAGAATCATTTTTAAATCTAGACCCGCGAATTCAGTATCTATCTACCTAAAAATTTTTACCAAAATCATTGTCAATATTTCATGGTCATTTTTAGTATGATAAGGGTGTCAAACAAGCACACGGCATGTCTGATGCTAAGCGGTTGCTGTAGCTATAGCCACTGATACTACGAAGGGTCAATGATGCTTGGGCCAGACTTTAAAATAAAAAAAAACCTACTTCAAAAACTGAAAACGATAAAATAATTTTTAAGTAGGTACTCATCACCTAGAAACATATTTTTTGGAGTCGGTGCTTCACGTTCTATTATTTCTAGAAACAACTTAGCACCAACTCCAAAAAATATGTTTCTAGGTGATAAGTACCTACATAAAATTAATTATTTTATCCTTTTCAGTTTTTTTAGTCGGTTTTAATATTTGGATAAAAAAATCACTATTTTTAGTGATACGTTTACTAAGGTCAAAGCTAGATGGGTGACCGTCAGCTTACATTGTTTCCAACTAAGTATCGTATCGTTTCCAAAGTCATAGGAAAGCAAAAATCCGCAATTTTGCATACGTAGATGACTTTCTCATTTCAGTTTTTTTTATTTAAAAACCAAACTACCCAACTGATTGTGAAAATAATTTTATGGGGCCAAATGGCAACTATTCCGCATCGAACAAAAAAAGAATCACGTAAATCGGATCAGTAATCTCGGCGTAATCGGTGTACATACATAGAAAAAAAACATACCACCCGAATTGAGAACCACCTCGTTTTTGAAGTCGGTTAAAAAGAATCATTCGCAGCATTGGAGGCAAGTGCCACCAGGCCCCTTATTCTAAACTATGAGATCACGAATTCGATTCAAAAAGTCACTTCCCGTCTCGCTTTGACACACTGCAATGAAAAGTAACAGGTTTAGAGTTTCCGATAATCGAATCTTTTCCGACAGTTGATAATAACGGGGCAGAACACTTCCTCGATCAGCTCTGAAGACTTTACTAACCCACAGAGTTTTTTTAAAATTCTTATCGGGATATCTCTTGACCTCACCTGATGGTAACACGACCTATCATGTTACCATCAGGTGATCATCATCAGCCGAAGATGGAAGCGAGCTACACCCGGATTCAACCACAGAACTGGCCATCTTACCTCCAAATTCCGAACACAATATAGCTGATAGCATTATTGTCAAGGCGGCAGACTTAGATACAGATGGTGGTAAGCCGGGCAGACTTAGAAAAGTCCTTCGACCAATCAAGCCGAGTTTTCAAATTTTTGCCCACACGGGAATTGAACTCCTAGATCATTAGACTACAGAGGCGGTTAAAGGTAGCGTAGTGTTATTGTAACTATCTCTTTCAGCGACCAATGACATTACATATAAAACTGCGAATTTTTTCAATGTATTGCCTTAATGGAATAGTTGTATAAGTTTGACCTATGCCTTCCTTTTTTGTACGGAGGCCTTATAATAATTATAATAAGATAATAATAAAGCCTTTTAGTTCCCAAACTAATTACTTTACAGAGTTTTTTGTTAGTATTGTTAGTGTTTTCAATGTATAATTTAATAAATTCAAATTCATAATATTATTTAAGGTTAGTTTGTGTAAGATATTAGTTTCATTTTCGCTCATAAATTTTGGACCCTTGCTGAGTAAAGGCCTTCTCCAACCTTCGCCAGGTGTCTCTGTTCTATGCTGTGTTCATCCACCCAGTCTTTTCTATAAGGGTGATGTCATCTGACCATCTTTTTATAGTTCTACCTACTTTTCGTTTTCCTGTAGGTCCTTTCCGCTTGGTTGTTAGTTTGGACCACCTGTTGTCTTTTGTGCGAGCTAAGTCACCTGCCCATTGCCACTTTAGTTTAGCGCCCGTGTCAGTGCGTCATCAATTTTTGAGGTCTTTCTGATTGTTACGCTCTTTATTTTACGTAGGGAGATCTAAAACACTAAAGCGGGCTGGGGCCTTACCACCATCTTTATAAAAGCGATTCATATTCCGCTCGGTTCAGTATTGGTTCCTAAGCTGCGTCGCTGTCATAGTCGTAGATAGCGTCATAGTACAAATTAAACGATTCTACTCAGTTTAGGTCCTAAATTGGATCGCGATAAAAGATGGTGGTACGGGTGCTGGCCACGCATGTTGAAAGTCGGCGAAATTGAAATATATATTTTTATTTCAAAGAAACAAATGTCACGCGATCAGATGATCCAGCACACGTAGTACAAGTGTTGTGTTACGCGTGCAGGTGATCACCAGCATGGAGGAAACACGTGAGGAGTTTGGGCCATAGAACCACCACGCTG
This sequence comes from Nymphula nitidulata, assembly GCA_947347705.1. Classification (NCBI taxonomy): domain Eukaryota; kingdom Metazoa; phylum Arthropoda; class Insecta; order Lepidoptera; family Crambidae; genus Nymphula; species Nymphula nitidulata. The sequence goes on from OX374646.1 coordinate 3,348,834, forward strand.
GCCCAATGCGGGTTGGTAGGTCAAAGCGGTTGCAATAAATGGCAGTGACCCTAAGCACGACTTGTTGCAAAAAAAATTAAAATCGCAAAAAAATCGGCTCATTCATTCTATTGTAATACCCTCACATTTGTATGGGTTTGTATGGAACATTGTGTTTATGATTACCAACACCTTCGTTTTCGACAGCGTTCCTCTTAAGTATCCTAACTAATATTATTAAACAAAATTATATGACAAAATTACTTATATAATTTGTTCCAAAAAAAACTAAAACGCTTTGATAAAACCGCTCGCTTTATCTCATCTTATTCATAAGACAATAAAAAAATCTTAACTTTATGGATCTTCCTTGTTGACAAAATTAAAATTTATCGTTCGTATGGTATAAACGACGTATATACCAGTGTCCTTTTATTTAAATTAAACCCTTGTCCCACAATTTTTTTCCTTGACTGTAAAATAGTACGTGTTTCTTTTTAATTTTGCCAAAGATTTTGCCGTTGTCAAAGAAAAAACGCAACACAAAGAACAATGTTGAGTGTCTATTATAAATGACAAAATTTTAAACAATTACAAAAAAGAAAGAAAAAAATGTATGTTCCAGGCGGGAATCGATCCCGCGTCTCCGAGTATTTGTAACGCCAAAAATCAAACATTCAAATGTGATAAAATTCATTTACAAAAATATATTACTGGCACAGATAGGCTGTAAATTGGTTTTAAAAACGTAGATTTTTTAAAAAATCCAATAAATAAGAATCACCAAATTGAATATACCTAGACTTATGCGTCGACTTCTTTAACATTCGTCATTTCAAAAGGTATTGTTAACTACTTGTATTTTTATTGTTATTATATACTTTTACTAGCCGTGCCCGCGACTTCGTTCGTGTGGATGTCGGAAAATAAAAACTTGAAATTTTATTACCAAAAAAATGGTTATAGTAAGTCAGTTTCAAAAGATAGAAATATGCTGTCGCTGACTTTTTTTTAGAACTTTTAAAGGAGAACAATTATTACAGACATGATTTCTGAAAAATAATATTTTTTCCCCGTTTTAGCAACATCTTTCATTGATGCTCATCTGCTATTAGTCGTAGTGTGATGATATGTACCCTATGTAATACCTCGATAAATGGACTACCCAATACAAAAATAATTTTGCAATTTGAATCAGTAGTTTCTGAGATTAGCGCGTTCAACCAAACAAACAAACAAACTCTTCAGCTTTATAATATTTGTATAGATTTATGAACTTTAGAAAATTAAAACATAATTTTACATAAAACAAACATGACCAGAGAACGAATATTCATGTCTATCACACAAACATCTGGTCCGGCCGGGAATCGAACCCGGGACCCCTGGCCGAGTAGCCTGTTTACTGATTACTCAGTCAATCGTCACGGTGCGGTTCTCAGATCATAGAAACGAACGAAAAAGCCGGTTAGTTGTTTAATAATCAATTTTGACGTGACAAGTCAAGTGTGATATGCTGACGATTGTACCACATTACAGATTCGACCTTGCGGCTGCTGCAATAACGTATAACACGTTATTTTATATAACCATTATAATTGAGACCATTTTATTCATAACTCTGTATGTTTAACGGAAATTGTTAATAAAAATCTAGCGAAACAGACACGTAAACTAAAATATTTTGCGCTGGAAAACAACGTTCCGTAGAAACATCACCAGCCTATATAAGTCCCACTGCTGGGCAGGCCTTTCTGCATGGGAGAAACACATGAGGAGTTTGGGCCATAACACCACCACGCTGGCCCAATGCGGGTTGGTGGGCTAAAGCGGTTGCAGGAACAACCGAGACCAATGGCTTAATGTGCACAACGAAGAACGGAGGAGCACGAGATTAGATACTTGATTGACCCATCTCGGGTCAGACCAAGGCGAAAGTTGCTTTGTTTTCGTAATCGAAACCAGAGCGCTCAAACCACTACCATATTCACCACCGAGCTCCTCGAGCAACCACCATATTCACCAGATATGGCTCCAGCCGGCTTCTTTATTTTTCATAAACTCAAATTACCACTTCGTGGCACCCGTTTTCAATCGGTAGAAGACGTAAAGGAGAATTCGCGACGAGAATTAAACTCAATTCCGGAAACAGCGTTAAATAAATGTTTTGATGATTGGATTATTCGTTGGCGTAAGTGTATCGTTTCTGAAGGAGCATACTTTGAAGGTGATAAAATAAATTTGGATGAATAACTAACATTTTGTGTATTATTGATCTTTTCCCGGTACTTTCCTGATAGAGTAGTAAAGTCGCTCACTTAGTATTATCGTTGGTTAGGTTAGGTTAGTATGATGCTCAGTTAAATACAAGCCCTATTATTATACCTAATATTCGGAAACACTTCGGTTGCCAGTTGCCACTTTCCGAACATACTGTATAAATAAAAATCAATGTTTGTATGTTTGTCCCGCATGCGCTCCGAAACTGTTCATCAAATTGTGATAAAACTTTGGTAGGGTATTCTGGGAACGCCCGCGAAGGTTCCTATTTATAAAAAACTTTATTTATACGTTTTTTATTATAAAACTCCACAGATTTCTCTTTATGGGAATCGCAAAGCATGCCGGTGCAGCTAGTCCCATATCGTCGGTGGGCGTACAAGACCCCGCAAGAGCAGTTTGTAAATACCACGTATCTTTTTCTTCACTTTAACGGAGGCAGAAAAAACTAAATAACTTGGATATTTCTACACATTTCTTTGACTGATCTTGTTTGGTTTTTCTCTGGGTGTTGTTTAATGAGAATCTAGTGTAAGCTAATCAGCGCTAGTACCCCGTTGGCGCGATATTTCAATTTTTCGACTTTTATAAATACGCGGTATTGCATACTCTTACGCGATCTTGCACGTTCACCGACGATATATTTTCTGCTGAGCGACAGCGATAGCCATTATTGAAAGGCATCTTGTCTTAGGGGTATTATTTGGAAATCTTCATTTCATTTTATTTATTAATTTGCTAGTCACATGGTTACATATAGGTGTTACAATGAGTTAATTGATACATTGGACACATGACACCCCGTGGGGGCACTGCAAACATAAAGCAAGAGAGCGCTATCACTTCATACAATTTAAAATGAACAATATAATTCGGCATCAAATAATCAGATATTTCATTATAGGATTAAATTTAATTAAAATTCTATTTTATTTTAGTAGAGCATTAGTAGAGATACATTGACTTGAATGTATATCCACTAACAATTCCCTAGCATAACAGAACAGAGTTGACATCTTTTATGTGTCATTTAAGAATTCAGTGAGGTCATAATATGCTTTATCTATAAGATGTTTTTTTTATTGTCTTACAAATGCTTGGTTATTTTCTAGCCGCTTTATTTTTTTAGGTATATTATTATAAATTTGAATTGACATCCATTGTGGGCCTGACCTAACCAACTGGAGAGCTTTACCTGCTGGCAGTTTTAATTTATGTTCATATCTATTATTTCTTTTAATACTTGTGTTGACTGTAAAGAGATATATGTGATTCTTGACAAATTTACAAGATTCTAGAATGTATATTGATGTTATAGTCAGTATTTTGTTTTGAATAAAATATGGTTTGCATGAGATGTCATTTGAGCTATATTATATATAATTCGTATTAACTTTTTTTGAACAGTAAATATTACACGTCTATCCGAACTATTGCCCCAAAAGAGAATACCGTACGCGAAGCGGCTGTGAGCGTATGCATATTATGCAGTAAGGGCACCTCTTCATTTCGTTTACCGAAGCTTCAAGAGCTTTATCTCGAAGCGCGATAAATTGTCATAATTAATTTACTCTGAGAAACACCTGTTTGTAATTTGGCATCGCATTAACAAAGGTATGCCAGCTCCATTCTCATGAGAAATCGTGAAAAAATGTTGCCAAATACAAAAATAAATTAGTACTAAAATATTAGCGAGATGCATGCAGGAAATTACCATTGAAGTTGACCAGGGCCAGATTTACTAAGGAGATATGATGTCGCCTCCTACAAAATTAAGGTGTTAAACACAGTAGTTCATGCTAGGGCTACTAAGGGTTAGGGCTAGGGTTACGTGAATGGTATAGTTAATATGCTTGGGGCCAGGATATTGAAAATCATGAGCAACATTTCAGATTGTAGACAATAATGTACTAAATAACACGGTTTCCATTAAATAACACAAAACTCTTTTATTTTATTGCGAAAAATTACGAAATTATGTATAAAATGGCAACATAGAAGTCATAAAAGTGCTCAAAAGTGCATAGTCCATAGCCACAGTAACGCTGTTAAAAAGTTGACTACCCAAAGGGTAAAACGGGACCCTATTACTAAGAGACTGGTGTCCAGGAGAGGCGGGTTCGATTCCCGCCTAAAGAATACAATTTTTTCATTGTACTACAAAACGATTTTTTTCTATTTTTTGTGTTTTAGTGATGTTTGTCTCCGTGTGTGTGTTCGTGAGTGCTGTGTGGATATGTGTATCTATGCATGTGTCTGGTGTGTGTGGGTTGTATGGTGTGGATCTGAGTGTTGTCGATCGAACTGAACGTTGGATACGTTCATAATAGTTCATATTGATGATTGGCTGGTCGAGCGCTCTGTACCCCTTGCTATACAGGCTACTCGGTCAAGAGGTCCCGGGTTCAAATCCCGGTAGGAGCAAATGTTTGTATGATAAGTAGGAGCATTCGTTTACGAGTCATGGATGTTTATATATGTTTATTTAGTATATTTCTAATATTCATATATTTATTATTATCATATTTTCTCCGTTGTCTAGTATCCATAACACAAGCTCTTAATGATGCTTACTTTGGGCTAGATAATAGGTGTAAGTGTGTGATTTAATAAAAATAAATAAAATATTTACACGACATTATTATGATTACACAGGGTGCCCTTCGGTTCGCCTAAAAATTTTAGTTCTAATATTACATGGCCAAACCGTATTGACCTAAACTTATTGCAAACTTTAGGGATTACGAATTGGTCCGCCAAATGTCGCATTTGGTAAATAACAATATGGCGACAAAAAGTTTGGCGAAGTGAAATTAGACCAAACACGATTATGAAGAGTGAAATTATGCAAAAAAAAAAATTAGGCTAACCGTTTGTGTGCCATTGCCAATTAGAAGTTCAAAAAATTAGGCGACCCGATGTAGACCCTATTACACAAGAAAGCGGTCCGCGATCATGTCTTTAGGCTGCTAAAGAGATGAACGCTTGGATATTATGTTCAATAAATCCCACCGCTGGGCTCAGGCCTACATGCAAGAGACTTTGGGAGAGACGAACCGAAACATCACCTCACACAATTCGAATTGTTGTAGCTATGTTTCAATGATCATCATCATCATCATTTCAGCCGAGAGACGCCCACAGCTGGGCAATAGCCTCCCACAGGAATCTCCAAACCGATCGGTCCTGCGCTGTCCGCATCCATCGGCTTCCCGCGACTCTCACCAGATCGTCGGTCCACCTTGTGGGAGGCCTACCAACGCTGCGTCTCCCGGTACGCGGCCGCCACTCGAAGACCTTTCCGCCCGAACGCCCGTCAGTCCTCCTTGCAATGTGGCCTGCCCACTGCCACTTGAGGTTCGCAATTCTTCGGGCTATGTCGCTATGTCGGCGACCTTAGTTCAATGATAATATGCCAAAATTGATTTCAGAATGCCCACTGCGTTTTTTCCTCGCTTAACCTCGAGCTAGAACGTGATTTTTTTATTTAAATGTCTGATATAATCGCCGTCTTTCCTTTTGTTCAACGCCTCGGTACAAGGTTTTGCCAATTCTGTAAGTTATTTTGACAAATAATTGAGGTAATGTTTCCGACGTTCGGGCACGTTGCCATTTATAAACCAATTCAAACAAGAATCATGCTTATTGCTACGATTCGACGCGTGATGGCATTGCGATAGAACCATACAAAAAGATAGATAAATAAGATACAAATAAAATATGATATTTATTTTAGGTGTCATATTAAAAACTAACCCTAATTTATATTGCGACGGCAATGAATATCATTTTTTTCATACAATTATATGACAAACAAGTTGACTGGTGGTAAGTGGTTATAAAAAAAAATGGCTTCTCGATAAATGTTTTTATTCCATGAATGAATACTTTCTTTGTTTTAAAAAATAAAAGGATTTCTAATACTGTGACTCCAGCGATTCTAATCTTAATTTATATTGTTTTGCTTAACACATAAATATTATATTTAAATTTTGTTTGCCAGTTTCTGGTGAAATATGTGGATATTGTAACAAAACCTCAGTCCACTTATGTACCATATTTCATGTAAAATAAAAGTCTTTGTCTTTTGTCTTTGTCATATACACCTGGAATAACAAGGAAAAAATCACTTGGTATTGCGGGTGCGTTGTCATCCTGAGGCCTAAGATGAAATGCCGTCCATGCCCAGAAATTACACTGGCTACCTTTCTCTTCAATCCGAAACACAGCGAACTGTTTCACGGCTGAAATAAGAAAGGCGGTAGTTCCTACCCAGACAACCCTACATAAGGGCCTACCACCTAGTAATTCATTTCATTATGTACTAGCCACACTATTTTGTAAAAAATTTAGTCCTGTTGTTTGTATTTTAGCTAAGCTTACACTAAAAAAAATATCTTATCTTATCTTTTACTTCTTATCCAAATGGCCATGGTTCGTTAGAAGAGATTTTACTTTTTTATTTAAATGGCCAATCCCAGATGGAGAATCAAACATTTTTAATTTCTCGCTCTTTCCAGATGGTCTCGGTTGTTACTGCAACCGCTTTAACCCACCAACCCGCATTGGGCCAGTGTGGTGGTGTTATGGCCCAAACTCCTCGTGTGTTTCTCCCATGTAGGAAGGCCTGTGCCCAGCAGTGGGACGTATGTAATCTGGTGCTCGGTGGCGTATTGGTTTGAGCGCTCTGGTTTCGAAAAACAAAGCAACTTTCGCAATGGTCGATCCTGGGATGGGCCAATCAAAGTTTGCTATCTCGAGCTCCTCCGTGCTTCAGAAGGCACGTTACGCCGTTGGTCCCGTTTGTTCCTGCAACCGCTTTAACCCACCAACCCATTGGGTCAGCGTAAGAATCTTCGTTTCTGCCATGTAGGAATCTCCCAGCAGTTGGACTTATCTGGGCTGGTTCTGATGATGAGGAATTTGCAGGCTGCGTATCGGAGCATATGACAAACTTCATTCTGTTTGCAATAAGTTGCTTGACAGGTCAGGACAGACCTTTATGAAGATATCATTATGTATTTAATGGAAGGTCGCTCTATGCGGATGAGTAGCTTTAAAGACATTCAGCTATAAGTGTTCAGTGGCGGGCATTATTTCATTAAATAGAAAATAATAGCTCCATTGCAAGCGCTGACATCACGGCGCGGTGGATGCTTGTAACTTCTGTCTTAAAATACGTGATAAACAGAGAAAATAGTCAAACATAAGAAAAACTAAAACCCCAAAAAGAAACTCGGCATCCTCTCTAAGGTGAGGTTATATTTCACACCTGAACAGCTGCTGTTACTTTATAAAGCGAAAGTTCGATCGTGGGTGGAATACTGCTGTCACCTATGGGACGGTTCTGCCAAATATCACCTGGCAACATTGGACTCTGTGTAGAAGCGACCTATACGACTTATTGACAACCCAGTATTAGCAGAGGCTAAACTCCAAGATCTCGAGCATCGCCGTAGAGTTGCATGTTTGTCGGTTTTTTGGTAATTCCTTCGCACACTTCGGAGAGTGTGCGAGGGAATTACATAAATTAATTAATTCCACCAGATCCCTTTTACCATCGAAGGACCAGACGTAGAATGGCTCATATCTCTAGAATGGCTTCACCTTTATGTTGTGGATATTCCAACCATCCGTACAAGGCATTTCGCCAAGTCCTTTCTAATGCGAACTGCCAAGGAGTGGTACTCTCTTCCTGTTCATCTGTTTCCCGAAACCTTCAATTTGTACGTCTTTAAGGCTAGAGTGAATCTTCTAGGTAAACATGTATTTTGTTTGGCTATTAATCGAGAAAAAAACGAAAAGTACGGCTTCATTCAATATTTGATTGACTCTTAGATAAAGTTATGAAAATAAACATCTTTTTAGTTCGTGTCATACTTGAGACATATTTTTTGGAGTTGGTGCTAAGTTGTTTCCAGAAATAATAGAACGTGAAGCACCGACTCCAAAAAATATGTTTCTAGGTGATGAGTACCTACTTAAATTTAATTATTTTATCATTTTCAGTTTTTTGAAGTCGGTTTTAATTTTTGTTTTTATTACTCAAGCCAACTGCATAGGCATAAACAAATGATTCACAAACTTACAATCGCCGTAGCTTAAAACGCTACTAAACATAATACAAGTGGAAAAAGACGCCACTTAACATTCATTATTCAACGGCTGGTGCATTGTTGTGTTATCTATATTAGAATATGTGGGTGTTACTGGTACCGTGAATCGTGAATAACAAATGATATTACTCATTACATTTTAAATGGTTTGATATCATGTTGTGGGAATGCAGAATTGGGATAAATAAAACAGTAATATAGTATCCGTGCTTCAATATCGAGCCGATATTTCGGCCGAGATAAATAGGGATAGAATGACTAACTCAGCGGAAGGGAAAAAGACAAAATAGTGATCGCGCCCGTAAAGTAAGTGAAAATACACAAATTCTTTTACTAAAAAATTACTGTAAGATTAGAAAAAGAAACGCCTCTACACGATTGAGAATCTTAATGATATCTACTATTGATAATAATTTCCTATTGAATACAAATTATCGTTTACCAATAATATTTAGTTTTTATTGAGAGGTCTTTTCGGAAATGAAATGTATCGAGGCAAAATCCTTTAAACGTGTTTTGGTTCTACATATGTCTAGATAAAGATATGAAGAAATGTATATCTGATTTTCAGATCCGTAAGATCATTCAGCGACCTATGACATTACATAATTAAAAGTGGAATTTGGACCCGGTTGTCACTCCAACCGCTGCAAGGTGGGGTTACGGCCAAAACACCTCATGTGTTTCTCCCATGTAGGAAGGCCTGGGCACAGCAGTGGGACGTATATAGGCTGGTGATGATGATGATGATTAATATAGCATTCTCTTACATTTCCGCTGGCACCATACACAATTGAAAAAATATTCTGTTTAAAAAAATAATTAGGTAGTAAGATTCCATTATAAATATTATGTTTTTCTATTTTAAGTTTACCCCGCCGACAATGACGCTGGGTCGTATTGACCCGAGGCATTGTAAAGAGACATATTATTTATTTGTATCTATCGTTTGTTTCGAACGTTTGTGTAGCTGGAGATACACATCTTCTCTACCCAACCCGTTGGTGCTATCTCTTCGAGGCCGCCTGCGCAGTGGGATATAGGTATAAGTGCGTTAAGTCAAAACGGGTAATTATGACCCAGCGTCATCGCTGGCGTGGTAATTTTGTAACAAACTTTTTTCGTTTATTTGGTGTTCAATATTATTATTTTTAAGGTTTTTGAAGAAAATGTCAATGACCCGGAGAGGGTTCCGGCGTTAGGAGAGTCAGATTTCGATAGTGAAGACTCTCAGGCTGATTTGGACGTCGGTATTGAACACCGTTTATGTGAACTTAATAATTACAGAGAAAGAGAAAAAGACGTAAGCAATAACCATAAGGACTCGGGTCCATCAGGAAATATTGACCTGGCATTAGTACAAAATCAACTACGGTAACAGTTTTTCAAAGGAAATGATGTGGAAAAAGGGTACTGCAATAATTACCCCAATTTTGTATTAGTTCCACGGCTCTGAATTTGGAGGTAGAAGACTAACTCTTTATTATTTATATGATAAAAAGTATGGTTGATATCTCTTTAAGTACACAACATTAATGGTTCAAATTATAATATACAGGGTGGAAAAACTCTATGGGCCCTGGAGGGGAACTACTTCAAATCCTTTAGTTAGCTCATTTTACTAAAAAGAAATATTCCTTTATTTTTGAAAAGAAACAAAACTGCATTCAAAGATCTTCTAAAAGTTGCTTATCTCACCCGGCAATCGAACCAACTAAAAATTAAAAAAGTAAACCCTCGCTGTTCTTTATACGAATCGGTAGGATAAAATTTGTTTAATAACCATTTGGTATACGAAATAAAAAAAGTGAAAACTAATATCAATTACGAACGAATACTTTCAACATTTTTAACGATTTTAAAAATGTTGAAAGTTGTCGTTCTAATTTCAAATTGTTGCCCCGCGTTGCAATTAAAAATGCTTTCCATTTTTAACTTTTCCTCAGATTGTCTAGTGTAAGAACGATTTGTGCATAAATTTATTATTGCAATTTAATGATTTTCTTATCGAAGTCTTCAATAAGGTACTTAGAGATAAATAACATTAGCAAACCTGTATTTAATACAATATCTTTGGACGTTAGAGAGATAATAAAATTAACGTATGGTTTACTTGTTACAAATGAACATTACAGTACTAGGTACTATGGTAGTTAATAAAAAAACTTGTGATAAATATTCAATTTCATAGGTATCTCGTACAACAGATTAGTGCATATGTTAGACAAATTTTATTCTGCACCAATAATCCTACCGATTCGTATAAAAAAATAGCGAGGTTTACTTTTAAATTTGTAGTCGGTTTGATTCCCGGGCGCGACAAGTAACTTTTAGAAGATCTTTGAATGCAGTTTTGTTTCTTTTCAAAAATAAAGGAATGTTTCCTTTCAGTAAAATTAGCTAACTAAAGGATTTAAAGTAGTTCCCTTCCGGGGCCCATAGATTTTTTCCACCCTGTATAACTAAGTAGACTTTACATGAAATTAAAAACACATTTACGTTATGTTTTCAAACTTGATTGTGCATGTGTTATTGTTGAGAAGTCCAATAAAAGTTTGTTACACAAAATACATTGTTATTATTTGTATTTTACTTATTATGCAAAGAACCCTTTTTAGATAAACAGTAATTAAAATAAACTCAACTTCCAAAATTTCGAGGAGAATCGCCGAGATAATCCGGGTCATGATGACCCGGCGTCATAGTCCGCGTAATTATTGACACGTCATTGGCGCCGGATTAACTAAAATTGCACACGCCGATTCCACCTTTTCATTCTCATTTCTCTGTGGTAGGACTGCTAGAAAAGATTTTCGTTAGAAATAAGCAGTAGGTAGTTTCATACAATTTTCCTCAAATGTCTATCCCATTGTTTTATAGTGTTGTGTTAATTAATAAATAAAACTTCTTTATCCCCCAGGCGGGGTCTTCCCGTGACCACAATCGCTATTCGAAACGTCGGCTTCAAAATAATAATGTAGGTTTAGGTAACATCTAATTAAACGCGAGTCAAATCCGTTGAACTGGTTTTATTTCAAACCAAACACATACATATTATTCATCCATAATGTGGCGTGGCGGTTCGGCTATTCAAATACGATTTTGAATTCTATCTTTCTAATGGGCATAGAAAACAAAGCAGAATAGTGGTATATGTATCAAAAACTCAGATTCTGCATGGCACGAGGTTTGACATGACAATTTGCTGACACACAATTAACCGACTTCAAAAACGAGGAGGTTCTTAATTCGGTTGGTATGTTTTTTTTTATTCTGTGTATGTACACCGATTACGCCGAGATTTCTGATCCGATTTACGTGATTCTTTTTTTGTTCGATTATTCGTTTTTTTTTTCAAAATCAGTTCGGTAGTTTGGTTTTTAAATATTAAAAAAAACGAAAAAAGAAAGTCATCTACGTATGCGAAATTGCGGAATTTTGCTTTTCTATGACTTTTTAGTGAAACGATATTAAAGTAGGAAACAATGTAATCTTAACGGTCACACATCTAGCTTTGACCTTAAAAAGTTATCACTAAAAATGGTGAAAAAAAAATTTTTAAACAAAAATTAAACGGTGCTTCACGTTCTGTTATTTCTGGAAACACGTAAGCACCAACTCCAAAAAATATGTTTCTAGGTGAAGAGTACCTACATAAATTTTATTATTTTAACCGTTTCAGTTTTTTGAAATCGGTTTTTATGTTTTTTATTTCATGGAACGTGCGTTACGGCACGATTAGCCGCTGTGCTTCTGAACAGCGATTATTAGGTTCAAGGCTATATTTTTATGAATGATTTTAGTTTAAAGTAGCTATAAATAACGTTGAAACTATCCGTTAATCCCGGTTGCTACTGCAACCAACCAGTACGGTTGTTATGGCCCAAACTCCTCATGTGTTTCGCTCATGTAGGAAGACCCGTACAGCTGTATGCTTAATACCAGCCTGCACCTGGACCACTATCTTTTATCGCGATCCAGTTTAGGACCTAAACTGAGTAGAATCGTCGCACTACGACGCTATCTACGACTATGACAGCGATGCAGTTTAGGAACCAATACTGAACCGAGCGGAATATGAATCGCTTTTAAAAAGATGGTGGTAAGGCCCCTGCCTAGTGATTCTGTAACGAATCTCGCACCTCACTTCGCAAGTCACTTCGAATTCAACTGTCAAATAGAGCAATTTGTCATAAATTTTTTGCTCAATTGACAGTTGAATTCGAAGTGAGGTGCGAGATTCGTTACAGAATCACAGCACAGCCCCCTTATTCTCAACTGTCGGATCACGGATTCAATTCGAAAAGTCACGTGCCGTCTCGCTTTGACGCAATGCGATAAAAAGTGACAGGTATAGAGTTTCCGAAATTCGATTATTTTCCGACAGTTGAGAATAAGGGGACAGGTGGTAAAAAAACACGCTTATCTATAATTTATCGTTACTAAAAGTATTCGTTATCTATGTTCCAAAGCTTTACTCACTTTGAGAGATAATTTAGGGCGAGTCAACAAAATCAATTCCCCTCAACAATTCGAAGGTCACAGAGTTATCTATCACATAAGTGATGTATTAGTTTGAGAGTGGCTTGTACAGTCGACCACAAAAGTAGCTGAACACTCTAGTACCATGTCACACCGATCTTGTGCACGTATTTTATAGTTGCTACCGTACTATATTGACGCTAGAGTCGTTGTGACACGGTACTAAAGTTTTCAGCTACTTCTGTGGTCGACCGTACCTACGGTTTAATGATACCGTGACGTATAAGATAAACGCTTCCCTTTCATTACATTCGAATAAGGTAAGGATTGAATTCAATAATAAGTAAAATAAAACGTGATTGGCTTTCCCACCGTTCGTCGCCACCGTTCATGTGACATGATAGACAGGATAACTTTAGTTTTAAGTTTATAAAACATTAAAAAGCAACGATGGCACAATAAAATATAAATAAAAAAAAAATTTTTTTTACAAAATTGACAGTCAGGACAAAAAATAGGGTACCTAGTTGATTTTTTTTCATTTCATAAATAAAAAGTTGAGAACGTTTAAACAAATGTTGCTAAAGAAATAAACGCTAGCAAGTCAACGCGGCCCAGTATCTGTGAGTAGTCTGCATTACCGAATACCTTCCTTCCCTAGCAAGTACTGGCGGCCCATAAAACTATGCGTGTTTCATGCTTTGAAGCTTATCTTCATAACATCAGCCTATTGCAGTCCACTGCTGGACGTAGGCCTCTCCAAGGCTGCTCCACAATTATACGGTCTCCGCTTTTCTCATCCAGCCAGCACCTGCTTCCTTCTATAAGTCGTTGGTCCATCTAGCACAGGGCCGCCTCTCTGTGTTTGCCGAAGCGTGGTCTCCAGTCAAGAACCCTTTTACTCCAGCGCTCATCGGCTTTGCGACAGATGTGACCGTAATTTTTAGGAATGCTTTAAGTCATAATGAAAGTTTAAAACAAACTGGATGGTAGCTTCATGTTTAGTGATCACGTAGTTTTGAATATATATTTTCTGAGTAGATATTAATGCGTAGGACAGCAGCCTTGTTATATATACAATACAATACAAAATAGAAATACAAAATAATTCATCGATTCCTGCCTCAGTATCAGTATTATATTGTATTTTAATTACTAAGTAATTTTTCAAACATTTATAATAATGTTAAAATCAAAAATTAAGAATATTTGAAAGCACTGCCCCAACTTAACCGAATCGTAGGTAGTTGTAAAAATACTCGTTTCGGATTTTGAAATAGAATATTTCGACATTGTAGGGTGGACGTTAGCTCATAAACGCAAATAAAATAGACTAGAAGAATTTCACAGCGATAATCCAAGTCCTGGGTGGCTCAGTGGTCAGAGCAGTCACCCGGATTGAGAAAGGTCGCGGGTTCGATTCCTGCCTCAGGACGTGAAATTTTTCTAGTTTTATTGTATTTTAATTACTAAGTAATTTTTCAAACATTTATAATAATGCTAAAATCAAAAATTAAGAATAATGTATTTCTTCAAATTTTTTTAAAATTTTTAAGCATTGGGGTTGGGGCCTTCTTTTAAGTATTACATACTTGTGCTAGAGAACCCCACTCTTCCAAAATAATATCAAACAAATACCTATATTGAAGAACAAACAGAAAAATATGTATGTGTGTGTGTATGTGTTGTTGTGTGTGCGCGCGTATGTGTGAAAATATAAATTTATGTAATATTTAACATTTTAAAGATTTAAAAATTTCTTCCGTTTTTTCATAATCCTAAGGTATTTAGCCAATCTGTTATTGTTAGTCAACTATTGCGATTATTAGTACACAATCGCGATATATAAGACTGGTTTCGTATGTCTGTCCGTCATCTTTGTCAGAAACTGCGCGACACAACAATTTAAATTAGGCATAATGCCCAGTCTTATGCGTTCGTGTTCGCATAGTACACTAATTCACGAATGAAACGGTTACATGAGATTGTATTTCCGCTAGGTACTGTGAGATCGTCACCGGAAAATGTCTATATTCGTAACGAATTATGAACATCCTTCTTCAAGTCTGTTAAGATATAGCAATCAGAGTTGTTAGGGAACGGTACGAAATATATTTTTATATGCAGTCTTTTAAGGACGCTTGTCAATTTTGTAGCACATATTTCTTATGTCAAAATATGTGTAATAGGCGGATTGCTACTTGTTTTGGACAGAAAAATGGACCTTCAGGCCAAAATTTCGTTTATTTCAGATAAAACAGAACGGGACGAGAATATGACTTTTTAGGGCAAATAAAAAGTAAAACGCGCGCGCAATTTTTGAAACAAAAACTTCTTTGAATTTTTTTTTCAATATTTTTTCGGTTACATATAAATTTAGTTTCGGGTTTAAATTCAGTTTTTGGCTATCCGTTTGCTTATAAGAAAGATCATCTTTCGCCATAATTTTAGTATAATCTCTGAATGACTATTTAATTTTAAGCCTAAAACAGGTGCAACCCTAAGAGTAAACCTAGTTACAACAAATAACCAGCGTAATAGGTACGTGACAACTAGAATAGCTCCTATTACAAAGGGCCAAGGTACGAATTTTAAATGGCAAAGTTTATTTAAAGTTTAAACGGATCGGGTTTGCTCAGTTTGCAGACAACGGCTCCCCGTGACCCTGGCCGTCGTCTGTCCATCTAGCGTAAGGCCGTCCTACTTATAGATATGTGCCCTGCCCACTGCCAGTTCAACTTGCTAATCCTATGAGCTATTCGTTCTCTACACCCCATCGGCCATCCGTTCTACCCACTACCCCTTCAATTTGCTGATCCTATAAGCTTTTAGTTCTCTACATCCCATAGGCCGTCAGTTCTGCGTGCTATGTGCCCTGCCCACTGCCATTCAACTTGCTAATCCTATGAGCTTTTAGTGCTGTACATCCCATAGGCCATCCGTTCTGCGTGCTATGTGCCCTGCACACTGTCACTTCCCTTGCTATGCCTATGACCTATTAGTTATCTTACTGATTTCGTTATTTTTTATTCTATCTCGTAGGGAAACCTAATATAAGTAGCTCGATATGTGACTGTGTAATAGCATTTTAAGTAATCATTCTGTCAAACTATAAAAGCAGTTTTTGCTGCACTATTCCGCTTCCACGCTTCATAAAAATACGGATTTTTCATTTAACCTTCGACATACAAAAGCCAGAATTTTTCGTTTGGATAATCGTAACAAAATAAGCATGATTAAAATTACATTCTAACAGTTAAACTCCAAAAAACGTTCATATGATTATTACATAAGGTCGAGGCTCCAAATTGTCACGGTTGATGTGCTGTTAAGTGTACCGTGAACGTATAAGGTTGCAGAATATAAAATAGCACTAGCACCAGACTTTACAATATTAAAATTTTATCATGTTAGTGCATATATGCGTACTCGTAATATAAAGTTTTAACTCCTTATGCGGCGTTATCGCACCGGAGGGCTATGATAATTAAAAAAACAATCGTGTCTGAAATCTGGTGCTTGACGGGTTAAATGCTCCTGCTGAACATCCAAAACAAATTTGAAAAGGGTAGTTGACAACTTTTTTTTTATTTCATAAGTAAGAAGCTTATAACTCATAAAGAAATATTACAAAAGAAATAGTATGTCTAAGATCAATAGTTTCACAGATATAGTGGTATGTTTGATGTGTTGCGGCGCATCGTCCATAAAACGCTCCATAGAAAATCTACGGACAGGTGACGTCACATGTTCCTATATTACTAAGAAATGTCCATACATTTCTTATGTGCATACTGACAAAATTAATAATAACTATGTATTAAGTATGTTTTTATTAATAGTTGTCAAAATAATAGTTGTTTTAATTTATGTCAGCGATCTAATACCATTAACATTTTTGATTAATTTTAAAAAATACATATTTGACCATTTCTTTATTTACAAATCAGTACAACTTCAACAATATTCCACATCTTTTAAGTTTGAATTGTTTTTATAGGTAACAGTAGCATATATTTTCCGAATTAAGCAACATCAATTAGCTGTGCGTTTCTATAAAATTAGCATTGAGTTCGTCGCTGTGGCGGCAGCGGCGCGTCAAATAAAAAGGTGTTATACCAATGATATATTTTATTTTAATATCATAGTGTAAGTAATACCTTATTTATTTGATTTTGACGACCGTTGGCGACACTAGCGTTTCGACTACAAGCACGGCGTGCGCCGGAACTAAATAGTTGTTTATTTTTATATTTTTGTAAAAGTCAATCAAATATTCAATAAAGTCATTAAGATACATTTGAAATTTGAAACACAAGAAAAACTTAATCGAGATAAATATAATTTGTAGTTCATGTCGTATCTAATAAAATTATCAAATGAATAAGATGTTTTTGTAAGTGGCAACCCATTTCTATGAACTAATATAGTCCATGTTTTAATTTATTGTCGTATTGACGGCACCACCCTGTATGATAGCGTTTCTCTTATACCCTGTATAGTGTACTTATATAGAATTAAAAATGTTACAGGCTTAGCCATACGCAAACGATAATGTAGATAATTTGGTGCTCGAAATATATTTGATATAAGTTTTATCCTAATGACTCATTCATGTATATTTTTGGATATGGTAACGTGACAAATTAATATCAGCCAGAATGGTCTAACACACGGGCTAGCTTCTGCCCGCCCCGCGGCGCGGTTTATTATAAAACAAATGATTTTTTTTTTCAGAATAAAATATTTAACGTGCTCTCTACCTCAGAAAAATCCTACCCATTTAATAATAGTTTTGCAGATAGTACTTTTTGAAACGATCTCTTTGTGATGTTTTTTTATCCCACAATAATGACAACTTAGATATTTTCATCTCAAATCCAAATATCTTCAAGAAACATGTCTGTGCGCTCCTTAAGTAGGTAAGTACTTTGTCATAGCGCTATATAATTAATACGCTTATGATTATTTGAACTGAAAAATTATTTCCTTCGTCGCAGGCTAAATACGAAATCCGTATTTTCGCGAAACTTCGGAATATTACAAAATGACGAACTATTTAATACTGTTTATGGCTTGATATTTCAGGCGGGAGATTGCAGGGGGGAATCCTTGATTGATGTAACCATAAGTTTTTTTTTATTTAACAAGAAATATGTCACTTTTCTTTGCGTGATAACCACTGGTGTAATTGCTTATTCCATTTCTTCGTACAAAGCAAGACGTCACAATGACGTCATAGTAACTCGTCGTCGCTTTAGCTGTCAACATGTGTTAGCTTTGATCCGCTGATCATCAAACATAATACATCCAAGTGTCATTTAAATTATCTTATGAGTTAAGACGTCCATTGTATACTTTGACCGCATGTTTTTAATATTATAGGCAAAGTTTCAACCACAATCTTATCTGAAATTTTATCTGTAATAATGGCCCGCAGCTCAACCAGTGTGGATGTCGGCCATCGCGCGAAAAGACGGTCTTTTAAGCCGACTTCAAAACAAAGAGGTTCTCAATTTGATTGTTATTTTTTCTATGTCTGCACACTGCTTATCCCCCTGGGATTTCTGATCCGATTTTTTGTTCGATGTGAAAAAGTTGTCATTTGGTGCCATAAAAATTTATTTAAGAACGATTGGGTAGGTAGTTTGGTTGTTAAATCAAAACAACTGAAATGAGTTAAGTCGTCTCTGTATGCGAGTTTGCGGTTTTTTTTAATTTACAAAGCATGGCAAGACTCAACACCACCTTATGTGAAGCGGTAAGAAGAGTCCATATGGGAAGACAGCTAGTGCAGTTTAGACACTGCTCTAGCCGCCTCCACCTTGCGGCCCAAAAGGTGCCTTTTCACCCCTCTTTTGAAGAAACTCATGTTATAGGAAGGAGGGAACTCGCGAGCTGGCACAGAATTCCGAGTTTTAGAACTACGATAAAGAAACGAGTTAACTAAATTTATGTTTAAGGAAAAAAATTCAAAAAAATGTGAATATCCTATTCACGGCTGGCCGAGGGGTCAGTGCACCTTGCTATACAGGCTACTTGGTCAGGGGTCCCGGGTTCGAATCCCGGTGGGATTTGATGACTACGGGCATTTGTTCACGAGTCATGGATGTTTACATGTTTATTTAGCATATTTCTTATATTTATACCGTACATATTATTATCAATATTTCGTGTCGTGCTAGTGCACGGTACGGCCCAGTATTGTCTTTCACGTCTTCTTCCTTCAACGTCTCTCTCTGTCTTTTTAACAATAGCAAAAGCAGAATGCGTCTTGTACGGTCCATATCTAGATAAGTAGAGAAAAATGTAGCAGAATTTTACTAAAGATGCGCGATATGAATCGATATTATGCTGTATCGATACGTAGCAATGCGATATATCGATATTTTGTATCGATACACGACCATACAATACGCATCGATATATCGTATCTCCAGGTAAAAAATATCGAACCCATGAATATCTGTTTAAAATGATGATTTGATTGAACCTGTAATATTAAACGTCCTTTATGTTCTGAATCTTCAAAAAATGTACACTAGAGTGATCTCTTAAACTATCTTACTAATCTCTTAAATCCGCAACGCCTGTCTAGACTCTTTTTTCACGTAACCTTACCACCTCTCAATGGCCATTGTAAAATATTGTAATAGGTATAACTTCCATTTTTATGACAGTAAAGTCTTTTTTACTGTTGTACTTTTTTACTTTTATTTTATTTTAACCTGTTTAAAAAATAAATAAATATCGTATGTATCGATACAAGACGTTCCGATATATCGCTGAATCGATACGATTGGTTGCGATACGTATCGATATGCTGTATCGATACAAACGATTATTTTGGACATCTCTAAATTTTACAAGGCGCGGCGACATGCAACGTTGCCGCGTCGTGACATGCCACAAGTTCCACGTTGACGGACTTGACGGACGTCGTGACAGGAGATGTGGACAGGCTCCTACATTCATAATCTTAAATCACAAATACTCCTCCTATTGTGTCTAATATCTGGGTGCTTCATTACAATATTCTCTACTACGCTTCTGTACTGTCGTTCCCTTCATCTAGTAATCATTCCAATCGTTGCGAGTTACGTCAAGCTTTTGTTGACAAATTGATTTGGCGTCGCTGGATAAGGCCGCGGTCGTTATCAAATATGTTAACTCTGTTTATTTTTGTAACGGATGCAATTTATGGATCACACAACGCTCTCTTGTAAAAATATGTACAGTATCTCAAAAAATCAGGGGAAATCTCCTGAATCCGTAAAAAATACTAATAATTTCTTTCATGCATAATTTGTTTGTACAAAAGTTGAAATTTTTCATCGATTTCACCGTTATTCACTATGACAATATGGCGGACGACATAGAAGTCAACTAAACGTCACCAAAGTGACATACGCGCCATGATGAATATTTAACTGTGTTGCAGTTTTTTCTATGATATTTTTTTATAGCAAATAAAATTAAAATGGCCAATTGAACACTTTCTGCATATTTTTACCTTTTTTTTAGTTTAACATAGACCTGGCCGGGTCTTCTTTTATATACAAGTAGATGACAAGGTGGTAAGCGGTTACCGCCGCCTATAGATACCTGCAATAACAAGGAAAATCACTTGATATTGCTGGTGCGTTGTCATCCTGAGGCCTAAGATGAAATGCCGTCCATGCCCAGTTATTACACTGGCTCCCTTTCCCTTCAATCCGAAACACAGCGAACTGTTTCACGGTTGAAATAAGAAAGGCGGTGGTACCTACCCAGACGACCCTACATATGGGTCTACCACCTAGTGTAATCCTTCATACATTTTTGGAACATCCCTTTTATTTCTTTAGCTCTGTGTTTCTAAAATAAAAGTAAACGTTGTTCCCGCCGAGACAGATAGGGACAGACATATAA
Organism: Nymphula nitidulata; assembly: GCA_947347705.1. NCBI lineage: Eukaryota > Metazoa > Arthropoda > Insecta > Lepidoptera > Crambidae > Nymphula > Nymphula nitidulata. The sequence continues at coordinate 3,369,602 of OX374646.1, forward strand.
CTGACTCAGCGGGAGGGAAAAAAACAAATGGCGATCGCGCGGGTAAACCCATTTCTTTGTGTTAACGACAAAACCTCCTTTTGTTAGTCAATAACTCTTTTTTATATTAAATGTTTTCTCTATTAAGTCACGTCATTGCTGTCGGTTCTTTATATCAGTATGTCACATCGTCTTTTAATTATTTTAGAATAAATTTATTATTTTCAATTGGTAAGTGGCTATTTATTATATTATCCCCCAACTCCAGCTCCTTAATACTTTGAGACTTTTTATAAGAGCCCAAACTGTGCCCAAACGCGCTATATCTGCTGTAAGTTTCATATGAATTAATCTAATAATAATTATTAAAGATCCCGCAGTCTTTTTGATGGTATAGGATGAGCTCAAGGTTAGTATGTCATGGGAATGTCACCGAAGTGACAGTACACCAAATTTCAAATCAATCGGATGTGTAAAAGTTAGTAAAACCCTTTTATCATGTAGAAAATGAGCTGATAATCATAAAACGCCGAAACTTATCTTCATAAATTATAGCTAAGAACCATCCTAGTCACGTCAGCTTTCAAACAAATAAACCCAATCAAAATTGGTCCATTCCTTTAGGAGCTACGATGCCACAGACAGACACACAGACAGACAAATCAAACATACATAAAAATAAGGATTACAAAAAAAGCTTCTACACGATCGTGAATATAAGTGATAATTTAAATTAATTTCCTATTGAATAAATTTTAAAAGGTATTTCCGGAAATAAAATATACATCAAGTATAACAGTTGCACTACGAAAGCCGCCTCTATTACGAACGTAATAAGGGCGGTCTCAAGGTCAAACTGTTACGCTTGGTGTGGTGTCAACTGTACTTTGGACATTTTGCACCGCCTTGTCATTTTGCGATTTTGACACTAAGCAACTAAAGGATCTATTTTAGCTTACCCACGCAAGAAGTTGTCACCATTGCTGTATATATAAAACTTATGCACTTTACACTACAAAACGTTAAATTTTATTACGCTGAGTACACTTGCCCGCAGATCGAATGGTACACTTTTACCTTTTCAACCGACTTCAAAACGAGGAGGTTCTCAATGCGGTTGGTATGTTTGTTTTCTGTGTAGGTACGTACCCCGATTACGCCGAGATTTCTGGTCCGATTTACTTACGTGATTCGTTTTTTGGTCGAAGCGGCATAATTGCCATTTTGTCGCGCATTTTTTTTAAAAATCGTTTGGGTGGTTTGATTTTTAAACCAACTAAACTGTATAATTTTTGCTTTCCTATGGCTTTTTAGTGACACGATACGATAGTAGGCAACAATGTATGCTGACGGTCGCTTTGACTTTAGAAAGTTATCACTAAAAATTGTGAAAAATAAAGTTGAAAGTTAAATTGTTTCCAGAAACAATAGAAAGTGAAGCACCGACTCCAAAAAAATATGTTTCTAGGGGATAAGTAGCTACTAAAATTAAATTATTTTATCCTTTTTAGTATTTTATAGTCGTTTTTTTTTTTAATTTAAGTACCGTGAACCGTTTTGATAATGAGTCATTTGATAAATGACGTGCTTCGCTCGGTGCGCGGCTATCTGTACTTTGTTAGTGAACTTCGTCGTTTCTCTTATCAGTTCAATTGGACGGCAATATTTATAGATCGTGTTTTTGTTTCGGAAATTTTTGTTTTGATAGAGGTACAATGTATTGTTGACGGGTTATTTTAGTTCGTGTCAATTAGTAACTTTTTAATTACTGAGTATAAAGTGCCATTTTTATATTAAGATCTATATATGTACACTTGGTCTGCAATAAACGATTTGTATTTGTATACAATCGATATCTAAAAATGTTTAACACTTTAAGGTTTCTAACTGCATGCACAAATCTGTGTCAATGAGTTGATGATATAATTTTTAACCGCTTCTGTGGTCTAGTGGTTGAGTCCACCTGCCTCAGACCTAGAGGTCCGGGGCTCGATTTCCGTGGGGCCAGAAATTTTCTGCTCGGTTTGGTTGGTGGTAGGGCTTTTCTTAGTCCGCATGGCTAGCTACCACCATCCTAAGTCTGCCGCCATAGCAATAATGTTAACGGCATTGTTGTGTTCCGGCAGTTGGAGGTAAGATAGCCAGTTCCTCTGTGGTTGAGGACTCCGGGTGTAGCTCTCTTCCATCTTTGGCTTATCACAACTCACCATCAGGTGAGGAGGTCGAGAGCTACTGTAAAGAATAAAAGAAGAGTTTTAAAGTGATACAAAAAACACAGTTCAACTTCTTGGTGTAGGTACAGCTGAAAGCACATCAAGCTTAGCAGTTTGACCTTGAGGCCGACCTTTCTGCGTTCGTAATAGAGGCGTGTTTCGTAGAGCAACTGTTCCAATTGATGTGCTGCTGTCTGTACTTGGAAAACGGGTTTACTATACGAAATTTTTCTCATTGTGTATTTTTTGAGGTATTAAATTTTTAATTTTTATCAATGATTTTTACAAACTTAAGTAAATATTTAATAATATTCTTGTAACAGATTATGAATATAATTTTTCATTTTTCAAACATTTATTGAAAAAATGTCTTCTACGCTATTATTTAATAAATTAAATTGCTACGTCCTTTTAACATAAAGGTTTATTATTATTCATTTATTTAAAGATGCTTTATACGAATTAAACACGATATCTAATGGCTTAGGTATACAAAATATTGACCGATCACCTTTGGTAGTGAATTAAGTTTTAAGTTAGACTCCAAAATGTAATGATATAACCAGTATATATCCTTAAACCAAGCTCACATTAAGCTGAAGTCTAAGTTATCTTTTTTTAAGCCACTCAAGCTTAGAGTAAAAACCTGTATTAAAAAAGCACACCAAAACTTCGGATAAAGTTCTCACGCACTCGACGCTACAAAGATTATTAAAAAGTTAAAAAACAAAATGGACGCGCGCGATCGGTTTCCCTCGCGCCGGCAGACTGACCGACGAGTGGCTGGCTTGTTTGTAAATACGGCTGTTGCAGGATAATTATAGAACCTGTCAATTATAGAAACTGCATCGACGTTGTGGTGATGAAATCTCAGTTCTTGGAATAGGAAACGTCTGGGTAAGCTAGCTACGTCGTCGACCCCCTCGAGCAAGAGTGAAATCAAGAGTAAACCCATTTTAATAATAATAAAAAAAACAAAAATTAAAACCGACTCCAAAAAACTAAAAAGGATAAATTAATTAAATTTTAGTAGGTACTCATCCCCTAGTAACATATTTTTGGAGTCGGTGCTTCTCTATCTATTGTTTCTGGATACAACTTAGCACCTACTCGTAGTACAATGGATTTAAAAAAAAAATATGGGACCAAATAGCAACTGGAATAGTTGCTATTTGGTCCCATATTTTTTGAACAAAAAAAGAATCATCAATATCGGTTTACCCACTCGAAAGTTCTGAGGTAACAAACATAAAAATAAAAATAAAAACCATACAGTCGAATTGATAACCTCCTCCTTTTTTTGAAGTCGGTGATAAACAAGAGTACTGTCTTACATTTTCGCGAGAACTACACATTAAAAAAAACAATTTACCGGATTTAACTCGCGTTTAATTAGATGTTACATTATTATTATAGCCCGACGACGTTTCGTTGACTTTACAGCGATTGTATCCACGGGAAGAGAAATCCGGTAAATTGGTTAGATTTCAAATAAAAATAAGAATTTTTGGCGGTATTTGATGACTTCTAGTGATTTTATTAGAATAATTGCAAAATTGTGTCTGAGCGAATATAGTATGCTGATTACGCCGAGATTTCTGATACGATTTTTTTTTATTCGATGCGGACTAATTGTTGACAGATTTTTATATCGTACAAATCTCCAATGGAACAAATCCTAAAATCACCTTTTCCCAAAATGACTGATTTTCTTAATATGTCTTCGCTTCTGAATTGTTCGAAGTTCTTATTGTCTGACAGAAATAGTACATTAAAGATATTAAATCAAATAAAATTCTAAGCAAAAAAAACTGCCTAAATTACGCATAGTGGACATTTAAATTTATTTAAAATCGAATGGGTAGTCTTTTAAAAATTAAAATAACTAGAATAATAAATTAAGTTGTCTATGCGTGCGAAATTGCGTTTTTTTTATTTCCTATGACTTTGTAGTGAAACGATACGATAGCAGGAAACAATTGAAAAAACATTAAAAAAAAACGCACTACAAAACACTGAAAAGGATAAAATAATTAATTATAAGTAGGTACTTATTGGTCGGTGATTCACCTTCTATTGTTTCTGGAAACAACTTAGCACCAACTCCTAAAAATATGTTTCTAGGGGATGAGTGCCTATTTAAATTTAATTAAGTTTTTAATCCTTTTTAGTGTTTTGGAATCGGTTGTTTATTTTTTAAGCTAGCGTTTGCGTTGACGTGCAATTGGAAGATCATTGTAATGTAAGTTTTGAGTGAAAGACATTGAGAATTTTATCGTGGCTACCCACTTCATCAAAGTTCTATATTTGGCATATGTTTGGCGTCAAACTTTCCCAAGATGAATTTAAATGTGTTACACCAGTATTTCAATGCAATCTTTGCGGAATTAAAGAAAATACTTAAGACATGGCTGTATGGGCATTAGTTCCCTTTGCTTTCGCCGTAATAAAGATAACTTTTAAAAAATCACAAATAAATAAATAAAGATTAATTTTGTATTAAAGCTGGTTAGCACGCCTGTCTATTAAACAAGTGGTTCTGGATTCAAATCCCCGTAGGAGCCGATGTTTGTATGATGTTTTGATGACATGCGAACATGTGAATTGAATTTGTTCACGAGTGAAGTTGATATAATTCTAATATTGATTACATAATGCTTATCTTTTCTGCATTATACAGGCTGGTGACGTCAATACAACAATAAACTAAAACAAGGGCTATATTAGTTCACAGAAATGGTTTCCCACTTTCAAAAACGTCTTATTCATATGATATTTTCATGACATTTGTATGAAATTATATAACATTGGCTGCGTCATTTCATAGAAATGTCCTGGATTTTTTAATTTATTGTCGCATTGATAGCGACCATTCTGTATACAGTATGTTACGAAAATCGGAATTCATATTTACACTTTATTTCGGAGTTTCTCTAACACTCCGTATAGTTTCCTAGTAGATATCCATAACACAATATTAAGCTGCTAATGATGCGAATATAAAAATATTATAAAAATCTATTTCTTTATTGACCCATCCCGGTATCGACCATGGCAAAAGTAGCTTTGTTTTCGTAATCAAAACCAGGGCGCTCAAGCCACTACTCCACCGAGCTCCTATTAACTAATTGGGCAGCATATTCATTCTCCTCTATGGTTAGTACGATGGTATGATGCACAGTTGAATTAAAGCATGAAAACAATCGACTGTTTAAAATATTATGTAAAGTCATACAATAGACGCTGCGCCGGCGTTTCGTGTTGCCCAAATTATGTGTAGCACGTCAATAATATACTTGCTGCTAAGCGAAATCATAGTTAGCGTTAGTTAGCGCTGTTTTACTTCGCCTAATATAACTACAAATATAGGGCTGGCTGCGCCAACACCAACACCAATCGTTCTACTATTAGTAATCTGTGGTTCTACGACGTTCAATCGTTGTGCCGACAGCAGCACATTGAGGCGACAAACGTATGGCGACAGAAAATACATGAAGGTTTGTATAAAAGACAAGGGGATGTTTCGTATCTGGCCAAGTATTTGTACATTATCCCAAAATTCAGGAAATATCTCCTGAATCCGGCAAAAATACTAATAATCCGATTTCATGTATTAGTTTATGTGTACAAAATTAGTAATTTTTCATAAATTTCACCGTTATTCAATATGGCGATATGATGAATATTAAAATTCGGTTATGTTGCAGTTTTTTCTATAAGTATTATTATTTTACGTGGTATAACTAACAGTAATGACAAAACAAAGCAAATAAAAAGAAAACGGACAACTGAACACTATTCTGCATATTTTTAGTATAGTGTACATATAGACCTGGCCGGGACTCCATACACTTTTGGAACATCTCTTTAAAGAAGGACTAGAAAAGTTTTAAAAATCTCATAATAGGAAAAGTGGGTGAGACAGAAGACAGTGGGTACTTTTTCAATATTTTGATAAATCACTGGAATATTTATTATACTGATCTAAAGACCACAAATAAAGTTTTTGTCGTGTTTGGAGGATATTACGTTAGCCCAGGGGCTGGGCGCGTGAAAACCGAGAGAGAGAAAGAGAATCTTACCTTACCATTGATCTCAACAGGGTGTTGAACCTTATATCTGAATTGAGATATAATAACCACGTTGAGTTCAATGCTAAGAACACTCATTTACACCCAAAATGTCGCCGTTTCTTTTTGTTCTACTCTTTCAGCACAGGGACCCATCAACTCGCGCTATGGAGATATGCAGCAATATGAATCACAGGAATTACATAGAAATTGTGATCAAAACAGCCTCACGAAAGCTCGGTGTCCTGAACAAGGTGCGTCGAATTTTCACGTCAGACCAATTATGCCTGCTTTTCAAAACTCAGAACCGTTATTGCGTGGAATATTGCTCGCACTTATGGGATAGATCCGCTAAGTACCTCCTCCATGCACTGTATATATCTCAGGGTCGTGCTGTCCGTATCATTGGCGATGAGGTCACGAATAGCCTAGAGCCTTTACAATTCGCGCTGCTGAGCGCCTTTTCGACCTTATCCTACCTTCTGCCTTCTCAGTCAGTAGCAGGAGCAGAAGTCTACTCAGGAGCACGCGTGCCGGTCTTCAGAGCTATTCATTTACTGTCTCCACCTCAACATCACGAACAAAGAAGTTAAGTAACTTGTTTCTTTTCAAAACGTGGAAATCTTTGCCAGCGCATGTGTTCCCACCTTCCTATAACATAGGTTCCTTCATAAGAGACGTGAAAAGGCACCTTATGGGCCGGCAAGCTGTCTTCTCAAATGGACTCTTCTTACCGCTTCACATCAGGTGGTGTTTAGTAATTTGCCATGTTTTCTATTAAATCGCATTTGGTTTACCACAATATGAAGCCGAGTGGAACTAGTATGTAATAAAACAACTTTACCGGTTTTAACTAGTATAACGTCGGTGGGCTTGCAAGACCGCGTAAGAGCAGTTTGCAATACCGCGTATGTGCTTTTGGTTTATTTCACAGGATGGAAGAAAAAGATAATAACATATGTTGGATATTTCTACACATTTCTTTAACTGAACTTGTTTGGGATTTCTTTGGGTGTTATTTAATGAGAATCTAGTTTATGCGGATCAGCGCTAAGAGCACGCTGGCGCGATATTTCAATTTTTCGACTTTTGTAAACACGCAGTATTACAAACTGCTCTTAAGCGGTCTTGCACGCCCGCCGACGATAAAATAAATAAATAAAATTACAGCGAGCAACACCCCTGACTGTCAGAAATAACAAACATTTTAGTGTTTCATAATGCATTATAATTACGATAACACAATTTGTGTGAAGTTCCCAGCCGATTTTTCTTAGGATGTAAACAAGTTTTGTTAACTGAAAAAGGGCTGATCTTTTCGAGACTGCTAAGTCTTTGTGGTCCTCTATCACACGGAAGTCAGATTATACGCTCATTATACGTAAATAAACCATTGAAAAATTAACTACGTAACCATAATGATCTCGTACTGTACGAATTAGTAAGCTGTGCCTCGATTTTATTTTATTTTATTTATTTAGTTCAAATTACATAAATTTATAAAATAAAAACTTTCTTAATTGAGTAAATTTAATGATCGGTTTTTGACAGCACCTAGATACAAAGACGTTACTATGGCAACCATCTAAAGGAACGTATTTTCAGCTGTCGGACGCACGTTTTTGATTTAGTCAGAGCCTCAGCAACTTTTCATAAAACGTCAAAAATGTTTGTTGGACAGCGGAAAATACGTCCTCATAGATGGTTGCCATAGTAACGTCTATGGCAACCATCTAGGTGCTGTCAAAAACCGATCGGTAAATTTACTCGATTTTTTTATTTTATTTTGTTAATTTATGTAATTTGAACTTGATAAATATGTAATATAATTATAATCAAAGAAATCAACGTATGCTTCGAAAAAACAGCTAATAGGGTAGTTGACAACTTTTTTTTTATTTCATAAATAAGAAGTTTATAACTCATAAAGACATATTGCAAAAGAAATAGTATGTCTAAGATCAATAGTTTCACAGATATAGTGGTAGGTTTGATGTGTTGCGATGCGCCGTCCAAAAACGCTCCATAGAAAATCTACGAAACTGGTGACGTCACATGTTCCCATATTACTAAGAAATATATGGGCATACTGACATAATTGATAATAACTATGTATTAAGTAGGTTTTTATTGATAGTTGTAATGATAATTGTTGTTTTAATTGATGTCAGCAATCTAATATCATTATCATTTTAGACAAATTTTGAAAAAAATATCACCTTTTTTTTAATTTTCAAAACAGTACAACTATAACAATATTCCATATATTTTAAGTTTGAATTGTTTTTATGGGTAACAGTAGCGTATATTTTCCGAATTTGTGAAAAATATCTCCAAATTCAAACTTAGGCAACATCCCAATTGGTGGCAGTTAAACACAAATTGTGTGAAACGAAACGTTTTGGTTTAGCTTTGGTAACATTGTAAATTAGCGCGATCGGGGCCCTGAAGTGGCAGTGGGCCGGCCATGTTATCCGCAGAACTGGCGACCGTTGGAGTAAGCGGGTACTTGAGTGGAGACCACGGATCGGCAGCGCGGTGTGGGACGTCCTCAGGCTCGGTGGAGTGACGATCTCCGCAGAGTGGCTGGCAGCAACTGGATGAAGCTGGCCATGGATCGAGCCAAGTGGCGTTCGTGTGGAGACGGCCTTAGGCCAGCAGTGGACTGTTGTGGGCTGATGATGATGATGACTGGACTACTTCAAAAAAGCTTTCACAGGCGTACGCTCAGCAATGGAATAAGCTCCCTGCAGAGGTTTTCACCTTTTTGTCAAGTAGGAGCTAAAAGTCATCAAACGCCTGAACTGATCTTTACTAATTATAGCTTAAAACCATTCTGATCACGTCAGCCTTGAAAAAAAAAAGAATCCAAATCGGTCCATTCTCTTAAGAGCTACGACGCCACAGGCAGACAGACAGACACGCAAACTTATAACACCCCTCTTTTTTCGTCATGGGCTAAAGAGAGCAATATTGTAAGACAGAAGGCAAAAGTAAAAATAATAGAGTTAGGAGAGATAGACAATATAAAACTACTCTACAATAAGGTGGAGGTCTGTCCTTGACATACATCAACGCAGGCGAATCCTCGGGAGGTCAAAATATTATTGCAGTTTTTTTAATAGGTATAGTTACAAGTTGACAAGTAAGGCTTGTTTAATTATTAATAATAATAATAATATTCATACACTAACATCTATTATCCAGCCCAAAGTAAGCATCAATAAGAGCTTGTGTTATGGATACTAGATAACGAAGAAATAATGATAATAATATGTATATAAATATTAGAAATATACTAAATAAACATATAAACATCTATGACTCGTGAACAAATGCTCGTATTAACCATACAAACATTTGCTCCTACCGTGATTCGAACCCGGGACCTCCCGGTCGGGAGGTATAGCCTGTATAGCAAGGGGCTCAGACCTCTCGGCCAGCCGGTCGTCAATTTTTTGGAGTCGGTGCTTCACGTTCTATTATTTCTGGAAACAACTTAGCACCAACTCCAAAAATATGTTTCTGGTGTGAGTACCTACTTAAATTTAATTATTTTATCCTTTTCAGTTTTTTGAAGTCAGTTTTAATTTTTTTTTTCACAGTTTTTAGTGATAACTTTCTAAGGTTCAAAGCTAGATGGGTGACTGTGTCAGCATACATTGTATTCTACTATCGTATCGTTTCACTAAAAAGTCATAGAAAAGCAAAAATCCGCAATTTCGCATACGTAGATGATTTTCTCATTTCAGTTTTTTTGATAACCTTGACCAAGTGGCAACTATCCCGCATCGAACAAAAAAAGAATCACGTTAATCGGATCAGAAGTCTCGGCGTAATCGGTGTACAAAGAAAAAAAACATACCAAACGAATTGAGAACCTCTTCGTTTTTGAAGTCAGTTAATGAAGAATATGAAAAATGGATGCAATCCTCCGATAGCTACTTGTAGTGAAAACAAATCGCTTGCTTACAATACATTGAACTTATAATCTTCACGGATATCGTGACTATTCACAAACAAATCTGGTCATATTTAGTAAACTGTGTTAAAGTCTCACGGTATATCCTAACAGGGTTCTATTATTCGCTCGGAACTCAGAGGAGCTTGGTGGCGTACTGGTTTGAGCGTTCTGGTTTCGATAACGAAAACAAAGCAACTTTCGCCATGGTCGGTCCCGGGATGGGTCAATCAAATTTATAATCTCGAGCTCCTCTGTGCTTCGGAAGGCTCGTTAAGCCGTTGGTCCCGGTTGTTACTGCAAACGCTTTAGCCCACCAACCCGCATTGGGCCAGCGTGGTGGTGTTATGGCCCAAGCTCCTCATGTGTTTCTCCCATGTAGGAAGGCCTGTGCCCAGCAGTGGGACGTATATAGGCTGATGATGTTCCATTGTTCCTTATTTTTTAACCGTATTATTTTCTTAGCAATTAATATATGAAAAAAAATTGTGAAAAAAAAATTTTAAACAAAAATTAAAACCGACTTCAAAAAACTGAAAAGTATGAAATAATTAAATTTAAGTAGGTATTCATCCCCTAGAAACATATTTTTGGAGTCGGTGCTTTACTTGCTATTATTTTTGGAAACCACTTAGCACCAACTCCAAAAATATGTTTCTAGGGGATGAATACCTACTTAAATTTAATTATTTCATACTTTTCAGTTTTTTGAAGTCGGTTTTAATTTTTGTTTAAAATTTTTTTTTCACAATTTTTAGTGATAACTTTCTACAGTCGAAGCTAGATGGGTGACCGTCAACTTATATTGTTTCCTACTATCGTATCGTTTCACTAAAAGTTCATTGGAAAAGCAAAAATTCGCAATTACGCTTATGTAGACGATTTCATAATTTCAGTTTTTTTTAAATTTAAAACCAAAGTACCCAACTGTTTTTGAAAAAATTTTTATGGGACCAAATGGCAGCTATTCCGCATCGAACAAAAAAAGAATTACGTAAATCGGATCAGTAATCTCGGCGTAATCGGTGTACATACATAGAGAAAAAAAAAACATACCGGCCGAATTGAGAACCTCCTCGTTTTTGAAGTCGGTTAAAAATTTCACGTCCTGAGGCGGGAATCGAACCCGCGACCTTTCGCAATCCCGGGAGCAGCAGTCGCCCGGATTGCAAAAGATCGCGAATTCCCGCCTCAGGTCGTGAAATTTTTCTAGTTTCATATTTTAATTACTAAGTAATTTTTCAAACATTTAATTTTATAATAATGTTAAAAATCTAAAATTAAGAATACTTCTTATTTTAATTCTTAACAAAGTCGCTCTAGACCTTCATCTCACCTGCCATGTGCATATGAATTATTAGGTTGGGGAAAAAGTTTCTTCGCATTTTTTAAGAAAATTCAAAATATTTTTTAATATAGTTTATTTACATTTAACTAAAGTATGTAGGTACCAGTTTGTTCGATAACTTTTTGCCATCTTGTAGGTAGGGACATGATCCCATTGCTTTAGAAATTTTGGAGTTTCTGATCAAAATACCGCGACAAGTGGTTTTGGCAGTCCGCTCGTGATGTTAACCTGACACTGCCTAGAGAATTCTGAAGAGAGCGAAACAGGTGGAAATCTGAAGATGCAAGGTCAGGACTATACGGCGGATGCATCAACACCTCCCAGCCAAGCTCTCTTAATTTATGCTGAGTGGGTAAAGATGTGTGAGGTCTAGCGTTATCATGATGAAAAACCACACCCCTTCTGTTGATTAATTCCGGCCGCTTACTCTCAACTTCTTGCTTTAATCTCATCAGTTGTTCGCAGTAGAGTTCAGAATCGATGGTCCTGCCTGGTGGTGACAGCTCATAATGAACAATGCCCTTCGAATCCCACCACACACACACAGCATCGCACTGTTGCGAGTTAACCCGGGTTTCACCACGGGTTTCGCCACAGTCTGTGAAGCCTGACCGGCCTTTGACCACGACCTTTTTCGCACGTTCTTGTCGTTCGTGATCCACTTTTCATCACCAGTTATCAGCTTCTTCGGTTTCATTACGTCGTAATAAAGAATCACAAATGAGTACACGGTTCATTAGGTTTCTTTCAGTGAGCTCGTGGGTACACAAAAATGGGTACACAAAAAAGCTCGATATTCGGGTACCCCAAATATCGAGCTTTTTTGTGTACCCATTTTTTTTAAATGCGCCTAAACTGTTTTGTGGTCAATTCCCAGTTCTTCAGCTACGTCGTAACTACTGATATGCCGATCTTGCTCCAGTTTTTCAAAAATGGCATCAATTTTATCCGTAATAGGGCAAGCGATAAATAAAATAAAAATAATAAAAGTTTAGAAGATAACTACCGTCACTTTGTGTTATATTTTGAGAGGGCCGATTCACGCTGACGGGTGTTAAACGCGAGTTAAGTCCGGTAAAGTGGCTTTATTTCAAAAAAGCAATATAATTAAAAATAAACGTAAAACAGGAAGACTCAAAGAACTCCATAGAGTTCTTTCAGTGGTTTGAGGATACTAACGGATTAAGATGAGTCGCGGGTAAGAGACTAAGTAGAAAAGGAGTCTAATAGTTAGTAAGTAGTATAAAATAACCACGTTGACTGAATACAAATTCATGTAATTCATAGTGGCTACTTCAGAATGGATATATCGCCGCCATGGCTAGCCCGTTGATTAAGCCCCGGCATCTAATCGAATGCCTAGCCCGACTCACATAACGTTTAACGACTTGGCGTATTGAATGCATCGTCTTATACTAAAAAGTTTTTGTTTAATTAGTAGGTTCAATTTTTTGACCACTTATAACCGACATCGATTTGGTTCTAAGTGGTCATAAAAAAATAACCTTGAACCTACCAATCACTCAAACAGTCATACAAAAGCTCTTTGATTTAAAAGACCTGCCTAGGCGTCCAATCGAATGCCTAATTTAAGCCAGACGGCTTACATGACGTTTAGCCATCTGTTAAATGTTGGGTTCATGACTTGGCTAGTTGTACTTCAGCCGTTTGATTGATGCGGGCATTCTATAAACGGGCTAGCCGTCCAGTTAATCGGCTGATTTAACCAGACAACTGTGACAGTTGCATTATTTTCAACGAGTACTCGAGTACGCTATTTCTCTATAACGAACAATCATGACTCATACCAATTAATTCGGAATAAAAAAATTGTGTTTGCATGTAAATTGCTCATTGGACTGTTTATTGTTTTACGTGATAATTAATGATGCAACCTGTATTTTTAGCTAATTATAAATGTAGTTGAAGACGACGGAGACTTCATTTAACCTCCAACAAAAAAAGAGGGGTGTTATACGATTGACGTGTCTGTCTGTATATCTGTCTGTGGCAATGTAGTTTCTAAACGAATGAACCGATTTTGATATACTCTTTTTTGTTTAAAAGCTGACGTGATCGGGATGCTTCTTAGCTATAATTTATGAGGATCAGTTCAGGCGCTTGATGACTATCAGCTCATTTTTTACATGATAAAAGGGTTTTACTAACTTTCACAGATCCGATTGATTTGAAATTTAATGTACTGTTGCTTCTGTGACATTCGCATTACATACTAACCTTATGCTGATCCTTTACCATCAAAAAGTCTGCGGGATGCTTAATTCTTCAGAAACTTTCTTTCTAGGTGGTAGACCCTGATGTAGGGTCGCCTGGGGTAGGTACCACCGCCTTTCTTATTTCAACCGTGAAACAGTTCGCTGTGTTTCGGATTGAAGGGAAAGGTAGCCAGTGTAATTACTGGGCATGGACGGCATTTCGTCTTAGGCCTCAGGATTACAACGCACCTGCAATATCAAGTGCTTTTCCTTGTTATTGCAGGTGTCTATAGGCGGCGGTAACCGCTTACCACCAGGTGGGCCGTCAGCTTGTTTGTCATCTAGTTGTATAAAAAAAAATCTTTCAGCAGAAATACTAAATATGGAAATTGTACCAATGTGTCAGAAGGCGGGGATACTTAAAATTTTCAAAATATTTATAATATCAGTAGTCTGAATCTGAAGTATTTTTCCCGATTAAAATTAAGAGTACCAATTTATTGGATTGTTTACTATTGAATAAAAAATTGGTTAAGTGCGCACGGTTTTTTTATACATACCTTCAAGTCGAAAATCAAAATAACTGGGAAAAAAATATATAAACAAAAATTAAAACCGACTCCAATAAACTGAAATACTTTAGTAGGTAGGTACTCATCCCCTAGGAACATATTTTTTGAGTCGGTGCTTCACCAGAAACCATAGATAGTGAAGCACCGACTCCAAAAATATGTTCCTAGGGGATGAGTACCTACCTACTAAAATTTAATTATTTTATCCTTTTCAGTTTTTTGGAGTCGGTTTTAATTTTTGTTTAAATATTTTTTTCCAGTTTTTTTAATTAAAAAAACAAAAGACCCAATGGATTTTCAAAAAATTTTTATGGGACCAAATGGGAACTATTCCGCATCGAACAAAAAAAGAATAATCAATATCGGTTCACCCAGTCAAAAGTTCTGCGGTAACACACATAAAAAAAACATACAAACGAATTGATAACCTCCTCCTTTTTTTGAAGTCGGTTAAAAATATAGAAATCTAACGATCTGTTTCCAACAAATATTTAACATGCATAAGCAAATCATATTATGTTCCTTCGCAAATTCTAGAGTTCTGTTTTTCTTCTTAATTTTTTTAACATCTGAGTAAAAACAATTTTTAGCTGTTATGAACAGCTAAAACTGACCTTTAATTGGGATTTTACGAAAAGTTTAATCAGTAATCAGTTATCATTTATTTGTAAAACATAGGTAAATATAAAAGTTCTTACATTATTTTAATGTCCACTATGTTTTGCCCATATAGGCATACAAATTTTAAAAGTAGAATCCATGCAGTAAAAGTCTAAATTACATAGCACAATTCTTAAAATTCTTATTATTAATCCTAATTGTCTACAAAGTTACAGTTAAATGCATGTCTTAATAGTGAGAGAAAAAGATAGAAATTGGATTAAATGTCAAGTATATATAAAAAAAAATGTATTGAATTAATTTACAAAGTCATATCAATTAAAAAATCATTAGTGTTGTAATAACATTTTTCAGTCAATAAATTAGCTAATTTTTTTTTAAACAAATTTAATTTAATTTAATTTACTAGGTGGTAGACCCATATGTAGGGTCACCTGGGTAGGTACCACCGCCTTTCTTATTTCAGCCGTGAAACAGTTCGCTGTGTTTCGGATTGAAGGGAAGGGTAGCCAGTGTAATTACTGGGCATGGACGGCATTTCATCTTAGGCCTCAGGATGACAACGCACCTGCAATATCAAGTGCTTTTCCTTGTTATTGCAGGTGTCTATAGGCGGCGGTAACCGCTTACCACCAGGTGGGCCGTCAGCTTGTTTGTCATCTAGTTGTATAAAAAAAAAAAAAAAATTTTAGTTCTTTAATTTCCTTTGGCAATTTGTTATATATTCTAGGGGCCATGCCCATGATGCTTTTTTTTAATAAAGCTGTTTTACATTTTGTTGGACACAGGTTGTGTTTGAGGTGACTACGGGTCGGATTGTGTCTTGTTTCGGACAACTTTGCAAACAATTCAGGGTTCTTCTTTACAAAAACTGCTGTCTCCAATATATACAGGCATGGCAGTGTCAACAGTTTCAAGGATTTGAATACTGGTGCGCAACTATCCTCAGGCTTAAGACCGCACATCGCCCTTATGCATCGTTTCTGAGCTTTGAAAATTGTATTTTTTTCAACCGAGTTCCCCCAGAAGATTACGCCATATCTTAGAATTGCTGACACCATCCCATGATATGCTACTATGACGGCTTCCAGTTTAACAACCTTTTGCAAACTATATAGAGCATATGCACATTTGCTCAGTTTTTTGCATATTTCTTCAGCTTGCGGTTTCCAGGTCAGCTGATTATCAATAGTCAATCCTAAGAATCTATTTTGTGTTACTTGTTTAATTAAATTAAATTTAATACAAAAGTTTATTCGTTTACGACATCTTAAACTTCGCAACATCGCTCTTTACTTTAAATATCCTGATCTATAGGTTGCGTACTTACCATTGACAATCAGCGGTCATAGACAACTCTGCCTCGCAACTGAAGCTGCTGTTGATTCGACGTAAGCCATTCTTCTTGGAGAAGCATCTGCTTTTGTCTGAGTATTCTTCTGTACTCAAATCTATGAACGACACGGTCGAAGAAGACAGCTCGCCAACAGCCTCCATTTTTAATCTGTAATTTAAAATTTAAAAAGTCAGTTTCGTAGTGACTTCCTTTTTGGAGTAAAAGCATTTGCAGCATGCAAGCAAACTTAGAACATTCAAGCAGGCATGCAGCATGCAAGCAAACTTAGAGCATGCAAGCAAACTTAGAGCATGCAAGCAAACTTAGAGCATGCAAGCAAACTTAGAGCATCCAAGCAAACTAAGAGCATGCAAGCAGCCATGCAGCATGCAAGCAGGCATGCAGCTGCAAGCAAGCATGCAAGATGGTTTATGTCTCGGCTCCGGCGCTGCGGGGCTCCAGCGGTCCCATGCGAGCTTATCGTACATCTGCTCCTCAGCTCGCGGGCCGCCTCGCCCCTCCCCGCCTACGCGGGCTTAAATTACACTCTAGGGTAGGGCAGACAAGACTCTGCGCAGTTGTTTGCGAGAAGTTCCCTGCGCTGTGTTGAAGCCTTGACATTGAAGGAAGACGTTGGTTTTTTTGTGGGTATTTGGCCTCAGTGCTTGAGAGTCATAGCTCGCGCCGGGCCCCACCCTGCCTGTGCATGCATAAATGCATTTTTCCAACGTAAATTAAAAAAAAAGGGCAGACAAGACTACGTGGCGTCGGATTTGCTGCGATTCGCTTCTATCAATTTATTTTTTAAATAAAACTGTTTTTGTCCTAGAAGAATTGAAATTCCATGCTTTCATTCGGCGATTCGTTTTTTAGGCAGATAAATATTAGGCTTTTACATATTAAGCGAAATCGTCGTAATGCCAAATTAACGTTATGCCAATATATTTTAGGGTATTTCACATTATAGATCCTAAAATTAGGGCTTTCAATTCTTAGACCAAATTATAATGGTGGCAAAACTATTGTTAGGCGAAACAATAATTGTTCGTTTTAAGTTTAGGCCAATACGGTTAGGCCATGTAATATTTAATAATTTTTAGGCGAACCGAAGGCCACCCATAGCCCATGTTTTAATTAATTGTGGTATTGTCTTCACTACCTGTATTTGAAGTAAAAAAAAAATCAAATACTCCAGGGCTTCCCTAACTGTGAGTCGCGACGCCCTGGGGCGGCGCGGTATCATCCCAGGGGCGTCGTGGGGCAATCTCAACAGGCCGCTGTCTGTGTCAATGCGACCGAGTCGAGTGAGCGCCATATGCATTGTGATGCGGCGGATCACAATGCGCCCGGCATCATCAAAATTTAGATACTACATATTTGGAGTTAGCTGACAAATTGTTATTAGGCTAGAACTTCAACTAGTAGATAAATGTATGGCAAGAAGGTCAGGGCGTCGCAAAAATATGGCAACTTCCCAAGGGCGTCACAGTTGAAATAAGTTTGGGAAGCCCTGAAATACTCTATTAATCTATTATTTTGTCAAGCAAGCCTGAATCACGCTAACGAAGTTGCTGCAGCACATAGTTAGTAGTAGTAGTATCACGTATTTGGTTGTAACTTGGAACATACATAAAATATGTAAGTAATGTAAGTTTAAATTCTCCAACTGAAAACTGGAAGTGAGAAAGGAGGCCTTTCTTGCAAAACTAAGAGCGGGTATGTCATAGTGAGTAAGATTGCCATCACTCATTGAGATTCATTGGGCAGAATGTTCGGTCAACACAACACTGTTTCTTCAATTTTATGGGGCGGGCGTCTGTAGGCTACGGTGACAACGCGTGAGTAGTGCCCAAGGTGCTACGACAGTCTATAGGCTACGGTGACAACGCGTGGGTAGTGATTAAAGTGCTACGAGCATCTATAGGCTACGGTGACAACGCGTGGGTAGTGCTTAAGGTGCTACAAGCGTCTATAGGCTACGGTGACAAAGCGTGAGTAGCGCCCAAGGTGCTACGAGCATCTATAGGCTATGGTGACAACGCGTGGGTAGTGCCCAAGGTGCTACGAGCGTCTATTGGCTACGGTGACAACGCGTGAGTAGCGCCCAAGGTGCTACGAGCGTCTGTAGGCCATGGTAACAACGCGCGACTAGTGCCTAACGGCCTAGCCACGGGAAATTCGCCGCGGCGAATATTCGCGCTTCTATTCGCCTGAATGACAACAAATGTATGGAAATGTACTAAGCAGGCCAGCAGGTAAGCAGGCTTTGCTTTCTAATGTTTCTGGATTGTTTCCAGAAACATTAGAAAGTAAAGCCTGCTATAATTGGTGCTAAACAACTCCAAAAAATAATTATGTTTCTAGGGGATAAGTACCTACTTCAATTTAACTATTTTATCCTTTTTAGTACTTTGAAGTCGGTTTTAATTATTGTTTCATTTTTTTTTATAATTTTTAGTGATAGATTTCTAAGGTCAAAGTTAGATGGGTGACCGTCAGCAGATATTGTTATTGTATCGTTTCACTAATAAAAAGTCACAGGAAAGCAAAAATCCGAAATTTCGTATACGTATTCGACGTACTAATTCCAGTAATTTTGATTTAAAAAAAATATAGTAGAATTGATAACCCTCTCCTTTTTTTGAAGTCGGTTAAAAAACGAAACTACCCAATCGATATTGAATATTTTTTTATGGGACCAAATGGCAACTATTCCGCATCGAACAAAAGAAGAATCACGTATCGCATCAGAAATCTCGGCGAAATCGGTTTGGTCTTACGGTTATAGAAAAAACACATAGGTACTAACCGAATTGAGAACCTCCTCGTTTTTGAAGTTGCGTATACAAAATGTAATTTGCAAAGCTTTTTATAATACAGGTTGGCGCCGTCAATACGACAGTAAATTTAAACAAAACCTATATTAGTTATTAGAAATGGTTTGCCACTTTCAAAAACATCTTTTCGTTTGATAACTTCATGTCATTTGTATGAAATAATATAACATTAGCGTCATTATTTCATAGAAATGTCATGAAATTATCGAATGAATGGGATATTTTTGAAAGTTGTTAGCGACATAAAAACTCTTTGCATGATTCTTAATTTAAATGTTACTTTTTTTACTTTCTATTGTTTTTTGACATTGTGAGATAAAAATTTTCCACTTTTTCAATACGTTTTACAATAAAATAATTACATTACAATTTACAGTTTTTTCATCTACAGCCTAGTAGTATTAAAACACAGGCTCTTACAAAAGGTCCAAACTATTTCTATGAACTATAATATAACTAGGCCATATTTTCATTTATTATCGTATTGACTTGACGGCACCAACCTACCTGTATAATATAGGTATTTCCTAAATATTTGAAATTAAATTAAATTAGCTTATCATAGGCCGTAACGAAGGTGAAATTCAAGGTCAATGTTACTTAATTACGTAAGTCAATAAAGAGCGGTAAGTACGTACAGTCGACAGCACATCAAGCGTAACAGTTTGACCTTGAGGCCGTCCTTATCACGTTCGAAATAGAGGCGGCTTTCGTAGTGCAACTGTTACACTTGACGTGCTGCCTGTACCTACTGCTGTGCTGTGAGCGAAATCACGAAAACGAAGCAACTTTCACGATGGTTAGTTCCAGATGGGTCTGTGAAAAGTATCTAATCAATTTTATTGTTCCAACCGCATTGGGCCAGCTTTGTGGTGTAATGTCCCAGACGGTGTCATCTGCATCACCACCCGCCTATATACGTCCCACTGCTGGGCACAGGATTTCCTACATGGAAGATTGAAGAGGATTCTGGGCCATAACTCCACTACGCTGGCTCAATGCGGGTTAGGTCATTGCGGGTGGTGTGTTGCACTAGCCACTGAGACCAAGCAACGGCTTAATGTTCGAGATATAATAAGGATATAATTTGTATCCGATGATTCAATAGTGACATTTAATTTTATAGTGACATGCAGTGCCTGACTAGGCTCCATAATGATACCTAAGTGTTATTTAAGATCTTAATGTAAAACATTATGTGATGCAATAAACGAATAGGAATATGAATATGGTAACAATTTTTGACTGACCCATCCCGGGATCGACCATGGCGAAAGATACTTTGTTGCCGTTTTGAAAAAATGAAAATTTTTGTAAAATTTTATGTAACCCCCGGCCTTATTAGTCATCTATCTAACACCATCTCATTGAGACTATTTATACGAGCCCAAACACGCAATATCTGTTGAAAGTTTCTGAACAATTAGGGAACCTGCAGACTTTTTGGTGGTATAAGATTAGCTCAAGGTTAGTTTGTCATGGGAATGTCAACAAAGTGACAATACACCCAATTTCAAATCAATCGGATCTGTGAAAGTTAGTAAAACCATTTTATCTGACATGAAAATGAAACTGAGCTGATAGTTATCAAACTCCTGAACTGATCTTCATAAATTATAGCTAAGAACCATCCTAGTCACGTCAGGTTCAACCAAAAAAAACTGAATCAAAATCGGTCCACTCGTTTACGCGCTACGATGTCACAGCCAGACACACAGATACACAGATACACAGACAGACACATCAAACTTATAACACCCGACTTTTTTCGTCAGGGGTCAGATCACTGCGCCACCGAGATCCTCGCGATGGTGTATAATGCGTTTACATATTATGGTGAAAAATTCTGCACTCCATAATTACGAATTACTTGAAGAAAAAAAATTATTTCCTAAGTTAACTTTTAAAATAAAGACAAAAAAAAATCTCTAACCTTTCTTTTCATGCCGCAAATTCCAAACACAGTCATTTTTCGTATAGGTTTTCGTATATTTCGTTAATATTAGAGGGCAGAAAGGCCAAATAAATTTTTTATCACTTAATTTTTTAAATCGAACAAAAATTATCTTTCAAAACAAAGCAACGTTATTAACTTACTGACTTAGGTAAATAATAAATCTAAATCTTTTTTTAGCAGACTGCGTTGAACCCTAAAGGTGAAAGTAAGCGCCTACCTAGAAGCTAATTAAAATCACGATTTAATTTCCTATGGGGTCAAAATTTAAGGTAGGTAAGTAGGTACTAACTAGGTTTGCTATTTATTCGATTTGTTCACTTGTATACTATTCCGTACTTACGATTAATATCAAATAATTTATCATTATTAGAAAAACAAAACTAAGGAACCTACCTTTTTGCTGTAATATTATCATTTTAACACACATTTTTGACATGTTAACAGAGCTAATCATAAAGTCACTTAAAATAAATTTTGAACTACTTGATCAGCATGTCAAGTTAATTAAAATATTTAATATAAAACCGAGCGATTGTCTCGCACATTCACTTCATTATAGGATATTATACGAACAAATTTGATATCGTTACATCAGCCGTAGTATAATAGTCGTAGCTTGACAGCGGTAATCGTAACGCAGACAAAGGATGGTCAAAGATATAGGAAAATTGGTAATTATAAGAATTTTTTATTACAGTAGGTAATTGTCTCAAAAATAATGTCATGTTTAGTCATAGAAATGGCAGCTATATAAATTTTCATTGAAAATTTAAGGGTAGAGTTAGGTTTTTAATTTGGTAGGGCTATACCGAACAAATCAATATTTGTGACGTGAATAGAATCCTTACAAAGGTGAAATAAAAACGCGATTAAATTTGTAGTACTATAAGAATTATAGTATTTTAAACGTTTGTTATTGATTGATTGATATTGATTTAGGTGTCCATAACACGGAATATTTATTCATACTGCTATTTTTGCATACATTTTTAATATTAAGTCTTGTTCTTATGGTCTAAGTACTACGATAAATAATTTGTTTTGTAAGTATGCCTGAAGTAGGAAACACTGGTGGTCAATTTTTAAATTATTATCCGACTTCAAAAAAGGAGGAGGTTATAAATTCGCCTGTACCTTGTTTTTGATCTAACAATTTTATTTTAAAAAGTTTCAATTAGTTTGTAGTGTCCGTAGAATTCCACATCATTGAAAACAGCTCCATCTAGCAGCAAGTCAAAAAACTATTTACCATTGAAAAATGTAGAGTTCCTAAATTGTCTTAGATGGCGCTTCTATCATTTATCTTAATATGAAAACAGAGTAGGTAATAGACCTTCGTTGTCTCAGTAAAAGAAGAAAAAAATTTAAAAACAGTAAAAAAAAATCAATAGAGATTTTATTAGTTTGTAAAGCAAGTTTTGTTAAGCGATCATTCTTGATTTATTTATCAATAATATGTAATATTACTTGCTCTACGTCAAATAAGCAAGCTTTTATGCATTACAATTTAGTTCCACAGTTGATGTCTAGATGGTAGCACAGCGAGTAGTACTTCATGTTGACAAAAAGATACTTTAACAAAAAGATACTTTAACAAAAAGAGCTTTGGAGCTATTCGTTTAGAGATGATTTTTGATTAAAAAATAAAACCTACTTTCCACGGGAGGTTGTAACATAAAAGCTTCGTACTATTTCATTCCAATCAATGAAATAGAGCGGGACACAGATAGAGCTACTCAGTTTTTCCTTTTCGTTGAGTGAGTGACTGTAAGGTTTTAGGTTGTGTGAAAATAACTTATATTATTCTCGTAAATTTTACTAAATTTCAGTGTACATAACTTTTTGAATGAAATAGTCTTCAAAATATGTGATAACTGGGATGTTTTCACACGAAAAGGAGTTCAGATGTTATCTTTGTGTTTTATATTGATTTTTATGAGAACTTTTCAGTCTTTGAATTTATAAGGTCGAGGTAAGTTGGTGTATTTTAAAATTTTAGGTGTGAATAGACCGTAATAGACACGCTTTTTATATTACAATAACTTAGATAGGTACCTAAATTTTTTTTATTCATTGTTACACTATTAATAATTAGTAAATTTATTTGAAAACACATGCGTAAGTACCTAATTATGTAGGTAGGTATAATAATTAGGTAGTATTTTAATATAATTAATTTTTTTAATGAATAAAATCTAATTTTGTATTAGGTAACTGGCTACTAAAGTACTAACCTATTTCTTACAAAGAGTTCATTCAGAGTTCTGAAAACAATTAAATGAACTTTTTTTTGTAAACAATTTTCAGTCTTATATTATAAGTCAAGTAGGTATTTTACATATTTATAAGTATTGGTAAATTACCTATCACATAAAGTTAAATGTAAATATTTGAAAAATATCTAAGCTAAAAACATTGCCCTATCCTAATAATGTGTGTCTTTAGTCTCGGGTTCGATTTCAGCCCAAGACATGTTCATTTTTTAGGTTTATTATGTTTTTCTAAATATTTATTATCTTTCAAACATTCAAAGGAAAATGTATATATATATATTTTTGAAAATATAAAATAAAATAAACAACAATGTGCCTTGTATGAATATTATATGAATATTATTATTGCTGTGAGTGTATGAATATTATTATTATTAATCTGTCAAGCGGCGTTATACCTCTGGAGGTCTATAGCAATTGAAAAATCAATTGTGTCTAGAATCTGATGCTTGACGGGCTAACTTTTATACCGTAGTAAGCCCTACCCCTCATAACTATTAACATTCATACTGGAATAAACCCTACCCCTCATAATTATCCTAATCCTTTAAACTTAACATTTTCAGGTAAGAATCCTTCAAAATGAAAACGAAATTGACGTCCGTATCATACCTCGGCTACACAGCAATGGATAAACGATTTTCAAACGCCATGCTGCCGTGGCTGTTAAAAGAAATAAGAGCTACAGCAATTACAGATAAGGTGCCAAATCATCAATTGATTATCGATAAGTAAATTATTCGTAAACATTAATAATTGTCTAATAAATGGCGTAGTGGTTTGAGTGTTCTGGTTTCGATTACGAAAACTAAGCAACTTTCGCCATGACCGAACCCGGGATGGGTCAATCAAAATTTGAAATATCGCTCCTTCGTGCTATAAAGCACGTTAAGCCGTTGGTCCCGGTTGTCACTGCAACCGCTTTAACCCACCAACCCGCATTGGGCCAGCGTTGGTATATGGAACAAACTCTGCCATGTGTTTCTTCCATGTATATAGGAAGGCTTGTGCCCAGCAGTGGGACGTATATAGGCTGGTGATGATGATGATGCCATTTAGCAACCAATTCTTTATTATTATTTTTGTATACAACTAGATGACAAACAAGCTGACAGCCCACCTAATGGTAAGCGGTTACCGCCGCCTATAGACACCTGCAATAACAAGGCAAATTCTCTTGATATTGCAGGTTGTCACCCGTAGGCCTAACATGAAATGCCGTCCATGCCCAGTAATTACACTGGCTACCTTTCCCTTCAATCCGAAACACAGCGAACTGTTTCACGGCTAAAATAAAAGAGGCGGTGGCACTTACCTACCCAGACGACCCTACATACGGGCTTACCACAAATAGTAAAACGTTTAATAATGTATTGTTGCAGCTAAGTATAGCGATAGAAGATGGATGCTTAAAGGCTTACAATAGAAACTTTGAGCCAATCATAGTGCATAGATTGGTTGACATCATCAGGTAATCTCTACTACTTTTCCTAATTTTTGCTTAATATGGGAACCTATTGAAAAATTATCTATGTTTTAATCCAAAGTATAATCTATCTTGACGACCGGCTGGCCGAGTGGTCTGTACCCCTTGCTATACAGGCTAATTGATCAAGAGGTCCCTGGTTCGAATCCCGGTAGGAAGAAATGTTTGTATGATGGGTACGAGCATTTGTTTCAGAGTCATGGATGTTTATATGTTTAATTGACTTGTATATTTCTAATAATTATATACATATTATTATCATTATTTCTACGTTATCTAGTATCTACAACATGATGCTTACTTTGGGCTAGATAATATGTGTGAGTGCATAAATATTATATTTATCTCTGTGCCAAAGGAGATAGTAAAAGTTCCTACGGGACTTGGGCCAGATCTTAAGCACTATTTTTTCGTACAGTTATTTTCGTAAGAGTCTATCTTACTATAAGTAATTTCCATAATTCATGACTGAAATAAGCGGCAAAAAAATATTTTGAGTTGGTGAAAAACACCACAAATGTCGCCATATAAAGAAAAGACCTCTTAAAAATAAGAAAACTTAAGATTATTGGTAGACGAAAATTTGTATTCAATGGGAAATAACTTTTAATAATAAATTATCATTAATATTCACAATCGTGGTAAAGTGTTCTCTTGTAATCCTTGTATTTATTTTAATAAAATAATTTGTGTCTTTTCAACTTACGCGCGCGATTGCTATTTTGTTTTCTTTCCTCCCGCCGAGTCAGTCATATCTCTATGCCTATCTGTCTCGGCCGAAACAACATTTTGATAAGGTAACAGACATACAAGTTACTTTCGCAGTTTTACTATTAAGTAGTATGCTTGAAAAATAAATGTTTTTTTTTTAAATGCGTTTGACTTAAATAAATAACAATACAAATAATTCTTCCGCCAGGGCCAGTCAAGTGCCAGGGGTGCCAGAAGAACTGTTCTACATTCTTCTTAATGAGAAGGAGGGTTTGCTGAACTGCTACCTGTTCAGGGCAGCCACAGTGCACGAGGTGAGTGAGGTGTTTTTTTAAAATTAGTTTTACGGCTCCGGCTTCCAGTCCAGACTATTTGACCCCGTCATAAGTGTATTTTTTTTGTACCTAGACTTTTTGCGTGAATAATAAAATGAAAATTGGATGCCTAGCTCGTTTTATTATCGCCAGTAACCAAATTTATGCCTAGGCCGACAGTAAGTTGTTAAGTTGTCCTTGAACTGTTTTATTGGATGCCGGCGTTTAATCAACGGCCTAGACCGACGCGTGAGTAGTGGCCCGATGTGCTATGCGGCTTTGGGCTTCGATAGCAACGCGTGAGTAGTGTTCAAGGTGCTACGAGCGTCTATAGGCTACGGTGACAACGCGTGAGTAGTGCCTAAGGTGCTACGAGCGTCATATGCTACGGTGACAACGCGTGAGTAGTGCCTAAGGTGCTACGAGCGTCATAGGCTACGGTAACAACGCGTGAGTAGTGTCTAAGGTGCTACGAGCGTCTATAGGCTACGGTGACAACGCGTGAGTAGTGCCTAAGGTGCTATGAGCGTCATAAGCTACGGTAACAACGCGTGAGTTGTGCCTAAGGTGCTACGAGAGTCTATAGGCTACGGTGACAACGCGTGAGTAGTGCCTAAGGTGCTACGAGCGTCATAGGCTACGGTAACAACGCGTAAGTAGTGCCTAAGGTGCTACGAACGTCTATAGGCTACGGTGACAACGCGTGAGTAGTGCCTAAGGTGCTACGAGCGTCATAGGCTACGGTTTCAATGCGTGAGTAGTGCCCAAGGTGCTACAAGCGTCTATAGGCCACGGTAACCTTACCATCAGGCGGGTGGTACGCTTGTTTGACACACTTGTACAGGGTAGTCAACGCGTGAGTAGTGCCCAAGGTGCTACGAGCGTCTATAGGCTACGGTAACCTTACCATCAGGCGGGTGGTACGCTTGTTTGACACACTTGTACAGGGTAGTCAACGCGTGAGTAGTGCCCAAGGTGCTACGAGCGTCTATAGGCTACGGTAACCTTACCATCAGGCGGGTGGTACGCTTGTTTGACACACTTGTACAGGGTAGTCAACGCGTGAGTAGTGCCCAAGGTGCTACGAGCGCCTATAAGCTACGGTGACAACGCGTGAGTAGTGCCCAAGGTGCTACGAGTAGGGAATGCAAATCTCGCGAGATTGGGGCTCAAGCGAGATCCCACGAGTTTATGAATAACAATACTGCGAGATCTCGCTAATTTCGAGATCTCGCGAGATTGGCAGTTTTGTGTATTTTTTTGCAAATAAACACAATATTTATATAAATTAGAAAAAAAATATGAGTATTATAAGATAAACATTTATTTTCACGAAGTTTTCAATAGACTTTTATGCATCAAACATTGTTTGACGTATTTGTCTATATTTTTTATAAACTTAGTATCAAATACCCGGCGACCGATCTCTTCGTTCGCCGAAAATACCTAACAAATGAAAGAAACAACCAATCTTCTCTTCTAATATCAATCAAAAATCAAAAATGACTTCATTCAATATATAATTGATTTTTATGTAAAAATCAATTATATATTGAATGAAGTCATTGCGATACAATTTTAACACACCAAAAACGAAATCAAAAAATATCGATGGTACTTCATGTCGTATAACCAAAACAGAGACAAACATACACAGCCAAGAGATCGACGTAGAAATTAGTGAATTCGCTTTCGCGCAGCGTAGTGCGCAAACGTCAAAACCAATGGCAGCTCGTCGTCTTTGTCAGACGTCAAGTTCGATGTCGAATATCTTTGTTTGTGAATCACACTGCTGGTCATATAAAAAAATAATTTTAGAATATTATTTTTATTAATACCCGTTTACCCGTTTGTATTTTTTTTTTATTTTTATTTTTCGTTACCCGTCAAACATCAGATTCCAGACACAATTGATTTTTAAATTGTCATAGACCTCCAGAGGTAAAACGTCGCTTGGCATATTACTGAGTAAGACCTTGAAATTCTTCAGTGTCTCAAAAGTAAGGTCTTCCACGTGTGCTTCGCCAGTGATAACATACTGTCGTCCAGCATAATGCACTCATTAAGTGGGCTTATTCTCTGGCCACTCAGTGGTTATTACAGAGTGGAGCCGTCAATACGACAATAAATGAAAACATATGCTATTTTATTTCATAGAAATGGTTTGCTACTTTTAAAAACATCTTATTCTTTTGATAATGTCATGATATTTCAATTTTTTTTAACTTTAACGGGGTAACTCTTGGCCTTCATCTCACCTGATGTTAAGTGAAGATAAGGCCGACGATGGAAGCGAGCTACACCCGGATTCCTCAACCACAGAGGAACTGGCTATCTTACCTCCAACTGCCGGAACACAACAATGCAAACATTATTGTTATGGTGGCAGACTTAGGTAAGATGGTGGTAGCAAGCTAGGCGGACTTAGAAAAGCCCTACCACCAACCAAACCGAGCAGAAAATTTCTGCCCCCACGGGAATCGAACCCCGGACCTCTAGATCTGAGGCAGATGGTCTCAACCACTAGACCACAGAGGCGGTTAAAATGACCTATGAAATAATGCAGCCAACATTATATTATTTCATAAAAATTGTGTAGAATAAATAGAATGGGAATACGGATCCTTTTAAATGATGTATTCGGTACTTACTGTTGTAGGTTTTCGTTTAAGGAAAAAGTTTGTATATCAAGCAAATGGATAAAAAAAACAAATAAAACGTGGTCATCTGAATATTGAATTGGTCAAGCAATTTTTGCATAATTTCTAAGACAAATTGTTAATTTGTCGGTATTTTTGCTGAGCATTTTTTTTAATCAATTTATTTTTAAGGTCAAGGTTATCTTTGTAAGGTTATTAATTAGAATTTTTCGCGCTAATTTCCAAACTATATCAAAAAAAGTTATTAATAAGTTTGCAATAGATCGGGCAGATTGTATCTTGTGGCCAATTTTAAATTTAGAATCTATTCGCATTTCGACCTCCATGGTTCAGTTATGTATAACATATCGTGGCACACGCCAGAATAAATTACGAAAAAGTTTTAAAGCAAAAATTTTTGTGCCAAAGGGCTGCGAAAAAGTAATAAATAAATTCTTTTTTTTGTGTAGAAAGTTAGCCGGGCGTGTTTATTTATAAAAGTGGTCCGGTTGGTTCAGATAACATTTTAACTGTATTTTTTTAACATACATTGGTACAGTTGAGAGGAATACGGACGTTTCGTTGAGAAAGTAATTTTGTGTTTATAAGTGTCTTTATTTAATAAAATAAGCTAATAGTGTATAAAAAACGTGACTTTTGTAATTAAAAGTGAAAAAAAAACAAAAACTGATCAAAACAGTTTTCAACCAAATATTAAAGTTCAAACCGAAGAGTTTTTACTGCATCGGCAACGATAGACAAACAAGAGTAATTAATTTGACATCAACATAAATAGTGCCAAGAATAATCGTCATTGAGATGTTGAATTTAGTATGGGCTCCGCTCGCGAAACGCGCGGTTGTGTATGTAACAATATCGAACGTGGAATTCTGGTTAGGTGTGATTTTGATTCTATTCGCGTGTGAAATGGACATAATATACTTCCACATATTAAACTCCTTCGACATTCAGCTGTTTTGACCGCCATTTTGGAATCGGAATGTTTTGAAAATAGAACACGCGAACGGAAATTGACTTTTCACCGCGTAAACAAAACATCTGGTTCCTCCACGCTACTATCTGAATTTGGAACAATTCTACGGTTTGGATTTTGAACGCCAGATGAGGTTGGAAAAGCTTAATTACATACTCTTTGGAGCTTGAGCTTGCCTTTTGAAAAAGTTTTCCAAAAAGGTTGGTCATTAACACGTATGGCAACATCTGAAAAGTAGCAAAAGTTCAAAATACTCCGCGAAGCGCGTCGATTTGAAAATAGAACAGAATATTGGCAGAATATGCCAATGAGTGCATCATTCTTTGGAATTTGAAAGTGAACTCATTTGTATTGATAAACTCAATTTTAATGTTGTATGCAGCTAATGATTTTTTAATCGATCAAGTGCTGTGACAAATCGATTCAATGACAGTTTAATTGATTGAGTCTTGTTTCGGACGCAAGGAGGACTGAATTATTTCTATTGTAAGTACACGTTTTGTTTTTTTTGTGTTTGTTTTAGTAGTACCTTCGACGCTCAGAGGTTAAGCCACTCGGAGTGTTTAATTACTAATTACAATTGAATTACGCCTGATATTCGATATATTAAAAAAGAAAAACACAATTTAATATTAGCAAAAATATGCAGCATGATTGAGTATCAAACATCCCTCCAAACTTTTGCATTTATAATACTAGCTTGCGCCCGTGACTTCGGTTTAGTTAGTGTAAGGGCTTTCCTAAATCCTCCTGGCTAGATACCACCGTCTTACATAACTCTGCCGCCATAACAATAATGCTAACAGCATTGCTGTGTTCCGGCAGTTAGAAGTAAGATAGCCAGTTCCTCTGTGGTTGAGGATCCGGGTGTAGCTCGCTTCCATTTTCGGCCTTATCGTCACTTACCATCAGGTGAGATAAAGGCCTAGAGCTAACCCGCTAAGAATAAAATAAAAAAAAGATCTCTAATTCTTTTCACATAATATTAGTAGGATAGTAGGATTTTAATGTATCGTCATGTTCACACTGAAAGCCAAAGTGATTTTAATTTTAGATATAATAGGAAAAACATGAAACATAATATAAATTATACCTATCTAAATATTAGACAGAATTCTGAATACCTGATCACTCCAACAGCTTATCATCGCTTGTACTTAATTAATTATAATAATAGTAATAAATTGTGTCTAAAAAGTCGGTTTTCGAAGATTCGCAATTTTCGGCCTTGTATTCCAAAGAAATTTGTACAGTAATATTATTTATTAATTTAAAATATTTAAATATTTAACTTAACAATTTATTCGAGTTCATATCATTCAGATTTTACGTGTTTTTCTTTTATTTTTGGTAAATTCTCCCTATGGAGTTACGGCAAAGGTATCAAGCTCAAACAGGCATGTTTCAGTACTTTATTTCTCTAATTCCTCAATTATTACAAAAAAAAGTGCTGGTGTTATACATTTCAATGCATCTTATGAGAGTTTAGCGCGAAATATAGGATGACATTCTCCATAATGCTACTTTGATGAGTTGGATAGCCGTCTTTCACATCGAATTCACTTATTACAATGATCTTCCAATTGCACGTCAACCAAACACTTGCTCCACAAATCTACACCAACTATAAAACACAACGTTCGCTCAGACACAATTTTGTAATTCTCAATAATAAAAATCTTGACTGACACATTTGGTCCATGCTGACACCATCAAGTCCCGCCGAAAACTTCGAATAAATCTTTTTCAAGTAAATATATATCTTTTGGCAATGTCATTTTCTTTCTTTTTTTGTATCTATTAGCCACACGGGCCCAGCGGAAAATCAAGCGTTGTGGCTCTGCGTAGCCATGACATCATGCTGAGCTGGTCACCCTTTTGGTTACATATGGTCTCATATATTATATTATATCTCAATCTCTTTTGTGATTTCCTAAAATTGTGACCAAATAAACGTCTTTTCTTTCTTTTTCTTTCTTATGGGTATGTTCCTTATTGTTAGGACAAAGTTTTTATAAAAGTTGACGGGCATTGCAAAGTGCCGGGTGCAGCCAGTATGACATAAATTATACCAAGATACACACACGACACCACGTCAAGTGTAACAGTCGCACTACGAAAGCCGCCTCTATTACGTACGCAGTAAGGCCGGTCTCAAGGTCAAACTGTTTCGCTTGCTGTGCTGTCGACTGTACCTATACAGCCAGAACTCAGTTTATCTGATAAATTCACCAGCTGATCGCCACTAGCATAATTACTTACAAGCTTCGTCTTAAAAATGGTTACATGGAGGCACACACAGGTACGTTTATACACCCATGCACACAAAACACACTACTCAAAGGACACACACATACACACACAACATCAAGCGACATAGAAAACTTATAAAATTACTATTATTGATTTAAATTTAATTGATATTATGATTCAATTATTCCCATTGTAATAATCTATTTATGAAACTACCCACATAATAATGCTATTATTATGTCTAGTAACATAATGAGTTTCTGTAATTGGCTTAAGTACTGTATAATCATAATTGTGTAATATATAATATTTGTATGCTGTAAAAACTTTGTTGAATAAATAAAATAAAATATATCTAATTTATAAAATTCTCGACTCACAAATTTAGTAACCATACTCCTCCGAAACAGCATGACCGATTTTCATGAAATTTTATATGTATATTCAGTAAGTCTGAGAATCGGCTAACATATACAGGGTGGTGCCGTCAATGCGACAATAAATTTAAACATGGGCTATATGAGTCCATAGAAATGGTTTGCCACTTTCAAAAATATCGTATTCATTTGATAAGTTCATGACATTTGTATAAAATAATGCTGCCAACGTTACACTATTCCATAAAAATGTCATGAAATTAGCAAATGAATACGATATTTTTGAAAGTGGCAAACCATTTCTATGAACTAATATAGCCTATGTTTAAATTTATTGTCACATTGACGGCACCACCCTGTATATTTTTTTCATTTTTTTTTAGGCAAAACAACGTTTGCCGGGTCAGCTAGGAAATTTATATGTATATTCAGTTGGTCTGAGAATCGGCTACTATCTATATTTATTTTTTTAAATTTTTTTTTATGCCGTTTGCGGGGTGAGCTAGTTAAAAATTTAAAATTTTGAGTTACCCCCGGCCTCATCATCTACATAACACCATCTCATAAAGACTATTCTCATGAGCCAGACGCTATATCTGCCGTAAGTTTCTGAAGAATTCAGCATCCCGCAAACTTTTTGATGGTATAGGATCAGCTCAAGGTTAGTATGTCATGGAAATGTCACCGAAATGACAGCACACCAAATTTCAAATCAATCGGATCTGTGAAAGTTAGTAAAACCCTTTTGTCATGTAGAAAATGAGTTGATAGTCATCAAACGCCTGAACTGATCTTTATAAATTATAGCTAACTACCATCCTAATTACGTCAGCTTTCGAAAAAAACAAATCAAAATCGGTCCACTCCTAGGAGCTACGATGTCACAGACAGATACACAAATAGACACGTCAGACTTATAACACCCCTCTTTTTTCGTCGAGGTCTAAAAAGGGGCGATGTAGTTTATAGTTAGTTTATATATCCGTTCGATACAGTCGTTTTATTACTTCGAACCTCATAAACAGTGTCAGGAATATGAAATACCAGATGGGAAGTCAGCCGGCTATCATCTCAATCAAAATGTGACTTGTACATACATGTTACAGTACAGTGTAATGCAGCTATATGGTAATGATTATTTTAAATGTAATTAATATAATTCAAATCGACTATACTTACATGACTTGGTCAAAAATGCTAAATAAAAATTTCATACAACTTTTGCTGTGTCCACTCATAAGCCAAATGTTTCCGTATCGTAGTGTTGGATCTCGGTTTTGTTCAACACTCTTTGAAATGTTATTTTGTCTTAATGTTGACTGTCATTTGTTGTGTATGAAGGAAATTACTAGGTGGTAGGCCCATATGAAGGGTTGCCTGGGTAGGTACCACCGCCTTTCTTATTTCAGCCGTTAAACAGTTCGCTATGTTGCGGATTGAAGGGAAAGGTAGCCAGTGTAATTACAGGTCATGGACGGCATTTCATCTTAGGCCTCAGGATGACAACGCACCTGCAGTATCAAGTGATTTTTCCTTGTTATTGCAGGTATGTATAGGCGACGGTAACCGCTTACCACTAGGTGGGCCGTCAGCTTATTTGTCATCTAGTTGTATAAAAAAAAATGTGTGTAAAGAAAATATATCGAAATATTCCATTTACATGTGGTCAATTTGATTAATAAGACAATTTATCTAAAACTTTCCAATAATTAAAATACAATTTCACTTATTATTATAGTTATTTGTTGTACAATAACAATTGACGTTAATACTTAATTAGGCCACACATTAGAGACATAACGGGGTTTCAAATGTCATTATGCTGCTGGGGTGTCAGACACACTTAGTCCAAAAAAAATTAGCACAATGTTCACTTATCTTAAACGTGTTCGTAAACTTAAGTAGGTATATTTATTACAGGTGCGCATGCGCATATGAGTCTGAGGCGGTCAGTGGCGTAGTGGCTTAAGCGCTATGGTACGAAAACAAAGCAACTTTGGCCATGGTCGATCTCGAGATGGGTCAATCAAAGTTTGTAATCACGAGTTCCTCCGTGCTTCGTCGTGCACGTATAGGCTGTTGTTTCATACTTAATTTGTTAATCCGTGTAAGACTCCCGGGAGCATCATCATCAACAAAAAAATAATTATAGATGTTATAAACATACGACATTGAACCTTTACAGTAATTGGTAGATAGCTATATAAATACTGTTCAGTTACTAAAATGGTTGTTGTGGAATAATACTATTTTCCCTTTTCCTTATAAGTTGAATACAAGTACAACATGACTAATTTAATGAAGTAGGTTATGCACATGGCAACATGAAGGTAACATTAGTTTCTGGAGTTTATTCTTATTTTATTTTTTTTATTAGGAAACTCAACAGCGTATTGTAACAATCATGCTTAATACAACTTAATACATAACTCTTAGCCAATCACAGATTTTCACAACATACATAAATAACACTTTCGAAGCAAAGTAGTAATCTAAGCAAGTCTGCGTTGTACGCGTAAAGAACGAAAGAATCCTCTTAATTTTACTTTTAAAATTATTATAATTGTGGAAAAAAATGTGTGTGTGTGCGTGTTTTCTAATTTAGACATAATTCAGTATAATAATAAATTGAACAACTAAAAAAATACAAAGTGTGTGACAAAATTCGTTAAGCGACATCTAATCGTTGAATAGATGCCCGAATCGGATTTTTTAGATGCCCACTTAGTATTTTCGTTGGTTAGGGTAGGTTAGTATGACGCTCAATTTAAATACACCCCTTTTTTGTCTTTATGTCGAAAGAAGAAAAGGACAACAAAATTACAGTAGTCAACTAACTTGAATTATGACAGTTTAAAGGAAACTATAGGCAATTATATAAAACTTGTAGGGGGTTGTTTTCTATATTTACCTTAATTTTATTTCAATACCAGTGATCACCTGCGGCCCCGCTTGTGTGGCGCCAAAAAGTATCATATTATGTCCTTCCCGGAGTCTCAAACTATCTCCATAACACATCTCATCTCAATCGATTCAGTGTTTATTGATTCACCATACAAATTTCAATCACTCTTTAAGGGGGTTACCCCTTAAAGGATGTTATCTAGGATAAAACTATTCTATGTCTTTTCCCGGGACTCAAACAATCTCTATGCCAAGTTTTATCGTAATCCATTGCGATGCCCGACATGGTCCATAATCTGATCTGTATAACTATGTGTTACACGTATGTACTACATTATAGTTGCTATAAATGATTCAGTATTGTTAATCAGCTTAGCGATTTAATCGTAAACAGGTAACAGACGGACAGACTAACAAACTTTCGCATTTATAATAGTAGTATGGAATACGACTAATAATTTTGTGAATCTGTTAGCCAGTAAATGTGTTAAGTGACATTATCGGTCTTATTACAAAACCTGGTCTAAAGTTAGTCTTGATTTAAACGTAGTGCGCTTTCACTTGTGTCAATATACATAGATAGAGACAGCGTCAACTTAGTCCTGGTTTAAACCAGGACTAACTTTAGTCCATGTTTTGTAATAAGACGGTATGTGTTTTCATTGGATTCACACCTGATATTTTACCATCTCTAAATAATGTTTCAAGATATTTAGACAAACGATTACAAAATTAAAAATTTTAAGTAACCTCCGGCGTCATTAATTGTCTATCTAACACCATCTCATTAAGACTATTCCAATACGCTATATCTGCTGTAAGTTTCTGAAGAATTAAGCATTTCGCAGACTTTTTGATGGAATAGGATCAGCTCAAGGTTAGTATGTCATGGGAATGTCACCGAAGTGTCAGTACACCAAATTTGAAATCAATCGGATCTGAAAAAGACAGTAAAATCCTATTATCATATAGAAAATGAGCTGATAGTCATCAAACTGATAGTAAGAACCACCGTAGTCACATCAGCTTTCAAACAAAAAAACGGAATCAAAATCGGTCCATTCGTTTAGGCGCTACGATGCCACAGACAGACACACAGATACACCGATACACAGATACACAGACAGACTCGTCAAACTTATAACACCCCTATTTTTTCGTCGGGGGGCTAAAAAATTAAGTACAAGCTTTTATTTTAATGCTCCAAAGAGAATGAAAGAAACTGTATCTGGCCAGTTAAGTAGACGTATGTCGCAGCCTTCTAGCGAAATTAGCCGCTAAACTGAACCTCTAGGCCGTTCATTAAGCACCGGGTTCCAAAGAAACGGCTGAAAGACAACTAGCCAAGTCATTGAGCTCAATGCTTAACCAGATGGCTAAACGTCATGCCAGCCGTCTTGTTTAAATAAGGCATTAAATTTGACGCCTAGGCAAGTCGTTTAAATCTTAGAGCTTTTGTATGACTGTTTGAATGATTGGTAGGGTTGGGGTTATTTTTTTATTACCACTTATAACCGAAATCGTTTTGGTTTTAAGTGGTCATAAAAAAATCCCATAAATCTACCAATCCCACCAAAACTCTTCTGTACAAGACGATCCGTCTAGGCATCTAATTGAGCGGACTTTCAATACGCCATGTTGTTAAACGTTGTGTGAGTCTAGCTCAATTAACTATCAGCCTAGGGATTTAAATGAATGCCGGAGTTTAATTAACTGACTAGGCATCCAATTAAGCAGCGAATTTAATCAGACGGCGGTACATTGTGTACGCTATCTTATCATATAAATCTCCTGAATCTAAGAAAACACTAACGCCCATATTTATAAACGCTCAATAAACCTATTTTAGATAAAACACTGCTAGGTATAATATGTTTTATCTTTTCTCTTTCTCATATGAGTGAGAGAAACAAAAACTGTTTTTATGAATACGGGGGTAACAATTTATTCACATGCGTGGTTTCCTCATTTGTCAATTTCACCATTATTCAATATGGCAATATTGGCACTGTCAGGCATTTCATTTTAGGCCTCAGGATGACAAAGCACTTGCAATACCAAGTGATTTTTTCCTTGTTAATGTCTACGGGCGGCGGTTTCCACTTATCACCAGGTGGCCGTCGGCTTGTTTGTCATCTAGTTGTATAAAAAAGCAAAGTGACATAAGTTCCAAAATAAATATTTGGCTGTGTTGCCGTTTTTTCTATAAAAAAAACATATTTTGTGCCACGAAACTATGCATATAATAAGGGAATGGACTATTAAACACTGTTCTGAATTTTTTTTGACTATTTTTTTAGTATAGTGTACACAAGACAGCGCATCAAGTGTAGCAGTTGCACTACTAAACGCTTAAACAATTAATGTTTCAAGTGTCATAGCCCTCCGGTGGTATAACGCCGCTTGACAGATTACAATCACGGCTCTTACAACTACTACCGACGACGACCGGCTGGCCGAGTGGTCTGTACCCCAGGCTACTCGGTCAAGAGGTCTCGGGTTCGAATCCCGGTAGGAACAAATGTTTGTATGATGAGTACGGGCATTTGTTTACGAGTCATGGATGTTTATATGTTTATTTAGTATATTTCTAATATTTATATACATATTATTATCATAATTTATCCGTTATCTAGTATCCATAACACAAGCTCAGTAGTAGGTGTGAGTGTATAATTATTATTATTATTATTATTATTATATTATTATAACTACTACCTTACAATTTTGTATGTGATATCCACAGAGTACTTTATTTATACATGGTGAAATCTTCAATATACTATTTATCTCAATGGATGTAAATGTAAATAAAGAAAGCTCGCGTCCACCGTTGAACTGCGTTTGGAGGGCAGCCAATGCTTCCGCGAATCGGTCGTTCTGTCTCTCTCTAACTTTGGCAAAAGATCTTTTATTGCCATCCTTTGTTACTGTGTTGAGTGTAAGGTGTTCAAGCTGATGGTAGTTATAAGACCTTGGCCAAAGGCAACTGCTATAACCGTATGAAGACCATAAGCGTATCGACGCAAGGAAAATAAATATTATTATTACTGTTCTTGCTCAAAAATTCTGTCATCGTAGCGTACCAGAGCTGGGATAAAATAGTAATAGGTAATTCGTTGTAGGAGAGAAAGTATTTTGAAAAATTTTTGTCACCGACATAGCTACAAAAAAGAGAAATTCTTTACTCATAAGTATTATAATCATAATTTATACTCGACTTATTACTATTCCATTAAAAAAAAGAAAAATAATAATGTTAATAATTTTTAAGTAGGTAGGTATGTACTCATCACCTCGCAACATATTTTTTGGAGTCGGTGCTTCAAGTTCTATTATTTCTGGAAACAACTTAGCAATAACATGTGTTTCTAAGTGAAGAGTACCTACTTAAATTTAATTATTTTATCCTTTTCAGTTTTTTGAAGTCTGTTTTAATTTTTGATTTTTTTTTTTACATTTTTTATTGATAACTTTCTAAGGTTAAAGCTTGATGGGTGACCGTCAACTTACATTGTTTCCTTATATCGTATCGTTTCACTTCAAAGTCCGCAAGCAAAAATCCGCAATTTCGCATAGGTAGATGACTTTCTCATTAAAGTTTTTTTGATTTAAAAACCAAACTACTCAACTGATTTTTTCAAAAATTTATGGGTCCAAATGGCAACTATTCCGCATCGAACTAAAAAAAGAATCACGTAAATCGGATCAGAAGTCTCGGCGTAATCGGTGTACATATATAGAAAAAAAACCAACCGAATTAAGAACCTCTTCTTTTTTGAAGTCTGCTAAAAACTAGACCGTTCGGATCACTATGCCGCTGAGCTCCTTATCCACATTCTTATTATTATTAAACTCTATAAACTAACCGTACAAACCGTATTTTAGCTGACTTGCTAATTTACGTCCTATAATTTCTTTCTACGATAATAACAAGTCTTACTAACAGATTAAGTCATCGAAGGTTTTCCTCGCTACATAATAACCGGTCAAACTCGATGATTGTAAGTTAAACACTGGCACGCTCATTTTGACCTTAGCTACTTACCTCTTACGATCACACGTGAGGTACAGTGGACAGAACATCGAGCGTAACCGTATGACCTTGAGACCGTCCTTATTCCGTTTGTAATAGAGGTAGCTTTCGTGTGCAACTGTTACATTTGTGCTGTCTTCTGTACAACGAACCGCGCACTCAAGTGGACCAAGACATCAAATTGTAATATTTAAGTTAAGGTATTTCTCATCATCACCAACCTATATACGACCCACTGCTAGGGACAGGCCTTTCTACATAAACGAGAATCTAACTTTTTTAGGAATTATCCTAAAAATACTGTAGAGTCAACACCTTCAATAGTTCCTTCATTGATTTCAACATGTGTACTAACCCGCCTTACATTTGATAAAGTAAATTTAATACACTTAGTTTTCTTTGAATTTTACAATAAATTATTATTTTCAAACCAGGATAGCACTTTTGAAATGGCACTATTTACATCCCGGATTCCTCAACCACAGAGGAACTGGCTATCTTACCTCCAACTGCCGGAACAATAAATATTGTGAACATAATGGTTGTTTGAATAATGTTAAAATTCACAAAGTTATAAAGGCAACAACGGTAGCAACTTACCACCAGGTAAGCCGTCAGCTTGGTTATCAACTTTAAGGCGATACCTCGTCGACACTAGCGACACCACTTGATTTATATTAATTGTGGTGAATATAGAACATAATAAACAAAAACGCTTTAGTGAATGACTAAAGAATGGTATTTGTAATTTTTTGAGATGTGCTCGGTATAAGATATTCCTCTACATGTAACCTATTTTTTCATTATTGCCGAAAGTGGCCACTTTTAACAATAATAAAAAATTTGGTTACTTATAGAAATACACTTTATACAAGATACATCTTTAAAAATTACAAATACCATTCTTTAGCAATTCACTAAAGCGTTTTTGTTTATTATGCTCTAAATTCACCATAATTAATAACAATCAATTGGTGTCGCTAGTGGGCACGAGGTAGCCCCTTAAGTAGAAAATAAAAGCCAGTAAAGTACCTGTTTTTATATAAATTACTATGGTTATGGCTTAGGATCCCGGTTGTCACTGCAACCGCTTCACCCACGAACCCCCGTTGGGCAGGGTGGTTTTACGATCCAAACTCCTCACGTGTTTCTTCCATGTAGGAAGACCTGTGCCCAGCATTGGGACGTAGATAGGTACGTGATGATCATCACGTAAGTTCGAGTAACTCACTGGGATTATTTTGTATAAAATTATCATAAACACCTAAAAGGCTGTTTGTAGCTAAATTTAACATATTTCCATAAATGACTATGTAATGTGAAATTTTACAAATTATGTAAATAACTGAACTATGAATCGTGATCTTCTGTTAGGTGGGGTCAAAGATAACCTATAGTTATATTATTACGTGAAGTCATGTGTACTAGGTGGTAGGCCCGTGGGTATGTAGGGTCGTCTGGGTAAGGTATACGCTAAACTTTCAGTTCGCTCTGAACACTATTTGATTTACTGCCCACTATAAAAAAGGGACCGGCGCAACTACGTGGTGTGGACAATAGTTGCGGGCAGCTCCGAAATACTATGCTAAGCAACTTCAGAGCGAACTAGAAGCATAACGCGAGCTCTATAATCACCCTTCCTATTTTTTTTACACAAATAGACACCTGCACTAACATGGAAAAATCACTTGATATTGCAGGTGCGTTGTCATCCCGAGGCCTAAGATGAAATGCCGTCCATGCCCAGTAATTACACTGGCTATTTCAGCCGTACAGTTCGCCGTGTGTCGGATTGAAGGGAAAGGTAGCCAGTTTAATTACTGCGCATGGACGGTATTTCATCCCCATGATGAAAAAGTACCTACCTGCAATACCAAGCGACCCGCGTCACCACTTACCACTAGATGGGCCGTAAGCTTACTTGTCATCTAAGTTGTATAATAATATAGAATTAAAACTTCAAGAAACTCCAGGCTTCGATCATTCGATCATCTATCTGACACCTTCTCATTGAGACCATTCTTATAAGCCTAAACACGCTATATCTGCTGTAAGTTTCTGAAGAATGAGGCATCCTGCAGACTGATCGATACTGCAGCATGAGCTTAATGTTAGCATGTCTTAGAAATACCACAGAAGTAACCGTACACCGAACAAACAATCGGATATGTGAAAGTCATTATAAACCCAGTCAAAAAGGTTGATTATCTTTAAACGCCTGAATGTATCTTCACAAATTATGACTAAGAACTACCTCGATCACGTCAGCCTTAAGCCGAATCAAAATCGGTCTATTCCTTTAGGATCTACGGCTATTTTGATTTGAGACAGACACACAGATACACAGACAAACTTATGACACCTATCTTTTAGCGTCGGGGGTGATAAGAAGGTGCTGCTTATTAATAGTATAACATACTTGAAGACAACTTAAACCTTCAATATGCATATTTTTTTTGGAAATAATAGTTCTACCGTATTATTTTTGGGACAATTTTTTGCTACATAACATTTGTCACATTTATTCTAAACGTAGTGAAATTCAAATTCGTTGAGTCATTCAACTTACCCTTAACTAACATTAAACATTTATAGTTTTTGAAATAACTTTGCTCCCCTATGTTCTACAAATGTGATACCATACACAATTTTATTACGGTTAATGTACTTCAACGACACGTAAAGGTTTCATGCGTGTACGCAGCTTTTTTCATCGAGGCTGAAATTATCTAGAAGTCTGCCATACTTCTTTGAAACTATAGAATGTATTTTATTCACGACAAAAAGATTATAAGCGCTGTATGCGTTTCGTTCTTGCAACGCTAGCAAGCGACTGAGTGTAGCGCGTTAGCTATACTTGAACGGAACCATGGAATGGATGGTGTCTTCTCCATAATTTAGGTACAATAATTATCTCAATGATGTTAAAGCCCTATAACGCTGCTGAATATTTATAAAAGCAGTAACTTCATTGCTGTTTACCCAATCAACAAATAACCATTGACAGACTCGGCGACGTTGCCGGTGGTCCCATAGACGTGTTCATGTATAATTGAGGCACACACAAGTTTACACGTCATGGTTTTAGAGGAGTATTAACATAATCAACTCTAAGTATGAACATAGAAGGACGTCAACAGAAATCTGTGCGAAGACGTGAACAATTTAAATGTAAATAGATGTGAAGCTTTCGCAGCCTATTGGCTTTTCGTCGATTAAAAAAGCAGAAGGTTCTATGTTCCACTGTAAGTCTTTTTTAATATGTAGGTACACCGGTTTCTCTGTCAATTGAGGGATGGTTTTCAAAATTACAATTTAATTTGAACATTGTAATTTAATATTGTTTTCATATTTTTCTTTCTTATCAAAATCGTACTTTGGTTTTTAAATTTAAATTCTTAACTGGAATCATTAAGTCATAATATCTACGTGACCCATCTAGGCTTGACTTAAGAAATTTGTCCCTTAAAATTGACCATTTTTATGAATTTTCTAAACAGTAGGTACAACTTTAACGTGTTTTTATGGGTAAAAGTAGCGGATATTTTCCGACTTTGTATAAAATTGCGCCTTATGCAAACTTAGGCAACATCCCGATTATATGATATTTGAGAAATGGATTTTGAAAGTGTCGGCAAATCGTTTCTACGAAAAATTCGTCGAAGAAGTTGCACACCGCGAGCTCCTCCGTGCTTCGGAAGGCACGTTAATCCGTTGGTCCCACAAACCCGCAATGGACCAGCGTGGTGGTGTTATGACCCAAACTTCTCATATGTTTCGCCCGTGGGGGAAGGCCTGTGCCCAGTACTGTGATGTTTATACGCTGGTCCATATTAATTAGTCTTTGATGATTCATATTAATTAGTCTTTTTGACAATTAGGCATGCTACTAATTGTTGGTCATTTTGAAAATTGCCATTGGGACTAGCCTTTTCGAGACCCGGAAGCCATTTTGCGAATTAGGAT
The DNA here is from genome assembly GCA_947347705.1 of Nymphula nitidulata. Classification (NCBI taxonomy): domain Eukaryota; kingdom Metazoa; phylum Arthropoda; class Insecta; order Lepidoptera; family Crambidae; genus Nymphula; species Nymphula nitidulata. The sequence goes on from OX374646.1 coordinate 3,412,665, forward strand.
ATAAGCGACTAAACCACAGTGACTACGCGACTGTTCAAAATTTAATTACCTGGTAAAATATTTCTACCGGTTATTGATCAAAAACCTGATTAAACGATACACCTGCGACTTAATCTATATGAATATAAAATATTTTTAATAAGTCATAACTTAAGGTTTTATTGAAATGAACAATATTAAAATAATGATGTATTGGATATTTTTTTTTTGCTGTGTTCTTTGTCAGGACAAGGTTTGTTTAAAAAAAACTGAAGATTGTTCGAAAAAGTTTTAAAAATATCTTTACTGTGAAAAGTGAGTGAGTGATACAGAAGACAGTGGGAGAGGTCTTAAATATTTTGACAAAACATCACAACACCGCAAATAAAAAGTTAAATATTGCCCTTTTTTTTTCACCCGTCCGGAGCCGGAGCGGACGACTAGAGTATATTACTAGTATATTAACGCGTAAAGTATCAGATTCAAGACAATTGATTTTTCAACTGTCATACACCTCCAGAGGTATAAGGCTGCTTGACAGTTTAATTCATCTCTTATACACTGACTGACATAATAAAAATATAGGTATCTAAGATTCCATCATCAATCAGCCTATGATGTCCACTGCTGAACAAAGTTCTCCCTTATCGATTTCCAATGAGGAAAATTTCGATTTCGGTCCTTTGCAGCTTGCATCGAAGGGCTACTACGACCCTGACCAAGTCGTCTGTCCTTATAGCGGGAGTCCTGCCTTCTTTGCCCTTTCGTCATTCTAGAACTTTAACGCCGCATCTGCCCTATCTGCCACTTCAACTTGCTAATCCAATGAACTGTCAGTGATTTTGGTTTTCTTACGGATGTCCTCATTTCTGATTCTATCTCGTAGTGAAACACCTAAAACCGGCGAACGAAGAGAGCCAAACCGCTCGTTCCTCTAAACTAAAGGGACGTATTTTCCGCTGTCCAACAAACATTTTTTACGTTTTATGAAAAGTTGCTTATGCACCAACTTAATAAAAAACGTGCGTCCATACCAATGGTTGCCATAGTAACGTCTTTGTATCTAGGTGCTGTCAAAAACCGATCGTTATCATACTCAATTTAGAAAGATTTTATTTTATTAATTGATGGATGTTATTTGAACAAAATAAATATGTAATATACTTAATTATAATCAAAGATATCAACGTAAGTATGTTCCGAAAATAAAACCTATTTGGCGGCCGTTTAAATGTTTAAGGTGGTTGGTTTTAGCCTAAATGGTTAAAGCTTTGGTAAATTTAGTGTAAATTAGCGTAATTTACATTGTATTTACCAAAGCAAATGTGAAACGTTCCCTTGCGCACAATTTGTGTTGCGCGAAACCAACCAATTAGGTTTTTTTTCGGAACATAAATTAATATCTTTGATTATAATTATATTACATAATAATTAAGTTCAAATAACATCAATTAATAAAATAAAAACTTTCTTTCTAAATTGAGTAAAATATTGATCGGTTTTTGACAGCACCTAAATACAAATACGTTACTATGGCAACCATCTAAAGGAACGTATTTTCCGCTGTCAGTCGCACGTTTTTGATTAAGTTAGTGCCTAAGCAACTTGTCAAATGTTTGTAGGACAGCGGAAAATACGTTCCCATAGATGGTTGCCATAGTAACGTCTTTGTATCTAGGTGATGTCAAAAACTGATCGATATATTTACTAAATTTAGACAGTTTTTACTTTATTAATTTATGTAATTTGAACTTAATAAATATGTAATATAATTATAATCAAAGAATGTTTCGAAAAAACAGCTAATTGGTGGCCGTTTATATGTTTCGCGCAACACAAATTGTGCGCAAGGGAACGTTTGCTTTGGTTAATACAATGTAAATTAGCGCGATCGAGGCCCAGGTCTTCTGACTTTGTACTTTGCCCAATCGGCCGTCCGTTCTGCGTGCTATCTGCCCTGCCTACGTACTGCCACTTCAACTTTTTAATTCTTTTCTTCTTTTCTTTTTTTTTAACGCCAGTGGTTTTGGTTTTCTTACGGATGTCCTCATTCCTGATTCTGCTTAGCTCGTTGGGTGATTGTGAACTTGCACAGAAGGCCCTTGGATTCTTAGGGGATGCTAAGATCCTGCCGGGGATTCTTAGCACCCCCTGCCCCACCGCTACCGTGACCGTTGCCGTCACAGATCATAGAAAGTAGGATCTGAGGTTGCCGTAGTCCGGAATAGCGGGGCCGCCGGGGACAGACGGCGCGTAGCACGAGATCTTAGAAAAGTTACTTCTCAGTGACTTCAAATCGTAATAACTTTCGATAGAGTAAATCAATTTTAATGAAATACAGACTAAATGTTACCCTAATATACAGACCTTCAATGTATTTTCAAAACTATAAACTTAATTCAGAAGTTTTTGCCTGATGCTCTTTCAAACACACAGACAAACCGATAGACAGACATAAATTCTAAAACTGACGGTACAGACACGCGACCCTTTCATTTTTATTATATGTATAATAGAAGTAGATAACTCAGTACAAAAACAAATCATTCAAAAAAATTACGGAGTATTGCGTCAACGATACACGTAGTCACATATTACATAATAAAACTCGCGTAACTAATTTTAACTAATCGTTTAAATACAATAAACTTATGATTTTTATTTTTATTGTGATTCTCAACAGGTTTGTTATACCTTGACCCCTAGAGGATGTTTTGATTTAAACACAAGTTTTTTTTTTAAAAAAAATACAACTATTAGTAAATAGATATTTTTAAATTACCACGACCTTGACTTTTTTAATTGCTTTGAACTTTTTACAGTCGTATTTTAGTATTTTTTTACTTAATTGACAGCATTTGAATATTCTCCAGCCGGTGTAATTACTGGGCATGGAAGGCGTTTCATCTCAGGCCTCAGGATGACGACGCACCAGCAGTACCAAGTGTTTGTTCATGCTTATCATCTAGTTATACAAGGTGTATCTGAATTACCCAAAAACAAGAAATTCCCTATCGAAAACTCAAAATGAAAATGCCACTACTCTAGTGATCGGCGGATGTTTTTGTAATGTTAGAATTTTTATCGTTTTTGATTTTTTATACAACTAGATGACAAACAAGCTGACGGCCCATCTGATGGTAAGCGGTCACCGCCGCCTAGAGACCTGCAATATCAAGGAAAAAAACCTAAGATGAAATGCAGTCCATGCGCAGTAATTACACTGGCTACCTTTCCCTTCATCCGAAACACAGCGAACTGTTTCACGGCTGAAATAAGAAAGGCGGTGGTACCTACCCAGGCGACCCTACATACGGGTTTACCACCTAGTACGATGCGTTTAAACGCCTTCTTTATTGTAACAATTGCAAACAAAGAAAGAAAACCAGCCGCAATTAGCACTACGCACTAGGTATAACCTGCTAATCTCTTCACAGCTTTCAATCCTCATCCTTAACATTTTTATAGCAAGGTTTATCTTACACATTGAAGTTAACACCTCTAGGCATCCGAAAGAATGCATTTTTAAACTTCCAGTTAAGGTGAGAAAAGCTATTTTAATCACATTTTAATGTTTTTCATGCGTTTAAACGCCTACTTTATTTGTAACAATTAGATTCTTATGTTACATAAAGAAGGGCCTCGGTGCGGTGCGGGTTGAGTACATAAGAATCTTAGACCATAAGAACAAGATAAAAATGCTAACATCACAAAATCTTCCCGCCCCGCACCGCTCCCTTACCGCACTCTTTGGGCTTAGTCCAAATTCTTTTCACTTTGAGTATTAGCTTACTCACATCAAAAGTAACAAGTTTCAGTGTACAGTCGAGCACAGTAGTAGCTGAATACTTTAGTACCATGTCACACCGATCTTGTGCACGTACTTTATAGTTGCTACCGTACTATATTGACGCTAGAGTCGTTGTGACATGGTACCAAAGTGTTCTGCTATTTCTGTGGTCGACCGTACCTACATGTGTAAACGCGTTAATTACAAAGATATTATTAATTTACTGACGTATGACGTCTTTATTCGCGTCATTTTCTAGCGGTTTTTGGAGCTCCTCAAACATATGGCTATTAATCAAGTAACAATTGATAGCAGGTATACTATTGCTTCGGCAGTATTTATTTAATTTCAACATACTATACCGGGTGTAAGGAGAACAAAAACACGACTTGTTGAAAACTAAATTGAAAATCACAAAAAAAACAGCTAATCCATACAAACAGGTCGTCTATGTATTACAATTTTGTATGAAACAGCTGCTTGCTTTTCGCGATTACGGACACGTCAAACTTATTACACCCTTTTTGCGTCAGGGGTTAAAAAGGCGTCGAAGATCCTTTTGCTACAAGCAAATATAGCAATGACACTACAAATTTCAATAAGTGCAGTGGTTACTATCAGAATCATCTAAATTAAAAAATATCTGCTCTGTTTTCGAAACGCAATTCCAACTCTAACTCTACATAGATAGAGTCGTAATTTGTTTGTAGCTCAACTTAAAACTTTGATAAGGGAAAGGCGAAGTAAGAAGTCTATTGCTGAAGTAATAAGGTGGTTTTTCAAAACTACATAGTTATTTTTCAACTACCTTAAAACTAAAATAATTAAAACGCTGACTATACCGATGGAATCACTGAATCACTTATCACTGGTATGTTTATTTTCTATTTAAAGAAACTTATTGAATTTATTATTTTCAATTTCACTCGTGATTATAATTCATGGCGCACTAAATTATTATAGCAACGAACCGAGCAGAAATATTCTCACCCACGGGAACTGACCCCTGGACCAGTAGATTTGAGGTAGATCTCAACCACTAGACGATGGAGGCGGTTAGTTCTTAAAGTGTCTTTAAGCTTTTAATAAATTTTCATATGGTACGATAAATCTTTCTTTTCCTCAGATACCTAATTAAAGATGAGTTCAAGGCCTTTATTTGGGTCACACTCTGACACCTCAGCAATAAACATCAAACATATGGTAAGGTGACCTTGTGTTGCGTGTTTGATAAATTAATTTACTAATCGCCTTAACAAGGTCATGTCGTGTGGATTGTTTTTCTAATAGATTAATTGCAATAATCATATTTTTTATTTTTGTGTCACGGGGCCTGACACTTTAGGAATATGGAATTGGTTTGAGCGGCTCTCATTACGAAAACAAAGCATCTTTCGTCGTGGCTGAACCCGGATTAGCCAATCCCACTAATCTTCCTATTGCCTGTCTGAACCATTTAGCTAAGGACATCCAATGACGAGAGAGTGCGCCGCTACTTGCTCGATTCCATTGATAGTGCACCTTCTTGGCTCCCTACAAATTATAATTCTTTTGCCATGTCTCTTTTGACGACCGGCTGGCCGAATGGTCTGTACCCCAGGCTACTCGGTCAAGAGGTCCCGGGTTCGAATCCCGGTAGGAACAAATGTTTGTATGATGAGTACGAGCATTTGTTTACGAGTCATGGATGTTTTTATATATTTATTTAGTATATTTCTAATATTTATATACATATTATTATCATTATTTCTCCGTTATCTAGTATCCATAACACAAGCTCTTAATGATGCTTACTTTGGGCTAGATAATAGGTGTGAGTGTATAAATATTATTATTATAATATTATATGTCTATATGGTCCCTCTCCCCCTTCTAGAGCGGGCGTACACGAAACGCCTTTTGTGGGAATCGTTCGGAAACCGCTGACTTCTACTCTCTGTCTGCTAGCCTCTTCTGTGGCGTCTTCTTCACCCCTCTCTCTCTCTCTAAAGCTCACCAAGGATTCGCGTTCATTCGGGAGCACGGAGATTCGTCTCTTATCTACACGGTTACCTCAAATGCTTCTCGTGATTGATGTAAGGTGAACACTTACCATCAGACGTGCCTAAGCGGTAATCGGACCAAACGTTTGCCAATTTCATTTCCATAATTTGTTTCGCCTCTTGGGAGCATTATGACAATTAAAAACCTATTCTCCCTTATTGTAAAACGTAAACTTAGTTAGATCAATAATACTTAGTTTAAAACAGACACCCTTTTGACTCCAGACAACCTATACTGCTACCCACGGAAGTCCAGCGTCGAGGCGCCGACAAGTGCCTCGACATTATGCTGGGTCCTTTCAAAGTCATCTAATTGTAATTTAGTTTCTAATATGAATTAGGGTCTCCCTACATTTGTCGACGCAGAATCGGCTTGGCGATACATTGAAAAAATTCGCACTTTTAAATGTAATGTCATAGGTCGCTGAAAGATCTTCCGGATCTGAAAATCAGATATACGTTACTTCATATATTTATCAAGACACGAGTAGAACAACACGATTACAGGATTTTGCCTCGATACAATTTATTTCCGAATAGACCTTTTAAAAATAAGAAACTTAAGATGATTGTTAAGCGATAATTTGTATTCAATAGGAAATTACTTTAAACAGTAGGTATCATTAATATTCAGAATTGTGTAAAAGCGTTTTTTTTGTAATCCTTATACTTATTATTTAATAAAATAATTTGTGTATGTTTGCTCGTTTCACACACGCGGCCGCTATTTTGTCTTTTTTCCCCCCGCTGAGTCAGTCATATCTCTGTCCCTATCTATCTCGACTGAAACAACCTTTCGACAGTCAGAAAAACCTTTAAGTCTTCGGAATAAGGGCGTTACTATTGCCCATTGCATCAGCTCGGCTCGTCGGACGACGCGTCACGACCTCGGCCGACGACGGCGAAACGAGCAGTTTGCTGACCAGCTGATCGCATCCGTATGGCGCTGAAAGTAGCCGACTACTTCAGCGTGTATAAGTTTCCGGCAGCAGCCAAACAGCGCCGAAGACGGCTAATCAGCGTTGGACAGTAGTCGATGCTCGTGTGCTCTTAGCCGACCGGAACTGAACTTTGCCGACTAAATACACAGGAGTTGACTGCCGATCGCATGCGTACAGCCGCAGTGGCAGCAGCTGAACGGTGTTGAGCCAAGTAATGTGGTGACACGCACGCGGCTTAAGCCGATTCCGCGTCGATTAATGTAAAGAGACCCGTTTTTTTTACGGGGAGAAATCCTTTTACGGACCTACCCTCCGCAGCGACGGACGTGTGTGGGGGTCATCCAGCGCTAGTAGCACTGGAAATACCCACTAAAACTCCCCGGTAACTCCACTGCCCTTCGCGGGGGTAGCCTGGGCTCTGCCGAAGCAATTTCACCAGCCCACCCCCAATGTTAATGCATTGAATAAATGTGCTTCTTTCTTTCTTTCAAAGCTGATGCTCCACTGTCGCTATTTTCAGAAATGAAAGTGACATCGTCAGTATGAAACCAGATCTAGCCATGGGTGCACGTTTTTTAATAAAGGGCACGGTGTCTGGAATGTGTTTCATAACGTTTAATGAACATACTTATGCTGCTGTTAGTGTATTTGTTCACAATAAAATAATAAACTCACGCGCATAACAAGCGGCTGGTTCGCCACATGTTTTTCTGCCAATCACGTTGAAGTACAGGGCTGTCAATTGTGTTCCATAGTGACCATGAAGTTATGTAGGTAACGATTGCAGAAGTAAATTAGTTCCTGGATGAGTGGCCAATCTTTTTTTATACGGCGAGTATGGCAAAAATCGTTACAGCGCCTATAGTAAGCGGTTACCGTAGCCTATAGACTCTCGTACCACCTTAGAGCGAGCGAAAACGTACAGGAAAGAAGGACTAAAACTAGCCATTTTCAGATTTATGCACAAATAGAGTGACTTTTTGTTTTCGTACTTCCAAAAGTTGGAATTCTTTGGCGGCACATGTGTTTCCTCCTTCCTAAAACATGTATTCTCATGCATGCTTCATGCTTCACTTGTTGTCTTTGCATATTGACTCTTCATTCATTTGTCATGCTTTATACAAAAAATACTCTACTAAAAATATTAAAAGAATTTTTTGCATTTCTGCCAACCCTAAATATCTGTTAAATAGACACGTGATGTTATATTCAAGTCGTGAGTTTCTGTATTTAACAATACGGCGTAGCGATAAACTTTTCATTGTTTCCCGAAGCTGTTTCTGCGTATTTAAATGAATATGCATTTCAGTTGCGCTTGGTTCTGGGTTAAGGAAACTGAGTAGTTAGTTATAGTTACCCAATTCTCTCGTGCCAATATAGACTAAGTATCAGCATCAAAAGTATGATACATTCTGTCTCTTAAGACAATGCAATAGGGATCATAATCGTTCACGTCTTTTTGTAGAGTACAATTAAATTTTGTGTTTACTTCAAAGAAATGGATTGTTTTCCTCGTGGATTTCATTTTAACAGCATTAGTGGCTGCACAGTCTCTTACTATGGCAAGTGCTAAGGTTCTCAACACATGAAAGTTCTGTCTAATTGGAACACATGCTCTTCGGAAGGCACGTTAAGCCGTTGGTCTCGCTTTAGCCCATCAAATGGCATTGGGCCAACGTGGAGGTATTAGGGTCCAAACTCCTCATGTGTTTCTCTTTAGAAGGAAGGTCTGTACCCAGCGGTGGGACATATATAGGCTGGTGATCATGATGATGTTTATTTTAAGGAATTTTTTAATTGCCAGACATAATTCCTTTCATAACTTACCTAGGTATTTTAATAACACTGTTTTAATTCTATCTTAACTGCTACTATTGATGATTTTGTAGCACGATGCCTCTATCGCCCTTAGTTAACTTTTCGATTGTTTCAAGCAATCGGTAGCACCATGCCTACATTATGGAACCTTCATACATAAGATCACACTATGCCTATAATCGCAGCTTGACAATATTAATCCTGAAGAAATTTTCCGATCACTTAATATCACAAAAGATTTTAGTTGACTGCAACAAAACAATAATATTAAAGCATAAACCTATCGGTAAACAATTTGATTGATGCCATTCATTTATTGATCTCCGTTGTAAACAGAAGGCTGTTGTTGATTCAAGGTTTCAATCAGCTTGATGGAGATATCACAGAGTAAAAATTACTCAACATGTACAAGACTGTATCATACTTTATTATTAATCAAATCTTAGTCACCAACCTACACAGTTGTGTTCCTTCAATAAAGAAAAAAACACAATTTATCAAGATTCTCGGAGGAGCTCGGGGATGTAGTTTAAGTTCTGGTTTCGATTACGAATACAAAGCAACTTTCGTCATGGTCGATCCCAGGAGGATACCAATTTATTGTCTCCACCTCAATATCACGCACCAAGAAATTTAGTAACTCGTTTTTTCTTTCGTACTTCTAAAACTTGGAATAATTTACCAGTACATAATATTCCCTCCCTCCCGTTACATGGTGAAATAGGCGCGAGAAAAGGCACCTTATGATCCAGCAGGGCGGAGGCGGCTAAAACAGTGTATTCTGAACTAGCTGTCTTCGCATATTATTATGGACTCTTCATACCGCTTGTTATCATGTGGTATTCAGAAATTGTAAATAATTATTCCTCGTCTCTAGCTTTGATAACGTTATCGTAGAGTATAGCAGGTACAAGGACTTTGCAAATATCACAATTAAGTTCCTTCTTCTTTGCCAGGTAACTGACCTTTTCGGCCAAATGAGGGAGCCATCGCCGAGCGTCACCAGTCCAAGGGGATCCACCAGCTCATTGGGAAATGGCGCTGTCACCAAGAACCTGGGCTTCCAGCAGAAGAACACTTCAGAGCTACCCTGGACAAGCCCAGCGATATCTTTGGCGGGGAATTGCAACTCGAATCTGTGAGTATTTCATATATGCTAATGACAAATCCTTTGACTTATATAAGAATAGGTATGTATTTTTAATCTTGCATAAATTGCTCAGAACCAACAGAACCTTGGTAGTATGTTGCTGCATTTCTATAAATTCTATTTGAACGTCATTTCTAAGCATCCGCCGGTAAATGTACTGTTCTCATGCTGAGAAGAACGGTTAGGAAACTATTCCAGACAACTTAAAAACCCTAAATGTAAAACAATTGAAAAATAAATTATTTGATAGGCTAGTTCAAAAGTGTTACTACTCCATACAGGAATTCTTAAATGACAACTCTCGTGACTGAAATGTTTAGATTGGATGTTTTATTTAGATGTAAACTGACATATTATTTTGCTGCATGTTGAATAATTAATCTTATATTATATAAATATGTAATCATTACTCATATTAATGTAACAACTTATTATGACATGTTATTTTTAAAGTTTTTGACTTTTAATTATTTTTAGATGCTATCGACATTTTTTTTTTTTATATTTAATTATTATTATTTTAGTTGCTTTTTTTTTCATTTTGTATACCTATCTAATTTTTTACTGTAATGCTAACAATTATAATTAAAATTAATATGATTTTTTGCACATCCGTTATGGGTAAAATGTGAAAGACCTTATTTTTTGTATGTAAACACCACTTTTGTACTCACACTCCTGCAAATAAATGATTCTGATTCTGATTCTGATTATCTTTGTCCTTCCCTTCACATAGTCGTAACCTCCAGATGAAGGATGAAAATCAGACGTTTCCTTCTTTACCAAACCTTCAGTTGAGCTTTCACTCGTTTGCATCCTTCTGTCAAACATGCCATCAAACCACTTTCCTATTTTTTATACAAAGCACAGGAACTGACTCAACACCACCTGATGAAAACCGGAAGGAGAGTCCTTACGCAAAGATAGCTTTAATTTTCTAACCAGCCACTTCCACCTAAACTAAGGTGATCTTTGACGTCTCTTTTGAAGATACACATGTCGTAGTACTGGTAAAGATTTCCAAGTCTTAGAAGTACGATATACATACAAGTGAACACTTTGTGCGTGATGTTGAGGTGGAAACAGTTCAGCGACGACTCGGAAGACCAGCAGCTCCTGAGTAGGAACGGGGAAAAGGTCGCGAAGCTGTTCAGAGAAGTCTCTCTGATACAACTGACAGAAGGCGCTTCTTTCATAAATACACACGTAAATGGTCAATTATGTAGTAATTCATAATGGCTTAATGCCAAAACGACTTTGCTCTTACCCGTGTGTCTATATGAACATTAATTACACATTTGGTACAGGGAAAACCGAATAAGGATAGACATAACTATAATTAATGGGGCGTTTGCTATTATTTTTAGAGAATTCTTTATTACTTCATACCTAATGGTGTTCCTCTTAATTTAAATTTGGTTTGCTCACAAAATATTTTTTTACCTTATCCCACCTTCCTGCTTCCTATTTTTATACAACTTGGTTACAAAAAAGCATATTACTCGCCTGATGGTTAGCAGTTACCGTAACCTACTTTTAACAGCAAAGGTAGGTACTATTCGTTGCTAGCTCTGGAAAATAAAGAATAGGTGTTATGTTGACGACATTATAGAGAAGTCTGTTTGTTCCAACATAACCGCTTCTTCGATGAGGTCAGGCAACCATCATCGCTATGACCATGATACTACGAGGTAGTGATTAGGCTTCGACCTAAAGGTGGACGTGCACTAAAAAAATATTGTTAGCTCTAACAAACATCATGTTTAGATAACATATGACTCATATGGATCTACATAGATTTTGACTGCAATTAATAATGATTATCATGGTACTTATTGGTCTAGCTTAGATCTTGCCCAGCTTATAAATAAAAAGCTTGAGATCTTACTCGATACGTTTTTGAAACATTGTGGTCAATAAACTCATATGTTATCAAGTAAGATCTTGCATCTAGTTTCAACTCTCTAAACTCCGATTCAAGATCAAGTGTGCCATCTCTGGACATTCTGGAGTCATGAATTTGCTGTATTCACGTACGCAAATTACGATGTATAAGAAAGATATAACACAACAATTAACAGTAGGTAGCTCTCGCTTTTGTCACTCTTATACCATTAGGATCATGATACGAGAAACGAACAGCCAGAACTGGGTACATGTTACATGCCCGTAACTGTACGCCAATTGACGCGTCCAGTGCAAACCGTCCTTTGAGCGCTTGAGGAGATGTTAAGTCATATCTATTAATATAAATCTTTGCTTATGTCAATCTTCTTGGCGATTTGTTAAGGTTTCTATAAGTCAATACTTACCGCTACTCAAGAGCTCAGGCGTACAGAAAGACTCCTTGTCCTTGTCTTGGCTAAAGTTTTTAACACTATAAGCGAGCCATTGAGATAAACAATCACTTCACCTCAAAAAATCAACTATTCTTTGAAATGATGTCTCTAAGACTGGTGTCAGCTCTCGCGATACTAAAAAGGCTGTGCTTGTCATGCAGTCATGGATCAAATTTTGTCGGCAATTACCATCCCGGATGACCGGACACAGCGGGTCATGAAACGTAAGAAAAGGTATGCGAGAACGCAGACGATAAGCAGACAGTAGACTGCTGCCACTGCAAAAATCAAAATCAAAAATAGTTTTTTTTTCCTAACAAAATTTTCTTCCTCTAGTGGTCTTATTAGGAAAGATCGCTAAATCATAAAAGTATTTGAAAATACCAACAGAATCAAGACGCAATGCCACCGAATACGTAACTTGACTTAACACCGTACCAAAAGTGGAAGCCTGTGGAATTTTTTGTACTCAACACATAATATTTGTTATCATACTTAACATAACAATGCTCAAAATAATATACTATGTCAATAGGGTACAAAGCTCAAAGGCAACGTATTATCAAGGATGATTGAAGTATTTACGCAAAAAATAGTAATATAATATCTACTTCATCTTAAGCCTTTGCGTTCACTGCTGGACAGAAGCTGTCCTGCATGGGAGCTTGCCTAATGCGGGTTGGTGGGTTAACGCGTTCAATGCGGCACCACATATGCTAAACTTCCCAAAGAAGCGACATGAGCTCTATGATTCTCACGTTCAATTTCACTATGGTGCGACAATAACTTTATTTGTCCACATTAGTAACTGAATTTAAAGGTTGTATATAACAATAACTTTGTGAATTTTTAAGATATTTGAATGGTTTATTTTTATTAATCTTGTAAATATATTTAAGTTTCCACAGCATAAAAATGCGTGTAGAGCAAATAAAGAAATTTGAATTTGAATTTGAATTAATCGCCCCTAGTTTTGTTTTGTATTTACATAGATATAAGAAGTATTGTACCTTTCTAATTTCATGAGAATCAATTTGCCATGCCGCACTACGTTGGTTAAGCCATTAAATATGGCACGTAACTGATTGGTCGGGAAAAATTAAAGAAATGATTGCGGACACTGTACATCACTATGTGCGACTGGCCAGCACGGCGCGTCTGCATTCTGTGCGGCATGAGGTGCTGGGACGTGGCCATATAGTGTTCATGCCGCACGCAATGGTAAATATTTAACTTGTGTGCATCATGAACATTATTTTCTCATGCCCATTTTTATAAATATTTTGTTATATTTGAACACGCATACACAAATGTCTATTCGATTCTTTTTACTTAGGATATAACATATAAAAAGCCCCTCGCCCTGCGGTGAGAAACACGTTTTTCTCCGTCGCACCGTGATTAAGTCAAGCATGGCTCTATACTGTTCATGACGCATGGAACGTGTTAAACCGGCTGCAGTAAAAACGGGAAAAGCAACTTCACGAGATTTATGATTGACCTCATTCTTCCATGCCACAAAAGTATAACTGGTGAAATGTGAAGATAGATTTTTGTTTATCACAACCTATAAAATGAGAATAATTAGTGAACCGAAACCTAACAAAAATTTTCCACTTATCTATTAAAACAACAGGGCCTTATTTCGACTAATCTCAAGCTCACCTAACTCTATCTTTTATTTCAGTACTTCGGAGCATCCACCTGGTATCGTCAGAAGCACAAGCAATGCGTCTGCTTTGACTTCTCTTTGTGCAGACTTGTCACCTTCCGATTCACATTTCTTTGAAGTAAGTTGATTTTTCCTTTTTACGTCTCAGGAAATAATGAACCCAGGACCCCATCACTCAGGTAACTGAACTGGCTGTATGACTGCTTGCAATTCGACTGGGTGGTGAGTGGTGACTGTAGTCGAAATCTTTATCTGCCTCAAAACGGCAACGGAATTATAAGATTATCAATAAACACCAAAAGGATTACCATCTTACTGCATCGGGATGGAATTTTAATGCAGAACATTTTTTTTTATTTATTTTGGACAGACCCCTTAATAGTGTTATAATAACAGTGTTCTTAAATTACATATTTTTCCCCTGTGAAGCAAGGACTAATAAGTAGAGCTAGTTTATGTGTGGACTTGTACCTCAGCATATTCAATGTACTCTTTGCTTGTACCCATCCTTCAGAATACCGCTAGCATTATTATTTAACCGAGTCAGGACAAAGCTTCCTGAATAATATAGAAAACCCAACGATTAGACCTTCCACAAAGTGGAAGCACTGCGTCACCATAGTGGCTCTAACAGTACTCTCAAGGCATCGTTATATTAGACTCGTGGATTGCTGTATGCTCGCTGCTTGTTACCCCACAAACTACGGCACAAATGACTGGCGATAAGTCTTTAATAGTGTTAACTTCACGGGCCAGTACTATGAGCATAACTCCAAGCAAACATATTAAAGTAAACAGCCATCGATATATGTTCTTTCTCGATATCTATATTGTCTACAACACTTTAGCGTTAGACAATATTATCAGAAACAATAAAGTTAATCGATCTCCAATTATCTGCATATAAAGATTGTCGTGATTCTCCTAATAAATAGATACATTCGCTTACTCCGTAGAACTGCTATAAGTTCCACTGAGGTCTCTCCATACGCTTGCAACGTTAAGCTTTTAAATCGCGCTCATGGCTTACTGCTGTTCTCTGAATGAGACACGGTCTAAAATTTTCACTTTGGGAACTTTTATTTAAACCAATTAACGTAAACACCGACCTTTAGTAAAGTTAGTCTGGTTGGCTAATGCTCCGAGTCTCTCTTTTGCATTGTTGAAATTTTATAGTGTGCAAATACCTAGGTGATATATCCATGTCATGTGTTTTCTAGTATTAATTACTTTTTCAGGTGCTGTACATAGGTAAAGTTCGGATATCGCAACGAAAGGTTCCAGAATCACTCATTGACGACGCTCTCATCAAATTTGCCCAACATGAAGCGGATAAAATTAAAAATCTACGACGTCACAGCTTGCTATCTTCAACAGGGGTATGTAATAGTTGTTTTACCACATGCTGTAAAGGAACTTGGGATGTTCAGAGTATTTGGGACTGTTTCCCAAGTCCTTGATTGATTGTTTGTAACACTGCTCTAACCGTCTCCACCTTGTTTCCTTTGGGTGCATTTTCACGTCTATCTGAAGGAACACCTTCTTTGTTTTGATCATTATTGTACTTATCTTTTTGCACTGGGAATGTACGCTTAATTTGAAAGAACTATTCGATTTTATCGTCTTCATGCAGATGCATGAACGTGGTAAAAAAACTGTAAACATTAATCTTTCATCAGCCCGCAGGCGCTCACACGCATAGAAAATCGTTTGCGATTGATATGTGGGTATTTCACAGATTACAATATTGCGATGAAATAAATTAGTACCCGTACGACTTACTAAACATAGTGATCTGCCTACTGGACGAGACGACCGACCCTAGTGGCAAACCTGAACAGTAGCTTTGCGTCATTGCTGTTTTTGTGACGACGATGGATTTAAATATTTATTTTTTTCTTTACAGACTTCAATCTACAGCAACGACTCATCAGAAAATATAGCTGAAACTAACAATGATTCAAAATCTAATATAAATAAGGACACTACTCCATTAAAACCGGATAAACTTTGGAAAAGCCATGAAACAGTTTCCAAAGTGAAAACAGACACAAATGAAATTGATAAAGAATTTGAT
Organism: Nymphula nitidulata; assembly: GCA_947347705.1. Taxonomy (NCBI): domain Eukaryota; kingdom Metazoa; phylum Arthropoda; class Insecta; order Lepidoptera; family Crambidae; genus Nymphula; species Nymphula nitidulata. The sequence continues at coordinate 3,428,473 of OX374646.1, forward strand.
ATGTTCACTAAAGAAAGAATAGAAAAGAATATACAAAAAAAGATTGCTATCGAAACAACAAAAAAAAACCTTGGAACAGTAGCTGAAGATGAAGAAAAAAACGATTTGAGCACTGCTATATCAGAAACAGATTCTTCCCTAACGCAATATTGCCAAACTATAGTTAAAGGTGTAAACGAAAATGATCCAAATATCGTGAATGTTAAAGAATCCTTTGAGAAAGAAATTGCAAATGAAACTGACAGTCAAAGTTTAAATTTTAATGAGATCTCAAGAAAACCAAACATGGCACCTGACAGTTATGAATTTAAAAAATACTCAATGCCAGAAAACAAGTCTTTTTTGAGAGATAGGTCGGCTTCTATAGGGACATTGAGTTTGAAAACGCCTATAACACAGCTAATAGGTGAACAAAATAGAACAATGTTATTCCAAGTAAGTCTTTAGACGTTATATTATAGTAAATCGCACTGAGCCAAAGTTTTAAGTGAATATTAATTATCACAAACATCACAGTAATCAAATGTGTACAACTGGTTCTACTGTTTATTTTTTGTTTGTCACACGCATATTTTATTTTAACTGCATCACTCATAATAGACTAATAATAAAAAAGTAGCTGTGATGCGCTAAATATTTTATATAATATACCTGTGTGTCAAGTTTTCTTGCAAATTAGATGACGAGTGGTTTTTTTATTTTTAAAATGAAGTCGAACTAATATTACTTTTGTTTGTGTGTCCTTCACACATACAGTGACGCTATCATGGGACATTTTATGGCCTATATTTTTCTCTCATTGATGTAATAACTTTCTTAGATGAAAACAAAAACAAATACTTTTCACTCCTAAATTTTTCAGGTCGGTCGTTCAGAACTAAGACTTATTAGTCCTGATAGAAAACAAATACTCCTACACAGAGAATTCAGAGATGTCGCTAGCTGTGTCTTAGGCAGGCTTAATAAGGAGCATTTTGGTTTCGTGTGTAGGGAGACTAATGATTCGTATGCCTGCTACGTTTTTAAATGCGAAAGCGAATCTATAGCTGGAGAAGTTATCAATGGTAAGTTATTTTAGAATTCATTGATATAAGCTTTGTGGCGTAGTGGTTTGGGCGCTCTGGTTTCGATTAAGAAAACAAAGCAACTTTCGCCATGATCGGTCCCGGGATGGGTCAATCAAATTTATAAAGACACGTTAAGCCGTTGGTCCCGGTTGTTACAGCAACTCTTTAGCCCACCAACCCGAATTGGGCCAACGTGGTGGTGTTATGGCCCAATCTCCTTATGTGTTACTCCCATGTATGAAGACCTGTGCTCAGCAGTGGGACGTAATTATAGGCTGATGATGATGATGATTGATATGAAGAAATTCGAAAGGTCGTCGACGAATAATATTCGTTTATTTAAACATCTTTGGATGAGAAACTTCCTTAGCGGAAATATTTGGTTAAACTTAGTGTAATCGTCACAGGTTACTATCAATTTCGGCCCTAGTCTGCCTTGGGGTGGATAGTAGAAAATAATGATATAATTAACTAACTTACCGAATATTTCCTATGGCCAAGGTGTAAGATCCAGCTGTGTACGGTCCAGCTGTTTTGAGTTCCTGTGAAATAAGGTCATAGTTTTTAGACGTGCTTCTTGCAAGTTTTCTTGAACTTATCCCAGACCTCACATATCGAAAAGCGTTACTCTTCCTTGGCCATGATCTTCTGTAACAAAGAGTAATCAGAGTTGTAACTGCTAAACACCGCGATGGATATCAAATTTTCTAATGAGAGATTTAAGTTGTTGGTGAATGATTAAGTATGAAATCTTTATTTTCAGCAATAAAACAGGCATTTATAGCCCACGCGGAGCTTTTAAAAAAATCCAGGGAAAAATCACCAAATCTGACTTGCGAGCACTGTCCCATGTTGTGGTACCACAGGCTTTGTCACGATATTGAAGGTAAGCAATTAATCAATAAAATACGTAATTTTATGGATCAATAAGGTTCCATCAAGAATGCTTAACGATCTATTGACTGAGAATAATCTTAGGAAAATATTGAACGCAGGTATGAATGACAAAAAAACGCACGCCTTCGTTCTTCGTCGCGTGGAGCAGCTACCTGAAGATGAGCAGGACCTTATCATTACCAAGTACCAAGGAGGAACCAATCATATGTATGAGGTAGGCATTACTGATGATTTTGAAAAGTAAATTATCATATGAATGATTTATGCACAGCGAAACTTCTAAACAATTTTACTTGTCCACTGTATTGTTCCCCTCGTTCACTTCTTTCAATTTACTTTGAGCGATGCCCGTACTATCCCATACTTTCTTAGAGCTTCCCTTGAAATATAAGCCTACCATGAAACTTCATTCCAAGTAACAAACCAAAATTACAATTAGATCTTTCGTATTATTCATGGTTGAAAGTTACCGGATTTGAGTAGTTCACTTTGGCTGTGGCTACGATTCCTATTTTTGTTCGTTTGGTTTGAAGCTCTGCAATGGGTTTCATCATTCATTGCCTCTCAAACTTTTTTCTCACATAATATAGATATGTCGCAGCTCTGTCTGGTTAAATCAGCCGCTTAACTGGACGCCTAGCCCATTGAGTGAACGCCGGCATCCAATCAAACGGCTGAAGTACAACTAGCCAACTCATTGAGCGCAACGTTTAACCAGATGGTTAAACGTCATGTCAGCCGTCTGGTTTAAATTATCCATTCAATTGAGAGAGCTTTTCTGTTATGTTTCAGTGATTGGTAGTTTCAAGGTTATTTTTTTAGGACCACTGAAAACGATGTCGGTTATAAGAGGTCATAAAAAAATAACCTTGAACCTACCAATCAAAACAAAACTTTTCAGTACAAGACGATCCATTGAATTCGCCAAGTCGTTAAACGTTAAGTGAGGTTAGTTCAATTAACTATCAGGCTAGGCATTCAATTGGAGGCGTTGATTCAACGGGCTAGGCAGCAAAGTTTAGCAGATGGCAGCGACAGATATACTGATGAAAAACTGATGTAAATTGTTAACAGGTCTCGGAACATAACTCGTTTTTGATGATGCTGCTCCGAGCTCACTGCGAAGCGAAACAATTGAGGCACGTCCATGACACTGCAGAAAATAGGTAAGGTCTTGTTTGTTGTGGTTGTTATGATTAACAAGGAAGCATATAGCCTGATAGTACGCGTTTACCACAGTTATCAAAATTTATTACCATCAACAGCCTATAAGTCCCACTACGTATGATAACGACGGCATCAAGTGCATTCCAAAGCATGAAGGAGCGTGTGAGAAACTAATGCAAAGTTGTAGTACTTGCCTGTACCATCCAATTAAATTAAAGCGAGAAATGACTCCTCTGACTGAGGAGCTTAGAGCGCTCTGGTTTCGATTACGAGAACAAAGCAACTTTCGCCATGGTCGGTCCCGGGATGGGTCGGTCAAATTTATAATCTCGAGTTTCGGAACCCACGTTCAGCCGTTAGTCCCGGTTATTCCTACAACCGTTTTAACCCGCATTGGGCCAGCGTGGTGGTGGCCCAAACTCCTTATGTGTATCTCCCTTGTAGGAAGGCCCGTGCGTATAGGTATAGGCTGATAATGATGAAGAAATGACTTCCATAGTCTAGTGTGTTATTTAGACTATACAAGTCATTTCTTTATTCAATTTAATTGTGTGCTACAGGCAAGAAACTGGTAAATCGACTCTAACGCCCATATTCATAAACGCTCAATAAACCTATTTTAGATAAAACACTGCTAAAATATGTTTTATCTTTTTCATTTCTAATACGAGTGAGAGAAAGAACAAATGTTTGTATGATGAGTACGAGCATTTGTTTACGAGTCATGGATGTTTATATGTTTATTTAGTATATTTCTAATATTTATATACATATTATTATCATTATTTATCCGTTATCTAGTATCCATAACACAAGCTCTTAATGATGCTTACTTTGGGCTAGATAATAGGTGTAAAAAAAAAAAACAAAAAAAAAAAAAAAAAAACAAAACACTTTATAAGCCTCATATAAGTTCACTTGTTTTTATGAATACGGGGTAAACCTTTATCGATACATCGCCCAAAATACTACGAACTTCAATTTTCTGAAATCGGCTCCTTTGAAAGTTCATTATTGGCGATTATATGATCTATATATCTAAAATAACCTATCAATCTAAAATGACCTATCACTCTAAAATGACCTATCAATCTAAAATGACCTATCATCAATCTAGAATGTCGCTATCAACCGATCTTAAAGTTGACAATCTAATTTTCAGATCAGAGTTCCTCAACCAATACCTAGGTGGGAGCACTATATTTATGAAAGCAAAACGATCCCTTTCAAGTGGATTTGACCATTTACTGAAGAGAAAGGCCAGTAAAGATGACATCAGTATGATAAAAAAGGTAAGTTTTTTTTTCATATACTAAGCACGACAAATGACTCACGCCACCTGATGTGCGAAGCTGAAGCGGTAAGAAGAGTCCATATGCGAAGACTAGCTAGTGCTAAACTACGGCAGTTTAGACACTGCTCTAGCCGCCTCCACCTTGCCGGCCCAAAAAGTGCTTTTTCACGCCTCTCTTGATGGATCCCATGTTATAGGAAGTAGGGAACACCATGTGCTGGTAAAGAATTCCAAGTTCTGGAAGTACGACGAAGATGTAGAGAGGGAGACCCCGAAGACCGGTACGCGTGCTCCTGAGTAGGAAGGGACAGTTGGGATAAGGTCAAAAATGAGTTTGATTCTAGTTACACTCAGAAATATTGAAGCACAGTATATTCTCTTGGTGTGGAAAGCAGAGAGGGTATTAAAAATTCTTAGAACTGCTCAATCAAACCAAAGATAATTTTAGCAAGCTTATAAGTCGATCCTTTCTAAAACACAAATTTTGTCACCTTTACGAACATACCTCTTGGTTGAGCTTTTTGGACTATTACTTAAAACTTCTAATAAAATTTATTTGCTATCTGATCCCACTAAAAGTTTTGAAAATCGTGATATTGTAAAGAAGCCTGATCAATAAACAAGTAATAAAAATCATACCTTTTGGTTTATTAAAACGTAGTTATTTCTTGCCTGTTTCTGATATCCAACCTCTTTAATGATTTTGTAGGAATCCTCACCAGTTCCAGTATCTTTACCAATCGAGACCTCTTCAGAGCCTTCAAACACGGGCCTCCTCAGTCCGATCGATGTAACAAGAAGCAAGTCGCTGTCACCGGGTACACCCTTACTTGATACTGGTAAGATATTAGTTTTATGTAATATATTAGTATCGTCACTGGTTGTTTTAAGACTCGTTTTATTTATCCACTATTTATTGAGTGGTCTGCCTGTACCCCTTGGTATACAGGCTACTCGGTTAGGGATCAGAGATCGGACAGATAAAGGCACCTGTTTTTAACCGACTTCAAAAACGAGGAGGTTCTCAATTCGGTTGGTATGTTTTTTTTTCTGTTTTACACCGATGACGCCGATATTTCTATATTTTTTTATATATTTCCGTCCGATATTTTTTTTGTTCGATGCGGAATAGTTGCCATTGTCCCATGATTTTGTTTTAAATCACGGGTAGTTTGGTTTTTAAATCAAAATAACTGTAATGAGTAAATCGTCTACGTATTATATAGATATTGCGATTTTTTCCTTACCTATGACTTTTTAGTGTAACGATACGACAGTAGGACACAATATAAGCTGACGGTCACCCATCTAGCTTTGACCTTAGAAAGTTATCACTAAAAATTGTTACAATTAAAAATTAAAACCGACTTCAAAGAACTGAAGGATAAAATAATCAAATCGACTCCAAAAAATATGTTTCTAGGGGATGTTCCTATATTAAGTCAGTTTTAATTGTTTAAATTTTTTTGTTGCAAATGTTTGTATCATGAGTACGAGCATATGTTCACGAGTCTATGTTTATATGTTCATTTAATATATTTCTTAAATTTTTAATACATATTACTATCAATTTTTCTCCGTTATCTAGTATCAATAACACAGCTCTTAATGATGCTTACTTTGGGCTTGATATTAGGTGAATGTACGAATATTATTATTAATGCAGTTTGAAGCTAAGCTCTATCTTCTTTTTCAGATGCACCGTCATATAAAAACATTGTTCTAGAAGACGATTCTGAAGATGGGAAAGAGGAATGCAGCACTCCTGTCAACTCACCCATGATGGATATGTAAGAAAATGATATAATTTCCAATTTTACGTTTTTTTTGTCTAGTTGTACACAAAAAAATATCTTAATTGTAACTCTAGCTTTTCAATCCAAATAAAAAAAGAAACTCAACTTAAATTTAGTTTAAAGCCGTTAAGGCAATCCTTATAATATGCACAACAGCTGTACCTTTTGACATCCCTTATGAAGAGCGTACAAAATTAAAACAAAAATATATTTATTCAAGTAGGCTCCTAAGAAGCTCTTTCGAATCATCAAAAATCACAAAATATGTATATCTATTTAAGAAATGGTCTCACAATGTCATATTGTATATCTGTCATGTCTGAATTTACACCGGTTCCAAAAGTTGAACTACCGAGAAGACTCCGGCAACAAACTCGTGTAGTCACTCTTTTCAAAATATGAAGTTACAATTTTTGTTGTTCCAGTATTTAAATATTTGGCTGTGCAGTGCTATACAGAAGAAAAACTTAACTTGTACTTAACTCCTTTCAGATTCCTCAAAGTGAGTGACTCAAGACCTCCTACGACAGAAGCTGGGAATGAACCAGAGGCTACATGGCGGCAGGCTATATACGAGAAAGTGGTACAACCAGCTGATGATGAAGAGGGTAAGATTAATTTAAAACTTATTTAATGAGAGACGGTTCTTCTAGCGAAAAAGCCCGTTGAATGATGAATATTTTTAAGATATGTAGAGCATAAAAGTTATTCTTCGCTTGATCATTTAGATCAGAGGTTCCCAGACTTTTTTCTCATAGACCACTTTCTAAATCTAGCTGGTTCCGGTGGGCCCCCGCAGCTATATTTCTACCATATTCCCAAAACTCGACAAAAATGTGTTTTTTGTCACGCCAACGTAGACCCTCGTCGAGTCTCCCATGGACCTCATCGAGTCTTCCACCTGAGGAAGCATTTCCACTTTGAACAAAAAGCACGTACATATAATTACGGGGCATGGACGGCATTTCATCTTTGGCCTCAGGATGACAACGCACCTGCAAGTGATTTTTCCTTGTTATTGCAGGTGTCTATAGGCGGCGGTAACAGTTTACCACAAGATGGGCCGTCAGCTTGTTTGTCATCTAGTTGTATAAAAAAAACCTTACAAAATTAGCACCTCCTTGGGGTAAGAGAAAACAAATCCATATGGGTCCTTTGGTATTTGCGTTATGGGCTAGCTTCACTGATTTTACAATCAAGTGGGCCTTACTCTTGATTGTCCCCTTTATAAAAAAGTAGATCTGACATAGTGATTATATCATTAATACCCGTGATTTTATCTTCACCTTTTAAAACTAATTATCTTAAAAATTCTAGCTTAAATTCATGTGAAACTCTTTTATCATCATAGCGGACCTACTGGGTCTACCGTCAGCTCCTAAAACAGGAAAACGAAGCAAGGAAGACCTGAGGCAACTTTGGAAGATGGCCATAGATCAAACTATCCTTCTGGTCAGGATGGAGAAAGAAAATGTGAAATTAAGAGGTAAGGATTTTCAAACCTGAAATAACTTTACATAAACTAAGGATTACGTTTCTAAGTAGGGATGTTGGAACTAGTTTTGGACACGCTAAAAATTTAGTGCTTGTTACCCTAAGCACGACATGTTAAAAAAAATGAAATTGAGAAAAAAAATCAGCTGTTCCATTCATACAAACAGCTAGGTATGCGATTCTCTAAAGTCAGCAGCCTTGAGTTAGTGACACTAGCGTTTCGCCAACGAGCACGGACTAAAAAAGCCGGAAATAAAAACGTTGTTTATTTATACATAAATTTGTAAAAACCAATCAAATATTGAAATAACTCATTGCGATACATTTCAAACAAGAAAAACTGAATCGAAAGCCAAGGCAGGAAATCGACGTAGAGATTAATAGATACGCTTACGCGCACCGCTGTGCTATAACGTCAAAATCAATGCCGGCTCGTCGTGGGGGTTACGAGTAAGAGACAGTTAAAGAACTTTCGAGAAAAGAGTAAAAGAGACAGCGCGCTGAGCTAGCCAGGACGGATAAAAAAAATTCGAGACAGAAGCGACGGAGGTTTTAAGAAACGTGATATCTCAATTAAATTGCATTTCAGAAAGCGAAGAGTCTTCAGCAGTCCGTCGTATAAAGCTGGAGTATTCGGAGCTCGGCGTTTGTGATGCAGGCGTGTCTTTGATGTGGGATTCCCTTCTCTCTCGTGACGTATCTCGGCCTATGGCTAAAGTGGACAGGCATATGCTTATGCAGGCTGTGATCCAAGGTATAGTGTACCGTATGATTTTTAATCATTTGCATAAAAGTTTTAGGACTGAGAAATTCAACAGCTTTCTCTAAGATATAATATGAGTGAATACTTTCTTCGCAAAAAGTCTAAAATGTTCTCCTATTATTTCAAGGTGTCCCACGAGTATCCCGTGGTGGTGTATGGTACTTCCTGGCAGAACAAGCCAGCTACCGTTCTCCACCACCAGACGTGAGGCAGTTCCCTCTATACCACGCTTCGTACAGCTCTTTGCTAGCTGGTCTGACGAAGCACCAACACGCCATACTTATCGACTTAGGTAAGACATCATCAATATCTAGCAGATAATTGTAACACTTCAACAATCTAGGGAACAAATAACAACCAATTTTTTTATTATTATTGGAGATTAATTGGAAAAGATGCGGAATAGGAATATACAAAATCTTTATTTTATAAAGACTTTATTTATACTATTTCAAACGTTAAACGGTTCGCTGCGTTTCGGTTTGAAGGGAAAGATAGCCAGTGTAATTACTTTGCATGGAAGGTATTTCATCATAAATCTCAGGATGCCAACGCACCTTTAATACCAAGTAATATTTTCCTTGTTATTGAATGTGTATAAAGGCGCCGGATAGCCACATACCAACAGGTGGGTCATCACCTTGCTTGTCATCTAGTTGTATAAAATATATACCAGAGTAACCGGCATTGCCTTCGTCAACGAGTGCTTAAATAAGTCTATGTGAATCAAATGATTTTGAATTCAATTGTTTGTTTATATAATTATGAAGAAGGTACAAGAAACTAAATGCTGAATATATTTTTTTGCTTCAGGTCGTACCTTCCCCAAACATTCTTACTTTGCATCAGCGCTGGGTCCTGGCCAACTTGCTCTATACAATATCCTAAAGGCATATTCGCTGTTAGACCCTGATGTGGGATACTGTCAAGGGCTTAGTTTCGTGGCAGGCGTCCTACTATTACATGTAAGTGACTTACTTCACTGTGATATGTTTTATACTTGACAAAAGTATTTTTGTATCTATTGTTCTGTGGTACCGAATCTGGCATTACTAATTTTGTATTCCACAACTGAAGATTTTTCGTAAAATTAAATAGAAGACATTTTATCTTACCGGAAATCTCTTGTAAGACTTAAGCTCAGGATACTACCAAAGCAAAATCTTTACGGCTAGCGCTATAATGTTTCACGTAAGCAACTTATAATATTCCGCAGTCAATTTCTAATAAGAAATTGCTTTAATTCGCCGCTACTAATTTTGAAAATATAAGATGCATTCCAAAGTTTTGAATATTTTTTTACAAAAATGTGATCAAACATTTTTATTTAAACGATTTCATTACCTCGCGAGAGTAACATCCCGCTTCTAGATAATTTTAGCCGTCGTCACCATTAAGGTAGTTCAAAAAGTTCCATTAGAGAAGCTATTTAATGACGAATCAAATAAAATAATTTGCTGTAATTTCAATACCAATAATTACGTCAAGATTTGAATACAGTGACTTAAACAAGATATCTCTTTAGATGGAGGAAGCTGAAGCATTCGTTCTGCTCCGACACTTGATGTTTAGAAGGGGTTTAAGGAAGCAGTACTTACCTGACATGAGTGCTTTACAAGTACAAGTAAGTCTCCATTACCTATTTTTTTGTTCTTAAAGTTCTGTTTCTTATCTGCTATGGATGCAATAGACAAAGAATCAGAATTTGACAGACTTAGCATTTCTGTATTTTATATTTTTTTCTATACAAGCTCTAAAAGTTGTAGTTTATTTACAGTTCTTAACTTTAGTTAGGAATCAATCAACTTTATTTATTCCATAACCTAAAAAAATTGAGACTGGTTCTTTAAAAATTTATGACACGTTAAGGAGGTCATAGCTCCTAGAAAAATAAATTTAGGCATAGGTATAGACTACTATTTTCTGTATAAAAATTTTTGAAGAATTATTTATTTATCTTTGGTTCCTTAATTTCTATAACATAATTGAATGTCCTCACTTCAGCTCTACCAATTATCCCGTCTTCTTCGCGATCACGAACCGGAGTTGCACGCTAAGTTGGAATCGTTGGACATTTCTCCGGCTTTGTACGCGGCGCCTTGGATGCTAACGCTCTTCACCAGTCAGTTTCCATTGGGATTTGTCGTTCGAGTTTTTGGTAAGTGCTCTTTATAGAAAGTCGTAGTATTCGTTTATCTTTTTACTTTAAGGTAACAAGAATCTCAGGCACTGGTCTGTTTACGGCAAGAAATAAAAAGGAAATATTCCTGAAGCGTATAAATAGGTACATACATTCTAAATACAAGAATTTTATTTTTTATTCTGTCTAGTATTTTATACACCATTCTGTCTACTGTGAAAGTCAAAATTATAGTTCGTTCTCTGTGAAGCCAGCCATTCACTAGCTACTGTAACTTCCAAAAGCCCTATTTCTCAAAAAAAAGGGGCTAGACACTCAGCTAACTAGTGAGCTCTCAGATGCCTCCCCCATGTACTTAATTTTTTCTAGTAAGGGAAAGGCCCTTTATAGCGAAACACGCCAAAGAGCAGAGCTTGACCTTAGGCTAAATAGATGTGGCAATGGTCTCTACTCCGACACTTCTGCCGTTTGAAAATAAAATGAAGTAAAGACAAGAAATCACAATGTTATAATTTTGGTTCGTAAAGATGTCATTTTAGACCTTACACAATTTAACTCCAAAGAGATTTATTAGAGAACCCTGAAAATGATAGTATTTCAAGCGCTGGTCGCTAGCAAGTAACACAAAAGCACATAAAATATTTGATAAACATATTTTGTGCGGTACGTCGCGGCCACTTCAGAGTAAAATATCAATACTATTTCTCTATTTATGTATCGATCACAGCTATTCTTTCAATGTTCTTGCAGATCTGATCTTCCTTGAGTCTCTGGATGTAGTGTTTTCTATCTCGCTCGCTCTCCTCTCGATCCACAAGGATGGGTTGATGTTGTGTGAAAGTTGTGAAGAAGCGGCGGAATATTTGAAGCATAAACTCCCGGACATAGATAAGGGGATCTATGAGAAAGTTATGAGAAAGGTAATTAATACAACAGCACAACAGTAAAATTGTGTTTATTTATTACGGAAAAATAGCAAGAAATTTTAATGCATGTTTTATTCAAAGGATTTTTTTGGCACTGGCTACATTTTCCTTCAATCCGAAACACAGCGAACCCTTTCACGGCTGGAATAAGAAAGGTGTTATAAAACCTTTTTTATATAAATATATTTCTGAACGGAAAATATTAAAGCAATAAAAATGTTTTTACTAGGTACACTCTTTGGATATATCCCGTCAGCTGAACGACTATTCCGTTGAGTATGGTGTCTTGCGTGAAGAGATGCCAAGGATGGCAGCTCTGACTGAGGACAACAGGCAGCTAATGATGGACAAGAGCAGAATGAGCGATGAATTAGACGTAAGTAGATGTTTCGCAATCAACAAAATCAACCGATTTACATTATCTATTCAGATTGATCAGTAGATATTACCAAAATTCATTTGTTTCTCAACTTTCAGTTTCCCCCAGACATTTTTGTGCCTACATTCAAAAATCAAAAACAAACTTAATTATTAAATTTTATTAAATTGTTTATGTTATAGTCAGCAATGGACGCCATAACTAACTACCAAAAGACGCAAGCGCGATTGGAAACCCAAAACAAAATTATGGAGCAACAGTTGATTTTACTGAGCCGATATATCTCCGCTCACCAACGCCAAGATATGCCCGTTGAAATTAAGAAAATAGTGCATAATCATTCTAAGAGGCTGTCCTTTGGCTCCAAAATAACATCTTTCAGCTCCAAGTTTATTCCGAATGAAGAAGATGAAGATCCAAAGAAGTTGTTCAAGACAGGAGTCTCGGCGCCTAACCTTTTCTCAAAAATAACCAAAGAAGACGTAATGAATGCTGTTAACAGAGAAAAAAACACTCCAGAAAGTGACAGAAAAGTATTTGTCATGAAGAAATCTCATTCAGTTCATTCTGGCTTGATAGCGAATAATTTAAAGAACTACCCTCTGAAAGTTTTAGAGGAAACAACCGAGCATGAGTATCGAAAATCGGACAGTTTTCGTAGTGATATTTTGAAAGATTCTCTAAAGGAATTGGGCAGGAAAAATACTGGTTACTTTGCGAGTACACATGAACAGATACGCCAAGAACGGTTGTTCGAACAACAATTAAAGCATGACTTTGACGAGAACTTGAAGAAGCTTGACGAAAAACTGCAGCCGAAATCTTATTTGGATGATTTGAATCTTTTCCAAGGAAGAAAAAGTATGTCTTTGAACTTCCAATCAAATAACGTAATAATTAAAGATGACAGTGGATTTGTGACACCCTTAACTCCAAATGATGATAAAAAAGAGGACTCTGTGTCGATTGTTTCGCATCCGTTGAGCGATTGTGATGTAGACATCAAATTTGATGGACAGTCAACAAAATTAAAACAGATAAGACCTATTAAGCATCCAACTGCGGTCAATAAGCAAGCGTAGAGATTAAACTAAATTTTAGTGAGATTAGTTCTGATAGGAGATGCAAATAATTTCTTATTACAAAAATTAATACATTTTTCATTAAAACAACAAAATTTAAATGTATTGATAAAGTATTGGTTGTGTCCAACACTAAACAAAACGCACGCAAGCTGGTATACGTGTTTGATGCTTTAGGTACAGTTTTGCTTTAAATTTTAAAACACATTATGATGTGCTTACTTGATGGTCTTTCCAAATTAAAACGATGGTTGATGAAATCTTCCACATAGTTATTTTTCAACCAATATGTTCTTAGATTACCCTATATTATGACGCGCGTTTGTATGGATACAAACGCAAATAAGACGCGATACCGTGGGGCTAGACGAGATGCCTTTCTATTATAGGTATTGCTATCGCTAAACGGAAAATGTATAGGATTTGACATTAGCCCTCGACTGACTATCGAACGCAAATGTCAAATCCCATACATTTTGCATTTAACTATAGCGATAACGAAAACGATATGCTTTTCTGAATGGAACAGCAGAAGATATAGTGCAGCAATATCATACAAAAGTGAAGTTCCATTTTAAAAAGTTAAACCTTAACTGCGCTGCAGCGCTGCAACATTTAGTCGTATAACCAAACGCACAGAATACCTTACTAGTACAGGAGTTTCCGCAGCGCACGCAGCGCATAAAGCGCACTCGTAGTATATTTTTTTCGCAAACGCACGCCCCGTGATTTTCATGGAATACGCGTTTCTTTCAGCAACGCTAGCAAGCGGCTGAGTAAAGTGTAGCGTGATCGCCTCACTTTGAATGATGGTCTCTATACTTTATATGTCAATGATTAAAAATGCCTACTAATTGTGAAAACTAATGTAGTTCATGCGAGGTGTTCATTTTTCTTCAATCAAAAGTTATTTTTGTGATAATGTTTAATATACTATATGAAAGTTTGTGTCTATCGGTGTTTTATGGTAGGAATTATTTTAGAAAAATATTTTAGAAGTAAAGTTACCTTTAATTATAGGCGAATGTGAGTATTCTAATGAAATCCCACAATAATTTTATTAACATCACTATGGTATAGATAACTGGGATTGCTTAAAATCCGTTTTGCAATAAAACCCCAAAAAGTATTCAAATATAACTTTATTGTAATTACTTCCACCATTTAAGTTCATGCAATATTTAAGAAAAAATGAACTTAGCATTGGAGGGAACTCTAAGCGTAGATCTCAATACTTACTTTAGTATTTAAGGAAAATAATAACCATTAATTTGTAGTTTTAGTTATTAGTTGACGAATTTGCTTAAGGCACCGTCCTACATAGACGATTCAAAGTGAACGCGATAACGAAGCGATAAAAGCGATTTCAAAGCGAAGCGGCGCGGTGCGACACGTCTTTTAGTTCGCGCGTCGCGTTCGGCCGCCCAATCTTTCACATTTTAACAGCCTGGCTTCGTAGCCAGGCTTGGCTTATTCTATTGGCTTAGCGGCAAGCGGTGACTAGAAGCTAAGCGCCGAGTAAAGTCTATTGTCGGTTTTCACTAACCATTGCCTAGGCTTAGGTGACTCCTACCGACATTGGTCTCTTTTTATCTCCTTTAGATAGACTGAGATAAAAATCGCTAAGAGACTTAACGCTTAGCAAAGGTTAGTGAAAACGAGCATATGCCGCGACCGCTCAGTATCTTTTAGCGGCAACGACTGATGTTGACGTACTTAGACATTTTTTTAGAACTCAGGAATGAATAACTCAAAAGATGTAATATCCGCCGCGCGTATAGATTATGTGCCTATATCACTTGTACTCCGACAAAATTAATTGTTTGTTACACTAATTTATGGTACAGTTTAGTGGTAGCTGTCTGTATTGTCTTAAGGTCGAAAATTTCGTAATTACCTTCGATTTTTAGCATCTTTCTCGGGTGCTCTTTTACATTAGTAGGCGACACGATATGGATAGGTACTTTGTGATTACCTTGTTTCGATTAAAATAGTGAGGTAGAAACACGGTAGTATAGCATTACCGTGCTAGAGTCGATCTGAAAGATCTATCACTCTTTTCTTCTCAGTGAATATGTTCAGCCCACTCCAAAATCGTCTAAAATATTTTTCGCCGCCGCTGTCCACTTCACTCCGATTCATGACATGGCACGTAAATTTGTACTCGCCGTATGGCCCTATGGACCGAACCCATAGAGCGCGGCACTGGAGTGATGCGGAGCGAGATAAGTAATTTGGTAATGTTAGAATTCATATGTACCCGTTACACAAAGAGCGGTCGCCATGCAGTGCGGGCTGTGAACCCAGGACCCCTAACTGAGTAGCCTGTATAGTAAGGGACAGACCATCAAACCAGTCAATACAAACACACGTACAACCAATGTTTCGATGCCGTCATATTGTGAAAATCAAACTTTAATCCATTTGCTTCGAAAATGCTGTCGGACTATAAAGTATAATCACCAGCCTGTCGACATGCCATTGCTGGTCCTTCCTACATGGGAGGAACACATTAGGAATCTAGGCCATATCACCCCCACGTTGGCTCAATACAGGTTGGTGGGTTAAAGTGATTGCAATAACAATCGGCTTAACGTACCATCCGACGCACGGAGGAGCTCGAGATAACAATTTTTGATTGACCCATCCCAGGATCTACCATGGCGAATGTTGCTGTGTTTTCGTAATCGAACTCATCGACTTCCTGTCGTTGTCGCATCGCGCTGCTTCGCGTTCGCATCTAAATCGCTCAGGTAGGACGCTTGCCTTAGTTCCAGTATGGTACAAAAATAAAATAAAAAGAATTAGTATTGTCTTATAATTATTATATTCACTCGCGAGCACTTCTAAGACTATTTCTTTGCCGGAATCACATTGCGTTTGATAGAGGACATTATGATGCATATTTTTTGATCTTATAATCAGTACTAAATAGTATATACAAGAATTTCAGATAAAAATTGATACCCGACTAACAAGTTACATTTAAAGTTGCGTGCTAAACAAGGAGATCCGATACAGACAAGTATATTACAGCAATTTCTCGGGTAGTTTTTGGCTAAAATCAATTAAGTTCTTTTATATATGCATTAAAACAGTATATATTTCATGCATATTCCATAATCTCCATTATCTAGTATGCATAAAGTTTGTTTATTTAAGATGCATAATTTGTGCTATAACACTAATAGGTGTGAGTGTATAATTATTATTAGTATAACACTATCATAAGATCTAAGTGTGCGTATTACGCTTATTTCATTGTTAACGTAAGTGCCTGAAGTTATAAGATATTAAGTAGGATTTGTCTGTGAAAAGTTTATTGATTTAAAGCACCAAGAGCCTTTAAGTAAAATCACGTAGTATTATGACTTGTTACTTAGTGATAAAGTTCAAAGTTATATCTCTCTGAATCTCATTTCTTGAGTACTCGTGACGTACACAGTCACTTTCTGCATCTTAGTCATTCCTCACTTGCTTAATTGCTTCCAAATTGCTTGCATCTTTTCGTCAAAGTATTTCATTTATTGGCAATCGTCAAATTCAGGACTCCTCAAAAGCAGGTCTCAATATTTAATGACGATTGAGTATTCGGTTAGATACAAGACATCGACATGCCTTGCTGCGTCGGCTGGCCTGTTTCGTAAGCACGACTTAAAACCCATAGTGAGTGAATGTAGATAAAGCGCATAGCGTGTAGCAGTTAGCCTATGACTGTAAAGTGTATCTGCATAGCACTTAAAACCCATAGTGAGTGAATGTAGATACAGCGCATGGCATGTAGCAGTTAGCCAGTGAGTGTAAAGTGTATCTACATAGCACGACTTAAAACCCATAGTGAGTGGATGTAGATAAAGCGCATGGCGTGTAGCAGTTAGCCTATGACTGTAAAATGTATCTACATAGCACGACTTATAACCCATAGTGAGTGAATGTGGATACAGCGCAGCGCAGGCGTGTAGCAGTTAGCCTGTGAGTGTAAAGTGTATCTACATAGCACGACTTAAAACCCATAGTGAGTGAATGTAGATAACGCGCATGGCGTGTAGCAGCTAGCCTGTGACTGTAAAATGTATCTACATAGCATGACTTAAAACCCATAGTGAGTGGATGTAGATACAGCGCAGCGCAGCCGTGTATCAGTTAGCCTGTGAGTGTAACGTGTATCTATATAGCACAACAACCCAGAGTAAATGTAGAAAGATCCCAAGACGTGCAGCGGCTTGCCTGCATTGCGTTGCCTACATAAAACCTATAGTGACTGTTCATTATGTTGCTGTACTGGAGCGATGTCGTATACAGAGTGGTGAAGACAACACGACAGTAAATTTAACATCGAATATATACTAACTCTTATATTTACCATACCAAAAATATTCAACTATATTCAAAGTTTAGCCACAGGATTAGTTTTTTTATTTTAAAATGTTATACGCTCTGTACCTGGCAATACAGTACCACTGGCAGGTCAAAGAAAGACTTCTGAGTTGTATAATATACAACGTTGCCAAACCTAACAAAATTTGTTTTAAAATTCACGCAAATCAAAGCAAAGTGTACCTTACGCGTAAGCCATAAAAATCATAGCGATGAATGTCGCAGCCCTATGTCAGTGGCCCGATATTTCCAAATAGTGTTGGTTTTTTTATTTCCATTCCCGAGTTATTTAGTTTGTGTGAAAAAAATATTGTTTATATTTCTTTTAGAATCATAATAATAGTGTCATATTATTTCTTTGGACCCAGTGTAGCAAATGTTTTAATTTTTTTGTCCGTGCGGTGACGGATTAAGAATACAATTCACCGCCCCATTTCTTCCCGTGGGTGTCGTAAGAGGCGACTAAGGGATTACCGAGCTACCAACTGCTCGACTGGTGGTAGGGTCTGAACACCCGTCTGGTTAGTGACCACCGTACGCATGGCGTAAAACCCGCCAAGTGACCACTTGTGGTCGCGTTCCGGGATCAGTCAGCGTACAACCAGAGCTTGGGGAGACGTTGCGGCGATGGATGCGGTCAGTGACGGCTTCCGTCTAACCAGAGCCAGGTGGACTGCATTGACCCGCCGACCAGGGAGACCCGAAGAAACGGCTGTTCCGCTGGCCGCCCGTGGTACAGTACAGGGGCCCAAGCGAACCTAACCAGTTCGTGAGGCTGCCCTATCATGCCACGCATAATCTTGGGGTGGTCCGTCGTGCCGGTTGGTGACCGGGTGGTGGGGTCCCGGCGGCCATTCCCGGGGGGGTTCGGGGGCCCTTCCGTTCGGCGGGTCAGCGCTTCTCTACTGTCGGCTATTACCTGGGGAAACAGGCCTCACGCTTTGACCGTATATATCGCGGCAACGTCCCCCCAATTCACGCCTCTCCTCCTTCTATAATAACTATGGCAGCGCTCAAAAACAGTTCCGGTCGTTCAGCGGTGCACACCCCCACCACAACCACGCTGTTTGAGGTCGGGCTCACTAACATCCGTGGGCTCCATGCTAACCTCAATGCCGTCCACCAACATCTCGAGACGGTTCGACCCGAAATGCTGTTTTTGACGGAGACGCAAATACTCCGCCCGGCAGACACTAGCTACTTGGATTACCCCGGCTACGCTCTTGAAGAGTCCTTCAAAGCGAAGGCCGGGGTATGCTTGTTTGTCCGGGCGGATGTTTGCTGTCGCCGTCTGCGCTGTTTGGAGGACCCTTCCTACTCTATTCTTGGGGTGCATGTGGACCTGGGCACACATTGCCGAATCTACGTGTGCCTCTATAGATCCCACAGCGGTGACATGGAGACAACTCGACTTTTCGAACATCTTAGTCGGGTGGCAGATGTTGCGCAGGAGCAGTTTCCAACCGCGGAATTGGTGTTTTTAGGGGACTTCAATGCTCACCACGAGTCGTGGTTAAGTTCCTCTAAAACTGACCATGCTGGTAGAACTGCCCACGCTTTCGCTCTCACGCACGACCTGACCCAACTGGTAAACCAGCCCACCAGGATTCCAGACATTGTCGGTCACGCGCCCTCATTGTTGGACCTTCTGCTGACGACTCGCCCGGATGGATATCGGCTAGAGGTTCGTGCTCCTTTGGGAACATCAGATCACTGCCTGGTATCCGCTGGGGTGCCACGGGCGTCGCCACCGGTACCTATGGTTGCCAAACGCCGCATCTGGCACTATGCGTCGGCAGATTGGGACGGTATGCGGGATTACTTCGCATCTGTCCCTTGGAGGCAGCGCTGTTTCAGTGAGCTGGACCCGAACGCTAGCGCTACTGCTGTTGCTGATGAGATCATGTTAGGGATGGAGTACTATATCCCTCACTCCGATCTCATCAGTAGGGGTAGGCGTAACCTCTGGTTCAACCGCGATTGTGTCTTAGCTGTTGAAAACAGACAGTCGGCATACCGCGCTTGGATCAGGGGCCGAGCTTGCGGGGATCCCAACATTGACTCACTGAAAACAGTCTATAACAACGCCACCAAGTCCTGCAAAAGGGCCTTCATCAGAGCGGATGCACAGCGCGTTGCACGAGTTGGCCAAGAACTTCTTACGCATCCTACGGGAAGCCGTAGCTACTGGCGTCTGGCCAAAGCCGTGCAATCCAACTTTTGTCAACCCTCGCTGCCCCCGTTGAGATGTTCTGACGGCTCGCTAGCTCACAAGCCGCAAGAGAAAGCCGATCTCTTGGTAAAACTCTTTGCTGCTCACTCCCGAATCGATGACTGCAACTTACAGCCACCAAAACTCTCCCACTGTGGCCACACAATGCCCGATATACGTATTAGGCAATGTGATGTACGTGCGGAGCTTCAGTCAATCGACGTCCGGAAAGCTAGTGGACCTGATGGCATTCCAGCGATAGTACTGAAAAACTGCGCAGCGGAGTTGTCTCCTGTCTTAACGCGGCTATACCGTCTTTCTCTCTCTTCTGGGTGTGTGCCGGAATCCTGGAGAGAGGCCAATGTGCAACCGGTCCCCAAAAAGGGAGACCGATCAGACCCAGCTAACTACCGCCCGATAGCTGTCACCTCAGTTCTTTGCAAGGTCATGGAACGGATCTTAAACCACCAGCTGATCCGATACCTAGAAGATCACTCATTAATTAATGATCGACAGTACGGGTTTCGGCCGAACCGGTCAACGGGTGATCTTCTAGCGTACTTAATGCATGTCTGGGGTAAAGCTATTGACAAACGTGGTGAGTCACTGGCAGTTAGCCTTGACATTGCCAAAGCGTTCGATCGGGTCTGGCACAGGGCTCTTCTCTCCAAGCTCCCGGCATACGGTCTGCCCGCTCAGCTCTGTAACTGGATTGCCGGCTTCCTGCATGAGCGAAGAATCCGTGTCCTCGCAGATGGATGCGCTTCGCGGTTCATGTCAGTGAATGCTGGTGTACCACAAGGCTCTGTTCTATCCCCCACACTCTTTCTTCTTCATATCAATGACATGATTCCGTTAGGAAACATTCATTGCTATGCAGATGACAGTACAGTGCATGGGGGATATTACGGTCGCCCAGGGGCTGGGCGCGCTGAAACCGAGAGGGAGAGAGAGAATCTTGCCATTGAGCTCGACAGGGTGTTGAACCTCGTATCTGAATGGGGATCTAACAATCTTGTTGAGTTCAATGCTAAGAAAACACAGGTGTGCGCGTTTACAGCCAAAATGTCGCCGTTCCTTCCCCTTCCGTCTCTTCAGGGCACGACTCTTTCGGCACAGGGCTCCCTCAACTTGCTAGGTATGGAGATATGTTGCGATCTGAATTCCAGGAACTACATCGAAACCGTGATAAAAACAGCCTCACGGAAGCTCGGTGTCCTGAACAAGGTGCGTCGATTTTTCACGCCTGACCAATTATGCCTGCTGTATAAAACTCAGGTCCGGTCTTGCGTGGAATATTGCTCGCACTTGTGGGATGGCTCCGCCAAGTACCTACTCGATGCCCTGGACAGATTGCAGCGTCGTGCTGTCCGTATCGTTGGCGATGTAGAGGTCACCAACAACCTTGAGCCTCTGCAATTGCGTCGAGACATTGCGTCGCTTAGCGCCTTCTATCGGCTATATCACGGAGAGTGTTCTGAAGAGCTATTTGACCTTATCCCACCTTCTCCCTTCCTACTCAGGAGCACGCGTGCCGGTCTTCGGAGTCATCAATTCACTGTCTCCACCTCAACATCACGTACAAAGAAATTTAGTAGCTCTTTTCTTTGTCGAACTTCCAGAACTTGGAATTCTTTGCCAGCACATGTGTTCCCTCCTTCCTATAACATGGGTTCCTTCAAAAGAGGCGTGAAAAAGCACCTTTCGGGCCGGCAAGGTGGAGGCAGCTAGAGCAGTGTCCGAACTGCACTAGCTGTCTTCGCATATGGACTCTTCTTACTGCTTTACATCAGGTGGTGTTGAGTCATTTGTCGAGCTTAGTATAAAAAAAAAAAAAAAAAAAAAAAAAAATTTATTTTCGTATTGCCGTCGCCACCTTGTATTAGCAGTAGGTACCACAGAACATAGATAAGAGGTAGGTACTATGACTTTTTGGTGATAATTTGAATACCGGAGCAATGTCGACTATATTTTATGTCGCCGCCGTCTTGTCAAATTCGCCGCTTAATTGGATTCCTAGCTCGTTGATTGAAAGCCGGTATCCAATCAAATGTCTAGTCCGATAGTTAAATGAACGTTTATCGACTTGGCGTATTGAAATGATGAGTTTAGGTTTGATTGGTAGGTTCAAGGTTATTTTTTATGACCACTTATAACCGATAAGGTTTTGGTTATACGTGGTCATAATAAAATAACCTTCACAGTCACACAAAAACTCTTTAGACGTCCAATTGAGCGGCTAATTTAACTAGACGGCTGATATGACATTCAGCCATCTGGTTAAGCGTTGCGTTTAATGACTTGGCTATTTGACCTTCAGCCGTTTATGCGATGCCGGCGTTCAATCAACGGGCTAGGCGTCCAGTTAAGCGGCTAATAACCTGATCGCTGCGACTTATGCAGCATATTATTGTTTCTTTTTTGCTTAAAAATTAAGCGAATGAGATAATGATGAGGACATTGTACGAGTGAGTATGCACTTAATGTAAAATGACACAGTACTTAGATTACTCTAATGTCAATAAAAGCTATTTTATAGTTCAATGTTTACAGAATTAATGGTTGTTTGGCAGAGATGCAATTTCCCAATTCCAATAATAATTTTATATGTTATACGTAATTTGTTTGAATTTATTTTTGTAAATAGTTTATTTGGAAGGAACACTGCGTTTTAAATAAATAAGAATTGCTCAAAAATGTTTTCCGTTACGCCATTTTGTACTGATTATTGAAAATTAGTTGCATTATAAATAATAGAAAATGTATTTAAGTGTAGCAAATGTGAATTATTGTGACCGAAATAAAGAACAAGTATTATAATTTTGTATTTTTATTTAATTCCATACATACACGTTATATGATTCAATACATACAGAATGATATAATAAATAGGGACGTTGACATCAAAATATAATAATATTGCAATCAAAATATAATTTTGACGCATCGTGGTAAACCTCCTAAAAAACACAATAGTTTATTGTATTATTATGTAATTGAAGTAATATTAAATAAACAAAATGCAATTAAATCAATCTCAGGTCACGTGACAGCGAACTGAAATCGCAGTGTATGACGTCACTTGTTGATAGCATCAGACTCTTTCAAAAGGAAAACCATTTAAATCACCATAGCAACACAGCAGTGTTTAGTAACAGGTGACGTCACAGCGGTCACATGACATGTATTGGCGTTTTGGAACGTAATTTTAAAAGGAATTTAAGATACATGAATTTTAAAACGTATGAAAAAAAATATTATCACTATTTCGAACTGTAATAGGTACTTAGGTATACCAAAAAATTGTAAGTAAAAAGCTATACCTAAGTAAGTAACAATTAATAAATTATAATAAACTTATTAATAAAAAAACAAATTTGATCAATCAGATATACATTTCGAGGGAAATAAAATTTTTTGATTCTATTTTTAGCTGACTTCAAAAAAAGGAAGAGGATGTTTCACTATAAGTATTTATTTTTGTACGTTTGTCCACCAATTTTATATCAATTGTGGACTATTTTCAAAATTCAAGTAACTTTATAAATTATATATATTTTTTACAATAAAGGTTTGAAAAATATTGAAAATGATGTTTCGGTGAAACATCACATTAGTGTGTACCTACCATAATGGTGCTGCTTCTCGCTTCTCTAATAATAGTAAGAAACACACATATACTTACCTAAAACTTTATGTACATTAGAGAAGGTTTACTTTCTTCAAGTCCTTGGCAGGCCAGATGTATTCTTAAGAATACCAGTAGTCTTTTGATAACCTATTTCCTATTTTTAAAACAGTTCGCCATGTTTCGGATTGAGGGAAAGGTAGCCAGTGTAATTTCATGAGCATGGAAGGCATCTCATCTAAGGCCTCAGGATGACAACGAACCTGCAATACCAAGTGCCCCTTGTTATTTCAGGTGTCTATTAGCGACGATAGCCACTTACCAACAGATGGGTCGTCAGCCCACTTGTCATCTAGTAGCTAATGAATCTATATTTGCGTTATAAACTAAAAGAATCCCGAGCTAGCCAAGTCCGGGGTAACTTTGATGGTAAAGGCAGTCACCCGGTTTGTAAAAGGTAGCGGATTCGATCATGAATTTTTCCTTCTTTACATATTTTCTTCATTTAACGAACATTGGAAAGGCAAGTATCTTAGTGGAATATGTGTAAATAAGCCCTCAAAACATGTATTTGGTGTAAGTACCTATATAATTTTATATTACAGACAGACAGACACAGACTGTCTGACAGACATTATGACATTGTTAGATTCAGACAAGACAGAGTGTCAAACATTATGACATTTTTATTTAATATTATTGTTTGTGATAGACATAAGGAATTTTTGACAATTCGAAAAAGCCTCATTGAATTAAGATATTTTCATTTCATTTATTTATTTAAGAACGCATTAACACTTTATTTTTAATTTATTTGTGTATTTTTGTCCGTAATTTATTTATGAACGCCGTGTTGTCATTTTGTTTCTTGATAGAGCGGTCTCCTGCAAATAAAAAGTTAAATATTAATAAGTTTATAGGACTTCACACACGGCAGCTATAGTGTAAAGATGAATATAATAAAGACGACACATCTCAATACATCATTCCATACAAATCGTCAGGAGACCACACGCGATAGTTAAAGGATACATACTGTGTCCTAAGATGTAATATACATTATAGCTGCGGTCTGTTAACACCCAATAATATTCTCTTGATTTTTACAAGGTCGTAAAAACATACAGGATGATGCCGTCAATACGACAACGCGTGACAAGTGTCCAAGGTGCTACGAGCGTCTATAGGCTACGGTGACAATGCGTGAGTAGTGTCCAAGGTGCTACGAGCGTCTATAGGCTACGGTGTCAATGCGTGAGTAGTGTCCAAGGTGCTACGAGCGTCTATAGGCTACTACGGCAACAACGCGTGAGTAGTGTCCAAGGTGCTACGAGCGTCTATAGGCTACGGTGTCAATGCGTGAGTAGTGTCCAAGGTGCTACGAGCGTCTATAGGCTACGGTGACAATGCGTGAGTAGTGTCTAAGGTGCTACGAGCGTCTATAGGCTACGGTGACAATGCGTGAGTAGTGCCCAAGGTGCGTCTATACACTACGGCAAAAACGCGTGAGCAGTGTCCAAGGTGCTACGTGCGTCTATAGCCTACGGTGACAATGCGTGAGTGGTGCCCAAAGTGCTACGAGCGTCTATAGGCTACGGCAGCAAAGCATGAGTAGTGCCCAAGGTCCTACGAGCATCTAAAGGCTACGGTGACAATGCGTGAGTAGTGCCCAAGGTGCTACGAGCGTCTATAGGCTACGGTGACAATGCGTGAGTAGTGCCCAAGGTGCGTCTATACACTACGGCAAAAACGCGTGAGTAGTGTCCAAGGTGCTACGAGAGTCTATAGGCTACTACGGCAACAACGCGTGAGTAGTGTCCAAAGTGCTACGAGCGTCTATAGGCTACGGTGACAATGCGTGAGTGGTGCCCAAGGTGCTACGAGCGTTTATAGGCTTCGGCATTCGCTTGCTATAAGGCGGGTACTGCGCCTGTTTGTCGCCTTTGTCTTACGTATATTAAAAAGAGTTTAAACTATCTACGTCGTTAGACGTTGAAACCGCCTTTACTCCGTTTGTAATAGAGGCGGTTTTTGTAGTGAAACTGTAGTGAAAAAGTAGGTGTAGTCTGTACATATAGCTTATTTAAAGAAAGTCTCATAGGTCTGCTTTTTAATCTTAATCAAATTTTTATGAATGGTGCATGAATGCGCTAGGTGGTAAGCCCATATGTAGGGTCGCTTGGATAGGTTCCCTATTTAAGCCGTCAAGCAGTTCGGTGTGTTTCGGGCTTTGAGATAAAAGTAAGTAAGAAGGTCGAAGGATCGTACACAAAAGTCAAGTTTTATTTTGAAAAAAAAGCAACTTTCAGTATGGGCCACCTCCGGATGGTTCAATCAAAATTTTGTTCTGACAGACAAGATAGACATTAGGATATATTTAGATAACTTTTCTTATTCTTGCAATAGCCTGTTTGAATATTTATTTATTTTTAATCTCTCGCGCATCAGTGCGAATTTAGCCTTTGGTCCCGGTGGTTTTTGCAGCCGCTTTAACCCAGCAACCCGCATTGGGCCAGCGTGGTGGTGTTATGGTCCAATCTTCTCATGTACTTCTCCCATGCACGAAGGCCTGTGCGCAGCACTGGTACAATCAACCTATATACGGTTGATAATGATGAGGACCAATGGAAAATGGACGGGGGCAGTGAGATTGCTTCATCGTGATTATCAGGATGCATGTGCCTCCCCCAAAGATCTCCAGGACCGATTCTTCACTGTCGGCATTTTTTTGTCAGAAAAACCCTTTAGGGGTACCTCAGCATGATAAGGGGCCACGCTGAGGTTATATCGGAGTCCTGCCCAGACAGCACACCAACTAAAAAACTGACATTAACCTGGAAACGCTATGCCGATTGACGCACCATGCGAGAAACTATGCGAGAAACTAAGTAGCCGTTCGCGTGCTGCGCCGGCATCGGTCGTTTACGACTTCTACTGCTTCGAAGGATGTCCCCAGCGCCCGGTAGACACCCTTCCCGCGCTGGGGCATGTTGCACCAACTTCCACCAACTAGATAGTCGGTCCACTTTGTGGGAGGCCCACCAACGCTACGTCGCCCGGTACGCGGCCGCCAATTTGATTCTTTCTTTATTTCGTGGGCGCTTAAGACATAATTAATTATTATAATAAGTAACAGTACTAAACAAAACATTTACTTACATTGAACAATAAGAAAAACGGTAAACTTCCCAACTTCTTTGTGGTCACGGCCTTGTAAGGTACACTCATATTTTCCGGCTGCTTCTTTTACAGCCGCTAGTATCTGTAAAATAAAATATCTGCCTAAAAAGTCTAATTGAGTTTGACGAGTGGCAGGCCGAGTGGTCACCCTTGCTATACGGGCTGCTCGTCCCGGGTTCGAATCCTGGTATCTGACAATCCACAATCACAAATCACAATATAGGTATACAGAGGTTAATAGTCATTATACTCGTAAATAAACATATAAAACATTTTGGAATTTTAATGTGTACACGCATTCTTATCATCTAAATATTCTTGGACCTTATAGTAGCCTTTTTTCATTAAAGTTTGTTTGACATATAACTTAAGTTTGTGAAAAGGCAGTTCAGTTACATTTGGTGGGACTTTGTTATAAATGTGTATACATTTCCCCATGATCGAGCGACTTTGTCTTGTGAAGTCTAAAACTTTTTTTAATTATGAATTATATTTAACATTGACCAAACGATATCATGTAAACCATATTTTGTAAAACACAATATTCTTACTGTGACTTGCCTATATATATTGGAATCTAGCAAATTTATAAAAAAACACATGCATCTATACTCTGCTAATACTAATATTAAACGTAATGACAGATATAAAAATAAATTAAATCTCCCAACAGGTAAAACTCTTCAACTAATTAGATCAGGCCCATACTGTATGTCTATAAATATTTATAATAATATTCCCAATAAAATAAAAGACATTCAAACAATAAAGCCATTTATAAAAAATCTTAAAAACATATCTCTCTAAAAAGGCTTATTATACATTAAATGAGTTCTTTGCAGATAAAGATAAATAATAAACTTATGATTGAAATGTAACATACTTAAATTTGTGTCTCTCTATTAGATAAGTGTCGCTCTCTTAAAATTGCAGTGCCCTTGCAGGGTGTCACGTGCTTAATGTTTTGAAAGAATCTTTTACCACCATAATGTACCAGGTGACAAGCAATAAATAAATAAATAAACTTGGAACAGCAAGTTTATTTTTATATGTAGTGTTTAAGTTATGAATATCACTAAGTTAAATGAAAGTAACACTACGTGTCAAAATTATAGTTTTATTATACAGTCAATATCCCTATACCGGTCTTGGTAGATTTTATTCGTGTAACCATGTAGGTAAATATAAAAATGACTATGACTCACTTTGAAACATATAAAATACTTACAAGCGGTGCGTTGACGGCTCCGGATATGGTTTCTGGAGAAATCTCACTTTTACATCTGGAAATATCAAACTAGATTATTATAAAACTGTTAGTTACTTGTAAAAATTTTTTTTCAGTATTGTTGTATTCCAGCAGTTGGATGTAAGATAGCCAGTTCCTCTGTGGTTGAGGAATTCGGGTGTAGCTTGCTTCCATCTATGGCCTTATCATCACTTACCATCAGGTGAGATAATAATAATAATAATTTATTTATTTTCTGTAACAAGTTTTTTTACATTTTACGAATAGTGACCGAAGTCACCTTTTAAGCAAAAATGCCTGTGCCAGGTGACTTCGCTCTTCCATAACTACTAATGAAAAGTTCTATAGGTACTTACAAAAAGTAGAAAATATTATTTAAAAATCATTCAGAATCATACAGAAAGGGAAAAGTAAAATATATTAAAATAAACATAAATATGTGTAGTGTATACAAGTGTGTGTGTGAGAGAGAGAGAGTTTGTGTGTGGGTGTGTGAGTTAGTGTGCGTGTGCGAGTTTGTATGTATGTGTGTGTTTGAGTGTGTGTGTGTGAGAGAGATAGAGTGTTGAGATGAAGGCCAAGAGCCCCATTAAGAATTAAAAATATGATGATGATTAAATCAAGGAACTCACACAGGCGTCGAGGTCTTCTCTTCATCAGTGCGAGCCTTTATCAGAATATTAAAATATTTCCCCTCAGGAATCGTGATTCTTCCATCGGCTGGCAACGCCTTATACTCTCTATCCCCTACGATACGGTACCAAACTTCTGGTGCTGGAAAATGGCAAATTACATGTTAGGTGTTTCTGAGAAAATAAGAATATGGTCATCTTTTAGGCTAAAGCAAGGTCTTAACAATGTCATAATGTTTGTCTCTCTGTCTGTCCGTCATGTCTGGATTTACGTTAGCTAACAATGTCATATTGTCAGTCTGTCTGTCGGTCTGTCAGTGTCTGTTTGTCTGTCGGTCTGTCAGTGTCTGTTTGTCTGTCGGTCTGACAGTGTCTGTTTGTCTGTCGGTCTGTGGCTGTCTGTCGAGGTACTATATATAATACACAAAGGCCTAGAATAATAACTACCTAATAACTAAAGGCGAAGATTTTTCATAAGACCGGCAAACTATCTTAAAGAATCATGAAAAATCTCCTGAATCCGGGAGAACAATTCATTTTCATGTTATTTGTTGTTCACTTACTTTTACAAAATTCTAAAACATGCTTCAATTTCCCCATTATTTAATATGGCAATATGGCGGGCGACAAAGAAGTCAACTAAACGTCGCCTTAGTGACATAGGCAAATAAAATGACATGATGCCTACGGCCCCTTTCTATCATCGCACCGCTCGCCACCGCAGGGAGTTCATCCTCACAAATTGGAACCAAAGTGGTCGCGTACTGCTATGCTATTCTGTAACAAAACTCGCATCTCACTCCGCAAGTCACTTCGATTTCATCTGTCAAAATGTATGAAAATTTGCTTTATATGACAGTTAAATTCGAAGTGACTTGCGAGGTGAGGTGCTAGTTTCCTTACAGAATAGCACAGCTGTACGGTTTCAGAGGTACTTTCTGCCGCGTGCGCTCAGGTTGTGGAATGAGCTCCCTGCAGAGGTTTTCTCGAACGAGTACAGCATGGGGTTCTTCAAAAAAGGCGTGAAAAGGTTTTTACAGGGTCGGCAACGCGCAAGTGATACCCCTGGTGTTGCAAGCGTCCATAGCCTATGGTAACCGCTTACCATCAGGCGGGCCGTATGCTTGATTACTAACAATAAGAAAAATAGACAATTGAAAACTGTTTTGCTTGTTTTGCCTATTTTTAGGGCTCGGTACCCAAAAGGTAAAATTCCGCTACCCGTCCATCCGTCTGTCACCAGACTGTATCTCATGAGCCGTGATAGTTAAACAGTTGAAATTTTCACACATGATGTATTTCTGTTGCCGCTATAACAACAAATACTAATAAACAAAAATGTAAATAATTAAATGCATCACTTCTGATGGACATTATAATTATAGCTCACACACCCATGATGGGTTGACTGTAAATCTCTAATAGAGATAAGCCCTCCCTTGTATACTACTGTAAACATTTATTTTTAAAGAGTTTATAAACAGAAAAATATAAATACTTAAGGGGGGTCGAAACATGTTTTTATTGCTTGTTTTTGCTAGATATTGATAACGGCAACAATTTTGCTATTGTATTTTGATCTGAAACGATTCGGAAACGCTAAAGTTACAACGTTTTTGTATTCTGCTAACTAAACGCAATCGAAACGTAACCGAAACGCATCAGTTTGGTATTCTACTAACAAACACGTAACGCGAACGGTTCGGTTCTATCATTGTTTCGTATTCTGCTAAATATTTAACATTTGTGGCAGCCGAAACGTATCGGTAGTTCTTTGGTTGAAGTGTCAAAAGTTACGGTTTTACAACGGCAATAATTGTGTCACGTTTAATTTCGCAAAATAGAATAAAAGGTACTCTATAACTTAGTTTCTGTGCCTAAAGGATTGCATCAAGTATAATTTGGATAAAAAACCTTGGACGAGTCATCATAATTATCATGAATGTATGATTTTTCCGATATTAATGGAAAATAAAACATTTTCACATTTAGTTATATGTAATATAATTACTATTAAATTTATTTTAAAACTACTTTAACTATTTTTTAAACAAATATAACTACCAAAATCCTTTATACGTATATACCGAATTTTTAACTTTTGACAGTTTCTGTCACCAACCAATATTTAAACCACCCGAGAGCGTTTCGTTAGCGTTCCGGCTTTATAAACAATGTTAGTGGAATACGTTTTTTATAACCCAACCGCATACCGATACCGAGTCGCTGCCGATTCGTTTAGGTAAATAAATATCAGAATCGACCCTCTAATTTTATTTTAAATAATATGATTTACAAAGACTACAAAAAACACGATATACATACCGAATTTCACAACTTTTAAATGTTTATGTCACCTACGTTTCAGTTGTCAAATAGTTGAACCAACCGAGATCGTTTCGTTAGCGTTCCGATTTTATAAGCAATGTTAGTGGAATAGTTTTTTTTTATCAATAGCGCAATAGTAACGAAACCGAAACGCTGCCGATCCGATTAGGTAAATAAATAGCAGAATTGAGGGGCGGGCCAGACCTCGATACATTTGTAAGATTACTGCTTTAGATTGAAATTGCCATTAAAAGGTGTACTCCGAGTTCCTCAACAACAAGCATGTTTGTATTAAATAATCCCACAAGCGTTAGTTACAAAAGGTTATAAACAATATTTATTTAAAAAATACTCACTCGCATGAATTTGTGCGAAAAAAGCACAGAGGAACAAACTTGGTAATAAATATTTTGAGCCCATTATTTATAAGTTAGGTAAGTATTGATACAGGCCGACACTAAAGAAGACTAATCGTGGCCAGTGAATAAACAATTTGCCTCATTAAGATCCCAAAACGTCATAGGCTAATCAAAAACAGATTCGTAACTGCGTTCTAATTTTGTTGGTTAGTCGTTCATATAAAACTGTTCCTAACAATGATATAAATTATACGTAATAATAAACTTCGCGTGGATGTCGGATAACCACAACATGTCGTACGTAGGTTACATGATTTTTTTTTTTTATACAACTAGATGACAAACAAGCTGACGGCCCACCTGATGGTAAGCGGTTACCGCCGCCTATAGACACCTGCAATAACAAGGAAAAATCACTTGATATTGCAGGTGCGTTGTCATCCTGGGGCCTAAGATGAAATGCCGTCCATGCCCAGAAATTACACTGGCTACCTTTCCCTTCAATCCGAAACACAGCGAACTGCCTTCAATCCGAAACACAGCGAACTGTTTCACGGCTGAAATAAGAAAGGCGGTGGTACCTACCCAGGCGACCCTACATACGGGTCTACCACCTAGTACATACGGGTCTACCACCTATTTTACCTTAGTATTTATTTGCCCCTGGTGTCTACAGTACCATTGATTTGTACCATCAATGGTACATGGAAGATCTCTCGCACTTACTTATAGGATGGCTCCGCCAAGTACCTCCTCGATGCCCTGGACAGATTGCAGCGTCGTGCTATCCGTATAATCACGGTCACGAACAATCTCGAGCCTCTGCAATAGCGTCGGGACATTGCGTCGCTCAGCGCCTTCTGGCTATATTACGGAGAGTGCTTTGAACAGGTTTTTGGACCTTATCCCACCTTCCCTCTTCCTACTCAGGAGCACGTGTGCCGGTCTTAGGATTCATCAATTCACTGTCTATTTTCTTTCTTCAGGTAGTTTTATATTAAATCTGCGCGTACAGTCTATCTGCCTTTTCAGCATATCTATTTCTTCTTTTGCGGGTCTGCTGCAATAATAGGCAGATCATAATCATCATCATCATCACCAGCCTATATATTCGTCCCACTGCTGGGCACAGGGCTTCCCACATGGGAGAAACACATGAGAGGCTTGGGCCATAACACCATCACGCTGGCCCAATATGCGTCGGTGGGTCAAAGCGGTTCCAGCAATAACGGGGACCAACGGCTTAACGCGCACAAGAAATGAATAAATAAATAATAAAAAATTTCGTGAAACACAAAAAGTCTGTTCACAAATTATAAATTACTGTAGTCAGCTGATAAGCGTACGATTAAATTAAATTAATCATAAAACAAATTGCAGTCAATGATATGTGTTTCAATATAAATTTAGAATCAGGTTAAACATAAACAATAGTCAGAAAGTTGGCTAAAATTAAGAGAAACTAAATTAATTACAAATTTGTCATTAATCAATTAATTAATACTGTAGTAACATTATTATTTTGTCATTTATTCATATTTTCAATTTTATTCTAAATAGATTAATATACGAAGCACAGAGAGTGCGAATAAGCAATTTTGATAGACCCATCCCGGAATCGACCATGACGAAAGTTGCTTTATTTGTGCTATCGCAACCAGAGAGCTCAAGTCACCACCAAGCTCCTCAATAAAAGCAGATATCGTTTGTGTATATTGTCCTTGATACTACTTTATTTTAATTAAATTATCTTGTAATGAGTTCCGTTTATTTTCCGACAAATCTGAGTTCATACTCTATGTGGTTTTAGATCATCTTCAATGTTTACCTGTTTTGCAGTTGAATCTAGTTATATTTCCGTATAAATTCTACAAATAACATTAAAACCCAATAATAAGGAAACAAAATCATTACTCTAGAACTAAAATATCATAAAAATGCCAAATTATAAAACATTGAAAATAAGAAGCAATTGTGTTTAATTCAATAAAAGGGTAAGTATTTGACAAGAGAATTTATCAACTTTGTTGAACAAATAATTACACAAATTTATTATTCTACTAGATGATAAACAAGCTGATTGCTAAGCCTGCAACCTGCACCTGCAACCTGTATTGCTGAACCTGGTGCTAAGTGGTAACGGCCGCCTGTAAGTAGACACCAGCTTAATAAGGAAAAAATCACTGGGTATTGCAGTTGCGGTGTCATACTGAGGACTACGATGAAATGCTATCCATGCCCAGTAATTTCACTGTTTCACGGGTGAAATAAGAAATGCGGTGGTACCTACCAAGACGACTCTACATACGGGCCTACCACCTTTATTCAAATAGGCTTTTCAAATGGTCAAAAATCACATTTTTTTTATGACTATCACAAACAATATACTAACTAACAAGTCATAGTGTCTGTCCGTCCGTCTCTCTGTCATATCTAAACGTTAACTAGCAGCAATTTTTGGGATAATTTCTGTCCCACATTAGATTTATTACTTGGTAAGTATAAAAAATCCACTTTATAAAAATCTTTTTATATTTAAAATTGCTCATGTAAGTGACTGTATGTATATGTAAACACCGCCTCTGTGGTTTAGTTCCATCCACCTCAGATTTGAGGCCCGGGGTTCGATTCCCGTGAGGGCAGATACTTAAAAAAACATCTTGTTCATTCGATAATCTTATGACATTAATATGATATAATATAACATTGGGTGCATTATTCCATACAAATGTTTTAAATTATCGAATGAATAAGATATATATGATAGTGGCAAACCATTTCTATGAACTAATATAGCCCATGTTTTAATTTATTGTGCTATTTTTGCCACCATTCTGTATAAGAGGAATGCCAATTTGAACTAATTCAAGGAAAATAGGATTTCTTTTAATCGTAGTCATAAATTTTGGTTGTTTTGGTACATTTTAGTAAAAGAGTTGTGCTATTTATCGATATTCGTATCGTTGGGATATATCCCAATTCCCAAGCCTATGAATTTGAAAATACGAATAACCTATAGGTTGATCCAAGTACCTAACCGCTGTAAATTCAGACATGACAGACAGACAGAGACTATGACGTTGCTAGTTAATATATTTTTTGTGATAGTTGTAACAATGTGATTTTCTGACAATTTAAAAGTGCTTCTTTCTGGCCTATTTAAGAAAAATATTTTTTCTTTCTTTTCTTTCCTTCTTTCAGTAGGTCAGATGCTGGTTACCTGGATTGTAAAAAGTTCGATCCCTGCCCCAGGCAGGACGTGACTTTTTTGAATTTACATTTAATTCTAAGTAGGTACATGTTTTTCTAATATTTATGATGGTACCAATTACAATTAATCCCGCCTGGAACATACATTTTTTTAATGTTTTCTATCTGTATTTGCAATTGTTACAATAAAGTAGGCGTTTAAACGCATCAAAAACATTAAAATGTGATTTTTGATGGTTTTATAGGAAATTAATAATATGAATAAAAAAACAAAATTAAAAAAATTAAGTAACCCCCGGCGTTATTAATC
Organism: Nymphula nitidulata; assembly: GCA_947347705.1. Lineage (NCBI taxonomy): Eukaryota > Metazoa > Arthropoda > Insecta > Lepidoptera > Crambidae > Nymphula > Nymphula nitidulata. The sequence continues at coordinate 3,462,963 of OX374646.1, forward strand.
ATGTATCTAACACCATCTTATTGAGACTATTCATAAGAGCTCAAACACGCTATATCTGCTGTATGTTTCTGAAGAATTAAGCATTTCGCAGACTTTTTGATGGTATTGGATCAGCTCAAGGATAGTATGTCATGGGAATGTCACTGAAGTGACAGTACACCAAATTTCAAATCATTCGGATCTGTAAAAGTTAGTGAACCCCTATGATAATGTAGAAAATGAGCTCATAGTCATCAAACGCCTGAACTGATCTTCATAAATTATAGCTAAGAACCATCGTAGTCACATCAGCTTTCAAACAAAAAAAACCGAATCAAAATCGGTCCATTCGTTTAGGCGCTACGATGCCACTGACAGACACACAGATACACAGATAGACACGTCAAACTTATAACACTCCTCTTTTTTCGTCGGGGGTTAAAAACAGAGATTAACAATAAAACATTTTAAATAAGTTGGACAAATTACATATTATTTCGTAATTCCATTTTATTTTAATCACCAACACATAAACTATCTCTTTTATATAATTGAACTAGCGACCCGCCCCGTCTTTGCACGGGTGCAATGCTTATTATACATATAAACCTTCCTTAAGAATCACTCTATCTATTAAAAAAAACGGCATCAAAATCCGTTGCGTAGTTTTAAAGATCTAAGCATACATAGGGACAGACAGACGGCGGATAGCGACTTTGTTTTATACTATGTAGTGATGTGTAACATAAAATCCTGTTAAATTCTTGATACTATGTGTAAGATTTAGAATTTTTAAGAGTAAAATATCGAATTGACTCGAATATTCAGTTGAGATCCATTCGAGCGTCTACCATACAAAGCTTCACCACCAGCTTACGACCCAGTGTTGGGCATAGGCCTTTCTACATGGGAGAAACACACAAGAAGTTCTGTCCTAATGAGGATTGGTGAGTTAAAGTGGTTGCAAGAACAACCGGGGCCAACGGCTTAACGTGCACCAAGAAGCACAGAAGAGGTCGAGATCACAAATGTGACTGACCCATCCGGGATCGACCATGGCGAAAGTTGCCTTGTTTTCGTAATCGAAACCAAAGCGCTCAAACCACAACGCCACTGAGCTCCTACAATATAAAGCCTGATTCCATCTAATTCTCTAAGGGCTGATTTTTCAATCCCCAGATAAAATATATCCAGAGAATAATTTTGACAAGTTGACAGTTAATCTATAGAAAATCTGTCAAAATGTCAAAATTATTCTCTAGATAAAAATTATCTGAGGATTGAAAAATCGGCCCTAAGTAACTTAGATAAGTCAATCAATCAAATACTCTATATTGCACATCAGGACTCATACATAATAAATAAACAATGAAAAATAAACAAGTCAATACAAATGGCGCCTTATTGCTAAGCTGCAATCTCTTCCAGGCCACCAGGATATACTACAGAAGCAAAATAGGCGCCTCATAATCGCAGTCCGCTGTAAGGCGAATCGGATAAATTAAGACATCAAATGCGTTTTCTTGTTATTGCAGGTGTCTATAGCCGGCGGTAACCGCTTACCACCAGGTGGACCATCAGCTTGCTTGTCATCTAGTTTTATATTTAAAAAAAACATCGGATATATCGATAGAAAAGACGAGTAATGGAACATCACTACCTCCCACAGCCAGGAGCCTCTCCACAATTTCCTCAAAGTAACGTTGCATTTGGTAAAATTCCTTTTAATGAATACTCTAACTTGTAATTATATTTTATTAACCTTTTACGTGTTTTTTTATATAATATCGTGGGTGTGTACAACGGATATACCAGGTATGTGCTATTATAATTTACGAACGACCTAATTAGGCGGCGGTAACCACTTACCATCAGGTGGGCCGTCAGCTTGTTTGTCGTCTAGATGTATAAAAATAAAAAAAAAATACTGGGCATAGACGGCATTTCATCTTAGGCCTTAGGATGACAACGCACCTGCAATATCGAGTGACTTTTCCGTGGTATCGCAGCCCCCTTATTCAGAAACTGTCGGATCACAGATTCGATTTGAAAAGTCAAATGCCGTCACGCTTTGACGCACCGTGACAAAAAGTGACGATTCTGAAATTCGATTACCGATAGTTGTGAATAAAGGGGCTGGTGTCTATAGGCGGCTGGAACCGCTTACCACCAGGTGGGCCGTCAGCTTCTATGTCATGTACTGTATGACGTATCTCCTCATTAATTTATATTAGGTTATCATAATTACGTAACAGAAACTCGTTATTATTGATTATTAAGACATCTTTTATTTGTGTCTATTTTAATATTATAGCACTCTGTATGAGTGTGACGCACCTCCCCGTTAATTGTTTTTTCATCCCCCCATCTCGGAAAGAATATTTTTGCTCTTCGATATCTGAGTGTAAAAGTGTTTTTTATCCGATAGACGATAAAGTAAAATTGAATTTAGAACATCGTGTGCTGTAAGTTTGTGAATCCAAAACATCATTAAACCTCTTTTACTTCTACCTCCATGGTGCCGAATTTATCATATAACCTTTTTGAACTTGTTAAAAACTCAGACTCGGCACCTTCTTGGTGTACTTACTTTTTGATTCATTTGCTTTGCGCGCGCTATTTTCTTTTCGCGACACATTTGCCATAGGTTTAAAACAAGAAATTTTAAAAACAAGTAAAGAATGCGTGATTCTAGCAACGATGAAGTTTATTTGACGCCAACAGAATTGACTGAAACTGTTAATAATGCGCAAATGTTTTTTTTTTGCATTTTGTCATTTCCTCGTTGAGCTGGGATGAAAAGTTACGTGTTGCACTCGAGGCAAAGATTTTTCACCTCGTGCTCTTTTGATTCCCTCGCTAACGCTCAGGATTCTAATTTTAGAATCCTTCGCTTGCTCGGCCATCAAAATTGAGCACGCGGTTAAAAAGCAACTTTGCACTCTTGTTTAACAAATAACTATTATACAACTAGATGACAAACAAGCTGACGGCCTCCGCTTAAAGAACTTCAATTAGTGGTGAAATAAACGTAAGAAAAGTAGAAAGCGGTGAAGATATTGGTAGATTACACCTAGTGCTCCGGTGGCGTAGCGGTTATCGCGTCTGGCCAGACCCCAGGAGACGCAAGTTCGATTCCCGCCTGGAGCATACAATTTTTTCATCGTTTTCTTTCTTTATTTGAATTTCTTACAATGAAGGAGGCGTTATAAACGCACAAAAATCAAACATGCAAATGTGAATATATAAATAGCTGAATTTTTATCATCTCTTTAATAGCAGTTAAATAAGTATTAAGATTGTAAAAAGTTCTTTTTCCTTTTCAGTCTCCGTCAAAAACGATCCTGCCATGAACAAAGACGAATTTTACATAAGTAAATATCATTATAATATTATTAAGTGAAGCGAAAACTTTGTACCTACCCCTTTTTACGAAAAATTGCGCGAAAGGAGAGTACGAAATTCACACACTTATACCTAGTTTATATAGAGAAGGAGTGCAGAGTGCTTATATATTTTTAAAATTGTGCATAAAAAAATACATTAAACCAATAATAAAAACATAACAAACACTACTCTACACATAATAGTTAATCTATTCTATTGCTCAGACAATAACTAAATGAAAGTTCTGAGTAAGTAATATTGTTTGTTATTTGTCTATAGCAGTGGTGCCCAACTAGTAGCTCGCGGGCACCTGGTAGCTCGCGGCCTGTTGTCTAGGCGCCTGCGAACAATATTGGTGAAATAAATTAAATACTTAATAACTAAATAATTACACTGTATGATATAAGTCGTTCTGTTTGCAAATGTTTGAAATATGTAATAAATAAATAGTGGAGTAATAATTGTATATTGAATATTCCTTTATATGCGTGGTGTACCGGAATTTTCAAAATAGCCCTTGCAGCAATACCAGCTATGCGGTTCTCTTATGTCAGCAGCCATGGATTCGTGGCTGTCGGCAGCGCTGTCATACCTTTTGGCGTTTGTTTGACAACCGTTGCCGACACCAGCGTTCCGACGTCGAGCACGGCGTGAACCGGAACTAAAAAGTGGTTGATTTTTATATCTTTAAGTAAAAAATCAATCAAATATTGAATGAAGTCCTAGCGATACAATTTTAACACAACAAAAAAGAAATTTTTAAACTGTAAGAAAGTAAAAATTAAACTGTGAGAATATTGACGGGCGCTACATTTTCATTGGAGCTTAAGATGAGCCTCAGTCCTCACCGTGAGCGGTGCGTTCCTGCTGCAATTAACTGAAAACTCTAATCTAGTGTTGTTGCGATAGCGATAGTCTATCGATAGTATCGTGATACTATCGTGACCTCGAAAATCAGTTATACTATCGATAGTCCTATCGAAAATATCGACCCTTGACAATATTATCGATACTATCGATAGTATCGATTGATAAAAATAAGTGATACTATTGCTAAATATCAATAATATCGATACTATCGATAGTATCAGTACAAACACTATCGATAGTTTCGATAATATCGACACTATCGATAGGATTCGGGTCGATGGTATCGATAGTATCGATAGTTTTGCTCTATCGATAGTCAAACATTTTACGATACTATTGCAAGCTCAAAAAACGTAATATTATAGATGATTATTAACACAGTTTACCAATACATTCGCGGTTCATTCATGAACTCGTTGCTGTACAATCCCTTGCCACACGCTTCCATGCAACATTAGGATACAACATTTCACACTAAGAAAGTATTTATAATCAAGGAAATTATAAACTACGTATCAGGATCGATTAGTGTTCAAAAACGCGGTGCAATAGATGTATATCTGTATATTTGTGTCACTATGTTACCAACTAGGTTTCGTTTTATTTGCAGTCGATAGTATCGAAAATACCTCGATAGTTACTAAAACAAAACTATCGATACGCGTCGATAGATCATAGATAGTATGATAGTATCGACTTTATTGGCGCGATACTATCGATAGAATCGATAGTATTGAGAAAGTTCAGTAGTATTGCAGCATCTCGATATTTTCGATAGAACTATCGTTAGTATGACTGATTTCGAGGTCAACTTAGGGATGATCGATATTCATCGATGTTGAATAAACATCGATGTTTAACTGGAAAACATCGATGTTTTTACATCGATTGATTGACGTCGATATTATCGACACATCGATGTTTTAAGAATAAAATATCGAAACGTCAACCAGGTACTTGCTTCAACTAAATGTTGGATAGTCATTGGCCCTAATTCTGGTGAACACATGCCAAGTCTAAATTTAAGTTCAGTGCATTTCTTTCTATCAAAAGGAATACGAAAAGGATAGCTGTCATATAATTTGACATTTAGAAATGTGCGTTCAATTTTCGACCTTATTGAACGTGATAAAATGCAGTGTTTAGGAGGCACCTCCGTACATGCCGTCTAAAATTGTCTATGGTTTCTATGCAATTTATCTAAATTTAAGTGACAGCTCTAAACAGATTCTTGCTATCTTTTTTCTATTTCTTATTGCGAGAAAGAGATATACTGTTCTTAAATTTAGAATCAAAGTGTGTTCCCAGAATTAGGCCCAATTATCAGATGACTATCAAGTTCAACTATTTTCCACTAGATGACACTGGAAAAACCTATCAAAGTTAATTTTTTTACAAAGTGTGCCTAAAAAAACTGTAATTAATATACTAAATATAATTTACTTAATTTTTTTCGTAAACTTTTGTGATTGCAATAATAATAATAAACACATTTCATAAATATAATAGACAGTTTGATTTGTTACCGAAAAACATCGATGTTTTAGAAGTATCGATGTATTTCAATTGATATTTATCGTACATCGATACTATTGATTCGATGTTAACATCGATGTCAACATCGATGTTTTTCTAATATCGATCATCCCTGTCAACTATCGCTATAGAAACTATCGCTATCGCAACAACACGTAAGGGCGGCCTTAGATTAGAGTCTAATCTAAGGCCGCCCTTACTCCGCTCGTAATAGAGGCGGTTTTAAATAAAATCACTGTTTGCCGAAAGAAGACAAGTTTATTGTTGGCTTTGAAAGCGTATACATATTGTCGGCAATACTAAACAGCGTGAGTCAGAAAACGTCCAAAAAGATGCAAAGCCATCTCTTATCCTAATAAGGTGGTAAACTACAAACAATATGTTATTTACGTGACAATATAAATATTTGCTTTAATGATAAAGATACAAGATTAGACACCGGTTTTTATTCGGATTTGAAGTAAAATTCTTTTCATACAGAAAATTTTAAAAAATAAGTTGTGAAATTCAACCTAGATTTATTACCAAATATTTTCTCTAGTCATCATCATTGATAATAATATTCATACACTCACACCTATTATCTAGCCCAAAGTAACCATTAAGAGCTTGTGCTATTATAGATATAAATAAGAGAAAATAAACAAAAATCAAAATCACTTTTATTGCAAATACAGGTGTGTACATAGATGTTAGACATTTTTATATAGAGCTTTTCTGTATTTTGCCACAAGGCATGCAAAAATTAGTTAATATTATTAATATGTCATTTTTATTATCAAATTCAGACAAGAAGAATTAAAATTAGGTACAAATCACATTAAATTCTAATATTCTATTACATTTTATCGTCAATAATTTCTCTAATACTGTAATAAGCCTTACTTTTATAATAATTCTCTAAGTTCTCTGTGTCGAAATATATCAATGGAATTAATTTGTCTTATAACTAAAGGTATTTTGTTATATATTTTTTGTGCCATACTAAGCACACTATTATTCATTAGCTAAGTCTTGCTAGGTGGAAAACAAAGATTATTGCAACGTCTAATGCTTTCAAATGTTTTGTATAAATTTAAATTAGTCACAAATATACCTATTTCATAGTTTTAAAGATATGACATGTGGTTTACAGCAGTCAGTTGGTTGTAATTTACAAATAGCCCGTATACACTTTTTCGTGTTGTCCAAACTCCTTATGTGTTTCTCCAATGTAGGAAGGCCTGTGCCCAGCAGTGGTACGTATAATAGGCTGATAATGATGAATATACTTTGCATATTGCTGCTCTATATTGAGCGAGCCCGCGCTTCTTGGCGGCTTGACTGCGAATAGATCGATCTTTTTGATGGTGGCTTGGGGCATTTAATGGCAAATAAACAAGTTAGTATGCATACTTATTTATTTATGTACATACCAACACAAAATGCTATACCTAGTCTTGCCATAAATTCAAAAACAAACAAAAAATATATTTTCTATTGCATATAAAATTTATTATTTTTACAGCGTGTTAGTTTAATACATAAATATGAAAAAACTTAAAATATAAAAAGCTTATTCGAAGTGGTCTCCATTGGCTGCAATACAGTCCTTTAAACGTTGAGGCCAGTTATCAATAGAATCACTAACTCTTTGCATGGGAAAATTCTTCACTGCCAATCGTACGGATTGTTTTAGGGACCTCAAATTATCATGGCGTTTAGAGCAAGCCGTACTCTCTAAAACTGACCATAAACCATAATCCAGCGGATTAAGATCGGGACTAGACGACGATGGGCTCATCAAAATTTGTTAATTTGAGCTCCTCTGTGCTTAGTCGTGTACGTTAAGCCGTCTTGGTCCGGCTGTCAGTAACCCACCAACACGCATTGGACCAGCGTGGTGGTGTTATGGCCCAAACTCCTCATGTGTTTCTCCCATGTAGGAAAGTGTGTGCCCAGCAGTGGGACGTATATGGGTTGGTGATGATGACGAGGCATGTATTAGTCATTCCATTTATTATTGTGTTATGACTTGCAGGGTACGGCGTAGGTATATCTATAAGCCGGCATATAACTGATTTGATTTATATACCTACTGGGTTACTTTTTAAGCATGAACGAAGTTCTCTCAGTCTCACCCATGAATTCGAAAAGCTAAGAGATTAACTGTTAAATAACTACAAAGACATCAGCTGTTCCATTTACTTTGGTCGAGAGGGTAATGAACTTTGTTTGAAACAGCTGATTTTTAATCGTGATTTCACAATTTGGTCTCATAGTGAAAGTATTTCATATTCACGTTCACGAGTGAGACTCATAAGTATGAAAACTTGGTGAAAATTTCGTTCATGCTTAGATAAATGAATGAAATATATCAGATTTTTATTCCAGGTGTGATTGCACTTACGACTGTCGGGACTATCGCAAGCCTTGTGCTAGGGCTGGTGTTAGTATACTTCGTGTGTCGGTACTTACGACGACAGTCACAAACGTCACATCAACCACAGCCATCGCTGGAGCTGCCCGAAGATGTTCCGCTCGAGCCCATAAACCACAGCTTAGAAAATGTTTATGATTACGTCTATGACTGGCGTATAAATAATTAACTAACATAGAATAATGAGTCCACCATGAGTTGCCACAGTTGCTTCAACATATTCAACTACACTAGAGATTATTACTGGCTCTTAACTCACGTCGAAGTCAGGCGACGCGAGGTTCGACGAGAAGCGAGGCTAGACAACACGAGGTGACGCGAGGAAGGATCCATCTACGCTCCGACCTTTGTCCAGTTCTCTCTGTGTTGCCAGCATAATGGACAAGTGCCTCAACTTTTTGTGTCTGTGTAGTATGCATTTTGTTACTTTTACACATTTATAATTAAAAAGCGTTGGAGAAAAAGTAATACTGAGTTCTTTTTTGCTTTTGGTTCCTCTACTGACACTTATTTACTTCCGATTTTTCGTATCCATAAAATTGGTTCTGCTTGATATAACTCGACAAAATTACTAAATTTTCCTGGCTTTACTCATTCGGGGATAAAATTTGACAAAGTCTGTACAAAGTCTGCTGGCATACTGTTTAAACGCGAGAATAACCCCTAGCACGATTGAGGGGGACATTCTCGAGTCAAAAAGGCGCGAGGTGGCGTGCAACTTGCAACCCGAAACTCCAGTCTGAGAGTAGACGAGACGAAGCGAGCTGAGGCGAGGCGCGGCGAGGTGGCTTTATTACATTCTCGTGGTCGCGCTTCTTCGCTTACCTAAGGCGCGAGGTACGAGTCGCAACTTGCAACCCGAATACCGGCTCCAGCCCCCTTATTCTCAACTGTCGGATCACGGATTCGATTCGACAAGTCACATGCCGTCTCGCTTTGACGCAGCGCGATAAAAAGTGACAGGCATAGAGTTTCCGAAATTCAGATTCTTTCCGACAGTTGAGAATAAGGGGGCAGTCCGAGATTAGACGAGACGAGGCGAGGTGACGCGAGGGCTTTAGAACCTTCACGTGGTTGCGCCTCGCTTAGCCGGCCAATTTTATCCAGTGAGTGGGGAAATCATTTTGGCTTACATTCGCTTGCATCGCGTTGCAGTTTTGACGACCTACCAAGAAGGTTGTATGTTGCGTGTCACCTACTATTTTACTTTTGATTATTCTTTTGTTTTTGGAGTCTTCTATTTTTTCCCCGAGAGTAAACGATGCAGAACGTTAGTGTTTCTATAATAATAAGTAAGCTTCGAGTCGCATCAATTCTGCAAATATAATTAATATTATCCCATGTTGTATTCCCGGGCAGGAATGTGGGATAACCAGCGCCCACACAGTAATAACCAATACCAACGGCTAAGCGTGCCTTCCAAACCACGGAGGAGCTTAAGATTGCAAATTTTGACTGACCCACCTCAGATCAACCATGACGAAAGTTGCTTTGATTTCGTAATCGAGACCAGAGCGCTCAAGCCATTACGAGCTCCTCACCCTATGCATACCACTCCTAAAATATTTTATTTTCAGTTCCAGTCCTGGCCCTTGTGACCACCGGGTCCGTGGCAAGCATTTCCCTGACAGTGGTGTTAGTCTACTTCGGATGTCGGTACTTACGACGACGATCAAAGAAATTGGAAGCGCCACGAGAGGACCTTGAACAAAACATTTATAGCATTCCGGTGAACAGGAATTTGAGTAGTAATTATGTGTACTATTACTCTTATGTGAGACCAAACTGTTAAATAGTCAGTGACTGTAAACACTGCAATTAAAAAAAATATTTAAGCAGTCGCGGAAGGTGTATAGCACCCCAAAGTTACCAGAAATAAAATACCATATATAAATTCAAAATGAGGCTTTTATTGATCGTATTTTTGGAGTTACATATCGTCGGGATAGTGCAAATTCGCGAATCTACCAAACGTAAAAGCCGCGTATCTGCAATAGATCCAGTTTTACAGGGGAAGGTTAAAACTTAAAAACTTTTTAATTACAACGAATTTTAAGCTCATTTTTACACAGAGAGTAATTAATGATGTTTTCTATCTCTTGTTAGGAAAATATAATAAAAAGCGGTGGCAGCCAATCAAGATTTTGCGTGAATTACCCGCGACAACTTAAATGGGCTACATTTGTCAGATACGCGGAATTATCTAATGCTAGCTACGCGGAGTTGCACTATCCCCGTGACTTTCCCCGACGATATTAGTCAATTATTTAACTCTTTTTAAAAAAAAAACATAGTGTTACGGGCTAGGTGTGACTAAAATGCCAATTCAATTGACAGATAACGTTTATTTAAAACAAAGTGACATTTAAAAGATAAACACTAATTAAACTAGAATGTTCCCTAAGGAATAACATGCTGTCTAACTACTTTCTCGAAGTTTCTTTGTCTGTTCTTGTGTAGTATATCTTTTCGCGACCGTTCCAGAAGGTTATTCTTCTTTTCTTGTCTAGCATTAGCTCTATCACACTCTCTCTTATGGGTCCTGAAAACGCCTGAAAAGGGGTTTCTGGCAATAGTGGCATCAGATTAGTTGGCTTCTAAAACAGTCTGAAAACATGTTTCAGACGCCTGGACACGGTGGTAACTAGGTCAAATTTATATTATTTTTTAAGTGATAGAGCTCCCTCTAGATCGGACTGAAAACGCATTACAGGCAGTTGAAAACGTCTTTCAGTGCGAGAAAAGTAACTTCAAAGTTGCACAAGGCCATAACGCTAGGTACACCGCCGTAATAGTAATTACAATAATATTTGTAATAGCAACAATAAAAAATACTTGGTATCACATCAGTTATGGCAGAGAGCAAGCATGTGATCATTGCACATGTTCACTTGGCACTTGAAGCATATATCTCGTGAATATTGTTGCGCCGAGCCAAAGAGGGATAACGCCGATAAAGGTATTCCATTCATTTGGTTTCATTCCCGCGAATATTTGCCTACAGGTTGGTGCCGTCAATACGACAATAAATTAAAACATGGGCTATATTAGTTCTTAGAAATAGCTTGCCACTTTCAAAAACATATTATTCATTAGATGATTTCATGTTATTTCTATGAAATAATGCACCAAATGTTTTATTATTTCAAACAAATGTCATGAAATTAACAAATGAATGATATGTTTTTGAAAGCGGCAAACCGTTTCTATGAAGTAATATAGCCCATGTTTCAATTTATTGTCGTATTGACGTGCCGACACTCTGTATATTAATTTCGAATTTCCAGTGGCCGAGGCAATGAGGTCGTTAATCTTTAAAATATATAAAACCCATGCACTCATGCACCCATTGTCGCCGTTTTCCTCGTCTGTGGTTTTTATATTTAGATCTTCATCAGAATTCCTTCAAGTGGCAGAAACAAAATATTTCAGTAGGTATTTTCTATTTAAAAGCAAATCTAAAGTCTAACTTAAGTTTTAAACCAATTTTAGGACAGCTGCTCCTTTTACTTCATATTTCTATCTTTTAACGTACCTAATACCTGCAAAGCTAAAATTAAAATTGCACGAAAATGTGAACTGGTAAAAATTCCAGCAATGAGAAGCTGAACTGTCGAGTTTACTGCCTCTGTGTTGAGACCACCAATAGTCTACCACAGACCTAGCAACCTTGTACCCTACAAGGTTCAATTACCGTGGGAGCAGATATGATCGGCCCTGTTGGTGGTAGGACTTTTCCTAAGCCCGCCTGGCTTAATGCCACCATTATACGGCATTGTGTTCAGTCTGCTGAAGCTATGATAGTTTGTTGCTCTGCGGTTGAGGAACCCGGATGTTGCTCCCTTCCAGCTTCGGCCTCATCATCATTAAGGTACCGTCAGGAGAGATGAAGGCCAAGAGCTAATACTCCGATAAGAATAATAAAAAATACATAAATCTCAGTAGGTTAGGAATGATCTGAGTTTTATAGTTAACGTAATTTTGATAGAAAAACTTATTTCTATGATCTATTTATTACCACTAAAATCTACCGCTAGAGTGGCGTGAATGTGGCTTGCGGTAATTTAGTTCCAGCAGCTTAGGAGTGGAAAAGAAGACGAAGATCGAAGTTGCTTTCGCATTACAATTTGTCATGTCGGTATGGATGGGGCGGTTTTTTGTCGTCGACGTCGATAAAATATCACAAAGGGTACATCATCATCATCACCAGTCTATATACGTCCCACTGCTGGGCACAGGCCTTACTACATGGGAGAATGAGGAACTAGGGCCATAACACCACCATGCTGGTTCAATGCGGGTTGGTCTAAAGTGGTTGTCGTAAAAACCGGGGCCAACGGCTTAACGTGCCTGCCGAAGCACGGAGGAGCAAGAGATAACAAACTTTGATTGACCCACCCCAGGATCGACCATAGCGAAAGTTGCTTCCTTTTTCGTACCGAAACCAGAGCGCTCAAACCAAAACGCCACTGAGCTCCTCGGTGGCGCATTAGTACAATATGATAATACATAAAACAATGGATTTGTGCAAAGACACTGCTTGTTTCTCATGAAATCTCTACCAAGGATAACGATAGGAATACAGGAAAATAAAAGATGTAGGTAGACTTTAAAGAATGAAGTCGGATTAGGGTATCCTTTACAGCCTCCACACAAGACGGGACCGACACCGGTCAACTGCTGACATCAGTAGAAATTTCTTTTCATAATGTGATGTTTACATGCCAAGGTATCTAGCCCTCTACACGTTGGCCCAACGTGCTGGCCATGCCCCTTGGCTCAACATGTAGGAGGCTACTTGGCGAGTTTTTGTAGTCCAGGCCCAAAATGAACAGTGGCCATTTTGGAATCCGATGCGTTGGGCAAACGCACTGGCTCGACCCCTTGGCCCAAGGTGGACCACCGGCCTCGTATTTCTATTGAAAGGCGTCATTAGCTTTGCTTGAGTATAAACCTGTATGAGAGATTATGCGATTTTTGCCAGTTTTATGGATTAGGGTCAATTACTCAAGAGGTTTTTTAGAAAGGGCATGCTCTGGTTCTTTGAACGACTTGCAAGGATAAGTATCTAAACTGTTGAAGTGAAATTCATTTCCTAGGCGGAACCGGACCCTCGACCTTTCATAGTTTGGGTGACTGCTCTCACCACTAAGTTACCAATGTCTTGAGATTTTGAAATTTTGATTTTACAAACTGAACTTTTTGGTTGTTTTTTTATACAAAATGTGTGTTCCGTTGGCCCATTTGGTGGTAAGTGGTAACCGCCGCCGTCGCACCTGCAATAGTAAGGAAAAAATAACTTGGTATTGCAGGTGCGTTGTCATCCTGATGCCTAAGATGAAATGCCTTGCATGCCCAGTAATTACGCTGGCTACCTTTCCCTTCAATCCGAAACACGGCGAACTCTTTCATGGTTGAAATAGGAAAGGCGGTGGTACGACTACTACATACGGGCCTACCACCCAATAAAAAGTTTTAACTCTTATAATAGTTTATGTTGAAAAACCTTAAGTTCTGCTATCGACATTGCGGGTTATCGATAGTATGCGAGACACGTTTGCACATCCCTAACTCTATATCGCGTCTGGCTCTTCTAAACTAGTCATATTTATGTTTATTATTATTGTCCTCAATGAACAACCAACCAATTTGATTGCGTCAGTAATGTATATTTTAAACTATTTATTGGTGATTTTTTATTTGTTTCTCCCACATTTTCTACGAGTGGTTTCGTCAGGTATGTTTTTTTGTATTAATAGCGATAGTATTGTACTTATGAAAGAATAATTCTGTTTAAATTGGTAAGATAAGATAAGATAATTATTTATTCACTGAAAACATGGTATTACAAGATATTATCGAATATATTTACGTGCACATGTTTTGCTACTATGAATAGCATGCAAATCATAAAATATATTTAAAAATCTTACAAAATAGCATATAACAGATGTCAAATCAAATTTAATTACAATTCATTCATCTGGTTTTCATTAATTACCTTCCCTGCCATCTTACAGGGTAAGAATCTGACTCATATATCAATATTTACTTCTAAAAGTGTCTTTATTAAATTTTGGAACAACTTTTATATAATAATCAGGTGTAAAGCTTTTCGAAGGCAAATGGCAAAATGCTATGCGATTCTCTAAAGTCAACAGCCTTGAATTTGAATTTCAATTTCTTCTTTGATGGCTTTCTGCTATAATTTAGCCAGTGTCAAGTTTCTGTCAGCCTTGAATTAGTGGCTGTCGGCAGCGCTGTCATACCTTTTGGCGTTTGTTTGACAACCATTTGACAACTATTGGCTACACCAGCGTTCCGACGACGAGCACGGCGTGAGCCGGAACTAATGAGTTGTTTATTTTTATATCTTTATGTAAAATCAATCCAATATTGAATGAAGTCATTGCGCTACAACTTTTTAAACACAAGCAAAACGAAGTCAAAAAATATCGATTGTACTTCATGTCGTATATCCCAAACAGCGACAATTATACGCAGCCATGACATCGACGTAGAGATAAGTGAATACGCTTACGCGCAGCGCCGTGCTCAAACATCAAAATCAATGGCGGTTCGTCGTCTTGTCAGACGTCAACCTCGATGTCGAATGTTTCTGCTTGTGAATCACACTGCTGGTGACCCTGAGTACGACTTGTCATAAAAAAATAGAAATTGTTGAGAAAAATCTGCTGTTTCGTACTAAAGTGTGCTGACGTTCACCCATCTAGCTTTGACCTTAGAAAGTTATCACTAAAAATTGAGAAAAAAAATCTATGACAACAAAAATTAAAACCGACTTCAAAACACCAAAAAGGTTAAAATAGTTAAATTTGAATAGATACTTGATTTTTCTCGAGGAACCAGGAAGAAATTTTAATTTGATTTAAAATTTTACCTCAATTATGTTTGATTTTGTGCGCTTATAACCAGCGTTGCCAATCTGTGGGGAATTCCCCAAACTGCGGGGATTTTCAGTTCGATTGGGTAATTTGAGGGGAGAGCGTTTATGTGGGGAAAATGCGGGGAATTAAGACATTTACGCTAGAACTGAACTTAGAAGTAATAAAAGTAGTATTAGAAGTAAGTATAATTTATAAATTATGTAAGAATTTTAATTACCTTGATTATTTAAGCACCTTTTGGGCCGGCAAGGTGGAGGCGGATAGTGCAATGGGTAAATTGCCGTGCTTTGTATAAAAAAAAATCAAGCAATTTCACCGGCAGGAAGGTTTTACATTTTATTTTATGGCAACATTTATGTCCATCAAACTTAGACAGAATATCGCAGAGAACTTTCTCAAACGCATCTGTCGTAAGAAAATTTTGCGTTTTCAAATTCAAAAAATTCAAATTCAAATTTTTTTATTTGCCATAAAACACAATCGCCTGCACAATGAAGAAAGGAGAAAGAAGAAAGGATTAAAATTTGATCCTTCGAATGATATGTTGACAAAGCAAAGGCATAATAAAGAGCTGCAATAAATACCTTGATGAAAATAATTAAATACTTAATAAGTATATGTAATAAATATATTTGATTTATAGAAACAGTACTTTTATTTCTTTCCTGAAAATTTGTGGGGAAAATGTGGGGAATATTGATATTTTTCCCCCCAAAATTGGGGATTTTCAGTTAGGTTTTTGGGTAATCGAGACCGTGGAAGTTGGCAACGCTGCTTATAACGCCTGCTTACTGTAACAATTACTAATAAAGAAAGAAAACGTTGAAAAAATTATATGCTCCGGACTATTAGTAATTGTTAAATATTATTATCACATTAAAACCACAATTGCACAATAAAGACTTATGATTATAATGTTTTGTACCCCTGACAGATGTTTCACAATGGTACTACTATGTTGACATTGACAGCCGTCAACAGTCATATATCCCACTAAACCATGACGACGTCATCACTCTTTTTGAATACGAAGAATGTTATTTACTATTCACGAGTGGAGAACGAATCACCCATGTAACGTAAGTATCATTTTTTGTAGAATTATGTGCCCTTTTACACATAATTATAATAAATAAGTAATCTATAATAAAACCATTTTCTATTCTTTGACATAAGTAGTTTTTTTCCTCTATTGAACTATACAAACAGGTTGTATATCCTTACACTCCTCCTCGATTTATAATGTGGAGTGTACTTAAAAACTTAACATAAATACACAAGACACGAAACATTCTAAATCGCTTAATATACAGGACCTAGTATAATACAATAAACACAAAAAAACATAACACACTCCTTACTAAGTACCTCCTGCATCATAATAATTGTCAAATGAAATACTATAAACAAATTAGGTAACAATTCTAATAAAATAATTTCTTAAATTTACAAATTTTCCAACACATAGAGATTTTGTTAATATATCTGCCAAATTATCATTACTACTGACATATTGCACACAATTTTCATTTCTCTTTACTAAATCTTTGATAAAATGGTATCTTATATCGATGTGTTTGGTTCTACGACTATTTTCACTGCTTTTGGATATACATATTGCACCTCTGTTATCAACTAATAATTCAGGCGTTAAATTTATCCCAAAATCCAAAGCTATGCCTTTCAAATTAGCTGCCTCACATGCTGCCATTGCTGCGGCAATGTATTCCGCTTCTGCGGTAGAAAGCGCTACACAACTTTGCTTGCGCGAATACCAACCTACTACATTCTTATTAAACAAAACTATACAACCACTTACGCTTTTGCGATCCGTTCTATCTCCTGCCCAATCTGCGTCTGAATAAACTTCAATTACGTTTCTTTCGTCTTTATTTTTCTTGTAAATTAAGCTGTAATTTTTTGTTTCTTTCAAATATCTAACAACTCTCTTAGCATGTTTCCAACATTCTTCATTAGGTTTATCTAGAAACTGTGACAAGTAAGACACTGCAAAACTTATGTCTGGTCTTGTAACTGTCGCTATATACATTAAGCTTCCAATAAGTGCACGATATGGTGCATTAATGATTTGGTCTGTTACTTCAATGTGTAAACCTTTTTCCATTGGTGTTTTTGTACCATTACACTCGGACATTCCAAATTCTTCTAAAATTTTTCCTATCTGTTTTGATTGGCATATTTTCATTTCATTATGACTAAATTCTATCTCCATACCTAAAAACTTTTTGATAAATCCTAAGTCTTTTGCTTTAAATTCTTCAAATAAATACTTCTTTACATTATCAACAGCTATTCTATCTCCCATTAACAAGATATCGTCCATGAATACTACGAGATTTACGTTTTCACCATTATACAAACAACAGTCATGTTCAGATCTTTTCATTCCTTTTTTAATTAAGAAATCATTAAATCTGTCATTCCAACATTTAGGACTTTCTTTTAAGCCGTAAAGACTTCTTCTTAACCTTAAAACTTTATTCTTGTCTAGCTCTACCCCTTCTGGTTTCTTAATATAAACCTCATTCTCTAACATTCCATTTAAAAATGCTGTGGGTATGTCCAACTGGTGAATTGGTATCTACATCATTTTGTATATTATCCTCCTCTTTTTCTTCAATACAATTCTTTTCAACTTCATTTTCTTTCTGATTATTTGTTTTATATACATAATCGTTTTCATCGAATTTCACATCTCTGGAAATCATTACGCTATCAGTTAAAGGATTCCAAATTCTATAGCCATTCTGAGAATATCCAACCATTCTTCCTTCAATTGCTCTTTCACTCAATTTATCACGTACAGGAACAGTAGTTGCCCATACTTTCGATCCGAAAACTTTTAACCTTCTTAGGTCATTTTTCCCAAAAAGAATCTGTGATGGAGTTCTATTATTTATTGCAGTCGAAGGTGATCTATTTAATTGATATGCTGCGCATTTTATAGCTTCACTCTATAAATACTTTGGAAGATTAGATTCAATTAACAATGTTCTGGCTTTGTTTTACAACGTCCTATTCATTCTTTCGCTGACACCATTTGACTGTGGACTATAAGGTGTTGTAGTCTCTAATAATATTCCGTTATCCTTACAAAATTGCTTCATCTTATTACAAGTAAATTCACCGCCGTTATCGCATCTTATCCGTTTAACCTTATTTTCTGTCTGTTTTTCTAAAAGTTTTATATAGTTTATTAAATTATCGGTTGCTTCGCTTTTATATTTCATAGTATACACGACACAAAAATGAGAATAGTCATCAGTAACAGTTTGAAAATAAACTTCGTCTGTATGCGAACTTGGCTTTATTGGACCAGCAATATCTGTATGAAGTAGTTCAGCTATTTGCTTTGATCTAGCTTGAGTCAAACTAACAAAAGGTTGTCTAGTAGCTTTACCTTGCATACATGGACTACAAACGTTTGATGAAAATGGTAATTTTAATAAAGCTAAGCTTCTACGATTAACGTGACCTAAACGCCTATGCCACAAATTTTTATCAACACTACAAGCTACATGACTACTAGTATTTATGGACTGTTGAGTTGTACAAATCTCCGCATTAATAACAAAAAGTTTCCCCTCACAATCAGCCTTTACACTTTTATTTTTACATTTTATAACTACTCCTTTATTCGTAAAATTTAATTCTTACCCATTTTAACCATCTTTTTAACAGAAAGTAAGTTATGTGTCAAATTATTAACTATTAAGGCTTCACAAATCATAGATACCCCTTTGTAATAAAATTTTAACTTACCCTTTTTGTTCGTTTCAATAAAGTCACCATTTGCAACAAATATTTTGATGGGTATATCTAAAATAGTAATATCTGACATATAACATTCATATTTCTTTTTTATTAAGTTATTTGTGCATCCCGAGTCTATAACAAAAGTAATATTAGTGCTGTTTGAACTAGACAAAGAAAGATTATGAACAGGTAAATCAACAGACAGAAACGAGAATTTTGCTTCAGCTTCTGCAGCAGTTTCTATAGCGCCTCTTCCACGGCCACGAGATCGACCTACGGGCCTACCATACCTCGTTCTCCTATTGCTCCACCGATTCCAGCATGCATTTGCTTTATGCCCTTGCTTGTGACATATGTGACATTTTATAGTTTTGGATTGACCGCTGAAAGAATTCTCTTCCAGTACCTCCACATTGCATTTGCGTTTAATCTCGGCATCCAATAATCTTGCTTTTACAAAATCATACGATATCTCTTTATCAGTACACATAGTCTCAATAGAAGTTATAACATTCTCGTATTCATTCAGTAAAGTGCTCAATAAATTTGGGGGTAATTGGGGGGTAGAGTAGCTTGCGTCCGTAGGAAACACCTATCCACTACCCTACACGTGCTCCCTGGGTGGTGCTAAATAAGCTACAACGCCGAGTGTCGGGCGGCGGTTAATTAACCCGACAAACAGGCCATATAATGCCTGACTTGGGATGGTAGGAAATGACTTATCCCCCCCGCAACCGCGAGTAGCGATCGGGAGTCTCGGCTTAATCGCCTGGACTAAGAGGAAGATAACCTCCATAGAAAAATCACCCCAATTCCACGGTGGGTAACGCGCCAACGGAACGCATGGCTGGTGGGTGACCAGTCTCTAGCGCCAACCTCGACGGACCAGGCTAACGTCGTTGTAATGAGCCTTCTTAAGGGAACGGGCGTCACCTCTTAAGCGACCTTTTATTTCGACCCTTGTCGTGGGAACAAAATGGAAAAATCAAATAACTTTTTAAATACCTCTCCCAACGTAAATAATATAAAGGACCCTGCACATGAAGACACAAACAATTTGACACAACAATTCCTTCAATCAAAAGGACCCTTGTTTCAATTCAGGACTCGATCTCATTCTGTAAGTCATGTAGATGAAACTTGTGACAGAAGCAGACAAGTCACAGAGACGGAAAAAGAACCTAACAACAGAAAACGCCCGAGAAGCAGCCCCAACAACAACAACAATAATAAACCACAAAAACAGACCAAACTTTACAATTACTGGCTAAGTCAGCCAATACCAACATCAAATTCATTCCAGGAATTGGATGTAGATACTGAGGACGAAGTTCCAGCAGTTCCAACTGGAAAAGCCCCTAAACCTCCCCCAATATTCGTAGATGGCGTTTAAAATCTTACCCCGTTAAAAAATCTTCTAGATCAGCACGCAAGTCACAAATATGAACTGAAAATCTTAAGTGGAAATAGAGTAAAGATTCTGTTTACTACTTCAGAAGTCTTTAGAGAAGTAGTTAAACTGCTGGACATAAAAGGTACAGATTATTATACATACAAACCCAAACAAGAACGCTCATTTAGGGTAGTCCTGAAAAAAATGCATTTTTCCACTGATTTGGAAGAAATCAAAGGAGCTTTGCTAGAACTTGGACACGAAACAGTCAACATCTGGAACATGAAGCAGAGAAATACAAAGAAACCACTACACATGTTCATAGTAGAATTGTCCCCACAACAAAACAATAAACAAATATATGATATTAAAAGTCTGCTAAATTGTCGTATAGTCTTTGAGCCCCCAAAACCAATTAGGGACATTCCACAGTGCGCAAACTGCCAAAACTATGGACATACAAAAACATACTGTCATCGTAAGCCCAAATACATAAAATGTGCTGGAAACCACGCTTCCAAAGACTGTTCACGTAAAGAGAGATCAGACACAGTTAAATGCGCTCTATGTGATGGAAATCACCCGGCCAACTACAAGGGCTGTAACGTCTACAAAGATCTACAGAGACAAAAATATCCACCACTTCGTCATAAAACTAATGAGACGGATGGACACTTCAAAAAATCACCTGATCCTCCGCAACTGGGTATACAAAGACAAGAAGTGAGCTACGCAGACATTCTTAGAAGCAAACCTACACAGATAACTGTTTCAAACACACAAGACTCTTACGAAGATTTAAGTGACATGAAGCAAATGATGAACATGTTTAAACAAATCATGAATCAACTAACTACCATGACAAACCTACTTACAACTTTTATGTCTGTCGTGTGTAAAAATACGAGAAACTCAAAATAGTCGTATGGAATGCAAATGGCATGTCACAACACTTATTAGAAGTTAAAATATTTTTAGAAACAAATGATATCGACATTTTGCTAGTGTCGGAAACACACTTTACCCCAAAAAGTTACTTTAAAATCCCTAGTTATGTGTTACATCATACTATGCACCCAGATGGCAAAGCCCATGGTGGGTCAGCCATTTTAATTAAAAACAAAATTAAACATCAGGTGGCGAACTCATTTTGTACAAATGAGATCCAAGCAACAAGCATAATGATCAATGACTCCAAAGATCAATTAAACATAACAGCACTATACATACCACCAAAACATAATCTCAAAGAAAGTGATTATTCCACCTTCTTCCTATCACTTGGACAAAAGTTTATAGCCGCTGGAGACTACAACGCGAAGCACACCAAATGGGGTTCGAGACTTATCACATCTAAGGGAAGGGAATTGCTGAAATCGATTGAGAAATTACAACTCGGGGTTACGTCTTCCGGAGAACCAACCTACTGGCCCTCTGATACAAATAAGAAACCAGATTTGGTGGATTTTGTAGTCACGAAAGGAGTACCCACCCTTAACTTGAAATGCCACTCTTGTTATGACTTAAACTCAGATCACTCCCCAGTAGTAGTGATGTTTACCTGCAAACCTGCGGGACTTACAAGAAGCTGCAAGCTGCATACTAAAAAAACAAACTGGCCACTCTTTAGAGAGCTAGTAGAAAACTCACTTGACTGTCAAATACCACTCACAACTGACGCCGAAATCACTCAAGCAGTGGAACTATTCAATACCTCTATACAACAAGCAGCATGGGCATCCACTCCAAATCGAATAGAATACCCAGACGACATGTATTTCTACCCAAAATATATCCTTGAATTATTAAAAAAAAAGCGACAAGCTAGAAAAACATGGCAGCACTCTAAGTATCCACCAGACAAAACAAAATTCAACAGGCTTGCCTCACAACTAAAGGAAGCCCTGATAAACTACAGAAATCGCGGCGTAGAAACATATTTGCAAAACCTTGATGCCACCCAAGCTACGGATTACTCTCTCTGGAAAGCGACAAAGAGACTAAAAAGACCAATTATCCACCAATCTCCATTAAAAAAAGATGACGGTAGCTGGGCTAAAAGTGAACACGATAAAAGTGTTACCTTTGCAAAACATTTATCCCATGTATTTACTGCACATGAAGGACTCTGTTCAAATAAAGAAGAACGAGTATCAACCCTCTTAAATTTACCCCAACAATTGGATCTACCTATTAAAAGATTTACCAAAGCTGAAATAATGACGACTATTATGAGTCTAAAAATACACAAAGCGCCAGGATATGATCTCATTACGGCTAAAGTACTAAGAGAGCTACCAGCCAAGGGAATAAATTTCTTGACCCAAATATATAACTCCATTCTCTGGAGAAGTTTTATTCCTCCCCAATGGAAGGTGGCAGAAATAATTCTTGTTCCCAAGCCAGGTAAAGATCCCTCAGATGTAAAATCCTATCGTCCTATTAGTCTTTTACCTCTTCCCTCTAAGTTACTTGAAAAACTCTTCATCAAGAGGCTCATCATCAAACTGTCTGAAGCCGATTTAATCCCAGAACATCAATTTGGATTCAGGCACGGTCACGGAACGATAGAGCAAGTACATAGGCTAGTTGAACAGATAAACAACGCTATAGAAGATAAAAAATACATCTCTGCAGTTTTTCTGGACATATCACAGGCCTTTGATAGAGTGTGGCACGACGGACTCCTCTACAAAGTGCTCACTAACTTGCCTATCAACTATTTCAAGTTTATAAAGTCATACCTTGAGGAGAGACATTTTTACGTAAAACATGGGGATAGCACAACAAATCTCTATAAGATTAAAGCAGGTGTCCCACAGGGTAGCATTATGGGGCCCTTATTATATTTGATCTATACATATGACCTTCCGAACACAGACCACGTAATTATCGGCACATATGCTGATGATACAGCTATACTCGCAGTGGCTACAAATGCATCTGAAGCGTCCCTAAAACTGCAAGTAAGTCTGAATAGCATGTCGGTATGGCTAAGAGATTGGAAGATAAAGGCAAACGAAACGAAGTCCGTGCACGTAACATTCACACTGAGACGCGATACATGTCCAGAAGTGGAACTAAATCAAGTGAAAATCCCGCAGTCAGATAGCGTTAGGTACTTAGGAATATACCTAGACAGACGTTTAACTTGGACCAAACATATTTTTACAAAAAGGAAAGCACTTAGCCAACAATTGAGAAAGATGTTCTGGCTACTAAATCGAAACTCACAACTGTCTTTAGACAATAAGCTTCTACTGTACAAGGCTATACTCAAACCTATATGGTCATACGGAGTGCAATTGTGGGGCACAGCGTCAAATTCTAATCTTGAAATACTGCAACGCTTCCAATCCAAAATACTTCGCATGATTACCAATGCTCCATGGTACATTAAAAACGACAACCTACATCGGGACCTGAAAATTAAAACTGTAAAAAACGTAGCAGTGGAGTCATTTCAATCGTACTACAGACGTATGCAAAACCACTCCAATCCATTGGCACGGAACCTAATGGAAAATAGACCTGGTACAACCTTTAAGAGACTTAAGAGGCGTGCACCGCAAGACTTAATGGAAATGTAGATCCTACATTATATAATAATTTATTTGGGCAAATCACTGGATTTCGCTCCAAACACGTCCGATGATAAACACTTAACATCCAGCTAAATGTAATATATTACAGATTGCAGGAATTAAAAAGAAAAAAAAAAAAAAAAAATCCTTACTTTTACTTCCCATTACTACATCCAACACATTTTTCTCTTCTAATAACGTTTTAACACGGAATTTCCAATTTCCGAAATTATTCTCTTCAAGTATTGGCAGTACTAGTGAATTCGCCATTTTACGTTATATTCGTTACGTAACCAAATTATTATTATTTATTTAGAATAAATATTACTTACTCATTATTTGTTTGCCCATAACCTGTAGAATTATGTGCCCTTTTACACATAATTATAATAAATAAGTAATCTATAATAAAACCATTTTCTATTCTTTGACATAAGTAGTTTTTTTCCTCTATTGAACTATACAAACAGGTTGTATATCCTTACATTTTTCACCAAGTATATATGTTCCTGCCATCTATCTAGCTGCTTAAATTTGCTAGATAATTGCAGGTACTCGGTGGCTAGGAGCTCGGTGGGGTATTTTGATTTTGAGCGATCTGCCCACTTATTCTCAACTGTCGGAAAGAATTCGAATTTCGGAAACTCTATACCTGTCACTTTTTATCGCGCTGCGTCAAAACGAGACGGCATGTGACTTTTCTAATCGAATCCGTGATCCGACAGTTGAGAATAAGGGGGCTGGTTTCGTTTACGTTAACAAAGCAACTTTCGCCATGGTCGATCCCGGAATCATCATCATCATATCAGCCGAGAGACGCCCACTGCTGAGCATAAGCCTCCCCCAAGGATCTCTAAACCGGTCGGTCCTGCGCTGCCCTCATCCAACGGCTTCCCGCGACCCTCAGCAGATCATCGGTCCACCTTGTGGGGGACCCACCAACGCTGCGTCTCCCGGTACGCGGCCGCCACTTGAGGACCTTTCCGCCCCAACGGCCGTCAGTCCTCCTTGCAATGTGACCTGCCCACTGCCACTTGAGACTCGCAATTCTTTGGGCTATGTCGACGATCTTAGTTCTGCTGCGGATCTCATCATTTCTGATTCGTTTACACAGAGACATCCCGAGCATAGCCCTCTCCATTGCCCTTTGGGTGACATTGGGCCTTCTTATGAGCCCCATTGTAAGCGGCCACGTCTCAGTTCCGTAAGTCATCACTGGCAACACACACGAATTAAAGACTTTCGTCTTGAGACACTGCGGTAGTTGGGCCGAGAATATGCTGCGAAGCTTCCCGAACGCTGCCCAGCCGAGTTGGATCCGACGATTGACCTCTTTCTAGAAGTTGGACTGGGAATGGGTCAATTAAAATTTATAATCTCGAGCTACTCCTTTGGAGGTAACTGCAACCGCTTTAACCCACCAACCCGCATTGGGCCAGCGTGGTAGTGCTATGGCCCAAGCTGTGTGTTTCTCCCATGTAGGGAGGCCTGTGCCCAGCAGTGGGACGTATATAGGCTGATGATGATGATGATTGTAGGTACTACTCCTAGGCCTTAACGTGCCTTCCGAAGCACGGAGGAGCTCGAGATTACAAGGTTTGATTGATCCATCCGGGATCGACCATGTCCAAAGTTGCTTCATTTTCATAATCGAAACCAAAGCGTTCAACTTACTAAGCTCAACGCTGCTCTATGGTATTTATTATACGACAGTCAAATCAAGTGCCACATGCGTTCGAGGAAAATCAATTATTACACTAAATTTTTGTAACTTATATAAAAAAAAACGTATAAAAAATAAAATAAAAACTTTTTATCCTGGTGCTTTAAAAATATATATGTCGCAGCCGTCTGGTTAAATTAGCCGCGTAACTAGATGCCTAGCCCGTTGATTGAACGTCGGCATCCAATCAAACAGATGAAGTACAACTAGCCAACTCATTGAGCGCAACGTTTAACCAGATGGCTAAACGTCATGTCAGCCGTCTGGTTTAAATTAGCCATTCAATTGTACGCCTAGGCAGGTGGTTTGAAGTGATGTTTGAGTGATTATTAGGTTCAAGCTTGTTTGTTTATGACCATTATAATCAAAAGATGTCGATTATAAGTGGTCATAAAAAATAACCTTGAACCTACCAATCAAACCAAAACTCTTCAGTACAAGACGATCCACGCCAAGTCTGAGTGTAGTTAAATTTACTGTCGTGCTAGGCATTCAATTGGATCCCGGCGTTCAATTAACTGGCTCGGCATTCGAATTAAACCAGATGGCGGCGATATATCATACACTTATAATAATTGCACTTTCTGTCTCTTATGCATTTTTTTATGTAAAAGGGATCAAAATAGATTAGGTAGTTATATATTTTTATTGCTAACTGTATCAACAAAATTTTGCCTCTTTTATAATGCACAGTCGACAGCACATCAACCGTAACAGTTTGACCTTGAGACCGCCCTTATTCTGTTCGCAATAGAGGCGGCTTTCGTAGTGCAACTGTCATACTTCACGTGATGTCATCTGTACATACGTCATATAAATTACTATTGTTCTTTTCCAATCTGGTGACTTGGTGTTTGTCTAATAACGAAGTACGTTATTTTATATCTATTTTCAGCTGCACAAATTCTTACTCTGGAACAACTTTGAAATTCACGTATCTTGATGATTCCCTTAGCGCCCAAAGTGTAAGTTATTAATTTATTTCCAACAAACATGTTTTATTACGAACATAATTTCTAAAGTCGCGTCTTGATCACGAGATCTTGGCATGAGAATCAGTATCACAATTTACGGCCTGCCCCCTAATTCTGCTATTGTATTTTGATCTGAAACGAATCGGAAATGCTTAAGTTACAACGTTTTTGTATTCTGCTAACACAACGCAATCGAAACGTAGCCGAAACGCATCAGTTTGGTATTCTACTAACAAACACGTAACGCGAACCGTTCGGTTCAATGATTGTTTTGTATTCTGCAAAATATTTGACACTTCTCGCAGCCGAAACGCATCGGTAGTTCTTTGGTTGAAATGTCAAAAGTTACGGTTTAACAACGGCAGTAATTGTATAACTTTTAATTTCGCAAAATAGAATAAAAAGTACTCTATAACTTAGTTCGCGTGCCTAAAGGATTGCATCAGGTATAATTTGGATAAAAAACCTAGGGCGAGTCATCATTAGGGAGATAGATGAGGCCTCGCAGGCGATGCTGAAGGCCGTGCGATCACTGGCTAATCGAGGCTCCTCTGAGGAGATGCGGAAGTTGCAGGCAGACAACAAGCGCCTGAAGGGTCAGTTGTCCGCCGTGATGGAAGAGCTGGCAGCTTTGAGGCGGGCGTTCTCCGAGCGCCCAAGCCCTCGAGGCGAGAAAAGGTGCCCCGTGGCTCTGATGGTGAGCCCCACGCCGGAGTCGGTGCGGGCTGAGCCAGTATGCTCGATCGGTCAGGCGCATGACCAAGACGGTACATTGACAAGGTCCGAGTTTGTGGATGCCTTCCGTCAACTCCAAAAGGAATTGATGTCCCACGTTGGCGCAGTGGTCGGGGCCAGACTGGAAGGCTTGGAGGTGGATGGAAGACTGCTGCCCGCCCAATCCCACCGCCCGCCACTAGCCACGGACCAATATCAGACTCGTGACTCTGAGGCTCCCCGGGGTACCCTGTTGGCGCCAACCACTCTCGCTCCGCCGGCAAACATGCCGAAAGAAGCGAGGATGAAAAAGCCTAAGGCCGCGTCTCCCAAGGCCTTGGATACTCGAGCGGTGGAACAGATCGCGGGGCCTTCGCGCCAGGAGCAGCCAGTGGTGCTGGTGGAGGAGGAGGGCTGGAAAACCGTAGGCAAGAAGCCTCAGAAGGTCCCAGCCCCGGCGAGTTCAGAGCAGGGAATTCCAAATAAGGGTCAGACCAAGCCAGCCAAGAAGGTAGCCAAGAAGGTGGCCAAGCCTCTCAAGGCCCCAAAAACCATGGCGGTGGTGGTCACCCTAAAGCCTGAGGCTGTGGCTGAGGGGGCCACGTACAAGGAGGCTATTTCAAAGGCCAAAGTAGCGGTCAGCCTGGAAGCCCTGGGCATCGTGGGCCCCCCAAAATTCAGGAGGACTATGACGGGGGCTCGACTGTTCGAGTTCCCTAAAGCAACCACTGCAGCCCAGGCTGACGCCTTCGCCACCAAGGTTGGGGAGGCACTGGGTGACGCAGCAAGGGTAGTACGCCCCGTGAAACTAGCCGATATCCGTATTACCGGTCTAGACGACTCAGTGTCGGCTGATGAGCTTCGAGCCGCCTTAGCAGAAAGGACGGGCTGTGCTCCGGATGTCATCAGGCTTGGCGCTGTCTCGAATAGCGCCGGGGGCGTAGGATCGGCAGTGGCCTCCCTCCCCGTTGAGGTGGTGGGCCGGTTAGTGGAGGCTGGGCGCCTTTGTGTAGGATGGAGCTCTGCCTCAGTCAAGGTCCTCGAGCAGCGCCCCATGCGGTGTCACCGCTGCTATGAAGTCGGCCACATATCGCAGCGTTGCCCGTCCAAGAAGGACCGCAGTGGTTTGTGCTTCCGCTGCGGTGCGGAGGGTCATAAGATGGTGGACTGCCAGTCTGTCGAAGCCAGGTGCTCCGTCTGTGCGGACCGAGGGCTCCCTTCAGCGCACCGGATGACGGGAGTGAGATGCAACCCACCCCTAGTCAAGGGCCGCCCCGTCACCCCGGAGACGACCCCCTCCCGAGCAGCAGTGCCTCGTGCCGCCCCTGTAGTGCCGATGGAAACAATCAATGCCTAGTACCCCCATCGGCAACATACTACAGGGAAATCTAAACCACTGCGCCGCGGCACAGGATCTTATGTGCCAGGCGATGGCGGAGTGGGTAATAGATCTGGCAGTCATATCGGAGCCGTATTACATCCCTCCTTCCCCTAGGTGGGCTGGGGCGACAGACGGCTCCGCCGCTGTAGTAGGGTCGGCATCTAGCGATGCTGCCCCTCTGGTCCCTGTGGATAGGGGGCCGGGGTATGTGGCGGTACGATGTGGAGGAGTGGTAGTTGTGTCCACATACTTCTCCCCAAACCGCAGCTTGGCCGAGTTCGAGTGGTTCCTGGCTGCGGTTGAGGCAGTGGTGCGACGGGCCGCTCCCCTCCCGGTACTGGTCGCAGGGGACCTAAACGCAAAATCTCAAGCGTGGGGGTCCCCAAGCACCACCGCTCGTGGTGCCATCTTGAAGCTCTGGGTTTTGTCCCTGGGGCTCCAAATCCTTAATCAAGGCACCACCCCGACCTGTGTCCGGTGGCAGGGCACGTCGAGGGTCGACGTGTCCTTTGCTACCCCATCGCTTGCCGCCCGAATAAGGGATTGGCGGGTAATGGATGATGTGGAGACCCTATCGGACCATCTATATATCCGATACGAGGTCTCCACGGCATCCCCAGGGTCCCCAATCCATCTGGGGCCCTCACCAAGGCCCACCAATTTTCTGCGGTGGACCCTTGCCAAGCTCGATAGGGAGCTGGCGGAGGAGACGGCGATGGTGAGGGCCTGGCATGATGGGCCCAACACCAGTGCCGGGGATGCCGATGACATGGCCGAGAATTTTGCAGAGGACATAAAAGCCGTTTGCAATGCCGCTATGCCGAGGACACGGGGCCGCCCCCGCCGGGGGCAGGTGTACTGGTGGACGCCGGAGATATCGATCCTGCGTACCGCCAGTATGACAGCCAGGCGTGCCTTCTATAGGTGTAGAAGGCGCGCCACAGTTGCGCCCGGTGAAGAGGAGGAACGTCACCGGGCATATCGTGAGGCTCATAAAGCTCTGCGGACGGCGATCTGCAGGGCCAAGGCTGACGCACAGGAGCGTTTCATCGCGCTCTTGGACGACGACCCCTGGGGGAGGCCATACAGGGTGGTGCGGGGGAAATTCACGAACGCCGCCCCCTCCACATCCTGCATGGAGCCGGGGCTCATGCAACGGGTGCTGAGGTCTCTGTTCCCCAATCCCGGACCGTTCGCGCCCCCCAGGATGGCTCCTCTCAACTCCACTTTGGAGGTATGGGCTGACGGTCCCCCCGTGTCAGACATGGAGTTCGACATCGGGAGGGACAGGCTCCGGTGCAAAAATAAAGCACCGGGGCCGGATGGCGCCCCATCAAAGGTGGTGGGGATAGTTCTCGGCCCCCTGGAGGAGCGGTTTCGCGCTTTGCTCGACAAGTGCATCGCGTCGGGTCGCTTCCCCAGAAGATGGAAGGTTGGGCGACTTTGCCTACTTAGGAAGGAGGGCCGTCCCGCCGACTCGCCGTCAGGCTACAGGCCGGTGGTACTGCTAGATGAATCCGGGAAGTTTTTCGAGAAAATTCTCGCTTCCCGGATCACTGAGCACCTGGAAAGCAGAGGGCCGGACTTAGCGGAGTGCCAGTTTGACTTCCGCACTGGCAGGTCAACGATGGACGCGGTGGCCCGCCTCAAAAGGTGGACTAAGGCGGCAACAGCAAGAGGGGAGGCTGTGATCGCGGTGTCTCTTGACATCGCGAACGCGTTCAACAGCCTCCCTCACGAGTGTATAGAGGAGGCACTCAAGTTCCATCGAGTGCCTCTGTACCTCCGCGTCCTCGTGGGGGACTACCTCCGCGGGAGACAGATTATCTACGAGGACGCGGAGGGCCGCGTCCAGTCGTGGTCGATGGCAGCAGGTGTACCCCAGGGTTCCGTACTAGGCCCCTTACTATGGAACCTGGGGTACAACTGGGTTCTGCGCGGCGCGCTCTTGCCGCGGATGGATGTCGTCTGCTTCGCGGACGACACGCTAGTCGCAGCAAGGGCGCGTGAATGGGAGGAGGCGGTCCAACTTGCGTCGGTCGGCACAACCATGGTCGTCCGGCGGATTCGCCTCCTAGGGCTGGAGGTGGCTCTCACCAAAACGAGAGCCATGTCCTTCCATGCCCCGAGACGCAGACCCCCATCGGGGCTTGAAGTCCGAGTGGAGAGGGTGCGGATACCCGTCGAGGTGCACCTTAAGTACCTCGGCCTGGTTCTGGACCCTCGGTGGAGCTTTGAGGAGCATTTCAAGCTCCTCGCTCCTCGGCTGTGCGCCGCCGCAGCTGCGCTTGGACGGGTCCTCCCAAATGTGGGTGGGCCCAGCTCGTCGTGCCGTCGACTTTACCACGGAGTGGTAAAGTCCATGGCGCTGTATGGAGCCCCGGTGTGGGCAGAGTGCCTCTCCCTCCGCACACGGGCCCTCTTACGACAGCCACAGAGGGTTATCGCAATCCGGGCCGTGCGGGCTTACCGCACGGTCAGTCATGGGGCTGCCTGCGTTTTAGCAGGTACGCTCCCTTGGGAGATTGATGCCCTGGTTTTGGCCAGAGTGCATCAACACCGGGTTGCGACAAGAGAGCGGGGGGAGCGTCCCGACCTTGACGAAGTGAGGCGGATCCGCACCCTGGCGCAGAGGGAGGCTCTGCGCCAGTGGGGGGAGGCACTCGTCACTCCAACAGCCGGCCACCGGACGATTGAAGCAATTCGTCCGGTGTTGGAGGAGTGGGTTGGGCGCCGGCTGGGCAGCCTTACCTACCGCATGGTACAGGTGCTGACCGGACATGGTTGCTTCGGTCACTACCTGTACCGTATCGCCCGTCGGGAGGAGACGCCGCGGTGTCATCACTGCGACTCCCCCGACGATACGGCTGAGCACACCCTTGTGGAGTGCCCGGCCTGGCGACACGAGCGCCGCGAACTTCGTGCGGCGCTCGGTGGCGGTCACTTCTCACTGCCAACCATAGTAAGGGCCATGGTTGGTAGCGAGAGGGTATGGGAGGCTGTCGCCTCCTTCTGTGAGACTGTGCTCACGCAGAAGGAGGCAGCGGAGAGGGAGCGGGAAGAGGATCCTCTGGCCGCCCCAATCCGGCGTAGACGGGTGGGTGTAAGGAGGCGGGCGGTGATCGCCCGTTTTCCTGCGCCCTAGGCGCGGCCGCATGCGTGGGTGGCCCCCACGCATGCATTGCATAGGCCGCCACGTCTGGGATTACCCATGTGACTCTGGGTAATCTCCATTGGCGCGAAACCTGGACGTAAGGCCGGGTTGCCTGGGGGTGGACTAGTGAAATTGCTTCGGCAGAGCCTAGGCTACCCCCGCGAAGGGCAGTGGAGTTACCGGGGAGTTTTAGTGGGTATTCCTAGTGTCATTTAGCGCTGGGCGACCCCCACACACGCCCGTCGCTTCGCCAGCGACGGGTAGGTCTGTAAACAGATTTCTCCCCGGAAAAAAAAAAAAAAAAAAAAAAAAAAAAGGGCGAGTCATCATAATTATCATGAATGTATCATTTTTTCCGATATTTTTGGATAATAAAATATTTTCACATTTAACTACTTATATGTAATATAATTACCATTTAATTTATTTTAAAACTACTTCAAGTATTTTTAAACAAATATAACTACCAAAACTATTATATAGGTATATGTACCGATTTTTTCAACTTATGACAGTTTCTGTCACCACCGTTTCAGTTAAACCAACCGAGAGCGTATCGTTAGCGTTCCGGCTTGTTAGTGGAATACCTATTTTATAACACAACTGTCGCTGATTCGTTTAGGAAAACAAATGCCAGAATCAACCCTCTAATTTTATTTTAAATAAATATGATTTACAAAGACTTCCAAAAACACGAAATAAATACCGAATTTCACAACTTTTATATGTTTCTGTCACCAACGTTTCAGTTGTCAAATAGTTGAACCAACCGAGAGCGTTTCGTTAGCGTTCCGGTTTTATAAGCAATGTTAGTGGAATACCTTTTTTTATCAATAGCGCAATAGTAACGATACCGAAACGCTGCCGATCCGTTTACGTAAATAAATAGCAGAATTGGGGGGCTGGCCACGACATCGCAGCATGCGCGTCCTGCGTCTCGAGATCCGTATAAAAAATGTACTCTTTGTCGGCAACCACTGCGCGCTGTCTCGATGTCGGCCTCGCAGCGCATCGTCGTGACCGCGCAGTGGTTGCCGAGACGCCGCCGCCGCCCTTTTCCGTAGCCAACCCCCCAATTCTGCTATTGTATTTTGATCTGAAACGAATCGGAAACGCATAAGTTACAACGTTTTTGTATTCTGCTAACTCAACGCAATCGAAACGTAATCGAAACGCATCAGTTTGGTATTCTATTAACAAACACGTAACGCGAACCGTTCGGTTCAATGATAGTTTCGTATTCTGCTAAATATTTAAAATTTTTGGCAGCCGAAACGCTTCGATAGTTCTTTGTTCGAAATGTCAAAAGTTCATAACTGTTAAGTCACTAAGCCAAAACATATTTGTTTCTTGCAATATTGCTAATGATTATCGAGCCCAAGTTAAACCAACCGAGAGCGTTTCGTTAGCGTTCCGGCTTTATAAGCAATGTTAGTGGAATACCTTTTTGTATTACAACCGCATTGGTAACGATACCGAACCGCAGCGGATCCGTTTAGGAAAATAAATAGCAGAATTGACCCACTGCCTCCCAATTCTGCTATTGTGTTTTGATCTGAAACGAATCGGAAACGCTTAAGTTACAACGTTTTTGTATTCTGCTAACTATACGCAATCGAAACGTAGCCGAAACGCATCAGTTTGGTATTCTACTAACAAACACGTAACGCGAACCGTTCGGTTCAATCATTGTTTCGTATTCTGCTAAATATTTAACATTTGTGGCAGCCGAAACGCATCGATAGTTCTTTGTTCGAACTGTCCAAAATTAACAACTGTCAAGTCACCAAGCCAATACATATTTATTTGTTTCTTGCAATCAATTATCGAGGCGAAGTTGAACTAACCGAGAGCGTTTCGTTAGCGTTCCGGCTTTATAAGCAATGTTAGTGGAATACCTTTTCGTATTACAACCGCATTCGTAACGATACCGAAACGAAGCCGATCCGTTTAGGAAAATAAATAGCAGAATTGGGGGCTGGGCAAGACCTTCGCTGTGAAGGAATTCCAGACGAGATTATCTTAGTTGACGACCGGCTGGCCGAGTGGTCTGTACCCCTTGCTAACACAGGCTCCTTGGTTAGAGGTCCCGGGCTCGAATCCCGGTAGCGGCAGATGTTCAGCATTTGTTCTCGAGTCATGGATGATTATTTAGTTTATATACAGAATGTTAGGGGAAGCTCTAGAAAACGAAAGCAGATAACAGGGCTAGTCACCCTAAACGCGACTTGTTAGAAAATAAATTTAAATATCGCAAAAAAAACAGCTGTTGTGCATACAAGTAGGTCGTGTAGATATTACAATTCGTATGAAACAGCTGATTTTTTTTCGCGATTTGTAATTTATTTTCTAACAAGTCGTGTTTAGGGTGACTAGGGCTGCCGTCTGTCTTCGTTTTCGAGAGCGGACCCTAACATCCTGTATAGTAGGTAGCACCTACCCATATTAACATCGTCATATAAATTTTATTTTTGGTTTCAAAAAAAGAGTTCTAAAACGGCTGAAACAATAAATAAATACCATGGTATTATTAAATATTCAAAATAATATTTCGGTCATTAAAATAAATAAATAGTTCGGTCATTAAAATAAAATGTATGAGAATTCTAAATTAATTTAAGACTTGAATTTTTAATAGCAGTATTTACATGAGAAGCCGAATTCGGAAAAGGCTATACGTAGTACCATAGACCACATACTTACCCTACGGAAGGTTATACAGAAGACCGAAGAGTACAACCTGACATTATGCTTAGCGTTTGTGAACTACGAGAAAGCCTTCGATTCTGTTGAGACCTAGGCTGTGCTTCAGTGACTCCAGCGGTGCCAAATTGACTAACAGTACATCCAAGTCACTATACGAAAACGCCACTTTGTCAGTCCTTCTTCAGGACCAAAACTCGAATCCAGTACAACTTCAGCGAGGTGTGAGACAGGGCGATCTTATTTTTCGGCATTGCACTGCTTAAGGTTAAATTTTTGTAACTACAAACATTGTAATTTAATATTTGAAAAGAGTGACTACACGAGTTTGTTGCCGGAATCTTCTCGGTAGTTCAACTTTTGGAACCGGTGTAAATTCAGACATGACAGACGGAGAGACTTGACGTTGTTAGTTAATATATTTTTTGTAATAGTTATAAGAATGTGTTTTTTTGACGATTTAAGAGTGCTTCTTTGTGGCCTATTTAAATAAAATATTTTTTCTTTCTCTTCTTTCTTTCTTTCTTTGCCGTAACTGTTCACAGCCGCGTTGGAGGATGTGTTTAAACAATGAATATTTATAATTACTATACATTAACGCACGCTCACACACGTAAATCTATCTAAGTAATTACATTTTTTTACAGTCATTCATAGCCTCCGATCGGACAGAAGGACGGTGGGATTGTGTTATTGACCTTATGCAATCGGCAAAATCGCTCATTTTCGTCACGAGAGTACAATGTAAGTAGCAAATGTAACTAAATACAGACAAACATGCTAACTTTTTTCAGTTCTCATTGACTTCTTCAACTCCATTAAAGCCGTTGACCATGACCTCCTTGCGATTCTCTCACATTAGCGAGTCTCGTCCCCAGAACTCAATTTGTTCTCTTCATATCACTCTTCATATTACGGTCGCACACTCGCACAGGGGCTGAAACCGAGTGGGAGAAAACGACTCTTGCCATTGAGCTCAATATTCCAATTCTTTAAACTTATGTGTGTTCATGCATTTGTGTAATAAAATATAGATAAATATAAACAGAAACTCTTAACTTTTAATCTATTTTGTCGTTTATATGTAATATATTTGGGTGTGTGTATATATATATAACATTTACGTAGTTACGCTCATGATAATTTGTTATACATTTGAGTTTGGAGTTGATTGTAACAATAATTGATGTATTCCACTTGTTTTACTTGGTGCTGCTGTGTGCACATACTTTGGCTTATTGTCTAGTTATAAAACTATGTAATCAAGTAATTAAATGTAATAGTGACTGTAAGCTGTTCTGTGTACCTAATAAATAAATAAAAAAATAAAAAATAGGGTGTTGAAACTTATATCTGATTGGGGATCTAACAATCTTGTTGAGTTCAATGCTAAGAAAACACAGGTGTCCGTGTGTGGCTCCGCCAAGTAAATTATATACGTTACATTTTCAATCGTCGTAAGTATGGCCCGAAAGATTTTGAATTGGCTGACAATTCGTCAACGGAGAGATGCTAAAATACTGTCCACTCTATTTTCTATAATAAATGATCCACGTGCTCCTAAATATCTGAAATGTAAATTTCTATGTCTGTCCAAATCAAAAATCAGTGAGAATTTGTGAGTGTCGCAAGAATCTGTCTGCCAACTAATCAAACAGCCTGTCGTGGTCTTCACATATTATATCTAGCACTAGTAGACACCAACATTCACCGGCACTTTCTCGCTTTAAGCGGGGTAACCACTTCAGGCTTCCTGCCTCATCATCGCCAGCCTATGAACTATAGTTGGGGCCAGGCCTTCCTAAAAGAGAGAAACACGAGTACCTAGTTTGGACATAACACCACCACCCGATACGGATTGATGAGTTAAAGCGGTTGCAGCAACAACTGGGACCAACGGCTTTTCGTACAAGGAGAAGCTCGCGAATATAAATTTTTATCAACCTTTGACCATGTCGAAAGCTGTTTTGCTTTCGTAATCGAAGCCAGAGCGCTACGCCTCTGGTCCACAGATTAAACTGGGATCTTCTCTTCCCGGCTTCCATTCCATACAATTATTGTCTTACCGTTTCAGTGTATGAGTTGATTTTCTTTTTTGTAATTCCAGATGCGTTGACGCTATATACTGAAACTGGTGTACTTAACTGTACACCGTCATCAGATAGTACAATAACGTACGAGTATCAACCATATCAGTCTGAAAAGTTTTTCTGTCATCGTTATAGTATAGCGGACAAAGCGCAATTCGCTCTCGGGGGTCACATTTATTGGCAATTTTGTAGTAAGTAAATCAAATTAAATCAAAATCATTTAATCAACTTGGACAAGTGCTTGTTGTCGTCTATAGTAATTAAGTATTTTAACGCTGGTTCGGAAATTTGGAGCCTTTACTGCGCCGAAAAGTAAAGCATTGTAGGTGAAAGGCTTGAAAAAGGAATGATTATGTAGAAGAGGATGAGAAAATTATAGAAATGCATGGAGAAGATGCTGATGAGGAAACAATTGAAATGCATAGAGAAGATTTGGATCATAAATTATTAAATAGTTGAATAATTAACAATATAAATAATTGGGTAATCAAAGATTATAGGTCAGTATTAAACATTAAGTCAAATAATTAATATATAATTGCTAACTAATAAAGAGTACATGTAAACCATCCTTAAGCAGCACTTTTGTTCCACGCATTTTGACACGCGCGTACACACACACACAACACTCAACACTCACTCACACACTACATTCATGTACACTGTATTCATGGTCTCATAATCATAAGCTAACTAAGTTTCTTCTCTTGTAAGTGTATACCTGCCAACTGTTGTTTTTCTTTATAATTATTATGTATTTATATTTTTAATTGTAATATGTAATATGTGATATTATTCAACTATCTACCATAAAAACTACCATTGCTATAAGCATAATGTGTTTCTATAATTGGCTCATGTCTAGGTAATACTAATTTGTATTATATGTATAAAAATGCTGTCGAAACATTGTTTAATAAATAAATAAATAAATAAAGTAATTGAAATGCAAGAAAATAATGCGGATGGGCAAGTAGTAGAAATACATGGAGAGTATGGGAATGAAATACGTGGAGAGTATGCGGCTGAGCAAATAATAGGAATTCGCGGAGACAATGCTGATGGGGTGATAATAGAAATGCATTGAGAGGATGTTGATGCGTAAATAAAAAAATGATATGCAGAGCATGGCAATAAGCAAATAATATAAATTC
The DNA here is from genome assembly GCA_947347705.1 of Nymphula nitidulata. NCBI lineage: Eukaryota > Metazoa > Arthropoda > Insecta > Lepidoptera > Crambidae > Nymphula > Nymphula nitidulata. The sequence continues at coordinate 3,500,709 of OX374646.1, forward strand.
ATAGAGAGTGTGTGTATCTGTAAGTAATAGAAATGCATGGAGAGGGATTGCATACGAAAGCTTTAAGCTTTTCATTTCTTTTACACAATTAAATTTTTTAATGCTTTAATTGATCAGGAGACCCACCGGTGCGTGAGCTGATAAAAGTACTTACTTCCTATAAAGTTCCTAATAAAAGAAAAGAAAGAGCAATCTTCGAATTTGATTTTTAGGGAAGCGGTAACGGATGAGGGTAAAGAGAGGAGTAACTTCTGCAACATCAGGAAGATAAATCCTCATCAAATATAGATCCTTCTCGAAAGCAAAACACGTAAATGTATATTGGATGTTGACCGTTTTCCGTAAATCCGTCTATCGTTGTCGTTTTTAGTTCTTCTGAACGCTAAGAGATGTTAGTCAAATGCAAAATAAAAATTCATAAGGTAAGCCTTTACAATTTGTAGCTGGAGTCCCCTTTTAAGCATACAAATGTCTGTGCCATGGAGCACCGCTCTTCCGTAACGTTAAAGATTATGATAACAAATTTAACCATACATTTAGTAAGAATATTTTATTTCATACAATACTGTGTTTGCGTATGTGTGTGTGTGTTTGTGTGTGTAGATGCGTTTTTTAACCGACTTCAAAAACGAGGAGGTTCTCAATTCGGCCCGTATGTTTTTTTTTTTTTTTTTTTTCTATGTATGTACACCGATTACGCCGACATTACTGATCCGATTTACGTGATTCTTTTTTTGTTCGATGCGAAATAGCTGCCATTTGGTCCCATAAAAATTAATTCAAAAACAGTTGGGTACTTTGGTTTTAAATTAAAAAAAAATGAAATTATGAAATCATCTACATAAGCGAAATTGCGAATTTTTGCTTTTCCAATGACTTTTTAGTGAAACGATACGATAGTAGGAAACAATATAAGTTGACGGTCACCCATTTAGCTTCGACCGTAGAAAGTTATCACTAAAAATTGTGAAAAAATAATTTTAAACAAAAATTAAAACCGACTTCAAAAAACTGAAAAGGATAAAATAATTAAATTTAAGTAGGTATTCATCCCCTAGAAACATACTTTTGGAGTTGGTGCTAAGTGGTTTCCAAAAACAATAGAAAGTAAAGCACCGGCTCCAAAAATATGTTTCTAGGGGATGAATACCTACTTAAATTTAATTATTTCATCCTTTTCAGTTTTTTGAAGTCGGTTTTAATTTTTGTTTAAAATTTTTTTTCATACAAAGCATTACATATGACTCAACACCACCTGATGTGAAGCGGTAAGAGTAGTCCATATGCGAAGACAGCTAGTGCAGTTCAGGCACTGCTCTAGCCGTCATATTCCAGATTCGTCATCTTCCAAACTCGTCATATCATGTACATTAACCTGCACAAATTTATTATAGAAATCGTCTGTGGTAAATGTTATGATAAGAACGTCTTTAGATAATTAATAGATGAGTGTTACTTGTCTGACAAGATATAATAAACATTTTTTTTTACGTTCCAACCAAACGCAGCGTCGACGAACTACAGATTTAAATAAATGTACAAAAGAAAGAGAAATAAATACTTAGTACAGAATTTTGTAGATAAAAAAACTGTTGTTTTTGAATGATTTATTTTCTACGGGGAGAAGACTTGGTTATTTGTTTGCCTTTATATTAAGTTTAGTCTAAAACTTAAAAAATATTTTAACAAGAAATAACTTCAGTTTCATCATATTTTTGTGGTTTTATTTTGTTCGAGGCAGCAGCTTACATAATTAATTGCTAACCCATTTAGGTTAAAATATCTGTTCTGTTTCGATATATAACTTTTTTTAGTTAAGTATAACAAATTTGACAAAGAAATTAAGGTTATGTGTCAAGGTATATCATTATTTGCCAATTCTTTTGGACTCCGCCTTAATTAAATTATTGTCTAATAGCCGTAGCACAAAGTATAACTACCTACTAAGTACAATCTGACCTAAAGTCCCAAGTAATACTTATTATTCCTGTAAGCAAATATTCGCAATTTAATTTGACTGTACAATGACGAGTTAGGAAGATGACGAATCTGGAATATGACCAGTTAGGAATGTGTCGAGTTTGGAAGATGACCAATTTGGAATATGCCGAATCAGAAACAAATCCTCTAGCCGATATCATATGAGAGTTTCACCTGTGGGATACTGAGAATGATTCCGTATTAGCATAGTTAAACACTGATATCATATATAGAACACTGAATTTACACGGATTCACAGACTAACATTATATTCAACTCAGATCATATTCAACAGATGTTCATCAGACATGCCAAGATACTGACGCTTCGAACGAAAACAAATCAACTTTCGAAATGACCTTCACAGCAGAGGACGACAAGAAATCTCTGAAATGTATATACAAAAGTCATACAAGAACAACGACATCTGCCACAATAATATTATTACTAGCATCTGTTGGTGAGTGTAGCTTTTTAAGCCGACTTCAAAAAAGAGGAATGTTATCAATCCGTTAAGTTAGGTAAGGCAACATTTTTCGTACAGCTATTTTTGTAAGAAACCACAATAATTAAAGATTTTCATTACACTGCACTGATTCAAAAATCACAAATCAATAATTATGTCTATGTCAAAGTACAATTTTAGTATTTACAACTTTAGGTTGAATATATTCCTACATAGCCAACGTCAGACAGTTCCCAAAATTTTCAAAGACACCCAAGCGCAGTCAAAACTTAACACGAAATGACAATTTGAAAAAAATACGGCAATGTCATTGGGCCTAATTCTGGGAACACACTTTAATTCTAAATTCAAGAACAGTATATCTCTCTCTCGCAATAAGTAATAGAAAAAAGATAGCGAGAATCTGTTTAGAGCTGTCACTTAAATTTAGATGGATTCCATAGAAACCATAGACAATTTTAGACGGCATGTACGGAGGTGCCTCCTAAACACTGCGTTTTATCACGTTCAATAAGGTCGAAAATTGAACGCACATTTCTAAATGTCATTTTATATGACAGCTATCCTTTTCGTATTCCTTTTGAAAGAAAGTATTGCACTGAACTTAAATTTAGACTTAGCATGTGTTTACCAGAATTAGGGCCATTATCATTAAATACGACATAATCTTCAACATCTTAATAACGTTGTTACGTACGTATCAATCAATAAAACAAATATTCTTTATTGCACAATAGGACATGAGGAGCTTGGTGGCGTAGTGGCTTGAGCGCTGTGGTTTCGATCACGAAAACAAAGCAACTTTCGCCATGGTCGGTCCCGGGATGGGTCAATCAAATTTATAATCTCGAGCTCCTCCGTGCTTCGGAAGGCACGTTAAGTTACCCACCAACCCGCATTGGGTCAGCGTGGTGATGTTATGGCCCAATCACCCCATGTGTTCCCTTAGGACACTTATATAATCAACAACAATAAAAATAAGAAAAACAATACAATTGGCGGCCTTATTGCTAAGCAGCAATCTCTTCCAGGCAACCTGGAGTGAAAGGAAATAATACAGAAGGAATTAAAAAGAGTAGGTGCAAGAAAGACAATAACATAAAAAAATACATAGCTTTAAAATAAATATACCTATACATATCCTTAATTTTTTGAAATAATATAACATTGGCTGCATAATTTCATAGAAATGTCATAAAATTACCAAATAAATAATATGTTTTTGAAAGTGGCAAACCATTTCTATGAACTAACATGGCCCATGTTTGTATTTATTGTCGTATTGACGGCACCATGCCGACTGCCGTATGATAGGAATGGGTTAAGCTTTTTAATAACTTTGACGTATGTTTTACAAATAAATGATTACTGATCTCTTTTGATTACTGGTTGTTATGGCTATGGAAAATACACTTTTGGGCACTTGTGGCTACATAATCTTCTATGTTGCCATTTTAGACAAAAATGTTATTTTTTTGCAAAATATAAATTCGTTTTTAACCGACTTTAAAAACGAGGAGGTTCTTAATTCGGCCGGTATGTTTTTTTTTTTTTTTCTATGTATGTACACCGATTACGCCGAGATTACTGATCCGATTTACGTGATTCTTTTTTTGTTCGATGCGGAATAGCTGCCATTTGGTCCCATAAAAATTTTTTCAACAACAGTTGGGTACTTTGGTTTTAAATTAAAAAAAAACTGAAATTATGAAGTTGTCTACATAAGCGAAATTGCGAATTTTTGCTTTTCCAATGACTTTTTAGTGAAACGATACGATAGTAGGAAACAATATAAGTTGACGGTCACCCATCTAGCTTCAACCGTAGAAAGTTATCACTAAAAATTGTGGAAAAAAATTTTAAACAAAAATTAAAACCGACTTCAAAAAACTGAAAAGGATGAAATAATTAAATTTAAGTAGGTATTCATCCCCTAGAAACATATTTTTGGAGTCGGTGCTTTACTTTCTATTGTTTTTGGAAACCACTTAGCACCAACTCCAAAAATATGTTTCTAGGGGATGAATACCTACTTAAATTTAATTATTTCATCCTTTTCAGTTTTTTGAAGTCGGTTTTAATTTTTGTTTAAAATTTTTTTTGTTAATCAAAGTAAACTACGCCATTCATTGCATTTTGTCGACAATTGAAATAGTGCTTATGAGCTGGCCCAAAACTTAAATTGATTTAGATTTTGATAATTATAAGATGAAATGCCTTCCATGCCTAGTAATTACACTGGCTAGTTTTCCCTTCAATCCGAAACACAGCGAACTGTTTTACGGCTGAATTAGAGGTGGTATGTATGTCTGGTTAAATTAGCCACTCTATTGGACGCCTAGGCCGTTGACGCCGGTCTAGGCGTCCAATAGAGTTCCAATGAAGCGGCTAAAGGACAACTAGCCAATTCGTTGAGCGCAACGTTTAACCAGATGGCTGAACGTTGTGTCAGCCGTCTGGTTAAATTAGCCATTAAATGGGGCGCCTAGGCAGGTCGTTTGAATTGAAAAGCTTTTGCGTGACTGTTTGAGTTTTGTGTGATTGGTTGGTTCAAAGTAACTTTTTATTTAAAGGGAAATATTTAAAGGGTCTACAACAAATATTAGCGTGGTCATCCAAAATAATAATTGGTCTACAAAATACTTAACCAACCTTAAAAATCAATTATATTTGTAAGGTTGGTTAAGTTAGATTGGTATGGTGATCAGTTAAGTACAAGCCTTTTTTATCACCACTTATAACCAAAATCGGTTTGATAAGAAGTCATAAAAAATAACTTGAACCTAACAATCACACAAAGACTCTTCAGCCTAGGCACGCCATGTTGTTGGACTTTGAGTGGGTCTAGTACAATTAACTATCGGCCTAGGCATTTAATTGGATGCCGGCGTTTATGAAACGGGCTACGCATCCAATTAAGCGGTGAATTTAACCAGATTACGACGACATACATACCAGCTTGTTTTTACACCGGATTTCATCTATATATTTGTTTAGGAATGAAATCTTAAAAGACGAAATTACTTTTAGATTTATAATAATTATTGGAGATTGGTTAATTTGGTAGGTACTTCTTAATTTTTAACCGACTTCAAAAAAGAAGGAGGTTATATGTTCCACTGTATGTATTTTTTTTTGTATGTATGTTCACCGATTTCTCTGTCAATTTTATTGTGTACCGATTTTCAAATATATTTTTTTATTCGATAGAGTATACACTAGTGGTGGTCCCATTGTCACCAAGTTAGGATCTGATGATGGGATCCCAGGAAAATCGAGGACAGACCTCAAATTTTATTGGCACGTATGACATATTTTACTTTTTTTCAAAGCTATTCAAGTATTTGCTTCTGTTAGTCATCATCTCATGATAATGAGCTGATGATGGAAGGTACAACTCCTTAACGGTTAAGAGTTAGAAGATAATTCTTTTACTATGTATTTCAACCAAAGACCGAGAGACAGACAAGTCGATAGTGCTGACGGTCACCCATCTTGCTTTGACCTTAGGAAATCACTTAAAAATGTGAAAAAAAAATTTTTTAAACAAAAATAAAACCGAGTTCAAAACACTAAAAAGGAAAAATAATTCAATTTCAGTACCGAGGTACTTACCTCATAAAATGATTTTTTTGGAGTTGGTTCTTCACTTTCTATTGTCTCTGGAAACAGCTTAGCACCAATTCCAAAAAATTTATTTTAGGAGGTAAGTACCTCGGTACTGAAATTGAATTATTTTTTTCTTTTTAGTGTTTTGCAGCCGGTTTTATTATGTTAAAAAAAATTTGTTTATCAATATAATAAATGCATGAAAGGACCATTTGACGTGCTCCAATCACGCGCTATTAGAATTGTCGACAATCCTGAGCTCACAAGCGGTATTGAACCTTCAAGCCTAAGGAGAGATTTTGCCTCCTTGTGTGTGTTCTACCGTTTGTACAACGGGGTGGGTTCTGAGGAATTATTTGACATGATGCCCACGGCCTTTTTTCATCCTACCGCTCGCCACCGGCATGTTATCCTCACAAATTGGAACTAAAGTGGTCGCGTACTGTATCTGGTTTCAAAGAAAAATTCTCCCGCGTACGCTCAGGTTGTGGAATGAGCTCCCTGCAGAGGTTTTCTCGAAAGAGTGCAGCATAGGGTTCTTCAAAAAAGGCGTGAAAAGGTTTCGACAGGCTACGGTAACCGCTTACCATCAGGTTACGGTCTACCGTATGCTTGATAAAGACAGGAGTGTCCTGGCGGGGATTGAACCCGCGACCTTCCACAATCCGGTTTTCTGCTCTAACCATCGGAGCTAACTTAGTAGTTCATGAATTAAGCAATACCAAGGTCACTTTATTATTAACATTACATACTTACTGAACAATTAGTCATTAGAAACGAATTTGAAATCTTTTTCCTTGTACTTGCTACAGAATTGTCAATAATTGTGTGTTAATAATGTGTATTACTTGTGGATTTGTTGTGTCAATTCTATACATTACGAGTCTCTCAAAAGCATATGCGAGTAAGTAAAGTGCAAATTATCTTTTTCGAGACGGTATTTTGTGTGTTCAACCTCCGACGAAAAAGGAGGGGTGTTCTAAGTTTGACGTGTCTGCTGTGTATCTGTGTATCTGTCTGTGCTATCGTAGCTTCTAAACGAATGGACCAATTTTGGTTCGGTTTTTTTTCTGTTTGAAAGCTGACGTGATCAGAATAGTTCTTAGCTATAATTTATGAAGATCAGTTCAGGCGTTTGATGACTATCAGCTCATTTCCTACTCTGCAAAGGGGTTGTACTAACTTTGACAGATCCGCTTGATTTGATATTTGGGTTACTGTTACTTTGGCTGTATTTCCATGCTAACCAGACATGCTAACCTTGAACTGATCCTTATCATCAAATAGTCTGGCATGCGTTGCAATGGCCGTAAAGTGAAAACTGTTAGGTTTTTATAATCCAGAAAACTGCGCAGGCGTTTCCAGTACACCCTACCAAAGATTCATCACAATGTAATTATTGGTTTCGGAACGCATAGAGGACCAACAAATATACAAACATTGATTTTTATTCATGTCTTCATCATTACCATCAGCCTATATACGTCCCACTGCCAACTTCAAAAAACTGAAAAGGAAAGTAGGTACCTACTCATCCCCTAGAAACATATTTTTTGGAGTTGGTGCTGAGTTGTTTCCAGAAACAATAGATAGTGAAACACAGACTCCAAAAAATATGTTCCTACTTAAATTTAATTATATTATACTTTTCAGTTTTGGAAGTTGGTTATATTTTTCCTTTAGAATTTTTTTTTCGTGTAAGTATAGGCCACCACAGACAGACGTAAGTTTTCTTATTTGAACCTTACGTGATTCAGAGACACATTCTGGCTTCGAATTATTTGGAGAACCTGAACCTTGTCTGTACCTACTTACTATTCCAACAGTTGACTTTAATCAGTTTTGATAATGTAAATTGTTGATATTTCAATTGTTGATCAAATGCACTGTTGATGTTATGAAGTGTTGATGTTTGAATCGTTGGCCTTTTAATTTGTTGGTATTATGGTGTTGAGCATTTAACCTTTGATATTATGATTGTTGCACCTGAGTACCAATCCCGTTAAAGCAGTTGCAATCACAACCGGGACCAACGGCTCAACGTTGGTCGCCGCCTTAATCGTCCGAAGCACAGAGGATCTAGAGATTTTAAATTCGATTGACCCATCCCGGGGCCGACCATGGCGAATGTTGCTTTGTTTTCGTAATCGAAACCAGAGCGCTCAAAGCACTACGCCACCCAGCTTTATGTAGAAGATTTAAAATAAAATATACAAAGAAACAGATAATGGCAGTGGGTATGATTCTGTCTACATACATAAAATCTTTATTTAAGTACAGAAGAGATCATATTAAGTATAACTGTCGCACTACGAAACTCGCTTCTATTGCGAATGGAGTAAGAGCGATCTCAAAGGTCAAACTGTTACACTTGATGTGCTGTCGACTGTACATTACATCTCTGTCTCTCAATATGTGTACAGTAGAGACAGGTTGGGTGTGGTGTATTCCCAAATTAATTTTCTGAGCGCTAGTCTTCAAACGTTCCAAAATTAAATAATGTTCGTTAGTCTCGCTAAAACTCAAAAAACGGCTTGGCCAATTTGAATAATTCTTTTTTCTTTTATGGGTGGTTTCAAAATAATAATAATAATAAAAGGGGAAAATCGTAAAAAAAACTTTAAAAATTAATAAACGATAGGCTTCTAGTCTTAAAGGACCTGCCTCCAGACCAGTGAGATAACAAAAAAAATTCTTCGCCGCATAATACTTAAAAGCCATGTTCATGTTTTGAAGTCGGTTTTAATTAAAACAAAAATTAAAACCGACTTCAAAAAACTGAAAAGGATAAAATAATAAAATTTAAGTAGGTATTCATCTCCTAGAAACATATTTTTGGAGTTGGTGCTAAATGGTTTCCAAAAACAATAGAAAGTGAAGACTCCAAAAATATGTTTCTAGGGGATGAATACCTACTTAAATTTTATTATTTTATCATTTTCAGTTTTTTGAAGTCGGTTTTAATTTTTGTTTAAAATTTTTTTTTCACAATTTTTAGCGATAACTTTCTACGGTCGAAGCTAGATGGGGGACCGTCAACTTATATTGTTTCCTAATATCGTATCGTTTCACTAAAAAGTCATTGGAAAAGCAAAAATTCGCAATTTCGCATATGTAGATGATTTAATAATTTCATTTTTTTTTATTTAAAACCATACTTTGGTTTTAAATTGTTTTTGAAACCAACCAAACCAACCCAACTGTTTTTGAAAAAAATAAATTTTTTTGGGACCAAATGGCAGCTATTCCGCATCGAACAAAAAAAGAATCACGTAAATCGGATCAGTAATCTCGGCGTAATCGGTGTACATACATAGAAAAAAAAAACATACCGGCAACGTTTTTGAAGTCGGTTAATAAATTGTGGTAATTTCGAATACTTACTAAAATAAATTAAAGGATATGAAAACAATGCATGTTATTCATTTTAGACATCATATTTCATAGTAACGTTTACTGATTATGACCTACATAATCGATATCTTAATAGAAATAGTGATACTTTTATTTTTCAAAACGTCCGGGTTCGATTCTCGAACTGAGTACACGTTTCTTTTAAACGTATGAATGCAGTTTTTTACTAAAATCGATGACATGGTTCCTAAGAAGAGATTTTTGTATATCTTATAGTTTCAGACTTTCCCATACTGACCGATCTAAATGTGCTACCCTGTATAAGTAAAGAATAGAAATATACTAAATAAACATACACACATCCATGACTCGTGGACAAATCTACTGCTCTACCGGGATTCGAAAGCAGTCGTCGTTGCATTACTGATTTATATTTTATTTATTTCAATTACAGATGTCGAGTATCGTATTTTTGGAGGTTCAATGACTACAAATAATGTTAAATTAAACCCCAATGGCGTCATCGACGTCATAGAGCAGAACACAATTAATTTTGATTTTAACCTAAGGCACTTTATCAACATTTGGGAGTAAGTTTATATATAATTGTTATTTATATTCTTAGTTCATCAATACGACATCGCTTCAGCACAGCAAAATGACAAACATGGTCGTGTTATGGCCCAAACTCCTCACGGGTTTTTTTTTCATGTAGAAATCCCAGCAGTCCTGAGTCTTGAAGATAGCTGAACCGGCACAGTGTCTTGTGCCTCGTGTGTAAGTGAGCAACGACCTCTAAGCTTGTTTTATGCGATATTATAAGTACAGCGACGATAACATGATCGCCATGATTCTAGGAGACTTGACGATTTGTCGCTTCCTGCAGCTGTAACGAAAATGGTGGAGAACAAGAGGTCTATGAAGACCTTTGCTATTTATTGTATCCCAAATTAAGCATCCCAAGTCTGATAAGCAGGCTCAAAGTCACCCAAAGGGCTATGCTCGGAGTTTCTCGGCATGGTAAAATCTGTAACGATGAAATCCGCAGGACGACTAAAACCGCCTACGTAGCCCCAAGAATTGAGAGCCTCGAGCGGCAGTGGGCAGACCACATTGCAAGGAGGACAGATGACTGTCGGGGCTAAAAGGCTAAAAGGTCCTGGAGTAGCGGACGCGTACCAACGCATTGTTAGTAGGTGGACCGACAGTTTGGTTTAGATAGTTTAGACTATTTTAAATATTGGAAGTAAGTAACTAAATAAAAAGTTCGAAATTTTCCGTAAATTTTAATCTAATCGCCAAGAAATAAACAATGTAAAAGTCCCCAAACAATGTAAACACGAATACTTGGTCTGTGGTCATAATTGTTTATCATATGCTTACTATGAGCTCGAAAATTAGGTGTGAGTGTATAAATATTATTATTATTTGATATGATTCGGCTTTCCATTTCAGGTGTTTAAATATTGACACTTCATTGGTCATGAACCTTAAACCAATAGACGGCACTAGAAAAAAGTTTCAAAGTGTGAGTATTGCTATTACGTTTAAGCATTCTTTACCTAATTCAGGTCGCGTACATCATAATCAGTGCCGATTCGCCGCCACCGTTCTCGTGGCCAGGCCGTAACGTCACCTGTTACCGAACAAAGATAGGTTGCTATGCTGATTTCGATGGTTTACTTTTTAACATACTAACAACAAATGACGTCATATCATACTCTGAGATAGGTGTTCGTTGTCACGTGACCTGCGAGTAATTTAATGACATTTTCTTTATTTATCATTATTTAAAACACGTAATAAAAGAATTAACTATTGTGTCTTAGTAGGATTTCTAGTATAAAACTACCACTACGCGTCAAAATTATTTGTCAATTTTCTTTTGCAGACTTTAACAGTCACGGACCCGGCAGACGGCCGATGGCGCTGTACTTTTTATCATAGCAGAGACGTTATCACTGGCCGTCAGAGATACGTTGACGATCACTGGTACACTACTGATGAGTCAACTTTTTCAATTAATGTCCGATGTAAGTAAGTAACTAATGCGAAAGTTGCGGCTGTAGTCATTTTTTTATACAAAGCACAGCAATTGACCAAACACCACCTGATTTGAAGCGGTAAGGAGAATTCATATTCGAAGACACCTAGTGCGGAATAGGCATTGCACTAGCCGACTCTGCTTAGCCCAAAAGGTGCTTTTTCACGCCTGTGTTGGAGGACCCTATGTTACAGGAAGCAGGGAACACATGCGCTGGCAAAGAATTCCGAGTTCTGGAAGTACGTCAAAGAAACGAGGCACTAAATTTCTTAGTGCATGATGTTGAGGTGGAGACAGTGAATTGATGACTCCAAAGACCGGCACGCGAGTTCCTGAGCAGGAAGGGGGAAGGTGGGATAGATAGAAAATCTCTTCAGAGCACTCTCCGTGATAAAACCGATAAAAGGCGCTAAGCGTCGCAATGTTTCGACGCAATTGCAGAGGCTCAAGGTTGTTCGTGACCTCTACAACGCCAATGATATGGACAGCACGACGCTGCAATCTGTCTATTGCATCTACGAGGTACTTGGCGGAGTCATCCCAAAAGTACGAGCAATATTCCTTCTCAGGATCTGAGTTTAGTAAAGCAGGCATAGTTGGACAGGCGTGAAAAAACGACGCACCTTGTTCTGGACACCGAGTTTCCGTGAGGCTCGCACTAAGATCGCAGCATATCTCCATGCCGAGCAAGTTCGAGGAGCCGTGTGCCGAAAGTGTAGTGCCCTGAAGAGAGCGAAGGGTAAAGAACGGCGACATTTCGGCTGTAAACGCACGCACCTGTGTTTTCTTAGCATTGAACTCGACAAGATTGTTAGAGTCCCATTCAAATATAACATTCAACACTCTGTTCAAATGGGCAATTACGCTGGTATTCTTATTCTCGTGTTATATGGTCGTTTGAGTGCATCGGAAATCGGAATGGAATTCACTCAAGCAAAATCTCTTAGCGCCATTCACTCGACGTTATTCACACAACCACTCACGTTTGAAATAAAACCTACTTACCGGATTTAACTCGCGTTTAATTAGATGTTTAGGTCTTCATCTAATTGGTTTCTTTTTCAGACATATTAAACGTAACAGTAACAAATGTCAATACAAGTAACATAACCCCAGTATCTTCAACACCAATGCGATATGTGTACAGAGACGGAGATTCTCTGCAATTTTCTTGTAAAAGAGAAACATTACAAGACCAGGTTCTACCATCAAATAGCACGCTATATTGGGAGTACTGTAGAAATGGTAAGTTCTCTAAGTACCTACCGTAGTTAACAAGGAACCTATAAGGTTTGTTTGACCCTGTCCGTCGGTCCACGACTTAGCTCAATAACTCTTAGGACTAGAAAATTACAATTTGGTATAGATATACCGGGTATCGATACGAAATTTTAAGCAACTATCGCCATGGTCGATCCTGGGGTGGTTTAATCAAAGATTCGGAAGGCACGTTAAGTCGCTGGTCCCGGTTGTTCCTGCAACCGGTTTAGCCCACCAACCCGCATTGGGCCAGCGTCGTGGTGTTATAGCTCAAACTCCTCAGGTGTTTCTCCGATGTAGGAAGGCCTGTGCCCAGCAGTGGGATGTATATAGGCTGGTGATGATGATAATGATACCGGGTATAAGAAGAACTCTTGGCAGTAACAAATCAGTCTAAACAAGACTGATAGGCCCCAAATACAAATAATAATAATAGGGGCAAAATTCTCGAAAACGAAATCAGAAGGCAGTAATGATGACTCTAACGCGACTTGTTCAAAAGCACTGGAATCACGTATAAAATCAGCTGTTTCATACTAATTTGATTGTTTTTTAAAAAAAAGCGTTTAGCTATGCGATCCTCCAGAGGATCGCATAGCCAAAACCTCGCTTTCATACCTTTTGGCGTTTGTTTGACAACCGTTGGCGACACCAGCGTTCCGACGACGAGCATGACGTGAGGCTGAACTAAAAATTTTGCCATCCTGAGGCCAAATATGAAATGCCGTCCATGCCCAGTTATTATACTGGCTACCTTTCCCTTCAATCCGAAACACAGCGAACTGTTTCACGGCTGAAATAAGAAAGGCGGTGGTATCTACCCAGACGACCCTACATACCACCTAGTGGTACTAAATGCTTGTGAAAACGTTCACTTGTTCAGGGAAGGGCTTGCAAAATGATTGGCTTTGAAGTACCTACAAGTTTTTTAGTGTCTGCTAAATCGTGAACTAAGTTAAAATTGGTCAGCGATTTGGCTTTTGTAATCCATCTGGCAAGATACCACCATCTTACCTGAATCTGCCGCCATAACAATAAAGCTAACAGCGTTGTTGTGTTCCGGCACTTGGAGGTAAGATAGCCAGGTCCTCTGTGGTTGAGGAATCCGGGTGTTGTTCACTTCCATCTCCGGCCTTATAAATATAATAATCATCATAAACTCACACCTATTATCTAGCCCAAACTAAGCATCATTAAAAACTTGTGTTATGAATACTAGATAGCGGAGAAATATCAATAACTAGCTGTGCCCGCGACTTCGTTCGCGTGGATGTCGGAAAATAACAACAGTGCCCAGGTTACATGATTTTACTTCTGTATTAAATTGGCTAATAAAACACCTTTGCAATTAATGGTTTGATCGCCTCGCCCGCGCCCGCCCGCCTTAAAAATCATTTTTGCGCGCATGATATTTTAACACTATGATATCTCTTAAGGTATTCATTGAAATAAAATGATGTCAAGAACAATTTTGCTCAAAATGAAATACTTGTGGTGAATAATGTATTTATTTCTATAAGGAATAATATCATGTTTACAAAAACAGCTTCGCAGATAGTACATTATCTTAGAACTAATTTGATTACCAAAAATTGGTTCTAGAGAGTACATTTTTAAAAAATAGACATAATATGCTGCCGCGGACAATTTTCCAGAACTTTTAAAGAGGAACAATTCCTGCATACATCATTTATATGTTACTTTAACCGTTTACGCAGCGCACGCAACAAAAGCTCTAAACAGGAATATTTTTCCCCGTTCTTGCAACATTTTTTATTAATGCTTAGCTCCTATTAGTGATAGCGTGATTTAATATTGCCTATATCATACCTCGATAAATGGACTCTCTAACACAAAAAGAATTTTTCAATTTGAATCAGTAGTTCCTGAGATTAGCGCGTTCAACCAAACAAACAAACTCTCCAGCTTTATAATATTAGTATAGATAATATGTTAGATATAAATATCCATGACTCGTAAACAAATGCTAGTATTCATTATACAAACATTTGCTCTTACCGGTTCGAACCCTCTTGACCGAGAAGCCTGTATAGCAAGGGGTACAGACCTCTCGACCAGCCGGCCGTCAAACCATCGATCACTTCACTTCAAATATTCTTAATTTTTGATTTTAACATTATTATAAATGTTTGAAAAATTACTTAGTAATTAAAATAGAATAAAACTAGAAAAATTTTTCTTAACTTAACTTTCAACTTAACCGAATCGTCGGTATTTGTAAAAATACTCGTTTCGTATGTTGAAATAGAATATTTCGACATTGTAGGGTGGACGTTAGCTCATAAACGCAAATACAGATAGACTAGAAGAATTTCATAGGGATATCCCAAGTCCTGGGTGGCTCAGTGGTTAGAGCAGTCGCCCGGATTGCGAAAGGTCGCGGGTTCGATTCCTGCCTCAGGACGTGAAATTTTTTTAGTTTTATTCTATTTTAATTACTAGGAAATAGATAACTTTATCAGTCAGTTGTTCTTACAGTCTCTCCACCAAAATGCTGGCTGGTGACCACATCCAGTGTACAAAACTTACGCACTCATAAGAAGACCTTGACAAAAGACAATAACGAAGATACCCTGGCATGTATATACACTACAGGATTGAAAAAGAAAAATATATTGCAGATTATATTTCAATTGGAGAAGGACCGTAAGTCATCAATCATCATCATCATCATTATCCGAATTCCAACTCAAACTCAAGTGTTTTAAAATCGGTTAAAAATTCTGTCGACATTTATTCTATTAAGTTCATAAATTTTGTAAGAAATACAAATAAAGAAAGAAAACGAGTAAAAAATGATGCTCCAGGCGGGAATCGAACCCGCGTCTATATACTGGGTACTGACTAGACGCGATAACCGCTACGTCATCGGAGCATTAGGTGTTTCCTACCAACTTTTTTTACCGCTTTCTAATTTTTTTAACATTTTTATAGAAATGTTTATGTCACCAGTCACTCATTTAAGTTTTAGAACCTCTAGTGAACCGAAAAAACACTTTTACAAGCATTTTTAAACTTACTTATCTGTATACCTATATTGTGATTGTGCATTGTCAGACAGCTTGAAAGTAACAATAATACTTCTGTCATTGTACTACTCTGTTGGTGCGTTAATATACCTTCACTTCAATTTTTTTTCTCGCTGGGCGGCACTGCAATGCTTAAACTTATAATTTTTGACTACAAACATTGTAATTGAATATTTGAAAAGAGTGACTACACGACTTTTTGCCGGAATCTTCATGGTAGTTCAACTTTTGGAACCGTTGTAAATTCAGACATGACAGACAGACAGACACTATGACGTTGTTAGTTATTATCTATTATTTGTGATAGTTATAAATATGTATTTATTGACGATTTGAAAGTGCTTCTTTGTGGTCTATTTAAATAGAATATTTTTTCTTTTCTTTTTCTTTTCTTACTTATTTCTTACAATGAAGTAGGCGTTATAAAGGCACAGAAACATGTAAATGTGTTCATATTTTTATTAACACTAATATTTTAACTCTTTTCAGGTCCGCCAACGATTTTAATAAATGACTCAGCGCCAACTATTCTTTCGAACCTGACAAATACGTATACATACTTGTATACATTGGATGATGCAATATACGTTAGCTGCAATAAAGATAGCCCCGGTACCTTACATTGGTACTATTGTCCTCTCGGCAACACAAGTACAGGTAGATTTTATACTTTTTCAAACACCTTCCGCCTTTCTCATTTCAGCCGTGAAACAGTTCGCTGTATTTCGGAATGAAGGGAAAGGTAGCCAGTGTATTTACTGGGCATGGAAGGCATTTTATCTTAGGCCCCAGGATTACAACGCACCTGCAATATCAAGTGATTTTTCCTTGTCATTGCAGGTGTCTATAGGCGGCGGTAACCGCTTACCATCAGGTGGGCCGTCAGCTTGTTTGTCATCTAGCTGTATAAAAAAAACATAGCCAATAAGCACTCCGCCAGCCTGGTGGTAAGCGGCTACCGTAATCTATTGAGGTCACAGAGGCTAGACTGCATCGACAAACATTTCTTCGAAATATCGACTCTAACAAATAGTCTAAAGGATTTTTTTATATTTGGCCAGGTATATATACAGTATCTCAAAAAATTAGGGGAAGTCTCCTGAATCCTCGAAAAATAGTAATAATTCGTTTTCATGCATAATTTGCTTGTACAAAGTTGAAATGTTTCGGCCATTTCATCGCTATTCAATATGGCAGTAAGGCGGGCGACATAAAAGTCAACTAAACGCCACCAGGAGGAGCTCGGTGGCGTATTGGTTTGAGCGCTCTGGTACTGGAATACGAAAACAAAGCAACTTTCGCCATGGTCGACCCTGGGATGGGTCAACCAAAATTTATAATCTCGAGTTTTTCCGTGCTTCGGAAGGCACGTTAAGCCGTTGGTCCCGGTTGTTACTACAACCGCTTTAACCCACCAACCCGTATTGGGCCAGCGTGGTGGTGTTATGGCCCAAACTCCTCAAGTGTTTCTTCCATGTAGGAAGGCCTGTGCCCAGCAGTGGGACGTATATAGGCTGGTGATGAAACGCCACCAAAGTGACACAGGCGCCATGATGGATATTTGGCTGTGTTGCAGTTCTTTCTAGAAAAAATCTTATTTTGTACCCAAAAAGAAAGCAAATGAAAAGAAAATGGACAATTGAACAATGTTCTACTCTACATTATTTTTACCTATTTTTCAGTATAGTGTACGTACAGACGACAGCACGTCAAGCGTAACAGTTTGACCTTGAGACCTTACTACGTTGGTAATAGAGGCGGCTTTCGTAGTGCAACTGTTACATTTGATCTGCTGCCGTGTGTACATATCCTGGCCAGGTCTCCATACATTTTTGAGCATCTCTTTTGACTAGTCGACGTTCTGCTACTATTGAGCAGGCTTATAATGTAAACATGCTTCTACTGAGCAATATAATTCTATTGAGCTATTTCATTCTGACATTTTTTTTTCATTTATTTTGGTATCAAACAGTCATTTATAAATAACAGGAGATGTAAACAAACAGATTATAAATTTACAGACCTATAGTGCCCAAACGTTAATTATGGTTCTACTAGCTGTGCCCGCGACTAAGTCCGCGTGGAATATAGACTTTTTCCATACAAACTTTAATCCCCTATATCAACCTCCTGCAGCCCTTTTTTCGCATAAAAAAATAGCCTGTCCTTTCTCGGACTCTAGAATATCTCTGTACCAAATTCCATCTAGTTCAGTAGTTTAGGCGTGATTGCGTAACACACAGACAAGCAGAGTTACTTTCGCATTTATAATATTAGTAAAGAAAAGATTAAGCAATGTATTGGTAAAAGAAAACTGTAGCCAAGACTCAAACTGTGTGAGAAAAACCGAGCAGTAGCGGATTCATTGACTTTAATTTCTTGCAGGTCCTTCGTGCGATACTCAGAGAAATCCAAATAATAATATCATCAGGTCATTGCGACTGTCAGAATCGCATAATCAATCTACCCTAAAGTGCATTTATACGAATACGAACAACGAAACACTATCAACTAATGTCCTGTTTATAGCTAGGCCAGTTGTCGGTAAGTATTCGATTTTATTATACCACTAGCATGGCAGTCAAACATACGATCCTCCTAATATGCAGTATTCGGTGACCGTAGCCTATGGACGCTTGCAACACCCTGTAAAAACCTTTTCACTTTGTCGGATGACATTATTTTCGCCCCAGTTGGGCGCCAGTGGAACGTAATGGTGAGGTTGGAGGGGCTAACACCGGAATACGACACTGTATATTTAAGTCGTAATATAAAGGCACAAAAAGTGCCTTGAGACTAGTGAATTGTTAATTTCAATATGACAACACAAACAACAATGTACAAAGAAATTTAGTAGCTCTTTTCTTTGTCGAATTTCCAGAACTTGGAATTCTTTGCCAGCACATGTGTTCCCTCCTTCCTTTAACATGGGTTCCTTCAAAAGAGGCGTGAAAAAGCACCTTTTGGGCCGGCAAAGTGGAGGCAGCCAGAGCAGTGTCTGAACTGCACTAGCTGTCTTCGCATATGGACTCTTCTAACCGCTTCACATCAGGTGGTGTTGAGTCATTTGTCGTGCTTTGTATAAAAAAAAAATGCAATCCGGAACGTTAAACCGATAGTAAAATAATTTAGTATCCCAAGCTACGGGCAGGCGTCGAGAGCGAGACACTCGTCTCACGGTCAGCAAAAGAATGATTTCTGAAAGATAAAACCGAATGAAGCGCCAAAGTATGAATTTGAATTTTGAATTCATATTACTTTCAATATTGCCAGTAAGTTTAGAAAGAGAAACGAGGTGTTATTACATCGTAATGTTATAGTACCACGTTACAACTTCCTGTTTCAAGGATCCCGTTATATCTACTAGGGTGCCTATCAAAATGTGGCCGCAAGTATTTTTAATAAAATTATTTTTAAATTATTTTTGGGGAAAAATTTCACTGACTTGTTTTTTAAGTAAAATATCGTCCACCTCACGGCAATATGTATAAAGACTCTGAAAAGTCACGGTTGCCATTGCGCATTTGGCCGCACCTCTCCGCAGCCAGCTGTAAACGGGTATGATTTTGGTACCTTTTTGCGTTCATGACGTCCATTTATTATTTATATAGCAAATTAAAGCTAATTTTTTCTCATTCTTATGATATAGGGTTGCCTAATTAAATCTGGCCGCAAATGAGGGTTGCCGGCTGCTAAAGATGGTAAATATTGCAGGTAGAGTGAAAGAGAGCTAGCGCGCCAAGCTGTACGACGTTTTAAAGCCATTGCGCATGCGTCGAATGCTAGTGCTCTCAACTGCCACATATTTATTCTAACTTAAGAACCACGTGTTAACAAAATTATCGAATTATTTATTTACTACACGGCTGCATTCTTCAACAAAGGGAAAGTTCGGCCCTTGAATTTATGCACCCAAAAATTCAACAAGTTGTTGCGTCTTCGACGAATCCTAATGACATCTTCAATAAAACTAAAATTGAAGCAGTCCAGGAGTTTACGTGCCTTATGTAATGACTTCCAAAGTGTCAAAATATGCCGCAATTTTTATTATTTAACAAAATGTACGCTTTAAAACAAAGTAATGAAATTTTTTTGAATAGAATTAAAGGTTTCGTATTCCACCGTGCTGGAAATCTTTGAAACAAAAATTGTTGCGGACAATCTTTGTTGAGTTTGGTTAAATGCTACTGAGCTGAGTTGTATCGAGTTCAGTGCGGAAAATAATGGCTGGCTGCTATTAGATGGTCTGCTGAAACCAACATGGTTCCTGGGAGACTCAACTCAAACGCAAGTTGAGAGTGTGTTAATTGATTCCACGAACAAAAATTCCGATAATGACGATGATCCTGATATTTGTAGCGATGAAAGTTATAGCTCCGATGATAGTATAAGTGAAAGCTCCAATGATTCAGATTTGTGAATGAGAGTCACGGAAATAATAATAATAATAATATACATACACTCACACCTATTATCTAGCCCAAAGTAAGCATCATTAAGAGCTTGTGTTATGGATACTAGATAACGGAGAAATATTGATAATAATATGTATATAAATATTAGAAATATACTAATTAAACATATAAACATCCATGACTCGTAAACAAATGCTCGTACTCATCATACAAACATTTGCTCCTACCGGGATTCGAACCCGGGACCTCTTGACCGAGTAGCCTGCATAGCAAGGGGTACAGACCGCTCGACCAGACGGTCGTAAAATATAAGATACATTTTTTGAATGTTTAATTTACTTGAATGTTTAATTTATATGTAACAAGCGATTGAATTCTTGAATAAAATCTAATATTTTTTCCAAATAATACTTGCACAATAAAATTTTCTTTTACGTAGTATTCGTTTTTAAATTTTTAAATTTGTAAGTTTGTAAGAAAGACATTTCTTTTCAAGTATTTATTTGGTCGTGTATACTACTATTTGAATCGGTTTTAGAGAACACTAGCATCCGACGCATGCGCAATGGCTTTAAAACGTCGTACCTGCAGCTGGCAATCGCTGTCCTCGTCTGACTGGTGATGTCACGCGCTATCTCTCTTTCACTCTACCTGCAATATTTACCATCTTTAGCAGCCGGCAACCCTCATTTGCGGCCAGATTTAATTAGGCAACCCTATATCATAAGAATGAGAAAAAAATTTGCTTTAATTTGCTTTAATAATAAATGTACGTTATGAACGTAAAAAGGTACCTAAATCATACCCGTTTACAGCTGGCTGCGAAGAGGTGCGGCCAAGTGCGCAATGGCAACCGTGACTTTTCAGTCTTTATACATATTGCCGTGAGGTGGACGATATTTTACTTAAAAAACAAGGCAATGAAATTTTCCCCCAAAAATAATTTAAAAATAATTTTATTAAAAATTCTTGCGGCTACATTTTGATAGGCACCCTAGTAGATATATATTCTCCTGTTGATAAGCATGTATAAAAATTAGGTTTGTAGCATGTACGCGATGAGTGCACTAATTCTGCAGTGGGATCCTAGACTATAAGTTCTTTTATCTCACAAGCACTTTACTTGTGGTAACCAAGTGTCAAACACGCTGCGAATGTGTGCATAGAAATTTTAAAAGATGAAAATAGGTATAGTAATTTTATCAAATGTGAATGTGAATCTGTAAAAATATTTTACTAAACCTTGGCACCATAATAATAAATAAAATAAGCAGATAAGTTCTTAAATAAGAAATAAATCATGATATTTTGAAGGTTCTTAATTTAATAATAAGAAGAAAATAAAATAATATTTTCTTCTTATTATGTATGCATTCATATTTCATATTATGTGTGCTGTGTATACATAATTAACCACAGCTTTAGCGCGCTTGGCTTCGTGAGATAAAAGGACATTCATTCACGAAGGAGATGGTCAAGTTTAAAGGACAGCTCATTATTACCATTCAGATTGTAGACAATAATTATTCAGTTAACAATACGGTTTCTTTTTGCAATGTATTAAAAGAGTTTTGTGCTATTTGATGGAAACCATGTTATCGTGGTTATATCATGCTATCATGACATGATAGACTGACAGACAAACAGACAGATGGACAGACTTACAAGGTAAGTCTGAGAGGGTATTAATGCCACTAGGTACTAGGGCCGCTTGCAAGGTGCGTCTGGGTAGGTATTAACACCACTATATGCCACTGGCAAGGTGCGTCTGGATAAGTATCAATGCCACTATGTAGGAGGCCTAGCCTTATAATTGTACAGTTTCTGAAAAGATAGGATATACTTTGCTTCTATGTATTACGCATATGAACTAGGAGTTCAATACTCAATACTCAATACTTTATTGCAACCATAATGTTTACAAAAGGTGTTTATACATATAAAAAGTACAATTATGGACCCTGTCGGGTATCGGAAATTGAAAGAGGAGAGGAGGACGTATAATTTCTATAAAAAAATATATATTAATAATTATTTTAATATGCACGCAAGGTATTAAATAATTAAGGTAATTTATATATAATTATTGTGTTTTGTCATTAATATATTCTTGAAGACTATAGTAACATTTATTAATTAACATTTCTTTTAACAGTTTTATAAATTTATTACTATTTTTTTCGATTCTTAATTTTTCAGGAAGTTTATTATAAATCTTTGTTGACATGTTATATGTGCTAGATAAACATAAATTAAGACATGCAATAGGAACTTCTAATTTGTTTTTATGTCTTAATGAATATTTTAATTACATCATCATGTTGTTTGTTTCTGTTTCATCAGCATGTTTTCTGACAAACTTACATATCTCAAAAATGTATATACACGGAAGAGAAAGGATTTCATGTTTCTGAAAAAACGGTTTGCAACTTTCAGTCCGCTCCAAGTTAACAATAATACGAACCAATTTTTTTTGAAGAATAAATAAAGAAGGAGCGTCCGTGTAATAATTGTTGAGTTGTAATAATTATGCGGAATTACATTACAAGGAAAGTTTCCGCAAATATCAACAATTACGTTTGTGGTGGCATCATATTAGGATGTCGAATCATTGCACTACACGAGGATAATCCTGAATATGATAATATTATGTATATTTTTGACTGGTTTTAATGCGTTTTTATTTCATGCAGTGTGAAGGAACTTATATTTTATTTTATTTTTTGTGGGAGGCCGCAAAGTAAGACGGCGTCCCTCTAGATGGATAGAAAACCTGGTCAGGGTCGCGGGGAGCCGTAGGAACCGTTCCATTTGGAAATCGAGGAGGGAGCCCTTTGTTCAACAGCGGACTTCATAGGCTAGTAATGGTGATGATCGACATCAGCTTCCGTGTTTTGTGTAAAGCCTGGTCTGTCTATTAGTTGACGTTGACAAAAAAGATCGATTTTATAACATTTCAATTGTATAGGCCTTGGAATGCTAAAAATCGAAATGAAATGCCGTCGAGGCCCAGTAATTACACTGACTACTTTTCCCCACAATCCGAAACACAGCGTAGGTACTGCTTTACGGCCGGAATAGAAAGCACGGTGGTACCTACCCAGACGACCCTTTTTTTTACCAAGAGAAATCCATTGGCGGACCTTGACGGGCTCACCCAGCGTCTAAATTGACCCTGGGAATACCCGCTAAAACTATCTGGATAACTTCCGTGCCTTTTGCGGAAGTGGTCTGGGGTCTGCAAAACAAATTCACCAGCCTAGACGACCCTACATACGTGCCTACCTATTGATGATTCATTATTAGCGGATAAGGTCGCGTACTCGCGTATCATCCATTGAAATTGTCCGGTTTGCGACCAACAGCATGGTGTCATTATTATGACATGATAACAATATGACTCAATCCATCGCATTTTCCTACAGCTACTTATATATTTATTATTATTTGGCAAATAACATATCGCAATTATGCGCACAGTTCTACTTAAGTACTATTTCATTGTGATCCTTATTGGTAAGTGAATTAATTTTAAACATCTGAAATACATCGATTTGTTGTGGTATTTGAAATATTTGCATGTTTTTAAATAATTTTTATCTCATACTGCTATTGTTGTAGGAGTTCAAACGTTTAAAACAACATAACCTAAATTTTCAACATTTAAATTAAAATAATTTATTAAATTTTGTTTTTTAAATCAAATTAAAAAACAAAATATAACATAATAGTGGTGCCGTCAACAGTAAAAATAAGTTGTGACTTTGACATAATCAAAGTTCCCAGTAATAATAATAATAATGTTCATACACTGACCCAAATTATCTAGCCCAAAGATAGACTAGATATATTGATAGTAATTATGTATATCTATAAATATTACAAATATACTAAATAAACATAAACAAAGTCTCAAATCAGTGTCGATTATATAAAACTAAAAAGCTATATGTTACTTTAAGAAACATCAAGTTGTATACTTAACCTATACATACATTGACTTACTTTACTATTATAATGCATTTTTTATGTGCGTTTGAATAAGGATAAAATACATTATAATTTCCATTTTAGGAACGTCAAATGACATCACCGGCTATGTCTTTTTCTGGTCCTATAGTTATGAAACAGTGATCTGAATTTATTTAAGTTAGTGCACATCAACCGTTTGTCTCTAGAGACCCACTAGTAGTTCTTTGTGAACAAACTGTCTCCAAAGACCCACTGACTAGTGGTACAAAGGGGATCATCTAACACAGTAAAGAGGCCAAAGGAATATGGAAAAATCAAATCAGGACCTATGTACGACCTGTGGTGATGATTTGTAACCTCGTTCTTATTACGTTAAGCCGTCCCAGCTGTTACTGCACCCGCTTTTACCCACCAAACCCACTTTGGGTCAGGGTCGTGGTGTTATGGCCCAAACTCCTCCTGTGTTTCTCCCATGTAGGAAGGCCTATGCCCGGCAGTGGGACGTGTTACGCTGGTGATTAGTTGCAATATTCGTCTTCGAAAACCCTTGATGATCTTGAAGAAGATACACAGTAGCAAACTTGTATTTGGACCGATATATGCAAAAATGATCCTGTCCACATTACCTACATTTTGAGATATTCAATTTATTCACTCTTAATAGATCACTATATCTACTATACATTGGTTGAAATGGTCCAAATTTTTAAGACCTTTACATTTATGAAAACACTGACTGATTTTGAATCTTTTTGCCATATAGAATGCCATGAAGTAGATTTTCCTAATTACCATGACATACATAACTCAAAAATGACTATCCTGCGGGTTTCATCTTCATTTTTGCTTAAGTCTGTCCTATTGTAACTATTAATAATTCTGAGTTAAAAACTTCAGTTGCTGTTTCATACATTTCAGCTGAGTTCATGTGGTTTGTATGGAACAGCTGATTTTTTTTCACGATCTTAGAGCTGCTGCCATAGTAAAAGTTGTTTGTATTGATAACATCTTCAAATGGTTTTGAGGTTGTTGTTGTTGTGTCTAAAAAATAACCCTATTTATGTAAATAAAAATCAATGTTTATATGTAGGTATGTTTGGTTTCTATGTGATCCAAAACCATGGATTGTTCCCTGACTAAAATGACAAATGCCGGTGGATACAATATTCCGCGTTTTATTTACAATGATGTTTCTCAACGAAACATTTCGTTTGATTGTAGCGTGAAACAGTAATATAATATGAAATGTAGTAGGCACCGACACTTGTAATTTTTAGCAAATACACCGAAATAAAAAATACATTTTTTATGAAATACTCCCATTTCTGGGGTTGTAAATCACAAACGCGGGCTTTTGGCCAAACAAAAATGATTTTGATTTGGTATTTACCGCGATGAGAAAATCGGACAATTCCTTATATTAAATTGAAATAGTGATAATGAACAACAGACCTTTGTTCTAATTCTGTTCTCAGTACTTTATTTTAATTTACAAGCAATAAATTTTTGTCGCTATGCATTATATAACAAATTCAACAGAGTCAGAAGGAGATTCGGTTGGTAAGACCAACCGAATTGAGAACCTCTTCGTTTTTGAAGTCGGTTAAAAATAAAATTAAGAATACAACAGAGTCATTTGAATAATTTTGAAAGCTCAATTGTATTAGTCCACCATAATATGAAATACCTTTCCTGAAAATACCTAAACAAATGATAACTCGCTTCTAGTGTAAACTAATAAAAAGCTAATCGATCGCCTGGTGTAACTCACTTTGTCCACAATTTCTATTTTTCAGGTAGTAATACAGGGGCGCCTAAACGAATCATAACTAAAGACGATGATTTAGGTAAGTCGTGGCAAGTTTATTAGGGCCCATATGTAGGGTCGACTGGGTAGGTACCACCGCCTTTCTTATTTCAACCGTGAAACAGTTCGCTGTGTTTCGGTTTGAAGGGAAAGGTAGCCAGTGTAATTACTGGGCATGGACGGCATTTCAACTTAGGCCTCAGGATAACAACGCATCTCTGCAATACACTACTTAACGCATCCGCATACTAAAATAAATTAAAGGATATTTTATTCATTTAAGACATCATGTTTCATAGTAACGTTTACCTACTGCTTAAAATCTACACAATCGATATCTTAATAGAAATAGTGTTAGTTTTATTTCTCAAAACGTCCGAGAACGACTCCAGAGTTGAGTTTTTTTTAAATGTATGAATGCAGTTTTTCCTTAATTAATTATTATTGTTTCGTTTTTTTGTGTAGTGTGATTTTGCAAATTAAGGGGAGTGAATTTGTTATCAGCTTGAGCAATGGTCTTATGGAGTAGTGAACGATCGGTTTGATTGTAAAAAAATGATCTATGTGTATCAATATGCTTGATATGCAGATTTTGTATATCTATCAACCCTCTTCCACCTTCGTGCTTCGGTAGAGTTAGTCGCTGTATGCATGATCGTGGATGGTGTTTTCTGTAGCGCGTCATGAGAGTGTTTATAGTCCTTCGGTGTTTTAATAGGTCGGTTTTCATCCAGTCTATTATACCAAAGGAGTAAGTTAAGATAGGTATTGCGTATGTATTTATTGCTTTTATAGTATTTCTAGCGTTAAGGTGAGTATTTAGAATTTTGTGTAGTCTGGTCCTGAAAGTCTGCGTTCGTATATTTTTTGTCTGTTTCTGGTGAATTTGTCGTGTTTGCTGATAACCTAAATAGTTGTAACCATCTAAGTTATTTACTGGTTCTACTGTATCTCCATTAGCTAATGCATGTATTCTATTCTATTTTACCTTTATTTACTGATTGTATTTTACACTTATCTATTCCAAATTGCATATTTATACTACTACTTTTGCTAATTTATTTAAATCTTCCAAGTTCTTTCCATATACTTTGATATCATCCATATAGAGAAGGTGGCTGAGGGTAAATGAAGCAGTATTACTATTTATAGTGAATCCAGTTTGTTTATCATCTAACATATTAGAGAGGGGGTTCAAAGCCATACTGAACCATAAAGGGCTCAGTGCATCTCCTTGAAAGATTCCCCTTCGTAGTTTAATAGGTTCAGTTTGTCTTGCATTTGAAGTTTTGTTTGCCAGAGCTGCATGGTTTTGGAGAAAAAATTAATGATGGTTTGATCTATGTTATAATGCTCGAGTATATATAAAAGCCAGGTATGCGGTACTGAATCGAATGCTTTTTGGTAGTCTATGCATAGTGTGTATACTAGTTTTCTTACGGATTGCTATTTTAGAAACAATATAATCAATTATCAGTTGTTCCTTGCATCCTTGGCTCTTCTTTCGGCAACCTTTTTGTTGTTCGGCTAATATGTTGTGTGTTTCTAGTTTTTTTTTAATACAACTAGATGACAAACAAGCTGACGGCCCACCTGGTGGTAAGCGGTTACCGCCGCCTATAGACACCTGCAATTGTAAATTAATTCACTAATACAAGAAGTAATTAATTTGTAGATATTTTGTAGGCATGTAATACGTCTGTTGTTGGCTGGGTTTTTGAGGTCGGTTTTATCTTTAGGTAGCATATATGTTATTCCTTGCGAGACATAGTTGGGCATATTCTCCGGATATTCAATGAAATTGTTGATATGTGTGTGTAATAGAGTATGTGTGCAAGTGAGTTTTTTAAACCAATGATTGTGTATTTTGTCGGAGACGGTGGCTTATTATTATCATTATTATTGTCGTGTTGTAGGCACTACCATAATTTTAAGTAGGTATAGTTTTGTATGCCGAAAGGCCATATAAGGCAAATCTTACTTTAGCACTGTAGTGGTCACCGAATATGTATGGGCCCATGTTTAGTATTCGCGTAGGTATGTAAGTATTCATATTTGCGATTTTTTTTTTCTTGATCTGCAACGGATTTTTATTATTTCAGGAACGGTTGTGTTGGACGTATACCCAGAAGAATTTGAGGACGGAAGCGAATTACAATTTAACTGTACAAAACCTGTCCACAGAGATGCCAGAATATTTCTTGAAATACCAGGTGAGATTCCTTGTTACCACATTAAGAACGCCTCTCTGTCCTGGCAATCAACAACATTATTCTACACTAGAATATATGCTGGCTTATCTAGAGATTACATATTTGAGCCGTTTGGAGTTGAGACATAGGGACCTTGTGGTCCAGGTGCTCACCGACTGCTTAGGGGCATTGCAGATCGTTTGTGTGAAACTTTAAATGACAATAAGGCTGGTATGTATTTCGCAAAAAGAATAAGCCTCACCTTATTGGTACACTTCCTTTTTCAGAAGATTTAGGTGGTGTTTTTTATTTAGAAGTTCGGTTAATTTTCATTTATTTAAAGGCATAAGTTTTTTTATTTTATTTCTGTAATGATTTTAAGTGTTTTTTATGTTGTGTTGTTAATAAACGTCATGAAATAATCAAATGAATAAAATGTTATTACAAGCTATACTTGCGACTCTTGTGACCAATTTAGCTGATGCGTTTAAACACCTACTTTATTGTAACAATTTCAAATAAAAAAAAAAACGATGAAAAAATACCAGCAGCACATTAGCAGGTTATACCTAGTACTCCGGTGGCGTGGTGATGATCGCGTCTGGCCGGAATTCAGGAGACGCGGGTTCGATTCCCGTTCCTGGAGTGTAATGTGGGGACTACCTGATAGAAATAACACGCACAAATGATGGATAAATACTCCCTTATTATTATAAAAGTCTTCCTTTATATAATAGTTCTAACTTATGACTAATACAATAGCTATGTAGGTTTGGTAGGTTTCGGGTTTCTTATGTTATTTTAAGGGATTAATCCCAACTCTACAGAATTGTATAACAGATTTCCGGCTCTACAGGTTACCAATTCTTCAGATTCCCAGCTCTACAGATTCACAAAACCACAGATTTAGGTTCTGCAGATTCCTATTGCTACACTATCCCCACATATTTTAAACCTTCGTGTCTATAGTTAGCCGTTTCTATGGTTGTTCTAGAGTTAGAGTTGCTAAATTAAGTATAGTTTATATAAATAAAATGTCAACTTTCGCTTGCTTGCAACTTTTTTATAAATGCGTACTTTTTCTAGGGAGTTTAAAGTATTTCTATAGAATAATAGATGACTCATTAATGGCTGGTTATCGTATTTTATCTCGAGTACTTGGGCCTGAGGGTAGGTGCCTGTGTGGTACAGAGTCTGAGGGGCTGGGAATCTGTAGGATTGGGAATCTGTAGGATTGGGAATCTGTAGGATTGGGAATCTGTAGGATTGGGAATCTGTAGAATTGGGAATCTGTGGAGCTGGCAATCTGTAGGATTGGGAATCTGTAGACCTGGTAAAAATCGTTTTTACTATTACCTTATTCAAATCACATTCCTATTACCAAATATAGATAATGTTATGTTATGGTTTCATCTTCAGTTCCATATTCTATATTGTTTTATCAATACATACCTACCCTACTACACCTTCCACCCTATTTAAAAAAAAATCATAAATGCTTTTTTTCTCTAAATAATTTTTATGTATAACTTTTACTTTTCCTTTATCTATAATCTAAAATTTTGGGGATATATCTTTAACAACTATGTAAGGACCTGAATAAAGACTAGTCAACTTATTTCTATTTTCATTTTTGATTAACACTTTATCATTAGGTCTGTATACAATAGGATTACAATCTACCGAAAGATCCATGCTCGCACTGGAACTTTCTAATAATATTTTTCTAGTAATCATTTTTCTCTCGCATCTTTTTGTGATAACTGACGTCTATACTTACTTTTATTCTAAAGGGTAACTGCCATGATTGTAAAGCGGTGGATGAGATGACAAATTACTTGGCACGTTAATTTTATTCCCAAATACTAATTCGAATGGTGCAAATTTTATTGAATATATTTTTTCATCGTTTTCTTTCTATATTTGTAATTGTTACGACATGATATAATTTAATTCTCTTGACATCAATATAATTTTAAATTTCACATGATAATTGATTTAATTTTAACTCAAAATAATATTTTGCTATAATGTTAAAATATTTGCACGTTGATGTAATCAACCTCTCTGTAAGAATATTTTTGCAAATAAAGTTATTATGATTATGAATACTGAAATTAAAAAATGTGATATTTTTACATTTTCAAATTAATTTACAATTTGAACAGTTAAAGATGGCTGGCACATGTGTGTGTGTGTTTGTGTGCGTGTGTGTGTCATGCGTATGTGTATGCCTAGTAATCCTTACGAGACCAGAGAAAGTGGAGAAAAAGTTATGCTTAAACAAATATGCACAAAAATAGCAAGAGCATAAAAATAACATGCAGGAATATTACAAAAGATAATAGAATAGGATTGAGAGGAAGAACTAAAGAGAGTTATTAATATCACCATAATCACCAGCAACTCATACGTCCCACTGCTGGGCACAGGCCTTCCTACATTGAAGAAACACAGAGAGCTTCGGCCATAATACCACTACGGTGGCCCAATGCGGGTTTGTGGGTTGAATCGGTCGAGTAACAACCGGGACCAACGGCTTAACGTGCATTCCGAAGCACGGAGGAGCTCGAAATTATAAATTTGTTTTGATTCCGGGACCGACCATAGCGAAAGTGGCTTTGTTTTCGTTTTATACAGATATATCTCCTTTTTTCAGAGAAATCGAAAGACGAGGTGACTTCCACCTCTACTGCACGACTCAACCGTACCTTTGATATAGTACAAGGAAGATACAAGATGTTCTTCTCAGACAAAACAGTTAAAGTTTCGTGTGAGATCTACGAAAAAAATGGGGGAGGTCCAATAGATAGAGTTAATAAATACGTAGCTCGTAAGGAGCACAACTGTACAGAAGGTGAATTAATTGTTCCTATTTACACTAAGAATTATAAGCGCGATATATGTCACAGCTGTCTTGTTAAATTAGCCGCTTAACTGGACGCCTAGCCCGTTGATTGAACGCCGGCATCCAATCAAACGGCTGAAGTACAACTAGCCGAGTCATAAAGCGCAACGTTTAACCAGATGACTGAACGTCATGTCAGTTTAAATCGAATGGCGAGTCGTTTAAATCGAAGAGCTTTTGTTTCACTGTTTGAGTGATTAGTTTATGACCACTTGGAACCAAAACGATGTCGGTTAAAAGTGCTCATAAGCAAATAACCTTGAAACTACCAATAAAACCAAAACTTTTTGAGTACAAGACGATCCATTCAATAAAAGCCAAGTCGTTAAACGTTAAGTGAGTGTAGTTCAGTTAACTATCGGGCTAGGCATTCAATTGGATGCCGGTGTAATCAACGGGCTAGGCATCCATAAGTGGAGAATTTAACCAGATGGCTGCGTTTATACCAAGAATTTTTAGCATGGTGAAGACAGCGTAAACTGTCACATTACGGCCGTAGTTAAAATGAACGCCTATTACGGAGGTATCTTTATTTTCGTGTTTGTTATTTGGTTATAGCTACATGTGACATGATTTGTTATGACATTTGTATGAAATAATATAACAATGGCTGCATTATTTCATACAAATGTCATTAAGTCATTAAACAATTTCTATGAACTAAAATTTATTTATTTGAATATTTTATTTATTTTAAATTATTCATTTGATAAGTTTATGATATTTTAAATAAAATTAATAAATAAATACCTAAATATTACTTCATAGAAATTGTTTGTTCAAAATGACATTTCTATTTTTAATCACATGTTTTATATATTGTCGTATTGCCGGCACCTTTAATTTAACAATATAGTATGAATTATGATAATAAAAGATTTCTTTTTCCTACAGCCGAACCAAACATCGATGATATGTCATCGGCCAACGACGGAGATGAGATGAAACCCAAAGGTGAGTTTTAAAAGAGCCTCTTTAAGAAAACACACTCTAAATACGTACAAGCATGGACCAAATAATATTTGGGAAGCATATATCAAGCAATTGATTAGATCTATCAAATAAAGGATATAATAAAAGTTTCTATTGGCTTTGGACGAGCTCATGATCACAATTTTTTCGTACAGTTATTTCAAGAAACAATACAAGAAAAACATGATAATAAAAACTGCACAAAAGGTGTGGCTTATTTCTAAAAGAAATCTCTTCCAACCCACCTACAAATACTCTTACTAATCTTACTATAATTTCCATAAATCTTGACAGAAGCGGCAAAAAAACTATTTTAATTTGCTAAAAACATCACAGACTTCTCCGTTTTGAAGACAACTATATGTCAATGTCATAATACAATTTTGTTTTTTGTGACCTTACGTTATTTATTTAAAGCGCACATGTACATAATTACATTATAATAAGGGACTTAGGTCTAACCTCCCAACTGCAACTTACTGTTAGTGAACATGAACCCTGATAGGGTATTGCAATATATACCTACGAATAGGCATTTGACATATGGAGTATAATGTTAGAATTATAAACAATATAATTGAATCTTATCGTTCGTCTTACATCATCACATAGATTTCCTATGTTAAGTTAACGTTACGATGACGTTTGACGTTACGTTGAATATTGCGGTTCTATTTCTTGATTACAATTTCGAAAAACAACAAAAACACTTAGAGCGCACCCAAAATATTCACGGATCAAAATACATAAAACGTTGACTGTAATGTGATAATGTCACTTATTTCGTGACATTAAAGTCAACTGGGCATGGACGGCATTTCATCTTGCCTAAGATGAAATGCCGTCCATTTCAGGATGACAACGCACCTGCAATAGCAAGTGATTTTTCCTTTTTATTGCAGGTGTTTAAGGGCGGCGGTAACCGCTTACCGTCAGGTGGGCCATCAGCTTGTTTGTCATCTAGTTGTATAAAAAAACCTCTTAAATTTTTAGTATTAAATTTAATTTGGACTATACCCAAATAAAATAAAAAGGAATGGAAAAGTTAAGAAATAAAATGTCACACGACCTGCACACATAGCACAAGGAGTACGAGAAGCTCGAGAAACGGTTTTGTCTACATTCATTCATTCATTCATTCATTTATTCATTTGTGAAATGCAGGTTATAATATAGCGATAGATGTTAAGGCCTATTACATTGTCTCACTACATTTCTACCTTCGTCAAGGTATACAAATATAATTTTAAAGACATAATATTAATGTCAGTACAATAAAAATAATAATAATATTGATAATTATACACAATTCAAATAATTAGTCACTGAATGTCCCAAATAAATTTCAAGATGCCTATCTTAATAACAAATTATAGTATCAATGTCAAATGTGTCAGTAAATAAAAAATAATTAATCATAAATATTTTAAAAAATAAAGTCAAATAAAAATGAGTCAATAAGTAAATACAACGTAATGTCATTTTGTCGGGCTAAGGTAAGGTGAGGCAGGCTTCGCATAACCGGGTCTTTAGTCGTTTCGCACCACGAGTTATTCGACCCGCGAATCGCCCTAGAGCTCTTTTTGAATGGGTCCTTTAGCACCACGGTGCGGATCGCCCTAGAACTTTTTGTAATGGGTCGATTCGCACCGCAATGGGAAAAAAAACAGTCATCTTTTACCGATCCATTTGGAAATCGATGGGGGAGGCCTTTGTTCAGCAGTGGACATCATAGGCTGGTATAAGTAATGATGATGAAATAATTAAGAAACCTCGATAGGTATTATGTTATCGTAGATATATATTATATCACTAATATGTTATAGGTATCCAGAAAACGTCACTGTTTTCATACTATATTTATACTTATATGATATATCTAGGTGGTAGACCCAATGTAGGGTCGCCTGGGTAGGTACCACCGCCTTTCTTATTTCAGCCGTGAAACAGTTCGCTGTGTTTCGGATTGAAGGGAAAGGTAGCCAGTGTAATTACTGGACATGGACGGCATTTTATCTTAGGCCTCAGGATGACAACGCACCTGCAATATCAAGTGCTTTTCCTTGTTATTGCAGGTGTCTATAGGCGGCGGTAACTGCTTACCACCAGGTGGGCCGTCAGCTTGTTTGTCATCTAGTTGTATAAAAAAAAAATATCACTAATGGGTGTGTTAATTGATTGCGATTTCAGATGGAAAAAACGCGATGAAATGGGTGTTCATTGGAATTGGTGTCATTCTTATTGTGTTACTGATTGTTACAATCATTAAAGTAATAACATCTATCAAGCAAGAAAAGACTAAGGTTAGTTATTGATTCATGTACACTCATTTGTTTTTAACTAACTTCAAAAAAGGAGGCTATCAATTCGACAAGTTTCTTTTTTGGCGACGTTACTGCGGAAGTTTACCATCGCGAAGTACAGACGGCACATCAAGTGTAACAGGTGCACTACGAAAGCCGCCTCTGTTACGAAGGGAACACGGGCTTTCTCAAGTTCATACTGTTATGGTTGATATGCCGTCGACTGTACGTTGTTGCGAAATATCTTTGCCGCGATGTCCGTTACTGCGGAAGTTCTTTACTGCAATGTAAGTAGGTTCTGAAATTTTTTTAAAGACCCAACTACAGTCACTGTTGTCCTGAAAATGATTTTAGTTGAGTCTTTGAAAGCATGGTAAGGTTGGGTTAGAACCCTGACCTGTCCTTGCCGATAAGCGGTCGCAATATCTTTAGGCGTGGAGACGGCAGAAAGCAGGAAGGAGGTTAAAATTATTATCTATACACTTGTAATTGTAACTGACCCATATTCACGCATAAAAAAATTGTGTATTTAACCTTCAAGTTTGTAAGTTGATGTGCTGGAAATAAGAATTAATTTCGTTTGTATTTCACAGGAAAGAGATAGCGTGACTTATGAAAATTTGAGCAACGAAGCGTCTCCACCGTTTCCAAAGAGCCCCAAGCTAGAAGATATGTATTTATCGCCAGTGGATTGTCAGGAATCACCTTACGCGTGCTCAAGGAACCGCGACTACGAAACATACGCTGTGCCGTACGTACCGGCGAAAAATAACATTGAAAGTCTCTATACGAAGCCGATACCTAAGAACCTTAGAAAGAAGGACACAAATGTGCCTCTTTACTCCAGTGTCTTACCGAAAAGTCAACGTAAGAAAGACAAAACGCCCCAAGAAGTAACTTACGCAGAAATCTATACAACATCGTCAGACAAGAAAATAGTTCGAGACATTGAACCACAATACGCGATTATATCTAATAAGAACCGAGCAGGTTGCTCTAACTCTGATAATCATTACACAAACGACTTCACAAATCAACCTTATGTGAATAGTAAAGATACGAATCGTAGCGACGATTATGCGGAACCTACTTACTGTGAATTGAATAAGTAGATGACGTTTGTGGTTCGATGTAATTTTCTAAAGAAAACGCAAAAATTTTGAGATGTACCATAAAGGAGAGACCATTTTTGCGCTACTCTTTACTCAGTCGCTTGGTAGCGTTGTTAGAACGATAAACTTTAGCGCCATTAAAATCACGGCGCATACAACCTTTTGGTCGCGATAGAACTACACGCTATCGTTTCAGAATGGTAAATATCGCACACCCGCAAAAAAACTGTTTTAACACAAAAAAGGGCAAATTCTGTTTTTTACGGTAAGACATGTATTTTTCTAATTACAATCTACTGTAAAAACGCCATAATAAGTTCTGATACTTGAGGAAAGATGGCGCAAGTGTCACTTTTTACGGGAACCAAATGAACCCGCCATCCTGTAAAACAGTGCACCATCACATCCTGTTACACGTAGACGCGTGTTCGTGGTAATAAAAAGTGTTGTAAGCTTTTTGATAAAAACAGTCATAACATATGATTTATGTTAATTTAAAGAAATACTTATTTCTACTAGAAAAATTAAAACAAATATTACAACTGTTAACTCTGATGAAAGTACACTAAGATCATATAATACTACGTTTAGTTTATCTCTATTGTAATTATTACTGTACTGTTACTGTAAAATACAATCACATATTCACGAAAACTTTAAAGTTTATTAACTCAATTCTTGATATTGAGTCTTGTGACAGTTTTGTAGATATCGCCGCCATCTGGTTAATATCGCCGCTGATCGCCGGCATCCAATCAAGTGCCTAGCCCGATAGTTAATTGAACTAGGCTCACTTAACGTTTGACGACTTGGCGTATTAAAGGGATCGTCTTGTACCGAAGAGTTTTGGTTTGATTGGTGGGTTCAAATTTTTTTTGTGGCCACTTATAGCCGACATCGTTTTAGTTATATATGGTCATAGAAAAGCCAAGGCGTCCAATCGAATGGCTAATTTAACCAGACGGCTGACATGACGTTCTATTTCAATAGTTAGTCTTCAATTATTTAAGTTACGCACGCACGCTTGAAATTTCAAACAAAAGCCAGAGAAATGCTAACGCAACTACAT
Source organism: Nymphula nitidulata (assembly GCA_947347705.1). Classification (NCBI taxonomy): domain Eukaryota; kingdom Metazoa; phylum Arthropoda; class Insecta; order Lepidoptera; family Crambidae; genus Nymphula; species Nymphula nitidulata. The sequence goes on from OX374646.1 coordinate 3,537,222, forward strand.
GGCTTTTCGAAATTTAAAGGCTTACGTGCTAGAGGTACTGCTCTGTATAATCTATCCAAAACACGTATACAGATCAAAATGTTAATAAGATACATCCGCATATATATTTAAGTATATCTTGTTGGAATGCCAGCATTAGATAAGTACCTAGGTACCACAGAACATTGAGTACTGTGAGATGGATGCGTGAAGTATGACTGATCAATTACTATCTCAACTATTTAATTCTGGATGCGAAGTGTATGATATTAGTACCTTAATAATTTGATATTAAAATTTAATTAATTTTAAAGATTTTAATTAGCACTTAGAGCTTGCGTCAAACATCCATTTCGCCCTGGCGTTGCATCGCGCTGTGCTGCGCAAGCGCAGCTGACCGTAGCTTAAACTGCTGAGGGCCATGTATGGGATTTGACATTTACAATCGAAATTCAACCGAGAGCTTGTCAAATCCCATACTTTTGCCGCTTAGCGATAGCGATTATACATAGCGTGTTCTTCCGCCGTTTCTAATTTTGACAGTGCGCAGTGAATCGACAATGTGTTCACAGCGAACTGGAAATTTGGCGCGTAATCTATTTGATATTCATTGTAATGATTTAATTAAGTAGAAAAAAGAAGCCGATGAAAGAAGCCTATTTATTTGAATTGTTCTCAAATTTATATTGGGCCTAATTCTGAAGATATACTTTAAGTCTAAATGTAAGTACAGTATATCTCTATCTCGCAATATGTAATAGGAAAAAGATGGCAAGAATTTGTCAACTAAATTAAAATAAATTTCAAAGATTTTTGAGATTTTTTTTTTTTAGATTTTTTTTTCAATTTGTCTAAGTATAGACAATTTTAGACGGCATGTACGGTACCTCCGTTTTAACACGTTCAATAAGGTCGAACATTGAGCGCACGTTTTTAAATGTCAAATTATAACGAAAATTATCTTTTTCGTATTCATATTGAGAGAAAGAGATGCACTGAACTTAAATTTAGACTTAGCATGTGTTCTTCAGAATTAGGGTTATTGTCAAATTTAAATTAAACTGCTTAATAACACAAAAATAAAGTATTTTCATTGAAATAGCAGCTGGGAATATACGCGGACTAAAGTCCGCCATGTGCGTTGCTTCGCCTAGTCACACGAGTTAGAACTTCTACTCTCCGGTCCGCTCTATTTTTTTTTTTTTTTTTTTTTTTTTATACAAAGCACGGCAATTGACCCAACACCACCTGATGTGAAGCGGTAAGGAGAGTCCATATGCGAAGACAGCTAGTGCAGAAACGGACAATGCACTAGCTGCCTCCACCTTGCCGGCCCAAAAGGTGCTTTTTCACGCCTCTCTTGAAGGACCCCATGTTATAGGAAGGAGGAAACACATGCGCTGGCAAAGAATTCCAAGTTCTGGAAGTACGACAAAGAAACGAAGAACTAAATTTCTTTGTGCGTGATGTTGAGGTGGAGACAGTAAATGGATGACTCCGAAGACCAGCACGCGTGCTCCTGAGCAGAAAGGGGGAAGGTGGGATAAGGTCGAAAAGCTCTTCAGAGCACTCTCCGTGATAAAGCCGATAAAAGGCGCTAAGCGACGCAATGTCCCGACGCAATTGTAGAGGCTCAAGTTTGTTCGTGACCTCTACATCGCCAATGATACGGACAGCACGACGCTGCAATCTGTCCAGTGCATCGAGGAGGTACTTGGCGGAGCCATCCCATAAGTGCGAGCAATATTCCACGCAAGACCGGACCTGAGTTTTGTACAGCAGGCATAGCTGGTCAGGCGTGAAAAATCGACGCACCTTGTTCAGGACACCGAGCTTCCGTGAGGCTGTTTTTATCACGGTTTCGATGTAGTTTCTAGAATTGAGATCGCAGCATATCTCCATACCGAGTAAGTTCAAGGAGGCCTGTGCCGAAAGAGTAGTACCCTGAAGAGAGGGAAGGGGAAGGAACGGCGACATTTTGGCTGTAAACGCACACACCTGTGTTTTCTTAGCATTGAACTCAACAAGATTGTTAGATCCCCATTCAGATACGAGGTTCAACACCCCGTTGAGCTCAATAGTAAGATTCTCCCTCTCTTTCTCGGTTTCAGCGCGCCCAGCCCCTGGGCGACCGTAATATCCCCCATGCACTGTACTGTCATCCGCATAACAATGAATGCTTCCTAATGGAAGCATATCATTGATATGAAGAAGAAAGAGTGTGGGGGATAAAACAGAGCCTTGTGGTACACCAGCATTCACAGACATGAACCGCGAAGCGCATCCATCTGCGAGGACGCGTATTCTCCGCTCATGTAGGAAGCCGGCGATCCAGTTGCAGAGCTGATCGGGCAGACCGTATGCCGGGAGCTTGGAGAGAAGAGCCTTGTGCCAGACCCGATCAAAAGCTTTGGCAATGTCAAGGCTAACAGCCAGTGACTCACCACGTTTATCAATAGCTTCACCCCAGACATGCATTAAGTACGCTAGAAGATCACCCGTTGACCGTTTCGGCCGAAACCCGTACTGTCGATCATTAATTAATGAGTGACCTTCTAGGTATCGGATCAGCTGGTTATTTATGATCCGCTCCATGACCTTGCAAAGAACTGAGGTGACAGCTATTGGGCGGTAGTTTGCTGGGTCTGATCGGTCTCCCTTTTTGGGGACCGGTTGCACATTAGCCTCTCTCCAAGATTCAGGCACACACCCAGAAGAGAGAGAAAGGCGGTATAGCCGGGTTAAGATGGGAGACAACTCCGCTGCGCATTTATTTAGTACTATCGCTGGGATGCCATCAGGTCCACTAGCTTTCCGGACGTCGATTGACTGCAGCTCCGCACGTACATCACATTGCCTGATACGGATATTAGGCATTGTGTGGCCACAGTGGGAGAGTGTTGGTGGCTGTGAGTTGCAGTCATCGATTCGGGAATGAGCAGCAAAGAGTTTTACCAAAAGATCGGCTTTCTCTTGCGGCTTGTGAGCTAGCGAGCCGTCAGAACATCTCAACGGGGGCAGCGAGGGTTGACAGAAGTTGGACTGCACGGCTTTGGCCAGACGCCAGTAGCTGCGGCTTCCCGTAGGATGCGTGAGTAGTTCTTGGCCAACTCGTGCAACGCGCTGTGCATCCGCTCTGATGAATGCCCTCTTGCAGGACTTGGTGGCGTTGTTATAAGCTGCTTTCAGCGAGTCAATGTTAGGATCTCCGCAAGCTCGACCCCTGATCCAAGCGCGGTATGCCGACTGTCTGTTCTCAACAGCTATGGCACACTCCCGGTTGAACCAGAGGTTACGCCTACCCCTACTGATGAGATCGGAGTGAGGGATATAGTACTCCATCCCTAACATGATCTCATCAGCAACAGCAGTAGCGCTAGCGCTCGGGTCCAGCTCACTGAAGCAGCGCTGCCTCCAAGGGACAGATGCGAAGTAATCCCGCATACCATCCCAATCTGCCGACGCATAGTGCCAGATGCGGCGTTTGGCAACCATAGGTACCGGTGGCGACGCCCGTGGCACCCCAGCGGATATCAGGCAGTGATCCGATGTTCCCAAAGGAGCACGAACCTCTAGCCGATATCCGTCCGGACGAGACGTCAGCAGAAGGTCCAACAATGAGGGCGCGTGACCGACAATGTCTGGAATCCTGGTGGGCTGGTTTACCAGTTGTGTCAGGTCGTGCGTGAGAGCGAAAGCATGGGCAGTTCTACCAGCATGGTCAGTTTTAGAGGAACTTAACCACGACTCGTGGTGAGCATTAAAGTCCCCTAAAAACACCAATTCCGCGGTTGGATACTGCTCCAGCGCAACATCTGCCACCCGACTAAGATGTTCGAAAAGTCGAGTTGTCTCCATGTCACCGCTGTGAGATCTATACAGGCACACGTAGACACGGCTATGTGTGCCCAGGTCCACATGCACCCCAAGAATCGAGTAGGAAGGGTCCTCCAAGCAGCGCAGACGGCGACAGCAAACATCCGCCCGGACAAACAAGCATACCCCGGCCTTCGCTTTGAAGGACTCCTCAAGAGCGTAGCCGGGGTAATCCAAGTAGCTAGTGTCAGCCGGGCGAAGTATTTGCGTCTCCGTCAAAAACAGCATAGCCGGTCGAGCCGTCTCGAGATGTTGGTGGACGGCATTGAGGTTAGCATGGAGCCCACGGATGTTAGTGAGCCCGACCTCAAACAGCGTGGTTGTGGTGGGGGTGTGCACCGCTGATCGACCGTTCATGTTTTTGAGCGCTGCCATAGAATATGATGTAAGGAGGAGAGGCGTGAATTGAGGGAACGTTGCCGCGATATAGACGGTCAAAGCGTGTGGCCTGTTTCCCCAGTTAACAGCCGACAGAAGAGAAGCGCTGACCCGCCGAACGGAAGGGCCCCCGAACCCCCCCGGGAATGGCCGCCGGGACCCCACCACCAATCTATGCATGTCCTCGGTTATTCGGGGGACTTTACGTACGCGGTACTTTTAATCCCTCGTTTGCGTTACTCGATACAGTTGTAAGCGATCTATTTTGGCGGACAAAAAAGTCCGCGGACAAAAATCCCTCGTCTGCGCAGGCCATAAAAGATGCGGGTTTTAATTGTCCATTATTAGTTTATATCGCGGCGTCCCGTTCTGTACCTACTGTCCTATACATATAATGTGGCGTGTGGAACGATGCACGTCGACAAGATGGAAACGCCTACAAGATGATGTTAGATAGATATTTAGTGACACCGAGGGTTGAAAATTTTAAATTTTATATTTGCTATTGAACAGCTTCCTCTTACACCTGTATAAAAAGTGGTTTCCATAATTCACAACAAAGGCGCTGCTGACGTATTCATACGACTGACAGTTGAACGCAACCACGATCGTAACATTCTATTCAATTGAAATTTACTCTAAAACTTTGTAAAGGTTCTGGCCAGTGTCAATCATGGGGAGCTGATGGATGCAGGCTGATGCGAAAAACCGTTCCGCTTCTAGGGTATCGATGGAGGAGGAAGTCTTTGATTAGCAGGGGACACTATAGGCATGAACGGGCAGCGAGAGCTGGATGACATAGTGGTGTCAGCGCTCTGTACCCCTAGCACGAACATTTTTAAATTTCGAATCGTAATCCTATCGTTCACGTACGCTTAAAATTTCAACCAATAGTCAGACAAAAGCTAACGTAACTAAAGATACTGGTTTCGATCAAGTAAACAACTTTCGTCACGGTCAATCAATTTTGTTGCTACTGCAACCTCTTAATTCTGTTTAGTTATATCAAAATGAACTTTATCCAACCCGAAATCAAAAGTTATTAGATTATATTCATGAATCAGTTCAAAAATTCCGATTTTTCTGGTAGCTACACCTTGCAGACTCGACGGGACGAGATTTTTTTACTGCGAAGCGCGGAGGCGCCGTAGCGAGAGTCACCATAGCGAGACTACATAAAGAGAGTCAACGCAGAGTGAATAATTCAACCGCATTAGCCCACCAACCCGCATTAGGACAGCGTAGTGGTGTTATGGCTATAACTCCTCACCTGTTTCTCCCATGTAGGAAGGCCTGTGCCCAGCAGTCGCAGACGCATTAGGCTGGTGATGATTACGAGGAATGCGTAGGAAATAAATTACATAATCCTAAACGAAAATTAAGCAATTTTGACTTATTTTATTTAGACCTTAAAATGATTATAATAATGTTTACACTAATTTAACAATTAGGCATTCTTACAAATGACAGAGGAAGAAGAAACTCTTATATAACAAATTATTATATTGCCGATATACTTAAGACTGCCATCCTCCAATTGGTATAAACCTACAAACGAAAGAGCATCTTCTAAACGCCCCCGTAGCAACTGGACAGATTCTCATCTGGACAAATTCTCAGGTGGACAGATTAGCAGCTGGACAGAGTACAGTCGTGAAACGGTCAATGTCAATTTAACTGTCCAAATCATCATAGGTCACATATTTTTCTTATTGAAGTAGTGGAACGTACCTGCAGTGGAATACGCCTGATGTGAATATGACAGGGATTATTCGCGCACTTATGGACGACACTCGTTTAAATCACTTAGAGTCTTTAGTTATTTTATCGCGATTTTATTTTAGTTAATTTTCCTTCGATGTTTTGTTGTCACGAAAAACTACACTTGACACTGACACTTTTGTTCTCAGTCATATTTAAATTGAACTTTTGAATAGGTACACAAAAGAGTTTTATATACACCGGTAAAATATACAAACTCTAACACCTTCCCTTATTCAATAGTCGTTGTCACGAGTCCCATTGCTTTGCAGAGAGTCGTGAACGCTGAGCGTGGCAGTGCCTTTGTCAATATATCGGCCAGTTGATTCGCCGTATCTATTCGCTCTACATCACAGGCTCCTTCAGCAACAAGTTCTCTAACGAAGAAGTGCCTGATTCGTATATGCTTCGTTCGTTTGTGAAACTCCGGGTTGTGAGCTAGTCGAACCGCTGCTTCGTTGTCCACGTGTAACACTGGCGTCTTAGTGAGGGTTGTCATCTCTTCTAAGATCCTGGTAAGCCAAATAAGCTCTCTTGCTCCCTCGCTGGCTGCGACCAGTTCTGCTTCTGTTGTCGATATGGCAACGGACGCTTGTCGCTGACTGAGCCATGATACTGTTCCGCCTGAGTATCGGCAGATCACTCCAGTGGTAGACCGTCCTGTGTGCTGATCTCCACCGTGATCGGCGTCGCTAAAAACATCTAGCACACCTGGTGTATGCTTTACTATGTACTTGATTCCAAAAGAACAAGTCCCTTTAACGTAGCGCATAATTCGCTTAACTTGAAGCCAGTCCTCATAGGATGGTGATTCTAGTTTGCGGGAGGCAATTCCTACGGCATAGGCGATGTCTGGGCGGGTCCCAACCATCAGGTATGCCAGAGCACCCACAGCTTCTCGGTATGGAAAGTTCTTCTCATTAGTAGCAGCTTTCCCTGTCTGAGGCGGAGCTCTCTCTATCGGGGTTGCAACAGGATTGCAATCTGTCATCCCGAAACGTTCTAAAACCTTCCTCGCGTAGGCTTCTTGATTGATGAGAACTGAGCCGTCAGCTTCTCTGAATATTTGAAGTCCCAGATAATAATTCGCTGGCTTTGAAGTTATTTTCAATCTTTGACTCAAATCGTTTACGAAGCTTTTGGAGAGTTCTTCATCCGTGGCTGCTATTAAACCGTCATCTACGTAAAGTGCGATGATGATTTTCTTGCCATCTACATTTTTGGTATACAGACAACAATCGGCTTCGCATTGTTTGAAGTCCATATCCAACAGTATTTCTTGAAAGCATGAGTTCCAACACCTTGGTGCTTGTTTAAGACCGTATAAGCTCCGATTGAGCTTCCAAATATTTGATGTTCCGTCGGAATATCCATCTGGTTGTTGGACATAAATTTCCTCCTTCAATTTTCCGTTGAGGAACGCAGTACATACATCAAATTGAACAAGGTGCAGGTTCTCTTGCGCGGCGACACTCAACAAGGTTCTGATTGTTGCTAAGCGAGCGACAGGACTGAAAGTCTGATCAAAGTCTTGTCCTTTCTTCTGCTTGTATCCCTTTACGACAAGTCGGGCTTTGTACTTATCGATGGAGCCGTCAGGGTTCCTTTTGATGCGCAGAACCCATTTGCAGGGCAAGGCTTTCCGGCCTTTGGGCAACATACAGGGCGTCCAAACATTGAGTTCTTTCAGTGACCTCATTTCATTGTCCATAGCCTTCCGCCACTCTTCACGGTCGTTGAGCTTCATTGCATCCGCAAAATTCGAAGGGTACGTTTCTGTAGTGCACACGTAGTCATCAAATTTTGGAGGGCGCCTAATGAGGCTCCGATCTCGTAAATTGTAGTGCGGCTGCAGCTCTGTATTTTCGGCGTCATGGAATGTCTCCATTTCTTCACGACCTCGTTGTAGATCGGGTTCTCGAAGAGAAGTGTCTTCGCATGGTTCATGGACGTGATCTTCAGAAGTGTCTCCGCAGGGCTCATGGACGTGGTCTTCATCTAAGTTCTCTCCCTCGAGATCACGTTCGTGACCGATTGAAGCTGAACGTCCCTCTTCGAAGTCGATATCTCCCTCGAGTTCTATTGTAGTTTGATCATGTAAGTTTGACGATTCCCGTTCAACACTATCGTTGTTATTGCCGGATGGCAATGTGTACTCCCTCGAATTCGTGTCGTTATTTACGCATATAGGGGTATTAGCCGTTATAGTGAGTGGTTTCTCATCAAATATTACATCCCGGGAACGGACGAGCGTGTTCCTTTTCCCATCTGAGATCCAAACGCGATAGCAGTCTTCGTCGTAACCTACCAGTCTGCCTTTGATGGCTTTCTTATCTATCTTTCTCCGCTTCTGTTTTGGAATGTGGACGTAAACAGTGCAGCCTATAATCCTTAGATGTTTGATGCCTGCTTTCTTTCCAAACCAAAGTTCATACGGAGATTTATCACTGCTGCTGTTAGATGGACCCGTTCGGTTGAGGATGTATGCGGCGGTCATAATAAGTTCTGCCCACAACTGCTGAGGCATTGCTTCGTGAGCATACATCATAGACCTTGCTGTTTCCACTAAGGTTCTGTTTTCTCTTTCGCTTACTCCATTTTGTTCCGGCGTGTACGGTGTGACGAGTCTCTGTTGTATTCCGAAAGAGTCTAATAAGTCGCGAACAGATTTATTGTCAAATTCCCCACCGTTATCGCTAAGTAGGCATTTTATGGTATGTCCAGCTGTTTTAGTCTGAGCGAGCATCAAAGCGAGCTTATCTTTGACCTCAGATTTGCGTCGAAGGAAGTAAACCATACGGTAGCCTGTGAAATCATCCTTGAACAAAACGTAGTACTGATATTTTGAGAAACTCGGTTGAAAAGGTCCACAAACATCAGTGTGTACTAATTCGCCAGGCATGGAAGCTCGGTTCCTCGTGCCAAATTTAAGTCTATGGGCTTTCCCATATATGCAGCCTTCACACGTTTCCTTGTCGAGAGGTAATTCCAGTCCTAGTTCGCGTTTAACTATGGCTTTCACATGCCTCTTATTTTGATGTGCGAGTCTTTCATGAAAGAGCTGCATCGAAGCCGTCGTGGCATAGACTTCGCAAGGAGTCGCAGGTGGCATATTAATAGCGTCGAGCCGGTATAACCCACCTTGCTTCTCTCTTTTTCCTATTAAGCATGCTTCTTTTCCCACAAAGACGGTGCATTCTTTGGTTGAAGAAAGGAATCTGCTGTTAGGACTGCAGTCGTGTAGTGCTAAGACCGAGAATAGATTCTTGTGAATAGCCGGAACGTACCATACGTCTTGAAGTGTAATACGTTTTCGCTTCCCCTTCACACCTGCTTCGATAATTACTGAACCTTTGCCTATAGCACGAATAGCATTACCATTAGCCGTTGTTACAGTACGAGCTTCATCGAAGTGTTTGAAGTCTTGGAATAAATCGGCTCGGTTGGTGACATGGCTTGTGGCGCCGTTATCCACATACCAGCTGTCCGTATCTCGATCAATCGATAAAACTTCTGTACTCTCTATGGACATGAGAATCATATTTGCTGTTCTAGAAGAAGAAGAAGCCGACGGATTGCTACTCTTGGGAGGTTTGCCATCTCGGATCCACTTTCGACAGTTACGAACGCGATGACCGATAACCTGACAATAGTTGCATTTTAATTTCTTATCATTCTTCTTCTCAGTAGACGAGGAGCTTGAATTTGTTACTAGGGCTTCCGATTGCTGTGGTACGGAATTACTCAGCAGTGCCCGTTCGTACGCACATAAATGACTCGTAAGACTTTCGATGGTTCGATCAGCTTTCGGTAGTAATAGCCAACTGCTTCTAAAAGAAAAAAATGTTTCGTCAAGCGTGTAAAGAATCTTGCAAACGAGAAGTAATTCAGGAAGTTCTCTGTTATTATCTTTTACAAGTTCTTGATTGAGTTGAGTCCAAATATTCTTTAATTTTGACATATGCGTGGCTATGTCATCAGCTGCGTCCTTATTAAAGCTGAAAAAATCCATACAAAGACAATACGCTTTGTCTTCGTCGGTTCCATCGAATAGTCTATGTAATTCAAGCCAAATGTCTCGAGCATTATTGAATCTCATTACCTTTCTAAGCGTGTCTTCATGCATATTAGTGGTTAATATTAAAATGGCACTCGCGTCTGCTTTTGTAAATCGCTCGAGGTTAGCAATATACTGAGCATTCGCGGCGTCACCGGCGGCGGAGGTCGGCTGCTCTGGTTTCCGGAACGAGCCCTCAACTACTTCTAGCGCCTGCGGTACGGTGCGTAGAAGGCATGTGGCCTTAAATTTCCAGGTGTCCCAGTTTGATTTGCCATTTAATAATCCAATCTGAACTTTCCCTGTGATATCCATTACTCAAGAGTGATGGGACCTATAACCTATTGAAGTAGTGGAACGTACCTGCAGTGGAATACGCCTGATGTGAATATGACAGGGATTATTCGCGCACTTATGGACGACACTCGTTTAAATCACTTAGAGTCTTTAGTTATTTTATCGCGATTTTATTTTAGTTAATTTTCCTTCGATGTTTTGTTGTCACGAAAAACTACACTTGACACTGACACTTTTGTTCTCAGTCATATTTAAATTGAACTTTTGAATAGGTACACAAAAGAGTTTTATATACACCGGTAAAATATACAAACTCTAACATTTCTCTTCCTTATTTTTCTCTTTTTCGTTCCTTGTTTCTTTTATAAAGTTACGTGTGCCATTTCCATCCCGTTTGTCGTGTTAGCTTATGTTCCCTGGTATTATTTTTAAAATTTTATCATCATTTATACAACATAACAATATTAAAATCTAGAATGCCATTACTTAAGAATAAGTGTATATAAATACCTATTACCTATCACGTAATAAATCTAATTCCTCTGATACTTTATTCCGAATTCCATTTTCCTTGTTTCAATGTCACAACCTTCACACATTGACACTGGCAAGTTGCCAGTCTATTGCCAAGGGGAAGAAAAAAAATTCATAAAAACAACAACTGTGTTGTTAAAATAACAACATATCAACAACAACAAAGGCATGTTGTGTTATGTTGTTGAACAAATAAACTAGTTTTGGTCTACAAACTAATTTTACTCCCTGGACATTGCTTGCTTTTGTATTGTAGGTACCACTATCTTTTAAGGGATATATTCATCATCATCATCATATCAGCCGAGAGACGCCCACTGCTGAGCATAGGCCTCCCCCAAGGATCTCCAAACCGATCGGTCCTGCGCTGCCCTCATCCAACGGCTTCCCGCGACACTTACCAGATCGTCGGTCCACCTTGTGGGAGCCCTACCAACGCTGCGTCTCCCGGTACGCGGCCGCAACTCGAGGACCTTTCAGCCCCAACGGACGTCAGTCCTCCTTGCAATGTGGCGTGCCCACTGCCACTTGAGGTTCGCAATACTTCGGGCTATGTCGGTGACCTTAGTTCTCCTGCGGATCTCATCATTTCTGATTCGATCACGCAGAGAAACCCCGAGCATAGCCCTCTCTATTGCCCTTTGGGTGACATTGAGCCTTTTTATGAGGCCCATTGTTAGTGGCCACGTCTCAGTTCCGAAAGTCATCACTGGCAACACACACGAATTAAAGACTTTCGTCTTGAGACACTGCGGTAGTTGAGCCGAGAATATGCTGCGAAGCTTCCCCAACGCTGCCCAGCCAAGTTGGATCCGTCGATTGACCTCTTTCTAGAAGTTGGACTTACCAAGTTGGACTACTTGTCCCAGGTAAATGTATTAATCAACAACTTCCAGTGTAGAGCTTCCAACCTTTACAGGAGTGGGTACGACATGGAAAGGGATATATTATTACTTAGTAATTAAACATTATCTTGTAAAATGGTGTTTCGTTCTGCTATCTTAGGTGTGAGTGTGTGAATATTACTATTATTACTATCTTTACAGTACATAAAAATAAAAGTAAATATATGACATTACTTATTCTTCCACTGTATACCTCTCCTTTCCATAAAACACACGAATACACTACAAATTATAAAACAAAATCACAATTTTTAAAACTATCACTTAAAATATTATAAAAGTAAATCTATAATATAAAAATGAATCGCTGAATGTGTTGCTAAGCGCAAATCTCGAGAGCAGCTGAGCCGATTTCGCTAATTCTTTTTTTATAATATTCCTTGAAGTACGAGGATGGTTCTTACGGAGAGAAATATTTAAAAAATTGCCAGAAAAGGTCTAAAAACAACACTTTTCTATAATCCCATGCAAATATTCGTAATAATATTTAAAAGTCAATTTGAACTTTAATACCATAACATAAAGTTTAAGGGCGTTTGTGCCAACTACAAGGAATTTTACTGTCCGGCAGTCCGATCTTTTACGGTCCGATATGGCATGAAAAAAACGGATGATTGGCTTGTGCACTTGTCCGTCTTTACTCGGATCGCAGTTTTGGTTTAGGGGAGCTGTCTTTGATACTACACGCCCGAAACGATGAGTTTTTTGGAACGTCGGCAGTTGCTTGCTTTATTACTGTACGTGCGAAGACGTAAAAGACAAAAAGAGTTTTGGGTTCATCCCCATATAATAATAATATTCATACACTCACACCTATTATCTAGCTCAAAGTAAGCATCATTAAGAGCTTGTGTTATGGATTCTAGATAACGGAGAATAATAATAATAATATAATATGTATATAAATATTAGAAATATGCTAAATAAACATATAAACATCCATGACTCGTAAACAAATGCTCGTACTTATCATACAAACATTTATTCCTACCGGGATTCGAACCCGGGACCTCTTGACCGAGTAGCCTGGGGTACAGACCACTCGGCCAGCCGGTCGTCAGTCCTTATAAGTGAAAGGCTGCCCGGAATAGTCAAAAGTAAAATTTCGGACGGTAAAATTACGTATAGTGCACAAGCTAGTATATACATTTTATGGTGTGCCATATCGGACCGTAAAACAATTGAGTGACGTTCAGCGGTACAAAGTTCGCCGGGTCAGCTAGTTATAAAAACTGAAAAGGTTAAAATAATTAAATTTAGGTAGGTACCTACTCATCCCCTAAAAACCTATTTTTTGGAGTCGGTGCTTCTCTTTCTATTTTTTGGAAACAAATTAGCACCAACTCCAAAAAATATGTTTCTAGGGGATGAGTACCTACTTAAATTTAATTATTTTAACCTTTTCAGCTTTTTGAAGTCGGTTTTAATTTTTGTTAAAAATTGTTTTTTCACAATTTTTGTGATAACTTTCTAAGGTCAAAGCTAGATGTATGACCGTCAACAATCATAAGAAAGCAAAAGTCCGCCAATTTTGCCTACGTGGACGACTTAATAATTTCAGTTTTTTTTATATAAAAACCAAACTACCCAACTGATTTTGAAAAAAAATTTATGGGATAAAATGGCAGCTATTCCGCGTCGAACAAAAAAAGAATCACGTAAATCAGTTTAGTAGTCTCTGCGTAATCGGTGTACATAGAAAGAAAATAATTGCAAAATTAAAAATTTTAAGTAACCCCCGGCGTCATTAATCATCTATCTAACACCATCTCATTAAGACTATTCATAAGAGCCCAAACACGCTATATCTGCTGTAAGTTTTTGAAGAATTAAGTATTTCGCAGACTTTTTGATGGTATAGGGTCAGCTCAAAGTTAGTATGTCATGGCAATGTCATCGAAGTGACAGTACACAAAATTTGAAATCAATCGGATCTGTAAAAGTTAGTAAAATCCTAATATCATGTAGAAAATGAGCTGATAATCATCAAACGCCTGAACTGATCTCCATAAATTATAGCTAAGAACCATCGTAGTCACATCAGCTTTCAAACAAAAAAAACCGAATCAAAATTGGTCCATTCCACAGACAGACACACAGATACACAGACAGACACGTCAAAATTATAACACCCCTCTTTTTACATCGGGGGTTAAAAAACATACCGGCCGAATTGAGAACCTCCTCGTATTTGAAGTCGGTTAAAAATAAAAACACAAACATGGTAGGTACAAGCAAATATACAAGAAAACTGCATTTGATAATTTTATAACATTTCTATGAAATAATTCTGTAAAAAACTTATCTTTATAACACTAGCCAAGAAAACCAATTTATGATAGTTTTGGTGGAAGGATTTCAACTTTTAAGAACAGTCTTGTCTAAGACGAATGTGCAACTCTCTGGTTGAATTAGACAGTTTGATACCTAGACCTTTCATGAAACGCAGGCATCCAATTTTTAATGTGGATATTATTTGTTTATATCAGCGAACTTCAACAGTTTGGTTTCACAGCAGAGTAATAGTACACGTAATCACTGCTTAAATTCCTGTTCACCGGAATAATGTCCGGTTCGCTGTACACCGCTTCAGGTAGCGCAAGCGGAGGTCGCGCCCCTTGCCTCGTCTGTGATCGCCGTCGTAAGTACCCCTGGCCGAAGTACACTAACACCAGGACCAGAGCAAGGCCAGTGACGGCTCCAGCTACCACAGGCTTCGTTGTGACACTTGGACCTGCAATTGAAAAACGTTCTTTCGATGATATTAGAAAAGAATTTATACTAGGAAAAAATCTGATATTACATAATAATTATTTTCTGATAAAAATGTATCTAAACTAGGAAAATTTCACGTCCTGAGGCGGGTTATTTTTCAAACATTTATAATAATGTTAAAATCAAAATTAGGAATTATTTTCTGTTTTTATTTTTTCGTTCATTTCTGGGGTGTTAGCTAATTCCATGCTGTGGGTTAGTGGTGTGTCTGTGTGATTGTGTGTCTCTCTCTGTGTGTGTGTATGTGTGTGTGTGTGTGTGTGTGTGTGTGTGTGTGTGTGTGTGTGTGTGTGTGTGTGTGTGTGTGTGTGTGTGTGTGTGTCTGGGGGTGGGTGTGTGTTAAACCCTATGGACTTCGTCTAGCTAGTCTATCTATATTTGCGTTTAAGCGGACGTATACCCTCGCAATGTCGAAATATTTTATTTCACCACCCTAAAGAGTATTGTTACAAAAACTTACGATTCGTTGTTCATGTGTTTGTGTGTGGGCTACGTGTATGTGTGTGTGTGTGTGTGTGTGTTTGACCCTATGGATTTCGTCTAGTCTATCTGTTGGGCATTGCTTTTAGCCTAAGGCCACGACATCGCCGCGCACGTCCTGCGTCTCGGCAACCACTGCGCGCTGTCTCGATGTCGGCTTCTCAGTTCGTCGTTGTGACTGTGCAGTGGTTAATATTATACTAAATGTTTTACAGTTTAGTAAAGTATCTAAACTGGAAAAATGACTTACCGTCAGCTTCCTTAAAATCGGTTTTTTCTTCATCAGAAACTATAATAAGTATTGTTACAGTCGCTTGTGTGCAACCGTTGATGGTCCTTGCAGCGCTACACTTTATTACTGTTCCATTTAACGCATTGAATAACTCTATTTGATATTCAACACCAGTTTCATTTCCCTTAACAAACAAGCCGGACATACACAAAACATCACCTGAAAAGTTTTTCTTATATAATTTTGTGTTTATTGGTGTAAATTAAAATTGAAATATCTAATAAATTGCAATTGCAAAACGTAAGTATTTCTATACGTATTTTATCTGCAAACGCGTGATATTCTCGGTTGAAGAACGTCATGTGGTTAGGCCCTATGACATTTTGGATGAGTTGATTCCATTTTGATGTACAGTAGACATCACATCAAGTGTAGCAGTTGTACTGCGAAAGCCACCTCTATTACGAACGTAGTAAGGACAAAATGTTACGCTTGATCTGCTTTCGACTTTACTTAAGCTAACTCAAATAAGACTTAAAAACGAACATAAAATTACCACTGTATTAGAAGCTTTTACCTTTTAAGCAACTTTGCAGTTAAGTTTTTGTTGAAAAGTAAATTGCATGACGTTAAAGAAATCTTTATCTGGTATATATTTTATTTTTATAGTACCCACAATCTATAGCAAAAATAAGTGATTACTTTAAAAATTAAAAGTGAAGGGGGCAGATGAAACCAGAGAAGGAAGTGAACCATGCTCAGTTTTCCCGGCCGCCGTAACATTAAAGCGACAAACAAAACGGTGACAAACGTTACCTACGGCAACGACAGCACATTGAGGCGACATTGTCATATAAATGCACTGGTGTCACTTCTGATTGGAAATTATAACTCACACACCCATGACGGGTTGACTGGAAGATAAAGTTTAAATGTGCTGTCGCCGTATGCTGTCGCCGCATGCTGTCGCCGCATGCTCTCGCCGCATGCTGTCGCCGCATGCTCTCGCCGCATGCTGTCGCCGCATGCTCTCGCCGCATGCTGTCGCCGCATGCTGTCGCCGCATGCTGTCGCCGCATGCTGTCGCCGCATGCTGTCGCCGCATGCTGTCGCCGCATGCTGTCGCAGCATGCTGTCGCCGCATGCTGTCGCCGCTTGCTGTCGCCGCATGCTGTCGCCGCATGTTGTCGCCGCATGCTGTCGCCGCTTGCTGTCGCCGCATGCTGCCGACACATGCTGTCCTGTCACCGCATGCTGTCGCGATAATCGTTACAGCGACAGTACTCTAAGCTGAATCGTCATAGTTTCGGATTTGGCTATCCAAGCCCACTCACTTCAAAAGGTCGCAGGTCTTATTTAACATAAATTTACTTACATTCTTCACTTCGGCAGCAGACAGTACTTATTTGATCTTCGTCTGCCAAATTGTCGCAAGTTATTAAAAGAACATCGCTTTTTTTCCCTCTAAAAACGTACGGATTCTTTTGTAGCATATTATTCACTAACAATCCATTCACTTTCACTCTGAGAGGCGCTAAAAAAATAAATTTTATTTTGTTTTCGATAATATTATTCTGGCGTCTGTCTGTATTGTATTAACTTAATATTTATAACTTAATAATTATTATATGACTAAAGTCAGAAGACGATGGTTACAGTGAAGTGTGAATTTAAAAAATACTATTCTTACACAGCAAACTAGCATACCAAGCATGTGTGTGTGTGTGTGTGTGTGTGTGTGTGTGTGTGTGTGTGTGTGTGTGTGTGTGTGTATGTGTGTGGGTGGGTGGGTGTGTGGGTGTGTGTAAGAGAGAGAGAGAGAGAGAGATACGTACAGAGCTCTTCAGTCAAAACATTATTTTTTTCATTAGAAATTTTCAAAAGCATCTTCGTCGCTAAATTTTGGGATGAACAACTTATGATTGTGCCACTCCATAGAACAGACATGGTTTTAATATGATAATTAATGCTGTTTTTCTTTTTCTTTACATCCGCGTCATCACAAATGTCACCTAAAACAAAAAACATTATAAACTTCTGTTGGATTGACGGTGAACTGAACCAAACTCTTTCTAATCTGTGAACTGGGGTGCGATTCTGTAACGAATCTTGCACCTCACTTCGCAAGTCACTTCGAATTCAACTGTCAAATATAGCAAAAAATGTATGAAAATTTGCTCTATTTGACAGTTGAATTCGAAGTGACTTGCGAAGTGAGGTGCGAGTTTTGTTACAGAATCGACGGGCTGAACACGTTATACAAAAGAGCTTGTCATGAGCTGCGCTGGCTTAAAAGACTAGACAAGATAGATTCAGGCCAGTGAAATAGCAAAAAAGAAAAATCTGCGCCGCGTAATAATGTAATGGCGTGTTCGAAATTCGAAATAAGAAGTGCGTGGTTCCACACCAGTGTTGCCAGTGACCGATAGTCAATAGTAACACGAGTTACACGAGACAGTTCAAAAGTAACATTTTCATGTCAAAAGTGCCATATTTTTTTTTGTAAAATAGATTAATACTGAAACATGTTTCAGAATTCATTTTTTATTTTTTCGAATAAACATGTTACAGAATTCATTTAGAAAAAACTTCGAAAAAATCGTAACAATCTTTTGAGATCGTAAAACTTACTATATTCAACATAAAAAAGTAAAAAGCTACTCCATAGCGCAGTTTCATGACTATTCGGTGTGTGAATTTTTTCGCTAGTTTTGTTTAAATCCTACAAGTAACGTAAAAGTAACATGTTGAGTCGTGTAACATGAAAGTAACATGAGAGGGTCAAAAGTAACATAAAATGTCACAAAAGTAACATTCTGGCAACGCTGTTCCACACTAAAAAATATCGGCTGTCTTTTTGACATTTAATTTTTTTTCATTCTTACTGTATTGGGAAGGCTAAGGTTACTAATGACCATACCACCATGTCTTCAGTATCTATTTATTTCTTTATTTATTGCATTAAAATGCTGACGTAGCACATTTCAATGCTTCTTGGGAGTATTCGACGCGAAATATATGATGAAAGTCTCGTTCTTTTCTAGTTTTTCGTTTGGGCCGCGTCGGTCAGTGATGTCCGCGATTTACATTACAGGTGTTTGCGATCCATTCTTATAGGCCGTAGGGCAGTGCTATGAAGCTCTTTGCTGCTCACTCCCGAATCGATGACTGCCACTCACAGCCACCAACACTCTCCCACTGTGGCCACACAATGCCTGATATCCGTATCAGGCAATGTGATGTGCGTGCGGAGCTTCATCAGGATCATTAATAAACAGCTGATCCGATACCTAGAAGGTCACTCATTAATTAATGATCGACAGTACGGGTTTCGGCCGAAACGGTCAACAGGTGATCTTCTAGCGTATTTAATGCATGTCTGGGGTGAAGCTATTGACAAACGTGGTGAGTCAGTGGCTATTAGCCTTGACATTGCCAAAGCTTTTGATTGGGTCTGGCACAGGGCTCTTCTCTCCAAGCTCCCGGCATACGGTCTGCCCGCTCAGCTATGCAACTGGATTGCCGGCTTCCTGCATGAGCGAAGAATCCGTGTCCTCGCAGATGGATGCGCTTCGCGGTTCATGTCAGTGAATGCTAGTGTACCATAAGGCTCTGTTCTATCCCCCACACTCTTTCTTCTTCATATCAATGATATGCTTCCGTTAGGAAACATTCATTGCTATGCGGATGACATTACAGTGCATGGGGGATATTACGGTCGCCCAGGAGCTGGGCGCGCTAAAACCGGGAGAGATAGAGAAAATCTTACCATTGAGAACAGGGTGTTAAACCTTATATCTGAATGGGGATCTAAAAATCTTGTTGAGTTCAATGCTAAGAAGACACAGGTATGCGCGTTCACAGCCAAAATGTCGCCGTTCCTTTCTCTTCCCTCTCTTCAGAGCACCACTCTTTCGGCACAGGGCTCCTTACACTTGCTCGGCATGGAGATATGCTGTGATCTGAACTCTAGGAACTACATCGAAACCGTGATCAAAACAGCCTCACGGAAGCTCGGTGTCCTGAACAAGGTACGTCGATTTTTCACGCCTGGCCAATTATGCCTGCTTTACAAAACTCAGGTCCGGTCTTGCGTGGAATATTGCTCGCACTTGTGGGATGGCTCCGCCAAGTACCTACTCGATGCCCTGGACAGATTGCAGCGTCGTGCTGTCCGTATCGTTGGCGATGTAGAGGTCACGAACAACCTTGAGCCTCTGCAATTGCGTCGAGACATTGCGTCGCTTAGCGCCTTCTATCGACTATAACACGGAGAGTGCTCTGAAGAGCTTTTTGACCTTATCCCACCTTCTCCTTTCCTACTCAGGAGCACACGTGCTGCCCCCCAATTCTGCTATTGTATTTTGATCTGAAACGAATCGGAAACGCTTAAGTTACAACGTTTTTGTATTCTGCTAACTCAACGCAATCGAAACGTAGCCGAAACGCATCAGTTTGGTGTTCTAGTAACAAACACGTAACGCGAACGGTTCGGTTCAATCATTGTTTCGTATTCTGCTAAATATTTAACATTTGTGGCAGCCGAAATGCATCAATAGTTCTTTGTTCGAACTGTCCAAAATTGACAACTGTCAAGTCACTAAGCCAAAATATATTTGTTTCTTGCAATATTGCAGCCGAAGTTGAACCAACCGAGAGCGTTTCGTTAGCGTTCCGACTTTATAAGCAATGTTAGTGGAATACCATTTTGTATTACAACCGCATTGGTAACGATACCGAAACGCAGCCGATCCGTTTAGGAAAATAAATAGCAGAATTGGGGGGCTGGTCTTCGGAGTCATCAATTTACCGTCTCCACCTCAACATCACGAACAAAGAAATTTAGTACCTCGTTTCTTTGTCGTACTTCCAGAACTTATAATTCTTTGCCAGCACATGTGTTCCCCCCTTCCTATAACATGGGTTCCTTCAAAAGAGGTGTGAAAAAGCACCTTGCGGCGGCAAGGTGGAGGCGGCTAGAGCAGTGTTTAAACTGCACTAGCTGTCTTCGCATATGGACTCAGGTGGTGTGACGTCATTTGTCGTGCTTTGTATAAAAAAGAATTAAAAAAAAATGAAATGGCATGCTTCCGTACAGCGCCGTCTGTTGCGCACAAATGGAACTAATGTTTCTACAACAGGAAACAGAAAATAAATATTATTATTTCACTTTGTTGTCGCAAATCTGTTGAAAACCGTTGTATGACACACGTGCGAATATTGGTATTTACAAACTCGTTACATTTCTCTACTCGTTTGTAAAAACCAATTCACTGCACTAGTATCATAAATAAATAACTATTCTAGATCTACGAAATGGACTACTACTATATACTACTTACGACAGCTCTCTTGAAAACAGCTTGAAGTTAATGAATTTCCTGCAACGCTGTGGCACTTTATCACAATTGAATCGCCAGGTTGTCCTTCGTAAATGCAAATATTATCTTTCATAATATTCCCATCGCATATTGAGTTACCATTAACTGTAATTCTTGGAGCTGAAATTAAATAATCCCAAAGTATGTACATAATACTGCAAAACTGACTTCGAATAGCGAGGTTGTCGCGAAATATTTTTTTTTTATACAATTAGACGATAAACAAGCTGACGGCCCACCTGGTGGTAAGCAGTTACTAGGAAATGAGCTGATAGTCATCAAGCGACTGAACAGATCTTCATAAATCATGATTTATGATATTAACAGAGCCATGGCCATAGCTCTCAACTATCTCGATCATGTAAGCTCTTAAACAAACAAAACCCAATTAAAAATCGTTCCATTCGATTAGGAGTTACAATGCCACAGACAGATATACAGACACTCGTCAAACTTATCCCCCCCTCCTAAACCCCTCTTTTTGTGTCGGGGGTTAAAAATAGCTATAATATAAAAATATTTTGAGAAACCATTATTTTTTGCCCTGTTTGCTGTATTTTTTCCTGCTCATTCCGCCAACTTTTAATGAGCCCATCGTGAAGTTTTATAATGCGGTCCATTTTGTAGTATATGTTAACACTATTATTAATTAATTAGGAATAATAATATTCTTGCAGTAATAACCCTTTACCTTTACAAACAATAAACCCGGTTCAATATGATCGCAAGTCAGCGCGACGATGCCCAAAAATATTTTTTACCGCGAATTGCAATTTTTTTTGTGATAATGGTTTATACTAAAGAGTTTTTGTATGATTGGAACCTCTTTTAAGTAGTTATTGTTTCGTTTATATTTATAATTTGTGAAAAATCAGTGTCAATAAATTCACCTAGCTTGTGAATGTGTTTAAACTTGCCCTAGATTTTTTTTGCCGTTTATTACATTATTTAAGGTGCATTCGCGCCAGTAAAGCGTTTTTCACAGTTATTTTTTATGATTGCCCATAATAACCAAAACGTTTTCGGGTTTAAGTAGAATACTGTTTTTGTGATTGGTACGCCATCACATAAACAGTACTCTTACCAATCACACACAAACACACAGAAACTCGTAGTACACGAACCGCCTAGGCCCTAGGCGTTCAATTAGCTCGTGTATTTAACCAGGTGGCTGCGACCACTACATGACCTTCAGTTATCAAGAAAGAAAAATTATAATTTGTTACAAACAATACAAAATAAAATTATCACAGCTTATTTTGTAACTTATTTTAAAACAAAAATTAAAACCGACTTCAAAAAACTGAAAAGGATAAAATAATTTTTAGTGATAACTTTCTAAGGCCAAAGCGAGATGGGTGACCGTCAGCTTACATTGTTTCCTAGTATCGTATATTTTCACTAAAAAGTCATAGGAAAGCACACAATACCAAGCGAATTGAGAACCTCCTCGTTTTTGAAGTCGGCTAAAAAGCTCAGCATCTGTCGTGACGTGAGACGACATTTTACTTACCAGGTGGCGTTGTTGACGTAGATAGCGTAATTGGCGTAGTTATCGAAATAGGCGTCAATGGCGTAATTTGCGTAGTTATCGCAATAGGCGTCCATGGCGTAATTTGCGTAGTTGTCGAAGTTAGCGCAATTGGTGTTGTTGATGTCATTTTCATGTCGAGTACCAACCGTATAAATTTTTCTCTGCCAGATCTGGTTTTGTATACGCAATCAATCGTCTGATTATTATTATCTTTGCCAATCTTTTCGATTGAATGCAATTTTGCGGCTTTTGTCGTCTGCGTTGTTGTACCAGCTTTAATAAAATTTGTAAAAAGATTACTATGATAAAACATGGTTATTACAATGTTTTTAAATAGCTAGAGTTGTCTAACAATAATTATTAACATTTCCAGTGAGGAAAGCTTACATGAGACGAAAACTAAATACAGATGGACATTGTCACAATGGAAATCAAACAAAAAATTCAATCACTTGAAAGGGAATTACAGTCAGCACACAAGGAAATCGAGACTTTATTATAAGAAAATCGGAATTAAAAAAGGATTTAAAACGTAACAAGGCATAAACAAGAATATTGAAAGAAATTTATAGCCCTTATAAAAAGACTAATAAAGTAAAAGACCACAACAATGAAAAAATAGCTGCCACTGTGATAAACCCCTCTACTTTAACATCGCCTAGAACACCTAAAATTGGGGCTCTAAACTCTCAGAGTACGCCAAACCAAAGACTGCCTAAAAAAATCTAAAGGAGAACAAAAGTTTATCTACTAAAGCGCAAAACAATAAACCAGCACATTCCACCTGCAATCAACCTATAAACAAACACGATGAGAAGACAAATGAACATAATCATAGCCCCATGGAACAAAAAAATTTTATATTTGGAGACGATGAAGGAAAAGGCTCCTGCAAACTTCTGCAACTCCTTTTAGGAAGTAAATTTAAAGTAAACTCTTTCTTAATGCCAGGAGCAAGAATTAGAGACATTATAAACTGTTGTATGTCCCATTGTCAATCTCTGACTAAATCTGATTATGTGATTATTATGGGAGGTTCTAATGACACAAATCCTCTGGAATTGCAAAGCTTTTTATATTTCTATATAAACAAATAAAGTACTACAAATATTATACTGTCTCAAATATATAGAAATGTTAATATAAATAGTAATGTGCTGTCTGAGTCGTATGAGAATATATGTGATCAATTCGAATGGGCAACTCCTTATCTTTATATGTATAGCAGACATCATACGACTTACTCAAGGCTGAAGGATCTCTGTAGGAACCTACTAAAGACTACATTATGTAAGGAATATAGAAGGAAATACAATGATTATTATCTTTCAATTAGAACTAGTAAAACAATTAATATGACAATAATAAATCTATTCCTAATAAAAAAACGAAAGAAACACAAACTGACAACGAAAATACTTTTTTAGAGTATTAAATAACTAATTTAGAATATTCCATCAAAATATAATGAGCCTTAAAAATAAAAACAATGACTTAGAAATATATCTGGACACCATAACTACAAGATTTGATATTTTATGTTTTACAGAAACTTTAACGAAAAATTCTGATTTTGATTGTACTAACATAAACGAAGCTTAGCTTCATACTTCTCTAGAAAACAAACCAGCAGAGGAGGCACGTGTGTTTTTATAGACAAAATCTTAGAATTCAAAAAAATACACTGGTTACAGGACATCTCTGTTAATAATATTTTTGAAAGCTGCGGCATTACATTAGGAGATCCTTGTCTTACAGTTATCTGTATTTATAGGCCGCCTAATAGTGATATCAATTATTTTTTACAAATATTAGAAACAGTATTGCACAAAGTCTTACGCCAATCAAGGAAAATAAGTAAAAATGATATTTTTGTTGGAGACTTCAATATTAACATTTTGGATGGTTCTTCAAAAAATACAAAACTATTTAAGTCACTACTGGCAAGTTACAACATGTCGTATACAATTAGCGAACCTACGCGTATAACGTCACACTCTAGTACTTGTATCGATAACATAGTAACGAACATAAAGAGATATGAGACGAAAGTTTTTTGTAATGGGCTATCAGATCATACATGTCAAATAATATCACTCCCTCATAAACCTAAGCATACTTTAAAATTTTGGTATGAATTTATAAGGAAAATCGACAAAAACTTAGACATTTTCAACAGATATATTACACAAATTACTTTTGATGAAATTTACGAACAAAATGATAATAATTTAGCATATTATTATGATAAGTTCCTAGAATTATTTAAAATGATATATGACCTGTGTTTTCCTGTGGAAAGAATAAAAATAACACGTGCACTAAAACCTAATTGGATAACTTAAGGATTAAGAGTATATAGCAAACGTAAACGCGAACTACGTCTGAAATTACAGAAACAGAGAACTATTAAAAACATATATGAATACGAAAAATACAAAACCAAACTTAAATATATAGTTAACTTTTCAAAACGTCAGTCAATTCTTAAATATATTAAAAACAGCACAAACAAAACAAAAGCTACTTGGGGTCTTATAAAACTACATACATCACAAAGCAGACAATTCAAACAATCAATAAAATACATAAAACATGAAAATAAAATTTTTCTAGTTTTATTATATTTTAATTACTAAGTAATTTTTCAAACATTTATAATAATGTTAAATTAAAAAATTCAGAATATTTGAAAGCACTGCCCCAACTTAACCGAATCGTCGGTATTTGTAAAAATACTCGTTTCGGATGTTGAAATAGGATATTTCGACATTGTAGGGTGGACGTTAGATCATAAACGCAAATACAGATAGACTAAAAGAATTTCACAGGGATATCCCAAGTCCTGGGTGGCTCAGTGGTCAGAGCAGTCGCCCGGATTGCGAAAGGTCCCGGTTTCGATTCCTGCCTCAGGACGTGAAATTTTTCTAGTTTTATTATATTTTAATTACTAAGTAATTTTTCAAACATTTATAATAATGTTAAAATAAAAAAATTAAGAATATTTGAAAGCACTGCCCCAACTTAACCGAATCGTCGGTATTTGTAAAAATACTCGTTTCGGATGTTGAAATAGAATATTTCGACATTGTAGGGTGGACGTTAGATCATAAACGCAAATACAGATAGACTAGAAGAATTTCACAGGGATATCCCAAGTCCTGGGTGGCTCAGTGGTCAGAGCAGTCGCCCGGATTGCGAAAGGTCGCGGGTTCGATTCCTGCCTCAGGACGTGAAATTTTTCTAGTTTTATTATTTATTTATTTATTTATCGGATCACCAACATAAGAAACAGCTTTAAACATGTGTACTTAGACTAAACAATATTGACACAAACTAACTGCTCTTACAATTATAGGTAATCACATCATCTGTTGATAGTTTTTCTTTTCAATCTGATTAATAATTGCATATCAGTATATTATTCCTATTTTTTTATATATATATTATTGTCAATAAGAAGACAAAAGAGGGGCGGGCCCGGCTACCGTCTTACCGCGCACTATAAATAGAAGCGCGCGCTAGCACCCGGGCTCATACCGATCGCACCATCCTCGTGGAAACGCTGTCCGATGTCTTTGTTAGATTGTTAAATTGTTGAAATTGTTCAAGTGTTAAGATAGTGATCAATTTATTTTGTATTCTTAAGAAATATAATTAATTTGTGTTGTAGGTAGATTGTTTTTTTTTAAGTAATTTTGTTCGAAGAAGCTAACATCAGAAGTGGGATAGGATCTACGTGATTCTATTTTACTTACTTGCCCACTTTGTTTTTGTTAGATTACTATTTTCGTTTGGAATTTGAAAACAAATATGTCGGACCGCGAACGCCGTCGAAGCCGGCATAGCACACGAGACTCACGATCACGACGAAGTCGCTATCGTGAACAAACACCAAATAATGGTTTAAGGCGTGAGATGGATACGCTGTTAGCCCGTCTTACAGCCTTAGAAGACCGAACAGTACATTCGTCTGCACGACGCGCGTCACCGTCACCACACAGCGCGCGCCGACCGACCCCGCCATCGCGTCGCCGCGGGTCGCCGGTGGCGCCAGTGCTGTCTAGACGTGTGACGTCACCGCCGCCGCATGGCGCGCGCCCTGCGTCTCCGGCGCAGCTGCGTTCCGATACTCCGCCGCTGCCGCAGGCACCGAGTGAGCCGCGTGTGGATCACGCGATGGAATCCGTGTCGGAGCGGGTAGCCAGTGAGGTAAACGCGCCGTCGACCTTTTTGCACTCGACGGCTGTAACGGATCGCATAGTGGATGCAATTCGTTCAATCAACACTACGGTAAGATCAAACCAAAACTATTACATTTCTAATTTTGATCCCGAATTACACAATTTCGATGATTGGTGTAAGGAGGTAGATCGTGCCAAAATTTTAAATAATTGGAGTTATTATGAATGTCTTTCTCGCATCGGCAATTGCTTGAAGGGCGAGGCTCGAACATGGTTAAACGAGTGGGTGTCGAGCGATCGCACTTTTAGTAGTTTTAAGAAAGACTTTAAACCGTTGTGTCCAAAAACACCAGATGTAGCAAATATTTTATACGATGTGATGAGTACTAATTCTGACAATTACCCTACTTATGCTGATTATGCTCGTCGCTCACTTCTTCGCTTGCGAGTTGTACGAGGACTTAGCGATGAGTTAATATCAGCAATCATAGTACGTGGCATTACTGATCCACAAATTAGAGCAGCGGCTACAAACGCTAAACTTTTACCTAATGGTTTAGTCGAATTCTTTTCAATTTATGTAAAATCTATTTCTCCAAAGAATAGCATTCCACGTGTTATGCCACATAACACTTCTTTTCAAAAAAATAAAAATGTTACGGTTACTAGAAAGCGTAGGTTCGAGGAAGGCACGTGTTTTACTTGCGGACTGCCGGGACACAGACAGGCTTCTTGTAACAAAAGAAATAAGCCAGGCGCTGTCGAAATAAACTCTGCAAGCAGGGCTAGTACTAGTACAAAACCTGTCTTTGTGCCGAAAAACACCGAGCCTTGCTCATTCTGCAAAAAAGTCGGTCATAAAATCGATACTTGTTTTGCGAAATTAAAATCTGAATCACGCAACAAAAACGAAGTAAATTTTTGTCTTGAAAATAAAAGTACACGCAACAATGACGTCATAGTTGCTGTGATTCAAGGAATACCTATAGACGTTTTAATTGATAGCGGGTCGACTATATCCTTGGTTTCCTCGTCCTTACTAAAATATTTCATCTGTGCACATAAGCCAGCGTTCCGAGTATTACGGGGTTTGGGGAGTCAGGATATCGAAAGTACTTCTTATGTAACTTTACCAATTGAATTTGACGGTATAACGCTTGAGGTAGATTTATTTGTCGTGTCCCACGAATATATGAATACGCCAGTAATAGTGGGAACTGATGTTTTAAATAGGGACGGTGTTCGTTATATTCGTACTCGTGATTTACAATTATTGACGAGGGTGGTTAATAAAGTAGATAGGGTGATGACTACGCAATCTGAGGCGTCAGCCCCCATTAACACATCCCTCGTCGATGATCACTTACAGCGATTGTTAAAACTTATAAATGAGTTCTCCTTATACTTTATCTCTGGCACGGCAACATCTACCGTCAATACAGGTAGTATGACCATTAAGTTGAGTAGTAGCACTCCCGTGAACTATAGACCTTACCGTCTTTCCTATGCCGAAACCTTACGCGTTCGTGAAATCATTATAGATCTATTAGGCAAAGGAATCATACAAGAATCGGAGTCGGACTATGCGAGCCCAATTCTTCTTGTTAAGAAAAAAGACGGATCGGACAGAATGTGTGTCGATTTTCGCAAATTGAATGATGTGACCATTAAGGATCGTTTCCCGTTACCTCGTATCGACGATCACATAGATCGTTTAGGGCGAAACAAATACTTTACAAGTCTCGACATGGCAACAGGATTCCACCAGATACCCATGGAGAAGGGGTCAGTTCCCCTAACTGGTTTTGTCACACCCGAGGGCCATTATGAGTATCTCAAAATGCCTTACGGTTTAGCCAATGCACCAGTCATATATCAGCGAATCATAACAAAAACACTACGTAAATACATTGATACTGGTGAAGTCCTGGTGTATATCGACGACGTCCTTATTTTAAGTAAAACAATAGAACAGGGATTCATTACGTTGCAAAATGTCCTTAGAACTTTGACATTAGCCGGATTTTCCATTAATTTAAAAAAGTGTTCTTTCTTGTCGTTACAAATCGAGTACTTAGGTAGAAATATTAGTGAAGGTCAGGTACGACCGAGCTATGATAAAATTAAAGCCTTGAGCGAAGCAGCAGAACCAAAAACCGTAAAGCAAGTACGTCAATTTATGGGTCTTGCTAGCTACTTTCGTAGGTATATTCCCAGTTTTGCTAACAAGACTGCATGCATTGCTGCCTTGACAAGAAAGGAGGTAGATCTTAAATGGGGAACAGAACAGCAGCAAGCTCGTAGTTATATAATCGAATGTCTTACAAATGAACCTGTCCTTGCGATTTATGATCCTTCGTTACCGAGCGAAGTACATACCGACGCCAGTTCGATAGGTTATGGCGCAGTATTAATGCAGGTACATGATGGTGGTTGCAAAAGAGTTATTGCTTATTACAGTAAGTTAACGCAGGGTGCAGAGTCCAAGTATCACTCGTATGAACTTGAGACTCTCGCCGTAGTAAAAGCGCTACAGCATTTTAGGCATTATTTGGTAGGTTTTCGTTTTACCGTGGTCACGGACTGCAATGCGTTAAAGCTCACGCAGCGCAAAAAGGACCTATTACCTAGAGTAGCTCGGTGGTGGGTATACCTCCAAGATTTTGACTTTTGCTTAGAATATCGTAAAGGTACGCTTATGTCCCATTGCGATTATTTAAGTCGGAACCCGGTAAATCTGTGCTCTGTTGAAAAACCAAGAAACTGGGCTCAAATTGCACAGGCTTCTGACGAAGAGACTCGGACACTTATACAAAAATTGACTGACGGACAATTAGACGCTACTCGTTACGTTTTTAAAAATGACCTCTTATATGTCAAGTACACACCCACTGGGGAATCCTCCCGATTACTTTGTTACATTCCTAAAGGGCATAGATTGAGTCTCCTCCGTGTGTTCCATGATGAACACGAACATCCTGGGGTTGATAAGACGTTAGATCTAGTTACAAAACACTTTTGGTTCCCGGGGTTACGGAATTTTATACAAAAATACATAACACATTGTTTAATATGTATTTCCCATAAAAAGGTAGCACGAGCTCCACTTCAGCCAATCCACTCGTGGGAGAAGCCAGATGCACCATTTGAAACTATTCACATGGACGCACTTGGACCCCTCCCAGAGGCCGATGGCTACCGCTACATTTTAATAGTCGTTGATGCATTTTCCAAATTTTGTTTACTTTACCCAATGTATCGGCAAGATACCGACGAACTTAAACGTCATACCACTAACACAATTTCCTTGTTTGGAACCCCTAAGTTGATTGTGGCCGATAGGGGTCGTATGTTCCAAAGCACTGAATTTATAGATTGGGTTAAGGACATGGGCAGCGACATACATCTAATTACGCCTGAGATGCATCATTCAAATGGGCAGGTCGAGCGGTATTGTCGGACGGTGCTTAATATGATTAGAATTGAATGTAATCATCGCCAACAAAAATGGCCAGCTGTGATTTGGAAACTTCAATTGGTGTTAAATATAACAAAACACAGGACGACCCAGTATTCCGCGCTCAATTTATTAGTGGGCGTCGATGCCGCCACTCCTCTGCTCCGGAGCCTGGTACGTGATGTGGCGTTAGAAGGCTCCAGTCCTAACAGGGAGTCCCTGCGAGAAATGAGTAGACAGCGAGCGTCGGAACGGTTAAGGCTAAACCAACGTAAACAAGATGCTTACGTTAATCAAAACCGGAGAAGTCCTCGCAGTTTTGAACTAAATTCTTTGTGTTTTGTTAAAAAGCAAGCGCAGTCAACCGGGAAGCTTGATTCCGGGATGCGTGGCCCGTATCGAGTAACGAAGATACTACCACATGGGCGCTATGAGCTGCAGCTACTTGCCGGCTCCTATGGGAAGTCAACGCAGGCAGCGGCAGAGTACATGGTTCCGTGGCGCGGAGAGTGGACTCCCGAAGTATGTGCTGCTTACTTTGATGGTGAGTTGCTCTGTTATGATTAAGACATGCTTCACGTAGTGCCTCTGTCTTGATGCGACGATATTCTGTAATGAAGATATGCTTCACGTAGTGCCTCTATCTTGATTTGATTTGATTTGATTAAGACACGCTTCACGTAGTGCCTCTGTCTTGATTGAACGTTAGCGTCGAATAAGACATGCTTCACGTAGTGCCTCTGTCTTGATTTGATACTTAACTGCGTTTGATTTATTGTTTCTCGAGATATGCTTCACGTCGTGCCTCTTTCTCGATGTTTTGTGACCTAAAAGCTCTACGTGTGTAGGCATACATGTTGTTCTATGTTTTGTGCAGACGCAGACGTTATAGATGCTGAGTCCACTACAACCAATGCTGAGCCACTACCAAGTACTTCGTGTACCGCCAGCCTGCCTGTTGAGCTACCGTCCCGAGATCCTATGGACCACGCGGGCGGCAGTCCGACCACAGGCGCCCCATCAACCAGCGCGACGGAACCTGGATTGTCTATGCCAAGGCTAGACTAACTGCGCAACAGAGGAGTCCGAGGACGGCCTCCTGTCAGGAGAGGCCGTATTGTCAATAAGAAGACAAAAGAGGGGCGGGCCCGGCTACCGTCTTACCGCGCACTATAAATAGAAGCGCGCGCTAGCACCCGGGCTCATACCGATCGCACCATCCTCGTGGAAACGCTGTCCGATGTCTTTGTTAGATTGTTAAATTGTTGAAATTGTTCAAGTGTTAAGATAGTGATCAATTTATTTTGTATTCTTAAGAAATATAATTAATTTGTGTTGTAGGTAGATTGTTTTTTTTTAAGTAATTTTGTTCGAAAAAGCTAACAATATCCTATCTTTATATCCTATTTTTTCTATTATATTTTAATTACTAAGTAATTTTAAAAAAAATTATAATAATGTTAAAATCAAAAATTAAGAATATGAAAATATATCTATAACAAAACCTCAGGAAGTGGCTAATTATATTACCAATTTTTTCATCACTCAAAATGTAAATAATGATATTCGTGGAAATTACTGCCCTATTTTTTATTTTTCTATCAATAGTATATTTTTCAAACCTTAACCGAAGCGAAATAGTCTCTTGCGTGAGAAAATTGAAAAACGGTAAAAGCTGCGGACATGATGACATAACCATTCAAGTTCTAAAATCGTGTATAGAATGTATTGCTGAACACTTGGTTTATCTTATAAATAAAATGTTTGAAACCGGTGTCTTTCCAAATAGCTTAAAATTAGCTACTATCAAACCATTGCACAAAAAGGGCCCAGAAGATGCCGCAAGTAATTACAGGCCTATTGCTATACTGCCTGCATTCTCGAAATTATTTGAACAAATTATATACAGTAGGCTGTTAGATTATTTAAATAAGAATAATGTGCTCAATCAAAATCAATTCGGATTTAGAAAAGTATCGTCAACGACTGCAGCAGTTTATCGTTTCTTAAAGGATGTATGGCGATCAATCGATAGACGAATATATTGCACAGCTCTTTTTATTGATATGTCGCGAGCTTTTGATTGTGTTTTACACCCACTTCTCTTAAAACAATTAAATCGTGTGGGTGTCCGTGGTATTGCTTTGCAACTATTAGTCTTATTTAAATAATAGGTTTCAGAAAACAAAGCTGACATATTTAAACAAAGAAACAAAGTCCCTGCAGATTATTGAATCAAGGTCTCAGAATTTTATTATGGGTGTACCGCAAGGGAGTATTTTTGGGACCATTATTGTTCTTGATATACTGTTGGAATAGACAACATTTATTTTAATGGTAACATTATATTTTAAGTTATTTTAGTTTATTTTGATGTTGGCAATACTTGTTTTGCCCCCCCCTGTTTCCTGTAACCTATATGAAGCAATACACGCATCGCAAGTTATCTCGACTTTTCTTCTACTAAATCACCTAAACGCCTATCTAAAACATACAACCCTCGCTCATGGTCCTTCGAGTTGAAGATTAAAGAAGAAGTTAGAAGAAAAACTTAGCAGTAGCTGTATTTTTGCCTTGGTGGAGTGAAAGCAGTAGTGTGTTGAGTAGTCAGGAGTCAACCTCAACGTGCCGCATATTACAAGTGTACGTACTCTAAGGACGCCAGCATCACAAACGCTCATCAAACCCATCCAAAACAGGTCAGACAAGAATATAAGTTTCACAGAAAAAATATTTTGGATCATCAAAAATCCAAAATATTGGCGCCATTTTCTAGTCAAAAGCGCTCTAATATCACGACGGACGACAAAGCATACACGTCATCGCCGGAAGCCACAACAGTTTTCAGCGTTCCTGATTGGCCGCTAAAAAAAGATTTGCCGCAACGTGTCGCTGTAGCCGCCGTGTGTCGCCGTTTCTATTGGCCGCTGAGAAGTTCCCACATCCTGCAGGTGTCGCTGATATCGCCCTACTATACTAACAACGTGACGCGCGCTGAAATTGTCGAATCCCGCCATTTTGGTCGCTACCAAGTTATTAGTGCTCCACAGTTTCTTCAGTGTTTATTTTTTTGTAGTACTTAAAAAGTGTATAGTGATAGTCATTAAGTATTATAGTAAAGTGCATTTGTCTCGTAGCTTATCCTCAAAATGTCAGAATCAGATTATCATGATGCTGAGGACAAAACCATACTATTAAGAAAACGCGCTGCTATCAAAGGCGTGTTAACAAAAATATTTAACTATTTCAAAGATTGCCAACGCGGTGATCTGACCCCTCAAACACTTCAAATCAAAGAAGAGCGTCTGAGGGACGCCTTCTGTAAGTTTGAAAAATATAACCTGGAACTGTGCGGCATGGACCCCAGCGTTGACGACATGGACGCCGTAGAAAACAATTATTTAGCAACTCTAATTTTAATAAAGGAGTATAGCCAAGTGCCTGCATTGTCGCAGCACAACCAAATGTCTGGCACAAAATTACCCAAAATTGATATTGCAACATTTACAGGTAAATATTCAGATTACAAAACATTTATAGGTTTGTTTGATGCTCTTATTGATAGCAACAGTTCCTTAGCTGACATACAAAAATTATTTTATTTAAGAAATTTTGTTCACAATGAGCCACTTGACCTCATAAAAAATTTACCAATAATAGGCGAAAGTTATATTGAGGCAAGGAGAATACTAAAAGAACGTTATGACAACTCTTATAAAATAACAAATGAACACATTAATGTTTTGTTGGACATGCAACCTATTCTAAAGTCAACGTCCCACAACATTAGGCAGTTTGTAGCTATTGTCAAACAACAACTAGCAGCTCTGAGTAATTTGAATCATAATGTTGAAATGTGGGATCCCATTATTCTTTGCATTCTTACCAGAAAATTAGATTCATATTGCAATAGGGAATACCAATTATCAAGGGCTGATAAGCAACCCACAGTGAATTGTTTAATTAAATTCCTAGAAATGCGTGCCCTTGCACTTGAGAATGCTGCTGACAAGACTCAGGTGCAACAGACGGGTATGTCCAAGGCTGCTCATATGGTAACTATCAAGAGTGTTGCAGGAGCGACTCCAATGAAGTCAGCACCGCCGTCTCCAAGCTGTATGATGTGTAAGTTGCCACATAAACTATTTGTTTGCCCAAAATTTAAATTAATGTCAGTATTGGAAAGATTAAAATTTGTTAATGACAACAATTTGTGCCAAATCTGTCTCAATATGCACAATAAAAAATGCAGATTTTTCTTTAAGTGTGAGGTGTGCAAACAAAAACACAACACACTGTTGCATAAAGATATTAATGAATCACCAGTGACATTGTTCCTAGAAACTGGTACCAAACAGGTAATTTTGCCCACAGCTAGAGTAAAACTTTTTGCAAACAATGGTACTGAGATACATGTTAAGTCACTCTTTGATAGTGGGTCACAAGCTTCTTTCATAACAAGGGAACTTGTTCAATTATTGAATTTGAAGCCAAAACAAATAAGCACTCCTGTAATTGGCATCGGGAACAAAATAAGTGAAATTAAAAATTGTGTCACTGTGTGCCTTTATTCACTTTTTAATGATTTCAAAATTTCAGTAACATGTTATGTCTTAGATACAATAACATCAAAGTTACCACAAACAGAAATATCAATTAAAAATTTAGTTTTGCCTACAAATATAACACTTGCCGACAGCAACTTTCACAAGCCAAGTGCAATACACATTCTATTGGGTGCTGACATATTCTTCCAGGTGTTGCTGCCAACTGAGCCCCATCAGGGCTATGACTCGAGGGATGCAGAGGCCAGCACTAGTATGTCAACACTTCCTGTTCTCCGCACTCAATTTGGCTATGTGGTTGCCGGTTCAGTGCCTACAGGGCACCAATATAAACAAGTAACCTCTTTATTCTGTAAAACATGTGACAACACACTTAATGAAACTCTTTCTCAATTTTGGAAGCAAGAAAGTGTGCCAGAGTTCTTTTCTGATGCACTTCCAGAGCATGAGTCATGTGAAAAAATTTTCTGTGACAATGTACAGTTAGATTTACAAAATAACAAATTCAAAGTTGCTTTGCCTCTCAAGTTATCATTAGACTCTGTTAATCAGGTACTAGGCAATTCATTTCATTTAGCTTTGAAGCGATTTTATAATTTAGAGGTTAGATTAAAAAAAGATAATTCATTGTATCAGCTTTATAAGGATTTTATTCATACTTACATAAATGAAGGACATGGTACAGTCATTGACATCAGTCAATACAACCTTAGTACTGATCCAGTATACTTTTTACCACATCACCCTGTACTTAGGCTTGATAAAAAGACCACTAAGTGCAGAGTAGTTTTTGATGGGTCGATGAAGACCAATACTAAAGTTTCACTGAATGATTTGCTGTTAAATGGCCCCGTTCTTCAAAAGGAGCTGTCAGATATTTTATTGTTATTTAGATTAGATAGGTATATTTTTATAAGTGATATTAAAAACATGTTTAGAATGATATTATTGCAACCTGAATACAAATCATTACAAAATATTCTTTGGAGGGATTCCCCCAAGGATAACATTCAGTGTATACAACTTAATACTGTAACTTATGGACTTAAAAGCTCTACTTACTTAGCAACAAGATGTTTAAAGGAATTGGCTGACAAATATAAAAATAAATATCCATTGGCAGCCTTTATTTTGGAAAATTGTACCTATACTGATGACACCCTTGTGTCTCAAAGCTCAATAGAGCTTCTAATGGAGTCTAAAGATCAGTTATGTAATTTATTAAAAATTGGTGGTTTCCAACTACATAAGTGGTATTCAAACTGTGCCACATTGCTTAATGAAATACCAAAGTCTCAACAACATTTTGATGACAAAGATTTGGAAAAGGGCAACAACTCTTTAAAAACATTAGGTGTAAATTATAATATTAAGACGGATTCATTCTTGCTTTCTTGTCCAAATTCTAGAAAAATAATGCCTGCTACTAAGCGTGAAATTTTAAGCTTTATTGGGCAATTCTTTGATCCACTTGGTCTTGCTGGACCAGTGGTGTTGAGGGCCAAGGTCATTATGCAAAAGCTATGGCAAGCACATATTCATTGGGATGCACAACCACATAATGAGCTATCAAATGCATGGTGTGACTTTTACAAGAGCTTATATGTCATGCCCGCTATTGTGATTCCACGATATGTAAATTTAAGTGATGTGCTATGTGTTGACTTAATAGGTTTTTCTGACGCCGCCAGTTCCACAGCTTACGGTTGCTGTGTTTATTTACGCGTTGTTGATACTGTTGGCAATATTAAAGTGTCTCTGCTCTGCTCTAAGTCACGCGTTAACCCGATAAAGCAAAGCCTGACTGTACCCAAACTGGAGCTCAATGCTGCAGTACTGCTTGCAAAACTGATCAACAGGGTTCACAACGTGTTACAACTTAAGTTAAAAATTAATAATGTCATATTATATTCAGACTCACAAATTGTTTTGTCCTGGATTAAAACAAATGAAACTTTGCTTAATACTTATGTTGCAAATAGAGTAAGAAATATTACACAGCTGACCAATACATATCATTGGTCATATATAACTTCGCATGAGAACCCTGCTGATTGCTTAAGCAGGGGCATATTGCCGCATGAGTTACAGAATCACCCTTTGTGGTGGCGAGGTCCTGAGTTTCTGCATTCTTGTGAGTATACTTGTGAGAACTTGCCTTACCCATCTGTTGATTTCAACGATATACCAGAGGTCAAGGGTCATGCTGCATTCTCAAGTGCAATGGCATGTATTATGCAAGACAATAGCCTGTGTTTAGAATTTCTTAATAAGTATTCTGATATTAACAAAATGCAACGTATATTGGCATACATTCTTCGTTTTGTTAGGAATGCAAAGAATAAAAATGATAAAAATTTAAATAATTATTTATCAAGTAAAGAGTTGAGTGACTCATTGTTAACTATTGTTAAATACGAACAACATAAATATCTTAAGGATGATTTTATAGCGATAAAAACTAAAAATAAAATTGTTAAAGGTAATTTAAGGCCATTGTACCCGTTTATTGATGACAACGGCCTCTTAAGGGTTGGTGGTCGCTTAGAAAATGCCTCTGTAACATATGGACAGAAGCACCCAATCATTCTGCCTCGAGATTCTCGCGTAACTTATTTAATTATTCAAGCCGAACATGTAAAGAATCTCCACGCAGGACAAAGGTTAGTATTGTCATCAATAAACCAAAGGTTTTGGATAGTGCATGGCATGAATGAAGTTAAAAAAGTTATTCATAAGTGTATAATATGTTTTAGATTAAAGGCCAACACATCCAAACAGCTGATGGGCTCATTACCACATGATAGGATAAATAAGTGTAGACCATTTCAAAAAATTGGCTTAGATTTTGCTGGACCAATTTTAATAAAACAATGTCGTATTAGAAGGCCGTTGCAAACAAAGGCATATGTTGCAGTGTTTGTTTGTTTTGCAACAAAGGCCATACATTTTGAGTTAGTATCTAATTTGAAAACTGACACCTTCCTAGCTTGTTTAAAAAGATTTATTTCTCGTAGGGGTCTTCCTACCGATATTTATTGTGACAATGCTTCAACCTTTAAATGTGCAAATAGTCAACTAATTGAATTATATAAGTTACAACATAGTAAACAACATCAAAAGGAAGTTCATGACTTTTCATCTCAAAATGGCATAAATTTTCATTTTTTACCATGTTATTCACCTATATTCGCAGGGTTAGCAGAAGCAGGGGTGAAAAGTATGAAATTCCACTTGAAAAGAGTTGTACAAAGATCTCTGCTCACATATGAGGAATTAAATACTGTATTGTGTCAGATAGAGGCCATTCTTAATAGTAGACCACTCATGCCTATGTCAAATGATGTAAATGATTTTTCCTGTATAACACCTGGCCACTTTTTAATTGGATCAGCCTTGAATTCATATCCAGAACCAGACTTAACATTAACTAATCATTTTCAATTTTGGAAAATGTGTAATAACATAAAAAATTCCTTTTGGAAAATATGGAGTAAACAATATTTAAATATATTACAGTCGCGCCCCAAGTGGCGTGATGCACACCCTAATGTCAAGGTGGGTTCACTAGTAATTTTAAAAGAAAATGATGTTGCACCTTTGTATTGGCCAATGGCTAGAGTTACCCAAATTTATCCTGGTTCTGATAGTAAAGTTAGAGTCGTTGAAGTTAAAACGGCCAATGGCAGAACGCATAGACGTTCCATTGTAAAAATTTGTTTATTACCAATAGAATATTGTGATTAGCTATGTATGGTCAGCAACAAAATTGTTAATTATTTTACTTTTATTCAAAACATTCTGTCATTAAAAAAATGCTGACATTTTGTTTCAATACTCTTTAATTTAAGGTTCTAGCATTATTTTTGTTAGGTACGGTCAGCAACTAAATTGTTGATTATTTTACTTTTAGTGAGAACATTCTATCATTAAAAAAAATGCTGACATTTTGTTTAAACATTCTTTAATTTAGGGTTCTAGCAATATTTTTGTTTTTAGACAGGCAGTATGTTGGAATAGACAACATTTATTTTAATGGTAACATTATATTTTAAGTTATTTTAGTTTATTTTGATGTTGGCAATACTTGTTTTGCCCCCCCCCTGTTTTCCTGTAACCTATATGAAGCAATACACGCATCGCAAGTTATCTCGACTTTTCTTCTACTAAATCACCTAAACGCCTATCTAAAACATACAACCCTCGCTCATATACATCAATGAACTCCCTGATGTTGCCAGTTGCCAGAGACCTGGTGTAATGTTTGCCGATGATGCAACCATTTTATTTGTAAAATATGACGATTCAAGCCTTGATGAATATCAATCTAATATATGTTTGGCATTACAAAAATTGACGTGTTGGCTTAGTTCACTAAATTTAAAAGTTAACACACAAAAAACGAGTATATTACAGCTGAAAAACTATAAAAGAGAACCGCTTAATCTTAACATAACATTAGACAATACAAAAATTAATGAAATTGACTACACAGAATTCTTAGGACTGACGTTAGATTCTCATCTTAATTGGAAATTGCATTATATATTCATTATACATTTATACTGCAAAAACGTTGTTTGGGAATAATTTTCAGTAAGTATAATGATAAAATTCTCAGGGATACATTTATAGAAAAACTAATTTTAACAGTGACCAGTATCTATATTCTTGAAATTTGTAAATTTGTGAGGAATCATACCTCACTGTTTCATAGCATGTCAGAATATAAGACAAAGAAGGCCCCAATGAGACGATATGATGACTTGTATTTACCAAGAATTTCTTCCAGGATATTCGAAAAGAGTACTTATGTGTCTGCTATACGACTTTACAACCCGTGGCTTTGGAAGACCTCCCAGACCATAAATTTAATAAAGCTTTGAAAAAAATGGCTCATTTGTAAGGCATTTTATAACACAAATGAATATTTTGACAATTATTTAATGACATGATCGCAATATTTTTATACTTATTTTGATAGTAATATTGATAATTTTATTTGATAATATAGTGAAATGACATGCAATATTAATATTTTTTTTTATTTTTTATTAATAATTGTGTTAGCTTAAATAAGTTAGTTGGTTTAATGATAATTAAATGTTATATCTAAATTGCATGCCCGATATGGGTAACTGTTATGACTACATGTATGCAATAAGATCTAGCTGCTAAGGAACCATTGTTACAGCTATGCAATAAATGATTCTGATTCTGATTCTGTCATATGTATATGTCGCAACTGTCTGGTTAAATCAGCCCACAATTGGACGGCTAGTCCGTTGATTGAACGCCGGCATCCAATCAAACGGCTGAAGTACAATAATTAGCCAAGTCATTCTGAAGCGCAACGTTTAACCAGATGACTGAACGTCATGTCAGCCGTCTGGTAAAGAATCTGGTTTAAATTAGCCATTCAATTGGACGCCTAGGCATGTTGTTTATATCGAAAAGGTTTTTTGTAACTGATTATGAGATTAGTAGGTTCAAGGTTAATTTTTTATGACCGTTTAGAACCAAAATGATGTCGGTTATATATGGTCATAAAAGATAACCTTGAACCTACTAATCAAACCAAAACTTTTCAGTACAAGACGATCCATTCAATACGCCAAAGTGAGTCTAGTTCAATTAACTATCGGGAAAGGCATTCAATTGGATGCCGGCGTTTAAATAACGGGCTAGCCGTCCAATTGGGTGGCTAATTTAACCAGACGGCTGCGACACATACATTGTACCTATTATTAGTTCAGATTGTTTTAACGAATTTCACTCTGCCGTATTCGTTTAGCCACTTTTGTTTTGTTTGAAGCAATAGTTTTGAAGCTACTTTTGTGCGCCCTTTAGGCAGGCAACCAAGCTAGCAAGCAAGCGTACAGCATGCAGGCATGCAACATGCAAGCATGCAGCATGCAAGCAACCATGCTCCTAGCAAGCAAATTAGTTGTGGTCATAAAAAAGTCCTAACCGGGCTAGGTTAGGGTAGATTTTTAAAACTAGTAAATATGGAATCTTGACGCTACAATATGTCAATGCGCGCTATCGCGAAAAATAGTCTTTGCGAAGCCACCACATAGATGCATCTTCACTGTAAAACCACTTGATTTCGATATTTTTGATACACTTAATCGCGAAAGAACGTTTCTGAGAAATTGTTAAGTATGTTTCGACATACCGTTATTGATTTATCGATAGATCGTTACTACGATGTTAAGAACGAGGGTCAAACTGGAAGTTCTTAGAAAATCGAAAACTAAGCAAATTAGAAGGTAATTAGTTTTATTATACAGGATGTCCCAGAAGCCGATGTCAAGCCGAAAGCAGGTGATAGACTAACTCATATAAGTTGTCGGAAAAATATATAAAAAATCTAAGTCATATATTTTTTTTTTAAATCTAGCATTTAAAAAAATCGGTAAAATTTACATCCTGTGACGGTTTTTTCACTCTTGTTGCTACAAATCTTGACTTTTCTAAACATTTTTTTCTGTTTTGTAATCCTGAATAATGTTTCTGTATACTCTAATCTAAAATTTTAAGCCAGCTGCTCCAGATTAGAAGAATATGCCTTTTTTTTATACAACTAGATGACAAACAAGCTGACGGCCCACCTGATGGTAAGTGGTTACCGCCGCCTATAGACACCTGCAATAACAAGGAAAAATCACTTGATATAGCAGGTGCGTTGTCATCCTGGGGCCTCAGATGAAATGCCGTCCATGCCCAGTAATTATACTGGCTACCTTTCCCTTTAATCCGAAACACAGCGAACTGTTTCACGGCTGAAATAAGAAAGGCGGTGGTACCTACCCAGACGACCCTACATTCGGGCCTACCACCTAGTAAATCTAAATTTTAGTTTTATCTAAATTAAATATACATAATTAATTTTTCACTTAGCTTTAACAAGCTGTACTGAAAATAAAATGTACTATGCGAGTTTGGCAAGTAACTGCAAAAGTTGGCGCATTCAATAAGGATTCCAAAATGGTATGATACTTGGTAGATAATTTCTGCGATTGCAGGCAATATTTTTTTTCCCAAAAACAGGCAGTTTTAAACAATTTTTTCTTACGTACTTAAAATTTATTCTAATGTTTGCTTTAAGATTCTAGTTTGAGTGAGACCGGGAGAGTCATTTTACGAAGTGTGAGAGAGACAGATAGTGAAATAAATTAAATACACAAAAATAACCCTTACACCCTTATATCTTCATTAAAAAAAAAATTTAAAAAAACCGACTTCTAAACACTAAAAGACTTTTGACGACCGTCTGGTCGAGCAGTCTGTCTGTACCCCTTGCTATGCGGGCTACTCGGTCAAGAGGTTCCGGGTACGAATCCCGGTAGAAGCTAAAGTTTGTATGATGAGTAGGTACGAGCATTTGTTTACAAGTCATGGATGTTTATATGTTTATTTAGCATATTTATAATAGTTATATACATATTATTATTATCAATATTTATTCGTTATCTAGTATCCATAACACAAGTTCATAATGATGCTTACTTTGGGCTAGATAATAGGTGTGAATGTATAAAAAAAACTGATCTTATCGTCAGACGTCGCAATAGAAGGCCGTCCCTCACGCAGATCATCGGTAAGATTAGTGCGACTACGTTCAAACTCATTAAACCAGTTGTGAACAGAGGCACAAGATGGGGCTTCATTATGAAAGGCCAAAGAGTTAAGTACTCCGTGTGAAAGGCCTATCGAAGTCTATCATAACTTTCTTGTTGAATTGCTAAATGACATCGAAAGCCATACAAATCATTGCACGAAATTAATTCAAGCAAACAATTTTCAATTTGCCACCAAATCGTAACATACTCAATAATATTGGCAAAGAGTTCCATTTTTTAAAGTTTAAACTTACTATATTTTTTGTTCACACCAGTTCTAAAAACTATGTGTGTCGTTCTCGTACTACACTTCGTTATACCTATTTTATCGCCGTCAGCTTGTTTGTCATCTAGTTGTATATAAAAAATTAAAAAAAATAGTCTAGTACTAGTCTTTACTAGGTGGTAGGCCCGTATGTAGGGTCGTCCCGCCTTTCTTATTTCAGCCGTGAAACAGTTCGCTGTGTTTCGGATTGAAGGGAAAGGTAGCCAGTGTATTTACTGGGCATGGACGGCATTTCATCTAAGGCCCCAGGATGACAACGCACCTGCAATAACAAGTGATTTTTCCTTGTTATTGCAGGTGTCTATAGGCGGCGGTAAACACTTACCATCAGGTGGGCCATCAGCTTGTTTGTCATCTAGTAATATAAAAAAAAAAGTATCTTTCGCGGTTACATCCATCGAAGTGTAGTGGCTAAGCAAAGATTTTCGTTATAACGTGCATCGCAATCTGGTAGCATCGTATTAGCATTCATCGATATTTTATGCGTCGAGATTCCGTATTTTACACATCAAAAATACAAAATTAATAATTTTAAGTAACCCCCGGCGTCAATAATCATCTAACTAACACCATCTCATAGAGACTATTCATAAGAGCTCAAACAGTACCCCAAGCACGAAACACTATCGTTCTCGTTATAGTAATGGTAATCGTATTATTTTGTATGAAAACCAGAGCAGCGTCACTACGGTCGT
The DNA here is from genome assembly GCA_947347705.1 of Nymphula nitidulata. Classification (NCBI taxonomy): domain Eukaryota; kingdom Metazoa; phylum Arthropoda; class Insecta; order Lepidoptera; family Crambidae; genus Nymphula; species Nymphula nitidulata. The sequence continues at coordinate 3,580,223 of OX374646.1, forward strand.
TTACGGAACTAAAATTCACTAGCACGAATAAACTAGTCTCGTAATCGTAATCGTAATGGTATGGTAACCGAAGGTCAAAGTATGGAAATCGGCAGCACGAACTCATTTTTGACGGATCGTATCGTTTTTGTCGACAGCTAGCTATCGTATTACCTCTCACCGAGTATTTTGCAGTGAAAGAACTATCGTTACGATTGTTGTGAAATAAAAAATTGATGTTTTATTGCTATAAAGCAATTTTAGTGACTGAAAATTATGTGTATTATGTGTGGGAAGGCATTCTTTACGTAGTTACTACTTACACTGGCGTTTAGTAAATACTCTTAGAGTAGAAGACGATGAAATCAGAAGGTATGGTGATTGTGTTAAATTATTGAATTTATGCATACTCTTGCAAAATAACTAGGTATCTTTTTATAAACAACAATGTATCCAAGTTATAGTTTTATTTTTGTTGTTTAAACAGAGAAATTCAACAAAGAATTTTACTGATGAAATAAGGATGAAATGTTGAATATGTGATGTTGCTATTCAAATGAAAGAGAGTTTATAAACAGATACCGCCTCAGTAAATTCTAATTAAATCAACAGCACTAAAATAAATAACAAATATTGAGCTACAATGAAAAATAAGTATATGATAATATGTATTTAATATTTTTTTTGTAGGCGATTCTGGATATTCAGAAAGACCATAATTGATGTCGCCTACTTCCCATGCAGTCGATAATTAATAGTCCTATGGCAGGTATAAATACATCTCCTATGGAAGGAACATGGAAGGACAAGGATGGTGATTGAAAACTCCTTTGAACGATTAAAAAACTGCTGGAGGTGTCTTAGCAAGGATCGAACATAACATAAATTGCATTGTATCATAAGATTATAATAATAATAATGCTAGTTATAATTGGAAGAAAAATAATAATTTAGAAAACTTTATTATAGGTTCACAAAATAATTGATTGCCACTATACCTATAACCTATTTTTTAAGTATTAAATATAGAACATTAATCTAGTTTAACAAATTTAATTTTAATTTTCACCTATTTACCTTAAATTAATAATAGATGTAAAAATATATTTTTCTTTTTCATCACTTCTAATCCTTTATCCCTACTTTTATTATACATAAATTTCTTGAATAGCTACACTCAAAGTTTCACTAATGAATGCAAACCATTTTCAGTTGCAGTTCTAGTTCAAAATATATTTGCGATATTCTCTCTTTTTTTAGTTTAACATTTATTTTATCCTCATCTCATTCAGCTTTTAAAAATCCATCCTTCATATATTCACTCCTTGCGTCGCAAGTCTTTTTAGCTATACATAGTATAGTAGGATCCATTTCCTAGCTGGTGCTGGAGTTAGTTCTTGAGGTGGTTGATATTGTCTGGTGCCAGGAAGGTTTGATTCTTCATGCCCAATCAGGATTAGGAGTGGGTTCCATCCCCAAATCTGTCTCTTCTCCAGGGAATTCAATTTGGCTAGAGTCAACATCTAGATAAACCAACTCCACTTCTTTTTCATCTGTGGATATGAAAAACAAAATTAATAATTTAAAATTAATGTAATAAATTAAACATCTTTTTTTTTTTTTTTTTTTTTTTTTTTTTTTTTTTTTTTTTTTTGTTTGTCAATCTGCAATCAGTCCCTGGACTATAATCAGATACGCTGTGTGTTTCGGCTTTGCAGAGCACCTCCCCACTGGGACGCAACTCTTCATAATGTATACAATTATATCTGCTGGTTGAAGTGGTCAAAGACCGTAGATCGCTTCAGTCTTTTACTGTATGATGGTTTAGTGAGAGCATTTGCAAGGGGATTAGGATGATTTTCCAGTCGCGCTTTGTATCCTGCAGTCAATAATTTTATCTCCTGATGCACAGTGTTCTGTTCTAAATGCTCATGCAGCTCAGAGATCTTTATAAACCACGGCGCATTGGATATATTCTTCAAGATGGAATTTTGCATTCTTTGTATAATATTGATGTTGGAGCTACTTGCAGTCCCCCAAAGTTGTATACCATATGTCCATATTGGTTTCAGTATCATATTATATATCAGTAGCTTGTTATCAACTGAGAGGACAGAGTTTCTCTCTAGTAGCCAGTGCAGGTTCTTGTATTTCAGATTTAACTGATCTCTTTTTGCCTGTATGTGTTTTTTCCACGTTAGCCTTCGGTCTAGATGTATTCCCAAGTATTTAACAGAATCTCCATGTGGAAGTTCTTGTTCACATAGTTTCACTGGAGGGCAGTTATCTCGTCTTAATGTATATGTCACATGAATTGACTTTGAGACACTAGCTTTAATTCGCCATTTCCTTAACCAAGTACTAATGTTGTCCAGTCCTTTTTGGAGTAGACTTGACGCTATGGCTGGATCTTTGTGACTTGCTAATATGGCGGTGTCATCAGCATATGTTGCTGAGGTAACGTCTGGTGTTAGGGGTAAGTCCGCCGTGTACATTGTATACAGCACGGGCCCTAAGACTGAGCCTTGAGGAACGCCGGCACGTATATCATAGAATTTCGAAGAGCTGTCTCCATCCTTAACCTGGAATATTCTGTCAGACAAATATGACTGCAACAATTCGTAGAATGTGTGAGGTAAGTACTCTTTAATTTTATAAAGAAGCCCTTTGTGCCATACTTTGTCAAATGCCTGTTGTATGTCAAGAAAGGCTGCAGAGCAATATTCTTTATCTTCCAGAGACCCTCTGATTCTATCATAAACTCTGTGGACTTGTTCTACTGTTGCATGGTTTTGTCGAAATCCAAACTGGTGATTAGGAATTACCATTCGCTCTGATAATATTGGTGCCATACGATTCAGAAGCATTTTTTCAAATAATTTTGAGATCACGGGTAGCAAGCTTATTGGTCTATAGGACGTGACTTCATGCTCTGGCTTGCCATCTTTATAGATCATCACAATTTGTGACACTTTCCATAGTGATAGGTAGTGTTTTGTTCTGAGGATGCCATTGTAGAGAGATGTTAGAAAGATTATGGCTTTTCTGGGCATTTGTATTAGTATCTCTTTGGTGATTAGGTCAAATCCCGGCGCCTTTTTGCTATCCAATTTTTTTATGTTTCTTATAACTTCCCTGGGTGTTATTGCTCTAAGCGGCATATCCAGTTGAAATGGTTGATTTAGAACAAGGTCCATCCCAATCTCGTCCATCCCAGGTTCAGCAGCATTAGGTGTAAACACTTGAGATAAGTACTTTGCAAAAGTTTCAACCTTTTGCTGCCTAGTTCTCGCCCATTTGCCATTCTCCTGTCTCAGTGGTTTCTTGGAAACTACAGGTTTATTCATCCCTCGTGTAGCTCTCCAAAGAGAGTAGTTAGTAGCTTTAGAATTTGTTAGCGATTTTAAACGATCCGCCATTGTTGCATTTTCTGCTCTACTTTTTGCTTCCTTGAGTACTACAATAGCTCTATTTAATGCTGTTTTATCCTCACGTGCTCTGCTCGTATGCCATGCACGGCGAAGGCGTCTTTTTTTCGCTATCAGTTCCTTTAGTTGCCAAGGAATACTGTCTTTAATATTTGCCGCTGACTTGGCCGGAGTACACTTCCAACATGCTTTTTGTATTACACTCATGAAGCTTTTTGTAGCCTCCTCAATATCTTCTTTTGTTTTGAGTGCAATTTTTAGTTCTAGTTCCTCTTCAACCGCGTCCCTGAATGATTCCCAATCAGTATGGTTATTATATAGGTGACTGTTACTCTCATGATATAGGATAGTGGCACTTATAGTAAGTAGTATCGGAACATGATCAGACGATCCATCGAGACATGATTCTATGTGGTAGTGCAGTCTATTGAGGCCACCCATAATGAAGAAATCTATTAGGTCAGGCAGCCTGCTAGGATCGCTCGGCCAGTGCGTTGGCTCCAGTGTCGATATGCTTTGAAGGTTGTTTTTGTCAATCGCCAGCTTCAACTGCCTGCCCCTAGTTGTCGCTAGTCTAGAGCCCCAGGATGGATGTTTTGAATTCCAATCTCCTCCTGCAATGAAGCGATTCCCAAGAGAGTTAAGGTAGTTTGAGAAGTTGTGCTCAAGGATTTTGTGCTTTGGAGGACAGTACACTGAAGAAATGTTGAAGTCACCGTTTCCATCCTCTACGCATACTGTGGTAGCTTGTATGAATTCCGTCCTTAAGCAAGGCTGTTGGTAATGTTTAACGGAGGACTTTATAACTATTGCAGTGCCACCATGAGCAGTACCATCAGGATGATTTGTGTGGTATATATTAAAATTTGGTATTTCTACCCTACTTCTATTGGTGAAATGTGTTTCAGATATTAGTAGTATATCGAGATTATGAATATTGAGGAGGATTTCAACTTCAGACTTGTTAGGAGCAAATCCATTTATGTTCCATGCTCCTATTCTTAGATTTATTTTAGTAATTTATCAAGCATTTTTGTCATAAGCCCCATAAGTAAGCTTATCTGTTCTAGGAGAGTGTCTATTTTTTGAGATTGTTTTATGAGCAACATCTGTACTACATCTGTAGGTTGTGTGTTAAGTTCTGCTGTCTCATTTCTAACCGCTTCTGCATAAGTTCTTGTGTTATCTTGGCTATTTATATTTTCAGAGCGCTTCACATGTTCTTTGTTAGTTTTTTGCTGTCCATAGTCTTTATTGCTTTCTTTACTGTCCGTTGGTTTTGAGATAGGCCATTTTCTGTCCACACTTCTTCCATTTTGTTTTCGTGTTAAGATTTCTTTATATACTTCGCAACCCTTGTAGTTTGCTGGGTGACTACCCAAACAAAGGGCACACTTTGCGGGTGTGTTGCGATCTTTTTTAGGACAGTCAGAAGTCTTGTGGCTTTCGGCGCATTTTACGCATCGGTATGGTCGCATACAGTTGTTTTTCGTAAGGCCATACTGTTGGCATTTAGTGCATTGTACAACCGTTTTCTGTTTCCTAGAGTCTTCAATTGATACAATAGTGTTGTATATTGACTTAATATTCTTAACTGTCGGGTTATTAGCGTTTCTTTCTAAGTTGACAAAAAAGGTGGATGTTGGTTTCTTGTTAGGTCCAAAACGAGCATTAATAATTTCACCCTTAACCACATTACCAGTCTGATTTATTGCTTCTTTGATGGCTTCGTGAGGTATAATGTAAATTTTTTATTACAATTCTGTAGCATCTTTCGTCTTTAAGGGTGAATGTATGTCCTATGAGGCCCTTTTCCCTTACAAGTGTCAATAGTTTTTTGTACGCTTCTACAGATTTACATGTCACTCTCAGTTGATTTTTAGTGATAATTTTTAAAAAATAATCGTGCTTTCCAAGAACCGTTTCGATAGTCTCAATTAGTTTGTTTACATTTTCTACTCCATATAATATTAGTGGTGGTGGTTTGCTTTCCTTTTGCGATACTCTGTTAATTGTTGGTGCTTCAGGGATATCCACTGCAAGTGTACTAAATTGATTTTGCTGTTGTAATTCTTGAGGTGGTGATTCAAATACCCTTCGTCGTTTGTGGTTCCTTGTTTGGAAATTAAACATCTACCTATGTATTCAGTATTTATTGATCTACAAGAATCTATCTATATCCATAGATTTTACACCTAAACTTTTATTCATATTACAAGTGAAATTATTTATTTATCAACTAGCAACCGCTCACGGCTTCATCCACATGGATGTCGGTTATCGCTCCAAAAAGTAAAGTTTTTCCATACCAAGTTTCATCTAAATCAGTTTAGTGGTTTAGGCGTGAAACTGTAACGATTAAACAAAGAAATTCACTTTCCCATTTATAATAATAGTTAGGATTAAAGTCAAATACGGCCAGCTCGCGGGTCCGCTCGCGTGGATGTAGGTTATTGTTCCAAAAATATCCTATGTCCTGTCACTCCATCCATTTCATTTTTTTTTCACTTTAATTAGTTCACCGGTTTCAAGCGTGAAAAGGTAACAGACAGACAGAGTTATTCTCGCATTTATGAATGATATTAGTATGGATTTCAATATGTAACCCAACATTATTGAAGCAAATTTTATTAAAATGTTTGGCTTACAGCAATTTTATATAAAAAATACTTATCTACAGAATAAATAAGGGGTCATTCAAAGCTAACCTTTCGTTACTTTTCTTGCGTTCACATAATACAAGAATAAGTTTTGATAGTCACACACAATTGGAAGTATTTAGAGAGTAATATACAAATAAAACGAACTCACCTCTTCATGAAATCCATCATATTACCTACAAACTGTTGGACTATATCGTGACAAGGTTTACAAACAATAAATATAGTGTCTCCTAACTTATTTCTTCATGAAAAATTTATATACGCTTCTTTTATCTTGGGCCATAATTGAATTACGCAAAAAAAGCAGTTGAGTGTTACGCAAAAAAATATTAAACATAAACTAAAGCAGTATTTTCATACATTAATGTAACAAGTGATGTTTAATGTTATCTTTCTAACAGGTACATTACCTGTCTTGTTTGTCTACCTACACACAAAAAAATAAGTTTATGAGAAATTGTACTTAAAAGTCTAATTAACAATACCATAGTGTTCTATTAAGATATTTAGATATTATGTAAACTCTCGATAGCAAATGTATAAACCTTAGTGGTTTTAAAATGTTATCGCAAACAACACTTTGTATAACTTTGTTTAAATGTTAAATAAATGAAAAAAAAAAAAAAAAAAAAAAAATTGCTTGCACATGTATGCACATTAAAACCAATAAATAACACTTCTTTTTCAACTAATAAGGTCGAAATATTCCACTTGACTCGACGAGTTTTTGTTTTGAGAGGTTTTGCTTACATAAAGTTGGCATTGAGGAATTGGTACGTTCAGAAACTGTTTCTAAGTTTGTACCAAATAAAACAAGAAACCTTATTATTATGCCCTAATTATAAATTTAACTGGAAGATTTGCTTTGCATTAGTAGAAAAGTGAATAAGTTGTCATTTTTTCAATAAGTATCAAAAAGATTGAGTAGGTTTTTCATTGAGTTGTAACACACAATGTTGCTGCAGCGATTTTTGAACGCACTTCGTGTCTACTTTGTACGGTTGTGGGGGCCTAAGTTTACCTATTGTATCGTATTACTATCGTGTTGACGATAGTTACGGAGCATTGTTTCATGCTGTCACCTTAGTATCGTGATCGTTATCGAGTAGTAAGAAAATACGATTACTATACGATTACGAGAATGTTTCGTGCTTGGGGTACAGGCTATATCTGCTGTAAGTTTCTGAAGAATTAAGCATTTCGCAGACTTTTAGATTGTATAGGATCAGCTCAAGGATAGTATGTCATGAAAATGTCACCGAAGTGACAGTACACCAAATTACAAATCAATCGGATCTGTAAAAGTTAGTAAAACCCTATTATTATGTAGAAAATGAGCTGATAGTCATCAAACGCCTGAACTGATCTTCATAAATAATAGCTAAGAACCATCGTAGTCACATCAGCTTTCAAACAAACAAACTGAATCAAAATCGGTCCATTCGTTTAGGCGCTACGATACTACAGACAGACACACAGATACACAGACAGACACGTCAAACTTATAACACCCTTCTTTTTTCGTCGGGGGTTAAAAACACGTGACGTCTGCGTTTGCAAAACGTTTTGTGAATATGCCCTAAAGTACTTGCCACGCATATTGAATCCCCGAAGAATCAAGGCCCCTGGATTTTCAGTTTTCTTAATACCAGACAGAAAACAGTCAAGTTCCAAAAAATCGTTTTCTTCATATTGGAATACATTAACCACATTATAAGATATATCATATTTTTTATTTTTGGATGTCGCCACGAAACTTAACGTGTCTGAAATGTGAAATCATTGGCTAAGGTAATCAAATTATTAAAGAAACAAACAGGTTGGCCGGCCTATCGATTAAGGACCAGCATACATCAGCATCACTAGTAACTTACAGTCCACTTCAATGTTAAACAAGCAGGTGTATTTTGTTTGGCAGCCCGTATTTTCATTCTTTACCACAACCTCGCAGTTCCACTGTCCATCCATGTATTCTTCCCCTTTGGAAGTCTAGATAAATAGAGATTATTTTTATTCACACATACTTAAACAGATATACAACAAACACTACACACACGCATCTAGATGGTTGCTCCTTTGGAATGGACGGAAAAGGAAAGAAGTTAGCTAACTAAATCAAAACCGTAAATAATATATGTTCCCAATGTTCCCATAGATGGTTGCCATAGTAACTTCTCACACTGGGAAGCTTTGTATGGTGGTGCGGAATTAATTAAAATACATTAATTAGGACCGTACATTTAAGACCTTTGTTTACTGAACTACTAGATACTTAATAATACTAAGTACAAAATAATACACATTTTATTTATATACTATATTTATTATACTTAAAACGATAGATTTAATGTTTTTCTTTATTTTTAAAAGGCAAAACTTTTAAGTGACAAGTAAATCATTTTTTCAACACACTTCCTCATAAAGTGGCTCTAATCCCATGGCAATTAGGCACATAATGACACCTATAATCAAACTGTGACTTTTTCATTACTGTTATGGTTGGCTGTATGATGCATTTCCCGCAGCACAAGTTGGCGCGGACAACGGACAGACGTCAAGGTGTGGATCAGGCACCGATGTCATCATCGTACGATCCTATTAAGATTTATTGTCATAATTCTCTAATAAACGAACTTATCAAATAATAATGTGTTTATTATAACATGGTGGCAGCGGAAAAAATCTTAAGATGGAACAAGCACAATTTCAACAATTGATAGCTCAGCAGACAAACCTGCTCAGTTTAATGCAAGAACAGATTACGAAATTAACGGAAAGAAATACGCCTCATAATATAAATGTACCATGGCCAGCACCGATGAATATTCATATAGATCCCGAAGATGCTTTTAAGATATTCGAATCAGCATGGAGCAATTATTGTAGAGCTACCCAAATGGACATATGGCCAATTTCCGACGAAAAACGTAAAGCAAGCATATTATTCAGCGCTCTTGGAGAAGAAGCACTTAAAAAGTATGGCTATTTCGGTATCAATCAAAATGAAGACTTAAAATGCTCAGAAATATTAAAAATAATAGGTTCAAAAATGGTACCCAAAAAAAATATCATCTATAACAGATACATTTTTCTCAGCCATAGTCAAGGTAATGAACCTTTTGATATATATTTAAGTGATCTCTCTAAATTAGTCGAAGATTGTGATTATAAAGAACTCAAAGAGGAAATGCTGCGAGACAAAATAGTTTTGGGATTAAAAGATAATATGATTAAAAAAGAATTATTAAAAAAGGACAATTTAACTTTAAAAGATACAATAAATATGTGTCGAGCAGCCGAAGCAACAGAAAAACAAATGAAGAATATTTCTACTCCAGTCTTAACAGATTATGTGGCTGAGATAAAAAAACTAGAAACTAACACTGTTAAATCAAAAAAAGGGAAATGTAGATACTGTGATAATAACCATATTTTTAATAAACATAATTGTCCTGCATGGGGAAAGACATGCGAAAATTGTGGAGGAAAGAATCATATAGCTAAAGTATGCAAAAAGAAAAAACAAATAAAAGAAATTAAAGATAATATACATAAAGATAGCTATGATACAGATTCGGATTCTGAAATGGTTATTAATAAAATAATAAGTGATAAATGCAAAAATTTGGCAGAATGTACTGTTCAATATGAGTTTAACAAAAATTGGATTTCAACCACATGTTTATTGGACACAGCAGCTGATGAATCCTTGATTGGATCATACAATTTAGAAAAAATGTTCAGTGTTGATTACGTTAAGAAGAATATGAGACCATCAATGAAATGTTTAGTTAGTTTCAGTGGTCACAAAATTAACATTCAAGGAGAAATAGATATTAAAATAAAAATATCTGTGTCTGGATGTACTAAGAAATATAAAGTGACATTTCAAATCGTAAATAATAAGCACATCCCCCTGCTTTCTTGTAAGGCTTGCACTGATATGGGGCTAGTCAAGTTTTGTAAAGAGGTGCGGTGTGACTTTTCATCAAATGAAACAAATAGTATAATCAAGAATTATGAGTCTGTATTTCAGGGAAGAGGTAGTTTTGCAGGGGAGGTTACTCTGGAAATTGATGAATCTGTTTCTCCTGTCATACAAAAAGCTCGTCGAGTTCCTGTTGCTCTGAGACCTATGCTAAAAGAAGAGCTAAAGAGGTTGGAAAAGCAAGGAATTATTACACAAGAAAATAACTACACAGAATGGGTGAGTAATATTTTACTCATTAAAAGAAAAGACAACTTTAGAATTTGTCTGGATCCAATCCCTCTAAATAGAGCAATCAAGCGCCCAAATCATCAATATACCACAGTAGAAGAGATTCTCCCTGAGTTAGGAAAAGCTAAGGTTTTTTCAACATTTGATGTCAAAAAAGGCTTTTGGCATTTAAATTTATCAGAAATTAGTAGTAAACTGACCACTTTTTGGACCCCATTCGGAAAATACAGATGGAAAGTCCTTCCTTTTGGTATTGCATCTTCTCCAGATTACTTCCAAATAAAAATGAGTGAAGTGGTTCAGGGCCTAAGTGGAGTAGAAGTCCTAGTTGACGATTTGCTTGTATATGGTGTAGGAGATAGTATGTCAGAAGCAATCAAAAACCATAATAAAAACTTAGAAAATATGTTTCAAAGACTGAATTTGTTTAATTGCAAGCTAAACAAATCCAAAATGCGATTGTTGCAAACTTCTGTCAAATATTTTGGCCATGTATTTACAAATAAAGGTCTTCAACCTGATCCTACTAAAATAGATGCAATATTAAATATTCCAGAACCAAAAAATAAAAAACAATTGCAACGATTTCTAGGAGTAGTAACATATTTAAGTAAATTTCTTCCAAATCTTAGTGCAGAATCATCACATCTTCGAAATCTTACTCATGATAAAACAGACTGGATCTGGAACACTAAAGCACAAAAAGAGTTCATTAACCTCAAACATATAATTAGTGACATAAGAACGTTGAAATACTATGACAAAAATAAACCACTTGTTGTTGAATGCGATTCCAGTGAAGGAGCCCTGGGAGTAGCCCTTTTTCAAGACAATCAACCGGTGGCATATGCATCAAGAACATTAACACCGACGGAAAGAAGATATGCCCAGATAGAAAAGGAGCTACTGGCTGTAGTTTTCGCATGTACAAGGTTTGATCAGTATATTGTTGGAAATCCTAAGATAGTAATCAAAACTGACCATAAGCCTCTGTTGAATATATTCAAGAAACCTCTACTGAATGCTCCTAAAAGATTACAGTCCATGTTACTCATATTGCAACGATACAGTTTAGAGCTTCAGTTTGTTTCTGGAAAAGATAATATTATGGCAGATGCTCTATCCAGATTTTATTTGGAGTGTAAAAATATAGATAAATCTAAAGATTTCAAAATATTTAAAATAATTGAAAAAATCAATCCTATAAACAATTTACCAATAATAGACAAACTTGTGAAGGAAATAGAAACAGCAACAACAAAAGATCTCGATTGCATTACACTCATAAAATATATCCAACAGGGTTGGCCAAAATACATTAGTGCTGTACCAGATGGTTTGAAACCACTATTTAGCTTACAGGAAAATTTCACATTTTATGAAGGTCTCATTTTAAAAAATCATGCTATCTTTATACCAATATTTTTGCGTACTAAAATCTTAAATAAATTACACAAAGCTCATTCAGGCATAGAAAACACTTTAAAATTAGCTCGAGATGCTGTATTTTGGCCTTCTATGTCTATGGATATTAAGGAAATGATAAAAAATTGCCACACCTGTAATAAATTTCAATCAAGTCAACCAAAATTCACAATGCAAAGTCATAAAATACCTGAATACCCATTTCAGATAGTATCTATGGATGTTTTCTTTTTTATGCAAAATGGAAGACAGTCAAAATTTTTGGTGACAGTAGATCATTATTCTGATTACTTTGAAATAGACAAATTAAAGGATCTTTCAGCAAAATCAGTTATTGAAACTTGTAAGAAAAACTTTTCAAGACATGGAATTCCTGAACTGGTAATTACAGACGGAGGAACTAATTTTGTCAATCAAGAGTTTTCAAACTTTGCAGAGTCATGGGTATTTTCTCAAGTGACCTCATCTCCGAATCATCCACAAGGAAACGGAAAAGCAGAGGCTACAGTAAAAATAGCAAAGAAATTACTTAACAAGTGTAAAGAAAAAAATGAGGATTTTTGGTTAAGTTTACTGTGTCTAAGAAATACACCAAATAAAATAAATTCAAGCTCAGTTCAAAGGCTATATTCTAGAAGAACTCGAGGGAATCTACCTTTAATATCTGATTTATTAAAACCAAAGGTAGTTCAAAATGTAACTAAAGATATTATAAAAAATAAAGATGTTGTGAAAAGAACCTTTGATAGACATGCAAAAAAGGCCTGTTCTTTAGAAATTGGTCAGCCTGTTTATGTTCAGCTGCAACCCTCAGTACAGAAGTCATGGACTCCAGGAACTGTAACGGATGTTCTCTCTGACAGATCATATATAGTTAATGTCAATGACACCAACTACAGAAGAGATTTATCACACATTCGTCCATACTCAGTGTTCACAAAATGTAACGATTTAGCAGAAAATACTGACAACTCAAGTACCCTAAATAACAAATCAAATCATGAAATTGAAATCCCATGTAACACTCAAAAAGAAGACCAAAAATTAGTCCCCCAGAATGATTCCATGGAACAATGTTCTACAAATAGTTTAGATTCTAATTGTTTGTCTAATACAGTACCCACTCATGATAATGTAATTGATAACTTGGAACTGATTAGACCAAAGAGGGAAATCAGGAAGCCTTTGTATCTCAAAGACTATGTTTGTTGAATGAATGAAGAACTCAAAGTTGGTCATGTAGTTATGAGTTTCTTAAAATTATTTAAAAAGGGAAACGTGTTATGGTTGGCTGTATGATGCATTTCCCGCAGCACAAGTTGGCGCGGACAACGGACAGACGTCAAGGTGTGGATCAGGCACCGATGTCATCATCGTACGATCCTATTAAGATTTATTGTCATAATTCTCTAATAAACGAACTTATCAAATAATAATGTGTTTATTATAACAATTACTATTATTCACGAGTGAGTAATAGTTTTTTTTAATATTATTGGTTGAGTTACGCTTACATTTGCGCTAAAAAGCTATCCGCGAAAAGCACAAAAAAAAAGAAACCTCATTTTTTAGTCTATGGCCGATGCGCGCGCATAGGAAAACTGATTAATTTTTCCCGCCATTACGAAACATTTTTCACAACTCGTCTCGTTTTCTCTTTTGAAGTTTTTTAGTTAGTTATTAATTAAGATGTCTGCAAATACAATTTATGAAGAAAATGATTTATGTTGTACACCGCCCGATATAAGATGTGTAGCCCAGAACGTTATGGAAAGTTTACTACCAGAAAACTCAAAGGAAAAATAAACTTTTTATCTACTATGTAAAATGGTTTTTTATTTAAGTATTATTTTATTCAGAAGTGTGTTGAAAAACGTTGTATGATACACGTGTGTATTGATGATTACCGTCCTCGGCTCCTTAAGACCCTCGCCTGACGGCTCGGGCCTCAATGCGCCTCAGCGGTAATCACCAACATTACACACTTGTACCATAATGTACTATTATCCTCTTTTTTATAGTATATGAGACTAAGAATTGAATAATGAAAAACCCACATAAGGAATGTTTTTTTGTAAAACTATTATTTCTAAGAGAATAAGGTCCTTAGTTAAATATGGTACTTAACTACTTACTTTAAGAATGGCGAAAACTGGCAGCTAAAAATGATTTGATAATGATCCTATTAGGATTCTAAATATTCACTAATGCTAAATACCGACCGGGGGGAGGCGGTGGCAGGTACCTTTATAACAACATTTTGTTTGAAAATTGAGTAATTTTCCTATGGTGTTGAAGAAAAAAAATTGCTTTGTATCTTAGGCTTTTATTTTATACTTTTTCATCCCCCCATCCCGGAAAGAGTATTTTTGCTCTTCGATATCTGAGTGCAAAAGCCGTTTTTATCCGCTAGAGGATAAAGTAAAATTGAATTTAGAACATCGTGTGCACTAAGTTTGTGAATTCAAAACATCGTTAAACCTCATTACTTCTACCTCCATGGTGCCGAATTTATCATACAACCTTTTTGAACTTGTTAAAAACTCAGACTCGACACCTTCTTGGTGTACCTACTTTTTGTATAATTTGCTTTGCACGCGCCATTTTGTTTTCGCGACATACTTGTTAAAACCATAGGTTTAAAACAAGAAATTTGAAAACAAGTAAAAAACCTAAAATGAGTGATTCTAGCGACGAAGAAGTTTATTTGACGCCAACAGAATTGACTGAAACTGTTAATAATGCGCAATTGTTTTTTTGTTTTAATTAAGTTACGTGTTGCACTCGAGTGCAAAGATTTTTCACCTCGTGCTCTTTTGATTCCCTCGCTAACTCTAAGGATTCTATTTTTTTAATCCTTTGCTTGCTCGGTCATCAAAATTGAGCACGCGGTTAAAAAGCAACTTTGCACTCTTGTATAACAAATAACTATTAATAGCTTTTTTATCACTGCTATTAACTACTTATTACTCAATATGCAGGGAAATTAAATACTGATGTTAGAATTACTTGTAGGTAATCAGTTTTTAAGTGAACCTGATTTATTCTTACAATTTAAACTATTGTTTTTGAGTCCAATTATTTACTAAAACACTATTACAATAAAGTGTTTTTGTAAAGAAATAAGTACTTAGTATAGTATAGGTTTGTAGCGTTCTAATATTGCACATATCGTAAGTTAATTTGCATAACGTAAATCTTCCGAATTTTTAATAAAGTTCGCGGGCTTCCCGCCGCGCCGTGCGTCTTTGTATCTAGATTATTCTAGATGCTATCAAAAACCAATCGATATAGGTATTTACTAAATTTAGAAAGTTTTTATTTTATTCATTTATGTAATTTAAACTTGATAAATATGTAATATAATAATCAAAGACTTGGTGTCTTTGAATTCGTTGTAAATTAGCGCGTTCAGCAGGGCGTTCTCGATCGCGTTAATTCATATTGTGTTTTAATGTGTACCTTGTAATTTAGATAGATTTGTTGCATTTGAATGCCAAATTCAAATTTCTTATTGTACTTACTTTACTCGCAGATTAAAAGGTACTGTTAATAGTTGTAGTTATATTATTGTGCTAGGTATTGTTTTTGTCGTACTACATACAGTTAATGTTTGTAGTGCTTGTGTTTGTGTAGGTAAATAATAATTGTTAAACGAAGGAGCGGATTCCTCTCAACACAGGTTGCCTGAACTTAAAGAGAGGACTCCCTAAACAAACTGTAACATTTTATTGTAATTAATAAATTTATTATTAATATTAATTACCAAAACAAAACTGTAACGTTCCGTTACGCACAGTTTGTGTTGCGCGTGTCATATGTTGAACAGTTTTTAAGCGAATTATAAAAGTTTCAGCATCATATTTTTAGTTGTTTAAATAATATTGAGATTGACTTATTTTATTGGAATTATTGTTGTATTGGTAGTAAGTACTTCAATCATGATTATTGTTTGTTACATCAAGACATAAACAATTTAATTGTTAAAATGTTTAATCTTATAAGGTATTACGATTTTAGGACACATTTTCATGTCTCAAATTATTTAAATAAAGAAAAGAGTTGTTTCGTTTTTGTACACGTGGTCGGTGATCGTTCGATGACGTTACTTGTTTGTCACTGTTTATAAAAAGCGTGAGCTCCGGCCTAGTCGGGACATTCTTTGTCGAGTCCTCGGACCGAGCACAGCGCCAGTTAAGTATTACTTGTGTTTTGTTCCATGTTTTAACCTATCATGTGAGATGGTAGTTCTGTTGGTGAATAAATAGTAGAAAGATTAAAAAGGGGGCGTAAGGATGAGGATGGAGGATGAGGATGGAGGGGTTGGAGGTTGCATCCTCCCGGGGCCCCATGGGCTCCGGTTGTGTTTGTATCGGCTCACATAGTTAAACTCATTGACAGGTGTTATTTCAATGTGATAGAGGATCATCTGTTTGTTTCAATATAAATTATATTGTTTCCTTTCTATAGCTTTGTAAAGTGAAAATAGTATTTATTCTGTAATATTTCTAAATATCTGATAATTTCTGTGTAAGTTAGTATTGAATAACATAAAAATGCATTTATGCTTTATTAAATAGTGATCACTGTCAAATAAACGAGTTTTCCTTTATACTTTGATTTTATTTGTTCCATGTACTTAAATTGCTACTCATATAGATCTATATATATACTTCATATACATCTACATCCCCACCTTATTTCTGACACGCGCTTGCGCGAAACATTTCAAAGGCCACCAATTAGCTTTTTTTTCGGAACATAGGTACGTTGATGATATCTTTGCTTATAATTATATTAAATATGTATTATATTTAAATTACATAAATTAATGAAATAAAAACTTTCTAAATTGACTAAATATATCGATCGGTTTTTGACAGCATCTACATAATTATATGTAAGTACAAAGATGTTACTATGGCAACCATCTATGGGAACATAATTTACCGCTGTCGGACGAACATTATTGATATAATTTTTCAAAATATTAGGTAGGGGAAAAAGTCTTTTCGCATTATAGTATGTATGAACTTGTAATAAAATCTCTTTGGCTGTACTATTTGTATCTGGCTGGTTTTGGTATCATTAAAAGTTTAGATTTTAAAAAAGATAATTCCAAATTCAAATTAGGAAAATGTGTGTTTTTCATTTGTTTTTCGTACTGACAAGATGAGTGAATCTAATGAAGAAATTCGATACATTTTAAAATTTTACTACAAAAAATGTAAAAATGCAACGCAAGCCGCGAAAAAAAATTTGCGATGTTTTTGGACCTAGTGCAGTGTCTGTGAGAGTAGCACAAATTTGGTTTAAGCGTTTTCAATCCGGAAATTTTGATGTCAAAGATGCACGTCGCTCTGGTCGCCCTATCACGGATAAAATTGATGCCATTTTTGAAAAACTGGAGCAAGATCGGCATATCAGTAGTTACGACGTAGCTGAAGAACTGGGAATCGACCACAAAACAGTTTTGGCGCATTAAAAAAAAATGGGTACACAAAAAAGCTCGATATTTGGGTACCCCACGAGCTCACTGAAAGAAACCTAATGAACCATGTACTCATTTGTGATTCTTTATTACGACGTAATGAAACCGAACCATTTTTGAAGAAGCTGATAACTGGTGATGAAAAGTGGATCACGTACGACAAGAACGTGCGAAAAAGGTCGTAGTCAAAGGCCGGTCAGGCTTCACAGACCTTGGCGAAACCCGGGTTAGCTCGCAACAAAGTGATGCCGTGTTTGTGTTGGGATTGGAAGGGCATTATTCATAATGAGCTGTTACCACCAGGCAGGACCATCGATTCTGAACTCTACTGCGAACAACTGATGAGATTAAAGCAAGAAGTTGAGAGAAAGCGGCCGGAATTAGTCAACAGAAGGGGTGTGGTTTTTCATCATGATAACGCTAGACCTCACACATCTTTAGCCACTCAGCAAAAATTAAGAGAGTTTGGCTGGGAGGTGTTAATGCATCCGCCGTATAGTCCTGACCTTGCACCTTCAGATTTCCACCTGTTTCACTCTCTTCAGAATTCTCTAGGCAGTGTCAAGTTAACATCACGAGAGGACTGCCAAAACCACTTGTCGCGGTATTTTGATCAGAAGCCCCAAAATTTCTATAGCAATGGGATCATGTCCCTACCTACAAGATGGCAAAAAGTTATCGAACAAAATGGTACCTACATACTTTAGTTAAATTAAAAATGTTTTGAATTTTCTTAAAAAATGCGAAGAAACTTATTCACCAACCTATTACGTCGTCATAGACTAGAGATAATACGTCGTTTTTAGGTCTCTTTTTTGTGTCATTCAGAAGGGGTTATGGAACTTTTTGTTGGATAAATGTTGTTATGATTTTGAAGAATTACTTAATTGAGCTCTTTAGTACCTAATTGAATGTAGTGAAATGATATATTTTATCTATTGTTTTGACATAATAATATTAAAAAGATTACTTTTTTACTATTTTAAGTTTTAAATTTGTATTTCCGACACACTGGTTTTGTTAATGGTATAAATAAATATGACAATATGAATATTAGGAAAATCTATTGGTATATATAAATTATAGAAATAAAGTTATTTTTTTTTTATTTTATTTTATATAAAGTCTGCTGGTGGTTAGGTGAGGGTAGACGCATGCTTGCTGCATGCTGCATGCTGATTTGCTTGCTTACTACCAAACCAAAAACCATAATTATAAAAACTTATTGCTACTTTGCTAATTTGCTATTTTGGCTTTATTAAACGGAAACAGTCGTATTTATGAGATTTCGAGTTACTCACGAGTCGGAATTTTTATTGTTATGGGTATTGAAATTCGAAATTATGATTTTCGTAAAATTGTGGAGGTTAAGCATTTTGTAATTAAGAATTTTAAAAAATATAATTTATGATAATAACAGAATTGTGATATTTAAAAGTCGAAATTTTGACAATCGTGTGAAAGTTTTTCGCATCTATTATGTGGTAAATAAAATCATGTCCTGGGGCAAAGGACTAACCCTCGACCTTTTAATATTAAGCTTTCTTTTATAATGTAGATATTTTTAACCGACTTCAAAAACGAGGAGGTTCTCAATTCGGCCGGTATGTTTTTTTTTTTTTTTTTTTTTTCTATGTATGTACACCGATTACGCCGAGATTACTGAACGTGATTCTTTTTTTATTCGATGCGGAATAGCTGCCATTTGGTCCCATAAAAATTTTTTCAAAAACAGTTGGGTACTTTGGTTTTAAATTTAAAAAAACTTAAATTATGAAGTCGTCTACATATGCGAAATTGCGATGTTTTGCTTTTCAAATGACTTTTTAGTGAAACGATACGATAGTAGGAAACAATATAAGTTTACGATCACCCATCTAGCTTCGACCGTAGAAAGTTACCACTAAAAATTGTGAAAAAAAAATTTTAAACAAAAATTAAAACCGACTTCAAAAAACTGAAAAGGATAAAATAATTAAATTTAAGTAGGTATTCATCCCCTAGAAACATATTTTTGGAGTTGGTGCTAAGTGGTTTCCAAAAACAATAGAAAGTGAAGCACCGACTCCAAAAATATGTTTCTAGGGGATGAATACCTACTTAAATTTAATTATTTTATCCTTTTCAGTTTTTTGAAGTCGGTTTTAATTTTTGTTTAATTCTAAATACAACTACATATAAGTATTCAAATTTATACTTATACTTACCATATAACGGCTTGTAGCCAGAATTACTTCAGTAACACTTAGGCTAACACCGGTGGCATCGTTTTTACACCTAAAAAAAACTTTCTGTACAGTAGACAGCACATCAAACGTCACTCAATTTAACCAGATTTCGGCGACCTATACAGGGTGGTACCGATAATACGGCAATGAATTAAAACGTGGGCTTTATTAGTTAACAGACACGTTTTGCAACTTTCAAATACAATTGGGATGTTGCCTAAGTTTGAATTTGGCGCTATTTTTCACAAATTCGGAAAATACACGCTACTGTTACACATGAAATAAATTCAAACTTAAAAGAAATGGAATATTGTTGAAGTTGTACTGTTTTGAAAATTAAAAGAAATGGTCATATTTTTTTTCCAAAATATATCAAAAATGTTAATGATATTAGATTGCTGACATCAATTTAAACAACTATTATTATGACAACTATTTATAAAAACATATTTAATACATAGTTATTATCAATTATGTCAGTATGCCCATACATTTCTTAGTAATATGGTAACATGTGACGTCACCTGTTCCGTAGATTTTCTATAGAGCGTTTTTGGACGATGCGCCGCAACACATCAAACATACCACTATATCTGTGAAACTATTGATCTTAGACATACTATTTCATTTGCAATATTTCTTTATTATGTTATGAGTTATAAACTTCTTATTTGTGAAATAAAAAAAAAGTTGTCAACTACCCTATTTATATAAGTAATTTGATAATTTTATAACATTTCTATGAAATAATGCAGCCAAAGTTATATTGTGTCATGAAATTATAAAATGAACTAATACAGCCCATGTTGTAATTTATTGTCGCATTGTCGTCCCCAGCCTATACAGGGTGTTAGGGGCGCCCTCCTAACACCCTGTATAGGCTCTCGTAAACAAAGACAGGTGGTAGTGGCCCTATTTCTGGAGAACACATGCTAAGTCTAAATTTAAGTTTAGTGCATTTCTTTCTCTCAAAATGTATACGGAGAGGATGGCTGTCATATAATTTGACATTTAGAAACGTGCGTTCAATTTTCGACCTTATTGAACGTGATAAAATGCAGTGTTTAGGAGGCACCTCCGTACATGCCGTCTAAAATTGTCTATGGTTTCTTTGAAATCTATCTTAATCTAATTGACAGCTCTAAACGAATTATTGCTATCTTTTTAACCGACTTCAAAACCGAGGAGGTTCTCAATTCGGCCGGGATGTTTTTTTTTTTCTATGTATGTACACCGATTACGCCGAGATTACTGGTCCGATTTATGTGATTCTTTTTTGTTCGATGCGGAATAGCTGCCATTTGGTCCCATAAAAATTTTTTCAAAATCAGTTTGGTAGTTTGGTTTTTATTATAAATAAAAAAAAGTGAAATTAGTAAGTCGTCTACATATTTTTTTTTCGTATGTACACCGATTACGCCGAGATTACTGATCCGATTTACGTGATTCTTTTTTTGTTCGATGCGGAATAGCTGCTATTTGGTCCCATGAAAATTTTTTCACAATCAGTTGGGTAGTTTGGTTTTAAATTTAAAAAAAAACTGAAATCATTAAGTCGTCTACGTATGCGAAATTGCGAATAACGCTACGATATAACTATATACTATAACGATACGATAGTAGGAAACAATATAGGTCACCCATCTAGCTTCGACCTTATATAGTTATCACTAAAAATTGTGGAAATTTTTTTAAAATTATTAAAATTAAAACCGACTTCAAAAAACTGAAAAGGATAAAATAATTAAATTTAAGTAGGTAGGTACTCATCCCCTAGAAACATATTTTTGGAGTTGGTGCTAAGTGGTTTCCAAAAATAATAGAAAGTGAAGCACCGACTCCAAAAAATATGTTTCTAGGGGATGAGTACCTACTTAAATTTAATTATTTTATCCTTTTCAGTTTTTTGAAGTCGGTTTTAATTTTTGTTTAAAATTTTTCTTAAATATTGCGAGAAAGATATATACTGTACTTAAATTTAGAATTAGAGTCTGTCTTCAGAATCAGGCCCAATGCTGGTCATCCTAAATACGACTTGTTAGAAAAGAAATTGGAAATCGCGAAAAAATATCAGCTGTTTCATACAAATTGTAATATCTTCACGACCCGTTTGTATGGATATGGCACAGCTGATTTTTCTTTCGCGATTTCAAATTTATTTTCTAACAAGTCGTGTTTAGGGTGACTAGTGTTGCCGTCTACCTTCGTTGTCGAGAGCGTCCCCCTAATGGGCCTGCCACACACTCGACGAGTGGCGTGGGTAGTAGCGAGGAAAGGAGGCAGGGACGTAGTATGGCCCCGTCACTTGTCATGCCGCACGTCATGCTGCCCATCGCTCCCTATTTTGTCAGTTTTCTGTGCGCGAGTCAAAGGACCGTCAATACGAGCGCGAGTGCCTGGTCACACAATCGCGCATTCGCAGTCTGCATCGAGCGCTGCTTCGTTGGCGAGGACGACGACGACGATGTATATTTCTTTGTATGACATTCAAATAATTAGCTATACTGAAAATGCATAGTGCACACGCTGCCACAGTTTCTTCGTCCACTGTAGCAAAATACAAATGACAAGTGAGGAGCGACGGGATTATTTGCGCGAGCAGCAGTGTGTGGACAGAGAGGGCAACATCGCGGCAGCGAAAGGAGCAGTGCGATGGGCAGCGCGAGGAGCATAGAGTGGCAGGCCCATAACACCCTGTATATTGGGCGGTAAAGCGCCGCATACCTAATTAGTCGGGTGTGAAAATTCGACGCACAATTATTTGAAAATAGTGTCTTTACCTAAGAGGAGCTCGGTGGCGTAGTGGATTGAGCGCTCTGGTTTCGATTACGAAAACAAAGCAACTTTCGCCATGGTCGGTCCTTGGATGGGTCAATCAAATTTATAATCTTGAGCTCCTCCGTGCTTCGGAAGGCACGTTAAGCCGTTGGTCCCGGTTGTTACTGCAACCGCTTTAACCCACCAACCCGCATTGGGCCAGCGTGGTGGTGTTATGGCCCAAACTCCTCATGTGTTTCTCCCATGTAGGAAGGCCTGTGCCCAGCAGTGGGACGTATATAGGCTGGTGATGATGATGATGATGAGTGTCTTTACCTGACATTAACGATTTCTGGTGGAAAATAAAATGCTACATCTTCCCCCTCTGCCACAAACAGCGTATGTCCGCACACATACGTGTAGTAAGTTGTGTCTGACCCTTTTTTAATGAGCACTGATGGTTCTGCAAGAAAATTAAGGACACAGTCAACATTACAGATACAATGGGGCTTAAAGTAAAGTATAGCCGGTATTGTCTTTTTGCGGTACCGGTATTATTCCGGGATCACAGTACTTCGATATTTTTAATATAAATAACTCATAATATTTTTCCTGCAATATCAATTAGATCAACCTGTGTATTATCAATATTATCATGGACCAAATTATTAATGTCTTTGGTACAGTCAACAGTTTATGTGCTGTTGACTGTACCAAAGACATTAATAATAGGGTAACAGTTTGACCTTGAGACCGCTCTTACTCTGTTCTTAATACAGGCGGTTTTCGTAGTACAACTTTTGCACTTGATTTGCTGTCGACTGTATATGTATAAATATCGTCATCATACACGAGGGCGACACCGAAAGTTTTTTGAGCTGGTTAGGTACTTGAAATTATTACAGTAAAAAGATAAGTTTGAATTTGGAAAATAATCTATTTGGCAATTTATTGAGTATGTAGAATGTAAATATTACATTCATTTGTCGTTTGTTTTACGATAAGGCGGCAAATTGAAATTAGTTCGCGATGCAATTTAATATACTCCCTTTAAGTGCGTGTTCAAATTCACACTAGCTATTTTTTGGGCGATTTCACGGCGAGGCGATTTAGTCGCGAGCTCGCGGCGTACACCCGCGTGCTCGCTACAATATCGCCGCAATTTATAAATTGTTTGCAATTTATAATTCATGGTTTGGTAATACCGGTTTTTCGGAAGTACCGAATACCGGTGTTCATGCCCTAGTTTTAACTGACTTCTTGCCACATACCTAGAAGAAGGGAGGGCAGGATGGTTCACTTAACTTAGAATAATAATAAAAAATACATTGCGGTAGAATACAAAGTATTGTTTATTTTCTGAAAATCAACTTTAATTAAATTTTCATAATAATCAAACAGATAACTTTAATTTTTATCACAATCGTAACAAGAGATCAATATTAAAATTTTTTGTTTTGATTTTTTTCATTTGATTGATTTGATTCATCTTACCCTATACTATCGGGCAAGATGAATCTAGCGATCGATATAACAGATAAAACCCAAAAATTTAAAGATAATATTGTTGGAAAAATGTTTCAATACACTTTTATTTACATTAGTTAAGGAAATTAAAACAATTTCCTCCTAGGAATCCTGAAATAGGAAACTGAAAACGTACCGTAGCAAAATATTATAGTGGCGAGTACTCGGTTATTTTTTTGTAACTGACGCGGGTACACCTCCACTTGCAGTTCGAGTTGTCCTGATTTGTGAACCCCCGCCTCACTGCGCGTACGCACACATAAAGTAGGTGTTTGTACCAAGCCGATAGAACAAAATATTAGAATAATTCATTTTGCCTGCTATATCCATCTTGCCCTCCCTTCCCCTACACCTTAACTTTTTGAACCACCGAATCCCGCAAAAATCCCGCGTCGAATATTGTCCACCAAGTTTCCCTATGGGTAACTTGGTGGACAATACCTAACCTTAGGGGTAACTTTATACCTTAGGGGTAACTTTATACCTTAAAGGGTAACTTGGTGGACAATACTCGACTTTGCGGAACTTTTGGTTATTGTTTATTTAAGGGTAAAACTTTTCTAAGAAACCCTCCTTCACACATTGGTATGTTAAATGCAGGAGGAAAACAAAAAGCAGTAGTGTGGAAAAGAATAACTTTCCGCAATCTAAACACACATCGAAAAGTCTAAATTTTGATAGAAAAGTCTAAATAGGCTAGAGGATAAAGTAAATTTGAATTTGGATTAAACCTATCTACTTCTACCTCCATGGTGCCGTATTTATCATACAACCTTTTTTAACTTGTTAAAAACTCAGACTCAGCAGCTTCTTGGTGTACCTTTTTTTTAATTTGCTTTGCGCGCGCCATTTACGGCCATTTTCTTTTCACGACATAAGTATTGTTAAAATCTTTGGTTATAAACAAGAAACTTGAAAACAAGTGAAATACCTAAAATGAGTAATTCTAGCGACGAATAAGTTTATTTGACGCCAACAGAATTGACTGAAACTGTTAATAATGCGCAATGTTTTTTTTTGCATTTAGTCATTTCCTCGCTGAGGTGGGATGAACTTTGCACTCGAGTGCAAAGATTTTTCACCTCGTGCTCTTTTGATTCCCTCGCTAACGCTCAGGATTCTAATTTTAGAATCCTTCGCTTGCTCGGTCATCAAAATTGAGCACGCGGTTAAAAAGCAACTTTGCACTCTTGTATAACAAATAACTATTACTATACATTCACACGGGGGTTTCTGTTTTTTTCTCCGGTAAAAACATCGCCTGCGTGGCGCGGGCGGGCAGCGACTGTTTTCCATTGATTTCCTTTCGTTGTTTTATTTTTTCGCAAATGTATTGAAAAACCTCATTCTCAGTCATCCCTGTTGTTCACCCGCGGTTTCGGCTTGGGTCAACAAGTGGAGACTCGTGAAGAAATGACATACCACACCGGTAGGAATGTACCATTGTCATTGACTTGACTTGATTAATCCTGCTGACTGTATTATTCGTAGACTGTGTTTAGCATACAATCGCAGAAATTTTATTCGAAATAAAGATTAGTAGTGCAGTCAGTCCCAGACATTGATATTTTCATTTTTATTTTTTCTAAAATAAAAAAAACCGTGCGTAAGTTCAGTTATCATTACGGATATAGATACTAATGTTTTTTACTTTAGCCACAGTGCGCCCCGTGCGTGGGCAATGGTAATTCGCGTAGCTTTGCGTGCGTAGACGAAATAAAATAGGTAATAAGTATTTTTTAACCAGATCACTCACCATCACCATTACAAACTGCCATCCGACACATAGAAAAACACAAAAATAGACACAACACACTATTTAAAGACATACTGAAAACGTTCATGTCATGAGACGGATTTATTTCAAATATTTTAATGAGATGAGCCATTTTTGATAAGAATGTTTTATACGTAATTGTCGTATGACTATGTACTGGTAATATTAGTAGACATATTACAATTTGGTTAGGGAATAATATTTTTAAGGTCCAGTACGTAAACCAAAACCGACAACAAAACACTAAAAAGGGGGAAAAAACAATGTCGGTACCTACTTACCTCCTAAAATGAATTTTTTGGAGTTGGTGCTTCACTTTCTATTGTCTCTGGAAACAGCTTAGCACCAACTCCAAAAAATACATTTTAGGAGGTAAAATACGTTTTAGTGTTTTGAAGTCGGTTTAATTTTTGTTTAAAAAATATTTTTTCGCATTTTTAAGTGATTTCCCAAGGTCAAAGCAAGATGGGTGACCGACAGCACTATCGACTTGTCTGTCTCTCAGTGTTTGGTTGAAATACATAGTAAAAGAATTATCTTCTAACTCTTAGCTGTTAAGGAGTTGTACCTTCCATCATCAGCTCATTAACATGAGATGATGACTAACAGAAGCAAATACTTGAATAGCTTTGAAAAAAAGTAAAATATGTCATACGTGTCCATAAAATTTGAGGTTCGGCTTCGATTTTCCTGGGATCCCATCATCAGATCCTGACTTGGTGACAATGGGACCACCACTGGAGTATACTCTATCGAATAAAAAAAGAATTTTGAAAATCGGTCCACAATTGACAGAGAAATCGGTGAACATACATACAAAAAAAATATACATACAGTGGAACATATAACCTCCTTCTTTTTTGAAGTCAGTTAAAAAGGTAGAAACCTAATAATAATAGACAATAATTACACATAACAACCAAAAGGAAGAAATATAATAATAATGTATAGGTAATAATAAAATTGCAGTTTGTTATCTAAAGCAAAAATTCTAATTATTCGTAAACTATGTTAGTTGAAATTATTCGCTCTTTATTGCAATTAAAAATATCTAATAAAATATAACAATAAGCTATATGGGGATGACCTATCCACCCCCACATAGATATTCAGACTGATAGACACACTAATTAGCCAATCAGGTTTGCATGCTGAATTTAGCCAAATGTAAAGCGATTTAGGCATAGGCAAAGAATGCGTTTAATAAATTGTCTGCCAGTCGGCGGTGTTTGGCGGGATATGGTGGTGTCAGTCAAGATTTTTATAATTAAAAATTATGTCGGAGCGAACTTTCTGTTATAAAATTTAGGGTAAAATACTAGTAAAATAATAAATAATTATAATAAGTGTGTTTTATATTCCAACCCGATTTTTTTTATACAAAGCTCAGCAAATGACGTCACACCACCTGATGTGAAGCGGTAAGAAGAGTCCATATGCGGAGACAGCTAGTGCAGGTTGAAACACACTGTTCTAGCCGCCTCCACCTTGCCGGCCTTTATGGTGCCTTTTCACGTCGCTTTTGAAGGAAACCACATTATAGGAAGAAGGGAACACATGTGCTGGCAAAGAATTCCAAGTTTTGGAAGTCCGACAAAGAAACGAGTTACTAAAAACTTCTTTGTAATACAGTTGCTCAAAAAGTGGAGTATTGCAGGCACGTATAGCGTTCGGGATGTGGGCTATCTATTACATACTCGAGCTTTTTCTTACCTTTCCGAACTCGTGCGTTCTATTTCCCAACTGTCAAAATAATGTCTATTAAAAGAAAAAAACCACCACGAAGTTTTTATGATTCATGCAAATATTTTTAAAAAGAAGCTTCTAATTTGTTTCAATATCAGATTTAATGATTTGATTCAATGTGTTAGGTTAGCTTTCATTTCATTTCATCTCATTAAATTTCATTTTCATTTCATATCAATAAAAATATTCTACTGAAGACTTGGCTGTATGGGCATAGTTCCCTTTGCCAACCCAGAATGGGTGAAGAAAACAAAAAAAGGAGTGTTTTGCGCAGCGTTGCCAGAATGTTACTTTTACCTAACTTTTTAACAAACATGACAACAACAACATTTACATAACATAACATTTAACAACACAACATGTAACATTTTATGTTACTTTTGACCCTCTCATGTTACTTTCACAAAACTCAAACTGTTACTGTGTTTACGACTCAAAATGTTACTTTTACGTTACTATTAGGATTTGAACAAAAGTAGCGCAAAATTTACACACCGAGTAGTCATAAAACTACGCTACGTAGCTAAAATTGCCTTTTTTTGGTAAATAGTAAGTTTATGATCTCAAAAGATTGTAACGATTTTTTCGAAGATTTCTTAAAAAATAATTCTGAAACATGTTTCAGTATTAGAGTCTTTTTTTACATTAAAGAACGAATGTTACTTTTGACATGAAAATGTTACTTTTGAACTGTCTCGTGTTACTATTGACTATCGGTCGCTGGCAACACTACTTTGACGGGTTTTTGTGGCGTCAGTGAAAATTTTTATTAGAATAATTAAAAATTGTGTCGGAGCGAACATTGAGTTATAAAAGCGGCATAGTTTTATTATGCAAGTGTTTGTGTTGACGTGCAACTAAAAGATTATTAGAATAAAAGTGATTATGGTGTGAAATACGACGACCGGCTGGCCGAGTGGTCTGTGCCCCTTGCTATACTGGCTACTTGGTCGGGAGGTCCCGGGTTCAAATCCCGGTAAGAGCAAATGTTTGTATGATGAGTACGAGCATTTGTTTACGGGTCATGGATGTTTATATGTTTATTTAGTATATTTCTAATATTTATATACATATTGTTTTGTTATCATTATTTATCCGTTATCTAGGATCCATAACACTACTTTGGGCTAGAT
Organism: Nymphula nitidulata; assembly: GCA_947347705.1. Taxonomy (NCBI): domain Eukaryota; kingdom Metazoa; phylum Arthropoda; class Insecta; order Lepidoptera; family Crambidae; genus Nymphula; species Nymphula nitidulata. Next base: position 3,608,596 of record OX374646.1, read on the forward strand.
AATAATCCTGAGCTTAACCAAAATGATGGTGCCTTTACTCTTTTTGTAGATAATACATATTTACAGACAATGAATGAGGAAAATCTGTCGTTATGCTCATTGAAAGTTATTGATTTGCTTAAATAATAATGAGCAGACCAAAATAAACATAAAATTACCCATTCGTGATTAATTTAATGTAATTTGAAGTGGCCAATAGATATATTTTAACTAGGGTCTTCTCTAAGACGACTAGAGAACAAGCGAGCTGGCGGCCCCGTGGTGTTATGTGACTTCCGTCGCCTAAATACACCTGCAATAACAAGAAAAACTTACTTGTAACTGCAGGTGCATTGTCACCCTGAAGCCTAAGATGAAATACCTTCCATGCCCAGTAATTACACTGGCTACCTTTCCCTTTAATTCTAAACACAGCGCACTGCTTTTCGGTCGAAATAGGAATGGCTGTGGTGGGTAATACCCACCCTTAAAGGGATACCTCGTGCACACTAGCGACACCAATTGATTATTATTGATTATGGTGAATTTAGCATAATAAATTTAACATAATAAACAAAACCGCTTTAGAGAATAGCTAGAGATCGGTATTTGTAATTTTTAAAGATGTATCTTGTATAAATTGTCTACCTATAAGTAACCAAATTTTTTATTATTGTTAAAAGTGGCCACTTTTGGCAATAATGAAAAAATAGGTTACATGTAGAGGAATATCTTATACCGAGTACATCTCAGAAAAATTACAAATACCATTCTTTAGTCATTCACTAAAGCGTTTTTGTTTATTATGTTCTATATTCACCACAATTAATATAAATCCAGTGGTGTCCCTAGTGTCGACGAGGTATCCCCTTAAGACTATACAATATACGGGCCTACCACCTACCACCTAGTAACATAATAAAGAATTGTTGAAATAATTAGTGCCATTCCCTTACATAAAAATAGCACTTGAATAACGATCGCTTTCTATAGTCTAACGGGTTTAACGCCTTATCTTATACCATAGTTCTTATGGTCTAAGTTTAACGCCCAAACGTTAACTACAAATAAATCCATGAACTAGACAATCGGGTATGAGACACATATTCGCCCATACCAAGTATGATATAATTGCAAAATTAAAAATTTTAAGTAACCCCCGGCGTCATTAATCATCTATCTAACACCATCTCATTAAGACTATTCTTAAGAGCCCAAACACGCTATATCTGCTGTAAGTTTCTGAAGAATTAAGCATTTCGCAGACTTTTTGATGGTATAGGATCAGCTCAAAGTTAGTATGTCATGGGTATGTCATCGAAGTGACAGTACACGAAATTAGAAATCAATCGGATCTGTAAAAGTTAGTAAAATCCTAATATCATGTAGAAAATGAGCTGGGCCCTAATTCTCTTATTTTAAACAAAGCGCTATCCTATTGTTATTCTATTGAGACACCTGTCAAAATGGGTATTCTACAAAAAATTTGTCAGTCTTAATAAAATAACAACAGTGTCTCGTCGCTATGGCTATGGGATAGCTATTGCTTTGCAATAGCGTCTCAATGGTACTGTTATCAATGTTGCCTGTCAAAACCTACTATTTTCATCTATGAATCTTTATTTGTTTTCATGAGCGAAAATAATCGAATTATACATTAAATTCATTGCTACATAATCAAGTATTATTACTTGTTGACGGCAGAAAGAGGCTTAGTGTTTAAATAAGCGATTTATTAAACAAAAATGAGTAAATTTACATTGAACATACAATAATAATTAATTAATGACAAAACAAGATAACAACACCCCAGGGGGTGGACGCTTAGAGCAAAGCTGTCATATGGTTGTCATTTTACATTTATTTTGAAAAAAGAGACATCTACAAATGCACTCCTGTTTTAAGATAAACTAAATTACTATTTAGTTTATCGTAAACTGTCCAGATGGCGTAACAAACAATAATATTTTTAATATTTGGTTTTATTACGCTAGCAACATCGACCATCGACTTATTATCGTAGATGGCAATGAAAAATTCAAAATTTCAAAACCAAAACTTCAAGTTAAATGTCTAACGAAAATTTTACGTGCGCTGTCGTGTGTCGTTCTCTTTTCGTTAAATCATTTGTAGTTTCGTAAAATTGTTCTGCCGATCTGCGTTGAGTTGAATTTTTATTCCTCCGCCGTGAAGTAAACTAATTTTCCGAAGCGTTGCGTGTGTTGAGTTTTCCTCCGCCGTCTAAAAGTGATTTTGTATTTTTTGCGACTGAACGCTTAAAACTTTGTGTTGTGATTTTATTTGCGATAAAGGACGCTTATTGTGTTGTTTCATCATTAGGATGTCCAATTGACTCCAGTAAGTACTTACCAAATCAAATCTATTCTTACTACCAAAAAAAAATTTTCCGGACAGCTATGTCCGGAAAATTTTTAAAACGTTCATTGTAATAACGCTTGAAACTGTGAATAGATATTAACCCGTTATGAATCATGTTCCTGACACAATTGATTTTTCAAATGTCGTAGCCCTCCGGAGGGATATGGCCGCTTGACAGATTACAGGGATTCTATATCCGCGTTAGAAATGATTTTGATCAATATTTATAATCCATGTAGTATAACTAAAGGACGAAAACATTTTTCATTGTGTGCTAGCGTCAGCAGACTGGTATCTTGGGCCAGTCATTAATTCTATATCCAAAATAATCATATTCTAAATTGAAAATTGTTCTGAACACTAACATTTATAGTGTGTTTTCTTTTAGGAATTTCATACCATCAGTTTCCGAATCCAAAGAAGAATCCTGATGGATTCAAGGCCTGGGTCCACATTGTTGGAGGAAAGTTGGAGTGTGTTGCTGATTATGAATTTTACAGAAAAAAGGTCATATGTGATGTTCACTTCACTATCCAAGATTGGAACCGTAATAATCGATTAAATTTTCGAGCTGTACCATCTCTACATCTTGGTGAAGGTAAAAGTTTAATGAGTTTTAAGGATGAGTCTAGGTGTCAAGTATATGTAAATATCAATAACATCAAAAAAAAAAATAACACAGAAATATTCCTAATAAATTATATGTGGAAATATATAAATATTAGAAATGAACCTATCTATTAAACTTAAAAATGTTAAATAACTGCGAAACAAAATATTTATCAAGTATAAGTATTATCAATAACTTATTACCACGCACGCATTTATGATATCCAAGGCGGGGAGCGCACATGCTATTTTTCGACATCCACGCCAACGAAATAGCGGGCACAGCTAGTAACATATTATATAAACGCTCCTTAACTCATGAACAAATATTTGTACTGGTCAGACATATATCCTCCCCATAAAGGAGTTATATGTATAGTCAAATAAGTCTTATGCAAAGAATGTTAACTATTGTGCCTCTGGACCAATTATACCCATGACTGCGATTGGAGCCGTATTATGTGGTTATAATTCCAAGTACTATTTTTTTTGAAGTATACCATATTTATTTCAGGACACAATAAGGATCAAGTTTCTTCAGCAGAAGTCTGTCTTACACCTGAATCAATTCAACCTTCAACATCACTCCAAAATGTGACAGGTATACTGACATTATTATGTTAATGTTTAGAAAGCACCGCAGCGCCGGAGAAGAGCAGAACCTATTGCATGCTTGCATCCATGCATGCCTGCCTGCTCGCATGCTTGCTTGCATGCATGTATGCTTGCTTTCTTGTATGCATGCTTGCTTTCTTGTATGCATGCTTGCTTTCTTGCTTGCGTGCTTGCTTGCTTTCTTGCTTGCATGCATGCTGCTTGCTTGCCTGCATGCATGAAATCAAAATCAAATCAATTATATAAAAAAATCTGTTTTTTGCATAAAAATTTATGCTTTTAATTATTCAATTCTGGCCAACAAAAATTATGACTTTCATTACTTATCCTTATCAAAATTATGCCTTTCTAAGATTATGCCTTACAGGTTTCAGCCATATGATATGTTATAACGCTGCTTGACAGATTAATGATGCTTACTTTGGGCTAGATAATAGGAAAGAAGTGTATGAACATTATAAATTATTATTATTATAAACATTCATTAAACCTCTTATTGTTCAAACACTGTATCTTAAATTTTATTGTTCGCTTTATTATTGCTGGTAATTATACAAAAAATTGTTTCAGGATTGATGGATACTGTCACTTTAGCTGATTTTAAACCAGGACTTGATCAAACTGCTACTTTACAAGATTATAAACCAGAACTTGTTCAACCTACTGCTTCATTAGTTCTACCCGCTACTTCATTAGGTACAGTTATATATTTTATATATCATCATTATCATCAGCCTATATACGTCCCACTACTGGGCACAGGCCTTCCTACATGGGAAAAATAGATGCGGAGTTTGAGACATAACACCACCGCGCTGGTCCAATGCGGGTTGGTGGGTTAAAGCAGTTGCAGTAACAATTGGGAGCAACGGCCTAAGGTGCCTTGACAGAGAGACCAAAATTATGACATTGTTAGTTAATATTATTTTATGTGATAGACATAAGGGTTTTTTGACGATTCGAAAGTGCTTCTTGGCTAATTGAATAAAGATATTATCATTTCATTACATAATAATCAAAGTACTCTAAAATTTCAGATAAAAATGCACAGTACATAGTAGCAGAGCATAATTATTGCAGATTTAAGGAAATTAAAAAAAATAAAAGTAAGTAAACATTCGTAAAACACATAAAATAGTTTATTTTATACATATTTAACTTTCCGACCAAATGGAAAGTTGACGACCTCACTTTGCAAATCTAAAGATTCTCACATTAACTACCTACATTATATACCTAGTCTTGTCTTAAATACTGAAATAGAAAAAAAATTATGTTGCAAATAACATTTATTACTTTTACAGTGTGTTAGTTTAATACATAAATATAAAACAATTTAAAATATAAAAAGGTTATTCGAAGTGTTCTCCATTAGCTGCAATACAGTCCTTTAAATGTTGAGGCCAGTTATCAATAGAAGCACGCACTCTTTCAATGGCAAAATTCTTCACTGCCAATCGTACGGATTGTTTTAGGGACTCCAAATTATCATGGCGTTTAGAGCTTTTAATGTTTATAGTTTTATAATTATTATTGTAGTGCCCTTACAGGGTTCATGTGCGATCAAATGTAAATTGTATAACATCGTAATTACCACATGAAACAATAAACAATTTTGATTTAATTTGATTTGAACTACATCACGAAAATATCAACGTCAATATTTAAGAAAAAAAAAACAAAAAAAAATACATATTAGTCCAGGCACGGGAGAACCGTACTAAGACCCTACTATAATAGTAAGTATATTTTATAATACAAATGTATTTATTATTTTTGCAGAAACCTCACGGCAGCTACCGGTATCGTCGCTTTTGCTACAACAATTGCATACCTCAAGAAGGCGGATAAAGATATTGCAAGCTGAAATCAGCAGATCACGCAGGAGATTTGATACCTTCAAATCAAGATTTACCAAGGCTGCAAAAATGAGCACTAATTTATTGTTTAACAAAATTACGCAAAATATGACAGTAGCTGCTAAAATATTTACAAAAATGCAGTATACACAAACTCATAAAAAGCCTCCTGGACGCAGATTTACATTTGAAGAAAAAATTATGTCCTTATCAATTTATAAAAGAAGTCCAAAGAGTTATACTCTTCTGGCAAAATATTTTACTTTACCATCGGCTAAATCATTGAAAAGGCTTTTGGCAGAAGTAGAAGTGGAAGCCGGACTGAATAAAACTATATTTTTGAAAATTAAAGAAACAGTCAAGGAATTGAGCACAGAAGATCGTCTGTGTAGTCTGATATTTGATGAAATGTCTATTACACCCCATATCTATTATGAATGTGCTAAAGACAAATTAAAAGGCTTTTCTACAGATTCAAATAAAGTTTCCGACCACGTTTTGGTTTTTATGGTTAAAGGTATAAGGAGGAAATACAAGCAGCCAGTGGCATATTATTTCACCAATTCGATCAAAACTATACAGTTGAAAAAAATTATCAAAGAGGTCATAAAATATGTACTAAATACAGGATTAATTATCCTCTGTACTGTGTGTGACCAAAGCACAATTAATGTTAGTGCCATAAACGAAATAATAGAAGAAACCAGAATAATGCATCTTCGAGAAGGAAAGGTATGGAAGCAAGAATTGATGCAAATAGGAAAAGCAAATATTATTCCTTTATTTGACGTACCACATCTGCTAAAAGGCATTAGAAACAATTTATTGACTAAGGACTTATTATATACCGACTATGAGGAAAAAGTTGAAAAAAAAATTAAATGGGAATATTATCAACAAATATATGAAGCTGACAAAACCTACGGAGAGTTAAAATTACTACAAAAACTTACTGATGAGCATATTTATATAACCAAAATTAAGAAAATGAAGGTTAAAACAGCGGCTCAAGTATTCAGCCACAGCGTAGCTGTAGCAGCTGAACATCTCACGGCTCGAGGCGATCTACCTGAAGAATGCCGAAATGTCACGAAACTAATAGACAACCTATTTGACTCGTTGAATTCAAATACATTCCATATTCCTCACGGGAAAATATATAAAGGATGTGTTAGAAGGACGTCTCCTCACCACACGTTATGGGCACATGCCTTACAAGTATTAAACTCGATTAAATTCATAAAAAAAGTTACAGACGCTAGCAATAAAATTCGATTAGTTGAAACAAAGGCCATACCATCTGTAAAAAATTTAATAAGAACTATCAAAGGCTTTCAACATTTGTAGATTTGCCTATTTCAAAAATATGGGTTTGATGCCATGTTCACTAGAAACATAAACCAGGACCCATTGGAAAATTTCTTTGGAAATATAAGAAGTTACGGGGCGAGAAATACGGCACCTAATGCAATTTCATTTGAAGGTGCCTATAAATCTTTGTTACTTAACAATTTCAACTCGCCTCATTCTATTCACGCAAATTGTGAAGGTGACGAAAATAGCTGTCTTCAAAACCTAGATTTTTTTATAAAAAAAAAACACAGTGACCCTTATGTTCTCACTGACAATGATGCATCACAAACTCCACTTGATACAAACACAGAGGAAATTGTGGTGCCTCTTATTAATTTAAATACTGATGCGGTCGATGCAGGTCAAGGTAATTATGTTTGTGGGTGGGTCCTGGCTAAATGCTTAAAGAAAATATGTAAATCATGTCAAAAATGTAAAGAAGAATTACATGGTGACCCTGAAGGCAAATCAAATAGCTTCATAAAGGCTAAGGAATATAAAAAAAAATGTAAAAGTTTATTATATCCCTCGGAAAACTTACAAAAATGTTTTATACAAACACAAAATATTGTGTGTGAAATTTTAAAAAAAGATGTACCCAAAACTAATTTAAGAAAAAATATTAAAATGTTTACTGACATATTTGTTGATTTCCCTTTTAGTTGTGAAATACACAAACACGAACTAAAAAACTATTTTGAAAAGACAGTAATAAATATACTCATATACAGTTGGTGTCGATCAATTAATCGAATTTTATCGGGTAAAATTACGTATATTGGTGATGATGAAATTAAAATTGCATGTCAAGTGTATAGAAATAAACATAGACATAATAAGTATATTTGATTTTTATTTGATTAATAGTATACTCATGATGTACTTCTAATCTTACCTATTACATGATATACGAGGTCTAAGTTAAATAGTTTCCGATATATATTTTAATAAGGATTCCATATGTAAAATTGTAATTTAAAATTTTTCTTTTCCTGTAAATATCGGTAACTAAAACTTAGATCTAGTATAAAAAATGCAGTATGCAGTATTATTTTAAAACTGGGCCTATGTGGGTGTGCGGTTATACGTTACGCACACATGCACATTTAAACTAGGATGGCATTAACAGATGTCGCCAGCATAATATGAACTGACATTAGCGGTTGACAAAAAAATGTGAGAGGCGGCTCTCTATTCCCGGTGTATTATATTCCTCTGTATTATATTCCTCTATGCAACACCCGTTGCGTAGCAACGAGAATGCATAGAGCCGCGTTCTCGACACTGGAAAAAATCCTACCGATGAAAAATGCGTTCGAGGCACCCATTTACCAAATCTCCTATACATACATGAAATGTTATTAAAAAGCTTAAAATTTTGTAAAAACTGTCTGTCTGAACCTGTTAGGAATGAAATTGTGAAAGATTTGGTTTCTTATTTGGAGTTTTGGAAAGGTATTTTCAATACGAAACATCTAAGTACCTACATACGTAGGAAGTATACACTTAAATATACTTATTGAAATAACGGAACAATGAAGGCATTTGTATGCATCGTGTTTAGACACTGTTTAAACCTACTTTTTACAATCTATAATTGTAACAAATACAATTTAGCGTTATGAATGCTTGATAAATAGGGTAAACTGGAATTCTATTTGCGAAAACTGACTTACTTAAAAGTTTATAAGTATTTTAAGATCTCTCTCTCCTAACATACCTACAAAATATTTTTTTAGTATGTCATTGTCGGTTTGTACAGATCATTTATTCTTCACTGATGGATTTTATTACAGCTGGCTTTAGGATACTGTTCCCGCACGCAGATTCCTCTTAACTGCTCGTCAATGCGGCTGCTTCTGCTCAAAAACTATTGATGCAGAAGCATAAGCATACGCATAAAAAAAACCGACTTCAAAACACTAATAAGGAAAAAAAATATTAAATTTAAGTAGGTACTTACCTTGGTAGGTACTTATCTGCTAAAAATGTATTTTTTGGAGTTGGTGCTTCACTTTCTATTGTGTCTGGTAACAGCTTAGCACCAACTTCAAAAAATACATTTTTAGGAGATAACTAATAGAAATGAAATTTAACTATTTTCCTTTCTATTATATTTAAACAATTATCTTCCTCCTCCTAACCGTTAAGGAGTTGTACCTTCCGTTAGCAGCTCATCAACATAAGATAGTAACTGACAGTACCAAATACTTGAACAGCTTTGGAAAAAGTAAAAAATTTCATACGTGCATATAAAATTGGTGGATTGCCCTCGATTTCCCTGGTATCCCATCATCCGATTCTGACTTGGTGACAACGGGACCACGTCAGAAGTATATACTATCAAATAAAAAAGAATTTTGAAAACCAGTTCACTATTGACGGAGAAGTCGGTGAACATACACCAAAAAAAAATGCCTACATATAGTGGAGCATAAAACCTCCTCCTTTTTGAAGTCGATTAAAAATAACACCACGATCACTGCACAAAAACTACTCCGAAGCAATTTTCAATCATCGAAACAAAGATCGAAATCCGGATAATTAATTTTCATGTAAGCAAATGTACCAAAGGTGGTGTCTCTGCACAATGGCGTATCAATAGTAGTTGAATGATAAAAATGCTATCACGACGTTATTGACAGAAATGTCAAACTGTTTAAGAGGCTGATAATTGCTAATTGAGCCTTACTTAAAACTTTTTTTAGCACATTCTGTTGAAATAAACGCAGTGAAAAAAATATATGTTACTCTTGGACATATTCCTAATAATATGCATGTCCCCAAAACACATCATAATCAAAATCTTTCTATAAAAAAAATGCCAAAGTCCCCCATCAAAATTAGCTTGCAGAACAAATTCTGCGTTATATGTCAAAGGTTTTTTTCTGATTTTCAGGGAACAAACTCGTTATATTAAATATTATAATATTGATGTTTTACAATTTCAAATAATTAGCTAGTTTTTTAGTAAATAAATTTATTCTGAATTCTTCAGCCGATCTCAATAGCGACTCGCGCCATTATCCATTCTTCTCTTTCATTCGTAGAGGAAACGACAGTGATCGCCGAGGCGTGCTGCTAAATGGACCTGTGCCGCTTCTTTGCTCGCGGTTCTTATTAAATCAGTCTGCGTCTGTTTTAATTTGCAAATATCAAATAGACAATTATATTTTAGGTTTTATTGATTACTATGTGAGTGCATTATAGTAGATAGACAAAAATGAGTAAATAATTTCGTAAATTTTTATTGTGAAAATTTTATTTCATTAATAATATTCTTTATGAAATAAAAATTTTATTGTATAAATATTATTTTGAACTATGGAAAACGAAGAAAAAAGTCTAAACAGAGTCAAAAACAACTCGTATAGGGGTAAATAACACAATAATAACCTGATTATTTTTGCTTTAAAAAGCTAATTTTATCTAATTTTAGGAACTATCAAAAACTCCATAATCATCTCGAAAGTTGTACCTATTCAGATTCACAGTCACAGATAGAAGTTGTAAAGTAAGTTTATTTTTACTAGAAGGGAAATGTATAAGTATATTGTAATGTTTAGATAGGTAATTTCGAAGTGAAAAACTCTGTCGCGATTGTTTAGGGGTTGAGATGCTCGACTTAGTATCCGAGAGGTAGGGGTTCAAACCTTCAATTGTTCACAACTTTTTTTTCCATTTTTTATTTGTATTTTTTAATTCTTATTTGTTTTTTGTTTTTTAAAACAAATAACAAAGTAAAAAAAATATAAAAAACGATTAAACTATAAAGACAAAAAATAATTTTTGTAACTATATTTTTATTACTTTTGTTTTTTTTTTTAATTTTTATTTATGTTTATTTTTAGTCCTTTTTCGTTTATATTTCTTATTTTTTAATTCTTTATTTAAATAATTTCTTTATTTTTATTATTCTTTGTTTATCTAATAATAAATAAGGAAGGAAAAAAAACTTATGTATTTATATGTGTTACATAATACAAAGATAAATTTCAACAAAGTTTTTTTATAGAACCATAAAATAAGTTTGGTAGTTCATCAAGTTTAATAGACCTACGTAATTGTTAGACCCGGCAGTCTTAAAAATAATCAAGATATCGAATGGTTCGTTTCTGTGTTTTTTAATATTAGTTTTTCCGGTTACAAAATGTGATTCATGAAGGGACAACAGGCACAGTAAAATTTTAGATTAATAAATGCATACAACACTAAATTAGCTTAAGCCTAGCCTAGGCTTGAAGGTTCTTTTATATCTAAATTTTAAAACCAGAACTTTTATCATATGCTATAAAAGAGATGTTTCAAAAATGTATGTAGACCCGGCCCGGGTTCTATACACAGTTTACTGAAAAATAGGGAAAAAATTGCAGACCGGTGTTCATTTTATTTTTATTTCCTTTGTTGCGTGGTACAAAACAGGAATTTTTATAGAAATAACTGTAACACAGACAAATATTCATCATGGCGCATATGTCACTTTGGTGACGTTTAATTGAGTATTCTATATTTTTAACTTTTGTACCAGCAAACTTTGCATAATTCAAATATCTCCTCTTTCCACTATATTATTGTAGCACAAATTAGCTCTCAGCAATAGGGTAGTTGACAACTTTTTTTCTTATTTCATAAATAAAAAGTTTATAACTCATAAAGAAATATTGCAAAAGAAATAGTATGTCTAAGATCAATAGTTTTACAGATATAGTGGCATGTTTGATATGTTGCGGCGCAACGTCCAAAAACGCTCCATAGAAAATCTACGGAACAGGTGACGTCACATGTTCCCATATTACTAAGAAATGTATGGGCAAACTGAAAAAATTAATAATAACTATGTATTAAGTATGTTTTTATTAATAGTTGTCATTATAATAGTTGATTTAATTGATGTCAGCAATCTCATATCATTATCATTTGATAAATTATGAAAACAAATATGATCTATTTTTTACTTCCAAAACGGCCTTTTAAGTTTGAATTGTTTTTATGGGTAGTGGTAGCATATATTTTCCGATTTTGTGAAAAATAGCGCCAATTTCAAACTTAGACAACATCCCAATTCATGTTTATTATATTTTTTGCTGATGTACTTACCTAATCTGTGGGCAATGTTGTTAGGCTTACATTTAAATGTACTACTTATTTATATTGTTTAGCTTAAACATACTGTAACACTGTTTATCATCATCATCATCACTAGCCTATATACGTTATATAAGCCTTCCTTCATGGAAGAAACACATGATACACATGATGAGTTTGGGCAATAACACTACCACGCTAGCCCAGTGCGAGTTGGTGGGGTAAAGAGGGGAGGGTCCGGGACGGACTATGGCGAAAGATACTTTATTTTCGTAGTTGAAACCAGAGAGCTCAATCTACTACGCCACCGAAACATAAAATCGTCAAAACATATAGTCTTGAATAAATGAAAAAATCCGTATCAGACCTTCAGATCTTGAGGTAAATATAACATGACCGCTGGCACATAAATAAAGATAATCACATACCTAACCTACAGAAAGAAATCTATAAAAAAATCTAACATGTTCCTAATTTCAATATACTCTATACTGTTTCAGATGAGTATTTATTAGAACACATAATTTTTAAATTTTGTATATCATTTCAAAGATAGTAATCTTTGAAATGATATACAAAATTTATTCCAGAATTTTTACAACTAAATTTCTTGATAAGCGTAATATCCAATCATTACTGTTTGATACAGTCGAATAAAGTTTCATACGTTTCATAGAAAGTATATTTTAATATATCATCAATCATCGCATTCCTGTGATGACTAAACAGCTGTTGCAGTCAGTTCTATATCATTAATACCTTACCGAGATTGAAGTAATAATTGAAATGTTACGGCATTCACTTTTTGTTAAAAAATGAAGTTTGTATTGAAAGCCGTGCAGCGTAAACGCTCTTAACTAAAAAAAAAATACTTACTTGATTAATCTTTCTATTACTTCGAACGGAAATTATTTTTAATGTGATGACACATCCATACTCTTGTAATTGCGAAAGTAACTGTCTCTTTCTGTGTGTTACATTTTCAAGCTGCTTAAACGATTTAGATAAAAAAATAATCTTTTATGGATTCCGAATTCCAAAGAGTAATAGCGAAAAGTACTCAAAAGAGTATCGGGACCAATTTCGATAAAAACTAAAAGTGCAGCATTAGATTTTTGAGAAATCAAAAATCAAACTAGAAATAGAACCCGTTGATTTTGAAAAAAAAACACTGTATCATTACACGATTCGATAGTATCGCGGTATACAAGGAACAATTCCGGGAAGATATTACATTTTTTTTTTTTTTTTTTTATACAACTAGATGACAAACAAGCCGACGGCCCACCTGGTGGTAAGCAGTTACCGCCGCCTATAGACACCTGCAGTAACAAGGAAAAGCACTTGATATTGCAGGTGCGTTGTCATCCTGAGGCCTAAGATGAAATGCCGTCCATGCCCAGTAATTACACTGGCTACCTTTCCCTTCAATCCGAAACACAGCGAACTGTTTCACGGCTGAAATAAGAAAGGCGGTGGTACCTACCCAGGCGACCCTACATATGGGTCTACCACCTAGTGAAACATACATACATATATGTGTTACATATGGAAAACGGAAGGGAAATGTTGGATTTCTATAAACTGTTACATGTTTGAAAGTAATGTTAAAGGCCACAGTGAAAAAGAAATAAAATTTAAACAAGTGCAAGTAATCCACTTTATGTTTTAATAAGATCGCGCCATTGATTTAGATTTGGTTCGACATTTCGTTGATTTCTAGTAACTTTTTGCATACTGCTTCGTACTTTGTAGTATGATTTATAAAAGCAAAACCTACTTGAAACTTGAATTTTGTAATTTGGAATCTAATCGAATGGTGTAATACACCATGTGAGTTTTTTTAAAACAATAGTTTTGATTCCTAGCTAGGAATATTTTGTAAACATCCAATGATGCAGTTTAGTTTTTCATTACGTTTTCGAGAGTCTCTTGAGTACTTTTCGCTATTTCTCATAGTGTCGGATTGGGCTATTCATGTACTTAAATATTTACAAGGCGTTTCAAAACCAAAATTTATTCAAATCGAGCTCTAATTCATAGAACAGCTGACATGAAAATACGTATGTCAAAACTATTATGATTTGTCTTTTGTAATTGCATCCCTGATTTCATGTTTCGATTTCATAGTAGGACCCTTAATAAAATTTGTTAGTATAAATAAGTATATTGACCGTGTAAAATATTTGCTATTAATTTAAAAATACCACATTTTTTTTTTGTTCATTTCTATTTTTTTTATGTCTATGGAATTAAGCGTGTGGAGCACGCCATCTAGTGGCATACTTTTTTAGCTTGGCGCTTTTGGGGTTGTAGTAGTTACGCGGCTTGACGGTGTAGTATTGTGGAGCCACTCTATCGGAAATATTAGTGGGCGGGGCCTCGAAATTCATTTTCTCAAGGTCGTTGGCGTTTATCAGCCTCTTAAATAATTAGTAGAATACGTTATTATGAAGCCACTGACAAGACATCGGCCACTAACTTATAGTAGAATACCAACTGATTCAATAACGGTGGAGTAGTAATTCAGTGGTAAGCCATTGGAACGTTATTGATTAACAGAATACGAAATTACAAAAATTGTACCATTGAGACACTATTGTTATTATATTGCGATAGTTGTAAATTAGCAGACTTGGACCCCTGATAGTCATCAAACGCCTGAACTGATAAATTATAGCTAAGAACCATCGTAGTGACATCAGCTTTCAAACAAAAAAAACCGAATCAAAATCGGTCCAGTGGTTTGGGCGCTACGATGCCACAGACAAACACACATATACACAGATACACAGCCAGACACGTCAAACTTATAACACCCCTCTTTTTTCGTCGGGGGTTAAAAAGTATGTTGGTCCATGCCCATACTCAATGTGTTATTTGCCCATACAATTTTTTTCTTTGACATTAAGTAGGTATTCTTAATTTTTGATTTTAACATTATTATAAATGTTTGAAAAATTACTTAGTAATTAAAATGTAATAAAACTAGAAAAATTTCACGTCCTAAGGCAGGAATCGAACCCGCGACCTTTCGCAATCCGGGCGACTGCTCTGACCACTGAGCCACCCAATTTTTCTAGTTTTATTACATTTTAATTACTAAGTAATTTTTCAAACATTTATAATAATGTTAAAATCAAAAATTAAGAATATTTGAAAGCACTGCACGGAGGGACACGCTCCATACAAGGGCGGTCATAAATAGTTAAAGTCCTGTTACTATCAATACATTGTATTATTTTAGTGACTTATAGTTGTAAAAGTGTTTTAGGAACATTAAAATGAAAGAAGTACATGTATTTACGGAATAAAAAACGTTTACTTCAGTAAAAAACAAATATAAACAATAACATACTTTTACCTAAATTTATCATGAACAAACACTTAAAAATTGGAATGTAAAACATATATTTTAAATAAAATAAGAGTCAAAACATTGATAACATTATTTAATTATAATAAAATAATAGAAATAAATAAATTAAAATTAATTAAATACAAAAAAAACAAAACAACTAACAAAATACAAATAAATTATTCTTATTCTAACAATATTAAACATGTAACAATTCTATTACACTTTGTGACAGAGTATTTTTCTTTTTAGGGGGAAGTTTCCGAAGACTTGTAATATAAGGATCTGAATGTAATAATAGTCGTTGTATTAAATCTTGATTGGTAACTTCACGTGACATTTTTCGAGTGTGACTTCGTCTATAAATTTTGATATACTTATTTGTCGCTTCAGCAGCTTCTTCGGAAAGTTCTCCTATAGATAACAATGCATAACTTATAATATCTGATCCATGTACGAGCACCTTGTGGACAGAAGCAGGAAGACTATACCACGGATATTCCTCGACCAGGCTGTATGCTGTTTGTAATGCATAGTCTTTAAACTTGCATTCATTAATTTTATGTCCAGAAGATAACGTTTGTAATATTACACAACAACGATCTATGAGATCCTTATTCAAACCTGTAATTTCAGCAGATACAGCTGATTCCAAAAAAAACTTCCTGGCCGTGTTTCCGTCGTTAGACGTCCCGCTTCCACCACTACGCGGCTTGTCAACTATTAAACCTAATCGTTCCCTAAACTGGGACTGTACATATTGTTTTTTATTTGATAACAATTGTTTATCACTATCTAGCCTAACTTGCCATTTTTTTATGTCTAATCTATATGAAAGATGAATAAAATATTCGAAGAAACGTATCCAAGAATGTAGTGGTGATAATCCAAATTGGTATCTACTCTCTATTACAGGTTTTTGTAAACATTCGTCTATTTTATTCATCTCTTTAGGGGTAGCATTACATATATAACATCTACTTGTAGATGTTTCACTTAAAGCACTACAAATTTTACCATCTACCATTGAAAGCTGCAACTTATGAGAAACGACCAATTCACGATTGTCGATCTGAATAAAAGTAGGTTGCAAACTTTCAATTTTATCCTTAAAATAAGCTTCCTCTTGCAAAGACACTGCTGTGCTTTCTTTCAAAAATTGAAATCGAATAGGACGGCAGTACCTAGTGGAAGAGGGTCGAGGATTTTTCCATAAAATTTTACAATTATCTTCAGCTAATTTTACAATAATTTGAAGGGGTACATAAGATGTTACAAACAAACTACTATCTTCTAAAGTTGAATCTGAAAAAAATTGTTTGTATTCACTATGTCCAGTGCCGCCATCGAATCCCCATTTCCCAAGTAAAGAGATATTAGACAAACAATCATCAGGAATCTGATCTAAGACCTCTTTTTGAGATTCAAGGATTCGAGAAGCTGTGTGATCAAAAAGACTTTGTAATTCAACTTCAGCTGAAGACTCGGAAACAGTTATATTAGAAGGGTAACATCTCTGTTTCGCTTTAGTAATTTGTTGGTAACATGGTAATACATTAGGAGAAATCTTACTATTAACAAAGTTTTTAATTAATAAATACTGATGTTTTGTCAACTGAGCATCAGTCACAAGTGACAAGACATCATCAGTGCTAACTCTAGATATACACGAATCGAATGAACAGTCTGAAACATCAAGCAATGCACTCACAGTAGAATCATCAGACTTTGACAAATCAGCTACTCTCCGACGTTTAGTCCTTTTACTACATTGCGTAAAAGGTTTTCGAGGACGACCACGTGAATGACACGGCGACGTTTCAGACGGAGTACATTGCTTATTATTTTTCACAAGTTGAATTTTTTCAATAACATTAAACCAATCGGAATTCTTATATAAAAGCTTGGTTTTATCCCTATTACATTTTTTCCAGAATCGAGCAATAGCTTTACATAAATTATTAACAATTTTCTCTAAATAATGAATATCAATGTTCTCAGCATCGTTCAGAGTAGTCAACAAACTTTGTAGGACTTGACGACACTTTTCCGAGTCATTATCGGTATTGACAGTTAGCCATATTTCAAGAATATGCATTCTTGAAAACGAGCATATATATAAATTACCTAAAACAAAAAAAAACGGTTAAAATTCAGTCACAAAACCTACACAAAGCACTAAGACTAAATAAACTAATTTCGTAGCAAATGCTACGAGATAATCTGGCAACCGTAGCACCCTTGTCATCGCCAAAAGGGCAGATAAGGGCAGCCAAGTTTTAATTTTCCTAAGATAAGAAAGTCTAAAGATTATGGTGCAATATACCTCCATAGTCGGAGCGAGTGGGAACATATTTAAAAGTTTATTCAAACTTTGAATATTAAAATATAATACTCCAAGAAAAGTCGCCTCGTAGCAATGACATACTAAAGAAAATATATACTAAGATACAATTAAAATAAAAATATTAATTATTACATACCCTGTTCTTGGATATCCATTTCAGAAAAAACTCACACAGCACTCACAGGTCCCGCAATGACAACAAATGACGTCACGCTTTTTAATGACTCACTGATAACAGTATTTACGATTGGCGATGCGCTCTCTTTGAATGCACAATAGATAATGAAGGCGCACTCTAATTACTGACCTATTTATAGTTTCAGAAGGTACCGCAACTATCCAATGTAACGACAAGGAATAAAATGTAAAACAAGAAAGCAGGTTTTTAAGATTTATGACCTATGGATGTCCCACTGTGCACTGCCCCAACTTAACCGAATCGTCGGTATTTGTAAAAATACTCGTTTCGGATGTTGAAATAGATTATTTCGACATTGTAGGGTGGACGTTAGCTCATAAACGCAAATACAGATAGACTAGAAAAATTTCACAGGGATATCCCAAGTCCTGGGTGGCTCAGTGGTCAGAGCAGTCACCCGGATTGCGAAAGGTCGCGGTTTCGATTCCTGCCTCAGGACGTGATATTTTTCTAGTTTTATTACATTTTAATTAATAGGTAGGTACTTAAATAATTATGAGGGCATTCAGGACATAAAAAGGGAGCGTTTGAATACGACACATACTAATTATTATTATGACGTAGGTATATAACGATGTTTTATTTTGCAGAATTATTAACAATAACAACTACTTAATACAAGGCAGTTTACTATCATCCTTGCCCAACGTAACGTCAGTAAACTAATTACAGCGCCATCTACCTTATATTGACGTACTACTTGCTTTCTATTTTACTTCATAGTTATATAGCATCACCGTTCATAGTTCATAGCATCACCTAGTGCTTCACACTAGCAAGCATACTTTATAGAAATAAGTAATGTGGAATGAAAACTTTTAGCCAAAAAGTTGTAATAGATAGAGCTACCAGAATGGATAGTTTCGTTAGCCCCCGACAAAAAAGGGGTGAGTTATAAGTTTTACGTGTCCAGTTTAAATCTCTAGTCTATGTGTCTGTCTGTGTCACCTTTTTCGAAACGGATGGACCAATTTTGATTCGTTTTTTTTGTTTGAAATTTGAAAGCTGTAATTTGATTGAAAAGTAGTTTAAGATTATCTAACGACTTTTAGTAAAACCCCGGTCCTGTGGTAAAAAGTAAACTTCTGGCTTTAGAATATTAACACCTTCTGACCCTTAACTTAAATGTTTGAATTTTATTTTAGATAAGTTTAAAGTAGGTAGGTATGAGAAATAATTATCTATAATCAGACTTCCTTAATAAATTTTAAAATATTAATTATAGAGTTCACTGTTTCTTAGCAAATTCAAAGAAAGTAGAAGATATTCGCGCAAGCGTGGCATAAAATAAAATCTAATACTATGTAGTTAAATTTTGTTCCCAAACGTGTACAAGAAGAAAAAGAGACAAAAATACTCCTATATAAGGCGAACTGATAAAGTGTTCACCTCACCAAATCAAAATTCAGGACACTCGATACTTCACAAATTGGCCGTCTTATACGATCGAATCATGGCGAGAGAAGGTAACTGTTATTGAAATTTGTATCGTAATACAGAAGTACTAGATATGTTTTAGGTTGTGGTATTTTGACGGATCGTATCAGCCGCCATTTTCCATTATGGCCGCGAGAAACGCGACATCTATGCTGAATTTAGTGTCATCGCGAACGAGCATCGTTTTAGTCGTCTACTGACCGAATAATATTTTATTGTTTGCAACCATTGTATCATGAACATGTCATGGAAAATCGCTATCCGTCGCCGTAAATCTTATCGAATCCTCAGATTGTAACCCCACGGGAGTGTATTGAGTAATATTATCATTGTGTACAGTAATTTCGTGGTGTAGTTAGTAAAATATTGAATTTAACACGCCGCCGCAGTCTTCTGTTAGAATTGTCGTGAACCTTGTTGTGGGATCGATTTTTAGGTGTTATTAATGAAATTACAAAGGTGCTCGCGAGTGATACTGTTATATAAAGGAACCTGTTTACTGGGCGTGTGGTTACGCAGCCCGTCACTCCTGCTAGAGTTGTGCCCCGCTTAGAATCGATATACGTTGATAAAAAATGCATATTTTCCCCATGGTTTCATAAAGGATCGGGTCAATACCGTGCCGCCGGTTCGAATGATTCGATTTCGATGTCAAACGAAATTTATTTACGATAGTTCAGTTAAATAGTGTCACAGTTTATTTCAAGATATTTGTGTGATTGGTGATGATTATAACAGTTCGTGCATTTTACTCTTCAGCTATCCGAGAAGGTTTGTAAACAAACATTTTTCTATAGTTTATAATATGTAGATTATTTGATTCTAATATAATAAGTCGACGCAGGTATTCATTTATTTTGCAATCAATGGAATGTCTACATTTACAGTGTAATTATCTAAAACGAATTTTTAAAAACAAACAAAGATCGTGTTTTGTTTTACTGTCACACATACTTTCGAGCAATCCAGGTACCTACATATTTCTATTCTTATCCTTCTTTTATAAATTTCAAAGCAATAGAATTTATGGACTTTGGAATCTTATGGCATTCGGGCTAAAAGCCTATAGAGTTACAAAGGGCCAGTCTCAATATATGTTTATCACATAAAATGAATGAGAAATAAGCACAATATTTTAAAGTAGGCTGAAAAATTTTGACATTGCTGTTTTGTTGACACTTGTTTTTCTTTAAATAAGTATTTTTGACCTATGTACTCTGTGCTATGATAAATGTCTACAAAGGTTTTGAGTCATATTACAGTAATTGTTGAATTATTTTAAAAATTCTATAAATGTAATGTCACAATTATTGTAATTTTGATTACCTATCAATGCTTGCTATTACTAGTGATTATACTAATTAAAGCAAAGCTGATAACATTGAATAACAATGAAGGTAGGTAGTGTGAATTATTGAATGATATAAAAATCCTAATATTTCACACTGATTATAATAATAGCACTTTATACTTTCATGGTTTTTAATATTTGAATTAGATTTATATATTGATATTTACGTATATTTATTTTATTAACTCCCAACAATGAAATTACGTAGTAAATATCCCGTATATAGGTAACTCTTCAAAAGATTCTTACTTATTAAATGTAAGTTAAATCCGGTAATATGGTTTTATTTCAAATCAGAAGATAGCTATTACAAATAAAGAAAAAAAACCATGAAAAAATTATAATATGCTCCAGGTGGGAATCGAACCTGCGGGTTTTCTTTCTTTATTTGTAATTGTTATAATAAAGTAAGCGTTTAAACGCATCATAAGCATTAATATGTGATCAGAAGATAGCTTTTTGAAAGGTAACACATTAACACAACTATCTAAAATACACAGCTCATTCTCTACTTAGGCTTCAGCCAATAATGCTCTTTTACTCTTGATATTAGTCTAAAATCTAAACAGAATAGAGTACAATGGAATATCATTTGTTGCTCAAACTGTGTAAACATGATGCAAATATTATAAAGAGCCAACAGTTACCCATACCCCACATGCAATTTTAAATTTACCTATAGTAAGTACCTATACTGGGTGAATTCCAAAATAAAATTTTGTAATAAAAGTACCTACCTATGTGCTAGAGTGTGTGGTATAACTGTACTGTGCCCTACAAAATGCCACAGCAGTTCACAGCACACACTTTATTATAGGGTTGTCACAAGCAGGTGTGACAAATATTTTTATTAATCTAATAGAAAAATCAAAGTGGTCTGAAAGGTCTTACTTTCAGAGGTAATGCATTGTCTCAAATTTTATTTCGGACTTTCTATATTAACACACTGAATAATATTTATTAACTTTAGGTGCCTATAGACAATGTTGCTTTTTAGCAACATGACCCAATTCTACTGCTTTGTGTTTTTACTTTTGATGTTTAATTTCTGTCTTAGTATACAAATAAAAATATTTATTAATGCTAGAGTTATAGGTGCATGCTAATCCGAGGAGCATAAATGACCGTTACAAGCCTTTTGCATAAAATATTCATGAAGACTTTATGAAACATTGTCCAATAGCCAGGTTATTATTTTTTTCTTAAAATTTTACCTATCAAACCCTTTAATCTCAAAAGGCCTTATATTTTATATTTTATTTATTTAATACCATTGGTTACAAAAATTTGTTTCTCAAAATGTTAGTGAGAGGAATTTCATTTTTTCTTTGATAGTGCTTTTTATTGAATCATCATAATTATAACATGTGGTAAATTATGCGGGTACATTTTTTTTGTAAAATAATGTACTTTGTGAATTGAAAGAGTTACCCTAATATATTATTCCTGTTAAGAGAGGATACACATTACTAAAATAAGCAGTCCAAGCTATTTCACATCAAGTATTTAGGTACTTGGACTTCATATTCACATCTATTTTTATAAAACAAAGGTTTATTGATATCTGAGAAGATAGTTGCATCACTAGCAAAAATGAGATATAAATGGTCTATTAACTACTTTTGGGAGTTCATTGACGTAAAGAAGTAGGTATACACAAAATAAGAAGTGGACCCAGTACACTGCCTTGTGGTACTCCAATTCCAAGAACTTTTTTCTACAGTTTGCATCAATAATAAAGGGACTGAAACACCGCTAAACTGTAATAAAAAAATCGGGTATCATTATTAACCATATCCAAATTCAGTGACTAATAAAGAGATCTAAAATTTACGGCAGTGGTTACACGCGACCGATACATCATAACTCCAAACCCGGATACCGATCGCACAAGCTGGCAATGTTACAGTGTAAATTCGTTATAAAATACGGGTATCCGACCTTAACATTAAGGAACCGCTATGACGGGTATCCTTTAAACTATTTGAAACTGATGGATTAGTGAATATCTAAATTCTTAGGTAACGCTCCTATTGATATCTAAAAGCGCAGAAAACGGTCGGGTAAAAATAACACTTCAATCCCTTTTTAATCATATCAGGCTATGATGTCCAATGCTGAACAAAGACCTCCCCATGGACTTCCAAACGGATCGGTTCTGCGCAGCTTGCATCCAACGGTTTTCTGCGACCCTGACCAGGTTTTCCATGCATGTAGTGGGTGGCCGTCCCAATTTGCGCTGTTTGGTACGTGGCTGCCATGCTAGAATTTGTAACGCCTCATCGACCATCCGTTCTGCGTGTTATATGCCCTGCCTACTGCCACTTCCTTATCCAATAGATAGGCTATACCAGTAACTTTGATTCTCTTACGGATGTCCTCACATCTGATTCTATCTCGTAGGGATACACCTAACATAGCTCATTCCATAGCTCGTTGAGTGATTAGGACCTTGCGTGTAACTTGTACCGACCGCCCTTAGTAAATCAAACCACTGCACCACCAGCTAGATGATCATGGATTGCTGCACCATTTGCAATCCGAAACTTACTGATCTCAAAAACCAACTGAACTCCATAATGACGTACTTCAGGTTTCCTAATACTCAGCCAAAGGCAAAATAGTCAAACTCCATACAGCCAGACAGCACACAGCCGAACCGCATACAGCCAGAACGCACACGGCCAGATATAACCACACGTACGGCATACTGTTGAAGTTTCCTAAATACATGGAGATGTCAATACGCTGACTCTCCGACACATATGTTATTATATAACTACGCATGTAAAGTAAAAGCATTAATTACAAAGATGGCAGTAAGTTTTTCAATGCGCCTATACATATTCGAAGGCCACTACCGAATTTATCATCATCATTTCTGCCGAGAGACGCCCACTGCTGTGTCCCCCTCAAGGATCTCTAAACCGATCGGTCCTCGCTGTCCGCATCTATCGGCTTCCCGCGATCCTCACCAGTCACCAGATCGGTGGTCCACCTTGTCGGAGGCCTTTTTTTTTTTTTTTTTTTTTTTTCGAGGAGAAATCTGATTGCAGACCTACCCGCCGCTGGCTAGGCGACAGGCGTGTGTGGGGGTCGCCCAGCGCCAAAGACACTGGGAATACCCACTAAAACTCCCCGGTAACTCCATTGCCCTTCGCGGGGGTAGCCTAGGCTCTGCCGAAGCAATTTCACCAGCCCACCCCCAGGCAACCCGGCCTTACGGCCAGGTTTTGCGCCATTGGAGATTGCCCAGAGTCACTTGGGCAATTTCTGACTTGGCGGCCTGTGCAATGCGTGCGTGGGGGCCACCCACGCACGCGGCCGCGCCTAGGGCGCAGGAAGACGAGCGATCACCGCCCGCCTCCTTCTGCCCACCCGCCTACGCCGGATAGGGGCGGCCAGCGGGTCCTCTTCCCGCTCCCTCTCCGCTGCCTCCTTCTGCGTGAGCACAGTCTCGCAGAAGGAGGCGACAACCCTCCATACCCTCTTGCTACCAACCATGGCTCTTACCATGACTGGTAGCGAGAGGTGACCACCACCGAGCGCCGCACGAAGTTCGCGGCGCTCGTGTCGCCAGGCCGGACACTCCTCAAGGGTGTGCTCGGCTGTATCGTCGGGGGAGTCGCAGTGATGACACCGCGGTGTCTCCTCCCGACGGGCGACACGGTACAGATAATGGCCGAAGCAGCCGTGTCCGGTCAGTACCTGCACCATGCGGTACGTGAGGCTGCCCAGCCGGCGCCCAACCCACTCCTCCAACACCGGACGAATCGCTTCAATCGTCCGGTGGCCGGCTGTGGGAGTGACTAGGGTCTCTCCCCATTGGAGCAGAGCCTCCCTCCGCGCCAAAGTGCGGACCCGCCTCACTTCATCAATGTCGGGTCGCTCCCCCCGCTCCCTTGCCGCGACCCGGTATTGATGCACTCTGGCACCTTGTCGGAGGCCTACGAACGCTGCGTCTCCCGGTACGCGGCCGCCACTCAAGGACATTTCCGCCCCAACGGCCGTCAGTCCTTGCAATGTGGCCTGCCCACACTGCCACTTGAGGCTCGCAATTCTTTGGGCTATGTCGGTGACCTTGGTTCTCCTGCTGATTTCGTTATTTCTGACTCGATCACGCAGAGAAATCCCGCGAGAACAGCCCTCTCCATTGCCCTTTGGGGACATTTAGCCTCCTTATGAGGCCCATTGTAAGCGGCCACGTTTCAGTTCCCTAAGTCATCACTAGCAACACACACGAATTAAAAAAGACTTTCGTATTGAGACACTGCGGTATATGGGCTGAGAATATGCCGCGAAGCTTCCCTAAGGCCGCTACGCCGAACTACTGAATTGCGACGTCTTAATTCAGCATCATTTCTTATCTTATCTTATCTTATCATGGGGCCGTGACTTTGCCACGATGCACTTCGACCCTTCGGGATCTTTTGTGCCACCCCTGCCTTCACTCCTCCCACGTCCTGAATATAGCTGCCATAAGCTTCACTATATCTTTGGCGTGAAAGAGTCTATAGTCTACTGGCTTTGGATACGCCACTTCCAGAAGACTCATTCGGATCCTCGCCAGGGCATCGCATTGACACAGAAGATGTTCCATCGATTCCTGGCCTTCACCACATGCCCGACAAGGTTGTGCAGGGGAAATTTGCATTTTGTGTAGCATATAGTTGGTGGCAAAATGTCCCGTGAGCGCTCCCGTGAGGAAGCGAGCCTGTGTTCTACCGTTTGTAAAGATGTATTTACTCCATTCCCCTACCCTCCCCCCCATAAAGGACTTGGAATGTCTTAATCGTGGTACCTTTTGCCATTCAGTTCTATGCCTATTCTTGACTTCTTCTGTAATGGCTGTGTTAATAAAACTTTGTGTTAGAGATATGAAGGGCTCAGGGCCCACATACTTGTTTTCCGAGCCTTTCCGTGCCAGTTCATCAGCCTTCTCATTGCCAATCACTCCTACATGACCAGGCACCCATATCAGTCTTACCCTATTATACCTACCAAGCTTGTTCAGCAGCATCATTTTCTATGGACCATTTGTTGGCAAGTTGTAATCGCTATGTCCAGGAAACTATTCATTACAGATATACTATTGCTTTTGCAATATTTCTTGTCTATTGACATACCATTTACCTATAGGTATGTAAATTTTAAAAAATGATGTCAAATACCATAATCTAATCATCACGCACAAATATTTTTTTTACACGTTTCTTTGTCGTCCTTCCAAAACTGGGAATTCTATGCCGGCACATGTGTTTCCTCATTCCTATAACATGGGGTCCGTCAAAGAGGCGGCTAGAACAGTATGTTCAAGCTACGCTAGCTGTCTTCGCCGCGTTACGTAAGATGGTGTTGAGCCATTTGCCGTGATTTGTATACAAAAAATAATATCATCACATCACATCACCAGCCTACATACGTCCCACTGCTGGGCACAGGCCTTCCTACATGGGAGAAACATATAAGAAGCTTAAGCCATAACATTACCACGCTGACCCAATGCGGGTTAGTGGATTACAGCGGTTGCAGGAACAACCGGAACCAACGGCTTAACGTGCCTCCCGAAGCACGGAGGAGCTCTAGATAACATACTTGATTGACCCATCCCAGGATCGACCATGGCGAAAGTTGCTTTGTTTTTCGTATCGAAACCAGAGCGCTCAAGCCAATACGCCACCGAGCTCCTCGAAAAATAATATAGTCTTATATAAATAAACATTAAAAACTTAGACTGAAGTAGATAAAGATAGCATTATGTGTTTACAGTCTGGACGGCTTCCATATAGGTTCGCCCATTATTCTTTCAACGGAACATCCCACTGTTTCTTATTTCTTATCTCGTCAGATTACCAAAACGTTATGATGAACAAATATGGGGATCTTAACGACGTAGAACAGTCAACACCCACTTCAGTAACATCAAAAACTTCTTTCCGGTTAACGTTCCCTTTGATCTCGCCGCCCTGTGTGTAAGCTGAGCCACGAAACGGACAAATGTAAACAATATTATTATGTGTTTTTTTTGTTAATTTCTTCTTATAAAATGGAAGCAAAGGGTCTTGCTTCGGAGAGAAAAGATGTGAACAATTTTTATCCTTATTCCATTAACCTTATGAGACAGAATTAAAGCATCAATTTGATGCTCACTTTACTCAATAAAATCTAAAGCGCCGCTCTCGCGAACTAAACGATCAAGTTTTTTATCTCTACAAAAGTTAGTATCCGCCAGTGTGGATGTCGGTTGTCGCTCCAAAAAGTATCCTGTGTCCTTCTAATCTATCTGATTGAGACCCATACCAAATTTTATCTAAATCGGTCCAGCGGTTAAGAGACAGAAGAATTATTATTACGAAAGTAAATCTATATGTCTGTTACCTTCTGTGTGTTACACACAGAAGGTAAATCTATATGTCTGTTACCTTCTGTGTGGTAACAGACATATAGATTTACTTTCGCATTTATGTCAATGCACCTTGCGAGAGCTTGCGCCAAATATACCACGGTGGGTCAGTCATGCCTTACAGCCATGGCAGAAGTCTCCATGATGAAGTATTGAGTATGATGCTACTTGATGAGGTGGATAATCATAATCATAATCATATCTTTATTGCGTATCACATAACATAAAGGTCTTATACATAAGGTTGTAATTCCTGTGATACCCCGTAGGGGCACTGCAACTTAAGTACATGAGGGTACATTATTTACTTAAAATTAAAAACTTAGCTCGGTCGGAGGAGCTCGGTGGCGTAGTGGATTGAGCGCTCTGGTTTCGATCACGAAAACAAAGCAACTTTCGCCATGGTCGGTCCTTGGATGGGTCAATCAAATTTATAATCTTGAGCTCCTCCGTGCTTCGGAAGGCACGTTAAGCCGTTGGTCCCGGTTGTTACTGCAACCGCTTTAACCCACCAACCCGCATTGGGCCAGCGTGGTGGTGTTATGGCCCAAACTCCTCATGTGTTTCTGCCATGTAGGAAGGCCTGTGCCCAGCAGTGGGACGTATATAGGCTGGTGATGATGATGATGAAAAACTTAGCACGATCATAATAAATTATTACTTTAAGCAATAACATAAAAATATATTAATGTTTTGACATATATATATATTATATAATTTCTTTATTTTTCTATGTGTTTATTTGTGACATATTATATGATATTCAGTAGGTATGTATGTTCATTTAAATATTATTTGGATAATCGAGAAACTCCTGCAGACTATAAAAACAATTTTCTAGCAAAAGCCGTTTCAATTTTTTTACAAACGCATTTTCCTTTGTTTCGTCTTGGATATATTTGGGAAGTTTATTATAGATTTTTATTGCACTTATATGGGTGCCTGAGCTATGTAGCTTTAAGTTAGATGACGGAAGAGCGAGTCGATTGTTATGTCTCAGGTTCATTTTCCCAGTGTAACAATCTTTTACTTGTTGGAACAGGTATTGGTTTTTTCGGACGAATTTAGCTATCTCTAATATGTACAGTGAAGTTAAGGTCAGAATTTGAAGATTTTTAAAGTGACTTCTACAACTTTCTCTATTATCAATGTTTGCAAGTATTCTGATGCATTTTTTTTGGAGAATAAATATTTTCGGAACATCTGTACTATTACCCCATAAGATGATTCCGTAACTAATCCACGCGTGTGCATAAGCATAATATGCAATAATAACCACCATTAACACACATTTGCAGAGAAGTTTCCTCGAAACCGCCTCCACTCGACCTTAGTCGAAGTCACCTCAAGGAAATCTTAAAAACATCCTTGAAATCGGTATGTTCGGTTACGGCTTCATCCTCCACTGAGTAAACTCCAGTAAAGTCGAGTTGAGGTTGAGTGAAGGAATGACGTCATGAAATTTCTTATAATTATGTTGGCAAAGTGTGGATAGTATGTTTATGGTTCACTTTTTTCATCTGTGGGTTGTCCTCCTCTGAGATTGTGTTCTACTTTTGTGACGTATCTTTCAGTTCTGCCATTATTTGTCATTCAACTCAACTGTCGACTGCAATGCTTATATAATTTTGATTTATTTGATTTCATTCGTTTTTCGCGTTCAGTATGAAAATTATTATGGCCGGGAGGCAAGTTTTTTAGTGAAATGCAATAGGCGTGCTTGAGGGAATTAATCATAAAGTATAAATTAAACACCACTGTAGGTTGACATAATTTTATTTGCATCACAATATCTAGGTAAATTAATAAAGTTGTATCTAGCACATATACTCACTTGAAAGTTGGTCAATAAAAATATTATGAAAAAAAAATTCCAACAAAAATTAAAACCGACTACAAAAAACTGAAAAGGATAAAATAATTAATTTGAGTAGATAGGTAGGTACTCATCCCCTAAAAACATATTTTTCGAGTCGGTGCTTCACTTTCTATTCTTTTTGAAAACAACTTAGCACCAACTCCAAAAAATATGTTTCTAGGGGATGAGTACCTACCTACTCAATTGAATTATTTTATCCTTTTCAGTTTTTTGAAGTCGGTTTTAATTTTTGTTTATTTATTTTTTTCACAATTTTTAGTGATAACTTTCTACGGTCGAAGCTAGATGGGTGACCGTCAACTTATATTGTTTCCCACTGTCGTATCGTTTCACTAAAAAGTCATAGGAAAGCAAAAATCCGCAATTTCGCATACCTACGTAGACGACTTACTGATTTCAGTTTTTTTTATTTAAACACCAAACTACAAATCTGACTTTTTTTAAAAAAAATCTGGGACCAAATGGCAACTACTCCGCATCGAACAAAAAAAGAATCACGTAAATCGGATTAGTAATCTCGGCGTCATCGGTGTACATACAAATAAAAAAAAACATAGCGACCGAATAGAGAACCTCCTCGTTTTTGAAGTCGGTTAAAAAATAAATGGCGGTAAGAACTCCTGTGCTCTTTTTTGTCTGATTTGCCTTAGGGTATGCAAAGGGATGATTTTAAATAAAGCTCTTTTTCTGCTCTACTGAACTAAATAGACAAGACAAAGGGATTTTGCCCTTACAGCCATATATTTTGAAAGTATTATGTAAGTAATTTGTTTACTTTTTTCCTGTAATTTACACAATATGCACCCAAACACAACATTTAAAGCTAAACGCCTCCAAATACTGTTAGGTTTTTTAAAAATAAGGTTTAAAAAAACATTAAAATCCTACCTTGCGTTTCCATTAGCTTTGCTTTTCAAATCCGTACTACGCCGAATGCATTAGCGCTCAGATCTGATTACACTGCATCCGTGGCGCGTTTCGGAACGCACATTCGAGATTTCAATTTTAAAAAGTTTCTTATTCCCGCCAAAATAGAGTTGGGCTTAACTGTGCTTACAACCACAGATATGAGTTGTGGAGAATGGCATTTGAATTAATATTTGTTTTATTTATCTATAATGTCGTTCGGTTACGTCTAAGGCATTAAAAATATTTACGCAACACCCTATTGCTAATAAAATAGAGTCAATAATACATACCTATTTCAGTTTATTGTAAGAAAAATAAATAAAAAGTTTTCTTTATTTGTTTCTTACGATAAAATAGGCGGTATAAACGCACCAACTCAAACGTTGAAATTCATCTTTACCGAAAGTTTAAAAATGCTCGAAAAAGTATTCTTGCAGATCACTAGAGGTGTAAACTTCAATGAGTGGTGAGATAAACGTTGCTTTATAAACTTTAAAGTAGAAAGCGGTGAAGAAATTGGTAGGTTACAAAATTGATAATGATATACCTAGGTAGGTGGATTGTTTTTCTGCGGTGGTTCGTGGATCATTTTCTTTGACATTCAAAAACCTTCCAATAATTCAAGGCAATAAATGAAGTAAAAATAAAAAAAACTTAACACATGGCTGTATGGGCATTAGTTCCTTTTGCCTTTCCATTACGGGGACAAAGAACAAAAAGAACAGACCAGAATACGAAATACAAATTAAGGCGATAACTCGTGGCATTTGTTTCAGCCAATACAGAGAGCGATACAGAATAGTTTGAGTATGATTTTCCACGCGAGGAAAAAAGACAACAATTAAATATAGCACACGCCGTTACAACATAAGTTTATTAAAAACACAAAACAGAACGAGCAGATGAAAAAACTCTTTGTTTTTTTTTTCTCTTCTTTGTTTTAAATATTCGCATGTTTGCTTATAAAACGGAGCAAAGTGAATCAAAAGGGTCATAATTGGAGATTTTTTATAACGTTTCCATTCCCGTGATCGACCACGCCGAAAGTTGCTTTGTTTTCGTAATGAAACCAGAACGCTCAAACCACTACGCCACCGAGCTCCTCGTGTGTTGCTCCCACGTAGGAAGGCCTGGGCCTCATTCGCGCTAATTTCCACCGTATTCACCAAAGCAAAACCAAAAACATTACGTTGCGCATAATTTTGTTTTGCGCTAAACATTTGAACGGTGACCAAAAGCTTTTTCTCGGAACATACGTTGATATCTTTGATTAGAATTATACTACATATTTATTTAAAATATTATACAGGGTGGCGCCGTCAATACGACAATAAATTGAAATATGGGCATTATTTTTTAGTTCATACAAATGGTTTGCCACTTTCAAAAACATCTTATTCATTTTTGATAATTTTAATGACATTTATACATTTATATGAAATATTGCAGCCACTTTTGTATTATTTCATACAAATGTCATGAAATTGTCAAATGAATATAACATGTTTTTGAAAGTGGCAAACCATTTCTATGACCTAATATAGCCCATGTTTTAATTTATTGTCGCATTGATAGGCCTGTATAAATAAGTAAAATAAAAACTTTCTAAATTGTGTAAAAAAAAAATACATATTTTTGACAGCATTTAGATACAAAGACGTTACTATGGGAACCATCTATGGGAACGTATCTATTATCTGATCTGTGTTTACCGCTGTCGGACGAACGTTTTTGATTAAGTTGGTGCCTAGCAACTTTTATTATCGTTATAAACGTTGAAAATGTTTGTTGGACAGCGAAAAATAGGTTCCCATCTTTGGATCTAAATTCTGTCATAAAGCAAGGTACCTACAAATTGGGCTCAATGGATCGTTTTTGGTTTGGCTTTGGTAAATACGTTGTAATTTAGCGCGATCGGGTGTGCCCAGCATTCGGACGTACATACATAAGCTGGTGATGAATTGTTTCCATTCAGGCTTAGGCTTTTGTCAAATAATTTACTGATTAGTCAACTTTAACACTTTTGAAAGCAAGAACGACAAAAGTAAGTAAAATAGTATTAAATTCTTATTAAAATGCTTAATATTCGCAAGGTATCGTCTTAGAATTAAAGTTGTTGATGGTCCAACCTCGCGGACTTCCCCGCAGAAGTCTCCCTTTGTGACAATTAACAAAGTAATTAGAATTAAGGCATTCCTTATGACGTTAATTATGTTTAAATAAGAAAGTAATTTTGGGATTAATTAACTAATTTGATGAGCCGGAGCTTAGGGAAAGCGAAGAAATAAATTTTACTTTTCACACTGAAGCTTACTTGCGGAAATCTTATAGGGCATGGCGGTGCCTCCACCTCACCATGCCCTCTTCCTATTGCATGGTACAATATTAGAAAATCTTGCTCTTCAATCCATAGATGTTACAAGAATAAAAACAAAATACTAGGAAAACAAAAAGACTAGGTGGTAGGCACGTATGTAAGGTTGCCTGGGTAGCCACCGCCTTCCTTATTTCAGCCGTGAAACAGTTCGCTGTGTTTCGGATCGAAGGTAGCCAGTGTAGTTACTGGACATGGATGGCATTTAATTTTAGGCCTCAGGATGACAACTCACCTGCAATATCAAGTGATTTTTCCTTGTTATTGTCTATAGGCGGCGGTAACCGCGTACCATCAGATGGGCCGTCAGCTTGTTTGTCATCTGTAGTATAAAAAAAAACAAAGAAAGATAGACTAGCCAAGCTGAAACTTGACGCTTTGAAAGCCCGCAGGAACGAAGCAATCTGATTGAGATCTTCAAGATATTGCATGGACACTAAATCCATTTAAGGACATTTTTTGAAACATGATTGTAAGCATGAACTAGACTGCCAACATAGTTATATCAGCTGAAGCTAAACACTTAACCAATTCAAGGTCAGATTAGGTAGATAAAAATAGAAATAATTTGTGAGAGTAACAAATAACAGATATTATTCCGTTGTTTGTACAGCTTATCTGTTAACAATAATAAAATATAATAGTTCAAGTAAATAGCGCTAACCCGGCCAGCTTGGCCTTCTACATTTACAGAGCTATTAATTCTGTACAGCTGCAGCGTAAATTCGCTTCGATGCGCGAACTTTCGGGTTATTCATCATCTCGCCCGAAAACAACTTGGCACTTTTCGAATTTACCTAATATTTCTGTCGTTCTGTCGTAAAAAATTTGAAACTAAATTTCAGAAACGACTTCGAATAAAACGACATTGTATTAAATTTTAAAATAAAACTACTGAGTAGTTGACTGTACATTTTTATGGTCGTTACCTCACATTTTTATGGTCGGGCGAGTTGACGACAGAAATATTAGGTAAATTCGAAAGGTGCCAATCGCCCTATCGGGCAATTTTTTGTCGGGCGAGATGGCGAATAACTCGAACTTTCGCGCGACGGCAACGGGTTGCACTGCTGAACCTTATCATAGATCCTTGACGCCTTGACTAATGATCTCTGACGCAACATATTTTTTTTTATCTAAACGGGGTAACTCTTGACCTTCATCTCACCTGATGGTAAGTTAAGATAAGGCCGACGATGGAAGCGATCTACACCCGGATTCTTTAACCACAGAGGAACTGGCTATCTTACCTCTAACTGCCGGAACACAACAATGCCGTTAACATTATTGCTATGGCGGCAGACTTAGGTAAGATGGTGGAAGCTAGCCAGGCGGACTTTGAATAGCCCTACCACCAACCAAACCGAGCAGAAAATTACTGCCCCACGGGAATCGAACCCCGGACCTCTAGATCTGAGTTCGGTGCTCTAAACCACTAGACCACAGAGGTGGTGACTTGAGTTAATGTTGACACCACCTGGTAAGAAGCGGTAAGAAGGGGCCGTATGATAGGACCAGCTAGTATAGCTTAAACACACTGTTCAAGCCGACTCCACGTTGCTGGCTTATAAGATGCCTTTTCACGCGTCTTTTGAAGGAACCCCCATGTTATAGGAAGGAGGAACATAAATTCGCCGTCCACAAACATATTAACTTTTATAGCTTATATCATGACGCAACGAAGATTGATCCCATCATGGATTTAGTGCCCAATATCTTCAGCATGTTTGTTTACTATACATTGGCCCTAATTCTGGAGAACACACGCTAAGTTTGAATTTAAGTTCAGTCTGTTTATTTCTTTCAAAACGAATACGAAAAGGATGGCTGTCATATAAATTGACTTTAAGAAAGGTGCGTTCAATTTTCGACCTTATTGAACGTGCTAAAATGCAGTGTTTAGGAGGCACCTCCGTACATGCCGTCTAAAATTGTCTATGGTTTCTATGAAATCTAATCTAAATTTAATTGACAGCTCTAAACAGATTCTTGCTATCTTTTTCCTATGACTTATTGCGAGAAAGAGATATACTTGAATTTAGAATTAAAGTGTGTTCCCAGATTAGGCCCATTACTTCATAGCTAATTTACACGTCTATGAACAGGAAGTATAATGAATAATTCCGGTCATGGAAAGCCAAAACATCTATTCTAGTTGACCCTATTTACATCAATGCACTATTTTTTTTTCCTGTCATGGACTCCTTGCAATTCAGAGTTGACCCTCAGGCTTGGGATTCGATGCAGATCACTTTGAGCATTATTTTTACTATCATGCATGAAGATTGAGTTAAAAATGTACGAATATACAATTCGGGTTACAAATTTCTTTGTTGTCCTTTCGAGCAGTATTATTATTATAAGTAATTATTTTCTAGCCGCCTCCACCTTGCCGGCCCATAAGGTGCCTTTTCATGCCTTTTTTGAAGGCACTCATGTTATAGGAAGGAGGAATCACAATGAGCCGGCAAAGAATTCCAAGTTTTGGAAGGCGACAAAGAAACGAGTTTCAAACTTCTTTGTTCGAGATGTTGAGGTGGAGACAGTAATTTGATGACTCTGGCTGGATGACGTGGCCGGCACGCGTGCTCCAAAAAAAATTATATTCACATAAAAAATGGCGCTTAGAATAAAAAAAGGCGACAAGTTCTGTGTTCGGTTGGCTTCACGCTCTTTTATATCTCGCGGCAACCCTGCAACGCAAGACGCAGAGCATTCTACCTGCCCGCTATAATTGCCGCTCCGATTTAGCCAAATTGCAGCAATTACACGCTGCCTCCCAAGCCTGGCAGAATTAATCGTGTGCCGGAGCCGTGACTCCTAGTCTATGGCACTAGATAAAACCTATTTCTTGTCTATAGTAGGCGGCTGCGCGACGCTGACGCCGCGCAATTTCAGTGGTACGATTCCGTACTTATTTTATGATACTGCTCTTGCCGGCCCAAAAGGTGTCTTTTCTTAAAAGAACCCATTAATTTACTTAAATATATGTTTTAAATTAAGTCCTACATAGACAACTGAAAGGTTAATTTCGTCATACAAGATATCGTGCGTGAGTATCGAGTGAGCACGTAAGATCCGTTAATGTCACTAGGTAAATTTATTGAGCGAATTTGCTTTCACTTATAAATTATTTTCGCAAGCTATAGTATACTAAGAGTCTTGGGGCTGAGCCGTGGACAGGTCGACTGAAAGATTGACACGCGGCCTGACATGGCGAAACTAATGTGTCGATGACTTTGGATCGGAACCCCTTAAAATAAGAAAATCTTTATTCCTTCACAATTTCATACCATTACCTTGGGATCTTAAGGAAAACCATAATTCCCAGGGACTTGCCTAAAATACGGTATTCAATGTTATTTTAGTGATAACGGAATTATCGATATAACATTATTCTTCATAAAATTTCAATTACGGCACCATCCTTATTCGATACCAAGTAGAGTCGTTTGAAGGCGGCATATTGAACAATAAAAACGTTATGAAAATCTCACAGCGAAGTACAGGCGTAATGACGCCATTTTGAAGTTCATAACTGAAGATATCAAGAAAACAGGAAGATAATTCAGTGCATTTGTTTGTAGCACAAAATATTAGTAGAAGTACTCGTAAGTAATTAGTCGTCAGAGTTATAGACCAACTGAGTCGACTAAGCATTGTGTCTCATTCTAGGTAGGTAATACAAAAAGAAAGCGGACCAATTGTCGTGGAACCTATAGGCTTCTATGTTCAGCAACGGACGTCTTTGCCAGTTTCGACCGAAATTATGATGATGATGATAGTGATAAAAAAAATCGTCGAAGCTGTTAGGCTCACAGCTTCCTCATATATGCCTGAAAACCATCATCGTGCGTCAAACATAGTCGACGCGTTGTCAAGATAATATTTCCTCTAAATTCCATGTCACCTGGCGTTGCAAGCGTTACAGGCCATGGTAACCGCTTACCGCCAGGTGGGCTGTAAGCTGGCTTGCAACCCAAATAAAATTGCTTTTGAACTTATTCCAACTAGCCCCTTCTTACACAGGAACAAGCCGGTCTTCGCAGTAACTTACTGTCTCCACTTCGAGATCGCCTCGAGAGAAATCTACGATATCGTTCATTTAAAACTTGGAATTCTTTACCAGCACACCTATCCCTCCTACATTCAAAAGTTCCTCCTTATTCAAGGATTCCTTCAAAGAGGCGTA
Source organism: Nymphula nitidulata (assembly GCA_947347705.1). Taxonomy (NCBI): domain Eukaryota; kingdom Metazoa; phylum Arthropoda; class Insecta; order Lepidoptera; family Crambidae; genus Nymphula; species Nymphula nitidulata. The sequence goes on from OX374646.1 coordinate 3,644,924, forward strand.
AGACGGCACCTCGTGCACTGGCAAATATGGAGGGGCCGCTAGGGCAGTATGTTAAAGCTTCACTAGTTTTGCATACGATCTCTTCTTACCACTTATCAGAGTTCAAAATACAATGTGCGATATTGTCCATCAGGCTTACCGCGGGGTCACTGATACCAGCGCTATATGTTACGATACGATAATCACTTACCATCAGGGCCATATAGTTAACCTTAATTACATAAAAGTATTATACAAAAATCACCACGTGACATAGTGACCTTCCCCCTTTACGCGGAGTAAGCGAAAACTTCTTGATGCTTGGCGAGTCAAGAGGCTAGTGATGAGACACTGACGATATGATATCGATATTTGTTTTTTTAATGTGGCTATAATATGTGAAGTGTAAACTGTAGTAATACTATGTACGAAGATTGATTGAAGCTTAGTGTTGCTCTTATAAATGTAGGGTGGAGGTTTGTAAGAAAAAGTGAGTTTTCGTAACTGAATTTAAAAAACAAAGACACAGAACGTCGCTAGCCGTCGTAGTTGTAAGTAGGTACCTACATCATTTGTCGCTCTCACGTATAGTTCCAACCCGCTCACTCCTCAGTCTGACGTATATATTTATCACTCGCTTACCCACTTACCTTCAGAAATATAATCTATCCATCCCACATTAATACCCAAACTGCAACTGAATAAAGAAGGATGATGCGTTGTGCAGATAACATCTACAATATCACGAAAGTCTCTCGGTATGACGCGGTGACATTCTGGAAACATTAATGTTATTGTTTCCTATTAGTTCCCATGCCCTGTAATTACATTGATTACTTTCCCTTCACACTGAATCACAGCGATTGCGTCACAGCCGAAATAAGAAACGCGGTAGTACCTTATCAAACCAGTACGACTAGCACGAACATTTTTAAATTTGGAATCGTAATCGTATCGTTCACGCAAGCTTAAAATTTCAAACAAAAGCCAGACAAAAATCGAAATTTAAAAGTGTTCGTGCTAGAGGTGCTGACCATAATAGGACCTTTGCTAATAACGTTTCCGTTAATTACGTTCAATGACAACATTAATGTTTTGATTCCTGTTTTTCACACAATTACAGTTTATAATTTCGATTTTGCTATGTAATGTTTAAACGATATTTAGAAAATTATGTAGGCTACAAAAACACGTCATTGGGCGGGATGCGACCCAGCGACCCTTCACAATTCACAATCCTTACAATCTTCAATTCTTGCCATTCATTCTATCTTATTCGTATGTATTTTTTTCTTTTAATGGTTGATAACTGAATCATTACCGGTAAGTTAACTAACTGAATCATTAACAATACGTTAATGTCAACAACAACAGTCTATTCACAAAGCAAAATTTGACTGTAGGCAAATGCTCTAAAACTGACACTAAAAACGTTAGTGCTGTACAATATCAAGTTATCAATATCGATACGCGCCCAACCCCAGTCGTTCCACCTGTTTAATTTGGAGAGTCGTTCACTGTACTCGACCCATTTCGTGCAGTGTCGGCTTTTGTGTTAGCCCCGACATTTTAAAACTTTTCCATGTTCTACCAAACCCAATTCATGTAACAATAATACGATTGATTAGTTTGGCTTCACAGTAACGGGGAGCAGCGTCGCTGATATAATTTATTTATTCTCAAGTTTACAACACAGGCAGATATCAAAACATGTTACATGCGTTTTGAGACAAACAAATTTGTTTTAAATATCACCCTTTATTTTTTAATCTCTTGAATAAGTGAGTAAAAAATATGGCTCGCCTGCCTGATATAAAATGTTTCGAGGTGCTTTCCGAATGGGGCTTTCTAAATTCAATTGGGCCCTATCAAAATATCTCCTGCATCTCTCGAATCTCGAAAAAAGAAAGAATCATGCGTCCTTTAGTTCAATTCGGAAGTCTGTTAAATATAGTCATTACACTATTACACTGTGTATCGATATCGACATAGGACATCACTAGCGTTTCACCTGGTAATTTGAAGAGCCCTTGGTCCGCTCTCACGCCGCCCTCTTTACACGGTGTCACTTAATTCTTTTTGTGCCGTCTCCGGCGTTTAGTTTCAAGGAGCACTGCTTAAGATACAAGAACATCGATATATTTTCTTTAAACTAAGGGCAGCACTTTTTATCTTACCACGTAAAAGTTTTTTATTACTGATACTGCAGAATAGTTTGTATTTTTTATTTATTCAGACATATTGTTTTTTATGTGTGTCTGCCGCGTCTCTACCCTCTACTTTACTCAGACACGCACACACGCCTGCTGATTAAGTTAATCACTCTCATTTTTTGTGGGTACATAATCTTGACTGATGATGACATGTTGAAGTTATTATTACATTTGTAACCAAGCTTCTCAACCCAAATAAAACTGAATTTAAAAATTAACACTTTTTAACGTAGTCAATCAATAGCGTCGATGATACTTAGGACAGATCAAGCTAAATAACGAGATAGCTTAAGATTCTTTCTTTCAATACTTAGAGCTTTGACAGGTCACTGATAATTATACTTATATGCAACTTAAAACTAAGTGATTCGGATGTTTGTAGATGCTGTGCACAGGAGCGTGAAACCCCAATGCACCTCGTATGCAACTTTGGACTTCTCATCGACAAACGAAGTCATCAGCTCAGGAGATACATTATTAAGATTGAGGCGATATTTTTTAAAAAATAGCACTTTTATCAGTAATGTCATGGGTCGCTAAACAATCTTACGGATCTGAAAATCAGATATACGTTACTTCATATCTTTATCTAGAAATGTGAGGAAGAAACGCGTAGAAGAAAAACAGGATTTAAGAATTTTGCCTCGATACGTGTTATTTCCGAAAAGATATCTGAAAAGTAAGAAAACTTAAGATTATTCGTAAACGATGATTTGTATTCAATAGAAAATTACTTTAAATGGTAGATATCATTAATATTCATAATCGTGTTGAAGTGTGTTTTTGTAATCCCTATAGCTATTTTGTAATAAAATAATTTGTGCATTTTCGCTTGCTTTACACGCGCTATTTTGTCTTTTTCCCTCCCGCCGTCATATCTCTATTTCTATCAGTCGCGGCCGAAAAAACATTTCGATAGATCGCCTTAAGACCCTGGAGGTTGGGAAGAACCTAATAATAATAATCCAAAGTGATTTTATCAATTTTACTCTTGTCAGAAAATCCTGAAGGTTTCTCGCGTAACGTGCGAGTTTCCACTGGGTTGATCAAAGCCTCCTCAATATTAAAGGATTCGATGGAAGTTTACTAATTATCAAATTAGGGTCCCTTCTCAGATCTAATTTAGGAGAATCAAGTGTAACATATACGCGTAATAAAACATCAAAATCAATAGATAATATATTATTTTATTTATCTACTTCCACAGCAATTTAATCTAATCCTAATTGTGTATCAGATATTACTTCACAAATATAGTAAACAATCATAATTTGTAATCAAATTTTACTCTTAATCACAAAAATCTACCGGCCTCCAATACGGGACCTCTGGTTAGAAGACAACAGTTACCTACTTGTGACTCAATCAGCTCATTGTAAAACTACCCTAAACTAGCAAGAAGATAAACACTCAATCCGAGGAAAAACAGAGCTTTTAAAAATATTGACCAACTTTTTGGGCAATGCGCTAGTGGTTCGTTGAGCTTGTAGAATCTGCACATACTATCGTCTCCTAGGGATAACGTTTGATCCATGATTTAAAGTGGCTCGTGAGAGTATGACAGCTTGGTGCAAATGTCCAGTTTTTCCCAGTGGTCAGACTAGTCTGACCAACGAGAATTTCTTTGGAGCGATCGTTTTGAATCAGGGTCCTCTTCGGGCGCATTAGGCGACTTGATCTAACGTAACACTGGATTTTGGGCTCAGCAAAATATGTCTGATTACTAGCCAATAATAAGTGGAATAAGAGTTGCCTGCAAAGAGTCCCAGTGCAGAATTGGCCTCTTAACTTGCAGGTTTTTAGTACCTTTCACATCGTTCTAAAAATGATATTATAAGAAGCAAATTACCCACAAGCTGCTAAAGCATTTCAAGTCTTGAATGTACGACACAAAAGAAGTTCCAAATTTGTTTAGTAGCTGGTGGTGGCTAAGTAAAAAAAGGCAAAGGTTAAAAAAAGCTCTTCAGAATACTCCCCTTGGTAAAGCCGATAGAATGTTCCAGGCGACGCACTATCAGTTTGTAAAGACTCAAAGCTGGACATGTACAGTCTGCAGCTGCAGTCTAACTAGGGCATTGAAGAGAGCAGGGGCCTTACCACCATCTTTATAAAATCGATTCATATTCCGCTCGGTTCAGTATTGGTTCCTAAACTGCATCGCTTTCATAGTCGTAGAAAACGTCGTAGTCCGAATTAACGATTCTACTCAGTTTAGGTCCTAAACTGGATCGCGATAAAAGATGGTGGTACGGGTGCAGTGCCTAGCGGAACCATCCCAAAAGTGCGAGCAATATTTCCCGCAAGAAGCTGAGTAATGCATAGCAAAAAAAAATTGCATCATGTGCATCATTGACTTGTCAACTGAGCAGACATCTCGTTCAGACTCAGTTGAGTTGCTCCTTAATAATTCGAGTGCCCTGAAGACTCTCTAACAACAGTGGGACACCTTTCCAGGACTCGCCAAGGTTCTCGCCGCCTCACAACCCCCGTTACGCCGTAAAGCCTGGAGGTGGCGCTGTCGAACAGCAACAGTCAGTTCTAAAAAAATAATGTCGCGCAGACGCACAAATAAACGTCTTGAAAATACTACTGCACAAACTATTGCAGTCGTCGCCGCATCGCCGTCAAACAAATGATTAACGGCGGCCATTTTTGTTTTCTTTTCTCGCCTTCGAGTCGGGCCCTTTATCGTCTCGTCTCGTCACATAGTTGTTGTCTTTTTGTTCGTGTCAAATGGCCAAGGATTGATGTTATTTTTTTGTTCTTTCATAGCTTTTGGGATAGGGCTCGGGACAGCGACATCAGTCCTGATTCTGAGGTGTACACTAATAAACTTAATTATTTACGCGAAGTACTTACTTACTTTAATTTCTTTCTAGCGTTATGAAATTTGAGGTTTTAAAGGTTCAACCACATATTAACAGTAGGTACCTAATATTCCGCGTTGTCTCATTTGGACAATTTCCTTTACTCTTTTTTTGATGATGTTATGAGTTTTTTTATACATCACGGCAAATGACTCAACACCACCTGATGTGAAGCGTTAAGAAGAGTCCATGTGCGGAGACAGCTAGCACACTGTTCTAGCCGCCTCCACCTTGCCAGCCCATAAAAATGTGCCGGCAAAGAATTACAAGTTTTGGTAGTACGGCAGAGAAACGAGTTACAAAGTTTCACTGTGCGAATTGTTGAGGTGTATACAGTAAATTGACGACTCCGAAGACCGGCACGCGTGCTCCTGAGTAGGAAGGGGTAAAGTGTGATTAGGCTTAAAAATCCCCTCGATGCACTCTTCATGGTAAAGTCGATAAAAGTCAATTGTACATCACCAATTATACAGACAGCACGAAGCTGCAATCTGTCCATGGCATTGAGGAGGTATTTAGCGGAGCCATACCACAAGAGCGAACAACCGGACCTGAGTTTTGTAAAGCAGGCAACAATTGGTCAGGCGTGAGAAATTGGCGCACCTTGTTCAGAACAGGAGTTTCGGTGAGGCTGTTTTGATCACGGTTTCGATGTATGTAGTTTCTGGAATTCAGATCTTAGCATAGCAACAGTTTGCTCCACTCACTCATACACTGGAGTTTTTAAGATTCATACCTAGATGCTGTGATCATCCCAGTCTCTGTTAGATCGCGTATTCATTAACCACTGAATTTAGTTATATGTCATAATGGATTTGAAAAGCACAACCTGAAAGTATATCCGCAAATGTGTTCCTGTTCAGCTGTAGGTAGAGTCTTCAAAATAATTAATTAAAAGCCCGTTGTCTGTGATGAAATGAAAATACTGCGCTTGCATCGGACGGCACTCAGATATAGTACAGGGGACATTCACTAGATTACCACTTTACACGTAACGAACGAGTTAACACGACCATAGCAGAAATGTTAGGCGAGAAAACTCGTCTGTGTATATTGAGGAGAGTTTAATTTGAATGTAATGAAACTGATCCTTTTCATTTCTATAAGTTTCACTTTAATGTCCGGACCGGACATCGCTTTAGAATATTGCTTTGGATATATCCTGCTGATAATAATGTGTTATTTTAACCCGTCAAGTCAGAGATTCCAGACACAATTGTTTTTAACTTTCATAAGACCGCCGGGATTTTTGATGCGGCTCGACAAATTAATAAGGTATTTCACAACAAGTAAAAAGTACCTTTTTTTCGAATTATTAGAAAATAGGAGTTATTTTATATGCAACAAGCTTTAAAGTAGGTAAGTACATTTTTTTGTATGATAAAGATCTTATTTGGCATTGAAATTTTAAGAAATGGCGAAATAAATATAATTATTTAACAGCCTTATTAATAAAAAAAATACTCTTTGGATCATCCTCAGATTAGCTATTCCGTGTTTTGTATGAGTCATGTCAAATGTCACATGTTGAAATATGACAAAACATGGATTCGCTATACCGAAGACCATCCAAGGAGTAGAAATTATGTATATTAATCCGTCAAACATCAGATTCCAGACACATTTGATTTTTCATAGATTGTCATTGTCATAGACCTCCAGAGGCCACAACGCCGCTTGACAGATTAATAAGGCTGTAAGTGTCGTTTGAGTATTTGGCAGTTAGGTCAATAACAGTCGTTGTCAAACAAATAAAAGTCTGTCTCTTGGACTATCTATCATTAGCAAGCTTTTACACAGCCGTGAGCAAGTAACCTGATATTATAAGAATATAAGAACACAGCTCACGAGATAATGCACTTTCACAATAGACTCGTGTGACATTTAACTGAATCGGTATAAAGTCGTAAATCGCCTAGCAGACTCAAGGAGGGGTGAGATAATGCATTTGATGTCAGGTCCATATAAATATTCAAGTAGTAATCTGAAACGCAAAGGTACGAATGCGGAAAAATAAAAACAAATCCTTAGGTAGGTAATATAAGTATAAACATTATGTAGGCACAGATAACAGATGAAGTAAATAAAAATAGCTGTTTTGCAGACGATCTGAAAATTCTTTCTTTTGTTGAATCACTAGCTTCAGCCCGCGACTCCGTCTGCGCTATGGGTCGTACATACTCCTAGGCGTAAAAGAATTCTATGTTTGAATCCAGATTATAATTATATCTGTGCTGCATCCAGATCCTTTTAAGCTAATCCTACGAACGGTGGCGTAGCTTGCTTTAGTGGGGCCCCGTATCATAAATTTTTTGGGGGCCCTATGATAACTACACAGAGTGTCGGGTTTCATGTGGTCTAAATGAAGACCATCAACGACCCCCCATTGGGTCATGGTTTTTTGAGAAAATATTTTTTATTTGGACGTCTGAATATTTTATTTTGTCTGCTTTATCTATTTCAAAAACTTCATTACTTACCTAATGGATCAATAACCTGAAAAACCGGCTACGTTAAATAAATATACCTAATTTTGAGATTTTATGAATATAAAATAGGTCGGATTTGAAATTAAAATTTACATATTTGTTACAATTTTCCTTGCTAAATATAATAGTATATTTGAATCCTTTGACTTAGTCTCTTGAAATTTTGAAGGTTATTGTCCCAATAGGTGGATAAGCTTTTTAGTATGTCTCGCTTTCGAAGTGAAAACCTCCTAAAATAAGAATATAAATAACATCCAAATAAAAAAAAGTATATATTTTTGCCCAGACACTCGACGCGACGTCAAAAAAATCGCACCTTTTAAATATCTTCTTTAAAAATTCTTAAACCTTATTTAGAGGATAGTGTTGGGTATTATTAGAAAGGTAACAAAAAGGAGTAAAAAAAACAATTAAATTTAACTTTATGTGAAATTATAATTAATTAAGTCTTAATTAACAACAGATAATTTACAAAGAAAAATGTACAAAAAGTGTCTTAAAATCAATTTAAAATCTAGTGTTATCCCCCTTTGCCCTGATGGCGGCTTCCATACGGTCCCTCATGGACCTCACAAACTTCAGGAGCTCTTCTTGAGGGATAAGCCCCCTTTCTTCAATTACCGCGTCTTGGAGCTCCTGTAGCATTGAAAGAGCTTGGAACATGAGGGTCCTTTGGGTAGCCTATGGGCCCCCCCATTGTTGGTTTTCTTTTGGGCAACATTTTTTTTTTGAAATAATATTTTACGATTTTTTCTCTTACACGTTCGGGGCCCCGGTAACCCGGGGGCCCGTATCATTGGTACGGCTGATACGGCGGTAGCTACGCCCCTGCCTATGAAATGTCAGTGCTTTTAGGGTTGCCGTGTTGCCTGTGATATTGCTAATATTGTTTTTCTTAAAATTCCTTCCAAAAGTATCATTATAATATATAAGATTTCCTCACCCTTAGATAGAAATCTAAGCTATCGTACAACCTACCTAGAGCCTCCGTCGTAATGTTCCTTTTAAGACCAATTATTATAGACAATAGTTTCATTTGTCGTGTCATGAAGCAATTTGATAAACTGTCGCAATTTTTAGACCTTGATATTTAACACAAATATATAATCGTCGATAGTATGTTAGCAGGCTTCTTTTAGTAGATGCGTAGATGTTATTAGTATTGATTTCTGTTTGGAAAAGTTGCTGGGCCCATATATTTGGTTATGTAATAGTCGAATGTCGGTGGTACATTGTCCAGCAGTGTGATTCACTAACAGAAATATTCGACATCGAGCTTGACGTCTGACAAGACGACGAGCTGCCATTGATTTTGACGTTTGAGCACGGCGCTGCGCGTAAGCATATTCACTAATCTCTTCGTCGATCTCATGGCTGTGTATAATTGTCGCTATTTTAGATATACGCTATGAATTACAATCGATATTTTTTGACTTCGTTTTTCTTATGTTTAAAATGTGTCGCAATGACTTCATTCAATATTTGATTGATTTCTACATAAAGATATAAAAATAAACAACTTATTAGTTCCGGTTCACGCCGTGCTCGACGTCGGAACGCTGGTGTCGCCAACGGTTGTCAAACAACGCCAAAAGGTACGACAGCGCTGCCGACAGCCACGAATTCAAGGTAGATGACTTTAGAGAATCGCATAGCTGATCGTGCACAATCACAACACTCGTCACAAAATCAAAAGGTTCAAAGGGAAACCAATCGCGGTGAGGTCCGAGTCTGTCTGTCAATGACAAGGAGGGAGGATGTCTGATGGACACGCTATTTTAACTCAAAAATCTAATAAAAGGAACAGAAATATTAAACACTTTTATTGTACCTGTATATTTAGTAGATTTCGCACAGAAACTATGCTTCGATAATTTGTCTTTTACGACTTGACGAGCAATAAATATGTTAACAACTTTTGACAGTTCTTAAGTATTATTATAAAAAAAGAGAAGGACGCTAAAATGTCAAAAGTGGTTACATATTATTGCTGGTGACTGTACACTGTTTTATTGTATTGTATATAATTAATATTTAATTCAATAGTTTTATATAAAAATGTATAAAAAAAAATCTTAAGTAGATAGTAAATTATTTTCATTCAGTAAGTAGGTAGGTATACCAATATCATTGGTTAGGATGTGTTGTGTAACCTGGCGGTAAGTGGTTACCTCAGATCATAGAAATAAGGAGATATGTTGTGGCTGCCGAATCATTCCGGTACCGGTGTCGCCAATTTGCAATATGTGTGTGTCACAACTACTTATGCAACGCTGGTAGCATAAAGATCACGCACACATACATAATGTTCTCCGCAGTTCCTATTGGACGCAAGTTGGCGCAACACAACGCAACAACCAACCACAGCAGTCACAACTACACAAACAAATTACTTGTGTTCTCTTGTGTCAGTGACTTGGGTTCTCTTACGGATGCCATCATTTCTGATTCTATCTCGCACAGAAACACCTAACAGAGGTCGTCCATAATAGCTCGTTGTGCGACTTTTTATTTTATGTTACAGTTATTCAATATTGTGCGTACCGTCTACACTCTAGACATTGTAAGCAAAATTTTAACTAAACATTAATAATAAAAAAGGGAAACTGAAAAAATATTTTGCCATGGTAGGTAACTTATTACTTCATGAACTTATTTCGCGAAATATTTAATAAACAAGAAGGAAAGTTTTGACCGAGAAATAAACATCTCCTTTGTCTTGTACTTATAATCGCTTTATTATCATTGATATAAACAAAAAAGGGAAGATACGGCATCGACGCTCGGCGCGCGTTCCGGCTCAACTATGTCCATGGGCTCACTTGGCAAAAAGTGCGTCCTAGTTGCGGTTGGAATTTCAAACGAACACTTTCTCCCGGTAATTTGTTTAAATTGTGGTTGAACATTGGCTAAAATGCCGTCTTGTTCTTTTAATAAGTGTACAAACCACTCACGGAGAGAAAAAAAGTCACTTAGTTTCACTTTTAACCCGTAAAGTATATAAATTTTGAGTTTTAAATACAAATCTACTTAAAATAAACAAACCAGCCAAAATCGCCATATTGCTGCATAAGTGGGATAGAATTATACGTATAGGCATGCAAGTGACGGAGATAGCGCGTACTCCCGAGCGACCGAGTAGTTCCGAGTCCTACCGAAAGGTAGCATTACCTGGTAGCGTTAGCATAGAAAACACATTAAGAAAATAATAAGTAAAAATATATACACATTTTATGTCATGGTTTTGTTTACGATACTGCTATTTACAGATTTTCCAAAGATGAAAGAGGATACGCCTCGTAATTTGTAAAATACTAACTTCATGCATTTATGAAAGGGATTGAACTTATAAATCAAACTGCTTAGTATACAATAATCAGTATTTATTGTGAATGACGCGATATCAACTTGTGTCATAAAACTCAACCTGAAATAGACTTCTTAAGTAGATCTTTTTGAATTTGAACATAATAACAATATTTTTATAATAATAATAATCAACGAAGCCAAAATGCTATGAATGAAATAAAATTTTTCAAATAATATTATAGTGATATACTTATCTTATTATAAGTATATCACTATAATATTATTTGCTAGTTATTTTTTTCTGATTTTGGTAAAGAGACCATTTTATAATGTATATTCTTGATTGTGTTTAAAAAAAATCATATTGGAGACTGTTTGTACGTTATAATAAGTACTTAATTTTGTTTGATTCATAGCATTTTGGCATCGTTGATTAAAAGATTGTTATTATGTTCAAATTTTTGGACATTTTATATGAATTTTTTGATTGTTTATAAAAAAACCATATTGAAGACTGTTTGTATGTTATAATAAGTATTGATTAATAATTTTGTTTGGTTGGTAGCATTTCGGCTTCGTAGATTAGGAATTACTATTATTTAAAAGATTGTTTTTGACCATTTTATATGTATATTGTTGATTGTTTATAATCCGCCGTATCAGCCGTATCAATGATACGGGTTACAGGGACCCCCAACGTGTAAGAGCAAAAATCGTAATATATTAGGCAGTACTTTCCAAAAATAATGTGGTCCAAAAGAAAACCATCCATGGAAGGGCTACCCGAAGAACCCCCATGTATGTTTTGAGAAAATTTAGTTTTTTTTGTTAATGTGAATATTGAATAAGTCCGCTAGATTAATTATATAGTTTTTAATTCGTACTAATCTAGACAAAAGTATAAACTTTTTTTATTTTGACGATATTTATATTCGTATTTTAGGAGGTTTTTACTTCGTAAACGACATAAATTTTTTCTATCTATTGGGTCAATAACCTGCAAAATATCAAGCGACTTATTCAAAGGATTCAGAAATATTATTATAACAATATGGATTTTTTTAAATATTTAAATTTCAATTTAGGAATCCAACCCATTTTAAAATAATAAAATTTTCAAATATATGTATATTTTTAAAATGGATTTAGAAAAGATCTATTTATAAGAAGTCTATTTCAGGTTGAGTTTGATGACACAAGTTGGTATCGCGTCATTCACAATAAAAAATGATTATTGTATACTAAGTAGTTTGATTTATAAGTTGAATCCCTTTCATTAGTATTTCACAAATTACGAGGCGTATCCTCTTTTCTCCCCTTACCGGGGACGATGGCACTTGATTTGTTTCATCTGGACCGGTAAATATATCACCGGGCCATTTAAAACTTTTTTTTTTCATGTGGCCCGGCACCGGGCCAAGTCACCGGGCCAGATGGGATACACTCTGGAAGGCGAGCAGAGCTGCGGGTAGTTGCTACTACTTAATATACTCGGTATGGAGATATGTTGCAATCTGAATTCCAGGAACTACATCGAAACCGTGATCAAAACAGCCTCACGGAAGCTCGATGTCCTGAACAAGGTGCGTCGATTTTTCACGCCTGACCAATTATATTTGTTTCACAAAACTCAGGTCTGGTCTTGCGTGGAATATTGCTCGCACTTGTGGAATGGCTCCGCCAAGTACCGCCTCGATGCACTGGACAGATTGCAGCGTCGTGCTGCCCGTATCATTGGCGATGTGGAAGCTACGAACAACCTTGAGCCTCTGCAATTGCATCGAGACATTGCGTCGCTTAGCGCCTTCTAACGGCTATATCACGAAGAGTACTATGAAGAGCTTTTTGACCATAACCCACCTTCCCTCTTCCTACTCAGGAGCACGCGTGCAGGCCTTCGGAGTCATCAATTCACTGTCTCCACCTTAACATCACGCAATAATAAATTTAGTACCGTGTTTCTTTGTCGTACTTCCAAAACTAGGAATTATTTGCCGGCACATGTGTTCCCTCCCTCCTATAACATAGGGTCCTTCAAAACAAACAAGCAACTTTTGGACCGGCAAGGAGGAGTCGGTCAGTGTCTAAACTGCACTAGCTGTAATAATTACAAATAAAGAAAGAAAACGATGAAAAAATTGTATGCTCCAAGCGAGAATCCTACGTCTCCTGGGCCCTGGGGTCCAGCCAGACTAGCACTAGCTGTCTTCTCATAATATTATACTCTTCTTTCCGCTTAACATCAGGTGGTGTTGAGTCATTTGCCGTACTTTTTATATAAAAAAAAACAACGCAAAATATACAGAGTGGTGCTGTCAATACGACAATAAATTAAAACATGGACTATATTTTTTTTTTATACAACATGATGACAAACAAGCTGACGGCCCACCTGGTGGGAAGCGGTTACCGCCGCCTATAGACACCTGCAATAACAAGGAAAAGCACTTGATATTGCAGGTGCGTTGTCATCCTGAGGCCTAAGATGAAATGCCGTCCATGCCCAGTAATTACACTGGCTACCTTTCCCTTCAATCCGAAACACAGCGAACTGTTTCACGGCTGAAATAAGAAAGGCGTTTCAAAGAATATTAGTTCATAGTAATGGTTTACCACTTTCAAAAACATCTTATTTATTTGATAATTTCATGACATTTGTATGAAATATTATAACATTGGCTGCATTATTTCATAAAATGTCCTGAATTTATCAAATTAATAAGATGTTTTTGAAAGTAGGAAATCTTTTCTATGAATTAATATAGTCCATGTTTTAATTCATTGTCGTATTGACGGCACCACCCTGTATATTTCAGTATAATTAATAAATTATATCTTCAACAATTTTATTAATGCTAAGATTAGTCACTGATGCTCGTAAAATATTATTAAAATTCCTAATTAAAATTATAGTATGCTTTCACAGTTTAAACGATTTTAAATAATTTGGGAATGTTTACAGTCTAAAAGCTTTTTGTTCTTATTATAGTAAAATTAATATTTTAAGTAAAAAAAAATAAGTTTCTTATTTCGTAAGATTGTTTGTTGACGGTACCGCAGTACGAAGAAGGGGAGGTGGGAGACGAAGTCGGGAATTCCCTTTTGTAATACTATACACTAACAGTCGTCTCGCTTGCACTAGGCAGTCAAGGGCGTTTATCTATCTCTGTTACCTGATTACCGAGTTTCATGCGTATTTAGAAAAAAATGTTGCTGTGTGCGGACTCGTGTGTATGTAGTGCACGCAGCCCGTTTTTCGACGATGAAATGCTTAGGCGTACCGTATCTTCCCTTTTTTGTTTATATCAATGTTTATTATGTTCTTTCTTAAGTCATCTTAAATTCTAGCTAATTAAAGGAAAAAATATTGCGGAATTAAGCGCGGTCCACACAGCGAGCGAAGCTAAGCGAGCGTAAGAACGAGCTAACCAAAGTCAAAGACAAATTTTTTATTCGACTTTAGGATTCCTCCCAACACAGGCTTATTCTTGCTTAAAGGGAGAACCTTTTGAATTATAACCTTAAACCTGTATGTATAATAAATGAATTTTGAATTTTGAATTTTTTTTTTTGAAGTACGTTCATCGTCATCTCCAGCCATTCTTCTGTTGGGCAAGGGGCTTCCCACATGGGAGAAACACGTGAGGTGCTTCGGCCATAACATCACCACGTTGCTAGCCAAATGTGGGTTGGTGGCTTAAAGCAGTTGCAGTTACAACGGGGCCTGGTGCCTTCCGAAGCACGAAGGATCTCGAGATTACAAATTTTGATTGACCCATCCCAGCATCGATTCTCCTGGTAAAAAAATAAATAAACAAAAATTAAAACCGATTAAAAATTAAAAACTTATTTTTTTTTCACAATTTTTAGTGATACTTTTTAAGGTCAAAGCTAGATGGGTGACCGTGAGCTTATATTGTTTTCTACTATCGTATCATTTCACTAAAAATTTATAGCAAAGCAAATACCGCAATTTCGCATACGTAGACCACTTAATTTTTCCAGTTTTTTTTATTTAAAAACTAAACTACCCAATGGATTTTGGGAAAAAAATTATGGGACCAAATGGGAACTATTCCGCATCAAACAATAAAAGAATCATCAATATCGGTTCACCCAGTCGAAAGTTCTGAGGTAACAAACATAAAAAAAACATACAGACGAATTGATAACCTCCTCCTTTTTTTGAAGTCGATTAAAGATCGACCATAGCGAAAGTTGCTTTGTTAGCGCTCAAACCACAACATTGGCCTAAAAGATTCCTGACTGACCCACACACCACATGTCTGGGAGAGTTGTATTATGTGAAGCGTGTGGTCAGTGGCGAAATGCAGTCTGAGCTTTTACGGATAAGCTGTTAATGAAGGTACCTAGAAATGCCAGTATTACTGTATTGTAAAAACTCGTATTTTTGGATGGTATTTCGGATTATAAGTTATATTGTAGGACCACTGGTTTATCTGTATTTTTTAGCGTTCCGTACCCAAAGGGTAAAACGGGACCTTATTACTAAGACTCTGCTGTCCGTCCATCCGTTCACCTTCACAGTTGTTGTATTTCTATTGCCGCTATAGCAACAAATACTAATAAACAATAAAATAAATATTTAAGGGGGCTATAGCAACAGAGGAGCTCGGTGGCGTAGTGGATTGAGCGCTCTGGTTTCGATCACGAAAACAAAGCAACTTTCGCCATGGTCGGTCCCTGGATGGGTCAATCAAATTTATAATCTTGAGCTCCTCCGTGCTTCGGAAGGCACGTTAAGGCGAGGTATTCCGAGCAGTCGTAGGTAAAAATGCTTCCTCAGCCCCCGCCAATAAGTAGCGTAACGTAAGCAAATCCGACGCGCGCGAGATGACACCGCGTCGGCCGCGGCCGCCCGGTCCAAGCGGTACGATGTGCCATAGTAAAATTGCATACAGTAACATTATGGTATTACGTTATAGATTATTTAGATAGGTACTAACTTTTTCCATGATCATACGGTC
The DNA here is from genome assembly GCA_947347705.1 of Nymphula nitidulata. Lineage (NCBI taxonomy): Eukaryota > Metazoa > Arthropoda > Insecta > Lepidoptera > Crambidae > Nymphula > Nymphula nitidulata. Next base: position 3,660,769 of record OX374646.1, read on the forward strand.
CACCAGATGGTCAGCTGTAAAAATTTGTATCAACAGTCAACCGCTCATCCTAACTGTAATATTGAAATAGTGGAAATGAGTTTGTTTGTATGTTATGTTACGCATTCACGCCTAAACCACTTAGGTAACCGATTCAGATGAAATTTGGTAAGGAGATAGTTTGAGACTGTAAAAGGGATGTAGGATACTTTTTTGAAACGATAACCGAGTTGGAGCAGCGGTAAGATACTAGTATTATCATAAATGCTATTTATATATTTTCTCAAGTCGCGCTACGTCTTACGATTTTATTTTTGAGTCTGATCAATGCCCTGGATTGATGAAGACAGCGGTGTGTATTGTGATGACCTAGGACCTAATTATATTTCCTAGCGTTCGCTACAATAGCTACATAATGAAACCGTTTAACTTGACAAAAAAAATATGTATTTTATATATAGGTAGGGGTAGTACTTGCACCTTACGGCCTGACCACGGGAACGGGCGGTGGCGGCCGTTAGAGCCTGGGAGTCCCAAGTACCCCTTCATATTCCAGCCGCAAAAAAGCTACATGTTTTTTTAATATTATGAATGCATTTGATATAAAACCAATTAACCAGGTAAATTGGTTTTATTTTAAATGTGTAGTGCTCGCGAAAATGTACTAAGACAATACTATTTATGAATGCAGTTTTTCCTAAAATCAAATTACTAAAATCGACGACATGGTTCCTAAGAAGAGATTTTCGCATGTCTTATAATTTCAGACTTTCTCATATTGACCGATCTAAATGAGCCACCCTGTATGTAGGGTATCTATGATGTTACCTACAATTAGTGTAAGTATTTTTTTATTGGGTGTGTGTGTTTTGTTAATCTTTCTTTTTAATGCTCGTTTTTTTTCATTTCCTTTACTTTTGTAGGACTTACGTTTACAAAAGCTTTTTGCAATTTGGTAATAGATGATTCATCGTTGAAAAAGACAACCGCTGATGAGCATATTGCTTGATACTCTCTTCTTTGTATGAAGTTGACTCGTTTACAGCCTACAAATTTAGCAACAACACTGTTGAAGCGCTCTACAGTATTTGTATCAACGTTTTCAATCAAACTACAAGATTTAGCCGCAACAATAGCAATAATCACATTAATTCGAAATATAAACGTCGAATTCCTAATCCAGTTGTAACAATTGTTTTCATTTTTATCTTTGTCACAAAAGTAATTTTTGCACAATTTATGTGTGCGGGACCGGTGTGACTAGATAGTCGTGGACAAAGATCCCTTGCACTCGATAGGGTAGGGGGTGGACTTGCCGAGGAGGTGTGACGAAATGAGAATGAGAATTAAAGTGTTATAATTCATCTAATTAGGTAACTCGTTTCGTTATGTCCTATAGTGTGTTATGTGTTGTAAATAGTGTTCGTAATAAGATAGTCTAAGTGCTATATTTCATCTAGTTAGTTAATTCATTTCTTTATGTTCTATAGTGTATTTTATTTTGTAAATAGGTTGAGATATATTTTTATTATTATTTCGTAGGTATATAAATTTGTAATATTTAGATAACCTGTACATACCTTTTCATGAATAAAGATATTAATATTTAGTTTCTTTCATTGAGTGACAAATCCCCTCACGAAGGACGTCGATAGTTGCAATAGGTAAAAATCGAATATAGATAAACTAGAAATCGGTCGATTATGATCACTCTTGGTACCACTCTGAACACCTCTCCCTGCTCTTCAAAGAACTGGATAGAACATCACCATCCACAACGGGCCTTCTCATTTCGTCACACCTCCTCGGCAAGTCCACCCGCTACTCTATAGAGTGCAAGGGATCTTTGTCCCCGACTATCTAGTCAGGCCGGTCCCTCACACATAAATTGTGCAAAAAATACTTTTGTGACAAAGATAAAAATGAAAACAATTGTTTCAAATGGATTAGGAATTCGACGTTTTTATTTGGAATAAATGCGATTATTGCTATTGTTGCGGCTCAATCTCGTAGTTTGATTGAAAACGTTGATACAAATACTGTAGAGCGCTTCAGCAGTGTTGTTGCTAAATTTGTAGGCGGTAAACGAGTCAACTTCACACAAAGACGAGGTTATCAAGCAAGATGCTCATCAGCTGTTGTCTCTTTCAACGATGAATCATCTATTTCTAAATTGCAAAAAGCTTTTCTAAACGCAAGTCCTACAGGAAAAGTAAAAGAAATGAAAAAAAAACGAGCATTAAAAAGAAAGATTAACAAAACACACATCCAATAAAAAAATACTTACACTAATTGTAGGTATTATCATAGATACCCTACATACTGGCACATTTAGATCGGTCAGTATGGGAAAGTCTGAAACTATAAGACATGCGAAAATCTCTTCTTAGGGACCATGTCGTCGATTTAAGTAATTTAATTTTAGAAAAAACTGCATTCATAGTATTGTCTTACATTTTCACGAGCACTACACATAATAAATAAAACCAATTTACGTGGTTTAATTGGTTTTATTTCAAATGCATTCACACATTTAAAAAAAACATGTACCTACTCGGTTCGGGAATCAAACCCGGACGTTTTGAAAAATTAAACTAACACTATTTCTATTTAGATATCGATTGTGTAGGTCTTAAGCAGTATTAAAACTGCTTAAGACCTACACAATCGATATCTAAATAGAAATAGTGTTAGTTTTATTTGTATGGACCTGTTTGTATGGAACAGCTGGTTTTTTTTCGCGATTTCAAATGGTATTTTCTAACAAATCGTGTTAAGGGTGACCAGCACTGCCACCTGTCGTCGTTTTCGAGAGCGACCCCCTAACACGTTGTTTAAAGTTGTATACAGGGTGGTGCCATCAATACGACAATAAATTAAAACATGGGCTATATTAGTTCTTAGAAACGGTTTGCCACTTTCAGAAACATCGTATTCGTTTGATAATTTTATGACATTTGTGTGAAATAATATAACATTGACTGCATTATTTCATAGAAATGTCTTGAAATTATCAAACGAATATTTAAACGAATTTTGATGTTTTTGAAAGTGGTCAACGATTTCAATGAACAAATATAGCCTATGTTTTAATTTATTGTCATATTGACGGCACCACCCTGTATAAAAATTCTTTTTTTTCTTGGTCCCTGACCGACAGTCCTTGGTAACTTTTGTAACCAAATAAAATCTCAATGACGTCATCACGGACTGATGATACTTATTTGGATCTAAATAATTAAAACCTGCATATGAATGCAAATTTTTAAAAAAATATTCAATTTTAAATAACGATCTAAAGAAATAATGGCCCTAATTCTGGAGAGCACATGCTAAGATTAAATTTAAGTTCAGTCTACCTCTTTCTCTCAATTTGAATACGAAAAGTATCGCCGACTTAAAATTTGACATTTAGAAACATACATTCAATTTTCGACCTTATTGAACGTGATAAAATGCAGTATTTAGGAGGCACCTCCATACATGCCGTCTAAAATAATTGTCTATGGTTCGTATGAAATTTGTCTGAATTTAGATGACAGCTCTAAACAAAATATTGCTATCTCTTTCTTATTACATATTGTAAGAAAGAGATAGATTGTACTTAAATTTAAACTTAAGAGTGTTCCTCCAGAATTAGGTCCAATGTGTTTTATACATACATATACTTACTTTTCACTTTGATAGGTTGGTGCAGAGCTATTTATACTTATTTATATTTATACCCCTGAGACCACAACACTCGAATTTCTTTTCTGGCGCATAAAAGCACTAAAAAATAGGCCAGCGTTTATAAAACATATATGATTAAATTAGAACTAAACTTATATAAACGAAAAAAAAACAATAAAATTTTCAGAATAATTTCAAAACCGGTTTTAAAGTTATACTGTTCTGTGCAATTACACTCTGGTACAAAAAGCGTCCTACGAAATATTTAGATAATCACAAGCTGACCAGGCAAACGTTGTCTTGCCATAAAAAACAAAATGTCAAAAAAATAGATAATAGCCGATTCTCAGACCTACTGAATAAATATAAAATTTCATGATCATCGGTCAAGCCGTTTCGGAGGAGTATGGTAACTAAAACTGTGAGTCGAGAATTTTATATATAAGATGAAACTTATAAAATTTATAATATATATTATTTATAAATTTCGTTAATTGGATAACAATAAATTTCTAATTCATTACCTATATAACTGGCTTTGAAATCATACTGTCCCTTGTTATATTGTGAGACTATATAACTAGGAACAAACAGTACATCGTGTACATCCTAAGAATCATTTAGTGGGTGGTTTATGAACTGAACAAATATGTTAAAAAGGTAGTACTTACCAACATTTTTTTATGGGTCTTATTAAAATTTGATTTATTATTTTTGTTTCCCATTTTAATTAGAACCTTATTATTTACCAACTAAAACTAACTAAAACAAACCTAAACAAACTAAAATAAACCTAATCAAACTTAAAAAAAAACCTAACCTATTTTATATTTATACATATTTAAATACAAACTATCGTGCGGGATCTGCGGAGCATAAAGCGACGTGACCTTACTCGGGAAGCTCTCGACGGGTACTGAAGTAACAGCGGAGCGTCATGATCACTCCCCGTAATTTGAATTTTATAGGTTTTTTGCCTACATCGTAATAAAAATGTATGACGTAAAAAAATCCGTTATTATCATTTTATAGATGATGAAAAGTTACATCAATTTGTATATTTTTTACGTCATTTAGTAATGTATTATCTGACTTAAATGACTTTTAAAATGTTGAGCAGAGCAATCTTTGAATTTTTTTTCTATCGAGTGAAGTATTACCAATCATGTTTCTGTCTTTACAACTAATAGATAATACGGTCAACTATATTATATAAGAATTTCAGAATTGAATGTTTTATATTCGTGGTGGTACAAGCAATCGAAAATGTTCAAAACGGGAAAAGAGCGCCTTAAGCCGTTGGTCCCGGTTGTTACTGCAATCGCTTCAACCCACCAACCCGCATTGGTCCAGCGTGGTGGTGCTATGGTCCAAACTCCTCATGTGTTTCTCCCATGTAGGAAGGCCTGTGCCCAGCATTGGGACGTATATAGGCTGGTGATGACATGATAGCAACAAATACTAATAAACAATAAAATAAAATAAATACTCCCATACAACAAACGTTTTTGCTCGATATTGATAACGGCAACAGGTAGACGCTTGTTTATACATAATGATACGGAACCCTTTGTGCGCGAGGCCGATTCGCACATGGCCGATTTTTTAGTATTATGGATACCATTATTAAATTATTCTTTCTTTCTTTCCAGATCCATCGACTCGCGAATGACATCAAACGAAGATCCACCAAGAACTTCAGTTAAATTAAAACTAATAAAAATACCAGTATTATGTGATAGTGTTCTGTGTAGTGCTATAGTTTGTTAGTCGGCCATCTTGTAAAATGGTTGCCATCTTGTATTGCATCAGGGCCGGCGATCTGTTCGCTCAGGTGGTGCTGCTGCTCACACTCGCCGTTTATTCATCTTACGGTAAGTTTACTAAAAAAACTGTTTTCTTACTTAATAATCTGACAATTCTTCGCCAGAATATGTTTTTTTTTATACAAATAGATGACAAACAAGCTGACGGCCCACCTGATGGCAAGCGGTTACCGCCGCCTATAGACACCTGCAATAACAAGGAAAAAATACTTGATATGCTAGTGCGTTGTCATCCTGGGGCCTAAGATGATATGCCGTCCATGCCCAGTAATTACACTGGCTACCTTTCCCTTCAATCCGAAACACAGCGAACTGTTTCACGGCTGAAATAAGAAAGGCGGTGGTACCTACCCAGACGACCCTACATGCGGGTCTACCACCTAGTATGTGTGTTTTCTTCTTCGTATAACATGGGGTCCTTCAAAAGAGTCGTTAAAAGGCACCTATTAGGCCGGCATGGTGGAGGCGGCTAGAACAGTATGTTTCAAGCTGCATCAGCTGGTGTTGAGGTTTGTTTAAAAAAACCCAAGTTTCCTAAAACCGGCATTTTCCAAAATAAGTGAAAAAGATTTGACGGACCTTATGCAGCAGTCATAAGAGCGAATTTTCTGTCATTTCATGCCTGATATTAGGGTGCTCAGTACACGCATAGAGCTTGGAACAAAATAAATTGCCCCTTTCACGAATTACACGCACTACAAAAATTTTGAACAATTTGTGAACGATTATGTATTATTTGATTTAATTTTTATTGTCGTCCGTGGTCTTGGGTAGAACTAAGAACAGGTAGAGATGGCTTTCAAAAAAATTTCGCTTTGTGGCAAGACGCTTACCTTAAGCAGGTAAGTTATAAAAGAGTTATCAAACCTGTCAAAAATGTGAATTTTAAAAACCAAATCTGACGTTTTTGTTCGACTATTGACTGCTCGCGGCTACGGATCTTGATAATCGCAAAAAAGTAGCCTTTTTTTACTATCTCCGTGCCAAATTTCATTTTAATTGGTTCAGCGGTACTCTAAAACAGCTAAAGAATTACTTCCGAATTTATAATATAAGTATGGATTTCAGTGATCCTAAACTAAATATTTTATTTGCAATGGTAATTACGGCCTGGCCACGGCAAGTCGCGCCGCCGGCGCCGCCACCGCCGCCGCCCCTTCCCGAGGCCAGGTCGTTAAAACGGCACACTGAAAGAGCGGACGATCGCGATTTGCGTGTCTATTTTTTATGCATAAATGCAAGCTGCACCTTGTAACTTGGTTAGATTACAGTCAGTAGTGGGTGCTATTATCAAAGCATAATTACAACCTCACACGTTAATTTGCGTCGATTTCACTAGATCGATCACTAGACAGCATACACTACTGTTATGTGGTAACGCGAGCTTGCACCACAATTAAACCCAGGTAATCATCAAGCACGTCTTATTCCTTAGGAAGCGAATACAGGTTGCAGATGAAATAACTACATGACTTAGTAACCGTCCATTCCGCAGCATCCCAAAATAAAGCTGTGTAGGAGAATTCGAAAACAAAAGGAACAGAATTCCAAATACAACTTTCTTATTGTTTTTTTTTTACGACAATGGTGACAAAAACAAGCGTACTTCCCGCCTGATGGTTAGTGCTCACAGGAGCCTTTAGACGCTCGTAGCACCTCGGGCACTACTCACGCGTTGACTACCCTTTACTAGTGTGTTTGCCTGATGGCGCGCGGCTACCGTAGCCTATAGGTACCTGTGATATCAAGTGATTTTTTCCCTGTTATTGAAGGTGTCTATAGGCCACGGTAGCCACTTACCACCAGGTGGGCCGTCAGCTTGCTTGTCATCTAGTTGCATAAAAAAATGATTTTGTTAAAAATTCGTATTGGTAATCCTGATCCTGAAGTACCTATAGGAAGGTGGCTGAGTTTACTAAGCAAAGCAAAAAAACATCATCTTTTCAATGGTTACTGTTTACAGTAACCATTAAAAAACTAAAATTAAGCACTATGATTAAAATTAATTATGCATGTTTAGGATAAGAATTGTTAGTTATTGGATAACAATATAGAAATGCACAATGCAAAATTAAAAACTACATAGGAAAAAATGTTTGATTCTGGGTATTCATACTTGTTATTATTGCACAAAATTTAAACTTTAAATTATTTTCATCGATCTTTATAAAAAATCTAATTTCATTTGATATTTGACAATGCGACATACTACAATATTGTTATTCAAAATCAATGGAGCTAAACTATTGTATCACCATAAAAGAAATAAAAGCGTACCTACCTAACTATACAATTTTCAGTCTTATTAATACATCTCTAGTAATGTAATTAAAACTATTACTTTTATTTAAACCAGAAATCTACTATGTTCATTGTTATCAGCTACTACCACCGTGTTCACTAGCTGTTTCGTTGTATAAGTTTTGTAATTAAGAGTAATAAATTAGTGTTTCGCGTGAACAAATTACTCGAACACATTTTTTCTAATAGGAATTACCTTTTTACATTATTTCTTGGAAATAATACGCTATATTACTTTGATATGAATAAACGACTTTTTAATTAATTTTTCCTGAGGGATTTAGCGCTTTTTTACACTTTACACAATATTAGTTCTTTCTATGCGAATAAGTATATTGATAGTGATGTCGACATCTCTTTCTCTTCATACGAATACGGATGGGAAAAGACAGTTTTTTTAACATATTGTTATTTTTTAAAATATGAGATAACAAAATTCAGTATGGTAGTAAAAGACGGCCAGTTCACTAAAAATTCCGAGACCCTGTCTACTGATGATACAACTCTCCCGGGTTCGGGTCTAGATAGGAACAGATGTTTGTGCAATCACAAACATTTTATTCATGACCTCAGCATTGAGTTAACATTGGTGGATTGTGTCTATTTATCTGATATCTGGCATCTGTAACACAATCATGTTCTCATCTAAGTTCACTAAAATTAAATAATTTTAGTTTAGAATGGATCCAAAATCACAATAACTACACATTCTTTGTTTATTTATTTATTATTTATTGAACATTTTATTTTGGTCTTATAAATATCTCAAATGAAATAAGGACTAATAAGGATAATTAGGACTTTTCGTCTTTTGTTAACTCTAAAACTTCTTAGCTCTATGGTAAATATAAAAAAGTTGTAATGTGTTTTAGATGAGTCTCTGAGAAAAATTAATGAATTAGGACTTTTAGCGATCGAGTTAAGGGCTACTTTTAGTTTTTCTGGACATCGTACGTTTTATAATTTGTTCAAATATGATACTTAAGTATCGAGGTTATAAAGTTTAGAATTACCTAAAATACTCTCTTGTACCTTGTACGTAATTTATCATCCTTATTATTATACGTTATTACGCCCTCGGCTTCTCTGAGATGGTGTGAGTTCGACTCCTATGTTGCATCTACATCCTGTATGCATTTTTGCATCTAATATTTAGGGTTTTTTTTAATATACAAAGCACTGAAAATGACTCAACATCATCTGATGTGAAGCGGTATGAAGAGTCCATTATGCGAAGACAGCTTGTGTAGGTAGGTGTGTTAAAGTAAGCAAAAATAAATTTCTTTAAAAATTTTGTTGACATCCAATTCTTATATTTGTAGAGACGAGATTATAAAATTATGCAATCAGTTTTTTTTTTCGAAATAATATTTCTTTGTAAAGGTTTAAAATACCTAGTTAGTTATTAATAGTTAGTACCTATAGTAGATATAGAAAAACAATATTTTTCTGCGCTGAGTTGTTTAAATATCACGTGTATGATAATATATTGACTCTTAATATTGTGTGTGTACGGTCGACCACAGTAGTAGCTGAACACTTTAGTACCATGTCACAACGACTCTAGCGTCAATATAGTACGGTAGCAACTATAAAGTACGTGCACAAGATCGGTGTGACATGGTACTAAAGTGTGCAGCTACTTCTGTGGTCGACTATATGTACAAGCATTTATAAATAAATAAATATCGTATAAGCCAAAAAATTATAATGAAATGCACAACACTAAAAATGTTTCTTCGAAATTCAAATATAGAAAAAATGACAAAGACAGTAACATTTTTACAAAACACATGGTACGTATTTCAGATAATTTAAATCTCCATAATTAACTTACTCAATTTTAACATATCTAATAATAACTGTCTGAAAGACGATGATGATTGTTTGTTTCTGTAACACAAAATAATGAAAAAACTAAAATAATGTTGTTGAAAAATAAATATCATTTTTACAATCTGCTCATCTCTTCATGTCTCTTCATCTTTCTTGTTCATTTTATTTAATATGTATGCTCATTAATATTTTATACCGTGCCTAATTTGCCATCCCTACTATTAACCCTATCTAACATTCCTGACGTTTCAGTGGAGGGTCGAAATGGCTCCAAGCAAGCTCCAACGCGAATTCAGCGGTCAGCGGCTTACGGTTAATTAGTCGGATGGCTGTGGCAGTGTTAAGACTGTGTAAATTGTAATTAGTTTGATCTGGGATTACGAATGATAACCGTGGGCTCTCTTTGACCCCCATTACTAGGGTTCTGTAACCGGTTCTGCAGGGCCCTGTCTCACACCTCGCGAAGCATACTGACATGTAAGCGTTTTCGAACAGTTACACTTGGATGTACCGTAAGAAAAGTAAGCCTTATTTGCAATCTCTGGAGTGACTTGCACGGCCCAGGCCTCGACAGAATCAAAGGCTTTCTCATAGTCCACTAACGCTAAGCATAATGGCAGGTTATACTCTTCGATCATCTGTATAACCTGCCACGACGTATCTATGTGGTTATATGGTAGGTACTTATTCCTTTTCGGGATCTGGCTTGTTCGAGAGGGTTGAAGTCCTTAAACCTACGTGCGAGATGATTCGTTGTAACTCTCGAAAACAGCTTGTAGACATGACTCAGGAGCGTGATGGGTCTATAGTTCTTCAATAGGGTCCTGAAGAAGTTCTATATGAATATCCGTATGAGCCTAGGTAATGACCTAGACATATTGGCGCCCAACGCGCTGTAAAAAAATGACAAACTGAACAAGGTAGGTAATAGAGGAACTTTATTTTAAAGTATATTTATACAATTATATTTTTACAAAAATTGTGCGGACGGAGGAGTAATGAAATTTCGCACATTTATAGTTTACTAGCTGTACCCTGCCACGCTTCGCAGTGGCGCATCGTTAAAAAAACTGTTTTCTCGCGGTCGCAGATATGTGACTGATGCAAAAAATAGATAAAAACAATCGTTGATGCGGATTTTATATCATGTTAAAATTTCGACTCAATCGGTACAGAACTTTTTGAGTTTTTGAAGCGTACACAAACCAACATAACATTTATATATATATAGATATAAAGAAAGTGTGCAGAATGCTAATATTTTTTTTAATCATGCATAAAAAATAAAAAATACATTAAATCAATGATAAAAACATACAAACACTACCATGTATTTGCCACACACGCATATAATATGTCAAATTGAAAATAGATTAATGTTGTTTGTAATTTGTCCATTGTATTACTGAATGTCAAACATAACCATAATAAAAAAACTAAAAAACAAATTCTGTGAATAAAGAATAGTTTTTGACAATAGAACCATGTTCAAACTTATAATTAAAATTAATTATGGTCAAATTTCGAGCACAATGCGACCACTAGTATATTTAATTACCTATGTATAATGTCTATATGGGATGGTTGTCTCTTACCAAACGAACAGACGAATCATGTACTGTTTGACGTTCATTAAATCAAGGAAGCTATATTTCTTTTAAAGAAGGTTTAAAATCGAATAAATCCGTATACAAAAACGTGCAAGTACAACATTCATAATCTAAGCAAACTCCGCTTATAAATCAGCGGGTAAGCTCTAAGTTATTAAGTTTAAGTTATTTACCTTAAAGCTGTGCTTATACTAAACTTAAGGGATCCCCGATTGTCATAAATTTGTGAGCGCTGCTCCTTGTATTGTGTCATTGGAACAAAAAAGGGATGGAGTCTCCGTAGCGGCCTTAACCCGGCGGGCGTGAATGAGATGGAATATTATTAAACCGAATATGAGGTTGGGTGTCGCATACCCTGCATGCATTTTACTATATCTTATGATTTCGGTCCGTTTTATCATTTATATGCGAGTAAATAGTCCCGATTAACAAAAATACAAAACAAAGTTACAAACACAAAGATAGTAGGCAACTTTAGATGAAGCAAATAATATGAAAGAGGAGGAAATATAGTACATCCAAAATAATATTATAAATGCGAAGGTAGTACCTATGTGTGTCTGTCTGTAACGTTTTCACTCCTAAACAGCTGGACCGAGATGAAATTTGCCATGGACATAGGTGGCATCCTGAGAAAGGACATAAACTACCTGTTGGCATGTAAAAGACATCAACACGAGCGGAGCGGTGGGCGGCCACTAGTATAATATGAAACATAGGTGATCATCAAACATCAAAATAATTCCCGTACCTTTTCTTCCGGTGCAATGTAAATGGACCCGTATCTACTCATAACACCTAACATCACGCGACCCTACAAAGTAGCCCAATTTATTTTGGCTTCTGAGATAATTTTTTTGATCAAGCAAAAGCATGAAGTTAAAAAATAAAATATTTAATTCACTCCCTACTCCATGTAACTTCTGTGCCCTTCCGAAGTGCATTTTAAACTCATAGGATTTATTTAAAGTTATTTCCATAAAACAAGCGGACGTCCCCTTACCCTGTACAGTGGATAACACAATCACTGTGGCAATTTGGTTTTATGATTATCAAAATAAGTACTTACCTACTTAAGTACGGTATTAAACTTATTTTATGATTAGGTGATTTCGGTTTCACTCACTAAATATATTTAAATATAAACCTCTTTCTTTTAATAGAAGAAATAAGCCACACCTTTTGTACTCTTTATTATTTTTTGTTTTCCTATTTTTGTATTTCTTGTGTACAATAAACTATTAAATAAATAAATAAATAGAATTAGGACAAGGATTGTTAATTATAAAAACCATAAACAATTTGGAGAAGCATGTGGTTAAAGTGTGTGTTGTGTTTGACTTCATAAAACGCATTTCATTAACAACGTTCACCAGTAAGTTAAATTATGATCGAAAATTGAACTCAACTTTTTTAATGTCGATTGTCAAGATATTAAAGAGCTGACTTATGAATGTCACATATTTAAAGAAGGAATTTAATTTTTTCTTGATAAATCAATGTTACCTATGTTAAAAAAATATAGAATTGCCATTTGCTATTGAAATAAAAATAGTAGGTAAGCCATGTCACTGCTAAAATAAGTGCATCCAAAAAAGTTCTATATTTAAAATCGTCATCGCCTAATAGCCGAAACGTGCCTCTATGCTTAATTTTCAAATATGGAACGCTTACGAACGGCAGGCGTTTAAAACCCCGTCTAAGGTCAACTGTCTATTGAAGCGGATGCAAGCGAAGCGATGGTTTTCTGATGCAACACCAATTACCGCCTTTTGAAAAACGTTATCTAAAGTTGGACTTGGCTTAAATGTGATGCAGTCCTTTTCTTCCTTTATTAACAATAATGACAGCGTCTATTATACCGGGGGACCGCCTAACTCAAAGCCATGTCATATTCATAGTCAATTACTTACCCACTATTGAATTTATTACAAGGCACAATAATACAGTAGGTGAGTGAGGTCTTAGATTCTTTGTATAAATTTACCTTCTCAAGGCTTTGTTAATTTTATATTTTATTTTTATATATATGTATAATATATTTAATGCAATAAGTGCTTGTTTATGTTAAAATTAAAAGTTGAATTGGTTGTCAATAGTGTTGATTTTAAAGTCATTGTCCTTTCATGGGCGGTAGGAAATGACATTAATAACGTGTCAAACCATACCAAGCATTAGCATTTATAAGTTATGATTATAACAAAATAAATATCTATACCATCTACATTTTTCTTAGTAATTTAACATAAATTAATTATTCCGTCCGTCCGTTCCGTCTCCACTACACTAGACAGGCAGCCTTAGCCCGCTTAAGGCGCCATTTTTCATTGGCTTGACATTTGACAGTGCAACATTTTTAAAATAGAACGTTTCCAAAGAACTGCACATTATTGGTAGCTTCTATTATAGGGCTGTATTTATTTCAATATTATTAATGATCTCTGATAAAATGAAACAGTCATTTTTTTTTATTTAAAGGTAAACATTTCATACCTTTACAACAAAAAATTGCTTAATATCCTTCGACTGTCGACTTACGCATATGCGGTGGCCCTACATGCAAAATGTCGAGTTCGTAATTTGTGAAGTACCTTCCCACAAATGGTAGGTTTGTTGGAAGGTAAAATGACCACATAAAAATGACCCATAATAAGTAAAAATAATAGCTATTGCTAAATTAAATAATAGCTATTGCCACTTCCCAGCAGTGGGCGTCTCTCGGCTGGAATGATGATGAAATTAGCACTAAATCAAAAACAAATTAAATAGACAGAATCCCAAGGAATCATATTGAATTATGCAAATAGAAAGGAAGAAATATCATAATCTACGACTGAAAACGCGCCAAATTTATCTTCCTCTAATGTCAGTGTCAACAAACCTTTTTAAATTCGACGCGACACGGCAGTTTGACACGCAAGCTCCATCTGTCATTAAATAGGATTCGACATTCAAAAATAGACCCGGTTTTGACAAAGCTCTTGCAATGAACTATATTATGATAATGAATTTTAGTCAATAATTAGTTGGAATAGAAGTTTGTTTTTGAAAAATTTAGAAACTATGGTCTAGTGTTGAGACCTCAGATCTAGAAGTCCGGGCTTTCAATTCCTGTAGACGCATTTTTTTTTGGTTCGGTTTGGTTGGTGTTAAGGCTATTATAATAATAATAATAAAGTTTTATTTCAGACCGGAGTCCATAAAAGTGTTAGTTACAAAGTTTCTTATAAGCTAGGGGTTAGTAACAATAATCATCTAATGTTTCATTAATACACTTTAATGCCCATTTATTATTATTATAAGTCCACCTGGCTAACTTGCCTATCACAACCTTACCTTAGTCAATAATGTTTTTTTTTTATACAACTAGATGACAAACAAGCTGAAGGCCCACCTGATGGTAAGCGGTTACCGCCGCCTATAGACACCTGCAATAACATGGAAAAATCACTTGATATTGCAGGTGCTTTATCATCCTGAGGCCTAAGATGAAATGCCGTCCATGCCCAGTAATTATACTGGCTACCTTTCCCTTCAATCCGAAACACAGCAAACTTTTTCATGGCTGAAATAAGAAAGGCGGTGGTACCTTCGCTGACGACCCTGCATACAGGCCTACCACCTAGTGAACTTGTACTTCAAGTCTTACAACAACAATAATGCTATCAGCATTGTTGTGTTCCGGCAGTTGGAGGTAAGATATCCAGTTCCTCTGTCGTTGAGGAATCCCGGTGTAGCTCGCATCCAGCTTCGGCCTTATCATCACTTCAGATTAGGTGAGGTGAAGGCCTATATCTACCCCAGCCAAAAATATATTTATTATGTTTTCTATAAATTTGCGATACTATAGTATTTCGTAAGCTAACCCATACTAATAAACCGATAACCTCTGTCGAAACACGATTCTTGGTAGAGAGCCAGCTATAATAAATTGTAATCAACGGTAAGATATCATATTTCACTTTTATTTCCATGTCTTTTCGTCGATTTTTAATTTAATAAGTGTTTGGCTGCATTTAATGGCGCTAGTCTGTAATATAATAAAATCATCGACATAAACTTTTATTTGGTGTGGCAGACGTTGAGGATTTTATCTTAGATAATAACCAACTCATCGAGGGTTACTTCATGATGACGTCATCGTAAGTTTGTCATCAAACCCTTCGAAAATGTTACAACATTAATGTAATATCTGCAATGATAATAAAATACAACAGACATGGGGCTGTATGGGCTTGATCTCTTTGCGTTTACATTTTTGGGAGAATGAAAAGAGCTTTTGCCGCCATTAACCTGTCAAGCCACAGATTTCAGACACAAAAAAAATGTTTATAATTGACCTTCGGGGGTCTTATGTGGCTTCACATGATTAAATGGAGACAATTCAATGCAATTTCTGAAGAAATTACATTAAACTACACAATTGGCTCAAAAGTTAATAAAACCAGAGGCGTAAAAAGAGGAGCCGCTTTTTGGAATCCATAAGATTAAATGTCTTAAGGATGTTTAATCGACAGATTTATCCAACAAATAATTTTACATTTTATAAAGATGAACCGTCGACTTGCTATAGATGTTCTCTGGATATAAGTTATCTCAGTATTGAAAAATCGGCCCTAAAACATGACACAAAATTTATTATTGCAAATACATTTTCTGAGCTGTCAACCCTTACAACAACTGTAATTTCCAACTCTTTGAAATACGAAAATAGAACGTTAAGTGTCAAGCGCGAACCGCCCCAGTGTTTGTTTTTAATTTATTACCTCTCGCCGCTCGTTACGTTCCAAATTTAAATTTGTTAAGTTGAGCGGCCATGATTTTATACGGTGACACTTTGTAGCAATTATCGGAATGGGCATGTTAAAATACTGAGATTTAAATAGGACAGTTCAAATGGCCTTTATTCGAAGTTTGAAGCCGTTAAATAAGTTTGTTGGAAAACAGTGCGAACTTTCGAACACGTTAGATTTGGCTGTAATAGTTAGATCTCTTTGCTTTTAACACTATATAGCAAAAAAAAAGAGGTCTATAAGGATTTTTGGCGACATTTGATGGTGTCAGTAATAAATTTTATTACAATAATTAAAAAATGTCTCTGGGCGAACGACGTGTTATTGGAAGATGATTGTAAGAAAAGTGAAATTGTTGTGAAAGACGTTGAGAATTTTATCATGGTTATCCTCCTCATCAAAGTAGCATCAAGGAGACATCATTTCGTGCCAAACTCTCCAAAGATTCATTGAAATGCGTCACACTAGCATTTCAAAAGAGCCTAAAGGACTTGCATCCAGACCAGTAAAGAAACCACAAAAAGTGAATTCCTGTCGTCTCTTTCTTACTCGCCCGTCGTCTACCTCAACAATAGAAAACCGATTGTGTTTGGTTTAGGGGTTATGTACTTTACAGATTAAACTTTAGAGACCTTCATTAATAGAGCCAAACCTATAAGATTGTAGATTTTTATACTGGCAAGTTTTAATTTTTCATACTGCATACGATATTATTATCTTACTTTGATTCCAAATTCAAATTAATGTTAATTTAAGCTTATTTGCATAAAAAAGTAGCTACTTATTAATTTGTTTTCCATCGTTTGTTTTTATGTGATATCGCTGTTTAATTTGCTTCTTCGACATTTTTGACTTAAAATAAATATCCAAAATATCACACTATAAACTTGGTAACCCATCCGTCCTTAACCACCAAACAGGCCCCTTCACTTTTCCAATCATCGACCATCTGCGAACGTGAAAAAAAAGAGCTTTTAAAAATAAAGTTCGTTCACCTATTATTGTATGTTCAGACATTCAAATGAGTCCAAAATCTAATCAATCGTGAAATAAACATAATAAATTGCTTAGACAAGCGTTCGGTCGGTTTTTTTAAATTTAACAAAACAAATTGACGGCTAAGTACTAATAATAGGGTGACCATGTTTTTATTATTAATAAAATATTTTTCCACTCCCATCCTAAAATTCCCCAATGAGGTATTATTATTAGCTTATGATTATGACACTTTAGTTATGTATACTAAATAACGGAGAAATATACAGGATGGTGCCGTGAATACGGCAATAAAATAAAACATGAGCTATATTAGTTCATAGAACTGTCCGCCTGGCTAGCTACCACCGTCTTACATAAGTCTGCCGCCACCACCGTCATACATAAGTCTGCCGCCATAACAATAATGTTAACAGCATGCTTGTGTTCCGGCAGTTAGAGGTGAGATAGCCAGTTCCTCTGTGGTTCAGGAATCCGGTTGTAGCTCGTTTCCATCGTCGGCCTTATCTTCACTTACCATCAGGTGAGATGATG
This sequence comes from Nymphula nitidulata, assembly GCA_947347705.1. Classification (NCBI taxonomy): domain Eukaryota; kingdom Metazoa; phylum Arthropoda; class Insecta; order Lepidoptera; family Crambidae; genus Nymphula; species Nymphula nitidulata. The sequence goes on from OX374646.1 coordinate 3,678,316, forward strand.
CCAAGAGTTACTCCGTAAAGATAAAAAAAAAGATTGTCTGATTAAATAATCAGCTTCGCAGATTTTATTAATTTGTTCATATTAGGTATTGTATATTATTTACTAAAATAAAATGATAATAATAATGATACCACGAGAAAAGGGTTTTCTTCGTGGCTTTAGTGGAGCATGGAATGAAAAATTCATTGTCACCCTAACTGTCAACGTGTTCACGCCAAAAAGTCTCGCCGTTATTGACTTTTTCTTCGTCACGTTGAGAAATGGGCGAAGGAAATACGCTCTTGCAGCCGCAAACGTCCTTTGTGCAATTAGCTCTTCTCGCGGGTAATTTCGTTGAAATGCTGGTATAAGTTTGCCGTACTATCATTATATTATCATCTATTTATTGAACTGGCGAAGACGGTTTAGTTGTCAATTAAAATAGCGTTAATTTAATACATAATGAGTCGCGTTTATTGGTGCGATACAACTGTCTCTGCAAAAAAAACGTAAAAACAATATATTTGCGATTTTTAGAAGTGAATATCATAATAATTATGAACCACAGACACTATCAATGAGTTTCTAATTCGTTACCAACTACACGCTTGCCGATCAAGTTCAAAAACTTTTAGTTTTATACCTTATTCCGTTGTAATAAGAGTTATTTTCCAAGTGACGTGTTAAGCTTAATGTGCAGACAGCCGTACGTACACTAATTTCAATTTCTTGAAAAAAGAAAGACACCCGTTAACATATATGTCATGTCGCAGGTCGCTGTCGATAACTCGAGTCGGAGCGCTTGTTAGTTAATTTTTATTTTATTTGTATTACTACAGCTTTTCACAGTCCTTTTCAAGAACCCCATGTCATAATAGTCGTTTGAGAAAACGTCCACAGGAAGCATAGAACCTTCATAATACACATTGAGAGAAAGAGATCTATAAATTATGATTAGTGTTTGCCTTCAGTATCGGTACATCTAAGTATATGCAACCAGAATCATTGACCTTTGCAGTTTAATAAAGATGTTTCATTTCCGGCCAGTTATATGTTCACTGTCTGAAAAAATCAGGAAAAATCTCCTGAAACCGGGAAAAATACTAATAATTCGTTTTCATCCATATTTTGTCCGTACAATTTTTTTAAGTTTTCGTCATTTTCACAGTTATTCAATATGGCTATATGGCGGGTGATATAGAAGTCAACTAAACGTCATCAAAGTGATACAGGCGCCATGATGAATTTTTGACTGTGTTGCAGTTTTTCCAGTAAAATTTTTGTTTTCACGCAACAAAGTAAATAAAAAGAAAACGGACAATTGAACAATGTTCTGTATATTTTTGCCTATTTTTCAGCATACTATACATAGACCTGGTCGGGTTTCCTTATATTTTCGAAACACCTCTTTTCAGAAATCATATTTCTAAATGTTTCTACCACTTAATTTAGCTTTTTATTTAATAGCAGAGCTAAATATAAAGTAATGAGGTGGAACTATTAATATATCACTGATATTTCCTTAGTCGGTTCGTCTGTACATGCATCGGTGTAAATGTGCAGAGCATATGGAATGGAACGGACAGGGAAAATATGGAGCTGTACAAAATAAAATATTTTTTTTAACTTATCAAAGTTTTAAATAGTGATATCTAGGTATTCGTTTTTGTAGCCGATTTGCTTATTTGGTCTGATTTTCTTGGAGAAGAAGAGTGAACACTGCCCGTGTGCGACTCGCACCCAACCTTTAGTTTCCTTCCACTAGTGACAATCATACTATTATAAATGCGAAAGTTTGAATGAATGAATGTTTGTTTTTATCACACTAGAACGACTGAATGGACATGAATAAAAATTGGCACAGACATAGACTATAGACTATAGACATAGACTATGTAATGTGACACGCAATAAATAAATAAATAAATAAATAGTCTGGATTAAAATTTAGGATACTTTTTTCCTGGAAATGCGTTCCCATGGAATAACGAAGGTGAAATCGGGGATGGCAGATAGTTTTCTATAATGATTGTTATTTTTAATCTGTCAAGCCGCAGAAGACCACGGGGTCTTATTACAATTAAAACCAATTTTGTCCGGAATTTGTGGATTGACTGGTTTTTAATATCATTTTGCTCTATAGAGCGAGCGATTATATAAAAAAAAAATTACCTACATTCTACTCCCCGGAGTTTGAAACATCCAAAAACAACTCAAAGACGTTATAACGAATGGATTGAGGATGCCTCCCTCATATCTCAAGTCGACACATTGTTTTTTTACTTTTTAACCGATAAATATCATTAACAATTTCAACTCTATCGTCTGCTTAATAAAGTGTATAATAGGATTTCGTTGATTTGTTCAACATTTTTATTGGTTGTGATTTGAAAATTCACTTTTTTTTAATGTGGACATGGTTTTATAGCGGATTAACTGTAATACTTGTGCTATGGGATTAAGATCTGTTTTTGTAAAGCAATTGCTACTGAAACATTTGGTGTGGTCGTCATTATACGTGATTATACACTGACATTAGTGGTTAGAACACTCGACAGCACATCACGTGTAAACAGCTTGACCGTAAGACCGCCCTTATTCCGTTTGTAATAGAGGCAGCATCTGTACCCACCTACCGTTATCTTTAATTAGAGTCATTTTCCAACTTAAGTGTTACGCTTTATATGCGGTCGTATGAACTATGATCTGATGACATCTACGTATGTGTAAGTGACCTGAATTTGTCGATCCGCGTAAGGCCCCCGGGAGTTTTAAGACTATCTAGATCAGATATGTGTCTGGAATCAGTGGCTTGTCAGGCTAATCTATAGATAAGAGAAGGTGCAATTTGTTTGGCCCATTTTAGTCCTCAAAAAGCGTGGTTCCTCTAATCGTCAAGATGTCGTAATCTTCCGCCAGTGTACGTATGGCAAAACGTCGCAAATCGCAATACCAGTGCCCCCATCACTCTCGAAATGTAGCGTTAAAAGTGCCTACCGCTAAGTAGATCGCAAGCGAGCCGACCGAGTTGTAATTCTGTAACACCCGCTATATTACATGAAAAGCAACGTACTACGCATTATTTTTGTTAATGGCACTTACGAACTGCTCCGACAAATCCGATGGGACTTCTTAAGTTAGTCGTATTGTACTATCTACACGTTCTGTAGTCTATGTCAGTATTCCAGACAGAACCGCCTACTCTTAAAATATCGACATGGCGAGAACTAAAACGTTGTACGATGAAAAACGCACAAGCGTAACATTTTTAAGTTAAAATCGTTCTTATTCAGCGGTAATAACAACGTTTTTTGTATTTCACCTGTTACGTTTTATGTGCGGTCGACTCCCTGGAAGCATAGATCACATATCGGACAGACATGGCACGCCCACTCAGCGTCGCGAAATCCAGTTTTAGATTACAAGAATAATTGCGTTGCTCACTCAATAGGAATTATTAAAAAAAAATTTAACAAATCCGGTAATCCGTGTTACAACAAACGTCCATTGGCTATAGTAACCGCATCAGGGCCTAATAAAATACCTGATACCAACTAATGACAACAGCTAACAAACTTTCGCCATGGTCAAAGGGATGGGTCGACCATGGCGAAAATTGCTTTGTTTTCGTAATTGAAACCACAGCGCTCAAACAACTACGCCACTGAGCTCCTCCTTGGACTTGGAATTGGAATAACTCAACACCATCTGATGTGAAGAGGTAAGAATGGTCCATATGCAAAGACAGCACGTGCAGTTCAGACACTGCTCTATCCGCCTCCACGATTTCCTCCACCTTCTCTTTTGAAGGAACTCATGTTACAGGAAGAAGGGAACACATGTGCTGGCAAAGAATTTCAAGTTCTGGAAGTACGACTAACGAGGTAGTAAATTTCTTTGTGCGTGATGTTTTCTTTGTTGTGAAAATTTCTTTGTGAGGTGGAGACATTGAATTGATGACTCCGAAGACCGGCACGCGTGCTTCTGAGTAGGGTGGGTTAACGTCAAAAAGCTCTACAGAACAGTCTCCGTGACATATCCGATAGAAGGCGCTAAACGACGCAATTGCAGAAGCTCAAGCTTAGAATAGAATAGGTTCTTCTAGTATTACTGATAAAAATACTCAATGTTTCAGAAACGTCATTTAAATTTAATAGAGGCATTTACCACTTGAATCTAGTGTGCCCAATTGGAGTATAGCACAATGGGGTACCTATAATAAGGTCTTGTTGATCGATATGACGCATCGTAGGTTTGAACCAGCAGCCAGATTATTGGACTTCAACGCGCCTTGATGACAGCTGCTGTCACGATGTTAATGAAATACCCAATTTAAATTAAACAAACACTCATACAATCTTACAAACGGAATAATTAATTATCAAAATACGCTGTTAAAATACACTGTAAGCTGTTTGATAGGCTTAATTTATTCTGTTTATTATAAAGATACCACATTCGTAGGTATCTTAGAAGTGGGGATTAATTTTTCAACTTAACAAGAAATCTGTGTGCACACTATAAACAGCGCTGTGTTAACAGAATATTAGATGGCCCTTTAGCTAGGTAATTTAATATTAATTATTAATTTCGTAGAGTCAAGAACGTTTAGAATTCTTGATTCGGTTACGTCTGTCAAAGTTTTTTTTTTAAGTCGACGAGCAGCCATTTTGTACCGTCTAAAACAAATACTTCTCAATTTCTTAAAATGTATCATAATTATCCACAATTCCACATACATACCCTGTCTAACATGTTGACAGAGAGTCAGATATATTTTTAACGGCGACCATTCTTTCCGCATAATTTGAAATAACGAAATACATGGATAGATCTTTAGTTTATTGCACAAAGACACAAAAAAGAAATTACATAGAAAAGAAAAACATGCAAAATGCGGTCTTATTGCTAAATTAGCAATCTGTACCAGGCAACTTTAGGGTAAAGAAAAGCGTAATAAATTAAAAATAAATATAATGATATTTGAAATATTATTTTTTCACAATAAATTTTATGCCTATAATTAGAGAGCCATTTTGAACCGGTGAGGTAAAGGATTTGTCCAGAGTATTATAAGCGAACTCTTCTCTGACGCGGCCAGATCTTTCTGTGATCTTGTGACACGTAGTTAAATAAAAAATAATCATTGCTTTATTTGTACTATTTATAGATTTACTTGTTTAAGTTTAGGCGACTTTTCGAATCGAATCTGTGTTCCGACTTCCGACAGTTGCGAGTAAGAGTCCATCGGTTGAACGTGGCTTCCGAACCACTGAAGTTTTCTTCAACACAAAGTTTAGGATGCTTTGTATTCATAATCATAACCAATTCGCCAGCGATATCTTTATAGGTCTATTACTCTTTAATGCTCTTGCCCCTAAATAATGCGAAAATAATACCCCGCTAAATATGATTCTGAACTACAAAGTATCATAGGACAAAAGGTGTCTCCGTCTAACAAACAAGCTGAAGCCGGAGTTAGTTACTAGTTTTAATTGCCTCCCCCCTCCCTGTTCGTTTTAACTGGATCAAGTCGGTTCGTGGATACAGAGTTATCAATAGTTGCAAGTTTGTCATAAGTTTGGAGGCGGCAGGATAATATGACATATTAGTATTGTCCCACCTGGTTTATAAAAAAAGCCTGACCAACAACGGTTTCCGATTAACGCTACAATTATATTTTGCAGTTTTTTGGACAGAAGTATATTAGAATATGCAGGTGCTGCTTGGTACTTCGTAATTTGCTATACGCTGTCAACGTCCAACGTCTATTTAGTAGGAATCTCGAACGGCTCATAACGACAGCAGTGGATGGATCTAAAGTTTCTGCACGAGCTTCTCAATGGATTATTGAAACGTGATGAGCCCATGGAACATGTCAAACTATGTTTCATCGCGTCTTCCTCGTCATCCGCTGAATATAACTTAAGATGCCAAGGCTTAAAACGAATATTGGTGATAATTATCTTGTCATAGCTGCTGTACCTCGCTGCTGTAGCTCATCGAATTAAAGTAGAAACTTTTAAGGATGCCTTCTTGCTAAAATAATGCAGAAGTAACATTCAAGCACAGCTTTTTCTCCACAGTTTATCCAATACCTCGTGAAGGACAGGGCAATTTACATTTGATCGCACATGAACCCTGTGTTCATGTGCAATCAAATGTAAATTGTATAACATCATAATTACCACATAAAACAATAAACAATATTGATTTGATTTGAATTGAAGGTCTGGACCTGTATTCACAAAGTTCGAATTAGGTTTTGATTCGAAAATGCATATCCACATCCAGTTTCGCTTTGACGCTCGGGAATGAAAAGTGGCAGGTTCTAGAGTTCCCGTTAATCGAATGTGTTCCGACAATAGTGAGAATGAGTGTTGATCAAGTACACTTTCATCTATTGAAGTTTCTTATGCTGTGTGCTTGTGTCTTTATAAATCTTCATAAGGAATTCGCAATGTTTTTAATACTTCCTGCAAAATAAATTGCGAGTGCGTAGGGATCTGGGATATGTTTACCTATTCTGTTATAGGAAAATCTCAACAAAAAAACTAAAACTTCGGCGTGTGCTTATCACTAACAAAAACTTCTTACCTTAATAAGAACAAGTCTCATGAAATAAATTCAGCGTCATGTCTACCGCTTTATAGCTCTGCCCAATCTCGATACCTCTGAAGGAATTTTTAATGTATCCGAATTACTCTTCACAGATATGTAGTTATTAAAAAATTTCGCCGAGCGAAATACTTTGAACCTTACACCGACCTTATACAGTTCAAATAGGAGCGATTTGTTGAGTGAAGCTTTTGCACTGAATCGATTCGCGTAATACATACAGCATGTTTTTTTTTTGCAAAATATGCAGGTTGGATTTTAAAAAGAGAAACCGTTATTGGTTACCTAAAAATAGAGTTCAATCCAGACCTTATTCTAATGATACCTATGAATTTAACCGCCTCTGTAATTTAGTGGTTGACACCACCTACCTCAGATCTAGTGGTCCGGGGTTCGATTACCGTGGGGGCAGATATTTTCTGCTCGGTTTGGTTGGTGGTAGGGCTTTTCTAAGTCCGCCTGGCTAGCTACCACCATCTTACCTAAGTCTGCCGCCGTAACAATAACCTCCTCCGCCTCCACCTTGCCGGCCCAAAAGGCCTCTCTTAAGCCTCTCTTGAAGGAACCCATATTATAGAAAAAAGGGAACACATGTGCTGGCAAAGAATTCCAATTTCTGGAAGTACGACAAAGAAACGAAGCACTAGTTCTTCGTGATTTTTAATCTCTTTCAAGATCGCGCTTTATCCAGGAATTTATTATGGAAGTGGCTTTACTTTTTATGAAAATGAATATTATGATATTATTTTATTATATTATTACAAGATTGTATAAAAATGCAGAGAGCTTCTCGACATTTACAGTATTCACCCAAAGAACGAGCCTAATTTACATTCCAGTCGTGACTTAAAGAATGAATGGTTTTCTTTATAAGCCTATTTTTCATTTAAAGTGTACGAATCAAATTTTATCAGCGCTATTTGCTTTTGTCGGGCTATAACATTTCTAAAATATATGTTTTTTTCGCAATTTCTAGAAGTGAACATGTTTTATTTCTTATCTCCTTTGATTGTTAAGTGTAATGCTTTCTGTGCGTGTCATTCCAACACCGACTATTATTTTCAAAGATGATAGTTTTGAATAAATAATATTTTCTCGAGTACCCACCTACGTACTGCCATAAGCAGTATTGTATACAACATTGATATTTTAACATGTTTAAATATAAAACTTTGGCAACTATTGCACGAATCGAGCGTATTTTCTGTTGATTCTGGGGAGTCCCGTTTTCTGCTTCCAAATGGCTTGCATAAATCATTATCATTACTAAATCCATATTGAATAAACTTTTTAAGAAGGCCTTTAAAAAAAATATATTAAAATCTGTAGTAGGTTTACAAACAATACAATTAAAAATACCACCAAATTGACAACCATCGATTTTATCAGAATTGCCAAATAAACAACATTTAATTTAAAATATGGGTAGGATCTATTTAATACTAAGTCGTTTGAATTTCAGATAGTAATAATAATAATAAAGAAGTATTTTTTCTTTAACTTAGTAGTATGTGTCAATGTCATATTGTTTTTCAAGCCACTTTTCTCTATGTGTGTAAAAGAGCTTAGCTCGTGTAGAAATGGCAGAGTACACCGCATCGTCCATAATTGCCACATGAACAGACATTTCAATTTATTGCCATCGATCTTAAAGACATCAGCCCTTATTCACAACTGTCGGAAAATATTGGAATTTCGGAAATTGTTTACCTACCTGTCACGTTTTACCGCGGCGCGACAAAGCGAGACGGGATGTAACTTTTCGAATCAAATCTAATTGGGACGGTTTTGAATAAGGGGCAGGTCGCAATTAATAAAAAAAATTGATATATTTTTTTAAATTTAACGACAGTAATCTTTGTACCTAAGTCCTCTAAACTACGTACTTACAAAACTGAATACAATAGATATACAACCATAATATTTAATTGAATCGGTATTCTATTACTAGAGTCTGTTACTATGCGAAAGGCTTCTATATAATATTTCACCCTAGAATGGGTCCTATCCGGTTAGCTTGAGTCTATGAAACCCTATCAAATTTATTGGTACAGACGGCCGCACACCAAGCGTAACCTGCAGTAGAAAAATGGCTCTTGTTGCAAGGTACCACAAATGTAAGCCTCGATCTGCATGTAGAGTGTACAACCAACACTTCAGGAGTAACAGTGGCGCAACACTAAGTTTTAACGTAGTTCTACTATAACATTGAATTTCCCATCAGCATAATACCATAGATTACTTAATAAACAGAGTTCGAATGGCCACTCTCCCCCCGCACCAAACTCAGTTTCCGCAATTAAAAAATGTAATGATGTTGTGTACCTTACATACCTTCATAATTTTTTTACATAATAAGCATGTACGGTCGACCACAGTAGTAGCTAAACACTTCAGTACCATGTCACAACGACTCTAGCGTCAATATAGTACGGCAGCAACTATACAGTACGTGCACAAGATCGGTGTGACATGGTACTAAAGTGTTCAGCTGGATCTGTGGTCGACTGTACCCATGTGTTATTATTACTGTGATATAGTAATACATATAGTATTAAGTTACTCATATGGATATTTATGTATTGATATTTATTTTGAAGGAGATAAATATGAATGTATGTTTAGTGAATAGGTACTAGGTGGTAGGCCTGTATGTAGGGTCGCCTGGGTAGGTACCACCGCCTTTCATATTTCAGCCGTGAAATAGTTCGCTGTGTTTCGGATTGAAGGGAAAGGTAGCCAGTGTAATTACTGGGCATGGACGGCATTTCATCTTAGGCCCCAGGATGACAACGCACCTGCAATATCAAGTAATTTTTCCTTGTTATTGCAGGTGTCTATAGGCGGCGGTAACCGCTTTCCATCAGGTGGGCCGTCAGCTTGTTTGTCATCCAGTTGTATAAAAAAAAAAAAGAATACGAGCGTAAGGGTGGAAAATAGGAAAAAACGAGTAAAATAACTTCATAATAGTTAAGTCAGAGTTACGTTTGCCTTAAAAATGATTCACAAGTCGTGATTCACGCCAAGATAATGAAAATAAAAACGCGACTTAAAAGAACTCGTTTCAAAGTATAATGACCAGCCATTTATTATCAAAAGCAATAAAGCATTTAAAGATTTCGAGAACGTTTCAAAGGATATTTTTTAATGCACAACCCAATCAATCGTTGTAAATTTAAGGAAATACCTTACAAAATATTTAACTGCCATCGGAAACGATAAAAATTCCGACAATTCCACCAATTTGAAACTATTTCAAAGACAACATCACAACAACACACATCTTGGGGTGTCAACGCGTTTTCAAATGGATTAAGAAAACAAACTTTGACGGCCACGGCTCAGCGGATCTCTTTGCCTTTGCCTTTTAAATCTATTAGTGTCAACGAAAACTTACCCCATAGAGTTACGCGCTTCATAGAAGCGACACCTAAAACTATTTTTTTTTTGTGTCATTGAAATCAAAATCTAGGTATTTGAAATACTCTTGTGAAAGTCAATAAGATCGGTCATCATTAAATGCTTAAGAACGATGTCGTAACACAAAGTCAACTTAGATTAAAACAGATTCGTCGTTTGTGGCTTAGAAAAGTTTACATATTCAGTAGCTTTACAATTTAAATAAATTGTAATTTGTTTATACAAAGATAAAATTAAATTTGTACACTTCATCATAATGATGATTGTATTTACACCACTAAAAAATAAGCTGAACTAAATGTGAATAAGCAAATAATGTAAGATCAAGGAAGCTAAGAAATGCCGATTCCTTCTAATGACACCTGTTTCAAGGCATGACGCATATGCCGGCAATCGCTCCGCTCAACCACAACAAAGATGGGACGAACAACCAGAAAATTACAGGCTTTATTATCACCAGTAGTGTATTATTATTTATTCTTGCATTTCGGACCCTGTGAAAATTGATAGGATGCATTGTACAGGCAGTTGTTGGTGCCAATTTGCTTTGTTCCTTTTCTCTTTGTCCAATATTATAGAAAATTGTTACTGTAATATGTTTTATTTTACCATATATTAAGTACCTACTTGTAATAATGCTTAATAGATTTTACCCAAGTCCTCGATAGTTCAGTGGTTAAAACCATCTGTGAAAGGCGGAGGTTTGCATCCCGCCTTAGGACATGTCTTAAACTTTTCTAAAATGTTACTGAATAATTAAATAACTGTGTTTTCTCTTAGAAGTCTTGTTAATTTTATTTATGATCATAGCATGGAAAAAAATTAAAAAGTTTTGGCAACTTACGCGAGTAAGAAACTTTAACATGATTTAAGACAATATTCTTTAATCTTTACTTAGCGGAATGAACATAGAACTTCTTACATAATAGGTAATATCATTAAGGTTGTTAGGAACCTTAGTTTTTCATTAAGATCGATTAATTTAGTTAGCACTTTACTCTTATCTAGTTCTTAGTTCTTAGGTAAATGATGGGGATGGCATACATTCCCCATGAGCTACAACTGCGTGGTGTCTCTTCAACACTTTTCTATCAATAGTTTTTGTATTTGGATTTTCTTTTTTATATGTATTCATCATCGTATTGTTTGTCATTTCTTAATCGTACTTTGCTACTAATGTTATCATAAAGAGAAAGATACATAGAATACTTTTTCGCCAGGGAATGCGTTGCCATGTGACAACGAAGAGTAAGTCGCGGGCGGAATCTAGTTTAGTACTATAATATTCTTGTTAGCGTTATTGAGTAAGTATCCTTGACCAAAGCTGTTAAATCACAAAAAATATGTTTAACTGATGACGACTGGCCGGTACGAGTGTATTGATCTGTGATTTCGTCTGCTTAATTAGAAGTTCTAGTTCGATTCCATACCTATTAAATATATATGTAAGGGCAAATATTTATGTTGTGATGACGAACTTATTATTCACGAATCACGAGTCGTGGTTGATTGTATGTTTATTTAAGTATATCGTAGTTAGATAATTTTGGTCACAGGGGGAGTCGTTTAAAGTTAATCTGAGTCGTTGCTTATGTATCTCAAAAGCTTAATTTGGGCTAGAAATTTAGTGTGATTGTAAGAATATTATAATTTCAAATGTTTAAAAATATGGTCCACTTAGACTAAAATACTCAAGTTCATAAAGTTACGTTTTGTAAGCTTATTTTGAAATATATTATAGAGGCATAATTTAGATATTTTAAATGTTAATTAATTTAATTACTAAAGTTTTCAGAGTTGTACAAATCAAAGTAATTGGCGAGAGTTAACTTTAGCAATATTTTAAAAGGGTTGTATTTAAAATTTTATGATTAATAATTTAATTTTATATTTTAAGCACCATGTTATAAGCTGTGAGTCATGTTATTTGCGTGGTTTCAACGTTAATTATCTGCTCAAAATCATCCAAAACTGTCATCATTATCCCCAGGCCATACACGTCCCACTGCTAGACGCAGGCTTTTCTTCATGGCAGAAACATATGAAAAATTTGGGCCATAACCCCACCACGATGGCCCAATGTGAGTTGATGGGATGAAGCGGTTAAGTACTTACTATGTGGTTGGTTTTTCTGTGGTAGGATTACTGGAAGAGATTTCATTAATAAATAAGCAGTGACTTCGTAATTTTTTCCCATTATTTTAATGTAGTGTACATTAATTTTTAAATATATAATAAAATAATTTATAAATATTTTATTTTTAATAATTCAATTTAATAAGGCTAGGCGGTTTGCTTGTATGTTGGGTCGTCTGGGTAGATACCACCGCCTTTCTTATTTCAGCCGTGGAAAAGTTAGCTGTGTTTCAGATTAAAGGGAAAGGTACCAGTATAATACTGGGCATGAAAGGCATTTCATCTTGAGCCTCAGGACGATAACGCACCTACAATACCAAGTGATTTTTTCCTTGTCATTGCAGGTGTCTATAGGCGACGGTAATCACTTACCACCAGGTGGGCCATTATTTTGTTTGTTAACTAGTTGTATAAAAAAAAACTGCCGTGTCATAAAGTTATACGATCTATGGTATTTTTGTATAAAAAGCTGCGCTCAATTTCACGTTCCCGCGCTCTTTTCAAAATTAGAACCGTTTCTAAGATGGAGGACTTCAGCTCAAATAAATATTGTTGTTTACCCTGTCAAAGGAACAGTTTACGATTAATTAAATGGGCCACTAAAAGCTGAATAATAATAAACAGTTATTTTAAATGCATTAACCGTTCGGTGTTGATATCAGTCGAACTCCATTTGGAACAATATTTGTAATTTCAATTTTTCCGTTTGGCACCTTTGTAGTCTTACTAAATTCAATATAATTGTAAACCCAATTAAAACATTAACGGTTAAATTATCTATGAATAATAATATTGATTGAATATCGTGCCTATGTCATAAACTGAAGCGGGCTATTTTATTTATTTTTAACTTCTTCTTGCATAAACCACATAGTAATAAACAGTAGGTACATTTGTATTTGATAACACGTACCAAAGGCGGCCTTATGACTAAAAGCGATCTCTTCAAGGCCTTACCTTGGAAAGGAACTGTGTCAACTTAAAATGGTAGGGTAGGGTAAGTTGGCGATGTAACATGATGTAGACTGAGAGCGAATACGCTGCACAGCTATTTATACAAACTTTATTAATGAGACTAAAATACAATAATATGACTCCCATTTCTGGGGAATATGGCGTTAATTCTTTTAATTAATAATTATTTTAAACAACTATGCTCATAATAATCTTCAATTATTGATGATGCGGGTCGTCCCAGGAATGAGAGTTACTGATTATAAAACAGCCGAACATCTCAGAGTGTATTCTCTAAATTATAGGTCATGTAATAACGGTATTATATCTATTATATTCTAGGCGAAAATTCGCCAATCGCTTGTAACTTGTCCCAAACAGCCTCAAGCTTTACATTGTCTTAATGTAGTAACATAACTAAGTTGTTTAGTAGGTGAAAGCTAAATACGATAACTTATATTAAATTATTGTTTTAGTTCCGATCTGGGGGACTCTGTGTGTCGTAATCTGGAATAATTTCCAAGTCAAGTTTCCGCATATACTTCATAGTGAGGTATGAATGCCATAGCGGTGTTCGAGCTAGTACTGGTGGAGGCCTCTGCTGGATAACCAAAGGACTACACCATGACGTCGCCGTCGTCACAGCTGCGTTGCCCCAATGATCGTCAAGCAAAATCATTACACCACTCTAAAGTCTAACTAAGCCATTGGCTAATAATTTCCCACCTAATGATTCCCAAAAATTGTTACTGTAAATAAGGTATAATGTAAAATATTACAAGCATTTTGATATTCGCAATTTTGTTTTCTTACCTATCTCCAGTTAAGTTTCACCCAGTCAGAACTCAAAACTTAAATACACGTAATAGTTAACACAAGAACATTACAGCGGTATATACCACTTAGAAGCTTGAGCACCTGACGGGTAGCACCACCAAATTATAGAGGATCGCAGCTAAATAACAGTACTTTGTAGTGATGTGTTCCTGGGGTGATATTGGGATTGGGAGTTGTGTCTCTTATGCTGCCAACATAACTATTGATTTGAACAGTACAGGATACAGGAGTAGGCAACGCGTGAGTAGTGCCCAAGGTGCTACGAGCGTCTATAGGCTACGGCAACAACGAGTGGGTACTGCACGTGGTGCTACGAGCGTCTATAGGCTACGGAAACAACAGTGAGTAGTGCACAAAGTGCTACGAGCGTCTGTCTATAGGCTACGGCAACAACGCGTGATTAGTGAACAAGGTGCTACGAGCGTCTATAGGCTACGGCAACAACGAGTGGGTACTGCACGAGGTGCTACGAGCGTCTATAGGCTACGGAAACAACAGTGAGTAGTGCACAAGGTGCTACGAGCGTCTGTCTATAGGCTACGGGAACAACGCGTGATTAGTGAACAAGGTGCTACGAGCGTCTATAGGCTACGGAAACAACAGTGAGTCAGTCAACAGGCAGGCCGTACGCTTGTTTCCCAAAATTGACGTATAAAAAATGTGTGACTGTAGTATTCTGTTGCATCACTACCCCGTTTTAAAGGGACCAATGGAGCCGTATTTACTTAGAGGGTGTTCAGTTCGTGCCTGTCTCCTCTCCAGCAGGCTTAAATGAAAGTAGTCAGGAAAAGTAATTTTGAAAACAGGTTTTACGTCTTAGTGCGCCAAGTTTGCTTAAAAAATCAATATATTTTCTTAGCCTTTCCATTAGGGAATTGTAAAAAACTTTTTTTTTTCTTAACAGAGCTCTTGGCTTTCATCTCACCTGGTGAGACCACTGGACCACAGAGACAGTCCATATCATTACGCAGAAACGTTTGTTTATTGGCATTCGCCTCTTTCCTCTCACAATTTATTATTGTCCTTGAAACCAAGCCTCCCAACTTTGATAACCTAAGTAAAAAGTTTAAAACAACATGCTTAATACTTTCGACGTAACAAGTAAATAGCGTCGAGAATATTTAGCACAGGGGCCTTACCACCATCTTTAAAAAAGCGATTCATATTCAGCTCGGTTTCAGTATTTATTCCTAAACTTCACCGCTGTCATAGTCGTAGATAGCGTCGTAGTACGAATATAACGATTCTACTCAGTTTAGGTCCTAAACTGGATCGCGATAAAAGATGGTACGGGTGCTGATTAAGCTAAATCGTCATTAAAAAATGTGCTTTTACTAACTTGGATCAGTAACAGCCTATATGCCATGTATAGGCCCTCATTTAGGAAAATGTTTGCCGAGCAGTGGGTGGGGCGTCTCTGCTCGGGCTTCCCACATAAGAGAAACACATGAGGAGTTATGAGCCATAACACCACCACGCCGCTACCCCAATGCGGCTTTGTGGTTTAGAGCGGTTGCAATAGCAACTTGGATAACTGAGAATATTTATACCTATTAAAACTATACCGTTTTCTTAATTTAAATTTTAAACTAAAATTTGATACAATTTGCATTGCTTTGCTGCCGATTCACTCGTAACCACTGTGTCTATGCAACGCTGGTTAAGTACTCCGTGATGCAACGTTATGTCTAAGTCTAAGCTTCCTTGATTTTGTAATAATTTACCTACATATTCATCAATAGTATAATTTTTGAGGGATTTTTGAGGTATATGGCATTATAGGATATTATATATAAAACAATACAATTATTATTGTAATGACGTGCTCAGACAAGTGTTTAAAATTAATGAAAGATGTTTAGCTTTATTAGGTCTTTGTATATTAATTGTTGACCTTTGTGTATTGTAATACCTATATTGTGATGGTGCATTGTCGGGCAGCCTTTAAAATACAGTAAATATTCTTATCATTAGGTACTTATTGGTACTTTAATATACCTTTTTTTATACTCTGTGCGACACTGCGCTGCTAAATATTATTACTGTGTAATTAAACATTGTAACTTAATGATTGAAAAGAGTGACTACACGAGTTTGTTGCCGGAATCTTCTCGGTAGTTCAACTTTTGGAACCGGTGTAAATTCAGACAGACTGACAGACAGACTGACTGACGGACAGACAGACAGACTGACTGACGGACAGACGGACCGACAGACAGACCGATTGTAGTGTAGTAACCTTAATATTATGATAGTGTATGCTAAACAATATATAATAACATGATTATTCTTAATAAATCAGTATTCATCTTGTATTCGGTTGTTTCACTCGCCTCCTATGACGCCCGACAGTACATGGCGACCCTGCCTGTAAAGTGACCCGTCCTCCGTATATGGAAGCGTCTTCATAAACATTATCGTTTGTAGCGCAAATTCAATTTATCATAATGAAGGAGTGCAATTTAAATCACCGTGAGCTATCGACGTCGTGTCAAAAAATACAATTTTGTCAATATAACTTAAACGAGAATGGGTTCACCAAGCAGTAAAATCCAAGAAAAAACTTACAACACTAATTTGGCTGTGGGGGTGGATCAGTCTGCCCATATGAAAATAATCAGCGAGCATGCAACCGCGACAAATTGCATACTTATTGCAATTGTCACTCTTCTGGCCATCGGGGCGCTGCTTATCCTGTATAAGATGTACAGGAAATGTCATCGCAAGCTACTACAGCGCGAAGTTAATGAATTCACACTGAAAAGATATGCTAGTTTGCTTCGTCGCCAGCCCGCAACCCTGAGCGCAAAGGTGGAAGAAATCGTGTAACCAAAATAAAAATAAAAGTTAGTGTTCCCCCGAAAATAAAATGTAGAAGTAATAAGAACATGAAAATAATCAAAAAGTGAAGTGAAAAAAAAGTGTTTTAAGTGTCTCAATAAAAAGCGCAATGCTTAGTGAAATAAGTCTATAACCGAATAATTGTAAGTACCTATGTATCCATAGAGTGTAAGATGATAACATGCATGGTTAGTGCTTAAGAATGTATTTTATGTTATGGCCGAGGTTTTAGAAAATTTAGTAATAGATTTAAAAGAAATACGTACATATTTAATAAAAATCGGTGAGAAAAGAAGGAAAGGGAATATTTCTGTGTCAAAGTTAAGCGAAGCGAATAGGTTATATAGTCAATACGTTACCTTAATTGATCACTTAAAAGGTGAAATTGAGGGCAAAAAATTTTTCGAGCACTTCTGTAGAATTAATAAATAAAATTTGTGCAGAATTTTTAAACATTTATAATGAAATAGTACAATTGTGCTCGGTAGGAAAGTGTACGGAATACGTTAGAATCATGGAGAAAGATACTTTATTTGATTTAAAAATAGCTTTGAATCTGTTGC
Source organism: Nymphula nitidulata (assembly GCA_947347705.1). Lineage (NCBI taxonomy): Eukaryota > Metazoa > Arthropoda > Insecta > Lepidoptera > Crambidae > Nymphula > Nymphula nitidulata. The sequence goes on from OX374646.1 coordinate 3,695,664, forward strand.
CCGTCATGAATGATGACGACGGCGTAACGAAACAGTTAATTGAGAATATTGAATATTATGAATCTACATTATGTAAATCAGATTGTAAGAAAAATTTAATTACATTTATTTTAAAAAGTAGGCTCTCAGAAACCGCGAAATTAAAATTAAATAGTTCCTATAACAGCGTCGGGGATTTGATAAAGGACATGCGTAAACTACTGCTTCCTCAGAAGTCTTTTACTGCGATCCAGACTAGGTTGCAACGAGCGGCGCAAATTAACAAGTCAATTGCTGACTTTGGAAAGGACATAAGTGAGTTGTTTGTAGATCTAACAATTTCACAAGCTGACGGCAATTCAAATGCCTATAGTATCTTAAAACCTATAAATGAAAAATACGCTATAAAGCGTTTTGCTGACGGCTTGCGAAATTCTAAGTTAAGCACTATTATAGCGGCGCGTAATTACACGTGCCTAAAGGACGCAATACAAGCGGCGCAAGACGAGGAGGTAGCCACAGCGACACACCCCTTGGAAGTTGTTGGTACGTACAGAACTCAAACTTTTCGTAGAAATAATAGGTACGGTTATTATAGGCCTGAGAGAATGCAGACAGGCCGTAGCAGTTGGCAGCGAGGATTTTATGCACGAAATAGTTATACGTCCCGAAATATGCCTAATAACTATAACAGGCGTAATAACAATCGGGAATTTTATCAAGGGAATAATTTGCGTGTTAGTAACAGGGGTAGGCTACGTAGAGGTAGAAGCCGAGGATTTCCATCGAATTATGTCAACACCTTAGCAACAGACCAAACTACAGTTGAGTCAGAGGACCACACAGTCGGAGAGAATCTTAGTCAGTTTTTTCGAGCCTAACTATATTTGTGCATGTAACTCTCTAAACAAAGTGTCACTTAAGGTAGGCAACGACAAATATGGATGGCTAGTTGATACAGGGGCATCTATATCTGTCATCAAATACGATCTGCTAGCGTATTTACAAATTCCATTCCATAAAAAGAGAGTTATTATAAAAGGAATAGGTGGAAATGTTACTACAGAGGGCTACTGTTCGATTAAGTTATGTTATAAAAACAATTTTTTCATGCATAGATTCTACATTTTAAAACAAATACCTTCAAAGTCAGACGGTATTTTAGGGCAGGACTTTCTAAAGGCATTTAATGCCATTTTAAATTTCGAATATAACACATTATTATTAACTACGGAATGTGGTAAAAAGATAACTATACCATTAGATATACAAGCAGAAAAATATAATTATTTGACAATACCGGCTAGGAGTGAATCAATCCATTTCGTTAATACTTATGCTAAGGAAGAATTTGTTACTGAATGTCAGGAATTATGCGAGGGAGTATTTGTAGCCAGTACTATAGTAAAACCGGTAAACGGGAAAATACCAGTGAAAATTTTAAACACCAGAGACATTGAAGTAAAGTTACATAATTTTACGCTAACTAAGTCAAACATGAAGGATTACTATATTTGTCAGTTTAGTAAACCCACTATGAACGCGGATAGGGTAAAATTGCTGTTTTCGTTACTAAAATTAAATAAATTAAGTGATGAGGAACGAATATCAGTGGAAAATATTTGTGCGAAATTTCCGGACGTTTTCCATTTACCCGGGGACAAGTTAAATGTTACTTCTTTATATGAACATACAATTGAGTTACAACCTCATAGTATTCCTATTTATTCAAAGCCCTATCGTTTACCGCAAGCGCAAAAATTACAGCTAGAAAAACAAATACAGGAAATGCTAGCGGACGGCATAATAGAGGAAAGCACGAGTGCATGGTCGAGCCCCCTGTTATTAGTCCCAAAAAAGACAGACTCTACCTCTAGTAAAAAATGGCGAGTCGTGATAGATTATCGAAAATTAAACAATACAGTAAAAGATGATAAATTCCCGCTACCAAATATTACAGAAATACTTGATTCATTATCAGGCTCCGTTTATTTTACACATTTAGATCTTTATCAAGGCTTTTTTCAAATTGGATTACATTCTGACAGCAGACCTTATACAGCCTTTACTACAAATAAAAACCAATATCAAATGACTAGATTACCTATGGGTCTAAAAACTAGCCCAAATGCGTTTTCTAGGATGATGACTATTGCGATGTCGGGCTTGAATTACGAGAAGTGCTTGGTATATCAAGACGACCTGGCCGTTTTCGGGAGATCCTTACACTCCCATAATCATAATTTGATTGACATATTTAGCAGGCTACGTAAAGTAAACTTAAAATTAAATCCCTCAAAATGCGTTTTCCTACAAAAGGAAATGTTATATTTAGGGCATGTGGTGTCGGAAAAAGGTGTTTTGCCCGATACGTCAAAATTTAAAGCTATAGAAAATTACCCGACTCCACAAAACGCGCTAGAAGTTAAACGCTTCGTAGCTTTTATGAACTACTATCGCAGATTCATTAAAAATTTTGCTGATATCGCATTTCCATTAAATAAGTTATGCTGTAAAAATGTTTCTTTTATGTGGACAGAAGAATGTCAAAATAGTTTTCAGTTACTTAAAAACAAATTAATAAACCCGCCAATTTTGCAATACCCTAATTTCGCGCTAGACAGACTGACATAACATTCTTAGCTTACGTAGATCCAGATAAGACAGAGAGACAAACATTATGAAATTGTTAGTTATTTAATATTATTTTTATGTGATAGACTTAAGGGTTTTTTGTTGACGATTCGAAAATGCTTCTTGGGGGCCTAATTGAATAAAGATATTTTCATTTTCATTTTTTCATTTATGAAACTAGCAGCTAGATGAGGTCTTAGTGGATAGTAGAGAATACCTCTAGCAATAAGACCGCCTTTTTGTCATATTATGGTTGTCTAATTTCTAAACATATATCTAATAACTTATTTTTTGTTACAGGTATGTTGGTTTGGAATAAATCATAAATTAATGTCGTAAGTATATTAAGAGGTTTTTATTTTAGGTAAAGAGTCGACCTTCTCGGGTATTATAGGCTTATTATACGCCCCACTGATGGACAAGCCTTTCCAACATGGGCTAAACTTACGGGGACTTGGTTATTGCAACCGTTTTTTCCCGTTGGCCTAATAAAAGTAATAAATTAAAGCCTTAGTAATGAAAATAAATCATTTGATTGTTGTACGTAGCAGCGAGTGGAGTCGAGGTAGAGGGGATATCAATTTCGATTGACAGTTTTAAAAGAAATTTAGAAAACCAGTCATTTTGGTAAATGGTGATTTTAGGATTAGTTCTATTACTATTATACCGGAGCGTTTGCGTGTGTGTCACGCTTGTTTCAACATTTCAAAATCTCTCACATGTTAGTCCTGTGCTTACCGTATTAATTAACAAAGCATTAAGCTGTAACGGTTACCTACTTTGATCTTTTAACTGTCAAGATGAACCAGGTTCAAAGGGGTGTTGTCTGCTTAAATTAATGTAATAGTCATATTAACGAGAAAATCTATCCACATGATGTGGCTGTAATGTCTACAGGCTGTGGCTGTATATTTCAAATATCCATAAATAAAATAGTATACAGGGTGTAACATGAACGCTCTCGATAACGAAGGCAGATGGCAGTGCTGGTCATTCCAAACACGACTTGTTATAATTAAAAGGAGATGGTAAAGATTTGGGCCAGCTCCATTTCAGATTGTAGACAATAATGTACACGGTTCCCATTAAATAACACAAAACTCTTTCATTTTATCGCAAAAAATTACATAAAAAATGGCAACATAGAAGCCATAAAAGTGCCCAAAAGTGTATAATGCATAGCCACAACAACGCTGTTAAAAAGTTGACTTTAATGACAGATTGACATTTATTAAAATTGACATTCCGTATTTTCAATCGTGATTGTTTTGGATGCGCTTGAAGTGTTTCATGTTGTTTTTCAAAATTGTTTGACCCTGTCTATGAAGAAATAAAACCACAGTATTAAATGTAAACTCGTAAAAAAACGAAATTGTATTATGACATAGACATTTTGTTTCCTTCAAAGTGGCGTCCTCTGTGATGTTTTTCAGCAAATTAAAATAATTTCTTGCTTCTTCTATCAATCAAGATTTATGGAAATGTTAAGGAAAGATGGGTTCTTACAAAAATAACTTTACGAAAAACTGGTGCTCATCAACTGGCCCGAATCCCATGGAAACTTTAACTATCTCCTTTGAAACCACAAAAAAAGCATCAGTTTCAATACTAAATTGTACCTATACTTACACGATCCGTTTGTATGGAAGAGCTGTTTTTTTTTCACGATTTTTTTTTTGTTTAAACAAGACATGTCTTAGATTACCAGCACAGTCACCTGCTTCCGTTTTCGAGGGCACTTCACTATCACAGGAGTTTAAGAAGCCTTTCATTACGTTGTGGCACAATATCCAAAATTAAACCTCTTCACCTGAATTAACTCGAGTTTCATGATGCGATTCCTGTTTTTCGGTATCCATGATCGCCGTAAATAGAAACAATAATGTAAACATATGGTATGTTTACATTATTGTTTCTATTTACGGCGATCTTTATGTTATGTTGCATTTTTATAAACCACTTTACTGGATCTAACTCGCGTTTATTGAGTTAAACGTGAGTTAACTCCGGATCTAACTCGCGTTTAATGAGTTAAACGCTAGTTAAATCTGGCAAAGTAATTTTATATCAAATTGTACTTTACATGAATTACCTTATACATTTGCATTAAAATAATTGAACAAGCTATTTACAAACTCAATTACAAATAATTAAGTTAAACAACTTTTATGGAATAGAAATTATTATTACTGAGTTTAACGTATGAACAACGAAAATATATTATATGTTAAAGAATATTAGCTATTCTTGGCACACTACAGCATTCATTATCAACATATCAGCCGAGAAACGCCCACTGCTGGGTTTAGGCCTCCCCTAAGGATCTTTAAACTGATTGGTACTGCACTGCCCTCATCCGTCAGTCGACCGTCGTCACCTCATATACTTATACAAAACACTTGTGAGTACTAACGGGAGTCCAAATAACCTCTCCCTCCTCGCGGCAAGGTACCCATACAGGGTTTTACTGACAAACAAACAAAAAAGGTGGTCCTGCTCTTCCTTAACATTAGTTTTTGATTTACATAGAACTCAAATTACATAAATTTAGAAAAATCTGATTTAATGAATTTTAATGATTTTATGAAATTACAACCTATATTTGAGTTCATATGCCAAAATTTTAAATATTCTGTATGTGTGTGTGTGTGTGTGTTTGTTTGCGTATGTTTGCGCACGCGCACGTGGATCATCAATCACCAACTCAACGCTGTCTGACACATTAAAATAGCACAATGATTGTATTGAAATTATTAGTCAACATCCTGCCGTAGATTTAACCAGTCACGTTACTAAGAAAGTAATCTAATATTTGTATTAACTGCGTTATCACAAATGACTTCACACATCAGACACCAACGTGTGCCCATAATGCCGGCTGTATCTACATCGGGCCAACGTGTAAAGGGCTATTTTGGCGTATACACGTCGGCCCAATGCGTCAGCGGCTAAACTTGCGATCTTTAGGATACCTTGGGCCAACGTGCTGCCCCAACACCAAGTTCCAATGCGAACAGTTGGCTTAACATCAGCGCTCAACGCCAGCGCATTAATAGTGTAATCGTCTGGACTGTTTACCATCACCAGCGTATCTTTGTCCCTCTGCTGGGCACCCTTACACATCAGATACCAACTTGTGGCCATAATGCCGGCTGTCTACACTGGGCCAAAAGGGCTATTTTGGCGTACACACGTTGGCCCAATGCGTCAGCGGCTAAACTAGCGATCTAAGGAGACCTTGGGCCAACGTGCTGCCCTAACACCAATGTCCAATGGGAACAGCTGGCTTAATATCAGCGCTGAACGCCAGCGCCCTAATAGTGTAATCGTCTGGACTGTTTACCATCACCAGCGTATCTTTGTCCCTCTGCTGGGCACCCTTACACATCAGATACCAACTTGTGGCCATAATGCCGGCTGTCTACACTGGGCCAAAAGGGCTATTTTGGCGTACACACGTTGGCCCAATGCGTCAGCGGCTAAACTAGCGATCTAAGGAGACCTTGGGCCAACGTGCTGCCCTAACACCAATGTCCAATGGGAACAGCTGGCTTAATATCAGCGCTGAACGCCAGCGCCCTAATAGTGTAAACGTCTGGACTTTTCACCATGACCAGTCTATGTTTGTCCCTCTGCTGGGCACCCTTACACATCAGACACCAACTTGTGACCATAATGCCGGCTGTGTACATTGGGCCAACGCGTAAAGGGCTATTTTGGCGTATAGACGTCGGCCCAATACGTCAGCGGCTAAACTAGTGATCTGAGGATACCTTGGGCCAACGTGCTGCCCCAACACCTTGCTCAATGGGAACAGCTGGCTTACTATCAGTGCTGAACGCCAGCGCACTAATAGTGTAAACGTCTGGACTGTTCACCATCACCAGCCTATGTTTGCCCCTCTGCTGAGCACCCTTCCTACATGGGAAAAAAAAATTAAACAAAAATTAAATCCGACTGCAAAAAACTGAAAAGGATAAAATAATTAAATTTTAGTAGGTACTCATCCCCTAGGAACATATTTTTGGAGTTGGTGCTAAGTTGTTTCCAGAAACCATGGATAGTGAAGCACCGATATTTTATCCTTTTCAATTATTTGGAGTCGGATTTTTTTTTTCTAAATAAAACATGTGCATTGCTCAGTGACTAAGGCGCCGCGCAATCGCTAACGTAAACTCCCAGTGTAGTGGCTGGTGCCTCGTACAGTCAGCACCGAAGGGATATAAACGACTTTGAGCTCTATTGCATTGCCTAAGAGACACAATGTAAATATCATTTTGCTGCGCACTGTGTGTTACTTTTGTGTCATAATCATAACGAGACCGTTTGTAGGGAGTACCTACCTATCTACCCAGAACACCCTACATGCTGTGGTACCTTTCGCAATCTGACTTATAGTTTTTGAGATATGCGTGAACAAACATATAAATATACCAACTTACATACATACACTCATGTAATTTGGCACCCATATTCAGAAGCTGATGTAGACTAACATAACTGTGCAATTCTGACAATATTACATACATATTATATACGGGTCGAATTGATGACCTCCTTCTTTTTAAGTCGGCTAAAAATCTGTCGATTGCGATGGGAGAAGTTAAACTGTATTATTCCATTGTAAAGAGTGCTTTTTAAAGTCCATAGTTGCGAAAAGAGAAAAAATAATGACTTTGCAAAATATGTATTGGAACATTTTACAAACAACCATTATTGACGTGTCAAAGCAAACCTTGCTGAGCTTCTTCCCCGTTCTTCTCCTTCTTCTCCCGGAAGATAACGAGTGGACGCTCTTACTACCTGCGTAATAAAAGCGGCTTTCGCAATGCAACTGTCACAGTCGTCTGTACGTAGCAAAATTGAATAAATTACATTATTTTACATTGAAGCAAATTAATTATAGTGTGTTAATTATTTAAAATAATCCAGTATAAATTAGGGAGCACATTTGGCAAATTCGTAATCAAATTTGATACAGAAAAAGAAACAGCCTCTAACTTGAACATGGTTACTACGTAGCCCTTAGATAGAGACACTATACAAAGAGTTAGCGGAAGCGATATGTAGTCCAATGAACACCAGAATTATACGAGCTTTCAGAGTCATAATAACCAGCCCATTTACGGCTTTCCTACATGGGAGGAACATGACCAGTTTGGGTTATAACACCACCTGAGCTGGTGGGTAACGGCAACGGGGGCAACTTTTTTTTTTTCTCACCACACGTGCACGACAAATCACGAAAGAGTGAGAGATTAAAAATTATGATGGATCTATCTGGGATCCACCATGGCGGAAGTTGCATTGTTTTCGATTCCTTACAGTTTCGAATCTATTCTACTTCAACATCTGAACGAGTAATTTTTTAAAATACCTACCTTCGCTATTTTTCTTTTTTATATCCAAAAAGAATATATATTTTTTAAATGTTACTATCATTGTTAAAAGCGTCTATAAATTATGGTGATCATCGGGCAGGTCGTATATTTATTTGCTACTTTAATCACATCATTTGAACCATATGACCTAGTTACCTTTCTAACTTGCGTTACGGAAATTCCCTGAAAATAAAGTTTTTACTCGCAAAATTTTATACAAATTTAATTACAATTACGCTCTCCGTTGCCACCGCAAAACCTGTGAAAGGTACTGCGGATAAAGGGATATAATGTTAAATTCAAGTCTTTGAAATGTTGAGGCTGTACGCGACGTGGTATTGTTTTGAGCGCCTTTTATCGTCTGTTCAGAATATTCTGAAGAGTTTTACGGTCTCGTTCCAGTTTCCCCCTTCCTTCACAGGAGCACGCGTGCTGCCCCCTTATTCTCAACTGTCGGAAAACATTCGAATTTCGGAAACTCTATACAGTCACTTTTTATAGTGGCGCGTCAAAACGAGACGGGATGTGACTTTTCGAATCAAATCCGTGATCCGACAGTTGAGAATAAGGGGGCTCGTCTCGGAGTCGTCTATGTACTGTCTCTACCTGAAAAGATAATTGACTGCCACTTGGCATACAAAGTTGACTTGTTTCTTTATCGTAGTTCTATAACATGGATCTCGTTAGCGCGTATTTTTCCAACACCATATTCCCAGGTGGGCGTCGTTTAGTCGCAGAATGTCCAAGTCGCAAAAGATCAAAGTCTCAAAGTCAATATACACATTGCCCCATGGTGGGCGCCATTATACTACATGTCCATGTGGCGGGCGCCGATGTGACTTTGGTTCAGTATCAAGTATGTATATCAAGTGCACCTAATACTAGAGCCATAGGGCCTCGAATTTACAAAGCCCGACAGGAATAGCACCTCCACCTTCAGAAGATTGCACCTAAAATTAGATAAGACTGCGTTTTAGTTGTGTTCCTCGTTTAGCGCAAATTTGGGTGCTGGTCACTCGTCACCTACCGTCAAAATGACGCTTTCTCTTGGTTTTTACATCGTAAGCAATGTGTCCTCAAAGTACTACGACTGTCTATAGCTTGCCACCCGTATAGGAAAACAAGTCAATTCAAGAAAATCGCTGACACTTTTATAATATGATTAAAGTGCTTTAAGACATGTTTCCGCGGGACTCCGCGGTAAACTCTACTGAGTTTAGGAGAATTTTATTCACCGCCGGAATGGGGTAACTCATCCACAGAAGATACTACTTCATACTCTACTTTATAGTGTTGTTTTCTGCGGTAAAGTCGTCAGAGCTTAACAGGCTTATGCCCAGCAATGGGGCATGTGTATGAATAGTTGATGATGATGAAGTCAGCTTCAAGTCTCAAAATTTAAACAGTATTCTGTTACTGTCTCCAGCTCCATCTTAACATCACGTACAAAGTAATTTAGAAACTAGTTTCTTTGTAGTACTTCCAAAACTTGGATTTCTTTGCCAGTACATGTGTTCCCTTCCCTCCGTCCTCTAACACGGGTTCCTATACTTCCAAAAAGGTGTGCAAGGCACCTTATAGTCCGGCAAGGTGGAGTCGGCTAAAACCGTTTGCTTAAACTGAACTAGAAGTCCGAGCATAGGGACTCTTCTTAATGCGTTCATCATCACCAGCCTTTATGAGTCCCACTGCTGGGCACAGGCCTTCCTACATGGGAAAAACAGATGAGGAGTTTGGGCCATAACACCACCACGCTGGCCCAATGCGGGTTGGTGGGTTAAAGCGGTTGCAGGAACAACCGGGACCAACGGCTTAACGTGCCTGCCGAAGCACGGAGGAGCTCTAGATAACAAACTTTTGATTGACCCATCCCACGATCGACCATGGCAAAAGTTGCTTTGTTTTTCGTAAGGAAACCAGAGCGCTCAAACCATAACGTCACCGAGCTCCTCTTACGTCACCGAGCTCCCATGAGTTACGTCAGGTCATTAAAGTCATTTTCATTGCTTTGTAAATAAAGCTTATCATACGCTCAAGCGATCCGCTGGCTCTGTGGCTTCCATGGCAATGTGACCCCACCCGAACATCAGACAGTCTCCTCAAATACTTGCTTAGAAGAGAATTGTATTTTTTCATGAAATTTGCGTTTTGAATATTAAATGTCTGCGTTGCCCGAGGCGTTTTTGTTTTAAGACTTGTCTCGCTTGTTTTAGTTCTAAAAGAAAAGGATAGTTAATTTACTTTAAAATACGTGTAAAGGGGACATTTTTCTCGCTCGCTAGGTTTTTTGCCCTAAGGCTGTGGTCCAAGTTGGTTCTGTTCTATTACTATCTAAAGAAATTTCTCAAGAGTGATATGTGTTTCTTTGACCTTATATATTACCTATATCTACGTTTATCAGCGTGGGATTTGTTGTATATAAATTGAACTGTGGATCAGACTTATTCTTACCTTTCATCTCGTATATTTTATTTTGAAAGCGCCCAACCGGACAAGAACCTCCGCCACATATTAAAGAACTTGAAAGCACAGTTATGATTTTTGATGATGATGATTTGATGACCTCTTGATTTTTTACGGGGTGGGTAATGCGTGAGTTCATCACTTACATATTGTCCATGGACTCTGGTTGGTAAACTCTTGTCATCAGGTGGGCTATGCATGTTTTATTTACCACTACCAGCAAATCTTTGAGTTCAGAGAGTGACATTGACAGGTAGATTAGGTAGTACGTGTAAGAAAGACAAAAAAGTAAAAGATTTAAATACATACATATGTACTACATATAAATACAGTTCATACTTACATATAAATAAACTTAGGCTGATAAGCCATCTTCTGAATACGTCCAGAGATAAGCCTTCACGCAGAGCATGAGGAAGAGAATTCAAAAGACGAACAGCATGAACAGTGAAGGAGCCACTATATAGCAAAATGAACCGGAACCTTGAGGAGGAGGGATCTAGATGAACGGCAGGGCTCATCACGAGGATGGAGATACTCAAGGTGTTCATACAGGTAACTTGGTGATGTAGGATTTTGAAGGATTGAGTAAAGAATGCAAAGGATATGCAAATCACGACGACGTCGAATCGGCAACCACTTCAATCTAGACCGGTATTCAGAGACATGGTCATATTTTCTCAGACCAAAAATAAAACGTATGCCAATATTCTGAAGTCGCTCTAGTATATTTAGTAGTTCCGCTGTTGCGTCTAGGTAGCTTACATCAGTGTAATCCAACAGTAGAAGAAGGGTAAATTGAGGGAGAATTAGTATGGAAAGGAAAGGATTTTGGAGACGTTTTAGAGACTTGAAAGAATGAAACTTTTTTACTTACCTCTGTTACATGAACAGACAAGGACAAGTTACTTTCCATATACAAACAAGCCCCGGTAATGTGACACTGTTCGTCATAGGATTCGCAGAGTAAACAAAAACAATGGCAGGCACTAATTGTCTATCAAGAAGGCTACGCATGTGGCTGCCACCAACAATAATTGCTTGTAAATTAGGCGGATTAACAAAAAGTCTACACTTTGAGGCCGAATCCCTAATTTAAGCAAGATCACTGTTGATAGCAGCCACAACCTCAAACTGTCAGCAAAATAAAATGCCTACTTATACAACTGCAAATCGACAGCGTAGATATGAAAATGAAATGTCAGAGTATGAGTGATAGAGTTTATGGAAATAGAGGAAGAAGAGGAGATAGGACACCACCCTGAGGGACGCCCGCAGCCAAAACAGACCTGCTCGAAGGAAGACGTGTCCTCGGGCGGTTTTCCACCCCTGTTGCATAAAATAAATTGTATATTGTCGATAAACGTGCAGACATCACTAGCGTAACATCACGTGCCGTTTGTAATGAAATAAGTTGCGGCACTGTCTATATCACACTGCGATCTAGGGGATCTACTGCATAAGTTGTGTTGTACACGGCAGCGGTGAATTTGGGCCGGGGTTCGATTTCTAGTCCGCTACTACAGATACTACTTAGTTTCTTTATTGACCTCGCAGTTGGCGTATGGGGTTCAAGTTACTAGTTTACCACTGTCTAGTGATGCCCCTGGTGTTGGTAACCGCTTTCCATCAGGTGGGCCGTATGCTTGATTGCCAACTTAGTAGTATAAAAAAAATCTCGTTTTGCAAACTTTAATCTAATGTATCATGTAGTTAGTCATCGCATACTCAAATAAAAAAACCAGGACGCAGCTGTTTATGTTATCTATCATAATCATAATATTTATTTAGGTGAGTGCTTCGATAAAGAAAATATACTATAGAACACATTGTCTGAGACTAGAGGAACCTAGGAACTTCCTGTATTAGGTTCTAGAATGTTCTCTGTATCAACTGTGCAACTATGAACTAATTAGTGAGTCTACTTGACATCATCAAAGAAAAATTAGATATCGATAAAAATGTCGAAAGCTCGGTGTTCTGAACAAGGTGCGTCGATATTTCACGCCTAACCAATTGTGCCTGGTTTACGAAACTCAGGTCCGGTCTTGCGTGGAATAATTGCTTGCACTTGTGGGATGGCTCCGCCAAATACCTCCTCGATGTCCTGGACAGATTGCAGTGTCGTGCGATGTAGAAGTCACGGACTACCTTGAGCCTCTGCAATTACGTTGAGATATTGCGTCGGTTAGCGCCGTCTGTCGGCTATATCACGAAGAGTGCTCTGAAGAGCTTTTTGCCCTTATCCCACCTTCCCCCTTCTTCTCTCCTTTGCCAGCACATGTGTTCCCTCTTTTTTTTAAAATGGGTTCCTTCAATAGAGGCGTGAAAAGGTACCTTATGGGTCAGCAAGGTGTAGGCGGCTAAAACAGTGTGTTTCAAGATGCACTTGCTGTCTTCGCATATGGACTCTTCTTACCGCTTCACATTTATTGTGGGGTCATTTGCTGTGCTTTGTATTAAAAAAAAATTTTTTTTGACGACGTCACCTCACTAGAGAAGTCGCGTATTTACAATAACGTATACTGATTATACTGCATCAATGAATGATATGTACTATCGCATTAGTTATTAGCAGAGGTCGGAATCAGGTAGAATTATTTATGTACTTGCATCAAAATGTTGATATTAATATGGGTCTTCCCGGTATTTCTAATGGACCTCTGATGTCGTTAATATAAATTTGGCAACGTCGCGCGTGCAGTTGTTTAAATTGTGTAAAAGTAAATAACTTTTTTATTTAATGAATCACAAAATTTTTCTGCTCTTTCAATGAATTAATCTCGGGATTTGAGGCTTATCCACTTTATTCTTTCGCTGTATGAAATCGGTGTAAGTACATAAATAACTCTACCTAATTCCCACCTCTCTGGTATTAGTGAGATAGGTAAAAAGACGATATCGATAACACGTTTTGTCGACTACTTCACCTCACTAGAGAGGTCACGTAGTTACATCGACGTATGCCGAAATGAATACAATTTATGTCCCCAACATTTGTGCTTACGAGACCTCTGTTATTGCGTTCCAACTTTATTTCGTTTGCCTTAAGGATCAGTTTGCTTAATCGTTTCTTTGTCTATATTATTTTGTACACTAATACTGTTTTGGAACGTTCTCGCGATTGGCTTTGTTATGCTAAAGTGTACTGAAAAATCATATTAGAAATAGTGAGAAACAAGCATACGACCGGTGTCTTTATTTATTTGAACTTCAACATAATAAAAATCAAAGACATACAATTTGGACATAATTGTGTTTGTAGCTTAATGTCATTACAGTTACCTATAGGTGAACACCATATGGAACTAGGACCAAAAAAAATTTAATTTGTGATAATGTTACTTAAAAAAAAATGTTAAAATAACTTTGAAAACAGATAAAAACCGACTTCAAAACAGTAAAAATCGAGAGCAAAAATACCTTTTTTAAAAAAACTTTTATTTAAATGCTATATAAAGAAGCAAATAAAATTTTCCTTTAAAATTTTAACTATAAACTAATAACCTCATTATACACAATTTATATGATATTTAAAGCTTGTCGCTCAATTAAATAGGTACTAGTTTATTTACACAAGTAAATCGCGCGACAAGCTTTTATGATCAATAAATTGTGTATAATCAGGTTATTAGTTTATAGTTAAAATTTTAAAGGAAAATTTTATTTTCTTCTTTTTAGAACATTTAAATAAAAGCTTGTTTTAAAAAAGGTTTTTTTGCTCTTAATTAATTTTTTACTCTTTAGTTATCGCTGGCTAGGTTTCTGAGTCTCGGCAAGCCCTTTCGTTTGATACCCATATTGCAGAAGTGCTTACAAAATAACTGTTCCGCCATCTTGGATGTTCAGCCATATTGCATTTAGAAAAATGTCATATTATTTCTCGAGTTACTCTCAACAAGCACTTTCATTTAATTAATACTCATATTGTAGAAATGCATCAAAAATTACTCTTCCGCCATCTTGCATGGCCCGCCATATTGGATTTAGAATGACGTCACATAGCTTATAGTGTATTGTCATCCAAACCAAACGTGTATACAAAATTTCAGCTCAATCGGTTGAAGATATCTGCTTCAAAGTCGAGTCGCAAGATTCCACACGAACATTGAAGATATCTGCTTCAAAATCGAGTCGCAAGATTCCACCCGAACATAAGCAAGTTAAATAAAAGCTTTTTAAAAGGGTGAAGTAATTGTATTAAAAAATTGTAAAAAAAGTACCTAAGTTACTAACCTATAGTTACTCAGGTACTATTTTTCACAATTTTTAGTCTAAACTTTCTAAGGTAAAAGCTAGATCGGTGACCATCAGCATATACTTATTGTTTCCTACTATAGTATCGCTTCACTAAAAAGTCATAGGGTCCAAATTTTGAGGTGAGTTTCTCTACCATTTCTACCAAGAGTACGAAATCCAACATTTTCTTATTCTGTTAAGCTGGTGAAGGTTTAGGCTTTGTAATTTTACAGTTGGCAACGTCAGACTTAAAGGCATCTCCCTGACCCATACATAATATGATTAACCTGCCTTGCTAGACCCGAGGGACAAACGTAAGTTTGCAAAACTGTGGAAACATACGAGCGGAGAAAACGTGTGGGCGCGTGGCGTTCGACCACTATGAACTTAAAAATAACATTGGCCGAAATTTTATTGAAAATAAGCATGCCAATGTTTCTTTTCACGCGTGACTGCCTAGACTTCTGATCTACCGGGGATTACAGGTTCAAGGGCATGTCTCAAAATAAATAGTAAAACATTCAATAATTTTTAGGCTGAATTATTTTTATATTTCAACACCCGAGCGGGCCAGCAACGCAGATCACAAATTAATTGATCCTTCCAGCTGATTCACCAACAGAAATATTCGACATCGAGTTTGACGACTGTCAAGACGCCGAGACGTTATTGATTTTGACGTTTGAGCACAGCGCTGCGCGTAAGCGTATTCACTAAATTCTACGTCGATCTCCTGGCTGTGTATGTTCGTCGCTAGTTTAGAAATACGACATGAAGTAGGTACAATCGATATTTTTCATTTCATTTTTCTTGTATTTGAAATGTATCGCAATGACTCCATTCAATATTTAATTGACTTTTATATTGAGTCATATAAAAATAAACAACTTTTTTATTTTCGACTCACGCCGTGCTAACGGCTAACGGTTGTCAAACAAACGCCAAAATGTATCACAGCGCTGCCCACAGCCACTAACTCAGGCTGCTGGCTTTAGAGAATCGCATAGGAAACATACGAAACAACAAACGCCATGGTCCTGACCATGGCGTTTGTTGTTTCGTTTTAGTGGTCAAAACTAAGTCCTCAAATTACTACGCCGTCTACGTGTGAGACAAAGTCATGAAAAAAAAAACCATATTAAAGCGGCTCTAAAGCGAATTCTCAGCCGTATATTCCGCGGTAAGTTAACTGAAATCTCTGGTTATCAAATTATACACAGATAACATTTTGATGGTCTGTAAGTGATATGATATAGCTACGAGCTCCTGGCTTAGTCCCACGGGACGCCGTAATTGTTTCATAATTCTCCTGGAATATAAACCGGCTTGGGAAGTTGGCCGTGGGCGAATATTTTGGTCTTCTCCCGTTTGGGGGTTTTGGGAAGTAATGGAGGCACACGAGCGTAGAGGTCGCTTCCGTTTCCGTAACGTTGATACAAATGTGACGTAGAAGAGCATTTTTTGACGCATTTCCAAAACTTGGAATTCTTCGCCTTGAAGTGTTCTCCTTATAACCTGGGTTCCTTCAGAAGAGGCCTGAAAAGTACCATTAGGGCCGACAAGGTGGAGGTAGCTAGAACAGTTTGTTTCAAGCTGCACTACTTAGCTATCTTCGCATAAGTATGGATTTCTTTCACCGCTATTATAAATGAATGCAATTTCACCGCTATTATACAATAAAAGTTTTGAGTTTGAATGCATACAGAAAACACCTTTTACCGGTTGACTACACTAGTGTAGTATGCCGCCCATTGTATTATGGCATACTTCTTTTTGTGCGATAAATAAGCGCATTGTTGTTTAGCGACTAAATAAGCGCATTGTTTTTTCACTCTGAATGCTTAGTCCATAGTTGAAAAGTCCGGTGGTCGAAACACTCATAATCATAATATGCTAATCATTCTGTCGGTGAAACTTCCTATCGACAAACAGTCGTAAGGTGATCCAAAACGCTGCAGATTCGTAAAATTGTCCATATGGGTAACTTTGATTAGACACTTATAGAATCAAAGCTTTGTAAGGTTTTAAATTTTCGCCGACTGCGTCGACATGCTCCTATGAGACCCATAAATTATGTCAATATAGCGAAATTAAACTATACAGCGTTCTAATATTATTACTTTACTTCCTTCGTTCTTGCGCGTGATTCAACGCATCTATCTATATTTAGTACGTGTTATTATTTACAGACCACGTAATGAGTGTTATCCGCTTACTCGTTGATTCAGCTCCAGTTATTAACACTAGCGCTTAATTCATAAGCTGAAGCGATCTTCCGGGTATATATTTTAGACTTAAAGTAACAAAATATTTGTCTACGGAAATATGTATAATAAAGGAGTTTGCCGACAGTGCTTTGATATTGGATGAGTCAATCTAAATTTGACATCGCGTCGCTACGCGCCTGGCCACGGGAACGGGCGGCGGTGACGGTGGACGGCGGCGGCGCGGCTGGCGAGGTCGCCGGTCGTCGCTACGCGTGGCCTGCCCAGTGCATTTCCATACATTTGTTTTCATTCGCCGCGGCGAATTTCCCGTGTCCAGGCCGTAAATATGGCAACCGTTTTTGTAGCCTAAACTGACGGCCTAGCCACGAACTCGTATCTCCAATGTAGGAAGTCTTGTGGGCTTATTGGACGTAGGTACTTATTATAATATTGTGCTAGCTGTTGCTTGATGATGATGATGATTTACAGACATAGCGGACAAACAACCATTATTATGTCTACCAATGTTTGGATACTTAACATATTTTTTAAATTTGATGAGTAGTTTAGTTAATGACCTCTTATACAAACTTCACAGACGTTGGTTATATAACTATCATTAATAACATTTTTGTATGTTTCTATCTATGTAATATAGGAATAATAAAAAATAACCGAGCAATTCACCAGCCAACGCCAATTATTTTTATTTAGAACCCGCTATAATCTTTACAATCGCGCCATACAGAAATGCATTTTACGCAATTAAGAATTTCTTTTGTCAACAATTACTGCATGTAAGCATTTTATAAGTAGAGTGCAATGAACTTTAAGACACTAGGTCAAATCTTCAGATTCAGATCTGTTTTATTATATGCAAAACATTTTAAAAAATATCTTAATCGTTCTAGATATGTGTAATTTCATCTTAGGCCTCAGGATGACAACGCACCTGCACCAAGTGATTAATTCCTTGTTATTGTAGGTGTCTAAAGGCGGCGCTTACCACTAACCACCAGGTGTGCGGTCCGCTTGTTTATCATCTAGTTGTATAAAAAAAATGTGCTCGCTCTTGATCTCCATTTTGCAACAGAAAAGTAGTGATAAAATTTTGATACGCCGCTGAGCAACTGTATGTCGTGAATATATGATCTTTCAAACCAATAAAGCATGTAATATGTAAATTTGACGGTACCAGGCACGAGCGGCAACGTTGAACGAATTTGGGGACGCGAACGCCCGAGTTATGTAATACGAAAAGTTTTGAAGACTGACTTAGTTATTGTAATGCTATTTATTTGTTTAATCTTTATAGCATAATAGAGTACAGTAGGGGATCTTAATGCCTAAATTATTATCTTCTCGTAATCCTATAGGAAACGTATAAAACGTATGTGCATTTAGTTTAGGAAAGTTCCCTATACACGCGGCCCAATATCTATGAGTAGCCTGCGTTAGCGCATACCTTCCCAAGCAAGTGCACGGGGCCCACTATCTGTGATTAGCGCACACCTTCCCTAGCAAGTGCACGCGGCCCACTATCTGTAAGTATCTTTCCTACCAAGTAGACGCGGCCCACTATCTGTTAGTACTTAGTCTCCGTTAGCGCATACCTATAGCAAGTGCACGTGGTCCATTATCTGCGACTATACTACGTTAGCTCATACCTTTCTTAGCGAGTGCATGCGGTCCACTATCCAAGAGTAGTCTATGCTAGTGTATAGCTTCCCTAGCAAGTGCAAGTGGTCCAGTATCTGTGAGTAGACTCCGTTAGCGCATACCGTTCCAAACATACCAGTTTCTGCCGACAAACGGGTCTGTTGGCGTGTATGTACCGATTTTTGTAGGACAAATATTAAAATGAGTCCATACTCCTAGAATCGTGACCGATAATTTGCTAAAAAGAGACGGCAATGAAGGGGGAAGCTTATTGATGTGTAATTCTAAACTGCCCATTATAAACGCCACGCTCCAGCAAGGGGTGAAAGGCAATATTTTATTCATAACTTTATTTACAATAAACATTAATATAAATTATTGGACTTGTCGGTTTTTAATTTGTCAAGGGATGAGAATGTGTGAGGAGTTCAATGTGGCGCTTGCAGCGCTTTGTAATCGATAATGACAACAAAAGAATATTCGCCATATTGGATCTTGGGTCTATCTTACCAACCATGGCCGGTCCCAACCAATCTACATTTTTTTTATACAAAGCAAGGCAAATGACTCAACACCACCTGCCCCAGACTATTTGGGAAAGTTGCTGCGCCTGTAGGTAGGCATATTGATATTATTGAGGTAAATTAGGAAAGAACTCTAGGTATCTTCAAGGTAGGTCCAGGTAAGGTTTGTTCTGATGGTGCATAATCACTGTAGGGCACAATATCAAAGGTTCGAAGGGAGCCCTCGTAACACATGGGTAGTAGTCGCTGCTAAACACCGTGTCTGTCTGTCTTATGATATGACTTAATGACAAAGCTACTATTATTAGGAGGGGCCCGTTTCTTAACCATTACACTATTCTAGATGAAAATGATTTGCTTGTTCATTGATTTGATTGGCCCTCGCTACTATAATTTAAAAATATAATAATAAAATATAAAATTGAAAAATTTAAATAACCCCCGACCTCATTAATCATCTATCTTACACCATCTTATTGAGATATTCTTATTAGCCCAAACACGCTATATATGGTGTAAGTTTCTGAAGAATTAAACATCACACATACTTTTTGATGGTATAGGATCAGCATAAGGTTAGTATGTCATGGGGATGTCACCGAAGTGACAGTACACCAAATTGAAAATCAATCGGATCTGTGAAAGTTAGTAAAACCCTTTTATCATGTAGAAAATGAGCTGCTAGTCATCCAACGCCTGAACTGATCTTAGTAAATCATAGCTAAGAACCATCCTAGTCACGTCAGCTTTCAAACAGAAAAAAACTGTATCAAAATCGGTTCATTCGTTTAGGAGCTACGATGCCACAGACAGACATACAGATACACAGACAGACAGGGGTTAAAAATAAATAGAAAGAACAGAAATATGAAGAACACACCGTTCCAGTCTCCTGCACCTTGCCAGCTTAAAAGTTGACTTTTCACGCCTCTTGAAGGACCCCATGTTTATAGGAATGACGGAACATATTCATAGTGCGCCTTCTGTACCTACTCGCTACTAATTTTCTTAGGTGACAAAAGGTACCGCTGAGTTCCATTGTCAGTCTGTGATAGACATATTTTTTTATACAAGAAGAAAAAAAAAAGAAAAAAAAAATATTTAAATAGGCCACAAAGAAGCAGTTTTAAATCGTCAAAAAACACATTCTTATAACTATTACAATAAATATATTAACTAACAACGTCAAGTCTCTCCGTCTGTCATGTCTGAATTTACACCGGTTCCAAAAGTTGAACTACCGAGAAGATTCCGGCAACAAACTCGTGTCACTCTTTTCAAATATTAAATTACAATGTTTGTAGTTACAAAAATTTAACCTTGAGCAGTGCAATGCCGCCCAGCGGAAAAAAAATGAAAATTAGAAAAGAAGGTAAGTCAACGTACCAAGAAAGGTACCCAATGTCAAAAATAATATCGTTATTTTCAGGCTATCTGACAGTGCACAATCACAGTATAGGTTACAGAGGTTAATAGTCACAATACTCGTAAATAAACATATGGCAAGGATGGCAAACTAGCTTGCGGCCCGCCGGAAGGCGCGCGGTCTCACCTGCGTCTCACGTCTAGTCTCGCTACGCGTCGTCGTGACCGCGCAGTGGCTGCCGAGTCGTCGCCGTCGCCCGTTCCCGTGGACAGACCGTGACGCTGGTAATATACAGAATGGTGACGACAATAAATTAAAACATGGGCAATATTAGTTCAAAGAAATGTTTTGCAACTTTCAAATTTATGTAAAGAAATTACATTGCATTTCGTTAATTTAAACTTTAACCAACTGGCGGTTAAAGTTTGAAATTAATTTGCCTGTCGATATAGAGGTGTCAATAGTGTAGATAATATAAGATATTTGAGGTTAGAAAAAACAGTAAGTCATATGAATACGTTGATAAGAAAGTTAATATTGTTAATTGATTAACGGAATTGACAAATTTAAATATAAGCTTCGAATGTCGTTTCTTTTTTTTCAGGTAAGTGTAATCTCGATAAATATTGTTACAGTGGTTTATCAATATAACCTTTGTTAAAGCTAATAAATATTGTTTTTTTTTCAGAGCAACACAACATACTTTATTAGATTTTGTCAATCCTTTTTAAGTGCGAAAGAATATAACTTATATTTATTTGATAATTTCATGACATTTCTATAAAATAATCCAGCCAATTATTTAATTTATTGTAGTATTGTCGACACCCTGTAGAATCGCATCGGCCGCATTGGACCAGCGTGCTGGTATTGTGTGTGACCCAAACTCCTCTTAAGATTATCTCGAACAGCCCCCTTATTCTCAACTCTCGGATCACGGATTCGATTCGAAAAGTCACATGCTGTCTCGCTTTGATGGATAGCGATAAAAAGTGACAGGTATAGAGTTTCCGAAATTCGATAATTTTCCGACAGTTGAGAATAAGGAGGCAGGAATGCCTATGCCCCGCAGTAAGACATACGATAGTATGACGTTAGGTATGTTTTTGTGTCATGGGATGGGGGGATTGGATGAGATCGTCCCCGTGTTAGGTATAGTCTAAACTGGCATAGTATTTATGTAAGCTTAAAAATAAAAACGGTTCCATTTACCATCACTATCAATCGATAAATTCTCCGTTCAATTTAATAGTAGCGACATGACTATAGATCATAATCTATATAACGTTTGTCCGTCCGTCACACTCTACCAATTATTGGATGGCGACAATCAAATAACACATTCATATATCACATCGTGGCCTAACGGGTCGTGTTACACAATTTTTTCGGGTTTTAGTGATGCGTGGAGTCGATAGATTTATCGATAAATTACATTGTTTTTTTAATCAAACAAAGTGTCCTCTCCGATTAGTGCTATTTTTTATCAAAATAAAACAATTTGCTATTTGCATAAAACATTTGCTGTAAAATTAAATAAAGTATGGCCCGTTTGGCCATACAATACCGTGATACTTAGGCGATCTCTTTATGGTTAAAAACACCCCTTAAAATTTGGATGCTCAGAAACAATGCAAAAAATGATTGATATGAAAAATTGAATGTAATTTAGGAAACCTTAAATTAGAGCTTAATGTGAGAGTAAGAATATCTTTATTATGTTAATCAAAATATTGAACCGAGCCCTCAGTATGTTTAACTATATCGATGTCAAAGGTGAACATTATAGCCGTCTCACAGTGTTGACTAATTAGCCGCACCAATTAAGTGTTTCAGCTTAGAGCTTCAACGTACATAAATGCGTAATTGTCTCGCTAATAAACCAGTAGCTTGGAGAGATTAAATACCGACGCGCGACGGCTAAGACGCCATTTCTACTTTGAACAATAAACTTACAGGTATGGATTCTGTTGTACGTACGGTCGACAGCACATCAAGTTTAACGGTTTGACCTTGAGACTTTAGTAATAGGGTTGCCTTTCGTAGTGCAACTGTTAGACTTGATATGCTTTCGTCGGAAAATTATATTCTATTCTATATTAGTATGAATGTGATACTTACTCTTTCATCCCATCAGAAGGTGTAAAGGATTATTAATGAGAGTTGACGTCATTTGACATTTTCAGAATTGAAATTTTGAAGTACCTGTATTTGAGCCTTAATATTTTTTATTCACATTTAAAAACCACCTACAATTTAGACACAGTCATTTAATTTTCGTTTCCATAAACATAATACGTCTGTGCAAGCTCTCCTACATGGTATAAAACACATGGGGAGTAAGAGTAGTTCTGTAAAAATATAGGTAGTAAAAATTGCAATTCGTATGGAAAAATTGGACATGATCGATATAACATAAAGGGTTGAGAACCGATGTCATTCGACGCCGAATTTTGTAAAAAAATTGCTTCAATCTGATAAGCTACGTAGAACTCACAGCAGTCTATGACAATTGAAAAATCAATTCTCTGGAATTTGCTGCTTTACAGGTTAACAATCTACGTCAAAATCTCTAGTAGGTTACCTCTAGCTACTAGAGATTGTGACGTAGATTTTGGTAGTTTACCTCTATTCCCACTTAAAAGCTAGCTTTGATCTGTTTCATTTGTAAGAAGCTCTTTAACAGTATGACCAACCCCAACAGCCCCTCTTATGTCCCATTGCTAGGCCCGGCCCACCTAAAACGTAGCAGACGAAACTAGTACTACAACTAGTACTACAAGTAGTTATTATAACTTAGTAACTACTTGTAGTACTAGTTGCCACGCTAAGCTGATAAGAAGAATGATGCTGCATGGGAGCGCGGAAGTGGGTTTGACATTTTTTTTCCTACTTCCGTTAACTGAATTAGTAGAAGATACGTTTAGTGTCTCTTAAATATCCAGCGACGTTGTCTTGTACTTTAGGAGGACTACCTGGTTATTTCCATATCTGAAGAATGCAGCAACGAAATATAATGATGTCCAGTTATCGATGGAAATTTGAAGAAAATTCTTATGATCTTTAAAACATCGATAACCGTTACACACCACTAACGCTGTCCCATTATAATAGGCGTTTTGTTTACAATGCCTACTGAAGGGGAACACTTATTCATATAACCACATAACGACACATGTCCTCCTATATTTCCATTCAATTACGGACCCTATGTTAAGAGTGGTAAAGTTTACTGTCGCTTAAAATGCCGTCAGACATCAACAACATTTTGTTTTCGAGTCCATCTAAAAAGGTGCTGTCCAACGAAATTCGACTTTGAGCGCTTTCTTTTATAGAGTGGTTTAGATTGCAATGTTTTATGTTCAAGGGATAGGACATACTGTAGGGATCGATAATTCTGTTTCCATCGTCATCTTCATGTGCAAGCTTAATTTTTAACTGCGTAGTTTCCGTTCGGATATTGAAAAGTTGCCGCGCCATTTTTGACCGCCCTGTATAAATGGAGAATGTGACTTAAACGCCCGAATACTCAAATGCTTCAAAAAGGAGATGTTCGATATTGGTACTTGAAAGCCCCCCACGATAAATTATATACTATTTTAACTTTAACGAAAGCTTATACAAAGACAATCTTGAAAATACCCTTTTTTAATTTTACTATCCCGGCATTTTTAAGTAATTTTGAAAAGTGTAAGTATGCAAGAAATTTAACTTTTGTATCCAAGTTTCTCTGATAAAATATAGTAAAAAATAAATTAAAATCATTATTATTAGTAAAAACAAGAGCAGAACAACTTGCTGTATTATTTTGGCTTTTAAAAAACATAATTACAAAAACATAAACAGTCGTAGGCTGACCCAAATCAACTCCATGCCTAAGTACCTAGTTTTATAAAAATATTAGACAAGACAATTGACGACATTGACGTTTTATACTTTGTCGCAATGTGTCACTTCTTTTTTAAATCTAATTTTACATCTCTGGATAACAATTTTTTAATCAGAATGAAATGATATTATTTATTTATATGCAGGCATTTAAAATTAATATTCTCTTTCTTCTGATATAACTTTTGACTTAGGGGGTAGCTAAGTACCATCCCACATACATTTTCAGAACATTTCTTTTAAGGACCTCTTAAAATATTATAAATATTGTCACAGTAAAAAAAATATAATCGTCAAACTGAGCATCACGTAAAATTTTAGCAGCAATTAATTATATGATTCTGCTAGCTATACGTCTACCGTGTAGGTACTTATAATATAATAAATAATAATATATATTTCATACAACGACAATATTGTTAAGTTCGTCTGTTCTTGTTTACACGGCGGCTTCTTTAAATAGATCTTATCCAGGCACGTTAAGAGCGGTTTTTGCTCTTCAATTGTTACATCTAATGTGCTGTCCACTGCAAAATATATATTCATTAGTTGCAAGTGAAAATAATTAGCGGTGGTTTTAATTAACGATGTCGGGCTGTGGTTTAAAAAATAAAACATTTATATGGCTTTTGAAAAGGTTTTTGAGTTATGAAGTAGTACCTAATCGGTACTTTGAGTTTTTCGTACGTATGTGTGTCGTAGTCAAAGTCTAAGGATTCATAGTTTTACTTTCATCACCAGCCTAAATGTATGTTCCACTGCTGGGCAAAGGCCTTCTTACATGGGAGAAACACATGAGGAGTTTGGGCCATAGCACCGCCACGCTGCCCCATTGCGGGTTGGTGGGTTAAAACGGCTGCTGTAGCAACCAGTTGGAGGAGCTCTGTTTCGATTACGAAAACAAAGCAAATTTCGCAATGGTCGATCCCAAGATGGGTAAATTAAAATGGCTACTCCAAAGACGAAGTCATTTTTTGAAGTACCTACTTACATTCGATTTCTCCAACAAGGTGGACCGACGATCTGGTGATGGTCGCAGGTAGCCGTTGAATGCGTGCAGCGCAGTACTGACTGTCGTGGAAATCATTAGGGGAGGCTTTTGGTCCAGCAGTGGCCGTCTTTCGGCTGATATGATGATGATGGTGATACCTACATTCCTTTTTTATTGTTTTGAAGTCGATCGGGCACGCAATATCTTACTTTAACTGATGACTCCCAAATGTCTTGTGGAATGAACTCCTTTCGGAGATTTTCCCAAACGAGCACAGCATGCGGTTCTTCAATAAGGGCATAAGGCTTTTACATTACAACCTGCATTGAGCCAGCGTGGTGGTTTAGTAGCCCAAAATTATGCCCATGCAGGACGGGCTGTGCCCAATAGTGGGACGTGTATAGGCTGGTGATATCATGATATGCTTGCCACCTAAGTCGTAATTACAAAAATGAAATTGCTCTCATAATTTCCAACTTTTCATAATGATTTTGGCTTGCTTCACATAATCTGATCAGACTTTGTACCAATACGCGTGATAGTTAAAAAGCTCGCTTCCAAAGTTATAATTGATGCACTGGTTATATGAACAGTTCGCCGATTGTATAAACTAAGTTTGATTGACTCTACTGTTTTGCATTCAAATTGTTTTTGTGCGGACTAAGGGCTGTCAATGAGACACAATGTCTAACTTTGTATTCACAAAGAAATAGAAGTTAAATATTAAACTACAATTCCATCTTACTATAGAAAGGCTGATAGACAAGGTCAAACTACAAAAGATCAAAGAGAGAACAAAATTCAAGGATACCAAAACAATAATAGCCCTTAATTATACTAGAGAACCAACCAAAATGGACAAAGACCATTATAGAATGGTGGCCCAGAGACCAAAGGAGAAGCAGAGGCCAAAAATGTTAGGTGGGAGGATGATATAAAACGGACCGCAAGATTGCTGTGGGTCAGGACTGCTAGTAGGGACAGGAAGGAGCGAAAAGCCTTGGAGGAGGCCTTTGTCGAAAGACAAACTGTTGGCTAAGGTTGCTGTTAAAATTTATTTATAGAAAAGCTGATCGTTCGACTTGACTGGGAGGAGGTTTCCTTTACGAAAACAAAGCAACTTTCACAATGGTCGATCCCGGAGTCAATCAAAATTTATGATCTCGAGCTCCTCCGTGGTTCCGCAAGCATGTTAAACCTTGGTTACGATTGTTACTGCAACTGTTGTATACCAACTCGCGAAAGGCCATCGTGGTGGTATTATGGCCCAATTCCTCACGTGCTTCTTCCATGTAGGAAGGCCTGTGCCCAGCAGTGCTACGAGAGTTAACTGCTTTGGCTGGAGACGATTTCTCCGTCCCGAACATCGTCTCTGAGAATGAAAAATCATGGAAAGCGATTCTATTCTTCTGAAAAGCCGTCATGACACTAACGAAGGTAGCCAAAACCGAGCAGAAAGCTACTGATTCCGCAACACTTGAAATTCGCCACAGGACAGAAGAGTGGAGTGTCGAAGGACGGTATACGGCCGCCTCCACATAGCATATTTTATGATACTTCTAACAGTTCAGAAAGGGCCCTTCTGAGCATTTCAGTTATCCGAAGGTGAGACTGCTTTGCAGTCGCCTGCTCTGTAGACATTGATGACACCGTGACTCATTTCGTGTCGTACTTCCAAAACTTGGAATTCTTTGCCAGCACAAAGAATTATTTCCTGGAAGCTGTTGCTTGTGTTCCCATAATATGGGTTTGTTGAAAAGAGCCTTGAAAGGCACCTTATTGGCCAGCAAAGTGGAGGCGGCTAGGACAGTCTGTTCAAGCTGCACCTGCTGTCTTTGCCTGTGGACTCTTCTTACCGCTTCACATCAGGTGGTGTTGGGACATTTGCATAATACCATCGTTTCAACTGGCAAAAAGAAGGTATACGGCAGGGGTTTTAGTGAGGGCGAGTCCCACACTTCCCTCTCTTCATCCCTCAAGAAGAGAGGAGGTTTGCCCTGCGCCCCTGCCTCAAAGAAGGCTGAATGTGGTTGACTGGGAGGTTACACTGGTTGTAATTAACTTGAAATTGACAAAAACAATGATAATTGTGGATATTTGAGCGATACTTACCTCATTTAAAGTAAGCATCATAAACAGACTAGTATTGTACACACGACAGGAGATCAAGTGTAACAGTAGCACTACGAAAGCCGCCTCTATTACGAACGTAGTAAGGGCGGTCTCAACGTCAAACTCTTACGATTGATGTGTTGTTGACTGTGCAGTCATTGAGACCGCAACCGCTCTTAAGCTTTGTTCTCTTGATCGTAACGCGCAACGCTGCGGTATACGGTATGCGGCGGACAGTGGTCCGGATTCGGAAAATAGTGGTCCTAAACAAAAAGTCTTAGCTTTACAGTATACTTATATTATTTATATTTTACGAATCCGGACCACTGTGCGCCGCATACCGTATACCGCTGCGTTGTGCGTTACGATCAAGAGACCAACGCTTAACTCCATTTTCGTTTCAGTTGATTTGATGTCATCAGTACCAACATTTTATGCAAATAATTTATTTGATTAATTAATCGAAACCTTATTGTTTAAATTGGTTTAGTAACCAATTTGCGATGTCGAAGTTTATTCACATGAAATTATAGATGACTGCGAAATAATTGAATTGGCGTTGTAATTTAATAATATTTTCAATCAATGCTTCTTCCATGTTTGTTTAGGTTGCGGTTTCAATTTCGTATTTGCCCGGCTTAGAGTAGTAACGCAGGAAAAGATATAGTTTTATACCAAGCCTAATAATAATCAAGTTATTCAGTATAATTACTGGACATGGAGGGTATTTCATCTTAGGCCCCAGGCAGGATGACAACGCACCTGCAATACCAAGTGCTTTTTCCTCGTTATTGCAGGTGTCTATAGGTGGCGGTAGCCACTCACCACCAGGTTTATATGCTTATTTAGTATATTTCTAATATTTATACACATTTCTTCGTTATCTAGTATCCATAACACGAGCTCTTAATGATGCTTACTTTGGGCTAGATAATAGGTGTGAGTGTATGACTATTATTATTAATTCATCAATTTTTAGAACATGCTTAAATCTCGCTGTTTTTTTTTCAGGTAAGCTAACTGAAGTCTACAGCATCGCGGCATACTTGCATCTTCTGGTAGGGATTTTAAATCTTGTAAACCAGCGTCATCTCATGTCAATTAGTAGATGATCAGATCTGGAGGTCCGGGCTTTTGTCCCGTGGAGGCAGAAATTTTCTGCTTGGTTTGGTTGGTGGTAGGGCTTTTCTAAGTTCGCCTACCTATCTACCAACATATTATTTAAGTCTGTCGCCGTTACATTAATGCTAACAGCCATAGTTGTGTTCCGGCAGTTGGAGGTAAGATAGTCAGTTCCTTTGTGGTTGACTAATCCGGGTGTAGCTCGCTTCCATCTTCGGCCTTAACATTACCACTAGGTGAGATGATGACCAAGAGCTACCTAGTTAAGAATAAATTAAAACTGTTATTCTCACTCATAGGCCTCAGGTTTGGCCTCGCAATCACAACGCAACGGACCTCCTGAACGAACGCGCCATGCGTCAGTCGTATTTTTTTTTTTTTTATATACAAAGCACGACAAATGACTCAACACCACCTGATGTGAAGCGGTAAGAAGAGTCCATATGCGAAGACAGCTAGTTCAGTTCAGACACTGCTCTAGCCGCCTCCACCTTGCCGGCCCGAAAGGTGCTTTTTCACGCCTCTTTTGAAGGAACCCATGTTATAGGAAGATGGGAACACATGTGCTGGCAAAGAATTCCAAGTTCTGGAAGTTCGACAAAGAAAAGAGCTACTAAATTTCTTTGTACGTGATATTGAGGTGGAGACAGTGAATTGATGACTCCGAAGACCAGCACGCGTGCTCCTGAGTAGGAAGGGGGAAGGTGGGATAAGGTCAAATAGCTCCTCAGAACACTCCGTGATATAGCCGATAGAAAGCGCTAAGCGACGCAATGTCTCGACGCAATTGCAGAGGCTCAAGCTTGTTGGTGACCTCTACATCGCCAACGATACGGACAGCACGACGCTGCAATCTGTCCAGGGCATCGAGAAGGTACTTGGCGGAGCCATCCCACAAGTGCGAGCAATATTCCACGCAAGACCGGACCTGAGTTTTATAGAGCAGGCATAATTGGTCAGGCGTGAAAAATCGACGCACCTTGTTCAGGACACCGAGCTTCCGTGAGGCTGTTTTGATGACGGTTTCGATGTAGTTCCTGGAATTCAGATCGCAACATATCTCCATGCCTAGCAAGTTTAGGGAGCCCTGTGCCGAAAGAGTCGTACCCTGAAGAGACGGAAGGGGAAGGAACGGCGACATTTTAGCTGTAAACGCGCACACGTGTGTTTTCTTAGCATTGAACTCAACAAGATTGTTAGATCCCCATTCAGATACGAGGTTCAACACCCTGTCGAGCTCAATAGTAAGATTCTCTCTCTCCCTCTCGGTTTCAGCGCGCCCAGCCCCTGGGCGACCGTAATATCCCCCATGCACTGTACTGTCATCTGCATAGCAATGAATGTCTCCTAACGGAATCATGTCATTGATATGAAGAAGAAAGAGCGTGGGGGATAGAACAGAGCCTTGTGGTACACCAGCATTCACTGACATGAACCGCGAAGCGTATCCATCTGCGAGGACACGGATTCTTCGCTCATGCAGGAAGCCGGCAATCCAGTTACAGAGCTGAGCGGGCAGACCGTATGCCGGGAGCTTGGAGAGAAGAGCCCTGTGCCAGACCCGATCGAACGCTTTGGCAATGTCAAGGCTAACTGCTACTGACTCACCACGTTTGTCAATAGCTTCACCCCAGACATGCATTAAGTACTCTAGAAGATCACCCGTTGACCGTTTCGGCCGAAACCCGTACTGTCGATCATTAATTAATGAGTGATCTTCTAGGTATCGGATCAGCTGGTGGTTTAAGATCCGTTCCATGACCTTGCAAAGAACTGAGGTGACAGCTATCGGGCGGTAGTTAGCTGGGTCTGATCGGTCTCCCTTTTTGGGGACCGGTTGCACATTGGCCTCTCTCCAAGATTCCGGCACACACCCAGAAGAGAGAGAAAGACGGTATAGCCGCGTTAAGACAGGAGACAACTCCGCTGCGCAGTTTTTCAGTACTATCGCTGGAATGCCATCAGGTCCACTAGCTTTCCGGACGTCGATTGACTGAAGCTCGGCACGTACATCACATTGCCTAATACGAATATCGGGCATTGTGTGGCCACAGTGGGAGAGTGTTGGTGGCTGTAAGTTGCAGTCATCGATTCGGGAGTGAGCAGCAAAGAGTTTTACCAAGAGATCGGCTTTCTCTTGCGGCTTGTGAGCTAGCGAGCCGTCAGAACATCTCAACGGGGGCAGCGAGGGTTGACAGAAGTTGGACTGCACGGCTTTGGCCAGACGCCAGTAGCTACGGCTTCCCGTAGGATGCGTAAGAAGTTCTTGGCCAACTCGTGCAACGCGCTGTGCATCCGCTCTAATGAAGGCCCTTTTGCAGGACTTGATGGCGTTGTTATAGACTGCTTTCAGTGAGTCAATGTCGGGATCCCCGCAAGCTCGGCCCCTGATCCATGCGCGGTATGCCGACTGTCTGTTTTCAACAGATAAGGCACAATCGCGGTTGAACCAGAGGTTACGCCTACCCCTACTGATGAGATCGGAGTGAGGGATATAGTACTCCATCCCTTACATGATCTCATCAGCAACAGCAGTAGCGCTAGCGTTCGGGTCCAGCTCACTGAAACAGCACTGCCTCCAAGGGACAGATGCGAAGTAATCCCGCATACCGTCCCAATCTGCCGACGCATAGTGCCAGATGCGGCGTTTAGCAACCATAGGTACCGGTGGCGACGCCCGTGGCACCCCAGCGGATATCAGGCAGTGATCCGATGTTCCCAAAGGAGCACGAACCTCTAGCCGATATCCATCCGGGCGAGTCGTCAGCAGAAGGTCCAACAATGAGGGCGCGTGACCGACAATGTCTGGAATCCTGGTGGGCTGGTTTACCAGTTGGGTCAGGTCGTGCGTGAGAGCGAAAGCGTGGGCAGTTCTACCAGCATGGTCAGTTTTAGAGGAACTTAACCACGACTCGTGGTGAGCATTGAAGTCCCCTAAAAACACCAATTCCGCGGTTGGAAACTGCTCCTGCGCAACATCTGCCACCCGACTAAGATGTTCGATAAGTCGAGTTGTCTCCATGTCACCGCTGTGGGATCTATAGAGGCACACGTAGATACGGCAATGTGTGCCCAGGTCCACATGCACCCCAAGAATAGAGTAGGAAGGGTCCTCCAAACAGCGCAGACGGCGACAGCAAACATCCGCCCGGACAAACAAGCATACCCCGGCCTTCGCTTTGAAGGACTCTTCAAGAACGTAGCCGGGGTAATCCAAGTAGCTAGTGTCTGCAGGGCGGAGTATTTGTGTCCCCTTAAAAAACAGCATTTCGGGTCGAGCCGTCTCGAGATGTTGGTGGACGGCATTGAGGTTAGCATGGAGCCCACGGATGTTAGTGAGCCCGACCTCAAACAGCGTGGTTGTGGTGGGGGTGTGCACCACTGAACGACCGGAAATGTTTCTTAGCGCTGCCATAGTAAATGATGAAGGAGGAGAGGCGTGAATTGGGGGGACGTCGTCGCGATATATACGGTCAAAGCGTGAGGCCTGTTTCCCCAGGTAATAGCCGACAGCAGAGAAGCGCTGACCCGCCGAACGGAAGGGCCCCCGAACCCCCCCGGGAATGGCCGCCGGGACCCCACCACCCGGTCACCAACTGGCACGACGGACCACCCCAAGATTATGCGTGGCATGATAGGGCAGCCTCACGAACTGGTTAGGTTCGCTTGGGCCCCTGTACTGTACCACGGGCGGCCAGCGGAACAGCCGTTTCTTCGGGTCTCCCTGGTCGGCGGGTCAATGCAGTCCACCTGGCTCTGGTTAGACGGAAGCCGTCACTGACCGCATCCATCGCCGCAACGTCTCCCCAAGCTCTGGTTGTACGCTGACTGATCCCGGAACGCGACCACAAGTGGTCACTTGGCGGGTTTTACGCCATGCGCACGGTGGTCACTAACCAGACGGGTGTTCAGACCCTACCACCAGTCGAGCAGTTGGTAGCTCGGTAATCCCTTAGTCGCCTCTTACGACACCCACGGGAAGAAATGGGGCGGTGAATTGTATTCTTAATCCGTCACCGCACGGACTATGCGGTGGTACACGAATCCGAGATACTATCAAGGAGTTCGAACAAACGAGAAATCCTCTCGCTATCTTGTGCCTTCTTGTTTTCTGAATTTAGTTTTAATTTTAGTATAAGATTAGTGGGTCATCATCATCATCAGCGTATATACGTCCCACTGCTGGACAGGCATTCCTACATGAAAATGAAACACATGGGGACTTTGGGACATATCACCACCACACTGACCCAATGTGTAAGTATTGGTGCATTGAAGCGTGTCTTCCGAAGCAAGGAAGAGCTGCTCGTTATTACAAAATTAACCCATCCCTGGGTCGACCATGGCAAAAGTTGCTTTCTTGTCGTAATCGCATCCAGAACACTCACCGTGGGTGAAAGTGGCAAGTGAGCTTCGTGGGTAAACAAGTCCATTTAGTCTGATCGATCGAACGACATGCAAAGAGCCCACGTTTCTCTTCCAATTACGTATTGTAATTTTTCATCCAAGGAGGTTTAAATTTTAATAAAATGTTCACTCAATTATGTCGTCTCAAGTATTTGTTCTCTGACGGCCAATTTGCGCCAAGTCACTCTATACTCCATAGTCGTAGGCTCCTTTATCTGGCGTTGACAAACAAAATTATCTTGATGATTTAACGCGGGTACACACGGGCTGTTATTGCGTATGTATCCGTGCAATTGCGGATAAAAAAAACGCGTTTGAAGAATGCCAGTGCTAATAACTCGCAGCAAATATGTTTGATGCTACTTGTTAATTAATACAAACTGATAAATTTTTAATAACACAAAAATTGTAGTTTTAGAAAAGTTCTGGCTAGTCTGACCAAATAAACCAAGCCTGTGAAGCAAGTAAACCTCATATTAAGCAACAGCCTACAGCACTAAGCCGACCAAAAAGTCGCTACAGCTTATCATGAGCGATGCCACTTGGAGATATTCATAGGAAACTCTGGCTGAGCACCATCGACCACATCGGCACCAAACATCAGGTGAGATTATAGTCAAGTGCTCGCCTGTACTGTCTTCAAAATAGGTTCTAAATTAGGTTGATCGATAAACCTTCTAATGTTAAAGTTAAACAATTAGCATCAAGGCGGATCACTAAATAATGCAAATCGCAACTCACGTCAGTACAAAGTAATACAATCCTAAAGAAAATTATTTTCCAAAATGCCATGAGTATTTTAGCATCTTCTAACGATTGTATGTGAGTGCTCTGAAGAGCTTCATCTCGCCTTTTCCATCTTACTCGGGAGCACGCCTGCCGGTCTACGGAGTCGTCAATTTACTGTTCGTATTTTAAAATCCATTAGGGAATTCTTTACGTTGGGTTTCATCAAAAGAGAGTGGAGAGCTGGAGGCGGCTAGAGCAGTGAGCTTATGCTGTACTTGCTGCCTTCGCATATGGATTCCGTTCTCATCAGATGGTGTAGATTCATTGCCGTGCTTTGTTTAAAAGTCACAACCGATATAGGATCATCATCTGCCCATATACGTCCTCTTACCGAATCTACATGGCAGAAATACGCTAGGCCTTAGCACCACCACACTGGCCCATTGTGATTTCGTAGGTGACCAATCTTTTGTAGTATCAATCGAAGCTGATGATTACATATCTTGATTGAACAACCCGGAATGAACCGTGGCAAAGTTGCTTTGTTCTCGTAATCGAATCCAAAGCGCTCAAACTACTACTCTGGCTCATCAAAATAAAATATTGTCACGTGTTTTTCCAGCTTATGATTTAGTATACGGGGAGGCGTGGGGAGGTCGGAGGGTGAATTATAAATTTGTGAATAATTCACGCGGAGCATCAAAATACTAATGTTGAGATGGAGGCATAAATATGGAGGCACAATCAGGTTATGGGTGGCATAAATATTACATAACATATAAAATAATGCTAAAATACTCTCCTGGAACTATTTTGGGGTAAGCTTCAAGATTTAATGAAAATAAGTCGAAAAGGTCAAGAATCAAGAGTCGCGGGCACGAGGCAAGATGTTGGATAGGTCCCTAGGGTGATTGCAAATCTTGGTGTTGGACTTTGTGGAATTCAAAAATTGACCCATAATTGTGACAAGTTTTGAGATCAAAAGATGCAGAACACATTGCCCTGATATTAAACATATTTTTATACAAACATTTACCATCAAGTGTTCTAAAAGCTTGCATATCATATGCAAGCTTTTAGAACACTTAATGGTAAATGGCTATCGTCTCCTATAGACTAACAAGGAAATAATCACGAGGTACGAGTATTGCAGGAGCGTTGTCATCCTGAGGCCTAAGATGAAATGCCTTCCATGCCCAGTAATTACACTCTAAAACCAAAGAGAAAACTTTCTCCCACGTACGCTTAGGTTGCGGAATGAGCTCCCTGCAGAGGTTTTCTCGATGAGTACAGCATGGGGTTCTTCAAAAAAGGCGTGAAAAAGTTTTTACAGGGTCGGCAACGCGCAAGTGATACTCCTGGTAATGTAACCCGCCTGAAGCGGTTACCGTAGCTGTCCATAGGCTACGGTAACCGCTTCAGGCGAGCGGTATGCTTGATCGCCACCTTAGTGGTATAAAACATATATTAAGATACCAGCGAACTGCGTTACGGCCGAAATATGAAAAACAATGGTACTCAGAACGAGCCTTACTTACTACTTACCTAGATTCTTCCCGTTATATAATTATATGATATCCGCTAACATATGAATAGGATGCTTTCTTACCTTGACATTGTGTTAATTAAGCCTTAGCATCTTCGATCATCTGTGCCGTAGTGTCCTGAAGAGGTTTTTGGTCATAATCACATTTATGTCTCAAGAAAATCAATTTACAGTCTTCGCGCAAAGAATTATTTTTCTTTGTCGTTTATATATCAAAAACATGGAATTCGTTACCAGCACAAAATATTGGTTCAACTTATTTATTTATTTAGTACTGCCACGTAACATATAATAATCCAAGCTTCAGATACGAACACTTGTGATGCATGTCACAATTTGCGGCGTACATAATACGCATCAATAAATAGTACACAAATTTTATATAAAAGTATTTACTTTCAAACCACAGTCAACAATATCCATTTCTATTATACTACTTAAGCACGATGATAAAAAGTATAGTGTCATTATCATCATCTACACATCATCAGCCAATATACGTCCCACTGCTGGGCACAGGCCTGCCTTCATGGGAGTTTATCATCATGCATAAGTATGATTTATGACATACTTATTACGTGACTTCCTATTTTAATAAGTCACGGTGACCCAACACAAACAGTTGCTACTTTTGTTTGTGCAGAAGAACTTCTTGTATATAAGCGTATGATAAGCAGTCATGTCAAGCTTTGATGTGAAAATGGGAAAAATTATATTATCCCTTCGATCAAAGATCCTTATGTCCGATTTTTCTTATTTATTCAGGAATTACGTCGAGGGTGCGAATTGAACTGGTATATTTATGATAGGAAACAGCAAGATAATATTGTAAAGAAAAACAAGGAAAAAAAACGACTTCCGGGCAGACTACCCAAGTAGCCAGCATTGAGAGGCTGTTTATTCTGTCTCCATGCATTCTCTGCATAGTGGACTGTCCGTGACACCTAGGTTAAAAAGGTGTCTTTTAAAATGGATGTGACCAGTCGCCTTCCCGTAATGAAGCGTAGGCATGATCTGCTAAGCTTGGAGTCTTGGTTTTTTTTTAAAAGCAGATGACAAATAAGCTGACGGCCCACTTGATAGTAAGCGGTTATCGCCGCCTATAGACACCAGCAAAAACAAGGAAAAATACTTGTATTTTTCCTTGTTTTTGCTTTCCTTCATCGCAGGTGATATCGCAGGTGCATTGTCATCCTGAGGCCTAAAATGAAATGTTGTCCATGCCCAGTAATTACACTGGCTACCTTTCCCTTCAATCCGAAACACAGCGAACTGTTTCAGGGCTCAAATAAGAAAGGCGGTGATATCTACCCAGATGACGTGGAGTTGGAGAGGCGAGGGTCGACTTAGGGCAGTGCAGGTTTTGCACCAGTTTTGCTCCAGTGGTTCATATGAATGTTGTGTTTAAGTATGTTCACCTTTCAAACCTTTAAACCAGCTAGAGGGGAGAGGTATGTGTGGTTCCGGGCCACAGTTTCCTATCAAATCCTCTTCTATCGAGTTCATCAGCAGCGTCGCAGAACTCTATCTATAGTATTAATTAAATCGGAACTAGCAAGTCTTTAATTTTTTTTTGAAAATAACAGTATGCATGCAGCTGTGCCCCTTCAAATGGTACTGCTTTTTAACCGACTTCAAAAAAGGAGGAGGTTATTAATTCGACTGTTTTTTTTTTTAAATGTTTGTTTGTTACCTCAGAACTTTCGTCTGGGTGAACCGATATTGATGATTATTTTTTTGCTCGATGCGGAATAGTTTCCATTTGGTCCCATAAAAATTTTTTGAAAATCCATAGGGTTTTTGGTTTTTAAATAAAAAAAACTGCAAAATTAAGTCATCCACGTATGCGAAATTGTGGATTTTTGGTTTCCTATGAATTATTAGTGAAATGATACGATACTAGAAAACAATATAAGCTCACGGTCACCCATCTAGCTTTATATCATAGTTGATTTTACATATTGTTATGTCGTCGATTGTACAGACGACAGCACGTCAAATGTAACAGTTGCACTACGAAAGCCGCCTCTATTACGTACGTAGTAAGGGCGGTCTCAAGGTCAAACTGTTACGGTTGATGTGCTGTCGTCTGTACGAAGCACTTCACACTGGCCCTTGATATCATAGACTAAGTTTATATTTCCCCAGCAGCGGTTACGATAACTTTTTAATAAATGATTGATCGACCCGTACGTTTTTGATTGTTTAATTCAAGCACAATAAGATTGAAGGGAATATAACAAAAGTAACATTTATCAAAATCAAAGGAGAGAAGAGACTGTTGTGTATTTAACTAGGGTGGCAAACTGGTACACAGCCGGCTGTAAACGGTAACTGAGTTGCGTTTTTTTTTCAAACTCGCACCAATTATAATGGGTGAAATACGAAAACGATCATTGCCGCACTCTCACATCCATATAAAAAGTAGTTTCCAATCATTCACAACATCAGCACCTGCTGGCGTTTCCATGCGATTTGACAGCTGTCACGACGACGAACGTTTTCGTTTCTATTCGATTAAAATCTAAATCAAAAATCAAAATCAAAAATATTTTTATTCAAGTAGGCTCCTAAGCTCTTTCGAATCGTCAAAAATCACAAATTATGTATATCTATTTAAGAAATGGTCTCACAATGTCTTATTGTAATTCTGTCTATTATGTCTAAATTTACACCGGTTCCAAAAGTTGAACTACCGAGAGAGATTGTAAATTACATCAGGGGCACTGGTCGTACTCATCATGGGGCATGACGAGTACCAACTGGAACAGAACACCACCTGATCTGAAGAGTCCATATGCGAAGACAGCTGGTGCAGCTAAACACACTGTCCTAGTCACTTTGGCGGCCTGTAAGATGACTTTTCACACCTCTTTTGTAGGAAACCATGTCATAGGAAGGAGGGAACATATTCAAGTCATCGTCACCAGCCTATATGTCCCACTGCTGGGCACAGGCTTACCTACATAAGGAGTTTGGGCCATTACACCACCATGCTGGCCCAATGCGGGTTGGTGGGGTAAAGCGGTTGCAGGAACAACCGGGACCAACGGCTTAACGTGCCTTCCGAAGCACGGAGGAGCTCGAGTTAACAAACTTTGATTGACCCATCCTAAGATCGACCATGGCGAAAGTTGCTTGGATATTCGTATCGAAACCAGAGCGCTCAAATCAATACGCCACCGAGCTTCTCATATTCAAGTGCTAGCAAAGAATTCCAAGTCTTAATACTAAATTTCTTTGTGCGTGATATGTAATTTATTATATAATAATGTATATATCAATTGCGTATTTATCCATAATTATTAATCTTAACAATTTTAATTTTAATTATTATGTAGTGTATTCGCTGCTATTGTATATTTTAATTTTTAAAACAGTTGTTTGTGCACTACCTATTTAATCATTTCGGTATGACTGGTAGAGAATGCCTAATGGCATTAAGTCCGCCAAATTGTAACTCATTTTGTGCAATTAAAGTTTAAATAAATAAATGTTGAGGTGGAGAAAGTCGTGAATGTTTGCTGCCTACTCAGGAATCACACAAATAGGTAGCCATTTTAAATCCCAGTCAGTATACCATCAACGTATAAAGGAACCATACCGTTACAAACACATTTTGTCGGATTGTATTGGAGTCCACTAAGAATATTAACACTAATCGAACTCCGGGCTATTGGTGGAGACGTCATTAATCACTGAGCAGGAGGGG
The DNA here is from genome assembly GCA_947347705.1 of Nymphula nitidulata. Lineage (NCBI taxonomy): Eukaryota > Metazoa > Arthropoda > Insecta > Lepidoptera > Crambidae > Nymphula > Nymphula nitidulata. The sequence goes on from OX374646.1 coordinate 3,734,623, forward strand.
CGGTAGGGCTGTCTACTGACGTTATTTGTATTGTCATCTTACCCTATGTTGTGAGGAGCTCGGTGGCGTATTGGTTTTAGCGCTCTGGTTTCTATTATGAATACATTAATAAGCTATTCGTCTTGATTGTCCGGGATGGGAGACTAAAGTTTTTCGGGCTCCTCCGTGCTTCATCATGCACGTTAAGCCGTTCGTCCCGGTTGTTACAGCAACCGCTTTGACCCACCAACCCGCATTGTGCCAGCCTGGCGCTGGTGTGGTGGTGTTATGGTCCAAAATGTCTTTCTTCCTTTCTTGTGTGTATCTCCCATAATGAAAGCCCTGTGCTTAGCAGTGAAACGTAAATAGGCAATTTAGGTGATGATGGTCCTATTTTATTGTGATCTAATACAAAAAGTTACGTCTCAGTCATATCTATTAAACAAATAGTCTACGTATATATATAATATAATATTCAGCAGAAAGACGAGCTGATTTAGATGAAATATCTTATGGAGATAGTTTGAAACACTGGGAAGGACATAGCTTTTGCAGCGATATCCGATATCCACCCGTCCGGATTCGCGGGCGTTTAATAAAATAAAAAAATAAAAAATGATTACCTATGTTATCCGTGCGTCGCCAACCCTAGCTTATTCGGGGACAAAAATAGAAGGGTCCAAATAATTTCCCTGTGACATATCGACTGCTCGCAACGCCGTAATCACTACACCGAGACTCCTAGTGAAAATATTGTTTCAGGCAGATTAATTACATGAAAATGTCTAACGATAATTAATATTATATTTGCCATTCTTCGCCGCATTGTTTATACGTGTGTGACAAAGAATAAATCTAATAGCCAATGACTAAATCCTCTCCAGCATTAGGTGAGAAAATGTGTTTTATCTCTTTAATTTTCTTGGGCGAAGAAATACACAAATCTTTCTCCACTCCCCAGGGAGTTTACCATGCTACGGGGGCTGGTGACCTTCTCACCTAATGTACCGTAATGCCCGTAATATATGGGCGCTACACACACCTTTAAACTACGCTATAGACACATAGGATGTTAAACTAACTCCTTATAGACTAACAAGCACCACCACCTTATTGAAGATCTTAGGTAAGTAACACTTCGGCGCGAAACCTGGACGTAAGGCCGGGTTGCCTGGGGGTGGACTAGTGAAATTGCTTCGGCAGAGCCTGGGCTACCCCCGCGAAGGGCAGTGGAGTTACCGGGGAGTTTTAGTGGGTATTTCCAGGGTCATTTAGCGCTGGGCGACCCCCACACACGCCCGTCGCTTCGCCAGCGACGGGTAGGTCTGTAAACAGATCTCTCCCCGAAAAAAAAAGGTAAGTAACACTGCTTTTTTTATTTTTATTATAAATGGGTTCACTCTTGATCCCACTCTTGCTCCGAGAGAAGTCAAGAGGGGGTCGAAGATGTAGCGAGCTTGCCCAGAAGGTGGCTATTTAATCCAGCTTTAAAGGAATTCGGGTTATATGCAGTAGGGTACACCGAAGCCGGCATTGCATTCCACTCCCTGGCCGTGCTCACCCACATCTTAACAAAACGCTTTCATAGAGTCGGTAATATTGGTTCTCATGGTGTGACCTTATTATGAGGAGTTCGGTGACGTAGTGCCTTGAGCGCTGGGTCAATCCCAATTTGTAATTTTGATCTCCTGCGTGCTTCGCCGTGCACGTTGAGCCGTTGGTCCTGGTTGTTACTGCAACCGCTTTCATCTACCAACCCGTATTGGGCCAGCGTGGTTGTGTTATATCCCAAACTCCTGACGTGTTCCTCCCATGTAGTAATACCTGTGCCTGGCACTGGGACGTACCGACGTATATAGGCTGGTGATGAAGATATCCCGTCATATGGGAACCGCCTTGTCTACACTCCTGGATGATGAATTTTGACTCAACCCTTGCAGACCAACTTGGTATTGAATAAAAGGTCAATTTTTTCGGGCTATTAAAGCTGTCGAGTGCCCGAATGCAATAGTTGGCAAGCGGTGACATTTTCAATAGGTCGAACTATAAAATGGACACTAACATTACGCAATAGAGCAGCACGACATACCGTTTACTAAAACTAGACAAAGTCAGTTGCCTAAATTTTATCAGAGAAATAGAGCTCCATAGTTTACGCTGGACGGTTTTCCAGACATACTTTCAAATCATTAATTAACTATTACCTTGCCATGCATAAGCAAGTCAGGCTAGTGTAATTAGTTGTAATAAGATTTTTCGAAGTCTAGTCTTGATATTCAAAGAGCAGGCAACGTATGACTATGAGTAGTGCTCAAGGTGCTACGCGCGTCTATAGACATCGGTAACAACGCATGAGTAATGCCCAAGGAGCTACGAGCGTCTATAGGCTACAGTGATAACGCGTGAGTAGTGTCGAAGGTGCTACGAGCATCTATAGGCTACGGGGACAACGCGTGAGCAGTGTTCAAGGTGCTACGAGCGTCTATAGGCTACGGGGACAACGCGTGAGTAGTGTTGTAGGTGCTACGAGCGTCTATAGGCTACGGGGACAACGCGTGAGTAGTGTTGTAGGTGCTACGAGCGTCTATAGGCTACGGGGACAACGCGTGAGTAGTGTTGTAGGTGCTACGAGCGTCTATAGGCTACGGGGACAACGCGTGAGTAGTGTTGTAGGTGCTACGAGCGTCTATAGGCTACGGGGACAACGCGTGAGTAGTGTTGTAGCTGCTACGAGCGTCTATAGGCTACGGTGACAACGCGTGAGTAGTGTTCAAGGTGCTACGAGCGTCTATAGGTAACAGTAACAACGCACGAGTAGTGCCCAACGAACCAGTTTAAATGAGAGACTAGTTTCCGTATGTCAGACTTATGACGTAATAAAAAAACAATTCTAAAGCTATAGAGCGATTCATCTTCCATTTGAGCAAAGAAAGGCATTTGATACAATAGTTATCGCAATTCGCGGTTACAATAATCACAGATTGGGATAACAATCGCCCGTTACGCCCGATGTATCAACCCCACTTATGACGTGGCTCTTTTGACCCCTTTTCATAATATTTTTTCGGAGTAAGCCACAGTGACGCACTGGTTCCAATAAACGCCTCTACGTTTGATCCTTTCACCGAGTTTTGATTTATCAGCATGAAATTATTAGCTAAGTTACCGGCGATTATTAATATTCAGCACTTTTAACAAAAGTTTAATCCTATTTTTAAACGACTTAGAGAAAAGGAGAATGTTCGTTCTCCTTTTTGATTTTTTCTGATTTTTTTAATGTTTGTTACCTTAGAACTCCGCCATTTAGGTATAAACCTAAAATGATTTTGATTTAAAGTATATGCTTAAAGATTGTTTTTCATAATAAATTGGGTAGTTTAGTTTTTAAATCAAAATAACTGGAATAATCAAGTCGTCAAAGTATGCAATGCAACATTGCGGATTTTAGCTTTCCTGTGACATACTTTTGGATACGATAGTAGGTGACAATATATAGCTTTGACCTAAAAATTATATCATCACTAAAAAAAATTAAACAAAAATAAAAATAAAGTTGAAAAACACTAGAAAAGAAAAATTAATTAAATTTAAGAAGGTGGGTAAATTAGAATTATTGTAAAATGGGTGTTCGGTACTCACCTTAACAAGCGGACACATGTTAACATAGTCATGTATATGGAATAATAACAATACCTGTAATGTAGTGGTAGTAACAAAAAATCAAAATTGTAAAATAAATGTCTAATTCCTTCATAAAAATGTTCAGTTAAACAGAATGTCATACATTCAAATGACTAAAAATTTTTCAAGGTTGACACAAAAACCGCTTCAAAAACGCGTCGTTTCTCGTTCCCAGCGCACAAAGCTAGTTAGCAGTAACCACATATGCTACTATTAATTCCCGACAACTTTCGGCTACAATCGCAAGTCATACAACTGATTTAGATAAATCACAGCCTCAATATGGCGGCTGCTGTATAATTGAGTTATTTGGCTCACTGATTACTGTGTCTAATAACACCGTAAAAAACTAGTTATATAAAGAAAGAGATGGATGATGGCCCTTTTGGATCTCGCCCATCGAAACCGCACACTGAAAAAATGACAACTGAGCTACAACTCAAAAAAGTGACTACATAACTTAGGGTAACTGTTCAGAACTCCTTTTTGAAATGAGACTTGGACAATTGGAAAATTGAAGTGAAATAATACAGCTGATAAAGGTTAATGCTTTTTTATTTTATTTCAGTTTCTTATATTGTGGTAATAAAAACTTCAATTTTAAATAATTAATCAAAAAGGAGTTCGTAGCAGTAACACTTAGCCAAAAATTATTTTGCATAGAGATGCACCGTTTTTAACCCCCGACGAAAGAAGAGTGGTGTTATAAGTTTGATGTGTCTGTATGTGTATCTGTGTGTCTGTCTGTGGCATCGTAGGTCCTAAACCAAGGGACCGATTTTGATTCAGATTTTTTTGTTTGGAAGTCAGCTTCCAAACTAGGATGGTTCTTAGCTATAATTTATGAAGATCAGTTCAGGCGTTTGATGACTATCAGCTCTTTTTCAGATCAGAGTCGTTTGGTTTGAAATTTGGTCATTCCCATGACATAGCAACCTTGAGCTGATCTTATACCATTAAAAAGTCTGCGGTCCTAATTTTCAGAAACTTACAGCAGATATAGTCTCAATGAGATGGTGTTAAATCGATAACCATCTATCTAATGAGGCTGGGGGTTACATAACTTTTTTTTTGTTAAATCAACTAAACTGTAATTATGTCTAAACTTTGTTTATAACTAATATAACCAGAGTAGTTTGGCCAAATATTTTTTCAGTGCATCCTCGTTTTTTACGACACGAATCATATCGGCGTTTGTAGGTACATACTCACACGTTGCAAGCCCTGGAAAATTAAGAGGATTTAGTTATTTCAACATCTTGGGAGACGTTTTAACCCTTTTTTTTCATAAAACTAGACGACAAGCAAGCTGACTGCTCACCTGGTGGTAAAAATCACTTGGTATTGTGGGTGCGTTGTCATCCTGAGGCCTAAAATGAAATGCCGTCCATGCCCAGTAATTGCACTGGCTACCTTTGCCTTCAATCCGAAACACAGCGAACTATTTGACAGCTGAAATATGAAAGGCGAAAATAATAGAATACAGGCATAATACTACTTTTTTTAACTAACTCTCCCATATTTAGGTACATACCAAATGGCTTAACGTGCCTTCCGAAGAACTATTCTCTATGGTTATCTACAGTAAAATTAATCACTGGTCAACATCAAAGCGACAGTGCAACTCGTAAATCTGTCTTACCGCGAAATGGCCGCGTTTTATAGTTACTGTCACGGGCGCGTCCACCTAAATAACGGTTATGTTTTATGTGTCAACGGTTTTGTTAGAAACCATTAAAGTTAATAAAATAAAAAATAGCCCTAAAAGCCTGTCGGACTTGTAGTAATTTGTGAAGACCGACCAGTGAGTCAATTCTGCTATATATTTTCCTTAACGGATCGGCTGCGGTTCGGTATCGTTACCGATGCGGTTGTAACAGAAAAAGGTATTCCACTTACATTGCATATAAAGCCGGAACGCCAACAAAACGCTCTCGGTTGGTTCGACTTCGGCTGAATGATCATTAGCAATGTTGCAAGAAACAAATATAATTTAGCTTAGTGGGCTGTCAGTTGGTAACTTTGACAGTTCAACCAAAAAAGTATCGACGCGTTTCGGCTGCCACAAATACCAAATATTTTGCAGAATACAAAACGATTGAACCGAACGGTTCGCGTTACGTGTTTGCTACTAGAATACCAAACTGATGCTTTTCGATTGCGTTGAGTTAGCAGAATACAAAAACGTTGTAACTAAAGCGTTTCTAATTCGTTTCAGATCAAAATACAATAGCGGAATTGGGGGGCTGTGGAGGTAGTTGAACGCTCTGGTTTCGATTACAAAAACAAAGCAACTTTGGCCATTTTTGGTCGAGATCCAAATTTGTAATCTTGCAATCTAGTCGTCCGTGCTTTTGGTCCCAGTTGTTTCTGCAACCGCTCTAACCTCCTATGATCTTTAGGCCTTAGGGTTGGTGGGTACCAACCCGCATTGGACCAGCAGCATGATGGTGCTATGGCACCAACTCCTCATGTTTTTCGCCTATGTAGCGTGTAGGAAGATATGTGCCCATGTAAATCTGTTATTAGTGTGGTTGTAAAACTTTCTACAGCTATTTGAAATTCTTTAAAGTCACGTTTCTTATTATTTCTACTCTAGTCAATCACGTGTTTAATTTTATAGATTTCTTTTTTTTTGTATAATCTTGGACCTGTTAATATACTTTTATTGCTGACTGTACTACCAATAGTAATTGTATCTATTTGTTTTCGTTAACAAAAAGCAATTGATATTACTATACGTACACTTAAACTACCTGCCCCACAGTAAGATTTTAGACGTCAGCAAACTCGCTTCTATTGCTGTTACGTTGAGTTCAAATTGCAATGGATAAGGCAATGTTATCATGCGTTCAAAAATCAACCTACCTCGGTTCACCTTACGGCCTTTTTAGAATCGCGTTTCAATTTGAGAGGGATGACAAAAAACTGTTTAACAATTTCGAACCTTCACGCTTGGTGATAAGGGACAACAATTGTCACATTAAACGATCATCTCCCAACATCCCCAAGGCATTGCGTGAGACTAAAACGTCGGGAACTCACGCTATCGCTTAGAAATACGAAACAGTGTAACCCCGCAGTAGGTTAAAATGTTAAATATTTAATTCCTTATCTCTATAGTATATACTGTCTGGTTAAATTCGCCGGCTAATTGGTTGCCTAGTCCGTTGATTAGACGCTGGCGTCCTACTAAGCCTAGGCCGATAGTTAATTGAACTAGACTCACATAATGTTTAACGTCTTGGCGTATTGAAAGGACCGTCTTATACCGAAGAGTTTTGGTTCAGTTGGTGGGTTCATCGTTTTGGTTATATGTGGTTATAAGAAAAACCTTGAACCTACCAATCACTCAAACAGTCCTTTGATTTAAACGACCTGCCTAGTCCGATTGAATGGCTAATTTAACCAGACGGCTAACATGACGTTCACCCATCTGATTAAACGTTGCGCTCAATGACTTGGCTAGTTGTCCTTCAGCCGTTTTATTAGATGCCGGCGTTTAATCAATGGGCTAGGCGTCCACTTCAGCAGCTAATTTAACCAGACGGCTGCCACATATACAATATACTGGTTTGACTTGACTCCCTAAAGAACTGCATCGTCTCTCTCTATACTCATATACTCTTGTTGAAATGGTACAAATTGTAATAGTGTAGAAACAAACAATTTTTTAGATACCCATATGTGAAAACTGAAATAGTATACAGGGTGGTGCCGTCAATGCGACAATAAATTTAAACATAGCCTATATTAGTCCATAGAAATGGTTTTCCACTTTCAAAAATATCGTGTTCAATTGATAATTTCATGACGTTTGTATGAAATAATGCTGCCAACGTTACACTATTCCATACAAATGTCATGAAATTATCAAATGAATTATTTACCTTAAATTTAGAATTATTTGAATTAATTACCTTTTTTGATTCGCTTAAGTCATAAATATTTTCAATGCCCACCACCTCTCATATAACCTTGAGACCGTCCTTATTCCGTATGTAATAGAAGCAGCTTTCGTAGTGCAACTGTTACACTTGAAGTGTTGTCATCTGTACGTTCAGCCAGGTTGGTGCAAGTTTCCAGAAACAATACAAATTGAAGCACCGAATCCAAAAAAATATGTTTCTCGGGGATAGGTACCTACCAACTTAAATTTAATTATTTTATCTTTTTTAGTCTAATAATTTTTTAGTAATTAAAATAGAATAAAACTAGAAAAATTTCACGTCCTGAGGCAGGAATCGAACCCGCGAACTTTCGCAATCGGGGCGACTGCTCTGACCACTGAGCCACCCAGGACTTGGGATATCGCTGTGAAATTCTTCTAGTCTATCTTGTATTTGCGTTTATGAGCTAACGTCCACCCTACAATGTCGAAATATTCTATTTCAACATCCGAAACGAGTATTTTTACAAATACCGACGATTCGGTTAAGTTGGGGCAGTGCTTTCAAATATTCTTAATTTTTGATTTTAACATTATTATAAATGTTTGAAAAATTACTTAGTAATGAAAATAGAATAAAACTAGAAAAAATTAACTAATAACTAATAATTTTTGTTTTTAAGAACAAAGATCTAACTCATAAAGTATACAAATCAACTATCGAGTGAATTTATTTCCAAGTGTCCTATTGCCTCAGCATATTTTTTTAGCACGGCCGACAACTCCTTTTGGTATCTGACTCAGTAGTAAAGGAAGATCATGAAAGGACCCAAGTATTTCCCCAAGAATACTGTGGTTCCCGCTCGCCTCTCGTGTCATTCAGACCCCCAGTTTCCCGCACAAACAATTACTATTATGTCCCGCTACAAATGGGTACCTGTCGGCCCGTTGTCCTGTGGGACGACCTGTCATTGAGGACTTATGAAAATACATGAGAGACATCCGTTGTAATACCTTTGAAGTGTTCTGTTTAATTTTATTTTAAATGTTTTGAATGATTGAAGCTCGGTGGCGTAGTGGCTTGAGCGCTTTGGTTGCGATTACGAAAACAAAGCAACTTTCACCATGGTCGGTCCCAGGATGGGTCAATCAAAATTGGTTATCTCGAGCTTCTCCTTGCTTCGCCTTGCCTCGCATTGGGCCAGCGGCAGCGTGGTGATGTTATGGCCCAAACTCCTCATGTGTTTCTCCCATGCGGGAAGGCCTGTGCCCAGCAGTGGGACGTATATAGGCTGGTGATAAATGATATAGACTAAAAGAAATGAGTACTAACCTACCTTTCGCAATAAGGAATGTGTATATTTTTATATAGCTTTAAAATTAATACTACCTAGTAAAACTAGACAAGGAGATCCGATATAAACTTAGACGTCTTAGGTACACGCCCGAAACACATTTTTCATACAACAAAGTAGTTTAAAAAGAGACAGATATAGGTACTGCAATTTTCAAATATCTCGGGTATTTTATTGGCTAAAATCAATTAATTCTATTTAACTATAACTTTATTAAAACAGTATTATTGGCTCATGTATATTCTCTATTGCGAAGATTATTAAATCATTTGACAACTTAGTGACAAAAAGACTGGAGTGAGTACACTGACCATAATATATCTTTTTTCTATTGTTACAATTTTACCTCAAATATATTTTGTAATATGTATTAGAAATGTTTGATGATAATAATTTTAATTGATTCTCTATCTAAACGGCTACTACGCGTGAGTAGTGCCCAAGGTGCTACGAATGTCTACAGACTACGGTTACTACGCATGAGTAGTGGTCCAAGTTGCTACGAGTGTCTACGGACTACGGTTACTACGCATGAGTAGTGGCCCAAGGTGCTACGAGCGTCTACAGGCTACGGTTACTACGCGTGAGTAGTGCCCAAGGTGCTACGAGTGTCTACGGACTACGGTTACTACGCATGAGTAGTGGCCCAAGGTGCTACGAGCGTCTACAGGCTACGGTTACTACGCGTGAGTAGTGCCCGAGGTGCTACGAGCGTCTAACGGCTACTGTTACATTACCATGCGGCGGTCGTACGCTTGTTGACCACCTATAAAAAGATCATCATCATTTTAGCCGAGAGCCGCCCACAGCTGGGCATTAGCCTGTCCCAAGGATCTCCAGGCCGATTTGTCCTGCGCTGCCCGCATCCATCGACTTCCCGCGACCCTCACCAGATTGTCGGTGAACCTTGTGGGGGCCTACCAACGCTGCGTCTCCCGGTACGCAGCCGCCACTCGAGGACCTTTCCGCCCCAGCGGTTGTCAGTACTTGAAATGTGACCTGTGTTCTTCGCAATTCTTTGGGCTATATCGAGGACCTTAGTTCTCTTGCGGATATTATCATTTCTCATTCGTTCACGCAGAGAAACCCCGAACATAGCTCTGTATATAAAGATAGCACTATAATTTGCATTTTGTATTTCAACACGCCGCTACTTGCAAGCTGAAGAAACGTCACTCTTTTCCTATTTATTTATTTTTCCGCGTAGTGCCAGCAGGTTTACCAACCGTAACAGCAAAACAGGGGAAGAGTCCATCGGACTGCCGACAGCACGTCTCGCGTGACACTCAACACTTTACAGGGACCTTATTCGCTTGCAATAGCAACGGTTTTCCCACGTCAAATGTTGTGTTGAACGTGTCGACTGAACAATTATTCTCGCCTACAAAGATGGCCGCTTCGGCGCCGTGTCGCCGGCCCACTCCTTCGGGGATACGGTCCGCAAAACACGCTACATTTATTTCCTTTATATTTATTATTTGCTTTTTCATATTTACAAAGGTCGAAGTATTTGCTGACCTTATTTGTTTGATTTCCTCACGATACTCTTATTATTTACAAAGGTATAATCGTGATTAACGCTATTTATAATATATCGAAGGGGAAGAAATTGAGTGGGATGGTATCCCCAAGCTACTTAAGTGGCAACGATAACGATTATGGACATTTCAAAGGCTTAGATGAAAAGTTGCTCAGTATCATCTTTAATTTTTGTTTATTTCAAGTCAAAGTTCTACCGTAACAACACATCTTTGGTTGCGACGTCCGAACATCAAAAATTTAGACATCAATGAATCGTTTGTTAGAGCTATTTTAAATTCAATTCCTGTGTTTGGCAAGCTGGTGAGCTCGGTAATTAAAATGGTAGGCATAAAGTAAGTAAATAGGTGGTCATCAAATAGCTAACGATGAAAAACTTTGACATTATCATTTTTTTATTAATATAATGTGGTCTTGCTTCTGATATCTCTTGCTTTGCGAGAAGTTGAGACAGTTGGAAGGGATCGAGGGCTTAGCGAATTTACCCAGGAAGTGTCTATTCAATCCTGCTTTTAAGGAATCCAGGTTATCCGTAGGTAGGGCTACCATACGTCCGGATTTGTCCGGACTTTTTGCCTTTTGTCCGGACTTTGTCCGGCTTTTTTAACCGACTTCAAAAACGCTCCTCGTTTTTGAAAATTCTCAATTCGGCCGGTATGTTTTTTTTTTTTTTTTTCCTCTATGTATGTACACCGATTACGCCGAGATTACTGATCCGATTTACGTGATTCTTTTTTTGTTCGATGCGGAATAGCTGACATTTGGTCCCATAAAATTTTTTTCAAAAACAGTTGGGTACTTTGGTTTTAAATTTAAAAAAACTTAAATTATGAAGTCGTCTACATATGCGTTATTGCAAAGTTTTGCTTTTCAAATGACTTTTTAGTGAAACGATACGATAGTAGGAAACAATATAAGTTTACGATCACCCGTCTAGCTTCGACCGTAGAAAGTTACCACTAAAAATTGTGAAAAAAAATTTTAAACAAAAATTAAAACCGACTTCAAAAAACTGAAAAGGATAAAATAATTAAATTTAAGTAGGTATTCATCCCCTAGAAACATATTTTTGGAGTTGGTGCTAAGTGGTTTCCAAACACAATAGAAAGTGAAGCACCGACTCCAAAAATATGTTTCTAGGGGATGAATACCTACTTAAATTTAATTATTTTATCCTTTTCAGTTTTTTGAAGTCGGTTTTAATTTTAATTTGTCCGGATTGTTTGAATTAGATGGAATATGAGTAAAACTACACATTAAGTTAAGGATCAGCCGCCCGCAACCCGCGACCTCCCTCCTCGCGATGCGAGCGTCTGCTACCACGCATATACCACTGTAACCAAGTGGGTGATGTTTGCATTTAGTGACTAAAATATCCGGACTGGCGATGTGTGCGCGTTATAAAAGATGTTTAGTAATTTTGTTTTGTTTGTTTAATTTATTATCACAAAATAATACACTGAGTTTACAATTCTACAGTCTGCCAAACTGTGTTACAGTTTGTCGGCAGTGGCTCCCGTGGATTACAAGCTGTATTATTTTATTTTATACTTAACTACTTAATTAACATCAGAGGTTTAAAGAATATTGAGATCAGTGTTTTTTGTACCTACTTTAAATTTAGTATTCTATTTAATTCTATTGTATTGTATTCTATAACTATATATATGTATATATACACACATACACACACACACACACACACACATACATACACATACATATATATATATATATATATATATACACACATACACACACACACACACACACACACACACACACACACACACACACACACACACATACATATACACATACACATATATACGGTGAGTGGCTCGACCATGCATAACCATAGGGATTCTAAGGACACAGTGACATGTAGTGTTTCCTTAGAGTACTCTTTAAATGGTTTTTACTGGTCACGTTGTATTCCGCGGCATCATAAATGCATTCATGTATCTAACCAACATAACAAACCTTCGCAGCTTGTTTTGCGTACCCTACCTTCGGTCACTTAGAAGTATTGCTCTGCGGCGTATCATAAAAAATATAGGAAATACGAATACATTATTATTTATGACGGCGCTGGACTCACAGCTCACAGTATAACTTTGTTGCAATATTTTAAACCCCAACATAGGTAGTAGGTATTGGTACATAGACCTTTACCTTTTAAATCATATCTTAATAATGCTACTTTTATTATTTGTGTTGCAAAATATATTCGGTTGAATTAATGAATGAATTGGCTTCAGGCGACATATTGAAAGAACTTTGCGCACTTTTATATGTAATTTCATAGGTCGCTGAAAGATCTTACGGATCTGAAAATCAGATATACATACGTAACTTCATATTTTCATCTAGACAAGTGTAGAACAAAAAGACTTAATGGATTTTGCCTCGATACCCTTTATTTCCGGTAAGACCATAATTTTTATTTATCCGCCGGTTTCAGCAGTTGGAGGTGAGATGGCCAGTTACTTTGTGGTCGAGGAATCCAGCTGTATAGCTACCATCTTTGGCCTAGTCACCACTAACCATCCGAAGAGATGAAAAAAAGAAACATTATTTATGGTAACATTAGATATTCATCATCACCAGCCCATATACGTCCCACTGCTGGGCACAAGGCTTCTTACATAGGAAAAACACAAGAGGAGTTTGGGCCATAACACCACCGCTGGCACAATGCGGGTTGGTGGGTCCAACGGCTTAACGTGCCCGATGAAGGACGGAGGAGTTAAAGATACCAAAGACTCATCATAAATAAATAAAAATAAAAAAATATAAAAAAATTGACCCATCTTGGCATTGACACTGCACATAGCGAAAGTCGCTTTGTTTTTGTAATCAAAACAAGAGCACCAAACTCAAGATCTTTTAAGTATAACATACATAGAGCATTTCTGCTTCAAAAGAGGTCGGTTAGATAGAACTATAATGCGTATTCCGCAATGGGAATCATGCAGGGAACATTTCAAAACATTAAAAATTCTTACTGTCCCTGGTCTCTTCATTTTTGTACTATTGTCAAATCTCATTAAAAATCTAGATAACTAAGAAATACCCTCGGAACGAATTCAGCGCTTACAGACTCGAAGGAAGGATTTAGCGACTTTAAACGCACCAAAGCTCAAAGTTGTTTCTCATAGCATCAGGTATCAGGCTGTCAGAATGTTCAATAGCTTACCCACCAGTTTAAAATCTATTGTCCATGCCAATTTATTTCGACAACGTTTGAAGAGCTACTTGTTGGAAAAATGTTTCTACAGTATTAGCGAATTTATTGTACATAAGATTTCTATGACATTTTTATTTTTATTCGATTAAGTATATTGTTGAATTTAGTGTAAGGAAATGTGTGTGTAAATAATGATATTAATATACTTCCGACACAATCAATATTGTTATGGAATAAATAAAGAAACAAACCACTACCCCACCAATCCTCCCCTACATACCTAATGGTTACTTCTTACGCAGGGATCGAAAACCCGGTTTAATCCGGTACATAAAATTCGGGTATCATTCTTAACGGTATCCAAATCCACTGACTGATAAAGATATCTAAAATTTACGGTAGCGGTTACACGCGACCGATATATCAAAACTCTAAAAGAAAATTTTTCTAGTTTTATTCTATTTTAATTACTAAGTAATTTTTCAAACATTTATAATAATGTTAAAATCAAAAATTAAGAATATTTGAAAGCACTGTCCCAACTTAACCGTTTCGTCGGTATTTGTAAAAATACTCGTTTCGGATGTTGAAATAGAATATTTCGACATTGTAGGGTGGACGTTAGCTCATAAACGCAAATACAAGATAGACTAGAAGAATTTCACAGGGATATCCCAAGTCCTGGGTGGCTCAGTGGTCAGAGCAGTCGCCCGGATTGCGAAAGGTCGCGGGTTCGATTCCTGCCTCAGGACGTGAAATTTTTCTAGTTTTATTCTATTTTAATTACTAAGTAATTTTTCAAACATTTATAATAATGTTAAAATCAAAAATTAAGAATATTTGAAAGCACTACCCCAACTTAACCGAATCGTCGGTATTTGTAAAAATACTCGTTTCGGATGTTGAAATAGAATATTTCGACATTGTAGGGTGGACGTTAGCTCATAAACGCAAATACAAGATAGACTAGAAGAATTTCACAGGGATATCCCAAGTCCTGGGTGGCTCAGTGGTCAGAGCAGTCGCCCGGATTGCGAAAGGTCGCGGGTTCGATTCCTGCCTCAGGACGTGAAATTTTTCTAGTTTTATTCTATTTTAATTACTAAGTAATTTTTCAAACATTTATAATAATGTTAAAATCAAAAATTAAGAATATTTGAAAGCACTACCCCAACTTAACCGAATCGTCGGTATTTGTAAAAATACTCGTTTCGGATGTTGAAATAGAATATTTCGACATTGTAGGGTGGACGTTAGCTCATAAACGCAAATACAAGATAGACTAGAAGAATTTCACAGGGATATCCCAAGTCCTGGGTGGCTCAGTGGTCAGAGCAGTCGCCCGGATTGCGAAAGGTCGCGGGTTCGATTCCTGCCTCAGGACGTGAAATTTTTCTAGTTTTATTCTATTTTAATTACTAAGTAATTTTTCAAACATTTATAATAATGTTAAAATCAAAAATTAAGAATATTTGAAAGCACTACCCCAACTTAACCGAATCGTCGGTATTTGTAAAAATACTCGTTTCGGATGTTGAAATAGAATATTTCGACATTGTAGGGTGGACGTTAGCTCATAAACGCAAATACAAGATAGACTAGAAGAATTTCACAGGGATATCCCAAGTCCTGGGTGGCTCAGTGGTCAGAGCAGTCGCCCGGATTGCGAAAGGTCGCGGGTTCGATTCCTGCCTCAGGACGTGAAATTTTTCTAGTTTTATTCTATTTTAATTACTAAGTAATTTTTCAAACATTTATAATAATGTTAAAATCAAAAATTAAGAATATTTGAAAGCACTACCCCAACTTAACCGAATCGTCGGTATTTGTAAAAATACTCGTTTCGGATGTTGAAATAGAATATTTCGACATTGTAGGGTGGACGTTAGCTCATAAACGCAAATACAAGATAGACTAGAAGAATTTCACAGGGATATCCCAAGTCCTGGGTGGCTCAGTGGTCAGAGCAGTCGCCCGGATTGCGAAAGGTCGCGGGTTCGATTCCTGCCTCAGGACGTGAAATTTTTCTAGTTTTATTCTATTTTAATTACTAAGTAATTTTTCAAACATTTATAATAATGTTAAAATCAAAAATTAAGAATATTTGAAAGCACTACCCCAACTTAACCGAATCGTCGGTATTTGTAAAAATACTCGTTTCGGATGTTGAAATAGAATATTTCGACATTGTAGGGTGGACGTTAGCTCATAAACGCAAATACAAGATAGACTAGAAGAATTTCACAGGGATATCCCAAGTCCTGGGTGGCTCAGTGGTCAGAGCAGTCGCCCGGATTGCGAAAGGTCGCGGGTTCGATTCCTGCCTCAGGACGTGAAATTTTTCTAGTTTTATTCTATTTTAATTACTAAGTAATTTTTCAAACATTTATAATAATGTTAAAATCAAAAATTAAGAATATTTGAAAGCACTACCCCAACTTAACCGAATCGTCGGTATTTGTAAAAATACTCGTTTCGGATGTTGAAATAGAATATTTCGACATTGTAGGGTGGACGTTAGCTCATAAACGCAAATACAAGATAGACTAGAAGAATTTCACAGGGATATCCCAAGTCCTGGGTGGCTCAGTGGTCAGAGCAGTCGCCCGGATTGCGAAAGGTCGCGGGTTCGATTCCTGCCTCAGGACGTGAAATTTTTCTAGTTTTATTCTATTTTAATTACTAAGTAATTTTTCAAACATTTATAATAATGGTAAAATCAAAAATTAAGAATATTTGAAAGCACTACCCCAACTTAACCGAATCGTCGGTATTTGTAAAAATACTCGTTTCGGATGTTGAAATAGAATATTTCGACATTGAAGGGTGGACGTTAGATCATAAACGCAAATACAAGATAGACTAGAAGAATTTCACAGGGATATCCCAAGTCCTGGGTGGCTCAGTGGTCAGAGCAGTCGCCCGGATTGCGAAAGGTCACGGGTTCGATTCCTGCCTCAGGACTTGAAATTTTTCTAGTTTTATTCTATTTTAATTACTAAGTAATTTTTCAAACATTTATAATAATGTTAAAATCAAAAATTAAGAATTAGCGTATCTGTTTTTAATCGGATACCAATCGCACAAGCTGGCAATGGCAACATTACGAGTAAAACCGTTTTGAAAAATTTAGGTACCTAAAAATTAACCCGACCTAAAAATTAAGGTACCGTAATTATGCGTACACTTTTAACTATGGTATTCTTTGGATAATGGTTTAGTTGAAATCAAAATTTTGTGGTACCATTATAATCATTATTTTATAGCGCAGAAAATGGTCGGGTACCGAAAACCGTTTTATTGGGTACCGTTACAGACTCTACTCTCAAGTAAAGTGGAGATTGATGGCCTAATGAGTACTGTAATCACCTAGTTTCAATTTAAATGCCCATTTGAGCCGACAGTTCGATATAAAGAATCGACCCTTAGTCGAAGAAGTTTAGGTAAATCTTAAATAGGTTCTTACGAACACCATAAAACGTTCCCTTCAAAAATACTTGTGGGTTGGTGGCAATACAGTTCATGAATGTTAAACGAGCCAGTGTCTAGACGCAATAACGCAGGGTGTAAAACACCACAAAAATATACAGACGTCCACACCTCACGCGTAACTTTCAAAAATAAACACCAACTTCATAACGCTAACCTTCTTTTTATAAAACGTGGATTATCGTGCTGTCACTTTTTTGTGTCAAAAGAGAGAGAGAGTCAACATCAGTATCAAAGCGTCTAACTTTAGTCCACGTCTTGTAATAAGGGGGCTCCTACCCCCGATCCTCAGATGCTTTCCGAAAAAAACCAGTCGAATTGAGAACCGCCTCCTTTTTTTATTGCATGGCAAACTCTCTAGGGAGTGGACAAGAGATAAAACACATTTTGTCTCCTAACAAGTGAACATAAGTGGTGGAGAGAGATTCTGTTCACGGCCCAAACACCCATGACTCGTGTACAAATGTTTTTACTCTATCATACAAAAATATGTCCTTATCGGGATACCAACCTAAGACCACTAGTTTAGATGGCTAGCAAAGTGTTTATGTTTTATTGTTCAATATCTGAGTATGATTGACTGATAGGTTCAGCATGACTCGCCGCAACTAAATAACTGAAAGACATAAAAATACTCGTCATTCTTCAAGTTGCAGAGTCTTATTGAAAGGAGTAGGTCTCTTAGCAAGTCTTCGAAATCTGTACTCGAGGACTTTAGTCCCTTACTACATTCGTACCTACTGACCAAGTCAACAGTATTACGATATTATCTAGTCACGCTCATAAATCATAGCACAATTGTGCAACTCAATGTTTACGGACACAATCCGCGGATTAGGCCGAATCCCGCATCTTTGGGATTACAGGACCGAACCAATGGGATCCAGTGATCGTCGCCAGCAAATTAGAGCGGCTCCGTTGATATTTGTCTTTGATTGCTTTGTACTGTGTTCTCCTGGGTCAAGGGGATGCGCGGAAATAGATAAAATAAAAGCTTTATACAACACAGAATATACGAACGCTATAACAGAAAATATAAAATTGAAAATTTTAAGTAACCCCCGGCCTCATTCATCATCTATCTAACACCATCACATTGAGACTATTCATAAGAGCCCAAACACGCTATACCTGTTGTACGTTTCTAAAGAATTAAGGATCCCGCAAGGTTTTTGATGGTATAGGATCAGATCAAGGTTATTATGTCATGGGAATGTCACCGAAGTGACAGTACACCAAATTTCAAATCAATCGGATCTGTGAAAGTTAGTAAAACCCTTTAAGCATGTAGAAAATGAGCTGATAATCATCAAACGCCTGAAATGTTATTCATAAATTATAGCTAAGAACCAAAAATAACCAAATCAAAACCGATCCATTCGTTTAGGAGCTACGATGCCACAGACAGACACACAGATACACAGACAGACATGACAAACTTATAATACCCCTCTTTTTTCGTCGGGGGCTAAAAATAGAAAGACGAAAATTCATAAGTCTCCTAAGTCTTCAGTATCTCACAGCAGCGACTGAATAGAGTGCATAAAAATATCTATGATGTTAGAAAAGCAACCCTATATTAAAGGATTAGGGTCGCCTTTCGCTTGTTAAAGATTTAAGCTATACTACAAGCGTCATCAAGAGAGGCGTGAAAAAGCACCTTTTAGGTTGGCAAGGTGGAGGAGGCTAGAACAGTGTCTAAACTGCACTAGCTGTCTTCGCATATGGACTCTTCTTACCGCTTCACATCAGGTTGTTTTGGGTCAATTGCTTTGTATTAAAAAAACATACGATTTTATCAATGTAGAAGAGAGTCTTATCAATTCAACACAAGCTTAGTATGTCAACGGAAAACGCTAGCAATATATCAAGTTTGTCGTTACTAAAACTAAGCCTGGATCTAGATTTAATCAAGAACCTGGTAATCCTATGAAATCTTCATCACTCCCGGCGACGGGACTCGCGCTCCGGCTTTATAAATATCAGAAAAATGATTTCGCTTAAATTACTAGTTCAGACCCAATTCTCCATCCACATACACATGGACACAGTATTGCAAAGATATGGTTAGCAAAATAGAACCTTTGTAAGGTACTTTTTTTTATTTAGAACTAGATGACAAACAAGCTGACGGCCCACCTGCTGATAAGGGGTTACCGTCGCTTGACACCTGCAATAACAAAGAAAACATCGTTTGATATTGCAGGTGGGTTTTCATCCTGAGACCTAAGATGAAATGCCGTCCATGCCCAATAATTACACTGGGCTACCTCTCAATACCAAACGCAGCGAACTGCTTTATAACTGATAAAAGGCGGTGGTACCTTCCCAGACGACCCAACGGGCCTACTACCTATTACTTTATTATTTTATTTCATCTAGTTACTCAACTCAAATATTTCTGTTAACAACAGCAGCAGTACCTGTAAGGAGAAATTAATTCAACATTTGGTCATCCTGTTAAATACCAATCCGCATTAGGCCAACGTTGCAGTGCCCATACATCTCATGTGTTTATTACATGTAGGAAAACCTATGCCTAGACGCAGAGCGTTTATAGGCTGGTGATGTTGCTTATTTTCTTAAATAGGTACAGCAAGAAAGAATGACTTCGGCAAGTGTGTTGCCTCGCCACCGCCAGTGCCACTGCTGACGTGGTGACGCACGTCGCTGAGACGTGGTCGCTCACAGTGTGCGCTTTTATAATTCGTAACGCGAAGATATTACCGTGGACGTCCACGGTACAACGATAACACAGGGAAGTAAGACGTGCACGTTATAACGTCCACATCCACGGAAATAGGTGGTATAATTTACTAGGTGGTAGACCCGTATGCAGGGTCGTCTGGGTAGGTACCACCGCCTTTCTTATTTCAGCCGTGAAACAGTTCGCTGTGTTTCGGATTGAAGGGAAAGGTAGCCAGTGTAATTACTGGGTATGGACGGCATTTCATCTAAGGCCCCAGGATGACAACGCACCTGCAATATCAAGTGATTTTTCCTTGTTATTGTTTGTCATCTAGTTCTTTGTATAAAAAATAAATAAATTTAAAAGCGTCTTCATATATTTCCATACAGTTTACTTCTCTGTGTTATCGTTGTACTGTGGACGTCCACGATAATATCGTCGCGTTACAAATTATAAAAGCGCCCAATGGTTTTATTAAGAGGCGCATAGTTACTGAGCAATGAAGCGAGCAATACTCGGAGTTACTCTTGGGGATCAAATATTAGAAATGAAGAGATCCGTAGGAAAACCAAACTCACCGACACAGCTCAAACAGTTGCGAAACTAAATTGGCAATAGTTAGCAGTTGGGGCGGGAAGGTTCTAGAGTGGCGACTACGAACCGAAAGACGCGTGGATAGGCTTCCAATAATGTGGACCGATCTGGTGAAGGTCGTAGGTAGTCGCTGGAGGCGTACAGCGCAGGACCGACCGTCTTGGGAATCATTAGGGGAGGTCTTAGTCCAGCAGTGGACGTCTTTCGCCTGAAATGATGATATTGTTGATGCTCTATAATATGATAGACTATACATAGTTCAATCGAAGAGAAACATAGGCATTCTTGTGAAAGAACAATACAATACAAATACAAAATAATTTATTTCTTCCAAATTTTTACAATTTTATACATACTAAGGGGTTGGGGCCTTCTTATAAGTATTACATACTTGTGCTAGAGGACCCCGCTCTTCCATAATAATGTCAAACAAATACCTATATTGAAGAACAAACAGAAAAATACGTATTTGTATGTAAGTGTGTGTGGTGTGTGTGCGTGCGTGTGTGTGTATGTGTGGAAATATGAATTTATGTAATATTTAACATTTAAGAGACTTCAAAATTCCTTCCGTCTTTTCATAATCTAAAGTATTTAGCAAATCTGTTATTGTTAGTACACAATCGCGATGTGATTTTGGATAAATATTAGTTATCTCATTTGTGGTGTGCTACAGGGTGTTGCTGTCAATACGACTATAAATTAAAACATGGGCTATATTAGTCCATAGAAATGGTTTGCCACTTTTAGAAATGGCGTATTCATTTGATAATTTCACGACATTTCTATGAAATATTGCAGCCAATGTTGTATTATTTTATACAAATGTCATGAAATTATCAAATGAATAATATTTTTTTGAAGTTGGCAAACCATTTCTATGGCCTAATATAGCACATGTTTTAATTTGTTGTCGTATGGATGGCACCACCCTGTATAGTATTGTTAACTAGAACATATAGCTGACGTAAAACACAGGCGCGAAGAACACTGCTTTTTTCCTAGAATGAGAATATTGAAATCAAAAAATATCCTGATTTCAATAGAGAAGATGGTTGGAGTGTATTACCAGTTTGGGATTCCATCATGCGGATAATAAAGTCCCAAGCCTGTCCTCACACTGTTCGACAAACTGACACCGTGAGCTCCGTATGCGTGAATCGGACCGCTCAAAGTTTAACACAAAGAGACGGTAGTTAACTTAAAACAGTTCTTCAGTCTTTTTTTTTTTTTTTTTTTTTATACAACTGGATGACAAACAAGCTGTAGGCCCACCTGATGGAAAGTGGTAACCGCCGCCTATAGACACCTGCAATAACAAGGAAAAATTACTTGATATTGCTGGTGCGTTGTCATCCTGGGGCCTAAGATGAAATGCCGTCCATGCCCAGTAATTACTCTGGCTACCTTTCCCTTCAATCCGAAACACAGCGAACTGTTTCACGGCTGAAATAAGAAAGGCGGTGGTACCTACCCAGACGACCCTGCATACGGGCCTACCACCTAGTGATCCCGATCGCTCTAAAGTAATCTAAACGTTGGGTGTATATTAATAATGTAACATCTAATTAAACGCGAGTTAAATCCGGTAATATGGTTTTATTTCAAATGTTTATTATGTGGTAGGCCCGTATGTAGGGTCGTCTGGGTAGGTACCACCGCCTTTCTTATTTCAGCCGTGAAACAGTTTGCTGTGTTTCGGATTGAATGGAAAGGTAGCCAGTGTAATTACTGGGCATGGACAGCATTTCATCTTAGGCCCAGGATGACAACGCACCTGCAATATCATGGGATTTTCCCCTGTTATTGCAGGTGTCTATAGGCGGCGGTTCAGTTCAGTTCCATCAGGTGGGCCGTCAGCTTGTTTGTCATCCAGTTGTATAAAAAAAAAATGTGAAGTGTTCGCGAAAATATAAGACAATAGGTACTACTTATATGGTAGAACATTTTCGCACGAAATGTATAGAGAACGTCTAGTCTGGGATCCGCTTAAGAAATATACTATCCGAACAGAACATTAATACCTCTTCCACCATTTACTTAAAACATCTAACGGCCATAAAATAAGACGCAAGCGATCCTAAAACGGTCCGCTACTCGATAAGTGTCCATCACTTCCCCTAATGTATACCCGTGTACTCCCCGAAGATATACATTTTGCCGCGTCCGTTTTAATATGTGTTTGACACGACAACGAGATACCTACTGCCATTTTACATGTTGGCGAACGCCTAGGGATGAGCCGTGCGTTATCGGTTTCATGGCAACCGGTAAATTTTATAAAATTGGTTTTAGCAGTTATTGCCGAGCCAAATTCAGTGAAAAGTACTTAAGTTTTTGTCGGTTTAGTGTTTAAAAGTCGGTTTTTAGTTTTTTTCATTCGATAAAAATGAGGGAAAGTCAAAAACTGTAACGTTTGCAGCGTCATCAGGAGGTCAATGTTGCTCTACGTCTAAGACGTCGGATGCGTCGTTACGTCGTCTTTTCTAAATAAATTTCTATCTATCTACATAATATAAAAACCGACTTCAAAAAACTGAAAAGGATAAAATAATTAAATTTAAGTAGGTATTCATCCCCTAGAAACATATTTTTGGAGTCGGTGCTTCACTTTCTATTGTTTTTGGAAACCACTTAGCACCAACTCCAAAAATATGTTTCTAGGGGATGAATACCTACTTAAATTTAATTATTTTATCCTTTTCAGTTTTTTGAAGTCGGTTTTAATTTTTGTTTAAAATTTTTTTTTCACAATTTTTAGTGGTAACTTTCTACGGTCGAAGCTAGATGGGTGATCGTAAACTTATATTGTTTCCTACTATCGTATCGTTTCACTAAAAAGTCATTTGAAAAGCAAAACTTCGCAATTTCGCATATGTAGACGACTTCATAATTTAAGTTTTTTTTAATTTAAAACCAAAGTACTCAACTGTTTTTGAAAAAATTTTTATGGGACCAAATGGCAGCTATTCCGCATCGAACAAAAAAAGAATCACGTAAATCGGATCAGTAATCTCGGCGTAATCGGTGTACATACATAGAAAAAAAAAAAAAAAAAAAAAAAAAACATACCGGCCGAATTGAGAACCTCCTCGTTTTTGAAGTCGGTTAAAAATTGAAATTTTTTAGTAACCCCCGCGTTATCAATCATCTATCTAATATCATTTCATTGAGACTATTATCATTAGCCCAAACATGCTATATCTGCTGTGAGTTTCTAAATAATTGAGCATCCTGCAGACTATTTGATGGTACCGGATCAGCTCAAGGTTGGAATGTCTAGAAAACCCCACCGAAGTAACAGTAAACCAAATTTCAAAACAATCGGATCTGTGAAAGTTAATAAAACCCTTATGTCAAGTAAGAAATGAGCTTATAAGTAGTCATCAAACGCCTGAACTGATCTTCGTATACTATACATTATAGCTAAGAACCATCCTTAGCACGGCAACTTTCAAACGTAACAAAAACAAATCAAAATCGGTCCATTCGTTTAGGGGCTACGATGTCTAGGGGTGGTGGTTTGGTGAAATTGCTTAGGCAGAGCCCAGGCTAGCCCCGCGAAGAGCAGTGGAGTTACCGGGAAGTTTTAGTGGGTATTCCCAGTGCCTTATAAGCGCTGTGCGATTGTGCGCCACACACGCCCGTCACTTAGCCAGTGGCGGGTAGGTCTGTATTCGGATTTCTCCCCCCAAAAAAAGGGGGGGGGTACGATGCCACAGATGCACAGACACACAGACAGACAGTTATAACACCCCTTGTTTTTCGTCGGGGGTTAAAAATATTCTATATACAGGAAAGCTCACTATAACTAATTTGATTATGCATCATTATGATAATCAGTTTTACCTTTATTGAAATTAAAATAGAAATAACCCTCGTGAAATATCAAGTGTCCTTGACAGCTGTCCTTTTTTTAAACATATTGAGAGATAGAGATGCCAACTAACTTTTCGTGTTGTGTCACTTTTTTATTGTGTATTTTCTGTTTTCAGGTAAGTTGGCGCGCTTCGATAGTGTCATCAATCAGTTGTGGCAAGTATTATTGAATCACTGAGTAAATGATGTACTGCACACAAACAAGGTAATATGTAAGTAACATATTATAGTATAGGACATCAAAAAAAACATTCGCCATGCTCAATATTTAAAACAAGAACGTCAGTACTAGTAGGAAAATAGAAAGGTACTTGAAAATACTCCTTGGATTAGCTTTTTCGTGTGTTGTCTCGTTCTTACAAATATAAAATATCACATGTAAGAATATGACAAAACATAAATTAGTAAAGTATCATCAAAAAAGTAACATATTTATTAATAAGTCCGTTAATGTTTTAATTAATTAAGGACACCCACATGAAATCATTCTCAATGTCTGAAATAGAGTATACAATTTTATTATATTCTAATTTATAGTAAGGTTGGCAACCCTAGGTGTTTAAACATAGGTATTTGTGGTTCGTCAACTCATTGTATTTTTTTTTATTAATACTTTTAATTTTAACCCTAACTCAATTTTGAACAATAATCGCACGGAAAACAGAATAGTATTTGTGTACCTAACAAAGTTCCCCCACGAGTTATTGTCAAATAATAAACTGAACTCAACAAGGAATTATTCGTGACCAGTGTGGCGTTTTCTTTAATTCCATGCGGAACAATGGGGTTCTTAGGGTGGCTTTAGGGATCCATAGCAAAAACATCAATGTACAAGGCCACAGTAGAAATTGAGAGGATACTTCGCGAATATTTTGAATTTTCAATAAGGATTCGATTTGGTTGTTCTTGCAACTGCTTTATCCCATCAACACGCATCAGGCAGTGTGGTGGTGTTAGGGCCCAAGCTCCTCGAGCATTTCTACCAGCATGTGTGCAGCAGTGGCTGGTGATGAATAAGGATTTAATCCTTAGTTACCTACTGAAATATCTGTTAGGTACTACACTAGTTTTGAAATATATTAGAGTTCACTGATCAATCAAGTATTATTATACACAAGCCAAAACATGTTTAATTTTTGGTGGTAAGTGGTAACCGCCGCCTATAGACACCTGCAATAAATAACAAGGGAAAATCACTTGATATTAGCAGGTGCATTGTCATCCTGAGGCCTAAGATGAAATGCCGTCGATGCCCAGTAGTTACACTGGCTAGCTACCTTTCCCTTCAATCCGAAACACAGCGAACTGTTTCACGGTTGGAACAAGAAATGCGGTGGTGCCTACCCAGACGACCCTACACACGGGCCTACCACCTATTAATTACTATTTATTTGATTATTATTTTTTCAATCATTATTCATCAGATTGTGTACTTTTCAGCCACAAACAAGATTGATGCATATTTCCATAGTTGATTTTGTCGGAAATTTCTGCGGTCCTAGTTTATTTAACTCGGAATATGATTATATTTATTATGAACTAAAAACGTTGGGTCGAGCCGTTGAAATCACGAAGTAGGCCAATCTATTTGGCCGTTAGGGTTGTCAACTGTTTACAATAAATTCATATCATTTTTAATGTAACAAAGAAGGATGAAGAATGGATCTTTATTTTATACGTTTCCAATTTTTATACAGTGTTTTTGCCTTTTTTTTTGGAGCAATGTAAATGAATATCTTCCTCCGTGGGTAACTAAATGCATCAAAAAACGACGCAGAAACGTCACAATACGTATGCGAATGCCTGAATCACGCTCACGAAGTTTTCGAGGTACATCAGTATAATAAACAAGTTCCAACGTTGCACAGTCTGGCCGCGTTCTCTGAGCCAACACCGAGCTTGGCCGCAGATTTTCCTGTTCACCGACGGACTGTGGAACTGTGTAGGTAGGTCTAAGGTACATTGTATTACATATAGCGCTAGTAACACGAAAGAGTACTACTAGTTTATAGACGTGGGTAACTCAACAAAAACTATGAACCGCAGATCAGCTCACGGTTCACTTAAGTGAGCCGGACCTGCGAACCGGTTCATAGATCAGCTGACTTCTGAGCTATACGTTTGTAGATCTGCTTTGCGACCGACTTATAGAGTCGAATATTACCGAGTGCCGCCGTGCCGAGCCGACCGACACCGGAGCCGTTTCGCAGCTCGCGGTTCGTTCGCCGATAATAATACACGCTTGTCTGTGACTCGGTGAGACAGACTCTGTGGGTGAATATACCTAAACTAGCGAGTAAGCCGTGAGCTGTTTGTTTTGTCGTTGAGCTGCAGATTGATCTGTTCAAGGTTCAAGTTTCAAGGTTCAAGTTAATTGATCTGAATTTTTGAACCGGTTCAGAGCTGAGTTACTCATGTCTACTAGTTTAAGAGAAATCGTTATGTGAAACCGGCCATGGTGTTCTCATTCTTCTTTCTAGCCATTCTCAACCATGACTGTGTAGACCTTCTTCAGCTGCCACCACTTATCGCGATTTGGGCCCACCTGCATCCAATCAGATCCCGACACTCTTTCCACGTCACCTTTATACCGCATCTGTGGACTGCCTCGGGGACGCTGTTCGCTTTTGCCCCCAAGGCCGCTTCTCCAAGAGCGTCTTGGACCAGAAACCATGTTTCCGAGCAGTACGACCCACCCATCGTCACTTTTTTAATTGGTTTGCACTTGGTCCCACTTTTACTCCAAAAGAAGTTAAGAGGGGTCGTAATCTAGCGAGCCTACCCAGAACGTGCCGATTTAATCCAGCCTTGAAGGAGCTCTGCCCCCTTATTCAGAAACTGTCGAATCACGAATTCAATTCGAAAAGACACATGCCATCTCGCTTTGCGTACTGTAATAACAGTCAGGTATAGAGTGTGCGATATTCGAATCTTTTCCGACGGTTGCGAATAAGGGGTCAGATTATAAGCATTAGGGAACATCGAGGCCGACATTGCATTCTACTTTGGTCGCATTAGAAAAGATGACGAAAAGTGCTTAGTACGGATTTTTAGTATATCAACCCTGGTTGATATACTAAAAATCACCACACCTGTGTGGTAGTCCTCTGGTAGAATGGGCTATGCGGGATAAGCTCATGAAGTTCCTGAGCAGACTTTCCGAAATACAATCTGTAGAAGACCGGTAAGCAAGCAACAGCGATCCAGGCTATACAAGAATATTCAGAACATTCAGCGACACATGTCGTGACTTATACAATTTTGTAAAACCTTTTCTGTACCATGTTTCCTGCAAATAAATAATTTCTATTTCTATTTCTAATATATATTTTTTTAGACCAAATCTACTTGTACATGGTACTTTACATTGAGGAGCTCGGTGGCGTATTGGTTTGAGCGCTCTGGTTTCGATACAAAAAACAAAGCAACTTTCGCCATGGTCGATCCTGGGATGGGCCAATCAAAGTTTGTTGCTCCTCCGTGCTTCGGAAGGCACGTTAAGCCGTTGGTCCCGCTTGTTACTGCAACCGCTTTTGCTTTTACCCACCAACCCGCATTGGGCCAGCGTGGTGGTGTTATGGCCCAAACACCTCATGTGTTTCTCCCATGTAGGAAGGCCTGTGCCCAGCAGCGGGACGTGTTACGCTGGTGATGATGATAATGATTCAATACTTATAGACAATGTTAGTAAGGCATGGGTCATGTGTGTAGTGACCCAATGTCTCAGCATCAGACCGTCACAGCGGTCTACAATCACCCCTAGAAGACTGTTGGTGCTGCAGCGGACTGTGTGCCTTAACGAGGCAATCCTGTTGCGTATTATGGCATAAAAATCTTGTAAGCCAGCCTCTGCGAACATGCATTTTGTAGTGCGTCAACTACAAAATCGAGCGCGGTATTGTAGAAGCTACAGATTTGCCACACGCATGATGGCATCTGCGTTCATATTATAAAACTAGAAAGGTAACAAAAACAAAGCGTTCAAGTCTCGAGAGCAGTGTTAAAATTAGTTGAACGCGCCAGCCCTGGTGATGGATCAATCAGTTCATTACTGATCATTTGATTTACGGGCATCGGCAGCCATATCGAAGGCGTGGAGAGGGGAGGGCTTGCGTACTGTAGTGCCGCTTTGGCCTTAATAGGATGTGCAACAGCCCAGGGACTTGGCCTCCTATGGCGTTGTTAATACACTCCAGCTGACGTGACTTACAAGTAAAACTCTTATCTCATAATCTTAAAGAGTGATGTGTGCTTTGTCAGGCACCATCAATGATAGCATCCATACTAATCTTAAACTTAATCCTACTATTCATGTTTTGGTTAAATCATATTGTAATATTATAAATTCGAAAGTGTGTGTCTGTATGTTATCTCTTCACGCTAAAACCTCTGAACCGATTTAGATGAAAATTGGTATAGCGATAGTTTGAGTCCTGTGAAAGGCCATAGAATACTTTTCGCGCCATAACCGACATCGACGCGGGCGAAGCCGGATATAATGCCGTTTACTCATTTTGGTGGAATTCCAGCCTATATTATACAGCGTGGTGCTGTCAATACGGCAGTAAATTAAAACATGGACTATAGTAGTTCTTGGAAATGGTTTGCCACTTTCAAAAATATGTTATTCATTTGATAATTTCATGACATTTCTATGTCATTATATAATAATAATACTTCTATATCATTATATAATAATATTCGAATTTCATGAAATTATCAAACGAATACGATGTTTTGAAAGTGGCAAACCACATGAACTAATATAGCCCATGTTTCAATTTATTGTCGTATTGACGGCACCACCTGTATAGTAACTTTGAATGTCGAGTCTTACACTTACTAAAATATTTGTAACTCTGTCTGGTGTAAAAAATAAAATAAATAAAACTCTAGTCCAAACGTAACTTACTCGATAACTCGGCGCAATCGAATACGACTATCAAATCAGAATCGTATTTCTCGATTGGCAGAATTCGATGGTATTCGATTATCTCGCATCGGCTGAGTGTAAAAACGTAACTCCTAATAGAACTTGTCCTCCCGGTAAAGTCGGGGCGTTAGACCCTTTTCAAAGTTGCTTTTAATTGATATGTCACACTTTTTCTCTGTGTGAACCGTTGCGAATTCAAGTTCGCGGCTTTAGTTTAGTTTGTATAATAAATATTGGGTCAGGAAAGTTTTATAATATAGTGAGGTTGAACTTACATCATAATGGACCTGCGGAGTAATGAATTTAGAAGTTTATACGCGGTTAAAATGTAGAATAGTTTGATTTTTGTTAGAAAAAAAAATGTTGTATGTGCACTATGTGTTTCTTTAGTTTTAAGGTGCTCTATTGATTTACTGTTATACTTATAATTTAAATATTGTTACACTCGTACCTACTATCTAGCACAAATTAGGTTTATCGTGTTACACCTTACCGAATCAGTGGCTTAGGATTGATAACGTAACATACAGACATACAGATAAAGTTACTTTCGTATTTATAGTATTATATTATTCCAACTCTGTGTAACTTAATGATAAATTTTAAAAATCTAGTAAAACAAAATACAAGGAAGATAAAGCTGAGCTATCAGCAACAATGCGAAACAAAACCTCGCAAACGAAATTCCTTAATTATTCGCAGGAGTATTTTCAATTTCTGTTTTAATAAACAGAACGTTACTCCCACTACCCGCCTCTTCGTTAGCAGTAATCTCTATGAATATATTTTTTGTTTTTTATATTTCAATCTCGGTTGAAAGCAGTGACCTCAATGCGATTGTCGTAAATGCCGGAAGGTGTATGGGGTGCAGTATTTTAATTTATCTGCAGACCCTACTAATTCGGATATTAATTTGTTTTCTAAATTGCTTACTCTAAGAGGTTTGATGTTTTTAGCATTTCGCGTTGTGCTATCGATAAATAACCTTAGCAAAATATTTTATATTGTGTGTGTCGAGAGGTTAATAAAGTCGTCTTTTTTATTTATCTTTACAAATGCTACTTTTGAATGCTTTATGAAATAATGAATATCAGTATTTCCACTTTACAGACGATTGTTGTTTATTGTGTTACTGCTGCTGCGTGTATGTAAGGTCGCCAGAGACCCCACTTTGTTTTAAAATTAGAACCATCAACCATCATCAGTCATTCAAAGTAAATATTCATTTTCAAAATTTTTAAAATGATTCAAATGATCTGAATTTAAAACCGTCAAATTCGCTTCGAATTGAGAACAAGTACAATGCACACATAGGTTTTATTTCCGGCGTACGATTGGATAATGGGCACCGGAAATAGGCCCGCCGGTGACGTCACTCTCGTTCCGGTACACCCTGCCTAGTCTAGGTATTGTGAGTTGTCAAATGAAATGGCTGTTGGGTAGCGGGTAGTTTGTTTATTAAATATCTGTGGATTTATCCAAGCCTTGCTGCATGAGAGCAAATCACAATTCGTAGTTCGGGGTTCGATTCACCGTGGGGACAGAAATTTTCGCTCGGTTTGGTTGGTGGTAGGACTTTCCCTAACTCCGCCTGGCTAGCTACCACAATCCTTTCAAAGTCTGCCGCCATAACAACAATGTTTACCGCATTGTTGTATTCCGGCAGTTGGAGGTAACATAGCCAGTTCCTCCATGTTCCAGAATCCGGGGGTTGCTTGCTTCCATCTTCTTTATCATCAGGTGAGATGAAGGCCGAGAGCTAACCAGAGGGCCTAGACAAGATGCCTTTCGATAATCGCTACCGCTGTCGCTAAGCGGAAAATGTATGGGATTTGACATAAGCTATAGATTGACTTTCGAGTCAAATCTTATACGTCTTCCATTTAGCGATAGCGATAGCGATAGTGGCAAATGGAAGCTGGTCTAGGCCCTCTGTTGAGAATAAAAACACTCAGATAGTATATGCGGTCTCCCGTTCCTTGTAGCAAAGTCTGCAAATGTCATACCATTTTTTCTCATGCAACCTGAACCGATGAATAAGACAGTCATAAATTTCAGGCCCTTGTTTGTTACTGGGAGTGGAGTATTTCATCAATGTTATTAGGATGGTCCGCTTTGTGTAGATGATGTGTTGACCCAAATATCTCCAGCCTCAAGTTACTACTAATGTGACATCAGATTAAT
This sequence comes from Nymphula nitidulata, assembly GCA_947347705.1. Taxonomy (NCBI): domain Eukaryota; kingdom Metazoa; phylum Arthropoda; class Insecta; order Lepidoptera; family Crambidae; genus Nymphula; species Nymphula nitidulata. The sequence goes on from OX374646.1 coordinate 3,766,024, forward strand.
AAGTGCCACAATATGTCATACAAAAGCCACGCAATGCCGCTAATGTGTTAAAGATGATCATGGAGCAACTTTCTGGCTCAATACAAAACGTAGTCTAAGATCCAGCGTAAACCTGGTGCTGTCTCTTGCGGCTTCTATTAGTAAAAATGAGGCCGCCTCAGTTCTATGTTTTTAAGGTGGCTTGTTCTTATCGCATCTTTAATTGTGCCGGTTACAGCAATACTAGAATTTTTTGTAGATTGAGTGATCTGTGATCTAAAAATATAAAAGGGGCAATGTGACGATGAGAGATTACTCCTCTAAAGTAGAGAGACCTTATAGACCGACAAGTTGGAAGCGGCTAGAACAGTGTGATTCAAGCTTCGTATAATTCATACCTGTCTTCGCGTATTGACTCTTCTTGCTGCTACACATCAAGAGGTGTCAAGCAAGTCATTTAAAAAGTATTCAGATTCTTGGAAACCCCCGCACATGCCCGCGGCCTCGCCAGCGGCGGGTAGGTCTGTCAGTGGATTTCTCTTGGGGAAAAAAGGACCATTAACCGAGAATTTGAAAAGAAGCGTGGACAGGACTCCAACTAGGTGCACCGATGGTCTGGTGAAAGTCGCAGGAATCATTCGTGGAGGCCTTTGTCCAACATTGGACATCTTTCAGCTGAATTGATGATAATGATCCAAAAATGTATTCGAAGGTTCGGAAGCAAAGAATAGTCCTCGTTTATCGTGTCCTTCTCATGAGCAACCTAAAAACGCCTATGGAAAACGGAGAATTCAAAACATGCCATTATTTAACAAACATATCCAGTTAAATACGTTCGTAGAGTCCTAACAACTCTGCAGGGCTGTTCAGACGAGCGTGGAATATTAATAAGGGTGTGAACACGGGGCTAATCAGCGCACATGCGGACGTGCTCTTATGGCTGTGTAATTGATTTTGAATACGTATGTGCTGTGAATCTTTAGTTTTGGTGCTCTAGCTGAAGCCTGTGGTTCCGCTTAAGATACGAAGGTAGCTTGTTCAGGCATTGTTTTCTTTACTGTGTGGGTGGGTCTACTACGTTTTGGAGACCTGGTGGTATTGGTTCTTGCGGTGTGAGCCCCTGTGTAAAATGATCGGTTCGCTTTAAATCTAGTGTTCCATACAAATATTATAATTTGGATCCTTAGTGCCCAAAGTGGTCCAGGCGTGACACAAAAACATATTTTTTGTCGAGTTTTGGGAATATGGTAGAAATGATGCAGGGGGTTCACCGAAACCAGCTAAATTTTGAAAGTGGCTTATGAGAAAAAAAGTCTGGGAACCTCTGGTTTAGATGAAGGCGTGGAGGTTTGATTACCTCCTGAGAGAGGAAGGAGATTTTAGGCTAGACATGTGTAAGTAATGCGCGTAATATCACAAATGTGATATCACTCGAACGCGTGATGTTACATTATGCATCACTCCGAAAAATCAAGTATCAATTTAAACATCACGCGAAATTACATTACACTAGCTCCGAGCGCGAGCGAAAGGGACCGACCGAAGCGTACGTATACCTGTGATGTGGATGATTCATCTAGCGCGCGTTGCGTGCTGTTATAAATTGTATTTGCACCCCTTTCTGCTTTCTAAGCATTCTCTGTTTGCCGACTCATCATCACATGGCGTCCCGTGCCATCACCGCGTTCCTGCCCGGTCCGCCAGTCTGATTCCATCATCCACATCCGACGGTCGTCTCATTCTACTTTATTTCGTATTTTTATTTTTTTTAAAAAAGACTTTCAAAAAGTCCCTCCTAACATTAATGGTGGCAGCGTAAAGGGATTTGAAAAGTCCCAGGTACCGTCTCCGTCGCGAAAAACGGTCAAAAACTCTGTGAACTCGTCGTGTGTGCTATACGTGTATGTGCGTGTGTGTGTGTGCACCAAATCCTGACCAAGATCGACGTATAAGGCCCACTGCTTCGCACTGCTCGTGCTGAAGCCGGTCTTTAAGTTCCTGAGTTCCTGTGTATCCAGCTACAATACCCACTGTCACGCACTGCTCGTGCTGTGACCGGTATTGCCCATCCAGCGAGTACCCATCAGTCATCCTAATAAGCTCAACGAATAAGACTCGGCGTGCGACATTATAAGCGCGTCTCATCTACATCCAGACACCGTGATAACGAAGCTATGCTCACCGTCATCCTTTTGTTAGCGACCAAGTAAGTTGTCTTGGTTATTGCGATTCTCAAACTGTTTTATATCGTGTCCATTGTTCATAATTGTCTTTGTTCTCTTTTTATATTCTGTGTGTAAAACATCCTCGTAACGTAAATAGATAATAAATATTAACCTATTAAATAACATATATATCCTAATATAAAGTAATTTCTATCAAAAATAAATAAATTATAATAATGTCTGAATCCAGAGCTCAAAGTCCCAAATTAGAAAGACCCGAAATCGCGGTCACAGATACAGATGATGATGCTTTCTGCCATCCGTCTGGTCCAGCTACAAGGTCGAAAAAGAAGACCACTGCTATAAATAAAATAGAAATAGATCTTACGACACTACTTAAATTCATAAAGCCATATGATGGCTGTAGGGAAACACTAAGTTCATTCTTAGTGAATTGTAGCAACGCATACGAGCTTGCATCAGAGGCCCAAAGAGATATTCTATTCAAATACATACTTTGCCAATTACAAGGTAAAGCCCAAATTGCATGTTCAGTTAAAGAGTTCACTAATTGGATACAACTTAAAGAATTTTTGAAAACCCAATTTTCAGAGAGGAAACATTACACACATCTACTGACAGACCTTCAAGAGTGTAAGCAACAAATTAATGAGCCTGTTAGCCAGTACGCTTTAAGAATAGAAACGTGTTTATCGCAATTGCTATCCGAAATATCCATTACACACGGTCATAAAAGCAGGGAAATGATAGGCCGTACAGCAGCTATGGAGGAGTTAGCCCTCCATCATTTCCAGATGGGGCTTACACCACGAATTTCAACTGTAGTTAGATGCAAATCTCCAAAATCCTTAAACGAAGCCGTGAACATAGCAATATCGGAAGAGAAAATACAACATTTCCTATTCAAACAAAATCCAACTAGCTCGCGCCCTGAAAAGCCAAACATGAGACCGACATTTATCAGACCAAACATCCCTAGGCCGAATTTTTCTCATCCAAATTATCAAAACTTTCGCCGCGACACAAATCCAAGTCAACCGAGGCCTAATTTAAATACCAATTTCGATAATTCGTCGTTTCCCATATGCAGATATTGCAAATCACCCGGGCACACTCTAGAACAGTGTAAAAAACGCGAATTTTACAATAATCGTTATAGATCTGGCCAAAATCAATCATACCGTAACGTCCATTTTGTCTCAAGCGTCCCTGAAACTGAATATACGGAAGAGGAGCCGAGCTACGAAACCGTTGATCCGACAAAAAACGAATAAATGCTCCGAGTCCGTGTCGTATCGGACATAAGTATTCTAAAACCGGCACATCCAATTTGGCACCGCTACATGGTAGTCAATATGATAAGTTAAAGTTCACTGTATCGTCCACTGTATCGCCCACTGTATCGTCCACTGTATCGTCCACTGTATCGTCCACTGTATCGTCCACTGTATCGCCCACTGTATCGTCCACTGTATCACCCACTGTATCGTCCACTGTATCCGTGTTGCAACCCACTGTATCGTCTTCTATATCTATGTTGCAACCTTCTAAATCAAAAACCACTGTGTCATCGAAATCCACAGAACACTCAATATCCAACAATTCTAATCCACTAAAACCAGAAAAATCTAAGGTTTACGAAATAATTAATAATCCTGAAAAAACTTTACTACCTCATGTCCTCGTAAAATCCTCCGTCTCAGATATCCCTCTATCTTTGTTGGTTGACTCAGGATCCTCTGTAAGCCTACTAAAGCAGTCATGTATACAAAAAAATCCTAAACTCGTTAAAGAATCCATCCAATTGAAGGGCATTGACCCCGCTGAAGAAACAATCAGCACTAGAGGTCATTTTCAATTACAATTACAAATTTCTAAATTCAAAATATCTTATTCATTCCACGTCATTGATGAAATTCACTTACCGTATGATGGTATAATTGGCTCCGACATGCTCAATGCTCACAACTGCAGTATAAACTATAATGATAATCTTCTTCGCATCGGTAAAACATCACTAAAATTATATTTCCACGAACCTGCTTACATAATCCCTGCTAGAACTGAAACAATTATTGAATGTTCAGTTTCTAACCCTGAAATTAAAGAAGGACTTATCCTCGATCAACATATCACTGAATCCCTGCTGATTGCTAACTGCTTAGTAAAAGTTAAAGATAATAATAGAGTCAACCTTAGCGTGGTTAATACTTCTGAAAATCCTGTAACATTAAATTCAAATCTCCAACTTACTTTATGTCCTATAGAATATGATCCATCATTATCTGAAACAAAAATGGAAAATAAATCTAGTCTAACTCGAACTCGTGAAGTCTTGAACCTTCTTCGAACTTCTCACCTAAATCCAGAAGAATCCGAAGCCCTTACTGATCTATGCTCACAATTCTCAGATATCTTCCACTTACCTGGTGACCAATTAACTTCGACAGATGCTATCCAACACCAAATACGTACCACTTCCGATCAACCTATAAACGTCAAATCCTATCGTTTTCCTGAAGTCCACAAAAAAGAAGTGCGTTCTCAAATCCAAAAAATGCTTGACCAGAATATTATAGAGCCTTCTGATTCCCCCTGGTCATCCCCTATTTGGGTAGTACCAAAAAAACTCGACGCTTCCAATGTCCAAAAATGGCGTGTAGTCATAGATTATCGGAAACTCAATGATATCACAATCGGTGACACATATCCAATCCCTCAAATTACTGAAATCTTAGACCAACTCGGTAACAGCAGCTATTTTTCTACCCTAGACCTGGCATCTGGATTTCATCAAATCGAGCTAAACGAAGCCGATAAACCAAAAACAGCTTTCACAGTCCCTGAAGGACATTTTCAATTCACCAGAATGCCATTTGGACTCAAAAACGCACCTTCCACCTTTCAACGATTAATGAATTCTGTCCTATCTGGCCTCCAAGGTATACGATGTTTCGTTTATTTAGACGACGTGGTCTCCTATGGCCATAACCTAAATGATAGCATCAGCAATTTAACCGCTGTCTTTCAAAGAATCCGTAAATTCAACTTGAAACTGCAGCCCGACAAGTGCGAGTTCCTAAGACATGGAGTCTGTTATCTTGGGCATATCATCACTGAACAAGGCGTCAAGCCAAATCCAGAAAAAATCAAAGCCGTAACCGAATTTCCAGTTCCTAAAACTCCGAAGGACATTAAATCATTCCTTGGGCTCGTTTCATACTATCGCCGCTTCATTCCTGATTTTTCTAAAACTGCAAAATCCTTAACCAGCCTCCTGAAAAAGGACACAGTATTTAAATGGGAAAACCAACAACAGCTTGCCTTCGACACCCTGAAACATAAACTAACCACTGCACCTTTACTTGTATATCCTGACTTCACGCAGTCATTTATCCTCACCTGCGATGCCTCGAACTATGCTGTCGGTGCAGTACTCTCCCAGGGGTCCATTGGTAAGGACCATCCAATAGCTTTTGCTTCTCGCACCCTTAATAAAAGCGAATCCAACTATAGCACTACTGAGAAAGAGTTGTTGTCTATCTTATACGGTTGTAAAACGTTCCGTCCCTACTTATACGGCCGCAAGTTCGTAATCGTCACAGATCACAGGCCTTTGAAGTGGCTATTCAATCACAAAGATCCCAGTAGCAAACTCCAAAGATGGAGACTAAAACTCGAAGAATTTGACTATGAAATAGTCTACCGTAAAGGAGTATTAAACTCTGCCGCTGACGCTCTGTCGCGATATCCGGTGAATCCTATTTTGCCTAATACAAGTTCTCCCGAAATCCGCAATGACGAATCCGCACCTGAAACAGAAGAGAATATAATTAGTAATGAAAATACAGAAAATTCTATACCATTCAGTCCACTTACCTTAACAGACTTTGATATCCGCCTTCCAAGTGGGTTGAATGCTGATAGTAGCGATATGCCTACAATTGACTTACTCGACCGCGAAAGTCTACTAGATCATACCAGCTTATTTGGTGATGCTTACAGTCCTATTAGGTCTACTGAAGCAAATCCTCCTTTAACTAATGAAAATCATGCTAACTTATCCTCATCCAATAGTCCAAATACTGCTCCTGAAAAAGTTACAAATGATCAAGAATTATCCAATTCGACATCTAATCCTCAGCCGTCCACAAGTCATCAAAATCCTGAAACTTTACCTGAAAATATGTCCGCGTATCGTGAACCTGAAAGTCCTTTATCAGGATCAGAAAATTCATCATGCACTGATGAAACTTATAGTAAGTTTTTGAAATCATCTACTAAAATATTTAATACTCATATCACAGAACATAATCAATACTTACTAAAAGGAACACAAAACTTTATCTTAATACCAACCTCAATTGATATGGACGAGTCCATGCCATATGTTCAAGAAGTTCTTCAGAATTGTCCAAGCCCAGAGCGCGAAGAGATCCTAGAAAAAGAAAGAACTTTAAACACTTTCTTACCTATTATTATCGAAAATAAAACTTACCTGCTAAAGATAATTTACTAAAGTCCACTATTTTGATGACCACTCGTATCAGAACATATTTAAAGGTTTAAAATTTACTCGCGATGAAATAATGATTTCTTATCCTACAATTAACGAAATAAGCATATCAGATTTTAGAGATCCTTATGATAAACATTCGTAAATAAAAATCTATAATATGTTAGCTTACCTATTTGATGGGACAAATATCCGAATCCACATATACAAAAATAATATTATTTATCCATCTCCAAGTGAAATCCCGAAACTCCTAAAAGAAAACCATGATATCCCAATAGCGGGACATTTAGGAACTAATCGTATGTTTAACAGAATTAAAGAAAGATTTTCCTGGAAAAATATGCGCAGCGACATCGAAAACTATGTCAAAAACTGCACATCATGTCAAAGCAATAAGGCATTTCGCAAAATTAATAGAGCTCCCATGGTCATAACATCCACTTCTACTTTTCCTTTTGAAAGGCTTGCCTTAGATATCGTAGGACCTCTTCCCGAAGCCGGCACTGCGAAATTAAAATACATCCTGACGATGCAGGATGATCTTACAAAATTCTCTCTCGCTTACCCTATCCGTAGTAACACAGCAGCCGAGGCCAGTGATTGCCTTTTACACTTTGTCTCTCTCTTCGGAATACCAAAACATATATTAACTGATCAGGGTACTAACTTTACAGCAGACCTTTTTAAGAAGACATGCGATTTCCTAAAAATAAAGCAGTTATGGTCATCGCCTTATCATCCGCAGACTCAAGGTGCCTTAGAGAGATCACATTCCACTCTCAAGGAGTACCTCAAATCGTATTCCAACGCCAACCAAGATAACTGGCCCCAATATGTTTATACTTCTATGCTTGCATACAACACTGCTGTTCACTCTACTACCCATTATTCGCCTTACGAACTATTGTTTGGACATAAGCCTCATATCCCAGATTCCATATATGAAGACAGGTCCAATGCAACTTATCCTGAGTATGTAAGACTCTTGCAACACCGAATGAAGCATGCTCGAGACCAAGCTCTAGAGTATATATATAAATCTAAAGTAAATTCAAAAAACTATTACGATTCGCGCACTCGTCCTGTTGAATATAAAGTTGGCGATTATGTGTTATTAAAGAACCACATGAGATTAAGAAAGGCTCTATCGCCAGTATGGAAAGGCCCGTACAAAGTTGTAAAGATTCACGGGAACCATACATTATCCTTGTTAATAAATAGACGTCATGTGAGACATCACTATGACGAAGTCAAGCATGTTGAAGTCCCTTCTACATGAATCTAATCTCTTATAAATTTTTTTATACACAATTTCCATTTACATCGATTATACACATTAAGTATTATTTTATACAAACATCATAGTAGCTATAAGAATTATTCGTTTTATACACAGTTAAAGTTAAGTATACATATCATTTTATTACAGAGCCCTGGCACAGGACTTTGTTCAACCTATCAAATCAAGTTCCGGCATTTACTTTGATCCAATCGGTGAACTCAAGATTAATACTGGGTATTTAGATGTAGTTGCACCATTCGACATCTCTCATATCGGTCCTCATATTCAGAACTTAAATTCCGTATTTGGAACATTACGTTTTTTGTGTAGTCAAATCCAAATAGAAACAACTAGCAAGTTAGAATGTCATAATATATTAGAACCTCTCGTTGTTAGATATCACGATATAGTTTCAGAATATTCTACGATTGCACATCTCGTTAGCAATAGTAGATCCAAGCGTAGCGCATGGATAGGTGGCATAGGTGTCTTATCTAAAACAATCTTTGGGACTTTGAATGAAGAGGATGCTATCAAATATGACAGTGCCATATCAAATGTTCAAGATAATGAAAAAAGATTAAGTTCATTGATGAAAGAAAATATTTTAATTACGACTTCTGTTCTTTCCAAATTTAATGAAACTTTGTATAAAATAAAATTTAATGAAGATAAACTATATGAAGGCATTGACAAGCTATCACTAAAATTAAAAAATATTTCTTCAAATTACGATGAAATAAGAATAAAACTAAATATTAATTCAATTTTAAACAGTTTGGAAGCCGCTGTACTTACCTTATCATTCCAGTTGAACGACATAACAAATGCAATTATGTTCAGTAGCCGAGACATATTGCACCCAGCCGTCTTAACGCCTACGCAGCTTTATCAAGAGCTTGTCGATAACTCCATATACTTATCTACTAATTATAAGTTACCTGTAAGTTTCGAATTAAATCATATGTATATCTTAATGAAGATATCTAACATTGTTTGTTATAGTTTTAAGAATAAAATCGTTTTTATTTTAAGAATACCGTTAGTGTCGTCAAAGGATTTTATCCTTTATCATAATATAGCATTACCGACCCCACATAATGTTTCTAATCCATATTCATTTAGTTTTATAATTCCTAGTAGTAAATACATCGCAATAACCAAGGACAAATCCGAATACTGTAACCCCGAATCTTTGGAAGAGTGCAAAGTGATAAGACCGCGTGAATATATCTGTGACGTCATGTCTGTTTATCCGACTAGTGCGAATCCAACCTGTGAAAGTGAACTAATATATAACGTTATAAGTGTTTTACCGACGCAGTGTCAAACGGACTTCATATTCGGACATTTAGATTTATGGAAACCTTTATGTAATAATAATTGGATTTATATACAGTCGCAAAAGAATATATTATATATTGAATGTCAAAATAAGAAAACTTTTGAAATAAATATTCCAAATAATTCGGCATTGTAAGTATTCCAAATAATTGTATCGCGTATTGTAGAAGTACTAAATTAGTACCTAAATATAATAATATTAAAATAAATGTATCCATAGTTCACTCTGATTTTAGTATAATAAATGACTCATGTTGTTCTTTAGGTAAGTTTGAAAAGGTGATAAGTAGAGAACCTCGTATGAAATTACAGAATATTGACTTAGATATTTTCACCCCGGAAACTAAATTACAATTAAAATCTATATCCGATAGAACTAATGAAATTATCGATCAACACCCAATAATCAAATACGAGACTCACTACTCCATCATAGTAATTTTAATTATATGTCTAATATCACTATTTGTATTTGTAAAGATATTTTTATACATTAAATCGAGAGGCCGTCTGTCCTTCCCACAGATTCCTGTAGTCTTCAGGTCTACTCCACCTGACTCTTCTATTGTAGTCCAACCAGATAATTCTGCTCCTATCAATCATGCTAAAGTTAATAAGAATCTTTCGCGTCCCGAAGATGTCCCTGCTCCTAGCATTAGAATAAATATATAGACTTCAATTTTCAAGTTTTCCTAAACTTCGTAATTTCAACCCCGAAGTTTAGTCTACCCCGGGGAGGTGTTATAAATTGTATTTGCACCCCTTTCTGCTTTCTAAGCATTCTCTGTTTGCCGACTCATCATCACATGGCGTCCCGTGCCATCACCGCGTTCCTGCCCGGTCCGCCAGTCTGATTCCATCATCCACATCCGACGGTCGTCTCATTCTACTTTATTTCGTATTTTTATTTTTTTTAAAAAAGACTTTCAAAAAGTCCCTCCTAACAGTGCGTATCGCGCGATACGCAGCATGTCATCTGTTCGGGTGATGTTTCGACTGATGTGATATCTCTGTGTAATAAGTAATACTTAACTGTGACCATGTCATTGTGATGTTTCATCTAACGCGCGTTGCGTGCGCATCGCACGATACGTAGCATCTCATCTGTTCGCGTGTTTTTTTTTTTTTCATTTATTAGGGTCAAACAAACAGTTACACAATAAATCTTAGTACTACGTTTTAAAACAAACTTACTAATTGTGAAACCAACATCGTTAACCACAGATAATTTTCAGTTATTTGAATGCTATGGTAAAAGTTTCTTTGATTAATTTAAAGTATCGGTTTGTTTGTTTGCATCAATATTTTCAAATAACTCAGTTGTATACACCATAAGATTAGTAATTGTTGATCGCTTAGACATAAAACCATGTTGCTGAGGTATTACATTATTATGAATATGAGAGTATAAGTTACTATGTATAAGTCTTTCAAAGAGTTTCGCTAAAACAGGAAGAATCGAGATAGGTCGGTAATTACCAATATCAGCCTTTGAACCCGATTTATGTACTGGAGTAATTCTGGCAGTTTTCCATATCTTTGGACATACGCCCTCTCTGAGGCATTTGTTAAAAATTACATGTATTGGTTTATGTATAGTTACGGCCGTGTTTTTATGTTTTTAAAAAATACTGACGGTAAACTGTCGGTTCCTGCGGCTTTGGTGATGTCTAATAACTTAAGCTCATTAAATATACTATTAGAAGATAGGAATATATCATTTATTAAACTATCCGAGCGGGTTTTTAAATCCAAGTCACATATATCCCTGAGACCATAAGCATCGGACACATCAGATGGCTGAAATACGGACTGGAAAAATATTGAAAATAAGTTACATATGTCACTAGGAGTATCTGCTATTGAATCACGGTAATACATGCAACTTGGGATATCTGAATGATTTTTTCTATTTTTGATGTGATGTTTCGTGTGATGTGATATCTCAGTGGGATATTACGTTTTCGTAAAAGTGATAGCATTACTTTTTGAAGCACTGTTTCGCGCATGTCTACTTTAGGCGCGGGAAATGACGTCCATACTGGCGGAGTCGCGGGCGGTCACTATAATAATTATATACTTAGATAGATAGAAATTCTTCATTTTGCACATTTACATAAACATCACAGACATAAAACAAAGGCAATATGCGACAATAGGCGGTTATACTATCGTTTTCTTTATTATCATCAGGCATTCCATGGGAGAAGGCATGAGAAATTTGAGCCATGACACCACCAATTGTTTCCTTGTTATTGTAGGTGTCTTAAGGTGACGGTAGCCGATTGTCACTAGGTGAGCCACCAGCTTGCTTGCTTGTCATATTTCATCATCATCACCAGCCTATATACGTTCCACTGCTGGGGACAGGCCTTCCTACTTGGGAGAAACACATGAGGAGTTTGGGCCATAACACCACCACGCTGGTCCAATGCGGGTTGGTGGGTTAAAGCAGTTGCAGGTACAACTGGGACCAACGGGTTAACGTGCCTTCCAAATCACGGAGGAGCTCAAGATAACAAACTTTGATCGATCCATCCCAGGATCGACCATGGCGAAAGTTGCTTTGTTTTTCGTATCGAAACCAAAGCGCTCAAACCAATACGCCACCGAGCTCCTCATATTTATATGTATCCTCCTCCTGTCATATTTGTGTGTATAAACCAAATAAGTACATGTCTGAAAGATCGAAATGGTAGTGGGAAAATACGAACTTTCGAATGTTCTTACACAGACAGATTGCTTAAGTAATTTTACCCACAGAAGGAGGTTTCTTGAATTTTCATCCAATGTAAAATCTGCTTTGAGCCCTCATTTTCTGGATTTTCCAGCCTAGACTCTAGTTCCCCGTAGTAAAAGCGAATGGCAGCCATCATGTCCGTATTAGTGTTTTTACGAGCGCGTAAAAAGTTTACAACTATCTGAGGATACAATGCGCGGAGACGTCTCGGGGAGAACAGATTTATTGCTAGTAAATTATTTACTGTATCACAGCTTTTACTGGGCTTTCTTACTTATTTTTTTATAAGTAATGGCAACACGCTTTGTGTTACTAGCGAAACATTTAAGCGTGTAGTTTGCGAGACAGAGATATGACTTCTCAGCGCGAGGAAAAAGGACAAAACTAGCAGACAAAAGTGCGATGTTATTCGGTGAACATAAAACCCTTTTTCTTGATTTGAGTAGATAGCGCGTGAGTGGTGCTACGAGCTACGAGAGTAGCGGTCCCCGTAACCGGTCGTAGCTAAAGCCGTTCGTAGCACCTTGGCATAGTAACAGGAAAGAAGTAAGCCGACTCAGCCCCCGTGCGGGCGATAATAACCTACACGAGGTAGGGTTGTCGATTTTAGTTTATTAAATTCAAGTGTAGAGCAGGGTTAGCAGAGCATCGGCTTTTAAAAATACTTTAGCGTACAACGGGAACTGATACAATGTTTCTTTCAATCATATCATGTTATTGGTTTCGCGGTTTGTGAAGGTCCTGTCTAAATAATAGGTTTAATTAAAACAGATATCTATTGGATTACGAATCCATTTATCGAAAAGTATTGTATCCTATAAAACATTATTATGTGTAGCTAATCAATAATGCATATTATTATAATATTTGTAAATGTGACTTGCCTAATGTAACGTACTCTGTTATAAGGTCAATAAATATCTGAATCTGAATCTGAAGTTCTTAAATTTACTACAGAAAAAAAAACTGTACGAAAGTCTTATTATTTGAAAATCTTTTTAAAAGTCTTGTTATTTGAAACTTAAGTAAAATATAACCATTGAACCCTATCCAATTTCGCTTACTTTACACATGCGATCGCTGTTTTGTCTTTTTCGCTCCCGCTAAGTTAGTCATATCTCTATCCCCATCTGTTTCGGCCGAAACAACGTTTTGATTTTTATTATAATACAATTTTGTTTAAGCTTTAATTTCCCCAACTGTGACCTTGGGCACCACTCCAACCTTCCCTGTAGAAATCAGGAGAAAGCGTTCTTTAGCAAATCTACGCCAAAGCTTTGTGTACCAGCGAACGGTCCATTAATAGTTAAAACGACTCAATGTAGTCGGAAAGGCTCCAAACGACTCGGTGATAGGTTCCGTAATTTGCCAAAGTAACATATTGAAAGTGCGCACAGCTCAAATGGAACCGTGTGTTATTAGGTTAGCGTCCAGACGTAGTATTAGACATAAGGAGAAATGTGGACTGTGCAGACGAGAGATTGAGACACTTTCGTCTAAATGTTTTTAAAATTTAATAGAGTTCTTTTTTTATGCAAGAAGGTCAAATATGCATGTGTTTTCATTATCATCATCCACTCCCCTAAAGATTTCACGACCATCGGCTTACCGACCTCCCCCTGTAACCTGTTAGCAAATAAAAGCCTCTTGACTCCCGTAAAACCAATCTTACACATTGCCCTGTCAAAATTGATTAAGATAATAGGATAGGATAGGATTTTAGATAATTCCCTTATTTTGGTCTTGTAGCCAGTGTAATTACTGGGCATGGAAGGCATTTCCCCTTAGGCCTCAGGATGACAGCGCACTTGCAATACCAAGTGATTTTTACTTGTTATTGAAGGTGTCTTAGGCGATTCACCAGGTGGACCGTCAGCTTGCTTCTCGTCTAGTTGTATAAAAAGTTCTTGCACCTATTCTGTGTTCTATTTAACTGTGTCTGGGAATTGGCTGTTAAGCAATAAGGCCGACCCATTGTACGCACTGTTTTTGTGTTTGTGACTTTGCTTCCAAAGTTTTATAGCGCGGTTCACCCGCTCGTCTGTCCCGCCGAATGGATGTCCGCAACCACGGCCGTCATTGAATGTCGTCTGAAAGGCTCTCAGCCGCAACATACGTCTCCACAATTTGGTTTTTGTATGTGAATTCGTGAGCTGCATAGTGTTATATGAGATTTGATGAGATGATAGTACCTACATCGCGACAGTGCCTTGGTCTCACTTGAAAAGTTAAAACATGTTAAGACCGCTTAAATACTTTTTTGTTAATGACTTCAATTGTCACTTCGTAACAATGTTGTTGAGTTCTATCCTAAAAATCACAGATGTGCGAGTTTACAGCCAGTGTCGCCGTTCCTTCCCCTTCCCTCTCTTCAGGGCACTACTCTATCGGCACAGGGCTCCTTAAACTTGCTCGGCATGGAGATATGTTGCGATCTGAATTCCAGGAACTACATCGAAACTGCAATCAAAACAGTCCCACGGAAGCTCGGTGTCCTGAACAAGGTGCGTCGATTTTTCAAGCCTAACTAATTATGCCTGCACTCAGGTCCGGTATTGCGTGGAATATTGCTCGCACTTGTGGGATGGCTCCGCCAAGTACCTCCTCGATGTACGCAAATTGCAGCGTCATTCTGTCTGTATTGTTGCCGATGTAGAGGTCACGAACAACCTTTAGCCTCTGCAATTGCGTCGAGACATTGCATCGCTTAGCGCCTTCTATCGGCTATATCATCACGCACAAAGAAATTTACTACCTCGTTCTTTGTCGTTTGTTTGTTCCACAACATGGAATGCTTTGCCAGCACATGTGTTCCCACCAGGGCGGTAATTAATACCAGTCAAACATAAGTGCATAGACTGATACACCAGTTTTGTTAAATCAAATAAAATATAATGACTTCTCGTCAAATTTTGGTTATAAACTAACTTTACTAGGTGGTAGGCCCGTGTGTAGGGTCGCTTGGGTAGGTACCACCGCCTTTCTTATTTCAGCCGTGAAACAGTTCTCTGTGTTTCGGATTGAAGGGCAAGAAAGACAGTGTAATTACTGGGCATGGACGGCATTTCATCTTAGTCCTCGGGATGACAACGCACCTGCTATATCAAGTGAATTTCCCTTGTTATTGCAGGTGTCTATAGGCGGCGGTAACCGCTGACCATCAGGTGGGCCTTCAGCTTGTTTCTCATCTAGTAGTATAAAAAAAATATGTAACCGAAGTAGTTTAGTTTTTTTTTATCATAATGTGATAAAGTTATTCTTAACTTTAATATTTTTCTCATAAAGAACCTCATTATTTAATAAACTGTTATATTTTTCACATGCCGGTGCTATATTTTCTGTGAAGTGAAAAAGAAAGCAGGGGTCATTGAGGGAATCTTAATTGACCCCTAAAAAGATATCGCCACTAAACCTCAGGCGTACAGCTATATGTGGTGTCTGCAATTAATGTTGATTCGTACACTGGTGGCCACAGAAAGCTATAATCTTAAATAATACTAGACTAAGTAAAGCCCCCTATTTAGTAAGATTAACTAGTCCCTCTGTCTACTAAATTAGAGGTCCGGGATCGAATCACGGTAGGAGTAGATATTTGTATGATGAGCAAGAAAATTTGTTAACGAGTTATGGGTGTTCGTATGTTTATTTAGTATATTTCCAATCCATACTTTTATCATACATGCGAAAGTAACTCTGTCCGTTGCTTACGCTATATTAAGCATGGAGATAGATTTCATTATCCATTTCCTCCTGAAATATGACATAGGCTAGCTTTACCGACATTACACTAAAAAAAATTACAACTGAACTTTTGACTACGTGTAACTTACAAAAAGTGACTATATAACTTCTTGCAACATCAAGCCTAACATAAGGTTGCATAGAGCTGCACCGTTCTGTTAAATAAAATAAACTGTTATAGAACGTCGCTAAATTTTGACTATTGCTAATGTAACTGAAATAGTTTGGTTAAATATTTTTTGCAGGATACGTTGGTAAATCTACATATATTTCTCCGTTGTATATCTAGTTTATGCTTAATTAGGGACTGATAATAGATGTGATTACTTAACGTACAACCCAACCTACAGCCCTGCATTGGCCCGGCGAGCCACCAACCCACATTAGGCCAGCGTGTTGGTGTTGAGGTTCGAATTCCTCACGTGTTTCTCCTATGTAGGAAGGCCTTATTATCCAGTAGTGGGACGTGTAGAGGCTGGTGATGATGATGATGAATAGCTGTGATGTGAGTTTATGACACTTGTTTGACATAAAAATATTAGATTTAAAAAATATATTTTATATATATTCCCCTGCACGATTTTATCACCCCACAGTGTACAAACTAATTAAGTACAGAGCCGTTTGTCCGTTCCAACTTTCATTTGAATCGCCAGAGGGTACACACTGTTATATACAGGGGAACATATTTGTCGCTCGATTTCGCGACTGGAGCCACATATCCCGAGAGGTTTTTCGGCCCTTTTTCCGCTGTTAATCCACTCTATGAATATGCTTTAGTTTTCATCAGGAGATTTCATTATCAGTTAGCTTAAGTTTAGGTAGTAGGAACAGCCATCTGCTCCTGTAGTATCAGGAAGCGAATTGAGACTACATTTTCGTACTTTAGCCTATCCTTTAACCCGAGAAATTGAATGAACTGAATTGAATGTACTCTGAAAAAAGGTACTCAAAATTAAATGAACTTTCGAGTGTCGCAACCTTTTTTGAGGCCTAAATCCGCGCCTCAACGGCGATGGTACGTTATCTACCCAGACGAACCTATATACTGGCCTACTGTTCTACAGTATTATGATACTAGTAAGTTTAGAATGATGAAGATAACATCAGTATGATGTATCAATCACTGTAAAGGTCATTATTTAAAAAAATCGGCCGTACGTACAACTCTATAAACAAGCGTCTACCTGTTGCCGTTATTAATATCAAGCAAAATCAAGCAAAAAATAACGTTTATTGTTTGTGTCCCCTAAATATTTATTTATTGTATTTGTTGTTATATCGGCAACAGAAATACATCATCTGTGAAAAGTTCAACTGTCTAACTATCACGGTTCATGAGATACAGCCTGGTGACAGACGGACGGACGGACATCGGAGTCTTAGTAATAGGGTCCCGTTTTACCCTTTGAGTACGGAACCCTAAGAAACTACACTGAGAAAAATTACAACTGCAATTTCGTCTATCTGTAGCTCCAAAAAGAGACTACATAACTTAGTGTAACACTAAGCCTTTCCTTCTGTTAGGATGTCATGTCACAGAAGCACAGAAGGAGGAGGCGGGAGCGCGCGCGGGAGGACGATCCTGACAGCAGAAGGCGGACGCATAACCACCCCTTCTCCCCCCCCCCCCACGGTGAAGAGCAGCGGGCGACAGGCGCGGGGGCGCCCTCGCCCGCATTGCACTGCTCATCACCTCGCTGTAGAGGTTGGCCGAGCACTCGCGGTCACCCTCTGGCCCCCTCGCAATTGCCGGTGGGGGACTGAAAGCAGAGGCTCTGCCGGTTTCCCAGTCCTCCCACCACATAAGGCGATGAGGGAGTGCCGCTGGGTCGTTTTAGTGGGTAGACCCGGGGCATTTTTTTCCCAGGGTAAAAAAAGGTAACACTTAGCCTGAAATAAAGTTGCATAGAGATGCACCGTTTTGTCAAATCAAATAAACTGTCATTACACCTCGCCAAATTTTGGTTAAATATTTTTCAGTGTAGTGCTGAAGATTCATTAAAGCTGTAAATACCGTTTATCAAGTTTGTTGTCCAACTTTATTCTACAAAAAACGCGGCACATTCTCAACCTCTTTCAACATGTATGTGGCCAGGTACTTAAAGTAAACCCTGGCACAATAGTGTGTGGAGCAGTGAGTAGGGAAGGCTTCAAAACGGGCTAATGTCCTCTGCGGCGGGAATAGCAACGACCACTCCGCTAATATATTTACTGGAGGCGATGGGACAAGCGGGGGGCGCACAGCGAGTTGAAGACTTCGGTGATTGTATACAGTATTATTGCTCCGTTAAATTATGTTGAGGAGCTTGGTTTTCAAGGCATTTGGCAAGGCAAGGCAAATGGCAGGCATTTTATCATTGGCTTAAGGATGACAGTGGACCTGCAAATCCTGCAATACTAAGTGATTTTTGCCTTGTTATTGGAGGTGTCTATAGGCGACAATAGCCATTTACCAGGTGGCCTCCTTATCTTCAGATTTTTTTTTAAAAAAAAGCACACCACCCGCTTGATCGTAGGCTTAAGCTTACATAACTAAGGGCGCGGCCACGAGAGATTATCTCAGCTTATAAACGCTTATATAACTAAGAGACACCGCAGACTTACAATTTCAAGTTGGCCAACTAACAACTAAATTGCGTGCTTTTTTCATAGACCGCAGACTTCGCCGACCGACTGCGATAAAATGCGGAAAAACAACGCATTACTTATTAAATTAACAAAAAGAAGACGAAAACAGAACAAAACATTTAGGGTGCATCCGATATTAAGTGACAGATTAGAGCGTGGGAAACATCATACCTTACATTCTAAACTGAGATGTTACCCAGATAAGTTTTTAAGGGCTGGCCTTTTTTGGACTTCGTCCGCTTCGTCGATCAGCAGTTCTGTTTTTTCATTTGTTACAAGTAGAGAATGCAGAGATCGACTGGGCGGCTGCGTGCCCGTCGGCAAAAATCCAAAAGTGGGGAAATCAGGCGCACGGGTCTGGTCACACTGCATCTTACCGTGCGACTGACCAACTAAGATGTTATAGTCTGCGGACTATCGGCCGATAGCTGGCCAACTATTTAGTTGAACGACTTTATTGGTTATGATGTGCGGGCTATCATAACATTCTATGTCTATTAGACATTCTGCGATTTAGTCGGCCAACTTGAAATTGTATATGTATGTGTGTCTCTAAGGGCGCGGCCACGACATCTCGCGCACGTACTGTGTCAATTATCTCGCAACGCAAGCACTGCGCGCTGTCTGAATGTCGGCCTCTCAGCTTGTAGTCAAGACAGCGCAGTGGTTGCCGACACTTGCCGAGTATGCCGAGAAGCAAAACGCGGGACGCGTGCTCGGTGATGTCGTGGCTGCGGCCTTAGGGTGTTATTTGCGCAACCCAACTCTGTTTAAGTTGGGAAGACGCGGTATGCCAACAGCTACTTTGAAGAGGAGAGCCCTAAGTTTAATTCAAAGCCACTCGTGCCCTATACTTAATCCTACAAATTGTAATAAATACGTCTGTTCTAAAAATTAGGATACGTAGTTCTCTCTCAGCACATCTGATGACGACCGGCTGGTCGACCGGTCTGTACCCCTTGCTATGCAGGCTACTCGGTCAAGAGGTCCCGGGTTCGAATCCCGGTAGAAGCTAAAGTTTGTATGATGAGTAGGTACGAGCATTTGTTTACGAGTCATGGATGTTTATATGTTTAATTAGTATATTTCTAATAGTTATATACATATTATTATCAATATTTATTCGTTATCTAGTATCCATAACACAAGTTCATAATGATGCTTACTTTGGGCTAGATAATAGGTGTAAGTGTATGAATATTATTATTATTATTATTATCTAACCCCCTTATCCTAAACTCTATCACCAGCAACAGCCTTCCTGCATCGGAGAAACACACGACGAGTTTGGGCCATAACACCACCTTTCTGGCCCAATGCGGGTTGGTAAGTGAAAGCGGTTTCAATAACAACCCAGAGTGGCCGAGTCATTTCATCTTAGACCTCAGGATGGCGATGCAATTTTATTTTGCTATTTACGTTTTTTTTTCTTGTTATTGCAAATATCCATAGGCGTGGGTTGGCAATTACCCACAGATGGGTCGTCTTGCTTGTCATCTAGTTGTATAAAAAAACGTGCACAGCGAAGCACGGAGGGGTTTGACATTACATTTTTTTTTCCAACCATCCTGGATTGACCATTTCGAAAGTAATCAAAATGAGAGCTCTCAATCTACTGGCTACCGAACTCCTAAAATCACTGTATCCATTTCATATTGAATTCGAATATAAGGCAGGTATAAAACAAGCACCGCGCTCCCGGTCCCGGTTGCCTCCCTACTCCTAACTACAGAGTTTTCAATTGAATTTAACGAATTTCAGGGCCCGTTTTTGAATCCTCAGGAAATTTTTATCTGGAAAATATTTTCCACATTTTGACAAATTTTCTATAGATTAGCTGTCAACTTGTCAAAGTTATTCTGTGGATAAACCTTATCTACACACACTATTCTTACTGTTTTTAAACAGTAAAAATAGTAACCCGCCGTCGCTTATACCTTGTCCTCCAAAACCGTAATAAGCAACGAAGGGAGGAAGGAAAAGTGTCATTTGGCTTGGAATTTGCTGACTGCAACGCCTCGCGACGTTCGGCTATGTCCTCTCAGGCGACCTTACGCTCGTGATAATTATACAGTCGAAACTACATAAGGCTATTGAATAGGGTACACTTATGTTTAAGACTAGTACTCATATGTACACACGACAGCACATCAAGTGTAACAGTTGTACTACGAACGCCGCCTCTATTACGAGAGTAGTAAGGGCGGTCTCAAGGTCAAACTGTTACGCTTGCGTGCCCTCGACTGTACCATCAGTATCTGAATCCTGGGCAGTATTTATTTATTTTATTTTCTACACAAATAGAGATACTATAATGCGACGTACGCCCCCCTACTGGGTACAGACCCTCCTACAGGGGAGCAACACATTTTTTTTAAACAAAGCACGGCAATTTACTCAACACCACCTGATGTGAAGCGGTAAGGAGAATCCAAATGCGAAGACAGCTAGTGGAGAATAGATAGACATTGCACTAGCCGCCTCCACCTTGCCGGCCCAAAAGGTGCTTGTTCACGCCTCAATTACAAAGGCAAAGAATTCCAAGTTCTAGGAGTACGACAAAGAAACGAGGCACTAAATTTCTTTGTGCGTGATGTTGAGGAGGAGACAGTGAATGGATGACTCCGAAGACCGGCACGCGTGCTCCTGAGCAGGAAGGGGGAAGGTGGGATAAATTCGAAAAGCTCTTCAGAGCACTCTCCGTGATGAAGCCGATAAAAGGCATTAGGAGTTTTGGGCCATAAAACCACCACGCTAACCCAATGCAGGCTAGTGGCTAAAAGCGGTTGCAGTGACAACCGGGACCAACCGCTTAACGTGCCTAACGGAAGAGCTCGACTTGTACGATCGAAGTGTCTGATCTATTATACTACTCAGCTCCTATAAATACTTCCAGAGATATATTCAAAACACAATATTCCCATATCGGCTAGGCTGGGCTACTCCAGCTAAAGTTGCCTCGTCTGTTTTTCACTACCTATATTACGGACATCCCTCGGGATTATCTACATGGGCTTTCCATTTGCACGGGACCCAGAAAATAAGATAAATTCTCAAAGGCCAGTTTAATGTACTCATACTTATATACAGTTACGTAATATACATATATCATACACATGGTTACTTATCATGTATACCTATGTTCGAAAAATTTTTGACCAAATCCTTTCGACTATATTCGTTTCGAATTTTTTCACGTCGTCGAAATCATGTTTGCAACTATTTCAGTTGAACTATAATTTATCAATTGGGTTTTTTTTCGTTACTACGATGTCTCATTCGGTATAAAACCTTTTTACCGAAGTTACGTTTGACCGAAATAAGCTTTGTTCGAAGTATCATGTTTCCGAACATTCACTACACCACTGTTTTATTTGCCATATATTCATTTTATTTGGTGAAATGAATAATTTGAGCACACTATTTCCAATCTGTAATTAAAGCAAGAAAACATGCAAGCAAGCCTGAAGCATGCAAGCACGAATTCAAGCAAAAAAACATGCAAGCAAGCCTGAAGCATGCAAGCACGCATGCAAGCAAAACTGCAGCATGCAAGCCAGTAAGTATGCAAGCAAGCATGCAGCATTCAACATGCAGTGTGATGCTCTGCCCGCATCTCTCGCTCCATTGTGTGTGGTCACAATATCTAATCTAACCAACAGTTTTATCCTATTAGTTTTTTGTATGAGAAAATAGGTCGCTTGTCAGCGTCACTAACAGATAGCTATGTTCTTTGACGGTTTTCACGCCTTTTTTTCATTTTCACACTACTCGCATTTTTTTTCTTTGTATTATTTTTTTCATTCTGTATATTTTTTGCATTCATGGATTTTTTTTTTATTGATTATTCGGTCTTTTACTACTTTTATAAAGAGATAGCATCCGAGCGATAGCATATTCACTTGCGTGTTTTCTTTAAGCAGGATTTATAATTATTTAAAGGTATCTTAAAGAAAATCCTGTGTCTATTCTATTTATGCTGGATAAATACCAATTGCGAATACATTAATAAAAAAAATAGAAAACAGTAAAATTTGATTGATGATTCATACTAATAGCAATATTTTTTGTTCCAGGTACGAAATATTTTACCGCCAGGTGCTGAACAAATTGAGAAGTATAGTTTCATAGGGATGCCTTTCTTATTACTTTATTTTAAGCTTTAATTCCTAACCTAGTAAGTTCAAAAAGTACGTAGTTTGCTTTCAAAAGCCACCATTTTCTAGGTACGCTTCACCTGTCCTTACGAAGAATCACAGTGCTGGCGTTAGGAGGACTTGTCCTTTAAATTGACTCCGCCACTAAAAGTGGCGCCATGGTGGATTTCATTTTATTTTGAGACACATTGTCTATAATTATAAGAAGGAATATGGCAAAAGTGGCCACTTTTATCATCGACCACTGTCATTGATTATAGGCGAATGTTGTTAAAAATTTCACCTCCGCTTTAAACAAATTTCGCGTTCGGTTTAATAGAATCCTTTTAACCCATTGGTTGCGACAAGCACCGATCGGCTTAATTCCATTTCATATCCAGGTGCGGCTTACGCCGATCGGCGTTACGCGTGATAAGCTCATAACTATAAAATAATGCTTACACACTGTATATGTCGTTTGACAGTACAACAGCCCTATGATCGCCGTTTGGGGAATTGTCATTTATGAAAATATGACGAATTCGGTAAAAAAATACATTACCGACCCATGATTTTGGGGGCATTGGGGTTGGATAGGGAGTGCTCTCTATGCCCTGAACACATCACCCACCAAAGCAATCGCATATTTTCAGAGATATACATATGAAAATTTGACGCCAGGAATCAAACTTACATACTAACTATAAAAAACTAACTATAGTAAATAATTTTTCAAACATTTATAGTAATGTTAAAATCAAAATTAAGAATATTTCAAAGTTACATTTTGTGCAAACTAAAATAATATTTTTTCACCTAAAATGTCCTTTACTGGAAAACAAATTGTGTACAAATACAAATCCATTACCTACTCGGTGTGGAAAACGCGTATCAGCGTTTATTTCATCAATACGAGGTGCGGCTCACGCCGAACGGCGTTCTGTCTATAAAACGGTCCAGCCAGCCAGCAGCCAGCTAATACGAGCAATTTTTGTTGCCGCATTGAATGGGTTGAATAACGAAAGAATGCCACTTACAGTGAATGTGAGAAGTATACAGCATACTTTTAGTATAAATAGAAACAAAAAAAAATCATTTATTTGTAAATTATTCACATAGTATGTTAGAGCGGTAGGTCGTAGATTTCAATCAATTAATTTTTTTTTAGGTTTTTTTTTTTATCACCAGCCTATATACGTCCCACTGCTGGGCACAGGCCTTCCTACATGGCAGAAACACATGAGGAGTTTGGGCCATAACACCACCACGCTGGCCCAATGCGGGTTGGTGGGTTGAAGCGGTTGCAGTAACAACCGGGACCAACGGCTTAACGTGCCTTCCGAAGCACGGAGGAGCTCAAGATTATAAATTTGATTGACCCATCCAGGGACCGACCATGGCGAAAGTTGCTTTGTTTTCGTGATTGAAACCAGAGCGCTCAAACCACTACGCCACCGAGCTCCTCCTTTTTTTGAGGTGGAGACAGTGAATTGATGACTCCGAAGAACGGCACGAGTGCTCCTGAGTAGGAAAGGGGGAAGGTGGGATAAGGTTAAAAAGCTCTTTATCATTAGACTTACAAAAATGCCAGTTCAATTTTCACACAACGGTAACAGTTCCCAACAATCTTACCGTTTAACTAAACAACTAGCATAAAAGTTAACGGAATAGGTTAAATAACATTTAAAAATGGTAGGTACTAAATGTGAGAGATCTCTTTTAGCGATAAGTTTTTTTATGAGTCAGCTTAAAATGTCTGAGTGTTCTAATTTACTGTGGAATCGGGAGCTAACTGGTAAAACAGAAAACCTCAGCTTTACGAAGACCACAACCAATGAACATCACTCTTTAGTACAGTGAGTATTGCTGGAGTTGCTCAAGGAAGCTAAGAGCTGTGTTGGTACTTTTATTATACAAAGCACTGCAAATGACGTCACACCACCTGATGTGAAGAGTCCATATGCGAAGACAGCTATTGCAGGTTGAACACCATGTTCTAGCCGCCTCCACCGCGCCGGCCTATAAGGTGCCCATTCACGCCTCTTTTGAAGGCCCCCAGGAGGGAACAGATGTGCAATTTGGCAGCATGGGGTTTCATCATACCAGCCTATGATGTTCACTGCTGAACAAAGGCTTCCCCCATCGATCCCAAATGGAATGATTCTGCGCAGCCTGCGTCCAACGGCTCCCCGCGATCCTGACCTGGGTTATCTATCCATCTAGTAGTGGGAGGCCGTCCTACTTTGCGCTTTCTGATACGTGGTCGCCATTCTAGAACAACGCCCCACCGGCATCCGTTCTGTGTGCTATGTGGCCTCTCCACTGCTACTTCAATTTGCTAACCCTATGAGCAATGTCACTGACTTGGCATGGGGTTTAGCTTCATGTTAAACTGTCCTAATCTTCCTAGTTCAGCAGCGAGCGTGCGAGTGACTGCGTTGCAAGCGACTATTGGCTATGCTAATCACTTACAAACATGTGGGTTATATCATTTGCTTATACCCTAATTTATACCACTGGAAGGCAAAGGCTTTCACAGCTCCACTTTCCCCGTACTTTGACTAATCTTTAACACTTAACAGTTTTGCCCCAGGCCTGGTCTTGGGAAGGTATTCCCAGTGCCGTTACGATAAGGCTCAGGGCGACCTCGACACACACCTGTCGCATAGCCAGCGGCGGAAGGTCTGTAATCGGATTTCTTGCCTGCCCACTTATTCACTGCTGTCGGATAAGATTCGAATTTTGGAAACTCTATACCTGTCACCTTTCATCACGGGACTTCAAATCGAGACAGTACGCGACTTTTCGAATCGAATCCGCAATCCAACAGTTTCTGAATAAGGGGACTGGTCTTGGGAAATACAGTTGGGACGACGCATTCTGGATGTCAGAAGGTGCATTTCGTGCAATTGATCTTATTTCAGACTATCTATTGATGTAAAAAGTCCTTCCCCATTGATTCCTCCTCGTGAACTTGACCAGTTAGTCTATTTAGTTGAAGGCCGCCATGCACTGCGCCTCTGGTTTCCTGTTCAACTTACTAATCCTTTGAGTTATGTCTTCAGTTCTCTGACGGATGCCCTCATTTTTCATTTTATCTTGTAAGGAAACATGTGGCTCGCTACAAAGACCGATATTATTCCATTACACGAATAATATTCCTCGCTATATTCTGTAGGGAACTGAAAAAGTCTAAGAAATTCCGCTCCAGCCTCTGTACACAAAACCGTATTTAAGGTCACAATTTTCAGTTTAAACAACAGTTAAAACGCAAACTAGACGATTTAACTGCTAATTGGTTAGTCTAACTGCTTTATGTAAGCATCCCTTGAGTTTTATTGCTCGATTACGTAAAATGGTGGGCTAAGTGTGTTTTGAAGTTAACGGTTAAGTTGAAATAAGTTGAATGATATCTTAATAATCTTAATTCGCATTATTACGAATAATAAGGATAAAACTGCGTTAACCTGGGATGGAAGAACGGACTAATAATTTGCTTATGCCATTTAGACCTTTTTTGAAGGGGGAAAAAGTTATTATTGACTTGTGGTTGATTGACTAACCAGGCTACGCCTTACCCTTCAGCCATGATCATACTATGCCCGAAACAGCAGAGATCGCGCTCTCTTTGCGTAAGTCAATGGATACCAGTACAACTTACCGCGTTGGAGTAGTGCCAGTCAGTGTTTGTCGACACCGATTTTCTTGACAGAGAATGATGGAATTTTTATCCTTGTTCTGTCGCTTAATGCATGTTATCCCCGCACTGAACACGTGACACAAACACACAATACTCCAAACATGCAACTGTTTTAAATTACATGTCCCTGTCTTATGAAACCGCTATCGTGTACTGAATAAAATATATTTTAAAATCTTTCTTGACTGTAGTTGGAATTCTTAGAAATCCCTGCTGCCCGGGCACAGAGTAAAAACAATATTTGTCATACTTTGATAGATGCCCGAGTTTAGTGTTGTTCTGTTCTATCAATTCTATTTGTCGATATTTTAATCGAAAATAAATCGCCTAAACGCCAAATGCATTTATCCTCCTAAAACCAAAGTTCAAGTAGAAAAGCAGCTTCATTGAAAATTTGTTTTATTTTTAGAAATCATCTGATAAGCCTTTTGCCTTTTCGGCGCGCCTTATTTGAGTGGAAAATATATGTAATTCTTCATAATTCATAATCATTATCTATGATACATAGGTAAAATTAAGATGTGTAATTACTGGGCATGGACGGCATTTCATCTTATTGCAGGTGTCTATAGGCGGCGGTAACCGCTTACCATCAGGTGGGCCGTCAGCTTGTTTGTCATCTTGTGGTATAAAAAAAAAGTCATGTAGTAAAATGATTAATGCAGTGCAATCTGTGATCAGTCTTATTGGCATACAAATGTTACAATTAATGAAGCTAATTGCTAGTGCTAGGTCAACATTTAAATTTATAATCACTAAAATTTTACAAAAAAATACAGAAAAAATACATTGAAGTGAACAGATCAAAAGGCAATCAGGTTTATGTCATGATTTTAAAATGTCTAAATGGTCTTGTTAATTATATGTTACAATTAATAAGCAATGTCAAAATTAAAGTTTATAATAATGCCTCACCTGTCTTTACAGTCACGCACCATTTTTTTACTTCTTATAACTTTATATCTAGCAAAAGCAAATCAAAGCCTGTACTATTAATACTAAATTGGTGATTTAGATGAACTTGCACCCTATAAAAGTTTTTTTGTAGCATTCTGAAAGTCATGGTTCTTCAAAACGAAATAATTAAGATTGTCAGTTAGGCTCAATTTTTCACATAGCCAAAGTTTGAATTAAAATGACATTAATAAGTCTGTAAGAGCTCAGTCCTCACAGTAAACCCCACCTACGCTAAATGAGTAAAACAAAAATTAAAACCGACTTCAAAATACTAAAAAGGATAAAATAATTACATTTAAGTAGGTACTTACTTATCTCATAGAAACATATTTTTTGGAGTCGGTGCTTCACTTTCTATTGTTTCTGGAAACAACTTAGCACTCAATCCAGTTATTTCAAAAACCAAACTACCCAATCGATTTTAATAAATTTGTATGGGATCAAATGGCAACTATAACAAAAAAAAAATTACGTAAATTTATAGAAAAAAAAACATACCAACCGAATTGAGAACTTCCTCGTTTTTGAACTCGGTTATGAAGTAAGTCAATATTCATAAAACTAAGAAACATAATATGTATCGACATTTAGTTTGTCCCATCACTAGACAGTGCCATGGCTCGCTGCGGTGTCGTGCGACACAAGAAAAACGTCTTTATAACACACCTGAGCCCTTCTCCTGTATTACACTTAACAAAATTGATACTTTCATTTCAGTTACGAATTAATGCTTCTATTTAAATGAAAATCCCTTGACTGCGAGAGTAGTAATTTAATCAATTAAATCATAGAACATAAAATTATATAGTCATTCATTATATTATATAATATAAGAGTAACTGTCCGGAATTAAATTGAATTGGGCATTGGCTAACATCTGTGGAGGCAATATTTTATATTATGCGGCATGTTACGGTTGTGTCATGATGTCGAATGTCATGATGAATAGGACAAAAAATATTGTGAACATTTTTGTTGTAATAATATTCAGTGTCATTAATATGCCTACAAAATAAGATATACTTATATTTAAATTTTTAAAATAGCTTTTAGTTTGTTAACATTGGTGCAAGTATAAAAACCGATACAACGCGCTACAGAAGCAGGTGCGTCAAACAAAGCCACCTAGAAAACAATTACGGGCATATTAATTTATATTTATGCTGTATCTTCATATTATTCACATCTACCCCCCTCGAATTTAAATGGTAACCAATGAAGGCGAAGTTAATAAAAATAGGGTGTTATTTGTTTTCGTTTCTCTAGGGGGTATGATGTATGAGGCGCATTGGGACAGCGTGTGTTGCTGCCATGGCCCTTACTAGCCATAATCGCGAATGGCCTACGACGCATGAGCTGTCAAAGGACACGAGTATGTCCTTCGACGTCGGTCATAAGTCATAGTCAGTTGTCAAAATGCCTCAAGTATTTCTCCCATGTAGAAATGCAGCCGCAACAGCCTATTATAATAATATGTCTAGGGAAGAGTGGGTTCACAGATTAGATAATTAAGAACATGCAGCCGGTTTCGTCATGCATGATAGAAAATTAAAAAGAGCCCAAAATTAGTGTCTGGCATTGCGCAATGAGACACTGATCTTGGGCCTTTCAGATAGTGAAAAGAAATTATCAACTACAATTTTAATATTATACTCTTTATTACACTATAAAATTACAAATAACAAGTACCGTAAAAAAAGTTAGGTAGGGTGGACTTATCCCTAATAAAGATCTCTTCCAGCCAACCTGTAAATGTGTGAGACATCACTTTGTGGAAAGCAGGCACTACCAAGTACATAAAAATATTAATAAAACAATAGACATTTAATTTCCTACTTATACATATTCTAAGTAAATATGCCAATTTTATATTGTATAAATATTTTTTGAATATTATAATAAATATATATACATACACACACATACATACATGATATATGACAGTAAGATGTATGATAAAACTTGTAATGATTAATCAGTGACTTGTGCTAAGTAGTTTAATTAATTCTTCAACCTAATTTTAAATGTCGTGATGGAAGGACTGTCTAGGATGACAGTTGGAAGACTATTCCACAATAGTGCAGCTCGATAACTAAAAGAGTTAAGGAAAAATTTGGTGTTACATCGGGGAAGATACTCGATCTTAGTGATACACAGGACTAGAAGGAGGCGAAATTTACTGTAACCGGGAACGAAGGTAAGAAGGGGAATTATATGTCATGATTGGATCCGCCTCATTTGGAGTTATACCGCGTTCGGTATTAGCGTACTTCCCCACGTCCACTATTAGGCAAAGTAGCGGGGGCTATATAGTATATTACTCTTAGCTTTGCCTTTGTCTATCTTACTTCCTCAAAGCAAATTTATTAATTTGTTTTTTTTTTTATACAACTAGATGACAAACAAGCTGACGGCCCACCTGGTGGTAAGCGGTTACCGCCGCCTATAGACACCTGCAATAACAAGGAAAAGCACTTGATATTGCAGGTGCGTGGTCATCCTGAGGCCTAAGATGAAATGCCGTCCATGCCCAGTAATTACACTGGCTACCTTTCCCTTCAATCCGAAACACAGCGAACTGTTTCACGGCTGAAATAAGAAAGGCGGTGGCACCTACCCAGGCGACCCTACATATGGGTCTACCACCTAGTAAAAAATAAACTAATAAATAAACTAATTATGACTTTAAAATGCTTGAAACTAATTATTGAATGAATTTTAATGAATATAATTGAATTAATTTTTAACGGACAGGGATATTTAATCTGAAAATTGTAATGAACTTTAATATACATTTTTAATGACATATAAATGTTTTTAACCATGACATTGATCCAATAATGTATTTCGATTTTATTAAAAATAATTTATTGACATTTGAACTTATTGATATTATTAGATTTTTTGATTGGTACTGTAAAATTAATTAATAATTATTAATTGTGCGCTGTAATGGCAGAACTCAGATGGACTTCCAATTTATTTTATGATCAATCGTTACCTGTGTTTCACAATAAATATATTTTGATTTTGCTTATTTTTACCAGCTTCACGTTTTAATATATGATTCGTCAATTTAGTTGGGTAATTTAACCATAAAACCGTAGATTTATTTTAGTGACTACAACGATCGTAGAAAAGCACAACGTTTTATTTTAAAATTTATTCCGAAAATGTTTGAACTAAAAAGTTATCACCATGCATCTTCTCAGACTGTACATCGTAAAAGATGTCATAATTTTCTTGTTACTATTTTACTGTCGATTGTGCTCGCACATATTATCTTCTCCCCTAAACGCAATAAACTCCGTGAGAAGCACTTGAATGCAAATTCTAAATCAGACTCAAGTATCAATCCAATTGGATCCGTCTACAATTGTGTTTGACAGTTTCAATTGTATAATGAGACGTGCTGATGTTTCCACTGAACTTGATTCGCTATTAGTGGAATATTTGACGGTGAATCGGATCATTTTTAAGTGGAAGTGTTAATAATGATTTGATCGCAGATAGAATCGAAATGTAGGACATTGATTGCGAATGGCATCGTAAATAGTATATAGTACAGTATAGTAAATAGTATATTGACTCTAATTTTGATTAGGTCGATATGTGAAGACTTGATGAATTTCACTATATCTTGTCCCAGGTCCAGGGTTTATTGTTAAATAGTAAATACAACGAAACAGAGGAAGTGTCACCAACCTCTTTAATAAGGGGAATCCTCAATGGGGCAAGGGGAATCCGTCTATTTTTATTGCACAAATACACAAGACTGAAAAGTAAAAAGAAGAAAAACATGCAATTGGCGGCCATATTGTTAAGGTTTCAATCTCTGACAGCTGACAGCAGATCTTGCAAGAGAAATCTAATCTTTACAATGTCTTCATAATCGCGCATATTTTTGCTCCTTTTTGTTTTATAAAAAAAACTCTGCATCCGCTCTAAGATAAGGCGGTATTTTACATCTGAATAAAGCGCAAGTTCGATCATCTATGGAATACTTCTGTCACCTATGGGATGGATCTGCCAAATATCAGCCAGTGGAATTAAACTCCATCGAAGCAAGCTATACAAGTAATTAACACCAGCGTTAAAGAGGCTAAGCTCCAAGACTTCGAACATCGCCGTAAGGTTTAAGGTGGTCGTATTTTATCGAATACACTTCGGGGAGTGTGCGAGGGGATGACATTTATTGATTCCACCAGCTCCTTTTCACCGTCGAGAAACTAGATAGACTAGAAGAATTCCACAGGGATATCCCAAGTCCTGGGTAGCTCAGTTGGTTAGAGCAGTCGCCCGGATTGCAAAAGGTCGCGGGTTCGATTCCCGCCTCAGGACGTGAAATTTTTCTAGTTTTATATTTTGATTGCTAAGTAATTTTTCAAACATTTATAATAATGTTAAAATCAGAAATTAAAAATAGAAAATCTCATTTTATTTTTACTCCTCAAAACTTTATTTGAATCGGTTTTTAATAACAATGCTGTCCACTTAACTAAACGACAACAATTATCCATTATCATTGGAGGATGAAAGGACGAATCACTATGAGTATTGCACCAAATGATAGACAAATTGGGCTGTAGTGTTGTGACTGTCCCAAGTAAATTTATGAAAGCTATCGATTTTTCGAACAACTACACATTTTGACTAGGTGCTAGGCCCGTATGTAGGGTCGTCTCTCGTAGGCGGTGGCGTCTCTAGGTAGACACCACCGCCTTTCTTATTTCCCCCGTGAAATAGTTTACTGTGTTTCGGATTGAAGGGAAAGGTAGCTAGTGTAATTACTGGACATAAACGGCATTTCATCTTAAGCCTCAGGATGACAACGCACCTGCAATATCAAGTGATTTTTCCTTGTCATTGCAGGTGTCTATAGGCAGCGGTAACTGCTTACCGCCAGGTGGGCCTTCAGCTTGTTTGTCATCAAGTTGTAAAAAAAATATTATAAATGCTTATATCTACACCAGAAAAAATATTGGTCCTTTGTAGCTCAGATGTCTAGAGCTGTCACCCCGATTGTGAAGGTCGGTCGGGTTTGGTCTCCCCCCTTAGGGAATGACTTCTTTCAGACTTCTTTTATATTTTTCTAAGCACCATTATTTTGAAGCTTATGATGGTCCGCTTCGAGTGCACAAAATTACCTTCATGGCTGTTAGAAACTTGAACAATTAACTCAAATATTTTCTTACGTTAGTAAAAATATTATAAAAAGTGTTTAAAAAGTTTGGACTACAAAACTCCTTTTTTCGGGTAGAAATTTGCTAACCCGCCGTTGCTAATCAATGGGCGTGTGTGGAGGTCGCCCAGTGCCTGATCGCAACGGCACTGAGAGTACCAAATCTACTGAGAGTACTAAAGCTCCCCGTTAACTCCACCGCCCTTCACGGGGTAGCCTAGGCTCTGCTGCAGCAATTTCACCAGCCCACCCTGGACTACAAAAGTCTTAAAAGATGCAAATCCTTTTATAATCCAGGTTACTGTCTCTTGGTGCCAAGTATAATTTATTTAATTCGTTCACGTATCAAGTTTTTGTGTCATAATCCTTTCCCTAGATTATCTGAATGAATTTACTGTGACATGAGAATATTTTTAATGCGGATAAAAAAGACCATTTTACAACTTTCATATTAAAACAACTTATCTTCTTGTTACATGCATTCTATATTGTAATTTCAAAGTGCAAGAAAGCGTGTTATAAGAGTAAAGTTTATTTCTTTGAGATTATTACCATCTGAGATCTGCTGTTTGCTTTTTTATACAGGGTGTTAGAGGGTCACTCTCGAAAACGAAGGCAGGTGGCACTGCTCGTCACCTTAAACACGATTTGTTGAAAAATAAATTTGAACTCGCGTAAAAAATTAGCTTTTCCATACAAACAGGCCGTGTAGATATTACAATTTGTATGAAATAGCAAATTTTTTCGCGATTTTAAATTTATTTTTAGCAAGTCGTGTTTAGGGTGAATAGCACTGCCACCTGCACTGCCAACTAGATGACAAACAAGCTGACGGCCCACCTGGTGGTTGTTTTAAGAATCATATCCATCCTACCGGCGATTTGGTGAAGGACACAAGTAGACCCGCTGGATGCGTGCAGGTGCAGCACATGACCGATCCTCGTGGAAATCTTTTCCAGCCTTTGTCCAGCACTGTATGTATTGGGTCTGAAATGATGATGATGTTCCATCCATAAGTTACCTGAAAGAGACAGTTCATTCGAAGAGATAGGGATTCAGATTATCTAAGGATGGATAGGATTCAGGAACTATAAAGTCGAGAGAAAATATTGATCGTGACAAATGGTCTAGGACGGAAAAAGAATAATCAATATTAAAAAAATATCGATACAATTTTATTCGACTGAAGCTTTCCCAGCCCTAATTACCCAATAATTTAAATTGACCAATCGCAAAGTGGTATCATGCAGACGTAATTGTAGATTTGTCAGATAAAGTGCCCCTATACATATCGGTATCCCTAGTGGGACATAATTAGACCATTGTCCAATAGCTTTTTTGTACCGATCTATAAATAAGAATTGCCCGTCGAAATGTAGAGGGATTTATAGAGTGAATAGAGCAGGGACTAAAAAACTGCTCTTACGGGTAACAAATTCATGAATCTAATTAGGGTATTAACGGTATCCAAATTCAGTGACTCATAAAGATACCTAAAATTTACGCTAGCGGTTACACGTTAACGATATAATAAGTATATCAAAACTCTTAACGTGTACCTTAAAAATTAGGGTATCTCTATTTAAACGGATACCGATCGCACAAGCTAGCAATACTCACGTAACATTGCCAGCTTGTGTGATTGGTAAAACTGTTTTTTTAGGGTATCCAACCTAAAAAATAAGGTACCGTAATAACGGGTACCCTTTAAATTGTGGTATCCTTTGAACGGATTAGTTGCTACATTTTCGGATACCGTTACTCAGGTATTTAAAAGCGCGTGAAACGGTTGGGTACCAAAATAACCGTTTATCGGGTACCATTACAGTCCCTGTAATAGAGACATCGTCTTTCCTGATTGAGTAAAATTCTGACATTTGTGGGTATGTATTTACCACAATCCGTTGTTATAAGAGTGGTTTTTAAACGGACGTGCTTGATATGCGACTTTTTGTACATTCGACTATTCACTAGCCAGCCAAATTCGTTAAAGAAGAAATATAATCAAACTACTGTCTTTTATGGACTGATGAGCAAGAATCGTAGCGAGTGAAAGGGAAAAACCTATACAAAATAACATTTTAGGTTATAACAAAAACAACATAAAATTAATTTATTGTCTCAAGTTTAGACGCGATTCTGGTAACACCAAATATGTTTTTTTTAATATTCTGGTTTATACCCGTTCGTTCCCGATAGAACGGTCAAAGAGTACAGACAGACCACTCGGCTAGTTGTTCGCCAAATTTTCATTTGCAGTAGGTACTTCTATAATAAGGTTTTGTTTACTACTCTAAAGTTGCCCACTAAAATTTAATAACAATGAAACCAAATTACCCGCTCTAGCTCTATACGAGTACTCGTTGTTTTCCCGCAATTAGCTTTTGTAATGGCGACTTGTTTACGTCAAAATCTCTGGGAACTTGTTTATCGGATATAGGAACAAAACAATCTAAGCTTGATTTGTTTTGAGAAATGAACCATTAATTTCCTTTAGCATATAAGGGTGGCAAACAATTAAACAGTGGCTTGGTATTGTTAAACTAGGTGGTAGGCCCGAATGTAGGGTCGTCTGGTAGGTACCACCGCCTTTCTTATTTCAGCCGTAAAACAGTTCGCTGTGTTTCGGATTGAAGGGAAACGTAGTCAGTGTAATTACTGGGCATGGAAGGCATTTCATCTTAGGCCCTAGGATGGCAACACTCCTGCAATGTCAAGTCATTTTCCCTTGTTATTGCAGGTGTCTACAGGCGGCGGTAACCGCTTACCATCAGGTGGGCCGTCAGCTTGTTTGTCATCTAGTTGTATAAAAAAAACACTAGGATAAACAACACTACTTGGTTGTATCTACACTAATATTATGAAGCTGAAGAGTTTGTTTATTTGTTTGTTTGTTTGGATGAACGCGGTAATCTCAGGAACTATTGATTCAAATTGATTTTTTTCTATGTGTTGGATAGTCTATTTATCGAGGTATTATACAGGATGGCACATTTAGATCGGTCAGTATGGGAGTCTGAAACTATAAGACATGCGAAAATCTCTTCTTAGGAACCATGTCATCGATTTTAGTAAAAAGAAAAACTGCATTCATACATTTAAAAAAAAACTATACTCAGCTCGGGAATCGAACCCGGACGTTTTGAAAAATAAAACTAACTATTTATATTTGGATATCGTTTGTGTAGGTCTTAAGCAGTAATTGTTACTATGAAATATGATGTGTAAAATGAATGAAATGCATTGTTTTCAAATCCTTTAATTTATTTTAGTAATTATTCGAAATTACCACAATATAGTCACTCTTCAAACTAAGACGTTCCATTTTCAAATTAGGTTTATCACGTCTATGAATCTACATACTTATTCTAAGTGGGCTTTTCAATTGATTATTAGTGTAAGTATGATTAATAGAAGTAAGCAATTACAGTCGTAGATAGATAATATTATCGCAGATAACAATATGTAAAGTAAAAGTAGTGTATGTAACAAGTTGCGTCACCAGCAAAGAGCTACAACAACCATAGAGACAACATAAACGAGTAAAAAGTTGTATTGAAAAATGGTGGTAATTTCGAACATTTACTAAAATAAATGAAAGGATATGAAAACAATGCATTTCATTCATTTTAGACATCATGTTTCATGGTAACGATTACTGCTTAAGACCTACACAATCGATATGTAAATAGAAATAGTGTTAGTTTTATTTTTCAAAACGTCCGGGTTCGATTCCCGAGCTAAGTACAGGTTTTTTTTAAAAATGTATGAATGCAGTTTTTCTTTTTACTAAAATCGATGACATGGTTTCTAAGAAGAGATTTTCGTATGTCTTATAGTTTCAGACTTTCCCATACTGACCGATCTAAATGAGCCACCCTGTATAGGCTATACTTGTGGAGGGTAGTCAACGCGTGAGTAGTGCTCAAGGTGCTTCGAGCGTCTATACTATTGGCTACGCTTACCATCGTAAGGGTTTAAAAACCCATAAAAGTGATTGAAAATATTAAGATATTATAATTTTTTTAATCGATAAATACATTTATAATAATTATACCTACACGCAACACTTTAAATAATAAATGATTTAAATGCATTATACGTCCACTTTGTACTTCGCCTGTTCCAATGTGCAGTAAAAGAGTGGCAATACACTGTCCTTGTCTGGCGTACTGCTAATGGGAAAAGGGACAGAGACGACAGTAAATAAACGATCTTCATTAGGCATTCAGAAAATGAAACTCGATCATATTTCCTGGCGCGTTTAAAAGAGGACCGCGTTATGCAGAATGGAAATATATTTATTATTTTATATTTTTTGTGAAAAGGATGGCATTCGTCATCTGGATAGTCATTCGGTTTGATTACAAAAACAAAGCAACTTTCGCCATGGTCGATCGTGGGATGGGTTGCTGTAACCGCTTAAACCCACTAACCCGCATTGGGCCAGCGTGGTGGGCGTTATTGCTCGTATGTTTCTCCTATGTGTGTAGGCTTGTGCCCAGCAGTGGGACGAATAATAGCCTGTGGTGTGATGTGATGATGACATGCATTCGGTCCGACTGATGTTAACGAATTTTCTGATGTTAATCACAGGCTTATATACCGTAGTTTATAAGCGTCTGTGATTATAAAGAAAACTTCTTTACTGGATTTAGCTCGGGTCGTCATTTTTATTTTATCCTCGAGACGCTTCGATTAGTGGACAGTTTACAGGGATTGTGGTCATGGGAATAAGTCAGTTGTCTTTGCTTAGTTTATAAGTTACGAATACGGAGATATCGTATGCGAAACTTATAATAATTAAACGGAAGTGGTTTTATTTCAAAGGATGTAATGTTCGGTAAAAATATAAGACTACGTTTGTAATGACAGCTCGCAATTTGCTCAGTCTGTAACAATGAACAGGTATTGCTGTGCTTGCGATATATACAAGATACCCTTGTTCCCAACACGCTTTGTTGATGAGCTCCGCCTAGCTTATGCCATAATAAATGAGGAGACTAGTAATCCTAGAGCACTTCATCTAAAATTTATTTTGCAGTCGGCAACATAAGTCGCTAAACATCTTAATACAGCTCCCGCCAAACATCTCGTTTGCTCTGAAGTCACATCGCTCAGTATTGCGTAGCTGCCCGCAGCTATCGTCCATACTGCGTTCTTCCACCGTTCCGTATTTTGATAGTGAGCAGTGAATCGACTCATTTTCAGAGCAAACTAGAAGTTTTGCGCGACCTTATACCTTTTCATAATAAAAACTGGCCGAATATGAAACATCTCCTTTATACTGAAATATAAGTACCTACATAGACACCTCTAAATATTGGTGAGAGTTTTTTTTTATTGGATCAGATTTTCGGAATTACCTATTACATTACTAATTTCTCATTGGTTACATCTTGCATACGCGTATCCATACAGAGCGACAGAAATAAAATTAAGAAAATGCTATGACGTGAGGTAACTCAATTATACAATAAACTTAATAAAGTCCTTACATAGAGTAGGTATTGATATAACTTTGAGTTTTGGACTCTGTTGTATTAGAAATAGGGGTGTTAGCTAATCTTTTGTCACTTGTACTCTATTGATAAGGAGAGAAGTTGTCACCTTAACAATAGAATACTGGTTTGTCCTCTTGTCGGTACATTCACGTGCAGTACGACGTATACATACACTTTTGACAGTTAGTAGTTCTTATTGCAAAGAGAATAAGGCACACAAGATGTCGAAACGTATATTTGCAAGTGACGATACTTCACCAATATCTTACCGATTGATTTTTTTATTCTTAACGGAGTAACTTCATCTGGACTGATGGTAAGTGATGATAAGGCCAAAGATGGAAATGGAAGCGAGTTACACCAGGATTCCTCAACCACAGAGGAACTGGCTATCTCACCTCTAACTGCCGGAACACAACAATGCTGTTAACATTATTGTTGTGGCGGCGGACTAAGGTAAGATGGTGGTAGCTAGCCAGGCGGACTTAGAAAAGCCCTACCACCAACCAAGCCGAGCAGAAGAACCCCGAACCTCTATAGATCTGAAGTTAGGTTAGCCAACAGAGTTGGACGGAGGCAGTTAAAATTTATTGTAAGGCGATTGCAATAACCCCTTACCATCAGGTGGGCCGTCAGCTTGTTTGTCAACAAGTTGCATAAAAAAAGGCTAAGAGCCACCATAAAAATCGACTGTAGAAATGATGTCCCTTAATATGGACATCATTTCTACAATCGAGTTCAAACTTCGCAAAAGGTTTATTTGTAAACGTGCTTTCGGGGATACTGACACCCTACAAACTGTTTACCTCGGTCCAGAGTGATTGTTCCTGAATTTTAATAATTCAATCACCGTTCAAAAACGAGTACTCAACTGTAGGGCTGGCGCTGCGAGAAAAACAAAGGTGTAATTACTGCAAGGCATTTTATCTTAGGCCTCAGGATAGCAACGCACCTGGAATACCAAGTTGTTTCGTTATGTGGAGTCCATAGGCAACGTTAGCCACTTACCACCAGGTGGGTCGTCTACCTAGTTGTCTAAAAAAGAATTGACTAAATATTCAGAGCAGTCTTGTCTTCTTCCTTGGCCCTCCGGCGTTTAGTCTTCACTCTGGATTGATCTCTCTTGTTTGCCTGTGTAGTGCTAATGTTATCAAAAAACGTTGGATGACATTGCTTCTTAATAAGGCATACTCAATAAATTTTAGAATGACAATATCTGGAAATAATTAGGCATTCGCATGTGACATTCGATTTTATTTTAATTACTCAGATATAAGTATTCCTTGAATTTGCTGATAATGAATTTTGGTTCCTACATTCTTCATCATCATTACCAGCCTAAATAAGTCCCACTGCTGGGCACAGGCCTTCCTACATGGGAGAAACACATGAGGAGCTTGGGCCATTACACCACTATGCTGGCCCAACACAGATTGGTGGGTTAAAGCGGTTGTAGTAACAACCGGGACTAACGGCTTGTCGTGTCTTCGAAACATGGAAAAGCTCGAGATTACAAATTTTGATTGGCCCATCTTGGGATTGACCATGGCGAAAGTTGCTTTTATTCGTAATCGAAACCTCTCAAACCACTAGTTTTCTAGTTCAAAATTGTAACAAAAGTGCTGTAGCAAGTTTGACCTTGAGACCGTTCTTACTACGTTCGTAATAGAGGCGAGTTTCGTAGTGCAACTTGTACTGTCGTCTGTACCTGAATTATAATAAGATATTTGTGTACCTTGCTTGACAAAGGAAGAAATGTATCATATGAACCTAATAATTAAGTAATTTGAACTCGATAATAAAACTCCGAAGAAGTGCCAACCCTAATCTTCGTCCATTTTAGTTGAAGACGCGTTAATTAATTTTAATAAATGACACGGCCGAACGATCAATTTAGATATTCTAGCGGAAACGGCTAAATTTAATTATTATGATTTAATTATTAATGACGTCATTGTCAGTCATGATGAGAATGATCAATGTAATCATATCAATGAAGGTTTTTGCGAGCAATCAGGCTTTTTTGCGTCGCACAGCTTCTCATGCAACCTCTCAATAGCGAATCGAACAAACTATCTGATAAGACTCTCTATGCATTAACAAGTCAGGCTGGTCTAAAAAGTTGTCAGGGATTTGACCCTTAGAATAGGGAACA
Organism: Nymphula nitidulata; assembly: GCA_947347705.1. NCBI lineage: Eukaryota > Metazoa > Arthropoda > Insecta > Lepidoptera > Crambidae > Nymphula > Nymphula nitidulata. Next base: position 3,806,080 of record OX374646.1, read on the forward strand.
TGTATTTATGGAATTTCATCATCAGAATCATTTATTGCATAACTATAACAATTGTTCCTTAACAGTTAGATCTTATTGAATACATGTAGTCAGAACAGTTACCCATATAGGGCATCCAATTTAAGTATGAAATCCCACTGGGACCAGAACTCGTGCTTAGTAGACAGGAAAACTTACAATTCGTAAAAAATAATATTGTTGTTGCTTATTTACAGTAAATGCACAGGTCCATTATGATTTACAGATTTACTTCCTGTGATTAACAATGGTCGGATATCAAAAAAAAAATATCAAAGGTTGGTACTGAAAAATGGTATAATCAATGCAATTTTTTTGTCAAAGATGTACCTATATGGGTCCGTACATTAAAAGATATTATTTATCCTGCTACGTTTTTAAACTCAAATTTTTTTTAAAAAAATTGTCTTTTTTAAGAGATTTTTTCATCTTACCGTATAATAGGGGTTGAATTTCCTGTGAAACTTTTTATTCTCTGACACGATTAACTCGAAAATTGGTACACAATTTCCAACATAAGAAAAACACACGAGGAGTGTGGGCCAAAGTATAGAGTGAAGAAATTAAATAAACTGAGGCTCAAAAACAGAATTACTTTTTGTGCCTGGTCACTCTCGCGTCATAGGCAACGAAAAGGTCTATGAACTAGCTCTATACATGGGGCTCAAGGACAACAGATTGGACGGAACCTTTCTGCAGAATCTCAAAGAACCGGGCCATGCTTCTCATAAGCAAACTCACACAGGAGTCCTTCGAACAATAGCTAATTACACCTGGCTTGATACATTCAGTCACCAATATAGGTAGATGGATTCCATGGCCATGGATCTCCCTAAAACTGAGTGATTCGAATGTTTGCAGATTGCAGACCTGCTATGCAACTGTGGACCATTTATCCACAAACGAAGCCTTCATCTGGGGATATACATTATCGCCCCAAATTATATTAAAACCCTCGAGGTTGGGAAAATCCAAAAATTTATGGAAAGTGCCCAAATCAAGGATTTACTTTAAGCTATTGGTGGCAAAGTGGCAAGTCACAATAGGTCTCTTAGGTTGCAGTGAGAAATCAGTCTAAACAGGACTGGAAAGTCCCAAATACAAATAATAATAATAATAATATTTGGGCTAAAGCGGTCGCAGGAACAACCGGGACCAACGACTTAACGTGCCTTGGCCTTCCGAAGCACGGAGGAGCTCGAGATAACAAACTTTGATTGACCCATCCCGGGATCGACCATGGCGAACGTTGCTTTGTTACCACTACGATACCGAGTTTCTCGCGTTTATTAGACACACAGTTTTTTTAAAATTATTTTATTTTATTTACGACCCGTACACTTGTTTCTGCTTTTATTAGCTTTGAGTTCTTACTCGCTCCGTTCCCTATGATATGGTTGAGCGGAGCGATGGCTGGCACATGCGTCATACTTGTGAACAGGTGCCACTAGTGGAAATGGTCATCTCTAAGCTTCCTTGATTTTGTAATAATTTACCTACATATTCATCAATAGTATCATTTTTGAGGGATTTTTGAGGTATATGGCATTATAGGATATTATATATAAAACAATACAATTATTATTGTAATGACGTGCTCAGACAAGTGTTTAAAATTAATGAAAGATGTTTAGCTTTATTAGGTCTTTGTATATTAATTGTTGACCTTTGTGTATTGTAATACCTATATTGTGAAGGTGCATTGTCGGACAGCCTTTAAATACAGTAAATATTCTTATCATTAGGTACTTATTGGTACTTTAATATACCTTTTTTATACTCTGTGCGACACTGCGCTGCTAAATACTATTACTGTGTAATTAAACATTGTAACTTAATGATTGAAAAGAGTGACTACACGAGTTTGTTGCCGGAATCTTCTCGGTAGTTCAACTTTTGGAACCGGTGTAAATTCAGACAGACTGACAGACAGACTGACTGACAGACACTGACTGACGGACAGACAGACAGACTGACTGACGGACAGACGGACCGACAGACAGACCGATAGACAGACTGACATAACATTCTTAGCTTACGTAGATGCAGATAAGACAGAGAGACAAACATTATGAAATTGTTAGTTAGTTAATATTATTTTTATGTGATAGACTTAAGGGTTTTTTTGTTGACGATTCAAAAGTGCTTCTTGGGGGCCTAATTGAATAAAGATATTTTCATTTTCATTTTCATTTTCATTTTCATTTTCATTTTCATTTTCATTACTCACGGATCTCTAAAAATCAGCACACAAAAGTGTTTGTCGGAAGCGGTGTCGGGACACCTGGCTGCACTCGGCGCGGTAACGCACATACAAAACGCAATGAAACAATACCAGACGCTTAGTAAATTGCGTGAGGCGTAATTCATTAACTAGAAGCGGGTGGGGTGATTATTTTAACAAATCACAGCGGAGTAACTGGTGTTTTTGATAGCGAATATGTTTGTGGTTTCATATTGAATAATTGTAGTTTCTTTCTTTATTTAATATTACTCTTTCAAAGCATGTTAAAAATATATCGGTCTTATTTGCTGCCACAATAATTTTTAACCACCAATCAGCATTGCTAGTGTGGTAGTATTCATTGTGGAATAAACTCCTTCTGTTTCTCTTACCTAGAAAGACATGTGTACCTTAGAGAGATGTCTAAATATACTTTTTTATCTACAACTTTAGGGTCGGCAACGCGCAAGTGATACCCCTAGTGTTGTAAGCGTCCATATGCTACAGTAATCGCTTGCCAACTGGTGGGCTTGATTGCCACCTTAGTGGAATTAAAAAAACAACTAGACGACAAGTCAGATGACGGCCCACCTGATGGTAAATGGTTAAGATCGCCTACAGACACCTGCAATGAAAAAATCATATCCTAAGGTGGAATGCTTTTCAGTACAGTAATTACACTGGCTGCCTTGCCCTTGCCCTTCAATCCGAAACACAGCGAACTGTTTTACGGTCGAAATTGCAAAGGTCTGATGGTCTCATCTAGCAACGAAGACGACTACCATTGAAATGATGATGATAGTCAGCTGAATTTTTGTCCCGATTACAAGAAAAATATTTCGACGTCTCAACAGCAATGAAAGTCAACCGCTGTTTTCTATAAATTAGACCATACCATAACTTTTATTAATTTATTGTTAGCTAAGTATTATTGTATTGTACAAGGGGGAGTTATATGAGTCTACTCGTATATAAATCTAGCGTTTGAAGCCACACGACACTTATTGTGCATTACCCCACTTTTCTACTTATTGATTGACTTTTATCGCGGCTTTTGCACGGGTTTTTAAATTAATTAATATTAGGGCTATTTCACATATAAATAGGTGGGCTTTAAACTATATTAGAAATTGTATGCGAGCTCAAGTAATACAGACACGCACACACACACCAGCCTATATATGTCCCACTGCAGGGCACAGGCCTTCCTATATGGGAGAATCACGTGAGGAGTTTGGGCCATAACACCACCACTCTGGCCCAACCCGTTCGGTTAAAGCGGTTTCAGTAATAACCGGGACCAACGTGTCAACTTAATATTAATAACTCATGATTTTCTTATTTGTTTATAATTCATGGGTTAGTATAAATTATAAACTAAGAAGAGAATCATTAGTTATATGTGTAAAAATACTAAAAAAATTTTTTTTTTTTTTATACAACTAGATGACAATCAATTTAGTTTGTCATGCCACGTAACACTCCCGGCAGCATATTATTATGACAATTGAAACTTTTAACTTGTTGAGCTGCGTTACACTACCAAAACATTTAGTTTGTTATGCCGCGTAACACTCCCGGCAGCATATTATTATGACAATTGAAACATTTAATTTGTTGAGCCTCGTAACACTACCAAAACATTTAGTTTGTTATGCCGCGTAACACTCCCGGCAGCATATTATTATGACAATTGAAACATTTAATTTGTTGAGCCGCGTAACACTACCAAAACATTTAATTTGTTATGCCGCGTAACACTCCCGGCAGCATATTATTATGACAATTGAAACATTTAATTTGTTAAGCCGCGTAACACTACCAAAACATTTAATTTGTTATGCCGCGTAACACTCCCGGCAGCATATTATTATGACAATTAAAACATTTAATTTGTTGAGCTGCGTTACACTACCAAAACATTTAGTTTGTTATGCCGCGTAACACTCCCGGCAGCATATTATTATGACAATTGAAACATTTAATTTGTTAAGCCGCGTAACACTACCAAAACATTTAATTTGTTATGCCGCGTAACACTCCCGGCAGCATATTATTATGACAATTAAAACATTTAATTTGTTGAGCTGTGTTACACTACCAAAACATTTAGTTTGTTATGCCGCGTAACACTCCCGGCAGCATATTATTATGACAATTGAAACATTTAATTTGTTGAGCCGCGTAACACTACCAAAACATTTAATTTGTTATGCCGCGTAACACTCCCGGCAGCATATTATTATGACAATTGAAACATTTAATTTGTTGAGCCGCGTAACACTACCAAAACATTTAGTTTGTTATGCCGCGTAACACTCCCGGCAGCATATTATTATGACAATTGAAACATTTAAATTGTTGAGCCGCGTAACACTACCAAAACATTTAGTTTTTTATGCCACGCAACACTTCCGGCAGTATTATTATGACAATTGAAACATTTAATTCTTTATGCCGGTTGTGACTACCAGGCGAATGCGACAGTTAAAAACCCATTCCCCCTTATTATAAAACGCGGACTAAAGTTAGTCATGGTTTAAAATTGATGCTGTCACTGTCTTTTTTTAACAAATAAAAGTGATAGCATCTGTTTTAGATCAGGACTAACGTTACTCCGCGTTTTATAATAAGGGGGATTGCGTCTGTAATGTGTAGCTCGACAGGTGAAAACAAACAAACCGTGTTTAATCTTGTCATTTTTCTCAATTTAACGATGCCACGTATGAAGGCACTTGGGGTGTTTTCACTCTGGTAACACCGCGAAATTGATAAGTTGACATAACCGCGTCATAAAACTATTGTGCCATGAATTAATGGCATTTTTATGGGCGCCAGCGCAGATCTCACTTTACGATCGGTGCAGTAAAACTAGAAGTATATTTTTTACTGCGATAAGTTAGTTCTATGAAACCATTGCGATAACCATAAGATATATTAAATAAGCCCAGAAATGTCCAGAATATTATACTATTATATACTTCAGCCTAACTTCAGCGAAGGCTAATTGTTATGATCCATACTTTGACGTGTCTGTCTGTGTATCTGTCTGTCTGTGGCGTCGTAGCTCCTAAACGAATGGAATGATTTTGATATGGAAGTTTTGTTTGAAAGCTGTAATTAGGATGGTTCTTAGCCATAATTTATGAAGAACAGTTCAGGTGTTTGATGACTGTCAGCTCATTTTCTACATGATAAAAGGGTTTTACTATCTTTTACAGATCCGATTGATTTGCCATTTGGTGTACTGTCACTTCGGTGACATTAATACTAACCTTGAATTGATCCTGTATCATCAAAATGTCTGCTGAAACTTACAGCAGATATAGCGTCTTTGGGCTCTCAAGAATAGTCTCAATAAGACGGTGTTAGATAGATGATGAATGAGGCCGGGGGCTACTTGAAATTTCCATTCTCAATCGAAAATATCTGCGAAAAGATCGATGCGAATCTGAAAATATCTATATTCAAATAGGGCGCAAAGAGAAACTTTCAAATAGTCGAAAGTAGCTCTTTCAGTAACGTTTTCACCCCTAAACTGCTAATTCAACACGTTTGACGTTTGGCATGGAGATAGAAATACAGATATCTAATCATCATTTCAAGGATACAGGCTTGAAATGATGATTAGACTTAGATTAAGATGATGGGATGTAAGTAGGTTATGCGTGTCAAAAAGGTTCTAAGCTCATGATTTTCATGGCGCCTCCAGCAACGATAGCAAGCGACTGGCTAAAGTATAGCGCGATAGCCACACTTTAACGGTACATAGTGGTAACGGGTAGTGTCTTCTCTAAATATTCTTTATACCTCAATGCTAGTATACTAATAATTTGAATTTTCTAATTCCCTTTTCCCTTTCCTTCCAGGCGGTGGCTGCACGTTTCCTGCTAGCTGGACCGGCAGCTGGTTCCAGTCGGGGTACCCTGGACTCATCGCCATCAACTCCACACATATACAGTCCAAGGGCGAGTGCGCAGAGACTGAGTCTTTGGACAAGTTTCTACTTTATGACAGGTGAGATATTTTGCTTTGACAGGCTTAATATATTATTTCATACATTGTTGACGACACCACCAAACGATACAGCAATAGTGTGGTTGTGAAGAAGGATTTGTTACCGGTACCCCCATGGTGGTTCCCTATAAGAATGCATAAATTTTTAAGCCATAATATATATTGGCATATTATAATTACGCATAATATTATTACGCATAATCCTATTTAACCATAAAAATTTCAGCATAATTCTTTAAGTCGTAGTCATAACTATCATTAGCATAACAATATTTAAGCATAATATACTAAACCATAATTATAAAAAGGCATAATAATACAAAACCATAGTGGATACTGGCAACAACATTATTACACAATTTTACATAATTATTGCTCTAATAAAAAACTTTTCGTATTTAAAATAAACATGTTCGCGGCTAAGGGGTGGCCCAAGGGCCAGACTTTACATTATGGCTATAACCATTATGCAAATTGCAATTATGTGTAATTACCATTAGTCTAAATTACAATTACCCTAAAATATATATTATGCAAAATAACGATTATGACTAAGTAATTTTATGCGTAAAAACAATATGCGATTTTCGTTATGCCAAAGTATAATAGGAGAAAATACATTATGCCAACTTAGAGGATAATCCTCCCATGGTTGTGGTTGCCAGAAAGGATTTATTAACGATACGTTGCGGTGGCTAAAATCGCTGCCCGACTGTAAAAGCTCGGCCGGCCAACGTAGAAGGAGGGATGGCATTACGGCCTCCCTGGGTTCAGACTGCGCAGCAGTTAACTGCTCTGGTGGTGGATGGTTGACGTGCCATCACCAGCTCGCAGAAAGGAAGCTGTATGGCAGGGGTTTTAGTGGGTGCGAGTCCCACACGTTCCCCATCTTCGTTCCCCAGAAGAGAGGACAGCGCATAAGGCGTTTCCCATGCCACAAAAAAAGGGTTGTGGTTGCCAAAACTATTTGTTAATGACACTAATAAGGAATAGTGTTGTTTGTTGCTCAGAGCCAAAAACTTGCAGAGCAATATACGAAACTATTTTTTTTAACTTAAACAATGCCCAATATACCTTTTTTAATTAAATGTAATCTGTATTCGATATCAGCACGGTGTTAAGTGACAAATGCTAAAGATATTCCCGTATTTAACTACCAATGTACACTAATACACAAGTGTAACAGTTGCATTACGAAAGCCGCCTCTATTACGTACGAAGTAAGGGCGGTCTCAAGGTAAAACTGTTACACTTGATGTGCTGTCGACTGTACCATAATGGCAAGCATAGGCCCGCAATATTCAAAACGCCGCCAAAATGTAAAATCAAGAGACAAAGAGATGAATCAAACTGCATTTTAAAGCGAAAGACTTTCATATTCAAATGTCGAAGATGTTTTTTAATATTGTTAATGTACAGACTACAGAACATGAAGGGTAGCAGTTGCACAACGATGTGATGTCGTATGTACCTATACAGGGTTACAGGTTAAGTCGACATGAAAATGAAAATGAAAATATCTTTATTCAACTAGGCCCCCCAAGAAGCACTTTTGAATCGTCAACAAAAAAACCCTTATGTCTATCACATAAAAATAATATTAACTAACTAACAATTACATTATGTTTGTCTCACTGTCTTATCTGGATCTACGTAAGCTAAGAATGTTATAATGTCTGTCTATCGGTCTGTCTGTCGGTCCGTCTGTCGGTCCGTCTGTCCGTCAGTCAGTCTGGCTGTCTGTCTGTCTGTCTGTCTGTCTGTCTGTCTGTCTGTCAGTCAGTCAGTCTGTCTTTCTGTCAGTCTGTCTGAATTTACACCGGTTCCAAAAGTTGAACTACCGAGAAGATTCCGGCAACAAACTCGTGTAGTCACTCTTTTCAATTATTAAGTTACAATGTTTAATTACACAGTAATGGTATTTAGCAGTGCAGTGTCGCACAGAGTATAAAAAAAGGTATATTAACGTACCAATAAGTACCTAATGACAAGCATATTTACTGTATTTAAAGGCTGTCCGACAATGCACCATCACAATATAGGTATTACAATACACAAAGGTCAACAATTAATATACAAAAACCTAATAAAGCCAATCATCTTACATTAATTTTAAACACTTGTCTGACCACGTCATTACAATAATAATTGTATTGTTTTATATATAATATCATATAATGCCATATACCTCAAAAATGATACTATTGATGAATATGTAGGTAAATTATTACAAAATCAAGGAAGCTTAGAGATGACCATTTCCACTAGTGGCACCTGTTCACAAGTATGACGCATGTGCCAGCCATCGCTCCGCTCAACCATATTATAGGGAACGGACATAGATGACATAGATCCTTTATGAGGTTGTAGTTTCAATATTTCTTGTCTGATTTGACTATGAAACACTGTACCCCATTTTTTTTTGTCAGAAAGCTTTTATTGCTACCCAGCCGTGATAGAGGGCCACGACAGGGTTATGTGGGACTCACCATGTGAGATAGATTTGGCATACCCACTAAAACTGTCAGTTTTCCCTACATGGCTGCGTAGTGGCACGGCTACACGGGAAACGTTGTATTCTTCCGCATAGCCACGCTGCAGCCGGCCCTCAAGGCCCCCTACACAGAGTTAGAGAGACATCCCGGGAAAACGTGGGAATTCTCCACGGGTTTCAATATTTCATGTCTGATTTGACTATGAAACACTGTACTCCAAACTTAACCGTTTTCAAGATATTAGTAGGCGCTTAACGTACCTATAACATAACTACATACTAAGACTAGGATCTGCCTGTGTCTCTAACGTTTTTTATGTTTCTGTATTTCAGGAGTGAGGAGTCATACAAATGTATGGTGATACACGAAAAGCACAAATATGTTCTGCAATACAAGGAAAGTGAGTATCTTATGGTGTTCTTTAGAGTGATATTTTGTTTATTTTAATTTTTCATATTTTTAGTTATTTATAAGGTCAAAGCTAGATAGGTGACCGTCAGCATTATCGACTGTCTGTCTCTTAATCTTTAGTTGAAATAAATAATATTGTTTCGAAATATATCGTGTACCGCTGATAAAATATTATCTACCTCCAAACCGTTACGGAGTCGTATCTTCCATCATCAGTTCACCCGAATAACCCGATACTATACGAATGTCGTTCTAAATGGACCTATAATATTTTTAGAATTATCTTCTAACTCCTTACCGTTAAGGAGTTATACCTTGCATCACCAGCTCACCAACATGAGATGATAACTAACAGAAGCAAATACTTGGATAAATAAAATAAATGATATTAATTCAAATAAACTTGTAAATAGGTTTAGAAAAAAATAAAACATGTTATATACACATGCCTATAAAGTTTTAAGTTTGCCCTCGATTTCCATGGTATCCCATCATCAGATCCAGAGTTAGTGACAATGGGACCACGTAATTAGTATACTTTATCGAATTAAAAAAAGAATTTGGATAATCGGCTCACCATTGACAAATAAATCGGTGAACATACATACAAATAACCGACTTCAAAATACTAAAAAGGATGAAATAATTAAATTTAATAAACATATTTTTTGGATTCGGTGCTTTACTTTCTTTTGTTTCTGGAAACAACTTATCTGATTAGGCAGATCATCTAGTAATAAAAAGTATTTGTGTGATCAACAGGAAGCCTGTTTGTGTGATTGGTGACTGTAGGTTCACTACCAACACACATATGGTTGGCTGCGTCACATATACAAATATAATAAAGAAATATCTCGAAAGAGACAGAACCAAAGTCCTTTCTCGACATTCGGTGCAAAGCTAACGCTTATTTAATTTCGATTTTCAGGTCCGAACTGGTCCAAGGATTCGCTCTCCACCATATGTGAGCAGATCAGCGGAGACGCTCCCCTGTACTCGATGTTCCGCAAGGAGCCGCGGCCCATCCCGGAGCCGTGCCCGTTTCACCCGGCGCCGTTCACCTTCACGTATAACAGGTATAATCAGCGTATGATGTCCACTGCTGAACAAAGGCTTCCGAAGAACCGATATAAATATTAGTGTCTTTAATTTACTCCTACACGGTATGAGATTACTGTTATCTTCTACACTGTTTTCTGGTATGCTATTTCAACTAGAGGCTGGTTACGCTCGCTCGCTATAACAAATTCTGATTCGTAAGAGAGTCCCTTTACACTCCGTCAAATAACAGATGGACAGTTCCATGTGCAGAGCCTTGTGTGTAGAGAGGAATCCGCTTACAGACCTACCCGCCGTTGGCTAAGGGACATGCGTCTGTGGGAGTTGTCCAATGCCTGATCACAATGGCACAGGGAATATATATCCACTAGCTCTTGCTCACTTATATACAAGAGGACCTTAAGATCACTACCGTCAAACGAGAGATCGATGAATGAATGAATGGGATTCATAGGAATTCCTTCTGCTAACAAGACACAGATCGAGATACTTTATCTGAATGGCTTATTGTGTTAACACAGATTGCTAACTTACAGAATTCTTTTAAAAAAAACTAGCTCTTGGCTTTAATTCCACCTGATGGTATATGTGATGATAAAGCTTAAAATAATAAAGCTAAGCGGAAGCGAGCTACAACCGTATTCCTAGACATTATTGTTATGGCAGCAGACTTGTAAAAACCCTACCACCAACCAAACCGACCAGAAAATTCCTGCCCCCACGAGTAATTGAACCCACTGTCTTTCGTGGGGATGGTTAGCTCTGTCCACTGCCACACCCCTAGGCAACTCAGCCAGAGTCACTTGGTATCCCAGGCTTGTCGGCCTGTGTAAAGCGTGCGTGAGGCCGCGCCTAGGGCGCAGGAAGTAGGCGATTACTGTCTGCCTTATCACACCCATCCGTCTACGCCAAAAATGGGCTGCTAGAGCATCCGCCTTCCGCTCACTGCCGCTGTCTCCTTCTGCGTGAGTACAGTCTCGCAGAAAGAGGTGACAACGTTCCAACCCTATCGCTACCAACCATGGCTTGAAAGTGTAATTAGCCCCTTAGCCTTAGGATAATGCTAAGGATTATGGAGGCTAAGGGGCTAATTACACTTATTCAGCACAAAAAAGCTTTTGTCCATAGAAAACACCGGTTTTGTATTCGTTTAGCTTTCCGAATCTATTCAGTTTTCAGTTTCATGTGCATGCTTACGTCAGTGTTCAGCGTCTGCCGCATTCAGCGCTCTAACCAGACTGTCCTATGCGACAAGTTTCTAGACATCTAGCACTGTACGCGGCTGATAGAAGCGGAACTGTTTAAATGTAACCAAAGTCGTCCAGCGAAACGCGAATGGATTTGGATAAATGTAGTTACTCCCCGAGGAAATAGTCGAAGTAGAACCCAGCGATTGTAGATCTAAGATCAACCACTGATAGGTATATTTGTATCATAATTAAGATATAACACATCCCACTGCGGGGCACAGGCCTTTCTACACGGGATAAACACATGAGCAGCTAATGATGATGTATCTGTTTTATAATTTCAGGGGCATGGGCGATTGCACAAACCCACCGTCTCGAGCTGAAGCCTGCACGGATGACTCCCGCCTGCTGCTGCGGTATATGGCCTGTCCCGATGTACCAGGAACGGAGAGCAATGGTAAATACAACCATATTATTATAAGAATAGGTTCCAGGCCTGACTTCTCCAGTGGATAATTATATTAGATAACTGTGAACGTTACTCTCTCTCTCCCCTTTATGTTTTCACTCCAAAGATGAAACCAGGCATGGAGATAGGTCACGTGTTGAGTAAGAGTTATATCTGTGTTCTCCTGTTATCTAGTATCCATAACACAACATCACCTTTAAAGACCAGACATTACAGACACATTTCATTTTTATTTGTTTATGGCATTATACATGTGGTGCCGATAATGCAGTTCTATGAAATAATATAACATTATCTGCATTATTTAATAGAAATGTCATGAAATTATCAAATGCATAAGTTATTTGTTATTTGACGACCGGCTGGTCCGCTCGACCAGCCGGTAGCCGAGCAGCTCGGTATCCCTTGCTTTGCAGGCTACTCGGTTTGTATGATGTGTACAAGCATTTGTTTACGAGTCATGGATGTTTATATGTTTATTTAGTGTATTTGTTATATTTATATACATATTATTATCAATATTTATCCATTATCTAGTATCCATAACACAAGCTGTTAATGATGCTTACTATGGGCTAGATAATAGGTGTGAGTGTATGAATATTTATTTTATTATTTATTTATTATTATAATTTGCAAAACATTTCTCTTTAGACTTAACGCATGTTTTAATTTATTGTCGTCATGCGGCCGTTAAGAGTAATGCTTAATTTGAGCAAAATAAAGGTACTGTGTGAGAGGGAGAAAAATATCCAATCTAGTAGACATTAAAATTGCCTCGTTCTCCGTTTCAGTTGAGGAGTTGGTTTGCTTAGCAACGTGGAAGGAAGGCTCCACCAGGTATCTCGTGGGACAGATATCGCAGGTGCAAAGGCGGAATTCGATAGCGTCAGATGAAGACACCTACAGGTAAATATCGCTGTTATTTATCACTTGATAAATAACACTGTTCTGAATCGTTGAGAGCAGATATTTACGGCAACATGAATATTGACAAATTCATAGCGGTGGCGTAGTGGCTTGAGTTCTCTGATTTCGATTACAAAAACAAAGCAGTACAGAAACGGTTTCTAAAATGTATGTAGGTATTATAAATGTTTTCGCTGTAAATTATCATATGACTTGTTAACAGCTAAGTACAATCTATTAACACTAAAATCTAGACGATACCAACTTGAGACAATGTTTCTGTATGATCTGTTTCATTCTAGATACGAATGCATTCAGCTGAATGATAAGATATGTTATAGGGTACCTTAAGGAACACATATTAGAAGGCATGCACGTTTGTTTACTAAATCCTTTTGTCGCACTAAAGCTGAAGAACGATAACCATTAAATAGAATTATTAATTCGTTTATTGAATATTTCGTTTTTTTCTGCTTCTTCATAGACAATGCTGTATGTTTTCCGGAGGCACATCAATAAATATATTGAATATTTATTATTATCAAATTGTGTACACTGTTTGTTAACCCAAATAAAGAGAAAAAAAGAAAAAGCAACTTTCTCCGTGGTCGATTCCGGACGGGTCAATTTTGTTATCTCTCTCCACTGTGCTTCGTTGGTCAAGACTCTTACTGTAACCGCTTTAACCCACCAACCCGCATTGGGCCAGCGTGGAGGAAGGCCCAGCAGTGGGGCGTATTGATGGTGACGATAGCAAACTTGACGACATGCAAATTACTCTTCACGTTCCAGGTGCTTCATCTACAAAGGCCAGCACAGTGACAAGAGTATGACGTACAATATTGCCCAGTCGGGGGACGCCACGTGCAATGGCGTCTCCTCACCCACTGACGGGAGCAGGATAATGAAGCTTACCAACAGTAAGTATCCCCTGATGTCTCATTAAACTCGCCTGACCTACATGAGTATGAAAATTATTATTAGATTCAGTCTGTTCATTTCTAATATTTTCGACTTGATAGTTTCAATGTGTAGTAGCTAGGCTATATTATATATCATAACTAGCTGTGCCCGCGACTTTGTTCGCGTGTAAGTCGGAAAATAACAACTTGAGATTTGATTACCAAAAAATGGTTGAATGTAAAAGAAAATTGTTAAATTTCAAAAGATAGACATATGCTGTCGCGGTTTTTAGGAACTTTTAAAGGAGAACAATTCCTGCATACGAGGTTTTTGGTAACTTCAACCGTTTACGCAGCGCACGCAACGAAAGCTCTGAAAAGGAATATTTTTTCCCGTTTTTACAATATTTTTGCAGCGTGATGTTAATAATACCTCGATAAATGGACTATCCAACACAAAAAGATTTTTTTTTAATTTGAATCAGTACTTCCTGATATTAGCGCGTTCAACCAAACAAACTAACTCGTCAGCTTTGTGTTATTACTATAGATTCCGTTGTCATTTGATGATAATATATATTTTAACGTAATTCATATAAACAGGTGGACGGCATTTCATCTTAGGCCCCAGGATGACAACGCACCTGCAATCTCAAGTGATTTTTCCTTGTTATTGCAGGTGTCTATAGGCGGCGGTAACCGCTTACCATCAGGTGGGCCGTCAGCTTGTTTGTCATCTAGTTGTATGTAAAAAAATAAATAATAAAAAAACAACGAGTGCTAATTAAACGTTGCATGAGGAACAGTAATACCTAACTCTAAGACAGTATATTGTGAACGAGAATAAAACAGTGACTATTCTGGACTTCCGTTTCTTTTGCATTCCATCAACCACCACACTACAAAGAAACTAAACCACTACAACGGTAATGAACGGTTACCGCACTGTACACGATCGAACACAGATTGACTGTGTCTGTGTCTGTGTCTTTCCGCCTTTCTTATTTCAGCCATGAAACAGTTCGCTGTGTTTCGGATTGAAGGGAAAGGTAGCCAGTGTAATTACTGGGCATGGACGGCATTTCATCTTAGGCCGCAGGATGACAACGCGCCTGCAATATCAAGTGATTTTCCCTTGGTATTGCAGGTGTCTATAGGCGGCGGTAACCGCTTACCATCAGGTGGGCCGTCAGCTTGTTTGCCATAACTAATATCATGATAGCGAAAGTGAGTTTGTTTGTTTGTCACGCTTTCACGTCTAAACCACGAAACTGATTTAGGTGCAATTTGATATGGAGATAGTTTGAGAACTTGGGAAGGACATAAGATAGGCTGAGCCGCGGTCAAAAGCTAGTATGTAATAAATGATCGTGTTCCTCTGTGCCAGGTGACGACGAACACAACCGATGCCACTTCCCCAGCTGGATAGTGGAGCATCACAAGTGGTTCAGCCTGGACCACTCGCATCAGTACCACTTTACCACCAAGAACGCCACGCTCAAGGTATGTGCTTATCATCATCATCATCAGACAGGGTGGTGCCTTCAATACGACAATAAATTGAAACATGGACTATACTAGTTCATAGGAATGGTTTGCCGCTTTCAAAAACATCTTCATTTGACAATTTAATGACATTATTATGGCTGCAGCGAACTTCGTACCGCCTAACGGTCGATTCTTTAATTTTTTATTAATACATATTCTGCTATTCGGGACACCGGGTCAGCTAGTAAGATAAAAAAAGAAAAAAGAAAGTTAATGAATCAACAATTACATTATGTCAAAGAATAAAAATTATAAAACTTTATGGTATGGTATTAAAGTTCAAATTGACTTTTAAGTATTATTACGAAACTTTTGTATGGGAGTATAGAAAAGTGTTGTTGCTTTTAGACTTTTTCAGGCCATTTATTGAATTTTTCTCTCCGTAAGCACCATCCTCGTACTTCAAGGAATATTATAAAAAAAGAATTAGCGAAATCGGCTCAGCTGCTCTCGAGATTTGCGCTAAGCAACACATTTAGCGATTCAATTTTATATATAGAAGCTTTATATATTATATATATAACATTGGCTGCATTATTTCATAGAAATGTCGTGGAATTGCCAAATGAATAAGATATGTTTGAAAGTGGCAAACTATTTCTATGAACTAATATAGCCCATGTTTTAATTTATTGTCGTATTGACGGCACCACCCTGTATAACGTGATTTTATAAGTCTTACAGCTTGGTGTTCAGACCAACAAAATTCTTTTCTCTTCTTCTTTCTAGTCATAAATAACAATTAACTGGGCTGTATAATTAAAACTTTTCAATGAGTTAAGTTCTATTAAAATCTTTAGATTTTAAAGTTTCTTACAATACTAACTAAAATGTTGCTCTTGAACGGACCCAAGTCCCATACAAACTTTTACCATCTTATTCGACTTTTAGAAACGTGTGTTCAATTTTTGACCTTATCGACCGTCAGGATATGCAGGATTTAGATAGCACCTCCCTATATGCCTGCTAAAATTGTCAGACACCTCGAATTAAATTTTTGATATATTATTCATATATTTATTGAGAGAAAGAGATATCATCATTTCAATCGAAGATTCTACTGTATGTCTTGAGAATAAGGCTCAATATGTAAACAATTTTTAGTACCTATTTATTCTTGCAGTGACTGATTCATACAGTGTCTCTTGTAAATTATTTTTTTAACATAAATCCACTCATTTTATTTTTATTTTTTTAAATTCCAGATAATGAATGCAGATGGCTCGTTCGAGGAGAAGAGACTGGTGTGCCATTCTATCCTCGAACAAAAAGAGAAGAAACACATAAAGCTGGTCGCACACGTCACAAGAGGGTGGTAAGTGTTATTATTACTATTTTTTTATTTTTAAATGATTATTTGTTATTGCGCGCCCCGGCTTTGCATAGGTGGTGTATCTAATAAAAAAATTAGAGATAAAGGAAATGGTAAAGTTTCGGGCCAGCTCATAAGCACCATTTGAGATTGTAGACAATAATGTACTGAATAACATGGTATCCATTAAATAACACAAAACTCTTTTATCTTATTGCAAAAGAAAAATGCAAAAAAATAACAGTCATAAAAGTGCCCAAAAGTGCACAGTCCATAGCTACAATAACGCCGTTAAAAAGTTGAATTTTATGTCATATTGACATTTATTAAAATTGTCATTCCGTATTTTCAACCGTGAACGTTTTGGGTGCGCTTGAAGTGTTTTTCCAAATTGTTCGACTGTCCCCGACTATGAAGAAATAAAACCGACAGTATTCAACGTAAAGTAGAAAAAATTAAAATTGTAATATAGTACTTTTATCTCACGAAGCGACGCGCGGTGACAAGCGCTCTACTTGTGGCAACTAAGTGTCAAACACGCTGCGAATGTGTGCGTGAATACAAGTGACGTTAGCATATAAATTTTAACAGATGGAAATAGGTATTATAATTTTATTATTATCAAATGTGAATGTGAAACTCTATAATTAATTTCATTTAAGTTTAGTTATAAAAAATATAAAATATAAATCATCATATTTTGAAGGTTCTTACACATTAAGAATAAAATAATACTGTGCTATTGTGTTACATTTACTTAAATTAATCAGAATCATTTGAATTATTATCATTTTCATTTTAATCATCTTTATTTATTTAATAATTTATTGTACACAAAGAAATAATAAAAGAAAAGCATAATAATAAAAATGTACAAAAGGTGTGGCTTATTTCTAAAAGAAATCTCTTCCAGCCCACCTACAATAGGAGATGTGCTGCGAGATAAAGATGTCGTGTGTACTCGTACCAACTGATTAAAAATTATAATACATACAAATAAAATACATAAAATATTTCTACTATACAATACAATACAATATAATACATATTATATAATTATACAATACAATATGATAGATAAATACAATAAATACATAAACTAATTATGAACATAGAGGAAGTTACGATAGAATAAGTCTAAAATTAAGAAAAGGAAATTTTATGTCAAGGAAAGGTAGTGCTCTTTAACTCTCTTCCTGAATAGTGGAAGTGACGAGATTTCACGTATTGCAGGCGGTAGTGCATTCCATAGCTTGACTGCGTGAACAGTGAAAGAGTCGATGAAGAAATCAGTACGGTAAGGATTGGAAGGAAGCTTAAGAAGAGTGCGGAGATGCGATCTGCAGAGTATGCCAGGAGGACGAGCAAAATCAAAGCGCTCACGAAGGTATTTTGGATATGTTGGGTTAACTAAGATATTAAAAAGAAGACAAAGAATGCGTGAGTTCCTTCGAAATCGGATAGGGAGCCACTTAAGCTGAGATCGGAAATGAGAGACGTGATCATATTTACGTAACCCAAAAATGAAACGTATGCATAGATTCTGCAGTCGCTCAAGCTTGTTTAATAGTTCCTCTGTGATATCAAGATAACAAGCATCTGCGTAGTCTAAGGTGGGAAGAATCAACGACTGGGCCAAAGAGATTCTGGTTTGGATCGGTAAGAAGTGTTGCAAAGATTTAAGCTTGTGGAAGGAGGAAAAGACTTTGCGACTCACTTCGTTCACATGGGCCTTCCAATTGAGGTTACTGTCGAGAGTGATTCCTAAATTTTTCGCAGTGAGAGAGAAAGGAATTACCGAGCCATTTAGGACCACAGGTGGCAGCAACTTCAGGTCCAACTGTTTTGTCATGTACCCACTTCCCAAAAACATAGCCTTAGATTTCAAAGGATTTAGGTGAAGTCCATATGATTTAGCCCAGCAGTGTACACGCTCCAAGTCCTCATTGAGAGCCGAAATACCTTTGTTGACGTCGGAGACAGGGAAGTGACGATACAACTGCAAATCGTCGGCATAGAGATGATAATTTGAGGTAATAGTTTTGGTCACGGTGTTAATGAAACAGGAGAAAAGAAGTGGCGATAAGATACCACCTTGAGGAACTCCTGATAACAGTGGGCGCCACTCAGAAGGAACGTCATTTATACGGATACATTGGGATCGGTCACGAAGATAGGAATTGAACCAAGAGACAGCACCGACTGAAACATTGAGCGACTCAAGTATGCCAAGGAGAATGTCAAAATCAACTGCATTAAATGCATTACTAAAATCCAGCAATAACAGTAAAGTTAGAGATTTATTCTCCATGGCAAGCCTGATATCGTCAGTCACATGAATAAGAGCAGTAACGGTGCTGTGGCCTGGGCGAAATCCAGATTGTAGAGGATTTAATAAGTTATTGGATGACAAATACCGGGAGAATTGTTTGTGAGATAAATGTTCAAGAACTTTGGAAAGGTATGGCAATATGGAGATAGGACGGAACTCAGAGAAAGAACGGGGATTCGTGACTTTGGGTAATGGGATAACGTGGGCACGTTTCCAAGTCGATGGGAAACTATTGTTCGTAAAGGAGAAGTTAAATATATGAGTGAGGACAGGAGTAAGCTCAACGATTATAAGAGAAATCATTCTGGAACTGATTTCGTCACTGCCACTAGCAGTGGATGAGATCGCCATGACAGACTTCTGCACATCTTCACTGGACACAGGACTGAAACTGAAAGGATCACAGGAAGGCTTAGGAGAATCCGATAAATGACGCAAGGTGCTTAACTTGGTGTTGGCGTCGATTAAGCAAGGTGGTAAAACAAAATGTCCATTTAGCGCGTTGGCATCAACATTGGAACCACACTGGTCGCGTGATTTACCTATTCCAACGGATTTCAGGAACTTCCAAACATCGGAAGGCGATTTTCCTGTTAAAGAATCGTGAAAGTATCGTCTCTTAGCATCTCTACACAGACGATTGCAGCGGTTACGCAACAACCTGAAACGCAGAAGATTTTCCTCGTTTGAGAAGCGTTTTAAGCGGTTTTTAGCTCTGTCCTTTTTGACCATAGCTTCTTTGATAGCTGGAGTAATCCAAGGCGCTGGAAAATATTTAAGCTTAACCCTTTTCAATGGGGCGTGCTTGTGAAATAAGTTTAAGAGAATGGAGTTGAGTATAGAAACTTTACCTTCCATAGTGTCGTTATTAAAGATTTCAGCCCAATCGACGAGAGACGCATCATGTTTCAATGCATCCAAGTCTATAGACTTAAAGTTGCGACAGTCACGATATTGATGTTTGAACTTAGGTGGGCGCGTTTTATATGATAAGTAGATGAGATCGTGATAAGAAAATGGCGCAGTAAGTTGGCCGTAAGCCGCTACCTTATCCACAGAGGAAACTATTGAAAGATCAAGGAGAGAAGGGGTACAGTTTGGTGAAAAATGTGTAGCAGAAGAAGGAAGAATATGTAGATTAAAGGAAGTAACAGTGTCCTGAAGGAGACGAGAGCGAGAGTTCAGTTTGAGGAGACAAGTGTTAAAATCGCCTAAAAGAAGAATATCGCAATAGGCTGGGCACAAGTCATTTAGCAGTTTGTCTAGTGTCGGAAAGTAGTTAATGTTGAGATTAGGACTATAAAATACACCAAGTAGTAATTTTCTGTGATTTAAAATAACCTCAATGAACAAGAATTCCGCAGATGCGGAGTAAATACTAGGTGAGGAAAGAATAATTTTATATGTTAGATCAGCGCGCAAATATATAGCTACACCTCCACCTCCCTTTCCCGTTCTATCATTCCGAATCAAAATATATCCAGGAAGAGAGTAAGAGGTTGACAATAATGAGGGCTTTAAAAACGATTCGGACACGAGTATAGCGTCAATATAGGTAGTGGAAAAGGATTGTAAGAGATCGGAGTGATGAGAGGGAATGCTTTGTGCATTAATATGCACCACATTAAAGTAGTTGGCAAAGTCCGAAAAGACATATGACAACTGTTCACGCAGTGGCAAAGGATCAGGTGAGCTATCACCATCAGCGCTCAAAAAACTATCTGAAGAAGAGCACGAAAAAAAACTATTATCCAAAATATGTTCAGAATCCATAAATCCTAATATATATAATAATATAATACAATATAAAATATACTATCAATAAAATAATATCAATCACTATAAGTAATTAAATAAAAAGGGGCTTAAACATCGACAGACCCAGCACTCATCACTAGAAGTTGGTTGAGAGATGAAATAGATAATTTGAACAACAATTTAAAAAAAAACTAACAATACAATAACTACCAAATTACAGTTTATATAAAAAAAAAATGCAATATCACAAAATACAAAGAAAAATATAAATACATGAACTAAATTCATAATTCAAAATTCTAAAGTCATTTTCACATAAGCTTTGAGAGAAAAAAAAAAAAAAGTTTACAATCAGGACAAACAAATGCAAGGCTGTATGATTCAGGAATCGTTTGCCTACAATTGATATGAAAAAAAAAACTGAATGACATTGACAAGATAAACATATTTTGAATTTTCTGTATCTCTGTTGTGTTGACAAGAACGAAAAAACAAATTTACGATTACCAGTTACAGTTACACTTTATCAATAATTTTGATTATAGAACCAAGGTAGAAAAATAATATTTTTAGGAAATTTAATAAAATACGTACGTACGTAATATAATGTAACCTGGCTAAGTTGAAAAGTACATGCCATTTTATATTAAAATCTTGGTGCTAACTTTAGAAGTTGTCTACGTCACCTTAGTACTCCTCTTCTTGGTTAATCGATCTGCTGGAGATGGGATCTCGTCCGGCTTGGCAGGCCCAACGACAGAAAGAGAGCTAGGGAATTTGGATAAAAGTGGCTGCAATTCTGACATAGACTCCACTCTGCATCGGCTGTTGTTGGGGAGAAGAATATATAATTTTCCCTGCAAAGTCCAACACTTGTTCATACCAAAATGGGCGCGAGCCGCAAGGAATGTTTTGTGCCTGGTTTTCGTCAAGAATTCGGATACAGTGATACCAGAACCCTTAAGTGCACTTTTGTTGTCCCATATCAAACCGCGGTGTTCGTCACTCCCAAACCTCATCAACACAGGTCTAATTTTGCTGGACATGGCACCTAGACGATGACAAGCTGGTAAGTCCGGTTTTTGTATGTCAGTCAACTTCATTTGGTCAGATATTATCTTTAGTACAACATCATGCAACTGCTCATCTTTGGTTTCAGGCACACCGTGGAGTAACAACACTTTTCTTCTCATAGCTGTCTCATGCCTGTCGTACCCCAGGGACAGAAAGTCCAGCTGCTTGCTGACAATGGAAAGTGCCTTACAGAAAAATTCTTTGAATTCCGCAAACTCACTTGCTAATGTGGAGATGTCTGAAGGCACAACCTTGAGGTCAGACGTGGCCTTTTGCAACTTCGCTTCATACTCCTGCATACGGGTGTCAAACATTCTGTGCAATGCTTCCATGTTGTTTGCAATATTGGCATCCATTATTGTTAGTGTAGTGAAGAGGTGAATGTATAAAGATATTGGTGTTGTTTATTTAAGTGATGAGTGCAGGCGTGAGTAAAAATAAAGTTACTTCATTAATAAATGACTTAAATTAACTGCAAATATTTTAATTTGCAAATAATTCGAGAGCTAAATTCAAACACGTATTTATTTCACGCCTACCCACGACACATCTTGTAATTTTATAGTAATTTCGAAATCATATCTCAATCTTTTCTTTTTTCACTTTAAAAAGTTTTGCTTGACAGTGTCTCGCCAGTATATTTTCTATGCTTTTTTTGTGAGTAAAAAAAATAAGTTATAAAACAAAAGGAGGAGCTCGGTGGCGTATTGGTTTGAGCGCTGTGGTTTCGAATACGAAAACAAAGCAACTTTCGCCATGGTCGACCCTGGGATGGGTCAACCAAAATTTATAATCTCGAGCTCCTCCGTGCTTCGGAAGGCACGTTAAGCCGTTGGTCCCGGTTGTTACTACAACCGCTTTAACCCACCAACCCGCATTGGGCCAGCGTGGTGGTGTTATGGCCCAAACTCCTCATGTGTTTCTTCCATGTAGGAAGGCCTGTGCCCAGCAGTGGGACGTTTATAGGCTGGTGATGATGATAAAACAAAAAAATATTTATAAAACTTTTTTGTCACAAAATTAATTTATTTTATCTTATGTAAATATCCGTGAAAATGTATCTAAAAAATAAACTAAAAAAATACAAAATACAGAATGAACCTCACTTTCGACGTTTAATTTTCAATATTTCCATACTGACGCTACGTGAAGCGACGCTTGAATACAGATGCTATATAAAGTCACATTCACAGCGTGTTTGTATACTAGGTTAGCACAAGTAAAACGCGCGTCGCTTCGTGAGATAAAAATACTGTACAACATTGACATTTTGTTTTCTTTAAAATGGCGACTTGTGTTTTTCGGCAAATTTAAATATTAGATCAGTAATTGTTGGTTTTTCCTGCAGCGAGTCCGGC
The DNA here is from genome assembly GCA_947347705.1 of Nymphula nitidulata. NCBI lineage: Eukaryota > Metazoa > Arthropoda > Insecta > Lepidoptera > Crambidae > Nymphula > Nymphula nitidulata. The sequence goes on from OX374646.1 coordinate 3,829,156, forward strand.
CACGTGTGCCTCACGTTCTACCGCCGCGACGCCAGCGTACTGGAGCTACAGCAGGGCGCGGGTCTATGGGACGTGGCCGACGACGCGTGCGCCCGCCGCCACCACCCGCCCGCCTACGTCACGCTCATCAGTCAGTACTAGCACACTGTGTGACGTCACTAGCTCCCACAGCACGTAGCCGACCACCGCCGCCACCACCCGCCCGCCTACGTCACGCTCATCAGTCAGTACTAGCACACTGTGTGACGTCACTAGCTCCCACAGCACGTAGCCGACCACCGCCGCCACCACCCGCCCGCCTACGTCACGCTCATCAGTCAGTACTAGCACACTGTGTGACGTCACTAGCTCCCACAGCACGTAGCCGACCACCGCCGCCACCACCCGCCCGCCTACGTCACGCTCATCAGTCAGTACTAGCACACTGTGTGACGTCACTAGCTCCCACAGCACGTAGCCGACCACCGCCGCCACCACCCGCCCGCCTACGTCACGCTCATCAGTCAGTACTAGCACACTGTGTGACGTCACTAGCTCCCACAGCACGTAGCCGACCACCGCCGCCACCACCCGCCCGCCTACGTCACGCTCATCAGTCAGTACTAGCACACTGTGTGACGTCACTAGCTCCCACAGCACGTAGCCGACCACCGCCGCCACCACCCGCCCGCCTACGTCACGCTCATCAGTCAGTACTAGCACACTGTGTGACGTCACTAGCTCCCACAGCACGTAGCCGACCACCGCCGCCACCACCCGCCCGCCTACGTCACGCTCATCAGTCAGTACTAGCACACTGTGTGACGTCACTAGCTCCCACAGCACGTAGCCGACCACCGCCGCCACCACCCGCCCGCCTACGTCACGCTCATCAGTCAGTACTAGCACACTGTGTGACGTCACTAGCTCCCACAGCACGTAGCCGACCACCGCCGCCACCACCCGCCCGCCTACGTCACGCTCATCAGTCAGTACTAGCACACTGTGTGACGTCACTAGCTCCCACAGCACGTAGCCGACCACCGCCGCCACCACCCGCCCGCCTACGTCACGCTCATCAGTCAGTACTAGCACACTGTGTGACGTCACTAGCTCCCACAGCACGTAGCCGACCACCGCCGCCACCACCCGCCCGCCTACGTCACGCTCATCAGTCAGTACTAGCACACTGTGTGACGTCACTAGCTCCCACAGCACGTAGCCGACCACCGCCGCCACCACCCGCCCGCCTACGTCACGCTCATCAGTCAGTACTAGCACACTGTGTGACGTCACTAGCTCCCACAGCACGTAGCCGACCACCGCCGCCACCACCCGCCCGCCTACGTCACGCTCATCAGTCAGTACTAGCACACTGTGTGACGTCACTAGCTCCCACAGCACGTAGCCGACCACCGCCGCCACCACCCGCCCGCCTACGTCACGCTCATCAGTCAGTACTAGCACACTGTATGCCGCTGCCATCACTCTAAACTACACCATACGACACTATACTACACCATAGGACACTATACTACACCATACGACACTGTACTGCACCATATGACACTAAAATACACCATACGACGCTATACACCACCATACTATACTGTACAACACCATACGACACTATACTCCGTCATACGACACTGTACTACACCATACGACACCATAATTCATATAAACAGGTGGACGGCATTTCATCTTAGGCCCCAGGATGACAACGCACCTGCAATCTCAAGTGATTTTTCCTTGTTATTGCAGGTGTCTATAGGCTACGGTAACCGCGTACCATCGGGTGAGCCGTATGCTTGAATGCCACCTTAGTGGTATAAAAAAATACACAACACGATTCTCTTATGATGCATCAAAATGTGTGTTAATGCAATATTGCATGCCCTTTTAAAAATATTTTTTAGGGCTCTGGTTTCATAGGACCTTATAATTAAGCCAATCGTAAAATTAATCGGTAATTCCTTCAGTTATTGCATTAAAATATATATTTTGATGCATATCAAGAGAGTTTGTGGGCCAAATATATGATGACAGTTTTCATGATGCTATTTCTATGAGGTGTAATAACCATGATAAAATTCTCAACGCTTTTCACACCAAGTTAATTTACAATGATTATACACACATACACACACATACACACACACACACATATACATACACACACACACATACATACATACACACACATACACACACACATACACACACACACACACACACATACATACACACACATACATACACACACACACACACATACACACACACATACATACATACATACATACACACAGACATACACACACATATACACATACACACACACACACACACATTCTACATACTGCTAAAATGGGCAAGAAATTTACTAAAAATGTTTATCACATTTTAACGTTTTTGATGCGTTCAAACGCCTAATTTATTGTAACAATTACAAATAAAGAAAGAAAACCTTAACCTTAGCTTTTCTCACCTTAACTGGAAGTTTAAAAATACTTGTAAAAGTGTTCTTTCGGATCACTAGAGGTGTTAACTTCAACGAGTGGTGAGATAAACGTTGCTTTAAAAACGTAAGAAAAGGAAAGCAAGCTGTGAAGAAATTAGTGGCGTAGCGGTAATCGCGTCCGGAGCATATATTGATTTATCGGTTTCTTTCTTTATTTGTAATTGTTCCAATAAAAATGTTTAGTTAAAAATCCTCCTTAACTTTCTTCTTTCTTACAGTATACATAAGTATCAAAGTTGAGTGTACACTGCTCGGTCACCAATCACTGTCTTAACCATACTATCCATTGTTATACAACTGTATACGGAAAGCTAACAGTTGTATTGTGTCCATTTACAGCTACGGCGTTGGTGCCGATGCGTTGCCCTATATTCGGCCGGTATTCTATAGTGAACTCGCTCGCCGACCGCCGCAGGAGAAGACAGCAGATTACTATTGGTAAATATTAACCGTTCATTCCTAATGGCACCGTCAAAAACACACCGACACTCAATATATTATTAATAAAGTTCAATAATATATGTCGTATTCCACTATGATAATATTGTACAGTCGACCGCACATCAACCGTAACCGTTTAACCTTGAGACCGCCCTTACTGCGTTCGTAATAGAGGCGGACTTCGTAGTGCAAATATTACACTTGATGTGCTGTGGTGTGTACGCCCGAAAATGCCAATCCTAAATAGAAATTTTGACAAATTTTGGGAAAATGTTTCACGTCGTGTATAAGTAGGTACCTAATATAGTCCGAAATTCAATATAAGAAACTTAAATAAAATCAAAAAACATTAATATTTATCAGCTATGTTATTTCGCTTTAATTTTCCGATTTTCAATGTCTCATTTAAATATCATAGAAAAACATCAATTTTAAATAATTAATCAAAAAGGAGTTCGTAACATTATCATAATTATTTTATTACGAGTAATGTTTTTCACAAAGCAACTTTCTCCATGCTCAATCTAGGATGGGTCAATCGAAACCCACAACTACGAAATCGCGAAAAAGAAGCCAGCTGTTCCATAATAACGTTCAATACCTACTTGACGCAATGTATGGAACCAAATATGGAACGAATTCTTTTGTTCGCATTATTTTTTTGGATGGACTAATGCTGTTGGCCGCAGATGGCCTTTACAGCGTAATATGGGTTTTAAGGAGGCCGAAACCTTGGTGAGTCCTCAAGCCTTGAGGGGCGAATTCGCCTCTGGAGGATTTGTAATCGCCAGTAATCACCTCGGGGAGAACTGTCCTCATAGTCAAAGTTGTTTGTACTGATGGTTAGAATAAGCCCTTAAAATATGGCTTCACCTTTTTGTAACACCTTGCATAGGCGACGGTAGACCACCAGGTGGGCCGCCAGCTTGCTCGTATACAAAAAAATGTAATCTTATTTATATATCACAGGACGACCCCCCTGGTTGGTCTGTGCCCCTTGCTATACAGACTACTCGGTCGGGGGGTCCCGGGTTCGAATCCCGGTGGGAGCAAATGTTTGTATGATGAGTACGAGCATTTGCAAGTCACGAGTCATGGATGTTTATTAAGTAGATTTCTAATATTTATATACATATTATTATTATTAATTATTTCTTCATTATCTAGTATCCATAACACAACGTGGCTTTGACAAGCCACTGCAAACTGAACAGACACTTGTTCAACCTAAAACTAAGCGATTCGGATGTTTGCAGATTCTGTGCACAGGAGCGCGAAACCCCAATGCACCTCCTTTGCAACTGTGGACCTTTTATCCACAAACGAAGCCTTCATCTGGGGAGACACACTATTGACCCAAATGAAATTAAGACCCTTTAGGTTGTGGGAAAATCCAAAAATTTATGGAAAGTGTCCACACCAAGGCTTTACTATAAACTATTGGCGGCAAGTCACAATAGATCTTTTAGGTCGCAGTGACAAATCAGTCTTAGCACAGGACCTAAAGGCCCCAAATACAAAATAATAAATAATCCATAACACAAGCTCTCAATGACGCTTACTTTGGGATAGATAATAGGTGTGAGTGTATGAATATTATTATTGTTATTATATCGCAGGTGATGGGGAATCCCGTGAGGCGGCGGCCGAGTGTATATCAGGCGCTTATGACAGCGCAAGCTTTGGCTGCGGCGCTCAGCAGGACACTATCGAGTTTAAGTCGAACTGCGCGACCACTGGTAAGGGATATCTTCTAAAATAATCAGTATACATAGGTGGTAGGCTCATATGTAGCCTTTCTTATTACAGCCGTGAAACAGTTCGCTGTGTTTCGGATTCAAGGGAAAGGTGTCATGGATCGCATTTCATCTTAGGCCTCAGGATGACACTGCAATATCAAGTGGTTTTTACTTGTTTTGCAGGTGTCTATAGGCGGCGGTAACCGCTTACCACCAGGTGGGCCGTCAGCTTGTTTGTCATCTAGTAGTTGTATATAAAATCATTAAATTATCACCCCGCTTTGCGCGACATTGCTACGAAAATGAACTTTAAATGTCGTGTTGAATATCTTGTGTGTAAATAGACAATCAATGCAATGTTCAATGCCTTTCAATAGGATTGCTTTCAATTTCATTGAACCGTGTAATATCGGCTTTAGGCCCCAGGATGACAAAACACCTGAAATACCAAGGTCTATATGCGATGTTAACCACTCACCACAAGGTGGACCGTTAACTTGTTTGTACCGTAATCTAGTTTTATAAAAATTTGGGCTAATGTCTAATACTACTAATTATAAGGTTATTGGATGAATAAAATTGTAATTGTAATACATTATTTATTTTTAGATTGACATTTTATATGATTTTATGTAATTAATTTGCTTATGACTTTATTTTATTTATTTTCTGTTTTTGTATGAATTACTATTAAAATTTATTAATTATTGGTTTGCTTATGTGACATAACATTGTAATTTAATGGATATTGACTACGTAATTTCAATATAAACAATCATCTATTTACACATTGATTTACATCAATAGAATATGTCGTGGTGATATAACGTTGTAACATCTATTTGTACCATATTTTAGTAGATAAAGATTATGATTATGAATGTATGTTGCCCCAGTGTACACGTGCTACGGCAGCTGGGCCGGCGCTAGTGGCGGCGGGTTCTTGATAGCCGCGCCTACAGCCAGAGCCTCCTCGCACCCGAGGACCTTCTGCTTCATGTACTCCACGAGCCACGCCAACGGTACATATACACTAGTAACACTCGCCTCCTCGCACCCGAGGACCTTCTGCTTCATGTACACAAGTTTAATTATTATTTAATACATAATAAATAAGGTATCAATGCGAATAAATACAAAAATCCTACCAAAGTCTCCGAATATAGAAGAATTAGTTGAAGATGGAGACAGTTAAGGGAACAAGATAGACAATAAAATAAAATCAGTACAATATTAATGTCGCTATACCTACATAGCCACACATTGCGTACTACATCTAAGATTCATTAATGTCAAGTCACTGATCTTTCAAAAACTCAGATGATATCATATTTTTAACCGTATAAGTACTCATCGAGACCGGATCCGAGTCGCATACATATACACTAGTGTACTCTTGTGCCTCACTATTAAGTAGATTAGATAAGACGAGTGGTCATCTAAATACACTGGTCATCACAAAAATCGGCCCACCTAAATTTTACAAGAAAACTCATGTTTTGATATTTTGAATGAAACAAATTGTATTATAATCGTATTGTTTACTAAACATCGTCATTATTTTTACAAATTAGTCAGTAAATTATCAGTCTCTACCTCTGTAGACTCTTCGAACCGCAGATCGACTGAGATGTAATCGTCGAGCGACAACTCGCTGACTAAAACCCTCTCGTAGTATCCATAATTCCAGGCTTATTTAATCCAAATTACAGTGGTAATCAAAGGAGTAAGAATTGTCAATAACAATTACACTGTTGCAAACATTTTTAGCGAATTAAACGGGGCCAAAGTGAATACCGACTCATTCATCAAACAGGCACTGAGCAGTGGTTACTTTAAAAAAGTTTAATAAGTACCCTCAATTGCATTAAGTTTTATGAGAATCAATTGTCAAACGTCTTATCCGACCTTAAGCATAAACAAAACGTACTTCAAAACGCTTATCTTTGAAATCGTAAGAGCAATCGTGCAAAAACATGGTGGGTCGTTTTTTGTGATGACAAGTGTGGTTTATAAGAAGTCTGTCTACAACTGTCTTATTGTATGTCTTGTTGTCTTAATGTGTGTTAAGTGGTGGTAATAAATAATCATTATTCGTTAGGTACTGGCGGCGTAGCGGCGGGCTCGAGGCTAGCTTTAAGCGCCGTAGCGGGCTCCTGCGACCGGGGAGTCCCCCCCGGCCTGGGAGGGGACAAGGCCTACAACCTGACCATGAACGGTAACATACTATCTCTTCCAACTACGCAATAATTTATAGTAACGCAAATATATATATTATATATATTTCTCTTAATGTAAAGTATTAAAACATAAGTAAACTTAACTTTATATAAAACATGAACTAGATTCAGATTTATTAGGTATTTTTTTTGTTTTCTTAACATAATGTAAATCTAAATTGTATGATTACATAGGAGGAGCTAGCCTCTCCCAACACAAGTATGTTCGGATTACTTTCTGGGAAGCCCCGGAAACATAATTGTAAAAGATTTACTGAAATAAAACACATTTATTATTATTATTAAATTCATCATAACTAACCTAAATAGCGTGAACAAAGCAGCACTTTACTCGTTCATAGTAAAACAGTGCAGTAAAGTTGTATGAAAATCCATAACTGCATTGTTTTCGCCCTGAAGCCACAAATCCCAGGTGACTGTCCAATCGCAGGCTTCATCTTTACAATCATGGCCAGCTAGATTTATACCAGCCAATCAGCGCTATGCTCACCACACAGCCGGCCAATCACAGGCTAGAAGCATGACCAACTAGTTTCCGACCAGCCAATCAGCGCCATTTGTATTCCCAGGAACAATGGCAGAATAAATGTATTTTTTTTTGCAATTATGGTTTTTCTACTTTATTTGACTTCAGTTCTTTATTCGGTAGTTAAAGGAAAAGCAGATTATGAACCTCCCAAAAGTGACGTTTATAAATGGTCTCTTATTTCACCAATTTCAATATCGTAATGTAAAACGCACGCTTTATCAAGATGCTCCGTCTAAAAACGAACGGTCCTTTTTAAAATCATGGCAAAGAGTTTTGTTGTCAGAAAAGTGGTCAACTTTTTATGAACAAAAATTAACTTTGGGAGATAAAATATAATAAATAAACATTTAATTCTTTAATTTAATTAATTTTGACAATACGATTAAATGGTTGCATTTATCGTAACAAAAATACAAACATATTATTTTCCTTGACAACATTAAAGATGCAACTGGCAACGTAATAATCACTTTTACAAATTGTTCAAGTTTTTATATCTGCTTTAACAAGTGATTAAAAAGATTTATTCATTTAACAAAGTCCGAATTTTATTTGTTTCCTCGTCAATATAATTTATAAAACGTCGTATGACATACGTGTGCTTTGATAGTTACAGCTTCTGCTTTCTTGTAATATCGCCTCGGCTGTAATTTTCAATTTACCGCACTTATATCATAATGTACTAATATTACGGGCTAGGGATAGATAAACGCTAGTTTAATTGAAAGATAACGTTTATCAAACACACATTGGGCCTAACTCTGGGAACACACTTTAATTCTAAATTTAAGTACAGTATATCTCTTTCTGGCAATAAGTATTAGGAAAAAGATAGCAAGAATCTGTTTAGAGCTGTCACTTAAATTTAGATAGATTTCTAAGAAACCATAGACAATTTTAGACGGCATGTACGGAGGTGCCTCCTAAACACGCATTTTATCACGTTCAATAAGGTCGAAAATTGAACGCACGTATCTAAATGTCAAATTATATGACAACCATCCTTGTCGTATTCCTTTTGATAGAAAGAAATGCACTGAACTTAAATTTAGACTTAGCATGTTTTTACCAGAATTAGGGCCATTGACTATTTAACATAGTAGTAGGAGGGCTTAATTATAATTTTATTTGAGTATTTTAACATTATGATAAGTGATTTATCATAACTGATTTATGACTTGCTGGTGTGCGGTAATCCATTTCTGTTAACCTTCTTATGTGTATTTAAATAAATAAAATAATGCCAGAAAACGTCAGAATCGTCCTTCTAAAATCCTTGTTAATAACAATAATCTAGCGTTTCTAGTGATAATACTAATATCCTATACTGTCTCTTGCAGGCACCTGCGAACAAAGCAGCAAATACAACAGCGGGGCGTCCAGAGTGACAGTGACAGCTGTCATCTTCGCTGTCATCCTGACGGCCAGATGATGCCGCCTCTAAACCAATCAATAATATAGGTACTGGTTTGTTTTTAGACTGCAACGACGCTGCACCGATGTTACTCCGGAAATGATCATTTTTATTGTAGTTTGGCAGCTGTCATTGTGACTGATGGCAGGTGTCAAGGTGACAGATGCTCAATTTATGGAAGAGTTTGCAATAGTAGATATAAATTGTTTTTAATCACCGCTTCATATTAATGTTACTTAACATAATAATATTTTATTGAATAAGTAATCAACATAAAATTAAATGCAAGGTCGAATCAGTCGGAATAATACTATTGATTATTATTCTTAAAATATTTATTTCTATATAGATATCAGTTGCTACTGAATTCGTTTCACTATTTTTTAGTTAATAATGTACTACACAAATCTATTTATTTACTTATTTTATATCATTGTATTGCAATCTCTCATTTGTCAATCAACTTTTTAATCATACATACATCAGAGTAACATCGGTGTTACCAGTTGAAAAAAATGGTTTACCAATTTAACTTAAATTAAAACATGGCAACACCATCTAAGGCGAGCCATTACCGTACTCTTTAGACAAATATTGTATTTGAATAATAAAAATAGTCATGCTTTTATTGTGATACAGATAAGACTCGGTGAATAATGTGACTCGTTGAATGAAAAGAATGCCTGATCAAATGAAAAATGGGATTGTTAAGTGCTTTTTTCTAAGAAGCAAAGGGGTCTAATGACCATACAGCCATCTTTGAAGATTTATTCTAGAATGCGATTCAAACATATTTAATGTGCAGTAGTAAATATATGATGACAATTCTCATAATTGTTCTTCACATACATTGAACGTTTATTAAATGATTTCATATATTGTTAACACATGTATGGCATAAGTATATCAATTTTCTAATGATTGTAATATAGAAATTTCAACTTTCGTATTTTATTCTTTATTTGTGTTGCATTGTATGAAATAGCTATATAACTTAAAGGAGTCGTCCCAAAAATGTATGGAGACCCGGCCAGGTTTATACAAAAAAATATAGGAAAAAATATGCAGAACAGTTTTCAATTGTCCATTTCCTTTTTATTCGCTTTGTTGCGTGGTACAAAACAAAAATTTTTATATCAAAAACTGCAACTGAGCCAAATATCCGTCATGGCGGTTTTGTCACTTTGGTGACGTTTAGTTGACTTCTGTGTCCCGCCATATTTTCATATTGAATAATGGTGAAATCGATGATTAATTTGGAATTTTGTACAAGTGAACTATACATAAACACGAAAGTATTTTTCCCGGATTAAGAAGATTTTTCCTGTTTTTTTTTAGATATTGTACATATACCGGCCGGACATGAAACATCTCCTTTACTTCAAATAATGTTCAGCAGATTGATTATGCACTAATATCCCATTTTTAATTTGAGAAGGTCTCGGCACGCTAATATAATCATTAATCACCTTCATTGCTTTTGTTTTAGGTTGAAAATCGTCTAGCCATAACTTTGGTTCTCGCTCGTATATTTAAAATGTTTAATAGTACAGTTGACAGTATATCAAGTGTAACAGCTTCACTGTGATCAAATAAATTCATGTTTTACTCTTGCAATGTATTGAATTTTGATTATGTTAGCGAATTTAAATAATGCAATATAATTATACAAAAGAATCCCATCGGGAAATGTCGGCTATACTCGTGTGTAACTGTCATTTTTTCAGTCTTGCTGTCCGACGTATTGTCAAATTTATAAACTCTCTTTTTAGTGGTAGTAATTAGGACCGTTTTCAATTAAACTAATTGCAAAGTTTAAGTTTAAAAAAAAACGTTCAATATTAAATTGCCGTATTTTTCCAAATAATTTTAAATGAATGACTAGCTAAAATATAAAACAGTTTATAATTATTTAAACTCAAATTATTATTAGTCAAAATTAATGTGGGTCAATTAGAGATTGTAGAATATGTAGCCGATTTCAATGTTTTGATTTATTGTAATTATTTAAAAATCGTTTTTTTTACTTCATTTATTTAACAATGAATGTCTTAGATTGTTCACAAAATAAAAAAAATATCGGTCAAGCCAATTTCCAATAAAATACAAAAACATAGTATGGTCATTCCAGTTTCTTCATACAAAACGGCAATTTCATACTTAAATATCTAATAATATAAATATTTAGGAGAGAGTTGATAGTACAGTAACGTCTGAAAATATTAGCGCACTTAAAAGTTTAAAATATGTATTATGGACTCTATTCCGGTAGCAATAAATTACAAAATCTTTTTATCTAAGCATATCATATTAAAATTCAGCAATATTATTTACAATATTATTTATTATTTACATTTATGACATTTCCGAAATTCTCCGACAAAACCCGACGGGACTTATTTCTATGATTGTATTGAACGCACTTTCTGTGAAAAGAATTTTATTTTTAATTATTTTGTACGGTAATCGATTTTCTGGCCATTCACAGAATATGCTCTGATTCTACTGCGCATCGACTAAAACTAAATTTAGATTCAGTGTCCCTCTTTCATAATAACTACATTAGAAAGGGACAGACCACAGTTGACGTCATTTGACGTTTCTCTAATGCCAATTTTAAAGCATTGCAGATAGATTTAGTGCGCATTTAAAAGTATGCCGAGTCAAATAAGTGCGATCCAACTTGATGGTTCTTAAGTTTATCCCTTTCTTTTTGACGTGGAAAGAAAGAGACTTTTCCCACGAGAACGAAATTTTACACAAAAAACCGTTTCTTTGCCATAAATCATAAAAAATATACTGTAACATAGTTAGAAGCTATTTAGTTATTTTACCAGTTTTCGTTAAAATACTGATAAAAGGCTTTATCGAAACCCGTGGAAATCGACCTTAAGGTCAAGAAAGTCGATTTCTTAAAAATGTAAAAAGAAGGTATTGGCAATTTTTCTTAGATATATCTTAAATTTAGTTTTGGGCATTGCCAACAGAATCAACACCAATAAAACGAGTCTACTAAGGTCAAAAGGCAGCTTATTAAATCCCAGTGTGATGTTCAGACAGCTTTTTAATCTGTTGCGCGGCATAGTTTTTAATGCGGCCATTTTGTGGTGTAACCAGGAGATTAAATCAAATATTATTGGACAATTAGTTGGTCCAAGATAAGTTTTAAATGAATAATAATCTTATAATGATTAATTTATACAAAATGTAAGTATAAATGTACACGCAGCGTTTCATAGAATTATAGTCTGCATATGGTTTCACAAAATGGCCGAATTATATTTATTATATTTTATAGGTTAGGAGACAACAAAACAATGTTGAAAAGAAACGAAAATAAAGTGATCAAATTGTAAATAAAAGAGGTGAGAAAAAAATGATATGCGATTTAATAATGTTACTTATGTAATTTAATATTGTATTTCTTTTTTTCTGTTTTTAATAGGACTTACGGATCAAGGTACTTTGCCAGAATTTTTATAATTAAAAAACAGACTTATTTAAAAATATTGGCAAAGGTGCATTGTACAATACATATAAACAATATACATAATTATTTATAGAAAAAGGCGCTTTCGAAGTATACATAAAATTTGTACTGTATGCTAAAATATTATACAGATTTAAAGTTAAGACTAAATTAATTAGATAGACATAAATGTAGAAAAAATTATGCTCAGCATTATTACGTTTTCGGTTCAACAATTAAACGTCCATGTTTGTTTTTGTTTTTGTACTTTTTTTATTTTTCTATATTGTTGCATGATTACGGACACAAAAATATTTATCATTCTGTATTTGTAAGGACTTTTGTATAAAATCTTAATACTTTTTATTAGTCGGATATCGGCGGGCTTATTTTGCGTATCCATCTAGTCTTGCCATGTGCGGAAGGATTTTTTGTATTAGGGAATGCATAATTTGTTTTTAGATTTTTAAGTTAATATTACGGTAACAATTAATAAATCTTAAAAAGTTTTAGAAAAATATTTTTAAATACCGTACTTAAAATCAGTTTCATTTGCGTGGTAAACAAGGGGATCAGTTATAGACTTTGATGTCACAGTATATTTTTCATTTAAAAAGTTATTTTAGAAAAATACTGGTATACTTCAATTTCTAATTCGAGTATCTCAGGATTTTTTTAGCTACATACAATTCTGATTTCACTATTAGCAGTATATTTTTTATGAATGTACCAAACTAGGTTTTTTTTATTCATATTCCCTTTTGACATTATGAGACATTCAGAATTTTGGAATTAGGTACCTGCATATGAGTTTTTTGTTTATCATCTCAATTATTACGCGCACGTGCATAGAGACGCAACAGTTAGTAAAAATTTTAGATGAGATGTTCGGAATATTTTCTTGATTACATAAAGTTTACCTCAAGCTGTCAATTTTGACATTACACTCCAAATTTGACAGATTGTCAACACTGTTGGAAAATAAGCCCGCTAATAATATTAGCGAATTATGAATTATTTATACTAGAATGAAGTATTAAGCAACACATCATACATGATGATCCCGAATAACTGGACTACACGAAACAAAATGTTACAATACCCAATTTTGCTTAAGTTTATATTTCTCATGCCAGTGACTGAATGGATTTTTTTATGAGAAATGATTTTCTTTAGCCTCAAATAGGATATCCTAAAAGACACTGTATAGAGCACATAACTTTACAGGATGGCGCGTCACCATCATTTATAGTCATAAATTAGCGACATCAAACTTTATATCACATCATAATAAATTATCCAATTTATACAATACACATTTTATTTTGTTTTTTTTTCAATAAAATAAAAGTGTCTCGTATTATACAGGGTGGTGCCGTCAATACGACAATAAATTAAAACATGGTCTATATTAGTTCATAGAAATGGTTTGCCACTTTCAAAAACATCGTATTCGTTTGATAATTTCATGACATTTGTATGAAATAATGTAACGTTGGCTGCATTATTTCATAGAAATGCCATGAAATTATCCAACAAATAAGATGTTTTTGAAAGTGTCAAACCATTTCTATAAACTAATATAGCCTAGGCTTTAATTTATTGTCGCATTGACGGCACCACCCTGTATAATAGAAACCAGCTCATGAGCTGGCCCGAAACTTTATCATCTCCGTTGACGTATTGACAGACTTTCCTAAATTAACTGTCGTCTGTCAAAATTATTCTCTGGATTTTTACCTGACAGTTAAAATTACCTTTCAATTATTATTCAATAATAATTACTATTATTCTATTGTATTTTAATAACCAAAGCGACGTCGTCCCTTGTCGCAGATAGTGACGCACCGTTCCGAATGGTTAAATCATACATAAGACAAACAGATTATTGAAATAAAAAAAATTGAGACTATTTTATTTGTAAACTTGAATCATTGAGCAACGAAATGCTGTGTGTCCGTCATTATGTAAAACATTTTTTTGTATTATAGTATTTATTACTATTAATAAGCATTACTTTAATTATATTTTTTATTCAATTTTAATTTTAAATCATTGTATCAATATTGACCAATAGTAGTCTAAAAATATAATTGCTCATACGAAAAAAAATAGTTTGGAATTTTATTTGTGATATAAAAATTATTTCTAAGGTATATTTAAAAAAAAATGTAAATATTCTAGACTCGAGTTCCTGAACGCACCTACTTTATTTTCTGACTTTATGTGATAACTAACATACTTAGTTTTTATCCGAGAATTGAACGACAATGCTTGCCTTCTAAAGAACCTAATTGTTTTTTAATAAAATATATATGTATATTAAAAATGTAGCCCAAAAGACTATTGTATATAAAACTAGCTGGATAATTTATATACAGTCATATTTTATAGGTGTAAACGCATTTTAAATACAGGACGGAAGTATTAATTTTTAATTAAATCATGATAATAAATAGCCATAGATTATATTGAAACGACGACGAATGTTAAAAAATTGCGCCATTAATTTAAAAATCAAGAAAAAGTCGAGACTTAATTTAAAATAATTTATGAAGCCGTTAAGTGCACGACATGTTAAAGTAATACACGAATTAGCCTAAGAGTGCTTTATGCGTTTATTTTTCAATGGGAATTTCACATTGTGAATACTGTGCACCAAATAATTTATGTAAAAAAAACCTATGATACTCTAAATTAATAGCTTGTAAATATTTTTTTTAATTTTCGTCTATAGAGGGATTGAATGTTAATT
This sequence comes from Nymphula nitidulata, assembly GCA_947347705.1. Classification (NCBI taxonomy): domain Eukaryota; kingdom Metazoa; phylum Arthropoda; class Insecta; order Lepidoptera; family Crambidae; genus Nymphula; species Nymphula nitidulata. Next base: position 3,844,246 of record OX374646.1, read on the forward strand.
TTTTGTGATAAAAGTTTTTCGCTTTTGGTCTGCATAATGTGGTCATATTTTTTTCCTTTGCTTTTCTTTGTAAACAATTGGTCATGTCATGAGATACGATTTGTAACTAATAATGTAAGCCTATTATTATATTTTGATTACTGAAATATATTTGAAAATCAAATTTTTACTCGTTTTATTTCAAACTAACGTGATTTATAGATAGTCGACGACACAAAGCGTAACAGTTTGACCTTGAGGCCGCCCTTACTGCATTCGTAATAGAGGCGGCTTTCGTAGTGCAACTGTTACACTTGATGTGCTATCGTCTGTATCTTGTTCAGACGCAGAATTCGGGAACGTTGGACGTTCCCGACGTCACGAGAAACAGGACATCGGATTTTGACAGTTATTAAAGCAGACAGAGAGGAATAATCCAGGCGCGGTCTCGGGCATTTTCTTTACGAATCGCGTATGCTCGAGCCTGCGCAAGTAAACCTGTTATATGCACTTTATCTAATAAATTAAACGTTGATTTTCGAGTGCCTTAATAAAATCCCCCCCGCTGCGCTCCTCTGAATAAATATTGAAGTTAGCAAATTATACCCAAAGGAAACATTCGTGCATTCAAAGATTTATCAAAAGTCACTTACCTGAGCCGGGAATCGAATCCGCCAAATGTAGAAAATAAACATTATGTGGAATACCCACCATTGTGACACCGATCGATAGGGTCCATCATAATAAACAAATCTCTCTAGCAAACATTGCCTCTAAAATCAAAAGGCGACAAGGAAATAGGTAGTAACAGTAAATTAAATACAAATAAACGTACCTACTCTTCAAAAATTTATTATTAATACGAGCTGATAACAACTGCAATTCTCTAAAGTAATTTATTATTATCTTACTAGACAAATTATGTTAGAGGCAATTAGATTGATCATTACTAAAAGTAATTAAACTCGACTAGTTATTGGTCGCAAATCTAAAATGAGAACCCTTGAGTGATTCCAATAGTTAGTGGCACCACAGACACGAAAAAGCACTTATTTGTTGCGTCGTGTCTCATGAAACCTACCTACATTCTAAAATTTTATGGACTTTCCAAAATTTTACAGATGATGTTTATTAGAGAGATTTGTTCCTTATGATGGATGGATCCCATCGATCGGAATTATAATACAGGATGTTCATTTTCTACGTTTGGCAGGTTCGATTCATAAATCTGAAAATGCAATCATTCTTATTTCCAAAAATAAAGGGGTTTCTTTTGAGCATAATTTTGCTAACTTGTTTAGAATATTTAGAATACTTTCCCTGCAGGGGGCATTGGTTTGACTCACCTGTAAATGCCCCAACACTGCGCCCATACACATGTACGAATCACAGCATTGCTTGTCTGTATGTATATATTCACCTATCCATATATGGGCTCTAATTTTATCGTACAATAGATGACAAACAAGCTCACGGCCGCCTGGTGTTAAGCGGCTACCGTCGCCTGCTGACACCTGCAATGATAATCATCAGCCTATATATGTCCCACTGCTGGGCACAGGCCTTCCTACATGGGATAAACACACGAGGGCCACAGCCAGCGTGGTGGCTGGCCCAATGCGGGCTGGTGGGTTAAAGCGGTTGCAGTAACAACCGGACCAACGGCTTGACGTGCCTTCCGAAGCACGGAGGTGCTCGAGATTATAAATTTGATTGACCCATCCCGGGTCCAACATGGCGAAAGTTGCTTTGTTTTCTTAATCGAAACCTAAGCGCTCAAACCACCACGCCACCGAGCTCCTCACACCTGCAATAACAAGGAAAAAATCACTTGATATTGCAGGTGCGTTGTCATCCTGAGGCCTAAGATGTCATGCCGTCCATGACAGTAATTACACTGGCTACCTTTCCCTCCAATCCGAAACAGCGAACTATTACACGGCTGAAATAGGAAAGGCGGTGTTACCTACCTAGAAGACCCGACGGGCCTCCTTGCAGCTAATTTTGTACATATCATTACAACCTGCTTACGTATAATACAATTCCACTATTAGTAGTTCTTTTCATGACTTTTCATTGCGTCACATAAATTATAACGGTATAAAACGCTACCGACAATTTTTTTGTCGATGACCGTTTTGTACAAAGATACATTTCAAAAACCACTTGTATTAATTCAAAACGAAAGAACGGCATCACTGGTAGGTCCATGATTCTTTGTGCCCAAGCGGAGTCAGATATTTTTGTATATTTCTAGAATTAACCAATTTGATTATGTACAGACGACAGCATATCAAGCGTAACAGTTGCATGACGAAAGCCGCTTTTATTACGTACGCGGTAAGGGCGGTTTCAAGGTCAAACTGTTTTATGCTGCCAAAACGCGATTCTGGTTAATCCAGTTTCTGTTTTATCGAATCCGCTTGACACCGCGTAAGAGTCTAATTCTACGTAACAGATCAATTGTTTACACAACCATATTTTTTTTAATAAAAGGCGTAAATCATTTTAAAACTTTATTAATTTTTTCAATGTTAACCAGTAAGTCCCATAAGCAGATACAGCATAGATAGCGTAGGTAGCATAATAAATACTTATTATTATCATCCCATTTACATCGGTTTCACTAAAAAAATATGCTTAAACCGTACGAATATGACATTCGTAAACCAGAAATTCATAAATATATTACAGTTTTAACATATAATAATTATAAATAGTTCACAAATGACAGAGATTTTAATACATACAATGTCAGCAAGAAATGAAAGAGTTCCTTAAATTATTTTAAGTACAAAATTACATAATATCTCGCTTTTTAATTCAAAATATACGCGTCATATTATTTATTTGTAAAGGCATTTACATAGAGACTATTTAAATGTATTTTATAGATACACGGTTCGCCTTAAATAAAAAGTGACATATTTGTTTTGAGATCTTTGGTCATGCGATTCACGTGACAATCGAGCTCGTCATTTCACGAAATGGCTAGGAAAATGGCGAAACACTTCCCTCACAGCGTTGCAATCAAATATACTTAGTTGATCGCAAACCAAAAGTAATATGATATTCCACAAATTGCCTAGTCATTTTGTAAAATAGCTAGTTCTTGTATTTCATATTTAATATAGCATATTATATATTTTTGCATTTACAGAACGAAATAATATGTAAATAACATGTCATTCCGTGATATGTCCATGATCAGGTCTACGTTTGGTGTATAAGGTCTTTAAGTATGAAATTGCCGTTTTGTATTAAGGTTTCTTGTGCTAACTGGAATTACCATACCATATTTTTTTGTATTTAATTTAAAAATTGAATATACATATTTTTTCGAAATATTGTGTATAATTTAATTAAGGCATTCATTGTTATGTAAATGCAGTGAAAAAAAAACAATATTTAAAAAATAAAAAATAATCACAACAAATCTAAACATTGAAATCGGCTACATATTCTACAAACTCTAATTGACCCTCATTTTGAACTAATAAATCGTAACAAAAACTAATAGTTCCATTCGTAAAATCCTCCTTGAATACTGCACTCTGAATATAAACTGTTATATTTTAAGTAGACATGAGAATAAGAAAACGGCAATTTTGTAATTTAAAGACCTATTATTAATTATTATAATGTAAAAAATTAAGTAATTTTAATTGATTACATTTACTAAAATATCATTCCGATTAAAGATCTAAGTTATCAATTGAATTACATTTTAAACTAACACAAATCACCAACGATAACAAAAAAAGTACAAATATAACAAAAAAATAACCTTAGCACCTAGAGGGTTGACTTCTTGTCTATAAAAGTACTCTACGTCGGTAAGCACGTTTTAACTCGTCCTGTTTCCAACAAAAAAATACACACTCGTCCTAAAATATCATAGCTTAAAAAGATTTTCTCATATCCGGCGAGGTATATGTACAGTATCTCAAAAAATTAGGAAAAATCTCCTGAATCCGGGAAAAAGACTAATAATTCCTTTCCATGCATAGTTTGTTTGTACAAAAGTGGGAATTTTTCGTCAATTTCACCGTTATTCAATATGGCAATATGACGGGCGACATAGAAGTCAACTAAACGTCACCAAAGTGACATAGGTGTCATGATGAATATTTGGCTGTGTTGTAGATATATGTATGAAAAAAAGAAAACGGACAATTGAACATTGTTCTGCATATTTTTAACTATTCTTCAGTATACTGTACATAGATCTGGCCGGGTCTCCATACATTTTTGGAACATCTCTTTTCATTCTTTAGTTACAAGACAAATCACTTTGTCTGGCACGAAGGATCAAGTTTATTTTAAAGAGTTGTACGGAGTTGAACACGTCTATTCGACATAAAGTACATTTTATCTGGACATTTACTAGTGTAAAGATAACATATCACAATACCAAATTACATTATAAGGTCCAATACGAAATGTCACATCCTGAGCACAGAATGTATAGCCAAGGCAATCATTACCCGAATTGCTGGGCACGTCCAATGATATTGTTGGAATGATGGATGACTAATTTTCGTTTGACTAATCCATTAATAAATAGACTAGAATCAGCATTTTAGTAATCCTTACTAAAACTAATATACACACTAACATTTAGTGACTGAAAGTAAATTATCAATGGATACATTAGTGGTATTAATCTGTTACCAGCAACCAGCATTTGTGAACTTGAATCAGTTCATTTTAATGGCAGCTTAAATTATTTGCGCGTAAGGATGATATTCTTTGAAGGCTTTCGCGGTTGTTCTTGAATAGCACGCATCACTGGATATAGGCCAGGGGCTAAGCATTCTGTGCTCGCCAAACAGGTTCCCCTTCCATACATTCCCATACATGTCATACAAAAGCACTTGACAAATTCTATACAAATTACCTATCTAAATACAATTGTTGGTTTTCTTTGCTACTACGATTTGGGCGGTTAAGTGATATTGTAGAAACAATAGGAAAAATGTACTATTTTAACAAGTGTAATTTATATACGAAAAAGAATTACGAATATTCTATCAAACTTAGAAAAATGAGATCCCATGTCGCTTGTAGTCTTTCAAAACTAAGTAAATAACCAAAATTAGAATAATAATAACAAGACAGTGCGTTGATTAAAGTAAATTGACAAAGAAATATAATATTCATAATAGTCTGTGTCATCCCATGTAGGTAAATAGTACTCTATGTTTGAATCCAGACTATAATCTATCTCTGTGCCAAATTTCATCGAAATCCGGTCAGGCGTTCTGGCGTGATAAGAGTAACAAATATCCACTCAAACTTTCAAATTTACATGTATCTAAGTGGGATTTCTAAAATATCACCTAACCGTTCCCATGTGCAAAATAAGCCGTATCTACTTTCCATTGCACGTCATGCTCAATTGTTATTAAAATAATAATATTTAATCAAATAATTTTTACAGGCGGGAGATACAACAATAATTATTTTTAAGAAGTAATAATTTCGAACCTAAAATTGACCTAATTAAAATATCGCACCAACGCTGCAATTACATTTGAAAAAGGCGTAATAAACGTACAATTTACGTTTATTCTCAATTTGAATACTAATGTATATTAATTACAACAAAAGAGATCTCAGTGTTAGCAGGACGCTTCACCATGTCCATATAAATTATTTATACAATTTACTCATGTGCGTACGGAATCATTCACTCTACATACATATATTGTAACAAATGAAACACACTCCGCTAATCATAATATTTACACGACACAACTCAGTAGTTCAGTACATAAAACACCGGACAAATGCAAAAATTTACAATCGCAAAATCACTGCCTTTACAGTAGATTTCTTTGTTTATATGTTTATGTATAAAATATTATGTTATACAATCGAAACTGGTCGAAAAGCGAATCGAAATCAAATTATAATGCACACCATTTGTCAATATCACATTAAAGTATACAACGTGTAGATTAATTAGGGAGTAGAGTTATCCAGGGGGTGAATCTAACCGTCAAAGTGAACAACGTTCTCTATGGGACCAACGTCGAAATCGCAAAAAGAAATCTTCTGTTCCATACATTTGGGTCGAAATATACATTTGGCTTATTGATGTTTGGTATGGGGTAGCTGAATTATTTATTTGCAATTTCGACATTGTTCCCATAGAGAAGTTGTTCTGTTTGATGGTCAGCTCCAAGCCCTAGAGTCAAAGTCAAGTTAAATACAAACAAGCCTGTTTGTATTTTAGCATTGAAATTATTTGGCAGTTAGTCTCTATTGCCGCACCAGTACCCTATACAAATATAATTTCAAAAGTAGAGACAACTTGTCCTAGCCCGTACATTGTCTTATTTTGTCTGTTCTTAACATAACTTTGACTTATGCTTAGGATAGTTGCTTTACATTAATTTAGTGTTTTAGGAGATTACATTAGTAACTCTCAAATGCTTTAATAGTTTAGTCGCTTTTTCATTGGAAGTTCACACGAGTAGCGCCATTTGGTAAGATAAGGTAAGTTAATTAAGAAAATAAAGTGAATAAGGTGAATTAGTTAATTAAGAATATTTGAAAGCACTGCCCCAACTTAACCGAATCGTAGGTATTTGTAAAAATACTCGTTTCGGATGTTTGAAATAGAATATTTCGACATTGTAGGGTGGACGTTAGCTCATAAACGCAAATACAGATAGACTAGAAGAATTTCACAGGGATATCCCAAGTCCTGGGTGGCTCAGTGGTCAGAGCAGTCGCCCGGATTGCGAGAGGTCGCGGGTTCGATTCCTGCCTCAGGACGTGAAATTTTTCTAGTTTTATTATATTTTAATTATAAGGTAAGTTTTTTTATTTGCTAAACATGTGTGTACATAAAATGCAGTTGTTACAATGGATAATGTCCAACATGTTTGACCTCAATGGCATGCAAATTTGTGTAGAACGAATAAACATCGTTCCAAAAAAGACCGTCAGTCTAAGAACATTATTAAACAAACAAAAAAATGGTGTACTATTTTCGTTCTATTCACTCTATTAATTTGTAATTAAATCCTCCATTCTCCATTAACTATAGCGAATAGCGAGAAAAACGACGTGCACGGGGGATTAAAGTGCGCGGCAACGTAAAAGCATTTCTAATTTATTTTGGTAGAAAGTAGAGTAAAATCGTACTAATGCGAGTAGTACTAAGTACTAAAAGCTACCGTTCACATGATTCTCCTAATGTACTCTCTTAGTGACTAAGTCAATGTAAATGCGACTTTAAGCGCAATTATCTTTAAGTAATTATTGTAGAATTTTTAAAAAATCTATAGTTTTCGATTTCGCTTTTTCGTCCAGTTTAGACGTAAGATGTAAATAATTATTATTTTATTCAAAAATAAAACGTTACGCATGTAATAAATTTATATGGTTATAATAATGCATAGAAAAAAACTGTTGAGAATTTTTTTTAGTTAAGATAGGTTAAAACAATTGTATGCGTCCTATCCCTTTGACTATGATGTTCAAATTACATTTACTAGAATAAATAAATGTTGTAAGTCTTTTTAACTTACTGAAGCTTAACAACAAAAAGTCTAGATGTGAGTTATTTTTCATTTATAGCAACACAATGTTGATTATCGCTTTTATTACTGCAAAAACTTAATGCTCCGTTTTAATTGGATCGATATTCAAAATCACTGGATTTTTGATATGACTACTGTTTTGCTTCCGGTGATAGTTGGAATTTCACAGTTGTAGACTTGCAGTGATGTCCCCTAATCAAACCCAATTGACTTTAAAAGCTATCGATAACATATTCGGAGGACAGACGGACGGACATGACAAAACTATAACATTGTTGACCCTTAAAATTAAATTTAATTAATTTATCAATCGCGCTATATAGGTCTTATTTCTTTTAAGTTTATTATTATAACAAACGCCTGAAATTTTGGTACAATATGTCGATACGATTATATTGTTAAATATTGTCTATTTAACGATATGAAAAATAACTCCATGTCTAGACTTTTTATGGTAAGGTCTATTTTAAAAAAAAGATAAGATAATCTTTGTGTTGACGCAATTACATTAGCAGAATTAATTAGTGGTTAATACTTGGCAGTAGGTTTAAATGGTTTTATTACAACATATATTGTATATACATGTTACATTATAATATACTATTTTTTTTGCAAAAATACAACATATTCTCAGGCCTTACGTTACACAAACAGCAAATATATCAGTACTTGAATTGCTTTTAATAAAGATGGCCGGTTTCATTTTTTATATACCATTTTATTTTTTATATTATATAAATGTTAACTAATATTAACACACATAAGCTTACTAAATACAGCTATATGTATAATTGTAAAAACCATTCGCTATTGGTTGGGCGCATTTTTATATTTATACAATTAAAATGTAAAGTAAATTATTTTACATTGACATTTTCATAAACGAACAAATAAAATTTTGGAAAATTATTTACGTTTTGACATCTGCCTTAAAGAAAATTATAACAAAAAAAACTTATTGTTTGCTAAAATTACAATGTAAAATCATTTATTCACATATCAATATTTTGGCTCATATCAGGGCAAAATGGAAGCCAAACAATTAATTTTCTACAATATTTATACAAAATTATTTGAAATAAAAAGTGTTAAAAGGAAGCTAAAGTAAAACCCTAATGTTATATTTTTTTGAAGATTTTCTTTTATTAAAAAAAAAAACTAGATTTCATTTCTAGGAAAAAAAAATACATTTGAACTTGATGCAAATTTTTCTAACCAATTCAAGCAAAATGTTCACATTTTTATGATTCTGATACTAAGCAATAAATGAAAAGAATCGGTTCCACGCTTGGCTCCAACGCCGTCGTGAAAGCCCAAAACAAAAATCTTTGAGATATTTCCCAAAAATCATTTTTGACTTATTTTCAACCATAGACAACAAGTGTCGTTTGGAGGTAATCTCACGCGATAGAAGTCGTTGGCACCGCGTCCCTGTCTCTCAGCAAATCGCGTCTGTTGTCGCGCAACGAGTTATTTCTTCTCAGTTCGTCTTTTATTGAGTTTTCCCGGGATTCTAGGCCGCGTCTGGGCGACGATGATGCGTCTCGACATTCTGAAGACGAGCGTTTTGTGTGTGTGCCTGAAAAATATTTTTACAACAATAGTAAAGCATGGAATATATACAGGGTGGTGCTGTCAATGCGACAATAAATTTAAACATGGGCCATATTAGTCCATAGAAATGGTTTGCCACTTTAAAAAAACCTCTTATTCATTTGATAATTTTTGTACATTTCTATGAAATAATGCAGCCAATGTTATATTAATCCATACAAATGTCATGAAATTATCAAATTAATACGATATTTTTGAAAGTGGCAAACCATTTCTATGGACTAATATAGCCCATGTTTAAATTTATTGTCGCATTGAGGGCACCACCCTGTATATAGAAACGGACTTTTTTATTGGACTTGTAGTGAATTGCTGATTTTCACATTGGTCGTGTATTGTATTGTTGGTGTAGTGTATTTTAACCCCGACAAAAAAGAGGGGAGTTTTAAGTTTAATGTGTTAACGAATTTCAAGTTTTTTTTTGTTTAAAGGCTGGCGTAATCAGGATGGTTCTTGCACAGATCCGATTGATTTGTAATTTGGTTTGTTACTTCGGTGGTATTCCCAAGTCATGCTACCCTTTGGCTGATCTTGTACCATCTAATAGTCTGCGGGATGCTCAATTCTTCAGAAACTTACAGCAGATATAGCGTGTTTGGGCTCATAAGAGTAGTCTCAATGAGATGGTGTTAGAGAGTTGATTAATGAGACTATGGGTTACTTGAAATTTTCAATTTTATATTTTGTTCCTTTTTTATTGGTGTAATGTATTGTTGGTGTAGTCTGTTCGGTTCAGAGTCGTAGTGTATAGTTTAGTGTAGTGGTAGTTGTCTAATTTATTGTTGGTTGATGTAATCTGTTAGTGTCGTATTGTTGTTGTCGGTTATTGGTGTATAGTTGGCGTTGGTCTAGTGTGGTAGTGGTGTTATGTATTGTTGGTGTAGTCTGTTAGTATCATAGTGTATTGTGTTGAAAGTGTAGTGTTATTGGTAGTGTAATATTGGTGTAGTGTATGTTTGGTGTTGGGGCAGTGTAGTTTGGTGTAGCGCGTGTCACTAGCAGACTGTCGTAGTGTATTGTTGATGTCGGTGTAATGTATAGTTGGCATCGGTAAAGTGTGGTAGTGGTGTAATATATTGTTGATATAGTGGCCCTAATTCTGGTAAACTCATGCTAAGTCTAAATTTAAGTTCAGTGCATTTCTTTCTATCAAAAGTAATAAGAAAAGGATGGCTGTCATATAATTTGACATTTAGAAACGTGCGTTCAATTTTTGACCTTATTGAACGTGATAAAATGCAGTGTTTAGGAGGCACCTCCGTACATGCCGTCTAAAATTGTCTATGGTTCCTTAGAAATCTATCTAAATTTAAGTGACAGCTCTAAACAGATTCTTGCTATCTTTTTCTTATTACTTATTGCGAGAAAGAGATGTACTGTACTTAAATTTGGAATTAAAGTGTGTTCCTAGAATTAGGCCCAGTATCTTAATATATTGTGCTGAAAGTGTAGTATTATTGGTGGTGTAATGTATAGTTGTTGTTGGTGAAGTGTATGTTTGGTGTTGGGGCGGTGGTTTTTTTTTTTATATACTAAGCACGACAAATGACTCAACACCACCTGATGTGAAGCGGTAAGAAGAGTCCATATGCGAAGACAGCTAGTGCAGTTCAGACACTGCTCTAGCTGCCTCCACCTTGCCGGCCCGAAAGGTGCTTTTTCACGCCTCTTTTGAAGGAACCCATCTTATAGGAAGGAGGGAACACATGTGCTGGCAAAGAATTCTAAGTTCTGGAAGTTCGACAAAGAAAAGAGCTACTAAATTTCTTTGTACGTGATGTTGAGGTGGAGACAGTGAATTGATGACTCCGAAGACCGGCACGCGTGCTCCTGAGTAGGAATGGGGACGGTGGGATAAGGTCAAATAGCTCTTCAGAACACTCTCCGTGATATAGCCGATAGAAGGCGCTAAGCGACGCAATGTCTCGACGCAATTGCAGAGGCTCAAGGTGGTTGGTGACCTCTACATCGCCAACGATACGGACAGCACGACGCTGCAATCTGTCCAGGGCATCGAGGAGGTACTTGGCGGAGCCATCCCACAAGTGCGAGCAATATTCCGCAAGACCGGACCTGAGTTTTATACAGCAGGCATAATTGGTCAGGCGTGAAAAATCGACGCACCTTGTTCAGGACACCGAGCTTCCGAGAGGCTGTTTTTATCACGGTTTCGATGTAGTTCCTGGAATTCAGATCGCAACATATCTCCCTGCCTAGCAAGTTTAGGGAGCCCTGTGCCGAAAGAGTCGCGCCCTGAAGAGACGGAAGGGGAAGGAACGGCGACATTTTGGCAGTAAACGCGCACACCTGTGTTTTCTTAGCATTGAACTCAACAAGATTGTTAGATCCCCATTCAGATACGAGGTTCAACACCCTGTCGAGCTCAATGGCAAGATTCTCTCTCTCCTTCTCGGTTTCAGCGCGCCCAGCCCCTGGGCGACCGTAATATCCCCCATGCACTGTACTGTCATCTGCATAGCAATGAATGTTTCCTAACGGAATCATGTCATTGATATGAAGAAGAAAGAGTGAGGGGATAGAACAGAGCCTTGTGGTACACCAGCATTCACTGACATGAACCGCGAAGCGCATCCATCTGCGAGGACACGGATTCTTCGCTCATGCAGGAAGCCGGCGATCCAGTTACAGAGCTGAGCGGGCAGACCGTATGCCGGGAGCTTGGAGAGAAGAGCCCTGTGCCAGACCCGATCGAACGCTTTGGCAATGTCAAGGCTAACTGCCAGTGACTCACCACGTTTGTCAATAGCTTCACCCCAGACATGCATTAAGTACGCTAGAAGATCACCCGTTGACCGGTTCGGCCGAAACCCGTACTGTCGATCATTAATTAATGAGTGATCTTCTAGGTATCGGATCAGCTGGTGGTTTAAGATCCGTTCCATGACCTTGCAAAGAACTGAGGTGACAGCTATCGGGCGGTAGTTAGCTGGGTCTGGTCGGTCTCCCTTTTTGGGGACCGGTTGCACATTGGCCTCTCTCCAAGATTCCGGCACACACCCAGAAGAGAGAGAAAGACGATATAGCCGCGTTAAGACAGGAGACAACTCCGCTGCGCAGTTTTTCAGTACTATCGCTGGAATGCCATCAGGTCCACTAGCTTTCCGGATGTCGATTGACTGAAGCTCCGCAGGTACATCACATTGCCTAATACGAATATCGGGCATTGTGTGGCCACAGTGGGAGAGTGTTGGTGGCTGTAAGTTGCAGTCATCGATTCGGGAGTGAGCAGCAAAGAGTTTTACCAAGAGATCGGCTTTCTCTTGCGGCTTGTGAGCTAGCGAGCCGTCAGAACATCTCAACGGGGGCAGCGAGGGTTGACAGAAGTTGGATTGCACGGCTTTGGCCAGACGCCAGTAGCTACGGCTTCCCGTAGGATGCATAAGAAGTTCTTGGCCAACTCGTGCAACGCGCTGTGCATCCGCTCTGATGAAGGCCCTTTTGCAGGACTTGGTGGCGTTGTTATAGGCTGCTTTCAGTGAGTCAATGTTGGGATCCCCGCAAGCTCGGCCCCTGATCCAAGCGCGGTATGCCGACTGTCTATTTTCAACAGCTAAGGCACAATCGCGGTTGAACCAGAGGTTACGCCTACCCCTACTGATGAGATCGGAGTGAGGGATATAGTACTCCATCCCTAACATGATCTCATCAGCAACAGCAGTAGCGCTAGCGTTCGGGTCCAGCTCACTGAAACAGCGCTGCCTCCAAGGGACAGATGCGAAGTAATCCCGCATACCGTCCCAATCTGCCGACGCATAGTGCCAGATGCGGCGTTTGGCAACCATAGGTACCGGTGGCGACGCCCGTGGCACCCCAGCGGATACCAGGCAGTGATCTGATGTTCCCAAAGGAGCACGAACTTCTAGCCGATATCCATCCGGGCGAGTCGTCAGCAGAAGGTCCAACAATGAGGGCGCGTGACCGACAATGTCTGGAATCCTGGTGGGCTGGTTTACCAGTTGGGTCAGGTCGTGCGTGAGAGCGAAAGCGTGGGCAGTTCTACCAGCATGGTCAGTTTTAGAGGAACTTAACCACGACTCGCGGTGAGCATTGAAGTCCCCTAAAAACACCAATTCCGCGGTTGGAAACTGCTCCTGCGCAACATCTGCCACCCGACTAAGATGTTCGAAAAGTCGAGTTGTCTCCATGTCACCGCTGTGGGATCTATAGAGGCACACGTAGATTCGGCTATGTGTGCCCAGGTCCACATGCACCCCAAGAATAGAGTGGGAAGGGTCCTCCAAACAGCGCAGACGGCGACAGCAAACATCCGCCCGGACAAACAAGCATACCCCGGCCTTCGCCTTGAAGGACTCTTCAAGAGCGTAGCCGGGGTAATCCAAGTAGCTAGTGTCTGCCGGGCGAAGTATTTGAGTCTCCGTCAAAAACAGCATTTCGGGTCGAGCCGTCTCAAGATGTTGGTGGACGGCATTGAGGTTAGCATGGAGCCCACGGATGTTAGTGAGCCTGACCTCAAACAGCGTGGTTGTGGTGGGGGTGTGCACCGCTGAACGACCAAAACTGTTTTTGAGCGCTGCCATAGTTGACGATAGAAGGAGGAGAGGCGTGAATTGGGGGGACGTTGCCGCGATATATACGGTCAAAGCGTGAGGCCTGTTTCCCCAGGTAATAGCCGACAGTAGAGAAGCGCTGACCCGCCGAACGGAAGGGCCCCCGAACCCCCCCGGGAATGGCCGCCGGGACCCCACCACCCGGTCACCAACCGGCACGACGGACCACCCCAAGATTATGCGTGGCATGATAGGGCAGCCTCACGAACTGGTTAGGTTCGCTTGGGCCCCTGTACTGTACCACGGGCGGCCAGCGGAACAGCCGTTTCTTCGGGTCTCCCTGGTCGGCGGGTCAATGCAGTCCACCTGGCTCTGGTTAGACGGAAGCCGTCACTGACCGCATCCATCGCCGCAACGTCTCCCCAAGCTCTGGTTGTACGCTGACTGATCCCGGAACGCGACCACAAGTGGTCACTTGGCGGGTTTTACGCCATGCGTACGGTGGTCACTAACCAGGCGGGTGTTCAGACCCTACCACCAGTCGAGCAGTTGGTAGCTCGGTAATCCCTTAGTCGCCTCCTACGACACCCACGGGAAGAAATGGGGCGGTGAATTGTATTCTTAATCTATCTCTATCTATTTCTATACCACGTAGAGCTCACGTTACTCCTTATTTATCTCAGAATAATATGATGACAATGGAATCGCGACGCACTCTTCATTTTGCATGTCTTTTATTTGGTATAATAGAGAAAAAGACGCCGAAATACTTGTACGAGAAACTTGCTTTTTCATGTCGTCCACTGAGGATGGCTACTCGCCTGGCTTGCCCAGAATCTACGACAGCTGCATTTCGTGGTAGCTTTCGCTACTCCGCCACGAAATGCTGGAATAACATACCTCCACCTTATAGAAATATTTGTAATATTGAAACATTTAAACGTAAATTTAAAGAATATATCTTGAACATACAGAAAGCAAAATCCTAATAAGAGCTGTGTTATTATTTTATTTTATTTATATAGTCAATGGGTGAATATGATTAAGTTCGGATCTATGTACTTAAAATGTTGACATACACTTATTTTGATAGAATAATAATAGGAGTAGTTATGTATACCAAATTTTTAGTTTTTCATAGATATTTATGACTAGTTATGCTGTAATAATATGTATAGGGCGTTGGCGCACACAGTGACGTTCCACCTTTTGCATCCAGACAACTTATCCTGGTACCCACGGAAGACCAGCGTCGAGGCTCCAACCAGTGCCTCGACATTATGCTGAGTGGGGTCCTTTCAACGTCACCTAGTTGTAATTTAGTTACATAAAAATATGATTAATGTGTAAACCTACTTAGTGTGGCGTTGAATAAATGTATTTCTTTCTTTCTTTCTTTCTTAATCCGTCACCGCACGGATAAAATGTATTTATGTAGCGCGTGTCACTAGCAGACTAGTGTCGTAGTGTATTATTGATGTCGGTGTAATGTATAGTTAGCAAAGGTACAGTGTGGTAACTGGTAGTGGTGTAATATATTGTTGATGTAGTATCTTAATGTGGAAAGTGTAGTGTTATTGGTGGTGTAATGTATAGTTGTTGTTGGTGTAGTGTATGTTTGGTGTTGGATCAGTGTAGTTTGGTGTAGCGTGTCACTAACAAACTAGTGTCGTAGTGTATTTTAGTTGTCGGTGTAATGTTTAGTTGGCATCGGTACAGTGTGGTAGTGGTGTAATGTATCGTTGATGTAGTATGAGGTTTAAGATCTTTATTCTTACTAAGAATTTGTAATTTCAGTTACCATGAAAACATAACAATTTCATAATAAAGTATATTAAAATAGTGGGTACAATAAGAAAAAGCGCAGAAACGGGAGGTAGAAACACAAATTATAAACACCGCACAGTCGCACAGCGTCAGGTGTAGATGAAATGATAACGCTGCGTAGGTTCTGCGTTAATTAAGCGTAGTTTAGGATATAAATCCTAAACTACGCTCACTGTTTGCTAGAAGTGGCGTGATTTGTGCGTAGTATCTTAATGTATTGTGCTGAAAGCGTATGTTTGGTGTTGGGGTGTATAGTTGGTGTCGGTGTGGTGTATAGTTGGCAATGGTACAGTGAGGTAGGGGTATAATGAATTTATTTATTTATTTATTCTTTATTGCACAAAAAACATACAAAAGGCGGACTTAATGCTATACAGCATTCTCTCCCAGTCGACCAGTAAGGGAGTAAAGATATACAATATCGGTGCAATGATAATTTATGATTAAGAAATTAAAAATAATAATAATTCTTTGCTTAAAAATTTAAACTTAAGAATTTCTGTCTGTTTTCTTTACTTGAGAATTTCTGTGTAGTCTGTTAGTGTCGTAGTGTATAGTTGGCGTTGGTAGTGTGGTAGTGGTAGTATTGTTTGTGTACTCTGCTAGTGTCGTAGTGGATTGTTGGTGTTGGTATGGTACAGTATGGTAGTGGTATATTATATTGTTGGTGTAGTGTGTTAGTTCTGGAAGTGTAGTGTATTGGTGGTGTAATGTATAGTTGTTGTTGGTGTAGTGTATTTTAGGTGTAGTGTAGTGTAGTGTGGTGACTGACCGGGCAGGTCTCGGCCGCAGCTCATGATCTCGTGGTCGAGTGAGGCGTAGTGTAGTGTAGTGTAGTGTGGTGACTGACCGGGCAGGTCTCGGCCGCAGCTCATGATCTCGTGGTCGAGTGAGGCGTAGTGTAGTGTAGTGTAGTGTAGTGTGGTGACTGACCGGGCAGGTCTCGGCCGCAGCTCATGATCTCGTGGTCGAGTGAGGCGTAGTGTAGTGTAGTGTAGTGTGGTGACTGACCGGGCAGGTCTCGGCCGCAGCTCATGATCTCGTGGTCGAGTGAGGGGTAGTGTAGTGTAGTGTGGTGACTGACCGGGCAAGTCTCGGCCGCAGCTCATGATCTCGTGGTCGAGTGAGGCGTAGTGTAGTGTAGTGTAGTGTGGTGACTGACCGGGCAAGTCTCGGCCGCAGCTCATGATCTCGTGGTCGAGTGAGGCGTAGTGTAGTGTAGTGTAGTGTGGTGACTGACCGGGCAGGTCTCGGCCGCAGCTCATGATCTCGTGGTCGAGTGAGGCGTAGTGTAGTGTAGTGTAGTGTGGTGACTGACCGGGCAAGTCTCGGCCGCAGCTCATGATCTCGTGGTCGAGTGAGGCGTAGTGTAGTGTAGTGTAGTGTGGTGACTGACCGGGCAAGTCTCGGCCGCAGCTCATGATCTCGTGGTCGAGTGAGGCGTAGTGTAGTGTAGTGTAGTGTGGTGACTGACCGGGCAGGTCTCGGCCGCAGCTCATGATCTCGTGGTCGAGTGAGGCGTAGTGTAGTGTAGTGTAGTGTAGTGTGGTGACTGACCGGGCAGGTCTCGGCCGCAGCTCATGATCTCGTGGTCGAGTGAGGCGTAGTGTAGTGTAGTGTAGTGTAGTGTGGTGACTGACCGGGCAGGTCTCGGCCGCAGCTCATGATCTCGTGGTCGAGTGAGGGGTAGTGTAGTGTAGTGTGGTGACTGACCGGGCAAGTCTCGGCCGCAGCTCATGATCTCGTGGTCGAGTGAGGCGTAGTGTAGTGTAGTGTAGTGTGGTGACTGACCGGGCAAGTCTCGGCCGCAGCTCATGATCTCGTGGTCGAGTGAGGCGTAGTGTAGTGTAGTGTAGTGTGGTGACTGACCGGGCAGGTCTCGGCCGCAGCTCATGATCTCGTGGTCGAGTGAGGCGTAGTGTAGTGTAGTGTAGTGTGGTGACTGACCGGGCAAGTCTCGGCCGCAGCTCATGATCTCGTGGTCGAGTGAGGCGTAGTGTAGTGTAGTGTAGTGTGGTGACTGACCGGGCAAGTCTCGGCCGCAGCTCATGATCTCGTGGTCGAGTGAGGCGTAGTGTAGTGTAGTGTAGTGTGGTGACTGACCGGGCAGGTCTCGGCCGCAGCTCATGATCTCGTGGTCGAGTGAGGCGTAGTGTAGTGTAGTGTAGTGTAGTGTGGTGACTGACCGGGCAGGTCTCGGCCGCAGCTCATGATCTCGTGGTCGAGTGAGGCGTAGTGTAGTGTAGTGTAGTGTAGTGTGGTGACTGACCGGGCAGGTCTCGGCCGCAGCTCATGATCTCGTGGTCGAGTGAGGGGTAGTGTAGTGTAGTGTGGTGACTGACCGGGCAAGTCTCGGCCGCAGCTCATGATCTCGTGGTCGAGTGAGGCGTAGTGTAGTGTAGTGTAGTGTGGTGACTGACCGGGCAAGTCTCGGCCGCAGCTCATGATCTCGTGGTCGAGTGAGGCGTAGTGTAGTGTAGTGTAGTGTGGTGACTGACCGGGCAGGTCTCGGCCGCAGCTCATGATCTCGTGGTCGAGTGAGGCGTAGTGTAGTGTAGTGTAGTGTGGTGACTGACCGGGCAAGTCTCGGCCGCAGCTCATGATCTCGTGGTCGAGTGAGGCGTAGTGTAGTGTAGTGTAGTGTGGTGACTGACCGGGCAGGTCTCGGCCGCAGCTCATGATCTCGTGGTCGAGTGAGGCGTAGTGTAGTGTAGTGTGGTGACTGACCGGGCAGGTCTCGGCCGCAACTCATGATCTCGTGGTCGAGTGAGGCGTAGTGTAGTGTAGTGTAGTGTAGTGTGGTGACTGACCGGGCAGGTCTCGGCCGCAACTCATGATCTCGTGGTCGAGTGAGGCGTAGTGTAGTGTAGTGTAGTGTGGTGACTAACCGGGCAAGTCTCGGCCGCAGCTCATGATCTCGTGGTCGAGTGAGGCGGACGCCGGCTCGGCGGCGCGCCGCCGGACGCTTTGCTGCAATCGCACGACTGGCATTACGTAAGAGACATTTTGTTATGCCCATACAAGTGCATACAAATATAGAACTCATCACGTGGCATACAAGCCCTTCTGCCCCCCAATTCTGCTATTGTATTTTGATCTGTAACGAATCGTTAACGCTTAAGTTACAACGTTTTTGTATTCTGCTAACTCGACGCAATCGAAACGTAACCGAAACGCATCAGTTTGGTATTCTACTAACAAACACGTAACGCGAACCGTTCGGTTCAATAATTGTTTCGTATTCTGCTAAATATTTAACATTTGTGGCAGCCGAAACGGATCGGTAGTTCTTTGGTTGAACTGTCAAAAGTTACGGTTTTACAACGGCAGTAATTGTGTAACGTTTGATTTCGCAAAATAGAATTAAAAGTACTCTATAACTTAGTTCCTGTGCCTAAAGGATTGCATCAAGTATAATTTGGATAAAAAACCTTGGACGAGTATCACAATTATCATGAATGTATGATTTTTCCCGATATTTTTGGAAAAAATAAAACATTTTCACAATTAGTTATATGTAATAAAATTACTATTTAATTTATTTAAAAACTACTTCAACTATTTATTAAACAAATATAACTACTAAAAAACATTATATACGTATATACCGAATTTTTAACTTTTGACAGTTTCAGTTGTCAAATAGTTAAACCAACCGATAGCGTTTCGTTAGCGTTCCGGCTTTATGTTAGTGGAATACCTATTTCATAACACAACCGCATTACCAGTCGCTGCCGATTCGATTAGGTAAATAAATAGCAGAATGGACCCTCTAATTATATTTTAAATTAATATGATTTACAAAGACTACCAAAATCACGATATACATACCGAATTTCACAACTTTTAAATGTTTATGTCACCAACGTTAGTGGAATACCTTTTTTTATCAATAGCGCAATAGTAACGGTATCGAAACGCTGCCGATCTGTTTAGGTAAATAAATAGCAGGATTGAGGGGCTGGCTGGTTTGGTCGATGTGTGCCTCGAACGCATTTTTCATCGGTAAGATTTTTTCCCTAATCGCATTTTGCCACGATCGCGTTTTGTCACGTCATGTGCTCTATGTATAATTGAATTTTACCTTATTCGCCCATTTCATAATCACAGTTTTTCTAGCCGTATTTAGTCAAACGCACATTCAAGAGAATAAGTGTGTGTCAATGTTTTTGAACTCTGTTGTCTGTATCTGTTGGTGACTGTGGGTTCAAATGTCGAAAACAATATAAAATTTTCATTTTCATGAAAAGTAACTTTAATAGCCTAACTGTTTTTAACCCCCGGCGAAAAAAGAGGGGTGTTATAAGTTTGACGTGTCTGTCTGTGTATCTGTTTATCGGTGTATCTGTGTATCTGTGTGTCTCTGTGGCATCGTGTCGCCTAAACGAATGGAGCGATTTTGATTCGGTTTTTTTTGTTTGAAAGCTGATGTGACTACGATGGTTCTTAGCTATTATTTAAAAAGATCAGTTCAGGCGTTTGATGACTATCAGCTCATTTTCTACATGATAATAGGATTTTACTAACTTTTACAGATCCGATTGATTTCAAATTTGGTGTACTGTCACTTCGGTGACATTCCCATGACATACTAACCTTGAGCTGATCCTATACCATCAAAAAGTCTCCGAAATGCTTAATTGTTCAGAAACTTACAGCAGATGTAGCATGTTTGGGCTCTTATGAATAGTCTTAGTGAGATGGTGTTAGATTGAAGATTAATGACGCCGGGGGTTACTTAAAATTTTTAATTTTGCAATTATTAAACATATATTATATTTTGAGGGTGAGGTCAATTTACAGTAGGGCAAAAAGCACATAAGACTATGCTGTTAGGAAAATTATTTATAGACCAAAAAGCGAATCAGACAACATGCCGACGATCGCCTGGCCGAGTGGTCTGTACCCCAGGCTACTCGGTCAAGAGGTCCCGGGTTCGAATCCCGGTAGGAACAAATATTTGTATGATAAGTACGAACATTTGTTTACGAGTCATGGATGTTTATATGTTTATTTAGTATATTTCTAATATTTATATACATATTATTATCATTATTTCTCCGTTATCTAGTATCCATAACACAAGCTCTTAATGATGCTTACTTTGGGCTAGATAATAGGTGTGGGTGTATAAATATTATTATTATTATTATTATGCTGTAAGGCAAATTACCTATAGGAAAATATACGATTATACATAAATCACACGTGACAAAACACGATCGTGGCAAAATGCGATTATGGGAAAAATCCTACCGATGAAAAATGCGTTCGAGGCACCCATATTAAAAAATATTCTAGCTTCCGCCAAGTGACATGTTTTTGGAACAATATAAAATTTGTAATAATCAATAAATTTAAAAAAAAGTCACAACAAGAAGAACACTTCAATAGGGATGTAGACTGAATTTTAACTTGTCGAAAGGAGATGTTTCATATCCGGCCAAGTATACAGGGTGGTGCCGTCAATACGACAATAAATAAAAACATGAGCTATAATAGTTCATAGAAATGGTTTGCCACTTTCAAAAACATCTTATTCATTTGATAATTTCATGACATTTCTATGAAATAATGCAGCCAAAGTGAAATTATTGAAATGTCATGAAATTATCAAATGAATGAGATGTCTTTGAAAGTGGCAAACCATTTCTATGGTCTAATATAGTTCGTTTTTATTTATTGTCGCATTGACGGCACCACCCTGTATGTACCTACAGTATCTCAAAAAATCAGGAAAAATCTCCTGAATCCGTAAAAATACTAATAATTCGTTTGCATGCATAATTTCTTTTATTTGGGGCCACATTAGGTTTAGTCAACTTAAACAGGGTGGTGCCCTCAATGCGACAACAAATCCGAACATGGGCTATATTAGTTCATAGAAATGGTTTGGCACTTTCAAAAGCATGTGATTTGACAATTTTGTGACATTCCTATGAAATATGCAGCCAATGTTATACTATTTCATTATAAATGTCATGAAATTATCAAATGAATAACATGTTTTTGAAAGTGGCCAACCATTTCTATGAACTAATATAACCCATGTTTGTATTTATTGTCGCATTGACATCACCATCCTGTATATTTAATCACATTGTAATGTGTTTGATGCGTTTGTGTTGTGTCTGATTCTGAAGACACACTTTAATTCTAAATTTAAGTACAGTATATCTCTTTCTAGCAATATGCAATAGGAAAAAGATAGCAAGAATTTGTTTAGAGCTGTCAATTAAATTTAGATAGATTTCAAAGAAACCATAGACAAATTTAGACGGCATGTACGGAGGTGCCTCCTAAACACAGCATTTTAGAACGTTCAATAAGGTCGAAAATTGAACGCACCTTTTTAAATCTCAATTTATATGACAGCCATCGTTTTCGTATTCATTTTAAGAGAAAGAAATGGACTGAACTTAAATTTAGACTTAGCATGTGTTCTCCAGAATAAGGGCCAATGATTCCCGCCTGGAGCATATATTTTTTCATAATTTCCTTTCTTTTTTTGTAATTGCTACAACATTTATATTTATCAACATCCCTATTGTATATTGAGGCACTTTATTATATTTAATATTTACCTTATACCCGCTGGAACCACTTGTTACTGACGAACTAGATCCTAGAGGATGAGTGCCGTTCTGCAATCAAACAAATACACAAATGAAGGAGATGTTTCATATCCGGCCAGGTGTTAAAAATCAGGAAAAATCTGCAGAATCCGGAAAAAATATTAATAATTCGTTTTCGTGTATAGTTTACTGGTTTAATATTTAAAATGATTCGTCATTTTATACTGTTCGACAAATGGTAATATGGCGGACGATGTGGAAGTCAAATAAGCGTCATCAAAGTGACTGATGAATATCTGGCTGTGTTAAAGTTTTTTTTTATGTGAATTCTTGTTTTAACCGACGAAATCAAAGCAAATAAAAAGAAAATGGAGTTTAAAAAGCTGGTCTGCATGTTTTTGCCTATATCTTAGTATGCTTTTTAATGTTTTTGATGCGTTTGAACGCCTACTTTATTGTAACAATTGAAAACGATGAAAAAATATATATGCTCCAGGCGGGAATTGAACCCACGTCTCCTGATTTCCGGCCAGACGCGATTACCACTACGCCACCGGAGCCCTAGGTATAACCTACTAATTTCTTCACCGCCATTTTTTTTTCTTTCTGACGCGGGTTCGAGTCCCTGCGACATGTATTTTTTCATCGTTTTCTTTCTTTATTTGTAATTCTTAGTATGTTGATTGACGATTTAAAGATTTTAAGTTATAATTTTAATTTTGTTATTTGTAATTCTTTGTTATTTATAATTGTATTGTTGTTTTTGTGTATTATAGATTTTTGTTGTTTAATTTTTATAAAAATAGGGAGCGCTCTATTAAATTGCTATGTCCGAAAAGGGCGACTGAGTATAAAGTGCCATTTTTATATTAAGATCTATATATATACACTTGGTCTGCAATAAACGATTTGTATTTGTATTTGACATGCCCTCTTATTTGCTAAACATTACAAGTGTCGGTGGCTACCACCTTTTAGTATATGTCGCAGCCGTCTGGTAGCCGCTAGCCCGTTGATCCAATCAAACGGCTGAAGGACAACTATCCAAGTCATTGAGTGTACGGTATGGTGTGTACACTAACAAGAGGATGGTAGATAGAAAGAACTGCTACTAACAAATTACAAATTATTATGGAAGCAAGTTACAGACGGACGTAAGTCTTAAATGGTTATGGTGAATGTTAATGAGTGAAACCGCGCGATTGGTAAGGCGATCTGGTGAACACTAAATTAAAGTAATAAATTATAATCAAATATTTAGACCGCGCGACAAATGCTGACGCGAGAATATTTTAGATAAATTTGAAAATGTATTATGCACTAATATATTTTCAAATTTATCTAGTTTATATTATGAGCTAAGTACACAGTCAATTATAGGTATACACCACTTGCATTACTCAATAACAAGACAAACGAGTACTAGTAACTTATAAATGGTGTTATAACAACAATAGTTAATGTACGTCATAGATCGTACAGAGCGCAACCAGATGACTGAACATTAAGAAGAGTCCATATGCAAAGACAGCTAGTGCAATTTGGACACTGCTCTAGCCGCCACCTTGTTGGCCCAAAAGGTGCTTTTTCACGCCTGTTTTTATGGACCCCATGTTATAGGAAGGAGGGAACACATGTGCCGGCAAAGATTTCCAAGTTTTGGAAGTACGACAAAGAAACATGGCACTATATTTTTTGATGCGTGAAGTTGTAACTTCGCGAGGTAAAGTTTAAGCTGCACTAGCTGTCTTCTCATTTGGACTCTTCTTACCGCTTCAAATCAGATGATGTTGAGTCATATACCGAGCTTTATATAAACCTTTTTTTATGCCAGAAAAACCCTTCATCGTACCTCAGCTAATCGTGCTAAGGGCCCTGATCGCGCTAATTTACAATGAATTTACCAAAACAAAACTAAAACGATCCGTTGCGCACTATTTGTGTTGCGCTCAGCTTTTTTTTCGGTACATACGTTGGTTTCTTTGATTACTATTTATTGAGTTTAAATTACATAAATTAATAAAATTAAAACTCTATAAATTGAGTGCCTACATTTATCGATCGGTTTTTGACAGCATCTAGATACAAAGACGTTACTATGGCAACCATCTATGGGAACATGTTTACCGCTGTCGGACGAACGTTTCTGATTTGGTTAGTGCCTAGCAACTTTTCAAAAACCGTCAAAAATGTTTGTTGGACATGGTTGCCATGTAACGTCTTTGTACCTAGATGCTGTCAAAAACCGATCGATACTCAATTTTGAGAGTTTTTATTTTAACAGTACAAAAGTTCACAGCAGTCTCACCTGGTCCAACTGTTCTATCGAAGCGTGGCTGGGACTCTTGTGTGTATCGAACACAGATGAATCACTGTCGTGATCGGAATGCTGGTGGGGAGTTTCCGGACTGTCCGGGATTTCCCCTGCCGCTGGAATGGGGAACATCAAGAGAAAAACAAATATAACACTATGTTGCTTATACGGGGTGGTGCCGTCAATACGACAATAAATTAAAACATGGGCTATATTAGTTCATAGAAATGGTTTGCCACTTTCAAAAACATCTTACACATTTGATAATTTTATGATATTTGTATGAAATAATATAGTCCATGTTTTAATTTATTGTCGCATTGACAGCACCAGTAACATATATATTTTAAAATTTGGAAATTTGTTAGGAGTCTTGAAAGATCTTCCTGATTATAGGTTTGCAAATTCTTTAAAAAGGTGGCTTTTAAATAATGCATTATGATATTAACGAATTTTTAAACTAATTATTTTTAAAAGTATGAATATATTATTATGATATAAAAATTATAACAAAATTCTGACGAATTCATGGGATTTTATTATTGTATGCCCGATAAGGGTAACTGTTTGCTACTCACTGTTTTGCTAACACCTAGCATTAAGAATCTTTGTAATATTTTGACTATAAATATGTTCTATTCTATTCTTTTCATCAATAGCCTATCACCATCGTCATCACCAGCCCACTGCTGGGCACAGGCATGCTGCATGGGAGAAACACATGAGTGGGCTATTACACTGTGGACGCCGGTTATCCCACATTCCTGCCCGGGAATCGAACCCGGGATAATATTTATTGTTATTGCAGAATTGATACGACTCGAAGCTTAATTACTATTATGGAAACAATAACGGTCAGCGTAAAATCGATAACTATCGGAAAATATATAAGACTACATACACTAACAAATAAAAATACAAAATTTTAAGCCTCATGAATCATCTATCTAACACCATCTCATTGATGCTATCCCTAAGAGCCCAAACACGTTATATCTGCTGTAAGTTTCCGAAGAGTTAAGCACCCCGCAGACTTTTTGATAGTATAGGATCAACATCAGGTAAGTGTGTCATGGGAATGTGACTGAAGTGTCAGTACACAAAATTTCAAATCAATCGGATCTGTGAAAGTTAGTAAAACCATTTTATTATGTAGAAAATGAGCTGATAGTCATCAAACGCTTGACCTGATCGAAATCGCGAAAAAAATCAGCTAATCCACACAAACAGGCCGTGTAGATATTGCAATTTGTATGAAACAGCTGATTTAGTTATCGCGATTTGAAATTTATTTTATTGCGAGTCATGTTAAGGGTGACCAGTACTGCCGTCTGCCTTCGTTTACCTAACACCTTGTATTTTTATTTATTCCTTCAAATTCTCGCACCCTTTGTGCGTTCCCCTTCTTCCTAATATTTTAAGTTACTAATTATTAATTACTATTAATATTTTAAGTTTACTATGGTGAATGATACCCATAGTTTAAATACCCGTAGTAAAAATAGACTTTATAGGCCCCCATCTAGAATAAAAATGTTGAATAATAGCCCATAAAAATATTTAATAAATTACCATCTCAAATAAAAAATGAATCAAAATTACCAACATTTAATACAAAACTAAAGAAATATCTAGCTGAAAACTGCTTTTACTCAATAAATGAATACATGAAAAGAAAATGATATTTTACAATACTCCACCATAAATAATTAATTCATAAGAATACATAATAATTTTTCATTAATAAAAATGATATTATATTGAATGAATAATATTACTAATTATAATAACAAATAATAATATAAAATAAAACAATACCTACCTACACATTATTAGAATATAATAAATACATAAATGCACTAATATTAATATCATAATTTAATTTAATACAATATTACATTACTTATATTTTTATTTTTATTTTTTTAGTGCATATGAAATTAAAATAAGAAAAATCAATTAATACCTCATATACAATTTCGTTTAAGTACCTTTTTAATCTAAATATATTGTTAATAATGTTGTAATTTCATATAGTTTTAGGAAATTTATTGTCTTTTTGTTGCTATACTCGAAAAGGGTAATTAAGTTGTAAGTGCTGTTAAAACAATAATATCTTAAGATCTTGTAACACTTAATTTGCAATAAATATTTGAGTTTAAGTTTATCACCTTGGGTAGTCATGGTATTGCCTGGAAGAAATTGCTTTCTAGCAATAAGGCCGCCCAAACTGTGTTCTGTTTTTATAAGTATGTATAATTTAATATGTCTCTAGTGTGCAATAAAGAGTTATTATTATGTGCCACTTACCATGTGGGTGTATTGCCCTCCTCTGTGTCCGGGGCTCCGGGGGGTGTATCGCGGCCGCACGGGACGCCCCCGGAGCCCTACAAACGGCGGCCTGAACCACCTCGCAGACGCGACGGAATCGACGGATATTACCTACGAATAAATATTTTTTTGTAGGTAAAACTAGATGAACAGAGAGCCTAGACAAGATGCCTTTCGATAATCGCTATCGCTATCGCTAAGAGGCAAATGTATGGGATTTGAATTTGAGATAATAATTATTATTCTATAGTATTTTAAAATGACATTTATTTTCATTATGACATTTATTTAAGATATGACATTTATTTAAAATATCACATGTATTTAAAATATGTTATTTATTTCAATAATGCTAATGTGCCTTTCACAAAAGTGTTCAAATTATTAATTCTATTACTCTCCTAAAAGATGTGACACAGTTATTATTATAAAATTTTAAAATGAAATGATTGTGACAATAAGTACCTATTTTAATTAGTGAAATTGTAAATTTGCATGTCTGATATGACAGAATATGTAGAGCCAATATAGTAATTCTACCAACATTGTTAAACCATGTTCTTTGCGAATAAAGATTCTGATTCTGATTCTCCTCGATTGAGTTTCGATCTAAAATGTCAAATCCCATACATTTTCCATTTAGCGATAGCGATTATCGAAAGGCATCTTGTCAAGGCTCTCTGGTTGTAAGTGTCGCCTATATACACTTGCAATAACAAGGGAAAATCACTTGATATTGCAGGTGCGTTGTCATCCTGGGGCCTAAGATGAAATGCCGTCCATGCCCAGTAATTACACTGGCTACCTTTCCCTTCAATCCGAAACACAGCGAACTGTTTCACGGCTGAAATAAGAAAGGCGGTGGTACCTACCCAGGCGACCCTACTACCTATACTCTAGCCAACTTAGTTAAGAATCAATGTATCAAACCATTGACTTGATTTGACGACCGGCTGGCTAAATGGTCTGTACTCCTTGCTATACAAGCTACTCGGTCACGAGTCCCGGGTTCGAATCCCGGTGGGAGCAAATGTTTGACGAGTGCGAGCATTTGTTCACGAGTCATGGATGTTTATATGTTTATTTAGCATATTTCTAATATTTATATACATATCAATATTTCTCTGTTATCTAGTATCCATAACACAAGCTCTTAATGATGCTAACTTTGATCTATATTATAGGTGTGAGTGTATGAATATTATCATTATTTTGACTTTGTGTCTTTTAACAAAAATAAAAAAAAATACAAAAGTCATGGTAACAATCAATATTTTTGTATGTTCACTGTGTGGGATGTAGGCTCGTCACGTCTTTTTCAGTCATCAAAAATCCCTTTTCTTATTATTGCAGGCGTCTATAGACAACGGTAGCCACTTACCACCAGGTGGGCCGCTGTACAGATAAAATGACGAGATGTCGCAAACTCTTCGAGATCATAAACATTATTTTGAAAGGCATCACGACGTGCAAGTCAATGGAGTATAAGTTTGCATTTGAACTGAATAAATAATATTATTATTTATTTTATATGTAATTACCTGATAATAAAGTGAACGTAATGGCGTATAAATACTCCTTGCCATTCTCCCCCGGAGCTTTCGTGATCGTGGATATATCAACCTGGAAATAAAATAAAAATATTTAAGTATACGGACAACTACGCACTATATGACACCATTCCATTTTATGACTGGTTGAAAAGGTCTTGAAACCAAAGCCGTAACACAATACATTTTTAAAAAAGGGAAATCTTAAGAAGTCCTACACTAAAAAAAAGAGTGAGTTTTTGACGGGATTTGATAGTGTCAATCAATATTATTATTATAATACATTATAAAACTAAGGTTAAATGAAATAAAGATTTTTTTTTTTTTCAAAGACTAAATCCTAAACATAATTGAGACCACTTTTTGTTTTTGGTACACTTTCCCTGTGCAGGGAGAGTAGGGACGTCAAGGGATCAAGCCCATACAGCCATGTCTTAAGTATTTTCTTTAATTTTGCAAATATTTCATTAAATGCAGGTGTAACTTTTTTCACAAAACTTCACTTATTTTATAAGACAACGTTCTCACAGACACTATTTGTAATTATTGTAATAAAAATCTTGACTGACGCCATCGAATCCCGCCAAAAACTCTTTTGCTTTGGGAAAATTATTTCGTTGTCTAAGCAAAGGTAGCATACATACATGCAGCTATGTATTAAGACGATTGGAATGAAGCTATCCAAAAAGTAATTTTTGTGAATAACAATTTTGACTCAAATCAGAACTTATAATTTTGTGAAAAGATAATTACGAGAATTGGGTAGTTGACAAGTTTTTTAATTACTCATAAAGAAATATTGCAAATGAAATGGTATGTCTAAGATCATTAGTTGCACAGATATAGTGGTATGTTTGATGTGTTGCGGCGCATCGTGCAAAAACGCTCCATAGAAAATCTAACAGGAACAGGTGACGTCACATGTTCCTATATTACTAACAAATGTATGGGCATACTGATAAAATTAATAATAACTATGTAATAGGTATGTTTTCATTCAAAGTTGTCATAATAATAGTTGTTTTAATCTAATATCATTAGCATTTTCATTTTTATTAATTTTCTAAACAGTACAACTTTAACAATATTCCATATCTTTAAGTTAGAATTGTTTTTATAGGCGTTCATTTTTCGAATTTGTACAAAATAGCGCTATATTTAAACTAAGGCAACATACCAAATGTACTTTTGATCGGGACATTACCTGAAACCTCACGTGTCTCTGGAACATGGCGGGCGCGTTGGACCCTCTCTTGTATTCCACGCGAAACGACATTGGACTCAACACGCTGTGTGACAGCTCTGCTATCTAAAACGTATAACTTCAATCATGATTTATCCATTAATAAACAAAGTTTCTAGGTGGTAGGTCCGACCGCCGTTCCTAGTTCGGCCTGTATGCTGTGTTTCGGATTGTAGGGAAAGGAAGCCAGTGTAATTACTGGGCATGGACGGCATTTCATCTTAGGCCTCAGGATGACAACGCACCGACAAACGCGCAGGTATTCGTCAATTTCACCATTAATAGATATGGCCATATGGCGGGCGACATAGAACCAAACGTCACCAAACTGACATAGGCGCCATGATGAATATTTGGCTGTGTTCCAGTATTATTTAAAAAGAGAGAAATTGAAGGTATATGGCATTATAGGATATTATATATAAAACAATACAATTATGATTGTAATGACGTGGTCAGACAAGTGTTTAAAATTAATGAAAGATGTTTAGCTTTATTAGGTCTTTGTATATAATTGTTGACCTTTGTGTATTGTAATACCTATATTGTGATGGTGCATTGTCGGGCAGCCTTTAAATATAGTAAATATTCTTATCATTAGGTACTTATTGGTACGTTAATATAACTTTTTTATACTCTGTGCGACACTGCGCTGCTAAATACTATTACTGTGTAATTAAACATTGTAACTTAATGATTTAAATGAGTGACTACACGAGTTTGTTGCCGGAATCTTCTCGGTAGTTCAACTTTTGGAACCGGTGTAAATTCAGACAGACTGACAGACAGACAGACTGACAGACAGACAGACTGACAGACAGACTGACTGACGGACAGACGGACCGATAGACAGACTGATAGACAGACTGACATAACATTCTTAGCTTACGTAGATCCAGATAAGACAGAGAGACAAACATTATAAAATTGTTAGTTAGTTAATATTATTTTTATGTGATAGACATAAGGGTTTTTTGTTGACGATTCGAAAGTGCTTCTTGGGGGCCTAATTGAATAAAGATATTTTCATTTTCAAAGATTTTTTTATTTATTTATTTTTATTCTGGCAACAGTCATGTACATCGAATGATCAACATAAAATAGAACATAAGTTTCCGGCCTTGATTGCCTAAAATTACAGTATATTAGATGTATGCTTAACTTACTTACAAATTATGCCAGTAACTCTTTTATATATCAGTCTTGCTTTACACATAATAAGAAATTTACGCAAATTTTTTACGCATTCAAAGAACTCTTTCAGAAAAGCAATTAGAAATATTGTAGCACCTACTGTAGATTTAAATCCGTAGATTGTATCGTACAATCTTTTATTTGAGTATATTTGATCTTAGCTATATGTGGATACTTCACTGATCTATGTATTTTGTTAGAGCTGGTTGTATAACATTTGCTGTATTGTTTGTTTCCCAAATGAAGAAAAAGGAATAAATAAACAATCAAAGCAAGTTGGAGGAACTCGACAGTAGAATATTGTTTTGACCACGCAACAAAGCAAATAATAAGAAATTGGACAATTGAAAACTGTTCTGCATATACAACTCCTTTATCCTGTACTAGCGACCCGCCCCGGCTTTGCACGGGTGCAATGCTTATGTAAATATTATGCATGTATTATACATATAAACCTTCCTTAAGAATCACTCTATCTATTAAAAAAAACCGCATCAAAATCCGTTGCGTAGTTTTAAAGATCTAAGCATACATAGGGACAGACAGACGGCGGATAGCGACTTTGTTTTATACTATGTAGTGATATTACATTCATCCTGTCTATTGAATGTACAGGTACATAAAAATCATTCTGTATAAATAAAACAACAAATAAAGTTGACTCAAAATTCGTTAAAACTGTACTTACACTTAAAAAAGCATGTATCAGGTCAGCTTTGACGGTAGCCAAAGGTTTCCCCTTAACCAGTGCGGTGAATGTCTCCTCCTTGTCCGCGGACAGTAGCAGGGAACCGAACCAGGACCTCTTGGTGAGCTCCGGGGAAGATTCCGGGGTGAGGTGGACCTCTTCTGATGATGCTGCGGAGGAACTCTTTGAGAATGCGGGTAGACCAAGTATTTATATGTCGTGTTCATATTATTTTAGTCCAGGCTGCTTAAATTTGTGGTTTCCCTCTTCAAATTTTGTCAACTAGTACCAAACTTCCCCCTTCAAATATACAGGATGACAGGAAATTAGTGGCGGAGCCGTTAAGGGGTGATAGTATGGGACAATTTCAGCCGATTTTACTATGAGACCTACCGTCCTTAAGTTAATCCTTTCCAAGATATTCGTACTTAAAGAATTACGAATGAAATGACAAAAAACACACACACCCGTCCCTGGGTGTTAGGTCCCGACCTAACACCCATGGACTTCTTTGTGTGGGGTCGGATGAAAAGTCTTGTATACGCTGATGGGGTTCCTGTACCAAATATTGATGGACTACGCAATAGGATTATAATCGCAGCACGAGAAATACAAGGGGAGCTCCGAGATTCGAGGGTTGTGAAAACGGGCGTGATCAGAAGGGCACGAGCTTGCATTAGAAATAGCGGCAGTCATTTTGAAAATAAATTGTAAAAAATATTTTTTACCATAAATAAATAACTTTTTCAGCGTTTTATGATTTTATTTGCTTTTTCCTTTCATTTTACTATTAGTCAAATCTTTGTGGTTTCATAACCGATTTTGGATTTTAATACCTCATTTGAAAGGCAATGAAACGTAGATGTTTTTTTGTTTCTAAGTACGTAATAATGTAGGGAGACTTTTTTGAGTAAATCGACGTTTTAGAGGCAGTCACTGCAATTTTTTTTATTTTATGTTTTTGTTAAACGATTTTCGCTTAAGATACCAACAATTACGAAGATTTGACTATAAATAGTCATTATTTAGTATATCCTTGCTGCAAAATAATAAAAAAAATAGCTCAAAAAGACCAATTTTTAAGAATTATAGCCATTTTAGGATTTGAAGTAGGATTTTTTTGTAAAATTCTTTAAGTACGAATATCTTGGAAAGGATTAACTTAAGGACGGTAGATCTCATAGTAAAATCGGCTGAAATTGTCCCATACTATCACCCCTTAACGGCTCCGCCACTAATTTCCTGTCATCCTGTCTAATACAAATACAATGACTGGTCGAGTGGTCTGTACCCCTTGCTATGGCTGCTCGATCAAGGGGATCCGGGTTCGAATCCCGGTAGGGGCAAATGTTTGTATGATGAATATGAGCATTTATTCTTAATTTAAGATTTTAACATTATTATAAATTACTTAGTAATTAAAATATATCTAAACTAGAAAAATTTTACGTCCTGAGGCGGGAATCAGCTTGGCGGGCTCAGTTGGTTAGAGCAGTCGCGATTGCGAAAGGTCGCGGGTTCGATTCCCGCCGCAGGACGTAAAATTTTTCTATTTTATATATATTTTAATTACTAAATATGAGCATTTTTTTAAGAGTCATGGATGTTTATATGGTTGTTTAGTATATTTCTAAAATTTATATACATATTATTATCAATATCTATCCTTTATCTAGTATCTATAACACAAGCTCATAATGATGCTTACTTTGGGCTAGATAATAGGTGTGAGTGTATGAATATTATTATTGTAATTATTATTATTATTATAAAACGTGTTATAAGATTTGGTGTAAAAAAATAGTGTAACTTTATTCTGAACCTGAATTTTATTCTGTTCTTAGCAAAAATTACTTACTTTGCATTTTCCGCCTGTGGAATCTAGGTGATCCTAGGAAGGAATTCTTGATAGTAGCCAGTCTTACTCTCCAGGGGGCAGAGGCTCCGGCGTTGCTTGCAGAGCCAGCGCCGGGGGGAACGCCTAGTGGTGAAAATTAAGACGAATTTATTTTCTTATATAAATATCTAAACTAGAAAAAAATTCACGTCCTGAGGCGGGGAACGAGCCCGCGACCTTTCACAATCCGGGCGACTGCTCTAACCATCCTATCTGTATTTGCGTTATAAGCTAACGTCTACCCATCAATGTCGGAATGTTCTATTACAACATCCGAAACGAGTATTTAATACCTAAGATTCGGTTAATTTGGGGCATTGCTTTCAAATATTGTTAACTTTCATTTTAAGATTATTATAAATGTTTGAAAATTTATACGGATATTACGTATAGCAGTAGGCTAGATAATATAATCTTAAGGAGCACTAATTCACGTCAGTTCATGCAGTACCAAACAGTACCTCGTAATAATATGTATACCTATATACCTACATATTAATATATCAAATAAATACATGTGTACATGCTTATAGTTTTTAAACATCGGTAATTATATCCATATTTTACCAACATGATCAGACTGATAAAGTACCAATTTATGTGTATGTGTGCGTGCGTGTGTGTGTACTATTCGCTATTTCTCATAGTTTGGGATTTGGCCATCCTCGTCCACTTGAAAAATTCACCTTGCATAAGACTTTAATAATAAACGTCTGATTAAACGTCCTGTGCGCAGGCGTTCTGTGTCTTGTCAGACGTCATTCGATCGATTTGACCACAGAACATAGAGAGTAGTTAGAAAGCGTAAGTGGGCGGGACGCGCGCGCCGCGCATAAGAGTAAACACTCTTATCCAGTCCTTTTGACGATTCGACGCGCTCAGTAGTTCGCTAACCTATGCAGAGCAATATTATGCCAAAACTAGTGGAAAAATGCCTCTTTGTGCTAATTTAACACGCTGGAAGAAAAGTAAAACTTATAATCTTACTCAGTGAGACATTTCTTATTTTCGCTTAGTACATTTTTACTGTAAAATAGTGAAAAACATTAAATTAAAACGACGCCATGCCAAAAATATACATTGCTGGCTGTGTACGTCGTCAATAAAAGTGGCATTGTATTTAGCCCGCAATGTATGCTTTTTGGGGTAAATTAAAAGAGTTGCCAGCACGTCACACTTATTTTGCACAAATGAGTCAAAAATATATCAATGTTTAATTTAATTAGAAAATATTACAACAAAGTATTATGATGTCATATTGCCATTGCCTAGTAACTATTTCCATATAACAAAACTCTTTGATGTTACTCGTTTTTTTCACTTGTGCTAAGAATGTAAACAAAACAAACTAACAACAATTTCGTAAATGTTAAACAATCCGCTAGTTCAACGTAAGACACCTTACACTTTATTATCACGCCTTTTTTTGCTACGTAAATAACTATGAAATATTTACAAAATTACGAAATATTTGCCATCACAGACTACGTTAAGTTATGGACTACGTTTTGCCATTAAATAAAAATAAAGCACTGAAAAAAATAAGTTAGGTACTAGTTTTTGCTGTTCATATAGAGAGAATATATTCTTTCTATTACAGAGAACACAAGGGGAACGGACGCCCATACAGCCATATCTTAAGTATTTTCTGACATTCTACAAATATTGCAAAACTTAAACATAAATTTAACTCGCGTTTAATTAGATCTAACATTATTATTATACACCCGACGTTTCGATAACTTTACAGCGAGTTTTCTTCCTCCTCTTGTAAGTATACAGTTACTTTAGATTTCAATCCATAAACAAAACGGAAATTAATATGCGTAGTGCATGTTAGAAAGGTGATGAATTGATGTTATCTCAGTAAAAGAGGTAAAATACACTCGGTGTCTCAATTATAGAGGTAACTATGACGATAAAATCGAAGGAATGAATCCCAAATATAGGGGATTGCATTGTCTAGCTGTAGAGGTTTCTCACTTATGCAGGTCCCACTTGACCAAGTTAACTTTTATTTTAATGATTTTCCATATCGCACGTCATTCACAAAACTATACCTATTTCACACAACACAAGGTTACAAACGTTCGTTCAGACATAATGTTCTTATTATAAAAATCTTGACCGACCTCATAAAATAGCAAAAAAAAACTATCCAAAAATAAGGTCAGCTTTTTGTGTAACAAAAACCATAGTGGCATAAATAAATGAGATGTGGACAAGTAACTTTACTCGTGAAAGCCTCGAATTCCAGATTATTAGATTTTTTATTGTCATATAACTTCCGGAATTCTTACACAGCTTGACAAATTAAACTGTAGTGATCCCATTCTCTTTGTATGCTGTATTTTATTTAAGAGTCGCTTAAGAAATTGAAATAAATAAGTAGGTACTTCATCATCATCAGCCTGTATACGTCCCACTGCTGGGTACAGGCCTTCCTACATGGGAGAAACACATAAGGATATTGGGCCATGACATCACCACGCTGGCCCAATGCGGGTTGGTGGGTTAAAACGGTTGCAGTAACAACCGGGACCAACGGCTTAACGTGCCTTCCGAAGCACGGAGGAGCTCGAGATTTTAAATTTAATTGACCCATTCCGGGACCAACCATGGCGAAAGTTGCTTTGTTTTCGTGATCGAAACCAGAGCGCTCAAGCAACTACGCCACCGAGCTCCTCGACAACTACGCCACCGAGCTCCTCGACAACTACGCCACCGAGCTCCTCGACAACTACGCCACCGAGCTCCTCGACAACTACGCCACCGAGCTCCTCGACAACTACGCCACCGAGCTCCTCAACAACTACGCTACCGAGCTCCTCCTTACTTTATTCACTGATTAATGTTTTTTTTTTGTAGAATATATTTCTTATAATTTTAAAGATTCATTTGAAAGACATAGCATAAAGTTAAAACCTTCACGAGAGCTTGTTATATTGTTTAAATTGAAAAATTAAATATTTATTAATCTTATTGCAAGACCAAGCTTAAAATACATAGAAGGACAAAGTTGATAAAAACAGAGAGCCGGTAAAAGGTTAAACACAACACAGTACAAACAATTTTAAACACTATGATTAGGCGCGCAAGAAATCAGAGGCTGTAATTAGTAAAATATATGACATATTTTAATAATCCTAATCGCAGCCAAATGTGCCCAAAAGATAACAACTCAATCCTTTTAAAAATCTAACTGAATATGAACTGCAATGGATTCTAAGGAAACCTATCTCCCTCACAATTATAGATCTTAGTTTGCATCAAGTACCGAAATCGATTTTAATAAGAACACCTATTGTAAAGAAAATATTTTTTTATTCCTATTAGGTACTATTATTACAACATAAAATTTAAAGAGTTCTTTCATTCGTTTAAGTCACTATTAAATACATCAACGAACTCAAAATTTCCCATCAAATTGCATTTTATTTTTATTCTGGTAACACTGCAATATATGTGCACAAACAAATTCAATCTTTACGCTGTGGAAATATGTCCGGTATTTAAATGGTCTGTTTTTCACTTGGTACATTTTTGTACCGATTTTCAGGAACCAATCGCGTAATGGTGTTTTATGTAGTAAAATACGAACTTATCATCAAGATGTGTGCGAGAGGCGACACTGGTTCTGGTACTAACGTCGCTTGATACTACTTCTAACCTCTCTCTTATGTTCTGTGGATTTGACGTTCGTAACGTCGGAGTTTAGCCATTTTATTTTTAGGATTGTGATAATATGACGGGTTGCTGTATTTTTTTTTAAAGACAACTATCTAACATCACATTATTAATTACTAAGTTTAACATTTACACACTGACATTGTCCTCGCGTACAGCGTACGTTTTAAACAATTAAATAATAATAAAAAATAATAATTTATTTAATTTACATTACAGACTTTAATATTAGTGATCACCATTTATTAAATCATTTGCCTGTTAATATTAAACAACTAGAAGGAAAACAATTCCAAATTAAATTAAAAATATGGCTGATTACGAAAGCATATAACATTTTAAGTGAGTTTTATTTTATAATGATGAAACTCACAATTAAAAATAGTTAAAGATTGTTAAAGATACCATTATAAGTATAATTACTCAATTTAAGTGAAGTTAATATTGTATGTACGAAATGGATAAAATTGTTGTAAGTACTATTTATATTTTAAGGACTTTTTATACACAGTTATAGAATAACATTTTATTTTATTCTATTCTATTTTACTAACAGCTGACTAATCGAATGATCATCCCTGCCCTCAGAAAGGAGTAAGTGACTAATTTAATTATTTTTTTCTGTTTATTTATTTTTACATGACTTTTATCATAACGGATGACGTACCTGTTATCGTTCCCAAGTTGGGGAACAGAGACGGTTGCGCCGACAATTGCGCAGTGCTCGTGGGACCGGGAAGAGACGATCTCTCTCGAACTACCAAGAAAAACAAACATCGTTATCGACTGTGTGGTTGCTCTCTAAAACTAAATTCATATTATATCAAATTCACATGTATATAAAATATCCGTGACTAAAATTCACACGTATATTTAATCCACCTGTATATAAAATTCATCCGTGGCTAAAATTCACCCGTATATTAAATTCAACCCGAGTAATAAATTCGTATTAAATTCTACCAGTATATTAAATTCACCAGTATATTAAATTCACCAGTATATTAAATTCACCTGTATATTAAATTCACATGTTTATTAAATTCACCTGTTTATTAAATTCACCAGTATATTAAATTCACCTGTTTATTAAATTCACCAGTATATTAAATTCACCTGTTTATTAAATTCACCTGTATATTAAATTCACCTGTTTATTAAATTCACCAGTATATTTAATTCATATGTGTATTTAATTCGTTCATAATTGAATATATATTCAATTCATTGAGTTTTTAAAAAAAACATACCGTATTTTAAATCCATTCCGTATATCCGATCAAATTCAAACTATATTATATTAACTCTCTTTATTGAACTCCTGCTGCATTTTAAATTCATCTGTTTATTAAATGACAAATATTCTAATATACAGGCGAAGTTAAATCAAACTGTATGTAAAATTCGACTCATTATAATTGGCTTACCTCTGTGAGCTTGCGACGGGCTGTGGGGTCGGACGGGTATGGAGGAGCCCATTATAGGGGACTCGTTTATAATAATCACAGCTTCACCCGGCTCACCGCCTAAGCAACAAAATATCGTTTTGCTAAATTCATAATGTATGTCAGTAAATACAAGTAAGCTTGATATACAAGGTGAGGACAAAAATACGACAGTAAATTAAAACGGGCTATATTAGTTCATAGAAATGGTTTGCCACTTTCTAATACATCTTATTCATTTGATAATTTCATGACATTTCTATGAAATAATATAACATTGACTGCATTACTTCATAGAAATTTCATAAAACTATCTTATCATATGAATTATGCAACTATCTACCTTTAAGACTACCATTGTTATAAGCGTAATGTGTTTCTTTGATTGGCTCATGTCTAGGTAATGCTACTTTGTTGTATTGACGGCGCCATCTTGTATATCAAAGTGTGTTGTATGCTAGTGCATGTCGTGTGTCGCGAGTATTTTGTGCTTTAGTCGTTCATACACTCACTTATGTTGAGACTTATTAAGGGGGCTCAAATTTTGCTCAATTATATAAAACACAATGAATCTACAATCAAAACTGCAAAAATATGGGTAATAGAGATTTTTTTTATTATTCAGTTATTATTCAGTACAAAAAAAGGACCACTTTGATTTTTTTTTTCTTAAAAACTATGTACCGTAGAAAGGAGTTGTTCCAGAATGTATGGAGTCTGGCCTATATAGTTGTACAGTCATTCAAAATGTAGGCAATAATTTAAAAAACAGTTCTCAAGTGTTAAATTCCTATTTTAAAGCTCTGCTTTTTGGCTTATATTGTTTATTTAATGCAGTTATTGCAATAAAACAGACCCTGATGTCCCTTTAAGACATTGACGTATTTGACATTAGGTACCTACCCTACCTTCACCTTCTATTGTTTATGTATGATATGATTTGAATGGTTTGTTCACAGATTTGTCGATATATTTTAGTTACTGTAGCAAGTTCGTGTTTAGTAAGTACAGTGGCGTTATCAGGTCGATGAGTTCGATTTATTTTTATTTTTTATTTTTCATTACACTAACAAGTGACCGCGGTGCTCTGGATGTTTTATTACTAAATGGGGATTATTGCATAATTTGCTCCAACCTTTACTATGTTCACGGGGTAATGCGTGTGTAGTGCTGACTTTGTGTGCGCCAAAACAGCAATTCGGAACGCTTCGGCTTGTTTTTTTATTGTGATCTATAGTTGCCATATTCAAAGTGAACTATAAGAAGTTCAATTGTTTTAATCCAAAAAACTATACATTATTTATATTTAGTTGTAAATTTCCCAGAATTGTTTATTTTATCTCTATTTTTTGAGATAGTGTACAAGTACTTGGGCCAGTCTGAAACATTTCCTTTGGCAATTGAACTCCAGTTATTATGATGGCTTTATCTATGATGGGATAAAAAGCACATATCACTAAATCGAGGTTCTTAAAACACTGTGTCGTGTGTGCGAGAGTATTTTGTGCTTTAGACGTTCATACACTCACTTATGTTGAGACTTATCGTGGGTCCAGTTGAGTTCGCTCTTTGGTGGTGATGCTCTCTGATAGATGGGGACGCTGGAATAAATATTTCTTTATTTAAAATTGCTGAGTTACCACAAAAAATTTTGAACAACTAAAAATATACAGCGTAGTGCCGTCAATACGACAATAAATCAAAACATAGGCTATATTAGTTCATAGAAATGGTTTGCCACTTTCAAAAACATATTATACATTTGATAATTTCATAACATTTGTATGAAATAGTATAACATTGGCTGCATTATTTCATAGAAATGTCCAGAAATTATCAAATGAATAAGATGTTTTTGAAAGTGGCAAACCATTTCTGTGAACTAATATAGCCCATGTTTCAATTTATTGTCGCATTGACAGCACCAACTTGTATATTTAATGTGAGCGCAGTAAGGGCGGTCTCAAGGTCACGCTGTCACGCTTGATGTGCTGTCGACTGTACATTAGTGCTGTAAATCTGTCGCTGTGTATAATAAACACTTAATATTGTATTGCATTAATCAAAGTAGTTTCTTTTTTTAACACCGAATAGAATTACATTAAGAACATTACAAATTACATTACATTACATATTAAGTATATTGCATTACATTACAAATTATATTACTTTAAATTAAAAATACACACATTTCATTGTATTGTCATTTTAATAAAAGTTCATTGCAAGCTGTATAATTTCTATTCGTCGTTGAGAGGCCAAATTGAAGTTGATTTTTTTATATTATCAGAAAAGAATTACAATATGTTGATTTTTTTACATTCCATAATCATTTTTGTTTTTTTTGCGTTTGGTTTACATAAAATTTTTAATGTTTATTTTTTATTTATTCATTTTAATGTACAAAAGGCTAATAATTTACATATCAGTTATAGCTATAAAATGTCGTCCATGGCTATATCTCTGTCACATACTTCCAGACGGACGGTTTAAACTTGTACAAGCGTAGATGCGTTTAAACAAATGACGTCATTAATACAAGTAACATTTTAAAGATTGCCAAAGTAATTGAAAGTAATGTTTTTTAACCTAATATTATCGGAATAAAAAACATTTATACAAAGTCATTTTTCCATTTTTAGGGCAGCCGTGCTATAATATAGAGATTTTCAATTTAAATAAAAAATAGATATATAATTTCGCAGTATTTTTTGGAGTCTCCACCTTTATTCAATTAGATTTATCCTTATTATTTCAGTATTTATTAAATTTGTATTTATAAATCGTGTATTAATCTATTAATCTAATTATACATCTTAACAACATTTATTTGCATTATTATGTCAATGTGTATTCACATTTTATCGCTTATTTTAATTTATAAAAAATGATTTTGCACTACCTACTCTAAAATCTTCCTTATTTAGTAGGTTATAAGTTTTGGATTTAACTTACCGAAGAATTAGAGAATGCAGTTAAAGTTTAAATAAATAAATAAATACATTGTTCTAAAGATGTCTTACCTAAAGGCGATCCAGGCGTAGCGGGAGTTCCACCTAGCGATGACACTCGATGAGGAGTGTGACCTGCTACATTGAAGTATAGGAATTTCAATCTTCTATTCTTAGAATTAAGATTTAGAATTGAACTGTATTTCATGATACATTTACGTGCTCTTTCATAGTGCTTGGAAAGGCTCGAGTCTTTTGAGTCTTTTTTGTTTGTTATTGATTTTCCAATAGGGACTGTGCAGATATTTATTCAGGTTCTAAAATTATTACTACACACTGTGCAGTATTAATTTCATTAAGAAAAATATTGATATAGAATTTTAGGTCACAGCGCAATACATTTTTCAAACCAACGCACTTAGGCAGTCGCCCTGTTGGACTTGGAACGAACGATTTTGGGCCTAATTCTGAAGACATACTCGAAGTCTAAATTTAAGTACAGTATGTCTCTTTCTCGCAATACGTAATAGGAAAAAGATATCAAGAATTTGTTGAGCTGTCAACTAAAATTAGACAGATTTCAATAGAACCATAGACTATTTTAGACGGCATGTACGGAGGTGCTTCCTAAACACTGCATTTTACCACGTTCAATAAGGTCGAAACATCATCTAAATGTCAAATCATATGACAGCCATCCTTTTCGTAGTCATATTGAGAGAAAGAGATGCACTGAACTCAAATTTAGACTTAGCTTGTGTTCTTTAGAATTAGGGCCATTATCTATCTAATTAAAACACCATTTTTTTTGTATAGGCTTTAGATATTAACTTTAGATTTTTTTTAAACAATAGGATGTTTCACATACCTGGCGGGCTGGCCGGAAGTTGTGGCGAGCTTCGTCCTTCCGGTCGTCTGCCGGAAGCGGATCTGCTGCGGGCAAACCTGCCCTCAATCATACGCTCATTACAACACTACTACTAGTCTAAGGCTACGGTTCCCTACGACTATACTGTTATACAGGGTGCAAGCTGAACGCTCTCGAAAATACATGCAAATGGCAGTGCTGGCGACCCTAAACTTGACTGGTTATAAAAATAAAAAAATAGCAAAAAAACAGCAGTTCCATACAACCAGATCGTGTAATAGCACTGCCGTCCTTTTAATTGTTAAGGCAATTTCGGCCAAAACAGATAGGAATAGAGATGGATCCGACCGCTCGTGTAAAATAGGCGAAAATACACAAATGATTTTATAAAAATAATTTACAAAAAAACGCATCTACTAGATTCTGAATCAACCTATTGAATACAAGTTATCGTTTATCAATAATCTTAAGTTTTCTTATTTTTAAGAGGTCTTTTCGGTAATAAAGCGTGTCAAGGCAAAATCATTTAATCGTTTTTTTTCTACACGTCTCTAGATAAAGATATGAAGAAATGTATATCTGATTTTTAGATCTGTAAGATCTTTCAGCGACATTACATATAAAAGTGCGTTTTTTTTGATGTATCGCCATAATAGAGTAGCTGTGAATCCTCGCTGTACAGGCTAAGACTGATCTGGGTGCCCGGCCAAGTGGGAGTAATGGGCAGTGAGAAGGCTGATGAGCTGGCAAGGACGGGCTCCGAAAACACATACGTTGACCCTGATCCCTTTCTATACTCCAGCCAAATCCAATGGCTGTGCCAAACAGAACGCGTACTTACCGCCGCGTTAGAGCGTCAATAGCGTTGCGTT
Source organism: Nymphula nitidulata (assembly GCA_947347705.1). Lineage (NCBI taxonomy): Eukaryota > Metazoa > Arthropoda > Insecta > Lepidoptera > Crambidae > Nymphula > Nymphula nitidulata. The sequence goes on from OX374646.1 coordinate 3,887,366, forward strand.
TTAACGTGGCGTTCCTTCATGTCACACACACTAGATTGATTAGTTAGCGGAACGCTCCAACGCAGCGTACCATTCAACAGAGCGCAGTGCAGATCACTACCAGTCTTTGGAAAGTCTGTGTGCTATTGAGATGTGGAGTGATTCACGTTTGGAAGAATTATATTTTAATATGCTTTAACACGAAAAAAAAAAGAGTATATGTTCACTTTATTAATAAAAAGAGAAAGGAATTAGGAGCATATCATCGTTTGGGTCGCGAACTTTCATCACATAAAGATCGTTTTTTTACATACTTTCGTATTGATTGCTTTTCCGATTTATACTCACAATTTTGCCTTTATTGTTACATTTTTATAAGTATTATCCTTCGTATTATATAAACATAGGTGTTTCCGAACCAATTCTATTAGTTTTTCAGTCATAATTGCAATATTTTAGCAGACGAGCAGTCGGGCGTTAAACACAATCTGTAATAAAATTCAACGCCCGGCGTCAAAGCGTCCTAGCGCCGCGACAGAGCGTTAGGTACGGCTAGTACCGTTCATAGTACAACACAATTTGACGCTATAACGCGGCGTCAGACTAACGCCCTGACGCGCGTTAATTACGCGCTCTGTCTGGCAAAGCCTTAAACAAACCAATTTAGGGTCATCACAACTGAGGTTACATTTTTTTTCTAAAGGTCGTATTTCTGACTAGATTACTGCATATTATTTTATAACACTATAAGTAATATATTTTTTCTGTAATATATCACTAGAACACTCGCAAAACGTTAATATTTTAGTAATAAAACGAAAAAAATAAATAAAGCCTAAATTATTTTTAGTAGACAGCCCTATAACCAAAAAGAACTCAGGTATTATGAACATTTTCGCACTTATATACCAACCTTCCAACTGAAGTAGTTAATAAGGTAAGAATGCATAGATAAATATTATGTAAATGTTTAAATAAAATACTAAACGCAATAGTACAATTGTTAAATAAGCCTTTTGTAATAAATAAATGATTAAATCCTGATATAATTCAATTTTTAATTTTTCAAAGCAATGAGTATTAACCTTGACTCAAAAAGAAAACATTATAATTAACCAATAAACACATTGCTAATTTTTTTATAAAAATTGTATACTGTTGTCTGATAGAAAAAGGTTGTCATTATATGCCTGTCAGTGGTTGCTAGGCAACGTTTTGTTATTAAACATTCATCATCGGATTTGGCTAGAGTATAGTACTTTTACAAAGATTATACATAAACACAGCCATTTGAGAACATGTCTAAAACAGACATAAAGCCCTCACCCTACCCAAGCATTACATAAATATGACTGACAATTGAGTAGGTATTGTCATAATTTGAAATCTCCAAAATGACCACTTTATTCCATTTTAGCATTGGGTTGATGCTATATACTATTATGATTGGCATATTTCTATTTAGTTACTAAGCGACCTCTGTTATATTTAGTGAATTAATAAAACAGGTGGTAACAAGGAAGTTTGAAGGGTCATTAAATTGTCTGAATTTGATGACAACAGAATTGACGAAAACATAAAAATGAAATGGTACAGGAGTGTTTTTATGTATGACAAGTGTGTCAAACAAGCGTACGGCCCGCCTGATGGTAAGGTTACCGTAGCCTATAGACGCTCGTAGCACCTTGGGCACTACTCACGCGTTGACTACCCTAGTCATTTTTTATTAATATTCTGTTGTTTATACCTGAATTGTGATCGTCTAGGAGTTATCGGGGAGCCTTCACTGATTTGTCCAAAATGTGCTGACTGGCCGTTCACCTGTAAGTAAATATAACGTTCTTAGAATACATCCAACAATGCCCTAGTGTTGTAACAAAAACACGAGACTTCGAGTGTTAATGTTGAAGACTCAGCTTGTTTATAAAGGAGTCTGAGTCTTGGTAAAAATAAGTCAAAGACTATATCTTATTCGAGTTGTTCTATTTAAGCGATCAGTTTTGGCAGCGGTGGTTGCATGAATATAACGAAATAAGAGCGGTCTCAAGGTCAAACTGTTACGTTTGATGTGCTGTCGACTGTATAATAGCACTGTGCGACCTGAATAGCACTTTATAGTGTCACAGCAAGAGTCGCTTCTAACGCTATTTAGTATTCTGTGGTTAAGACAATGAGAGGACATTTTTTTTTTGTAATAGTATTTTTTTGTTTTTACTAGGTGGTAGGCCCGGCCCGTATGTAGGGTCGTCTGGGTAGGTACTACCGCCTTTCTTATATCAGCCGTGAAACAGTTCGCTGTGATTCGGATCGAAGGGAAAGGCAGCCAATGTAATTACTGGGCATGGACGGCATTTCATCTTAGGCCTCAGGATGACAACGCTCCTGCATTATCAAGTGTTTTTCCCTTGTTATTGCAGGTGTCTATAGGCGGTAACCGCTTACCATCGGGTGGCCCGTCAGCTTGTTTGTCATCTAGGTATATATAAAAAAATATGATTGTACGGAGAGAATCTTCTACCGCTATTTAGTATTCTGTGGTTAAGACACTGAGAGGAAAAAATGTTTTTTTTTAATTTAATATTTCTTGGCAGATGTACTCACCCTGCAAGTGTCGAGTCTCTTTCTGGGAGGGTCGGCGGGGGTAGCGGGCGCGGGGGGTCGAGGCTCGTCGTCTCTCGCGGGCCTTCGCCGCTTCCTCTCCAATAACAGGAAGTATATCACCTTCTCTGTGTTGTGGCTGAAAATAAACACGTCTTATGGGTCGAGCCACACATTACAGACACAAGCAGTGGCGTAGGTTGCTTTAGATGGGCCCTGTGTCAAAAATTTTTGGGGGCCCTTGACACTTACACAAAGTGTCGGGGTTTCACGTGGTCTAAATGAAGACCATCGATGGAGGGACTCATGGTTTTTTTTTGAGAAAAAAATTAAAGGATAAGTTTTAGAAGTACGTCGTTTTTGTTATGTGATGTTTTGAAGTGAAAACCTACTAAAATAAGAATATAAAAATATGATCCAAATAAAAAAAATATGATATATTATTATTAATAATCTAGCGGACTTATTCAATATTCACATTCACAAAAAAAATGGGCCTGTAGAATAACAGAAATTTAAAAAAGTACGCATCATTTCGGGTACTTATCTATTATCGACAAAAAAAAACTATTTTCTTGAAAACTAAATTTTCGCAAAACATACACGGGGTCCTTTGGGTAGCCCATGGTGGTTCCCCCTCCATCTTTGGATCACATTTTTTTTCTGGAAAGCACGGCCTTACGATTTTTCTCTTACATGTTCGGGGCCCCAGTAACCCGGGGGCCCCGAGGACATAAGAGATGTTTACCTTTACATGTATCGTGTACCTAGTCGCTTACCGCGCAAAGTCAATGCCAAAACTTACCATTTCTTTGTCCCTAGAATTTTCAGAACTAACGCTGCTCAGCGAGCGCCACTTAAGGCGATACCTCGTCGGAACTAGCGACACCACTTGATTTATATTAATTGTGGTGAATATAGAACATAATAAACAAAAACGCTTTAGTGAATGACTAAATAATGGTATTTGTAATTTTTTGAGATGTGCTCGGTATAAGATATTCCTCTACACGTAACCTATTTTTTCATTATTGCCGAAAGTGGCCACTTTAAACAATAATAAAAAAATTGGTTACTTATAGGTAGACACTTTATACAAGATACATCTTCAAAAATTACAAATACCGTTCTTTAGCAATTCTCTAAAGCGTTTTGTTTATTATGTTCTAAATTCACCATATTAATAACAATCAATTAATGTTGCTAGTGTGCACGAGGTAGTCCCTTAAGCGAATTATGCATTTATTTTGTAATCTTAATTTTTGATTTTAACATTATTATAAATGTTTGAAAAATTACTTAGTAATTAAAATATATCTAAACTAGAAAAATTTCACGTCCTGAGGCGGGAATCGAACCCGCGACCTTTCGCAATCCGGGCGACTGCTCTAACCAACTGAGCTCAATACTAATGGAAGATATTCAATGATTATCTTTGCATTTTTTTTACTCTAGACTGGTATTGCATACAGGGCACTTCATGGTGTGGCACTCAAAAGGTTAATCGTCATAGACGCTCGGGCGTCTTCCTGCGTATTCATTGGTTAATAAAACAACTTGAATTTTATAACGAACGAGGGAATACTAGGTGGTAGTATACTTTACTAGGTTGTAGACCCATATGCAGGGTCGTCTGGGTAGGTACCACCGCCTTTCTTATTTCAGCCGTGAAACAGTTCGCTGTGTTTCGGATTGAAAGGAAGGGAACCAGTGTAATTACTGGACATGGACGGCATTTCATCTTAGGCCTCAGGATGACAACGCACCTGCAATATCAAGTGTTTTTCCTTGTTATTGCAGGTGTCTATAGGCGGCGGTAACCGCTTACCACCAGGTGGGCCGTCAGCTTGTTTGTCATCTAGTTGTTTAAAAAAAAAACACGTACAAAATAACGCTACGAGGAAATTAATTTATTAAAATTACTTATTTCCCGATTATTTTTTTACTAGTCCACGTTTAAATGTAGTTTCGGCCGAGACAGAAAAAGAATAAGATATAACACTAGTTAGTGCGCGGAAAAAGACACAAATAGCTCCCGCACGTGTAACGAAAGCGAAAAGACAAAAATCATTCGCGCGTTGTTGTATAAAAATATTATAATTCCCCTTCCCCCGCGGATACTGCACTGAGCAGACGTGTTTGCTGTTTGTTATTAAATTTCTAATTTTATCTTAATCATAAGTCTGTCAAAAATCAACAACAAAATTAGGAGTGCATAAATCCTGAAGAAGTGTGCTACGGAGGAAAAGAGACCAGCAGGACAAGACGAAGCTAAGTATAGTGCACTCGCTCACTTACATACGCTCCGCCCACATAACCTGCGGGCTCCACACCTCTGCGCCTTACCTAGCCGCGCCTACGCAAGCCCCACCTCCAAGAATCGATCAGTTGCTGTCGGAACATTTAGGCCTAGAACATTGTCAACATTAATTAAAATGCCGATGCAACACTCGCCGCCCGGCCCACAGCTTTTATTGAGTCCGACAAAATCCAATACTTCACATTATCATTCGGATTCGGCACTTAATAAGATAAGTAATAATAATACGGACGATAATTATCTCAATATTATGAAACGACACAAACGAAGTTTTGATGGAGCCGCAGACCAAACGGCGACCAATTTCTCTGAAATCAAGACACTTTTCGACAATAAATTCGAAATATTAAACACCTCATTACTCACTATTATGACCCAGAACCAGGACATACAGAAATCAGTCGAAACTATGTCCAGTAAGCATGAGGAACTAATATCAAGAATTAATTTCTTGGAACTCGAAAATAACAGCTATAAGAATCTGATATCTACATAAGAAAGTAAGATCGATAGACTCGAAAAGTATAGCTGCTGCACGTCGTTGGAAATTCGCAACTTGCCGAAACAGAAGGACGAAAATAAGGAGATTCTTATAAACACTATAAATGAAATCTCATCTACCTTGGGCGCGAAGAACCCTATACTTGAAACAGAGATTAAGGACATTTACCGGGCTAAGCCAGAAACTGTTGTGGTAGATTTCACAACTGTACACCGTAAGGAATCCTTAATATCCTGCTATAAGTTATTTAATAGGAGTAAGAGAGAACGCAAGGAACCCTTATTGAATTCAGGGCACTTTAATCTGCCAGGTCCATCCCGTGCTATATTTATCTCTGAGTCACTCACAAGTAAAGCTAGACACTTGTTTTTCCAAGCACGCGAAAATGTTAAGAGCAGAAAACTAGCTGCAGCCTGGACGTCTTTTGGGAAGGTATTTGTGAAGAAAGAAGATGGGGGATTACCACTTAGAATCAATACGGAATCTGACTTGCTACACATCACTTTGTGACTACATGTAGTAATAATTTACCTGCTATTTTTACAGCTTAATATTTTTGGATCATTCGGATTTTTTTTCTGTTATTATCTTTATATTTTGCAAACAGTTTCGCATGTTAAATACTATAAATATGCTTATTACTATATATTTTTCTCAATTGCCTCAAACGATTGCAGAGTAAGGAAAACACTCATCCTTTTTAATAATATTTTACTAAGAAGATACCTAAAACACTCACAAACACAAACAGAACAATCACTGTTACACACTATACATACACAACCACACAACTATAAATTTAAGGGAGAGAGAACCCCAGATCGGAGCTTTTATATTTATAACAAATATTCCGTTTGTCACGGGAACTACGTGACAATTACTATCTGGCATATAGCTAACTAGCAACAAACATGGAAATTGTTGAATTTATGGGCTCGGATCTGGATTCTCTGTCAATAGCTCGGGTGATTAAGTGTGAGGTAACCGAAATAAAAAACCAAATAACTGGCAATAACCGTAATCTAAACATTATTTCACAAAACATACGCAGCATCAACTGCAATATGCCTAATTTTACAACTCTTCTGCAAGGATCAGAGACTTCCTGGGATGTAGTAGTTTTATCGGAATGTTGGCTGCCCTCGGCAAAATCTATACCTGCACTTGACAACTATGTATATGCTACTACCACAAACCATAAAACGCAAAATGAAGGAGTCGTCATTTACTGCAATAAATCTCTTAATGCCACGTTTCAAGAACTACAAGTTGACGACTCAAACTGTCTCTTATTGAAAATAGATCAATCAACCTGCATCATAGGAGTATACCGACCACCAAGTTATAAAAATACCAATAACTTTATAAATTCAATGGACTTAACTCTTTCAAAATTAAACAGTTATAAGAACGTAATTATCTGCGGAGACATTAACATTGATCTCATACCCAACAGCCCGGACAAGAGAGCTAATGAATATCTAAACATGTTAGCTACACACGGCATGCTTCCTTGTCACACTGATAGCACCCACACTCGTACATGTTTAGACCACATAATACTCAAAACTAAATTAGAAGCAACCTGTTTAGTGATTGAATCTTCAGTGACCGATCACTGTGCGGTTGCTCTTAGTTTATGCCTAAGTCACAGACTGCCATCAACATATAAAAATTCTTCCCGAATAGATTTTGATAAACTAGACTTTGCTATAGAAAACCTAGATGTCAACTCAATCCTCAACTGTAAATATACTAATCCAGCTACAAACCTACTCATGAAAAACTTATCCTCAGCCATAAAAGAATGCAGTAAGTCAGTCAGGACCCCAAAAAGAAAACTAATACGAAAACCCTGGATAACCAGAGGCCTTCTGCGTTGTATGAGAAATAGAGACAACCTACACAAGAAATCAAAGAAGAATCCGGACAACAAAACTCTTGAATTAACCTACAAACGTTATAGAAACTTCTGCTCTTCCATCATCAAACAGGCGAAAAGAATGTTCGAAAAACGGGAGATTGAAAGCGCTCGAGGTAATAAAACAAGACTTTGGGAGGTGATTAAAAGCATAACCGGCTCCAAACAAACACACGATCATTCTTCTTCTCTCGTATCGATAAACAGCCCAGAAGAAAGCCTCAATAGAGTAAATAGTTTTTTCGCCAACGTAGGAAAAAACCTTGCTGAAAAAATCTTACCCTCCAATACAAGCACGCCCAGTTTAAATACGATCACAAAGCCAACACCACCCAACTCACTAATGCTGGAGTTAACTACAGAAGAAGAGGTAGCTCAGATCATCACAGGCCTCAAAGATAAATGTGCTGTGGGTGAGGACCTTGTTTCAACCAAAATCCTAAAAAGATACTCCCTATTTTTGACTAAACCTATCACTCACATTTGTAACTTGTCAATATCAAATGGCGTCTTCCCGTCTGCTTTCAAGGCGTCACTCATTAAACCGATACATAAGAACGGAGAGAAGGACCGTGTAGACAATTACCGGCCAATTTCTATATTACCGTCTTTGTCCAAGATCTTAGAACGACTAATAAACAAGAGATTGATAAAATTCCTAGAGACAAACAAACTGCTTTCTCAATCCCAGTATGGCTTCCGTTCAGGAATATCTACCAATGACGCTGTCCAAGATCTTGTCAACTCTGCTATCACCACCATGGATAAAAAGAGAAAATGTTTGACAATATTCCTCGACCTCGCGAAGGCATTTGACACCGTCTCAATACCTCACCTATTATCCAAATTAGAGAGAGTCGGAGTTAGAGGGTTACCCTTAGAATTACTTAAAGACTACCTAAGTAATAGAACACAGCGAGTCAAGATAGACCATTGGGTTAGTGATGAAGCTAGCGTAACGTACGGTGTACCGCAAGGCAGCATTATCTCTCCCACACTTTTTCTGGTGTATATTGATGACTTGTGCCGGCTCCAACTTCAAGATGGTAAAGTACTCACATTCGCTGACGACACTGCCCTTTTCTTTAGCGGGAACTCCTGGAGGGACACCTTTGATAAAGCGCAGAAAGGTTTTGACACTGTAAGAAAGTGGCTTACCTCTAATTTATTGACCCTAAACGTTAGCAAAACCAAATATATTACGTTCGCGCTAAAATCCTGTCAACTACCACCTCCTTCAATGAAAATTCTAGCCCACGAGTGTGTGGCCATTGGCTCGCACTGTACCTGCCCAGTACTCCAAAGTACGGAAAGCATAAAATACCTGGGGGTCACAATGGATCAAACGCTTTCCTTCAAACAACACATAGAATTGTTGGTACCAAGAATACGCAAGTTAATCTACATCTTTAAGACCCTAAGACACGTCGCTGACCGTCAAGTAATCAAAACGGTCTACTATGCTCTGTGCCAGTCTCTCATACTTTATTGCATCTCATCGTGGGGCGGGGTAGCAAAAACTCACCTACTAGAAGTGGAAAGAGCCCAAAGAGCCATCCTCAAGGTGGCTGCTGGTCTCCCTTTCCGATTCCCTACGGTAGACCTATACAAACTCTGGGATGTGCTCACAGTGAGACAAGCATTCGTACTAAATACCGTACTAAGACAGCACACACAGCTGCAATACAACCCGCACCTGTTAAGCGACAAGAGAAGAAAAGGAAAGGTCTGCTTAAGTCCGATATTCAGAACGGCTAAATCGCACAACTTTTTCTGCTTCCTAGGTCCATATCTCTACAATAAACTAAATGAGACCCTAAACATTTATCCTCTACACAAATTTAATTGTAAAACCACAGTCACCCAATACCTCAAAACACTTGACTACACATCCACAGAAAACATCCTAAAGACCACATAACAATTAACGACCAAATCGCTCATCCACACCTTCTTCATCCTTCCTCCCCGAGTATATTGTCCCTGAAACTCTCACACACATACACTAACTTTACTTCTTCATACCCAAAACTATACAAAAACACACGAAAACAAAACAAACTCACACGTACACATACACACACACACACACTTACGCACACGTACAAGAACCTCACTAATCAATCAAATACTTACCATTACCCAACATACTTACATGGGATATCTGCAATCGTTGACCGTACTTTATCTTTAGGGCATTTTTACATTTTTATTTTATAATTAGTTATGGCTTTCCCTAAACAACAATTTCTTAACACTATCACTCATCAGAACCACTTCATACATACTTTTTCTGCGGGAGGGGCCTAGTAACCTGTGGCACAGGTTCCTCTGGAACCTATTTCAGGTACTAGACTCTTCACAAGGTAATTGTAATTTAAGATCTTTATAGAAGTAAGAAGACTATTGTGAAGAGTAAATAAATGGTTTTTATTATTATTATTATTATTATTATAATTTAAATAATATTAAATAAATAAAAAAACATACGGGCCGAATTGAGAACCTCCTCGTTTTTGAAGTCGGTTAAAAACGCTTCCACACGATTGTAAATATTAACCCGTCAATCATTAGATTCCAGAGTTGATTTTTCAATTGTCATAGACCTCCAGAGGTATAATGCCGCTTAACAGATTACTGATATCAACCTTTCAAAATATATAAGGTCAGTGTGGGGAAGTGTAGCTAGGGGGCAAGTGTGGCTGCCCTTAATATTACGAAAACTATTTAAGCTTTTGTTGGCAGCGACATCTCTTATTGTGCGTAAAAAAAATATCAATTTACACAATTTCAGTGTAGATAGCACTGTCAAAAACTTTTGAACCTGTTACCATTTTGAAATCTGTCATATTTTTTATCACAAGTTACAGTTCACACGTATTGTTTCAATCAATCAATTTCTTGGTGGTTTTGACGAATCTGTGTATTTTATGCCCGTAAGTAGTTTTTATACTAACCAAACTTATTATTGCTCGTATAACTTTCTTGAAATTAGTAAAATTAAGATATTTACTTAGATAACAAAAATCTAACCTCATAATTACATGACTGGGGAAGTGTGCCTACTTTGCATGAGGCAAGTGTGACTATATGTCACACTTGCCCCAAGTCAGGGGTTACAAACATATTCGTTGATATTAGTGATTTAGTAATTTTTAGTTTTTATTGTGAAATTTGACGAGAAGCATAAATAAAAGAAAATCTTACCTGAAATCCGATTTAAACTATTCAGGGATAACTTTTTGGTACTAAGTGGTAGTAGACTCATGTGGTATGTAGGTTTGTCTGGGTAGGTACCATCGCCTTTCTTATTTCTGCCGTGAAGCAGTTCGCTGCGTTTCGGATTGAAGGCAAAGGCTAGCCAACTGTTTGCATATTATGGAGAAGAATGGGTTTGGGCTAAGTCGAAATGAGATATTTGAACTTGTTCAAACTATTGTAAAAGAGAACAGACTTGTTACCCCTGTCACAGATGATAAACTCTCGTTTTACGTCCATTCATATTCATACTTAGCATTGGTTTTGTTAAATTTCATTCATTCCTCCGCATCTCATGTCCGTACCACGCTACCAATAGGTTAGCGTGGTACGGACATGAGATGCGGAGGAATCTCATGTTTTCTGTGACTAGCACAACCTCCACTAACATACTCATTTTCAGTCCTATCCCTTCTAATCACTCCACCCACACATTCATCTCATTTGCATTTGCACAGAATACTATTGAATTTATTTGTTTTATATAATAAGTATTACAGTTCCTTAGATACCTACTAAATAAAGTGTTTCTTTGAATTATGATTTTTATTTAAAAATGTTTTTCTTCCCTGTCGATCATAGTATGACACACTTACCTCATAAATTTTGTTCCCTTAAACTATTCCCATAAACTTTATTATGGAATAAAGCCGTCAAATGATTGGTTTCTATGACTAGTTAGCTTATGCTTTATATTTTTAAATAAAAAATAACTGTCTATTGTATACAAACGACGTAGTTACACTTGCCTCACTTTGTTGGGGAAGTGTGTCTGAAATAGAACTTTATAAAAAACCGTAAAACAAGTCACTGACGGACAATATTGTCTAAAAAATTTTACCATCAGTCAATTATGGACCTTATTATATTTTGCTGTCGTATAGAGTTGAAAATTATACCTTAATCTACATATTTTTTATATTCAAAATAAACTTCGAAAAAAGTATGACACACTTACCCATATTGACCTTACTAACTAACAAATGCTAACTAACGTTTTTGTGAAGCATGCGTTCGAACCTGTACAGTCGACAAATCAAGCGTAACAGTTTACCTTGAGACCGCCCTTACTGCGTTCGTACTATAGGCGACTTTGGTAGTATTTTTTCTTCTTTTTTTATACAAAGCACGACAAATGACTCAACACCACCTGATGTGAAGCGGTAAGAAGAGTCCATATGCGAAGACAGCTAGTGCAGTTCAGACACTGCTCTAGCCGCCTCCACCTTGCCGGCCCGAAAGGTGCTTTTTCACGCCTCTTTTAAAGGAACCCATGTCATAGGAAGGAGGGAACACATGTGCTGGCAAAGAATTCCAAGTTCTGGAAGTTCGACAAAGAAAATAGCTACTAAATTTCTTTGTACGTGATGTTGAGGTGGAGACAGTGAATTGATGACTCCGAAGACCGGCACGCGTGCTCCTGAGCAGGAATGGGGAAGGTGGGATAAGGTCAAATAGCTCTTCAGAACACTCTCCGTGATAAAGCCGATAGAAGGCGCTAAGCGACGCAATGTCTCGACGCAATTGCAGAGGCTCAAGGTTGTTGGTGACCTCTACATCGCCAATGATACGGACAGCACGACGCTGCAATCTGTCCAGGGCATCGAGTAGGTACTTGGCGGAGCCATCCCACAAGTGCGAGCAATATTCCACGCAAGACCGGACCTGAGTTTTATAAAGCAGGCATAATTGGTCAGGTGCTAACTGTTGCACTTGATGTGCTGTCGTCTGTACGAAATCGTTATTAAATATTAGATAAAAAATACTTACTGTGGACTCAGAAGTTCCTGTATTAATTTGTCGCGTTGTTTGAAGCATCCCAGACTGCATATTGCCTGTAATTTATTTCATAAAAATTTAACAATTGACAGTCAGTGCAATATTTAATGTTTGTCTTTTACAGATTCTCTACTGACTAACCCAAATACAGTAACCGAAGTTATCACAACAGACTTGTTTTACATCAAACTATAATATTTTCCCATACACATGCTTGGCCAAAACTCTGGGCTGCCAGAATTGTTATCGTTGAGATAAACACATTGCCTTTATTAAAAGAAGAAGAATAATGATTTATTGGGCGCTTTTATAATTTGTAACGCGACGATATTATCGTGGACGTCCACAGTAATATCGTCGCGTTACGAATTATAAAAGCGCACATTAAGTGAAAAGAGTCAGAAAATAATACCAGCCCGCCTAGCATGACCACCGAAACGCGATATGATAAAGCCATTTATCGCTTTGAACTTTTAAAAATCATTGGATATAACCACCATCTTGAAATTTTATCGAAATTGCGAACTTGTATTGTCTAAATACATGTTCGCAGTTTCAATAAAATTTCAAGATAGCGATTATATTTAGTGATTTTTGACAATGCAAAGCGATAAATAGCTTTATCATATCGCGTTTTGGTGGTCATGCTAGGCGGGCTAATCAGTAAATACTTGTAAAAAGAAGTTGTGAATGCATTGAAAGGTATATCAAGAAATACAATACATAAGCATTTCATGGCAGTTATCGCTACTGTGCCTCTAAATATTGGAACAATATTCCTCCGCCCACCACGAGCTCATCCAGCATCTAAAGGTTAAAGGACAAATCTTAATCGCATTTATTAATCTTGCAGTACTTGAGGTAGTTTGTAAGTGTCCTAATTATGCACACGAATTTTTAATTTATAAATACAATGGGCCTGATTCTGAAGACACACTCTAATTCTAATTTCAAGTACAGTAGGTATATCTCTTTCTCGCAAAACGTAATAGGAAAAAGATAGCAAGAATTTGTTTAGACCTGTCATTTAAATTTAGATAGATTTCAAAGAACCCATAGACAATTTTAGACGGCATGTACGGAGGTGCCTATTAAACACTGCATTTTATCACGTTAAATAAGGTCGAAAATTGAACGCACATTTCTAAATGTCAAATTATATGACAGCCATCCTTTTCGTATTCAATTTGAGAGAAAGAAATGCACTGAACTTAAATTTAGACTTAGCATGTGTTTTCCAGAATTAGGGCCAATAAGTTTATTTGGTAGAAAAAAATACAATTCTCTCACCATAATATTGAACGCGACAGACTTAACCTTATATGCCCTAAATCTTGAACATCCAGCGAAGGGCATATCACAGACATTTTTATATTAAACAAAAGTATACAAAGCACGGCAAATGACGTCACACCACCTGATGTGAGTCCATATGCGAAGACAGCTAGTGCAGTTTGAAACATACTGTTCTAGCCGCCTCCACCTTGCCGGCCCGTAAGGTGCCTTTCCACGCCTTTTTTTAAGGAACCCATGTTATATGAAGATGGGGAACACCCCCTACAAAGCTGTCACAAGACTCAAAATCAAGAATTTAGCTCACGAGACTTTTCATTACCACGAACACGCGTCTACGTGTAACAAGATGTGATGGTGCACTGTTTTACAGGATGGCGGGTGCATTTGGTTCCCGTAAAAAGTGACACTTGCGCCATCTTTCCTCAAATATAAGAACTTACTTGATGGCGTTTTTACAGTAGATAGTAATTAGAAAAATACATGTTTTACCGTAAAAACAGAATTTGCCCTTTTTATGTTATGACATGTGCTGGCAAAGAATTCCAAGTTTTGGAAGTACAACAAAGAACCAAGTTACTAAACTTATTCGTGCGTGAATAAGTGGGTACTTCAAAGATTACCATACCTGCAACACATCTGGGTCTATGGAGTCTGCTGATGGTAGAACTCTGGTTTGGACGACTTCCATCATGGGCAACTCCTGCTCCAACTCCCCTCTTCCACCAGCAGTGACCCATGGATGTCGAGTTATCTCTGCCAACTGGGCAAATGGATTTATTTTAAATGGCATCTTATTTTACATTAAAAACGGGTAAAAAATTGTATACAAATTTTGTTACCTAGTGTGCATTATGTTTTTTAACCCCCGACGAAAAAAGAGGGGTGTTATAAGTTTGACGTGTCTGTCTGTGTATCGGTGTATCTGTGTGTCTGTCTGTGGCATCGTAGCGCCTAAACGAATGGACCGATTTTGATTCGGTTTTTTTTGTTTGAAAGCTGATGTGACTACGATGGTTCTTAGCTATAATTTATGAAGATCAATCAGTTCAGGCGTTTGATGACTATCAGCTCATTTCTACAAAATAATAGGATTTTAGTAATTTTTACAGATCAGATTGATTTCTAATTTGGTGTACTGTCACTTCGGTGACATTCCCATGACATACTAACCTTGAGCTGATCCTATACCATCAAAAAGTCTGCGAAATGCTTAATTCTTTAAAAACTTACAGCAGATATAACGTGTTGGGGCTCTTATGAATAGTCTTAGTGAGATGGTGTTAGATAGATGATTAATGACGCCGGGGGTTACTTAAATTTTTTTATTTTATAATTATACAAACACTCCTTATATAGTAATTAAAATGTAATAAAACTAGAAAAATTTCACGTCCTGAGGCAGGAATCGAACCCGCGACCTTTCGCAATCCGGGCGACTGCTCTGACCACTGAGCCACCCAGGACTTGGGATATCCCTGTGAAATTCTTCTAGTCTATCTGTATTTGCGTTTATGAGCTAACGTCCACCCTACAATGTCGAAATATTCTATTTCAACATCCGAAACGAGTATTTTTACAAATACCGACGATTCGGTTAAGTTGGGGCAGTGCTTTCAAATATTCTTAATTTTTGATTTTAACATTATTATAAATGTTTGAAAAATTACTTAGTAATTAAAATGTAATAAAACTAGAATATTTCGACATTGTAGGGTGGACGTTAGCTCATAAACGCAAATACAGATAGACTAGAAGAATTTCACAGGGATATCCCAAGTCCTGGGTGGCTCAGTGGTCAGAGCAGTCTCCCGGATTGCGAAAGGTCGCGGGTTCGATTCCTGTCTCAGGACGTGAAATTTTTCTAGTTTTATTACATTTTAATTACTAAGTAATTTTTCAAACATTTATAATAATGTTAAAATCAAAAATTAAGAATATTTGAAAGCACTGCCCCAACTTAACCGAATCGTCGGTATTTGTAAAAATACTCGTTTCGGATGTTGAAATAGAATATTTCGACATTGTAGGGTGGACGTTAGCTCATAAACGCAAATACAGATAGACTAGAAGAATTTCACAGGGATATCCCAAGTCCTGGGTGGCTCAGTGGTCAGAGCAGTCGCCCGGATTGCGAAAGGTCGCGGGTTCGATTCCTGCCTCAGGACGTGAAATTTTTCTAGTTTTATTACATTTTAATTACTAAGTAATTTTTCAAACATTTATAATAATGTTAAAATCAAAAATTAAGAATATTTGAAAGCACTGCCCCAACTTAACCGAATCGTCGGTATTTGTAAAAATATTCGTTTCGGATGTTGAAATAGAATATTTCGACATTGTAGGGTGGACGTTAGCTCATAAACGCAAATACAGATAGACTAGAAGAATTTCACAGGGTTATCCCAAGTCCTGGGTGGCTCAGTGGTCAGAGCAGTCGCCCGGATTGCGAAAGGTCGCGGGTTCGATTCCTGCCTCAGGACGTGAATTTTTTCTAGTTTTATTACATTTTAATTACTAAGTAATTTTTCAAACATTTATAATAATGTTAAAATCAAAAATTAAGAATACTCCTTATATATCCAATATGGAACAGCAGCATATGAATACTCAACTTGAATACAATAAATCTAAACAAATAAAATATTGAGTGCTCCTTTTAAAAAGAATGTTACAACATCTATGGGGGCCAGGTCTATGCACACTATACTGGGAAATATGTAAAAATATGGAGAACAGTGTTCAATTGGCCATTTTATTTTCATTTGCTTGTTGCATGGTGTAATACAAAATAAGATTTTTTTATAGAAAAAAACTACAACACAACCAAATATTTATAATGACGCCTATGTCACTTTGGTGATGTTTAGTTGACTTCTATGATTTTTTTTATATTTTTTATTCATAACCTGGATACAAGTTCTTCAGTGGCATACATTTTACATATTAAACTAATAGTAAAACTGGATACAAGTACCTGCTTCAGTCGCATACATTTTAAATATCAAACTAATATGATATTTTCCTTTTTTAAATTTTTTTATTTATTGTTATTTTGTATTAACAAGAAACTGTTTAAAATTTTTGTTTTGAGTTGACTTCTATGTCACCCACCATATTGCCATATTGAATAAAGGTGAAATCGCCGAAAAATCTCAACTTTTGTACGAATAAACTTTGTATGAAAACGAATTATTAGTATTTCCTGATTTATGAGATATTTTCCTGAATTTATGAAATACTGTACATTTACCTGGCCGGATATGAAACATCTCCTTCTAATTTATGTAACATTTTAGTATTCTAACATCAGATAAAAACTCCTAACTTAATATTATAAATTAGAACCTGAGAAGAACTAAGGATACTTGTTACAGCGCTAGTCGACATCCACGTGGGGGAAGCCGCGAACAAAAGCTAGTATATTATATTAAGTAAGTTCTTAAATTAACAGACAGCTACTGTTAATTGACTAACTTCACTAAATTGTATTTAGCATTATAATATCGTACACCCGCTAAAAAACTGTCACAAGACTCAAAATCAAGAATTGAGTAAATAAACTTTAAAGTTTTTGTGAATATGTGATTGTATATAGAGTAATAATAATGATAATAGATATAAACTAAAAGTAGTATTATATAAGAACTTACTTTATGGTTGTCATATACATCAGAGTAATTGTGTTGTTGGAATGTGGGTACTTGTTTCTCTTATTGACTGAATAAGATCAACTAAGTAGTGGGTAGTTTTGTAAGTTCGCTTTATGTTTTGCTACCTAGCTCAATAAACATGATGTTACATAATATCTTGTTTTAGTGTTATTTACGGACATATTAGTGGCGACGAGGATTAAAAATAGTCAAAATGGATAAGAAATCAGTGAGGTTCAGTGAATTCAATCAACAAACAGACATTTGGGATAACTATGTAGACAGACTAAAATTTTGTTTTGAGGCGAATGGTATTGTGGTAGAAAATGTTAAACGGGCTAATTTCTTTACTGTGTGTGGTTCGCAAGTGTATGAAACGCTACTTGCATTAATTACGCCGCGAAAAGCTACCGAAGTGACATTTAGTGAGATTATTGAAATTCTAACCAAACATTACAGCCCTAAACCAAATGAAATATCGGTGTCATTCAAATTCTACAAACGTGATCAAAATCGTGGTGAATCGGCTTCTGAATACATAGCCCAACTCCGAAAAATCAGTGCTAATTGCAATTTCAATGACTTGGAGCGTATGTTACGTGACAGATTAGTGTGTGGAATGAGAGACGAACGATTACAGTACGAACTATTGAAAAGGGACAATCTGAGCTACCAACATGTAATCGATGCAATGTTGTCATCTGAAAGTGCAAGTAAAGACGTGCGCATGATTCACGCGACTGAGGACAGTAGCGGCAGCGCTGCGTCATCGGCTACATTCACCGGATCAACGGCACCCTACGTGCAGCCGGCACCGGCTGCAATGCCGCCACCGGAACCGATGGAGGTGAACGCGCTGCGCCCACGCCCTGCGCCGCGGGCCGCCCCACGCCCCGCCCCGCGCGCCGCCTCACGCCCCGCCCCGCACGCCGAGCTGCGATTATGCTATCGGTGTGGAGATCAACACGGTGGCGAGTGTCGGTTCGTCAATGTTACTTGTCGATATTGCAATAAAAAAGGACACTTAGAGAAAATATGTATGACTAAAAAGAACGCAAATAAGATGAACTTTACGGTGGCCGATGAAGACGCTACTTTGAACGGAATTTATGTTATACGTTCTACGAGCAAAGTGCCGCCTTTCGTTATACGTGTATTGATGGCGGGTGAACCCGTGACGCTGCAGGTAGACACAGGTGCTTGCTACACGTTGATTAATGAGCACACGTGGCGCCGACTGCGGCCGCTCCTACCGCCGCGGTGCCTCTCCGCTGCGCCGCTACTACTGCGTACGTGGACCAATGCACCCGTACATCTACTCGGACAGGCATTGCTGCCTGTACAGTATAATGATATTGACTATAATCTCTCGCTGCTCGTAGCAAAGGGGAATGGACCTAACCTATTGGGAAGAGACTGGCTAATGCATTTAGGAATTACGATGAACATTAATTTTGTTTCCAACGGAGATTATATCGGATTAGACGACATAATCACTGAACATCATGAAGTATTCAAGGATGGTCTCGGCACCTACCGTGGAGATCCTGTGGCGATACATCTGAAGCCGGAAGCTACTCCGAAGTTTCTTAAAGCGCGCCCCGTACCTTACGCTATTAAGGACAGAGTGGAAAAGGAAATCGATCGACTAGTAAGTGAAGGCGTTCTTCGGCCAGTAGCGTTTTCCGAGTGGGCGACTCCGGTCGTTCCCGTCGTCAAGAAGTCAGGTGAAATTCGGCTATGTGGAGACTACCGCAGCACAGTGAACCAAGCAACAGAGTCAGACACGTACCCTATGCCGACGGCGAATGAAGTATTTGCTGCTGTAGCGGGTGGAAAATTTTACACAACGTTGGACTTAGACCGTGCCTACACCCAAGTTACGGTCAACTATCAAACTGCGAAGCTTTTAACCTTAAACACATGCAAGGGACTTTACACCGTACACAGACTCGCATTCGGCGTGAAAGCCTGTCCTGGAATCTTCCAGAGACTAATGACAGCATTACTAGCCGGAATCCCAGGAGTCGCAGTGCTGATTGATGACGTCATAATTTCTGGTCACACCATGCCTGAGATGCTGTTGCGGCTAGACACTGTCCTTCAACGAATAGAACAGGCGGGATTACGCCTCAATAAAAAAAAATGCAAGTTCGCTAAGGAAAAGGTTGAGTTCTTGGGGTTTGTTATTGACGCTGAGGGCATTCATCCATCGCCAAGCAAAGTTGAATGTATAATAAACACTCCAGAACCCAAGAACGTACTTGAACTGCAAGCTTTCCTCGGCTTATATAATTTCTACGAGAGATTTATCACTCACAAGGCCACAATACTCGAACCTCTGCATCGACTTTTAGATAAGACACATGCGTGGCGCTGGACGGAACGGGAGCAGAATGCTTTCGTTCGGGCTAAACAGGCACTAACATTTGACATGACCCTAGTTCACTACGATTTAAATAAACCTCTGATATTGACATGCGATAGCTCAGAATACGGCGTCGGGGCCGTATTGTCACACTTGATGGAAAATGGCCAAGAACGTCCAATAGCTATGAGTTCCCGAACTTTACACACAGCAGAAAGACGCTACTCTCAATTGGACAAAGAAGCTACCGCCATTTTGTTTGGAATTCAGAAATTTCATAACTATTTAGCTGGGAGAACATTCACTCTAGTGACGGATCATAAACCACTGCTAGGTATATTTGACCCGAAAAAAGCGATGCCAACAATACTTTCACCACGTTTAACCAGAATTGCAATCGCGCTAACTTCACACGATTATAATATTCGATACATCCCTGGCGCACAGATAGGTAGCGCTGATAGTTTAAGCAGATGGCCACAGCCAGTTCCGGAGCAACCGGTTGCAGAAATAAGTGAAATACTGCTCATGGCAGAAAAACCCGAAGACTTCCCGATCGATGCAGAGCATATAGCAGCTGAAACAATGAAAGATAAGACACTATCGCGTGTATTACATTTCGTTCAACGTGGCTGGCCAGATAAGATTAAGGAAACGGACTTACATACTTACTGGTTACACCGTACCGAACTCTCCTTGCAAGACGGTTGCCTGCTATTAGGAAACCGAGTAGTGGTACCTGCGCCACTGCGTACTACCATTCTTCAGGCGCTGCACAAGACGCACAGTGGAATTGTGCAGACTAAGGCGCTCGCAAGAAGTTACATTTGGTGGCCACACTTAAACGAGGACGTAGAAGCTCTCGTGGGTCAGTGCAACAAATGTCTTCAACACCGTCACATGCCTCCTCGATCACATCATGAATGGATTACGCCAACCAGACCGTGGTCCAGAATACACATAGACTTCGCTGGACCTTTTCGCAGTAAGAACTTTTTGATCATCATTGATGCATACTCCAGATGGCCAGAAGTGTTTATAGTGAACAACACTACCACTGCAACGGTAGTTAAGTATCTACGAACAGTTTTTGCGACGCATGGTTTGTGCGAGACAATGGTTTCTGACAATGGAACTGCATTTGTGTCGGAAGAAATGAAACAATTTCTTGACTCAAACAAAATTAGACATATCACAACAGCGCCTTATCACCCTGCTACGAATGGGCTGGCAGAGAGGATGGTCCAAACCGTTAAGGACAAAATTCGAAAAATGGACGACCTGGCTTTGGAAGTAAAAATTCCGAACATGCTGTTGAGTCTCCGCGCAACGCCGTGCGCTGGTACACTCCGGAGTCCCGCGGAACTTTTGATGAACCGTAAACTGCGCACGCTGCTGGACGTGGTTCATCCCGACCATATCCAGCGAAAAAATACCGAACAACAGGTTATGGATAATAATGAGAAGCAGAACAGAGAGTCGGATGTTGGCTGTAAAGTAATGTACAGAAATTACAATAATGATCCAAAGTGGTTACCTGGCAAGATACTAAATAAAATTGGACCTGCAAACTACAAAGTGGAAACTGAAGTAGGCTCCATAGTCAACAGGCACATTGACCAACTTATTAAAGTTATTTCAGAGCCTCAAAGGTCGCGAGAAAGGAGAGTAGTTCGTGATAATCAGGAATCGGAACAAATCATAGAAATTTCTAGTGAAGAGACTTGGGCTGAGATTCTAGGAATTCCCAAAACCTAGACACTTACCTGATTCGTTGTCATTATTCTTATGATGATTCTATAAAGTGAGATATATGAATGTAGTTGTTTGTTTCGTTGATTAGAGCAGACAATATGGGTTTTGTTAGATTTAATCATTATGTAACTTTATCATTATTTGCTGTGTTTACTTGGGGGAAAGGTATGTCATATACATCAGAGTAATTGTGTTGTTGGAATGTGGGTACTTGTTTCTCTTATTGACTGAATAAGATCAACTAAGTAGTGGGTAGTTTTGTAAGTTCGCTTTATGTTTTGCTACCTAGCTCAATAAACATGATGTTACATAATATCTTGTTTTAGTGTTATTTACGGACATATTAATGGTGTTTTTACAGTACATAGTAATTAGAAAAATACATGTCTTACCACAAAAAACAGAAATTGCCCTTTTTTGTGTTATGACAGTTTTTTACGGGTGTGTGATATGTAAATATTATATATTAGAAAACGATCAAAAGTTAAGTTAATAAAAGTAGTCCCTGGATTTTGCTATATTGTGGGTTCAATTACCACTCTTGGACATCAAACTTTTCTAAATAGTTTTTCACTAAATGCTGAAATAGATATGTGACTTTCTGTTTCTGTAACTATTTGAACAAAATTAACGAAACATACCGTCATTCTTTTTTCCGGGTTTACTTCGATCATGCCACGAAGCAGTTGCTGGCAGTCCGGTGGAACAAAGTGTGGTACATGAAATACACCTCGTTTCACCTGAAAAAATTATTTATAAATATATTTGGAATACAGAACATTGAGTTCTTCTCAAATAAGTATTATTAACAATCAATCAAGCATTTAACCAAAACAAAGAGGCTATGATCGAAGAATTATCCATCTTTTTGGTTAAATGTAAATAGGCATAGCATATAGGCGTATTTAAAATGTCAAAAAGATGCATACTCTGACTGAAGATATGAAATTATTCATAAACATGGATAAAAAAATTGATCGAAAACACACAAGTTACCTTTTCCAGTAATTGACGTAAATTATCATCATCAAACGGTAGCGCTCCGACCAGCAAAGCATACAGAATAACTCCACAAGACCAAACGTCCGCCCGGCGACCATCATATTTCTCGCCCTGAAGTAAATATTTTTATAATTATTAGTTTTTTACTTGCATTCAAAAATTCACAAATCAAGTCAACAACAAAATAAATAAACAAAAAATACAATTTTGTTGACGTTTGGTTTGTTTTTTTTTTAAAAAAAAAATTGTTTTTTTTTGTTAATTCTCCCTATTAAGAGAAGACAAAGGGAACCTATGCCCATACAGCTATGTCTTCAGTATTTCTTCTTTTATTACACTGAAAAGAACTATTTGTCGCGAAATATATAATGACTTTTTTATGTAATGACGTGTTTATTTGAAACATATAACTAAAACATTATTAGCATAAAAGTTATTATGGTGATATAGACGTTGGGAACTTTTTTGTGGTTATCTACCTCTGTGGTTACACAGTTTGAGCAATAAATGATTCTATTCTATTCTATTCAAATAGCATCATATGGAGACTGTCATCATAATTATTAATGATATGGACTCATTGCAAGATTCCATATCATAAATTATGATGGGTTGTTGTTGTTGTCGATCTGTTGTTCTATACACCCATACGAAAGAATACATTATGGCAAGACATTTATTTTATTATAATAAATATTGTATCACGGTTTATGCGTGATACTCTTTGTTCAGGTTCAAGCAATTTTGTTACACGTTCGCACAAAGATACCTTGTTTGCCGAATATCAAAATGGGCCTCAGCCCGTATGTTAATGCTAACTAAACTATGAAATTGATAAATTAAAAGAAATTCAGCAACAAAAGCACAGGTGGTGCTTTTGCATCAATCATTTTTGGTATAAAAAAATCACTTAACAAGTCTTGAAACCAGAGCCGTAAAACTAACTTGTATTTTGAATGAAGGTCAGCCTATTACTACCCAACCAAACGTAAATGCTCATAGCTGTCAACACTAACGTGAGAAAGCTATACCTTTTTTGTTTTGTATGAAAGAGATACAGTAGATTCAGTAATCTTTTTATTCGTGGTCGCGTTACTTTAAAATTTTCGAATGACCGTTGCTTTGATTTCTCGGCCAACCGTTGAAAACAATTTTATTGAAATACTCTTGTTAGTTCTGTAATTTTATTGAAAAATCACAATGAAATCCGCAAAGTCTAAGCAGAGATTGAACGATATTCGGACTCCGGCCAGAAGTAAGCAGAATTTATGTGCTGGAGACAGAGATCCAGTACATGTTTATTGTCGTTTGAGACCTATGCAAAAAGATACTGAATTATCATGTATGAAGATAATTTCATCTACGGCAGTGCTTCTGACACCTCCGACGACCTCCCTGAGCTACAGAAATGAGAACAACAAGACAATGGAGTATGTTTTTAAGGAGGTATTCCCGCCAGAAACAACTCAACAAGAAGTGTTCGACAGAGTCGCTTTGCCTTTAGTTCAAGGCCTAATAAAGGGTAAGAACGGCTTATTATTCACATACGGAGTCACAGGGAGTGGCAAAACATTCACAATGACAGGTGAACCTCTAAATTGTGGTATATTACCAAGAGCTTTGAACATTATTTTTAAAACTATCAATGACTTTCAAGCACATAAGTATATTTTCAAACCGGATAAAATGAACATGTTTGATATTCAATCAGAAGCAGAAGCTATGTTGGAAAGGCAGCATGAACTGCATAAATTTAAAAGTAACAAAAAAAATAATTCAAATCCGGACTTGGCTATGTCTTCTAGGGACATTACAAAAGTGGAGGGTATTAATGAGGACAACCAGTATGCTGTATTTGTAACTTATGTTGAGATTTATAATAATAGCGTGTTTGATTTGCTTGAAGATGGACCAATAAGTAAAAGTCTACCTGTTAAATTAATAAGAGAGGATGCAGCACACAACATGTATGTACACGGAGTAACTGAAATTGAAATAAAATCGGCTGAGGAAGCATTTGAAGCATTTTATTTAGGTTTGAAACGAAAACGAATGGCAAATACAACTCTGAATGCAGAATCAAGCCGTAGTCACTCAGTTTTTACAATAAGATTGGTGCAGGCACCTGTAGATGAAATGGGAGAAGCTGTAATACAGAACAAAAAGTTTCTGTCTATTAGTCAGCTTAGTTTAGTTGACCTAGCTGGCAGTGAGCGGACAAACAGAACAAAAAACACTGGACAACGTTTAAGAGAAGCTGGTAATATTAATAAGTCTTTAATGACACTGCGAACATGCCTTGAAGTACTACGAGAGAACCAATTGAGTGATATGAAAAATATGGTTCCATACCGCGAATCGAAAATTACACATTTGTTCAAAAACTTCTTTGAAGGGGAAGGACAAGTCCGTATGGTAGTTTGTGCTAATCCTGGAGCTGACGATTATGATGAAACCATCCAAGTTATGAGGTTTGCTGAGATGGCTTCTGAAGTAGAGGTTGCTAAACCACAGATTAATAACATAGCTGCTTCAATTGGTCTAATGTCAGGCCGCCGCAAAGCCAACAGACTTTTCAATACAGCTAGAGATAATATCATACGTCCTGAAGCAAAAGACTTGGAAATTGACCTTGGCTTGGTCTATAGCCTTGGACCTGACTTCCCAAGCTTAGAACTGAATAGCTCTCAGGCTGCTCATATAATCAAAGAGCTTATAGCACATTTGGAGATGAGATTAACACGGAGAGAAGCATTAAAAAGAAGTAAAGCAATTAAGGATGAAAGACTGAGATCTGCTTTGTTAGACCTAGAAAAAGATTCTATGGAAGTCAGAAGTGAAAATATTTCATTACGAGGGCAACTTGCGGCAGCTGAACGCAGAGTTAGAGCTTTGGAAGAACGCTTGACCGCTACAGAGAATTCTTCTTTGACACACCAACTAAAGTTAAATGAGATGACTGAGTACACTACTTCTTTGAAACGTGAGTTGCAAGAAAAGGACTTGTTATTAAGTCAGAACAGGTTGGAGAAAGAGAAACAGAAGAAGATTTTAGAAAGAAAATACAATCACAAGATAGCCGCTGAACATGAAAAGGCTAAAGAAATAAACAGTGAGAAGGAACGGTTGAGGAATGCTAATGAAGAGAAAGAAAACCGTTTGAGAATAATTGCTGAGGCTTTAAATTCTGAAAGAGGCGACAATGAAATTATATTACCTAAGAGTACAGGAGATTTTGGAGCACAAACAAGAGACTTTACACCCGGATCAACTCCAAGAGCCTTACCAGCGCATCTGTTGACGCCCTTTAGTTCTACATCCAAAACCAAAGACACACCAGTGTCTTCTAGACGAGGAATCGCTGTTTCCAACCCTAGACATCGTCGTTCTCTGTCAGCAGACGGTCGAGGGTGGGTAGAACATGCACCAAATAAAATCGTACCAATGGGAACGGTCATGAAGCCAAGTATATCGAACTGCAAAGTTGTCAACCAGTTGAAAACGGTTAAAGATATTGCTAACTCGAAGATTTCTAAATACTGTTTAATTTCTCAAGAACAAGATACTGATGGTGAATTAGAAACAAAACTTTATAAAGGCGATATAGTACCAACTAGTGGTGGAGGGGCTCAAGTAATTTTCAATGACGTAGAGATGTTAAAACAGTTTTCACCTAAGAAAGAGAGGGAATCATGTTCCAATAGGCTGTCTGGTAATACCGGTAATTGCGCCCGGCATTCAGGTAAGCGAAGGGACACGGGCTGTTCACCACCTCAAACGCCATCGAATACCAGTAAGAAGCAAAGAATTGATGATGACTAAACTATGATAATCATGTGCTGTGTGATAAAAAAATGGTTTTACTATTATATCCAGCTTTTTTATTC
Organism: Nymphula nitidulata; assembly: GCA_947347705.1. NCBI lineage: Eukaryota > Metazoa > Arthropoda > Insecta > Lepidoptera > Crambidae > Nymphula > Nymphula nitidulata. The sequence goes on from OX374646.1 coordinate 3,913,681, forward strand.
AAAAATTTCATCTTATTTGCATACTGGAACATACAATGTGCAGAAGATATAGAAATACATATAAAGTCACTTTAATTTAATATAAGAATGCTGACATTGGCGAATTTATTAGTCATAACAGATCATGATGATTACTATTTAATATGCATTGCCTACTGCATTAGATGTTTAAGTTTCTAACGCTCAAATGAGACAGCAATGTATGATGTTATTTACAGATTTCTATACATATTCCTCTTGTTACATTTTTTAATTTAATCATTATTGTAATTAGTGTCTAATTACAATTTTGTGAAGTCAAACAATATCTCTTCTATGTTATGTGAACCCTGACAGGCTTTTATGAGTTGAATGCTTAGTCTATTAGAGTTCTTCTATAAACTTTGTATTTTGTTCTAGTGCAAATTGTATTGAAATTTTGATGTATTATACAACCCAATGGTGGTGGAAGCAAGCCTAAAAACTTGTTATATTTTTATGTATAAATAAGTACGTATGGTCTATAAAAATATAGTCTATTTCTGATTAATATATTTAGTAAAGTTTTTCTTGATTAAAGTAATTGATTATGAAGTGTTGCCTTAAACAATGTTTATATAGGTTTTGTTTAAAAGTAAACAAACATTTTTTTTGTAATATGTCTAGTTGACTGTGATTAAACACTTAGCATATTTGTTTAGATTTATTTAAGTATAATAATTATCATTAGAAGTAGTTTTTCTTTTATAAAGTCTTATTTTGTTTTCTAGCTCCATTTGTGTGACCACAAAAATGCGACATAATTTAAAAAGCCTTCGCATCTTTATGGCTACCATAAATTATTTGCTCTGAGTAAAATTCTATCGATCTGACATTTTAGTTACTAATTTAAAGTACTTAATTAGCTCGAGGTAATTTTTGTGTTTTTACACAGTTATCAATAATTAGTCGATATTTTCACGACTAAAAATGAATTGATTAATTGTTAGTTATCTATTTGACTCGGGAGAGTTTTAGATTGTCGATTTAAATTAACTTAGTGAACTTTTGCCGTCGGCTTGTAAGTTAATGCTCAACATTGTAGGGTATTTGTATCTAACATTTGTTATTATTATGTTGTGTGAAAGTGTATTAAATACCTTTACCCAGATGTATTGTTTTATTATTTTAAAAATACCTGTTCAAACCGCTTTAAAACAATATTGCCATTTTCGTAATATATACAGTTAGACGGTCAAATAATTTAGAAAAATTCCACTAGTTACGCCGAACTAGTGAGATTTCTTTTCTCGTATGTTAATCTAACTAGTGACAACGAAGTTAGTAGTAATGAGATAAAGAAACTTACCCTTATAACCTCTGGACAGGCATAGTGCGGACTCCCGCAAGAGGTTTCTAGCAAACAACCGGCTGGCTGGAGAGACGCCATGCCGAAGTCGGCTATTTTGATGTTGTTTCTCTCGTCTAAGAGAAGGTTCTCTGGCTTGAGATCTCTGTGGCTAAAATGAAAAGGTGTCAGAACAATAATTTTGAGGTAGTTACTCATTTCATTGTCTAACAATAACATTAATTGCCCAACAACGCCTAACCAGCTTTTCTTGGAAAAAAATTATTAGTGGCGCCATATCGCTATTTCTATTTCGCCGGTACCTACACCAGTTCGCTGCGTTTCGGATTGAAGGGAAAAGTAGCTACAGTGTAATTACTGGGCATGGACGGCATTTCATCTTGAGCCTCAGGTTGACAACGCACCTTCAACACCAAGTGATCTTTTCCTTGCTATTGTAGTCTATAGGCTACAGCCACTTACCACCAGATGGGCCGTCAGCTTGCTTTAGTTGTGTATAAAAACCTCCCGCCTTATAGTGTGGGCGCTTTAAATAACATAGTTAATACAAATAACATAGATAATACTCTAGGCAGTAATTGTGCCTTTTTAGCCTCCGACGAAAAAAGACGGGTGCTATAACACAGTTTGACGTATCTGTCTGTATTCTGTCTTTGGCATTGTAGCTCATATGCGCAGGGCCGATTTATTTCGATTTTTCTTGAAGCTGACGTGATCTGGATGGATTTTAGTTATAATTTATGAAGATCAGTTCAGGCGTTTGATGACTATCAGCTTTTCTACTTGACCAAAGGGTTTTACTAACTTTCACAGATCCGATTGATTTGAAATTTGGTGTACTGCTAACCTACTTAACTGATTTTTAGATTCTGTACTATCAAAAAATAGTCTGCAGGATCCACAATTCTTCAGAAACTTATAGCGGGGGTTACTTAAAATTTTCATTTTTATATTATTATTTAATCAACATTTAGTGGCGTTATTCGGTGCCTGAGGAGCTCGGTGGCGTAGTGGTTTGCACGCTCTGGTTTCGATTACGATTTTTTTTTGTTTTCGCCATGGTCGATTCCGAGATGGGTTAATCAAAATAATCTTGAGCTCAATTAATTCCTCCGTGCTTCGTCGGCACGTTAAGCCGTTGATTCTGGTTGTTACTGCAACCGCTTTAATCCACCAACCTGCATTGGGCCAGCGTGGTAGTGCTATGGCCCAAACTCCTCATGTGTTTCTCCCATGTAGGAAGGCCTGAGCCCAGCAGTGGGACGTAGGTATATAGGCGATGATGGTTCGGTGCCTTACTAAACTTTATTTCTACTTCTCTCCATCACACTGTTGCGTCACATAGCGACCTTATCTGTCTGTTACGATTAATAAACCATTGAACTGATTTAAGTAAATGTTTGGAGATAGGTATTATTATTATGACAGCAAGAAAACGCTTTTAAGCCATCCAGATGAACTTACCAAATTGAATGACTGTGGCAAAAGTCCAGAGCTGAGATTATCTGGCGGAAGAATCTCCTGGCTTCCTTAGGCGTCAGACGACCTTTCTTCACGAGGTAGTCGAACAGTTCACCACCGCTCACGTGTTCCAACACCAGGTATCTGTGATGGAATAATTAGATCAATTTATCATTAATCATATTCTTACACTGACACTCAAAAGAAAGCTTCATAAAAATGTATTGTCCACAGGTGGAAATAAAACTGCATTGTTAAGAAAGAGTGTTATTTGTATGGCGACTTCAATATACAGGGTGGTGCCGCCAATGCGACAATAAATTTAAACATGCTCTATATTATCCATAGAAATGGTTTGCCACTTTCAAAAATATCGTATTCATTTGATAATTTCAAGACAAATGTATGAAATAATCAAATGAATACGATATTTTTGAAAGTGGCAAACCATTTCTATGGACTAATATAGCCCATGTTTAAATTTATTGTCGCATTGACGGCACCACCCCGTATAAAGAAGTAGGTACCCAAAAAAATCAGGGCACCAATTAGAATTTTTAGAAACGTCTCATTCGTCGTCGTACGATAAATGTTACTATTGTATAATAGACTTTTTTAATAATAATCACTTGTATAGGTTATTATTACTTACTACCTATCTAAGTTTTTGCATGCCTTATCACAAAATGTACGAGGGTCTTCAACAATTTATTTTGTAACATCATATTACATAATACTGTGAGCCTAAATTTTGAGTAAATATCAGACCCATTTACGTACAGGGCGAAACTCTGTAGCTAAAACTTATAAGTATCAACAACGGTAAATAAAAACAAAAATTTTATCCTTGCAAAATTAAATTGCTGGGGGTCACCATCACCTCTTTCTAAGTTCTATGAGGTATGTGGTATACTCATTTACACAGTGTAAGGACATAGTTTGTTTGTATGCATCAGCAAAAATATTCGTAGCCGTAGCATCGTAGCCGAATACTGTATCCGCATCAAACAGTCGTATCCCTACTTTAAAGTCTTTTTTTACATAAAAAAACTAATGTTTCTTTTGACATGAAATGTTACTTTGGAACTGTCTCGTGTTACTATTGACTATCGGTCATTGGCAACACTGCAATAACATTGTACGACAGCACACCAAGCGTGCCAGTTTGACCTTAAGACCGCCCTTACGCTCGTAATAGCTAGTAGGCTATTCTTTATTTTTATTTTAACATTATTATAAATGTTTGAAAAACGTTAGCTTATAACGCAAATACAGATAGACTAGCTCATAACGCAAATACGTCTATCTGTATTTCACAGGGTTCTCCCAAGTCCTTGGTAGCTCAGATGGTTAGAGCAGTCGCCCGGATTGCGAAAGTTCGCGGGTTCGATCCCCGCCTCAGGACGTGAAGTTTTTCTAGTTAAGATATTTTTATTAGTAAATAAATTTTTCATTTATAATAACGTTAAAATCAAAAATTAAGAATATTTGAAAGCACTGCCCCAACTTAACCGAATCGTAGGTATTTGTAAAAATACTCGTTTCGGATGTTGAAATAGAACATTTGGACATTGTAAGTTTGACGTTAGCTCATAAACGCAAATCAGATAGACTAGAAGAATTTCACAGGGGTATCCCAAGTCCTGGGTAGCTCATATGGTTAGAGCAGTCGCCCGGATTGCGAAAGGCCGCAGTTTCGATCCCCGCCTCGGGGCGTGAAATTTTTCTAGTATTCTAGATATTTTTATTAGGATTTTTTTTTTATTATTATTATTTTTAGTAGGCTTTCATAGTTACACTTGATATGCTGTCGTGTGCACCTACTTACCCAGTTCTAGTGGTTCGTTACTCTTATTTTAAATGGAATAAAAGTTACAAACAGCGAGAAACGGGTAAATGTTAAGGGTACGCTTGGTCAATCAATCAAGACAGATAGACTTACAAATACTTCTTGTTTTCATAGACGTCAGACAGGCCCAGGACGTGCGGGTGTTCAATCAGTTTCATTATGGCTATTTCCCTTTCCACCTGCATAAAGAAATATATACCATGAATACGCTAATTGTATTTAGGAACGGTCGAACACAGAGAAGAAGGTTGTTACTGCAACCGCTTTAGCCCCCCGAGAAACCCGTGGTACTACCAGTTGAACTGCAGGTAATGCTACTTGCCCATGGTCCTACTGATAGGACCACGGACATAAATAGTTGCCCGTGGTACTACCAGTAGGACTACGCAGTAGGACCGCGGGCAAAGAATGGGGCCAGCGTGGTGGTGCCATGGGCCAAACTCCTCATGTATTCCTCCCATGTAGGAAGGTCTGTGTCCAGCAGTGGGATGTGAATGTCCACGCATGGAAAGCATTTCCTCTTAGGCCTCTCGATGACAGCTATAGACAACGCACCAGCAATTGCAAGCGATTTTATCCTTGTTAACGCATGTAGGTATCTATAGCTGGTGGGTCGTCAGCTTGCGTAGTTGTCATCTAGTTGCATGAAAAACCTTATGTATATGTCGCAACCACCTGGATAAATTACCCAGTTGATTGGAGGCATAGGCGGTTGATTAAACGCCGGCATCCAATTAAATGCCTAGGCTGATAGTTGATTGAACTTGATTCACTCAACGTTTAACAAGTTGCCGTATTGAAAGTTGGCTCAATTGGACGCCTAGGCGGATTGTCTTGTACTGAAGAGTTTCGATTTGATTGGTAGGTTCAAGGTTATGAACAAAACGATTTCAGATATAAGTGGTCTTAAAAAATACCTAAGACCTACCAATTACACAAGCAGTCAAACAAAAGCTTTGCAATTTGAACGACCTGCCTAGGCATCCAATTGACGACGTTCAGCGATCTGGTTAAACGTTGCGCTCAATGACTTGGCTAGTTGTCCTTCAGCCGTGTCATTGGATGCCGGCATCTAATACACGATCTAGCGTCCATTTAAGTGTCTATAATTTAACCAAACGGCTGCGACGTGTACAGACTCTAGCATATAATTATTTTGGATGCTTCCTCATATCTACAGACGAAAGCCACTTACCTTCATGAGCACGGACTCGCTCAGTTTCTCCCTGTTAATGATCTTGACAGCCACCTTCTTGCCCGTCACGCAGTGGACACCCAGCTTCACCAGACCTGGGGGTTAAAAAATCATGGTTTAACATCATAATTTCAGCCGAGAGACGCCCACTGCTGTGCATAGCCTCCCCTAAGGATCTCCAGGCCGGCCGGTCGGTCCTGCGCTGCCCGCATCCATCGGCTTCATAGTAGGCATGGTGCTACCGATTGCTTATTTGAAACAATGGAAAAGTTAACTAAGGCGATAGTAGGCATCGTGCTACAAAATCTTCCAGCGACCCTCACAAGGATTGCTAGCCTCATGTGGCAGTAATCAGATATTGCAAGGAGGACTGACGGCCGTTGGGGCGGAAAGGCCCGCGATTCATTTTGTATTTCCAATAATATTATATTTGTACCATGCGTAACATAAGTGTCGAATTGATAAATTCTTTTTTTGAAGACGGTAAAAACTATGACGGACCATAACAAAGAGAAATAAAAACGTTGGTATAAAAAATACAAAATTAAAAATTTTAAGTAACCCCCGGCGTCATTAATTATCTATCTAACACCATCTCATTGAGACTATTCATAAGAGCCCAAACACGCTATATCATCTGCTCTATATTTCTGAAGAATTAAGCATTTCGCAGACTTTATGATGGTATAGGATCAGCTGAAGGATAGTATGTCATGGGAATGTCACCGAAGTGACAGTACACGAAATTTTAAATCAATAGGTTTACACCTAGTGCTGCGGTGGCGTAGTGGTTATATTCCCGCCTGGAGCATATTTCATCGTTTTCTTTGTTTATTGTAATTGTTAAAATAAAGAAAAATAAATCAAACAGATCTCGAATAGAGAAATGTACCCAAATAGAGTCCTATTGTAAATCTAATAAAGTCTTTATGTCCTCCGGGGATTTATGTGTGTACCTACTTATGTATCTACTTATGTCTAACTAAAGTGTCATAAATACTCGTATCTATCTAAGCAGAAGCTAGAAACTAACTATCAAGTATCAATAGGTACCATATTTCCTTGGGCGAGGACCGAACTTTTGTTGGACAAACAAAGACAATTGGGACGAGTCTATAAATATATTTTTTTTCTTTTGAATCTTCATAACAATTTAAGCCTTTTTAGTCTCCGACGAAAAAAGAGGGGTGTTATTATAAGTTTGATGTGTCTGTCTGTGTATACAGACACAGAGACAGATGCACAGGTGTCTGTCTGTGGCGTCGTAGCTCCTAAACAAATGGATGGATGAATGGATTTTGATTTGGTTTTTTCTAATTTGAAAGCTGACGTGATTAGGATGGTCTAGGCTATAAATGAAGATTAGCGCAGGCGTTTGATGACTATCAGATCCGATTGATTTGAAATTTGGTGTACTAACACTTCGGTGACATTCCCATGACATACTTAACTTATGCTGATCCTATACCATCGGAAAGTCTGCGGGATGCTTAATTCTGCAGAAAATTCCAGCAGATATTGCGTGTTTGAGCTCATAAGAATAATAGTCTCAATGAGATAATGTTAGATAGATGATTGATTACGCCGGAAGTAACTTAAAACTTTAAATTTTATATGTTTCTGTAGGATGGTAAAAAATATGATTAATTATGTCCGCAGGAAAACCATATAAAGTCGTTATTACAAAGTACCTAATTTCAAACGATATGATGAAAGCCTGTTTATCGCAATGATGGTTTATATCCGCCAAGAATCGGCCACTGCTGGGCATAGGCATCCCCACGGATCTCCAAGCCGATCGGCCCAGCCCACTGCCGTCGCAATGGTGTTTGTTGCAACGTGATACATATGCATATGTGAACATATGCTAAGTTCTCTCATAAGTTCCCTCAAGTGTCGGTCAAGTTACTGTCAACATTTCACCTGAAGTCGAGTTTCATGGTTTCCTGTAACTGATTTGGGATTTTGTAGAGTGGTTAATACACGCTTCTGTTAAATATATTTGTTTTCGGTTTTTAATTTTACGAATTCTATATTCTATTACAATAAAATGTATAGTTGAAATGTAGATGTAGGTACTAGAGATCACGGACAACTTAGATTTTCTACAATTGCGTAGAAACATTGCGTTGCTTAGCGCCTTCTATCGGTTATTTATGGAGAGTATGGTGAAGAGTTTTTTGACCCTGTTCCACCCTCCCCCTTCAGGAGCATCACTACCTTCACCTCAACGTCACGCCTAAATTAGTAAATCGTTTCTTTGTCGTGCCTAATTCCAAAATTTGGATATTTTTGGAATTTGGTTCCTTCAAAAGAGGCGTGAAAAGACCTTTTGAGCCGGCAAGGTGGCAGCGGCTAGAAACATCCCTGTTTTCGCATATGGGAATCTCCACATCAAGTAGGATTAAGTAATTTGCCGTGCTTTGTATAAAAAAAGTTACTTCATTTTAGCATATAAGACAGTAATAATTTAAAATTTTAAAACTCTATTACCTAAGTTTTTTAAGTACCTATTATAAAATTATTTCACTGACAAACCTATTATTTATTAAGTGCATGATCAGGCGTAACAGTTGCACTACGAAAGTCACCTCTATTACGAACGCACTAAAGGTGGTCTCAAGGTCTGTTACGCTTGATATGCTATCGACTGTACATTGTGTATGTATGTACCTAGTAATAGTTAACTTATGGCTTCAATCTACATAAATGGGTATGAAGGGGTAGCTGAAACGCGAACAGACAAACCGGGTCAGTTTTAATTATTTTTTGATTGTCAGGCTATTTATAGTCAGCGATAGCGGGTGGGTCTTTCGGGTCCTACACGCTGATTAATAATACCTACATCTCGCTCTGATTGGATTGGTTCCTATTTTTAGATCTAAATAGCTAGGTAGTTAAGATTTCTAGACTTTAATTAGTACCTAAATATACATCTGTCTGTTACTAAGTAACACATAATATCTCACCCCAATTTGTTTGTGTGGTCGCTAGTGGCTGCCCACGCAAAGATATCAGTCATCCATCACGCCAGAAGATATCCTATGCTCTTAATCAGGTATAATCTATCTCCTTCTATAAATTTCATCTAAATCGGTTCAGCGGTGGAGAAGTGAAAACTCAGACAGACAGACAGAGTGACTTTTGCATTAATAATCAATAGTAAAATAATAGCTCAACATCTCGGATGAAAAGCAGTAAGAAAAGTCCATATGCGAAAACAGCAAGTGCAGCTTGAAAGACAGAAAGAAAGAAAAATTTTTTTTTTTTTATAGGCCACAAAGAAGCACTTTTCAATCGTCAAAGAAAACATTTTTATAACTATCACAAAAAATATATTAACTAACAACGTCTCTGTAGTAGTATAGTCTCTGTCTGTCTGTCATGTTTGAATTTTCACCGGTTCCAAAAGTTGAAGTACCGAGAAGATTTCGGCAACAAACTCGTGTATAGTCACTCTTTTCAAATATTACAATGTTTGTATGTAGTTAAAAAATATAATATAACTTTTAGCAGTGCAGTGCCGCCCAGCGAAAAAAATAATTAAAATTAGAAGAGAAGCTATATAAAATAAAACACCTGCCTGTCGATTCTGTAACAAAACTCGCACCTCACTTCGCAAGTCACTTTGAATTCAACTGTCAAATAGAGCAAATTTTCATACATTTTTTGCTATATTTGACAGTTGAATTCGAAGTGACTTGCGAAGTAGGTGCGAGATTCGTTACAGAATCGCACCCTGTTCTAGCCGTACGTATAAGGTGCCTTTTCACGCCTTTTGAATCAACCCATATTACAGGAAGGATAACACAAAATGCCGGTAAAGAATTCCACGTTTTAGAAGTACGACAAAGAAACGAGTTGCTTTTTTTGGTGCCTGACGTTGAGGTGAAGACAGTAAATTGAAGACTGAGAATGCGTGCTCATAAGGGTTTTTTTGTTGACGATTCGAAAGTGCTTCTTGGGGGCCTAATTGAATAAAGATATTTTCAGGATAAGAAGGAATAAAGGTGGTTTTCCACCAGAGGGTCGAGACGAGATTTAAAATTTGTATGGCAAATTTTCAATCCTCGCCTAGCGCATTTTTGGTGGAAATAGTCAGGATGGCGTGAATTGAAATATTTGTTTGTGTAAAAATGAACCATATTGCTTTTGATATAGAGTATAAATTTAAATGTGAAATTAGATATGATTTCAAACCCTAGGCGATTTTCCACCAAAGGGGCGAGACGAGACGACGCGAGACGATAATTGAAATTTGTTGCAGAATTAATTTATACTTTATTTATTTATACTTATTTATTATATACTGAAGCAATACGGTTCATTTTTGCACAAACAAATATTTCAATCCTCGCCTCACGCATCTTTGGTGGAAATAGTCAGGATTGACGAGGATGTGCGAGACATGAATTGAAACATTTGTTTGTGTAAAAATGAACGGTATTGTATATAGAGTTTAAAATAACTCTGCAACAGAAACACGCTTATCGCGATAGGTTTATTGTTGTGCGATTTCAATTCTTTTCTCGCCACTCTGGTGGAAAATCAACTCGCGCGAGCTCGCGCTGGCAATTTTTAGTGGAAAAGGGTCAGTGCGATTTCAATTCTCGTCTCGCCTCGCCTCGTCTCGCCCCTCTGGTGGAAAACCACCTTAAGGCGCTTTGCTATATCGCATAGTTGCACAACCATTTCATAGACCTAATATTGATTATTAATAGAGGAGCTTGGTGGCGTCTTGGTTTGAGCGCTCTGGTTTCGATACGATAAACAAAGCAACTTTCGCCATGGTCAATCCCGGGATTGGTCAATCAAAGTTTGTTATCTCGAGCTCCTCCGTGCTTCGGAAGGCACGTTAAGCCGTTGGTCCCGGTTGTTCCTGCAACCACTTTAACCCACCAACCCGCATTGGGCCAGCGTGGTGGTATTATGGCCCAATCTCCTCATATGTCTCTACCATGTAGGAAGGCCTGTACCCAGCAGTGGGACGTATATAGGCTGGTGATAAATATTGATTATTATTATACGCAATATTTTTTTATTATTTATAAGAGCGGTTTTATCAGCTCTATACATTATTTGAGACAAAACAAGTGCATTCCTCATAATCACCATAGTATCTGAAGCAAGGACCAGCTTAGACGTGTACATACAAAAGTTGTCTCCACATTGTTTTAGCAAATAAGTAAATATGGCAATTTTATTATTCAGGTGGGTGATTAAAAATCTTTTTTTTTCGGTTTTTCTATAAATTTGGTCTAAGAGCAACTTTAATATTTATTTTACACAATACAGAGATACAACAATTTTAATAAATATAAGACTCCCAATTCGAAGTACTTAACAATTATTATTATCCTTTTCATATTTATTTATAACTATATTTTACATTCATGGTACGCCGACGACTTTACCCATTTATCGTATTCTTGTCTATCCTGTCCATCCAAAGGTTGTCTGGAATAGATCGCTACATAGCGATAAGACCGCCCTTGTACAATTTAATTTTAGCATTATGTTTTATCTGTAATTTTTGGTGTACAATAAAGTTTATTCTATCTATCTATCTATTGTGATTTGTGGGCTATATTCTTTCATAGAAATATCATAAAATTATCAAATGAATGATGTTTTTGAAAGTGGAAAACCATTTCGATGAACTAAATAGCCCATGTTTTAATTAATTGTCGTAATGACGGCAGATGATATAGGTAGGTACCAGATGGGATATACAGCTCCTCTTATTCTAGTAATGTTTTTGATTTGAATAAACAAACACACACGATTTCCATTTTTATTTTGTTTTAGCATATTTCTTCCAATACTGTCGGCAGTCCATATGTCCACCAGTGCAGTTACCATGGAAACGGCAGCGATTAGATCTATGCCTCCTGGAGTCTCCTTGTCACCTATCAAAGACATGACACTGCAAAAGCAAACCATAGACTTAGGTGAGTACTTTTCTAAGCACATGTTGGGCGCCAATATGAAATTTTAGAAAATACTATACAAGGAGTAACGGGAACGTTAATAATCAACCAGCACTGCCATCTGATTTCGTTTACGAGAGCGTCCCTGGGATCCAGGAGCTCACCGACTTTTTAGAGACATTGCAGGTCATCTTTGTGAAACTTTAGGTGACAATAAAGGTGGTTTTCCACCAGAGGGGCGAGACGAGGCGAGGCGAGACGAGAATTGAAATCGCACTGACCATTTTCCACTAAAAATTGAAAGCGCGAGCTCGCGCGAGATGATTTTCCACCAGAGTGGCGAGATGAGGATTAAAATCGCACAACAATAAACCTATCGCGAGAAGAGTGTTTGCAGAGTTAATTTATACTCTATATCGGAAGCTAAACGGTTCATTTTTACACGAAGAAATATTTCAATTCACGTCTCGCACATCCTCGTCAATCCTGACTATTTCCACCAAAGAGGCGCAAGGCGAGGATTGAAAATTTGCCATACAAATTTCAATTATCGTCTCGCGCCGTCTTGTTTCGCCTCTCTGGTGGAAAATCACCTAGGGTTCGAAATCATATCAAATTTCACATTAAAATGTATACTCTATATCGGAAGCAATGTGGTTCATTTTTACACAAACAAATATTTCAATTCACGCCTCGCACATCCTAGTCAATCCTGACTATTTCCACCAAAGATGCGCGAGGCGAGGATTGAAAATTTGCCATACAAATTTTAAATCTCGTCTCGCCTCGTCTCGTCTCGCCCCTCTGGTGGAGAACTACCTTAAGACTGGTATATATTTCGCACAAAGATTAAGCCTCGCAATTCAGCAGCGAGGTAATGCGACCAGCCTTATTGGTACACTTCCTGTTCCGCAAGATTTAGGTGGCGTTTATTATTTGTAATTTTTTTATATCGTGACAGTAATATGTCACGTTTTAAGCTTTGTAAATATTTAGTGTTATAAAGATAAGTTTTTTGATTTTTCATTCACTTAATAAATAATAACACAATTGTTAAAAATTACTCTTATATTGTAATTTATTTTGTCGTGTATTATAATTGCATTTATATAATAAAATTTCTTTAAAGCATTTTCTGAATATTTAATCGTGTTTTTCTTGACGTGGTATCTGGTAGTTTGTTATGGATCTCGATGTTTAACTTAGAATGGCCACAAGATCACAACAACTATGTAACCGAGAAAGTATCTAATACGCACTCATAGATATTCTTTATTTTTTTTATTTTTGTGTTCCTGATAGGTAGTAAGCCCATTTGATCTTAACCCTCAGGATGAAAACCCACCTGCAATACCAAGTGATTGGTTCCTTAGTTGTTGCAGGTGTCTACAGGCAAAGGTAGCCATTAATCCTTTAACACCCAGATGGCATAGATCTAGTGATAAAAAAATAAAATTTAATTGTGTCTGGTATGTGTGCTAGGAAGGGTTAACCACCAGGTGTTTCTAAAGAAATGTCTGGACTAGACTAAACATTTTTTCTAAATAGCTATCGTTTAATATTTTTTCTTTAATATTTCAGATCCATTCCTGAGTAACTCATTGCTTCAAGCACTGGCCGAGGATTCTGTTAGCAAGAAACGGATACAGCGGTACAGAGATGTTGCTAATTATTGATTTTTAAATATTCTAGAAAATAAATAACTTTAAAAGAAAAAAATAATGATGAAAGGTTTCCATAATTCATTTTTTTACCGGTAATTGCAAGCTAGAACAGGGTATAAAACTGTGGCCTGTATAACGAAAAGTGTTTCACATTTTAACACTTAACTGTTTTCTTCTGTCAGAGCTAATTGTGGTGGTCCACATCTAATTCAAATAAAAATCTTCATTTTTATAAGAACATTGTATGACAAGATGTTAAAGTCACCTAAGCAAGTTTTTATGCGATATTTATACAATTTCCTTTTTAAATAAAAAAAAAAACATTTCAATGTCATGTTAAAATAGTATACATACGTAGTTAGACAGGTTTTATTACTTTATCAGAGTTCGTCACAGATATCCTCTTATACACTCGTACTATCCCGCTTTTACCTCAGTGATTATTTCAAAGAATTGTATACAATATGTCTATGAAATCTACATCGCTTAGATAGGTACCTGCCTAGCGAAATTCTCTGAAAACCTCGCGTGTCAACCGAACAAGAATCCGATAAAATGTTTAACTTCCCTAGGCACCATTAAACTGACACAGAAAAGGTTTACGCTTTCTGTCTTTCCATGAAGCCTTGTGTGGCTTTGTTATCAATAATTGGCAGTATCGTTTCTTTAATAAATAGATCATAGCAAGACATGTCAAATTTAGCAAAATGGTCGCCATCACCTCATTATACTTTCTGTTTATACTTTATACCAAAACGGTTGAGTCTCTCATAATGTACCTGGTGAAGGAACATATACCTGAGGTAAAGGCCTTGTCACACGACTTTTTGATACGCGCCTATTCTGCACCTCGTCAAGGCGTTTTATTAATAGGTTATTATCGTTCGTACTGTTAGGAGGGACTTTTTGAAAGTCTTTTTAAAAAATAAAAATACGAAATAAAGTAGAATGAGACGACCGTCGGATATGGATGATGGAATCAGACTGGCGGACCGGGCAGGAACGCGGTGATGGCACGGGACGCCATGTGATGATGAGTCGACAAACAGAGAATGCTTAGAAAGCAGAAAGGGGTGCAAATACAATTTATAACACCTCCCCGGGGTAGACTAAACTTCGGGGTTGAAATTGCGAAGTTTAGGAAAACTTGAAATTTTAAATCTATATATTTATTCTAATGCTAGGAGCAGGGACATCTTCGGGACGCGAGAGATTCTTATGAACTTTAGCATGATTGATAGGAGCGGAATTATCTGGTTGGACTACAATAGAAGAGTCAGGTGGAGTAGACCTGAAGACTACAGGAATCTGTGGGAAGGATAGACGGCCTCTCGATTTAATGTATAAAAATATCTTTACAAATACAAATAGTGATATTAGACATATAATTAAAATTACTATGATGGAGTAGTGAGTCTCGTATTTGATTATTGGGTGTTGATTGATAATTTCATTAGTTCTATCGGATATAGATTTTAATTGTAATTTAGTTTCCGGAGTGAAAATATCTAAGTCAATATTCTGTAATTTCATACGAGGTTCTCTACTTATCACCTTTTCAAACTTATCTAAAGAACAACATGAGTCATTTATTATACTAAAATCAGAGTGAACTATGGATACATTTATTTTAATATTATTATATTTAGGTACTAATTTAGTACTTCTACAATACGCGATACAATTATTTGGAATACTTACAATGCCGGTTCCGATGATATTTATTTCAAAAGTTTTCTTATTTTGACATTCAATATATAATATATTCTTTTGCGACTGTATATAAATCCAATTATTATTACATAAAGGTTTCCATAAATCTAAATGTCCGAATATGAAGTCCGTTTGACACTGCGTCGGTAAAACACTTATAACGTTAGATATTAGTTCACTTTCACAGGTTGGATTCGCACTAGTCGGATAAACAGACATGACGTCACAGATATATTCACGCGGTCTTATCACTTTGCACTCCTCAAAAGATTCGGGGTTACAGTATTCGGATTTGTCCTTGGTTATTGCGATGTATTTACTACTAGGAATTATAAAACTAAATGAATATGGATTAGAAACATTATGTGGGGTCGGTAATGCTATATTATGATAAAGGATAAAATCCTTTGACGACACTAACGGTATTCTTAAAATAAAAATGATTTTATTCTTAAAACTATAACAAACAATGTTAGATACCTTCATTAAGATATACATATGATTTAATTCTAAACTTACAGGTAACTTATAATTAGTAGATAAGTATATGGAGTTATCGACAAGCTCTTGATAAAGCTGCGTAGGCGTTAAGACGGCTGGGTGCAATATGTCTCGGCTACTGAACATAATTGCATTTGTTATGTCGTTCAACTGGAATGATAAGGTAAGTACAGCGGCTTCCAAACTGTTTAAAATTGAATTAATATTTAGTTTTATTCTTATTTCATCGTAATCTGAAGAAATATTTTTTAATTTTAGTGATAGCTTGTCAATGCCTTCATATAGTTTA
The DNA here is from genome assembly GCA_947347705.1 of Nymphula nitidulata. NCBI lineage: Eukaryota > Metazoa > Arthropoda > Insecta > Lepidoptera > Crambidae > Nymphula > Nymphula nitidulata. The sequence goes on from OX374646.1 coordinate 3,929,610, forward strand.
TCTTCATTAAATTTTATTTTATACAAATTTTCATTAAATTTGGTTTCTATTTGGATTTGACTACACAAAAAACGTAATGTTCCAAATACGGAATTTAAGTTCTGAATATGAGGACCGATATGAGAGATGTCGAATGGTGCAACTACATCTAAATACCCAGTATTAATCTTGAGTTCACCGATTGGATCAAAGTAAATGCCGGAACTTGATTTGATAGGTTGAACAAAGTCCTGTGCCAGGGCTCTGTAATAAAATGATATGTATACTTAACTTTAACTGTGTATAAAACGAATAATTCTTATAGCTACTATGATGTTTGTATAAAATAATACTTAATGTGTATAATCGATGTAAATGGAAATTAATTAATTATATTAATTAATTAATTATATTAATTAAATTAATTATAAGAAAATTTATAAGAGATTAGATTCATGTAGAAGGGACTTCAACATGCTTGACTTCGTCATAGTGATGTCTCACATGACGTCTATTTATTAACAAGGATAATGTATGGTTCCCGTGAATCTTTACAACTTTGTACGGGCCTTTCCATACTGGCGATAGAGCCTTTCTTAATCTCATGTGGTTCTTTAATAACACATAATCGCCAACTTTATATTCAACAGGACGAGTGCGCGAATCATAATAATTTTTTGAATTTACTTTAGATTTATATATATACTCTAGAGCTTGGTCTCGAGCATGCTTCATTCGGTGTTGCAAGAGTCTTACATACTCAGGATAAGTTGCATTGGACCTGTCTTCATATATTGAATCTGGGATATGAGGCTTATGTCCAAACAATAGTTCGTAAGGCGAATAATGGGTAGTAGAGTGAACAGCAGTGTTGTATGCAAGCATAGAAGTATAAACATATTGGGGCCAGTTATCTTGGTTGGCGTTGGAATACGATTTGAGGTACTCCTTGAGAGTGGAATGTGATCTCTCTAAGGCACCTTGAGTCTGCGGATGATAAGGCGATGACCATAACTGCTTTATTTTTAGGAAATCGCATGTCTTCTTAAAAAGGTCTGCTGTAAAGTTAGTACCCTGATCAGTTAATATATGTTTTGGTATTCCGAAGAGAGAGACAAAGTGTAAAATTATCGAGGCAATCACTGGCCTCGGCTGCTGTGTTACTACGGATAGGGTAAGCGAGAGAGAATTTTGTAAGATCATCCTGCATCGTCAGGATGTATTTTAATTTCGCAGTGCCGGCTTCGGGAAGAGGTCCTACGATATCTAAGGCAAGCCTTTCAAAAGGAAAAGTAGAAGTGGATGTTATGACCATGGGAGCTCTATTAATTTTGCGAAATGCCTTATTGCTTTGACATGATGTGCAGTTTTTGACATAGTTTTCGATGTCGCTGCGCATATTTTTCCAGGAAAATCTTTCTTTAATTCTGTTAAACATACGATTAGTTCCTAAATGTCCCGCTATTGGGATATCATGGTTTTCTTTTAGGAGTTTCGGGATTTCACTTGGAGATGGATAAATAATATTATTTTTGTATATGTGGATTCGGATATTTGTCCCATCAAATAGGTAAGCTAACATATTATAGATTTTTATATACGAATGTTTGTCATAAGGATCTCTAAAATCTGATATGCTTATTTCGTTAATTGTAGGATAAGAAATCATTATTTCATCGCGAGTAAATTTTAAACCTTTAAATATGTTCTGATACGAGTGGTCATCAAAATAGTGGACTTTAGTAAATAGAAGCAGGTAAGTTTTATTTTCGATAATAATAGGTAAGAAAGTGTTTAAAGTTCTTTCTTTTTCTAGGATCTCTTCGCGCTCTGGGCTTGGACAATTCTGAAGAACTTCTTGAACATATGGCATGGACTCGTCCATATCAATTGAGGTTGGTATTAAGATAAAGTTTTGTGTTCCTTTTAGTAAGTATTGATTATGTTCTGTGATATGAGTATTAAATATTTTAGTAGATGATTTCAAAAACTTACTATAAGTTTCATCAGTGCATGATAAATTTTCTGATCCTGATAAAGGACTTTCAGGTTCACGATACGCGGACATATTTTCAGGTAAAGTTTCAGGATTTTGATGACTTGTGGACGGCTGAGGATTAGATGTCGAATTGGATAATTCTTGATCATTTGTAACTTTTTCAGGAGCAGTATTTGGACTATTGGATGAGGATAAGTTAGCATGATTTTCATTAGTTAAAGGAGGGTTTGCTTCAGTAGACCTAATAGGACTGTAAGCATCACCAAATAAGCTGGTATGATCTAGTAGACTTTCGCGGTCGAGTAAGTCAATTGTAGGCATATCGCTACTATCAGCATTCAAACCACTTGGAAGGCGGATATCAAAGTCTGTTAAGGTAAGTGGACTGAATGGTATAGAATTTTCTGTATTTTCATTACTAATTATATTCTCTTCTGTTTCAGGTGCGGATTCGTCATTGCGGATTTCGGGAGAATTTGTATTAGGCAGAATAGGATTCACCGGATATCGCGACAGAGCGTCAGCGGCAGAGTTTAATACTCCTTTACGGTAGACTATTTCATAGTCAAATTCTTCGAGCTTTAATCTCCATCTTTGGAGTTTGCTACTGGGATCTTTGTGATTGAATAGCCACTTCAAAGGCCTGTGATCTGTGACGATTACGAACTTGCGGCCGTATAAGTAGGGACGGAACGTTTTACAACCGTATAAGATAGACAACAACTCTTTCTCAGTAGTGCTATAGTTGGATTCGCTTTTATTAAGGGTGCGAGAAGCAAAAGCTATTGGATGATCCTTACCAATGGACCCCTGGGAGAGTACTGCACCGACAGCATAGTTCGAGGCATCGCAGGTGAGGATAAATGACTGCGTGAAGTCAGGATATACAAGTAAAGGTGCAGTGGTTAGTTTATGTTTCAGGGTGTCGAAGGCAAGCTGTTGTTGGTTTTCCCATTTAAATACTGTGTCCTTTTTCAGGAGGCTGGTTAAGGATTTTGCAGTTTTAGAAAAATCAGGAATGAAGCGGCGATAGTATGAAACGAGCCCAAGGAATGATTTAATGTCCTTCGGAGTTTTAGGAACTGGAAATTCGGTTACGGCTTTGATTTTTTCTGGATTTGGCTTGACGCCTTGTTCAGTGATGATATGCCCAAGATAGCAGACTTCATGTCTTAGGAACTCGCACTTGTCGGGCTGCAGTTTCAAGTTGAATTTACGGATTCTTTGAAAGACAGCGGTTAAATTGCTGATGCTATCATTTAGGTTATGGCCATAGGAGACCACGTCGTCTAAATAAACGAAACATCGTATACCTTGGAGGCCAGATAGGACAGAATTCATTAATCGTTGAAAGGTGGAAGGTGCGTTTTTGAGTCCAAATGGCATTCTGGTGAATTGAAAATGTCCTTCAGGGACTGTGAAAGCTGTTTTAGGTTTATCGGCTTCGTTTAGCTCGATTTGATGAAATCCAGATGCCAGGTCTAGGGTAGAAAAATAGCTGCTGTTACCGAGTTGGTCTAAGATTTCAGTAATTTGAGGGATTGGATATGTGTCACCGATTGTGATATCATTGAGTTTCCGATAATCTATGACTACACGCCATTTTTGAACATTGGAAGCGTCGAGTTTTTTTGGTACTACCCAAATAGGGGATGACCAGGGGGAATCAGAAGGCTCTATAATATTCTGGTCAAGCATTTTTTGGATTTGAGAACGCACTTCTTTTTTGTGGACTTCAGGAAAACGATAGGATTTGACGTTTATAGGTTGATCGGAAGTGGTACGTATTTGGTGTTGGATAGCATCTGTCGAAGTTAATTGGTCACCAGGTAAGTGGAAGATATCTGAGAATTGTGAGCATAGATCAGTAAGGGCTTCGGATTCTTCTGGATTTAGGTGAGAAGTTCGAAGAAGGTTCAAGACTTCACGAGTTCGAGTTAGACTAGATTTATTTTCCATTTTTGTTTCAGATAATGATGGATCATATTCTATAGGACATAAGGTAAGTTGGAGATTTGAATTTAATGTTACAGGATTTTCAGAAGTATTAACCACGCTAAGGTTGACTCTATTATTATCTTTAACTTTTACTAAGCAGTTAGCAATCAGCAGGGATTCAGTGATATGTTGATCGAGGATAAGTCCTTCTTTAATTTCAGGGTTAGAAACTGAACATTCAATAATTGTTTCAGTTCTAGCAGGTATTATGTAAGCAGGTTCGTGGAAATATAACTTTAGTGATGTTTTACCGATGCGAAGAAGATTATCATTATAGTTTATACTGCAGTTGTGAGCATTGAGCATGTCAGAGCCAATTATACCATCATACGGTAAGTGAATTGCATCAATGACGTGGAATGAATAAGATATTTTGAATTTAGAAATTTGTAATTGTAATTGAAAATGACCTCTAGTGCTGATTGTTTCTTCAGCGGGGTCAATGCCCTTCAATTGGATGGATTCTTTAACGAGTTTAGGATTTTTTTGTATACATGACTGCTTTAATAGGCTTACAGAGGATCCTGAGTCAACCAACAAAGATAGAGGGATATCTGAGACGGAAGATTTTACGAGGACATGAGGTAGTAAAGTTTTTTCAGGATTATTAATTATTTCGTAAACCTTAGATTTTTCTGGTTTTAGTGGATTAGAATTGTTGGATATTAAGTGTTCTGTGGATTTCGATGACACAGTGGTTTTTGATTTAGAAGGTTGCAACATAGATATAGAAGACGATACAGTGGGTTGCAACACGGATACAGTGGACGATACAGTGGGTGATACAGTGGACGATACAGTGGACGATACAGTGGGCGATACAGTGGACGATACAGTGGACGATACAGTGGACGATACAGTGGGTGATACAGTGGACGATACAGTGGACGATACAGTGGACGATACAGTGGACGATACAGTGGACGATACAGTGGACGATACAGTGGACTTTAACTTATCATATTGACTACCATGTAGCGGTGCCAAATTGGATGTGCCGGTTTTAAAATACTTATGTCCGATACGACACGGACTCGGATCATTTATTCGTTTTTTGTCGGATCAACGGTTTCGTAGCTCGGCTCCTCTTCCGTATATTCAGTTTCAGGGACGCTTGAGACAAAATGGACGTTACGGTATGATTGATTTTGGCCAGATCTATAACGATTATTGTAAAATTCGCGTTTTTTACACTGTTCTAGAGTGTGCCCGGGTGATTTGCAATATCTGCATATGGGAAACGACGAATTATCGAAATTAGTATTTAAATTAGGCCTCGGTTGACTTGGATTTGTGTCGCGGCGAAAGTTTTGATAATTTGGATGAGAAAAATTCGGCCTAGGAATGTTTGGTCTGATAAATGTCGGTCTCATGTTTGGCTTTTCAGGGCGCGAGCTAGTTGGATTTTGTTTGAATAGGAAATGTTGTATTTTCTCTTCCGATATCGCTATGTTCACGGCTTCGTTTAAGGATTTTGGAGATTTGCATCTAACTACAGTTGAAATTCGTGGTGTAAGCCCCATCTGGAAATGATGGAGGGCTAACTCCTCCATAGCTGCTGTACGGCCTATCATTTCCCTGCTTTTATGACCGTGTGTAATGGATATTTCGGATAGCAATTGCGATAAACACGTTTCTATTCTTAAAGCGTACTGGCTAACAGGCTCGTTAATTTGTTGCTTACACTCTTGAAGGTCTGTAAGTAGATGTGTGTAATGTTTCCTCTCTGAAAATTGGGTTTTCAAAAATTCTTTAAGTTGTATCCAATTAGTGAACTCTTTAACTGAACATGCAATTTGGGCTTTACCTTGTAATTGGCAAAGTATGTATTTGAATAGAATATCTCTTTGGGCCTCTGATGCAAGCTCGTATGCGTTGCTACAATTCACTAAGAATGAACTTAGTGTTTCCCTACAGCCATCATATGGCTTTATGAATTTAAGTAGTGTCGTAAGATCTATTTCTATTTTATTTATAGCAGTGGTCTTCTTTTTCGACCTTGTAGCTGGACCAGACGGATGGCAGAAAGCATCATCATCTGTATCTGTGACCGCGATTTCGGGTCTTTCTAATTTGGGACTTTGAGCTCTGGATTCAGACATTATTATTATTTATTTATTTATTTGATAGAAATTACTTTATATTAGGATATATATGTTATTTAATAGGTTAATATTTATTATCTATTTACGTTACGAGGATATTTTACACACACAATATAAAAAGAGAACAAAGACAATTATGAACAATGGACACGATATAAAACAGTTTGAGAATCGCAATAACCAAGACAACTTACTTGGTCGCTAACAAAAGGATGACGGTGAGCATAGCTTCGTTATCACGGTGTCTGGATGTAGATAAGACGCGCTTATATGTCGCACGCCGAGTCTTATTCGTTGAGCTTATTAGGATGACTGATGGGTACTCGCTGGATGGGCAATACCGGTCACAGCACGAGCAGTGCGTGACAGTGGGTATTGTAGCTGGATACACAGGAACTCAGGAACTTGAAGACCGGCTTCAGCACGAGCAGTGCGAAGCAGTGGGCCTAATACGTCGATCTCGGTCAGGATTTGGTGCACACACACACACGCACATACACGTATAGCACACACGACGAGTTCACAAAGTTTTTCGCGACGGAGACGGTACCTGGGACTTTTCAAATCCCTTTACGCTGCCACCATTAATGTTAGGAGGGACTTTTTGAAAGTCTTTTTAAAAAATAAAAATACGAAATAAAGTAGAATGAGACGACCGTCGGATATGGATGATGGAATCAGACTGGCGGACCGGGCAGGAACGCGGTGATGGCACGGGACGCCATGTGATGATGAGTCGACAAACAGAGAATGCTTAGAAAGCAGAAAGGGGTGCAAATACAATTTATAACAGTACGATCGTTCGTTCATCTCTTATTTACGTTTATATCGATACTAACGGACGTCGTCTGCACGTATGAAAATGTTACGAGACGCGCATGAACCCAAAAACATTATACTTAATTTCAGCAAAGAAAATAGTTTAGGTAGATGATATGATAAATATATCGATGCATAAGACAAGGGTGGCAAACAGCGTACGTCCCCCTGATGGAAAATGGTTACCGAAGCCTGTAAACGCTCGTAGCACCTTGGGTACTACTCACGCGTAGTTACCGTAGCCTATAGACGCTCGTAGCACCTTGGTTACTACTCACGCGTAGTAACCGTAGCCTGTAGACGCTCGTAGCACCTTGGTTACTACTCACGCGTAGTAACCGTAGCTTGTAGACGCTCGTAGTACCTTGGTTACCACTCACGCGTAGTTACCGTAGCCTGTAGACGCTCGTAGCACCTTGGTTACCACTCACGCGTAGTTACCGTAGCCTGTAGACGCTCGTAGCACCTTGGTTACCACTCACGCGTAGTTACCGTAGCCTGTAGACGCTCGTAGCACCTGGGCACTACTCACGCGTTGACTACCCTGTACAAGCGTGTCAAACAAGCATACGGGCCACGGGATGGTAAGTAAGATTACCTATAGACGCTCGTAGCACCTTGGGCACACTCACTCGTTCTACCCAGTACAAGTCTGTCAAACAAGCGCACAGAAGCCTGTTGGTTAAGGTTACCGTAGCCTATAGACGCCCGTAGCACCTTGGGCACTACTCACGCGTTGACTACCCTGTACAAGTGTGCCAAACAAGCATACGGCCTACCGGATGGTAAGGTTACCTGTAGACACTCGTAGCACCTTGGGGACTACACACGCGTTGACTACCGTATACCTACAAATGTACAGCCTGTGTGGAACGTAACATTATGCAAAGCTCGTAAATTATTATGCGGTAAGTTACTGACCTGTCTGTCCTTTCCCAAGGGTCTTCTCCAGTCTGAAAGGCCCCACATACTGGTAGGCCTCCGTGGCCGAGGTGGCTCCACCAGTCTCCATCTTCAGTCTTCAGGACAGCACAGCTATCCAAGTCATCGCTAGCACCTAACGTCACGTTTGGCTCACAATATTGTAGGCGTGCATCGTCAGCTTAAGATGGCCGATGCTTAAGGGAAACTGATATGGTCATTGTTGGGAGATTTGGTTTGTTTAGCTGGAAGTGTTACCTCTGGGTAATAGGGTAGTTGACAACTTTTTTTTTATTTCATAAATAACAAGTTTATAACTCATAAAATAATAATGCAAAAGAAATAGTATGTCTAAGATCAATAGTTTCACAGATATAGTGATATGTTTGATGTGTAGCGGCGCATCGTCCAAAAACGCTCCATAGAAAATCTACGGAACAGGTGACGTCACATGTTCCCATATTACTAAGAAATGTATGGGCGTACTGACTAAATTATTAATAACTATGTCTTATGTATGTTTTTATTAATAGCTGCCATAATAATAGTTGTTTTAATTGATGTCAGCAATCTAATATCATAAACATTTTTGATAAATAAAAAAAAAACATCATCATTTTTTTTTTCAAAACAGTACAACTTCAACAATATTCCATATATTTTAAGTTTGAATTGTTTTTATGGGTAACAGTAGCGTATATTTTGCGAATTTGTGAAAAATAGCGCCATTTTCTAACTTAGGCAACATCCCAATTGTTTGAAGGCGATACCCGGTAAATAAAGGATTTAGTGCTCTTTTCGCATTACTGTTGCCCTAATACGTCTGCAAACAGGTATGTACAAATGAATCGTCATTGAGAATTTGTGAGCAACCATGTGATTTCAGTGCCTTTAATTTTAAGATCCTAAAGACTTGCTAATGGCTTATATTATAACAGAACCTATGATTTTTACGCTTCAACTTCCTACGAGTTCATAAGCGCCTGGTACTTTTAATAAATTGAGCATTTTTTTATACAACTAGATGACAAACAATCTAACGGCCCACCTGATGGTAAGCGGTTACCGCCGCTACATAGTAGAGAAACTTAATGTTTTATTTCTAAGCGAGTCTCCTACGAGAGAAGCGAATTCCTTACGGAGATCGCTGCTCAGTTGACTTCAATGACGTTAATGATAAATGGTCTGAGGGCCTTGTTGCCTTATAAAAATCGCTATCGCTTTTACTAAGCGGAAAATGTATGGGGGTTTGATATTTGCAATCGAAAGTAGATCGAGGGTTTATATCAAATCTCATTCATTTTCCTCATAGCGATAACGACAGCAATAGGGTAGTTGACAACTTTTTTATTATTTCATAAATAAGAAGTTTATAACTCATAAAGAAATATCGCAAAAGAAACAGTATGTCTAAGATCAATAGTTTCACAGATACAGTGGTATGTTTGATGTGTTGCGGCGCATCGTCCAAAAACGCTCCATAGAAAATCTGCGGAACAGGTGACGTCACATGTTCCCATATTACTAAAAAATGTATGGGCATACTGACAAAATTAATAATAACTATGTAATAAGCATGTTTTTATTAATAGTTGTGATAATAATAGTTGTTTTAATTTATGTCAGCAATCCAATACCATTAACATTTTTGATAAATTTTGAAAAAATAAATATGTCCATTTTTTATTTTTCAAATCAGTACAACTTCAACAATATTCCATATATTTTAAGTTTGAATTGTTTTTATGGGTAACAGTAGCGTATATTTTCCGAATTGGTGAAAAATAACGCCATATTCAAACTTAGGCAACATCCCAATTATCGAAAGGCATCTTATCTAGGCCCTTTGCTTCGCGCACAATAGAAGTCAAACGTAAAATTTAACAATTTGTTTGACTAAGGGCCCGACTAAGGGCCGGGCCAGAGTATCCATCTACAGAAAATTTGGAGTAGTTTCGACAAGTTGGCAGTTAACTTTATTTATTTGCTAACAGATAACCATAAAGTAAATTTTTATTATGGGGCACATTGTTATTTGGGGCTATCGCGCCAAAAGTTAGTCTATATCCTTTTTCGGGATGTAGTCTATCTAGGTACCAAATTTCATCTAAATTTGTTTCGTGGGTTGGGAGTAAAAAAGCAACAGACGGACAAAGTTACTTTCGCATTTGAAATATTATCTAGTTCACAAATATTTACATAGCTACTTTCGACAATGAAAATGAAAGCAAGACGAAAATTGTTGAAGGAGTTTAAAATTCATACAGAACATAAAATACGGGTCAAACTTATTTGGTATCCTGGCGCGGCGCCAAGAAGTCTCTAAGGGAGCGCTCATATTATAGAACCTACAGATATTCAAGCTTTGCCACCTAGTTATGGAATGAGACTGTATGGCGCGAAGGCGTAGTCCTTATTACGTAAGCTAATGAATATTTATAATAAAGTTACACTTAAAATTAAGTCATTCATGTTTAATCTTCAGAAGAAGGACCTCCAAAGGCGATCGTCTTCTCCACGCTAATATTCTAAAGTATGAAATTGCCGTTTCGTTTGAAGTATTTTGTGAAAACTGGAATTATCATACTATGTTTATTGTATTTAATTTGAAATTGTCTTCACCGATTTCTTTGAAATTTTGTGAATAATTTAAGACGCAGTAAAAAAAAACAATGTATTAAATAAAAGAAAATAATTACAACCAATCTAAATAATAACGGCTACATATTCTACAACCTAAAGTTGCCCTCATTTTTAACTGACTTCAAAAACGATGAGGCTAATTCTCAATTCAGTTGGTATATTTATTTTTTATTTTTTATGTATGTTTTCGGTTTTTTTCCCACTAAAAATTTTAATAAAAAATTGATTTGTAAACTTTAGCTTGTAACCTGCCCTTTGAATATAAACTGTTATATTTTAGGTAGACATTCATTTCAAATGATTAGGAAAAAAACGGCAGCTTCATATTTCATATTTATTATTAAAAGTTCGAAACTGATTCTGTCTGTCTCTATAATCTTTTAACGCTTGAGACGCTGAACCGATTGAGATGAAATGTGGTGTATGGAGATAGTTTTGAGATCCTGGGAAGGACATGAATACTTTTAGAGCTATAGCCGACATCCATGCAAGCGACTACTGTAGTCTTCTTTTGAGTGGCACTTGGTCTTTTTTAAAAGCTTTTATTTAACTTACTTATGATCGGGTGGAATCTTGCGACTCGATTTTGAAGCAGATATCTTCAACCGATTGAGCTGAAATTTTGTATACACGTTTAGTTTGGATGACAATACACAATAAGCTGTGTGACGTCATTCTAAATCCAATATGACGGACCATTCAAGATGGCGGAATAGTTATTTTTAATGCATTTCTACAATATGGTTATCAAATGAAAGGGCTTGTTGAGAGTAACTCGAAAAATAATGTGACGTCATTCTAAATGCAATATGGCTGAATATCCAAGATGGCGGAATAGCTATTTTATGCACTTCTAAATCTAGAAAAGAAATCTAGCCAGCGATAACTAAAAAGTAAAAAATAAAGTAAAAGCAAAAAAAACTTTTTTAGAAAAGCTTTTATTTAAATGCTCTACTAAGAAGAAAATAAAATTTTCCTTTAAAATTTTAATTATAATAACCTCATTATATACAATTTATATGATCATAAAAGCTTGTCGCGCGATTTACTTGTGTAAATAAACTAGTACCTATTTAATTGAGCGACAAGCTTTAAATATCATTTAGAATGTGTATAATAAGGTTATTAGTTTATAGTTAAAATTTTAAGGGAAAATTTTATTTTCTTCTTTTTAGAGCATTTTAATAAATTAAAAAAAAATAGGTTTTTTTGCTTTTAATTTATTTCATACCATGAGTGGTGTCCCTTCTAAATTTGTTGCCAGACAGACTAAAATTTTTTTGATAATTTTATTTGTGGTGTGATTTAACGACTAAAATCCAGTTTTAATAATTTCTTTTTGAATATATTTTCAACATAACCAACCAATTATTTAGTAGGAATCGATAACATTTTGTATAGAAATGGAATTGATTTTTTATATTTTTATATGACATGACGCCCGCGTCGAAACATCACTGATTGTGTTCGAATAAGTAAATGTCAATCCCTAGTTCCATTTCCACACATTGCGTGTTTCTAAAATACTTAGATATTTTTAGGAGGTGGTTGTGTTCCCTGTCAAGCTACCTCTGAAAGTTTGACAGCTTTCAGACAGCTTTTATTTTCAGATTTCACAATATTTTTATTAATTTATAAAAACATAGTCCTGGTCGTCGTGACAACCCTAAAAATGTGTAATTTTGACACACTACAGTTATACCACACACACATACACACAACCCGCGCACATACAAAAAAATCGATGCCCCACAACCCCCGAAAATTTTATTTCGGAAATCTGTACCACCCGGTAAATTTCTATTTTTTTATATATTTTAATAAATAGAATGAGGTTTTTATTTAAATTTTGAGAGGCGTAATTATTTTTTTGACGATTTATTTTTGTTTCTGGAAAATGGTACACTTTAATTATAACAATCAGAAGCGTCTCAGGATTTTTAACCGACTTCAAAAACGAGGAGGTTCTCAATTCGGCCGGTATGTTTTTTTTTTCATGATTCAAAAAGTCTATAATCGATAAATAAATTAAAATGTTACTTGAAAAATAACGTGAAGTATTCTTATGGTCACGCAGCATGCATAAGTATAGTGATTTGATACGTAGGTTCTAAACACGTCGGTACACCCCTTATGACCCGCAGTGCTAAATACTTACTCATTGTTGAGAGGAGCTCGGTGGCGTTTGGTTTGAGTTCTGGTTTCGATACGAAAAGCAGCAGCAAAGCAACTTTCGCCATGGTCGATTCTGGGATGGGTCAATCAAAGTCTGTTATTTCGAGCTCCTCCGTGTTTTGGAAGGCACGTTAAGCCGTTAGTCCCGGTTGTTCCTGCAACTGCTTTAACCCACCAACCCGCATTGGGCCAGCGTGGTGGTGCTATGGCCCAAACTCCGTATGTGTTTCTCCCTTGTAGGTATTGTAGGAAGGGCTGTGCCCAGCAGTGGGACGTATAGACTGGTGATGATGAGAGCTAATTATGTGTGCTCTCTGCTCTCTGTGTTAAAGTTAAAACTATTACGTGTAGGAGGTGAATGATCATAGCTTTTATGAAATATTATATTCAGAACGAATTTCTTTACGGTAGGTATGGAAATCCTGTCAGAATGACATTGCAAAAACCAATTTTACTACGTATTATATTTGGTCCATGCTACGACGTATATAAATAAATCAATGGACGTAAAGTGGTGAAGTCTATTATAGGCTACAATCTGGCGGAATGATAAACTTTGCTCGATATGAATTCATGAATCACGTGCGGGTAAGTCTGTCTTTTTTACTCGTTATTTTAATAACTTTTTTTATTTAAAATATGGAATATTTGAATTATAAGTCAGTTTTAAATATACACAGTTATCTTTCACGGAATGATACAAAATCATTTTTATAATCTTATTCTTAATCCCGCAAGTGGTGTTATCCCACTGGAGGGCTATGGCAATTGAGAAATCAATTGTGTCTGGAATATGCTGCTTGACGGGTTAATATCAAAGTTGTAAATTCCTTTACTTTTTTATTAAGTTAGTTGTTTTACTGTTAGTTAATTAGCCGCTAGTAATATAAACATAATGTGAAAACCGTGTGCTTCCCCCATAAGACAGGGTATGTCTAGTATGAGGGCTTGATTAAGTTCAATCTAATTTACACATTATGGTTAAAAAAAAATAACTTAAGAGTTATTTCTCAATTCGGTAATTTAAGTTTTCCTAGCTTGGCGCCTAATGTGTTACTACCATGTTAAAAAAAACATACAGACGAATTGATAACCTCCTCCTTTTTGAGTCGGTTAAAAATAGGCATCCACAGAATAGCCGCGTCTCGCTTTCTAACTCAGATTCTCAGGATACCTTAGCTCACATTCCTGGTTGCATGATATGATTAATTATAAATTGTTTTTTAATGTTTGTATCACATAGGTACACTTTTATTTTATTTATTCTTGCTATAAACAGACTAAGTATAAGTAACCGATTCTTATTAAACTCAGGGCCAGCAGCAATTCGATATCTGTTGTAATACATACATCTGTACTAATCTACCAAGAGTCTCTGCTACGGTATCGCTTGCCCTAAGAGGGAGTACCTTGATTTGTAACTTAAAAATAAAACTATAGGTACTTATTTGAAAATAAAGAATGAACGTTTCAAGTCAGACATATGCAGATTAGACTAGATCAGCCAAAGAAAATAAAGTAGAAAGCAGTGCTTATTTAGACGACTGTAAAAAACGAATACACAATTAGCTTCACCAAAAATTACTGTTTTAAAAATTAAAAATAAATGTTTGTCAATGGTTTTTTCTAATACGACGCTTCAGCTCCACAAATTACATAACTTGAATAGCAAATGGCCTTTAAATTAGTAATATAATATTATATCTAGCTTTCAACTGTCGAATTTGCTAAAAATATTTAATAAAATTGATTTCTTTTAAGATTTGCTGAAGAAATGTGTTTATTTACCATGATTAGTAACACGTTGGGCGCCAATAAGTATTGTACCTTTTTTTTTAAATTTCCAAATGAAAACATTTGGAAAGTGAAATATTTAAATATAAATGATAAACCCTCAGAATGGTTGTTAATAAATACTTAATGTTTTTGTAAAAGTAGCGACAAAACGAAAAGAAGTTACCAGGGCATTAGCACTATTGAGAAAAGCATTAATTTATATATTTTTTTTTAAATTACTCAAAGTTGTCAACGTGTTGCTTGAAATTAACAAATACTTTTAGCATTTGTGTTTATGTAAAGAAAAAGTAGATAATAAATTTGTTTATTTTACATTCATGAAAACAGCAAAGATTCAGTAATGATATCATATTGTAAGCTTTACCAAAGAGAACAGATGTTGGAGATTATAAAATATTTGTTTTAAATACGTAATATTTAATAATTCAATCTAAAAATAGCGAAACGTAAATAATATGGCGACTTGACTAGCATTCTATCGCTGAAGGAAGCAGCAATGTTTTTAATTGTATTTACTGAGTTACAAAAAGGTTTTTATAAACGGAAAAGTTTAATTATGTTTTTAATTCCAATTAGTTTTTTATCGATGTATCGCAACGAAAGTATTCTAATTTTAAATCTCTACTTTTTTCTTTTTAAATCAATAGATTAGGTCAACACTTCCAGCGCACTTACTAAATAATTAAACACATTACACATGTAATTTAACACTGTACATATAATCCGCATACAATGTCTTCAGCACGTCACAGGAAAATCAATATTTGCTGTCTTAACATCACATTTGTTTCACTTTTAACGCAGTTTGGTAATGCCGAATTTTATTATACCGTGTGTCGGACACGCCATTTTACTTTTAATTTTTTTATCGTATAAAATTGTAAAATGTTACATAATATAATAATTTTGGACTGTATAATGTTTGCCGTGGTATACGCGCGCGGTCAGCACGTTCGGGTGCGTTCGGAAGCCCTCGGGTTGGGGGAGATGAGTGAGTCATTCGCCCTAGGGGTGCATTTGCGTTCCGTTTCACGCTGCACAGTTTAGATTGGGACAAAAAGAAATGTTATCATTAGAACGTTATATTCTGACCACTTAGCATAATTATATTTGTTTCTGGTTTTAATTATTTATGTAAAGAGTATTTAATGTGTTGTTATTAGTTGTGTTGTTAAGTGATAACTGATTAGCTCCATTATAATCTCATAGATGGCAGAAGTTGCTTCGGTATTTGAGAAATCATACGAAAATCGGATTCGGGATATTCTGCGGGCAGTGAAAAATATTATACTTTAAATTAAAATACGCATTTTATTTACTATAACTGTTCCTGTGATATGACGTGGAGAAGCACTGTATGTAATAAAGGTTTTAATTTCGAAAATCACAATATTTATTTTAAAAAACATATGTACTGTAAAATATAGCAAAACATATTTTTTTATACAGCACGGGTGTCAAAAACTCAAAAAGCGTACTGAGGTTAGCGGTTACCGTAGGCTATGACGCTCGTAGAGTTGTAATGCTCGTAGCATCTTGGGTACTACTCACGCACTCCAACCGTAGCCTATAGACGATCGTAGCACATTGGGAACTACTCACGCGTAGTAACCGTACAGCCTATAGACGATCGTAGCACCTTAGGCACTACTCACGCGTTGGCTACCCTGTAAATAGTATAATTATTTAAGTGAAACCATCATTGACCATCCATCTAACAGCATATCATTGACACTGTTCTTATGAGCCCAAACACGCTAAATTTGCTTCACTAAGTTTCTGAAGGTAATGTTTTTATTGTAGTAGAAATATTGTAACTTGTTTATTTCCCTAGTTTTTATAATTTCATTTGACATTCGATTTCGTAAATATTAATATACCTATCACATTGTTTCATCGTTTTTTCTGACATTGTAAAATTTCCATATTTGACTGTGTAAGTATGACTATAATTAAAATCTTTGACATTAATTCAGATATCTTGGACATTATATTATTCCTGGCATAATACTTATATTTCTAAATTATAATATATTACACTTAACAGAATTTTAATAATTTAATATTTGCATGCCTGACTACAGGCTGAATACATGGCGCCCATTTATATTTAAGACCTTTTGTAGAATTAAATGTATTCTGCAGATAAATGATTGATTGATTGATTGAAGAACTGAGCATCCCGCAGACTATTTGATGGTACAGGATCAGCTGGAGGTTCTTGTGATGTCTAGGAAACATCACCATCAGATGGGAGTTATAGTAAATCAATTTTAAAATCAATCGGATCTGTGGAAATTTGTAAAACGCTTTTGTCAGTTAATGAGCTGAAGTCATCAAACGCCTGAACAAATCCGATAAAATATAGCTAACAACCTTCTCACGTCAACACGTCACGTCAACTTTCAAACAAACAAAAAAACCGAATCAAAATCGGTCCTTTTGCAAGAGGTATGTATGATGCCACACACAGACACACAGATAAGGTGCTGCCACACTGCTGTTTAAAAAGGTTAACAATGTTAAGAAACATGCGATCACAATGTTGAGAATGTTTTCATGTTAGATAATATTAGTACCTAAACATTCCTAAACAAGTTAACAAATTGTTACAAAATAAAACATTTGTTATCATTTGTTTGTAAACATATAATCCAGGCCAAATGTTATGTTGTTAAATAATTTCAAATGTTATAAATGTCTGTAAACATTTTCCATCAGTGTAGGAGCACTTAAAACAATTCCTAACAGAATGTAACAACTCCTAACATTTGTTAGTAAATGTATTAGTGTTAGAAAATGTTTCTAAACATTTTTAAACAGCAGTATGGCAGCACCTATACACAATACACGTATAAACAAGTCAAACTTATAACAGCCGGCTTGTCATCTAGTTGTTTAAAAAAATGACTTTTGTATGCAACGGCGTCTCTATAATACTTTTAAAATCAATGCCCACGAGCGAGAGATACCCCCCCATACCCTTGATGTTTCTCTTCGTGATCAACATACGTGCGTGATCGACATAGCCCAAAGAATTGCGACTCTTGAGTGGCAGTTGGCAGGCCACATTGCAAGGAGGACTGACGATGTCCGATTCGAAAGAGCTTCTTAGGAGCCTACTTGAATAAATATATTTTTGATTTTGATTTTGATTTTGACGGCCGTTGGGGCAGAAAGGTCCTCGAGTAGCAACCTTGTTCGTAGCTCAACAAAGTGGACCAACGAACAGATAAGGAGTGCGGGAAGCCAATGAATGCGGGCAGCGCAGGACCGATCGACTTGGAGATACCAGGAGATACCCAGCAGTGGGCTTCTCTTGACTGCTATGATAAAGATAATGATCCATCTGGGGTCTCCAATGGCTACAGTGCCGTGATTTTGTAGTAATAGGTACATACATAATTCCCCAGATCTCATCATAGGAAGCGTTGAATTGGAAGCAAGTAGACTTTCTTTGTCTTCTATACTGTGAACATTACTCGCATCACAAGACCTAGGTACCTACTCTATGTCTTTTATCAGTATGTAGCCAATCTATCTCTATGCCGACATCCATATACTTAGTGGAATAGAAGTCTGTTCAGTGGCTTGAGTGAAAAACGTCACCCCTTCTGACTCACCGTACCACCGACCATACCCCCAGTCGACAGAGTCATTTTCTTAGCTATAGTATAATATGTTTTTATGTTTTTTTTATCCCACTAAGGTGGCAATCAAGCATACGGCTCACCTGATGGTAAGCGGTTACTACGGTAACCATCAGTTGGGCTACGGCCTAAGGACACTTGCAACACCATGGCATGGCATGGTATCACTTGCGCGTTGCCGACCCTGTAAAAACCTTTTCACGCCTATTTTGCAGAACCCTATGCTGTACTCATTCGAGAAAACCTCTGCAGGGAGCTCATTCCACAACCTGAGCGTACGCGGGAGAAAGTTTATCTGAAACCGAACAGTACGCGACCAGTTTGGTTCCAATTTGTCAGGATCTGCCGGTGGCGAGCGGTGCGATCATAGAAAGAGGCCGTGGGCATCATGTCAAATAAAATGAATTTTGAAAGGTATTTTGAAAATTAGGAAATTATCTGGGGCGCAAACCGAACCTCTCACAAGCCCAGTGGGCTCCAGAGAGCGAGGAAAGAGCAGTCACCTGAAGAGACAGAGACAGCGGGTTCGGTTCCCGCTCTTCGATATGTTTTTTTTCTAGTTTAGGTACCTACTATCTGAACACGCGTCGTCGTTAAAAAACGTAGCTTAAAGGTCCGTAGTGCAACTATCACATTTTGTGTAATGTCAACAGCACATCAACCGTAGCAGTTTGACCTTGATACCGCACTTACTACGTTCGTAATAGAGGCGGCTTTCGTAGCGCAACTGTTACACTTGATGTGCTGTCGTCTGTACTATGAGAACCAATAATATTTTATGAACTTGATCTTAGAATTAACAATGCTAATGACGGTTTGTTTTCATGCAAATGATCATAAACGTATTTTGCTTCAATTAATGTTTTATTAATTAGACAGACCTATTGACTTCAGAGGTTGTAAACTTTTTTACAGGGAAGACAAACGAATAAAAAAACAGTAAAAAAACTGCGTTTAGAGCTGGTCCCCTGTTCAGTTTAATGGAGTGAACACTATGCAAGGACAGTGAAATGCCGTCCATGCCCAGTAATTACACTGGCTACCTTTCCTTTCGCTTCCTTTCTTTTCGCTTTCCTTTGTGCTTCGGATGAAGCACATACGAACTGCTTGACGGCCGACTCAGGAAATGTTGCTTGCCTAAATGAACTTTTTGCATCTTCTAAGCAAACACAAAACAGAGTCATTTTTCATTTCCAAAATGAGGGTTTTATAGCATTTTAGCCATAATTTAATGAAAATCTAAAACATGTTAAATACATAGTCAAAAGTGCATGAATCGGCTTAATGTCATTTCTATAAGTCTCTCTATCTCTGTCTTATTGAAGTGGGAAGAAAAGGAAGGACATAACTTTATTTTCGTTTTAGATATCCAAAACAAAATCTTTACCTTATGTACAACTATAAACAAAAAGTTGAGGATTTTTTCTTAATAATACTGTGGTTTTATTTTAAAATTATAGTAAATTTTTGAAGGATATTTATAAAAATATTTCTACAAGAAAGAATCGTTTCCTGCTCCCTTATTCTCAACAGTTGTGAATAAGGGGGCAGGGGCGGAAGCCGATCCCGACCTTTTACGATCCGGGTGATTGCTCTGTCCTCATTAAGCTAATTAATTAACGACTTTGGTAGCTTAGATCCTTATTATGTATTTCAGTGGTCACGGCAATTCCAGAACCAGGTCATAACTTCTTTAATCTAGATTTTTTCATCACCACCAACCTTTATATGCCCCACGGCTAGGCCTTCCTACATGGGAGAAACACATGACGAGTTTGGCACCACCACGCTGGCCCAAAGCGGGTTAAAGCGGTTGCAGTAGAACATAATAGAATATCATTTATTGCTGAAACTGAAACACAGCGAACTGCTGGTTCGGTGTGTTTTGGATTGAAGGGAAAGGTAGCCAGTGTAACCACTCCCACCCAGCTGCGTGGCACTGGGCGTGGAACGCATTTCACTTTAGGCCTCAGAATGACAACGCACTTGCAATACCAAGTGACGTTTTCCTTGTTATTGTAGGTGTCTATAGGCGACGGTAGCATTTATCACCAGGTGGGCCGTCAGCTTGTTTGTCATCTAGTATTATCAATAAAAACCGGGACCAACGGCTTAACGGGCCTACGGAACTGTAGGTAACGAATTTTCATTGACCTATTCCGGGATTGACTATAGCGAAAGTTGCTTTGTTTTCGTATACGAAAGCAAGGGTGATATAAGTATTATTTGGTCCATGTCGAAAGCAAAGGGTTTCAACTACGCTATCGAGCTCCTAAGATTTTTTAAATTTTAGTTGTGTAAATTAAAAGGTTGACTACCTCTGTGTTCGGACGTCGATTTTTTACGTTTGACTATTATTTACCTTCACACTTTAAGTCGTCGAGTCAAAGAAAACACACTCAAAATGACTGAGATTGTATGGTAAGTGAATTTTTTGTTAGACTTGTTATTTTGAAAGCTTAGTGCGGTTTAGCCCACGATTTACTGTCAGCCAAAAACTTTGAGGTTAATAATAAGTACATTAACCCGTCAAGCATAAGATTCCAGACACAATTGATTTTTCAATTGTCATAGACCTCCAGTGGTATGACGCCGCTTGTAAATTTTTTATTCTATTCTATTCTAAGATTACCACGTCCCTCAACGATATTTGCAATTGATAAACGATATTGATGCCTATTGACGACCGGCTGGCCGAGTGGTCTGTGCCCCTTGCTATGCAGGCTACTCGGTCAAGAGTTCCCGGGTTCGAATCCCGGTAGGAGCAAATGTTTGTATGATGAGTACGAGCATTTTGTTTACGAGTCATGGATGTTTATATATTTATTTAGTATATGTCTAATATTATATAAAGCTAAGATTTATATACATATTATTATCATTATTTCTCCGTTGTCTAGCATCCATAACACAAGCTCTTAATGATGCTTACTTTGGGCTAGATAATAGGTGTGAGTGTGTGAATATTATTATTATTATTGAATTGACATAAGAGTCCGAAAGAATGCTTCCATCTTTCGGCGGAAAATCATTTTTTTAAATTTGAGCTCTACGTACAAGGATTGTAACTGGCAAACAGTCGTCACCTATGGCCCACCTGGTGGTAAGCGGTTACCGTAGCCTGTAGACCCTCAATGCTCGTAGCACCTTGGGCACTATTCATGCTTACCATAGCCTATAGACGCTCGTAGCACCTCGTGCATTACTCACGCATTGCTACCGTAGCCTGAAGAAGCTCGTAGCACCTTGGGCACTACTCACGCGTTGCTACCGTAACCTATAGACACTCGTAACACCTTGCGCCTTACTCACGCGTTGCCGGTGGCAACGGGTAGCCTGTAGACGCTCGTAGCACCTTGGGCACTACTCACGCGTTGTTAGCGTAGCCTATAGACGCTCGTAGCACCTTGCGAACTACTCACGAGTTGCTACCGTAGCCTGTAGACGCTAGTAGCACCTTGTGCACTACTCACGCATTGTTAGAGTAGCCTATAGACGCTAGTAGCACCTTGTGCACTAATCACGCGTTGCCACCGTAGCCTGTAGACGCTCGTAGCACCTTGCGAACTACTTACGCTCGTAGAACCTTGGGCAGTACCATATTAATCTGTGGCACTACTTACGCGCTGCTACCGTAGCCTATTGACGCTCGTTGCACCTTGGGCACTACTCACGCGTTGTCTACCCTGTAAAATATACGAGAAAGCTTATGACAAGAGCATTAGAGACGAATCTCCTCAACAGCTCAGCGCTTCTTCAATGAGCTCACCCTAGGAACAATCTCTACAAAGCAGTGTTATTTATTATTTATAATACATACCACTATACCCTGCCTCTCTCGTTCGGAAAGATATAAGCCCAAAACTTATGACATGCCTCTTCGGGAATCATCATCATCACCCTCATTATATCTCCCACTGCTGAGCATAGGCCTTCTTATATGAGAGAAACACATAAAGAGTTTGAGCCACAAATCCACCACACTGGTCAAATGTGGTTTAGATGAAGCGGTGGCAGGAACAATCGGGACCAACGGCTTATCGTGCACCACGAAGCCGAGGAGCGGAAGATTCCAAGTTTAGATTGAACCTAAGATAATAGAAACAAGTCTTTCAATCGAACTTCTTTCTATGATCTGAGGATTGAACCATCCCGGGATGGACCATGGCGAAAGTTGCTTTTTTTTAACCTTAACGGGGTAACTCTTGCTCTTCATCTCACCTGATGGTAAGTGAAGATAAGGCCGACGATGGAAGCGAGTTACACCCGGATTCCTCAACCACAGAGGAACTGGAGGTGTCTATAGGCGGCGGTAACTGCTGACCATCAGGTGGGCCGTCAGCTTATTTGTCGTCTAGTTGTATAAAAAAAACTGGCTATCTTAACACTAACTAAGTAACTACACTAACGAAACATAACAATGTTGTTAACATTATTGTTATGGCGGCTGACTTAGGTAAGGTAGCTAGCCAGGTGGACTTAGAAAAGCCCTACCACCAACCAAACCGAGCAGAAAATTTCTGCCCCTACGGGAATCGAACCCCGGACCTCTTGATGTGAGGTAGGTGGTCTGAACCACTAGACCACAGAGGCGGTTTTTGTTGTTTTCATAATGGAAACAAGAGTTCTGAGAAGGGGCACGGTGGCGAAGTAGTTAAAAAAAAAACCACTAGTTCAACCAACTGAACTAGTAAGAAAAAAAACTTTTTTTTTTTGTTTGAAAGCTGTTGTGCCTACGATGGTTCTTAGCTATAATTTATGAAGATCAGTTCAGGCGTTTGATGACTATCAGCTCATTTTCTACATGATAATAAGGTTTTACTATCTTTTACACATCTGATTGATTTGAAACTTGGTGTACTGTCACTTCGGTGACATTTCCATGACACACTATCCTTGAGCTGATCCTATACCATCAAAAAGTCTGCGAAATGCTTAATTCTTCAGAAACTTACACCGGGTATAGCGTGTTTGGGCTCTTATGAATGGTCTCAATGAGATGGTGTTAGATAGATGATTAATGACGCCGCGTGTTACTTAAAATTTTTAGATTTGAATTTTTTTTAGGGACAAAAGATTGATGTATGTTTACCAACAAACGGAGAAGCCTCTGTTTGAACTGATCAATAAAAGGTACAAGGAGTTCTTAGCTGTGGTCGACGATGTTAAGTCTGAGCCCGTGAAAGTCTTTGAAGAGCTAAAGATGAAGCAAAAGAATGAGCTGGAACTGATTAGAGAAGTAAGCAGGGAGTTGCAGAAGAAGAAGATTGAAGATATAAAGAAGGTAGTTATTTTTATGTCAATAAAGCTTGATATGAACAAAGTTCACAAATTTTTAATTGTCTCTGGAATTATAATTAAATATAATAAACGCCATCTTGGCATCTCAACGCGTTTGTATCGATCAACGCAATATAATGAAACTCTTTGCGGTCGCTGTGTACCTCTTTGGTATAATGTTAGGTACGCCCTGCGTTTTATCGAATACAAACGCAAAAAAAATGCTAAAAGCGCAAATCATATTACATAATTATGTAGGAACACTATGCGCAGAGGGCACGAGTGTGTTGTCTGTCTGTGCGTTTGAAGAATGCCGTGTGAATAGACCCTAAAACCACTGGTGAAGATGAAGGTTGCACAAGGTTAATTCGGTAACTTAATTTCGGCATTTATTTAAATTTTAAGTAAGATATTTAGATCGGAATATCTTGATTTCCTGGGGAACCAAACCTGCAACTTCCACAATCAGGGTGACTGTTCTACCCACTGAGCTGCAGAGGATTTAGGAGTATCCCATATTTTTTTTTCTCGTTTTTCAGATTTTACTAAAGTCTATCTTAAAATAAGCAACATTATAGAAAATAGTCCAACTTACTTGAGCCGATGATATCGCAATTCTAAAACGTACACCGCCATCTATTGGATTGTAATAGAATACCCCCATAATAGGCTAAAATAAATATTTTTGATTGACGCTAGTGCGATGTAACTTAGGATAGCGCCATCTATTGCCAACTTGTGACTAAATAATTAATTTAACTTTTTAGCAAAACGCTGCAGAAACAGACGAAGCCGAGAAAACAGAAGTAGAGTCGAGCGAAGAACCTAAGGATACCCCCAATGAAGCAGTTGAAATATAAGAAGAGTTTGTTGAAATAACAATATTATTTATAAAAAATTAAGCATTTATTATGTAGTTTTTAAAATAAAATACTTACCTAGCTATTCCTTTCTTAGTTCAGTCTTACACTACACCCGGAACTAAATCATTCAACGTAACAATATTTTGTACATTTCGTAATTAGACATTGGTACCTTTATGTAGCGTATACCAAATAATGTCTATAATATCCTTGATAATCTAAATGAAAAATTCACTACCTACTGTTGGAAAACAGTCGAATACCAGAAACTTGTTCTTGTCACTTTTTATCCCGTTCCTCTTTAGAGCAAGATGGGTGCGAGTTTCCGAAACGAATCCTTGTCCCGTCATTTGAAAATAGGAATAACTACTCCAGTGAAAGTTTTTTTTATACAAAGTACGGCTAATGACTTCCTGATGAGAACCGTAAGAAGAGTCCTTATACGAAGGCTGCCGCCTCAACGTTGCCTCTTTTAAAGGTACCCATTAGGAAGGAGGGACCATAATAGGTACATGTGCTTGCAAAGAATCCCAAATATTGTAAGTACGACAAAGAGAATTACAAATAAAGAAAGAAAACGATGAAAAAATATATGCTCCAGGCGGGAATCGAACCCGCGTCTCCAGATGTTTTTTTTTTCTTGTTACATTAGAGAACATTATAATGTGAACTTATGTTTTCATCCCGAATGTAACGCTTCGATCGCGTTTGCGTTCAACTGTCAAATCGTATGAAAAGTAAAGCAGCGCCTCTGTTGCGAATTCTTGGAAACCATTTTTAATAGGATCGAATAATGATCGAAAGTTGAAACCAATACCTCTCTGGAAATAATGTACCGACTTTATTACCTATCAACGATTTTTGCATACTTGATGAAGATGACTCCTTTTAAATCGATACTTGTAGAGTAATAATTGACGATCTCCAGCACATGATTAATATCTGAGTGTGTTAAAAACAATAGACAGTGGCAGACTTTGATTGACACTTAAGCTTCATCGATTAGATTTGGGCACTTCACGTTTAGCTAGAATCTCAGATCATAGAGTTTCGATGACTAGAAATGGTGCTTAGTCGGTGTGCAGTACGTGTCGCTGTCGAATAACCCATCTCAGACCCATCATACCCCTGGGGGTAGGGTGGGTGGTGGGACTGAACCATACCACCGGCACCGTAGTGCTGTGCACTAAATAACCTTTTAACTTGGACTCTGCCCAGTTTGTTTCCTGCCCGCCTGATGGAAAGCGTTTACCGTAGGTTTAGACGCTCATAGCACCTTGCTTGGGTAAAAATGAACCATATTGCTTCCAGTATAGAGTATAAATTTAAATGTGAAATTTGATATGAATTCGAACCCTAGGCGATTTTCTACCAGAGGGGTGAGACGATAATTGAAATTTGTTGCAGAGTTAATTTATACTCTATATCGAAGCAATACGGTTCATTTTTACACAAACAAATATTTCAATTCACGCCTCGTACATGCTCGTCAATCCTGACTATTTCCACCAAAGATGCGGGAGGCGAGGATTGAAAATTTGCCATACAAATAAAAAAAAAATAAAAAAAAAATCATATGTAAAGTTAATAATAGTAAGTAAGTAGTATATAATAGTTTAATTTATTTTTTATTTTTAAATCTCGTCTCGTCTCGCCCGTCTGGTGGAAAACCACCTTTACCCGTCTAAAAGTTAGAGTGCTCTCCTTCTTGGACTCATCAGCAGATTATAGTCCTTTTGTAATTGTTATTTACCCTCCTTGTCCATATTGGCCGTCTATACATCTGGACTTTCCGGTTGACTGGTAGAGAATGCCTAGAGTGAATAAGTCCACCAAATTGTACCTTATTTTGTGCTATTAAGGTTTAAATTAATAAGTAAATGGCCGTCTATACATATAAATATGTATAGACGTAATATGTATAGACGCGGCATCGCCGCGGTCGGGTAAAAGATCAATCAATGTTAAGTTACGATATTAAAAATCTTTATTTGTTTCATATGAAACTAAGCCTTAATAAAAGTATAGATTAAAATACGAATTTTAGTTTCGCTGTATATGCATGGGAAAACTAAAATATTTGTATTTTTCAATCATATTGTAAAATACGCCATTATACAAAATGTCTAGTTAGATTATTAAACCGTGTTAAAGGTGTTCTACTTAACTCTAAATAGTTTATTTATTGCTTTACAATATATTTCTAGATAAAATTCATGTCCTAAGCGGGGAAAAGACCCCTCCACCTTTCACAATCCAGGTGACTTTAAACATCTGAGCTACCAAGGACTTGAGAACCAATTGGATATCTCTCAGTCTATCTGTATTTGCATTAATATATACCCTCACAATGTCGAAATATTATATTTCAACACCAAAACGAATATTTTATTCAAACACATACAATTCCGTTAAGTTGGGCATTGCTACTCAATAATTTTTAAGCAGGTCCATCCTATAATCAATTTACGTCACTAAATTAACCAGCACAAAACGGCAGCTCTATTGCCTAATTACCAGAGGTTGTAATTAGGTAGAGTTATTTATGTACTTGCATCAAAATGTTGATATTAATATGGCTCATCCCGAGATTTCAAATTTTGCAACTTCAGACATCCGATGTTGTTAGAGTAAATTTGGATATTTTGGCATGCAGTGGTTCAAATTGTGCAAAAGTAAAAAAAATTTTAATAAATAAATAAAACAATATTTTTCTGCTCTTTAAAATTAATCTCGGGATTTGAGGCATATCCACTTTCATCTTTCGCTGTATGAAATCAGTGAAGTACATAAATAACTCTACCTAATTCCGACCTCTGGTAATTACTAGAGCGACCTCTATTAGGAGTGTAGTAAGGGTGTCGTCAAGGTCAAAATGTTATGCTTGATGTGATGTTTAAAAGATGGTGTTCAACTTTTTTTGCAAAGGCACTACTGTGCCACAGTATTACCAATAATGCTGTGACTGTGCTGATGTGTTATAAAATCTCACAGCTGACCAGAAGTCATAAAAAAAATATTCCAGACAAGTGGACTTTGATAAAATTGTTAATATTTGATTCTTTGTCATAGCATCTAGCAGTTTTGTATAATGGCTAGTTCTACAATGTAACTGCATTTATTATAAAATATCAATTGATTGGTTAGCATAAAAAAGTATAATTATCCATAATAATACAGGAGAATATGTGATTTAAACTAAAACTAAGAGTTGTCTGTCATTACATCTTCATCTTCATCCTCTGGCTCAGCTAGATCTGGGTGGCAAACTCTAATGTGGAGATTGAGATTGATTTTAACAATGAAACTCTTTCCGCATGTCTGGCACTTGTGTGGTCTCTTCACATCATCATCGGTGATAGACGGGTGAGATCTAGCAAGATGTGTACGGAGCAAAGAAGCATGCAACGTTCGGTCACACTGAGGACATTTCACTTGGCAATCCACAGGTTGCCCTTCATGCGTCTGCCGGTGCTTCTCCATAGTAATTTTAGAAACAAACAACTTCAGACAGAAATCACATTTGAAATTTTTCACTTTTGTGTGCTTCTTCATGTGAATTTTAAGGCAATTCTTAGTAGGGAACATCTCATCACATTTTGAACATTTAAACTTCTTCACGTCATTGTGTAGCTGCATGTGAAGTTTCAGATATGCTTGTCCTGTGAAGTTTTTGTTGCAAATCTCACAATTTATTGTGCTTGTTGATGAGTGAGTCTGCATGTGGCTCTTTAAGAACTGGGCAGCTACGAAGCTGCGGTCGCACACTTCGCACAAATACTTTTTAGACGCGGCGCCTTCATGCTTGCTCCTGTGAATGTCAAGATGATATTGAGAATTGACTTTTACATCGCATTGATCACATTTAAATTTACGCCGCTTTTTTGGTCCTTCCTTTATGATTGGTGGCTCCGGCTCCATAATCGGGGCGTCCTTGTCATTGCCATGAAACTTTTTATGCAAGATCAAATATTCCATGCCTTCGAAAGTTAAGTCACAAACATCGCATCTGTATCTTGCGTCGTTTTGTGGTTTCATTTCATATGCTACGGCCTCTCCTCCGTTGTATGCTTCTCCCATTTTTTCACGTTTTACAGAATTACGATTGTCTTTGTCGCTACCGGTTGGTTCCATCATACTCTTCATCCAATGATCTTGTATACCGACGCCTGATTTGGTCTCCATTTGCAGGCTGATGACGCTAAGTGGATACTATACGCACATAGCAGGCACTATGATATATTGATCCATTTATCACGCGTCTGTTCTTCTAAAATCGCGTAAACAAGTTATTGTTGCGATAGAAACACTAATAGCGCATTGTTGATGCGTTTCGTGTGGATATTTTACAACTAAAAGACACGGTAACACAAAAGCGAGCCTTGTTACAGTACCATAAATTCCAAAAGAGAAGCGGAGCGCAATCGTTTTTTTCTGGGGGCTAATGACAGACGTTTTTTTTTTAAATAGTTGACATTGCTACTATTGCCATTTATAAAAATGCTTGGGTAATACCACGGTGAATATGATGAAAAATTATATTTCATACAAATGAAGATTGTTTTGTATTTATAGATATAAAGAGTGTGGGCAGAGAATGATTGGCTTCCTATAAGCTAGGCGTTTACAGTAATAAGCACCTTTTTTTATGAACTAAAAATTAAAATTTGTATAAATTTTATACCTAAAATCATATTGCCCTATGCTATGCATGATATATATCATGGTATGCATGATAAGGTGGCCCGTACGCTCGATTGCCACCATAGTGGTATGAAAAAAACCACTACTATTTAGAAGGTATTTTTAAGCATTTTTTTAATTCAATAATATTAATATTGCGGTTTAATCGCAACACGTGGAAATTGATTTATTTGGCACTTCCCTGTCGAAATGAAGTTTGCCAAGTTTCTATCATAGACAAAATGGTCTGTCTGTACCGTGGTCTGTACCTACCTCTTGCTATACGAGCTGCTCGGTCGGGGGTCAAGGGTTCAAATCCCCGTAGGGGTAAATGTTTGTATGATGAATACGAGCATTTATTCACGCGTCATGGATGTTTATATGTTTATTTAGTATATTACTCATATTTATATACATATTATTATCAATATTTATCCGTTATCTAGTATCCATAACACAAGCTCTTAGGGATGCTTACTTTGGGCTAGATCTAGATAATAGGTGTGCGTGTGAATATTATTATTATTTTATTGATTTTCCTCAACTGGTCAAGAGAGTGGTATAGAGAGAGGGCAACCTAAATAATAATAATCGAAGCATTTAAAATACAATTATTTATTTTTCTTTTGTAATAATTTAACACTATTTTGTTAAAGCACAATATATTTATATAAAGAAAAGCTTATTTTAGCTAAGTAATAATATCATCCAAGAATTTCTTTATAAAGTAAAGTACAGTAAACAGCACATCAAGACTAACAGTTTGACTTTGAGACCATCCTTATTCCATTAATGTACTGTCGTCTGTACCTTACTATTTAATTAAAATAACAATTTTTACAATGTAGTTTAAGTGTAAATTATCAATCAAAAAGACTTAAGCTCTTCAATTTTAGTGACATACAAAAAAACGGGCAATAAACAAGTAAAATTCTTATTAAATAAAAAACAAGTTTAAGAGTCCCACACACCGATTGACAAATAAATCACATTGAATAGGTAATGAATAAGGATAGCTTTCCATATCAACACATAAGTTCTAACAGCATGAATTCGTTAGCAACAAAAAAAATTACATAGTTATATGACTGATCAGTGGATGCAGTGTACTCTCCAGTCCACTCTTTACTTCTTTTATGAGTTTCTATTGGTAATTGCTTGGTTTTGATTGGCTGGCAGAGCGCGTTTTCTGAGTCCCTATAAAAATGGCATCACAAGTCAAATAGAACTTATTGAGTTTGATGGCAACCGGTTGTTGTGTGACAATTTTTGCCAGTGTGGAGTGACGGAAAATACACATGTAGTTTGTAATTTAATTGGTAGCAATAGATAGCTTTTTTAGTTGTATACAATAGCTAGAACCTAATAACAAAGTCAAAAGCACCTAAATTCATTTATTGGTGGTGTTAGAACTTAACCTTATCAAGCATAGAATTCCAGACACAACTAGCTTTCAATTGTCATAAGACTACCAGGCTTCTTAATCGGTTTAACACATAAAGTGATGTTATCATATTCCCTTGGTGGCTCTCACTTGCAGGGTATAAAGGTCTATATTATTTCGGTTGTAAAACTGACCAGTATAAATGTAGCCAGTAATTAAAGGGCATGGGTATGGGAGGTATTAGCAGTTTGTCTGGTCTGTGATATTAAGTGCCATAGACGATGTTACCCCAATAAGTGAATCTATTTGTTATGGATTTCTTGACATAAATTATGTACATAGCTACATTTGTATATCCTTAAATGCGCTTTTAAATGTAAATACTATCTAAGTGTAAATCTGACTAGTTATTCTTTTGGAGCGACGGAGAAACATTTCTTCCTAAAACATTCTCTTTGTATTTCAGTTTTTGCACATTTGTTGGATCATTGAGATCTTCCTCTTCTATTTGCCTATCCATTCTCTGGTCTTGAATTGGTTCTGAAAGTTGAAATGAATTAATGAAATATGATGAAGTTGGTACAGTTATGGGCAACAACATATACCCACTTCTTGCGGTTCTGCTACTAGAATATGAGTCACAAACAAGCTGCCCTTTGTATGGTGTGGTAAGAGGTTAGCATCACCTATAACTTACCATATACTTTGTTTTTGTTTATGTGGTTGATGTATTATAAAGTTATAAATAAACAAATAATAAATAAACAGATAGAAGTGGGTACCTGCCCATGTCTGTACATGTGCAATTAGTACATATTGCCCTAATTCTGTAGGTTTTATTTATCTTTAATATTTATGACACTTTATAATAATTACTGCTAAGCAAAGGAGTAATATGCAACAGTATAAGAATATTATTATACAAGCTCAGTGAAATAGTGGTTAGAGCAGTATGATTTTCTGTTAAGAAAATAAAGGAACTTTTGCCATGGTCTATCCCAGATAGGTCAACCAAAATCTGTAATGTCAAGCTCCTCTAAAGTTCGAAAGGCATGCCAAGCCCCGTTCCAATTGTTATATGCAGTACAACTGCCAACCTGGTGAAACCAAATTTATTTATTTTTTGTGTTTAGACCTTTCTCAAAAGAAATCTAAATTCTATGAACGAAATATAATTTTTTGTTACCGCTGTGAAATTAAATATTTTACTTTGGTTCTTTAAGGTTTGAGCAAAAAATGACAAAGTCTTTCAAAGAGCAATAACTAATCAACACTTTATACACACTGTTATAGGGAGTATATCTGTCTGATAACAGTCCTTCTAGATTGTAGCCAATAATGCCCACTATTGCTGCTATCGGCAATGTAATATATGGAGCATTTGTACGAAGAAACTGCATGAAAATGGGCCACATCTGTAACATATAAAATTTTATTTTGTTGTTTGGATTTGATTTTATGAAACCGTTTTGTCTGTAGTAGATTTAGATTATTATCATTTTAATTTGACATTCTCATTGATTACAGATTATTGAGGTTGTTGATAGTAGCTTTTCACTTACTGATTCGACATCTCACATAAACTACATCTCTAGATGTATTTAAGCCCGGTTAATCAGCATTAAATCACGTAATAGGTAGGCATACCGGGCCAAATGTTTGTAGTAAACACGGTCATTTATGTTAGGTTAGGTTAAGTTAGACAATCATACTTACGTTGAAGGAATTTTATAAAATCCACATCAGAATTTATTCAATAACAGTTGATGTAAATTATTATTGTTTTTTCTGTTTGATTAATTTGTAGATTTTCAACAAATTCTGGTCGAAGTCGAAGAGGAGCAATTCAAAGTATACAAAGTAGAAATACTCTTTTTTTTTTTTTTTTTTTTATTTTATTAAAATTACATAGCCTGGATGCAAGTCCTTTGGCCGAATACACTATTTTAAACACCACTTTTATATCATCACTAATAAGTCTGTGACCTAGACGTAAAGATAACTTTTTCTGATAATCATTTTCCAACGTTTCCATATGTTTCCAACGTTTCCATATCCGTATATTTCTAATATGAACAGATTAGTGAGTTCAGTTCTTTGTTCTTTTTTCTTAGGATGTCTTCTTACATTACAGCTTGCTTACAGTTTATTTATTGTGCCACAAACAAAACGAAATGTGGCATGGAAAAACGATAAGTTTGAAAGAATTTCTTCAAGGCGGCGGGGAAAACTTATTTTATTGTCTTCTGCAATTTCCTTTAATTCACTCACGAATGTCAGCCGTTGGAGTCCAAAGTTAGTAGAAATACTCTGTGGGACAGTGTTGCCAGCAGCGTTGCCAACTGCCACGGTCTCGATTACCCAAAAACCTAACTGAAAATCCCCAATTTTGGGGAAAAAAATTAATATTCCCCACATTTTCCCCACAAATTTTCAGGAAAGAAATAAAAGTACTGTTTTTATAAATCAAATATATTTATTACATATACTTATTAAGTATTTAATGATTTTCATCAAGGTATTTATTGCAGCTCTTTATTATGCCTTTGTTTTGTCAACATATCATTCGAAGGATCAAATTTTAATCCTTTCTTCTAGTGGTCATAAGCGCTGCTACAGTGTCAATGTGTAGGCGATTGTGATTCTCTGTTTTCAAACTCTTTAAAACGCTAAATTTTCTTTCGACAGATGGGTTTGAGAAAGTTCTCTTCGATACTCTAAGTTTGATGGACATAAATGTTGCCATAAAATAAACTGTAAAACCTTCCTGCCGGTGAAATTGCTTTAAACTTCTTTTTTTTTTTATACAAAGCACGGCAATTGACCCATTGCACTAGCCGCCTCCACGTTGCCGGTCCGAAAGGTGCTTAAATAATCAAGATAATTAAATATTCTTACATAATTTATAAATAATACTTACTTCTTAGACTACTTTTATTACTTCTAAGTTCAGTTCTAGCGTAAATGTCTTGATTCCCCGCATTTTCCCCACATAAACGCTCTCCCCACAAATTACCCAATCGAACTGAAAATCCCCGCAGTTTGGGGAATTCCCCACAGATTGGCAACGCTGGTTGCCAGTGACCGATAGTCAATCAATAGTAGCACCGGCAGTTGAAAAGTAACATTTTCATATCAAAAGTAGATAACATTAGTTATTTTAGGTAAAAAAAAAGACTAATACAGACATGTATCAGAATCCCTTTTTCATTATTTTGAAGAAACATGTTTCAGTATTAAATTTTTATTATTTCGAAGTTGTTTAGACTTGGAAAAACTTTTGAGATCATAAAACTTACTATTCAACAAAAAAAAAGGCAATTATAAGCTACTCAATAGCGTAGTTTTATGACTACTCGGCTACTCGGTGTGTGAATTTTTTCGCTACCTTTGTTCAAATCTTTTAATTAGTAACGTAAAAGTAACATTTTGAGTCGTGTAACATGAAAGTAACATGAGAGGGTCAAAAGTAACTTAAAATGTTACCAAAGTTTTTTGACCACAGATTAGAAAGAGTAGTCTAAAGATTTGATTTAGACTGTGTTTTTTTGTTTTTTTTTGTTCATTCTCCGTACAATGGGAAGGCAACGGAAACTAATGTCCATACAGCCATGTCTTCAGTATTTCTTATTTCTTCATTTATTGCATTGAAATGCTGGTGTTACACATTTCAATGCATCTTGGGAGTATTTGACGCGAAATATATGATGACAGTCACATAAGTGCTACTTGATGAGTTGGATAACCACAAAAAGTTCTCATCCTATTTCACACCATAATCACTTTTATTCTAATAACCTTTTAGTTGTGTACGTCAACACCAACACTTTGTATATAAAACAACAACACTTTTATTACACAAAGTTTGCTCCGACACAATTTTTAGTAATAAAAATAAAAATCTTGACCGACGCCTTTTAAACCCGCCAAAAACACCGTTATTATTGTTAATTCTCCCTATAAAGGGAAGGCAAAGGGAACTAATGCCCATACAGCTATGTCTTAAGTATTCATATTTCTTTATTTCTTCTTTTATTGCATTAAAATGCTGTCGTAGCACATTTCAATGCTTTTTGGTAGTATTGGACACGAAATATATGATGACAGTCACTTTATGTGCTACTTGATGAGGTGGATAACCACAAAAAAGTTCTCATTGTATTTCACACCAAATCACTTTTATTTAAAATAATCTTTTTGTTGCACGTCAACACAAACACTTGAATAATAAAACTACGCCACTTTTATAACTCATAATTCGCTCCGACACAATTTTTAATTATTGTAATAAAAATTTTGACTGACCCTACAAAATCCCGCCAAACAGTTTTTTTTTGGTTAATTCTCCCTGTAAAGGGAAGGCAAAGGGAACGAATGCCCATACAGCCATGCCTTTAGTATTTCTTTATTTCTTCATTTATTGCATTTAAATGCTGGTGTTACACATTTCAATGCATCCTACGAGTATTTGACGCGAAGTATGTGATGACAGTATCCATATGATGCTATTTGATAAGGTGGGTAACCACAAAAAGTGCTCATCGTCTTTCACACCATAATCACTTTTATTCTAATAGTCTTTTAGTTGTACGTCAGCACAAACACTTGGTTTGTAAAACTATACCAATTTTAAAACACAAAGTTGGCTCAGACACAATTTTTAATTATTGTAATAAAAATCTTGACTGACACCACGAAATCCCGCCAAACACACAGCACTACCCTCTTTTTCGTGAGCAAGCGTTTAGAATAAAATACAACGGGAACATATAGTCTGTGACCACAGAGTAGGGATGATTGATATTAGAAAAACATTGATGTTGACATCGATGTTAACATCGAATCAAAAGTATCGATGTACGATAAATATCAATTGAAATACATCGATACTTCTAAAACATCGATGTTTTTCGGTAACAAATCAAACTGTCTATTATATTTATGAAATTTGTTTATTATTATTATTGCAATCACAATAGAGATATGTAGGTCCGCTGTAAATTGGGATCTAAATCCGGATATGCATCCAGTTATGGTGACCTACATCCGGGATCCGTATCCGTCGGACCTATATGCGTCCGGAGGTCTTACTAAACGGCCGTGATATGCGGGCGAACTCAGATCATCGGATGGAATGCGGATTAAGTATGGGGATGGAACGGAATACCTACATACATCTTAAACCTAATCCTAAGAACGCGATGCAGTTCACTACTGCGCCTCGCACCCACCGCGCCGTCACTCCCGAACTCCCGACCCGTAATCCACGCGTGCGTGATTCAGTTCCTTATCGCGTACCTACTATAATGTAACTCCGGGGATTGGTATCCAACTGGCCGTTGGATATACATCCATCACTAATGCGTGTGATACAGGTCCGCTGATCCGTATCCATCCGGACCTACACATCTCTAAATCACAAAAGTTAACGAAAGAAATGAAGTAAATTATATCTAGTATATTAATTACAGTTTTTAGGCACACTTTGTAAAAAAATTAACTTTGATAGGTTTTTTCAGTGTCATCTAGTGGAAAATAGTTGAACTTGATAGTCATCTGATAACGACTATCCAACATTTAGTTGAAGCTAGTACCTAGTTGACGTTTCGATATTTTATTCTTAAAACATCGATGTGTCGATAATATCGAAGTCAACCTATCGATGTAAAAACATCGATGTTTTCCAGTTAAACATCGATGTTTATTCAACATCGATGAATATCGATCATCCCTACCACAGAGTACTTTTGAATCTGTTACTACTACTGACTGTCACAACAAACTTAACCTGAAAAAACCATTTCAAACTTTCAAGAGTTTTTGTATTTAAATTACGATTTCCTGTTAAAAATAATGTGTTATTATTTATGATTGCTATACCATTAAAGCAGATTTAAAATGTCACTAGCAAAGATTCTGTATCATTCTCAAAAACTTAATTTATTAATTTGTTCACTTCATGACTCCAAATATTTATGTAATGATAAAAATGTTAGTAAGCGCTACAAAAATATGAAAACTAAGACTGCTAGTTCTGTGTATAGAACCATGAACATATTTGATAGGAAGGCCAAGGCTTTACAAAGGGAAAGGTCGGCACAAAGGGAAGATTATCATTTGGTGGAACATTTAAGGGAAGAGGTTGGTTGGAGGACTGCCGACCGAGTTTTCGACATAAAAAGGACTTTTAAGAACGCTGTGGAGCTAGGTAAGTATTTAATGGGTTTTCTTAATGTATCTGAAAACACTAGGTCTTGTCAAAATACAATTCACTAAAATCAAATATGATGTTAACTTTTTAAAATGTACCACGCTTTTTAATAGTAACAGGCAAGAGATTGTTTTTTTTTTGTACTATAGCAGGTACCCAATATTAGTTATATTCTATTACTGTAAGTCACTAAGAACATAATAAAGGTACTGTAAACATTTATATTTGTGATTACCTCTCTATCTTCTGTCTTCTATCATTTATTACCTACATAGCTGTAGAAGGTGATTTTCATGGTGCCTGCCCCTTGTGCTTCCTTCAGCCAGTCAGTACCAAGTTGCTGGCCAAATCATATCTCTAACACTGTTATTCTTAGAATGAGTTTGAAAAAGTATCTCACTGATCTCAAGATCATATCTCACTGAATTGTATTAAAATACTTACTTAGGTCTTTTTACAAAAACCATTAAGAGTAATTCTCAGGCTGTGTCTATGTTCTTCGGTGACCGCTTGCCCATTAGCTAGGCCATACACTTTTTAAAAAACTATATTTCAATTTTTTATTTTTATTTTAGGTGCAGGTCGCGGCTATGTTTCCCGCTACTTCTTACCTGACAGTGTTGAGAAAGTAACTCTATGTGATACCTCACAGACTCATCTTGATAAAGCTATAGTTGGAGAAGGAGTTGTAGTGGAGAAACGTGTGATGGATGAAGAAAATATTAATGTTAGTTCTCATTAAAATATGTAGGTTTTAGTGCCAACTATTTTAGCCCAAGAGAGTATTCAAGTATTACTACTTGAATCAGCTGATTGCACAGCGAAGATACTGAGAAGATATAACAATTGAAATTAAATTATTTAAAAACTTTAATGAATGGCCTAGGGCCTAGACTTCTAATCAACTGGCTAAATACACATAAAACAATCTATATTATTTCATTAGTATAAATAAGTACTTGCAGTGCTAAAGGCTAACATAGTATCATCATGGATTTTTGTTTTTTTTTAATAAAATTAAAAATATGTGAGTGATGCTAAGGCAATTGTAATAACATTGAGGAAAGGCGAAGTCTCCTTGTACAAGTATAATTTTTACTTTAAAAGGAGGTCTCAGCCACTGTAATAGTCTTGTAATGCCATTGTTAAAGAATAAATATTTTTGATATTATGATTTTTTTGACTACAATAATATATTTTCTAATTCGACCAGATCACTGCTAATTATACACTTTTTCCAAGTTGTGACTCTTATTATGAAGAGAATAAGGAACACAGATTGTTAATGAGACCATTAATGTTTCACTAGTTTCCAGAGAACAGTGTGGATCTACTTGTGTCATCGCTGGCGTTGCACTGGGTGAACGATTTACCAGGATGCTTTGACCAAATCATGAGGTGTTTGGCACCTGATGGGGTTAGTAAAGGATTATATTTGAGCTTAATTTTAAAAACAATTTAATCTATCTTTGTGCTTATTATACAAGGTGTATTAAAAGTACAGCTTAAGCGGAAATTGTGTAAATGGGTCCCTTGTGTAGAGTTTATTACCAATGTATAACAACTGTAGTATTACTAAGTAATTTTTCAAACATTTATAATAATGTTAAAATCAAAAATTAAGAATATTTGAAAGCACTGCCCCAACTTAACCGATTCGTCGGTATTTGTAAAAATACTCGTTTCGGATGTTGAAATAGAATATTTCGACATTGTAGGGTGGACGTTAGCTCATAAACGCAAATACAAGATAGACTAGAAGAATTTCACAGGGATATCCCAAGTCCTGGGTGGCTCAGTGGTCAGAGCAGTCGCCCGGATTGCGAAAGGTCGCGGGTTCGATTCCTGCCTCAGGACGTGAAATTTTTCTAGTTTTATTCTATTTTAATTACTAAGTAATTTTTCAAACATTTATAATGATGTTAAAATCAAAAATTAAGAACTGTAGTATGTCATTATTTCATGATTAAAAATTATTTGTTTTTGAAAAAAAAAAATGTACACTACACAAGGAACCCACTTACACAATTTCCACTAAAGGGGTACTTTTGTTGATACACCTTGTATAACATCGTATTTATATATTATAATAAATACAAACATACCATTAAGGTATTAGTCTCCGGATGAACTTGGATAAAACCAAAACTATGTTCAATGAACATATAAACACCTAGGTATTTCAGCTTATAACGCAAATACAAAGACACTAGAAGACATTCATAGACTATACAGGGTGTAAAGGGAACACTATCAAAAATTAATATAGATGGCCGTGCTGGGCATCTGAAACACGATTTGTTAAAAAAAATGAAAACATGAAATAAATCAACTGTTTTATACAATATTCACTAGGTGGTAGGCCCATATGTAGGGTCCGGGAAGTTACCACCGGCTTTCTTATTTCAGCCGTGCTGTTTCGCTGTTTCGGATTGAAGAGAAAGGTATCCAGTGTAATTACTAGACATGGAACACATTTAATTTTAGGTTTCGGGGTGAAAACGCACCTGCAATACCAAGTGATTTTTCCTTGTTATTGCATTATAGGCCACCAGGTGGGCCGTTAGCTGTGGCTATGTAGGTATTACAATTCAGTATAAAACAGCTGATTTTATTTCGCGTTTTTTTTTTTTGACGCGTTATGTGATCAGCACTGCCATCAAGAGAATGTTTCCCTCACACCCTATGTTATGTGCCCAGGTCTTCATGGCAACGGTATTTGGTGGGGATACACTAATGGAACTGAGGCAGTCTCTTCAATTGGCAGAGACGGAGAGACTTGGAGGGATCCTCCCGCATATATCGCCGTTTACGAGGATCAGAGATGTTGGGGGGTTGCTTACTGCGTAAGTTTGCGATGTTTCACATCATCAGCTTGTAAACGTCCCTTTGTTGGGTACAGGCGTCCCTTCAAAGCAGAAACACAGGAGTTTTTACGCCACCACGCTGGCCCAATGCGGGTTGGTGGATTCAAGCGGTCGCAGTAACAACCGATACTAACTGCTTAACGTGCTGTCTGAAGCACTTACAGTGTTTTCTTATGGATTTAAGACCAATTGTATATATTTTAACAACACCTGGAAAAAATGCATGTGGAAATAGCTACGGGCTAAATTACCGTGCTTACTTAATTTCTTAATTTAGAGAATTAAATGCTTTGTTCAATTTGTGTAAAAAATATTCATGTTAGAAGGCAATCTCCGTCGTTATACAACTATGCATCCATTCCTTGCCTGGATTCAGCATACAATTCAATTGAAGCAAGAACTGATTTGCATAGGCTAAACAACACTTTAAACTTTGCAAGTCATTTCTTGCTTCATTACATATTTCAGAAGCGGCTTCACGCTGCAAACTGTGGACATAGATTCTATAACCATTTGGTATCCGAGCGCGTGGCATGTTATGAACGACGTGCGCGCAATGGGCGAAGCGAACGCAGCGTTGAACCGCCCGCTCCATCTTAGCCGTGACGTGCAGTGCGCAGCCGCCGCCATTTACGACGAGATGTACGGCAAGGTATGTCTTTTTTCCAACAATAATAATGTATATGAACGCCTTAAAGTGATTTAAAAAGTATTAAATTTTTTGCTCTTCATTTTCGCGAAAAACTGCAGAAATAGGTAGCCGCCATCTTAATTGTGTTAGTGACGTCATCATACTAGTAAACATGGACGCTGGGTCACGTTCAGAGGGTACACTCTGAACTCGGTTGCTTTAATCTAACGGTTCTAATTTTTAGATTTTAAGATTCCCTTTCCTTCTTCTATTATATCCGTTTTACATACAAATAAGAAAAATGTATAGTGTTATATCTGAGTATTTATGTCAAGTTATAATTTTATATAATTAGTATAATTTATTCCAGTTAATTTATTAGTACCTATCATATACTCTATTCCAGGAGTTACCAGATAGGGGCTCCAGGGGTGTTCCAGCGACTTTCCAAATCATAAACTTTTTGGGCTGGAAACCGGACCCGTCCCAACCTAAGCCTATGGAGCGAGGGACTGGGGAACTGTCTCTGAAAGACATACATAGGATAGATGAAATCATCAAAGATACAAAGAAAGTTGAATTGAGGGATGAGGATATGAAATAAGATTGTTACGCTTGGTAGAGTAGGCTACCGTCACCTCAAGACACCTGATCATCACTTGGTATTGCAGGTGCGTTGTCATCCTGAGGCCTAAGATGCGATGCCGTTCATGCCCAGTAATTACACTGGCTACCTTTCCCTTCAATCCGAAACACAGCGAACTGTTTCACGGCTGAAATAGGAAAGGTAGTTACCTGCCCAGGCGACCCTTCTTACGGGCCTACCACCTAGTAAACAATTTACAAAGAAAATTATGATTAGAAGGAAGACGCGCCATCAGCTAACTTCACACAAAGGAAGGTCAACAAAGATCTTTGGCGATGTTACATATAAAATATTGACGATTTCAAAGAATATATGTGTAGGTTAGGTGTATTTTTGACGGAAGACGTCAAATATTATTCATGGCGAGACGGAGATAGCGCGAAGAAAAACGTCAGCATAAACGCTCGCGCGCGTAACGTCACAAATTGGAAATAGTTTGTGAAAAAAATAACTTATTTTTAACCCCCGACGCAAAAATAGGGGTGTTATAAGTTTGACGTGTCTGTCTGTGGTATCATAGCTCCTAAAAGCTCGGTTTTTGTCGTTTAAAAGCTGAAGTGATCAAGATGGTTTTTAGCTATAATTTATAAAGAACTGTTTAAGCGTTTGATGGCTGATCTGCTTATATTCTACTTGACAAAAGGGTTGTACTAACTTTTTCAACCCCCGGCCTCATTAATCAACTATCTAACACCATCTCATTGAGACTATTCTTATGAGTCCAAACACGCTATATCTGCCGTAAGTTTCTGAAGAACTGAGCATCCCGCAGACTATTTGATGGTACAGGATCAGCTCAAGGTTACCATGTCTTGGAAATGCCACCGAAGTAACAGTAAAACAAATTTCAAATCAATCGGATCTGCAAGTTAATAAAACCCTTTTGTCAAGTAGGAAATGGGCTGACAGTCGTCAAACGCCTTAACTGATCTTCATAAATTATAGCTAAGAACCATCCTGATTACCTACGTCAGTTTTCAAACAAAAAAAAGCCGAATCAAAAACGGTCCATTCGTTGAGGAGCTACAATGCCACAGATGCACAGATAGACACTTTAAACTCACAACACCCCTCTTTTTTCGTCGGGGGTTAAAAAAAAATGCTGCGATATTTAAGCGAATTAATGGTTTGAATGACGTTAAAAATTGTTTTTGGTAGCTTCGTATTTAAAACATTTTTGTTTATTTTCAATGAAATAAATTCAAAAAGTAAGATAATTTTGTTTTATTCCTTTTGGTCTGTTCTTGCGTTTAGATTCAGCAATTTTAACAACCATATGCCTACGCAGAATCGCTTCACAAAAAAGTCGAAAACAAACATTGAAAATGAAAATGAAAATGAAAATATCTTTATTCAATTAGGCCCCCAAGAAGCACTTTTGAATCGTCAACAAAAAAACCCTTAAGTCTATCACATAAAAATAATATTAACTAACTAACAATTTCATAATGTTTGTCTCTCTGTCTTATCTGCATCTACGTAAGCTAAGAATGTTATGTCAGTCTGTCTATCGGTCTGTCTGTCGGTCCGTCTGTCCGTCAGTCAGTCTGTCTGTCTGTCAGTCAGTCAGTCTGTCTGTCAGTCTGTCTGAATTTACACCGGTTCCAAAAGTTGAACTACCGAGAAGATTCCGGCAACAAACTCGTGTAGTCACTCTTTTCAATCATTAAGTTACAATGTTTAATTACATAAGAGCTGTATGTGCAAAATTGAACTATTCATTCATCATCATCCTCATCATCAGCCCTCAACAGTCCACTGCGGGCCATGGCTAGCTTCAACCAGTTACCACCAGCCACTCTGCCGCCACTCCTCCAAGCCTGAAGACATCCCATACCGCGCTAATTCATTCTTCTAATATTATTGAACACCAACACCAACAAACTAAAGAATTAAAACTGCTCCCTT
Organism: Nymphula nitidulata; assembly: GCA_947347705.1. Classification (NCBI taxonomy): domain Eukaryota; kingdom Metazoa; phylum Arthropoda; class Insecta; order Lepidoptera; family Crambidae; genus Nymphula; species Nymphula nitidulata. The sequence continues at coordinate 3,972,169 of OX374646.1, forward strand.
TTATATTCTCATACTCAACTTAAAAATGATGCAAAAAAGAGACGAACATAGTTCTCGCTGTTCCACTGCTTTTTAAATAGGAGGGTATTTTTAGAAGAAATAAAAAGAGAACTGGTAATAAATAAAGTCAAATATTTATTAAATAGTATTTGTTTACAAATAAATAAACAAAAATCATTAGGATAAAACTTTAAAGAAGCTATCTCATACAAAAGTCATGTTACATTTTTAAAGATAAGATATAGTTTTTTCGCGACCTAAATATTGTAAGCGCCGTTTCGTTCTAGCAACACACTTGAACTCTATACTTTTTAGCTCAGGTAAAGTTTTTTATTTCATCTTTTTCATGTAGAGACGGCAAAGAGATCAGGCCCATACAGCCATGTCTTAAGTATTTCTTTAATTCTTTAAATATTCCATCAATACCGGTGTAACACATTTCAATACATCATGATAAATATATGTTGAAAGTCTCCGTGATGTTACTTTAATGAGGGGTATTACCACGATAAAATTCTGAACGTCTTTCACATTGATATTACTTTTATTAGAATCTTCCTCCAATTGCACCTCAACACAAACAAAAAGTTCGCCCCGACACTATATTTTTGATTGGATTATTGCATTAAAAATCTTGACTGGCACCATCAAATCCCGCCAAAAACTCCATTGTGTATATTTTGGTCCCAAAAAAATAAAAGAAAAAGGAGTGTTTGGCGGGTTTTTCTGGTGTCAGTGAAAATGTTTTTACAATAATAAAAAATTGTGTCGGAGCGAACATTGAGTTATAAAAGCGGCGTAGTTTTATTATTCAAGTGTTTGTGTTGACGTGAAATTAAAATATTATTAGAATAAAAGTGATTATGGTGTGAAATACGATGTGAACTTTTTTGTGGTTATCTACCTCATCAGGTTGCACATAAAGTGACTGACATATATTTCGTGTCAAATACTCCCAAGAAGCATTGAAATGTGTTACGCTAGCATTTTAACGCAATAAAAGAAGAAATAAAGAAATACTGAAGACATGGCTGTATGGGCATTAGTTCCGTTTACTTCCCTTTATAGGGAGAATGGAAAAAAAAACCAGGGAGTTTGGCGGGATAATTCGTGGTGTCCTGTTGAACTACATCCTGTTGTTTCAAAATGGAATATTAATATAACTTTTGTATGCGACAGCTTTTGATAATTTTTATCTCAATGTTTACCATAGCAATTGGCCTCAACAAATGGCTCTAATTCTGGAGAACACACGCTAGTTCTTTTAAGTTTATTGCATCTCTTTCTATCAGTATGAATAAAAAAGGGTTAGCTGTCATTATAACTTGACTTTTAGAAACGTGTCTTCAGTTTTCGACCTTATCGAACGTGATAAAATGCAGTGTTTAGGAAGCCAGCCCGTACGTACAGACTACAGCACATCAAGTGTGACAGTTGCACTACGAAAGCCGCCTCTAATACAAACGGAATAAGGGTGGTCTCAAGGTCAAAATGTTACCCTTGATGTTTTTTTATTTTATATAATGCTGTGCTGCCGACTGTACATGTAGTCTAATATTGTTCATGGTTACCTAAAATCTGCATTTATTATACAACTAGATGACAAATAAGCTGACGGCCCACCTGATGGTAAGCGGTTACCGCCGCCTATAGACACCTGCAATAACAAGGAAAAATCACTTGATATTGCAGGTGCGTTGTCATCCTGAGGCCTAACATGAAATGCCGTCCATGCCCAGTAATTACACTGGCTACCTCTTCCTTCAATCCGAAACAGCGAACTGTTTCGTGGCTGAAATAAAGGCGGTGGTACCTAGCTAGGCGACCCTACATACGGGCACTAGTACGGGCCTACCACCTAGAACTGGAATAAGAGAGGACATATTTAGTTGACAGCTCTAAACAGATTCTTGCTATCTTTTCCTATTACATATTGTGAGAAACAGATTCGTCTTCAGAATTAGGCCGGTTATTATTATCTCTTTGTCATCATTAACTGGAATAAATGTTCATCGGTGGCAGCGCCTCATACGTCCAATCCTCGTCGGAGTTGTAAATGGGTTCTTCTTCGTATTCTTCGTATACTGGTTCTGGGATAAGAATAAGGATTAAACTCTGAATATTAAAAAAAGAATATTAAACTACAAAAAATCATGTCCTGGGGGAGTCCCTTTCACCTTTAACAATCTGGGGAACTCTTCTAAGCATCTTAGCTACTAAGAACTTGGGATAATTCTGTTAAAATTCTTCTAGTCTATCTGTATTCGCAGTATTTATAAGCTAACGTATACTCTCTTTCTTTTTCTATCCTGGATTGTGAAAGGTTGCCGGTTCTATCCTCGCCCCAGGACTTAATTTTTTTCTAGTTTAGATATTATTTTTCTACGTTTATTTCAAAATGTTCAAACCATTTAACATAAAAAAAATTAATAAAACATACGTCCCACTGCTAGGCCTTCCTACGCGGGAGAAACACGAGAAGTTTTGGCCATAACACCACCACGCTGCACGCTGGTCCAATGCGGGTTGGTGGGTTAAAGCGGTTGCAGTAACTACCGGGACGAACGGCTCAACGTGCCTTCCGAAGCACGGAGGAGCTCGAGATTAGAAATATTGGTTGACCCATCCCGTGATCGACCATGGCGAAAGTTACTTTGTTCTCGTAATCGAAACCAGAGCGCTCAAACCACTACCCCGTAGAGACCCTAACAGAATTTTGACTCTTGAGATGAACATGACAATGTAAATGGTTCTGGATTCAAATATACAAAAAATAACAGACTTCAAAACACTAAAAAGGGCAAAAAATAATTAAACCTAAAGCCTGACCAAAGATATAAAAATCCGCGCCTTAATGTGGATAAATGACATAAAAGCAATAGTGGCGCCACCATTGCAGTTTTTTATATTTCTGGTCACGCTTGGTACCTATTTTTTTATTACAAAGGTTATTGCACTTCACTTTCTATTGTTTTTAAAAACAACCTAGGTACCTAGCATCAACTCAAAAAACCTTTGTATTAGCTAAGTTGGTACGATCAGCAACAAAAGCCGATTATCTCTTTATACTGTATCACACTATTAATTTCACAGTGTTCTTACAAATTGTTTTCAGTATACAATACAAATATGAGATGTGACAATGTCATAAAGTTTTAATCGTCTTCTGTAACTGACTAAACCTAAATTTAATATTTTTTTGTTTAATTAGTGATTTAAAATCGGTTTTCGATTTAGTTCTCAAAAATTTTACACAATTTTTAGTTAAATTCGTTTTTGTAAAATTACCCTCTATTGTGTAAGTATAAATAACTAAGTATCGCCAAAGTCCAGCTTACCTTGAATTTGATTTGGCGGCGGTAACGGTGCAGCCATATGAGCAACCGGCAAGGGTGGTGCTGGAATTTGAAATGCAAATAAAGTTTAATCTGTGGACAAGTTTTATGTTTACACAAAGACACAAACATCCCGATTGGTAATATTGAAGATAGATTTTTGAAGAAGTTGTGCCTACGCAAATCGAACCTCCGACCTGTAGATCTGAGGAAGATGGTCTCACTCAACTACTAGATCACAGAGGCAGTTAAAGTACCTAGTTACCTATGAGTGTGAGAGTTCTCTCTTACTCTCAAAAGTTTACGGGCCTTTAAAAAAGTAAGTAATTCACACACAAATACTCAATTAATTGTGTCTAATTAGTAGGTAGGTACTAGGAAGCGCAAGCTAAACAAGCTTGCTACACTAACTATTAAAGGAACATCCACACCTTTTTCCCAAGAAGTCAAATACTTGGGCGTAACAATTGACAAGACACTGACTTGGGAAACACACTTAAATAACGTAATCCAAAAGGCAACAACTGCCTTAGGAATATGTCACCGCCTTGCAGGGACGAGATGGGGCTTAAACCCCAAAATCGCCCTATGGCTTTATACCTCCATCGTAAGGCCGATGCTAACGTATGCCTGCGTAGTCTGGGGGAAAAAAGTCAGGCAAATAACAACCATCAATAAGCTAACCAGCTTACAACGCACCGCGTGCTTGATGGCAACTGATGCTATGCGCACAACCCCGGCGGCAGCCCTTAATGCTCTTCTCAACCTACCGCCTCTGGATCTATTTATTGGAAAAGAGGCAAAGGCTGGAATGTATAGGGCAGGCGTCTCTGGGAAAGCACAATGGGCATCTCAAACACTGCGATCATTACATCAAGCTGTGTTTGAACTACCTCCATTAGCAATGACTTCTGACGTCATGCTACCACAACTCAACTTCCACAAAAACTATACAGTTGAACTGCCTATCAGGGAGGACTGGGCGAATATCCAAAACAACATTTATCCACAAGTCACTACTCCCTCCGAAGCTGGATGCCTCACATGGTTTACAGATGGCTCCAAAATGGGTAACAACGTAGGATGTGGGGTGTATGGAGTCAGACCAAGGTTTAGTAAAAGCGTCAACCTCGGAAAATACGCCACCATTTTCCAGGCGGAAGTCTACGCCATTATTGAATGTGTGCAGGCTAACCGCCTAAGGAACTACGTTAACCAAAGAATTTACATCTACTCCGACAGCCAAGCAGCGCTTAATGCTATAAATGCGAATACACTGCATTCAAAATTAGTAAAAGACTGCGTGGAGGAATTAAATACACTGGGGATCAACAACAGAATCACTCTGAGATGGGTGCCTGGTCACTCTGGCGTCATAGGCAATGAAAAGGCCGATGAATTAGCCAGAGCTGGGGCTCAGGGACGACAGATTGGACCGGAACCTTTCTGCGGAATCTCAAAGAACCAGGCCATGCACTATCTCAAAAGCAAACTCATACAGGAGTCCTCCGAACAATGGCTAAGGACACCTGGTTTGATACATTCAAAGTCCCTGATACATGGCTACTGTGCTAAACGAACTGAAGAGCTGATAAAGCTCAGCAGGAGTAACGCGAGTGCCATGATTAGAGCTTTAACAGGCCACTGCAAACTGAACAGACACTTATTCAACCTAAAATTAAGTGATTCGGATGTTTGCAGATTCTGTACACAGGAGCGCGAAACCCCAATGCACCTCCTTTGCAACTGTGGACCCTTTATCCACAAACGAAGCCTCTATCTGGGGAGACACACTATTCACCCAAATGAAGTTGAGACCCTTGAGGTTGGGAAAATCCTAAAATTTATGGAAAGTGCCCAAATCAAGGTTTTATTATAACTATTGGTGGCAAGTCACAATAGATCTTTTAGGTCGCAGTGACAAATCAGTCTAAAAAGACCGAAAAGCCCCAAATACAAGATAGTAGGTAGGTACCTACCTACTTAACAGATTACAGTATAATTACCTTGAACTTCAATCGGCGATGGCATCTTAGGCTTCGATGACGGCGGCGCTAAAGAACAAAATTAAAACTAGATTACTGTGACATATCGACATAAAAAATATTTAATTTATTTTCTTTGATAATACCCACCTAAAGCTTAAAAAAGAGATAACGCGTATACCTTGACTGTCATAGTAACCGGGAAACGGTCATACTAGACCATTCATAACTTTTATGACATTCTGAACGGCATTTATAGATTTTGGAAAAAATGTACAGTCAGCAAAAAAAATGGTAATATATTATACAAATAATATATTTGTCTTTGAAAATAAATGTTTAACCGAGTCATTGCAACGGTTGCAAGTTAAATTTGTAATTTTATACGTATTTTTATATTATTTTCAGCGTACAACTATAAACTGTGCATACTGTACCGTGGGTACCGTAAAAAAATGAGGTTTGGCAGACATACACTTTCACAGAATTCATCGCGTAGTCACTGAACACGTGATCAAATCTGAATCTTGAACTAACCAATAATTAAACAAACGATCTTCCTAATTCACATTACATTAACTATGGCGTTTATTAGAACCGTAGCAACTATTGTGTACGAGCAATTATTATTGTCAGTATGCAATGGTGCTTACTTCTGTAAGCTAATGTTGTGTTCGACTGTACCTTGTAATAAGACGTAAATGGATCCAGCAATACATAAACATATATATATGTAATAAAAAATCATACCTACCTTGAAATTGATTTAGCTGCGGCAGCGGGGGTATTGATGGCTTAGGAGATTCTGAAAAGAAAGATTGTACAAAATATGTTCTAAATTATATTTTTAACATTTTAATAAACGTTTTATTTAACCCATACGCTGCGTCAAATGCCTATCAGCGTTAAACGTAATATGCTCATAACTTAGCCAAATAAAATGATATAAGAATGCTTTCATTGGGCCTAATTCTGGGAACACACGTTAAATTCTAAATTTAAGTACAGTATATCTCTTTCTCGCAATAAGTAATAGGAAAAAGATAGCAAGAATCTGTTTAGAGCTGTCACTTATATTTAGACAGATTTCTAAGAAACCATAGACAATTTTAGACGGCATGTACGGAGGTGCCTCCTAAACACTGCATTTTATCACGTTCAATAAGGTCGAAAATTGAACGCACGTTTCTAAATGTCAAATTATATGACAGCCATCCTTTTCGTATTCCTTTTGATAGAAAGAAATGCACTGAACTTAAATTTAGACTTAGCATGTGTTTACCAGAATTAGGGCCATTAAGTGTATGTTATTTGACAGTACAACAGCCCTAAGACCGCCGTTTCAGGAAATGACAGGTATGAAAATATGATGAATTCGTCAAAAAATATATTACGGACCCACGATTTTTGGGGCTTTGGGAGGTGGAGGTGGAGAGGAGGGGTCTTCTCTATCACCCAAATACACCCCCCACCTAAAGCTCTCGCATATTTTCAGAGATATATATGATCAAAGTTTGAGGTTAGGAATAAAAAAAAGTCAAAAGAGATGCTCCAAAAACGTATGGAGACCCGGCCAGGGGCCTTACCACCATCTTTATAAAAGCGATTCATATTCCGCTCGGTTCAGTATTGGTTCCTAAACTGCATCGCTGTCATAGTCGTATATAGCGTCTCGTAGTACGAGTTAACGATTCTACTCAGTTTAGGCCCTACACTAAGCCCTAAAATTTCAACAGTTCCTGCAAGGTATGCATAAAAACGAATTCTTTGTATTTTCCCCGGATTCTGGAGATTTTTCATAATTTTTTGAAATAGATGAAACATTTTATTAGTGCAAACTTCCAGAAAACCAACTAAAATAATACTTTTTCACCTAAAATGTCATTTATTGCAAAATAAAATTTGGTCCTTCGAGCTGGAGGAAGGACCAAAATGTACGCTATATATCGCGCTTTCATCTCACCTGATGGTAAGTGATGATAAGGCCGACGATGGAACCGAGCTACACCCGGATTCCTCAACCACAGAGGAACTGGCTATTTATCTCTAACTGCCGGAACACAATGCGATTTAAATTAATGTTATGGCGATATTAGGTAAGCTGGTGGTAGCTAGCCAGGCAGACTTAGAAAGGTACCACCAACCAAACCGAGCAGAAAATTCTACCCCACGGGAATCGAACCCCGGACCTCTAGAACTGAGGTAGGTCGTCACAACCACTAGACCACAGAGGCGGTTAAAAGGTAGAGCTCGCGCCAAACATCTAGGTCGCTGTCAAGTTGCATCGCGCTGTATTGCGCAGCTGCCCGCTGCTACCGTCCATACCTCGTTGTTTGGCGGTCCCATATTTTGATAGTGCGCAGTGAAGCGACTCGTGTTCAGAGCGAACTAGAAGTACGGTGCAAGTTTGTACCTACTGTATGTTTATTTTATGGTTTTGCCATTTTACTACCTACCCGCTTTATATTCCTACCTGTTTAGTACATACCTTGTTGTATACTTTGTAGTGGTGTTATTGGTCCAGGCCTAGTCTGAGCCGGCACAGGAGCTGGAAAATAAAAAAAATGTCAAGAAAAATGTTGCCCAAAAACAGTTTGATAGATCAAGGTTATTTTTTATGACCACTTACCTACACATAACCGACATCGTTTTGGTTATATGTGGGCATAAAAAATTACCTTGAACCCACCAATCACACAAACAGTCACACAAAAGTTCTTCGATTGAAACAACTAGCTAATTTAAACCAGACGGCTGACATTAACTTCAGCCATCTGGTGTTGCGCTCTATGACTTAGCTAGTTGTAATTTAGCCATTTGATTGGTTGCCGGCCAAAGATGCCGGCGCTCAAACGGTGTATTTAAGCGGCTGATTTAGCCAGACGGCTGCGACCTAAACAACAGCAGGCAGCAACAAGCCTTATTGTCCATGATATGCCAATCATTGGCAACGTTACGAACGGTGCAAACGCATTGGGCCAATTGAATATAGTGCTTTAAGCACTGTTTGCGTGCAATCAATTCTGACGCTTTCGCGCATTTGTGTGAACTCCTGTCACTCATCAGAACAAAAAAGGGCGATAAAAAGTTTTTATCAATCCAAAATAATTTTTTTTTACACACTCAGTCTTAACGTCAAATTTGATATTTGCGCACACACTGCACCTCAGAACAATAATTGTTCTGCTCACTGCACTACTTTTCATAAGCAGCGTTAGTAACACGGCATCATAATGTTCTAAACATTACTCTCGTTGACATAAAAATACGTTTAATTCGGTTCGTTTGTACTAAGTGCACTATTACATACGCAAATTCTGTGATCTGCGCAAATGTTCATACGGACCGTAGGGAAAAGCAACAAACTATATTAGTAATCTGTGGGCACCAAACAACAACCTTTTTTGACGTTTGCGATTGGTATTTTTTTTAGTGAAACGTTCTTTTCACTTTTATTTTTTGTATTAATTCGTGTTTAAATGTCTAATTTAATTTATTTGTAACTAAATAAAACTTTTGAAAATAACAATGAGTGCTAACAAACGAGAGAGATATGCCAAGTGGTTAATGGAGGAGAAGGTAATGTAAACACACTCTAACCTACTTCTGCTTTGTTTTTTGCTTTATAATTTACGTTTACGGCCGAATACTTAAACGTTTCCCAGTTTTATGGCCCTCAAAAATATTTTGAATTATCAAAGTCAAAAATTTGTATTGGCAATCGAAAATTATCCGCATAAACGCACTTCCTAAAAATGCAGGGCTTAAAATTTGGTATGTTCTTAGCGTTATTATCATTATAAACATTTTTACATTTGCAGAAACTATTAAAAAAGCTAGTAAAGCCCTATATAAATACAGTTGATAGTAAAGACTTTACCGTAAATTCAAATAGAGATAAACAGCGCGTATGGTCCGAGATTACGATTAGGTAAGTAAATGTTATAATAATATTATAGCCTTTTATTTCATAAACTTATTATATCACAGAGATTTTTTTTAAGATTTTAGTTTAAAAAGTTTCAAATTAATAATATTCTTTATGGTTAGTTGTGTTAGTTTTTAGGTTTAACTGTTGCTCATAAATTTGGGACCCTTGCTGAGTAAAGGCCTTAAGTAAATGTTAGTAACTATGTAGTTACTAATTAATATGTATTAATTAACACAAAAACCATATTCCATCATTGAGGAGCTCAGTGGCGTAGTAATTTAAGCGCTCTGGTTTTGATTATGATAACAAACCAACTTTTGCCATGGTCGATCCCGGGATGGGTTAATCAAAATTTACTATCTCAAGCTCCTTCATACTTCGAAATTACATTAAGCCGTTGGTCCCAGTTCTTTCTGTATTTACTTAAATCCACCAACAGGCAATGGGCCCTTGTAGTGGTGTTATGGCCCAAGCTTCTCATGTGTTTCTGAAATGAAGGAAGGCCTGCACCCAGCAATGGGATCTATATAGGCTGGTGATGGAGTTGTACAATAAAGTGTTAAATATTTTTAACTATATTTCATGCTATTGTGAATGGCTGGAATGGTGAAACTTAATTTTCTACTCCCATCTAAAGTGTACCCTTTTTAAAGCAATAGATGAATATTCTATTGTATTCTCTTTGTTTGTAGATTTAATACAGCTAATATAAGAGTCAGAGATGAAAAACAGCTGATAAGTCAGTGGAGATTAATGAAGAAAAGAAAGAGAATGGGCTTGTCTCCACCACTGTCAATAGAAACAGACAATGATGTATCCGGGATGTCTCAGCAACAGTACAGTGGGGATTCAAACGGTTTTGACACCGACTATATGAATGTATGTTCTATTTTAAAATTAACATATTTGACTCACTTTTAGTTAAGGTTAAAAATCATACCTAAACTTAAAATTGCCAGTACCTATCCGAAGAAGTTTTAATCCTATAATTTTTTTTTGTCTCTCTGTTTGTAAAAGTTTGCGGGTACTGTACCCGCCTGTACATTACTTTGTTATGTAACAATAAAAATGTAACCTAAATAAAAATCTATAAACTTCTATTTTCAGGATATGATTTTTATAGACGAAATGGCCGAAGACGATGCTGATTTTAAACCAGAGGTAAATTTTACACATTTTCATTAAATCATATTTTTTGATGAATATTGGTTTGAGCAAAAATAGAGTACTAATACTAAATACATTACATCCTGAGATTTTTCCCAATAAACTGTTACGTTATTTTTTTTCCACTTGTCAAGAAAAGGAACAAACTTGCAAATGGAAGGAGATATGCAGGTCTAAAAGAAATTAAGTGAACATAAACAATAATTTCATTTATTTTAGATTGTCAACAACAAAAATATATTGGAGGTCTAAAAGGCCCCCTATTAATTAAACATTTTTTAATTAAATTGACTTCAAATTTACTTTTTAACTATAATATTCCAAACAGTATCAAAACCTGCAGTGTATAACTCTATGGGGTCAGAAGGACCTCATGCTCTAAATATGTTAACTGTTATCTCCTTGCCAAATTGTCCAAATGTCTTGATAAAATATATGATGACAGTCTCCATGATGCTACCTCGATGAAGTAGATAAAATTTTCGGCGTCTTTCACACCAAGTTAACGTTAAAATTTAAATAAAATGTTCGCTCAGACACAATTTTGTAATTATTGTAACAAAAATCTACACCGATCCCATTAATGCCCTAACACTCGTATTCACAAACGATACTTATGTAAGTGAAGGAGCATTACTATGCGAAGTAAGGCATTTTTCAGTGGGTTCACTATGTCAAGCCTTTCAATTCACAAACTATGCGGACGCATAGCGTTGAATATAGCTCTGTGATTGCTTGATTAGTGTTACGTAGTTCACTTCACTGACTGACATTTCAATTTTATTGTTTATTTGCTTTTTATCGTAAACTCCGTAGTGATTACATTCTCTTTGGTGAGCTCGACACTATGCGTTGATTAATATAGCTATCAGGCTCCCTTAGCTAAGTGTTCATTATGACAAACGCATAGTGCCGATTGTCACTCAAGTATTGTTTATGAATAGGAATTTGGCACCCTGTGCGTCCGCGGGCACTGTGAGACCTCATAGTGTCGTTTGTGAATACGGGCGTAAAACTCTGTCCCGTAAAGTACCCCGCCGCGCTGGATGACATGAATTGTTCTAATTTAAATACTCTTCATATAGTGCTGAACAAAAACTATCTTTCTTTATTCCAGACACCAAAATCAGGTAATAAATTTAATTACTCTGAAGCGTCTTACAAGGATATGCACCATTTTAGGGTATTACAAAACAATAGGTTGCAGGAAGAACACACAATCCGCGTCAGAAACATAGAGCAAAGACATAAACAAATCATGAAGAACTTGAAACTGCAGGAGGACATACTGAAGAGGCAATTGGAGACATATGACTAAATAATGGGTAAATCTACCAGGGAGATGAATGGGAGTCGAGAGGACCGTCATTGAGTTATCTTTACAAGCTCTGATCGAGGTATTATAGTATCAGATACCAGAGGGTAGGGCATATATCACACGGAGGGACATTGGGTAACCCAGTGTAAAAAGCGCCTGCATGCTTAAGATCTGATAGAAGTAATTGGCCTATTTGAAAATTTATTCAAATGTTCAGAAGAAGTTGGACGTCATATGATGACTCCAATGGGCACAGAGTGGAGACAGCAAAAGTGGCAGTGGGTGGGGTACCTCGCTAGACCGTTTTCGATATAGATACCCCATCGCAATCATTTGGCTACCGTCCCCTATAGACACCAGCAGTAACAAGAAAATATTCACTAGCTATTAATCTTTTGACTTGACTTTTTACTTAACTATAATATATCAAACAGTATCAAAACATACAGTGTATAACGCTATGGGGTCTGAACGACCCCATAGTAACAAGAAAACAATCACTAGGTATTGCAGGTGCGTTTTCGTCCTGAGGCCTAAGATGAAATGCCTTCTATGCCCAGTAATTACACTAGCTACCTTTCCCTTCAATCCGAAACACAGCGAACTGCTTACCGGCTGAAATAAGAAAGGCAGTGGTACTACCCAGACGACCACCAAGTAGAATCTTAAATTCTATCGCAACTCGTAAAGATGTTACTCCTACAGATTACCTATTTAGATGTGTGTTGATCTTAGATATTTAAGAAGTGTATTTTTGAAAAGTTTAAAGAAAATAAAAGTCAGAAATTAACCAATTTCTTTTATTTCAAAAACATTGACGACAAACTTTTGTTTTTAATATTTTCACTGGTATTAAATGTACATGGCAAATGTTTAAAAAAAGCGCAAAAAGTCGAATTTTAAATATTACGTTTCGACTGTTAACCGTTCCCCGATAACTAGTTGAATTAACACTTGGCGTACAACAAATGTTGATTCAGTAGGCTAACAGTTCAGCTACGGACTAGTTGAAGTAACAACTGTTGTACAATTAATGTTTCGACTGCTAACCGTTCACCGATGGACTTGCTGAATAAACAGTTGACGTACAATCAACGTTAGATACATCTGTGTACCAATCACTTACGGACTAGTTGAATTGACAGATGACGTACAATCAACATTTCGTCTCTGAACCGCTCACCTACTACGGAATACTTGAAGTAACAGTTGACGTACAATTAGGGGGTTTACGCCGCGTGGTTTTTCATATAAACATTCAAGTTGAAGATATTGAAAACGAAAAACCGAATCTCATAATACTTTATATGCATAAGAAAGTTAGGCTAGTCTAATTAGTTAAAAGAGGATGTATGCTTTTTAGAACATTTGCTCAATTCTTTACGGTTTTTTTAATTTTCATGAAAAATATAAGAATTCCACCAAGGAGTTTCACATTATACCTAAGAATAAATAGGCTAATTGATCGAACCTTTTTGGAAGCGCTTTAGTTCAATACAATTTTCTCATTTTAAAAAGAAAAAATGAGATGAAAGATGTAGTTCTTATTTTCAACGCGCGCTCGTGGCGCCATTTGCAAATGTGCGCCATTTTCATATATGAGCGTCACAGATTGTTGCGACTTTCCGACTATTATTTAAAAACTAAATAATATTACTGTTGTACTGTTTTCTCGCAAATCTGCTGGAAAATGTTGTATGACACACGTGCGGTTATTGGTTTTTACAAACTCTTGACTCCTATTTGAAGGCCCTCAGCTTCGTCTCGGCCTTACAAATAGGCTTGCCAACTTTAAAATACGAATTTTCAGGAAATAATGATTTAAAACGCGGGACAAGGGCTTGAAAAGCGGGATCCAACTAATTTTGTTTAGAATACAAAAAAAACGTAAACTTTTTTAGCAAATCAGGGTATAAATAAAACACCATGTTAGATTAAAACAAAACAATATTAACCTAACTTACAGTGTAATTTACACTTTATTGTGGAAACTATGAACATCGACATAGACTTTTGCAATAGAGCAAAGGTATATGTGTGTGTGTAGCTTATTCCGAAAAGCGGGATATTTAGCGTCCCGCACACACTATGAGCGGGACGCCTCATTAAGGGTCTCAAAAACGGGACGTCCCGCGTATAGCGGGACGGTTGGCAACCCTACTTACAAGTGTCTACTCGTTTGTAAAAACAAACTTACCGCACTAATATCTAATATAACTATTTTCTAAAAATTCCTCTTAAAACTAATACATCAACGTAAAATATAAATACAAGCATAAAATACTGAGCTCTGTCTGGATGGCGTAGTTCTTAACCTTACCTGGTTTCTCCAAGCTGACTGGGTTGGTCATCGTCGAAGAACGAGTCGGTAAAGGCTTTGTAGGTACCACAGGCTGCGACGTCACAGGAACCTTCGGCTTCCCCAGAGTTGCTGGTTTTTTTGCTGGATCTAATTACGAAGAAAGATGATTTGTGATTATTTTTAACCTTAACGGGGTAACTCTTGGCCTTCATCTCACCTGATGGTAAGTGAAGATAAGGCCGACGATGGAAGCGAGTTACACCCGGATTCCTCAACCACAGAGGAACTGGCTATCTTACCTCTAACTGCCGGAACACAACAATGCTGTTAACATTATTGTTATGGCGGCAGACTTAGGTAAGACGGTGGTAGCTAGCCAGGCGGACTTAGAAAAGCCCTACTATCAACCAAACCAAGCAGAAAATATCTGCCCCCATGGGAATTGAACCCCGGACCTCTAGATCTGAGGCAGGTGGTCTCAACCACTAGACTACAGAGGCGGTTTAAAATGGGTATAATGTTGTCAACATAATGTTTCCTTGATTTTTTGAATGTTGGCATGATTGTTGAACCTCAATCCGAGAACTCGGCCCCGGTTCTCGGCTCAAATGGCCAAAATTCTATATAATAGACGGTTGTACGGTATATAGGGACTCAAAATTACCACGCGCGTCTATGCACGTCCGTCAGTGCAAGAGTGGTCGATTGTGGTTGGCCAAAGTCGCGGTTGCGCTAATTTAATAATCTATCAAATAAAAAGAACATCTAAACTAAATATCTTAACATTACCGTGCTTGTGCCGTGCTTGTATATTGTTGAATGTGCCAATTTAGTGAAAACGAATTTACATTTATTTAAATTTAGATCGCGTGAACGACACAAGCACAAACTGTGTATGGTCCAAGGTAAAACTACTGAGTCGGAGTATTATGTGTAATGCTCCTCGTATATTTAATAAGAATCCCGAGTTTATTCGTAACAATACTGAAATGTCAACTTTCAAAAAGAGTCTCCATTGTTTTCTGGTCCAAAAATCTTATTACACTAGATATGTGTCAGTAAGGAACTCGTTACCTAACTGACACATCTTAAGGATTCAACTATAGACCTAGTAGTACATCGTAACAATGTTCGATTTGTTAAGGGCCATTAAATGCAGGAAACTGTTGTGTATTAAAATTCAATGGTTATAAATTATATTTAATTTTAAGTTAATATTATTTGTCAACATAATGGCTCTAATTCTGGAGAACACATGCTAAGTTCAAATTTAAGTTCAATCTATTTCTTTCTTTCAAAACGAATACGAAAAGGATGGCTGTCATATAAATTGACATTTAGAAAGGTGCGTTAAATTTTCGACCTTATTGAACGTGATAAAATGCAGTGTTGTATTAGCGTATAGGAGGCACCTCCGTACATGCCGTCTAAAATTGTCTATGGTTTCTATGAAATCTATCTAAATTTAAGTGACAGCTCTAAACAGATTCTTGCTATCTTTTTCCTATTACTTATTGCGAGAAAGAGATATACTGTACTTAAATTTAGAATTAAAATGTGTTCCCAGAATTAGGTTATGTTTCTAAAATTGGCTTTTGTTTAAGTAGCATCAACTATTGTTATTTGAGTATTATTAATGCTGTTGAAACATTGTTTATTAAATAAATAAATATATTGCAGTGCCCTCACGCCTCATGTAGCGAACGAAGCATATGTATGTAAGTACACTGTAAGATCTTTGTAACGACATGAGCAATAAATGAATAAATGAAATGAACAAAATCAAAAATATTTTTATTTTAGCGAAGCTCTTTCGAATCTTCAAAAATCACAAATTGTGTATAACCATGGACCAAATAATCTAATTAATGTTATCTAATAGTGCCATGTCTGTCATGTTTTACCGCCTCTGTGCTTTAGTGGTTGAGACCACCTACCTCAAATCTAGAGGTACGGGATTTGATTCTCGTGGGGGCAATTTCATGCTCTGTTTGGTTAGTGTTTAAGACTTAGGTAAAGTGGAGGTAGCTAGCCAGGCGGACTTAACCTAAGTCTGCCGCTATAATAATAATGTTAACAGCGTTGTATTGTTCCGGCCGTTAGAGGTAAGATAACTAAAATTTTATCAGGTAAGAGGAAGTGGTTCTGATAAGTTATTACGACATTAATAAATCAAAAAATGTTTTGCAATTTTCAAATACATCTTATTCGTTAAATAATGCAGCCATTGTTCTAATTTATTGTTCGTTTGTTGTCACCACACTGTTTAAGTAGGTATGCTTAAAATAAAGCGTTTTATCGATCTACTACTCTATAAGATAAGTATGTCTTAAAGTAGTTAGGAACTTACCAGGTTTCTTCGTTAGAGTACCCTGCTTGATGTCCGGCAATGACATCTTGCTGACTGGCCATGGACCCTTTGGAACGGGCGCGGGCGCAGGCGCGAGAGATGCTAAATTATACACTTTAATTTTAGCTTTGCAGTGCATAACACTCCAATTTATTCAACATTTTAAAAAGGATTTAATCCTAACTAATCCTCTAGTTCCCTCCTCAAGTGTTTCTACCATATAGGAAGGGCTGTGCCCAGCCCATTCGTGACACGTACTTATATAGGCTGGTGATGATGATGATGATGAATCCTTTAGTTGCCTAATCAATAAACTATTTTACAAAAGCCAAAACACGAGTTTAAAAAAAAAACAAAATGAACAAAATAAGCTTGAGGAGTGAAACGTGGTCGCTCACTAAGGGCCTTCTGTGCAAGTTTGCAGTCACACAACGAGCTATGGAACGGCTATGTTAGGTGTTTCTCTGCGAGATAGAATCAGGAATGAGGACACTCGTAAGAGAACCAAAGTCACTGACATAGCTCATAGGATTAGCAAGTTGAAGTGACAGTGGGCAGGGCATATAGCACGCAGAACAGACGGCCGGTGGGGCGGTTAAGTTCTTCTTAATGGCGACCGCGTACCGGAAAGCGCAAAGTAGGACGGCCTCCCACGGCCTTGATGGACAGACGACGGGAAGCCGTTGGATGCAGGCTGCGCAGAACCGTTCCATTTGGAAATCGATGGGCAGGCTTTTGTTTAGCAGTGAACATCATAGGCAGGTCTGATGATGGTGAAGGGAAATAAACTATTTTATTTGTTATTTAAATACCTACCAAGCCGCAGCTCCGCCAAGTACCTACTCGATGCCCTGGACAGATTGCAGCGTCGTGCTGTCCGTATCGTTGGCGATGTAGAGGTCACCAACAACCTTGAGCCTCTGCAATTGCGTCGAGACATTGCGTCGCTTAGCGCCTTCTATCGGCTATATCACGGAGAGTGTTCTGAAGAGCTATTTGACCTTATCCCACCTTCCCCCTTCCTACTCAGGAGCACGCGTGCCGGTCTTCGGAGTCATCAATTCACTGTCTCCACCTCAACATCACGTACAAAGAAATTTAGTATCTCTTTTCTTTGTCGAACTTCCAGAACTTGGAATTCTTTGCCAGCACATGTGATCCCTCCTTCCTATAACATGGGTTCCTTCAAAAGAGGCGTCAAAAAGCACCTTTCGGGCCGGCAAGGTGGAGGCAGCTAGAGCAGTGTCTGAACTGCACTAGCTGTCTTCGCATATGGACTCTTCTTACTGCTTCACATCAGGTGGTGTTGAGTCATTTGTCGTGCTTTGTATATAAAAAAAAAAAATATCCACTTCACCGCTTAGGTACGCTATACCTAGTTATTTGTTTGTCGCGGCCGAAACAACGTTCACGAGTTCTCGCTTATTTGTGTATCATCCATACTATCATCATAATGATCTGCAGCCTATATACGTCCCACTGCTGGGCACAGGCCTTCCTACATGGGAGAAACACATGAGGAGTTTGGGCCATAACACCACCACGTTGGGCCAATGCGGATTGGTGGGTTAAAGTGTCGAGATTATTTTACTGACCCATCCCGGGATCGACCATGGCGAAAGTTGCTTTGTTTTCGTAATCGAAACCTCAAACTTCTACGCCGCTACCGAGCTCCTCTACAATAATTAATGCTAAAGTGTGTCTGTCTGTCTGTTACCTCTTTACACTTAAATCGCTGAACCGATTTAGATGAAATTTGATATGTAGATAGTTTGGGGTTCGAGGAAGGTCATAACTTTTTGCAGCGATAACCGACATGGGTAGAGCCGTGGGCTTAAGCTAGTTATATTATAAATGCAAAATTATAATGAAATGATGAATTTTGGCAGGGATATAGATTACATCCTGAGAAAGGAGGTAGGCTTACTAGGACAAAATAGAATCACCTGCACGGTTCTGAGGGTTCGATTTGTTACTGAAGAACGACCTTTTCTCTTTTCCTTCGACTCCCTGTGGAGATTTCTTCGGAGATGGCGAACCGGCTGTGGAACCTGAAATATTGTAAGCGGTTTTATCATCAACATCCTATAAATCCCACTGCTGGGCAAACATGGAAAGAAGTAGGTGCCGTGGCAGCTATTGAAAAATATATCCCCCCTTAAGGTGGCTTTCCACCAGAGGGGCGAGACGTGAATTGAAATCGCACTGACCCTTTTCCACTAAAAATTGCCCGCGCGAGCTCGCTCGAGGCTGTCGAGGTCGCAGATATGTGGCTGATGCAAAGCATAGATAAAAACAATCCTTGATGCGGATTTTATATCATGTTAAAATTTCGACTCAATCGGTGCAGAACTTTTTGAGTTTGATATAGATATTGGAAGCAATACGGTTCATTTTTACACAAACAAATATTTCAAATCACGCCTCGCACATCCTCGTCAATCCTGACTATTTCCACCAAAGATGCGCGAGGCGAGGATTGAAAATTTGCCATACAAATTTCAATTATCGTCTCGCGTCGTCTCGTCTCGCCCCTCTGGTGGAAAATCGCCTAGGGTTCGAATTGTTTCAAATTTCACATTAAAATTTATACTCTATATCGGAAGCAATATGGTTCATTTTTAAATATTTCAATTCACGCCTCACATATCCTCGTCAATCCTGACTATTTCCACCAAAGATGCGCGAGGCGAGGATTGAAAATTTGCCATTCAAATTTTAAATCTCGTCTCGCCTCGTCTCGTCTCGCCCCTCTGGTGGAAAACCATCAATTAAAAAATACCACATATTTTTTATAAAACTGTTTAGTTTTTTATTGTTCATTTCTATTTTTATAATGGTCTATGGAATAAAGCATGTGGAGCACGCCATCTAGTGGCATATTTTTTTAGCTTGGCGCTTTTGAGGTTGTAGCAGTTACGCGGCTTGTCGGTGTAGTATTGTGGAGCCACGTTATCGGAAATATTAGTGGGCGGGGCCTCGAAATTCATTTTCTCAAGGTCGTTGGCGTTTATCAGCCTCTTAATAAGTAGTCATCTTTTTAACCGACTTCAAAAAAAGGAGGAGTTTATCAATTCGTCTGTATGTTTTTTTTTTTTAAGTTTGTTACCTCAGAACTTTTGACTGGGTGAACCGATATTGATGATTCTTTTTTTGTTCTATGCGGAATAGTTCCCATTGGGTCTCATAAAAATTTTTTGAAAATCCATTGGGTAGTTTGGTTTTTAAATAAATAAAACTGGAAAAATGAAGTCGTCTACATATGCGAAATTGCGGATTTTTGCTTTCCTATGAATTTTTAGTGAAATGATACGATAGTAAAAATCAATTTAAATTCACGGTCACCCATCTAGCTTTGACCTTCAAAAGTTATTAGCTAAAAATTGTGAAAAAAATATATTTACCTAAACAAAAATTAAAACTGACTCCAAAAAACTGAAAAGGATAAAATAATTAAATTTTAGTAGGTACTCATCCCCTAGGAACATATTTTTGGAGTTGGTGCTAAGTTGTTTCCAGAAACCATAGATAGTGAAGCACCGACACCAAAATGAGTACCTACTAAAAGTTAATTATTTTATCCTTTTCAGTTTTTTGGAGTCGGTTTTAATTTTTGTTTAAATATTTTTTCTACTTTGTCAAGCCACGTAAGTAGGTATCATTTGTAATGAAAAACTTTTCCCAAAATTTGTCAACATCCCTATTAAATACCAATTGTGTCCGGAATCAGTAACTTCACACGTTAAACAATTTAAATTTAATATTACGACATTGTGACGGTTCATAAAAGAAATTTACAGGATTATAAAAAAAATCTTTTATTTCAAGCATAACCCATATCTTTGTCATCCCCGTGTTCGGAAGCTTAGTGGTGAGATCAGACACCCGATTGTGGGTTGTGGGTAAGGTCACAGTTAGGTTCCCGTCGCGGAAAATATTTTTTTTCTGATTTAGATATTTTCTAAATCTTAAGTATTAGGTACTGAATCAGTTCCTTATTAAATGGAATATTATATAAGTAAGCAAGTATGTTACATTTTTTTTTAAATGATTTTATGACTTTTTAATTTTTCATTCTTGCTGACTTACACAAAATGACAGAATAAATACTTATGGCTAGTATAGTAGGTAGGTATATCTAGGTATCTTTAAAAATCTTACCGTTTTGTCGTCTTTTGAAAATAGTATCCAATTCTGATATAACCGGCGCAGGAGTAAGAGAATTTCCTGGAACAGAGGAAGACGGGATTAGTGAAGATCTATCTGTTTCCACAACTTCTCGACTCGTGCTTATTGTAAATGGACTAAGAGACTCACTGCGACACGCAAATACTACGACTTCGACCCTCCGCAACCACAGAATGCGTTTTTTTTTCTGAATTCTGTAACATCCGCCGTTCATGCCCAGTAATTACACTGGCTACCTTTCCCTTCAATCCGGAACACAGCGAACTGTTTCACGGCTGAAATAAGAAAGGCGGTGGTACTGTGGTGGACTCGATACTCTTTCACCACTGGCATGTAGATTTTGTCGTCATTTCGAGTTAGGAACGCGATTCGCGAGCGGACGTCAAACAACAATGTTTGACACACTTCTTCCACGACCGCCGCGCCAACTGTATAGTGAGTGTTGTTACCATAATAGAGGAAATATCAAAGTCTGTCTGCGTTTTATTCAGAAGTTGTAGGAGCTACGCCCTAAGACGATCCCGGCGGTCGTCACATGGTGGAGGCGCCGAACTCACATAGTGAAGGCGCACACTGAGCGAGTTTTCAAGAAAGTTTACGGAAAGTGCTCAATAAAAAAAAAATGGAGCGCTACTCCGGATTATCTGGTGATGTATTCGATTTTTTTCGGCAATTCGACATTATAGCGGCTGTAAATAGATACGACGAGACAGCAAGAAAATTTGTGTTGGGGGCGTACTTGGAGGGTCCGGCCCTAGCATACTACAAATGCATTTTCAGAGATACGGCGACGTTTGCCGACTTGCAACAAAAGATCGAGGAGGAATTTGCGCCCACTACGGACCCAATTGCGGCTTTCTTTGAGAGGAAGCAAAACTTCAAGGAGGACCCCTTGACTTTCTTTTATGAATTAGAAGGCTTGGCTACCAAAGCGGGGCCAGTCGTTGATGAGAAATGTTTCATCACGCAATATTTAAAAAAATGTGAACTCAGCTTGAAAAATAAATTAGCTTCGCAGATTTTTGACAGTAAAAAACAACTGAAGGAAGTTGTCAAGCAAGTGAAAGAATTGTTTTATTATAGTAAAAATGCAGAATCAATAAACCTTCCGATGGATATGAGGAGCGCTGTGCCCATGTCCACGTCGCTTCCAGGAAGGCGGGTCGAAACGGGAACTGGTGACCAACGATTCGGGTCACCGCCTCAGGCGCATACCGTCCCTGCCACTTCGAATTCTACTAGACCCTTCCAACCGAATCCTCCTTCCCGCACTCTCTCTCAAGGTCCTTACAATTTTAGAAGCAGAGCAAGCCGACCAACTCCAGGACCGCAACACCCAAACGGACAGCGGCGCTTGATGTAATTGGACGGACCGTCAAGCTGCCGTTTCAACAAGAAAATTCTCGAAAATGTGAGTCCGTTCCTTTTATTAGTGTTACGTGCGGTGATAAAAAAATTTTGACTCTCGTTGATACGGGTGCATCGGTTTCGGTGATTTCGAGATCATTGGCCAATAAGTTTAAAAAGCAGTTCGATTCCTGCGACGTCCACGTGAAAGCTATCAACGGTGCGAGGTTAACAGTCATAGGGACGATGAAGCTGAATATTTTAATCGAGAGTGTTGTATTTGTCCAGATGTTTTATATAATAGATAATATTGGTCAAGATATGATTTTAGGTCAGGATTTTTTGTTTTACAACGGAGCTAGTGTAGATTTTGCGAATGAACAGTTACGTGTGAAAAATGTGTGTTGTAAATTTGTTTTAAAGTCGGACGTTTTGAATGTAAATAACACTATAGATTTTGTACGGTCAGACAAAGAAATTTTATCGAACGGTGATTATTTATATTTTTGTAGGCAAGTAACAGAAAATGATAAATATTTGTATGGGTCATGCATAGCGGTCGCAAATATAGACGAAAAGTTTAATTTGTTTAAAGGTTTGCAACGGAACAAATTCGACGATTTAAATCGGTTGTTATTGAGTCATCGGTCGCGATTTGCTTTCAATAATGGCGAACTAGGAAAATGTGGGCTCATGGAGGTAAAGATAGATACGGTAGATGAAATCCCAGTTCATAGAGCTCCATATAGAGTGTCTCGCGAACAGCACAACATTATTTTGGAACAGGTCGCGGAAATGTTGAAGAATGGCGTGATCCGGGAGTCTAGGAGTCCGTATGCATCACCGGTGGTATTGGTTAGGAAGCCAGATGAAACGTGGCGATTTTGTGTTGATTTCCGTAAGTTAAATAAAAAGGTTGTTACAGATTCTTATCCTTTGCCGATAATAGATGATTTAATTTCACTTTTAAATGGTGCGAAATATTTTGCTGATCTTGATTTAAATTCGGGCTATTGGCAATTGAAAATTACCGAAGCTGATAAACACAAAACAGCATTCGTAACGCCTTCCGGGCTGTATGAATTTAATGTTTTACCATTTGGGTTGAAAACAAGCGGAGCTATATTCCAACGAACGATGGATAAAGTTCTATCCGGCTTGAAATATAAGAATGTGATTGTGTACGTAGACAACATAATTGTGTTCGGAAGAACTTATCAGGAGTTCCATGATGCTTTGGATCAGGTTTTATTGCGATTAAAGGAGGCAAATTTGACCTTAAAGCCGTCGAAGTGTAGTTTTGGATATGATGAAATCACAGTTTTGGGGCATAAGATTTCAGGAAAAGGAGTGTTGCCGGATGAAAATAAATTGGGAAAATTAAAATCGGTTAAAATCCCGAAAAATACAAAAGAATTGAAATCGGTGTTAGGTTTATTTTCCTATTATAGAAAATTTATTGATAGATTTGCGGAGTTGACCGTACCTTTAAATAAATTGCTACGGAAGAATGTCAAGTTTGAGTGGTCTCTGTTTCAACAAAGAGTGTTTGACGAGTTGTTGTCAAAAATTCAATCGCCACCGCTATTAAAACATTTTGATAATAGCGATAATGTAAATACAAGATTATTTATTGACGCGAGTGAATATGCGCTCGGGGCGTGTCTCATGCAGGGCAAGGACGAAATGTTTCCTGTGTGTTTCGCTTCGAGGAAATTGTCGGATTGTGAGAAGAGGTATTCTATTACGGAGAAAGAGTGCTTGGGCTTAGTGTGGGCCTTAAATTATTTTCGGCATTATCTTTGGGGCCTAAAATTTCAAGTGGTTACGGACCATAAAGCACTTTGTTGGCTGAAGGACCGAAGAGATATGTCAGGAAGACTAGCGAGGTGGGCCTTGGTGATACAAGCTCATGAATTCGACATAGTGCACTGCTCGGGAAGACAGAACGTTGTGGCGGATTACTTGAGTAGAAATCCATTTAATGAAGATTACGATAGGGATAAGGAGCTTCAAGACGGGCTGCATCTCTATAGAATCGAAGCTTCACAAGTCACGGCGGTACAGGAGAGTGACCAATTTTGCCGGCGGCAGCGACGTGCCGTAGCAGCGAACCCTCGTAGCAGATATAAAGGATATTTTGTGTCGAGTGATGTATTGTATAAAAACGTGAATATACGTGGTGTAAATAAAGATTTAGTGGTGTTACCGAGACCTTTATTTAGTGAAGTGATGTCCGAAATACACGATGATCCGTTTACAGGTGGTCATTTGGGTTTAATGAAAACTTTAGCGAAGTTCAGATCGCGGTATTTTATGCCAAATGCTGACGTTGAGATCGAGCGTTATATTAAGAGTTGTGTGCAGTGTCAGGAGAAAAAGGAAGGAAATAGGATCGTTCCATTACAGCCGATGGTAGTCGATAGTTTATTCGAAGCTGTAGAGATTGACATTGTTGGTCCGCTGAATCGATCAACGGTGGGGAACAGATATATTATCACTTGTATAGATTGTTTTTCAAAGTATGCTGTTTGTAAGGCTGTCCCTAGAGTTACGGCGGAGACTGTGAGTATTTTTTTGATAGAGGAGGTGTTTTGTAGATTCGGAGTGGTCCGTAAGGTAATTTCCGACAAAGGTTCCGTTTTTACTTCTACTTTAGTAAAAGATACAGTAAGGCGTTTTGGTAGCAGTCAAAGTTTTGCGACCACTATGCATCCTCAAACTGTAGGATTAATAGAACGCTTTAATCAGACGTTATTACGGATGTTGTCAAAGTATGTACGGCTTACGCAGTGCGATTGGTGTGCGCATCTGCCACTGGTCACGTTTGCTTATAATTGCTCGAAGCAAGCTTCAACGAAGTTTTCTCCATATTTTATTGTGTTTACTAAGGAACCAGAGATTCTGTCTGATTTAGGATTGAATCGCAATATTCAATCATTTGATAACATAGAGAGACTACGATTACATAGTTACTGTGTGAGGAAGGTAAGACGTAATTTGCGCAAATCTCGAATAGATCAAAAAAGATTGTACGATAGGAAGGCATCACCTATAGTTTATACCCCTGGGCAATTAGTTTTATTACATTGTCCTAAAAGAATAACGGGAGTGAGTAAAAAATTAGCTCGTCCTTTTAAAGGTCCATATCGAATTATTAGGCGCTTTGATAATAATTATTTGATAGAAAGTGTTAGTAACTCAAGAAGAGTACTAGTACATGCAAATAGGTTAAAGCAGTTCAGGCTTAGGTTGTAGTAGTGGAAGTGTTATTAAATGTTCTTGTAGTTCGTAATATTTTTGGTTTAATTTTTTACATACCTTTCTTGTCATAAAAGATGTTTTCGGTTAGTTGCTAGGATTTCTTGTAAATATATTCGTTTTTGGTAATTGTAAGAGCTTAGGATAACATAATATTAGGACTTTGAACGGTCTATTGATGCTTTGTAAATTGTTTCATGGTTCCTGAGTTCATGTACGCGTTCGATTGTTGATTCTGATGTTTAGTCGCTTTGCGGGACACAGTGACCTCTTGTACCGATCACGGATTTGGTCTTATTTGTGGAACATAATTTATAGGGTTTATTTTTTCAAAATTTTACTTCTTCGAATGTTGTATGACTATTCGGTTAGAGTCTTACATGGCGTTCGCAAGCTTTTCCGAAGGTTTTTGCTTGCATGGGGTTCTTCCCACCATTATCGCATGATGGGTGGATAATGTGGTAAGAGCCAGTCTATCGAAAAGACCGTCATGTGTTGTAAATGCCCTTCGTCAGGTAGGGTAGTTTTAAGTAGTAGAATGTGTAGAAGGTCGTGTCGTTAGGTAGGTAAGAAAATTTATTCATTCGACTTCCGGAATGAACAAATTTTAGTTGTACGGGGGGAATGTGGTGGACTCGATACTCTTTCACCACTGGCATGTAGATTTTGTCGTCATTTCGAGTTAGGAACGCGATTCGCGAGCGGACGTCAAACAACAATGTTTGACACACTTCTTCCACGACCGCCGCGCCAACTGTATAGTGAGTGTTGTTACCATAATAGAGGAAATATCAAAGTCTGTCTGCGTTTTATTCAGAAGTTGTAGGAGCTACGCCCTAAGACGATCCCGGCGGTCGTCACAGTACCTACCCAGACGACTCTACATACGGGTCTACCTAGAAAAAAAGAAGAACAGAACAGAGGGAGGGGGGTAAATAGGGAGTACAGAGAGTTGTCTAAATATTATGTAGATTATACCTATTTAGCTATTACAATAGTAGGTAAGTATGCAAATTTCGGCGCGAACTTTGTTGTTACATTACATAATTACAATAAAAATCAATTTAAGTAACTATAAATCAATAAAATCAGTAATGAATAGATACCTTCAGTCACTATTTTCAAAACGCACTTTTGATAGTTTTGATTGGTGCTATTTAACCCCCGAAGAAAAAGTGGGGTGTTATAATTATGACGTGTATGTCTGTGTATCTATTTATTTTTTATATAGTGTTTTTTAAAGCAGACGTAAGTAATTAGGATTGTTCTTAGCTATTATTTATGAAGATCAGTTCAGGCGTTTGTTGAATATCAGCTTATTTTCTACATGATAAAAGGTTTTTACTAACTTTCACAGATTCCATTGATTTGAAATTTAGGGTACTGTCACTTCGGTGACATTGCCATGACATACTAACTTTATGCTGATTGATTATATACCATCAAAAAGTCGACGAGATACTTAATTCTTCAGAAACCTACAGCAGATAGCGTGTTTGGGCTCATAAGAATACTCTCAATGGGATGGTGTTAGATAGATGATTAATGAGGCCGAGGTTAGGTACTTACAATTTTTTTTTTGATAACGCACCTGGTTTGAATTTAGGCGTTGGCTTCGTCTTTGAAGGTCCTAATGTGGCTTGCGCTGATGAAGACGGTAACACCCGATTCTGTTTCACCTCAGGCTGCAAAGGCGCCGCCAGCTTCAATTCTGGCAGTAAAAGAAGTTTTTTTATTTACAATAATATGAAGCAAGCTGACGGCCCTCCTTGTGGTAAGCGGTAAGCAGTTGCGTATTGCAGGTATGGTCATCCTGAGGCCTAAGACGAAATGCCTAGTACTAGTAATTACACTGGCTACCCTTCCCTTCAATCAGAAACACAGCGAACTGTTTCACGGCTGAAATTAGAAAGGCGGTGGTACTTATCCAGACAACCCTACATACGGGCCCACCGCCTACTTAAAATTCAATTGAAATATCGAATTGAAAATTTTATTCAAAGTATCATAACAAACACAAATTATTTTAACGGATTTTAATCTGGCTCATAGAGGATATTGAAATGTAATACATAAAAGCCTCTCTTAAAAAGTTGGCAATTTGAACGCCTTATTCGTAGGAAACGACGATTAGGTACATACCTTCGGATTTGTCAGAAATTACAGATACTGGGAGCTTGGTAGGTTCTCTCTCAATAATATTCATTGGCTCTGTAAAGAAATAAAAAATTATCAAAATAGTTAAGAAAATAAATAACACAACTTTGTTTGTGGTAAGTACTGTATTCCTGAAGTAAGGTACCTAATACCCTCCAATTTTTTTCGGAGAGAAATCAGACTATAGACCTACCTGGCGCAGGCTAAACGACGGGCGTGTATGAGGGTGGCCCAGCGCTTATAAGGCACTCGGAATACCCACTAAAACTCCCAGGTAACTCCTCAGCCCTTCGCGGGGGTAGCCTGGGTTCTGCCGAAGCAATTTCAGGCAAACCGACCTTACGGCTAGGTTTCGCGCCGATAAAGGTACCTATTACATCTAGTGTAAGTTTCAATCGATTGGAAACGATAACGGTCACTGTCGTGTTTAGCTCTCAAATTCATATACCGGATGTAAGGTACCTCGAAAACAAGGGCAGAAGTCAGTGATGGTGCCCCAAAACTCTGCGCTACGCTACTGTGTCAACGCGTGAGTAGTGACCAAGGTGCTACGAGCGTCTATAGGCTACGGTGAAAACGCGTGAGTAGTGACCAAGGTGCTACGAGTGTCTATAGGCTACGGTGACAACGCGTGAGTAGCGCCCAAGGTGCTACGAGCGTCTAAAGGCTACGTTAACAAGGCGTAAGGAGTTACCATAGTTCTACAAACGTCTATAGGCTACGGTGACAACGCGTGAGTAGTGACCAAGGTGCTACGAGCGTCTATAGGCTACGGTGAAAACGCGTGAGTAGTGACCAAGGTGCTACGAGTGTCTATAGGCTACGGTGACAACGCGTGAGTAGCGCCCAAGGTGTTACGAGCGTCTATAGGCTACGTTAACAAGGCGTAAGGAGTTACCATGGTTCTACAAACGTCTATAGGCTACGGTGACAACGCGTGAGTAGTGACCAAGGTGCTACGAACGTCTATGGGCTACGTTAACAAGGCGTAAGGAGTTACCATGGTGCTACGAACGTCTATAGGCTACGGTGACAACGCGTGAGTAGTGACCAAGGTGCTACGAGTGTCTATAGGCTACAACAACAACGCGTGAGTAGCGCTCAAGGTGCTACGAGCCTTTATAGGCCCCGGTAACCGCTTACCATTAGGCGGGACGAAAGGTTTACTACCATCGCTGAAAAAATGACTAATTTTTCGTTTCATCCGGGGGCGCTGAGAGGACAACTCGTCCAGTGTTAGTTATTATAATGTCAGTGTCAAACTCCAACTATGTTTTGGCAGGGATAACGCCTCTACTCTCCTTTATGCTTCCCGGGGGAGTGCGGAGCTCGCACGAGCGTCTATAGACTACTGTGATAATGCGTGAGTAGTGCCCAAAGTGCTACGAGCGTCTATAGGCTACAGCAACAACGTGTGAGTAGTGACCAAGGTACTATAAGCGTCTATAGGCTACAGCAACAACGTGTGAGTAGTGACCAAGGTACTATAAGCGTCTATAGGCTACAGCAACAACGTGTGAGTAGTGACCAAGGTGCTATAAGCGTCTATAGGCTACAGCAACAACGTGTGAGTAGTGACCAAGGTGCTATGAGCGTCTATAGGCTACGGTCACACGCATGAGCACCAAAGTGACATACGCGCCATGATGAATATATTTAGCTGTGTTGCAATTTTTTTCTATGAAAATTCTTGTTATGTACCACGCAACAAAGTAAATAAAAAGAAAATAGACAAATTGGACACTGTTCTGGATATTTTTAGTATAGTGTAACGGTCTCCAGACATTTCTGAAACATCTCTTTTATAAAATACCATTTATTCGTATTTTTTTTCTCGCTGTTGTGTTTCTCGTGTATATTAAGGCAATAAGAAGTTATAGGTAATTAAAAATCATGTTAATTGTACAAAAATCAACATACCTTCATAACTCTCTTCTGGTAACGGCAGAGGCGGTCTGTTGCTCATATCAGTGTCAGTCTTGTTTTTCTCTGGTAAAGAATAAACTATCGATTAATGAAATATTAGAGGATAATCATATCATAATCTCTTTATTGCGTATCACATAACATAAAGGTCTTATACATAAGGTTGTAATTCCTGTGATACCCCGTAGGGGCACTGCAACTTAAGTACATGAGGGTACATTATTTACTTAAAACTAAAAACTTAGCACAAATAATAAACTATTACTTTAAGCAATAACATAAAAATATATTAATGTTTTGACATATCTATATATATATATATATTATTTCTTTATTTTTCTATGTGTTTATTTGTGACATATTATATGATATTCAGTAGGTATGTTCATTGAAATATTATTTGGATAATCGAGAAACTCCTGCAGACTATAAAAACAATTTTCTAGCAAAAGCCGTTTCAATTTTTTTACAAACGCATTTTCCTTTGTTTCGTCTTGGATATATTTGGGAAGTTTATTATAGATTTTTATTGCACTTATATGGGTGCCTGAGCTATGTAGCTTTAAGTTAGATGACAGAAGAGCGAGTCGATTGTTATGTCTCAGGTTCATTTTCCCAGTGTAACAATCTTTTACTTGTTGGAACAGGTATTGGTTTTTTCGGACGAATTTAGCTATCTCTAATATGTACAGTGAAGTTAAGGTCAGAATTTGAAAATTTTTCTCTTTCTTTTCTCTATTATCAATGTTTGCAAGTATTCTGATGCATTTTTTTTGGAGAATAAATATTTTCGGAACATCTGTACTATTACCCCATAAGATGATTCCGTAACTAATCCACGCGTGTGCATAAGCATAATATGCAATGTGACAATGTGACGTCACCCGTTCCGTAAATTTTCTATGGAGCGGTTTTGGACCGATTATTCCCAGTAGTCCCCTCTCGATGCCCCGCAACACATGAAACATATCGCTGTATCTGTGATACTATTGATCTTAGTTTTGCAATATTTCGTTATGCATTTCAAACTTCTTATTTACGAAATTTTTTAAAGTTGTCAACTATCGTATTGTGCGCTAACTCGAGTTATAAACCAAATAAGCCCTGTCTCTCTTATCTTACAGCAACAGAAGTCAACTTACTTATTATTATATTCTATTATTACTACTAGGTATATTGTACTGATATAAAATTTCTAATCTCGAGCTCCCCCTTGCTTCAGATGGTCCCGGTTGTACTGTAGCCGCTTAAGGCCAGCGTGGTGGTGTTATGACCCCAAGATCTGTGCCCAGCAGTGGGACGTATATAGGCTGGTGATGACGATGATGTAGTTAATCTATTTTTGATGCTGCTCTAGAGAGAGGCACGGTCAGCATCAGAAATAGATTAATTGTATTTATTATTTATTTGTATTTATTATTATTATTTATTTGTGTCTTTAGATTTCTCTCCCATGAAAGAAAAAATATTTTATTTAAATAGGCCACAAAGAAGCACTTTTAAATCGTCAAAAACACATTCTTATAACTATCACAAAAATAAAACAACGTCATAAGTAGTCTCTGTCCGTCTGTCATGTCTGAATTTACACCGGTTCCAAATGTTTAACTACCGAGAAGATTCCGGCAACAAACTCGTGTAGGCACTCTTTTCAAATATTAAATTACAATGTTTGAAGTTAAAAAAATATAACTTTTAGCAGTGCAGTGGCGCCCAGCGAAAAAAAGAATTGATTAGATAAGATGCAATTAAGTATAACGTGTTTGTATTTACTTAGAGTGGGTATAGTCTCAATCGGCGGTGTTGGTGGAAGCTGACCTGCAAAAGAAAAGGTTTCTCTTAAACTAATTAATAAGCAAAAGATGCGAAGCTGTGATCCAAATCGAAGTTGAGGAACCATATTGATCTTTTTCTAACATTGTATCTTGTTATCTTAGTTATGTTTTTTTATACAGTCACTTAGCATTGCAGTTGCGTTGTCGTCCAGCGGGCTAACGGCCTAGCCACGAACTCACTGCACGCGCGTCCTGTACCCATACCACCATCTTTTATCGCGATCCAGTTTAGGACCTTAATTGAGTAAAATCGTTGTATCCGTACTACGACGCTATCTACGAGTATGACAGCGATGCAGTTTAGGAACCAATACTGAACCGAGCGGATATGAATCGCTTTTATAAAGATGGTGGCAAGGCCCCTGCGCCTCTCGTCTCGGCAACCACTGCGCGCTCTCGATGTCGGCCTCGCAGCGCGTCGTCGTGACCGCGCAGTGGTTGCCGAGACGCCGCCGCCGCCGTCACCGACGCCCGTTCCCGTGGCCAGGCCGTAAGATGTAATGCCTTCCATGATTAATAATTAGGTGTACTAACGTACTTAGGTATCTAACTGGAAACTATCACGGCAGTGAAACGGCTGTGTTTCGGATTGAGGGGAAAGGTAGCCAGTTTAATTACTGGGCATTGAAGGCAGTTTCATCTTGGCCTCAGGATGACAACG
Source organism: Nymphula nitidulata (assembly GCA_947347705.1). NCBI lineage: Eukaryota > Metazoa > Arthropoda > Insecta > Lepidoptera > Crambidae > Nymphula > Nymphula nitidulata. Next base: position 4,003,932 of record OX374646.1, read on the forward strand.
CACATGCAATATCAAGTAATATTTTTTTCCTTGTTAATGCAGGCCTATAAGTACGGCAGACACTTACCACCAGGTGGGTGGTCAGATTGTTTGTCATCAAGTTGTACATAAAAAAATTGTACTTTCATCGAAAAACCGTCTTAAGTTCCTTGTTTAAACGAACATATTTTCTATAAATCATAATTTTGAAGAAATGTGGTATTTGAGAATTCATGATAAGGGGCAGAGCACTCCTAGGCCGGTTAGTAAAGACTTGATAAAACTCAATATATTCTGACGCTCAGGGATTTGAAAAATATATTTCAATAACAAACTTTTTTTCAAAATTTCTAGGGTCATATTGCACCTTCTGTATTACCTACATCCACCGTTGCCGAATTATTTTTTGGCAAGTAGGAATATTAAAAAAAAATTACGTGGAAAAAGCGAGATTCTTTCGTCAAAAACGGGACATAGTAAAAAACGTATACATATAGGCTGGTGCCGTTAATACGACAGTAAATTAAATTCATAGACATTTGATAATTCCCTGACATTTCTATGAAATATTGCAGCCAATGTTATATTATTTCATACCAATGTCATTAAATTATCAAATGAATTTGAATGGTGCAAAACGTTTCTATGAACTAATATAGCCCATGTTTTATTTTTTGGCGTATTGTCGTCACCGGTATACAGGGATACTTTGATTGTCAGAATATTCGCTGTTCTATTTCAATGGGATTCCATGTAGGTATACACGACGGCAGATCAAGCGTGACTTTTTGACATTTGCTTTAATCCGTTGTATCATAAGTCATTTCACAACTGACGGCCTGGCAACAGGTACTTACGGGCGGCGGCGTCTCGGCAACCACTGCGCGGTCACGACGACGCGCTGCGAGGCCGAGATCGAGACAGCGCGCAGTGGTTGCCGAGACGCGAGACGCAGGTCGCGAGTGCGGTGAGTTCATGTCCAGGCGGTAAAATGTATCGCTTGATGTGAGATTGTCTGTAGAACAGACAATCTCACATCAAGCGATACATTTTACTAAAGCTTAGATTTAGTGAGATTTACCAGAATTTGGGACAATGAAGCTATCAGGAATACTATTTGCTAGGAGTTCCTAGTCGGCTTAGGACCATAAAACAGTATATTTTTGTATAGCATGGAAATAAATTTTATCGACTACTCACTCGCCTGAATTTCTTCTAAGGTCTCATAGATGCTCTCATCCTTGTTACTACTCCTGTTGAGGAACCTCGCAAAAGTCAACGGCCTCCTACGACCCGACCCAGGAGTTGCACTGTACCTCTCTGAAAACAGATGACAGATGCAGTATGTGAAGATTAAAAATCGACAGGCCTCAAAGAGGTTTTCTCGAATGAGTAGGTACAGCATGGGGTTCTTCAAAAAAGGCGTGAAAATTTTGGTACAACGCGCAAGTGATACCCCTGGTGTTGCAAGCGTCCATAGGCTATGGTAACCGCTTACCATCAGGTGGGCCGTATGATTGATTGCCACCTTAGTGGTATAAAAAATAGATTCTATGCTTGACAATTTAAGTGCAAAACACAGATTTATAGGCGAGCGGTTTAAAGATTGTAAAGTTTTTAACTTTTAGTTTATAGGAATACAATATTTTTTTTTAAGAAGCCCTGCCCGCCTAACTTGACCACCGAAACGCGATATGATAAAGCCATTTATCGCTTTGAACTGTCAAAAATCATTGGATATAACCGCCATCTTGAAATTTTATCGAAACTGCGAACATGTCTAAATACAATACATGTTCGCAGTTTCGATAAAATTTCAAGATGGCGGTTATATCCAATGATTTTTGACAGTTCAAAGCGATAAATGGCTTTATCATATCGCGTTTCGGGGGTCATGCTAGGCGGGCTGGCCTCATTAATTATCTATCTAACACCATTTCCATTGGGACTATTCTTATGAGCCCAAAGACGCTATATCTGCTGTAAGTTTCTGAAGAATTAAGCATCCCGCATACTTTATGATGGTATAGAATCAGCATAATAAGGTTAGTATGTCATGGGAATGTCACAGAAGTGACAGTAGGTACACCAAATTTCAAATCGATCGGATATGTGAAAGTAAAACCCTTGTATCATGTAGAAATGAGCTGAACTGATCTTCGTAAGTTATAGCTAAGAACCATCCTAATCACGTCAGCTAACAAACAAAAAAATCACATCAAAAGCCCATTGGCTTAGGAGCTACGATTCCACAATACCTACACCACAATACACAAATACACAGACAGATACATCGTTAAAAATGACGTTTTCATTTAAATTGAATAAGCTCAGATAGTATGAAAATAGCGTCAATTGTTTCAAAAGGAAGACTAATTCAAATCTGTTTTCTTATATATATCATCTTCCTGACAGTCTCTTTGTCTTTTTTCATATTGTTGCTGACCTTCTCTTCTGTAAGACGTGTATATGTATATTTTTAAATATAAGAGGAATGATATGTTTTGTCTTATCACGATATACGTTTATTATTTAAAACATTGGCTTGGCTGGAGAAAGACCCAAAGAAAAGTTGGAGAGATAGACTGAAACCTTAGTGAAAGATGATATAATTAAGGAAAAAGTAAATTATGCATAAGGCAGACCCAAAGAAAAGGTAGAGAGACAGTGAAAAATTATTATAATTACCTACGGTTGAGAAAAGAGCAAATCTTCCAAGAGGTAGACCCAAAGAACAGACGGAGAAACAGAGTGAAAAATGAGTTGGTTAAGAAATGTGTATATCATGTAGAAGGTAGATAGACCCAAAGAAAATATGAAGTGACAATATGAAAGACGATAAAATAATGGAGCCGTGGATTTCCCCTTTTTACTAAATTCAGTCAGTCTTAATATTCCAAGAAAATTTGTTCCTTTAGAAATATCCAAGAGGAAGATGACATAGATGTAACACCTAGTAGTTCAGAAGTTTTTATTAAGTATAAAAGTAAAATTTATAATATGTGGAAAGAGTATTTTGACAGGAGATCTTATGAAAAAGGAATCTGGTATAAAACTCTACAGTCGGAACCTCCTCGGATCCCCTGGTTTATTAATAGAAGTTTCAATAGACTACAGATTATTACAGCTCATAGGTTACGGTCTGGTCATATTCCATTAAATAAATTTAAATGTCTGATGAAATTAAATGTCTGATGAAATTATCCGAATCCCCGAACTGTACAATGTGTGGAGTATTAGATGATGTACATCATTTATTAATGGAATGTGAGCGGAATCGTCATTTAAGAGAGTGTACTATGATTTGCTTAATGTAAATCAACACGATGTTGGTTTATTAACCAACTTTTTAGCTGATCCATCTTCAGAAGCCGCTAAAATTATTATAAATTTTGTAATTTCTAGTCTTAAGTTGGAATAGTCCGTAAAATCATTATGTAGTAAGACGGAGCTGATATGATCGAAACAATCGATCCAAGCTCCTAAACAAAATAAATAAAAAAAAAAGATGACATGAAACATGGATAGACGGTGTTAATGATGCTTTGGTTAAGAAAAGACTTATGATGATTACATTTGACATAAAAGTGGACCCAGCAAAATTTGCAGGAATTTATATTTAGTGAGTCAATATAATTATGCCCTTTGATTTATATTTGATACAATGACATTATAAATGCTATAAATAATTTATGTCTTTATCTCATCCTATCTTCCATTGCTGCCCTTGCATTATAAAAAACCTGCCAAGTGCGAGTCGGACTCGTGCACGAAGGGTTCCGTACCATAAACAAGCGTCTACCTGTTGCCGTTTTATGGAACCCCCTTAAATATTGGTTTTATTCTATTTATCAGTGTTTGTTGTTATAGCGGCAGGCAACAGAAATACATCATCTGTGAAAATCAACTGTCCAACTAACACGGCTCATGAGATACAGCCTGATGACAGAGAGCCGGTCAGCGGAGTCTTAGTAATGGGGTCCCGTTTTACCCTTTGGGTGCGGAACCCTGAAACGTAAAACAATCTTAGGAATGGTTTAATTTTTATAAGGAATATTTCTTGCTTTCCTATTATTTGCTTGATGTAGTTTATCAAAGTGTATTTTTTTTATTAAAGTTACTAAATTATTTATATTAAGTAAGAAACGTTAAAATTTTTTAAGTATATCACAGAGTCTGGATGAAGGCTTGTTATTGGCTCTTTTTCTATAATAGCTGTACCTAATCCTCTCAAAAATGAATAAAACAAAGTAAATTTAATAATTTAACTTACTATGATCTCTCCCTTCACTATTACGGAATTTCATAGACAATGTTTCTAGGCCTGCAGTTCTTTTAGCTGAAAACAAGGTTTTATTAGCAAGACTTTTATTTAAGAAATCTGGAACGTCAAAGAATATATTAATATTATCTATTAATATGTCGCAGCCGTCTGTTATTTAGTGATTAATTTCCTCTTCTAAATTTTTTACAATTCGACATCTTATTATTCGCTCGTTTCTATCCGTCTATTTATCTCTTTTTGTCTCTGTCTCTACTCTTCAAGGCATTTCCTAGTTTCAGACTTTTCATTATCAAGTATAAATAAAACATGTATAAGATGCATAATTTGAAACTTTTATTATCAAACGTATAAATAATACATGTATATGAAGCATAATTTGACACTTTTTATTATAAAGTCTAAATAATATCTGCGTGTATAAGATGCAGAATTTGAGAATTTCATTATAAAGTATAAATAATAATTGTATAGGTAAGATGCATAATTTGAGACTTTTCATTATCAAGTAAAAATAATATGATCATGTATAAGATGCATAATTTGATACTTTTCATTATTAAGTATAAATAATACTTGTATAAGTTGCATAATCGGAGACTTTCATTATCATGTTTAAAAAATAGGTACTTGTATAAAATGCATAATTTGAGACTATTCATTATCAAGTATAAATAATACGTGTATAAGATGCTTAGAATAAATTAAGATGATTCGAACAACTAGGGACTGTATAGGGTTATCCAAAGTCTTCGGTAGTTCAGTGGTCAGGGCAGTCACCCAGATTGTGAAAGCTCGCGGGTACGGTTCCCGCTTCAGGACATAAAGTTTTTCTAGTCTAGATGCTTTTAAAGATTACACAAGGTATTACAAAATGTTCCAATAAAAAATTCATTCTCGAAAACTCATAATTGAAATGTCACAATACTAGTGATCGGCTGGTAAAGGCAATGAACTTTAAACAGAGCTGCGCTTCGCAATGTCGATATTTTTTTTTGTTATTAAAATAAGTAATTTTTCAACCAGATATAATTTTACACTGCGGTTGTATTGGCAATAAACTCAACACAAGAAACTCATATTACACATAGTAATATAGGTACAGAGTTGTGCTGTCAATACGACAGTAAATTAAAACATGGGGTTTATTAGTGCATAGAAATGGTTTGCCATTTCTTTGCACTAATAAACTATGTGTTCGGGATCGTCGTACACCGTCGGGTGTCGCCGCCCGCCGCCGCCCGCCGCTGCCCGCCGCCGCCGGTGAAGCGTAGGAGCAGAGGAGGGGCGACCAGACAAAATCGGACTACCGAGGACGCCACACGCACGCACTATCAGTGAATTAGTTACCAATCTCAGTATCTTCGAATACAGCTTAATAGTTTACAGTCCACTATAGTTTTCATTACCAAGTCCCTTAGGTTAGGACCCTAACAAATGGTCCTTTAGTCGCCGCTTTCTAGGAATCGGTAGTAAGAAGATTTCCGAGTTAACGGTATTCACTGGTTTTGTGCTCGTCACTTCAATAACGCTGCGTCACTTCGCGTCTTCGCTTCAACAGTCTTTTGAAGTCTCAACCAGAGGAAAGAAGAAAAGTGGAGGAGATAATTAAAGGAACGATCATCATTATCAAGATTTCCGAAGTCCTCAAGATCTCGATTCGACTGAGTGTAGTCGAAGTCATCTGGGACGTCGCTTCGCCAAAGGAGTCAGGTTACCTTGTGGATAGCGAGGGATATTCTGTGAGTCTGTTCCAATTATTTCCTTTCTACGTCCTTTCCATACTTTCATTTTTATTATTTTTTCTCTCACTACCTTAAACTTTTCATAAAATTTTGCCATATAGAATAATTTCTAAATCTATAATTTTAAATTATTTAAATACATTATTTATTCCGCTGTGCGTACGCTTTGCACAATTATCGCACATCGCTAACCGTACCCCAAAACACTCAACAGCTGATCGTCGCTTGAATTGCGATCAAGGTCGCGCGCATCATTAATTATATTAAAAATATAAGTCAAACTCATTACAATATATTTTCATGCTTATATTTGCCCAAAATATAAATTAATTTTTTTTCCGCTATTCTAATAGGTAATAAATATTGGGCCAGTCTTACCTATATTTTTTAAAGCCAAGTCTAGGTATCATTAAATTCATGTTTAAAAACATAAAGTTACATTTAAAAGCTTTTTTTCTCATTTAAATTAATTACAGTCAATATTTGGTTCAAGTTCAGTCAATATTATAGACATAAAAATGTCGAACAATGAGGAGGTCTTTATTCGGAAACGTAGTGCTATGAAAGCAAAGGTTACAAATTTCAGCACTTATATAAGCATTCTTGAAAGTTGCCAGCAAATTTCAAATTTACAACGCCTTGAATTGGAGGGTCGATTGAGTAAATTTGATGCCTTATACGACGAATTTGACGATTTACAGCTGGAGATAGAAGTGCTTTCGGACAATCCAGACGAAGCCTACGCTGAGCGTGCCAAGTTTGAAGAACGGTACTATGGCTTGGCAGCGCTGGCGCGCAGCCTGCTGGCGTCCGCCGTGGCCACCACGGTTGCAAGCGTCGGCGACGACGGGTCTGTAGCGAGCTCCTCAGCCAGACAAACAGGTGTATCGCAACAAAATTTTATACGCTTACCTAAAATTGACCTGCCTAATTTTGACGGTAGTTATCGGTGCTGGCTTGAGTATAGAGATACTTATGTATCACTAATTCACAATAGCAGTTGTATAGATGACATCAGTAAATTCCATTACCTACGAGCTTCATTAAAAGGAAGCGCCCAAGAAATAATTCGAAATATAGATTTCAAAGCTAATAATTATATGATGGCGTGGAATTTACTATGTGAACGCTTTAACAATCCTCGGCTTTTAGTTAACAATCACGTGCAGGCCTTGTTCAATGTTGACAGTGTTTCTAAAGAATGCAGTATATCTTTGCGTCGTCTTATCGACACCATTAACAAAAATATTAGAGCACTAAAAACATTGGGCGAGCCCACGGAATATTGGGATACGCTAATTGTTTACATGATGTCCAGAAAACTAGATTCTGTAACCAGTAGGAAATGGGAAGAACATCGTAATACGCTTTCTAAACTCCCCACGCTTTTAGAATTTAGCACATTTGTTAGTAATAGGGCTGATTTATTAGAAACTATAGAAAATCAAAGACTAGATCAGGTAGTTAAAGTAGAAAATAAATCTAGAAGCTTTTTAATTGCAAGTAGTAGTAGTCACAATAATAATAATAACAATAACATGCAAAACAAAACAGAAAAAACTAACAATTTAGGCTATTCAAATTACAATAATTATAAAATAAACTGCCCCATGTGTTCTAAAAATCATTTATTACATTCTTGTGATATTTTTCGGAGCTTACCAATAGAAGCTCGTATTGCGAAAGTAAAAGAATTAAAAGTTTGTTTTAATTGCTTACGGTCTGGCCATATAACTAAAAAGTGTAGATTGTCGCGCTGTAAATACTGTAAAGGTAAACACAACACGCTTTTGCATGAGGAAAAAGGTAGTGCTTCTAATTTTCAAGACCCAATGCCTTCTAGTTCTACTAGTAGCTTAGAAAACAACGTAGTATTGTCGAGCGACATTTCTGTACGTCAAACTACTTCTTCGCAAATTTTGCTTTCCACAGCGATGGTGAAAGTGGTGAGCTACGACGGTGAGAAGTTTGATGCCAGGGTCCTCCTCGATAACGGTAGCACAGCCAACTTTATTACACATTCGCTTTGTGACAAGCTGCAGTTGCCTCGACGCAGCACGAGCTCCACCATAACAGGTATTGACAACCAAACATCATTTAGCACACAGTCTTGTAGTTTGCGTATTCAGTCTCATAGTGGCGACTACGCCACTCAAATAAATTGTTTTGTTTTACGGGAAATTACAAAAACTATACCATCTCATTCAATAAATATAAATAGCATTCCTATACCTAAAAATATACATCTAGCTGATCCTAATTTTCACATTCCGTCAGTGATTGACATTCTGGTCGGCGCTGAAGTATTCTGGGATGTCTTAGGTTCCGCCTCAGTTAATTTAGGTAAAAATCATCCTAAATTATTCGAGACTAAGTTCGGGTGGATAGTGTCAGGCCCCGTAGCTCTTCAATCACATCCTACCCTGTCAAAGCAATCTCATTATTGTAACAATGCAATATTGAACGAATTGCATACCAACTTAGACAAGTTTTGGGAGCTCGACTCAGTGTCTTCTAAGCATTCTCTAACTAAAGAAGAGAAAGCTTGCGAAGAAAGTTTTTTACTTAACACCACGCGTGACGATAGTGGTTCTTTCGTAGTCACAATCCCTTTAAAAAAAGATCCCAGTACTTTGGGTGAGTCTTTCGTAATGGCTAAACGCCGTTTTTTATCATTGGAACGTCGTTTTCAACGAGACCCGGCATACAAACAACAATACGTAGCCTTCATAGAAGAGTACGAACGTTTGGGTCACATGACAGAAAGTAGCACGTTTTCAAGGCCACACTCGGGTGATAATGTGGAATATTTTTTGCCACATCATGGTGTCATTAGAGAGTCGAGTACTACAACTAAACTCCGGGCAGTCTTCGATGCATCCGCTGTAACTACATCTGGATTATCCTTCAATGATATCCAAATGGTGGGTCCCACTGTCCAGGATGACCTTCTCGCTATTCTCTTACGCTTTCGTGAGCATAAATACATAATTTCTGGAGATATCGAAAAAATGTATAGAGCTATTAAACTCACCCCCACGCAACGCTCACTACAAAAAATAATTTTTAGAGCCAATCCGAAGTCACCGCTAAAAATCTACAGCCTAAATACGGTAACTTATGGTACCGCCTCCGCTCCTTATCTGGCTACAAGGTGTTTGATTCATTTAGCTACTGCTACCACAAATAAAAGAGTAAAGTCATCTATTGAACATGACTTCTACGTAGATGACTACCTCGGGGGTAGTAGAACTATATCTGACACAGTACAGTTAGCAAAAGAAGTCGCTTCCGTTTTATCATCTGCGAATTTTCATTTACGCAAGTGGAAGTCGAACAGCCCTCTAGTTCTCGAACAAGTCACTGGAAAATCGGTGGGTTCTAGCATTCTTAATTTATCAGAGAGTAGTAATGAATGTTCTAAAACACTAGGACTACACTGGTCATGCGATTCAGACTACTTGGTATTTTCCATCGAAATTGACATTAAAACATTAGTTACAAAACGTCACATACTGTCAGTAATTAGTCAAATTTTTGACCCTCTAGGCCTAGTTGGGCCTTGTATAATCGAAGCAAAAATTGTTATGCAAAGATTGTGGATAGCTAAGTGTAGCTGGGACGAGCAGGTACCAGAGGACATACTTTCACTCTGGCTATCTTTTGCTAATGCTCTCCCACATCTAAACACGTTAAAAATACCTAGGTGGGTTCTGTGTGACAACGCAAATATACATGAAATTCACATTTTCACCGATGCATCAGAACTAGCTTATGGCGCATGTGTGTATGTTCGTTCAGTCGATGACAAGGGATCAGTTACAGTACAGCTATTAGTCTCAAAAAATCGTGTAGCACCAATTAAGCCCACTACGATCCCACGACTGGAATTGTGCGGTGCATTGCTAGGGACAAGACTGTGTACTAAGGTTTTGGAGTCACTTACCTTAGAAATCAGACACTGTTACCTTTGGTGTGATTCAACAATTGTTTTAGGTTGGCTATCTATGCCATCAAAGGACTTGAAACCTTTTGTACGTAATCGTGTAAACGAAATACAAGAGAGTACTGCTGATCACACGTGGAGCTACGTGCCGTCGAAAGACAACCCGGCAGATATTGTTTCACGTGGGCTGAAAGCTGACCTCATCAGTGAAAACCAATTATGGTGGTCAGGACCTCCATTCTTATTAAAAAACAACACTTATTGGCCAAAAATGCCCAATACTTCTATGAAACAGAATCTGCCTGAGTTGACAACACATTTTATAAATCATAATTCCTTCCATTCAAATTCAAATAAAAATAAAAATTCATTCATAACCACATTAATTAATAAGTATTCCAATTTCAATAAATTACAAAGAGTAGTTGCGTATATTTATAGATTCATTAACAATACAAAACAAAAACAGAATAAAAATAACGGTTTATTGTCTAATTTAGAGTTAAATAATTCATTCAATTTTATAATACGTCATTCTCAGATTGACATGTTTCATGACGAATACTTATTACTTAAAGCAGGTAAAACTTTACCTCGAAAAAATAGACTAACGTCATTAAGTCCCTTTATTGATCCCAATGACATTATACGTGTAGGTGGGAGACTCGATAACTCTCCTTACGATTACAACATAAAACACCCTATTTTGCTTTGTAGTAAACATTTTTTAACAAAATTAATATTTTCAAAATTTCATACTGAATTACTACATGCCGGTCCTCAATCACTATTGGCGAACATTCGTCAAACCTATTGGCCTCTAGGAGGTAGAAATCTGTCTAAAACTACAGTAAAAAAATGTGTTATATGTTTTAAACATAAATGTAGAAATGTTCAACCCATAATGGGTCAACTACCACCATCAAGGACACAATTAGAATTTCCCTTCTATAACTGCAGCGTTGACTACGCCGGGCCAGTATTGATAGCCAATCGAAAGGGGCGAGGGTGTAAGCTCATAAAATCTTACTTGTGCATTTTTGTTTGTCTGGCAGTTAAAGCTGTACACATTGAGCTCGTTACAGATCTCAGTAAGGAGGCATACATGGCCGCATTGAATCGATTTGTGGCACGTCGTGGCAAGCCCCAAAGCATTCTGTCCGATAACGGCACTAATTTTGTCGGGACAAGTAACGAGTTACAACGATTTCTACAGGAATCAAACATTTCATTCGAGATTGCTCAGAAAGGCATCGAGTTTACCTTTACCCCTCCATATTCTCCTCATTTCAACGGCATCGCTGAAGCCGCAGTTCGGTCTACGAAACATCATTTGAAAAGGTTACTTAAATTAGCACACTTCACTTATGAAGAAATGGCTACTTGTTTAGCTCAAATAGAAGCTGTACTAAACTCCCGTCCTATTACCCCACTCTCCTCTGATCCTTTAGATTTAACAGCCCTAACTCCCTCTCATTTTTTAATTGGACGACCACTTATGTCTGTTCCGCATCCACAGGTGTCTGACGTCAGCATCACCAGATTGGAGCGCTACCAAAGAGTGGAGCACATCAAGCAGCATTTTTGGCAACGTTTCCATTTAGAATATGTTTCTTTGCTCCAGCAAAAAACCAAATGGGTGACCTCCACAGACCAGCTGACTGAGGGAACTCTCGTCCTTATCAAGGAAAAGGGACAGCCGCCATTGCTTTGGCTCCTTGGACGGGTGACAAAGATCTTTCCAGGTAGTGACGGCATGACACGAGTGGCCGAACTGAAGACCAGGAAAGGGACAATGCTGCGAGCATTCAACAACATCTGCCCTCTTCCTGTTAGTTGAATAATTCAACCCGGGGAGGATGTTCGGGATCGTCGTACACCGTCGGGTGTCGCCGCCCGCCGCCGCCCGCCGCTGCCCGCCGCCGCCGGTGAAGCGTAGGAGCAGAGGAGGGGCGACCAGACAAAATCGGACTACCGAGGACGCCACACGCACGCACTATCAGTGAATTAGTTACCAATCTCAGTATCTTCGAATACAGCTTAATAGTTTACAGTCCACTATAGTTTTCATTACCAAGTCCCTTAGGTTAGGACCCTAACACTATGCATGCATTTCTATGAAATAATATGACATTGGCTGCATTATATCATAGAAATGTCCTGAAATTATCAAATGAATAAGATGTTTTTGAAAGTGGAATACCATTTCTATAGACTAGTACAGCCCATGTTTTAATATATTGTGGTATTGACTGCACCACCCTGTATAAACCAATTCTTTCCGTTTTACGGCTATTTTTGTAACACATTGTATACATTTTTTAAAATCATATTTTGTTTTATTTTCTTTGTTTAATTGCACATATAGCATATAAAAGTACTCACCTTTCCTCTTGTAATAATATAAAAGGCCAAATTGTATTATAATTATCGCCAAAAACAAGACGCCCAAAACGCCAACAATATAAATCCACTCTGAAAACAAAAAAAATATTGCGTTACCTTGACAGAATCTCATTAATTAAATTTCATCATTAAACAGCCTGTAAAGTCCACAGCTGAACAAAGCCCCCCCCCCCCCCCCATCGACTTATAATGTTTGTTTCTGAAAAAAAAGAGAAAATCATTTGCCTTTATGTCGAGGACAAAAACTGTAATATAGGTACAGTGGGTTCCAATAGTCCGAAATAAAATTTCATGGGGTGATTGTGTTTCTTGTCAAGAGTTCTGACCTCTGAAAGTTTGACATCCTTTAGACAACTTTTATTTTCCGATTCAGTTCTCAAAACATTTTCATGCTCGTGACAACCCTAACAATGCGTACTATTGCGTATCGTATGACACACTACAGTTATACCACACACAAATACTCAAACACAACCCGCGCACATTTACATACTATGGATATCGACCCCACGCAAACCCAGAATTTCAAATGTTATTTCGGAATTCTGAAACTTGTGTCATTTTACATTAACACATATAATGCCTTGTCAGCCACATATGGCTGACAAGGCATCTGTGACAAGCCATATGTGGCTGACAAGGCATTATACGTGTTAAACTATTTTACTAGTTACATAAATATCTTAAATGTTGCGCAACCTAAGTACCAATGATTCTTGTAATACATATTACATCTTCATTTTTCGAAAACTTCTATGCTAATTTTTAAGTAACCCCAAGCGTCATTAATCATCTATCCAATACCATCTTATTGAGACTATTCGTAGGAGCCCAAACACGCTATATCTGCTGTAAGTTTCAGAAGAATTAAGGATCCCGCAGACTTTTTGATGGTATAGGATCAGCTCAAGTTTAGTATGTTATTAGAATGTCATCGAAGTGACAGTACACCGAATTTCAAATCAATTGGATCTGTGATAGTTAGTAAAACCCTTTTATCATGTATAAAATGAGCTGATGGTCATCAAACACCATGCCAACAAACATCCTGGATATGATCTGTTGATGATCTTACCGTTGGAATGTACCTGAGATGATGCGGCTTTATTCTCGGTACTGGTACCTAGAAAAGAAGAGTATATTATAGTTTGTGAGCAACCTAGGGTTTGCACACTATACTTAAATATATTTTATATTTTTTCAATTGACAATTAATTTATCAAAATTTTCTTCAAAATTGATTATGTCGAAATGCAGTACCTACCAACAAACATGTTTAGCCGCAAATCAGTATAGTTTTAAATAATAAAATTCCGTTATTGGCATTAGGATCAATAATAGCTGTAAATTTTGTTAAATTGTAAGTGCTGTGGATTTTTGTAAATAAAAGAAAAAATATCCCAATGGTGAACTATAAGCTAATTACAAGCTTCGACATATAGCGTTTATCTATGTACTTAGTATGTAGTAGAGTAAATACATTCAATATTTTTCAGTAATGTAATTCCTGATTCGCTTTACACTACACTGAAATAAATCTAGGCGATCATCTGTGGGTGATGATTCATATCATCATCACTAGCTTATTAAACGTCCAACTGCGGGTACCTTCCTATACTCGTATGAGGGACACATGAAAATTTTGGGCTATAATACCATCATTTTGGCCCCAATGAAGGTTGCAGTTTGTAGTTACCACCGGGGCTTAACGTGCCATCCGTTAAGTAACCCCCAGCGTCATTAATCATCTATCTAACACTATCTCATTGAGAGTATTCATAAGAAACACGCTATATCTGCTGTAAGTTTCTGAAGAATTAAGCATTTCACAGACTTTTTGATGGTATAGGATCAGCTCAAGGATAATATGTCATGCGAATGTCACCGAAGAGACAATACATCAAATTTCAAATCATTCGGATCTGTAAAAGTTAGTAAACCCTATAATAATGTAGAAAATGAGCTGATAGTCATCAAACGCCTGAACTAATCTTCATAAATTATAGCTAATAACCATCGTAGTAAAAAAAAACAAATCAAAATTGGTCCATTCGTTAAGGCGCTACGATGCCACAGACAGATACACAGACAGACACGTCAAACTTATAACACCCCTCTTTTTTCGTCGAGTGTTAAAATTTAGGTAACGTCTTAAACTAACGAGGAAAATAAAAAAAAATGTCGCCGTATTTGAAAGGAGCTAGAACTTACGGCCGACCGTGACGTTGACAAAGCAGTGTACAGAAGTGTATTTCTTTCCGTCTTTATCCACTGCACCAGGACCTCCAAGGCCCTGGAGTATGTAAAACGTACACTCCCACATCCCTTCGTATCCTTTGGAAATATTTACCTGAAAAATTTTTAAGCATATGAAAAGAAATCCAGGAAATTGATACCTAGTTCTAAACGGCCGTAATTGCTGGGCGTAGGCCTCCCCCAAGAATCTGCAAGCCAACCGGTCCTGTGCTGCGAGCATCGGCTTCCCGCGACCCTCATCCTTCCCCTCGATCCTCACACAATGGGATTCATGAATTGGAGGGTTTTGGGCCTTCAGCACTGTGCGGTTGGTGGGGAGTTTGGGAGCGACAAAGCCTCGTGACGACTGACGGCCCACCTGATGGTAAGTGGTTACCTCCGCCTATAGACACCTGCAATAACAAGGAAAAATCACTTGATATTGCAGGTGCGTTGTCATCCTGGGGCCTTAGATGAAATGCCGTCCATACCCAGTAATTACACTGGCTACCTTTCCCTTCAATCCGAAACACAGCGAACTGTTTCACGGCTGAAATAAGAAAGGGGGTGGTACCTACCCAGACGACCCTACATACGGGTCTACCAACTAGTACATTAATTTATGCAACAAGGGTGGCATAAATAAAAGAGCTTGCGTTCCATAATGACAACTTGGTCTATGGTAATGGTAACCGGTTACCAATCTATAGTATAGATGCTCCTAGCCCCTTGATCACTACTCACCCAACGTTCCCTAGTCTATAGACGCTCGTAGCACTTTGCAACTACTCACGCGTTGTAACCGTAGCCTATAGACGCTCGTAGCACGCGGACGCGTTATAATCGTAGCCTATAAACGCTGGTAGCACCTTGGGCACAACACACGTGTTATAACCGTAGCCTATAGACGCTCGTAGCACATTGGGCACTACTCACGCGCTGCATACTCTACAAAAAATCAAAAGAAAGCTTCACGAATAGAAAAGAATGTCATTTATTGCTCAAATTGTGTAACAATAATGTAAATATTTTAAAGAGTTTATTAACAGTTATCCTTAGCGGGCATGCCATTCTTAATTTATCAATTATAGTACCAATAGTGATAAAAACATTGGTGCATAGGTACCTATGACACAAGGAGATTACACTAACATTACAAGTAGCGAATGCAAAACCGGACTGTTTTAAAAACCGGTTTTATTTTCGGATTTTTTCAAAAAAACCGGTTAACCGGAAAATCCGGTTTTTTGGCATATTTTTTTAATTTTAATAAAAACAAAAATAAACAAATTTTAAGGGCTCTTGGCATCATTTATTTTAAATTTAAGTCTTATAATCCAATCACAAGCAAATATAGATAATTTATCAATACAGTAAAAATATAAAGAAGCAACAATACATAATTATAAGTAAATAAATAATTTGCTACATTAACTAACAGTTGAACAGAAACATTTTGCAGTCTTTAACTATGTATAAACTTTAAATTTTCAATAACAGCAAAGAGTATCAAATAGATTAATCAATAAATCTTGACGATAATTTTTATTTTCTTAACCCGAGAGTGGGTTGAAAAATAGTAAAAATATCGTCTAAAGTTTTTTTTTATACAATTAGATAACAAACAAGCGGAAAGTATAGAAAAGATGGTTTTAAAATATTAAGTTGACGAAATAACAATTATTTAGGTACTGGATTCACGTCAGTGGTTAAAAAATATACAATAAAAAGAAAAATATATATTCATAATATATTTTCATTTATATATATTAGTAATAAGACTCGAACCGTGGACACACAGCATGAAGACTGAGTCATTAGGCGATGAGCTACAAGAGTCATTATAAGAGGGTCGAATTTAAGATTCATATTCTTTGCGCTTGTCTCTAAACGAGGTTTAACTGTGTAAGTCAAATGTTTTCAATTGTAGAACGACGTAAGTCTCTGACAAGTGTTTCGCTATAGTTTTGTGGGACTGTCACTGGACTTTTGACCGCGACAGTACATACACCTACACCACAGAAGAACGACGTAAGTACGACTACGACCGACGCGAACGAAATGGCTACCATTTTCCTCTATGATGGCTACAGCGTCCGCCCGTCAAGATGGCGTCTTTTTCTTCAACGGTGTTGCCATAGCATAAAAAATATTAAAAATAACGCTTATGTAAACTATAATTATTGTAAATTATTTACGGTTTTAAGGATGGTGTTCGGTTAAGTTGGGAGTTACATTAAGAAAAAAAACGATTTAATTTGTTGTTATAACATTTAATTATAACAATAAATTTTAGATATCAAGTCTATTAGTAATGTTAAATGAAGACTTGTTTGTTAGTTCGTACACCTGTACATATACCTGGCGGAATATGAAACATATCTTTTTAACTCTTATAAGCAAAATTCTACTCCATCAAAAAAACCGAAAAAACCGGTGTTAATAAAAAAAAACCGGTTTTTTAAATGAGAAATTAAATCGAGAAAAAACCGGTTTTTCGTTTTTCGGTTAAACCGGTTTGCATTCCCTAATTACAAGTCATATGCATAAAATATTCTTGAAGCATGTAGAAAACATTGTACAATAGCCAGATTTACAATTTTTTCTTAAATTTATGGCTATCTAACGCTTAAATCTCAAAAGGCAAATGATTGTACTTATACCTTTTCACCCTGTTAATATTATTATTTATAATTGCCAAATTTAAATTATGTTTTTTTATATCTATTACGTTGGCTACGGGGTGATTCACAATCGTAGAATTTCATATGGATTTGTAAAGAAGTACAAATTTATAATACCCATATGTAGGGTCGTCTGGGTAGGTACCACCGCCTTTCTTATTTCAGCCGTAAAACAGTTCGCTGTGTTTCGGATTGAAAGGTTGCCAGTGTAATTGGGATGTTGCCTAAGTTTGAATATGGCGCTATTTCACAAATTCAGAAAATAGAGGCTACTGTTACTCATAAAAACAATTCATACTTAAAATATATGGAATATTGTTGAAGTTGTACAGTTTTGAAAAAAAAAATGACATATTTTTTTTCAAAAATTATTAAAAATGTTAATGATATTAGATTGCTGACGTCAATTAAAACAACTATTATTACAACAACTATTAATAAAAGCATACTTAATACATAGTTATTATCAATTTTGTCAGTATGCCCATACATTTCTTAGTAATATGGGAACATGTGACGTCACCTGTTCCGTAGATTTTCTATGAAGCGTTTTTAGACGATGCGCCGCAACACATCAAACATACCACGATATCTGTGAAACTATTAATACATACTATTTCTCTTGCAATATTACTTTATGAGTTATAAACTTCTTATTTATGAAATAAAAAAAACTTGTCAACTACCCTATTACTGGGCATGGACGGCATTTCATCTTAGGCCTCAGGATGACAACGCACCTGCGATATCAAGTGCTTTCCCTTGTTATTGCAGGTGTCTATAGGCGGCGGTAACCGCTTACCACCAGGTGGGCCGTCAGCTAGTTTGTCATCTAGTTGTATAAAAAAAAAATACTTAGCGTAAAGAACTTCCTTTCTTTATCCATCGCCATGAAACATGTCGTTAATTATGCGAATACCTTTATTTAAATAAATGTATTTACTTTGTGAATGTTGATAGCACAGGGGATTCATATTCCGCTCTTGGTTACTAAACTGCATCGCTGTCATAGTCGTAGATAGCGTCGTAGTACGAATTAACGATTCTACTCAGTTGAGGTCCTAAACTGGATCGCGATAAAAGATGGTGGCACGGGTGCAGGAGACGAGGGCTCCTGCTGCCAGTATAACGCTTTCTCATAGAGCATCGGCGACCTTCTTTAATTTGACTGCGATCTTTCTAAGGACGTTTTAACTCAACCTTTTTTATACAACTAGATGACAAGCAAGCTGACGGCCTACCTGCTGTATCGGATCATCTATATATACGATACGAGGTCTCCACAGCGTCCCCAGGGGCCCCTATCCACCTGGGCCCCACGGCAAGGCACACCAAATTTCTGCGGTGGTCCCTTGCCAAGCTTGATAAAGAGCTGGCGGAGGAGGCGGCGATGGTACGGGCTTGGCATGATGGGCCTGACACCAGCGCCGGGGATGCTGACGGTATGGCGGATCATTTTGCGGACGACATAAAGGCTGTCTGCACTGCCGCCATGCCGAGGACACGGGACCGCCCCCGCCGGGGGCAGTTATACTGGTGGACGCAAGAAATATCTACCTTACGTACCACCAGTATGGCAGCAAGACGCGCCTTCTATAGGTGTAGAAGGCGCGCGTCAGCTACACACGGTGAAGTGGAGGACTATCACCGGGCATATCGGGAGGCCCATAAGGCTCTACGGACGGCGATCTGCAGGGCCAAGGTTGACGCTCAGGAGCAATTCATCGCGCTCCTTGACAACGACCCCTGGGGGAGGCCATACAGGGTGGTGAGGGGAAAATTCAGGAGGATTGAAAATTTGTCATACAAATTTAAATCTCGTCTCGCCTCGTCTCGTCTCGCCCCTCTGGTGGAAAACCACCTTAACACTGGCTACCTTTCCCTTCAATCCGAAACACAGTGAACTGTTTTACGGCCGATATAAGAAAGGTGGTACCTACCCAGACGACTCTACATAATAGATACGGGTCTACCCCTCGTGAAGGCGGTGGTACCTACCCAGAACAGACGACCCAACATTCGGGTCTGCCACCTAGTAAGGCGGTGGTAGGTACCCACCGAGACGAACCTACATACGATGCTACCACCTATATTCGAGTGGTAGATAAATACCATTATACCTCTATGTAATAAAAAAATAACTATATAAAAAATACCATACCACCGGAAATATAATCACCACATTACTGTTTTGCGTAAAGTTCTGTTCCTGATGATTAGTCATATTAACAAGAAGGAACTGGTCATTCATGCATCTGAAATAATAATTATACAATAAATCCTTTTTACCGCGGTCCAAATAGACACGGGTCTAAAAAAACAAATGGTCCAAAATGCACTCATTGATACCGTCAAAGAATTTCTTTCGGACCATTGAGTTGTAATACTTTGTAATCAACATTATTATTACTCTTGTTATTATTTTAAATATTCTTATATAATATTCTATATAATTCCTACGTAATTAATTTTTATTAAATATTTATTGTTTCACACAATATAAATAATGATACGAGAACGCACGCACGTATAATAAGAAAGCGACAAATTGGAATTAATTTATTTGTATAAACAGTAAATAATTTTTGAAAAACTCTTTTATGAATAATTAAATTAGCTTATCGCCCTTCTAATAAATTTGGTTATGTTTTAAATATTCGTTCGTCTGCTTACAATACAAAAAAAATGAATGAGAAGGATCCTCTTTGGGTTTATTATCGAGAAAAATTAAAATTATGCAATGGTTAAGAGCGTGATTCTAACTAACTGAGATGGTTTTTAATACAATTTATCATCAATAACTGAATTATTAATATATATTTCCAATACATTTTTTAAATACTTTATTATTAGTAAAGACATTAATATTTTATTATCATCAATAAATTATCTATTAATTTTTGAATTATCTTAAACTACTAAGTTTTTACTTCTTTAAAAATACCACGCATATTTTTTTGTAGTTTGAAAATAGATTACTATTGTTATAATTACGTGGCTATTGAATAAATAGCTTATGAATATAAAAATTGTTAATTCAGTTTTGAATTTAAATAAATCTTGGGGTATTTATTTGGAAGTATACATTTTGTGGTTTGGAAATTCAATTTGCAATACTTACGTGCCCATATTGACGTAGACATGGCTGGCAACACTAAACGTCATTTGGTCTCCCTCTTTCAGATTAATTCTTTTTTCTTCCATGCATGAGGAGGGTTTGCTAATATTAAATAACACTGAGATAGCGCCATCTGAAAAAAATAACATGTTACTGCTTAGTCTGACGATTGAAAACCAAACTTAGTATGAATTAATAAATTAATCTATACTAATATTATAAAGCTGAAGAGTTTGTTTGTTTGGTTGAACGCGCTAATCTCAGGAACTACTGATTCAAATTGAAAATTTCTTTTTGTGTTGGATAGTCCATTTATCGAGGTATTATTTAGGCTATATAACATCACGCTACGACTAATAGCAGCTGAGCATCAATGAAAAATGTTTGAAAAATAGGGGTAAAATATTCCTTTTCAGAGATTTTGTTGCGTGCGCTGCGTACACAGTTAAAGCTACACAAAAATCATGTAGAATTATTCTCATTTTAAAGTTTTAAACAAAGTCCGCGACAGCATATCTTTTGAAATTGACTCTCTAAAACCATTTTTGGTAATAAAATTTCAAGTTATTATTTTTCGACATCCACGCGTGTGAAGTCGCGGGCACAGCTAGTTTAAAAATTAACCACATAACCGAAATTGTTCATTATTATTACCTGCAATATCAAGTGATTTTTCCTTGTTATTGCAGGTGTCTATAGGCGGCGCTTACCATCAGGTGTCATCTAGTCGTATTAAAAAAATACTTTATACCCGAAATCCCGACTACTTTACAGAGATCGTCGTCACACACTGAAGATGTCAATTGTCTTTGGTAATTTTATGAGTTAACCGTCACTTTGTGTTATATTTTGAGTAGTCCGATTCACGCATACTGAGCTCGTCATCATCATCAGCCTATATACGTCCCACTGCTGGGCACAGGCCTTCCTACATGGGAGAAACAAATGAGGCCATTCACTGAAAAAAATGTCAACTGATTCGACTACCTGTATCTCAAAAAAGTGACTACATAACTCAGGGTAACATCTAAATTGACCCTGGGAATCCCCGCTAAAACTCCTGGGTAACTCCCGTGCATTTCGCGGAGGTGGTCTGGGGTCTGCGAAGCTAATTCACCAGACCAACTTAAGGTAACACCTAGCCAAAAAAGATGTTGCTTAAAGATGCAAGTGTGAAGGCTTCTGACTTTCGGACTAATTGTCAATTAAACGCGAGTTATAAACCTACAGCAAGGTGGCTTTTTTTTTTAACAAAATGAATCGTTCGTAAGTTAAAATAGTTTCTTTTGTAGCCATTCTCCTGACGCTCCTGGTCGGTCCCCATCCCCATCTTATTACAATTCTTGATTTCCCTTTACATAAAACTGAATTTTTTCCTTCACTTTTAGGTTTATGCAGTTATTGTGTGTATTTGACGACCGGCTGGCCGAGTGGTCTGTACCCCAGGCTACTCGGTCAAGAGGTCCCGGGTTCGAATCCCGGTAGGAACAAATGTTTGTATGATGAGTACGAGCATTTGTTTACGAGTCATGGATGTTTATATATTTATTTAGTATATTTCTAATATTTATATACATATTATTATCATTATTTCTCCGTTATCTAGTATCCATAACACAAGCTCTTAATGATGCTTAATTTGGGATAGATAAATAGGTGTGAGTGTTTCATTATTATTATTATTAAATAAATAATAATAAATTATTATTATTGTATATAGATACAATAACTGCATAAACCGAAAAGTGAAGGAACCATACTACATACTTAGGTAGTATGGTTTAATATGTTTCATTCTGAGAAAAACAAGCTGAACTATGGGATAAATGGGATTCCATGTGTCTAAGTATTTAATACTAGCTGCACACGGCATGCGTTACAGTGCCCGTAAACAGAAATAACAATATAATAATATTCATACACTCACACCTATTATCTAGCCCAAAGTAAGCATCATTAAGAGCTTGTGTTATGGACACTAGATAACGGATAAATATTTGCATTTGCATTGATAATAATATGTATATAAATATTACAAATATACTAAATAAATATATAAACATTCGTGACTTGTAAACCGATGCTCGTACTCATCATACAAACATTTGCTCCTATCGGGATTCGAACCCGGGACCTCTTGACGGAGTAGCCTGCATAGCAAGGGGTACAGACTTCTCGACCAGCCGGTCGTCATCTGTTAGGTTTTTTAATAAAACAATTTTTTTTTACTATCAAGGAACATTGTCAGGCGTCCTCAAAACATGCTACCAAAGTTTCATAACTATCTGACCGATGGCTTCGGAGTAGGGAATGCAAACCGGTTTAACCGAAAACCGAAAAACCGGTTTTTTCTCGATTTAATTTCTCATTTAAAAAACCGGTTTTTTTTATTAACACCGGTTTTTTCGTTTTTTTTGATGGAGTAGAATTTTGCTTATAAGAGTTAAAAAGATATGTTTCATATTCCGCCAGGTATATGTATGTACAGGTGTACGAACTAACAAACAAGTCTTCATTAAACATAACTAATAGACTTGATATCTAAAATTTATTGTTATAATTAAATGTTATAACAACAAATTAAATCGTTTTTTTCCTTAATGTAACTCCCAACTTAACCGAACACCATCCTTAAAACCATAAATAATTTACAATAATTATAGTTTACATAAGCGTTATTTTTAATATTTTTTATGCTATGGCAACACTGTTGAAGAAAAAGACGCCATCTTGACGGACGGACGCTGTAGCCATCATAGAGGAAAATGGTAGCCATTTCGTTCGCGTCGGTCGTAGTCGTACTTACGTCGTTCTTCTGTGGTGTAGGTGTATGTACTGTCGCGGTCAAAAGTCCAGTGACAGTCCCACAAAACTATAGCGAAACACTTGTCAGAGACTTACGTCGTTCTACAATTGAAAACATTTGACTTATACAGTTAAACCTCGTTTAGAGACAAGCGCAAAGAATATGAATCTTAAATTCGACCCTCTTATAATGACTCTTGTAGCTCATCGCCTAATGACTCAGTCTTCATGCTGTGTGTCCACGGTTCGAGTCTTATTACTAATATATATAAATGAAAATATATTATGAATATATATTTTTCTTTTTATTGTATATTTTTTAACCACTGACGTGAATCCAGTACTTAAATAATTGTTATTTCGTCAACTTAATATTTTAAAACCATCTTTTCTATACTTTCCGCTTGTTTGTTATCTAATTGTATAAAAAAAAAACTTTAGACGATATTTTTACTATTTTTCAACCCACTCTCGGGTTAAGAAAATAAAAATTATCGTCAAGATTTATTGATTAATCTATTTGATACTCTTTGCTGTTATTGAAAATTTAAAGTTTATACATAGTTAAAGACTGCAAAATGTTTCTGTTCAACTGTTAGTTAATGTAGCAAATTATTTATTTACTTATAATTATGTATTGTTGCTTCTTTATATTTTTACTGTATTGATAAATTATCTATATTTGCTTGTGATTGGATTATAAGACTTAAATTTAAAATAAATGATGCCAAGAGCCCTTAAAATTTGTTTATTTTTGTTTTTATTAAAATTAAAAAAATATGCCAAAAAACCGGATTTTCCGGTTAACCGGTTTTTTTGAAAAACTCCGAAAATAAAAACCGGTTTTTAAAACAGTCCGGTTTTGCATTCGCTACTTCGGAGCACATAGGGGACAAACATATAAACTTTGATTTCTATTTATATATACATAAACACAGCAATCAACAGGTAGAGATCACGCCAAAAGCTGACACTAGGCTGAATGGCATAAAATACTGGTGTTGAAACACTCCAAATGATTCCTAGGGGAACAGAAGGAGGATGGAGTACATCATAGTCAAATACATGTATCTTATAAAAACACCAGGTGGTAGGCCTTTAGGTTACTAGGTGGTAGGTCTGTTTGTAGGGTCGTCTGGGTCCCACCGCCTTTCTTATTCCAGCCCTGAAACAGTTCACTGTGCTTCGGATTGAAGGGAAAGGTAGCCAGTGTAATTACTGGGCATGGACGGCATTTCATCTTAGGCCTCAGGATGACAGCGCACCTGCAAATCCTGCAATATCAAGTGATTTTCCCTTATTATTGCAGGTGTCTATAGACGGCGGTAACCGCTTACCACCAGGTGGGCCGTCAGCTCGTTTGTTATCTAGCTGTATATAAAAACAACACCATTGAATTCTTAATTTTATTGAGGTACTCATATGGCATTTTGCCACTAAACCCTTTACTACATGCTACATTTAAACGCAACTCTCCCCAACACAACTTTGTCGAGCATGTGGTGAGTGCCACATCAATGACGCATCTCTTGTGTCATTGTGATGCACTGGCGAGAACCAGGATAAGCTTTCACGAACGTATATCCAAAGCCAGAAGACTACAGGCAGACTCTACCCAGAAATAGAAAGGCTCAGGCCATCTATATTCTGGATACTGGAAGAGTGAAGGCAGGAGAGCCACAAAAGATCCCAATGGGTCGAAGTGCTTTGTGACTGAGATAATGACCCCAAGATAAGATAAGATAAACTTTATTGAACATAATACAAGTATAGTTGGCGGAGTTGATATGTTAGACCAGGTAAAAATACAAATTTTCACAGAAAATAGTTTTTTGGCCTTATCCCACCTTTCCAATTTCTACTCAGGAGCACGCGTGCCGGTCTTCAATTCACTGTCTCCTCCATCACGCACAAATTAAGTAACTCGTTTCTTTGTCGTACTTCCAGAACTTTGAATCTTTGCCGGCATTTGTGTTTCCTCCTTCCTTTAATGGGTTCCTTCAAAAGAGGCGTGAAAAACACCCTTGGGGCCGCAGGGTGGAGTTAGTTAGAGCAGTGTCTAAACTGAACTAACTGTCTTCGCATATGGACTCTTCTTACCGCTTCACATCAGGCGGTGTTGAGTCATCTGCCGTACTTTGTATACAAAAAGAGCACCCTCAGAGCTTCGAGTCCAGTCAAAGGACATAAATACTTGGCGCAATATCTGACATTTCACGCGGGTAGAGCCGTGGTCAACTACTAGTAAATAATGAGTAGATATAACATACATAAATAAATACATATTATAGGAGAATAGATCAATTGGATTAACCATTGAGATAAATAATACCGAAAGGAAAATTAAAGCAGATACTTTTAGATTCATTTTTTTTAACAAAGGAATAGAAAAAACCATTAACAATCTATTGCGAAAGTCCTCCATTGCTCCTAAATTTTATTTCAAAATAGCTATGCTACATATTATGTATATTTGTATATTTTCTGTGCCGAAATTGCACATACATATTGTGTTGTTTATTGCACTAAACAATACTTTGGGCGGGGCTTTACGTAAACGACCGATGAAAACGAATGGTTTTATATAAATAAAAACAAATTAATAAACTCACTCACTTCGTAATTGTTTCACTTCTGTCACCTGCACATATGTAAGACAACAACTTATTGAAATTAACAACACTTTTATAAGCATATTCACTAAACAATAATTACGCGAACTAATGAAACTAATGAACAGAAGAACTTAAAATGCACAAAGGGTGTTGGAACTCCATGAGTTTGCGCGAAATAGGACCAACATTAAAAGTTTTACAAATTTTAAGTAAGTACTCTAAGAATATTTTTAAGTCTTTGTCTTATTTCTTTTTTAGGGTTCCGTGAATTATGCGTGGTCGCAAACGAGGATGCAAAAAAAATCAATTTTTATTTAAAATAAACTTTTATGACAATTAAAAATTATAACTAATTACAATAAAATGAATGATTAACTGGTCCGATGTTAGGCGCAAGAATGAATCAATAATTTGTCACGTTGAGGTGATCGACGCAAGCAGCGGTGGCACGTTGCGCAGCGTCAGCTCCTCGTGTCCACGCGATGTTGTTCGTAGTAAATTAGGGCAATGCTTAATATGCATTATCCATATGTTACGACTGCGTAACACCTCCCCCCGTAGAACAGCGAGTATTGAAGACGCTCGTCGTAAATTGAGCTGGAAGATTATGGGTGCGCTCGGGTTTGCTTGGCGTTGTGTAGACTGGCTCCGTCTTTATGTTGATTTCATCTCGTGTGGCTGCTGTGATAATTTTCGTTTTCTTGTGGCACATGTGGTATCTGCGCCATGCTAATCCTCCAATGATTATAATTGTAGTTGATATGATAACGTAAATTGGTATCGTCGTATGATAGAGGCTGTAGTCATCTTCTGGGATTTGCTGAATAGGTGACTGTAAAGATACTTTGGTATTGGTGGCATGTAGATGGTCCAGATTGATTGAGTTTAATCTGAAGGTCATTCCAGGTTGAGTAGCGATGTTGTTGTCCTTGGGTATGTCCATTATCTTCACAGCTTGTCCCTTCAGGCGATTCTTCATGTTAGATAAGAGGAATTGTGGCGTCTCCACATAACAGTGTTGTGGGATGACGATGAGATAACTTCCTTGAAGTACTTTGTGTAGATCTTGTCCGCATGAGAGATGAACCTTCGTCGGATGTGGGAAGCTGGCAGTGTAGTGCTTATCGTCAAGTGCTTCGAAGGCGGGATCATCGAGTGAGATGTGTATTGGCTTGCATGTGGGTGTTTCTTGCTGGGTGGTGATGAGTTGGTGAATACAATCATCGGATGTTTGGCTTCGAAGATGCTGTATTTCTTCACAGATATATCCTTGGCTTGTCTTAGGGCATTCTGTATCTATGTACTTGAAATCTTTCAGGTGGACGGCAAGGAACGGAAATGGTGGTGTGAGGATCTGGTGATTTTTGTTGGGAATAATAGATAATTTATAATAGTCGTAAGTCTGGGGTATAAAAATAGGAAATTTATAGACTATTATTATTTCGTTACCTACATAGTAGAAACCTAACTTTACTATATCGTAATATTCTCTTGTATCTAATTCAATTGTTTTTTCCCTACCATATAAGTCCTGTAATTTGTTATGCGTATCCCTAATTAATTCTGTATTTAACATTGAATGGTGGACACTACCTGTCTTAATGAATGCTAGAGTATTTTGTAGCTTTGTGATCTCGGCTGTTACGGAATCTATATTATCCCCGAGAATTAAAAATACTTGCGCGAGATGAGCATATTTAATTAAATCGTTGTCATTAGTAGCTATACTTTGTCTAATTTTTGTTAATAATTTTTCAATATTTCTTTGATTGTTTACTATGCTGTCAATAATTTTAGAATACTGGGATGTCCAATCTTTAGTTAAGCTGACGTGATTGTTAAGCTCAGTTACCAATTGATTCTCCTTATTTTGTAAAGTCTTAATAGCACTATCATAATGTAATGCATCTGTGTAATCTAAATTGCCTGTTATGCTTTTAACTACGGAACCAAGGCCATCGATAAGTCCCCTTTTAGCCCTGTGCATAGTAAAGGTAAGTAACTGCTCAGATAAAGATTTCAGTTTACTTTTAAGATAATTAACGTGCGGTTCAAACAGGAAGGAAGTTTTATTATTAAGCTCTGGACCAATGCTATCTAACTGAAGGCTAATTGAGTGTAATTTACTTTCTAAATCTTGGAGATTAATGGGTTGTAATAATGAATGATAGTGAGAAACGATTCTGGATGGGCCTATTTTAAAAGGTAATAAGCCGGGTCCGTCGTCAAGACTCTCAAGTCTTATCTCCTGCATTATGATGGGATGCAAGAGTAGATGAAGTACCAACAGGATCCTGTAACAATTGTGCTGTTTTAGGTACTCGTTTTAAACGGGACTTAGCAATGGGACCACGCTTTTTCTTTGTATAAATGTGTATAGGTAGGTCTGCCATAACTACGTCCTGTGTATAACGAGGGGCAAGTTTCTGACGAGATGTTAAAGGGTTCCTCACGAAAATTCGTTGCTCAGGCGAATATTCTATTTCAGGATCTCTAGATTGATTTCTTCTATCTATTATATCTTTACGCAATGAAGAGCATGATTCATGAATTAAATTGTAAGCCAAGCTCATCTTGTTCCTATGATCTGTTATATATTGTTGTAATAAATTAGCAGATAGATCTATATCGAAGGGGTCTCTGGGGTCAAAATGGCCTGTTACGACTTCGATAGGTTTGCACTTAGTAAAACTATGTATGGTGCTATTATAAGCCAGAAGGGCATATGGCATAAGATTAATGGTAGATTCGTTTTTCTTTCCAATCTTTAAGATACGGAGATGCTCCAAAATCGTCGAATGGAATCTCTCTACAATTCCATTCTCGTTAGGAGTATGCGGCGCTATTTTATGGTGTTGAATTTTATGTATTCGTATGAATTCAGAGAAAAGTTGGTTATTAAACTCTGGTCCGTTGTCCGTAACTAACGTTATAGGTATACCATGATGAGTGCAATATTTTAATACTGCTTGAACGACACTTACTGCAGTCCCATCTCTTAAGTAATATGCCTGCGCATATTTGGAGAAAGCATCAACTATTGTTATAAATTTCTCACCTTGGATGCTAAGAAGATCTACATGTACTAATTCAAATGGTTTGCTGGCGGGTGGAACTAATCGAAATTGTTGTTTGATTGGGTCGCGATCGTATTTGGCCTGCCCGCACACCGTGCACTCGTTAATAAATTTGGTGATATGTTCACGCATCTTAGGCCAGTAATACTTATGAGATAGGGCTAGGTAGCATTCGTTTATGCCGCGATGGTTGGTTTTACCATCATGATAATTACTAATTATCTCCTGCTGTCTTAAGTATTCTCTTACATTATCTAATTCTACTTTAGCTATATTAAGATTCATGGCCGAATTTTTAAACGTTTTCTGTATAATTGGTACAATGGCATACATAGCCGTTGTAGGGTTAATAAGGAGACCTGTCTTTATTTTAGGATGAACGTATTCCTTAATGGCCATGATTACGTCTTCCTCTAGATTAGATTCTGATAACTGAAGAGAGATTTTTGTATGTGTATCGAATGGTTTGGTTATTACTGGTTTTCTTTTTATATCTCCTACTATATATAGGATTATCTGTTTGGTAAATTTATTTAAAGGTTCATCCGTAATTGGAACCTCCAGTATGGGATTTTCCTCGTTTGTATGTACTGTGATGGTTCTGGAATCATCCAGCCCTGGAGCTGTCATGGTTCTAGAATCATCTAGAGAAGGTACTTTCTCTGATGGATTTACTACGATGGAACTTAACTCTTCGTTGTTAATTTCTATTCGCGACAAGGCGTCTGCATTTGTATTATTTTTGCCTTGTTTGTAAATTACAGTGTAGTCGTATTCGCTCAGTTTCAGGCGCCAACGTGTTAACCGAGAGTTAGGTTCCTTCAAGTTCATCACCCATTGTAAGGGCTTATGATCCGTTATAATTTTGAATCGCCGACCAAACAAATAAGGCCTAAAGTATTTGGTGGCCCACACGATTGCCAAAAGCTCCTTCTCTATCGTACTATAATTCAATTCGCTCGAGTTCAGAGTTCTAGATGCGTACGCGATCGGTTTGTCAGATCCTATCATTCCCTGGGATAAGACTGCCCCAATGGCTACGTTGGACGCGTCAGTTGTCAGCAAAAATTCTTTTGAGAAATCCGGGTACTGGAGTATGGGATCGTTCGTTAACAGCGTTTTACAGTGTTCAAAACAGTCAATGTATATTTTATCTAGAGAAATCTTGGAACCTTTTTTTAAGCATTGCGTTAGTGGTTTAGTAAGACGCGCAAAATCTGGGATAAATTTCCGGTAGTACCCTAGTAACCCGAGAAAACGTTTGATTTCGGTAGGTGTTTTAGGTATGGGGTATTCTTGTATGGCTCTAATTTTGTTAGGATTCGGTTTAACGCCGTCCTTACTGATAACATGTCCGAGGAAGTCAGTTTCCAGCTTCAAGAACTCAGACTTATCCATCTGAATTTTGAAGTTGGATTCTCGTAATCTATTAAAGACCTTTTCTAAGTTTACTATATGTTCCTGCAATGAGGTACTATAGACAATAATGTCGTCCAAATATACTAGACATATTTCATTCTGGAGGCCTTTGAGTACATTATCCATCACCCGTTGAAAGGTTGATGGTGAATTTTTTAAGCCCATAGGCATCCTGAGAAATTCATAATGCCCGTTCTCTACATTAAACCCAGTCTTATGGACATCCTCTGGATCCATCTCGACTTGGTAGAACCCGCTCGCGAGATCTAGGGTGGTGAAATATTGACATTTTCCCAATTTGTCTAGTACGTCGGTAATATTGGGAATCGGGTATTTGTCGTCAACTGTTTTCTCGTTTACTTTCCGGAAATCTACTACAAGTCGCCACTTTACTTTGCCCGAGGCGTCTGCCTTTTTGGGAACAACCCAAATAGGAGAGCTCCAAGCAGAATCCGAGGGTCTTATAATATTTTGTTCCAACATTTTTCCTATCTGATTTTGAACCTCTTGCCTATGAATATAAGGATATCTATAATTTTTAGCATGTACTGGTATTTCATCAGATGTTCTAATCTTATGTTTTATCTTGTTTGTGAACGTAAGTGGTTCCCCCTCGAGATAAAACACATCGGCATAGCGGCCGCACAGATTTTCTAAGTTAGCAAGTTCTTCGGCGTTCAGATGTTCAGTACGGAGACGCGATATCACCTCTTTAGCGCGATCAGATGAAATGCCACTACTCTCAAGTTCAAAGTTAAATATCTCTGCTGTTACTGAACGATCCATAGAAAAAATTATATCATTCGAGGTGGTGTTAGTTACTTCTACCCAGCCTCGATTGTTTTTTACTTTAGTTAAACACTCGGATATGTGACAATTGCAGATAGTTTGATTGGTAACGTATACGTCACCGTCTTGGCTATTTATTGGCAATCTTACTATCTTAGATGACTGAGCGGGGATAATTTCTTCGTAGATGTTAGCGATTCGGGAGTCATACATACTAATAGGAATTTTAGCACTACGAGTTATTAGTAATCTATTTTTTAAGTCTATGTTAGTATCCCATACATCTAGCAAATCAAACCCTAGAAGTCCATCAAAGTAGTTATGGAAATTATAAACGAATAACGTCATATCCCCTTGTTCCTTAAACTCCGGAAAACAGGGCAAGGTTATGGAGTGATTACTTGTGCTCGTGGTATGTACGTTAGTAACCTGGAATGGCTCGTAATTTAATGGCACATGGTTAAAATATTTTTGCACCGCTTGTGGACTTATGAACGATTGATTAGCGCTAGTGTCAATAAGAAATTTTAAAGGTGGATCACTAATCTGAATATAACCTAAATGCCTCTGAATGTGGAAATTAACTTCTATTTTGGTTTGTCGGATTTGGGTGCCTTCTGAAAATTTCCTTCATTAGATAAGGAGGGGGTCGAATCGGCCTCTTCGTCTAACTGTATGTCCTGATACTGATGCTGGTCATTATAATAGTAGTCGGGATACTGTTCATAGGGAACGAAATCTTGATAATAGTCTTCCTGATTATAATCGTATTCATAATGGGGGTCATAATCATGACTATGAGATAAATCATTGAAATTTACTTCCCTAGTCTTAAAATAATTGCCCGGGGGTGGATTGCCGAATTTCGACCAATCGTGCCCGGATGGTGGTAGTTGTTTCGTGACGTATGGAGTAACGCCACTCATAGGACGCGGTCCATTAAAATTAATGGGAGGTTGCATCGGAGGTTTATTAAACATTCTAAAATTACTGTTCTGAGGGTTAAAGTACGGGGTACGGAACATTGGTTGGCTTCGAATGGGACCTCGGTTGAATGTAAGAGGCTGCATTGGTTGCATAGGCGGCTTCCAACCCTGAAGGGGTTGCGGCTGCATCAGCTGCCCAGGTGCTCTCCAACCCTGAAGGGGTTGCGGTTGCGTTGTAAACTGTCTAGGCGGACCAGGGAAAATTGGGTTATGTTGCCTTGACGGCCCAGGCATGTTAAAAGCAGAAAGTTTTTGAGAGAAGTTATTTAAGGGTAAGTTAAAATTTAAACTGGGGGGTGGTTGTTGCCAATCTTTTTTACTGGGGCCCCCATCATTACGCTGTTGCATATAGAGGGTATTAAGTTCCTCTTGAACAAATTCTAGGGCTTTTTCCATGCTTTCAGGGCGCATGCAACGAATCCTAGATCCTAGTGGGTCCTTAAGGCCACGTAAGTATGATTGCAAGGTAAGTTTCTGATATAAAGCACGCTTTGCTGCGATCGTGGTAGCTACATTTTCATGGAGTGCTACATAAGTCATTATTGTGCTAAATAAATTCTGGCAACGTTCGTAAAATTCCTGGGGCGAGTTGGACCCCTGAGTCTGTAAGGACAGATCGTTATAAAGAGCCGTTTCGTCGCGGTGGTCCGCGAAGTTATTGGTAAGAGCATTACGTATTCCTGTCCAATTATCACCGACACCACTAGAGTTAATTAATCTAGCCGCAGGGCCTGTTACCTTATTCAAGATGCCATTTATAAGAGCTAAGTTAGATAATTCATGTCCTGGATTGACATTGAAATGCGTGATTACTAACTGATCGCAAAGTTTTATAAAACGAGTCAGGACGTGTGGGTTACCATCAAATTCTGGGAGCAATCTCAGAGATTTATAAATTACATCTATCTCGTCGTTGGCCATGGTTCTTTCTAATTTTCTAAAATCGTCTATCGCACTAAGCCTACTACTGGACCTACTACTACTGCTACTTAAATGACTAGACCGCGATTCTCTGGGATGAAAAATCTTGGCTAATTTTATTCAAAAGGTGTATATAATAAATATGCAATTATTTATATTTAATAAGAAGATTAAAATAGGATATATAAGGAAATAAGAGAGGAATTACTTGAAAGATTCAAGGTACTCACTGCATTGCCTTTCTTCTGCAGAATC
Source organism: Nymphula nitidulata (assembly GCA_947347705.1). Lineage (NCBI taxonomy): Eukaryota > Metazoa > Arthropoda > Insecta > Lepidoptera > Crambidae > Nymphula > Nymphula nitidulata. The sequence continues at coordinate 4,037,194 of OX374646.1, forward strand.
GAAGTCTGGATTCACCTCGGCTGGATCACGACGTAAGTTCAGGATACTCGGGACGCGACTTAATAGCCACTCGGGTGGCCTCGTGAATACGGAAATCTTCCTTTTTCTTCCCGAACCGACCCGTGAGTATCCTACCGACTGCGCCAATTATGCGTGGTCGCAAACGAGGATGCAAAAAAAATCAATTTTTATTTAAAATAAACTTTTATGACAATTAAAAATTATAACTAATTACAATAAAATGAATGATTAACTTGTCCGATGTTAGGCGCAAGAATGAATCAATAATTTGTCACGTTGAGGTGATCGACGCAAGCAGCGGTGGCACGTTGCGCAGCGTCAGCTCCTCGTGTCCACGCGATGTTGTTCGTAGTAAATTAGGGCAATGCTTAATATGCATTATCCATATGTTACGACTGCGTAACACGTGCCCAAAATGGTAAATCGGGACCCTATAACAAAGACTCCGCTGTCCGTCCGTCCGTCTGTCCCCAGGCTGTATCTCACGAACCGTGATAGTTAGACATTTGAAATTTTCGCAGATGATGTATTTCCGTTGCCGCTATAAATAGAAATAGAAATACTAATAAACGGAATAAAATAAATAATTAAGGGGGCTCAAATACAACGAACGTGATTTTTGCTCGATATTGATAACGGCAACGGGTAGATGCTGTTTATGGATAATCGCACAGAACCCTTCGTACGCGCGTCCGACTCGCATTTGGCCGGTTTTTTTCATCTTGTCATGATAGAGTAAGTACCTACAAAGATATAATTATTTACTAATAACTTCGCACGTGGATTTCGATAGTATCGTTACAAGAAGTATCCCATTTCCTTCCCAGGGTCTTTGCTATATCTCTATTCAAAATTTCACCTGAAATCTGAAAATTTTTCTGAGGTGTCAGCGCGGCTACGGCTTGCTACAGCGCGGCTACGGCTTGCTATAGCACGGCTACGGCTTGCTACAGCGCCGCTACGGCTTGCTACAGCGCGGCTACGGCTCGCTACAGCGCGGCAACGGCTTGCTACAGCGCGGCTACGGCTCGCTACAGCGCGGCTACGGCTTGCAACAGCGCGGCTACGGCTTGCTACAGCGTGGCTACGGCTTGCTATAGCGCGGCTACGGCTTGCTACAGCGCGGCTACGGCTTGCTACAGCGTGACTACGGCTTACTACAGCTTATTTTATACCACTAAGGTAGCAATCAAGCATACAACCCGCCTGATGGTAAGCGGTTACCATAGCCTACAGCTCCGGCTTTCCAGCGACTCTTTTACCTTTTACACACACACACACACACATAGACACACACACACACACACACACACACAAAATAATTCAAATTTAAAGATACACAAAGAAAATCGTAATATTTTTCGTTGAAACTGTATTGTGCAGTTTGAATCTATTTTGAATACGCTGCATATCATTCATATGGGAATTGCAATTTTGACGCACAAAAATTTAGGTGAAATTTGGTGTGAAAATAGTTTGAGACCATTGAAAGGTCGTAGAATACTTTTTGGCACGATAACCGACTTCTACACGGGTGAAGCCGCGGGTAAAACCTTGTATTAAATATGAGCTCTCAATGATGCTTACTTTGGGCTCGATAACAGGTGTTAATGTATGAATATTATCTTATGAATACACTACTTATACAAATAATTTCAGTATAACGCGTAGAAAAATGTATTGTATTCACAAACTTATGGTCACCGTTTCACAAAAAGCGCCACATACTTAATTTATGTTATAAATACAACACTATGAGGATAATTAGGCTAATTATCCTGATTCATCAAGCTATCCACTCTTTATGACGTCCATAAACGATTATCAATTTCAACTGAATTCATTTTTCCTTAGTAGGTAGTATGAGAGAGAGAGAAAGACGGCAAACGGTTGTATTGCAGAAATCGGTTTTGAAACAAGTAAATAAGATCGATTCAACATTTCAATAGAAACTTTACAGAGATATTTAACTATCGTGCTTTTCAAGCCGACTTTGAAGGAATGTCGAAGACATGGAACCGAGACGTGATCGCTTATAATGGGCGTCATAAGAAGGCTCAAGTCTCCAAAAGGGCAATGGAGAGGACAATAGTTGGGTGTTCTCTGCGTGATCGAATCTGAAATGATGAGATCCGCAGAACTTAATCCGCTGACATAACTCAAAGACTTGCGAGCCTCAAGTGGCAGTGGTCAGGCCACATTGCCAGGAGGACTGACGGCCGTTGGGGCGGAAAGGTCTTCGAGTGGTGGCCATACGTACCGGGACGCGCAGCGTTGGTAGTCCTTGGGACAAGGTGGACAGACGATCTGGTGAGGGTTGCGGAAATTGGTGGATGCGCGCAGCGTAGGACCGATCGCTCTGGAGAGCCTTGGGGAGGCGTATGCCCAGCTGTGGGCAGGCGTATTTCTGCTGATATGATGATGATGATAATGAGACGGTAAATTAATGACTACAATATATTTAAATTTTTAACTAAGCCCCGGCCTCATTAATCACCTAACACCATCTAATTGCGACTATTCTAATGAGCCCAAAAGTTTCTGAAAAACTGAGCATCTCGCAGTGTTTTTTTTAATAAAGTAAAAAGCATCCGTTTATCAAGATGTTCCGTCTAAAAACCACCGGTCCTTTTAAAATCTTAACAAAGAGTTTTTATGTCAGAAAAGTGGTCAACATTTTATGAATAAAATTAACTATCTGATTGTACAGGATCAGCTCAAGGTTAGCTTGTCTTGGAACTGCCACCGAAGTAACAGTAAACCCAATTTTAAATCAATGGGATCTGTCAGAGTTAGTAAAACCCTTTTGTCAAGTCGGAAATGAGCAGATAGTCCTGAAACGGTTGAACTGATCTTCATAAATTTTAGCTAAGAACCATCCTGACCACGTCAGATTTCAAACAAAAAAACCGGATCGAAATTGGTCCAGTCGTTTAGGAGCTACGATGCCACAGACAGACACACAGACAGACTTGTGAAACTTATGGCTCTCCTCTTTTACCGTCAGTGGTTAAAACCGGTACTCTAGTTCAGAGTAAGAAGCGGAAAGTTGGTATTAAAAGCATACAAACATCGATGACTCGTGGAAAAATGCTCGTACTCATCATAAAACCATCTGCTCCTGCCGGGATTCGAACCCGGGACGCCTGACCGAGTAGCCTGTATAGTTAGGGGTACAGACCACTCGACCAACCAATTGTCAAGACAAACTAAACATTATAAATATTTTCTACGTAACTACTTATGTTGAACTTTAAACTATAATTCTTTAAGAGAGAAGTGATTCATACAAGACAATAGTAATCAATCTTTTATTGCACACAAGAGATAAATTAATCAATTTAGAGTTTCAGAATGAAATACTATTAATTAGTAAATTATTGTTTTTTCTGTACAATTTTATTTATTGATGGTGACCCATAAATATATACTGAAATAAAATTAAAAACAGTACAATAAGGTAGTTGCCACCTTTTTTTAACCGACTTCAAAAACGAGGAGGTTCTCAATTCGGCCGGTATGTTTTTTCTTTTTCTATGTATGTACACCGATTACGCCGAGATCACTGATCCGATTTATGTGATTCTTTTTTTGTTCCATGTGGAATAGCTGCCATTTGGTCCCATAAAATTTTTTTCAAAATCAGTTCGGTAGTTTGGTTTTTATAAATAAAAAAAACTGAAATTAGTAAGTCGTCTACATATATTTTTTTTTGTATGTACACCAATTACGCCGAGATTACTGATCCGATTAACGTGATTCTTTTTTCTTCGATGTAGAGTAGCTGCCATTTGGTCACATGAAAATTTTTTCAAAATCAGTTGGGAAGTTTGGTTTTAAATAAAAAAAACTGAAATCATAAGTCGTCTACGTATGCAAAATTGCGAATTTTTGCTTTCCTATGACTTTTTATTTAAAAAAAAAGACATATATATAAGCCATAGAGAAAATATTGCAAATCAAATATTAAGTCTTAGATCAATTGTTTCACAGATATATCTGTTTGTTTGATGTGTTTCGGCGCATCGTCCAAAAATGCTTCTGTTACGTCACATGTTTCTATATTACTATGGACCAAATAATACTCATATTATCCTTGATTTGATATTACTAAGAAATGTATGGGCATACTGACATAATTAATAATAATTATGTAATACGGTGTTCTTGAAGAAACGCGTGAAAAGGTTTTTAAGGGGCCGGCTACGCGCAAGTGATACCCCTGATGTTGTAAGCGTCCATAGGCTACGGTGACCGCTTACCATCAGGTGGGCCGTATGCTTTATTGCCACCTTATTGGTATAAAAAAATATATGCAGGTTTTATTTATAGTTGTCATAATAATATTGTTTGTATGTATGTATATTGTTTTATATAAACATTTTTTAATAAATTAGAGAAAAAAACACCTTTTTTAAAATTAAACTATCAGTACAACTTCAACAATATTCCATATCTTTTAAGTTTGAATGGTTTTGAAGGGTAACAGTAGTGTATATGCTTAATTTTCATTTTACCATTATTATGAAATGTTTGAAAAATTATTCACTTATCTAAACTATAAAAATTTCACGTCCTGAGGTGTTTTTATAAGCAGCGTATAGTTTCTGAATTTGTGAAAAACTAAATTAATTAATTTGTGTAATTACCGGGCATATCATCTTAGGCCTCAGGATGACAACGCACCTGCAATATCAAGCGATTTTTCCTTGTTATTGCAGGTGTCTACAGGCGGCGGTAAACGCTTACCACCAGGTGGGGCGTCAGCTTGTTTGTCATCTTGTTGTATTAAAAAAATAGCGCCATAATCAAACTTTGGTAACATCCCAATTTTATTGCTTAAAATAATTGTCAATTTGGAGATCCTTGGGAGAGGGCTATGCCCAGCAGTGAGCGACTATCGGCTGATGTAATGATTATTATAAATCATTTTCTTACAAGCAACAAAAATATGGCGAAGATTATTAGAGAGAGCTGTTTGATGAAATAAAAAGAAAACTACATTTTGTGTTTTATTAGAAATCAATTTTATTAATTTATATGTGACATTTTTAATATTATTAAGTTTTCGACGTATTAATAATTCGAATTATTCGAAAAGTAAAAAAGTCTTAATTCTTCCTTTTTTATTTAATATTATTATGTTTAACAGCTCTGGTTTCAAAAACTTTAAAGCCAGTCAAAAGTGTATAACGTACTCATGTCTGATGTTTTTTTTCTTGTGTAATACGTTGCAAATATAAGTTTTAAAACTGTTAAAAGAAATTTTTATTACTAAATGCTACTATAGTCTTCAAGAATATATTAATGACAAAACACAATAATTATATATAAATTATCTAAATTAATTAATATCTTGCATGCATATTAAAATGATTGATAAGAGATTTTTTTGTATGGAAATTGTACGTCCTCCTTTCCTCTTTCAGTTTGCGATACCCCACAGGGTCCATAATTTGTACTTTTTATATGTATAAACACCTTTTGCAAACATTATGGTTGCAATAAAGTATTGAGTATTGAGTGAAAATGGGAAAGGTGGGATAAGGTCGAAAAAGTCTCTTTCGCGCCAAATACACGATGACAGATCTCTATGATGAGACTTCGATTAGGTGGATTACCACGATAAAATTCAATGCATCTTTCACACCAACCACCATCCATATTTTTAGGCAACACAGACTTTTGCTCCACAAACTAAAGCAATTGGGATGTTGCCTAAGTTTGAATATGGCGCTATTATTCACAAATTCGAAAAATATACGCTACTGTTACCCATAAAAACAATTCAAACTTAAAATATATTGAATATTGTTGAAATTGTACTGTTTTGAAAATGAAAAAAATGGTCAAATTTTTTTTTCAAAATTTATTAAAAATGTTTATGATATTAGATTGCTAAAATCAATTAAAACAACTATTATTATGACAACTATTAATAAAAACATACTTAATACATAGTAATTATCAATTTTGTCAGTATGCCCATACATTTCTTAGTAATATGGGAACATGTGACGTCACCTGTTCCGTAGATTTTCTATGGAGCGTTTTTGGACGATGCGCCGCAACACATCAAACATACCACTATATCTGTGAAACTATTGATCTTAGACATACTATTTCTTTTGCAATATTTCTTTATGAGTTATAAACTTCTTATTTATTAAATAAAAAAAAAGTTGTCAACTACCCTATTGTACAACACGATTTTCTCTCCGACACAATTTTATAATTATTGCAGAAAAATCTTAACCGTCGTCATTAAATAGCGGCAAAAACTCCATGAATAACACAGGATAATTATTGTTTCAGCAATTATTTAACGTACAAAGAGGTAAATCTCTTTTCGAATCCAAAACTTCATTCGAACCAAAACGTAACAAAAGACTGTGTTACTATTTAGTAGATTTAAGTAGGTAAATATAGATGCATGATTCGAAAAAAAAGAAAACATAAAGTTCTTTCTTAATTCAAATTTAAATATTTCTATTAGTAGGTTTTTTATAAGTCTATTTTGGATGTGTATTTTAAGTCTGCTTTAAAAAAGAGGTTTACTAAAAAGAGTTTAGGTTGAAGATATAAAACGCAGAGCGGCGCTAGATAAAAAAATCTCTATCAGACTAGACATTTGGGCGGCGACGCAACGCGCATGCGCCCGGGCTCACACCCTTCTAACCCTGGCCAGACACAAAATGGCGATTGTCTAGCGCGATTCAAATTGATTTTTTTTCCACCAAACCAGTTCCACACATAATATTAAACGTACAAACTCTGTAACAGTTAATATAACGAAAATAGACTGACGCCGGCGCGAGAATTACGCGTAAAAATAAACTATTCTCATACCTAACCTGTGCTGTTTATGAATCGGTTGCAACATTAATTTTGTTAATCATCTCATCGACAAATGAGCTGCTCTCGTGGTGTCTGCGACTGAATTTGTCATTTTCGCCAAAATATAACATGTGAGTATTTTTTTCTACTTTAATTCAAAGTGCCTGCTTTCAATTTAGGTGTCCAACTTAGACAGTTACTGTGACCTATTAAATCTAGAGTTAATGCGGTTAGTGTCGGCTTAACAATACGTATAGATCGCGGTCGAAGTATTTTAAAAAACCAGAATAAAAGTGTCGCCACTAAAAACACCCAGTTGGGTAATTAGTGACGTTCGAAATTTGAATATGTGTCAAGTTTTTTCTTTATTCGTTTTCTAAAATAAATGGGACATGCCGGAACGGAGTGACATAACGGCATAATGTGCAGATTATGAGCGCTCATCGGCACGGATTTCCCTGAATTTTTGGTATAACTCTGTCTCTATCTCTCCCGGTAGTTTCATCTCTCTCTAATGTTCCTGAATGGGTGTTAGGCATGCGCCGTGTTTTCGGGAAAACTAGGGAAAGTCTAAATGATAATTTCACATCAGATTCCTTCATGAGAACGGGTTGTGATTTTTCAAAGAGGTATATGAACGTCTTTAGTGTTATTAAATTCTCTTTGGTAATTATTATGAATAAACGACCACAGATGAAAAACTCATGGTCTGTTAGTAGAGAAGATTAAATGTAGGTAACTCGTAAGGACCCGTCAAAAAGACGTACTTATCTAACTATTGTCGGAGCTCCCACAAAAATGACATCATAGAATTAAATAAATTTTGCGTGTGCAGTTTCATAATGTCTTGTCTAGCTATTGTCTGATTGAGCCATACAATACTAGATTACATTGCCAAGTATATAGTGCTTTGATTAAAAATGCCTACAAGAAATTTTATATCTATAATTTAAGTAAATTGTCAGGACATTTTAATAATATTATTTTAATTGTACAAAAAGTACAGTAAGCTTCCGAAAAGGCGGAAAATTTTCGTGAGAAACAGAGAAGACTGTGTGAAAAACTTATAGACATTGTTCTGTTACTATAATTTTTAGATAAAAACTGTTAAAGAAGCTGTCATACAATTTCTTTTCCCGTTTTTCCTTCGAAATCAAAGAATGATAAGTAAGAAGTGTAGTAGACGAGAAAAGTATTCATGTATCTCGTGTCCTGTAATTAAAATTGCTGCCTATGTTTACTAACGACAAGGGTGTCAAACAATCTTGTAAGTGGTTACCGTAGCCTATAGACGCTCGTAGAATATTGGACATCTATACTCACGCGTTGTCACCGTTGCCTATAGACGCTCGTAGCACCTGGGCCACTATCCACACGATTTTACCGTAACCTATAGACGCTCGTAGCACCTTAGGCACTACTCACGCGTTGTCACCGTAGCCTATAAACGATCGTAGCACCTTAGGCACTACTCACGCGTTGTCACCGTAGCCTATAGACGCTCGTATCACCTTGGGCACTACTCACGCGTTGTCACCGTAGCCTATAGACGCTCGTAGCACCTGGGCCACTATCCACACGTTGTTACCGTAGCCTAAAGACGCTCGTAGCACCTTAGCCACTACTCACGCGTTGTCACCGTAGCCTATAGACGCTCGTAGCACCTTCGCTAATACTCACGCGTTGTTACCGTAGCCTGTAGACGCTCGTAGCACCTGGTCAACTACTCACGTGTTGTCGCCGTAAAAGCATTATGTTGATAGCATAGGAGACGAGATTGATTCAGGTTCGGCTTACAGCAATAGGTCTAGGGTATATCCTTATACTACGAGCAGCAGACACGAAATGGACTGGGGGCGGCTCACAGACACACACCACACACACCAATAGTCCGGTCTCAAGCTAGGGTATATCCCTGTCAGGACTGGGGACGGCTCATAGACACATATAGTCCGGTCTCAAGCTAGGGTATACGCCTGTACTATGAGTACAGACATTGTATGGACCGGGAGCGACTCGCAGGCACACAACCCAATTTATAGTTCGGTGTCAAACTAGGGTATATCCCTGTACTACGAGCACTAGACAATGAGTATACTTAAACCTATTTTGAAAGATAAAGGTTTAAAAATAAATATTTTACGATCGCTCCAAAATATCGTTTGTAATCGATTAAGTATTCTGTTCCTCGTTACCATGGTGATAGTTTAAGACTGTTTTAATGGTTGTACAACTGATTCTAGTTCGGTTCTAACAATTATATAATATTTTGGGCACTCAAATTTTCTAACTTCGATCTCGTTCTATGTTCAATTTTAAGTTTCATTCCATTTGTTTTTAAACATAGCTATTTAGTGTTTTTAGCCCCCGACGCTATAAGAGTGTTATAAGTTTGACGTGTCTGTCTGTGGCGTCTTACGAGTAGCTGCTAAGCGATTGGACCGATTTTGATTCAGTTGTTTTCGTTTAAAAGCTGATGTGATCGAAATCGAGACCTAAGATGAAATGCCGTCCATGCCCAGTAATTACACTGGCTACCTTTCCCTTCAATCCGAAACACAGCGAGCTGTTTCTCGGCTGGAATAAGAAAGGCGGTGGTACCTACCCAGACGACCCTACTCGGGCCTACCACCTAGTGAATTTTGATGAAAACAGCTGCTTAATGTAACATTTTTGTTGGCATTTACAGAGGCCACGGTTACTTGGCTTACGCATACTTTTGGCGCACCGTTTGCGGGATGTGCCCGAAACCAAACGTATTTCACCTATATTGGACTGTTTTGAGTCCAATAAAGGTGAAATTGTAAAATACTCGGGTTGCTTAGCGAGTGAGGAAGATAGACTTCTCGTGTCGATCTTTGCATAAAACTCCTGTTTGTAACCGACTTTAAAAAAGGAGGAGGTTATCAATTCGATTGTATGTTTTTTTAAATGTTTTTATATTCAACTAGGTGGTATATAAGGCACGTATGTAGGGTCGTCTGGGTAGGTACTACCGCCTTTACTATTTCAGCCGTCAGTTCGCTGTTATAAGGGAATGGTAGCCAGTGTAATAATTGGGCTTTGACGGCATTTCATCTTAGGCCTCGGGATGACAGCGCTTCTGCAATATCAAGTGATTTTCCTTTGTTATTGCAGGTGCTATAGGCGGCGGTAACCGCCTACCATCAGGTGGGCCGTCAGCTTGTTTGTTATCTAGTATAAAAATATATATATATTTGACTGGCTGATCCTTCATCCATATGAAGACAAAGCGCCCCTTATATGCGTTTAACAGTGACAGGTGACAGGTTAATAAATTACGGAATTATCATTGGCCAATTTAATTACATTAGCCAAAACACGCGATCCCCAAGTGATCCTTATTATGAATTACTTAGCTACGTTGGGTTGTCATAGTTTTATTATTTTCAATTTGTTAATATACGTTTTTCTTTTAAAAAAATATGCATTCAACTTGTTTGCTTACGAAGTAAAACTATTGTTAATCCTGAAAAATTTCTTAGCAATATCATTAGGTGTATTAAACTTCTCGATAACATTAATCTATTATAAGTCCCTTATAATATTTTAATATATTGACAAAATTAAGATAATTTAACTAGAATTAACCTAATATTTACAAAGCTTAAAACGTGGCAATAAAAAAAAGAACTTACAAATAATAAACACCACCTAAATCCTGCGAAACAGGAAGTGTACCAACAAGGCTGGTCGCATTACCTCGCTGAATTGCGATGCTTAATCTTTGTGCGTAATATATACCAGCCTTATTGTCACCTAAAGTTTCACAGAGACGACCTGCAATGTCCCTAAAAAGTCGGTGAGCTCCTGGCCCCCAAGGTCCTAAAGTCTCGACTCCAAATGGCTCAAATATGTAGTCCCCAGATAAACCAGCATAATAACACCTTATAATTATTTTAGACATCCGTAAGATATAATAAGAAAGAGCCCTATATAAAGATATGTCTGTTAATGTAGCTAACTTCACATCAGGTGGTGTTGAGTCATTTGCCGTGCTTCGTATAAAAAGAACAAATTCAAGAAATGTTACAAATGATTTTAATTAATTTAAATAGCCTTTACTTTTTAAAATAATCTCGCTTGACTCAAAATCTGCACCCGTACCACCATCTTTTATCGCGATTTAGTTTAGGACCTAAACTGAGTAGAATCGTTATATCCGTACTACGACGCTATCTACGACTATGACAGCGATGCAGTTTAGGAACCAATACTGAACCGAGCGGAATATGAATCGCTTTTATAAAGATGGTGGTAAGGCCCCTGTACTTTTTATAGCCAATTATTTCCATGAAATCGCATTCTAGCCTTATGTAAATAATAAAAACTTTTAGACAATATTCTTATCTAAATAATTATCAGAGAACATATATCAATTAATAAATTTATTTGTAAATAATAACAAAATATCTGAACACCCATTATTTAATTTTACGCAGAGTCATTTTCTACACTCGCAATATCTGGGGCCTTACCACCATCTTTATAAAAGCGATTCATATTCCGCTCAGTTCAGTATTGGTTCCTAAACTGCATCGCTGTCATAGTCGTAGATAGCGTCGTAGTACGGATATAACGATTCTACTCAGTTTAGCTCCTAAACTGGATCGCGATAAAAGATGGTGGTACGGGTGCTGATATCGGTAACAATTCAATCAATCAAAATATTATGTGATGGGCACTATGCGAAATAAAATTGTTATCTGAGCAGAAAAAAATACTTTCAACGAATTTCACATAAAAAAAAACCAATGATACTGTAAATATTACGACAATTCAATATTTAAAATTGGCATTTCATCACTAAAGAATACTTAATTTAAGAAACTAATATGATACGCTGTAGAAAAAAGAAACTTTCTGAAACTCATGAATAATTAAGCTAGAATAAGTTAGTAACAATTTTTGAATAATCGTAATAAAACTGTCCGCCGCAAACTTATTCAAATTAGTCTGCTTTATGGCATATAACTCGTAACAAACTTTTTTTAAAACAAAGCACGGTAAATGACGTTACACCATCTGATGTGAAGCGGTAAGAAGAGTCCATATGCGGAGACAGCTGGTGCAGCTTGTAACACACTGTTCTAGCCGCCTCCACCTTGCCCAACCATAAGGTGCCTTTTCACGCCTCTTTTGAAGGAACCATATTAGTAGAATTCATGTTCATAATTGGCTGTAATAGGTTTCTCAGTTTGAGTCGGAAATTTTGAGACAAACTGCAAATTGGCTTTTAAAATATGTTTGAGAAAGTAAAATTGAATCTTATGTCTATTGAAATGAAATATAGATTTTTGGGAAATTCGTAAAGTGGTTCACTTAATTCAAAATATAAACTATTGGGTCTTTTAATATTTCTTAATAAATTTAATGATTATTGAAATAAAATAGGGATTTCAGGATCGTATGTTAGCCTATTGCAGTCCACTGCTGGACGTAGGCCTTTCCAAGGTTGCAAAAGAAAGCTGATTAGCAGCAGTGTCTATTTTCAGTAGTCTATTTTCAGTTGACATCTTTTTTATTTCATCAATAAGAAGTATATAACTGCTAAAGAAACATTGCAAAATAAATAGAATGTCTAAAATCAATAGTTTCACAGATTACTACTAGGTGGTAGGCCGTATGTAGGTAAGTACCACCGCCTTTCTTCTTTCAGCCGTGAAACAGTTCCCTGTGTTTCGAATTGAAGGTAAAGGTAGCCAGTATAATTGCTGGACATGGACGGTTTATTTTCATCTTAGGCCTCAGGATGACAACGCACCTGCATTATCAAGTGATTTTCCCTTGTTATTGCAGGTGTCTATAGGCGGCGGTAACCGCTTACCATCAGGTGGGCCGACAGCTTGTTTGTCATCTATTAGTATAAAAAAAAGATTAGTGGTGTGTTTGATGTGTTGCGGCCTTCGACCGATGAATAGAAAATCTACAGAACAGGTGACGTCACATATTCCTAAATTACTAAGAAATGAATGGGGTATGCCCATAATTTATAAGTAATGGTCTAATTTTTTTTGCAGAATTTATAAAAAATATTGCCTGTGTAATAAGACGGAGCTGATATGATCGATCAAAACTCCTAAATAAATAATAATAATAAAAAAAACGATTGCATTAGGTATATTAATTAAAACAACTTAATTATAACAACTATGAATGAAAATATACATAATTATTAATTTTGCCTATTACATATTATGTAAAAAATTAGACCATTTTTATGAATATTTTAAACAATAAGTACATCTTTAACAACATTCCATATCTTTGTAGTGTAAATTGTTTTATGGATAACAGAAGCGTAATTTATCGAATTTGTGACAAATAGCGGCGCCATTTTCAAACTTAGGCAACATCCCAATGTATTGTTTTCTAATCGCGTTCCTTTCTTACTGTGCCTCCACCATCGCCCAATCGCGGTTAGTAAAAGGATATCCTCAATTCTCTTTCTAACATTTCGAAATTAAACCGACAGATAATGCAGACGAAATGTGTCAAAAGGTTGTTAACCTCTGACCCTCAATGTCTAACATAATTTTCTAAAATGGCGCAGGCCTACAGCTGTTTCCTTGAATAATTGATAGATGGCAGTGTTGTTTGATGTTGGTTGAATATTTAGACATAACGTTTCCAATTTTTATTATTACTACCTAATATATAAAAAAACTAAAAAGGATAAAATTATCAAATTTATGTGGGTACTATCCTGTAGAAACATATTTTTTGGAGTCGGGGAGTCGGTGCTTCACTTTCTATTGTTTCTGAAAACAACTTAGCACCAACTCCAAAAAATATGTGTTTAGGGGATAAAGTAGTTACCCACTTAAATTTATTTATTTTATCCTCTTTAGTATTTTGAAGTCAGTTTTTTTTTCACAATTTTTAGTGATAATTAGAGGAGTGGCCGTCAGAGTATATTGTTTCCTACTATCGTATCGTTTGACTAAAGTCATAGGAAAGCAAAAATCCGCAATTTCACATTCAAGCCAGATTACCCGAACGATTTTAAAAAAAATATGGGACTAAATGGCAACTTTTCTGCATTGAAAAAAATAGAATTACGTAAATCGAATTAGAAATCTTGGCGTCATCGGTGTACCTACATACATAGAAAAAAACACAAACCAACCGAATTGAGAACCTCCTCGTACTTGAAGTCGGTTAAAAACTAATGACAAGCAAGCTGACGGCCCACCTGGTGGTAAGTGGCTAGCGTCGGTTAATGGACACCTGCAATAACAAGTACATAATCGCTTGGTATTGCAATTGCTTTGTCTTCCTGAGGCCTTAGATGAAACGCCTTTTAAGCCCGGTAATAACACTGGATAGGCACTCTTTACCCGATTGTCCGTCTACACTTTCGTCGTCTATATTATAGGTTAAAGAAGCTCGGTGGCGTAGTGGTTTGAACGCTCTGGTTTCGATAACGAAAACAAAGCAAATTTCGCCATGGTCGATCCCGAGATGGGTAAATTAAAATTTATAATCTCGACCTCCTCCGTGCTTCGGAAGGCACGTTAAGCCGTTGGTCCCGGTAGTTTCTGCAACCGCTTTAACCCACCAACTCGCATTGGGCCAGCGTGGTGGTGTTATGGCCCAAACTCCTTATGTGTTTTTCCCATGTAGGAAGGACTGAGCCCATCAGTGAGACGTATATAGAGGTGGTGATGATGAACTTAAACAACAACAATAACCTCTTATGGACAATAACAAAATTATAACATAACAAGCTGGGAAATTTCTAAACTCTAACATGGACCAAATACTTTTATTATCCTTGACTCTACATTTATTTCATTTTGATAGATAATATCCTGATGGAAACATATTATCAATTACCACAAAACATGTAATAGACTAAGTGAAGTGTTTTATTGATGGTTTTACAGCGGAAGCCTTCCTAACAAAAGATTTAAATATTCAGATATACCTTCGCCATAGTTCCATATTGCTAAAAAGGAGATAGCGAAAACTATCCGATAATAAAATGGTTACGCCCTTTTTAGGTTAATTACACTAATAATTATTAAATATCGTAGACCTTTAGAGACTCCGGGTCGAATTCCGGATAGGGGCAAATGTTTGAGTACCAAGGAACATTTGTATTTAAAAAAAATCTTTTATTTAATTTAGGGACTTTTACTATAAAGTATGTCAGTCCCATCTTTACTATAAAGTATGTCAGTCCCATCGTAACTAACTCGAACAATTTTAAACAAACGGTTGTTACTTACGATTTTTGGCAATCATTCACGAGTCACCAATACCATATTGCATAGGAGTTTAGATGCTTCTGATGTAGGGTCTGCCAGAATAGTTTGGAAAACTCCAACATCAGATGTTCTAATGTTTAGTTGACTCGTCTATAATTGTCGCTGTCGTTGATTTTTGACACATTCCGTCAACAATTTATAAAAATTTGGCTCACGAGTTTGTATGTTCATTTAGTATAATTGTAATATTTATATGAATTGAATTGATTGACTTTAAAACCATGTCTATCTCACTCTCTGTACAAACATGACCTTACAGAGGACTTCCGATCAACACTATAACATTAAGTGAATACCATTGTTACGAGATTCAAATATTTTGAACAAAAATTAAAAACGACTTCAAAAAACTGAAAAGATTAAAATAATTAGGTCCTCATCCCCTATATTTTTTGGAGTCGGTGCTTCACTGTCTATTGTTACAACTTAGCACCAACTCCAAAAAATATGTTTCTAGGGGATGAGTACCTACTTAAATTTAATTATTTTAACTTTTTCAGTTTTTTGAAGTCGGTTTTAATTTTTGTTTAAATTTTTTTTTCACAATTTATAGTGATAACTTTCTAAGGTCGAAGCTATATGACGGTCAACCAACTTATATTGTTTCCTACTATTGTATCGTTTTCACTAAAAAGTCCTAGGATAGAAAAAATCCGCCAATTTCACATACGTAGACGACTTAATGATTTCAGTTTTTTTTATATAAAAACCAAACTACCCAACTAATTCTGAAAAAATTTTTATGGGACCAAATAGCAATTATTCCACATTGAACAAAAAAAGAATCACGTAAATCGGATCAGTAGTCTCGGCGTTATCGGTGTACATACAAAGAAAAAAAACATACAGCGCGAACTGAGAATCTTCTCGTTTTTGAAGTCGGTCAAAAAGATCGAGATTCGAGATTTTAAATCTCGTGACACGCTCAACGTGTGGTCGACAGTACGCTCATCGTTTACTTTCGCTGCCAACAGTACTCTACGTATCCCAGTTCCGTATACTTGCTCAGTTCATTACGGCGCGTGCGCATAACGGTATTGTCGTACAGTGGTCTAAATTCAAAATACTTCGCGCTCCGTAGTACGTGTTTGACTTAGTGGCTTATTACTTTTTAATAATTGAAAAAGTTCGGTGGCTGTAGCAAGAACTTTTTCGCGAGTGTTTCTTTTGTGGTAAAGAGGATTTTACGAGAAAGGTTTGTAAAACAATAATATGTATATTAAAAATATATTTTGTAAAAACAAAAATTACTACTACTTACTACTTAAATTACTACTTAAATTTAATTATTTTATCCTTTTCAGTTTTTTGAAGTCGGTTTTAATTTTTGTTTAAAATTTTTTTTTCACAATTTTTAGTGGTAACTTTCTACGGTCGAAGCTAGATGGGTGATCGTAAACTTATATTGTTTCCTACTATCGTATCGTTTCACTAAAAAGTCATTTGAAAAGCAAAACTTCGCAATTTCGCATATGTAGACGACTTCATAATTTCAGTTTTTTTAAATTTAAAACCAAAGTACCCAACTGTTTTTGAAAAAATTTTTATGGGACCAAATGGCAGCTATTCCGCATCGAACAAAAAAAGAATCACGTAAATCGGATCAGTAATCTCGGCGTAATCGGTGTACATACATAGAAAAAAAAAAAAAAAAAAAAACATACCGGCCGAATTGAGAACCTCCTCGTTTTTGAAGTCGGTTAATAATGTGCTATTGTAAGTACTTTCTTTCTCAGGATTTTAATTACTGTAATACATCTAGAAAAATGGCTATAATGGGTAATGTATAATAATAGTATCATTAAATTACACTTACTATTAGTTACCCCAAATTAAACATAATTAACAAGAGCTTGTATTATTGATATTAATAAAATTACTAATTAAAGGTAAAAAGTGTGACAAAAAAGAGAGCGTGCGTGTAAAGTAAGCGTAAAACAATTTTTTTTATTAAAACTTAACTGTAAGTTTAACAAAAAAACGCTTCTAGACGATTGTGAATGTTAATGATATCTAATATTTAAAGTAATTTCCTATTGAACACAAATTGTGTACCAATAATCTTAAGTTTTCTTATTTTTAACCCCCGACGAAAAAAGAGGGGTGTTATAAGTTTGACGTGTCTGTCTGTCATTTTGATTCGTTTTTTTTGTTTGAAAGTTGACGTGAACAGGATGTTTCTTAGCTCAGGTTAATTAATAGCCGACTTCAAAAACGAGGAGGTTCTCAATTCGGTTGGTTTGTTTTTCTATGTATGTACACCGATAACGCCGAGATTTCTGACCCGATTTAGGTGAATCTTTTTTTGTTCGATGCGGAATAGTTGCCATTTAATCCCATAATTTTTTTTTGAAAAATCAGTTGGGTAGTTTGGTTTCTAAATCAAAAATACTGAAATAAGACAGTCATCTAAGTATGTGAAATTGCGGATTTTTGCTTTCGTATGACTTTTTAACAGACTTCAAAAATAGGAGGAGGTTATCAATCCGACTGGATGTTTTATTTTTTATTTTTTGATGTTTGTTACCTCAGAACTTTTGACTGGGTGAACCGATATTAATGATTCTTTTTTTGCTCGATGCGGAATAGTTCCCAATTGGTCCCATTAAATTTTTTTTGAAATCCATTGGGTAGTTTGGTTTTAAATAAAAAAAAAACTGGAAAAATTAAGTCATCTAAGTATGCGAAATGGAGATTTTAGCTTTCCTATGAATTTTTAGTGAAATAAGACGATAGTAGGAAACAATGTAAGCCGACGGTCACACATCTAGGTTTGACCTTAGAAAGTTATCAGAAAAATTGTGAAAAAAATTTTAAATAAAAATTAAAACCGACTTCAAAAAACCCAAAAGGATAAAATAATTAAATTTAAGTATGTACTCATCACCTAGAAACATATTTTTTGGAGTTGGTGCTAAGTTGTTTCCAGAAATAATATGTTTCTACGTAATGAGTACCTACCTAATTAAATTTAATTATTTTATTCTTTTCAGTTTTTTGAAGTCTATTTTAATTTTTTCTTTAAATTTTTCGGAAATAAAATGTATCGAGGCAAATTTCTTTAATCGTGTCTCTATTCTACACGTGTCTAGATAAAGATATGAAGAAATGTAAATCTGATTTTCAGATCCGTCAGATATGTCAGCGAATTTTTTAATGTACGCCTTATCTTAATAGGTTCGTTGAAATTAAAAATTTCCACTTAACATTATTGGCGATAAAATAAAACTATATTGGCTATAAAAATCTTATAAGCACTTTAATGTCGTATTCAAGTTATTTTCTTAAACAACTAGATGACAAACAAGCTGACGGACCACCTGATGGTAAGCGGTTACCGCAATAACAAGGGAAAATCACTTGATATCAGGAGCGTTGTCATCCCGAGGCCTAAGATGAAATGCCGTCCATACCTTTCCCTTCAATCCGAAACACAGCGAACTGTTTCACGGCTGAAATAAGAATGGCGGTGGTACCTACCCAGACGACCCTACATACGGGCCTACCACCTAGTAAAACTTAAAAGTAATAAAATATTCAAAGCTTACATTATCAAACAATCCGAAGAACATCAAAAATGCTTTGTATTATTGTGTTTCCGATCATCATGGTCAATCCAGGGATGGGTCAGCCAAATTTTTAATCTCGAGCTCCGCGGTTGCAGTTGTTACTGCAACCGCTTTAACCCACCAACCCACATTGGGCCAGCAAGGTGGTGTTATGGTCCTACCTCGTCATGTGTTCATCCCATGCAGGAAGGCCTGTGCCCAGCAGTGGGATGGGTATAAACTGGTGATGTGATGATTGTGTTTCTGCCAGTAAGGTCGCCAGAGCTGATCCAAAAAGCGCTATGATGGGAACAGTCTTTGTGCTGTCAAGGAAATTGAAAATTTAAGTGGCCCGCGGTCTCATTAATTATCTATCTAGAACCATCTCATTGAGACTATTCTTATGAGCCCAAACACGCTATATCTGCTGTTTTTAAAGAATTGAGCTGTCCGCAGACTATTTGATTGTACATGATCAGCGTAAGGCTAGCATGTATTGGAAATACCACCGAAGCAACAGTATACCAAAAATCAAATCAATCGGATCTGTCAAAGTCAGTAAGACCCTTATGTCAAGTAGGAAATGAGCTGATAGTCGTAAAACGACTGAACTGATCTTCATAAATTATAGCTCAGGACCATCAGGGTCCCTTCAGCTTTAAAAAAACGAATCAAAATTGGTCTATTCGTTTCGGAGCTACGATAACACAGATAGATACACAGGCAGACACGTAAGACTTCCTTTTTTTGTCGGGGGTTGAAAAAGGCGTCTGTCATGCCAGTGTGACGTATTTAATGATGACGTATGATACAAGTCTGCCTAACAACTTATTGTAGCGACTTTAATATTTGTCAAGCAATTGAAATCGTCCACATTATTAACTTGACAATGTTTAAGTGACTTGCTTCTATGCATGATATCTTCTCAAGTTATTGGTAAACTCAAACCCATGTATTTATTTGATCTTCAATGCTCGAAGGTGTACTCGCTGAAGCATGGAGGATAATTATTATACCAATAGGAATGCTGAAGTGGGGTTTGAACTCAGAGCCGCGCGAATATTCGTCAGTTTTAGTAAAGAAAGAAAGAAGAAAGAAAGAAATATTTTTATTGACTTGCACATTACACAATTACAATAAATTACAAAAAATAATAATAATAAAAAAAATTAAACAAAAATTAATACCGACTTCAAAAAACTGAAAAGGATAAAATAATTAAATTTGAGTAGGTACTCATTCCCTAAAACATATTTTTTGGAGTCGGTGCTTTCCTTTCTATTGTGTTTGAAACTACTTAGCACCAACTCCAAAAAATATGTTTTAGGGGATGAGTACCTACCTACTCAAATTTAATTATTTTATCCTTTTCAGTTTTTTGAAGTCGGTTTTAATTTTTGTTTTAATTTTTTTTTTCACAATTTTTAGTGTCAACTATCAAAGGTCGAAGTTGGGTGACCATCAACTTATATTGTTTCCCACTATCGTATCGTTTTACTTAAAAGTCATAGGAAAGCAAAAATCCGCAATTTCGCATACGTCGACGACTTACTGATTTCAGTTTTTTTTATTTAGAAACCAAACTACCCTACTGATTTTGAAAAAATTTTTATGGGACCAAATGGCAACTACTCCGCATCGAACAAAACAAGAATCACGTAAATCGGATCAGTAATCTCGGCGTGATCGGTGTACATACAAAGAAAAAATATACGTAGACGACTTACTAATTTCAGTTTTCTTTACTTATAAATACATAGAAAAAAAAAAAACATACCGGCCGAATTGAGAACCTCCTCGTTTTTGAAGTCGGTTAAAAACCAAACTACACAACTGATTTAAGAAAAAAATTCTGGGACCAAATGGCAGCTATTCCGCATTGAACAAAAAAAGAGTCACGTAAATCGGTTCAGTAATCTCGGCGTAATCGGTGTACGTACATAGAAAAAAAAAACATACCGGCCGAATTGAGAACCTCCTCGTTTTTGAAGTCGGTTAGAATTTTTTTTTGACTTTATTATTCACATGATGGTATCCCAAGCTGGTGGTAAACTCCAACCATCTTCTCTATTGAAATTAGGATGTTTTTTGATTTCAATAGCCTCACGTAACATTCTAGGAATGAAACGGTGTTCTTTGGCGAGGATCTGGGGCTTATCAAATCTGATGTAGTGATTGGGTCCGTCAAGTTCCAATTTGACAAATTTTCTATAGAACAACATAATCTTAGGATTGACCATATACCTATAGCTTATAGTAATAAAGTGACAACCGTGCTGTGTTGTTCTCTATACTCGCATTGCAATGACACGAGATGTAGCGTGATTCATATACTTTCTCTATACGTCGATACCGAATTGTCATTAACGTTGGGGACTGATTCAACTTTGCACAGACAAGTGAAATTAAAGATTACGCGTGAGTCTTGACCCACTTTCGAATGAGGTAATATTTAATGAGTCGTCATTTCGAGTTTATGTATGATCTATAGGCGACAGCTACCTTCATGTGACGGGTTGTAGCGACACACCATGTCGCCCTTGTAATAAAAAATGGAGTCAATGGCATAGCCAACCCTTGAGATGTCTGATCAACGGCGTAATTAATACATTGTTTGAAACGTTGTCAAAAACAACTTATTTGTTTTATTTTTTATACAAAGGAGGTCACAATCAACACAAAAATATACCCAATGTACACTTAATTATGTAATTTGAATAGACATAGATTATAAGCCAAAAGTTTGTAAGTTTATGAGTTTGTTTGTACGAAGTAATCTCTGGAATTATTAAGCGGATTTACACGAAATTTAGAATAGGAATAGTTTAAGACCCTGGAAAGGCCATAGGATACTTTTTGCTGCGATAACCGATATCTAGGTTGGCGGAGCAGCAGGAAAAAGCTAGTAAGCGATGTCGAATTACACTGCGATTGTCAATTCAAACTGGAAACCAAAATCGTTAAATGTAAAAATAAGCTATTTTAAGACTTGATCGAAAGGATCAATCATTATTGATCCTAAAAGAGTCCTCATTAGGACTCTTTTTACTAACTAGCATAGTTCCATATATTACAGAAAGAGCATGGAATTTCATATTTATATTTAAATATTGAAATACCTACGCGTGATAAAGATTCTTTCTCATGTATAGCGACGAAATCACATTTAAAAGTAAGATCCGGCTCATCAGCAGATTCGAAGAACAATTGTATTTTCTTGGTAAAGAATTTCTTTCTTGGACCGGTACTTATGGACTTGATTGCCTCTGATTTAACACTGTTAATTATTTAAAACTAGTTGCATCACGCTAAAAAGTCTCCTCCTAGGGATTCAAGCTATCTCCATATCTATCAAATTTCACCGAAATCGGTTCAGTGGTTTCAGCGTGAGAAGGTAACATACAGACAGACACAGTTACTTTTGTATTTATAATATTAGTTGGCATGGTAATTGAGTATTTGCATGTCACGCATTGCGTATTTTTAAAATAACTATTACCCAAGTACTGGGTATTTTTTCTATTGTTTTTATAAAATTTAATTAATATACATTTAAAAGAGTTTTTGTCCATAGACAGGATGTTGTATTTTTATTATGATATAATATAAATATTAAAATTGGTAATTAGGCAAACTATTTTTGTTTCACGAAAAAAGTATGAGTAAATTGAAAAAACCTGAAGTGTCATTAGGACGTGATCATTTTGTTTTAAAAACTAAACTACTGAACGGATTTGATTCTATGGAGCCAATCGATTTATAAATGACAGAATTCTGAGGTAAAATACATTAAAAAAACAACATACAGCCAAATTGATAACTTCTTCCTTTTTTGAAGTCGGTTAAACAAGAGACTGTAAAATTAAGTTGGCGAATAAACCAGGACTTTCGTGACAGGACTTTCTCCTGTTCCCTTCGATCGATGGGCCAAGGTCGAGCAATGACCTCTCCTCCCAATAAGGAGGTTACCATGGTCACGTTTCTTAGAAATTTTCCGATATTAACGAAAGTTTTTTAAGTTCGAGTTAAGTTTTATATTGGTGTCGACATTGTTGTTGCGGATTTAATTAAGTTTAGCATGATTTCTCCCTCACGTGTTTCTCCCACGTATATAGGGTGGTGGTAGGAAATAGTGAGCACCCTCTATAAATCTATACTAATCATAACACACACACACACACACAAACACACACACATATACACACACACACGCATACTCACTTGCATGCAGCTATTAAATTGAGCCTGGTAATCTGTACCTACACTAACTCTTACACAGGTTTTCCTAGTATGGACGCCAGTCTCTCACAATATGTATTGTTATTAAATTGATTTGTATTTTTCCTAATCATTATCTCTATTAGCTATATTGTGACAAAGAAATGAAATAAATAAATATGTCTACAAAAAAACTCTGTTAAGTTTCACTCCTAAGCCATTCTAGATGAAATTTGGCTTCGATCGATTATATCATACGAAAGGCTGTAGGATTTCTTGGCGCGGTCCGACGACGCGACGCTCAAATGTACGCGCGGGGGGAGCCACGGGCGAAAAGTAGGTACAATTAAAAGTAGGTACGCTAAAAATACGCTAAAAGCTTTAAAAATATGCATTAATTTTCATTACGTATTAGTTGTTGATTTAAATTTCATGAATTAAATAAAGTATATATAACTTCACCTGATGCTGATGGTAAGCGGCTACCGCGGTGATTGAAAAGGTGGCAGGATACATCCATACAGAGTTCTCAAAGTGGTCCAGGTGGGCCCCCAGGGGTCCACGGGAGACTCGGGAGACGGGGTAGACCCCTGTCTTGCATGCTTATGAGAATGGGTGTGGGTGCGTGTGTATAAGTATGTGTGTGAGTGAGTGTGATGTGTCACACTCGCTCAGACACACATAATTTTCTTTCGCTCTTTTATGATTAGTATAGATTTATAGGTAGTGTACAATTTAGGGTGCTAACTATTTAATATACTAAATATACGTATACCTAAATACATTTAGAGAGTGGCATGAAATCACACTCATCATCATCATAACCACAGCCTATATACGTTGGAGTGACAAAAAAAAATATTTGTCGAGTTGTCAGGAGGTGCACCATAACCAGCAAAATTTTGAAAGTAATCAATGAGAAAAAAAAATTGGGATCCTCTGATAGAAGAATCTCTTGTGGCGTTTAGTTTCTATCATAATAAAGCTGTAGCTACTTCATGAGGAAACAATTGGAGTCACTGGCGACCTTATAGTCATTGCTGGTCACACACAAATCAACCTACAAAGGCGCAACTGATATGTTTATTATTTTCTGGTTTTGGTTACGGCAACTTTCAACAAATAATTATTTTTACTTTCAAAAACCTGTTCCGACCTACGTCAAATAGGTCAAGTCCAGCCAAATTACGGAGCCTATATATGTTATAGTTTACGTAGTTATGATATACCGTTTAAAACAAGTGGAGTAATGAACCAGCGCTGTCACTGACCTTGGTGAAAGTATCGTCCCACTTGCGTCTACTACGCAGTGAACAAGAAGTCGGTATAGGGTTGCCAGATGATAATTTGATAAAAGATGGATCTAAAAGGGAGGATGTTCTGTAAAAAAGGAGGACATTTAGAAATTAAACGATTTTTTTTATAATATTTTACTTTATTTTAATCATATTTAGCTGAGCTGCCAATTTTGGACAGAAGTTCTCGGTTTTTTAGCAAATGATTTCTTCACATGACATGTTTTTGAAGTTGTATTGAGTAAGAATTAAAGATTTAACTTACTGCCCACTTAGTCTCTCTTTGCTCCATTGAGTAATAATCAATGAAAAAACTCTTTCCACATTTGCGTTAAGATGTGCGCTTATACAAAAATAAAACTCGCAGATCTTGAGCAGTTCTGAGAAGCATTCAATGTTTCTTTTGAAAAAGTTGCACGAGCAGTGGACATTCTACTTCAAAAGATCACTTTTGTCCATTGCTCGTGCAAATTCAAATAATAATATGCTTCTTTTTGCTGATTAGTAAAAAGGAGGACTTACAGTAGGTTAGGGAGGACGGGAGGACAAAACATGGAAAAGGAGGACATGACCTCCTTTTGGATACTATCTGGCAACCCTAAGTCGGTAGGACACATACAAAATATCCACAGAACTAGTGGTTTTAGGAGGTATACAATCTGCTTATACATCTTTTGCACCAAAGCCACCGACATACCTCAAAGAGTTGCTAAACTTAAGTGCCAGTGGGACAGGAGCACTCGGTGACGTATTGGTTTGAATGCTCTGGTTTGGAATACGAAAACAAAGCTACTTTCGCCATGGTCGACCTAGTGATGGGTCAAACGAATTTTTCTAATCTCGAGCTCCCGAGCTTCTGAAGGCACATTAAGCCTTAGGCCCCGGTCGTAATTGCAACCGCTTTAACCCGCATTGGGCCGGCGTGGTGGTGTTATGGCCCAATCTTCTCATGTGTTTCTTCCATGTAGAAAAGCCTGTTCCCAGCAGGGGGACGTATATAGGCTGGTGATGTGTGGGCAGCACACATCGCTCACGGAGCCGATGGTCGTGGCCTCTAAGGGGGAAAGAAGCAGTGGCGACCGCGGACCTAAAGACGCAGAGTGGGCAAGCGATCAACCGACACGACTTGGCACAGTTCGTGGCTTTCCTGGATGCGCTAGAGCAGGACCGATTCTCGTCGAAATCTTTAGGGGAGGCCTTTGTCTCGCAGTGGACGTCTTCCGACTAATATGAGTGCTAGGCAAGGAGATTTATACATTTTCATAATTATAAAACCTTAAATAGTGTTGTCTTATCACTACATCAGATTTGATAAGCCCCAAATCCTTGCCAAAGAACACCTCTTCATTTTTAGAATGTTACGGGAGGCTATTTAATTAAAAAAAAACACCACAAGTTCAATAGAGAAGACGGTTGGAGTGTACCACCAGCTTGGGATCTAATCATGCTAATAATAAAGTTCCAAGCCCGTCCTCACACTGTCCGACAAACTGACACCGTGAGATCCGTATGCGTGAATCGGACCGCTCAAAATATAAATCAAAGTGACGGTAGTTAACTTATAAACTTATCAAAGACAATTGACATCTTCAGTCTTTCCGTGACCACGATCGCTGTAAAGTAATAGAAACGTCGGGTGTATAATAATAATGTATACAGGGGGTGCCGTCAATGCGACAATAAATTTAAACATGGGCTATATTAGTCCATAGAAATGGTTTGCCACTTTCAAAAATATCGTATTCATTTGATAATTTCATGACATTTGTATGGAATAGTGTAACATTGGCTGCATTATACTAATATAGCCCATGTTTAAATTTATTGTCGCATTGACGGCACCACCTTGTATAAAATCTGATTAAACGCGAGTTAAATCCGGTAAATAGGTTTTATTTCAAATAAAACGTTATTTTAGAAAGAGATAAGTATACTGCAATTTGTAGTTGAAATGTTTCGAGTATTTTTTGGCTAAAATCGATTCTGTGGAATAGAAGAATAAATTTATAGATTTATTATATTCATAAAAAATACGTAAATTTATTGAAACAGTGTTTTTATGTATATCTCTATTGCTTGACCACCTTATGAAACCAACTTTTCAGTTTGGCAATCAATTAAGCCCATATATGAACATCATCTTATCTATCACTTACCGCACTCTTATGTCATATTTTTCCTAAAGCTGTCCATACGCAAGAAGCTACTGGTTTTTTTACACTATGCCCACTCGGTCACTCACTATCACTACACAGATATGCGTTAGAGAGTTGTATGTAAAAGGGAACGCATACAAACTGGGTTTTTCAATTATTGACAGAAGAGGTTTTTAATAAATTTTAAATAGATATTATTATTATTTACAATTTTTAACTTGACTTGAATAGCCTGACTTGTTAGTTTGTTTGTTTCCAATATGTGATGAGAGTTTGTATGAAAATCCGTGCAACGTAAACGCCTCTAGCAATAGTTATAATGTTTTTTCTACACTTGAGCTTTAAGCTCTACATACAATGATCAACAGAGACCCTTTTTAACCGACTTCCAAAACTAGGAGGTTCCCAATTTAGTTGGTATGATTTTTCTATGTATGTACACCGATCACGCCGAGATTTCTGATCTGATTAACGTGATTCCTTTTTTGTTCGATGCGGAATAGTTGCCATTCCCCCAATGAATGGTCCCGTAATTTAAAAAAAGCGATTAGGTAGTTTGCTTTTTAAATCAAAATAACTGGAATGAGTAAGTCGTCTATGTATGCGAAATTGCGGATTTTTGCTTGCCTATGTGACTTTTTAGTAAAACGATACGATAGTAGAAAACAATATAAGCTGACGGTCACCCATCTAGCTTTGACTTTAGAAAATTATCACTAAAAAATGTGAAAATTTTTTTCAACAAAATTTAAAACCGACTTCAAAATACTGAAAAGGATTACATAATTAAATTTGAGTAAGTTCTTATCCAATAGAAACATATTTTTCGGAGTTGGTGCTAAGTTGTTTCTAGAAACAATAGAAAGTGAAGCACCGACTCCAAAAAATATGTTTCTACGGGATTATTTTACTAACTTGAATTTAAGTATTTTATCCTTTTCAGTATTTTGGAGTCCGTTTCTGGAAGCTCGATAAGTATACATCAATTATTTCGTAAAAAAATACATTCATATACGCGCTTACACGTGGAGTTGATTTGGTTGCTCGCGAATGTAAACGCTATACAAGATGGTGCCGTCAATATGACAATAAATTATAACATGGGCTATATTAGTTCATAGAAATGGTTTGCCACTTTCAAAATAATAATGCCGCCAATGTTATATTCTTTCCTCAGATCATAAGATTATTTCATAGAAATGTCATGAAATTACCAAATGAATATGATGTTTGTGAAAGTGGCATAAGATTTTTATGAACTAATATAGCCCA
Organism: Nymphula nitidulata; assembly: GCA_947347705.1. Taxonomy (NCBI): domain Eukaryota; kingdom Metazoa; phylum Arthropoda; class Insecta; order Lepidoptera; family Crambidae; genus Nymphula; species Nymphula nitidulata. Next base: position 4,064,835 of record OX374646.1, read on the forward strand.
TGTTTCAATTTATTGTCGTATTGACGGCACCACCCTGAATAAAACAACTAACAAAACTTGGCATTCTTTGCCAGCACTTGTGTTCCTTCCTTCCTTTAAAGAGGTTCCTTCAAAGTGATAGGCACCTTATAAAGTGGAGGCCGCTAGAACGGCATCCTCATTTAGCTGTCTTCACATACGGACTTTTCTTACCGCTTCCCATCAGGTGGCGTTGGGTCAATTGCCGTGCTTTGTATATAAAACTAGCTGACCCCGTAAACGTTAATTGCCTTAAAAAAATGTTCAAAAAATAAAATAGATAGTAGCCGATTCTCAGATCTACTGAATATACATACCTACAAAGTTTCATAAAAATCGGTCAAACCGGTCAAGAGAATTTTTATATATTAGTTAATGATTAAGTCTCTTTTTGGACGAATAGACGAAGATTATCAGTTATCATTAGGTGACCTCAAGCGTCTATTTTGAAAGCGCCCTAAAAACCGTATAATATCCGTTTAATGTCACGTCACCGTTTATATAATGACATAATATAATATACGTGTTTTGCTGCTCGCTATGCCACTTATATAACTCTTTGTATGGTTTTATAAAATCATTTGAAAACATTAGAAACAAGTTGTCGGATAAGCGTTAGGGGTTCCGTAGAGCGGACAAAATTAACTAAAGAGAACACTAAATCGTGCTAAGCTCTGCTTGGGTTTCCCAGCTGAAAAATAAGTTATGGACTGCGCCAAGTCACAGACTTATAGTAAAATAATAACGATAAGTAATAATATTCATACACTCACACCCATTGCCCATTGGGCGCTTTTGTAAATTTCAAAGCGTCTACATATATTTCCATACAGTTTACTTCCCTGTGTTATCGTTGTACCGTGGACGTCCACGATAATATCGTCGCGTTACAAATTATAAAAGCGTCCATTGTCTAGTCCAAAGTAAGCATCATTAAGTGCTTGTGTTATTTATACTATTAGACAGCTAGTGCAATTTAGCAGTGTCTAAACTGCACTAGCTGTCTTCGCTTATGGACTCTTACCTTCACATCAGGAGGCGTTGAGTCATTTGCCGTACGTTGTTTAAAAAAACATAAGTTCGGCGCTTTTTACGAGATGATAACACTACACACACCACACAACATTTTCAAACTAAGAAAAACTGTAGGATACTTTTTGCGGGCCTTTAGCTTGAGAAACCCTGAAATGTTATATTAGCACACAAACACACACACACACACACACACACACACACACACACAAACACACACACACGCACGCACACACACACACACACACACACACACACACACACACACACACATATATAACCCACTTAAATGTTTTAGTTCTTATTTTGTAATGTGTGTTGAAGAATTGAAATAAACATTTTATCTATCTATCTATGTATCTACGACGGAATCAACTGACTATGGCGTATCGTTTTACCATATCGGCTAAGGAACTCCAAAAGAGAAGGTGCCCATTCATCTTGATTTGAACTTAATCGAAGGGTCAACAAACCAGTATTATATAACAGATTGTTATAAAATAACTTAATTAACTTAATATTAATAAACATAGGACATAAAAACAACTGTAGTAATAGGTAGAGGCACATGAGTGCAAAACGCTCATGATTTCATAATGATTATATCAAATACTAGCCAATGCCCGCGACTTCGTCCGCGTGAAAATAGAAAGAACACACCCTCTAAATATGTCTCTGGGACCAGCCGATTAGGCTGTGCGTTAATTTAACGGTCAGTCAGACCGTCAGGACTTTGAATTTTATACAGATCTGTAGTACTGTCGAAAATACATCTATACTAACATTATAAAGCTGAAGAGTTTGTTTGTTTGTTTGTGTGGTTGAACGCGCTAATCTCTTGAACTACTGATTCAAATTAAAAAATTCTTTTTGAGTTGGATAGTCCATTTATCGAGGTATAGTATAGGCTATATAATATCACGCTACCACTAATAGGAGCGGAGCATTAATTAAAAGTGTTGCAAAAAAGGGGGAAAAATATTCCTTTTCAGAGCTTTCGTTGCGTGCGCAGCGTAAACGGTTAAAGTTACGTTAATCATGTATGCAGGAATTGTTCTCCTTGAAAAGTTCTAAAAAAAGTCCGCGACAGCATATGTCTATTCTTTGAAATTTACTCTCTAGAAGCATTTTTGGCAATCAATTTTGTTCTTAAATAATGTACTATCTGCGAAGGTGTTTTTTAAACATGATTATTTCTTATCGAAAAAAATATTTCAATAAATATCCTAAGAGATATCATAGTTTTAAAATATCATGCACGCATTTATGATTTTCAAGGCGGGCGGGCGCGGGGCGGGGCGATCATTGCAAAGATGTTTTATAAACATGATTTAAATACTTAGCCTACCTACCCCACTGTTGCTATATTCCACGCGAACGAAGTCGCGGGCACAGCTAGTATAAGATAAAACTAAAACATTTTACTCTGTAAAATCCAAAAATTTATCAGTCTGCACGATTTGGGTCAATTTATATTATCTTGTTACCGCCACACTGCGCTATCTTATCGGAATCTGTGAATAGCATAATATAAATATAGTAAAATATAATATGTATACGTTATAAATAGGGTTGCTACTACTACATAATTAAGCAACTTTCGACGTGGCTGACTCCGGATAGGTCTAACTTCAATATATTACAAAGGCAAAATGATTAAAATAAATTTATGCATGTCTGTCTGTCTGCATTGCAAGACCATTGCAAGTAGATAGTAGGATACTCTATGAAGTAATAACCAGAGGTAGGAATTAGGTACAGTTATTTATGTACTTGCATCGAAATGGTGATATTAATATGGATCTTCCCGGGATTTGTAATGGACATCAGATGTCGTTAGTGTAGATTTGGCAACGTCCCGCGTGCCGTGGTTTAAATTGTGTAAAAGTAACTTTTTATTTAATAAATCACGGGATTTTTCTGCTCTTTAAAATTAATCTCGGGTTTTGAGGCATATCCACTTTATTCTTTCACTGTATGAAATCAGTGTTAGTACATAAATAACTCTACCTAATTCCGACGTCTGGTAATAACTGACAGCCACGGCCATTAGAACATTTTTTTTTATACAACTAGATGACAAACAAGCTGACGGCCCACCTGATGGTAAGCGGTTACCGCCGCCTATAGACACCTGCAATAACAAGGAAAAATCACTTGATATTGCAGGTGCGTTGTCATCCTGGGGCCTAAGATAAAATGCCGTCCATGCCCAGAAATTACACTGGCTACCTTTCCCTTCAATCCGAAACACAGCGAACTGTTTCACGGCTGAAATAAGAAAGGCGGTGGTACCTACCCAGACGACCCTACATACGGGTTGTGACGGAACCGAGGTCTGCCTCTAAGGAAGAGATATATTGTTTAATTTTGCAATTGATGTTTGTCTAGTTCATTTGCGGATTTAGTCTTCAATTAAATATATAATACATTGATTCAATTGCCCATGGCGAGAGTTATAACGAAAACTCCACCTAGCATCGAGTATACTAACTAACTACCAATAAAAGTGTTCTAAAAGCACGCTTTCTTAAAGCATCGTTTGGCTGTCTAGTGGTAGGCAAAGGAACTATGTATAAAAATAAAACAAAGGAAGTTTATAGGAATTATTTAATTTATTTGTGGATGAAATTATTTCATCTGATTTATATTAAAATAATGAAAATAAAATACAAAATAAAATGTAAAAATATAAACTTTTTTAAAATTGTTCTTTAAACTCTTTAGGATAACTCGACCAAATTTAAGAGGATGGTCAATATTAACACAGTGCTTGAGTTTTGTGGGTTTTGGTGTTTGGTCGTATTATATCCATGCGTTGTAGGAAAACTGGAGGGAAAGATCGACGAATAGGAATCGAGAACTTTAGGCTTGCCAACATAAAATTTACCGAAGTATTTTAGGCGGGAACCAATGAGGATGCTGAGATGAAGAGAATGGAATTAGATTGGTCGGAATGGTTGGCTAACTGCAAATGGTTTGTGTCTGGTAAATTGGTGGGGATTTTAGTCTATAAAAGAGGCTGATCAGGATCATTCGGGGCTTTTTTCGCCCTGCTCTTGAAGAGTTGCAGAAGTCCAAGGAGGAGACCCTGACATAAAGAATTCCCAGGAGGAGACTCTGCCCGACGTGATCTAGCTAGATATAAGGTATGTGCTTGAAGGTAGGTGTTATTATTCCCTTTGTTGATTTACGTGGTTTTTATTTACATTGCGGAATTTTGTGTGATTTTATTTAATATGGTTTTGATATGTTTTACGGCTACCTTATGTACTTGCGTTGGATTTAATATTTAATATGTTTCTGATATGTTTTACGGCTATCTTATGTACTTGCGTTGGATTTGAATTATGTTGTTGGTCGTTTTCTACAATACGGATCGTCTTTCCTATCGCGTATGTTGCTGCTTATTTTCCTAGGAATATAAAATGTGTATGGTTAGGTAGGACTTGAATTGAAGGTGTTATATTTTATTGACCTACCTACTGGTGTTGTTATTATAGCGGAGATTATGTGCAATTTTATTTAATATGTTTGTAATTTTTAAATATTCTTTTACAGCTACCTTACGTATTGGATTTAAATAATGTTATCACCCGTTATTTTATTTTATTTTACGTGTCATTTTATTCAATATGTTGTGTATTTTAAATATTTTTTACAGCTTTAGGTTATTCTACCGACTATGTTAGATTTATTAGCATGGTTGTGCCACCTTGATACTACCTACATCTTGTGTGTACTCCTATTTATAGTTTAAGATAATGTTTGGTTATTTTATTACAGCTTTAGTTCTATTTTACTGATTATGTGTTTATTTAGGGAATTGCGGTACCGTGAAACCTATCGTGGTTATTCTAACTAGACGGATCGTGTTTAATTCATCCTTGCAGCTTTTTCCCCATCTTTTCGAATATGTGCCTAAATGATATGATGGTTGCGGTACCTGGTTACTACCCACATCACGTGCATCATCGTCATCATCAGCCTTTCTACATGGGGATCATCATCATCATCAGCCTATATACGTCCCACTGCTGAGCACGGGCTTCCTACATGTGGATCATCATCATCACCAGCCTATATACGTCCCACTGCTGGGCACGGGCCTCCTACATGTGGATCATCATCATCACCAGCCTATATGCGTCCCACTGCTGGGCACGGGCCTCCTACATGTGGATCATCATCATCACCAGCCTATATACGTCCACTGCTGGGCACAGGTCTCCCTACATGAGGATCATCATCATCACCAGCCTATATACGTCCCACTGCTGGGCACAGGTCTTCTTACATGGGGATCATCATCATAATCAGTCTATGTGCGTCCCACTGCTGGGCACAGGCCTTCCTACATAGGGCCATCATAACAACGCCACGCTGGCCCAATGCGGGTTGGTGGGTTGAAGCGGTTGCCGTAACAATCGGGACCAATGGCTTAACGTGCCTGCCGAAGCACGGAGGGGTGCGAGATTACAAATTTCTATTGACCCATCCAGGGACCGACCATGGCGAGGGTTGCTTTGTTTCGTGATCGAAACCAGAGCGCTCGAAATCATGTGCTTACGTCTATATTTATAATATGATAATACTTATAAGTTATTTCATTACAGCTTTAGGTTATTCTACTGACTGATGGGAGAGGTTGTATTACCTACGTCGGTTTACTTGTGTTACGTACATTGTCTCGGCTTTAGCTATTTTACGGATTATATGATTTATTTCGTTGTTGTTTTACCTACTAAGTTATGTGTTTTGTTGCGGCTTTACCCTGATTATTACCCGTATTGGTTGTATGACTTAATGTTGTTCATATAAGCAGTTGTGAAAGAACTTAAGCTTCGTTGAGGCGATTTCTCTTACAATCTTCAATTTACCTTAATCCATCTCTTTCAGGCCATCTAATTGTTTAATTTAAATAACATTTTTAATTATTTCACTTCTACCCACGTAACCTTGATAACATTTTTATTTCTTTATCTATTAGTTATTCTACGAATCATTGGTCACTAGCCAATAAATACCTACCATCTGACACTACAGATATTCTACTGAGAATCTCATAACTTAAATTATAAAAGTTATGTTTCGCAATATCCTACAGTTTAATCACCTGAGTTTATCCTATGATATACCACAACTACCATGGTTCCTTGATATATTTCTCTATATCATGGATTCTACAAAATGTTATAATACAAACCCTGTTCTATTAGTGAACTTACTTAGATATGGTTACATATCATAGCTATCATACCTACGGATTCTACAAATTCCAGATAAAACATAAATACTTACCTATTCTGGTTCTATTATCGAACTACAGAAATATTTATCCTATCTTAGGATTTTACAGTTCCAGTTAAAATAACCCACCCTGGTTCTATAGCGGAACCTCTAATCGGAAACTAAATAACTGTTTTATTGGAAATTATTTTACTGACAAATAAATAGTTTGTACCTAATATATTGTTTAATAGAATTAGTTTAGCATATTTTAGCTAACGGTGTGTGAGTATGTTATTGACATTTCATCATGGAGTTTTACACCTGAGTTTATTTAGGTGTAGGTTAAATAAGTCGCAATATGAGAGACTTTTGCAAAACCAAAATAAACTCAATACTCTACAGTGAGGAAAGCTCAGACCTAAACACACTCCACATACTCCAAAATGTCGAAAGTGATTATTTTGTGTGGAGCCTCTGGACGAGATGTTACTGTGCACAGAATGATTATTGTTCAAACGGAAAAGGGGATACTCCAGGTTAAGGAAGGGATATATTGCAGCTCCAATGACAATATAATATTGCATTGGTACTAGGTGCTCACGTTGACAATATATTGCGACTAGCGCTGACTTAACTCGCAACTAAGTTTCCTTACAGAATCTGGATTTCCTTGTGAGAATTAATTTCATTCACACTTAGGATGTCAGAAGTTTGGAGATTTCAAGCTTATCTTCACATTCTAACATTTTGGTATAAAACCACACCACACCACACAATCCATGGGAAAATGTTAATAAATATATTTTCATACTTGTGATCTCTTATTCGCGAAGAGGAACTTCATGTGGTTTTGGAAGGGGGGAGTGCAACGGCGTGGCTTGGCACTCACCGTGTGGGGCGAGGATGGAGCCTAACACTTTCTCTATATTTTTTAATGTAAATAATAAAATATTATCAACTCTGAAATTTACCATCAGAAGTTATACTTATAATATATATCTACATCCATTTAAAATAAATGATATTCCAATAATGCAATAACTCCAGTTTGTGCATACCTATAATACCCTTACAGGGATCCAGAGTTAACAATAGATCTATTTAGATCTTCCCGTTATTGACCTCTTTAAATTCCTATTCACTACTTAACTTTTCTATTATTATTCTATACCATATAGTTATCTTCAATCTGACTTTTCCTTTATTTATTCTGACATAAAGTAATTTAAGCTTTTAGTAATATGCCCTGTCCAGGTACTAAAGTATCTTTCACATACCTCATAAAAAGAAGTTGGGTTATCTACATCACAACTAGTGTCCTACCGTTACTATATGATCACTTATTGGCCAATTTAATAATTTACATTAGCAAAAAAAAAAAAAAAAACTCAGTCTGGTATTAGCATAAGATTTATGATATAATTTATTTATATTTATTTAGGTAGCGGTGAGGGGGAGGTTGGTACAGGGTCTACCACCTAGTATCTAGAACATAGATATATTTTACTATCACTTGACTATTGTTTGTAATGGCGTTCCTTTCTCAATTTCCGAAGGTTTCCATAACACTAGTATAGGGCTAATCTAGTAGTTCCTAAACGGATTGGCAGCGGTTTGGTATCGTTACTAATGCGGTTGTAATACAACGAACGCTGACGAACAACGAAAAGCTCTCGGTTGGTTTAACTTCGGCTGGATAATCGTTAACAATGTAGCAAGAAACAAAATAATACAGTTTAGCATAATGAGTTGGCAGTTGTTAACTTTTGACAGTTCAACCAAAGAAGTATTTATGCGTGTCGGCTACCACAAATGTTCAATATTTTTCAGAACATATAACGATGATTGAACCTAACGATTTTCGTTACGTTATCGTTAGTAGAATACCAAACTGATGCGTTTCGGCTACGTTTCGATTGCGCTGGGTTAGCAGAATACAAAAACGTTCTAACTTTACACGTTAGTCACGAAATGCAATAGCAGAATTGGGTGGCTGTTGAAATTTTAATCCCGTAACATATAGAGAAAACTACATGCGAATTGGCTTGTCCCCCCTTTGAAAGTTGCGCTGTCATTGCGTCAGATCATTCATATCTAAAAAACAGTCTAATTGACGAGCCCCTGCTTCGTCTGAAGTTAGTAAATACAGGATAACGTTCGTCAAATACAGATTACACAATAATAGTTAAATACAACGACAGAAAGTAAGGAAAAAAAATTTAAATCGCAAAATAAAAATCAGCTGCTCCATTCAAACATGTACCTAGGTATTCAAAATTTAGTATGAAATACCTGATTTTTTAGGCGATTACCCTTTTTTTTAACAAGTCCTGCTTATGGCCACTAGCACGGCCGTCTGCCTTCGTTTTCAAGAGCCGGTTCCGATACTAAATATTTTTTCAATAAACCATTTCCAACCAAAAACATTTTATTGCCAACCCTATCCCTATCAAAAACGAAACGTTAACCGTGTGGAGGCGTATCAATGATTCGTCCGATAAATTTGTCGAAAAAATGAGTATATACCTTCCCAATTTCTTACAGTTAAGTTTAGGGGATTAGTCAAGTAGTGTTCTAAAATTAGTTGAAAATTAGTGATCTCTAAAATTAGGCAAATATTTAGTGAGCTTCAAAATAGTGTGTGCAATGTAACATGAACGTGTGTGTGTGCGACGTGGACTGAGAAAAATAACAAATTATTTTTATTTATGTTTTTTTTCTAATTTCGAATTATTATAGAGGCATAGTCTGGTAAGTGAATGTAAAAAGTTGAAATATTCAATTGGTAGCCAGTGAAATTACTGGGCATGAAAGGCAATTCATCGTAGGCCTCTGGATGACAACGCACCTGCAATACCAAATGGTTTTTTCCTATAGGGGTCGGTTCAGTTACTATCAGGTGGGCCGCCAGTTTGTTTGTCATGTAGTTGTATAAAAAGAAGTTTCATTTAATTCGTGGGCGCGGATGTAGTATGCCTAGTATAGTAGTCTAAAACAGTTCGCTGTGTTTCGGATTGAAGGGAAAGGTAGCCAGTGTAATTACTGAGCATGGACGGCATTTCATCCTAGGCTTCGGATGCACGGGTGCAGCTACTTGTCACTAGGTGGGCCGTCAATTAGTTGGTAAAAATTTAAATCGAGTTATAATGCAATAACCTCCACGAGACGTTGAAGCAGCAGATGAATGCCAATGTCACCGAGTAACAAAGGAGGTTTGAGGTTTAAGATCTTTTATTCTTACTAAGAACTTATAGATTCACTTCACTAGGTGGTAGGCCCGTATGTAGGGTCGTCTGGGTAGGTACCACCGCCTTTGTTATTTCAGCCGTAAAACAGTTCACTGTGTTGATTGAAGGGAAAGGTAGCCAGTGTAATTACTGGGCATGGACGGCATTTCATCTTAAGCTCTCAGGATGACAACGCACCTGCAATATCAAGTGATTTTCCCTTGTCATTGCAGGTGTCTATAGGCGGCGGTAACCGCTTACCATCAGGTGGGCCGTCAGCTTGTTTGTCATCTAGTTGTATAAAAAAAAAGTGGGTACAGTAAGATATACTAATGCTAGTAATTCATGGTGATGATAGACTGTTGATGATGTCATCACCAGCCTATCATCACTATCATCACTAGCCTATATACGTCCCACTGCTGGGCACAGGCCTTTCTACATGGGAGAAACACACGAGAAGCTTGGGTCATAACACCACCACGCTGGCCCAATTCAGGTTAGTGGGTCACAGCGGTTGCAGTAACAACCTCGACCCACAGTTTAACGTGCCTTCCGAAGCACGGAGGAGCTCAAGATTATAAATTTTGATTGACCCATCCCGGGATCGACTAGGCGACTGTCGCTTTGTTTTGTCAACGAAACCAGAGCGCTCAAACCATTACGCCACTCAGCTCCGCAATACTAACAAGCAGTATGGAAATTCAATATCAGTATTTAACTATTATTATTGTAAACACATAGTAATAAATTTTTCTTAAGAGTCTTATTAAAAAGTAATTTTTTGATCGCCGATACGTGTACCGACAAAAATATATTAGGAAAAGTTCTATAATACAGTATTTGATTATTGTCAAAACTTAACGTTATTACGTGTTGTCTCATTTCTTCTTAAGAACTTAGAAAAGGTAGAAATGTCGGGACATGTAATGTCCCTTTAAGAGTGTAGATGTAGTGTGAATAGTCTGTAATCCAAGGCTGACAAATGCGATTGGCCTTTGACACAATAACACCTTTTCACTTCGCATAGTTACAGCATTTAAAAATAACTTTACTTACGCAGGATGCTAGAAGAATGCTCTCCAGAACGAAGGCATATGGTCAGCTGTTCTATACAAACAACTGGCCATCTGGTTAGATGCCTAGCCCGTTGATTTAAACGCCGGCATCCAATTGAATGCCTAGACCGATAATTAATTAAACTAATCACTTAACGTTTAACGATGTGGCGTTTTGAAAAAAGAAAATATCTTTATTTAATTAGCCCCCCAAGAAGCACTTGCGAATCGTCAAAAAAATCTTATGTCTATCACATAAAATAACATTAACTAACAATGTCATAATGTTTGTCTTTCTGTCTTGTCTGGATCTACGTAAGCTGACAATGTTATAATGCCAGTCTGTCGAACTGTCTGTCTGTCGATCTGTCGGTCATCAGTTAGACAGTCTGTGTCAGTCAGTCAGTATTGAAAGGATCGTCTTGTACCGAAGGGTTTTGGTTTAATTTATGGGTTCAAGGATATTTTTTATGACCACTTATAACCGACATTGTTTTAGTTATGGCAACATCGAAGTTGAGGTCAGACGTCAACTCCTTTCCGAGAGAAGCTCCAGATGGTTGGTAACTGGAACAGACGTAAGCAGGGGCCCCATAGAACGAACTGTTCTTTGCAGTGAAGCGATCAATATCGTAGATACATATACCATTAATCTGTGGAGATCAAGAGACAGACCTGTGTTTTAGTGACATTGAACGTCACCAGATTGTCGTCAAGTTTTAATTCTTCTAGAAATAAAACTTCTTTTACCCAACCTTAATGTCTATGATGTAACTAAATGATTCTTAAAAAATAAAATGAAGTCATGCAACTGTCAGAAGTCGGTATATTACGTTTATCTATGAAATAAGTGATTGATTATCGGTTTTGAATGTGATCTTATCGCCATATATCATTAATCTGTGCTTATCGCTGCATTACAGGAATTTACGTGAAATATACAATGGATTTGCGGGTGAATTTTAAACTGGGCTCTATGTATTGGTGTTATAAATTTTAACGATTCACATTTGAATCTTCCAAAAGTGACTTTGTGCGATAGTTGGTAAGAGTATTATTCGTTTTAACCTAACAAAACCGATTGCCTCTGCACCCCACAGGTTTTTCATAGCGAAAAGAAATTTTGGCAACCTTGAATCTACTCAAATATGTTTGAACCATATTTTATTGTATTTCATTAGCTGACAGTGCCTATCGGATGTCCACCGTAAGCTCTTTTATGACTCTTAAATAGATAAAACTTAGCATTTTTTTAAAACCTAACTATGGCAGTTTTAGTCACTGAATATTTAGTTGATACATACTTGGGATATCAATACTGTATTTTATATATGTATTTAGGTATATCATAGGAAACAGGCTTCAACAGGCAATTAGGATTGTGAAATAAAAAGTTGTAGTTGGTAGCCAACAATTATAACTAAAAGAAAACCAATTTTAAAACCAAACATCCCCTTGGGTAGATATAATTTAAAATATTTTGTCTTTTATATGAAAGTAGGAGTTTAAACAACAGCTTTTGCGGCCCGCCTGATGGTAAACAGTCACCGCAGCCTATAGACGCTCGTAGCACTCCCACGCGTTGTTATCGTAGCCCATAGACGCCCGTAGCACCTTGGAAACGACTCAGGCGTTGTTAACGAAGCCTATAGACGGTCGTAGCACCTTGGGAACTACTCACGCGTTGTCACCGTAGCCTATAGACGGTCGTAGCACCTTGGGAACTACTCACGCGTTGTCACCGTAGCCTATAGACATTCGTAGCACCTTGGAAACTACTCACCCGTTGTTAACGTAGCCTATCGACGCTCGTAGCACTTTGGGAACTACTCACGCGTTGTCACCGTAGCCTTTAGACGCTCGTAGCACTTTGGGAACTTCTCACGCGTTGTCACCGTAGCCTATAGACGCTCGTAGCATCTTAGGCACCACTCACGCGTTGACTACCCTGAAACCTACAAGAGCAAGCGCTATGTTGACAGACTGTCAACCATATGCCATAAGAGACAAGTCCCCCCGCTCCCAATATAACGCCTTCTCAATGATGCTTGGAGAATCACCGTAGAAGCATAGTACTGTTATTTAACTGTGATTTTTATGGCAGATGTACCAGTTGGATGGTCAGTTTAAAACTCAATTAGTAAATAGCACTAGGTACGTCATACGTCTATTCAAACAAATTTTACTGGAACTTCTCAAAATAACTAAACTTTCAACTTCGGGTACGCGGACGGGACTTGGATGAAATAATGCAACTGAACTGCAAGCATCGGTGAAACTATTACACAGAATAGTGACGACAATACGACATTTAGTTAGAACATTGGCTTCATTATTTAACAGAAATGTTATGAAATTGTGAAATGAATAAGATGTATTTGAAAGTTGAAAATCATCTATGAACTAATATAGCCCTAACTTAACTTATTCCCAAATTAGTAATATTCTTCCCACGAAACAAAAGAAACTTGTGGGTCCTGACTCACATCACAACTCAAACTCCATACCTGCCACTTTTTACTGCGATGAGTCAAACGAGACGGGCCCTGACTTTTCGAATTGAATCCGAGATCCTACAGTTCTGAACAAGGGTGCTGTGAAGGATAAATTTGTTATTTGCACAAAACTAAGCCTTACGGAACATATAAGTGATGATAAACCTATAACTACGATCATACTAAGTAAAAAAAAAATCCCACGTATAGCATACAGAGAAGCATCCGCTAGATATGTTTAATTTTACAGAATCAAAACATCAATGTCCCGTGCGAAGATCAATCTATTGTTGTACTTAATTCAATTTTCATTTGGTTTCAGATAAAAGCCAACAGTCATGAAGGTAGCGGAGCTGAATGCTTGATCGTCAAAAGAAACTGTAGCCAGTGTGAAACGGTCGTGTTTTTCAACGGATATCCAAGATGGCGTGGTGCGGGCGGTACGGCGATGGCACAGAGTATATTCCCGTTGAGGACTTTTATGCGGACAAATCCGTTTTTGTGACAGGCGGTACTGGTTTTATGGGAAAGGTAAGTTGTAATATTATATATGTCGCAGCCGCCTGGTTAAATCAGCCACCCAATTGGACGGTTAGCCCTTTGATGGAATGCCAGCATCCAATCAAACGGCTGAAGTACAACTAGTCAAGTCATTGAGCGCAACGTTTAACCAGATGGCTGAACGTCATGTCAGCCGTCTGGTTTAAATTAGCCATCCAATTGGACGCCTGGGCAGGTCATTTAAATCGAAGAGCTTTTTTGTGATTGTTTGAGTGATTAGTAGGTTCAATGTTATTTTTTATGATCACTTAGAACTAAAACGATGTAGGCTAAAAGTGGTCATAAAAAAATAACCTTGAACCTACCAATCAAACCAAAACTTTTCAGTTCAAGACGATCCATTCAATATGCCAAGTCGTTAAACGTTGAGTCTAGTTCAATTAACGATCGGGCTAGGCAAGGCATTCAATTGAATCATCACCAGCCTATATACGCCCCACTGCTGGGCACAGGCCTTCCTACATGGCAGAAACACATGAGGAGTTTGGGCCATAACACCACCACGCTGGCTCAATGCGGGTTGGTGGGTTAAAGCGGTTGCAGTAACAACCGGGACGGAACGGCTTAACGTGCCTTCCGAAGCACGGAGGAGCTCAAGATTATAAATTTGATTGACCCATCCAGGGACCAACCATGGCGAAAGTTGCTTTGTTTTCGTGATCGAAACCAGAGCGCTTAAACCACTACGCCACCGAGCTACTCAAATTGAATACCAGCTTTTAATCAACGGGCTAGCCGTCCAATTGGGTGGCTAATTTAACCAGACGGCTGCGACATTAACGCATGACCAGGTAAAGTTAGTCTAGAGACGCTCGTATCACATTCAGGCTGAATAAGCTGAAATAAAAAATGAAAGTGACGTGCAAAGTAGTTGCAAGTTGCGACTGCATTACTGCTTTATTGCATCTAATGGATAAGTAAACTCAGTGGTCATAACATCTCATGGGATCCGAGTGGGATATTATAAGGAATGCAAATCCGGATCATATTTGAAATCTGGTTCTGAAAACGGATCTCGTAACAAGCTACCTTCGCCATGGTTGATCACAGATGGGTCACGCTGGTCCTGATTACATCACAATAATTATAATTCTGTCCCCAACTAATACCAACTTTTAGGGTCGACGTATACGAAACGCCTTCGGTACCTTTCACGTCGCCCGTACCCGCACAAAGTGGTACCGCTGTCTCCCATTCTCTCAATCAGTGCTGGTGTTTTGCCTCTTCTGCGGCGACTTCTTTGTTCACCTGTCTCTCCAGCCTACTCCGTATTTTGAGTCATCCACGCACAAAGCCCCGGCTCATCATCATCATCATATCAGCCAAAAGACGCCCACTGCTGAGCATAGGCCTCCCCTAAGGATCTCCAAACTGATCGCTCCTACGCTGCTCTCATCCATAGGCTTCTCACGACCCAGATCGTCGGCCTGCCTCGTGAGAGAGAGGCCTACAAAAGCCCCAGCCTCAGGCCCAGCTGAGCCAATCAAAATTCCTGTTCTTGAGCAAGGAGGATCCATGCATTGTTAAGCTGTTTTTCTCATTTGTCAATGCAACCACGTTAGACTATCGTGAAGTTTATGAGGTACAAACTCCTCATGTGCTTTTCCCTGTAGAACGGTATGTGCTTCAGTAGGATGATAATCATGACGATGATGATGATTTGGCATATCTTCGATAATATGTTGTACTGTTTTAATTTTCTATGGAATTATGTTTGAGAGCAGTCATGCTGATTTGGCCATATAGACGATAATAATGTTTATCAAACAATCATGATAATTATTTACAGCCAGTATACTTACGTTCCTCTGTCGGGGATAGACCTCCTTACAAAGGAGAAACATTATGAGGATACTGCGCATTACTAACAGTATAGTGTTTAGTGTGTGCCTATTGAGGTATTTGAAATGATTGCAGTGTCAATCACGTGGATAAAAATAGACTTACCTTTCTAAACAAATCAATAACCATCCTACTAGAATCTAGGAATCAATAAAATATTAAAATTGCTAATTGTTGTAGGTAAAATGGCTTACAGTCCAATTTGTTTTATTTTTGCTACAAATTTTGGTTTTAAGCTTTTTTTTTACTATCATTTTTTTAGGCCTCAGTTCCAAGTAGTTCCAATTAAACTAAAATAGTATGAAGATTATCGTTCCATTAACCCTAACACGTGAGTTCAAGACTTTAGAACCACATTTCCTGCTAAAAAGAAATAGAAAAGGATATATCTTAAGTGTTAGTGATAGCAAGTTTGGGTAAATGGAACGAGCGAATTCCGTCACACTTGAAACTGCTGGGCATATCATCCTCATCACCTATTATGTCCCACTGCTGAGCTCAGGCCTTCCTACATGGTAGAAACACATGAGGAGTTTGGGCTATAACACCAACACGCTGGCCCAATGCGGGTTGGAGGGTTAAGCGGTTGCAGCAATAACCGGGACCCACGGCTTAACTTGCCTTCCTAAGCACGGAGGAGCTCGAGATTATAAAATTTGATTGAGCCATCTCGGGATCGACCTCGGCGAAAGTTTCTTTGTTTTCATAATCGAAACCAGAGCGCTCAACCCATTACGCCACCGAGCTCCTCAAGCTGGGCCCATGCCTTAAAACAAAAACAACATACGAGGAGTTTGGACTATATCACCACTTCCTTTTTTTTCGGGAAGGAATCCTCTTACAGATATACCGACATACAGACAGCCAGCGGTGGTTGGCTAAGCGACAGGCAGGTATGGGATCGTAACGGCTACCTATTGCCTTTCGTGGGGGCAACCCAACCTCTTCTGAATTTCAGCAGACTAGGCAACTCGGCCTTACGGTCAGGTTTTGCGCCAATGGACACTACCTAGCGTCACTTGGGCAATCTCAGACGTGGCGGCCATTACACCACCTGCGCATTGCGGGTTGGTTGGCCGTTACAGTTACAGTCCAGATTCAGGTGCCTTCTGAAACAATCCAAGTTCAAAAATGGTGAAAGTTGTTTTACTTTTGTGATGGGAATCAAAAGCAAGCATACCAGATTCCTCTTAACGAGAACCTTGTAGTTAACCCAGAAATTGTTTTTCAGTAGTAATAGGGGCAAACATACTTATAAAGGCTGTGATTGAAGGGCGAGTCAAATAACTCGCTATAAAGATTACGGCGGCTTTCAAATAAAAATATTTAAAAAAAAATATTGGTCCACAGTAAAAGTTTATTAAAGTATCCGTGGACATACCTACATAAAAAAACATAGAACCACATTCTTCGTCCTTACTTGACGAAAGTATCTATGAACAGACTCCTTTTAAAATCAGTTAAATTTTAAAAAGTCCTGATCAAAAATTTACTTTTATATGCTAGATTTTTTTTGTAGACTATGGTCTCAAAACTTGTGATGTTTCTTTTCAGGTATTAGTTGAAAAATTGCTACGGAGTTGTCCGAAAATCAAGAAAATCTACCTGTTAATGCGGCCGAAGAGGGGCCAAGATGTCGCCTCACGCCTCACCGAGCTCACCCAGTCACCGGTATGTAACTAAACCTAAGTGAAATAAAACCACTTTAATTTACTCGCGTTTAGTTCGATGTTACATTATTGTTAAACATCCGATGTTTCGATTGCTTTACAACGATCGTGGTCACGGGAAGACTAAAGATGTCAATTGTCTTTGATAAGTTTATAAGATAACTACCGTCACATTGTGTTATATTTTGGGCGGTCCGATTCACGCTTACGGAGCTCACGGTGTCAGTTTGTCGGACAGTGTGAGGTGGAATAGGTTGTGGTGTCATGTGTAGTGTAGTATACAGCTTGGTACCGTCAATGCGGCAATAAATTAAAACACAGGCTATATTATTTCATAGAAATAGTTTCCCACTTTCAAAAACCCCTTATTCGTTTAATAATTTCAGGATTTTTCTATGAAATAATGCAGCCCATATTATTTCACACAAATTTCATGAAATTATTCAATGAATAACATGTTTTTTGAAAGTGGCAAACCATTTCTATGAACTAGTATAGCTTAAGTTTTAATTTATTGTCGTATTGACGGCACCATCCTGTATACCCTGATCTCTTTGCAGTATAGGGCAGTTTATAACCCAATTTTTCAACTAAATCAACTATGACAGCACCAACTTGTATATACATACATAATATGCTCTTTGGGCTAGGATCAGGAAGGTTCCTTTTGGAAAGACAACAAGTCTTTTTGTACACAACATTGACTCTTATCTATAGGCGGTAGTAACCACTTACCACAGGTGGGCCGTCAGCTGGTTTCTCATCTAGTTGTATAAAAAAAAATGTGTGCCAAAGTTCCAAATAAAATTGTCTACATCTTCTGTTTCATCATCCGTCGCATGCTCGTCCTCTCCCTTTACAGATTTACACAGACAGTCGGTGTCTTCTCAATGTCTCTGCCTTTGGTGTTGAATTAAAAAGTTTAGGTATACAATCCAGATGATGTTCTCAACACTTAAAAAACACTTGGAGACCCTTGACTCAATACATATTTGCTAATCGCAGTGGCTCAAGTAGTTTTGTTTCTCGTTTTCATGACGTAAGCGTATCGGGATGCGATTCAGACATACCTACTCATCGACGGTGTAGTGCCAATATCTTCGGATATGGGTTTTTTACACAAACTGAAAAAACGTTTAATTGCAATAAATCACTTCGGATCTTATTTCATAGCGAACTTGCCGGCCTATGTTCTACTTGTTGAAGAATGATCTTTATACTAATTT
The DNA here is from genome assembly GCA_947347705.1 of Nymphula nitidulata. Taxonomy (NCBI): domain Eukaryota; kingdom Metazoa; phylum Arthropoda; class Insecta; order Lepidoptera; family Crambidae; genus Nymphula; species Nymphula nitidulata. The sequence continues at coordinate 4,083,196 of OX374646.1, forward strand.
AATCTGACTCAGCGCCTACGTCAACCACTATCTCGTAGTCTGCGTTAGTGTATACCTTTCCGATCGCGAGTCACAGTTTTCAATATGTATGTTCCACATCCGCCGTATTGATTGTCGGATTTGCACGGCCATGCAGTCCAGTGGCGGTTCGTAAGTTTGGGGGGCTCTGGGCTAATTAGTACTTGGGGGCCTGCCCAATTCATCAACTAATCAGAATCACTATTTTGTCAAGTAACGGTGCTTGCGGAGTTTTAGGAAATATAGGAGAAAAGCAGAGAAGGAGGAGAATAAAACATTTTTATACACATGATACGGTTTAATAGATTTAAGGGTTGCCAAACTTCTTCTAATTATTTTTTTTAACTTCCCATGTTGTCTATTGTCTTCAATGGGGGCTGAGATCCCTTTGGGACATCCTAAAGTTTTGTAGCGGTACGTATATGTGTTACGGCGTCAATGGACGATTTTGTATTTACTTGTGCTACTGTTTATTCTTGTAATAATATATATTATTGTTTGTTCTCCAGTTGTTCGAAACATTGCGGAAGGATAGACCTGTAGAACTGAACAAGATAGTGCCTATAGTTGGAGACATCACCGAGCCCGAGCTGGGGATCAGCCCGTCAGACCAGGCGATGTTGTGTCAGAAGGTATTTTTCTTATTCCAAACCATATAATAATAATATGATAATTGTCCGCGCTTACACGGAGCTTCTACAAATAAAATAACTAATACCATGATGATGAAAAATAAGATAAATAGATTTAATAAATACTTTGGTGTAGATCAGTACTTAGCACAAATCACCTGGGGGGGGGGGGGGGGGGGGGGCGCTTCTTCACAGTAGGTACACACTTACACTATCTTTCCAGTAGATACTCAAAATCCGAAGTTATTATAAATCTAGCACCGAATCGAACCGAGAGCTAACATACACCGACTGGACAGTTTCACAATGACAACTCAACTGCCGAGAGCTAATCCTACCATCAATAAATTAATTAAAAATCTGATATAGATTAAGCATCTATTCCGAACAATAATAATAAGCCTTTTTATTTCCAAAAACCTTGCAAAACTTGTTTCTCTTATGCCTATGTATATTAAAGTCACATTGTTAATGAAACCCCACTATCTCTCAATTCAAAACACTAAGAAGGATAAAATAATTAAATTTAAGTAGATTCTTACACCCTAGAAACATATTGTTTGGAGTCGGTGCTTCACTTTCTATTGTTGGGAAAACATATGAAACTTTGCTATACCTACATGACAGTTCACTTCGAAATGACTTGTGAGGCGAGGTGCGAGTTTCCTTACAGAAGAGCGAAACAGATTATAAAAGAACAAGATTACAAAAGAAAAAATGTAGTTCGAATAAAACCTATTTGTCTCAACTCATACATTTAATTTAGATCTTTTGTCTTTTCCAGGTGTCAGTAGTATTCCATTCAGCAGCCACAGTGAAGTTCGATGAGAAGCTAAAACTGTCCGTCACCATAAATATGCTGGGCACCCAGCAGTTGGTGCAGCTCTGCCATCGTATGCTAGGACTTCAGGTAAAGTACAATAATCATCATCATCATCAGCTACAGACGTAGATAACGTCTTACTTCTAGGCGCAATCTACATGGGAGATACAGATGAGGAGTTTGGGTCGTAACATCACCATATACGGCATGAAGCACTTTCCCCGTCCCTTTATTGACGTGTCTGTGCATGTATCTGTGTGTCTGCCTGTGGCATCGTAGTTTTTGAATGAATGGAGCGATTATGATTCGTTTTTTTTTGTTTGAAAGCTGACGTGATCAAGGTGGTTCTTATCTATGATTTATGAAGATCTGTTCAGGCATTTGATGACTATCAGCTCATTTCCTATTTGACAGAAGGGTCTTACTAATTTTCCGATTTCGATTGATTTCAATTTTGGTTTACTGTTACTTCTTACGGTCAATTCTTAAGAAACTAACAGCAGCTGTACCGTTTTTGGGCTCACAAAAAAAATCTCAATGAGATGGTATCAGATAAGTAATTTATTAGGTCGGGGTTAACTTACTTTCTAAATTTTATATTTTGTAATGTTTGTACCCTCTCTATTTCTTTCTGTGTTATTTCCTGTTACTCCAGGTTGCCTGAAAGAGATTGCTGCTTAGGAATATGGCCACCAATTGTATTGTTTTTATTCTTGCTATTGATTTTAATTATGTGTGTGAACTTTTGTAATATAAGAATAATACTCCTTCGGGTGTTGAAACAGAATATTTCGACTTTGTAGACTTTATTTAAGCTTCTAACTTAAATGCAGATGGACTAAAGAAATGCACAGGGTCATCCCAAGTCCTCGGTAGCTCAGGTGGTTAGAGCAGACACCCGGATTGTGAAAGGTTTAGACCCCACCTGAGAAAATGATTTCTTCTAGTTTTTATAGTGTTCTAATGAGAATTTGTATAATTAATTGAGTGAAACAATGCGTCTCCTTAGAATCATTCTGGAAATATTTCTCTTTCAGGCATTAGTTCATGTGTCAACTGCATACTGCAATTGCGAGAGAGAACGAGTAGAGGAGACAGTATACGCGCCGCCTGCGCACCCAGAGCACGTGGTCACGTTGGTCCAGACGTTGCCCGACGAGTTGGTCGACAGGATCACGCCAGATCTTGTTGGTGAGTTGGTCCATTTACGCTCAGCGATGTGAGGGCACTAAAAGTCGTTTCACTTCGTGCTTAGACTGCTCACAACAACTGCTGTGACGTCATTTATGTCGTCACTAATACTTCTTACAGTGCTCAGAAAAAAGCGTCAGCAACAGTGAGCATCAAAACCGCCATAGCAATAGGCTTATCGAGGCCGCAACGATAAAGCGACAGTGACGTAGACTTAGTAAGACTTGTATGCATGCAAGTCTTACCAGGTTACCAGACTCTCGTACTGCATGCAGCCTATGCGCGATTCACGCTATGCTATGATCACGCGACGTGCTGTGTGCGAAGGCGTTTAGGACACATTGGGCTCTGTGTTTTCGGGGAGGACCTGCCGATAGCTACCGGCGGGGTCGCCAAGTGGCTGATCGAAACGGCACTGGGAATACTAAAGACTACCGGGTAACTCCACTACCCTTCGCGGGGGTAGCCTAGACTCTGCCGAAGTAATTTCACCAGCCCACCTCCAGAGGACACATTGGGCGTATTTCTGTAGCGAGCGCATACACTAAATTTCTTGAGATCAGTCTCGTTCACTTAAGATGGCTACAAAAGGTATTATTTATATCTATCCACACATTGCGCCTTATTCTGAAGACACACTCTAAATCTAAATTTTAGTATATTATCTCTTTCTCGCAATATGTAATAAGAAAAAGATAGCAAGAATAGTTTTAAAGCTGTCAACTAAATTTAGATAGATTTCAAAGAGACAATAGACAATAAAACTGCATTTTATCACGTTCAGTAAGGTCGAAAATTTAGCGCCCGTTTCTATGTGTCAAATAATATGACAGCCATCCTTTTCGTATTCATATTGAGAGAGAGAGAGAGAGAGAGAGAGAGATGCACTGAGCTTAAATTTACACTTAGCATGTGTTCTCCAGAATTAGGGCCATTGTGACAATGATTCTTCTGCTAGGTCTGCTGGTAGAAAGTTCTTTGGAAATAAGCAGTGCCTATAAATTGTCTTTGTTTCATGATTGTGTGTGCACGTGAATTTATAAAAATAATTAAATTTTATATTTTCAGGAGACCGACCTAACACTTACACTTTCACAAAGGCGCTAGCCGAAGACATGCTCATAAAGGAATGTGGAAACCTTCCTGTGGCTATCGTGAGACCATCAATCGGTGAGTTCTGATAAGTCTATCACGGAATACATAATTATCAAGGCTACTAGTAGAGTCTACTACGGCAGAAGTAGCTGAGCTCTTTAGTACCATGTCACAACGACTATGGCGTCAATATAGTACAGTAGCAACTATAAAGTACGCGCACAAGGTCAGTGTGACATGGTACTAAAGTGTTCAGCTACTTTTGTGGTCGACTGTACAACAGAGGGTTTACTACGAGCATACGTAGGGCGTACTAAAAATTTTCAAAACAAAGCGAGCTACTGAGATTAAAAACATTTAAAAACTAATTTAGACATTTGCAGTTTGTCATTTACCTATTTGTCACTGGTTTTTACGGTTTGGCGAGGCCAGGAATCAATGGAACATATATTTTATGTCTTATCTTAACTATAGGGCCATGACTAAGTTACAGTGCACTTTGACCAATTGGGATCTCTTTTGCCTCCCCTGCGTTTTCTCTTCCTGTGTTTAGACTATAGGTGCCATTTACCTTACTAAGTATATCTTTAGGCAGAAAAAGCCTGTAGTCTTCTGGCTTTGGATATGCCACTACCAGAAGACTCATTCTGGTTCTAGCCAGGGCATCACAATGACACAAAGAGATGCGTCATTGTTTCCTGACATTCACCACATGCTAGAAAAAGTTGTGTTGCGGAGAGTTGCATTTTGTGTAGCATGTGGTTAGCAAAATACCCTGTGACCGCCCAAATTAACAATATCTTTTATGTCAATGTGATTGCCTTGGCTAGAACCAGAGTGGGTCTTCTGTAAGTGGCATATCCAAAGCCAGAAGACTATAGGCTCTTTCATCCCAATAATATAGCTTATGGTTCTATTTTTACAACTAGATGACAAGCAAGCTGACGGCCCACCTGATGGTAAGCGGTTACCGCCGCCTATAGACACTTGCAATAACAAGGAAAAATCACTTGATATTGCAGGTGCGTTATCATCCTGAGGTCTTAGATGAAATGCCCAGTAGCTATATGCGGGACAGGAAGAGTAAAAGCAGGAAAAGCAGAAAAGATCCCGAAGGGTCGAAATACATCACGGCCTATTATAAAATAAGATAAGATAAGATACAGGTTTGCGCCATTTTGCGTGTCTACGGTATCTTGGATTTAACTCGTGAAACTTTCCGCAGTATGATTCACTACAATTAAAACTCAAATTGTCTCAAATTGTTAAAATAAAATAATTTAGGTTTTTAATAAGTTTCTAGTTTATCGCTTGAGTTACGCGCGCGTGCGATATTTACTAGATCAGTAAGTAAGTTTATCTTTCGCGCTGAGAAGTCATTTCTAAATTCAGGTATCCCCTTAGAGCCAATTCACACGGAGATTTTCTGGCAGATGCCGCGCTGCCGCGGGCTTAAAAACGCCTTTGTTTTTTACGCTAACAATGTGCTAAAAATGTTTTAGGAGATTTTGTCCATTTGCGTCGATACTAATGCGCGTCAGCAGCATTTCTCCTCAAACGTTTCTATCGATACAGTTTATTATAATCACATTTTAACTGTAATAAAACAATTATTATAAGACTTTTCTCCCCAGTACTCTCGTCACTCCGAGAGCCTGTGAAGGGATGGGTGGACAACTGGAACGGCCCAAACGGAATCATCGCGGCCGTCGGCAAGGGCATCTTCCGCACTATGCTGGGCACCGGCTCGAGGGTGGCGGACTTGGTGCCGGTGGACACGGTCATCAACCTCATGATTGTCTGCGCTTGGAGGACGCATCTGAGAAGGTGGGTCACTAACCATAGACATATTGGTGTTTTAAACTTATGTCAAGCATTGACGTCATCAGCCTATTCTTGACAGGTTTTCATATATGAAAGGGGTGGCATACCAGCGTTTAGCCCTCCTGCCTGAGGGTAAGCGGTTACCGTAGCCTAGAGCAGTGGTCGGCAAACTTATTAGCCAAAGAGCCAAATATGAACATTACAACAATATAAAAAAAATTGGGAGCCAAATCTGCTTGTTTAGTAAACTTTTATTACACTAAATAAAACTTAATTTCATACTTAATAAATATTTATTAATGCGACAAATGTGCTTGCATCTCTTGGGAAAGTTTGAGTTAGTCAGGTTTGTGTGTTGTTGTTTTTAATTTTAGGCAGGATTCCAATGCTCATCAATAAGACTGTTTTCTTACCATTTAAAAAATTAAATGAAAATATTATTGCGTTTTCCGTGGATATTTGTGCCAGAGCCGCTCGAGACCGCCTTATCGCTGACAGCTATCTTTTTCAGTCAATCGTAGAATAATAAAGACTTCAAGGGTCACATGTATTTTTAAGATAAAAAGAAGGAAGTTTTATGTTCGTCTATAAGTTTTTATGTATGTCAAACACTCGACAATTGTAAACCAAATTTAAGAAATCTTATTAGAAGGTAATTGTTGGTGTTCGCCAACGGGTGTGGACTGTATTAGGTATTTCTTAAAGAAAACAACGATGGTGGTTCGGAGCTGGTTATATTTCTTGATAATCGGTCGGTACAATGTTTGCTTTCTGACTTCTGCGAGTTGACTACACTTACTGACTAAACGTATCCTATTCTTAAGCTACGGTTGCGGCTCGCAACAGTTGCGAGCTGCGTGAGTGCGGCGGCCAATCGCGTCGTGCGTCTTGGGGAAAATGCGCGCGCTTCTATTGGTCGCGTTGGTCGTGCTACGCTGGCACGCGGCTGTCGTCAACAGTAATTGAAATCTTGAAAGAACCTTTATGTATATTTTCAGGGGGGAAGGCGTGGTGGTGTACAATTGCTGCACTGGCCAACAGAATCCGATCACGTGGCAGCGGTTCGTCAAGACCAGCTTCAAATATATGCGGAAACATCCGTTCAGTGAGTATCTAGTATACAGGGCGGTGCCGTCAATACGACAATAAATTAAAACATGGGCTATATTAGTTCATAGAAATGGTTTGCCACTTTCAAAAACATCATATTCATTTGATAATTTCATGACATTTCTATGATAATAATGCACCCAATGTTACATTATTTCATACAAATGAATCGTTCTTAGGTGAAAGATTCTGTTGGCGAAGCGACAATATACGAAATGTTGTGTCGGCTGGCCGTTCTATGAAGAAACGAACGTTGGTGACCAGTTCCGCCACCTAGAAGCCTTGGCAACAACTAGGCATTGATGGACTTACGTATGTCCATTACACGTTCGTCCATTAATGCCTCTTTTGTAGGCCGCTGCAGTCATGTACTATTTCGAAATATTCTCTGCTAACGTATTAGACTAGCGTGACTTAAGCAGCCTTTACATTTGGATAAATTCAGTTAACTAAATGAATTTAAGTCTGAATTTAGACAAATGTAAAGACATTCAAACTGCCGATCTTAATCAGTTAGCATGCTGAATTAAGCTGAATTATTAAGTGTAAAGCGATGTAGGCCTAGGTAATGAATGCGTTTAATAATTGTCTGCCAGTCGCGGGTGTTTGACGGGATTTGGTGGTGTCAGTCAAGATTCTTTCGTGCGATACGCTCGGAGTTCGTTGTTACCTATACTGCTAGCTAAAAGCTAATTAGATCAAGTTTAAAAAGCAAGCTCTTTGTTTTCCCACGCTCACTGTCTGAATTTAGCCAAATGTAAAGGCTGCTTTAAACATGTAAAGTCTTATTAGAAACGGTTTGTTAATGTCCAAAGTCTTCGACTTGAAATTCAGCGTGCAAAGCCGTGCTTTGTACGCTCTTAAATCGGTCGGTGCACCTTTGTATTCCAGGTGAAGTGCTATGGTACCCCGGCGGCGACATCACCAGTAACCGGCTGAAGCACGGCGCGCTGTCGCTGCTGCAGCACCGGGCGCCCGCCGTCGTCATGGACCTGGTCGCCAGGGCCTCGGGGAACAAACCCATGTGAGTGCACTTGACAGGGCTGTTGTTTTAGTTTGAATATGGCGGTGTTGCCGCAAATTCGGAAAATATACGTTACTGTTACCCATGAAAAACATTCAAACGCAAAAGTTATGGAATATTGTTAAAATTGAACGGTGTGCAGAATTTATCATGAATTATAACAATATTAGACTGCTCACATTAATTAAAAGAACAATTATTACACATATTATCAGCACATCATCGTCACCAGCATTTTGCAATATTTCTTTATGAGTTCTAAACTCAGTTTGGGTGGTGGTACGACTTTTCTAAGTCCGCCTGGCTAGCTACCACCACCTTACCTAAGTCTGTTATTATAATAATAATGTTATCAACATTGTTGTGTTCCGGCAGTTGGAGGTAAGATAGTCCTCTGTGATTGAGGAATACCGGTGTAGCTCGCTTCCATCTTCGACCTTATCATCACTTACCATTAAATGAGATAAAGGCCTGATGATGACATTTAAACACTGTTCTTCTTCTTCTGGTGCATCTTCATTACTGAAGGTCTGTCGGTCTTCGCAAACCCTTTTCTTTCCATCGCGATACACATACTTAATGATTTCAAAATTTTCAACATTACTTTGTGAGTGTTCATGAAATATTTTGAAGAAATCGGTCCTTTAGTAAAGTTCGAAGCCACACAGGAATAGTGGCCAACAGGTCAAGCTGAATATACTCTGCAAACATATAGGGTTGGCTACATAGCTGCTTGTTAAGCATTGCTGCTACTGTGCTTCTGTTTGCACTGTTGTCTTCTCCACAATCTTGGGTCTGGTAGTGGAAATCCTTGAAACATTAAAACTTCGAACATTTTACAGGATGATCCGCGTCCAAAATAAGCTAGAAAAAGCGGCGGCATGTTTGGAGTACTTCACGACTCGACAGTGGTCGTTCGCAGATGACAACGTGCAAGCGCTCTGCGCGGCGCTCTCGCCGGACGACAGGAGGACGTTCGACTTCAACGTGCGGAACATCGACTGGGACGCTTATATAGAGTCGTATGTGCTCGGAATCAGGAGATTCTTATTTAAAGAGAGTCCGGATACACTGCCAAAGTCCAGGGCTTGGTTACGGAGGTAAGTTTCCGGTCGAATCAATATTTGTACGCATTTAAAGTAGTATAACGCATTGCCGTTGGCCTATTTGAATGTTCAAGTGTTAGGGTCTAGGTATATTTCAGAGATACACTAGCCAATATTGCCATTTTCTTAAGGTTTAATCCTCAGGAGTCCATTGATGGGAGGAGAAAAATGATAATAAGCCCGGTAATTTATTTGGCTATTCAATAGAACCTTACCCCAAAAATATTACAAAAGATTCCATGAAAAGTACTAGGTATGCAGAAATCTCTCAAATGTTCAGTGTAACTTTCTTTCTATTCAGCAGAGGTCTAAACAATTCTGCTCAATTAGATAATAAAATGTACTAGGATTTCAGAACTTGCTTGTAGCTATTTTGATAATAGAACCACGAGGAGTAGAGGCTTATAACAGATGTTTGATGTGATTTTCTTCATTATTTTATATAAATTCAAAAAATATTTAGAATCGAACATCCAAAGATGTCTGATTCCTCGCCACCCGTTGAGCGTCGCAGATTTTTTTTCCCGTTCCGTGCGTAAGAGCGGAGTGTTTTGGTTCTTTAGGCATATCTTGCTTTATTATATTATTTTTAGAAACAAGATTAAATTCCCAATCAGATTATATAGATGATATGTCGTAACAGATAGTCGATGATATTTATTCTTTTGGTTTGACAATCATAATATTGACATTGATTTATATAACACAGTACAATGGCTTGATTATATTTTATTTAAGTATCTAAACATTATGATAAGTGATTTATGACTTGCTGGTATGTTGGAAATCTTTTTCTGTTAACCTGCATGTGTGTATTTAAATAAATAAATGAACAGAACAAAAGCAAAAAAAAAACATTATATCCTGCCGACTATTGGCGTGCGACGCTAAACTGCTTTTTTGACTCGCCGACCATCGGCAATCAAGTGAGAGCATATGTAGAGCCTAAGTTTCACTTAGATAGTAAATGGGAAAAGTATTAAGTTTTGTATTTCCTCTATTTCAGATTACACATAGTCCACGTCGTGACACAGGTGGCAACCGTGTTTTTCCTATGGAGGTTTTTATTTTCCCGTTCCACCGCCCTTCGCAACATTTGGCGTTATATCCTCGAGTTCTTAACACGAGCTGCACGTTTACTTGCTATAGCCTGATGCCGAGCGCCTTTATAATAAATGAAATAAACTACAGCGCCCCATCAACATTAAACAAATAGAAATGCTTCCATACTCGCTACTAAAAACTCTTTGGAATTTTTCTTTCACGCTAACGTCCCCAAAATGGCGGCCACGACAAGATGGCGAGAACACCAAGGTTTTTTGACTCACAACGGCAATTAATAGAAGTTCTTCAAGCTTTCGGGGTTGTTGTATTTTGGCTTCCTTTTCAATGAAACTGTGCGATCATCATTCGTCAAAAGTTTTTAGGTCATCGCACGGCGTCACTCCAAGTGATAGGCAAATAAGGTAGTTCTGTTACTAATTGTTAATATAAGTAATTGTAATTCCAAATAATTTTTGTACCTATATTACAGCTCAATGGTTATCATGAAAACGGTAAAGTTCAAAACTCTGTTATTGCATAGTAATAAATGTACAATACTTATTACGCCGATTAAAAAAAACACCAGTTATATAATGCTAACGTTACTGGCTAAATATCAAACCAATGGATGTATCCCTACCCTGTTATAGATATTTCGTCCTTTCCTCTCAGTATTGTATTAGAATGAGATAGTGGCTATTGGTTTGATGACTAGGCAGTTTTAATTGTAATTTCGATTAGAAAAATAGTGATTACCGGTGGACCTCCTTTGGCGAAAGCACGAAAAATATATCATTAGATTCTCCGATTTTATGTTGTATCGATTCTGAGACCTTTCAGGTAAATATGAAATAAATTTACAGTGGTGCTGTCTCAGTCTTCACGTAATAATAGAATAGAGATAGTGTGATTACAATGATTAATTTTACGTTTGAAAAAGAGTCTCAGAATCTACACCGTTATAATATTAAGATTAATCTTTTTCATCACATTCATTTCACATCGACGTGGCTTCTGAACGTTACAAATATATTGAAGCTTATTTATGTAACGTAAAATGTTCAGTCTCACGCGCAAATTGATCACTTCTAAACTGTTATTATAAAAAAACTTACACATTTGCCAATGTTTCAATATATTTGGACCGTTCGATCTCTTGGTTTAATTGAAAACATGTGAAATTGCGCAGTGAATCAATTCATCTAAATACAATCCAGTTTAGTATATTAACACATTATAAGCGAGTTGAAAATTTTGCCAAAGTGAATTCGTTTGATAATATTTATAAAGCTAAACATCGCATAATAATATAATAAATTCGATTTGATGTGAAAGCTCAAATACAAATAGCTGATGATACGTACTAGTCAAAGAGTAAACCTATCTATTCGCTAATATAGGCACACATGTAAAATATTAACAAATTTCCATTACAATTGTTAAACAAAACGGTTATTAGTGAATTATTTAATGAAAATAAATAATAATTAATTAATTAAATTATAGAAACGTGGATTACGCGGGTTATAGAGGCTAGGGTTGTAGTTTCTATCAGTCCCGTGTTTCACGATTGAAATTTGTAGGTGTTGGAATCCGTGATTGTTTTAAAAGATAAAGAATTGAAGAGAATGAAAAAACATACCCCAGTGGTACCTGCAAAATTTTCCGTGAAATAGCAGCTAACATAAAAATAAAGTAATGGCAAAATTACTCATTTAAGATGATTGGTAACAAAATTATTAAATGGATCTGAAGAAACCTCCAGACACGCGCACGCGGTGCTTCATTATGTAAGTTGAGTTGATTGGTTTTTTGTTTACATTATTTCCTTAATTTTATTTTGAGCATTATCATACATTTTTGAACGATATTCGGAAAAATGTCTAAATAAGGAAAAAATGCCTTGGGCGGGGTTTTGTTCAGTTATTTTGTTATTGTGTTTGTCTGTACACTATATTTAGTATTGTTTCCAATATTTAATTGATTTGTAGATGGATAAACAATTTCAATGTCGTTCACGCATATCGCTGACGAACAGATTGTTAGCTTTAATATAAATATCACACGCAGCCGTATTTCACGGACAAATTAGTGGGTTTAATGAAAACTTTTTTAAGGTTGTCAACGAAATTTATGACGTATTTTGTACCTAATAAATACTTTTTTAACGCGCTTAATATTGCACGTTAGTAACAGTAAAGTAAATAAGGAAGTTTTGATGGCTTCCTCAGAAATTAATTTGGTACGCTTGGAGATTAATGCCTCGTATATAATTTTAGAAATTATGAATGTTTATATTTTAAAATGACCCGAATAGTAGGAAATCGGTATTTTAATAAAATTGAAATTTTCTTGTTTGTCACGAAAAGCTGTTAAATTTATTTGATTAGTGAATAATTAGAGAAACTTTACGCTCAATGGAGATTGTAGTTCTTCCTAAAATTATGAATAGAATTTTGATTACTTACATGTTACCATTTTTGTACTACAAAATGTTTAGTTCAAAAACTAGTTCTAAGTACTGGTAACGATCAGATTAATTTTGTAATTTTTTATATGGCTTCATGTAAACGGGTCATTTTTTCTGTATTATTATGGTGTTTTATAATGCCGTTTGGACATAGATTTTATTTTACTAAACTTAATTTGGTATTATTGCAGAAAAATGTGTTTTCCAAAAAATCATAAAATTTTCATTTATTTGGACGATGTATTGATAAATTAGCTACATTAGTTTACAATTTTGTGATGAAGTTGACGATAGTGTGTTCAAGATCCTTCATCAGGGTGTAAGAGGCGTTACTTTGAAGAACTAAAAGAATTTTGGTTCTGGTATTTTATCATTGTAAACATTTTGTACCGTCTTTTATTACTTAGGAGTCGCCTCTTACAACTCAAAGACGACGGATAGCGTATAGTTATAAATATTGTAATGCTAATGTGAATGGCTGCTGAAGTAAAGACAGATGAACTTTTTTTATTGTTATAAGTATAGGAGTGTCCAAATAATTTTGGAATAACGAGCATTGTATAGATTGAAAAAAGTCTAATTAATACTATCTGAATCCTAAAAGAAAAGCTTTAGCATAAGCTAAGACCGGTAAATTGTATTTAATAATTGTATAAACCATCGAAGTCGCGTAGTGTTTCCTTTACATTTTCTATCCAGCAAAATCTCTAATTATAGAGACTAGGCTTAATATGATTTTGATTCCTGTTGAGTTTGTTCGGAACCTACTTTGTTGTTTTGTTATTTATCGTATTGTATCGTAACTGGGTTTCCGTTTTGGAAATCATGTATAGCATTCCTAACTCGTAATGTTGTTTTATGATATTGACCTACTTTTCTTCACATGACGCCTTCATGATATGTTATGTATATTCTAATGCTTCTGAACTTGATATATTTGAAGACAAGCTTCTATTATAAACGTCACTTAGGTGCTCAATTTTATTATTGACTGCCATATTTCTGCCATTTTTATTTCAGCGCGGGCTATATTTATGTTTATTTAGATCTCGTCTACCAAAATTGAAATTCAGGTCTTCGAAATATCCCACGTAATATCTGCTGTAAGATTTACTTGTTAAGTAATGCCTAAGTTTATACGACGTGTTAATTTAAGTGTTAGCATTTTCTCTTAATGTTAAGTCTAAAGCGGAATGCTTTCGGTCTTAAGTATTCGAACGCTTTCATAATTATGGGAAGGTTTTGAGGAAGTTGGACATAAAATTTATGATAATACATTCAGTCATCTATAGAAAGGTTGCAGACGTTGTGTGTATCTACGACTTCGTAAATAATAAAGGGATAAGGTAGGAATTGCGGTCAACTAGGATCTTTTATAATATTGCAATAGCTTTAAACGTAGCAGTATGAAGTTTGATACGTGAAAAGATTTTGAGTAAATATTTCTGTATAATTTCTAATAGTTCACTCTGGTGTTGTTGTATATAATTATGTTATATGTCTATATGTTAATTTGTATATTTGAATGTAGTGGCATTTTAATATTTCTCAACAATAAAAAAAGGAATTAAAGGGGTTGGTTAATTTTGTTAAAAAAAACACTGTCACTAAATAGTCCACAGGTGAAATTGTACACTTTACTTCTTTGACAAAGATTCCATTATGTCCAACTTTTCAAAATTCGTTCCTGTCTCTTCCATAATAATCAAAGTATCCTTCCGTTTTGACTTATTCTGACTTAACTTTGAAATTTCACATTGCCTTGCTACATATTTTGGTATATAAAATTAAGACAGAGATGCTTCTTAGGTCGTAAAATTTTTTGGAAAATACACTCTATTAGGGGGCTCTACTGGGGCTACTGGGGCTACTGGGGCGAGGTTATAATGGGTCTCTTATCTCGCAACAATAAATTAAATAGCTGAGGCTCGACCGCGAAGGAGTCTAGCGGAGCGATGTGAAAGAGTAAGGCCCTTCTTAGGCCCTTCTTACATTACGCTACTGTATCCTACGTTGATGAAGATGGGTCGCCGAGGGGTATCTGACATACATTTGTATAGCGGTCCGCACACTACGCTACCGGTATCCTACGCGTCCGCTACTAGTTACGCGATACCCGCCATGTCGGTCGCCGGTGTGGCACGTCTCCTTCGAATTTCAAATCTTGGCAAGATGGCGACGGAACAACAGTTCAATGATAAATTGTAATTGTGATTTTCGTTGTTTTCAGTAGCGTAGGCCGCATCAGTAGGTATGCGTATCGTCTCTGGCGAATATCGTAATGTAAGAAGGAGCTAGCAAATGGCGGGAGCGGCCTCGCTGAGTCATCGCGTCGGTTGTAAGTTGCGAGTCAAGCTCTCAATTTCGGAAGACCCGTTACCACAACATGCGAAAGCAAATCGATTTATTGTTTTCCTGCACTGTGACATTTGACATAAAGATAAATTGGAATAAGTTGTTGTATAGTATTTTACTGCCCTTCGTGTAAAAAACCCTGTCGATTCCTTTTGTGATTGTGTTTGTTTTTACGCTTATAAGTATATTATTATATGTAAATTTTGAACAAAGAAAGCTAAAATACTTGATGTTTATTTCGGTGAGCTTGTAACTAGTTTTTGTTGATAGCTTTTGAGGGCACGAGAAGTTTTTTGGTCGGTCTGGATGTATAGCGGAACGATTGCATAAGTTTGTACATTGTTCTAACTTGCACGCTTGTCAAAGTATAAATTGAGATATTACAATAAGCTTACTATGCTGCTGGAGAGAGATGGAAACAAGCGCCGCCATCTTCTTTCTTCTCATTCATACCGGCCGCAAAGCTTATCGTTCACCTATTAAGATAAGTTTTTGGAATAAACCAGAGAAAAATATGTTGTGCGGATATTTATATTATTGTGTATATAGAATTTAGTTACCCGAAGTTAAATCCAAAATATATGATGCGAAAAAGTGATTATGAAATTTTTTTTCGCTCTGGTACGAAAGTAGAGATTTGGAGTGTGAAGTTTTATGAGGATTCATATTTGTAGAATAACAATTGTTATTTAAGCACGTCCAGTATGATAACATTGTTATTGCAACAGTTGCATAGCAATGATTTGTAATTCAAAATAGGTTACAATGTGAATCCTCCTCTAGTGATGTTTTTGAATGAAATACACAACCTGAATAAAATTGTAATATATTCATTAGTTGCAGGCATTTTTTAAAAATTAAGTTACATAGAACCAGTTTTCTCAATCAACGAAGGTGATAATGGTAGGTGAACATTTCGTTCAAAAACACCCGAGCTTTATACAAAATTTTATGTTGCATAGGTTTGCCAACATTTTGGCTTTGGTATGTTATTAAATATGGGAGTATTAGAGTGCTGGTTCTTATAAATGCTCAAAGGTTGATCGTCCCTGTCTCAATTTGATTAGGCCAGAGATTTCATCTATTTATTACTGAAAACCCTTCCAAGTAGGTGACAATTGCATCTGTGTTACATCGCCTATTATTATGTTATTGTCAATCAATTTCATTTCGACACAAGACCACTTCTGTATTTCACTAATTAGAGTATTCTTGTCGCATTTTTACCATTAGATCGACGTTCAGTTTTGACTTGAAGCTATAGCACGCTTAATTTTTTTCAAAGGTATAACGCTAGTTTTTTTTGTAGCCAAAAGAACATTGTTTAATAAAGAAATACCCGAACAACTTTGATTAGAACTTAATATGTGAACGATTAGCGCAGAAGGAAATTCATTAATCCCTTAATTGATTGATTGGACGGTATACTTTATATGGCAATAACGTTAAAGACTATGGCGATGGTGTTTTATATCAAACAGAGCTTCGTTGATAATCATTTATCCCATGTTTTCTTTGGGACCAGAAAACATTTGAAATGACCTTATCAACCGAAGGTTGGCCATTGCAGAGCCTACATCCAAAGATTACCTATAGTCCTTCTCAGATTGTTAATGGCAGTTTCCCTTTAGATTTCAATGTAGCAAGTTAAAATAACAGCTGTCCCTTCTGATTGTATTCCTATCAATAATACATCGATGGGACCATTGACAAAAATGGTGCTAAAATGTAGATTTAAAAATATCCAGATTTAATCAATTATATTCAGAAAAGTTCGTTATAAGAGATGCGCTGGAATCAATTTGGTTGTAATAAATGAAATCTATCAAGTGAATATACTGTTTCGAATAAACTGATTGAGCACCAAAAATATATTCATCAAATTAATATTGATAGAATTTTTGGCTGACCGGAATATTAAAAAATATTTTGATGAGAATGTTGTTTTGCTGATCCTTTAATTGTTAAGAAAGGAACTAATTATAGGCTCAGCTGATTTGGGATCGCAGATTCGTTCATGTCGGAGAACTAAGGCATATTTTAACTAATAAAAATTGATGTTGATTGATGCAAGGTATATAGAATCAGGCAGCATTTAGATGCTAATAATAATATTAGTATTATTATTCCAATCTCTGATTTAGTTAAACGAGGTTTTTTATTTTAAACATTAAACACGGTCAAATACCAGATTCAGCAATACTCACAAGTTGTGTCAAAGTAGATAGATGATGGAATGATAAAAAAAAATGATAAATTCCACAATTCAGTATTTGATAGATTAGTTTTGATACCAATTTTCAATAGTAGGTTTGACAGTTGGACAGTAGTTTCTCTTGGAACCAGTTGTAATGCAAAAACTGCCTTAACATGACTGAATATGGATAATTGATTAAAGTGCAACGCTAAAGCTACCGCTGTACAAAATAGAGACATTGTAAAAATCTGGTCTAGTTGAAAAGAGACGGGGATAGTCCGTAGGCAGCCAACGTGTCTCGGTGATAGGACGATAACAATGGGGGGTTTAATTTACTATTCCATATAATAAAATAAAAAGATGTAAAGTTGACGATGTTTTATTGCATTTTACTTGATCGTTCCTTATCCTCGTCTATTCCATTATTCCTTTTTTAGATCATGCATCAATGATATCACTTCGTCTGATTCCACAAGTCGTCACATCAAGTGTAACAGTAGCACTGCGAAAGTAACCTCTATTACGAGTAGAGTAAAGGCGTCAACAAGGTAGCTGTAAGGCCTCTGCCTCGAATCTTGCGGGCAGCGGGGCGGCGGCGGCGGCGGCGCGGGAGTGGCAGGATCTTATGCGTAAAATCAAATGGGCGGCCCTCGAAAACAGCAGCGCGGGCAACGAGCGGTGCACTCCAGTCAAGCGATGACCGCCCGCGCGTCTGCATTGTAGTGTTGTGCAATTTATTTTTGTAACGTGTCATAATGTCTTCGGACGTGCTAGAGCAAATAATATATATCTTTACTGTTCTATAAATAGATATTGAACAGCAAAGACGTGAGCCATCTTCATAATTTTGATAAAACTCTCCTTTTACTTTCCTTGCCCTATAGTAGGCATTCACTTCATTTGCCCGCAATGAATCAAGCGTTAGGCTATAAATAGTTAAAAATTTGTATCAAAAGATGTTGTCGCCGTTGTTCGGACATTTCGTTCGCGAATATAAACAAATATCTCGACTACACAACGACGAATACAACACTACGCCGCTATAGTGTCGCGCGATCTGCCCGCTGGTTTCGAGAACGGGTTTGCGTTGCCCGCTCCGCTCCCGCGCCGCCGCCGCCGCCCTGCTGCCCGCAAGATTCGAGGCAGAGGCCTTACGCTTGTTGTGCTTTCGACTGTAAATTAGATCTCTCTGTCTCAACATAAATATGAAAATCAAATATTTTTCGATTAATTTAAGGTTCTAAGACCATACACGCTATAGGATATTACAGAAATCCAGTAAAGCGCTTCCTAAACTGTGTGAATCGTACTGGATTGGCCACCAACACCGATTTTGATTCTGACTATCCCAAAAAATGTCGCGAATTTGTGGATATTTGTCGCCCAAATATCTGATTTTGTCTTAAAAGTTATATTGGTGGCCCAGCCGGAACGCATTCGCCCTGGATCGATCACCTCAATATCTCGAAAACTATACCACCTAGCAAAAATCTGTTTCATCTCAAAATATGTCGCGAAAACAAATAATTTCCAATTTAAAATTGCTTACAAAATCAGTGCAATACGTCTAACTTTGACAGCTGTTGTTCTTTACATAATAAATTAGAGAAAAAGTACGAACTTTATCATAAGCATATTGTCCTGCAAACCCCAGCTAAGAGCCCGTTAGACTATTTTATCTCATCATCCAATCTCAAAAAAGCATCGATCTTCTCCACACTATAGCAAAAGACTTATATGTTACCAGAAAATTGCATATATTAAACAATAACTATAGTGCTATAAGAAGACTTGACTAGAATATAAACGTTTACGGATTAGAAGAATAAATCATTGTTAAATGTCTTCATTCTGTTATAGTTCCTTCTGTAGCTAATTCTTCAAACTTCGGGGACTGGGATCCTGGTTGTACTGTTTCAAACTTGTATTCTTCGAATCTGATAAAAAAGTGAGAATAACATTTTTCAGTAGAAGTCGTGTTAATATTTAATGTTCAGGCACGAAGGACCACTAAAGAAAAAGAGGTACATTGAAAAAGAAAATTGCCTTTGAATTGAAAATTAAAAGCGAAACTAAACGAAAAAATAGACCTAACCTGCGACTGGCTCTATTTATAAAAGTAACAGGAGAGGTAAAAAAAAGTATGGACTTAAAAATAAGTTTAATTTTAAACATCAAATCTATGTCTTAGATAAGCATTAAAATATGTCTAAAATTAAAAAGCGCATGTCAACAACAATGCCCTTACTTTTCCAAAGGCGGACACATGAAGTGTCTGATATTTCTCGGCATGAACAAGTCCGCCTGTACTTTACACACATCCAAAGCATACTCCTGGAAGTCGTGTACTATGTCCTCGTCAACTGAAGGTCCTATGCCAGGTACAGCATGGACTATGGTAATCTGAAAGAAAATTTAACAAATTTTAACTGCCTCTTTGGTTTGCTAGTGGTTATTTTATTTTATTTGGAGGGCTTACTGCTCACATGAAAAATATGACCATCTACTCTATATCTAGAAACGTAAAAATGGTTTGGTTAGTGGCAGGGATTTTTCTAAGTCCGCTTGGCTAGCTAATATTCTTTTAATTAAGTCTGCCGCCATAACATTAATCTTAACAGCATTGTTGTGTTGGTAAGATAGCCAGCGCCTATTTAGTTGAGGAATCCGGGTAGCTCTCTTCTATCTTCGGTATACGTCATCACTTATCATCAAGTGAGATGAAGGCCAAGAGCTAATTCGTTGATAAGAATAAAAAAATATCAATGAAGTCCACATTTATTTCTTCACATTTTTTAAATAGATTGGTTGATAACCTCCAATAAATTCAAAGGGAACCGAGAAGCTACCTTATTTTAACTTTGAAGGATACGGAAGCCGGCTGTATATTTTATTATTTTTCAGTGTGTATAAGAAATGACGGAGTAGTATTTGGAAAATCATCTAAGTTCCGGCAGGCATTCATTTAAAGATTTTTAATCTATTCACGGATGATCATTTTATTTGCCATCTTTGAAAGAACATCTTAATAAAAATTAAGACTCAAAGAATTAACCACAGATAGTAGATATATTGCGGTATGCTAGCCTAATAGTGCAGCTATAAAATTCTTCATACTATTTCAGTAATGTAACAAAGTGAATAATAAACGTTTGTAGTTTATTACCATAAAAATATTTAAAAGAGTCTTACATCAGGTATTGGTAGCTCTTCCTCCTCGACTTCTTCTATCTCGGGCACGATAGCGTCCATGTTTTCATCAAGAAATGTATCCAGGATTTCACGGATCATTTCCACTTCCTCTGGCTTGGCCTTAGTATTAGATTCGTATTGTAGCAGTATTAGATTCTTATGTATTATCATATACATTAATCTTATTTTGTAACGTATCAGGGGGTATCTCTAAAATGGGTTGCCTACATAGCATGACGCATTTCAAAATATCTGTATCTTGGTTAATATATGGTTTTTGACTTGACAAAAGTAAGGTCATTATTCACTCCAGGAACTTGACAAAAGGAGATGTCAGTGATCTTCTGGCAGACGGGAGTATTTCGTCTTTTTGTGACAAGAAAGTGAATGTGTTTTAAAAGTTTTTTTTTTGTTTCTGCATTTTGAAAAATTTGTCGTTTTTTATTAGATTGGTTCAATACCTACTTTTATTATAAATGTGAAAGTAGCCCCACCCGTCGGTCTGTCTGCTACGTTTTCATACCCGAGCCACTGACCCGATCTAGATAGCATTAGACATGGAGATAACAACAAAGTTCATATTACCTTCTTTTTCTTCAGATCCGGGTCGGGCAGCACAGCGATCTGTTCGTCAATATAGTCCATGATCTCTCGCTCGATGTGCTGGACTATAAATTCTCCACTCGTTGTTGACATTTGGCGGCCAGCCACCATACCTGATGAAGAAAGAGAACAGCAAACAGTTACTAAAAATCGAACGGCTTGAACTAGACGTAAGATGGAAGGGCAGCCTGGTGTTAGCCTTCCATCACACTCAGATCTTCTTTATAGCGCTAGAGTATCTTAAGCGTACCAAGTCACTTTCACTGAAGCCAAGAACGCACACTGATGATGAGATAAAGGATTTTGACGTTTATCCAGGGCTCCATTGGACTATTTGCCTACTGAATGTAAAGATTTTGACGACAGGCGACAGGCAATATGGAAGTAACTAAGAGAGAAGGATTGTATTATTAGTTATTATGACTAGCCAGTCCTCGAGAAAAGGACTTACCCGTGGGTTGACATTTCGATTAATAAGCCTCTCCGATATATCCTCTGTTGTCTTAGCAGCAAAGCCAATTTTTCAACTAAATCTATAAACGAAAGTAAATCTTCAGCAACCTTGACCGCGAATTGATTTTATCCAATTATCGTAATAGACATAGAGATATGAACATTATAAATACAGAAGGAATCATCTAACCAAGATCATAGTTAGCCGACTTAAATCTGTCCACATAGCCCGCAATTTCTTCGAAGGTCTGTTCCAAGTCTTCGAGCCGATATTGTCTGGCCGCGTAACACTAGAAGATAAGAAGGAATGATCGTTTCGAAGCAATGATGAATAAGAAGGACTGATGATAGGGTAGGAATATATAGATGGAGAAATTTTTATATTTGACTCAAATTATAAATTATTAATGGAATAATGCTACTTTACCTACATATAGTAAGGTCTTACTATAAAGTTATTGCAAGTGAGATAAGATTCATCACAAAAGCAAAGCACTTTAAAAACTTGTACGTACGATTTTATTTGAAATCTAATACAACGAACAATAACACCATATCGCTGGTTGCATTTTGCATTCAATTTCATTGAAAAGAAAATGCAATCAAAGTAATCAAGATTTTGTGCTCCTAACAAAACTATTTGACAAACGCCACAAAAACTTATTGCTCTATCCAAAGTAAGATAATGAACTACATCAGCTTTAATATGATTTAACATAAATTTAATGTCAGATACTTCAGCCACATAGTCTGCTATATTCATCTCTGGTTCTTCCTCGTGTTTCGGAGGTTTTTCTTGAACGTTATCGTAAGTTTCATAAGCAGGAATTTCTTCCTCGTCAAATTTTTCTTCGACATTCCTTGGTCCTCCTAAATCATATAGGATTTAATATTGCATCTTTTTTAGGCTAAGAACAAATATCTACAGATTATGGGTTATGTTTATTAAAAAAATATATTAAGTGAATTGAGTCAACAAATAGAAGAAATAAAAATAAAAATTTATATTTGTAATTAAGTTAAGGTGTTTATACAAGCAGCATATATTTTATAGAAATACTGGGCCAAAACAAAAAAAGATATCAATGATATTTTACAAGATTCTGAGCAAGGCACATCAGTGCTCTCATTTAAGGCTCCAACCAGTAAGATGTAACTAGCATAAAATTAAAATGAAATGAAAAAAACCTTTATTAAATAAGGACTCCAAGAACTTTCGAATCGTCAGAAATCCTATTCCACTACAAATCTAATGAAAAAATAGTGTAAACTAACAATATTATCTGTCTGTCTGTCATGTTTGAAAAATATATCCAAAGCTATCGTTTAATATAGAAAGTATCTAAGGCTTCTTTACACTAACTACAAAAACGTCTCATGATTGCGAACTAAATCATTAGCGAAAAAAACAAAATGTATGTATGATACATACGATTATTTACACGTATCCATTTACTTAAATTATTGCAAGTGCTAATAAAAATGACGAAAATAGTAATAGCAATCGTCTTCTTGTTACATCTTTACCAAAATCGGGTTGTCTACTTCTATGTTCGCAAATAAAGTAAAATCCATCCAAAAAAAAACTGTCGAGTTCCATTTTGCGTATGAGCTCGTTCATCTTTCGGACGCGACTATTGGTGTCCATAATACTTGGGCCAACCAAAATTTCAAAATTCGTGCACACAGAGTAGACAAAGCATAAATATTAAACATTAAAGAGACCGTAAAACTCTATAGGTATTTCGTTGTCGTCTTCATCGTACGCGATGATTTCTATTTCTCCTTTCTTCTCCGGAACTTTCTCTACTTCTTTGACTTTAGAATCTTCCGTGGCTTTGATGGAAGAAAATTGAAAGTAGAATTATTGATAGGATAATGACTTTTTGGACTTGGGTTCATCATCATCATCAGCCTATATACGTCCCACTGCTGGGCACAGGCCTCCCTAACGGGAGAAACACATGAAGAGCTTGGGCCATAACACCACCACGCTGATCCAAAGCGGGTTAGTGGGTTAAAGCGGTTGCAGTAACAACCGGGACCAACGGCTTAACGTGCACGACGAAGCACGGAGGAGCTCGAGATTAAAAATTTTATTGACCCATCCCGGAACCGACCATGGCGAAAGTTGCTTTGTTTTCGTAAACGAAACTACAACGCTCAAACCACTACGCCACCAAACTCCTCAGGACTTGGTTTCCTTGATTAAAATTAAAATAATTTCAAGGTATCAGGTTGTAAATGTCATATTACGTATAGATTGAGACGTGCTTAATTTAAATTCAACCGTTAATGATAAAATCGACTTAATTAATAAGATAATTATAAAATACTGTTTATTGTTTAATATCTCGAGCACAAGTTGTGTTTCGTTTAGAATAATAAAATAAATCAAGAAGGAAAAAAAGGATAAGTAGTTATTTATTGTGATTATTTTCATTAATCACTCACCTTCATCTTTTGGCAAGTCGAGGCTGCTCATCATCAAGTCACTGATTTCACGCAGTTTTTTCTGAAACCAATTTTTTTTATACAACTAGATGACAAACAAGCTGACGGCCCACCTGATGGTAAGCGGTAACCGCCGCCTATAGACACCTGCAATAACAAGGGAAAATCTCTTGATATTGCAGGTGCGTTGTCATCCTGGGGCCTAAGATGAAATGCCGTCCATGCCCAGTAATCACACTGGCTACCTTTCCCTTCAATACGAAACACAGCGAACTGTTTCACGGCTGAAATAAGAAAGGCAAGGGCGTTGACTCATTTTGAAAAAGATACAATGCCTACAATTAATTTTAATATGAGATATTTTACGTAATTTATAAAAATATAATTTAAGCCAAACTAAGACACTAACATTCACATCTTCGCTTTGTGCAGCTCGTTCTGAAAAATGATAATGATTTCATTAAATAGTAGGAAATGAATAGAATAAATATGCAATTTCGTATAATTTGTAGTCATTTGGCTCTATTTCTACAAAATAGTAAATAAAAAGGACGAGTATTTGAGAAAAATAAATATAAAAAAGATCGGGCACCATTAAAAATACCTAAAAAGTTTATAATAAAAGAAACTAACTTAGAAAAGCATTTATACTACTATTTTCCACAAGAATCAACGTTAATGTAAGACAATTAAAGTAGATAAGCGAGTAATATAGACATCAAAGTAATAAATATTACAGGATCTCTTAAAATAATAAAAGATCCATTTGGATGTAGTTTTATAATGCGGAATGGTAGTGAACCACACAATTCATTATGAGGGCAACAATGAAAGTTTTTAGAACTGGTTACCTACTTGTAAACAATACAATAGCAAAATTAGTTAATTTTTTTTTAAAGTGGAACTCTTTGTCTTTGTTATTGAATATGTATAAAATTCTTTGGTCATTTGTTTTACGATGGCAAGTTGAAAATTGACTGAGTCACGTCAGCGTTTTCTGTTATGATCCCGAAACCAAATGACAGTCTGCTCAGTGGGTGATTCCTCCTGAGGAATGACAACTAAAGTGTGTGCTATAGTGGCCTCGTTCTTCGGAAGGACACGTCATTAGGGACAAATTATATTAGAGGATTGAAAAACGGTTACCGCAGAGTGGTACGCTAACAATTGGTTACCACTTGTCTTGGAAAAACTTTGCATGTCACCAGCCGACCCCCGACCTCGCGCCTTTCGATTTTCGGACATTAAAAGTAAAACCTTCTAGGAAAACGTTTTATTGACACCGAGGAAGCAAAGCAGCGGGTGCGTTTCAAAAGTCTTTCGAAGAGAGGACGAGTGGGTAAAGTGATTTTCTCATGGGTCCCATCAGCTGCAGCGATGTATTGAAATGAATGGACACTATTTTGAAAATATATAATAAAAGTAATAACTTGCTAGCTCAGTTTTTGATATACTAAGAACAAGTTAATATTATAATGACCATCTCCAGTGTACCTTATTCAATGGCAAATTAATATTTTCTTTCTTTCTTTCTTTCAGTTTGACCCTCGAACGACCCACTGTTCGAGATTCTTAGTAGAGTTTAGAGGAAGCAGTCTTAGAAGAGAGACTGAATTAAGAAAATAATGATATCCAAGACCAAATAAATAAATAAAATACTTAAAAAGGTAACAAAATACATAACACTACAAAAAAAATATTTTATTGAAGATAACTGCGTCATTGAATCCTTACAAGAGCGTGGATCCGAAGACGCAGTTTTGTTGCAAGAGTACCAACACAAATAAAACATATTAAAACTACTTTAACATTTAAGTTATAATACAACGCCTATTTTACATAGAGATCGACATGAGCGTTTTGTCGCTAATGGATGGATGATACAGCAATGCCGCACGCATTTATAATCTAAAAATGTCTTGCGCAAAATGCTATTGATGCTAACGATTAGGAGTGTCAACCGTTGAAATAAATCTGATCTACTTTGTAGGTAGATTCTACTGATAACGTTTCTACTTATTTTAAATGAAAAAATGTAATAAAATTAGATTTTATTGTAAGGGTAACCTTTCCGTTCTCTCATATAGTTATCTCGCTCAATTTGTCCCGCCCTCTCTGCGGAAGGGGACCGCTCAATCTTCCCCAAAATAGGCATTCCAATTTTTTCACTCAACCTCGTTGTTCGAGCCATGCGGTCGTTGATTAGGGATATCTTCTGTGTGTCTCTAGAGTCCGGCCAGAAATCGTCCGATGATGTCTTTGTAAGGAGAATAATTGAGCAAATGAAAGCAGAGTCCTAAGTTGATGTTTAAAATAATAAAAAAATATTGACATACACCAAACATAAAACTTAAGACAATATAACAAAAATAAAACAATTAACATTTAACATCAGGTGCAGTCAACAAAAAACACCTAGTATCTTGTTAACAATCTACAAATTATCCTCATATCTAGGTGCATCGTATAGACTTGATCGCAATGTTACAAAAGCTTTAAAGGACTACAGAAAGAGAACCCTCCAACGTCGTGGAGAAGATGATCAGCAGCGAGACGAGTGTAGCCTCTAGTGAGGAAGTTAACTCGCAGGAGACGTGGAGCTGACCCCTGAGGAAGATTCGCTTGCGTGCTGCTGAAGCTCGTCAATATCATGACAAACGCTAACTATCTGATATTAAAAACCTAAAACGCTGAAAAGACGCGTCAACTATGTGCTCTGAAGATCAGCTGATTCTGATGTAGATTATGATTAAGATAATAATATTTGTTAAATCTTTAGCTGTAGGATAGCTTTGGCTTTTTGATCCATCGTTGCTTGGCAGTTGTGTTATAATTGGCCAGGTTTAATGCCGCGGTGCTTGAAGTCATGTTTGGCCATATGATAGGTGGGAATTGTGGAGGAGAACTTTGGCTGGAATACAGCCAACATACAATAAGACCATAAAAAATAATATTTATCTGTTGAGATTTTAGTCAAAAAAGCTTAAGGGTACTCACTTCCTCATGTATTTCCGGCTCGGTTTCTTGTTCCTCTTCCACTATGGACCCTTCTATTGGAGTTTCACCTGAAGTAAAGGTACATAATAATGATATAGAAAAATATTTAGGCTAGAACAAATACAGCCTGTGTCTGTCAAATATTCAATTTAAAGTAAGTGGTCTATACACACCTTCTCTATATCCATTACGGTACTTTATATCTTTCGAAGCGTCCATTTTTGCTAAAAAGCAATACATGGTGAGAAAGTCCTGTACTGGTATGGCGGCGGACCCTCCATCAGGCTCCTTGGTCAATGATTCACACAACAGGATCATGGTGTGAGTGAGGCTCTGGTAAAAGAAGAGAAGGTGTTTTAGTAACGTGCAGTTCCGTAGTCATTTAGAGGATAAAGTCAAGCTGGCATCCAAGAATTCCAAGAAGCTTATGGTGTGCTCAATTGAGCGCGGCGGTACTTCTCTTTAGGGCAAAGGTGGGACTAGGTGGTAGGCCCGTATGTAGGGCCGTCTGGGTAGGTACCACCGCCTTTCTTATTTCAGCTGTGAAACAGTTCGCTGTGTTAGCTGGATTGAAGGGAAAGGTAGCCCGTGTAATTACTGGGCATGGACGGCATCTCATCTTAGGCCTCAGGATGACAACGAACCTGCAATATCAAGTGTTTTTACCTTGTTATTGCAGGTGTCTATAGACGGCGGTAACCGCTTACCATCAGGTGGGCCCTCAGCTTGTTTGTCATCTAGTTGTATAAAAAAAACTATATGAGTCTCAAGTCAGGTCCCACGTGGAATACTGCGTCACCTATGAGTTTCATTAAAACTCGTCCAATGTCGTTGAAAGTCGTTAAAACTAGTTAAAATTAATGCTAATTCATCATAAAATAATTACCTTAGTCAACAATCCCCCAGCGACTGCGATAAAATGTAAGAAAGGCACTGTCTCCTCTCTCATGTAGACCTCACAGAGGCACAGGATACGCCGCAACTCCGTCTGGTCGAGGCAGAACCCACCCCAGGCTGACTTCAGGACTGGTAGGGGGATATCATTCATTGGTGATAGCTGGAACAAGATAGTCTGGTTGTGATGAAGCGAAAAAATAAGACAATTATGCGCCTAATTCTGATTTTTTTTGTACAGTTCCACGTCCTGCGTCGGGACTCGAAAAGGCGTCCTTTTAGAATCCGGGCGAGCACTCTAACCATCTCAATAAAAAGCGTCATGCTTTTTTACTAGGTGGTAGACCCGTATGTAGGGTCGTCTTGGTAGGTACCACCGCCTTTCTTATTTCAGCCGCGAAATAGTTCGCTGTGTTTCGGATTGAAGGGAAGGGTAGCCAGTGTAAGTACTGGGCGTGAACGGCATTTCATCTTAGGCCCCAGGATGACAACGCTACTGCAGTATTAAGTGATTTTTCATTTTTATTGCAGGTCCAGGTACCATCAGGTGGGTCGTCAGCCTGTGTGTCATCTAGTTGTATGAAAAATAAAAATGCTCACAGCAAGAGAAACAAGTGCAACCTGCTGCCAAGATAATGCTTTTGAATAAGTTCTGGCAACCTTAATTACCGCAGAAATAAAATATTACAACGTCAATGCTTTGAGCATTTTTCTCTAAAAAAAGGAACAATTTTTTAGAGTAACAACGGCGACCAACATCGGAGCAAATGTTTGTTTGATGAGTACGAGCATTTGTTTACGGGTCATGGATGTTTATATCTTTATTTAGTATATTTCTAATATTTATATACATATTATTATCAATATTTATCCGTTATCTAGTATCCATAACACAAGCTCTTAATGATGCTTACTTTGGGCTAGATAATAGGTGTGAGTGTATGAATATTATATTATATATATTATATATTTCAAATATAGCCCTTACCTGGTTAGCCAAAACCTTCAAGCATCCTCTAGTGAGCCCGCCTTCAGTGCTAAAGACAGGATACTCCAATCTCAACTTAACGGGCGGCGGGCGGCGCTCAGCCAACGCCCTAAAGTACTCGTGCGACCACCGGAGTAGGTCGTAAGGTTGAGTTTTGATAGCAGCTGGAACACAAAAAGAATTTCGACAAATTTTGTAAGATGCTACTGCGGTTCATTCTATTGTCAAGTCGCCTCTCTTTCACTCTACTTCAATAAGAAAAGGGATAGCAGGACTTGTAGGACTTTCGACTTTTATGGAGATGTGCGAAAAAATAAGCAATTAAGACCTTGCCTAAGCGCTTTCTTTTAGTTTTTCAGAATGGCCAATGCTTAAAAATACCTTTGGTGTAACAAGCGCCTATTATAGGCGATAGAACACTCAACAATTTTCTACACTTTTCAACGCAGCGCTTTCTTTTGTTTTTTAGAGGATAAGCAATGCCTAACAATAGAACTAGAAATAGAACTTAATACCTTTCGACGGGCGTTTTCTTCTTTTTACAGTAATAATACCTATGTTGTAACAATCGCCTATAATAGACGATTGTAACACCTTTCATAACCCTCAACACTATTCAACAGGCGTTTTCTTTTGATTTTTATAGGATGGGCAATGTTTAAGAATATTGGTGAAGCAAGCGCCTATAATAGGCGATGGTAACACCTACCACAACACTCAATACTTTTCAACAGGCCCATAGAGCTACAATAGTCTATTGTAGTAGATAATCCTAACACCATTAACAGCTCTTAACACTTTTTGACCTGTGCTTTCTCTTCATTATTTATACAGAGTGGACAATGCGTAACTTTACTTTTAGTGTAATAAGCGCCTTATCACCATTATCACCTGCCTATTAACGTCCCACTGCTGGGCAAAGGCCTTCCTACATGGGAGAAACACATGAGGAGCTTGGGCCATAACACCACCACGCTGGCCCAATGCGGGCTGGTGGGTTAAAGCGGTTGCAGTAGCAACCCGGACCAACGGCTCAACGTGCCTTCCGAAGCACGGAGGAGCTTGAGATTACAAATTTTTACCGACCCATCTCAAGATCCACCTAGGCGAAAGTTGCTTTGTTTTAATGATCGAAACCGAGCCGCCTCTACCTAGCCGATAACAACAAAGCCCTTGCTATATAGGCTACTCGGTCAAGAGTAGCCAGTATAGCAAGAGGTAGGAGCAAATGTTTGTGTGATGAGTACGAGCATTTGTTTACGAAAATGGTTGTTTATATGTTTATTTAGTATATTTTTTATATTTATATACATATTATTAACATTATTTCTCCGTTATCTAGTATCTATAACACAAGCTCTTCATGATGCTTACTTTGGGCTAGATAATAGGTGTGAGTGTATGATTATTATTATATTATTATTCATAGGAGTAGGGCTGAAAGATTAGGATATCTAGACACGTTTGAAGAACTAATGTATTGGCTATATATGCATCTGCAAACCAAGTCCAATATTATAAGCGATTTATCGTAGCCTAAGGCCAGGAAGAATAAAACGGTTACATACCTTTGCAATACCTCTTGAGTATGTATGGAAATTTCGGCGGTATAACAATCTGCTGGGAGCAGTACATCTGCTCCACCAGCTCAGGCATTATCGGTTAGTTCCTTTGCCCCAGCCCCTGAAAAAAATCTAGGTGTTGATCTTTGTACCGGCACTCCGGGGGCTGTGGACAAAATCTCCCTTCACCACTTCTATTTAGCAAGGGACAGAATTGCGTTTATCCCTTACTTCAGTCAGACGAAGGGAGTTTGTCAAGCTAAAGGCAAGGGCCTCGATCGCGCTAATTTATTACGACGGTATTAACCAAAGCAAAACCAAAAATGTTCCGTTTTGAAATCATTATTTAAGCGGACGTGTTTTTCGCTGTCCAACAAACATTTTAGACGTCTTTATTAAACTTTAGATAAATAAATATGAAATATAATTATAATTAAATACATTAACGAATGTTCCAAAAAAAGCTAATTGGTAGCCATTCAAATGTATAGCTGCATAGCACAATACAAATTGAGCGCAACATAACGTTTTTTGTTTTGCTTTGATAACTATGTCGAAAATTAGCGCGATCGGGGCCCAGGTTAAGGTCAATTTAATTGTTAGATACAGTACTTACTTTAATAATGATAAAGTTATAACAGTTTAGATATAAATCTAAAATTTTAGTATCACTTTTTCACAAAACTAGCACATCGACACAGCACGATTTGTTGACAAAAATTGACTGCGTCAGTTGCTATGGCAACCAATTTACTCCAAGGCACTGCTTATTCCTATACGCTCATTCAAAGATAATAAATTTTCTTGACAATTTTCGGACTACGGAAATGTGGGTTGTGAACCCACGACCCTTCACGATGGGGTGCTAACCGCTGGAGCCTATAGACGCTCGTAGCATCATGGACACTACTCACGCATTGTCATCTTAGCATATAGACGCTCGTAGCACCTTAGGAACTACTCACGCGTTGTCACCGTAGCCTAAAGACGCTCGTAGCTCCTTGGGCGGTACTCACGCATTGTCACCGTAGCCTGTAGATGCTCGTAGCATCATGGGCACTACTCACGCATTGTCACCGTAGCAGTAGCTACGGTGAGTAGTTCTTAAGGTGCTACGAGCGGCTCGTAGCACCTTAAGAACTACTCACGCGTTGTCACCGTAGCCTATAGACGCGTGTAGCACCTTGGGCGGTACTCACGCGTTGTCACCGTAGCCTATAGACTCTCGTAGCATCACGGGCACTACTCACGCGTTGTTATCGTAGCCTATAGACGCGTGTAGCACCTTGGGCGGTACTCACGCGTTGTCACCGTAGCCTATAGACTCTCGTAGCATCACGGGCACTACTCACGCGTTGTCACCGTAGCCTATAGACGCTCGTTACACCTTGGGCGGTACTCACGCGTTATCACCTTAGCATATAGACGGTCGTAGCACCTTAGGAACTACTCACGCATTGTCACTGTAGCCTATAGACGCTTGTAGCACCTTGGGCGGTACTCACGCAGTTCCTCAGGTGTTACGAGCGTCTTAATGCTAACTAAGGTGACAACGCGTGAGTAGTGCCCATGGTGTTACGAGTGTATATAGGCTACGGCCGCTTCGGTAACCTTACCATCAGGTGGGCCGTCAGCTTGTTTGACATCTAGTAGTTGTATGTGAAAAATCTAGACTTGAACATTTATTTAGCTCAGTAAGGTGGACTCGGCTAGAATAGTGTTGAAACTGCACTAGCTATCTTCGCATGCATGGACTTTTCTTACCGCTTCACATCAACTGGTGTCAAGACATTTGCAAGTCTGTGTAGAAATAGATACATAGATAAACCATTTGTTTTGCTTTAACACACAATGTAACTACAGTTACTTACAAAATAATACATACTTAAAGGAAATTAAATCGCATGTGTGCTTTTTTTTATTCAAGTACATGATAAACAAGCTGACGGCCCACCTGATGGTAAGCGGTTACCGCCGCCTATAGAAACCTGCAATAACAAGGAAAAATCACTTGATATTGCAGGTGCGTTCTCATCCTGGGCCCTAAGATGAAATGCGGTCCATGCCTAGTAATTACACTGGCTAGCTTTTCCTTCAATCCGAAACACAGCAAACTGTTTCACAGCTGAAATAAGAAAGGCGGTGGTACCTACCCAGACGACCCTACATACGGGCCTACCACTTAAGC
Organism: Nymphula nitidulata; assembly: GCA_947347705.1. NCBI lineage: Eukaryota > Metazoa > Arthropoda > Insecta > Lepidoptera > Crambidae > Nymphula > Nymphula nitidulata. The sequence goes on from OX374646.1 coordinate 4,115,416, forward strand.
TACAGCAAGTAAGGGTCTAGGCTCAGTATAATTTTTACCGCAAGATTTTCGTCATCACCCGAAGTGTCGCAGGCACCGCACATCTGTAACTACAATCATGTCCAGTCCCAGGACTGAAACCGAACCCGCATTCTCTCTTACCACTGCGCTACCGAGGACTTGGGATAACCCAAGGAATTCTTTCTAATAAAGTATATTTTTTATTTATTAACCTAAGATCTGAGTATCGCATTGTCGATATTATTACATTTCAAAACTCGAACGAGAATTTACGGCTCGGTTTTAAAAAAGAACTAATATTTCTTACATCCAAAAATTAACAATTACATTAATAAAAATTTTGAGTCAATGTATAGAATCTATTAATAATGGCATTGTAAATTTTATTTGAATTAATATTTGTATGCTAATATTAGCTAAATGTGAGAGCTTTTGTTAAATATATTTAAAAATCTTGTCAACATCGATGTATTACCACATTCATTGACAAATAAATTATTGTTTATTTATATAATTAACTTTTTCATTCAGAATTATACAGAGTGGTGTTGCCAATGCGACAATAAATTAAAAAACATGGGCTATATTAGTTCATAGAAATGATTTGCCACTTTCAAAAACATCTTATTCATTTGATAATTTCTGGCCATTTATATGAATATTGCAGCCAATGTTATATTACTTCCATACAAATGTCATGAAATTATCAAATGAATCAGGTGTTTTTGAACGTGGCAAACCATTTCTATGAGCTAATATAGCCCATGTTTTAATTTATTGTTGCATTGACAGCACCACCCTTTATAATTAATGATTTATTAAGTAATTAGCCTTACTTAGAACGAAAATATTAATAATTTTATTTTGGATGCGCTATCGACCATTTTAATCTGTGAAGCCGCGTTATGTACCTCTGGAGGTCTATGACAATTGAAAAATCAATTTTGCCCGGAATCTGATGCTTGACAGACAGGTTATGGTTTCTGTTCTGTCTGACATAGAGACATTGCTAACCTCAGAACAATATTGCTAACACTTCGGAGACAGTATAACTCTGCTGAAACAGGGTTAAACTAATGTGGGGCGAGAATAATGCAAACATTATTAGATTTAAAGCTTATCGCTATTATTAAAATTATCGCTTTGTTTTGTCGACGATACATCGAAAACTTTTGTACTAAAGTACAAAAATTTTCAAAAGAAAGAAAAATGATTTTTTATTGACATACACCATACATAGAAACAAAACTTAGACAATAAAACACAGGAAAAGAAGAAAAAGTAAAACAATTAACACATATCAGTAGGTGCAGTCAACAAGGCACTATCTCAGCAAAAGAAATATTAGGTATATACGACAGTACCGTACTTAAATGCACAGAATAAACTTAATGCATTTATTTAACATGTCAACAATCTTGCTACAGCGCATTTTAATCAACATAAAAACTACAAGAATCCGAATCAATAAGAACACTTCACGGTTAGTTTCATGTGAAAAACAATCGACCATATTTTTTAATTACAAATGTTTCGCGCTTAACGTGCCGCCATCTGTTGACAACGCGAGGAACCTCTTCAACAATAATCGATGCTGTCACATGGTGCGATAGAGAGAATATTTTTTTCTCTCCTACAAACCTGTTTAGTATACTCGGTGACGTTTAGCCAGTGTTTTTGTGGCGAGAGCGTTCTGCGAACACTGTGAGCTATAAAATCGTGTATTCAATCTATCAATAACATATATTTTGACTCTTGATCGATAGTATTGATCTAAAACAGTTGGTGCTGTGAAAATCTTTTGTGGATGTGGTTTTTAACGTGAATGGTGAAGTGATAGTTGCATATCTGATCAGTTCAACAGAAACACGGAAAAATGAGTGCGTTGTGATATTATACCTAACATGCATCGAATGGGATCAAATGACAAAACGAAATAAAGTTAGGAAGAAATGGATGACATACTAAAACGGCCATATAAAGTGAAAACAAAGGCCAAATCGCTAAAAAAATGGATATAATTGATGACTTGTCGCCTCTGAGTAAGTATATAAACCTGTTATGTAGGCAAACTTGGCTAATTCTTATTCTTTCTATTCCAAAAAAGTTTTCCTTAAAAAGTTATACCATAGAATCGCTAAACGGTTTTGCATTAAACTTTTCCTCTATCGTAGGACGAAAGTGCGAAATTCCTTTTGCAAACATTTGCAAAAAAAGTAAAAAGTCTAATATTAAAGAAGCAGTGATACCGGTTTTTTGTTTTTTAATATCTAGTCGTGACTGAATATTAGCATGTTATTTTTATTGTAGATGTCATGGGGATTATTATAATTCATAATTAACATTAAGAACCTTTGAATCGTCTTATTAATTAATATAAATAAGCCAAAACCGAATATTCTTTTCTGTTCAACTGAATTCAAAAATAGAATTTCCCAATTCTAATCGTTGTTTTTAATATTTTTTCGTTTCTTCTGACTACTTTTTTTAATTTCCAGCTTAGGCAATCAACCTCACGTGTGTTTTTGTCCGTATTTTAGGATTGTTTGCGAAAGAATTCTTTTCACTTTGAATTTCAGATTGTAAATTGACGACTCGAATTTTTCGTGTTTCAAAGCGAATTCTCGCAAGCTCACTATAGAATAAGTAAAAGTAATAAAAAAATACGCCATTATTGCAATTTAATTAAATTTAAACACAACACTTTTCAAGCGTAACAAGTCAGTTGGAAAATTACTCATAAGAATCAGACAGGTACAAATTTCAAAATTACACCGTTTAATGCAAAGTAATACAATTTTATCTTCCGTTGTGTTGTATCTTACAATCATGATTCATTTACGTAGAGTACCTACATCTCTTGCTGTCAATACCTATATCTACGAAAAGTTGAATTAATTTGACAGTTCTAAATGCTATATTTAGAACTGTCAAATTAATTCAACTTTCCAAGAAATCTCAGACATTCTTAATTTTTGATTTTAACATTATTATAAATAACACAATTTTTTTTAACATTATTATTAATTGTTATTTTTTTATTTGGTGTTGAAATAGAATATTTTGACATTGTAGGGTGGACGTTAGCTCATAAACGCAAATACAGATAGACTAGAAGAATTTCACAGGGATATCCCAAGTCCTCTGTGACTCAGTGGTCAGAGCAGTCGCCCGGATTGCGAAAGGTCGCGGGTTCGATTCCTGCCTCAGGACGTGAAATTTTGCTAGTTTTCTTAATCTTTGATTTTAACATTATTATAAATGTTTGTAAAATTATTTAGTAATTAAAATAGAATAAAACTAGAAAAATTTCACGTCCTGAGACAGGAATTGAACCCGCGACCTTTCGCAATCCGGGCGACTGCTCTGACCACTGAGCCACCCAGGACTTGAGATATCCCTGTGAAATTCTTCTAGTCTATCTGTATTTGCGTTTATGAGCTAACGTCCACCCTACAATGTCGAAATAATGGTCGCGGGTTCGATTCCTGCCTCAGAATGTGAAATTTTTCTAGTTTTATTCTATTTTAATTACTAAGTAATTTTGCTAGTTTTATTATATTTTAATTACTAAATCTCAGACAGTTTGAGTGTTTACGCCGCACGCCTTTTCATACATTCTTTGAGGGCGAATATATTGGAAATGAACAAACCTATTCTAATAAGACGTAAATAAAACACATATCGTCGGTGAGCGTGCCAGACCGCGTAAGCGCAGTTTGCAATACCGCGTATGTGATGTTTGTTTATTTCACAGGATGGAAGAAAAAAGATAATATCTTGGATATTTCTACACATTTCTTTGACTGAACTTGTTTGGGATTTCTCTAGGTGATGTTTAATTAGAATCTAGTATAAGCGATCTAGTATAAGCGAATCAGCGCTAAGAGCCCGCTGGCGCGATATTACAATTTTGCGACTTTTGTAAATACGCGGTATTGCAAACTGCTCTTACGCGGTCTTGCACGCCCACCAATATGCAAGTCAGGCTAGTCTAAATAGTTATCACAGGATTTTGCGAAAAATAGCCTCATTGTTGAGTCAAAGTATTTTTAGCTTTCTCATAATATTATGCTTTCTTTCCTAGGGTGGGAATAAAAAATTTAAAAATAGAACTGAATTTGGTTACGTACAATCTGTGGTACAATGAAGAAAAAAAAAGTATTCGGCTGAATAGCCAGTAGGCGGTAACGCGATGTGTTCAAAATTTAAAAATACTCTTTAAATAGGTTCTACTCATGTTAGGAGTATTTTTATTAATAAATATTATTAGAAAAGCTATTTTTTATTTTCCTTGCATTTGAAATGAAAAGTAGAGTGCCTACACACGGGTAAAAGGAATCATACCCTACTCGGACTATAGCCGCCCTCACTGCGCTTGGGTGTCTAACAACCTCGTAGGGATTGATTCCTTTGCACCCTTATAAAGCAATCTACTATTACTAGGTGGTAGGCTTGTATGTAGGGTCGTCTGGGTAGGTACCACCGCCTTTCTTATTTCAGCCGTGAAACAGTTCGCTGTGGATCGAAAGGAAAGGTAGCCAGTGTAATTACTGGACATGGACGGCATTTCAACTTAGGCCTCAGGATGACGACGGACCTGCAATATCATGTGATTTTTCCTTGTCATTGCAGGTGTCTATAGGCGGCGGTAACCGCTTACCATCAGGTGGGCCGTCAGCTTGTTTCTCATCTCGTTGTATTAAAAAAAAAGTGTAGTCATAAGCTCAAATTACATTTATCGATCGCTATACCTAGTATTGCAACAGCGACAGTGGCATCAACCGCTAAACGTCAATTTATTCTCCTATTGTATTCCCATCTAGGGTCAGACGTACCTTTGGTTCCTTGACACGGTTCCTGACGGGATGATTGGACGGTCAATCATCTACTTGGCGCGATTGAAGGATCTTGCAAACCGTTCACGCCGAAAACTGATAACAACCTGCTTGCTTAGAGTGGACACAAGATGGCGCTTATTAAATATGCTTTAGGAGGATTATAATATGTTATTGACATTATTAAAAGTAACCTAAGTATGAATCTCTATTTTTAACCTTTTTGACCCGACTGCGCCAGAAGGAAGGTTATGTTTTTTGGGTCTAAGTACAGACGACAGCAAATCAAGTGTTACAGCTGCACTACGAAAGCCGCCTCTATTACGAATGCAGTAAGGGTGGTAGGATCAAACGGTTTCGCTTGATGTGCTGTTGTGACTGTATGCATATTTCTTTAGCACGCTCTATAGCTTAATAGGTTCAATAGATTTAAGAAAGAAAGAAAGAAAGCATTTATTGGCCAATAAACAAATTATGGATACAAATAAAATAAATAAATAAATAGGGGCCAACTAGGTCCCTGCCTCAGCATAATGTCACAGCGACAAATGTCACTGTGGCGCTGGTCTTCTGGCAGGGCCTACGGTTAATAATGCACTATATAAAATTATTTGACCTTAATAACAAAAAAAAAACAAAAACAGTACAGTACAAACAAAAACAAACCAAAAAAATAATGTATCTATAAAATTAACACAAAAACATTTACAATACACTTTAAACTAGATAATTAAAAATTGTGTCGCAGCGAACATTGAGTTTAAAAGCGGCGTAGTTTATTATTCAAGTGTTTGTGTTGACGTGCAACTAAAAGATTATTATAATAAAAGTGATTATGGTGTGAAATACGATGAGAACTTTTTTGTGGTTATCCACCTCATCAAGTATTACATAAAGTGACTGTCATTATATATTTCGTATCAAATACTCCCAAGAAGCATTGAAATGTGTTACGCCAGCATTTTAATACAATAAAAGTAGAAATAAAGAAATACTGAAGACATGGCTGCATGGGCATTAGTTCCCTTTGCCTTCCCTTTATAGGGAGAATTAACAAACACAAAAAAAAAGCTTATGAGGGAATCATTAGATTCGTCGTCATTGTGAGAGTGATCCTGGGTACCGGAGTAAATTTTTGGCGACATATCGTGGCCCCTTTTAAAACTTTTCTTTCCCATAAAAGCTATGGTGTGGGTGGGTGTCAAAGTAAAGAGTTTTCATGACTTAATAATTACAAAATTAAAAATATTAAGTAACCCCCGGCGTCAATAATCATCTATCTAACACCATCTCATTAAGACTATTCATAAGAGCCCAAACACGCTATATCTGCTGTAGGTTTCTGAAGAATTAAGTATTTCGTAGACTTTTTGATGGTATAGGATCAGCTCAAGGTAAGTATGTCATGGAAATGTCACCGAAGTGACAGTACACCAAATTTGAAATCAATCGGATCTGTAAAAGTTAGTAAAACCCTATTATCATGTAGAAAATGAGCTGATAGTCATCAAACGCCTGAACTGATCTTCATAAATTATAGCTAAGAACCATCGTAGGCACAACAGCTTTCAAACAAAAAAAAACGAATCAAAATCGGTCCATTCGTTTAGGCGCTACGATGCCACAGACAGACACACAGATACATACACAAACTCGTCAAACTTATAACACCCCTCCTTTTTCCTCGAGGGTTAAAAATATGAACTTATAATCTAACTAAGATATAAAATTCTCGTGTCACAAATTTAGTTACCATAATCCTCCGAAACGGTTTGACCGATTTTCATGAAATTTTATATGTATATTCAGTAGGTCTGATAATCGGCTACTATCTATTTTTATTTTTTATAACAAAACAACGTTTGCAGGGTCAGCTAGTAATAATGTAAAATACAAAATAAGTCATATCTGCTTTAGACTAAGTTGCTAATTTTTACATAAAAAAAACAAGTCTCTGCAATATAAAATGACCGTGGTTTCTCACAAACATCTGCCGCGAACGGGACTCGAACCCGGGGTCTCTGGCGCAGTAAGCAGGGATACTTACCACTCGACCAATCGCAGCCGGTGGAATGACCTACGACTGTGTCTATTTGACAATTGACTATTGTCAAGTGAATGCGCGGTGCGTGTGCGCCGGCGCCGCTTGAATCGAAACGGGCTTATCTTCAGACTTTATCGTGTTTTATTGTTAAATTACATTATAACGTTTTACCGAACTCTGCGTTATGATAATGTTTTTGTTATTGATATGGATTCCATTGTGATTAAAATTTTTTATGCTCTTATGCCTGTATACTATACATCCGAATCTATATTATACTGATATAAAGCTAAAGAGTTAGTTTGTTTGGTTGAACGCGCTAATCTCAGGAACTACTGATTCAAATTAAAAAATTCTTTTTGTGTTGGATAGTCCATTTATCGAGGTATTATACAGGGTGGTGCCGTCAATGCGACAATTTTAAACATGGTTTACATTCGTATATAGAAATGGTTTGCCACTTTCAAAATGCTCGATGACCTCTGTAGAGTCTCAAAACAAGTGGGTCTTAAAATGAACATGGATAAGACGAAAATTATGTCAAATTCCCATGTTGTACCCGCTCCTGTGAAGGTTGGGAGCTCTACACTGGAAGCTGTTGACGAATATGTTTACCTGGGACAAACAGTCCAACTTGGTTAGTCCAACTTCCAGAAAGAGGTTAATCGACGGATCCAACTCGGCTGGGCAGCGTTCGGGAAGCTTCGCAGCATATTCTCGGCACAACTACCGCAGTGTCTCAAGACGAAAGTCTTTAATTCGTGTGTGTTGCCAGTGATGACTTACGGAACTGAGACGTGGCCGCTTACAATGGGCCTCATAAGAAGGCTCAATGTTACCCAAAGGGCAATGGAGAGGGCTATGGTAGGTCCCCCACAAGGTGGACCGACGATCTGGTGTAGGTCGCGGGAAGTCGATGGATGCGGGCAGCGCAGGACCGATCGGTGTGGAGATCCCTGGGGGAGGCCTATGCCCAGCAGTGGGCGTCTCTCTGCTGAAATGATGATGATGATGATGACTTTCAAAAACATCTTATTTTTGAAGCTGGCAAACCATTTCTATGGACTAACATAGCCCATGTTTAAATTTATTGTCGCATTGACGGCACCACCCTGTAAAACATCACGGTACGACTAATAGCAGATGAGCATCAATGAAAAACGTTGCAAAAATGTTCCTTTTCAGAGCTTGCGTTGCGGTTGCTGTGTAAACGGTTAAAATTGCGCAAAAAATATGAAAGCTGAAATTGTTCTCCTTAAAAAGTTCTTAAAAAAAGTCCGTGGCAACATTATGTCTATCTTTTGAAATTGACTCACTATAACTATTTTTTGGTAATCAAATTTGTTCTAAAATAATACATTATCTGCGAAGGTGTCTTTGTAAACATGATATTATTCCTTATGAAAATAAATACATTATTCGCCTTAATTATTTAATTGTGAACAAAAATTTTCTTGAAATCATTTGATTTCAATGAATATCTTAAAAAATAACATACTTTTAAAATAACTCCGCAACAAAATAATGACCAAGTAGCATGCACGCGTTTATGACTTCTAGGACCGACGATTTATTTTATAAACATGATTTAAATTTTAATTCAAGTAAAATCATGTAACCTACACCCTACTGTTGTTATTTTCCGACATACACGCGAACGAAGTCGCGGGCACTGCTAGTTAATATTATAAATGCGCTGTTAGGTACGTGTTCACTCCTAAAACGCTGAGTCGATTGAGACCTTTGGCATAAAGGTACACTACATCCAGCTCTTCAGATCACTCTGCGTCTTGATATTAAGTATCTCATGATAGTCGCGGTGGAGTAACTTTCGCCATAATCGATACCTGCTGTGCTATTCTGTAAGGAACCTCGTGCCTCACCTCGCAAGTCACTTGGAATTTAATTGCCAAATAAAGACAATTTTCATACATTTTGACAGATGAAATCGAAGTGACTTGTGAGGTGAGATGCGAGTTTCGTTACAGAATACCGTGGCTGATGGATCAGTTAAGGATCAGCTTATGGAGCACGTTAAGCCGTTGGTCCCGGTTGGGCCAGCGTGGTGGTGCTATGGTTATCTCCTCATGTGTTTCTCCCATGTAGGAAGGTCTGTGCCCAGCAGTGGGACCTATATAGGCTGGTGATGACGATCATAATAGAAAGACAACACGGTTTTATAGCACTCTAAATGTTTACTTACAACGAATATTGGCCCTATTCAAAATTCAAATACACAACGACATTGTCCTAGCATAACGGTACATTGTACTGTCGACAACACTTAGTAGTGTAACATTTTCATTGCAAAAACAGCTCTTGTCACGACCGTTGAAGATGTATCCAAATCACAAAATGTCACGGTTGATATGCCGACGACAGTATAGCATGGTACTTTGAAATTAGTATGGAGATCACAGGTATGGATAAAAGGTCGTGAGTTGAATTTAAAGTTATGTTGTTTAACATAATTATAGATTTTGAACCGACTTTAAGAAATTAGGAGGTTCTCGATTGGACTATTTTTAGCCCCCGATTAAAAAAGAGGGGTATTATAAGTTTGACGTGTCTGTCTGTGTATCTGTGTGTCTGTCTGTGGCATCGTAGCTCCTAAACGAATGGACCAATTTTAATTCGGTTTTTTTTGTTTGAAAGCTGATGTGATCGGGATGGTTTTTAGCTATAATTTATGAAGATCAGTTCAGGCGTTTGATGACTATCAGCTCATTTCCTTTACAAACTTTCACAGATCAGATTGATTTTAAATTCGGTTTACTGTTACTTCAGTGGTTTTTTCAAGACATGATAACCTTGAGCTGATCCTGAACCATCAAATAGTCTGCGGGATGCTTAACTCTTCAAATCTTACAGCAGATATAGCGTGTTTGTGTTATATACAAATATTAACATACATTTCTTAATCTACTTATAACTACCAGGAAAAACTCAACATCGAGATGTAGAATTGGCCTGCCAGAGCACAGCGCCATCTGTTGTGTACAAATGGAACTAATATTCCTGCAACGTCAAACACCCTAGTGACACAAAAAGATTCTACGTAACACACAGGTGTTCGATTATGAACCTAGAAATTTGTTCACAATAACATAAATTCAATTGTTTCGTAGTCCGTGGGAAAATGTCACGTAATTGTTTCGGCTTGAGTAAGATGGCTATTACCGTGGTGTTGCAGTCTCAGTCTAGCGTATGGCGTTGTAAAGTGATAGCACTAGTGCTTTAAATGCTATGTTTCTTGCATTGTTTGTAAGTGTCACCTACTTTGATTTTTTATGTTGATATTGGTATACATACATGACTTCTAACTTTGAGCCTTATGCAATGGGAATAAAAGTGATTTAGCCATTTTCACATAGCACGCAGAACCAACGATCTGGTGAGGGTCGCGGGATCGCGGGAAGCTGATGGATGCCGGCAGCGCAGGACCAATCAATTTGGAGATCCTTGGGAGGCTCTTAGTGGATGGGTGAAATGATGATTATGATTTTTTAAAAATCACAACGGGGTTTCTCTTGAAAATGAAAATGAAAATATCTTTATTCAATTAGGCCCCCCAAGAAGCACTTTCGAATCGTCAACAAAAAAACCCTTATGTCTATCACATAAAAATAATATTAACTAACTAACAATTACATTATGTTTGTCTCTCTGTCTTATCTGGATCTACGTAAATTAAGAATGTTATGTCTGTCTATCGGCATGTCTGTCGGTCTGTCTGTCGGTCTGTCTGTCGGTCCGTCTGTCGGTCCGTCTGTCGGTCCGTCTGTCCGTCAGTCAGTCTGTCTGCCTGTCTGTCTGTCTGTCTGTCTGTCTGTCAGTCAGTCAGTCTGTCTGTCTGTCTGTCTGTCTGTCTGTCTGTCTGTCTGTCAGTCTGTCTGAATTTACACCGGTTCCAAAAGTTGAACTACCAAGAAGATTCCGGCAACAAACTCGTGTAGTCACTCTTTTCAATTATTAAGTTACAATGTTTAATTACACAGTAATGATATTTAGCAGTGCAGTGTCGCACAGAGTATAAAAAAAGGTATATTAACGTACCAATAAGTACCTAATGACAAGAATATTTACTGTGGTCACTGTAGTCTTGGCCTTCATCTCACCTGATTGTTGTTGATGATAAGGCCGAAGATAGAAGACGCCTGGCTTCCTCAACCACAGAGGAACTGGCTATCTTACCTCCAACTGCCGGAACACAACAATGCTGTTAACATTATTGTTATGGCGGCAGACTTAGGTAAGTTGGTGGTAGCTAGCCAGGCGGCCCTACCACCAACTAAACCAAGCCTAAAATTTCTGCCCCCACGGTAATAGAACCTTTAGATCTGAAGTGGCGGTCTAAACCAGTAGGCCACAGAGGTGGTTAATGATAATAACTTGTGGGTTGCTATATGTTTTAATATTTCTGAAAATCATTTAAATATCATAAGTAGTTAAATTTTGTAAAAATAAAAAATAAATAATTTTATGTTACCCCCGGCCTCATTAATCATCTATGTAACACCATCTCATTGAGACGATTCTTATGAGCCCAAACACGCTATATCTGCTGTAAGTTTCTGAAGAATTAAGTATTTCGTAGACTTTTTGATGGTATAGGATCAGCATAAGGTTAGTATGTCATGGGAATGTCACTCAAAATTTCAAATCATTTGGATCTGTGTCATTTGGAACCGTCTCCACCACAACTCACCACAACAACCACAACACGCACAAAGAAATTTAGCGCCTCGCTTCTTTATCGTACTTCCAGAACTTGGAATTCTTTGAAAATAAAATATATCAAGACAAAATCTTTAAATCGTGTTTCTGATTAATGTAATATCTAGACAAAGATGAATAAGAACGAAGAAATCTTTCAGCGAACTATGACATTACGTAAAGAGCTACTTTTTCCGGAAAAGCGCCTCAATAAACATATTCCATAAAGCCGCTTCCACCTTTAATCAGCCCTAAACCACAGATTAGATAATAGTTAACTTTTTTCCCCCGGCACAGATACATTCATTTAATTTTGACTGCGCAAGCGTACAAAGAGTATCCCGTACCTACTTATTGTCATTCACTAACAGAGCAGAGGGTTTGTTACCACGAACACTATGGACTTAAGCTCGTTTTTTTTTAAAGTAGACTAGCTGACAAGCAAGCTGACGGCCCAACTGCAATAAAAAGGAAAAAGTCACTTGATATTGCAGGTCCGTCGTCATCCTGAGGCCTATCTTATCTTATCTTATGAATCTTTTGTGCCTCCCCTGCGTTTACTCTTCCTGTGCCCAGAATATAGATGACATTAGCCTTACTATGTCTTTAGGCAGTAAGAGCCTGTAGTCTTCTGGCTTTGGATATGCCACTTCCAGAAGGCTCATTCTGGTTCTAGCTAGGGCATCACAATGGCACAAGAGAGGCGTCATTGATTCCTGGCATTCACCACATGGTTTACAAAGTTTTGTTGGGGAGAGTGACATTTTGTGCAGCATGTGGTTAGTAGCAAAATGCCCTGTGAGCGCCCCAATCCTGAGGCCTAAGATGAAATGCCTTGTATGTTCAGTAATTACACCTTTCCCTTCAATCTGTAGTACAATCTACCTAGGTGACCCTACTTGGGAAGATAGGTATGTTTTGACGCTCTTATTAGACATTTCAGCATTCTTATTAGCACTGATTTTGATGGGTTTAAATTAACGCCAGGTTGTACTAACCGACACGGGCGCTTAGCAGACGCGAGTTGTCGCATCATTATCGAATAAATAACAATATTTATTTCAGTTTCTAACGATAAATTCATATTCCATTTTCATAAATCATTTTTAATTAAATTTTTAATGTTTTTGATGCGTGTAATGCGCGCTTCTCCTGATGTCATTTATAAAAAAAACAAAATAATTAGTATTTTGATTTATTTAAATAAAGTGAAACATTATCATTGTAAATGATTATAATGACGTGGTGTGTTAGATGCGTTAATTAGACTATTTTTGTTGGAATAGAATAAGAACCATATTAATTAATGATAATGTAAACAATTAGATATAAAACTAAAGCACTGTAGACTAAATCTAACATAAACTGTGAAGATCGACATTGTAAAAATAAATAAATGAATAAAATAAATAGCTCAATATATTTCATTGAGCTTCATATTATTATGTATTATGTAATGTAGTTATGTACCTGTACATTACAGCTGGTTTTTGATAGTATACACTACAAATGTATATTCTAGTATTGTTGAAATGAAATGATTATTTACATTGCAAGAAACATGTTTGTAACAATAAAGTCATATATTAGTAAATATTACGAAGTGATTTATACTGGTTTGTTGATGTATCGTTTTTAGATACATTACCAAACGAAATCTGCTTAACTTTATCGGTGTGATAAATTTATCCTAATTGCTTTAAGCTGTTCTGATAGAAATATTTAGGTCATTGCTATAATTGTTTTGACAATATTCGATAAGATAAATGACGGCGACGATTTACGACGTAAAACTTATGTAGAAATAAATTACTGATGAAATAATGAGTAGTTACTATTGGACTCTCACGGTTTCTAACTACACGCTTCACAAAATGCAACTATTCATAACTAAACTAGTAACTCCGAACATATTTAAAACCAGAAGACTGCAACCTCTTTTTTCCCAAAGCTATCAGGTTAAGTGCAGTCATCTTTAGTGCACAGGTAGGTACCGTATCTTTCTCATCCTCCTTAAAGAGGATCTTCTGTATAAAGGGGGTGGGCTAATACTAGCCCACAGTCGCACTCTCACTAGAGCAGTAAATACAATCTATTCCCTTCCACTACAACCACATATGACAAACTTCAAGCAATCAAAACCATGACCAATGGAAATATTATTTTATCATCTCATTTCTCAGTGAATTAATTAAGCATCCATTAGTGTTATAATTATAGATAACAATAAATCATTTGTCCGATAGTAAACTCAGTTGTTTATTTCTTTTAACGGCGCCGTTCCAATTGTTTTAATCACTTTATTCAGTGTGAGGTTGTAATCACCCTATTTCTACTCGTATATTCAAACAGTTACTATTGTATTGATGGCCAAACAAAAGAGCGGGTGATTCCTAACCCTAATTGTTACCTTGGCTAATAAGCAAGTAAAGACATCTATAATATGTATAATTCAAAATGACTTTTTAGATATTTCATTTTTGTGATGAAAAAATGACACTATAAATTAACGGTGCTATTTTTCATCACATTTTTTATTTTTAAATTGACTTTTTTATACTTTACGAAGATGCTCTTGGTCTTCATCTCATCTTACCTCCAACTGCCGGAACACAACAATGCTGTTAACATTATTGTTATGGCGGCAGACTTAGGTGAGATAGTGGTAGCTAGCCAGGCGGACTTAGAAAAGTCCTACCACCAACTAAACCGAACAGAAAACTTCTGCCCCCAAATCGATCCCCGCACCTCTAGATCTGTAGTAGTCGATCTCAACCACTAGGCCACAGAGGCGGTTAAACATAATAGCTAGTGGGTTGCCATATATTTTAATATTTCTGAAAATCATTTAAACATTTATTTTACCCCTAAGTTAGAAAAAAGGAAAATACTATTTAGGCATTGCCCATCCTGTAAAACCCTTTTTTTTGACACTGAGTGGAAGCCCTACCAGCCTATCCTCCCTTTTCTAGGATAGGGGCAGGCTCTGCGTGATACCCCCCAGCAGCGCCACAAGCCAGATTGTGAAAAGGTTTAGTTGAAAAAAAATGTACATTTATTGTTCTTTTTTGTACTTATAAACCAAAAATATGTACCTTCGTATTTACCGATATAAAACACATTAATGTGGCGCTGCCAGAAAGAGTACCTTACAGCAGCGCCACCTTATTGTACTATATTCTGATGAATATATTAATAAAATAAATTTATGTACAATATGTTCTGGAAAAGTGCTATTTGATCATATATAACTGAACACGATTAGCAGCTCCGATGCAAAGTTTTTTTTTTTTTTTTTTTTTTTTTATACAGTTAGATGACAAACAAGCTGACGGCCCACCTGGTGGTAAGCGGTTACCGCCGCCTATAGACACCTACAATAACAAGGAAAAGCACTTGATATTGCAGGTGCGCTATCATCCTGAGGCCTAAGATGAAATGCCGTCCATGCCCAGTAATTACACTGGCTACCTTTCCCTTCAATCCGAAACACAGCGAACTGTTTCACGGCTGAAATAAGAAAGGCGGTGGTACCTACCCAGGCGACCCTACATATGGGTCTACCACCTAGTTATGAGCAAATCAAATATTGTATATTAAAAGTTAAAGTGAAGTTTGATAGGTGAAATGCTAAGATTAGATTCTTACAGATGTCGCCTATAATCCAACAGGTGTTCTGGCTGACTGTCTCTGATATACTTACTTATATTAGCTGGTAGTTTAGGTTGGAGTACTCAAATGCAAGTATAAAATGTATTGGATACAAACAGGGAGAATATACCTGTTTTTACTCAATTAATTTTATTTAGCTATTTATAATTATTATAATTATACATCTTTACTGATTTTATAAAGCTGTAGAGTTTGTTTGCTTGGTTCACGATTGACCCACCGTACCACCGACCATACCCCCAGTGGTACGGTGGGTAATTATTTTTTTCTACGATCCCACCGTAGTGCTGAGACACGGATTGCGATTACAGTGGTGTAATCTTGGGTGAATTTGGGGAGAAGTAATCTGTAATAATGTGTTACGTTTTGTTAAAAGGAAGAAAGAAATCGTGTTTTGTGGCTTACAGAAAATATGTTTTCCTGCGTCGTTATGGGTGTCCGGTTGTATAACGGGGTGTGTTCTGAGGAATTATTTGACATGATGCCCACGGCTTCTTTCTACCATCGCACCGCTCGCCATCGACAGGGAATTCATCTTCACACGTTGGAACTAAAATGGTCTCGTACTGTGCGGTTTCAGAGAAACTTTCTCCCGCGCACGCTCAGGTTGTGGAATTACCTCCCTGCAGAGATTTTCTCGAACGAGTACAACATGGGGTTCTTTAAAAAGGGTTTAAAAAAGTTTTTACAAGGTCGGCAACTCGCAAGTGATACCCCTGGTGTTGCAAGCGTCCATAGGCTACGGTAACCGCTTACCATCAGGAGGACCGTATGCTTGATTGCCACCTTAGTGGTATATTAAAAAAAAATGGAAAAAATAAACTTTATTACTTTGGCTTAATTTGGAGCCTCAATGTCGTAATAAAGAAGATAGTTAATTATTGTGAAGTGGTTGAAGCTCGCGGTCAAATAATAATCAAAAAAAAACTTTTTTGGTAAATTACATTACACGGAGAAATGAGAAAAACATTTTTATATATTTTTTATAAAGTAGGACTACAAAAAGTAGGATTCCACTTTGGGTCTGTTTTCAAAAAAATAAAATTTTGTAAAATTTGTCATACGATTCGAATTATTTTCGACAGTAGGTACCTACCTAAAATTTTTAACAACCGTGACTTCAAAGATGAATAAAAAACATAGATCATTGTATAAAACTAAAGCATATTTATGTGTGCAACTTGCATTTTATTCACTTCACTTTGAAATAACTATATTTATAAATACCTAATAAAATTTAAGTCTTACTTCAGTCATTTTATTTAATTCATGTTTTTAGTACAACCCTTCCTTTTTGGCTGACGACGACGCGGGAAGACACACGTTCGTTTCTTCTGGACGAGAGTGTGGGTTTCTTCTCGCAGGGTCTAAAATGACTCATAATAATAATCAATCCTAACACCCTATTCAGCTTTAATAGGTATAAGAGTGATGTATCTGATTAACTATATTACTCTGTGTCATAATAACACACTAGTATTACGGGCATGCCCGAAAATTTCATATATAATTTACTTGCAATATCATAGCGACTTTCTTCAGTTAATTATTATAATTTGCCGCTAATAAGGATGATGATGGCGGAAGACGAACCACCGTTTATCAACCACCGTTGACCAATAATAATTTAAGTTAAGTCGCCTTAAACTAATGCCGACTTCATTGTAGCGGGCGTCGCGCCGACATAGCTATTATACAATATTTGATTTGCTCATAACTTTGCATCGGAGCTGCTAATCGTGTTCAGTTATATATGATCAAATAGCACATTTCCAGAACATATTGTACATAAATTTATTTTATTAATATATTCCTTAGAATATAGATTAATAAGGTGGCGCTGCTGTAAGGTACTCTTTCTGGCAGCGCCACATTAATGTGTTTTATATCAGTAAATACGAAGGTACATATTTTTGGTTTATAAGTACAAAAAAGAACAATAAATGTACATTTTTTTCAGCTAAACCTTTTCACAATCTAGCTTGTGGCGCTGCTGGGGGGTATCACGCCAGGCTCTCCCCACTGCAATGCAGCGTTATAAGTGCCTACCGCTAAGTAAATCGCAAGCAAGCCGACCGGCAGACCAGTGTTGAGTGAACTCGCAGACTGCACGTTTCCCGCACAGCGATACAATGGTTAAATATTATGAAATGGTCAAATGTCGCGGTCAAAACATGTATAAAAAATTTCTTCTATTTAAGTAGGTGGAAGAATAGAAAACGCATTTTTTTATAATTGTGACAGTCTTGATAAAACGGCCGGGCCACTTTAATGAATATACTACAAAAATGATTAATCCACTTTGCCTTTTCTTATTATTATTTTTATTATCATTACGGCTTCGCTAGATGACGCACTCACGCGGTGTACGCCGGAATCTCGAGTTTTGGCACGCGTTCGTATAGTTTTTTTTTTCACAGCGTCTAAAATGGCTAATCTTTTCACCGACCGCAGCATACTAAGCTGGCTCTGAACTGCTATTTTGTTTAACTACCACCTCTACTTTTTTTTATCCGAACGTGGTAATTCTTGGCCTACATCTTACCTGGTGGTAAGTGATAATAAGACCGGCGATGGAAGCGAGTTACACCCGGATTCCTCAACCACAGAGGAACTTAACTTATCTTAACTCTAATTGCTGGAACACAACAATGCTGTTATCATTGTTGTTATGGCCGCAGACTTAGGTGGTAGCAAGCCAGGCGGACTTAGAAAAACCCTACCACCAACAAAACCGAGCAAGAAATTTCTGCCCCCACGGGAATCAAACCCCAGACCTCTAGATCTGAGTTCGGTGGTCTCAACCACTAAACCACAGAGGCGGTGATTTACTTTGCAGAAATGGACGAATACCAAGTGTTTTTTTTAAAACCTAAAAGACTTACTGACAATCAAAGAGTCTTGTGCTCTTTGTTATCCTAGACCTGATTCTGAATTACACATTACGTTCTTTCAATATTACATTAAATTTTTAAAGTTTAAGCAAAGCTTAAACTTCGTCCTCAATGAAAGTGCTTAAAGGGTCAAGTATTGTTTTAAAGCTGCTAAAAATGTATTATGTTGCTTTAAAAGTCGTCTAAGCGCAAGTAACCTTTATAGCTTTTATTACTAATAAAGAAAGAAAATGAAAAAATATGCTCTAGGCGGGAATCGAACCCGCGTTTCCAAGGGGTCTGGCTAGCCGTGATAACCGCTATATCGCTTCTGGCCAGACCCCAGGAGGTGGGGGTACTAGGTGTAACCTACCAATATCTTCACCACTTTTGATTTTTTTTAACGTTTTCTATATTAATTTTTGATCGGTTATTTCTTTATTTGTAATTGTTACAATAAAGTAGGCGTTTTAAACATAAAAAATCAAACATTTAAATGTGACCTTATAGTTTAGTAAAATTTAGACTCAGCGTGTAATTGTAGAGATAAAAAAAACAATTTTTATGGAGTAGAGCAATAATTTGATTTTTTGCTAATAATATTATAAGTAAAAAATTGTACAATGCGACCACTGACCATGCAAACTAGCCTTGTATTTATTTACACTGTTTTCCGTTATATGAGTCAAGAGAACAAATTAAATTTTCCACCCAACTGACTTTAGACACGAAATTGTTGTAGCATTCAAGTCCACAGTTGCAGTGGTCACACTCCAATTCAAGGTTTTACAATGAGGTCTTGGTACCCCGACTCCGCTTGGTACTGTCGTCGCATATCATGCGTGACACTTTAGACTTTGAACCGTTCTTATGCCGACACGATAAGGTTTAAATGGGTCTAAAAATTTTAGCTTAGTTCTGCATTTCAAGGAAAAGATGCTTAGTTATGGATATTGAGTTTGAAAAACTACTTACTAGGCAGATTAATTTCATTTTCATTTAGATGTGAGTGTGAGAGTATTGTTATTATTATTTTCTTTTTTTCTCAGCTTATTAGCTAGTATTTGCCATAACCTACGAATAGGGGTAGTTAAATCTTAAAGAAATCTCGCTTCCATCTTCGGCCTTATCGTCAGACTTAGACATAGAAATAATTTTATTTGAAACTTCGGCGCACAAAATTTACATAATGAAAATGAAAATATCTTTATTCAATTAGGCCCCCCAAGAAGCACTTTCGAATCGTCAACAAAAAAAACCCTTATGTCTATCACATAAAAATAATATTAACTAACTAACAATTACATTATGTTTGTCTCTCTGTCTTATCTGGATCTACGTAAGCTAAGAATGTTATAATGTCTGTCTATCGGTCTGTCTGTCGGTCCGTCTGTCGGTCCGTCTGTCCGTCAGTCAGTCTGGTTGTCTGTCTGTCTGTCTGTATGTCAGTCTGTCAGTCTGTCAGTCAGTCAGTCTATCTGTCTGTCTGTCTGTCAGTCTGTCTGAATTTACACCGGTTCCAAAAGTTGAACTACCGGGAAGATTCCGGCAACAAACTCGTGTAGTCACTCTTTTCAATTATTAAGTTACAATGTTTAATTACACAGTAATAGTATTTAGCAGCGCAGTGTCGCACAGAGTATAAAAAAAGGTATATTAACGTACCAATAAGTACCTAATGACAAGAATATTTACTGTATTTAAAGGCTGTCCGACAATGCACCATCACAATATACAAAGGTCAACAATTTTTTTTTTTCATTGTTTATTTATTTATTTTATTTTATTTATTTATAGTTAGGGACAGTACACAGCTCAAATAAATCATATTTACAATTTGATGTAGGTACATTTTGTAGGCCAATTACGACTATCCAACATATTACAATAATTATTAAGCTCTACTTATACTACACTACTAAGCGCTCTAGGGAACCGCTATAATATATAAAATATAATTACAGTAAGCTATTACATAGTTAAATTATATTATATGCTATTGTAAGTGAAATTATAATTACAACTACTAATACGCTATTAATATACTTATTATGTACTCGATAAACAGATAGAAATAGGTTATATACTGACACATTTACATAATATAAAATATATTTACTCTCATACACATATACATATATACATCAAACATATATACTTACTTACATATACATATACCTACATATACATACAGTCGCAATAACACTGTATCAGAAAATTTTTAAACTTTAGCTGGATCTAAGAAGTGATGTTTGACTTTACTTTGAAACAGTGCTTTGGAGCCAACAAAAAGGTCAATGTCATTAAAAAAAATATTGTAGGTTTTTGGTAGCCTCGTGAAAATGGAATTCTGCCCATAGTTAGTGTGGTGCTGGGGGACATGCAGCAAGGGAGTACACCTGGTGCGGCGTGGAGGGGTGTTCAGTGAGATAAGCTCGACCAGTTCAGGACAATCTAGGCGACCGCGAATGACGTCGTATAATAGGCCCATATCCAACACTTGTCGACGCTCCGCTAGTGAATCGCATAGGTCGCGCCTCGGCAGCAAACAGGTATCGGCTCAGCATTATGCTCCGCGTCACACGGAGCGCTCACATTCTGTCGAAACCCTTTTTTTGGTGGAAACAAAACTAGACAGCAGTGGCTTTGTTTGTAATCCATTACAATACTTAGATGTTTACCATAATATAAACTCAGCATCATATACGATGTAATTATATGTACAGATATAGGTTTATGTGTTGTATATAGGATTAGGTACTAGTGGCCACACGCGACTCCCACCTGCGTGGATTTCGCTTATCGAGCCAAAAGCTTTCCAATGTCCTTTATCAGGACGTCATATATCTCCATGTCAAAGGACAATGCCCGTACCCCGTACCAAATTGCGTCACAGGCGCATTAATATCAATAATTACAAAATTAAAAAAATTAAAGAACCCCTGGCGTTAATAATCATCCATCTAACACCATCCCATTAAGACTATTCATAAGAGCCCAAACACTATATCTGCTCTAAAATCTTTATTACTCGCTCGACGAATTTTTTTCCACAAAATAGATATTTAAAACCAACAAACAACATATACCTATCCTCCGATATTCAAATAACAGTAACCATAGGCCTTTATGATAAGCAATAATACTAAAGCACTGATGTATTTATTAATTAATGTACAAAGCCCTCTGCAAACCAAATTGCTATGCCCTTACAGGGCGCTACATTGTATATGTTAACAACTCATGTACCTACTGATTTGTAGTTTACTATGTACACCAATGTGGCTTGCAATAAATATTTTGATTTTGATTTTGATTTTGAGTTTCTGAAGAATCAAGCATTTCGCAGACTTTTTGATGGTATAGGATCAGCTCAAAGTTAGTACCTATGTCATGGGAATGTCACCGAAGTGACAGTACACCAAATTTGAAATCAATCGGATCTGTAAAAGTTAGTAAAATCCTATTATCATGTAGAAAATGAGCTGATAGTCATCAAACGCCCGAATAGATTTTCATAAATTATAGCTAAGAACCATCGTAGTCACATCAGCTTTCAAACAAAAAAAAATGAATCAAAATCGGTTCATTCGTTTAGGCGCTACGATGCCACAGACAGACACACAGATACACCGATACACAGACAGACACGTCAAACTTATAACACCCCTCTTTTTTCGTCGGGGGTTAAAAATAATCTAAATCGGTTCAATAGTTTAGAATTGAAAACGTAAAAGACAAAGTAAGTTAATTTGGCATGTATAATAATGATCCATCCTACGGAAGTATAGATTAGGTATGCAGAGGTTAGCACAAAAACCGATAATTACGATAAAAAATTTCGTCGCAATCAAAACACAGTTTATTATACAATAAACAGTTTAATATTGAGTTTATTCAGCCAGTTTATAATCGTACGTAATGTGCCATTACGCCTAGGGTTGTCGACACGTAGTGCCTGCCTATATTCTTTTTACAATAAAAAAAAACAGTTTATTAGGATAGGGGATAGAGCCCCGGCACGAAAGTTTAATGATAAAATTAAAGTTGGTACACTTGTCGCAATAGAGAACAGGCTGGCCCCACAGTGGGTTCATTTGGACTGAGAGTGAATGAATGATAGACGAACTGAATCATCATTAAATAAAATATGATGTACTCTTCTCTTCACCACCACGGTGGGTCCACCATCGGTCACCACGACACCTTGTTGATGTCCAGAATTCCGCCCACCATTCCGTCAACCTCTTCCCTGCTATGGTGTTCCTACCCCATCTGCCCTTGCCCACCCTTCTTCCGCGTCTTCTGCGGTTCGTTGCCGCGAGAGAATTCTTATCCCTAGTCTGTTTCGCGCTGCCTACTTTCGCAACTTGAAACGAGTTTTTACCTACTTCAGGCGATACACGGAAAAAATATGTAATGTCATAGCTAGGTTGCTGAAATATCTTACGGATCTGAAAATCAGATATACGTTTCTTCAAATCTTTAACTAAACACGTGTAGAACAAAAACACGATTTAAGGATTTTGCCTCGATACATTTCATTTCCGAAAAGACCTCTTAAAAATAAGAAATCTTAAGATTATTGGTACACGATAGTTTGCATTCAAAAGGAAATTACTTTAAACAGTAGATATCATTAATATTCAGAACCGTGTAGAGGCGTTTTTAGTAATCTTTGTAGCTATTTTTAATAAAATAAATTGTGTATTATTTTATTAAAAAATACTTTACACGTGAAATCGGGATGTTTTGTCTTTTTTCCTCCCGCTTAGTCAGTTATATCTAATCATATCTCTATCTCTACCTGTCTCAATCAAATCTAATTAAAATCAATTAATGATAACAATTATTAGTTACAGAACAGATAACTTTAGATATTTTTGAAGAAGTTATTTACCAAAGAACTGAAGACAGTTCTTTGATAAATAAATTCTTTAAAAAAGGGAAGGGTGTGAAGGGAGTGAGACGATTCGTCTTTAAATTTTTTTAATCGAGAAAGTTTTGGCGTTTTGTTAACTACCCCTAATCATACTACTAGACCCTAATCATAAAGAAAGCTAAAAATTTATTGACTAAGCGACAGGAAAATATGATGAGCGCAACGCGGAGCAAAAATTTCACGTCCTGAGGCAGGAATCGAACCCGCGACCTTTCGCAATCCGGGCGACTGCTCTGACCACTGAGCCACCCAGGACTTGGGATATCCCTGTGAAATTCTTCTAGTCTATCTGTATTTGCGTTTATGAGCTAGCGTCCACCCTACAATGTCGAAATATTCTATACTCGATATTTCGACATTGTAGGGTGGACGTTAGGGTATTACATTTTAATTACTAAGTAATTTTTCAAACATTTATAATAATGTTAAAATCATAAATTAAGAAAAGTTATATATACATAAAAAAGGTAAACAACAATAGATCTAGACGACAACAACACGACGACAATAGATCGATTTTTCTAGTTTTATATTATTTTAATTAATAGGCCGTAAAATTAATATTTCACAAATAAAAAAATATCAGTAAACGATTAATTAGCTATCCTATTTTAAAAAAAAATTCAACCGCCGCCGCCGATGAGTAAGTTCACCAAAGCTCATCGAAGAAGCTTTGTATTGGGAATAGGGACACTTCTAATAATAATACTTCTACTTGATTTTTACGGGACACCAAGTCTTTTTTTATGTAGTCCAACAAAGATCAAATTTATTATTCTTGAGAGTGGCAGCCCTACGCGGATGTGATACTATTGTTTGTATGCGTAATTTACGGTTTCGTGTTATACCGCGGGTTAGGGGCACGATAACGGGCTGTCACGGCATTATACAGGGTGTTTTTTATAACAATAAAAGACGTCACACGCCACGAGAAGCAAAATAAAACTATTTCCCTCACTAACATAGCCATTCATAATCCACACAACTTCTCATCCACAAATACAGCAAAAGTAAACACACACGCAGATCTGACGAGTTGCTGACGTTTCGGACACAAAATGTTGGGACACTGTGTCCGAATTGTCACTTTCAATAAAATGTTAAAGTTAGTGACGACGACGACACTATCAAAATATTGTGTTTGTTGAAACGCCAAAATTTTCTGGATACTAAAATTCAAAGATGAACCGTCTCACTCCCTTAACCCCCTTTCCTTCCCTTTTTTTAAGAATTCTTTTATCAAAGAACTGAATAAATAAATTCTTCAAAAAAATTCTAAATTTAAGATTCAAGATCAAAAGAAGAACAAGAGTAAAGACAAATA
Source organism: Nymphula nitidulata (assembly GCA_947347705.1). Classification (NCBI taxonomy): domain Eukaryota; kingdom Metazoa; phylum Arthropoda; class Insecta; order Lepidoptera; family Crambidae; genus Nymphula; species Nymphula nitidulata. The sequence goes on from OX374646.1 coordinate 4,139,825, forward strand.
GAGAATTGGGGTAGAGTCAAAGGTATTCTTTCTTTTCTTTATTTCTTCTTTTTTTTGTTGTCTTCTAAGTTTATTTATTTATATTTCTTACTATTATTTCAATTTTGTGGCTTGTGTCACATCCACGAGCATTACTATCGTCTTTTTTTCTCTCGCTAAGAAGCCATAATATCTCGCCCTCTCTCGAAACAAAGTTCACTAATTCCTGCTAATATTTTAGGTTATGTACACGTGAATGTGTAGTGGTTTGAGCACTCTGGTTTCGATTACGAGGATAAAGCAACTTTCGCCATGGTCGGTCCCGGGATGGATCAATCAAAATTATAATCTCGAGCTCCGCCGTGCTTCGGAAGGCACGTTAAGCCGTTGGTCCCAGTTGTTACTGCAACCGCTTTAACCCACCAACCCGCATTGGGCCAGCGTGGTGGTGTTATGGCATAAGCTCCTCATGTGTTTCTCCCATGTAGGAAGGCATGTGCCCAGCAGTGGGACGTATATAGGCTGGTGATAATGATACGTAAATGTTTGTAACTTATCCCGCGAAAACGGTTAAACTGAATCAAAATATAGAATAGGTACTTTTTCTCCCGGCATTGCGTTCCCGAGATGCTAGAATAATTTTATTTATTTATTATTGTTCAAAACATCCTGTAGACACCTGTTTTGGCTTTCCCGATACGTCAAACTTGACGTCCTAGCGACGCACCAGCACGCGTTGCCAATTTAACCGCCGAGCTGTGATTGGTCGAGAACAAATCAGTGGTGGGGAGAAAGCCCCTCCCTGAGTTGTTAGGTAAAAGTTTTATCGATAAATACATAGGGACAGTCCTTAGACCTTGAATATTTGGTGTTCAGCATCTGAAAGGTCAGGTCTGCTTTGTATTTATTTACAAAGTGAAAATTATGATATTCTCCCTTGAATCTTACCTCACTTAATCAATATTAGGGTAGGGTCGTCTAGGTAGCTACCACCGCTTTTCATATTTTGGCCGAAAAGCAGTTTGCTGTTTCGGTTTGAAGAAAAAGGTAGCCAGTGTAATTAATAGGCATGGAAAGGTATCTTAGGGTTTACTAGGCGGTAGGCCTGTATGTAGGGTCGTCTGGGTAGGTACCACCGCCTTTGTTATTTTAGCCGTGAAACAGTTCGCTGTGTTTCGGATTGAAGGGAAAAGTAGCCTGTGTAATTACTGGGCATGGAAGGCATTTCTTCTTAGACCTCAGGATGACAACACACTTTTTCTTGTTATTGCAAGTGTCAGTAGGCGATGGTGTCCATTTACCATCAGGTGGACCGGCCCGCTGCTGGACACAGGCCTTCCTACATGGGAGAAAGACATGAGACGTTTGGGCCGTAACAATACGCTGGCCCAATGCGAGTTGGTGGGTTAAAGCGGTTGCACTAACAACCGGGACCAACGGACGAAGCACGGAGCTAAGTCATCAAGTTGTATAAAAATAGTTTTAGTTGTACCTTAAGTCGTTAATTTATTGCATTGAAATACTGGTGCTAGACATTTCAATGAATCTTGGGAGTATTTGACATGAATTATATGATGACTCCATATGATGCTACTTGATGAGGTGGATAGCCACAAAAAGTTCTCATCGTCTTTCACACCATAATCACTTTTATTCTAATAATCATTTAGCTGTACGTCACACAAATAATTGATTTATAAAACTACACCAAATTTATAGCACAAACTTCGCTCCAAAACAATTTTTTATTATTGTAATAAAAATCTTGACTGACACCACAACATCTCGCCAAACACATCCGGTTTTATCTCCTCTCAGTAGAGTTGCTAAAAAGTTTAAAGAAACCTGCAATTCTGTGGACTCTACCATTATAATATGCGATCGTTCATAACCAAAATCTTTGTGAAGTCCAAAATTTAACCTCATTTCTTTTATCTCTATAGTTTGTCTGCTCGCTAAGAAACGTTGTGTGAACAGACCTACTTTTAGGGTTCCGTACCCAAAGGGTAAACGTCTGTCACCAGGCTGTATCTCATGAACCGTGATAGTTAGACATTTGAAATTTTCATAGATGATGTATTTATGTTGTCGCTATAACAAAAAATACTAATAAATAGAGTAATCTAAATGCATGCAACAAACGTGACTTTTTTTGCTTGTTTTTGCTTGATATTGATAAAAGCAACAGGTAGACGCTTGTTTATAGATAATGGTATGGAACCCTTCGTGCGCGTGGTTGAGGAATCCGGGTGTAGCTCGCTTGCGTCTTCGACCTTATTTTCACTTACTATCAGGTGAGATGTAGGCCTAAGCAATAGCTATCCCATTAAGAATAAAATAAAAAAGCATCAATCTTGCTTGTTACATAGATAAAATATCCAAACTAGAAAAAAAACATTCTCGCTCTAGGAACCGAACCCACGACCAGGGTTTGAAATTATCAAGATAAATATGCCCTTTGATAATTATCGCGATAATTATCATGATCATTTAATTATCAGTTAATTATCATGATAATTTATGTATCACATAATTATTATGATAATTATGCCACAATTATCAAACAGATATAAGCAAGCTTTTTTTGTTTTAATACAAAGTTTGACCAAACACTGTCCCTATTTCTTGGCTTTACGTAATGGTGAGGAAACAATCTATTCTAAACTAAGAATTATTAAAACCACTTCAGTTTCTTTGTTTCGGCCACACACAAAACAAATGAATGAAGAAAATAATAAATAAGTAGCAGTTCAGATACGAAAACTGCCCGTTATTGACGTCATGTGACGCGTTCCGATACACGCAGTCATTGAATGCGACAAATAACAAGTGGCAAATATTTTCGATTATACTTATCAAGATAATTATCAACCTATATTTATCTTGATAATCATCACTTAAAAACCCTGCCCGCGACCTATTACTTTGTAGGGCTATCCCAGGTCCTTGGTAGCTCATAGAGCAGTCACCCGGTTCGCTCTCCTCCCCAGGACATCAAATCTTTCCAGTTTACATATTCGTGTAAATTACCAAAATACGTGAATATGCCGCGAATCTCCCGATAAGTGGCATTAAGCATCGACCAAACCGTGTCCATGGAAACCAGACCATGCTGACGTGGCAAGAAATGATGAAGGGAGGAGAGTTATTGATCTGTATTCGATGCGAAGGTTTGAAGGTAACCTGATTACATGCACAGTTCCAATATGGTTGAAAAATTCTTACTTATATTTTTAACTAAAGAGAGCTCGATTGCGTAGAGGTTTGAGCGCTCTGGTTTCGTTTCGAAAAAAAAATAACTTTCGCCATGGTCGTACCCGAGATGGATCAAATTTGTAATTTCGAGTTCCTCTGCGCTTCGGAAGGCACATTAAGCCTTTGGTCCTAAAAAATACACCAACCCGCATTGGGCTAGCGTGGTGGTGCTATGGCCCGAACTCCTCATGTGTTTCTCCCATGCAGGAAGGCCTGTGCCTGTTTCGCTCTGACTTCAATTCCAATTAAAAAACTCATTTACTGTCTCGCTCTTACACCGCAAAAAAGTGATGGGTATAGAGATTCCGTTCTTTAAAAGTTTTCACACCACAAATTTACCACCTCTGGTCTAGCTGTTGAAGCCACGTACATCAGATCTAAAGGTCCAGGGTTCGATTCCCGTGTGTGCTGAAATTTTTCCCTCGGTTTGGTTGGTGGTAGCGCTTTTCTATTTCCGCCTGACACCACCATCTTACATAAGTCTGCCGCCACAACAATAATCCGGCAGTTGGAGGTAAGATAGCCAGTTCCTCTGTGGTTGAGGAATCTGGGTGTAGCTCGCTTCACTAACCATTAGGTCAGGAGGCTCATAGTAGAACCTCCACCGTACAGCAGATCTCATCTATTATAAATAACACTGCTTATAAGTATTATGTTCCTGCGGTGCGTCAGGTTGCCAGAGCTCACTAAAAACAACGTTATGTTGGGAACAGGGGGACTTGTCTCCTATGGCGACAGCTTAGCGCTTTCTCTTGATTTTATAAGGTAGATAACGTGTGCGTAGTCCTCAAGGAGCTACGAGCGTCTATAGGCTACGGCAATAAGGCGTAAGTAGTGCCCAAGGAGCTATGAGCGTCTATAAGCTACAGTAGTAAGGCGTCAGTAGTGCCAATGGAGCTACGAGCGTCTACAGGCTACGGTATCAACGCGTGAGTAGTCCCCAACGAGCAACGCGCGTCTATAGGCTACGGTAGCAACGCGTGAGTAGTTCCCAAGGAGCTACGAGCGTCTATAGGCTACGGTATCAACGCGTGAGACTACTCACGCGTCTACAGGCTAGGTAGCCGCTTATAAAGTGGCCTGTATGCTTGTTCACCACCCTTATCGCATAAAAAAGTGGTTGTAATAAATGATCAAATGTAAAAATGTATAAATTTTAATAAACCCAGGTGCGGTCACGCGCGATCGGCGACCACCTGATGGTGACCCCAATATATTCACCTTTTACACGCACCATTGGCTTTGATTAAAACAGTATGCTTTGGGAAAAATCGTCAGTTGTACGCTAAGTTCGGATTGTATGTATTATCTACAGTTTTTGTAACAGATGTGACTTGATGACAGCGGCTGTCACATTTATCTGTGAAGTTTTAAGCAGAACTCTATGTAAAGCTGATATTTTGAGCGTTGATGAATAATCACTAATCTGGAATGTAGAGTAAAGCCAGTAAAGCCAGCTTTACCATTTACAGATAAAGCACTGCGCCACTATTTACGAATTCGATTCCAAAGCTCACACCCACTCGTCTTGGAGTCGTCAATTCATGTCTCCACCTCACCATCACGCACAAAGAAGTTCAGTAAGTCGTTTCTTTGTCATACTTCCAAAATTTGGAATTATTTGCCAGCACATGTGTCCTTCCTTCAGCCAATAGCTACCCCTCATAAAATTAAGCAACAAGTCGTCATGTGCAACCTGAAGAGGAAGAATGGGTAAAGAAACATACTATCAGAAGAAAAAAATATATAAATATTACCATATAACCCAAATTAAGCATAATTATGACCTTGTGTTACTGATACTAGATAACGGAGAAATATATAGACAATATTACGGAGGCATCAAGCGTCGCAATGCGACAGCCCACGGCGATGCCGACGGCCTCTTTCTAACATCGCACCGCTTGCCACTAGCAGGGAGTCCATTCTCACAAATTGGAACCAAAGTGGTATAAAAAAAGGCAGAATCATTTCATACTGTCAAATAAGCACACCAAAAAAATTGGTAAAAACCCTACGAATCCATAGGTAATGTCTTTAGGATAATGTTGGGTCCTTATTGCAGTGAATCAGGGATGTTTGCAGAGTAATAGACTGATGGCTTCGAAACCATCATTCGCAATAAACAAGCAGGGTTAGGAATAGTTCCAATAACATCTATAGACATTAGCGGATGTATTCACAACGCCGTTTTGTAGGTGCTTAGCGCGGAGAGTGACGATTACGGGGACTTACCCTTTCTCATGATGGTCACTCGTAGTATAGAAACTTTGTGATTTTCATACATTATTTAATTAGTTGCTTACGTAGTCTTCAAGGCATTTTACTGATCCACTATGAATTGATGAGTTATTAGAAGTAAACCATATTTATTAATTTTATTTAGTATATATTGAATAAGCTCTCTGTAGCTGAACCATTAATCAACAGTAGTATCAGCCACCCCTTACTAATGTTATATCGCAAATAGAAAAATCGTCCCTTCCTTACCCACGGCCTCTGAAATCCAGTTGACCCAGGACTAACACAGATTGGCGTGTCCGCCAACAAATTAGCGTATCAACAATTACCCTGGGTTTAATCGCCCCTCGATATGGGGTAAAGTAATTGCCGTAATTGCTACCGTGAGACATTATAGGCGATTTTGTAAACATTTACAGTATGTCACGCAATGAGTGCTGATCAGAGGTTTATTATGTTGGTATTTTTGATCGCTTCAATTGCTGACTAGGTATCAGGCCTTCGGAGTGCGCTTGGGTGGATGCGTGATGCCACTACCTTTAGATATTTTAGGAGCAAGATAATAACCGGTATTTTCTTATATGCTTTCAACATAACGCTAGTAGTGCCCAAAGTGCTACAATGCCTACAGTCGGTAAACGATTATCTTAGCTTATAGACGCTCGTAGCACCTTGGGCTCTACTCACGCGTTTACTACCCTGTACAAGTTTGTCAAACAAGCGTACGGCCCGCCTGATGATAAGGTTACTGTAGCCTGTAGACGCTCGTAGCACCTGGGCATTACTCACGCGTTGACTACCCTGTACAAGTGTGTCAAACAAGCGTACGGCCCGCCTGATGGTAAGTTTACCGTAGCCAATAAATGCTTGTTTGCAACTATTCTTATGAGACCAAATACGCTATATCTGCTGTAAGTTTCTGAAGAATTATCATTAATTCACAATCGTGTCGAAGAATTTTCTAAATCCTCAAGGTTATTTTTTAATAAAATGTTCACCTTTGTCAATTTTCTCGCGCTGAGTCAGGCTTACTCTTATTATGATCCCAATCTCTTTCCCTATCCGTCTCAGCTAAAACAAAGTTTCTTTAAAGCGCCGTAAATACCAGCAAGAACTGCTTGCTATAGTATAGACCATAAAATTCACGTATCCATGGAAAATACCCGCTACTACAGGCCACCTCGTAATGATATGATAGTACAAAAATCGTTGATTTATGCCAAAATGAAATGGATCTACTTCCGATCCGCGGTCCATGTTGTTTAATCGAGTTCAGCACCAGACACTGTATAGTTTCGTATACCTACATAATGTATACCCATATCGTCTTCTCTATTGAAAAAGTATTTTTAAACAAAGCATGGCAAATGACTCTACAACACCTGATGTCAAGCGGTAAGAAGAGTCCATATGCAAAGATAGTTAGTGCAATTTAGACACTGCTCTAGCTGCCTCCACCTTGCCACCCTATAAGGTGCTTTATACTCTTTTGAAGGAACCTATATTATAGGAAGGAGGGAACACATATGCCAGTGTGTTTTTTATTTGAATAAGGTGGAAGACCCACATTTATTATTTTATTTTTCAGCACTGCACTAGCTGTCTTCGCATAAGGACTCTTCTTACCGCTTCACATCAGGTGTCATAGAGTCATTTGTCGTGCTTTGTTGAAAAATACTTTGTTTGCGACGATACAGGGCCACAATCTGGTTATGTGAGAACTGAGGACTCTCTGACTGGCAAACAAGAGTAGGCGACTTCGTGGAACTAAATTATTAATTGAAAATGCAAGCTGTGATTTAATACAGAATTTTAACTGAAGAAATTTATAGCCAAAATTAGCATTTAGGTAGATAATTTTAATGAAGCACATGAAATTAAGGTGCTCCGTTAGAAAATATTATCCTCCCATGAATCAAATACTCCCTATTGTGTACAAAAACATAAATATAATGAAACCTATTTACATACAGAAAATGGCCCCTAATATTTAAATTAGGAAATGCTTCCACACGCATGGGGGAAACTGGGAGCTGATTGGACGAAAGGCGACCAGAACCCCCAAAGTTTTTCGTGAAAACCGTGAAAAGTTAAATATAGCCGTCCCTCTCTAGATCATAGACCGTTCCGTTGGTTGGCTCCCTTGCACGCAAGGGTGGATTAGCCGCAACGTTCGCTGTCAGTGCCTACCAAGTCAAAGATGTTGACTGACGCTTACAGACTTGTTAGTTTTTATTCAAATAAAGAACATTTCATTGTGAAACTCTAAACAAAAGACTATCGATTTAGTAGCAAAGAGGTTATTGTTTAATCTGTGTCAAAAATTCGCGGTTATTGAACTGGCGATTTTTAATGGCGACTACGCGAGGTTCGCAAAAGTTAATTGAAACAATTGTGGCGTATTTAAATACGTGAAACTGAACAGCGTGACGGTTCGCTTGCGATACTAATTTCTTAGTGAAATGTGATTTAAAAGTGAAAACTGTGAAACATTTGGCGCCCAATTACAATGTGTTTTGTGCCGTAAATTAAAAAAACACTTTTAGAACTTGAGGATGTGTTTTGCGGGGTTCTCGTGTGACATTTTAAATTTCAAATTTCGATCTATTTTAAAATGTAATTCTATTTTGGAAGAACATTCTTATTTTAAAATGGAATTCTAAGATTAAAATGGAATATACATGGCATATTGAGGAGGGCGGGCAAGATAACATACGAAATACCAACTCAAGACTGCAGGGAAGAAATCAAGGTAGATATTAGAAATTCGTTAAAAAAAATTATGTAATAAAATATATAAAATGCATAACTTCCGACTGCAACTTTATTCGCGTTTTACCGCAGGAAGAAATTTCTTGGAGAAATATAATCATAATGCAATCTACTTCTGCGCCGAATTTCAGGGTTCGGGATCGGGCGTGATGAGTAACAAACATCTTAAATTTAGATCTACTTAAGTTTTATACCTACTGTTACTCTTCTACTATACACAAACTATATTTATGCTCCTTACTAACTATTGTAACTAAAATTCTATACATATGTTTGTGATGAGAAAATAGAGTTTATTATTATTGTTATTACGACATAAATAATCGTGTCAGGATAAAGTTTGTATCAAAAATAAAAATGAATTACCGACACGATCTTTTTAAGCGTGTGTCAGTCATAAAAAAATGTGTCGTTTCAATCCGGAATGCAGCGAACTGTTTTATAGTCGAAATAGGAAAGTGACTCTACATACGAGCCTAATACGTACGAGATATTTACGTTTTTCGGCTTTCGTAAAAAAACGGTGTATTATTGGTCTGAAAACATTCATTCATCATATTTCCGGATATTATTGCTGCTTATCGTGGCAATGTTTTTATTGTCGCGGCCAGTAACCGACAGCGAGAGCTTGAGCTCGAGCCGAATTGTCGTTTTTTAACAACTGTTCAGAATAACTTACCATTATTATATTAAACTTACCTTAGTTCCACTAGTTCTACTATTCAGTAACTTGAAAATCGTAGGACTTATGAGAAAAAAAGACCCACTAGTTCTACCGTAGAACTACTCAGTAGAACATATGTGAACAAAGGATATTAACCGCCTCTGTGGTCTAGTGGACTGATCTGTAGTGATATGAGGTAGGTGGTCTTGAGACCACGTACCTCAGATCAAGAGGTCCGGGGTTCGATTCCCGTGGGGGCAGAAATTTTCTGCTCGGTTTGGTTGGTGGTAGGGCTTTTCTAAGTCCGCCTGGTTAGCCACCATCTTACCTAAGTCTGCCGCCATAACAATAATGTTAACAGCATTGTTGTGTTACGGCAGTCAGAGGTGAGATAGCCAGTTCCTCTGTGGTTGAGGAATCCGGGTGTAACTCGCGTCCATCGGCGGCCTTATCTTCACTTACCATCAGGGGAGATGAAGGCCAAAAGTTACTCCGTTAAGGTTAAAAAAAACCACGTCTCTAAAAATGGTTTTCCGACATTAAATAATATAATTGAAAATTTTAACCTACCCCCTGAGTCATTGAACATTATCTGACACCATCTCATTGAGACTATTCTTATGAGTCGAAACACGCTATATCTGCCGTAAGTTTATGAAGAATTGAATCAACAGTAAACCAAATTTCAAATCAGTCGGATCTGTGAAAGTTAGTGACACCCTTTTGCCAATTAGGAAATCTGATAGTCGTCAAAAGCCTGAAGAGATCTTCATAATTTATAGCTGAGGAGCATCCTAGGCACGTCAGCTTTCAAATAAAAAAAACTGAATTAAAATCGGTCCATTCGTTAAGGAGCTACGAAGCCACAGACAGATACACAGTCAGACACGTCACACTTATAACACCCCCCCTTTTTTTGTCGGGGGCTGAAAATAATAGGTATCTGGTTTAATCTTAAAATTACAGGCACTGAAATAATATGCTTGCTCACAATGACGATTCTGTACATGCCTGCCCCCTTATTCACACCTGTCGGAAAAGAATCGAAATTCGGAATCTCTACACTTGTCATTTTTTATCACGGAGCGTCAAAGCGGGACGGCATGTGACTTTTCGGATCGTATCCGTGATCCGACAGTTTCTGAATAAGGGGACTGATTGCCGTTGGATTAGGCCTTAGGGTATTTAACTTGGTATTGGCATCCTTCTTTTTTTGTTGTTGGAGAAAGCTTTTATAGCTACCCAGAGGCGAGTGGGGCTACTCCTGGGTTATGTGGGACTCTCCAGAGCTAGTCACCGGCATACCTACTAAAAAACCAAAGTGTTCCACTAAAATCGAGGCTTCGACGCAAGACAGGGTACTTATCGCTGTCACTGTCATGCGCCGAAGTCTTGACGATTTTGCCCTCTTCCGGGCCCACCGGGGAGCGTTATTATCGTCCTGAGGCCTAAGATAAAATGCCTTCCATGCCCAGTAATTATACTTGTTACCTTTCCCTTCAATCCGAAACACAGCGAACTGTTTCACGCTTGAAATAAGAAAGGCGGCTACTTAAACCATGTATCTACGGATCCACAATAGACAGCAAAAGGTATCCTGGGTACTCATGAAGCATGAATCATTTTCTTGATGACTGTAGGCGTCGCTATTGCGTCGCTTGGCGCTTTTTGTCGGCTGAGAGTGTTCTGAAGAGCTTTTCGACCTTATTCCACCTTCCCCCGTCCTGCTCAGGAGCATGCGTGCCTTCGGAGTCATCAATTCACTGTCTCCACCTCAACATCACACATAAAGAAATTTAGTGCCTCGTTTCTTTGTCGTACTTCCAGAACTTAGAATTCTTTGCCAGTACATGTGTTCCCTCCTTCCTATAACATGGATTCCTTCAAGAAAGGCGTGGAGCACCTTTTGGGCCGGCAAGGTCTAGGCCGCTAGAGCAGTGTCTAAACTGCACTAGCTGTCTTAGCTTATGGACTCTTACCGCTTCACATTAAGTTGTGTTGGGTCAATTGCCGTGCTTTGTATAAAAAAAAGGAAAAAAATCACTTGGTATTGCAGGTCCGTTGTCATCCTGAGGCCTAAGATGAAATGCCTTCCATGCCCAGTAATTGCAATAGCTACCTTCCCCTTCGTTGAAATAAGAAGGCTACTAAAACCCTTGCCTTGTATCTACGGATCCACAATAGATAGCTGTAGGTATCCTGGGTGCTCATGATGCATGAATCATTTTCTTGACGACTATAGTTACAGAAGACAGCACATCAAATGCCAAAAGGAATATGCGCGGTCTCAAGGTCAAACTGTCACGCTTGATATGCCGCCGACTTTGGTAGGTACACCAACTGTAATTTCAGTCCATTTCAATGTTACCAAATGGAGCGTCACTGCTTTCATACGAAGCATTCGATGCAACCGGTTTGGCTGCAAGCGTTCGCGTGACAATTTCATTGCGTTTTTGTCGCAATGCTATAATGGTAGCCGATTTTCCTTCCTCGACGTTGGACAGACGTTATGAAGTTGATAGCTCTTACATAAAAGGTTTTAAACAGTAACAATCAATCAATCAATCAAATATTCTTTATTGCACAATAGGACACATATACAGGGTGGTGCCGTCAATGCGACAATAAATTTAAACAGGGGATATATTGGTCCATAGAAATGGTTTGCCACTTTCAAAAATATCGTATTAATTTGATAATTTCATGACATTTGTATGGAATAGTGTAACGTTAGGCAGCATTATTTCATAGAAATGTCATGAAATTATCAAACGAATACGATATTTTTGAAAGTGGCAGACCATTTCTATGGACCAATATAGCCCATGTTTAAATTTATTGTCGCATTGACGGCACCACCCTGTATAATCAACCACAATAAAAATAAGATAAACAATACAATTGGCGGCCTTATTGCTAAGCAGCAATCTCTTCCAGGCAACCTGAAAGTAACATTGCAGTGACAAAGAAATGTGGTGGTAGCAAAAGATGCTCTGTTTCGTATACCACTGCCTCAGAAAGTCTACTAGGGTGTTAGAGTCGCTTGCAGGATCGCCTGGGTAACCTACTACCGCTTTTCTGTTTTAGATGTGAAGCGGATTCTAATTTTAAAATTATTAAATGGGGTAATTATCTTTATGTGTATTTAACATTATACGTTTTGACATTGTGCCGCTTTGGGCATTGTGCGCTTTTTACATTGTTTGCTTTTGACTATGTGCGCTTTTAACAATTTGCGAAGCATTTTTGTCATATCCCGTTGTTGACCTTATGCTCCTAAAATATTTTTTTACATAATTTTGTTTTATTTTCCAGACAACAATTAGTTAGGTACCTATCTGGTGACAGGTTTATTTTACAATACTTCTAATTTCTAGAATTATCTAAAGATCGGACTGATTTTTTTAAATATTACTTTATTTTATCTAGCTACGGTTAGTAATTGCTCTTTTTGTAGTATTCGTGTAAGTGTTAAATTAGTAGCTTCGGCCAATCGTTGAGTAGGAGTTCAAAATGTGTATAAAACTTTGAAAATTTTGACAAAGGAATATCGTAGTTTCAAAACTTTGTCCATTGTTTCCGTAAAAAAAATTTTAAACAAAAATTAAAACCGACTTCAAAAAACTGAAAAGTATAAAATAATTAAAGTTAAGTAGGTACTCATCCCCTAGAAAAATATTTTTTGGAGTCAGTGCTTCACTTTCTATTATTTTTGGAAACCACTTAGCACCAACTCCAAAAATATGTTTCCAGGGGATGAGTACCTACTTAAATTTCATTATTTTATACTTTTCAGTTTTTTGAAGTCGGTTTTCGTTTTTGTTTAAATTTTTTTTTCACAATTTTTAGAGTTAACTTTTAGGTCCAAGCTAGATGGGTGACCGTCAACTTATATTGTTTCCTACTATCGTATCGTTTCACTAAAAAGTCATAGGAAAGCAAAAATTCGCAATTTCGCATACGTAAATGACTAAATTTTTCCAGTGTTTTTGATTTAAAAACAAAACTACTGAATGGATTTTCAAAGAATTTTTATGGTCCAGTCGAAAGTTCTGAGTTAACAAACATAAAAAAACAAACAACAAAAAGTCGAATTGATAAGGAACCTCCTCCTTTTTTGAAGTCGGTTAAAAATAGGTAAAAATATGCATAACAGTGTTCAATTGTCCATTTTCTTTTTATTTGCTTTGTTGCGTGGTACAAAACAAGATTTTTTTTAGAAAAAACTGCAACATAGTCAAATATTCATCGTGGCGCCTGTGTCACTTGACGGTGACGTTTAGTTGACTTATATGTCGCCCGCCATATTGCCATATTGAATAAAGGTGAAATCGACGAAAAATTTCAACTTTTGTACAAACCAATTAAGCATGAAACCGAATTATGAGTATTTTTCCCGGATTCAAGATATTTTTTCTGATTTTTTGAGATAGTGTTCATACACCTGGCCGGATATGAACTATCTTCTTTAACACTAACAATTGTGTACAAAAATAAATAAACAACACTAAAAGCGACTTCAAAATACTAAAAAGGAATAAATAGTTGAATTTAATTAGGTAACTAGGTACTTATTTCATTCGGAATTCTGAAGTTTGAAATATCAATAAAATACTTTATCAGTATCACTAAAATAGTAATCACATTAGTACGAATCTCTGAATAACCTAATCAAAGGACACACATGTTACTGCGATTTAAAATACTACGTTAAGTAACTTGATACCTTTGATAATTTGCGCGGACATTCTGGTTATTAGGAGTACAAGTGACGTTTTGTTTTTTAAATCAACAGCTATGCGTCAGAGGAAATTGATTTGCATACAAGTTTTTTATTTGGGAATTTGGAATAGGATTGAATGGATTTTAAATGTTTTTGATGCGTTCAAACGCCTACTTTTAAAAATAAAGAAAGAAAACGATGAAAAAACATATGCTCCAGGGGGACGAACCCGTGTCTCCTGATTTACGGCCAGACGCGATTACTATGTTGTCAGCTTATTAAACGCTTTATTCCCTTTAATGCCCAGACGGCAGCATAAGTTGACATGACAATTAAAATTCAATTGTGTCTGGTTTATCGGGCTTCAAAGGGTTTAATTAGCTTTAGCACAACGTCTCAGAAGGAACACAAAACTACGAACTATAATATTTTTGTATAAGTAACTAGCGACCCGCCCGGCTTTGCACGGGTGCAATGCTTATGTAAATATTATGCATGTATTATACATATAAACTTTCCTTAAGAATCATTCTATCTATTAAAAAAACCGCATCAAAATCCGTTGCGTAGTTTTAAAGATCTAAGCATACATAGGGACAGACAGACGGCGGATAGCGACTTTGTTTTATACTATGTAGTGATGAGTAAGTAGTGAGTAAGACAGACGGAGGAGCTCGGTGGTGTAGTGGCGCTTTCGATACTTGCTTGCGCTTTTGATACGCCATGATCGATCTTGGGATGGGTCAATCAAAGTTTGTTATCGCGAGCTCCTCCGTGCTTCGGAAGGCACGGCAATCGCTTTGAAAATGAAAATGAAAATGAAAATATCTTTATTCAACTAGGCCCCCCAATAAGCACTTTTGAATCGTCAACAAAAAAACCCTTATGTCTATCACATAAAAATAATATTAACTAACTAACAATTACATTATGTTTGTCTCACTGTCTTATCTGGATCTACGTAATCTAAGAATGTTATAATGTCTGTCTATCGGTCTGTCTGTCGGTCCGTCTGTCGGTCCGTCTGTCCGTCAGTCAGTCTGTCTGTCTGTCTGTCTGTCTGTCAGTCAGTCAGCCAGTCTGTCTTTCTGTCAGTCTGTCTGAATTTACACCGGTTCCAAAAGTTGAACTACCGAGAAGATTCCGGCAACAAACTCGTGTAGTCACTCTTTTCAATTATTAAGTTACAATGTTTAATTACACAGTAATGGTATTTAGCAGAGCAGTGTCGCACAGAGTATAAAAAAGGTATATTAACGTACCAATAAGTACCTAATGACAAGAATATTTACTGTATTTAAAGGCTGTCCGACAATGCACCATCACAATATAGGTATTATAATACACAAAGGTCAACAATTAATATACAAAAACCTAATAAAGCCAATCATCTTTCATTAATTTTAAACACTTGTCTGACCACGTCATTACAATAATAATTGTATTGTTTTATATATAATATCATATAATGCCATATACCTCAAAAATCCCTCAAAAATGATACTATTGATGAATATGTAGGTAAATTATTACAAAATCAAGGAAGCTTAGAGATGACCATTTCCACTAGTGGCACCTGTTCACAAGTATGACGCATGTGCCAGCCATCGCTCCGCTCAACCATATTTAGGGAACGGAGCGACCCGGCACACGACGCCACCACCGCAGAAACTTATAGAGAGCATGACATCTTCCAGCAACCAGAAAATCAATGAAATGCTATTGGTGGAAATAACCATATGACACTATAAGTTACAACCAAGCATTTTTGTCATTTATATAATCGTTAATAGTATAGTAACCTTAAACCTTTAACCCATCAACCCGCATTGGGCCCGCGTGGTGGTGTTATGGCCCAAACTCCTCATGTGTTTCCCCCTAGTAGGAAGGCCTGTGCCCAGCAGTGGGACATATATAGGCTGGTGATGATGATGATCTATACTAGAAAAACTTCACATCCTGACCCCACGACCTTTCACAATCCGAGCGACTGCTCTAACCATCTGAGCTACGAAGGACTTGGGATAACTCCGTGTTATTCTTCTAGTTCATCTGTATCTGCGTTAGAAGCTAACGTATAATTTCAACAACCGAAACAGCATTTTCCAAAAAACTTTTATTAAATTTTGAATTGAAATGGAATATTTTGACATTGTGACATCCGAAGTCCTTAGTAGCTTAAATGGTTATAGCAGTCACCCGGATTGTGAAAAGTGCTGGTTCAGTCCCCACCTCAGGACAATATACTCTTTCAAAATTTTCAATCAAATAAAAATATTTAAAAAAAATAATTAATATTATCGCTTTTAATCTAAAACTGCTTCCTTGAATGACACCCATTCACCTGCTTCTACCCCATACGTCACTAATGACGTATCACACGGCCGAGCACACACCCCTGCAATATCGCTAATTCGTTAACTAAATTGTGTGAACATGATACCGTGTGTCCAGTGATCCGTGAAATAATCAGCAGAGTGTTTTGCTTTTTAGGGTTTATTTTACCCAAAAAATTATAATGAAAAGCAATCGTTTTAGCTGTAGATGTGTTTTGTGAAAAGAAATAAAAAAGTTACCCCCCGGCCTCGATCATTATCTATCTGACACCATCTCGTTGAGACTATTGTAATGAGCCCAAACACGCTATATCTGCTGTAAGTTTCTGAAGAATGAAACATCCTACAGACTATTTGATAGTACGTCTTCAGCTAAAGGTTACCATGTCTTACAACCACCGCAGTAATAGTACACAAAATTTCAAATCAATCTAATCTGTGAAAGTTTGTTATACTTTTGTCGAGTAGGAAATGAGCTGATAGTCATCAAACGCCTGAACTGACCTTCGTAAACTATGGCTAGGAACTATTTTGATCAAGTTAGCCCCCAAAAAATCGAATTAAAATCGGTCAACTAGAGTCAAACTCTGTTCTCAGTAAATAACAAATGGATTAAACTAGCAAGTTATAAGTTATATTATATCTTTTCAAAATAATGTCCATTCACATCAGTACATCGCTGCATCCGATGGAACCACTGAGAAAAGCCCACTCATCCTTAGGGGTCTCTTCGACGGCCTTTTGAAATGCAGCCAGTACTTCCTCGGCGTCCATTAAACATTTTCCTCGAAGTTTTCCTTATAATTTCGGAAATAAATGAAAATCGCAAGGTGCGAGGTCGGCAAACGGGTCGAGGTCGGGGAACACATGTGCTGACAAAAAATTCCAAGTTTTGAAAGTCCGACAAAGAAAAGAGTTGCCAAACTTTTTGTCCGTGATGTTGAGGTGGAGACAGTAAATTGATGACTCCGAAGACCGGCACGCGTGCTCCTGAGTAGGAAGAGGGAAGGTGGGATAAGGTCGAAAAGCTCCTCAGAACACTTGTTAAAGCCGATAGACGGCGCTTAGCGAGGCAATGTCACGACGGAATTGAAGAGGCTCTAGACGGATTCGTGACCTCTACGTCGTCAATGATACGGACGGCACGACGCTGCAATCTGTACAGTTATCGAGGAGGTACTTGGCGCAGCCATCCCACAAGCGCGAGCAATATTCAACGCAAGACCGGACCTGAGTTTTGCAGCTTTTGTAGAGATGACACGAAGAAGGGATTTATTGAAAGTCAAGCCTTAAGAGGTAAAAAGAGGTTGAAATCTTTTGGCGCAATAACCGACATTGGAGCGAGCGGAGCCGCAGGCAATTTTTTTATATACCTACATACAACTAAATGACAAATATGCATTTATGTAATGAGAGGAAAAGATTACAACCTTGTTTGTTGCCTGTGCTTCTCAGACCATAATAAGGTATTTTGTCTAGTGAACGGCTGGCATCACCTTGACTTTCCTTGACCTAGAGTGATAAAAAATGAGCTTTGAACGCAGACGCAAAAGGTAATACCTCGTAAAATTTGTTTCGGCCGAGACAGGAAAGAATAGGGTTATCTATAACAGTTTAATTGATGTAACAAAATGGTGCATCTTTATGCAACTTTATTTTAGCTAGATGTTACCCTTCTTTGTTTTGGTAACGCTGAGGGGAAGCTCTTCCAGCCTATCCTCCTCTCCCTTGGGGAGAAGAGAAGGTGTACACACACAAGGTGGGGTGTTCACCCAGTAAACCCCTCAGCGATGCGCCTCTTTTCTACTTCCCGGTGTAATGGGTACGCCCGAAAACATTCACCATCGTCAGCAGGGCAGTTGACCGATATCGGTCCCGTCTTGTGGAGAGGCCGTAAACTTGTAAAGGGACCCCAATCCGACTTTCTTCTTTAAGTCGCTGTGCCGGTGCATTGGCACGCTGACTGAGCTGTTCTAGCCAGGCTACGGCTCCCAACCGTGTTGAATCATGTGAATAATAAAGTCCCAAGCCCATCCTAACACTGTCCAAAAAACTGACACCGTGATTGGAAAATTGGTTTTATTTCAACTGTGTAGTGCTCACGAAAATATAAGACACTAAGTATATCTACTACCATGGACTAAATTATCATCCTTGGTACTACCAAATAATTCAATATTTAAGAATGTCTTTCACGACGTCAAACAAACAGCGCGCCATTGGCCCTAATTCTGGCGAACACATGCTAAGTTTAAATTTAAGTTGAGTCTATTTCTTTCTCTCAAAATGAAAAAGAAAAGGATGGCTGTCATATAAATTGACATTTAGAAAGGTGCGTTCAATTTTCGACCTTATTGAACGTGCTAAAATGCAGTGTTTAGAAGGCACCTCCGTACATGCCGTCTAAAATTGTCTATGGTTTCTTTGAAATCTATCTAAATTTAAGTGACAGCTCTAAACAGATTCTTGCTATCTTTTTCCTATTACTTATTGCGAGAAAGAGATATACTTTACTTAAATTTAGAATTAAAGTGAGTTCCCAGAATTAGGCCCATTATCGCTCATGCTTAGTTTGGAACAAATAATTAGCCAATCACAGTCCTTAACCCGGCGCTACTTGCTACTACGACCAAAGTCGCAGGGTTAAATATTTATTTATTTAATCCAGGGTTAGTAACTCTGCGTAGTGCAAGACATGTTATAAATTCATCTTGGAGTTAGTCCTAACACGTGGTTAAATGTTTTAAGTAGGTACGCGTTCTGTTTGGCAAAACCTTTAATGTTATCAATTTATCCTGGGTTTAGTCCTAGCGCGGGGTTTAATATTTTTTTTCTATTGAGCAAATTCATTCCGTTCATGTTTTTGTTAATTGTGAATTAGTGGGCTATTAGTCAACTCAAACGTAGGTATTTGAAAGCATGTAGAGTCGACAGCAGATCAAGCATAACAGTTTGACTTTGATACCGCCCTTATTACGATCGTTATAGAGACGGCTTTCGTAATGCAACTGTTATACTTGACGTACTGTAGTGTGAAAAATATTACAAGAACAATATAAAATTTAAAAAAATCACTAACCACCGGCCTCATTAATCCACTATCTCACACCATCTCATTGGGGCTATTCTAATGAGCCCAAACACGCTACATCTGCTGTAATCTTCATGAATCATAGCTAAGAACTATCTCGATCGCGCCAGCTTTCAATAAAAAAAAACTGAATCAAAATCGGTCTATTCGTTTAGGAGCTACGATGCCACAGACAGACACACAGATACACAGACAGACACGTCATACGTCATTTGCGTGGGGATTAAAAATAAAAATACTAAATTAAAAATTTTAAGTAACCCCCGGCGTCATTAATCATCTATCTAACACCATCTCATTGAGACTATTCATAAGAGCCCAAACACGCTATATCTGCTGTAAGTTTCTGAAGAATTAACCATTTCGCAGACTTTTTGATGGTATAGGATCAGCTCAAAGTTAGTATGTCATGGAAATGTCACCGAAGTGACAGTACACCAAATTTCAAATCAATCGGATGTGTAAAAGTTAGTAAAACCCTATTATTATGTACAAAATGAGCTGATAGCCATCAAACGCCTGAACTGATCTTCATAAATTATAGCTTAGAACCATCGTAGGCACATCAGATTTCAAACAAAAAAAACCGAATCAAAATCGGTCCATCCGTTTAGGCGCTACGACGACACAGACAGTCACATAGATACACAGATACACAGACAGACACGTCAAACTTATAACACCCCTTTTTTTCGTCGGGGGTTAAAATAGGTAAGTAATTCCCGAGTTAAAATGTTAAATAATCGCGTCTAACAGCGTAACTGTAGTGAAAAAAGATTAATTTAATTTCAACACATCCTATAAACATCTCAAACACCTGTGAAGATTCGCTGAAAAAGATGAAACGATCTTTTTGTGCACGGTTTTCCCACGATAAGGCTAATCATTTCCGTTTACATCAATTATCTACATTGTATACCATATTATCCTTCTTACAAACTTGTGCATGTATTAATTATATTCGTTGTCTGGATTTACCGGGCAGTAAATCGAAAAAATATTTCGGTATAATTTTCAACTTCAAATAAGGAAAAAGTATCTTCCTCAAAAATCAAAACTGATTACGATTTCTTTAGAAATAATGTTAAAAAGACCATCGGAGGAAGAGAACAGACAGATTTCTCAAAAAGCAATAAGCAAGCGAAAGGCAGCCAGTGTAGAATTACTGGTCATGGAAGGAACTTCATCTTAGGTCTTAGGATGGCAACGCACCTGCAATACCAAGTGAGTTAATTGCTTGTTTGCAGGCGGCAGTGACCACTTACACCAGGTGGCGCGTGATCGCGCTTGCCATCTAGAAAAAACAGGAGGTTTTCTTATCTTTCTCAAATCCGAACTTACGAACCAATTCCGTTAATTCTGTTTAGGAGGTAGTGAAGACCATCGAAGATAGAGAACATAATTGCTCAAAAAACCAGCAACTGATCAACAAACAAGTCTATCAGTTTATTGTCAACAGTCTTAGAGCACAGCGTACAGACGACAGCACATTAAGTGTATTTGCACTGCGAATTCCCCCTCTATTCCGAAAGGAATAAGAGCGGTCTGAAGGTCGAACTATTACGGTTGATGGCTTGAGAGGTTAATAAAGAAATTATTTCCATCGCGTATCGCGGAGAAGACGAAAGAGTCTCTATAATATCGTAGTGTTATATTTCAAGGTTGGACACCTCTGCACCATAAATTACAAACATTGTAACATATTACTAGACGTAGCGTGATAACACTGCCACTAAGATTGCGTTCTTCCATCATTATCGCCTTTCACTGTCGAATTACAGTTCAATGTCAATGACTTCATCTATTGAGTTCCGTAGGCTGATGAGGAAACGGAAATTTATTTATTTACCTTAAAAATAGGCATATATACGTTATAACTTATAACTTACAATAACTTATAAGGTGTCCGCACATATGATAACATAGATTTATTAAGAAACTCGGAAAAATAAATATGGAAAGGGGATTATAAACTAAACAGAATAAATAAATATAACGCGCTAACGTAGACTATTCGCATATTATTCAGTATGCACTTGTTAGGGAAAGTATGCGCTAACGCAACCTAATATAATAATAGATCACAGGCCGCGGGCACTTGAATAGGAAGGTATGCGCTAATGCAGAATACTCAGAGATAGTGGGTCGCCGTCAATTGATAAGGACGGTATGTGCTAACGCAGCTGATAACAGATCGTGGGCCGCATGCACTTGCTAGGGAAGATATGCGCTATCGCAGACCACTCACAGATAGTGGGCCGCGGGCACTTGCTAGAGAAGATATGTGCTAACGCAGACTATTCACAGAGATAGTGGGCCGCATTCACTTGCTAGGGAAAGCATGCACTAACGCAACCTATTATAATAACACATCGTGGGCCGCGGGCACTTGCTAAGGAAGGTATGCGTTAGCGCAGACTATTCATAGATAGTGGGCCGCGTGCACTGCCTAGGGAAGTAATGCGTCAACGCAGAATACTCAGAGACAGTGGGCCGCGTTTAATTGTTAGGGTCGGTATGTCCTACCGCAGACTGATAACAGATCGTCAACCGCATGCACTTGCTAGGGAAGATATGCGCTAACGCAGACAAGCTATGCCTCGAGATCAGGGGTTTTATTTGTTATTAAAATTTTATTGCTTAAAATAATAAGGTACCGACGACCGCACATCCAGTGTAATAGTTGCACTACGAAAGCCGCCTCTATTACGAACGCAGTAAGGGCGGTCTCAAGGTTAAACTGTTACCCTTGATGTAAAATTTGTAGTACCCAATATTATAAGGTATTCTCTACCGGTCAATCAGAAGGTTGAAAATAGTTAGGTGGTGTGAAAATAAACATAAAAATATCATAGTTGGTTCCATTATTTTTTTCTTGTGTGAGTACTTGCCTCTGTCATAGTTTTGACTTAACTTTGTTATCAACACAAATAGGTATTAGCCTACATCATCATCACCAGCCTATATACGTCCCACTGCTGGGCACAGGCCTTCTTACATGGCAGAAACACATGAGGAGTTTGGGCCATAACACCACCACGCTGGCCCAATGCGGGTTGGTGGGTTAAAGCGGTTGCAGTAACAACCGGGACCAACGGCTTAACGTGCCTTCCGAAGCACGGAGGAGCTCAAGATTATAAATTTGATTGACCCATCCAGGGACCAACCATGGTGAAAGTTGCTTTGTTTTCGTGATCGAAACCAGAGCGCTCAAACCACTACGCCACCGAGCTCCTCCCTATTATTAGTATTAGCCTAGCTCTGATATAAATGTTTTCATTTTTTCATTCATAGCGGTATATACTGCTTCTGAATAGGCTATACCACTACTATTTACTTTACATGACTTGCGCCGGGGGTTGAAAATAATCGTCAAGTGTAGCCCCGGATGTGTAAGGTCGTAGGTTCAGGTTCCATTTTTTTCTGGTTAAGACAATAATATTATCATCATTAGTTACGTCACTTTTTAATTATCATGTACCGAACCGTATAGAAGGCTGCCCATTCGCGGTATTGTGACGCAACGAGCGCGCGGCTACTTATTTATGCAACTAGTCGTTATGGTCTACGAATTCATCTTAGCACAAGGAATAGCAAATATAATAATAAGTCCTTTTATTATCATCATTATACTAGCTTAGGATGTCCACTGCTGAACAATGGGCTCCCCCATCGATTTCCAAATGGACGGTTCTGCGCAGTCTGCATCCAACGGCTTCCGTCGACTCTGACGGTCGTCTGTCCATCTAGTGGAAGGGCGTCCTACTTTGCGCTTTCTGCGTCGGTGGTCGTCAATCTACAACTTTAAAGCCTCAGCGGCCGCCTGTTCCGCGTGCTATGTGCCTTATAATTTTTTTATACAACTTGATAATCAAGCTAACGGCTCACCTGGTTGTATGTGGTAACCGCCGCCTATAGGAGCGTTGCCATCCTGAGGCCTAACTTGAAATGCCCTCCAGCCCCAGTAATTACACTGGCTACCTTTCCCTTCAATCCGAAACACACAGTGGACTGTTTTACGGCTGAAATGAGAAAGCCGGTGGTACCTACACAGACGACCCTACATACGGGCCTACCACCTAGTAAATTTTCTGAAATATTCATACTACTTCTTTTTTCTTTCAGGTCCGGGCTTGATCGACGAGCTGGAGGCGTTCATGGCTCCCGTGGGCGATGGCTGCTATCCTCAGCAGCCTCTAGACGCACGTCGGATAGGGTAAATAATTATTTTATACTACAAGGCTGGCAAACAATCGAAGCTTTGCTTCTGGTAAGGATTGTTATCAAAGTTAGTTTTCTTTAAGGCGACTTTCAATTCAACTGTATTTTTAATTGCATAAAAGATTGAACTGTTATTAGATTATTAAATATACGGACGCAATTTCGTAACATTACAAAAGCAATAAAAGAGATATTAAAGTTTTTGGGCCAGCAGGTAAACACCATTGCCGATTATTAACAAAAATGTACCGAATGATACTATTCCCTTGAAATAATACAAAACTTTTCCATTTTATTGCAAAAATATAAAAAAGTAAAATGATTATTAGATAAAAATGGCAACATAGAAGTCACACAAGTGCCCAAAAGCTCCTCCGTGCTTCGGAAGGCACGTTAAGCTGTTGGTCCCGATCCAACAATATATTTGATTGACCCATCCCGGGATCGACGATGGCGAAAGTTGCTTTGTTTTTCGTATCAAAACCAGAGCGCTCAAACCAAATCGCCACCGAGCTCCTTAAAACTCTTTAATCATCTTGAAAAAAAAACAAAATAAAATAATTATTCCATAAAAATGGAATTGCATTGATACCATTGAAGTGCCTGTGCACAGCGGTGGGACAAATGTAAAGGCTGATGGATGATGATGTTAAAAGAACCTTTTTATCTACAATCTGAAATGGTGCTCATGAGCTGGTCCAAAACTTTACTATCTCCTTTCACTTTTTTCACCAGGGTCCACCAACTGCCAGAAAGTCCACCAGACTCCGGCTCAGAGAACCCTTACAGCCCGTCAGATCAAGTCCCGCATGCCATCACCGTGTCCCAAACCGTTCTTGGCTCCGACTACATGCTTGTCCACGACCACATAACCAACCACGAGATCCTGCAACCTGAAGGGGAGTACATTTACGAAGAACTCAAATCTGATAACCTGGACCATGAATTGCGGGGCAATTTGAGCGATGTGGTCGTTCTACCCCAAGACCCTAACATCGTGGAGCTAGGAATCAGAACCATCAGACATGATTTGGGTCTCACAGACCCGTATCAAACGAGGTACAATCAGATGAGGGTGGATATGCCGGAATTGGAGCAGGGCATGATAAACCCGCAGCTCGTCGCTTTGGGACATGAGACGCTGACGCCAGTTTACGCTAGCCTTCAAGAACCGACCACGAAGAAAAGGAAGCTTTCGCAGGACACTAATTCTCAAGTCAAATGTGAGCCAGGTTAGTAACTATTACTTCATTTCAACCACAGACCTCTGCAGAGGTTCTGAAAGAAATTTAGAAGCAGTGTTACACTCTATCATTATTGTCATTGAAATAAAACGTTGTGTTAAGTTGACAAAGTTGCAGCATTATACGGTACTCAGATAGAGAACAAGTTCATAACTCTTTGGTGAAATAATCGATAAGTCCAATAATTTAAAAAAGTATAAAATAATACGAAAAAATGGAGACCCGGTCAGGTAAAGTATACTGAAAAATTACTGGGCATGGACGGCATTTCATCTTAGGCCTCAGGATGACAACGCACCTACAATATCAAGTGCTATTCCTTGTTATTGCAGGTGTCTATATCTATAGGCGGCGGTAACCGCTTACCACCAGGTGGGCCGTCAGCTTGTTTGTCATCTAGTTGTATAAAAAAAACTCCTTAACTAATTTCACAGAAGAGCTCATATAATGCCTTAAATTTTCAAATCGCTCTTCTGTAAAAATTTGCGTTTTGGGCATTATTATCAGTGTCTTCCCGTGCATCAAGGATATTACACTAAGGATATATCACCATCATTACATGTTGGTCCAGGTTTTAACAAAGATTTGCTTAACCTTTAACTTTCTACAAAGAAAATCCTCTATCGATAGCGATATAGAGAATCTTAATGTTGGCATCTTCCTGCAATACGAACCTGATAGTTATTTTTATTTCACAGCGGCTTTATCCCCGGAGAGCGCAGCTCACGTCCGCCCTCCTCCTTCTGTGGACGGCTCCGAGGCGGGAGACGATCCCCCCTTACAGTGTATTCGGTTTGCGACCTTCCAACAGACCGTCTGGCACACGCTGTATGACTGCAATTTGAAGCCTTTGTAAGTTGAACTTTGACTTTGACAGATGACAGACAAATATATGGTCTGTCTGATGGTCTTTACCATACTGCATGCAGCCTTTAATATACCTTGTATCGAAGCGTTACTATTCTTAATTTTTCTCCTTTGATATACAAACATATTGCAGATTTATAAAATTGTAACGTTGAGACTCCTTTAAAAATATTTCTCGTTCCATGTCTTGTGGGTAATGGATCTCTTCAAAAAACTCAAATCAGGCCTTAATTTGAGTCACATTAGAAAAATTTTGTTATTGCAGTGTAATTACTACTTAATACCTAACTAATAAAATCTTCCAGACCAACACCTTCATACGTGGTCGGAGCCGACAAAGGCTTTAACTTCTCCCAACTAGACGAGGCTTTTGTCTGTCAAAAGAAGAACCACTTCCAAGTGACCTGTCAGATACAGACACAGGGCGATCCGCATTACGTGAAGACCGCTGAAGGCTTCAAGAAGATCAATAACTTCTGCTTGCATTTCTATGGGGTCAAGGTAAGTAAAACAATCAACTAATTTGGAAAATGTTTGAAAATGAAAAAAATCTTCTGAAGGTAAATAAATGTAAGCACTGTTTTTAGCAAAACATTCAGCAACCATTAATTTAATTGTTTCGAACTGAACAGTGAACGGTCCATCAGAAACATTCAGATGTGTAAGATTAATAACATTTATTTTTCAAAAGCTTATATTCCATAATTAGAGAAATCTCATTTTAACCAAATTATCCCTATGACATGAATTGGTTTCGCTTTACCTTGACAGCTATAGTCTAAAACACAGCATTTATAAAAATGGAATAATAATAATTATCAATAAATTAAATTAACTTAGGGCCTTCTCTGCAAGTTCGCAGTCGCACAACGAGCTGCTGCTGCTGGAACGAGCTATGTTAGGTGTTTCTCTGCGAGATAGAATCAGATAAGAGGACATCCGGACAGTAAATTGAAGTGGCAGTGAGCAGGGCACATATCACGCAGAACGGACGGCCGGTGGGGCGTTAAATTTCTAGAATGGCGACCACGTACTATCAAAGAATAGTCCAACCCAACCCAACCCAGTCCTTAAGATCATTTTGGTACACAAAGGTCGTCAACTACCTGCCACCTACTTGGGCACCAATAGAATACTATCCACCAATAGTATTAAAGAGTGTCTCCGAAAAATTTTTGTCAATTAAAACAATGGTAAAATATTATAACAAAAACTAACATTTTATTTTTGTCACAAAAACATCTGGTCCCGAAATGTCTATGCGACCAGATGTTTTTTGAAAACAATGAAGAGCAATAACCTTTCACAAACAATAAAGGTTTCCGATTGGTCAATAATTTAAGGACTGGGGTCTACTAAAGTACCTACCCAGTTTCAACTTTCAAGCGAAAATGTTTAGAAATTGGCTGGTTGGATCTTTCTGTGATGGTACCGGAAAGCACAAAGTAGGACGGCCTCCCACTAGATGGACAGACGTCCTGGTCAGGGTCGCGGGGAGCCGTTAGATGCAGGCTGCGCAGAACCGTTTTATTTGGAAATCGTTGGGGGAGGCCTTTGTTCAGCAGTGGACATCATAGGCTGGTATGATGATGATTATGATGAATTAAATTACAGTTATTAGGATTTAACTATTAGTATTAAAGCATCTCATACAGTGTATTTGTGTGTAAGTTCAGTAAAAAGATTCAAATCCATTTTTGAGTTCGATTGAGCGTTCTTGTCTCTGCTACTTAAGTACGTATCTTCAATTGAGCGTTCTTGTCTCTGCTACTTAAGTACGTATCTTTTACTAGGTGGTAGGCCCGTATGCAGGGTCGTCTGGGTAGGTACCACCGCGTTTCTTATTTCAGCCGTGAAACAGTTCGCTGTGTTTCGGATTGAAGGGAAAGGTAGCCAGTGTAATTACTGGGCATGGGCGGCATTTCATCTTAGGCCCCAGGATGACAACGCACCTGCAATATCAAGTAATTTTTCCTTGTTATTGCAGGTGTCTATAGGCGGCGGTTACCACTTTCCATCAGGTGGGCCGTCAGCTTGTTTGTCATCCAGTTATATAAAAAAAAAGACCATCAAAGACATTACTTGCCAAAAAAAAAAGCTGCAATTTCTTTTCTGTGAGATAGACGTCCGTCGCTGATCCAGGCAACTCCAAGTTTTAGCAAAGCCCGCCAGATATCAATGCATTAAATCGTTAACTATTGTTACAGGCTGAAGATCCAAGTCAAGAGGTGAGAGTAGAACAAAGCCAATCAGACCGAACTAAGAAACCTTTTCATCCAGTACCGTGAGTATTAACTGAGAAAAATTAGTGTGATCTAGCAAACAACAGGCGTCTTTTGTATCTGCAATGACTCTATTGGTCGCTTTTTTCAGTCAAAGCTGACAATGATTTCGTGCGAACGTCTTCATGACCATTTTTAACCCCCGACGAAAAAAGAGGGGTGTTATAAGTTTGACGTGTCTGTCTGTGTATCGGTGTATCTGTGTATCTGTGTGTCTGTCTGTGGCATCGTAGCGCCTAAACGAATGGACCGATTTAGATTCGTTTTTTTTTGTTTGAAAGCTGATGTGACTACAATGGTTCTTAGCTATAATTTATGAAGATCAGTTCAGGCGTTTGATGACAATCAGCTGATTTTCTACATGATAATAAAATATTACTAACTTTTACAGATCCGATTGATTTCTAATTTGGTGTACTGTCACTTGTGATGACATTCCCATGACATACTAACTTTGAACTGATGCTATACCATCAGAAAGTCTGCGAAATGCTTAATTCTTCAGAAACTTACAGCCGATATAGCGTGTTTGGGCTCTTATGAATAGTCTTAATGAGATGATGTTACATAGGTGATTAATGATGCCGGGGGTTACTTAAAATTTTTAATTTTGTGATTATAATAAAAGTTCTGGTCGATGGTCAGCGACCACATAGATGCCTGAATCATAATACTGGGAGTATCTGACTAGGAGTTGAGCATTGCCTGAAAGTCAATATAAAATTGTCAAAAAGTACCAGTATTATTTGACCGTTTTCGTTTGTAAAGTAAATAACTTCGTTATTGGGAAATCTACCATCAATATTCTCTACCATCTCTCTCTCCCTTTTTCTCAGTCGTCATCACCTTATGTTAAATAACACTTATTAGCTTCAATTAATATTAATTGTTCCAGAGTGGAACTCCGCCGAGAAGGCGCCAAAGTGACAGTAGGCAGACTCCACTTTGCCGAAACAACAAACAACAACATGAGGAAGAAAGGGCGGCCTAACCCTGACCAGAGGCACTTCCAGCTGGTGGTAGCCTTGAGGGCCCATGTGACTCATGCTGACTTCATCATAGCAGCACAAGCGAGTGACAGGATTATTGTCAGGGTAAGTCATATTCAAAGTTCTTTCCGTCACAAGAACTTTCATGGATAGGAGATGCCCCAACAATGTGTGGAGACACTATAGGTAATAAAAATAGGCAGAAATATGCGAAACAGTTTTTATTACTTAGTCCATTTTTTGCTTTGTCGCTTAAAACAAGAATTTACCTTGATAAGTAATGAATATGACTACTTTGAACGAACAAACTATACATGGAAACGAATCTTCGTATATTTCCGGATTCAGCTTATTTTTCTGATTGTTTGAAATAGGACACAGTCACATGACCGGATATGTATCTTTAACGCTCTAAACATTGTTGATGGCCAGATGCAATCTTACAACAAAATAAAATATTTTTTTATCTATTTAATACAGGTAGCATTCAAGCATGCAGCGCTCCTGATGGTAAGCGGTCACCTTTAGATAATATCAGACGACAGCACGTCAATTGTAACAGTTGCACTACAAAACCAGCCTCTATTACGAACGCAGTAAGGGTGGTCTCAAGGTCAAACTGTTACGCTCGATGTGCTGTCGACTGTACATTACTGATCTTTTAACCACCACTTACTCGACAAACAATTTTTATGTCGTAACGGGATAACTCTTGCTCTTCATCTCACCTGATGTTAAGTAAAGATAAGGCTGACGATGAAAGCGAGCTACACCCGGATTCCTCACCCACTGAGGAACTGGCTATCATACCTCTAACTGCCGGAACACAACAATCCTGTTAACATTATTATTATGACGGCACACTCAGGTAAGATGGTGGTAGCTAACCAGGCGGACTTAGAAAAGCCCTACCACCAATCAAACCGAGCAGAAAATTTCTGTAGATCTGGACTTGTAGATCTGAGGTAGGTGGTCTCGAACACAGAGGCGATAAATACAACATTGGTACTAAAGCTAGTTTCTTATTTCCTTAGGCTTCAAACCCTGGTCAATTCGAGTCAGACTGCACAGAGAACTGGTGGCAGCGGGGAGTGTCTGACAACAGTGTTCACTTCAATGGACGCGTGGGCATCAATACTGACAGACCTGATGAATCCTGTGTCGTTAATGGTAAGGGGATCTGTAGAAATTTGGCTTTGTCCACCACACAAAATCTAAATCAAAAATATGTTTATTTAAGTAGGCTCCTCAGAAGCTGTTTCGAATCGTCAAAAATCACAAATTATGTATTTCTATTTAACACAATGTCATATTGTCTATAAAAAGTTGAACAACTGAGAAGACTCCGGCAACAGACTCGTGTAGTCACTCTTTTCAAAATTCGAAGTTACAATGTTTGCTGTTACATAATTAAAATGTTTTGCAGCGCAGTGCCATACGGAAAAAAATAGCGATAGTATATCAAGTTACCAATGATATACAAACTTTCTCGTGGAAATTGGAGTACAAACAACTTGAAAGCCTCACCAAAGTTGTCCTATTTTGAAGTATAAGTTTTGATGAGTCAAGAATTTCTCCCAACGTTTTAACCAAATTGCAAGCCTTCTAAAAATAATCCAACGCCTTAGGAATCCTGCATAAAATGACTAATCCTTGATACTTAATCAACCATTCATCGGCAGGTAACCTCAAAGTGATGGGTCACATTCTCCATCCATCTGATGCGCGAGCTAAACACAACATAGAAGAACTGGACACAGCCCAACAGCTGCGTAACGTACAGAGCATCAGAGTTGTTAAGTGAGTATACCCTTTATTTTGAGAATTTTCAGAATACTTTATAGTAAAGTCAGCTAGAGCAAGTCAATCTAAAGACGGATATTGGGGTAGCTCCGCCAGCCTATCTCCCAACTCCCGGGGAAGAGAAAGAGAGTATGTGGGGCTCTTACAAGCTAAAGTCCTCGGCGATGCACCTTCTTTCCTGCCGCTGATGCTGTAGAATAGCCAGCGTTATTTCGTCCGCTTATCCGTAGGGCAATGTGACCTGTGATCGGTCCCGTTCTTAAAGGAAGGCTGAATATATCATTATTTTCATTCTCAATCATTTACATATGTCTTCCCTCACCAGATTCAACTACGACCCGTCATTTGCGGAGCACTCCGGCCTGCTGGGGTACGACCCCACAGCGTCGACCCCCCAGCTGGACACGGGCGTCATCGCGCAAGAAGTCAGGCGGGTCTTACCCGAGGCTGTCAAAGAAGCAGGGGATGTTACCCTGCCCAACGGGGATACCATACCGAAGTTTTTGGTGGTTAATAAGGTCTGTACCTAATCGTTTTGGCTAAAGGTGGTTGTTGCAGAGTTAATTTATACTCTCATTTTCACACAATTTTTACACAAACCTCGCTTCGCGCATCTTTGGTGGAAATAGTCAGGATTGACGAGGATGTGCGAGAAATATTTGTTTGTGTAAAAATGAACCGTATTGCTTCCGGTAAAGAGTATAAATTAACTCTGCAACAGAAACACGCTTATCGCGATAGATTTATTGTTGTGCTCAATCATCTCGCGCGAGCTCGCGCGGGCAATATTTAGTGGAAAAGGGTCAGTGCGATTTCAATTCTCGTCTCGCCTCGCCTCGTCTCGCCCCTCTGGTGGAAAACCACCTTAGGAGTTTAGTAGTTCTACAAAGCTCTGTAATCCAAAGAGTTATAAGTTTTACCCGTATCGTAAATTGGTAAGGTCGGCTGGTTAGGCAACAACACCTTTCCTGTTTTGGCCGTAAAACAGTTCATGGTATGCCGGATTGAACGAAAAGGTAGCCAGTTACTAGGCATTGAAGGCGATTCTTCTTAGGCCTCAGAATGGCAACGCACTTGCAATACCGAGTGACGTGTTCCTTGTTATTGAAGGTGTCTTTAGGCTAACTTAGCTACTTAACCACCAGGTGGGATGTCGGATTACTTGTCAACTTATTCTAACCGCAACTTTTATGTAGGTAAATACAAACTTTGTAGAAAGCTCTTGAAGAAAAAACTTGATTTTATTAACAGTCACGAGTAAATGAGATAAAACATTTTAGTAAGTAGAAATTACACGAGTTTTTATTTTCTCGCGTCATGGGATCATCTTTTCTGGTCCTTCGATCCTTCAGGACCTCGCGCATGTCGGTTATTTCGGTCATCGTGTGAGGAACTGTACCGAATCAGTGACTAACAAGTGTAGTGTATTTATCAGTGATTAGTGTCCACTAGTTCATCATCAACTAAGCAAAGCGAGTAACGTAACTCGCCCTCAGCAGCAGCA
The DNA here is from genome assembly GCA_947347705.1 of Nymphula nitidulata. Taxonomy (NCBI): domain Eukaryota; kingdom Metazoa; phylum Arthropoda; class Insecta; order Lepidoptera; family Crambidae; genus Nymphula; species Nymphula nitidulata. The sequence continues at coordinate 4,171,796 of OX374646.1, forward strand.
AAAACTAGGCGGGCAAATTAGAGCTCGAGCCTAGCAACAGCGAGCACGTAGCTCGCACCTAGCAACAGTGGGAAAGCAGCCCACGCACAGCAACAGCGAGCAAGCAGCTCGCGCAGCAGTCTTCTATACGCGAGCATATAGCTCGTGCACAGCAGCAGCACATTGGCGAGCACAAAGCTCGCGCCTAGCAGCATTCATCTCAACAGCGAGTAAATATCTCGCGCTTGGCAGTAAAACACCAGCAGCAGCATTCAGCTCGCGCTGTCCAGCATATTCAGCGTTCGCAACATTAACAAACAAGTAAGGTCTTTCCTATTTTATTTAACAAACATTTATAACAGCAGCAATGGAGATTAATGAATTATATATTGGTCAAGTGGAAATCTTCGAAGCTATTAAGAAATTGCAATCGAATATTAAGAAAGATAGCTCGGAGCGTAAAACTCCTGACTATTTTAAAAGGCGTCTTGAAACTTTAGAAACTTACTGGGGAGAATATCAAGGGAATCATGACAGATTAAAAATGGAATCAAGCCGAAGTCATCAATATTTTACAAATAAAGAATACGAGCAAACATATGAATTGTATAAGTCGGTAAAAGAATATATAAATCAGCAGTATCAAAGCATTCATTTGAAGAAGAGCATAGTATCAGCAGGGACAAGCGCACATAAAAAAGATGAACAAAGAGAGAGTAAGGAGAAAACAACACAAGAGCAAAAAATATCAGACGTTTCGGAAACCCCGGGCCACAGTCAAACTTTTGCTACATCGCGAGGGTCTACGAGCAAACTCGACGAAATGATCAAAAGGCAGATGGCCAATTTCAAGGCCTTCATTCGAACCGTAGCAAACATTGACGTGGACTCCCTTTCAGACAAGTGGGAGTTTGATGACGCGTTAAAGTCACTACAAAGCAGATGGGGAGCAATCGACTCCTTACATTGGGAAATCGATAGCGAGTTAAACGGCGAGAACGAAAGCTATGACAGGATGTATTACAAAAACGAGCAAAAATATAATGAATTGAAGAAAGAAATAAACAGCAAGTTGTGGTCAGTCTCTCATAGGGAAAGGTCCACCCCTATTTTAGATATACCGGTTTTCCACGGTCACTACAACCAGTGGATCTCTTTTAAGGACTTGTTTGAAGAAGCAATCCATAAAAATCCATCTCTATCATGTGCGCAAAAAATGCAATTTTTAAAATGTAAAATAAAAGGAGAGGCCGAAAAACTAATCCAACATTTACAAATAAGCACCGATAATTATAAAATATGTTGGGATATTTTAAACAACCGCTATAACAATCGAAAACTAATATTCACTTCATACATTAATACTCTTCTAGGAATACCAAATATAAACCAGCAATCATTTCTGCAAATAAAAAGAATGCACGATGTTTCAATAGAATGTCTACACGCAATAAAAAATCTAGGTGTAGACATCTCTACTTGGGACCCTATATTGGTCCATATTTTAGCTCAAAAGTTGGATCCCGAGACTTTTAATGAATATTCTGAATACGTAAAAAACCCACGTGATTTACCTATCTTAGATGAATTTCACAAGTTTTTGGAATCGAAATTTACAACATTAGAAACAGCTAGAAAAAAGCAAGAGATGAGGCCATCAACAAACAACAACATACCGTCACCTTACAACATCAGAAAGCCATATTTTTCATTCAACAACAATTATAACAAACAAAAATTATTTCAACATTTTCCACAAAAATCATTACATGTGCCGCAAATATCATGCCCATTATGCAAATATAATCATGGCCTATATAATTGTAATAAGTTCTTAGAAATGAACAATGAAAATAAAATAAAAACAATTCGTAATTTACATATTTGTCAAAACTGCTTATTCGATCACAAAGGCAATAAATGCTTATCAACAAAGCGATGCCGCATTTGCGCAGAAAATCATAATTCTTTGTTACACGATGCTTATGCGAAGTGGAAACCGAACACGTATGGTAATAACGCAACATATTCAAATAACGTAGCACACACAAAACCGACAAATTCAAGGCAACAAGAGCACGTGGCAACGGGATCTACGTCACACGTGTCCCAAGACGATGCTTCCGAAGTACTCCTTGCAACAGCTAAAATCAATGTTTTAGCAGCAGATGGAACTACTCAAACAATGCGAGCCCTCATCGACCAAGGGTCGCAGATTTCCCTCATAACAGAACATGCAGCACAAACATTAGGTCTTAAGCGCCAAAAATGTAGCGGCGTAATATTCGGTGTTGGACAAACCGAAAATAATTGTAAGGGAATGATATCAATTCAATGCTCGTCGCTTTACAATCAATTCTCATTTAACACAGACGTATTAATCATGAATAATTTAATCAAGCATTTACCAGCACAATCATTTACAAAACCAACATGGCCACACATACAACATATAAACTTAGCTGACCCCGAATTTAATGTAAGCCGACCTGTTGATCTGTTATTAGGAGTCGACGTATACTCACAGATCATCATGAGTGGCATCATCAAAGGCGAAAAGATTTCTCAGCCGATAGCACAGCAAACACACCTAGGATGGTTGCTATGCGGTAATGTAAGAACTTACCATTGCAATGTGGTATTAAATAACCTTGAAGACATTAAACAGTTTTGGGAAATAGAGGATATTATTCCCGAATCAAACGCGTCCCAGGAAGATCAAAACTGTATTCAGTTTTATAAACAAACAACGAAAAGAGGGCCTGATGGTCGGTACGAAGTGATGCTTCCTCTCAAGGACGACATAAATGAAAAACTAGGATCAACAAAACAAACAGCATTAGCACAGTTTTTAAATTTGGAGAAAAGATTCAGAAAACAACCCAATTTAGCAAAAGAATATAAATTATTTTTTCATGAATACGAGGAATTAAATCATATGAAGCGCTCAGTCGGTAATATGACACCGGAATGTTATTTACCGCATCATTGTGTAGAGCGAAAAAGCAGCAGCACTACAAAATATAGAGCAGTTTTTAACGCGTCTCAAAAATCGTCGTCAGGTTTTAGCCTTAATGATTTGATGCATAAGGGACCTAATCTCCAACAAGATTTGCAAAAGTTAATTTTGAAATTTAGACTGTACCCCTTTGGATTTACTGCTGACATAGAAAAAATGTTTAGGCAGGTAATGCTATCAGAAGAACATCAAAGGTACCAAAAAATAATCTGGAGAGAAAGCGAAAGGCACCCTATACAAACCTATCAGCTGACCACAGTAACATATGGCACGAAAGCAGCGCCTTTCCTCGCCATGATGACCCTGAGACAACTAGCATCAGACGAACGTAAATCCTATCCACAGGCAGCACAAGTAGTAGAAGAATCGTTCTATACCGATGACCTTGTCCATGGTGCATATTCAATAGAAGAAGGTAAAATCCTTATAAAAAATCTTCATAATCTATTACAACTGGGAGGATTAAAACTACGAAAATGGTCAGCAAACAATAAAAGAATATTAGAAAACATAGAAAACTATAATCAACAACAAGACATGTTTAGCTTCAAATCGGAACATCAATCAAAAATATTAGGATTATGTTGGGATTCAAAACAAGACAAATTTTTATTCCAATATAACATTGACTGCACATTAAGTAAACCAACAAAAAGACAACTTTTGTCGGAAATATCAAAAATTTTTGACCCCTTAGGCTGGCTATCACCAGTCACTACTAAATTAAAATTACTATTTCAAAAAGTATGCATGTTACAATTACACTGGGATGACGTAATACCAAATGATATCAATATAGAGTGGAACAAGTTACGAGCGGATATAAAAAGTATTAACGACTGCGAAATACCTAGGTGGATAGGATGTCAGAGAGCTGACGTCATACAACTACATGGGTTCTGTGACGCGTCGATGCAAGCTTATGCGTGTGTCATCTATGCGCGTATAGCAACAAATAAATCGATAACAATAATCGCTGCAAAGTCAAAACTTGTACCACGCAACAAAAACTTAACAATACCGCAGCTAGAACTATGTGGCGCTCAGCTACTATCCAAGTTAATGGCAAAGGTTATAGATTGTTTAAAACAACACAAAGTCGAAATTTACGGCTGGAGTGATTCAAAAGTGGTATTAGCGTGGATAAAAAGCGAATCAAATAAATGGAAACAGTTCGTTGCAAACAGAATTAAAAATATAAATGAAATCATGCCGGCTGATTGTTGGCAATACGTAAGGTCAAGCGAGAACCCAGCAGACTCAGCAAGCAGAGGTTTACACCCTAACCAACTGAAAGAGAATATTTTATGGCATAACGGGCCAGCCTGGTTATCTTCCTTCATATCTGAGCAAAGACACAGTACTGAAACATATACTACAGAAGAAGAGATAATGAAAACAAAGCAGTCTAACATGATTATACACTCACAAAATCATATCCCTATAATACAAAACTTGCTCGATAAGCAAAGCTCCTTTTCACGAGTTACTCGTATCGTAGCCTGGATGTTACGCCTCACAAGCAAACATTATAAAAGCAAACCATATTTAACACTAGAGGAATTAAAGAAAGCACAGTTGTTAATTATTAGAAACGTGCAAAGCAAAGAATATAAAGAGGAAATAAGCAATTTAAAAGCAAATAAATTATTACCACAAAAAAGCAAAATATTAAATTTAAATCCTTACCTGGACAAATCCGGGATACTGCGTGTTGGCGGAAGGCTCGAAAACTCGCATATTCATCCTGATATGAAACACCCTATAATCATACCAAACAATGGTCGATTGGCCATACTTATCATTAATCATGCACATAAACTTACCTTTCATGGAGGAGCAAGATTAACCAATGCGATAATTAGACAGAAGTATTGGATCTTAGGCGGCAACAGATTGACAAAAAAGCAACTGCGATTATGTGTTATTTGTAGAAAACAAGATGTAAGCAAACATTATCAATTAATGGGTGATCTTCCACCTTCAAGAAGTAACCCTTCACGTCCTTTCTATAATACTGGGGTGGACTATACTGGATATGTTTTTGTCAAGTCAAACAAAGGACGCGGCATTAAGTCCACCAAAGGCTACATAGCAGTTTTTGTGTGCATGGCCACAAAAGCTGTGCACCTTGAATTGGTGTCTGACTTGACATCATCAGCCTTTCTGGCAGCTTTACGCCGCATGGCTGCTAGAAGAGGTACTCCAGCTCATTTATTCAGTGACCAAGGAACATGTTTTATAAAAGGTAAAAGAATAATCCAAGAAGAGCTGGAAACATTTAAACAAAATCAAGAATTTATGCAGGAAATAACAGAATTAGGAATTTCCTGGCATTTTAATGCCCCCTCGTGGCCTTCTGCTGGAGGATTGTGGGAGGCCGCCGTTAAAAGTTTAAAACACCATACCAAGAGAGTAATTGGTGATCAACGGCTCACATATGAAGAGTATAGCACATTGTTAGCTCAGCTTGAAGCATGCCTAAACTCAAGGCCACTGTGCTCCTTAACAGAGGACCCGGGAGACCTAGATTTTCTAACACCATCTCACTTTTTAAGTAGCGGACCTACCTTAACATTAGTTGAAACGGAAAAGGACTTAAGAACTCGTTGGCATATAACACAAAAAATATTTGGCGATATCTGGAAACGCTGGCGCAGCGAATATCTAACACAGTTATCAACACGCTGTAAGTGGAGAAGGCCGCAACGTAACTTTCAACTTGATGACGTAGTGTTAATACACGATGCTAATCTACCAGCAGGAAAGTGGGCTCTAGGCAGAGTTATCGATCTTCATCCGGGACCCGACGGTTATGTCAGAGTTGTTACTCTAAAAACAAAAAATGGAGTCATAAAAAGACCTATCGTTAAATTATCAATATTACCCGCAAACCAAGAGAACAATCAAAAAGAAAACCTAGATGTGAAAGAAAGCGAATGCAAAGAAGAAGTCGATAAACACCAACTATCAGAATCAAACAAGCAAACAGGAGAAAAGAAAGAAGAAATAAAAAGAAACAGACGAAGGAAAGGTTTTCGTTTTTCAACAATAGTCATGTCTATTTTATTATTATTTTTGAATGTGCTAACTTCCGTAGAAAGCAAATATAACATAACAACCTTACAAGAAAACAGAGGTCTCTATTTCGACAAGGTAACCAACATGTACCTTGTAAGAGACCATTGGAAACTTGTCGTTTATTACGACATGAATCCTTATTGGGAAGGCACACTAGCATTTACAAAGTATCTGAAATACTTAGAAAACATATGTTCCACGATAAGAAACGCGTCACATTGCGATGGGATAATATTACAGTTACGTCACGGTGACGCGGAGTTAGCGTACTACAATCAAATATTACTGAATCAGCAAAACGATGTGCGCCCACGACGGAGGCGCGGCCTTATCAACGGAGTGGGGAGCATTGCAAATACATTATTCGGAGTACTCGACGACCGCTTTGCTGAAAAGTATGAGAAAGATATTGCTCTCATAAGAACAAATCAAAATCATTTAGCAGCATTATGGAAAAATCAGACATCGGTGGTGGAAGCAGAGTTCAATTTCATGAAAAGAACAGAAAACGTTATGGATAAACAGCATAAATTTGTCAACCAAAAAATCATAGACTTCGAAAAGTCCATTAACATTCTGAAAGCAGAAATAAACAATGTGTCAAAAATCAATGATTTTACCCTCACTGCCTTAATGACCAATAACATATTAACCCACCTTAAAACTATGCAAACGTCAGCCTTAGACACTATAACGAACATTTATAACGGAAAATTTAATCTTCATCTTATTACACCGGAACAACTACGTGATCAACTCAACATCATATCAGGAAGACTACCTAGTGACTTGCGCTTACCTGTCGATACTGCTGAATTATCTAAAATCTATAATTTGCTCAAAATGAAAACTAGAATAACAAAGCATTACATGATCTTTGAAATAAAAATTCCATTAATAAGCAGAGATATTTACGAAGTTATGAAACTCTTTTCCATACCGCGGCAACTGAAAGAAATGATGACACTCATTAAACCAGTAAGTGAATATGCAGCTATAAATTTAAAGAAAGACGCCTTACTATCATTGTCTGAAAATGATTTAAAATCATGTTTACACGTAGATACAGAAATAATTATGTGCTATCTAAGACGCCCAATTTTACAAATTAAAGATGATGAAACCCTGTGCGAAACAGAAAATAACACAAGAACATGCAGAACTACCTCTACCAATTGCTTAAACAAATGGGAAGAGCTCAACAAAATAAACAGCTATCTTTACTTTTGTTGTGATGAATGCTCACTTAAATTAATTTGCGCGGATCAGGTGTCAGCCCTACAATTGAAACAAGCTGGCTTGCTTATAGTGAGTCATGGCTGTATTATAAAATCAAAGGATTTTACAGTGTACTCACACAGATTAGACACCAGTAGTCTGAATATTATGCCAGAATTAGAAACAATTGATATCGCTCCTATCAATCACATTATAAACATACCTATGACCAAATCAGACATATTTGTTAAAGAAAACGATAAGATTCAACGCACCATACAATTGGCTGAAATACAAAATCAAATTGATGTAATGAAACAGACAATACCGTTAAGTGACGGAGTATCAAACCATGATATACATCACTATGCTACGATATACACCGTGATAGCAGTTCTAGGAGTTGTAGCAGCAGTGGTGGTGTGGAGGCGGTACTTACGGCGTGCGGGAAGCGCTGCACAACAGCAGTCAAGACCTATCCCGAACGTACAATTTAGTGTCAGTGAAAACCGAAATAAATTACATAGTAGTGATGTGCGTTTTCAATCTAGTGATAGTGATAACAAAGGGCAATATAGTGCGGGTTGTTCGCGAAAAATACAAAAAGATATGAGCACATCGCCGATGCTCCGTTCAGTGCTATCAATTCCGGACAGCTGTGCACAAATGTCAAATCACTAGTTATTATTAATTTTAGTTTTTAAAAGAAATGCCCTTCATCTTGTTAATAGTTTAAGAATCATCTCACAGCATCTCTCATCTCTTTTCTCCCCCGGGAGCATGTACGGTGTACAATAACATTACCTTAATATCAGCACTTTTGTAAGCCGTTCATATTAGCCATATATTAATTTTATTGTATTAACTTCAGTTCGCCATTAGCCAGCATACAATCATCACGCGTTCTCATTAATAATATCATTTTAGCATAGCATAGTTCAGTGTAACGTTAACATAGCAATAAACTTTCTGTCATCAATCTCTAATCTTTTATTAACATTCGTAAAGGTGTATGCCGCCCCGTACAGATATATTATTCATATATGTCCGTTTTCACTGTGCACTTTTAACAATAATCCATGTGGTGGAGTCACCAGTAGGGAGGCACTAAATAGACCGGGCGAATGAGATATGGAAAAGTTCAGTAAAAAATCCCTGAAGTAATTGTGATATTGAGGCACGAGGAGGCGAGTGCACCTACCTTAGCAAAGCTGATGTGGGCCTCTTGGTCTACAGGTCATATGACGTTTTGCAAGTCACACACTCTTCCCACCGGCCGGCTTCTTCTTCAACGGCTCCCGTTTAATTCGTATGGGTTGCAAGAACACAAAAGGACGCAAAATCTGTGCTTATGCACACACATCCCATTTACGCGTGGGAAAGTTTTTTCTATAACCTGGGACGCTTTACAAGCACTAAACATGAGTAAGATGTCACATTCTCGGGGGAGATGGGCTTTTGCGACGCGTTAGGTAGCAATGAAGCGACGAGGTCGCACGGGATGCAGCGCAAAAAAAATTGAGCACTCAATATAGATAGCGCGCGGATTAGGACGAGGCGTTAGTTCGTCTATCATTAGATGGATGGCGCTTATACCATGTACCTCCTTTCAGGACCGAATATTCATGGAGAACCTCGGCGCAGTGAAGGAACTGTGCAAGGTGACCGGTCACCTGGAGTCCAGGATCGACCAGCTCGAGAGGATCAACAAGAAGCTGTGCCGCGTCAGCGCTCTGCAGCGGAGGGACAGCTCGCGCTCTAGCGGCAGCAATGGTAAGGATATAATATTAATGACATTTTCTAAGAAGTTATTATGACAGACTGTTGCTTAATGGCTTGAATTATAGTAAAAATGATATGACACACGGCGTAAGAGAACCCAATTATTTCTTCAAGAACCTGCTAGGTAGCTGATGGTATAATAAGACTAAAGAATAATTATAGTAGACTGTATATTAATTTTTTACTAAATAATTAACTATAGGAATATTTTATTGTTTTTTTTTTCTTTATTTAATTTAAGGACTTTTGTCTCAACTAAGACATGTCAGTCCTATAATAACCTTAAACAAATGAACTGCGCAGAGTCCAAGTTTTACATTTATACTTACATAAATTACTTATGATACGTTATTCGACAGCGACACACATCGACTGACCACCATATTGTAGACCATTCTAGCTGGAAGTGAGGTGGGTTGGCTTAATATATATTGAAAAATGCCCAATTCCAAACAATGAAGCTTAAGTGTGGTCATCAATGTCTGCCGCTGTCTGTTGTTTTTAATACACTCGGATAATATGTGTTGAACATCGTCAACTACTTCACAGGTATCGCAATTAGGGGAGTCAACTTTATTCATCAATTTTATTGGTTGCTATCACATGTCTGTAAATGAATACAGTGAGAAATCAGTTAACAACCTACATCACAGCAACCGTCACGTTACACTGGCGCCCAAGGCGGGGAATTCCCTAAAGGAATCTTGAGCGTTGTTACAGTATGCCTTTATTTTAACCCTAACAAATAAATACACACTGATGTATTCCGATGCCTTATTTCTCCCTACACTACTCTTGACTGCACCGTTCACCGATACATTACATTGGCGCCCAATGCGGGGCATCCCACAAACGAATGTTGAACATTGTTTCAGTAAACCTTTATTTTACCCTAATGACTATTATTTAATAACGTATTCCAGTGCTTTATTACTTACTACGGCACTCAACTGCACCGTTACGTTTTTTTGGCGCCCAACATAGGGCACTCTCTATTCTAATATTGTGCGCTGTTTTTTACTGTACAGTGACGTACTCCGCTGCCACATTTCTCGCTACATACTAGCCATCTGCAGCGATATATTGCATTGGCGCCCAAGATGGGGCATTTTCTAATCTATTATTGAGCTCTGTTACATTATAAATTTATTTTCCCTTATTAAACGTTATATAGTGACGTCGTATTCCGGTGCCTTATTTCTCATTGATCCACTTCAACTGCATCGTAACTTTACATTGGCGCCCAACTTGGGACGTTTTCTAATCGAATATTGAGCGTTGGTACGCTATGCCTTTAACTTCATAAATATACAGCGATGTATTCCGGTACTTTATTTCTCTCTATACCAATCCAACTGCACCGTTACGTGACATTGGCGCCCAACATGGGACATAATAATCGAAAATGTTTTGTAATTTTTTGAGGAAGCATACTGTTGGGAGCAAAGGGACATGTCTCCTTTACTATCAAAGTAGCGCATCCTCTTGAGCTTCACGGATTGAGCATACCTACGTTACAAGCGGTGCCATTAGACAGGCTGTTAAATTTCCGCCTTTGTCACATTAAATCAGTGCACGTAATAATTGCAGTTGCGTTTATATTCTGACGACAAGAGACGTGAATGCCTACAGATGTTTTTTCCAGTATGGATAATACAATACATAATTTGTTCCAGATTCCCGCTACTCAGCCGCATCTAATTCTTCAAAATCTCTCTACAGCGACGGCAACATATCAATCGACCAAATCCGCGACATTGCCCGCAACATCCGCCGGCACGAGTGTTGCCACAAACTGAGCCATAATTCCCCGAAGTACACCCGGAAACAATGCAAAAACTGTCATGGCAATTCCAAGTTTGGGAAATATTATAACTACAACAAAACATGTGTGAGGTATCATTCTAGTAAAGAAGATAAAATAGAGAGTTTAAAGCCGAAATATGTAGATCAAAAGGTGCCTGAAGAGAACTATAGCACAATTTCAAAGAAAAAAGACCCATGTATCTGGTTGAGGGAGGATGAAGAATTTTCATATGGCAACTCTAGATTACCCTTTTGCTGTAAGAAAAAGGACTATGGAGATAGTAATAGCGAATTGATATCTAATAAGTTTTTACAGATTGTTATTACAATACTTATATTCATTATGGCTGTGTGGTGAGTACTATATAATTTATACATGGTGTTAAAAGTTATAAATTGATATTTTTTTATAAATATTTTTGTGAATCGCGTAAGTGTAAATGGAACACTTTGCTCAGCAGTGTGATGGTATGCGCTAATATTAATAAATGAATATAAAAACTGCTCTAGTCGGCAATATAATTTTGTAGCTCTTATATGTGTAATATAGGTATTAGAAGGTATATTGTACTAATTTAAAGAAGTAAAACCAATTTCATAAAGTGTATTCAATAATAGAAACAGGAAAAACAAACGGAAAGAAAAACAATAGCTTAATAATTACTAAAATATTATTTATTAGTGGACTATTTAGTGATGCATATTTTAAAAGAAAAAACATATTTAAATGTTTGATTTATATCTTTACTGGAAGTAAAATATGCTTATAAAGTATTCTTTCGGATCACTAGAGGTGTTAACTTCAATAACTGCTGACATAATCGTTGCTATCAAAACGTCAAAAAATATAAGAGCGGGAGAGACTCGGTGGTGCAGAGATATAACATTAATCAATGGGTTATAGGAGCCTTTATAGGTATAATAATAATATAATATAATATATAATATAATATTTTATACACTCACACCTATTATCTAGCCCAAAGTAAGCATTATTAAGAGCTTGTGTTATGGATACTAGATAACGGATAAATAATGATAATAATATGTATATAAATCTTATAAATATACTAAATAAACATATAAACGTCCATGACTCGTAAACAAATGCTCGTACTCATCATACAAACATTTGTTCCTACCGGGATTCGAACCCGGGACCTCTTGACCGAGTAGCCTGGGGTACAGACCACTCGGCCAGCCGGTCATCGGTATATTGTCAGAACCATCTTCTGAAGTTGCTAAATATTTAATAGATATATTTTTGCACCATTGACTCTTCCCGTTCCCGCCGTGCGGCAATATGTTACTAAATAGGTCATTAGGTTACGATGGGGCTGACATGCCTGATACTGGTTAAACGCCCCTAAATAAAATTTAGATAATAAAAAAAAAGTCAAAAGTAGAAGCGGTGAAGAAATTGGTAGGTTAAACCTACTCACACTGCTCCGGTGGCTTAACGGTTATTGTGTGGGGCCGGCAAGCCCCAGAAGACGTGGGTTCGATTCCCGCCTGGAGCATACAATTTTTTTATAGTTTTTTTTTTTTGTTTTTTTTTTCTTAGGCCCCAGGATGACAACGCACCTGCGATATCAAGTGCTTTTCCTTGTTATTGCAGGTGTCTATAGGCGGCGGCAACCGCTTACCACCAGGTGGGCCGTCAGCTTGTTTGTCATCTAGTTGTATATAAAAAAAAAATATAATCAAACTTAAATGTGATATGGAACATCCTGTTAATGAAAATTTTTTTACAGCCTAGTTGTAATGTCAGCGCTATACTTCAGGGAGCACCAAGAACTATTATCTATGAAGGAGACAAGAATGCAGGACAAATACTTGAGCTACCCGCACTATGGGAAGTTTAATGGGAATAACGGACATAGGGCACCGCCCGATCAAAATCAAATACAAGTAAATATATTATTTTTTTGCATTAAAACTATACTGTATTTATTTATTTCAATACAATGCCAAGACTTATTTTGCTAGAAAATATTATTTTGAGTAGGTAAGTAATAATTATCTAGTATCAGTTGATTTTTTTTTACGATAGCACACTTCTCACAGTTTCCGCTCCAGCATGCCATAAATAAATAAATAAAATCTTTTATTTAAATAAAAAGTCAACAAAGTCTTATTTGTTTACAGAACTTAAAACCTTTGCCACACGCTACAATAAAGAAACAAGTTAAGGGTAAGTTTGTGAACGAGTTATTATTCTTTAAGCGAGTTATTAATCTATTTATAGGATACAGAGACAACGCGTGAGTAGTGCCCAAGGTGCTACGAGCGTCTATAGGCTATAACCTCTTACTACCAGGTGGGTAGTACGATTATTTACGATCATTGTCTTATAAAAATATATTGTTGTTTTTAGAGAAAAGTCCACATAAAACAACCCCAGAATACAGCACAACATTACCTACAGACCTGCCACACACAATCGCGACAACGCTACTGGCCTCCAGGAATTACGTCAAAAATATAATTAGCAACAGTAAGTAAAATTGTAAAACATTAGGCAATTTACAAAATGCCTAGCCAATCTTGTAAAATTTCAAATTTCACTCACTTTTGCCTCCATTTTTGTATAACAATAAAAAAAATGCCTAGGACTTGTTATGATAAATAATTTCAGTCGAAACTTTTGATTGAAACACTGATTTTTAGAAACAAATTCACCGGAAGTTTTTACACTATTTTTGGAGGATCTAATAATTAATACTAGTTGATAGTCAAAGTAGAGACGCCTTTATCTCGAATACTTTTAAAACTTTCAGACATAGAACAAACATCACAATCCCCTCTAGCCGACCAACCAATCAAATTGAGCCGGATATCCGATATCATTGGGTCCGGATGTGCATTCCCGGTCAATAGTGATAATGAGCTGGATGCTGATTGTCAGGTGAGATTAATGACTTTTAAAATTCAATGATAGTCAATAGTCAAAATTTTTTTTTTACCTTTTTTCATAAATCAGAGATAAGCTTGCTAAGGAAAAAAATCGACTCAATACTTGCAAGTATAATAACTGCATACTCCAAGTGCGACAATAAGAATAAAGAATAAAGAAATTTATTTCGCTTGAAATATGGTACATGTTTCAATGTTAACAAAAGGGATCCACATATTCCACCAGAAACTAGCAAGCAAAGTGTTTTTTTTATGTCAAACATAAGACAAATAAACTAAGATACACAAATGTGAAAAAATATTCAAAATAATCGAGTTACCACAATTTTAGTTTCATACAACAATTGATTTCTAATTTTCTTTAATACTCAATACTCAATATATTTAAAGTATTCAAAGAACTCATTAATTGAATATATTAATTGAAAGTTGAAATGCATATTTTTTTGTCATGTTTTGTAGCACAAAAAATCTTTCCTATGATATCAAAAAGTTTATATTAGGTATTTATTTATTGTAGAAGAAAAGATACCTAAAGGGGGAAGAGATTTTTTTACCATTTGAGTTATTTTTTTTGTTTAACAATGTATTAATTAACAAAAAACAACGAAGCTTGCTTAGTAACAATAAACTGCTATAGACCTACCTATTTGTGGTTAGAATGTTAAAGCGTATGGTTTCAGTTGTATGTAGTCTTCTCATTCTGTTATTGAATATTTTACTAAACATATTTTTCATATTGTTAAAAGAAGAATTTAAAATATTTATTTCCCTTAACGCTGCAAGGATTATAAACAAATCTCATCTTGGATTGAATCTATATTGGTAAGATTATATTGTTTATTTAAAAGCGAAATATACATTGCTGGAGTCGCCTATACCATTTTAAAAGCACACAATTTAACTTAATCTAGATGAAAATGATATAATGCTGCATCGTGAATTTCATCTTCAACCTTTGATGGTCAGCACATCTAATGGGATTTCAAACAGTATTGACACCAATACCGTTAATTGAAACCTGCATCCGGAGCCTGCTCTTTAGAAATTATTGATTAATATAAAGATTTTATTTACAGACATCATGCGGCTTAGACCAACCTCAAGGCTATGAAAATCAAGAACCCTTAGAAAGAAAGCCAGACAAAGAAGTAAATGAAACGTTCGCTCGGCCTCCAGAGCCTTCCTCAAATGACAAGCAACCAACCATTCCATTAATACCGGAACGAAATAATACAGAACCTTTGAAAAGTGAAAATGAGTCTTTCAAAGCCATTCACGTTGACATCATCGCTGAATCTAACTTGCTGGACTCTAATAAGCAGAACATAACTGATAATGGGACAAGAATGAAAAGGGACGTTAGATTTGGAAAGTCAGAGTCTATAAGGGTTGTTCGACAAACAAATGAAGCAATCGGCAGTTCAGAGGAATTAATTATAAGCGAACAGTCTGAAGAAATTGCTTCAAAAGGTTTGTTTTGTTAGATTTAGTTCAACGTTCAATTTTTACGTTATAATTTTTTTTATCAAAGAAGAGCTACAGCTCTGACTGTGGTAAGAGGTTAATTTATTTCAAATTCAAATGTTTTATTTGCCAAAAATAGGGTACAAACCGGAGTTAAAAAGTAGTAACATTTAAGTTATCACATGCGTGTCGCCGACCCTGTAACAATTAATAAAATGAAAAAGTATATTATAGTAAAATTTATAAAAACAGAGAAATAGTGGAAGACAAGAGGACGTTAAGTAGAAATACCAGAAGAGTAGAGTTAGGTTGGCATAAAAACATGCCATAAATCATGGTTAGTGATGTCATACGGAACGGAGACGTGGCCGCTTACCCGAAAGGGCAACAGATAGGGCTATGCTTAATGTTTCTCTGCGTGATCGAATCAGAAATTATGTGATCCGCAGGAGAACTAAGGTCACCGACATAGCCCTAAGAATTGCGAGCCTCAAGTGGCAGTGGGCAGGCCTCATTGGAATGATTGATGGCCGTTGGAGCGGAAAGGTCCTCGAGTGGCGGCCGCGTACCGGGAGACGCAGTTTTGGTAGGCCCCCCCACAAGGTGGACCGACGATCTGGTGAGGGTCGCGGGAAGCCGATGGATGCGAAAAATCGCAGAACCGATCGGTATGGAGATCTTTGGGGGAGGCCTATGCCCAGCTGTGGGCGTCTCTTGGCTGATATGATGAATGTGATGGTTTGAATGATAGAGAACTGTCTTTGATTTTAAAAAAAAACTTATTTCCACGCGCCAGCGTGGCTTTGGCTACGATATCACGAAGAGCAACAAGCCATTGTTGCTCTTCGATATATCGTCATGTAAAGGTCATGTCAAGATACTGAGATTAATGAGCAGTCATAATCTTCGCTTTATCTACTCGAATTAATTGCGTCTGACTGGGATAGCATATCCTTACGAATATCGAAACCAAATTATACTATTTTGTAGATATCCTGCGATTAGGAGCAGGGTGACTTGATACTTTTTCTTGTTAAAAACAAGGTGATAGACCCGTATATAGGATCGTCTGGGTAGGTACCACCGCCTTTCTTGTTTCAGCCATTAAACAGTTCGCTGTGTTTCGGATTGACAAGAAAGGTAGCCAGTGTAATTACTGAGCATGGACGGCATTTCATCTTAGGCTCCAGGATGACAACGCACCTGCAATATCAAGTGTATTTTCATTGTTATTGTAGGTGTCTATAGGCGGCTGTAACCGCTTACCATAAGGCGAGGAGTACGCTTCCTTGCCAATCTTATTGTATTCCACATCCAAATTATACAAGGTGGTGACGTAAATACGACAATAAATTGAAACATGGGCTATTAGTTCATAGAAATGAATTGCCACTTTCAAAAACATCTTATTCATTTGATAATTTCATGAAATTTGCATAAAATAATGTAACATCGGCTGCTTCACTAGCTATCATAGAAATGTAATGACATTATCAATAAGATGTTTTTGAAAGTTGCAAACCATTTCTATGAACTAAAATAGCGCATGTTTTATTTTATTGTCGTATTCACGGCACCACCCATTTTTTTAATACAGAATGCGACAAAGTGAGCGTCGGTATATCCAGCAAGTCAATTAACAACAACACTGTGTTTCTGGAGCGTGTCTGTCCTCGTGCAGTCTACAACTACTCATACACAATCCCTCTGTCGCACTGCCTACATTATAAGCACGTGGATCTAACGTTTAGGTAAGTGTTTCTTTCCCAGGTTATCAGTGTCTGTCTCGCTACAACCACCTACGTCCCCCCTGAAGGACTATTGTTTTGAAATTTTGAAATCAGATTAGTGATTTCTAAGATTATCCTACATCCAAACTTCCAAACTTTACCTCTTTGAATTATGACTTAATAAAGATCATCATCGTAAATGCGGTAGTGTTATTTCGGGTTAAGAAAAATAAAAAACGATGAATAAAAACTGATGTCTATGTCAGCAAATAAACTATATCTTATAACGAAAAACCATTATCTCTTGAACTTATAGACATTTTTCTAGATTCTTAGATAGTTATTCCAATCGGTTATCAAGGCAATATAGATAAAATGCATTTATAAAATGCTTACTTTCGTTTCTGATACTGGACTGCTACTAAAAAAAGGTGCACTTTTCAACCCCATAAGATCCATCCAAGCCAAACCAACCTATCAGTCGATTAAAGAATTTATAGCTAGTTAATTTGCTACTCATTCTCACCGCCTTTTCCCGAATTTATTACACCAATGAAGGCTTATTTTAAAATCATTTCTTAGGTCAATAAAACTCAAAGAATTCCAACGCTGCGACCAATCGGACTGCCGGTCCGGTAGCTGCCGACGACTGGCTCTGATCGACGGAGTGTGGACCGCCACCGTCACCTTGGACATGGGCTGTAACGTCGACAAAATGGTCAAAATCAGAGGATCTTTCATGCCTTTCGAGGTCAGTCACTTTACGAAATGCCTAGCTATAGTAGATATATAATAAAAATCGAATTATTGATATTACAAATTTAAGTTCATTTCTATAAAATATTGAAGAAAATAAATCATAAAATGAGTGTTTTATTGTGATTTTTTATTACAGGACCTATGCAAACTATCACCCGACGATAAAATATCGTTCGCCGAATACAACATCCGTGTCTTCAGAGATTGTAGTAATTAACCTTACTAATGGATAAACGTTTGAAAAATAATCAAAACATAATTTTTGTTCACACACTACTTATGTAAAAAAAAACTTTAAAGAATTAAATTTATCAATGATTACGATGCAAAGATGCATGTTGATATTGTATAATTGAATCTCATTACAAATGACAAATAAATGGTACATGACATACAGTAACATTAAGATGCGTAAATATAGAAATGTAACAAAAATTGTGGGGCCGTGACCACGTGACAATCCTCTTAGACGCTTCGTGATCTTAGAGTTCCTCCTTACTCTTCCTGCGTCCCGAATACAGTTGCCATATGCCTCATTATGTGTCTGGGCTGAAAGATCTTTTAGTCTTCTGGCCTTTTATATGTCTCCATGACAGTTTGCATGTTTGATGTTTCTAAAATGAAATAATTTGACACTAGAAAGAAAAAACACATATCTAAGTTTATATGAACTAAATTCTTATTTTACAATACTTGATTTACACTACACAGTTTTCTGATTCAAAATAAAGTGATAAGATAACCTCTTAAATATCCTTTGTCAACACACCAATAGAATTCAATAGTAACAGATTTGCGTCTCTGAATTTCGGTTTTATCTAAACCTAGTGTAAAGAATAATATGCCTCATAGAGATTACTTGATAAAGCATCTCTAACGTTTGGTTACATCGTCAATTGTCACAAACACATTAGACAAAGCCTTTCCTAGATCCATCATAGGTACTCCCGTAACTAAGTATACGCTTCAAATGGCATTGGCTTGAAGTACAACGTATTTTACTATACTCGTCTCCAGTTTAATCGACCGTAATTACGGGTGCAGTCGATGGTACACCAAAATGTAACAATTTATTACAAAGTAGTACTGGTAGTTAGTACAAAGTGTTTCACTTGGTGTGCCGTTGATTGTATAATACTTTTGTAAATAGTAAGAACTCCTGAAAAGGATATAATTATAGAAATTATTCCACTAAGATGTTATTCTTCATATATCACGCACGTAGACTTTTTACTGTTTTTTTTTCACAGTAAAGTAATTTTATTAAATTATTTGTGTATTAATAAATTAATTATATAAATAAATAAAAAATCCCAAAAGTGCAATTACAATACTGTCCGTCCCCTAACTGTTAATTGTTATATTTAAAGTCGCTTTTCACATGTTAAGTATTTCATAAAATGCCTAGGCAATTTGAAAATTAGCTCAAAAAGCCGTTATATTCGACAGTCGCACGCACGTTTATTCTTTCTGGAGCACCTTATTTGTAGTGCTTAGCTAACTTAATTTATTGATTAACAGTTTTTGAAACATCTATTTAGTACCAAAATAATCACATTTTCATTGGTATTTTTACAAAATTGATGTTAGTTTTACTTATTTTTGTTATACTTATATTAAAATTATTAGACAATA
Organism: Nymphula nitidulata; assembly: GCA_947347705.1. NCBI lineage: Eukaryota > Metazoa > Arthropoda > Insecta > Lepidoptera > Crambidae > Nymphula > Nymphula nitidulata. Next base: position 4,191,188 of record OX374646.1, read on the forward strand.
TTTAATTTTAAAATGTTACAAGAATTGTTTTATTTTGTGTAATTGATTTAAGAATTAAATGCATGCAAGAAATATCTGTCACAAAATCTATGAAAATAGTTGCTGTATTTTTATTTTTTTAAATAAGCAAGGAATTATTATTGAAAATTAAACGTATTTTTCAGCTTTATTTTGATATTTAATGTATTTTTATTACGAATACTCAATAAGATTTTTTATTTTTTTAAAGGCCATGAATCTTGAGCCATATTAATTTTGAAACTAGTTATTTAGGATGTTTTGTTAATCTCATGTGCAACGGGATGTCGTTTAGTACTAAGTCGTGATTATTTAATTATAAAACAATAGGAATAGGGCTGTCACTTTTGTGCCTTAGTGTATCTTTTATATTACCTACAGTGCATATTAGAAGTTATTTAATCTTTCGGACGATAAAAATATCATCTTTTGAATATTTACGAAATTTTTACACAACTTATTAGTAAAAAGTTTTTATATTTTAATTAAAAAAGTTTGTTTATTATTGCAATGATATTCCACCTCATTTGTCACAGATTAATAATGTTTGCTTTAACGATTTTTTAATGTTTTATTAACGGCTATTATCATCAGAATGTATTTAAAACGTTCAAAAATCAACAAAACTTCGGTAATACGTATAAATTTAACATTCCAAGCCAGTACTTAATTAGAGTTAAGAATATTAGATTTTGATTAATTGTCACTTTTTTTGTAAAAAGGATTCTCAGAGTAAGTACGGTTAGCATCCAAAGTCGATTAACATTTTAGTAAGCTTTGGCACCAAGTCACACTACATTATTTACTGTATATTCGTGTCGAGGAGCTGTCTGATTCCGATTACGAAAACAAAGCAACTTTCGCCATGGTCGATCCCGGGATGGGTCAATCAAAATTTATGATCTCTAGCTCCTTTGTGCATCGGTAGCCACGTTAAGCCGTTGGTCTCGGTTGCTATTGCAACCGCTTTAATCCACTAATCCTCATGGGGACGCGTGGTGGCTCAAAGTCCTCATGTGTTTCTCCCATGTATGAAGGTCTGTACCCAGCAGTGGGATGTATATAGGCTGGTGATGGTAATAATGTGGATACATAAATGTCTGATGCAGACCGTACCTACTCAGGTATTATCAGGGATTTGGAGACCTCGGAGTTAATAAAAAAATACTATTACGGGCCTGATAGCACTCCTCAATCATCTAAATTTCCTGTATGTAAGTTATACCTTGAGACCGCCCTTACTGCGTTCGTAATGGAGGCAGCTTTCGTAGTGCAACTGTTCCACTTGATGTGGTTTCGTGTGTACATCAGTTTCTCTCAATACTGATGGGAAAAGTACACCTGTCATTGATAAGATAGGATTAGATTTATTTACAAGAAGAATAATGCATTCATTCGTTCTTGGTCGGATTTCCGAAAGGACGGATTCTCATTCCGCTGGATTCACTACAGATAAATCGACAATTACGTATTAATTTTCGTATAAAATAAAATTACATTAGAGTGTAAACAATTTTCGACCTTAATACTTGTTAAATGTAGGTAGATTTTAGAAAGATATAGCTTCTAACTGCATACTGACCAATATTGTCAAGAATCTCTTTAAAAACTGATTTTTTAAGTAATTTGACAGTTCATTGCTCCTTCTCCTATTCATATTGAGAGAAAAAGACGCACTGTTTTTAAATTCAGATTTAGTCAAAGTGATTTCGACTAAAACATGTGTTCTTGCCAATATTCCTCAATACTTTAAAACTGAAACATAATTAATAAGTAGGTAAATAAATTCACAATTGACAATCTTTTGTTATAATTTTTCGTAAAAATCTCACTCATTGAAACAATCTGTAAAAATGCATGTAGCCAGCGAATTGGTAATTTTAATTATTTTTAAAGTATTTAAACTTGAATTATATGTATAAGTAATTATTTTTATAATTAAATTGCTATGTGACTATTATGTAGATATTAACACAGGCATTCCAATAAGATGCATTCCTTTAGAAAATTAATATTAAATAGGTTTTATTAGGTTTTTTCGTTATATTATGTTTTAAATTGTTTTTTAAACAGTATAATTTTGTTTTGTGACAAAGACTCTAGTTAAATTATACAATATTTCTAACTTTACTGATCACATACTATTTTTTTTTTTCGGTGCTATTAATCACTTCAAAACTGCATCTAGACTTTTTTGGTTTAAAAAAATGGGGAATACAAAATTGTATAAGTTATGGTAACTTTTCTTTTACTTTCTCAGTAGTTCAGTTAATGGTTAATACTTAGATTGGGAGTCTCATTAGTTCAATGACAATTATGACTCAAAATCAACACTCGAAAGAGGTTATTCCGTGCGAGTTTGGTAAACAGAAGTGATTAGATGACGTCAATTTGTTGATAGACGTATTCTCAAGATGAGTTAGTTATTTTTAACTTTAAAGCGCTGTCCGCATTGTGACGTCATGGAATACCTATAAAACATGCTAACTAAGAAATTAAGAAAACTGTTAGACGCTACCAAAGTTTCATCACCATCTGATCAATAGTTTCGGAGCGCATAGTGGACAAAGACACAGATTCATCTTATTAATATAATGATAATACCGTTAACAAATAAGAAATGTTTGAAAAGATACTCTGGAAAATAATGTCACAATCTACGTGACAGCTCTTACAATTTGAGCTATCTGGGATAACCCATTAAAAATAATCTGTAATAGATTGTATTGTGCTTCGTAATAAATTATTAAATCATAACAAGATTTTTAATAATTTATTATTGCTGTTCGATTATAAAATTAATTTTATATCCCCCATTTCTTGAATGTCACAAATCCCTTAGATTCGATCAACATTCCAAATAGCAATAACTGTTCACGTAGTATAGTTAATATAGTTTTAGAGGATCCAATATAGTTTGTATTTTAGTATTTATATAATCTAAGTTTAATTATCTTACTATGTGTAGCGTAATGTGTCCACAAATTTGTATTTTTAAGAGATACTGAATTAAAATGTAGTCAAGTGATTTTTACGTGTATTATTTATTTTCCTACTTTGAAAATGTTCTCGAACTTTTCTAGTTTAATTTATCGTTAAAATAAAATTCGAATATGTTTTTTATTATTCTTAACGGGGTACCTAGCTCTTGACCTCCATCTCACCTGATGGTAGGTGATGATAAGGCCGAAGATGGAAGCGAATAACACCCGGACCGTCAACCACAGAGGAACTGGCTATCTTACCTCCAACTGCCGGAACACAACAATGCTGTTAACATTATTGTAATGGCGGCAGACTTAGGTAAGACGGGGGTAGCTAGCCAGGCGGACTTAGAAAAAGCCCTACAACTAACCCAGCCGAACAGAAGAACCCTGGATCTCTAGATCTTATGTAAGTGGTAGCCGAAATAGATTATTAGACTATATTCATAAATCAGTTCCAAAATTCAGTTTTTTCTGCTTACTTCACCTCACGGACTCGACGTAACGAGATTTGAAGAGTTTTGGTTTGATTGTTGGGTTCAAGGTTATTTTTTTACTACCACCATCATCGTTTTGGTTAACATTGAACCTACTAATCACTCAAACAGTCTCAAAAAAGCTCTTCGATTCAAACGACCTGCCTAGGCGTCCAATTGAACAGCTAAATGTGGTACGCACACGTTGCTATCCTATCAGGGAAGGCGACAAGTCACCCAACGTAACGCTTCCTCGGTGAGTTCTGGCGACCTTATTCACTACGAGGGTACGTTATTTAGTTGGCTGCTGTTTCAGTAATGGAGCTGGTGCCACCCCAGCCAGGCGCGATGAATTAGAGTTATATACGGGATATTTACCATGTAATTTTATAGTTGGGAGTTTCCAACTATCAGTGCCGCAAGTCGATACTGTGAGTGTTGTGTGTCGGGAACCAGTTTGTGTTAGTAGTGCGACTGAGTCCAGTGGTAGGGGCATCGATCGTAGCAAGCGTCAACGAAAGAGGGTAGATCGATATATCTGCCCGCAATGAAGTTGACTTCTACTCGCAGCTTCAGCAGTCTACCCGTGATCATGGCGCATGCAACTGCGCCGAAATATCGGGAACTCACAACTATAAAATTACATGGTAAATATCCTCTGATTCAAATGTTAATAACCATGAAAGTATAAAGAGGTATACCGGTTGTTACAGAATCTTGAAATAAAATTTGAGTTCTGGGGTTGCGACAGGTCTTTATCGTAGTGTGTGTGAGGATTGTGTGTATGTGTATGTAGGTACACATTTTTTATATTTGTCACGTCACGAGCAGGACAATGTTTTATTTATTTATTAATGATCCTTTATTGCCCACATAAAAATTTAACATAATGACAACACATGTACAAGGGTGAGCTTATCTCTAAAAGAGATCTCTTCCAGCCAACCAACATTACGTACAAGCGGGGATAATGTGAACAAAAAAAAAAGGTACACCTAATAAATATATCTACCTATGCCTGGTAAATAGTTATATCCCTAAATAACATTATACATATATTACATACTACTTTAATAATATCGTAGATAATTAAATACATAAAATAATACACAGATACGTAATACTCACACACAATCAATCATTTATTTATTTATTTATTATTTCTTACAATTCTCATGACAGGTTAGAAGTGACCCAATGCAATAATGTAGTACCTAATTTATAAATTACTTATAAATTAATTTATTACTTAAAAGCACGGAGTACTTATCCTACACTTAGAAAATATTATTGAAACATACCTAATGATTTCAAGGCAATTTCTTCGAACTCACTCAAAGGACATGTTAATATACTCTAATATATCTACTGCTTCGTGGACTTTATTCAGCAGTACAGTAATGCGAGTGAGAGGTGTTTTGGCCAACAAGTTGGTCCTGGCTGAAGGCAGTGCCAGAAGGCGCGGACGCCGCCTCCGCCACACGTATCCATTTGGGACACACAGGAAGTATTGCAATACAGTAGGATTGTGTGTCATGCCCCGCAACAACTTTACCACGTACCTATACTGCAAGAGTAAGATCTCTCCTCACCCCTAGTTGGTAATAACCAACCATTCCAAGAACGAACAGTGATGGATACATGAGGGAATAAAAAGGATACACCCCATAAAGCTTCATATACAAGAACCTTGTGAATTTATTTTGTACTTGCTCTATCATGATATTATATTTAGCTTCATGAGGTGCCCAGTATGACCGCGTTAAAATCTAAATGACTCCGTACCAATGCATCGTATAAGGCCCTTAAGGTGACAATTAGAAAGGTAGTGCTCTTTTAATTACTGTTTAAAAGTTGTTACTGATGAACTCTCACAAATCCCTTCCAAAGACGATTTTATTAGTGGCTTTCAAAAGTAATTTTTCACAAGGATCACAACCACCCCTTAAATTTAATTCGGACTGTCGGAACTCGGAACATACTGTATAGGTAATCGCATACGAATGGAGATCATTGGCTATGACGCGGCAGCTATTAGCGATTATGTGATACGAAAATGACAGACACTTATGTCTGCTTACGTGAAATAAAACATACACATAGTTGCATACGCGCCGCGAGCCAGAATAAACGCGTAGTTAACCTCTACGTGAGAATAGTGATTTGTTTATAGGAAAAAAAGGTTAGTAAGCTGTGGTTTTTAGTTTTTAATGTTAACTAGCTCTGCCCGTTTGTAAGATCTTTAGACAGGCACTGTGAGTAAGCTTTAGGAGACTTTTCTGTAAGATACAGAACCTTGTAGAAAACTTGACTTGACTGTCAAGTTATAATTACTTAAGAGAAGTTAAACGATAGTTGAATAACAATAGTTAACCTGCAATATCAAGTGATTTTTCTTTGTTATTGCAGGTGTCTATAGGCAGCGGTAACCGCTTACCATCAGGTGGGCCGTCAGCTTGTTTGTCATCTAGTTGTATAAAAAAAAAAAAAGTTAAGCATATGTATTCTACCAGAAACCGAGTGACTTGTGAAAGAAAATTGTACCAAAAAGAAAAACCGACTGTAAACTTCATGTCCGTTTTCACTAACTATTCCTTGGGCTTAGGTGACTCCTATCCTAACGACATTTGTCTCTTTCTACCTCCTTTAGATAGACTGAGAGTGAGATAAAAATCGCAAAGAGACTTTTATGTTAGAGAGTTTTATGTTTTATGTTATGAGCATTAGACGCCCGACTTTTAAATAACTATCGTACAGTTTTCATGTAGACAAAATGTCGCTAAGTTTTGCTTACAGCTTATTCCAGTGTATTTTATTTTATATGAACTTAAAATAAATCAGAGAATTTAACCCGCGGTGTAAACAAATCCAGTTACTGAGTTGCGACCCTTTGCACTTCTACAACGCACACAATTAAGTTTATTATGTATACATATGCAATTGTTTGTTCAAATTTAAACTAGTTTTGTGTGTTGAAGAAATGAAAATAAATCTTTTATCTAATATTTTTATCAGTCACTCAAAGTGGTCGTTTCCTTCCCATCTTTACTCGACCTCTCAGCATCATTCATACTCTGCCAGCACAGCAGTCATAGCATCCAAACCCTCATGTACTCAACAACACATTTCTGTATAAAAAAAAATTGTTATACTTACTTACGGACATAGACCCTCTTAAACCCGGGTCTCTTCTACATGAACTTATGACGCGAACAAATCGAGGACAAACAGACAGACGCAACCGGTGTAACCAGTTAGGTACCTGGGTGAATCAACTTTTAAGACACTCTTTTCTTGTCCCCGCTCTAGAAAAATCAGATTAAATAATACTCATTACAAAAATTCCTTTTTTTCTAAATTAATCTAAAATTAGATTCATTTAGCAATGCAAGGCCAAAAGTGTATTTAATTTTTCCGAATTTAATTGTTTTAAAACTATAGTATCGCAGGGGATCATTTTCACTCTCCATACAAAAAAACTGTGTCACCAGGCATAGTTGGTCAAGCAAATCATGTCATATCTTAAAAAAAATATATGAAACTACCTATTTATTTCGACATATTTTAGATTGACATTTAATAAGCCTTTATCTTCAATACAATGCTTTCGTAATATTGTTAAAACGATAGTTAATATATATTCATAAAGGTTTGTCGCCAATAATGTCTTAAAATTCAGTTCTCCCGAGTGACCGCTCATAGGGTTCAAATAATAGCGCGCAGGGTACCTATTTGGCGTCGCTAGCGCTTCCTTTTGTCTAACTTCACGTCCATGTTAACCGTTACTATTTTTCGTGCTCTCTCCCCCCGCCAGTGTTCGTCGCGCTCGCGAGTAGTGTGTGTGGGTTTATTGTTGCTCTGCAGCGTTACCTCGGACATCGTGGTAAGTTTATGGAATATTTTACTATTATTACATTTAAATTTTAACTCTAATGTCCGTTTTTAGGGTTAAGTTAAAATAATCGCTTAATCTGCAACGTAGAATTACTGATTTGTACTTTCATCATGAAATTTCTACTGCGTTACCGATAACGCCGTAGAATCTTCTCTTGCGTTAACGGTAACGCCGGAGAAAGTATGTATACGAATAGTTAATGCATCATATTGAAATAAAGCACTTTTACATATAATATCGCGTAGAAAAATAATTCAAGTACTGGTTTAGTGGTCATCTTGTGACCATGGCTCCTGTAAAGGCGCCGAAGCGTCGGGAAATCAAAATATATAAATCACGATCATTTTTTTATTACTTTCTTTAATAATATATGCATTATAATCATAAAATTATGCATATAGGATACATTAACATTCATTTTTGGTCATTTTTTGACTGCCAAAGTATAATGTATTGTTTACTTTGCCTTAGGTTTGGACTTTCGACTGTACAAAATTAAAATGCCACTTAGTGCCGCAGAAAAACAAAGGCGTCATAGGGAAAGGCTTAAAACTGATCGAGAGAAGTATGAAAAAGCAAAGCAAAGACAAAGGGAAAGATATCATAAAACTAAAAGATTAGTTAAAGATTTGACTCCAAAAGAACGGTATAATGCAAACGTGATATGGAAATTAAGGAAAAGACAGTTGAAAGAATTGTTGAAAGAAATATTATCAAAAAATTACCTGTACTTGTTAAGAAAGGCTCCTATTACGAATTTAGAGAGCCAGTAGAAGTTTTTGAAAAAATATAAGAAATTATTGTGATTTTTTGCTATTCCATATAGTTTCTGATAGAATTTTTGACCTCATTTAGGTTAAAAAAAAATTATTTGTTGCCTTGTTGCTAGATTGTAATTATTGATCTCATTTAAGTTTATAACTTTTTATTTGTTGCCTTGATAATGTTAGATTGCGTTATGTGATTAACGCCAAAGGCATGGCATGGGGGCGTGGTGACACTTCTTCAAAAAGGGTGACAGGACCCAATTGAAGAATTATAGACCCATCACGCTCCTGAGTCATGTTTACAAGTTGTTTTCGAGAGTTATAACGAATCGTCTCGCACGCAGGTTCGACGACTTCCAGCCTCCCGAACAAGCCGGATTCCGAAAAGGCTTTAGTACCATAGACCACATACATACGCTGCGGCAGGTTATACAGAAGACCGAAGAGTACAACCTGCCATTATACTTAGCGTTCGTGGACTATGAGAAAGCCTTCGATTCTGTCGAGACCTGGGCCGTGCTCCAGTCACTCCAGAGATGCCAAATAGACTATCGATACATCCAAGTGCTGCAGTCACTGTACGAAAACGCCGCTATGTCAGTCCGCCTTCAGAACCAAAACTCGGAACCAATACGTCTTCAGCGAGGTGTGAGACAGGGCGATGTTATATCGCCGAAACTGCCGCGTTGGAGGATGTGTTTAAGCTTTTGGACTGGAGAGGAGTTGGCATCAACATAAACGGCGAGTACATGACTCACCTTCGTTTTGCGGATGATGTCGTAGTCATGGCTAAAAACCTGGAAGACTTGGGCACAATGCTCGACGACCTCTGTAGAGTCTCCCAACAAGTGGGTCTTAAAATGAACATGGATAAAACGAAAATAATGTCGAATTTCCATGTCGTACCCACTCCTGTAAAGGTTGGAAGCTCTACACTGGAAGTTGTTGACGAATATGTTTACCTGGGACAAATAGTCCAACTTGGTAAGTCCAACTTCCAGAAAGAGGTCAATCGACGGATCCAACTCGGCTGGGCAGCGTTCGGGAAGCTTCGCAGCATATTCTCGGCCCAACTACCGCAGTGTCTCAAGACGAAAGTCTTTAATTCGTGTGTGTTGCCATTGATGACTTACGGAACTGAGACGTGGCCGCTTACAATGGGCCTAGTAAGAAGGCTCAATGTCACCCAAAGGGCAATGGAGAGGGCTTTGCTCGGGGTTTCTCTGCGTGATCGAATCAGAAATGATGAGATCCGCAGGAGAACTAAGGTTACCGACATAGCCCGAAGAATTGCGAGCCTCAAGTTGCAGTGGGCAGGCCACATTGCAAGAAGGACCGGCGGCCGTTGGGGCGGAAAGGTCCTCGAGTGGCGGCCGCGTACCGGGAGACGCAGCGTTGGTAGGCCCCCCACAAGGTGGACCGATGATCTGGTGAGGGTCGCGGGAAGCCGATGGATGCGGACAGCGCAGAACCGATCGGTATGGAGATCTTTGGGGGAGGCCTATGCCCAGCAGTGGGCGTCTCTCGGCTGAAATGATGATGATGATGATGATGTTGCGTTATGTGATTAGAAGAAATTATGTACAGGTGCTATGCCTTTTTCTCTAGCGTTACTATTTTATCTCTGGTGTTACCCGGTGTCCCTTAAATTGTGATTGTATTTTTGAAAATAACTCATACAATATTGGTGATAAATAATCAAAACTATGTGATACTAAGAATAGAAAAGTACCGCCTGATTTAGATTTAAGTTTCAAATAAATGATTATTAGTAACATGGAACTATCTTAAAGTTAGACTTTAATTATTGCCAAATTAACGCAGTGGAATTAAAGTAGTATGTATCTCAACAGATAATTACTATAGACTAAGTTAAGTTATTTTTAATGGTTCAATTTTTGTTGTGTTAAAGAATTATATATCTGATTATTTCAAATAATTCGTTTTATTTCATAAAGCAAACTCTCCAAATCGGTAACGCAGGTGAAAGATAAACGACAAACCTTCGGATTTTCTCAAAAATCTCACAAACTAAAGGTTAAAGTTCGCGGCCACCTTTGAAAACTAAAAATAGAATAAATGCTACAAATTATAATAGAATATATTCTTGTAAATTCGTTTAAACTACATCTTGATTTTCTGTTTTACAATGCTGTCAAAAGAGTGCCTTAAAAGTTGATTCACCCACCTACGTAAACGGTAAATATGGAAAGAGCAACTCAAATATTACTTAAATTAGATTTATAATATGTTTATTTACGTCTTTAGCTAAGACCATAAGTTACACAAAAAAAAGCTGAGAAGGCCGAACCACGTTGCGCTCAATGAGTTGGCTAATCGTCCTACTGCCCTTTCATTGGATGCCGGCGTTTAATCAACGGCCTAAACGTCCAGGACCCGTACCACCATCTTTTATCGCGATACAGTTTAGGACCTAAACTGAGTAGAATCGTTAATTCGTACTACGACGCTATCTACGACTATGATAGCGACGCAGTTTAGGAACCAATACTGAACCGAGCGGAATATGAATCGCTTTTATAAAGATGCTGGTAAGGCCCCAGTTAAGTAACTAATTTAACCAGACGGCGTCGACATACAAAAACAGGTTGTAAACAAGGTGGTGCCGTCAATACGACAATAAATTAAAACATTGGTATATTAGTTCATAGAAATGGTTTGCAACTTTCAAGAACATCTTATTCGTTTGATAATTTCATGACATTTGTATGAAATAGGTAATAGGATTGCTTAGAAATATGAAATTATCAAATGTCTAAGAAGTTTTTTAAATATGGCGTTTAGTCCGCCAAATAACCTTATCATGTGCAATAAAATTTTAAATAATTAAGTAAATCGAAAAAATAATACTTAAGATTGGGTGTTCAGAACCTGCAATATCAAGTGATTTTTCCTTGTTATTGCAGGTGGCTATAGGCGGCGATACACTTGGTGGGTCGTCAGCTTGTTTGTCATTTAACTATTAGTATTAAAAAAAACATATTGTGACGTCCGTCATAGACGTGGAACTATACTCGGTAACTGTCATCTACCTACAACTAGATGACAAACAAGCTGACGGCCTACCCGGTGGTAAGGGCTAGGTACACTATACCTACATATAAAGGAAAAAAACACTCGATATTGCTGGTGTGTTATCATTCTGAGGCTTAAAGAAGAAATGTCTTCCATTGATGGCGTACAACCTACTTATCTTAATATTTTTAATTGGCTTCATTGAATTTATTATTAAAATAATTATACTTATTATATATTGACCTTTCGTCTATAATACCGTGTTTTAATTTCAGCATGACGGACGGGAAAACGCGCGGGCACGAAACTCGTTCTGTAGACTTGGGTAAAATTATCGATATTTTTCATAAAATAATCAATATGTAACGCCGATATTTTTAATTGCGATATATCAATATTATCTTATCTTATTATGGGGCCATGATTTAGTCATAGTGCACTTCGACCCATTGGGATCTTTTGTGCCTCCTCTGCATTTACTCTTCCTGTGTCCAGAATATAGCTGCCATTAGCCTTACTATATCTTTAGGCAGAAAGAGCCTGTAGTGTTCTGGTTTTGGATATGCCACTCCCAGAAGGCTCATTCTGGTTCTAGTCAGGGCATCACAATGACATAAGAGATGCGTCATAGATTCCTGACATTCGCCACATGCTCGACAAACTTGTGTTGCAGAGAGTTGCATTTTGTGTCGCATGTGGTTAGTAGCAAAATGCCCTGTGAGTGCCCCAATTAAGAGGCGTAATATATCAATATTAAATATTATTTAGGGGATCAAATTCGATATTTTTAACAGGTCTATTCATACGTCGTCTATGTAAAATCATGTATATGTCGCAGCCGTCTGGTTAAATCAGTCGCTTTTAACTGGACGCCTAGTACGTTGATTGAATACCGGCATCCAATAAAAAGGCTGAAGTACAACTAGCTACCTCATTAAGCGCAACGTTTAACCAGATGGCTGAACGTCTTGTCAGTAATCTGGTTTAAATTAGCTATTCAATTGGACGCCTAGGCAGATCGTTGAAATCGGATAGCTTTTGTATGACTGTTTGAGTGATAGATAGGTTCAAAGTTTTTTTATGACCACTTAAAACCAAAACGATGTCGTTTATAAGTGGTCATAAAAAAATAACCTTGAACCTACCAATCAAACCAAAACTTTTCAGTAAAAGACGATCCATTTAATACGCCAAGTCGTTAAACGTTAAGTGTGTCTAGTTATTTTTTTTAATTAATAAAAATAATAATAATAATTCGAATTCAACCAAGGCGGCGACAGATAGGTACATAAATATCATATCACTAATCTGTGATGTATCCTATCATTCCGACCAATACGATCTTTAAGATTAGAAACGAATATACAAGGTGTATCAGAATAACGATAAAAAATAAATTCTTTATCGAAAACTTAAAATGAAAATGTCACTACTGTAGTAATCAGCTTCTAGTAATTTTAGGTTGTACTAGGTTAGGTTGTACTCTCGCACAGCGAGTGGCGCGGGCCTACCGCTCAGTTAGCTTCGCGGCGGCGTGCGCTCTGGCCGGCACCCCGCCTTGGGAACTTGAGGCGTGGGTGCTCGCCAGAGTTTATGAGTGGACGGCAGGGCGAAGGGCGCTCGGCGAGCGCCCTGCCCCTGAAGAGCGGGAGGCCGTCCGGCGGGAGGCGAGGGATGCCATTGTCCACACTGGACGGCGGACCTCGCCTCCGCCTTTTACGGCCGCCGAACATTAGATGCGCTCGGTCCGGTCCTACAAGACTGGCTCGAGCGACGGCACGGTTTCCTCTCGTTCCGGCTGGTGCAGGTGCTATCTGGGCATGGTTGTTTCTGGTCGTACCTGCACCGGATCGGACGGGAGGAGAGCCCGGCGTGCCATGACTGCGGCGCGGCGGAGGACACGGCGCAGCACACCCTCGAGGTGTGCCCGTCCTGGTCCGAGCGGCGTCGCGGTCTTGTCACGGCGGTCGGGCTGGACCTCTCGCTTCCCGGCGTGGTAAATGCCATGCTGGGGAGCGAAGAGGCTTGGGCGGCGGTCGCCTCCTTCTGTGAAGGTGTAATGTCACAGAAGGAGGAGGCGGAGCGCGCGCGTGAGGACGCCCCTCCCTGTTCCTGGGGGGGGGGGGGGCGTAAAGGGCCCGCCGTCTAGGCGGGCAATCGCCGGTGGGGGACTGGAAGTAGAGGCTCTGCCAGTTTCCCAGTCCTCCAACCACATAAGGCGATGAGGGAGTGCCACTGGGTCGTTTTAGTGGGTAGACCCGGGAACCATGCTCCCGGGGAGTCCCACATACCCCTCCCGTCCCCCGACGGGAGGGCATGCGTAAGGCATTTTTTCCCAGGTTAAAAAAGAAAAAAAAAAGGTTAGGTTGTACTCTAGAAATTTTAGGTTGAAAGACATTCACAGCCATCACTAGAATCAAACAAACAAACAAAAACAAACATTTACAACAATGTTAAAATCTAAAATTAAGAACATCTTGTAGGTATAGCTTAGCTGGAGCTCAGTTCCCTTCGCCTCATACGATTTTTTAAAGAGATTTTATTTATTCTTCAATCTCTTTGCAGCCTGTATTTAGAATAATAAAAGTTTTAATAGTCAAAATATAGACTACAAAGATGCTATTTAGTCGTTTCTAATCTTTGAGATCGGAATGGTCGGAGTGGTAGGATACATGATGTGACATTGACGACATAAGAAAAGGGCTCTTAGAAGTATCAAATTAGATATCCCGAAAAAAAAAACAAATATCGATTTAGCGAAATAAAAAATTCCTGAATAATATCGATATTTTGATATATCGATGTTTTTTATCCATGCCTACCATTGCATGACCCACCACAGATTAATATTTTTTTAGCTGTCACTAACTTTTTGAATTGAAGCTCAAAAACTTATTTTTCGCAGAATTTATATTGGAAACAATGTCTGAGGATTCTCAAGTGCGTGCTTTTTATACGGGGAAGAATTTCTTCATCACAGGGGGCACAGGTTTCGTTGGATTATGCCTCATTGAGAAGATACTTCGTACAATACCTGATGTCGGAAAGTTATATCTGCTGATGAGGCCCAAGAAAGGAAAAGAAATATCTCAGAGACTGGAGGAATTTCCGAAAAACCCGGTGAGTTCATAATAATAATAATTATCTTCTTTTGTTATTGTTGTACAGGTTTCAAGTCTTAGTTGTTACTATATTTCGATAAATTGCTGGCTATTTCTTTACAAATGTGCCACCTTGGCAATGCTATCCTTTTATTCCATTGGCATTAAGTTCAGTTCGAAAATCAGTTTTCGTAATAATTTTCATATTTCACTTAGAATGACTAAAGTGATTTTATGTTTCCTACTGACACTTCTTTCTCAATGTATTTAGCAGTGGGGCCCTGATTCTAATTAACTAGATACAATACGTCTCTTTCTTTCGATATGTTCGGAAAAAGGACAGCAAAGTAACTAAAATGTAGATTTAGTCTCATGGTCACCTGTGAGCCTGCTTCAGTACCGGAGATGTTACGTTAGATGGAACTGTCAAGAACTGTAGGTATGTTGAGCCAATTTATTTTCTATTTTTCAGGTTACAATTCTAAACTAACCAATTTGTTTCAAGGACCTAACTGCTAATCCTCATTTATTTAATGGTATCTGTTTTCTGGATACAGGAAAAGTAGAAGCGGAGGAACCAAAAGATGCCATAGTTGTAGTAGTTGTCCTGCCCCATCATAAGAAGAGATACTATTGAAGGCCTGTTTTAACAAGTTTATTATTGATAAATCTTTCCAGGTATTCGAAAAACTAATTGAATCAAAAGGAACAGACATGTTCAACAAATTGGTGCCAATTGCTGGTGATGTGGGTGATGATGACTTAGGGTTGAGTGCAGCAGATAGACAAGTATTAGTGGAGAATGTGAATGTGGTGGTACACTCTGCTGCCACGCTTGACTTCCAAGAGAACTTGAGGCCAACAGTGAAGATAAACCTGCTGGGGACCAGGCGAATCATGGAGCTGTGTAAGGAGATGAAGAATTTAAAGGTAATTTACTCATTATATTAGTGAACAGTTTTGACTGCCTCAGTGGTCTATTGGTTATATCCACTTACCTTAAATCTAGAGGTCGGTGGTAGCTAGTAGTAGGTGGTGGCAGGAAGTAACAATTAACCAAATTTCAAATCAATTGGATCTGTTAAAGTTAGTAACACCCTCTAGTTAAGTAGGAAATGAGCTGATAGTCATCAAACACCAATATCTTCATAAATTTTAACAATCCTGATCACTTCACCTTTCAAATATTAAAATCAGTCCATCAGTTTAGGAGTTATTGTGCGACAGACAGCGACACAGATACACTGACAGACACCTCTTATAACACCCCTCTTGTTAACTATGCGTCAAAATTATATTTTAATTTGAATACAGTCAACGCCCCCCTATTGTAGAGGCTGAAGGGGCTTCATGACTTTTATATCGCTATTTAATCAGACAGCACTATGCTGCAATCTGTCCATTGTACCGAGGAGGAGTGTTGATTTTGAGAGGTCAATTAATAGGCATCTCAAAAGAAAATTAAAATAAAAAGAAAAAAAAATCTTTATTTTAATAGCTTTTACATACATAACTTTAATCTAAGGTAGGGACCTACCTAGTAAGTATACAGGGTGGTGCCGTCAATATGATAATAAATTAAAACATGAACTGTGTTAGAACTTAGAAATGGTTTGCCACTCTCATAAACATCTTATTCATTTGATAATTTCATGACATTTGTATGAAATAACATTGGCTGCATTATTTCATAGAAATGTCATGAAATCATCAAATGAAAATGTTTTTTCCCGAAAATGGCAAACCATTTCTATAAACTAATATTTAACACATATTTTTATTTATTGTTATATTGATGATGGCACCATCCTGTATATTAGTAATTAAGTTCGAGAGTAAGTAATGAGCCTGTTAATGCAGGTTTATTAAGTTTAATATTATGCTTAACCCGCATTTATCTACGTATTTGTGTAAGCTTATGTTTGATCAACGTTTACCTTGCCCAGGTAATGGTTCACGTTTCGTCTGGCTACGTCAACTCTTACCTGAAAGAAGCTCATGAGAAGGTGTATGATGCTCCCGACGACCCAGAGAGGGTGATTTCTCTAGTTAGGACACTCTCAGATGAAGCGTTGGACGAACAGGAACCGAAGTAAGTAATCTTTTGGCTTAGGATCTAGGTCAGACGTGACAGACAAACTGACATTAATACACTGTTAGGTAACATTAATTAGTCATTTAATTTTTTTTATCTAATAATTTTTAAAACGTACATTTCTATTCACAATGGCTTCTTAAGGACCTATACGAATAAAAATTCATAATTAAAAAGAAATGAAAATATATTAAGAGAGATCTCAGGCAAAAAACTAATTACATACATTTACATTACATTGGTTCAATTGATCTTACTTTACTGTATATCTGTATGGGGTGGTACTAACAAAACTAAATTCATTAATATTGAAAGGGTAATACTGAAAAGGAACAGTTTATTTGAAACTAGTAAACTATACACAGAAGCTAATGCTATACAATGCTTACTTAGTGTTCATAAAGATAATGTGGTAGATCCAAAGATTAAAAAAAAACTCAACAAATTATAATTATTTTACCAGCCGCTTACTCGAACAAAATTTGCCTCAACACAATTTACCCAATCTGTAAGAATATAAAATAGAATTAATCGCAACGTAAAAATATACACAAAACCCATTTACGCTTTGTCTTCCTCAGAGTACTGAAATCTCACCCAAACACATATACATTCACCAAACATCTGGCTGAGCATGAAGTGGTGAAGTGCGCCGATTTGTTCCCTTGCACGATCGTCAGGCCCACTATGAGTAAGTAGATAATAGTGGACCAATCTAGACAGGATGTTCTTATATTCTTAATTTTTGATTTTAACATTATTATAAATGTTTGAAAAATTACTTAGTAATTGAAATATAACTGAACTAGAAAAATTTCACGTCCTGAGGCGGGAAAACGTGACGTGATATTTTTCTAGTTTAGTTATATTTAAAGCACTGCCCCAACTTAACCAAATCGTAGGTATTTGTAAAAATACTCGTTTCGGATGTTGAAATAGAAAATTTCGACATTTTAGTGTGGACGTTTGCTTAAAACGCAAATACAGATAGACTAGAAGAATTTCACAGGGATATCCCAAGTCCTGGGTGGCTCAGTTGGTTAGAGCAGTCCCCCGGATTGCGAAAGGTCGCGGGTTCGTTTCCCGCCTCAGGACGTGAAGTTTCCTGTGACGTTAAAGGACTGCCAACTGCCTTCGTTTTCGAGAACAGCGCCCTATCAACCTGTATATTAAATCTATGTGCTAACCTAATATGAGGAGACACGGCATTCACTACATCAGTCTATATACGTCCCACTGCTGGGCACAGGCCTTCCTACATGGGAGAAACACATGAGGAGTTTGGGCCATAACACCACCCCGCTGGCACGCCATATAGTTGGCGATTAAGCATTGAATTAATACTGTGAGCCTATCAGCTGGAACAAAATCTCTTACATTAAAGACTATTTTTTTTAAAAAGAATAGTTTATTTTTGAAATCCTTACAATTTTTTTTGTACCACTAAGGTGGCAATCAAGCATACGGCTCACCTGATGGTAAGCGGTTACCGTAGCCTATGGACGCTTGCAACACCAGGGGTATCACTTGCGCGTTGCCGACCCTGTAAAAACCTTTTCACGTCTTTTTTGTACAACCCTTTGCTGTACTCATTTGAGAAAACCTCTGCAGGGAGCTCATTCCACAATCGGAGCGTACGCGGGAGAAAGTTTCTCTGAAACCGTACAGTAGGTACGCGACCACTTTGGTTCTAATTTGTGAGGATAAACTTCCTGCCGGTGGCGAGCGGTGCGATGATAGAAAGGAGCCGTGGGCATCATGCCAAATAATTCCTCAGAACACGCCCCGTTATACAAACGGTAGAACACACACAAGGAGGCAAAATCTATCCTTAGGCTTAAAGGTTCAATACCGCTTGTGAGCTCAGGATCGTCGACCATTCTTATAGCGCGTCTTTGGAGCACGTCAAATGGTCCAAGCTGGTATCTAGGTGGTCCCGCCTATAAATGGAAACAGTACTCTATATGGGGCCTGACTTGAGACTTATACAGTCTTTGCCCCGAAGTGAAATACCTCCGCGCTCTATTGAGCACACCAAGCTTCTTGGATGCCACCTTGACTTTACATAGCTAATAATTACACTGGCTACCTTTCCCTTCAATCCGCTGTACCTGATTGACGACTCTACATACGGGCCTAGCATCTAGTAAAATATATATTTTCTGAATAATGTGAAAAATACACCATATTTACGCGTAGGCAAGGCAATACTCCTTTTGAGTGTAGAGGTGTTACTTAATTATTTTCGATAAAATTATTTTTCTGTTATTTCAGTCGTAGCATCGTGGAAGGAACCAGTACCTGGTTGGACCTGTTCCAAAGTAGGGCCACAAGGGTTCCTTATGGGGGCTAGCAAAGGTAAGGAACACATAAATTTTTGTTTAATACTAGCTGACCCCGCAAACGTTGTTTTGCCAAAAGAAAAAAATGTCCAAAAAAAAATGGCCCAATAATAAAATAAATAGACAGTAGCCGCTTCTCAGACCTACCGAATATACATATAAAATTTCATAAAAATCGGTCAAGCCGTTTCGGAGGCGTATGGTAACTAAATTTGTGACACGAGAATTTTATATATTAGATTAGATTAGTATGAGTTATGTCTTGTGAGAGTTTTATTTTATTTATTTATTTTTATTTATTTATTTAAGGGAAACATACAGCAATACAATAACACACATAAAATTACGCATTTGCACTGAACAAAATGCCAACAAAGTTTCCACTTATAGCTATTGCATTTCGTTGAAATATATCTAAACGAACACACAATTTCAATTCTACTAGAATACATACCTAAATACATACAAGTAATATTATACAAATGATTAAAAATAAATACATCATTTAACAATTAAAAACCTAAGTAATATGTTTTTGTTTGACTGCCGAGACAAAACCATTAAAAGTGGTGTGGAAAATATCAATATCTGAATAACTATTGTTATAGGTAGAACAAGCACGCACTATAAAACGGTTCTGAGAGTACCTAGTTTTACAAAACGGAACTGAAAAAGTATCCTTAGAACGGATTTTAGTGTTAGAACATTTCAAAAAAATATTGCTTATTAGGTAAGGGGACTCAATTAAACCATTTATGATTTTGTACAGAAGAGTTAAATCTCTTATTTCTCTGCGAATTTCAAGTGATTGAATGCGAGATAAGTAATCAACATTATTGAAATTAAATCTATAATTTAAATGCTTTAAAAATTTTGATTGATTTCGATTTAAAGTATCTTTGTAAACAGTATATTGTGGGTTCCATGACGCTGAAGCATATTCTAAATGAGATCGTACTAGAGAGTTAGGGATCTATGAGTAAGACTGCCACTAGCTGCGATGCCACAGACAGTCACACAGACACACAGACACGACAAACTTATAACACCCCATTTAGCATCGGGTTTTAAAAATGTAGAGGAAGCGTCTCCTTCTTTCATAAGAGTCAAAGAATATAGTTTATCTCGACAATTAGCATAACTGAACATTTATTATAATACCGATACATAATATATAAACATTTACCAGTATAATATACATTTTTTAAACTTGTTTCATGTCCTTGATAAAATGTGTTGTATCATAGTTATTTTTTTATCAACAGCCTATAATAATTACTCCAGGTGTATAATCAAGTTTTCACCTATTTCGTTTTGTGTACAAGTTATTATTTATCTTTTGGCAATGTCATATTCTTTGGTATATACTTATTAGCCATCAACCAATCGCACGGGCCCAGCAGAAAATCAAGCGTTGTGGCTCTGCGTAGCCATGACATCATGCTGAGCTGGTCACCCTTTTGGTTACATCTGGTCTCATATTATTAATCTCTTTTGTAATTTCCTAAAATTGTGACGAAACAAACGTCTTTTCTTTCTTTCTTACATAAGATCGCAGCTAAATAACACTTTGTTTTGACAGGTGTGGTCCGAAGATTGCCGCTGGCTGTCGAAAACATAGCTGATTACATTCCCGTAGACATTGTAGTGAACCAACTTCTGGTTGCTGGGTGGCACGCCGCTAAAGCGACGTAAGTCGTACATTTTATTTTCAGTTGGCTTCTATTTACTAGGTGTCGCAAATAGGGTCTCTAGTCTTTGCGAATTAAGAATCTGCTTCGCATTTATAAATTTCTTGAATCAAACACTGTCGTAGATACATATATCATTAATCTGTGCAAACACTTACCTAGTTGAAAATAATTTTGCTATTGAATCTGAGTAGGTACGACAATTTACGTTCGTATTACCCAATTCACCATACATTTTACTATTTTGTTCATATTACCATCTCTCTAAGCGATGATAATTATGGCGGGACCATACGGTCCCTAAATGGCCTCCAAACCACCCCTACAGCCATTCCCTGTCCACCAGTTACAGTCAATAATTATCTCTTGACGAAATCATAAAAGGACTCACCAAATCTTTTATGCTAGCCTCCATGTTATCAAGAATTATTAATCAACTCACATTATTGGCGCGCACTACCTTTCAAAAACACCACCAATAATATCAACCTCTAACTTACTTTTTTACACACTGCCAACACAAATGGCACAGACTATACGTCATTTCAAGTCGTTCCGAATCGCGTTCGCGACACTAGGTGGTATACCAATATGTAGGCTCGTCTGGGTAAGTACCACCGCCTTTCTTATTTCACCCGTGAAACAGTCCGCTGAGTAATTACTGGGAATGGACGGCATTTCATCTTCGGCCTCAGGATCACAACGCACCTGCAGTATCAAGTGATTTTTCCTTCTTATTGCAGGTGACTATAGGCGGCGGTAACCGCTTACCATCTACCGCTTGTCATCTAGTTGTATAAAAAAACTCATCAACAACAAAGGAGATTTTAAATTTTGACTGTCCCATCCCTTTGTTTTCGTAATATTTCGCTCCTCAGCGAAATTTAAAAAATGCCAACTGTTTATTTTTTGGTTCCAGGTCTGGTCTAACAGTGTACCATTGTTCGTCGTCTACGTGCAAGCCGTTCCGCTGGGCTATATTAGAAAACCTAGTCAATGATACTATGCATAAGTACCCGTTGAAGAGTGCTGTATGGTGAGTCACAATCTGTCATCATCAGAATTGGGATTTAGGTAGAGTTATTTATGTACTTCCGGTTTCATACAGCGAAAGATGAAAGTGGATATGCCTCAAATCCCGAGATTAATTTTAGAGAGCAGAAAAATCCCGTGATTTATTTAATAAAAAAAAGTTATTTCCTTTTACACAATTGGGATGTTGCCTAAGTTTGAATATGGCGCTGTTTTTCACAAATTCGGAAAATATACTATACAAAATTTTTAAAATGGTCACATTTTTTTTCAATATTTATCAAAAATGTTAATGATATTAGATTGCTGACATTAATTAAAACAACTATTATTATGACAACTATTAACAAAAATATACTTAATACATAGTTATTATCAATTTTGTCAGTATGCCCATACATTTCTTAGTAATATGGGAACATGTGACGTCACCTGTTCCGTAGATTTTCTATGGAGCGTTTTTGGACGATGCGCCGCAACACATCAAACATACCACTATATCTGTGAAACTGTTGATCTCAGACACACTATTTCTTTGTGAGTTATAAACTTCTTATTTATGAAATAAAAAAAAATTGTCAACTACCCGAACGATGTTGCGAAATTTACATCGACGACATCAGATGTCCGGAGTTGCAAATTTTCAATGCGCATACGATGTTGATCCATATTAATATCAACATTTCGATGCAAGTACATAAATAACTCCACCTAATTTCGACCTTTGCTCATGATCATACACGCTCCACTGCTGCCACAGAATACAGAAAGAGCAGAAGATGCTCTCCGCACAATCATTCAAATAGCGACTCTTGCTATGACAATATAAAGTGCAATTCAGGTCGCACAGCGCTATCGTACTTACCGATAAATTCACCAGTATTTATTTATTTATTCTTTATTGCACAAAAATGTACAAATGGCGGACTTAATGCTGTACAGCATTCTCTCCCTGTCGACGAATAAGGGGGTAAAGATATACAATATCCGTGCAATGATAATTGTAATTGATTATTAAAAAATTAAAAAAAAAAC
This sequence comes from Nymphula nitidulata, assembly GCA_947347705.1. NCBI lineage: Eukaryota > Metazoa > Arthropoda > Insecta > Lepidoptera > Crambidae > Nymphula > Nymphula nitidulata. The sequence continues at coordinate 4,213,660 of OX374646.1, forward strand.
TTTACTAAAAATCTCTAAACAGTAAATAGAACTGAGCCCTTTTAGCCCAAGCCACTTTTCGGGAATTAAAGATTTAAAAATATTGATCTGCCTTCTGTGAATATAACCCTGACAGCTGACTACGCATACAAAGTCTGATGTATCTTATTATAGTTTTGATTAAAGTTTTTTTTTAATACTTATAAGAATCTTACACCAATTTGACACCATTGATACCTGTGAAGACTTTTATTGGCTTATTTAATAATGCAACCTTTCTATTTAAGCTGTAACCACCCAATAAACAATAAAAATAAAGTTTTTATACTATAATATTATATTTTTGTTTCAGGTACCCCCATCTTAAGTTCATGCCGTCGTTATGGTCGTTTAGACTGTCGGCCATATTTGTCCATTTCTTCCCCGCGATACTGTTGGATATGTTGCTTAGAGTCACTGGAAAGAGACCTATGTAAGTAAAATGAAGAAATTGTGGGTAGGCGAAAGAAAACGAAACTTTGGTACATAGAATAGAATAATAGAATAGAATAAACTTTATTTGCTTTAAATGTGGTTACAATAGGTCTTATGGATAATATTATACAATAGGTTTCTTCACATTTCACTTGACATACAAAATATAAAACATACGGACAATGGCAACACATAAAATCAAAGTTTATTTTTATAATCAAAAAACTCCTTTACAGAATAGAAAAATTTTTCCCGGAGGCATTTCGTTAAATTTCTCTTAAATAATGCGTTTGGCAGTAGTTTTTTTATAGTATAACAAGGGGGCACCTACCTATGCTAACATTGTTATATAGATAAATAAATACTATGGTGTTAGGTATTAAAAATCAAAATTGTAAAAAAAATATTACTCTCAATAATCCTTATAAATCATCTATCTAACACCATCTCATTAAGATTATTCTTACGAGCCCAAACACGCTATATGTGCTGTAAGTTTCTGAAGAATTAGGCATTCCGCAGACTTTTTGATGGTATACACTAAGTTTTAAATCAATCGGATCTGTGAATGATAGTAATACCCTTTTATCATGTAGAAAATGAGCTGATAGTCATCAAACGCCTGAACTGATCTTCATAACTTATAGCTATAAACCATCCTAATCACGTCAGCTTTCAAACAAAAAAAAAACAAATCAAAATCGGTCCATTCGTTTAGGCGCTACGATGCCACAGACAGACACACAGATACACAGACAGACACGTCAAACTTATAACACCCCTCTTTTTTCGTTGAGGGTTAATGACTTTCAAAATTCAACTACAAATGGTTCGGTCAGTAAAACTAAATGTATAGGAAATTTGAAAATTAATTTTACATTTTTGTTTTTCTTAGTAATTAAAATACTCTAACCTAAAAACCTAAAAAATTACTCACACACTCACAAACACACTTTCACACGCACGCACACACAATCACATACTCACTCACTCACTCACACACTCACCTACTCACTCACTCACTCACACACTCACCTACTCACACACTCACTCTAATACTCACTCGCTCATACCCACAAAACACAAAAACTCACGCAGTTACGCGTACGTCACTCACTTAAAATTTATAGTTCACACAGTCACTCACCCTAACACTCATAAATTACTCACTTGAAATTTATTTATCACTTGTTACAGATTATTACGTCTAAACAAAAACGTCTGGTCGTCCCTTGGGAGGTTAGAAACATTCATATTCTCCCAATGGTTGTTCCACAATCCCAACACGCTGGATCTTTGTAAGAAGCTGAACAAGACGGACAGCGAATTATTCTATATAGACATATCTACGCTCGATGTAAGTATGAGTGATTTATAGTAATTTTAATGACCGCCCACGTTATTGTTCCAAAAAATACTCTTTATACTTCCCAGGGTCTCAAACCATCTCCATACCAAAGGAGATGTTTAATTTTTTATGGGGAAAATTTCAATACGTGTACATATTAAAAAGATAGCTTAATTAGGCCCTGACCCTATGACACACGATTTTCTTGAAGCAAATGTGAAATGTTTAAGTTGAAATATTCTTATAATAGCCATATTTTTCATGATGTCGGCAGCCTCTCAAACGATAGACATTAACACTTCATTCATCACTCAGAATTGCTAAGTCACTAGCTCTAAACGTAAACTGCTATAAAAAATGTTTCATAAAAACTTCGGCACAAAAATAAACGCAACAACAACAATTCCACGTTCGAAACGGAATGAATGACGGAACGGAAGACTCAACGAATGTTAATGTCAAACTGACATTTTAGTTTTTATTAGGAGCTTTACGGCTATCGACCAAATAGTTTTTGCCCCTTGAGCTGCCGGATCATGAAAATTGATTTGTTTCCTACAAAAAAACTAAAAGGTGTATAAAGCGATTTCGCTACTATACGGGCCCATAAAGTAGCGAAAAATCACTAAAGTAATAAAAACCATTCGTTTTACTTTGGCTATGTTTTGTTAGGTGGTAGGCCCGTATGTAGAGTCGTCTGGGTAGGTACCACCGCCTTTCTTATTTCACCCGTGAAACAGTTCGCTGTGTTTCGGATCGAAGGGAAAGGTAGCCAGTGTAAGTACTGTCATGGACGGCATTTCATCTTAGACCTCAGGATGACAACGCACCTGCTATATCAAGTGATTTCCCCTTGTTATTGCAGGTGTCTATAGGCGGCGGTAACCGCTTACCATCAGGTGGGCCGTCAGTTTGTTTGTCATCTAGTTGTATAAAAAAATATGTTGCATATTTATGTTGCAGTGGGTTGAGTACTTCACAAATCTTCATATAGGAGTTAGAAGGTACTTAAACAACGAAAAGGAATCGACGCTAGCTGCTGGGAGGAAGAAGGACACGCAGTGAGTAACATAAAATTGTCATTATTAATTGCGTATTATACAGAATGAATTTTCTAAATGTGTGTATGATAAAATTTAAAGTCTTTCAATCACATAAAGTCCACTATATCAAGATGACCACGGTGTCAGAATGCCCACTTTAAAATGTCCTATTATCAGAAGGGCCACTGCACCAAATTGTCCATTTCACAAAAATGCCAAATGTATCAAAATATCAACTATATCAATTTTATAAGCGGGATTTTGGTTGTTCGTGTGAGATGTGAGCGTGTATGTTTGTTATTCTTCACGCTGATATGGCTGGCCCGATTTTCATGAAATTTGGAACAGACATAGTTTATGACCTTCGATATACAAACAGGCCGTGTAGATATTACAATTTGTATGACACAGCTGATGTTTTTTCCCTATTTCAAATTTACTTTTTAACAAAAGTGTTTAGGGTTACCAGTACTGACGTCTGTCTTTGTTTTCGAGAGCGTCCCTAACACCATGTATAGTGCGGTGCGAATTATACAGGTGGTGACTAAAATACGACAGTAATTCACCTTCACACTCAATTCATTAGTTATTTTCGAGACATTTCTATGAAATATTATAAACATTGGCTGCATTATTTCATAGAAATGTCATGAAATGACCAAATGAATAAGATGCGTTTGAAAGTTGCAAAACATTTCTATACTGTCGTAACCATTCTGTATACTTTTTTTCTTTATTTGACTCTGAAAATTCACAATTCATATGCTGGATGTTGCAGCCAGTAATGAAAAAGTTCACTCTGTATAATATATTTTCTTAATTTTATTTTTTTTTCATTTTCAGGCTACTGATCGCACATATAATATGGCAAGCGTTGGTTATACTTTTCCTCTGGTATCTGTTCGCTTGCCTCATAGGAGTCGCTATGACGAAATGTGGCTGGGCCGCCCCACTAATATATATGTTATACAGTTTGTTGTGAAAAACGACCGTGTTGCCTTTTTAAAGAATCCAAAATCACAATAGATGTTCATCGGACCAGATTAAGGCGATATCTCGCGTATTAATTAATTAAATTCTTTATTTGCTCTATATGCGGTGAAAAGGTGATAAAATACCTTCTTAAAAAAATCCTATACCTTCCTTTTAATTACCTTTTTTCCGTTTTATAAGCAAACTGGCAGATAAAACTCAAACTGAGTTTCTCAGAAAATGAAACTAGTGGAATTATTCTCAAAGCAGTTTTTCTTGATTTTTTGTAATGAAATCACTTTACCGGATTTCAATCGCGTTTAATTAGATGTTACAAAGACAGTGTCAAGTCAATGCTTTTTTGTTTATGTGCGCTTGCGCAATTGTTGCCTTTTTCCTAGAGCGCTGTGATATTATATCTCTAACCCGCTCTGCCTCGACCGCAACAACGGTCACGTGGTATCGCCTCTATTTAAAATTAATTACAATAAACGTTAATTATAAAAAAGGGTAACTAAAGGCATTTCATAAAAAGTAGAATTTATGGTTTGGGATTTATATAAAAAAAAAAAATGTTTATATGTTCTCAATAGAAAGATCTGTTATTATTTTTTAGTATTATATTATTATCTAGTTTTTATTTCAATCAAAGTAAAAGTTATTTGGACAAAATTTAGGTTTAAGCTATTTTTTTGTATTGGGGTGGGGTCAGTTAAAGGTAAGTCTATTTTATTTATGAATGTGCCAGGTCATGTGACTTCCAAATTGTTCATACAAAGGTTTACAGACATTCTTGTTGTTTTGTATGGAATTCGACTATAAATTCCAACTATATGTAAGCAGTAGCGAGCAAAGGTTTAAATCGTCAGTTATTCCCTTAGTACACGATGAAATGAGCTAGTTTCACTCATCTCAACATTAGTACTAACTTGACTGCAGCGCTGGTCGGACGTCAAAGAAAGTCATTTAGTGTCAATGCCATCATGATCATTTCAAAAGGGCACCAATAATTCTAGAAACACGAATTAAGCCAAACGTGTTACATTTAACTTTTATAACAACGATTTATTCTAAATAACTTAACTGTCCCCGTACAATAATTATAAAATTAAAAATTTTAAGTTACCCCCGGCATCATTAATCATCTATCTAACACCATCTCATTAAGACTTAATAAGAGCCCAAACACGCTATATCTGCTGTAAGTTTCTAAAGAGTTAAGCATTTCGTAGACTTTTTGATGGTATAGTATCAGTTCAAGGTTAGTATGTCATGAGAATGTCACCGAAGTGACAGTACACCAAATTTGAAATCAATCGGATCTGTAAAAGTTAGTAAAATCTTATTATCAAGTAGAAAATGAGCTGATAGTCATCAAACGCCTGAACTGATCTTCATAAATTATAGCTAAGAACCATCGTAGGCACGTCAGCTTACAAACAAAAAAAAACGAATCAAAATCGGTCCATTCGCTTAGGCGCTACGATGCCACAGACAGACACACAGATACACAGACACGTCAAACTTATAACACCCCTCTTTTTTCGTCGAGGTCAAAAAGGACCGTATTAATATTACTTTATGGGAGAAAGAGGCGACACATCTGTCGGTGTACGCCAATTTACGCGCCCAGTGCTGTCCGTCCATTCGAAAAAATAATAATTTAACGATTTGAATCTTTGCTATAGATTGTTTTTGTTACAGAACTCGCTACTCGAATAGTAATAACTTATTTTCTAAAGATATAATCTTTCCAGTTTATAAATATTAAGAATAATGATTGTGGGTAGAATAAATATTTGTTATACGCAAGTATAACTTAAGTACTCACATTGTTTTTTAATTACTTAATATTTTCAACTTAATTTTAAGAATTGTCAACGGTGATGTGTTTTATTACTGACAAATATTTTATATGAATATTAGAAGCGTTTTTGATGAATAAATAAATATATTCAAATTAGTTGCGGTTTTATTTTAGGAGCCTTTATACTATTATTTAGACATTGGCCCTAATTCTGGAGAACACATGCTAAGTCTAAATTTAAGTTTAGTGCATTTCTTTCTCTCGAAATGAATACGAAAAGGATGGCTGTCTTAAAATTTGACATTTAGAAACGTGCGTTCAATTTTCGACCTTATTGAACGTGATATAATGCAGTGTTTAGGAAGCACCTCCGTACATGTCTAAAATTGTCTATGGTTTCTTTGAAATTTATCTAAATTTAATTGACAGATCTAAACAAATTCTTGCTATCTTTTTCCTTTTACTTATTGCGAGAAAGAGATATACTGTACTTAAATTTAGAATTGTGTGTCTTCAGAATCAGGGCCATTATAGCACCCACACAACAGATACCTAAAAGGTATGCATGATTATAATTACAGGCTAGTAATTTCAATACGACATAAAATTAAAACATGGTCTATATTAGTTCATATAAATGTTTTGCAACTTTTAAATACATTCTTTAGATAATTTCATGACATTTCTATGAAATAATGCAGCCAATGTTATATTTTATAGAAATGTTGTGAAATTTTTAATTGAATAAGACGTTTTTTAAAGTGCAAAACAATTATATGAACTAATATAACGCATGTATTAATTTAACGTCGCGTTTTCGTCACCACCCTATATTATATTTTTCAAAATGGGGATGTTGAAATAAAATTATTTGTTATTATAACGCTCTTAGCGCAGAGCAAATTTTATTTAATATTTTCTTTTTATACATAATTAACATTGCGTGGTAGAATTTTTTCAATAAGTATATAAGTCTTATATATCAACATAATATGCAATATTTTTATGCCACCAAGGTGTAGAAATACAGGCATACGGCCAATACGGTAAACAGTTACCTATGGACGCTTACACAAAAAAAAATGGCAAAGGTGTGATTTTAATTCAAGAACATAAATATAATTCTGAAGCACACTTTCAACTGCAATTATTGTGATGTGCTGAATGTGATGTCTACCGTACTAATATAGTATCCAAAATGACACAATACAAATATTTCAAATTTCATATATAAGGTTTACAGAGAAGACAGATACATATTAAATATACTGCGTTACTTTTTAAGCCTGAGCGAAATTGTCATGCGTTCTTCCGACGAATATGAACGACTTTCACAATGAGACCAAATGTGAAATCAAGAAAAAATCTACTGTTCCATACATATTCCATACATTATACAGACTGGTGCCGTCAATACGACAATAAATTGAAACATGGGCTATATTGGTTCACAGAAATGGTTTGCCACTTTCAAAAGCATCTTATTCATTTGATAATTTCATGACATTTGTATGAAATAACAAAACATTAGCTGCATTATTTCATAGAAATGTCTTGAAATCATCAAATGAATAAGTTGTTATTGAAAGTGGCAAATCATTTCTATGAATTAATATAGCCCATCTTTTAATTTATTGTCGTTGACGGCACCACCTGTATATTCATGGGTTGAAAACGCATTGTGAAAATTTGGCTCATGCTTAAAAACTAAGCCAGCATAAACAGCGTCTTTTGTTTTAGTAATACTCATTATCCTGTCAAGCGGCGTTATACCTCTGGAGGTTTATGACAATTGAAAAATCAATTGCGTCTGGAATCTGATGTTTGACGGGTTAAAATAGCGAAACATTTTTGACATCAACTCGACTTGTTAAAAAAAATTTGAAATTGCGAAATTAATTAGCTTATTTGAATACCATCTGATTTTTTTTTTGCAATTAAAATTTTTTTAACAACTATTTTTAGGGTGACCAGCACTGCCATCTGTCTTACAACCTGTATATCTTCAAAACAGCCGATTGTTTGGTGATGCTTAAAGGAGATGCCCCATAAATGTATGGAGACCCACCCGGCCAGGTCAATGTACGAGCGCGGTCTAAAAATGTTTATCAGTTTTCAAATTCGATTCTCTGTCACACAGTGTTCAGTAAACGCTAAAAAGCTAAGACTAGATAATTACTAGTGTAAATATTTGTGAAGTAATATATTCACTCAAAGAGTGCCGACTCATTTCTTAATGTAAAAATTGACACTTAATTATAATAAAATGTCCTAGTTTCTCTACCAAATAATTTTGTATTTTTATAACAAAAAAGTTTTTCTATATCCTAGCTAGATAACCATACTAACGCGACCGATTTTTGTGTGAGAAAATAACTATGCCGTATGTCTGATCAAATTATATCATGTACCCTGTGACACAGATTTGTGCATGCAATTATAAACCCTAAGGAATTAAACATTTTTAGATCGCGATTGTACACTATATTAACCGTTTTTAATAGTCCAATTTCTTTTCTTTGCTTTGTTTCGGGGTACAAAACTGTCACTTTGATGACGTTTAGTGGACTACTATGTCGCCCGCCATATTGACATATGGATTAAAAGTGAAATGGACGAATCATTTTGAACTTTGTGCCAATGAACAATGTTCAGCTGATTTTTCATGATTTTTTTTTCAAATAGTGTATGTAATTACACTTGGCCGGATATGAAACATCTCCTTTATTATATACGTCGTGGTAAGTATTCTACTATATATATTATGCTGGTAATTTTACATTAAAAAGGAATTTCCTATTGATTTATGTAAGTAGTTAAGAATTTATACATTTTTAATATGTTACATAGCTTGAATACTGCCTTAAAAATATAGATCTTAGATTTTCATGAACTTATTCATTTTATTTTTGCAAAACACTTAATACATTATAACCAGTAAAATCTGGTTGAAGCACACCTCTATAATATTTGTGACTTAAACTATATTTTTATCATAAAAATACCACTTATCTTGGCACCATACCGCAATATATTGTAACTAAGTACATAACCAGGGGTCGGGATAGGTAGTTTTTAAGTAGATACGTAGAGCATAACATGGATACGTCTAAGCTTGTAAATGTGGCAAGTCATTGAGCGCAATGTTTAACTAGATGGCTGCACGTCATGACAGCCGCCTGGTTTAAATTTGCCATTCAATTGGACAATTTCGGTTATAAATGGTTATAAAAAATAACCTTGAACCTTCCAACCAAATCAAAACTCTTCAGTACAAGAAGTCGCTAAACAGTTAATCAGTCTAGTTCAATTAACTATCGGCCTAGGCATTCAATTGGTTGCCGGCGTTTAATCAACGGGCTAGGCATCCAATTAAGCGGCGAATTTAACCACATGGCGGCAATAGATATAACTTCGTGTTGCGTTTCCTGGTATAATCATTACAATGCAATATATTGACATATTTCTGGTGCCTCCTAACGCTAACATTTTAATTACAAAGCCGTAAGTTTCACAAAAATATTTTTCCCATCTCTATAAAAATGGACGGCAGGAAACTAATCACACCTATATAATTTTTAGGAAACAATAAAAAATATATATACATTCAAAATCCATTTTTGTCTTGCTCATATTTAACAAGTGCGAGGGAAAAGCTAAATGTCATTTATGTGAATATACTCACAATGAATTATAATTGCAAAATGTGTAAAAAAAATATTTTTTAAGCATTTAGGTTTATGATTAATGTACATTTTCACTAATATTTTTTTTACTACGAAGCAAACGTTTTTTACTGAATCATTTTTTAAGTCAACACAAAGGCTGTTTGGTACATGGTATGACAAGCGTGCTCCTAGCCTATAATGCTTATCAAAAATTCTGAATTAAAAAAAAATATTTTGAAATTTCCTATAAGTTTTGTTTTACTAACCGAACTATTTGTATGAATAAAGGAGATGTTTCAGGTTGATATGGAGTCCCGGCTATGAGTATGCACAGTGGTTTTTAAGTTAGGGAAATGGAAATAAAACATTATTTTTCAATTACTTTTTATTATGTTTTATTGTTTTCCCGTACTAAATACTTTCTGCTGATAAGTGACAGTTTTATAATTATCAATATAATTGCACTATAACGTCAAACTTGTATAATTATACCACTCAAAATATACAGAAGAAAGCAAAAAACTACTATACTTAGTCCATAATTCCATATTCCTAGACTAAAAACGAACGTTTTATAAATATGACCACAGATTATAGAGATTTTGTCTTAAATGGCCTACTGTATTGCCATATTTGCTTTATTATGGGTGCTTTATTTTTTACTTGGTTTAACGGCCGAAAATATCACGGAAAATAATTACTAGTGGTTTTAATATTTTTTTGTCATTTTAAAATACATATATTAAACATCTACTTTGAAATTCATTCCACAATTTTGTATTTTCATAACACATAGTATTTATATGACTATGTTACCATGGGTAGGCGCCTGCTTAATATGCCATGTACCAAACACCGTATATAAGTAATTATCTTATCATTATCATTCATATATCTAGATAAAAAAATACAGCATTTATTAAGACCTGCCTCCGAACAAAACTATACAACATAATTTGACATGTGAATTGACATAATTTTCTTGGTAAATACCCAACAACCAAATACTGAAAAAAATTAAAGGAGACAGTACAAGTTTGTATGAGATTTGGGCCAGCTCATGATCACCATTTTATGTCAAAATACAAATTTGTTTTATTGTGTCTATAGGCGGCGGTTACCGCTTAACACCAGTTAAGCCGTCATCTAGTTGTATCAAAAAAATCATAACTATATTCTAAATTATATGTATACAGTTGTTTATTTGGCATAAAAAATGCAGTGGTAGTTTGAGTTTGAGGAAAATCTCTGTTTTTCTGTAGGTAGGTACTTTCTATTGGTAAGGACGAAATGTCAATATACTATTTTTATGTTCTTTGGAAATTAGATGTGATTTTTTTTTGATAAACGCTTTTATGGTTGTAACACTAAAAAATTTTTTTTTTCAACGTTTTACTATGTTTCGACTATATTTATTACATTCACACCAATAATCTAACTCATAGGGAGAATCCAAACGATGTACATATATATATCACATATTATTATCATTATTTCTCCGTTATCTAGTATCCATAACACAAGCTCTTAATGATGCTTACTTTGGGCTAGATAATTGGTGTGAGTGTATGAATATTATTATTATTTACTCAACTTTAATCATACATTTATCTTAAAAAAGTTTTTGAATTTTGATTATAAAAGAAAAAAAATTCGTGAAAAATAAATAGTTTCTAAGTAATATTGCCACAAATATCGGTTTAAAGAAAAATATAACAATGAAATCATTTATTGATATTTTAAAGTAAAAAAATAACCTATAAATTCATGTGCTGGAAGAGATCTTTATAGAGGATAAGTCCTTCATAGTAAAGTTCCTATTAGCATGTTTTTGTAATTGTAATCATCATATAAAGTATAATAATTTGTCTATTTACTATCAATCAAACTTGTATGAAAACAACATAATTATTGACCAAAAAATCACAAATCATAATTCGAATTATATAAATTATGATTAAGAAAAAAACCTATAATTAGAGCTGGGTAATACGTGTTTCATTAATTACAATAACAATTTTGACATCATTATTGGATTTTTAATTGAATATAATATTATTATTGTTGTCCTTGATTGCAATAAGCAATATATAGTTATTAGCTAATAATTTATATTTACTCCGAACAGTTTATAATCATGTGAAGCATTTCTAATATAATACCAATATAAGGTATTGGTTTTAACTTTAAGTGGATTTGGTTTTAAATGAAAAAGAATAGTTCCAGATGTAAAATATCTTGACTGTATAATTTCCAAAGGAATATGTTCATTAATTAATGGCTATGTTATAAACATGTACCTTATGATGTAAATTAACGGGTTTATTGGAAATTTACGAGTAAATGTAAATTAACGTGTATGTTATTAATTAACGTGTATGTAGTAAATTAACGAGTTGTTGTAAGTTAACGAGTATGTTATAAATTAACGGCTACATTGTAAAAACCTATGATCATAGGCCTGTTTTTTGTGAGATTTTTGGTTTAAGCCTAGAATAGTAAAATTTGCTAACTATGTGTGAATATTTCAACATCGGGTAAGCACCATAGACAAGACAATCATTTGTTAAAAGTCGTAGAAAATAGCACAGGAAATTGACAAGGCGTAAACATCTCTTTTACACAATACTAAGAAGATAAAGACAGGAATAGAATAGTACAATTCTTAAGTCAAATTAATTATAACCTTAATTAACAACCTTCACAATTCAGCTTAAATTTAAGCTATAAAAATAACGTCTTACACAGAAGAAATGCTTGGATTTTCATATGGTAATATAATATTTTCAACTAAATAAGATTACAATATGTTTATTCATGCACCTACTTTATTTCTACGTTTGTTGAGTAGCGTGTTGTTACTTTGTTCCAAGGCTTTGATTTGAACCTGAAAATTAAAAAAAAGATTCATCAATTATTATTATTATTTATTCATCGTGCGTTTCTCATAAGTAGGACAGCCAGTGGGATGCTTTCAACTTTATGACCGTCGAAAGATGTTTTATATCCGGCCAGGTATAACTACACTATCTCAAAAAATCAGGAAAAATATTCTGAATCTGGGGAAAATACTAATAATAAGTATTCATGCATGTTTTGTTAGAAAATTTTCGTCGATTTCACCGATAGTCAATATGGCAATATGGCCGATATAATAGTCAACTAAACGCCACCAAAGTGACATCGGCGCCTTTTAAATTGTATGATGTCCTGGCTAAAATCAAAATTCCTCTTCCTATTAACCTAAGTAGCCTTTTAACTTATTCATCCCCGGACGTTTTTTGTATCCTCGCTAAATTTATTAAATGTAATAATAATAAACTTTAACCAAGTACACTCCCTCCTAACTAATTTTGTACTAACAGTCAGTGTAATATGTAATGTTTGTCTTTTACAGATACTCTACTGATTAACCCAAATATAAACTAACCGAAGTTATCAAAACAGACTTGTTTTACATCAAAACTATAATATTTTCCCATACACATGCTTGGTCAAAACTCTGGGCTGGAAGAATTGTTATCATTAAGATAAACACATTGCCATTATTAAAAGAAAAAGAAGAAGACATAGGCGCCATGATGAAAATTTGTCTGTGTTGCAGTTTTTTCATTAACTTCTTGTTTTGTACCACGCAGCAAAGTAAATAAAAAGGAATCGGAAAAATAAACACTGCTCTCCATATTTTTACCTATTTTTCTTGATATAATAAGAGAACTAAATACTATTACTGTGTAATTAAACATTGTAACTTAATGATTGAAAAGAGTGACTACACGAGTTTGTTGCCGGAATCTTCTCGGTAGTTCAACTTTTGGAACCGGTGTAAATTCAGACAGACTGACTGACGGACAGACAGACAGACTGACTGACGGACAGACGGACCGACAGACAGACCGATAGACAGACTGACATAACATTCTTAGCTTACGTAGATCCAGGTAAGACAGAGAGACAAAGATTATGAAATTGTTAGCTAGTTAATATTATTTTTATGTGATAGACATAAGGGTTTTTTGTTGACAATTCGAAAGTGCTTCTTGGGGGGCCTAATTGAATAAAGATATTTTCATTTTCATTTCATTTGAAGACTGGTTGTTTCTTTCATTTGTTATTTGAAAGATACGTACGTCAAAGTTTACTACTCGGAAGTTTATTAAAAAATTATAGACAAAGACGTCAAACAATGTTTGATGCATAAAAGTCTATTGTAAAATTCGTCAAAATAAATGTTTATCTTATAATACCTACTTATATTTTTTTTTCTAATTTTTTTTTATACAACTAGATGACAAACAAGCTGACGGCCCACCTGGTGGTAAGCGGTTACCGCCGCCTATAGACACCTGCAATAAAAAGGAAAAGCATTTGATATTGCAGGCGCGTTGTCATCCTGAGGCCTAAGATAATTTTATTCAAATATCGTGATTATTTCCAAAAAACACACAAAATTGGCGAGATTGTATTGTTATTCATAAACTCGCGGGATCTCGCCTGAGCCCCAATCTCGCGAGATTTGCATTCCCTAGTTGTTACTGCAACCGCTTAAACCCACCAACCCGCATTGGGCCAGCGTGGTGGTGTTATGGCCCAAACTCCTCATGTGTTTCTCCCATGTAGGTAGCCCTGTGCCCTGCAGTGGGACGTATATAGGCTGATGATGATGATGATTTTTGGTTTTATAATTTATTTTATTTTAAGACAAAAAACATGGTAAATATCAAAGACGCGACATTGCTCAGCTAAACTTTTCAACGTAGAGAAAGAAAAGAACAAGATTATGATTTCGGAATCACTTTAATATTATTTATAATAACAAGATGATTCAGATGAAACTGATAAAAAAATTATTCTAGTGATTCTGATTTATTTAATTAAATATAACACAAGTAATATGGTCTTATTTTGTTCACATTGTATAGGATTCTTAAAAATATCATGATTTATTTTTTATTTCCTTCACATTTGATGATAATGTAATTATTATACCCTTTAAAATTATTCATGCACACATTCGCAGCGTGTATGACACTTGGTTACCACAAGTAAAGCGCTTGTCAGTGGAAGTAGAAAGAAATATACCTGATCTTAGTCAACTTTAATAACCTCTAAGGCCTCCATTTTGTGTCATTGTGTGCTTTCTATTTGTGTGTGTTGTAAGATTGTGTTTAACACACTCACCTGATCATAATCCACTCTCATTGTGGCCAATGACCGCGTCATTTCGTCTTGGACTTCCGCCCAAGCTTCGCCGCCTTCTCTCAGTAATGTGTGAGTGTACAGCGGAGTCTGAGGCACTTGGGTGTACTGGCGGATCCAGGGGCTCGCCATTACCTGTCCACACGGGAAACGAGTATTAGAACTAAAAATTGTACAAGAAAAATGTATTAGAGCTATTTTTAGTTTAAAACAATTTGATTCTTGTCGACCTTTTTTTAGGAAATACGAGTTGCTTACATTCCCATGTCTGTATATTTTTGATTGATATTTGTTTATTTATGTACAAACATAGCTATTTGTTTCAAGTAAATAGTCAAGTCAGTAATCGAAATCTTCGTTCTATGTATAAAAACAAACTATATAAGCCTTCAGCCAAATTGACGCTTGTAACTAAAAACACTTTTATAATGTGTATAATTTTTTTTAATAAACCAGATGACATTACAAGTCAAACATTCCCAAAATTTAGAAAAATAGTGAAAGATTGGCTAACAAAAAAGTGTTTTTATAGTATACAAGAATTTTTAGATTATATATATAGGTAAATATTTCTTTGATTAAGTTTTGTGTATACATCTGTAAAGGTAGGTAAAAGTGATTCTTGTTTCAAAGTTAACACCAAATAACTGTACCTTTTTTTCCATGCACAATAAAGTTCTATTATATTCTATTCTAAGATTTCTTGAGAACCGCTGAACAAATTTTGATAAATCTAAGCCCTATTTCATCTCAATCGCGTGGGTAGAACCAGACATACATACGGCTTGACCTGTCCATATTACAAACCTACATGCAAAGAGGAGATCATGTAAAATGGTCGTCGCGGACATGGCTCTCTTCACGCGGATGAAGTCTTAACACAAGAGACAAACACGAAAACTAGTTGAGGCGGCCTTATTGCTAAACATATATATTTTTTTATACTACTAGAATCAGATGAGAAACAAGCAGAAGGCCCACCTGGTGGTAAGCGGTTACCGCCGCCTATAGACACCTGCAATAACACAAGGAAAAGCACTTGATACTGCAGGTGCGTTGTCATCCTGAGGCCTAAGATGAAATGCCGTCCATGCCCAGTAATTACACTGGCTACCTTTCCCTTCAATCTGAAACACAGCGAACTGTTTCACGGCTGAAATAAGAAAGGGGGATTTCATCTTAATCGCGTGGGCAGGACCAGACATACGGCTTGACCTGTCCGTAGTACCAACCTTCATACAAAGAGGAGTTCATTTAAAATGGTCGTCGCGGACATGGGCTGAACTGACATAAAAACTGTTTTTACGCGGATGAAGTCGCGAGCAAAAGTCAGTTTAACACAAGAGACAAAATAAACAATGCATAACTATAAACACAAAAACTAGTTGGGGCGGCCTTATAGCTAAAAAGCATTTTTTTCTAGGCTACCTAAAGCAAGAGATATTTACCTGATGTATCGTGAGTCTCTTCGCGGGGTCCACTGAGAGCATGCCTTTGATGAGATTCTTAGCTGCTGAGGACACGTTGGACCATTCTGGTTCAGGAAAATCATATTGGCCTAGTCTGATCCGCTGTAAAAAAAATAGACAAAATTGATTGTCAATAAGAAATAAATAATTTATTTTCTTAAACCTATTATGGGGTCCTTTTATCACGATCAAAGGGTGAGTAGTGTCCAAGGTGCTACGAGCGTCTATAGGCTACAGTAACAGCGCGTGAGTAGTGCCCAAGGTGCTACGAGCGTCTATAGGCTACAGTAACAACGCGTGAGTAGTGCCCAAGGTGCTACGAGCGTCTATAGGCTACAGTAACAACGCGTGAGTAGTGTCCAATGTGCTACGAGCGTCTATAGGGTACAGTAACAACGCGTGAGTAGTGCCCAAGGTGCTACGAACGTCTATAGGCTACAGTAACAACGCGTGAGTAGTGTCCAATGTGCTACGAGCGTCTATAGGCTACAGTTACAACGCGTGAGTAGTGCTCTAGCTGCTACTAGCGTCTGTTTGCTACGGTGACAACGCGTGACTAGTGTCCAATGTGCTATGAGCGTCTATAGGGTACAGTAACAACGCGTGAGTAGTGCCCAAGGTGCTACGAGCGTCTGTTTGCTACGGTGACAACGCGTGACTAGTGTCTAATGTGCTACGAGCGTCTATATGCTACAGTGACAGCGCGTGAGTAGTGCCAAAGCTGCTACGAGTGTCTGTTTGCTACGGTGACAACGCGTGAGTAGTGTCCAATGTGCTACGAGCGTCTATATGCTACGTTAACAACGCGTGAGTAGTGCCCAAGCTGCTACGAGCGTCTGTTTGCTACGGTGACAACGCGTGACTAGTGCCCAAGGTGCTACGAGCGTCTATAGGCTACAGTAACAACGCGTGAGTAGTGCCCAAGGTGCTACGAACGTCTATAGGCTACAGTAACAACGCGTGAGTAGTGTCCAATGTGCTACGAGCGTCTATAGGCTACAGTAACAACGCGTGAGTAGTGCCCAAGGTGCTACGAGCGTCTGTTTGCTACGGTGACAACGCGTGACTAGTGTCCAATGTGCTACGAGCGTCTATAGGGTACAGTAACAACGCGTGAGTAGTGTCCAATGTGCTACGAGCGTCTATAGGCTACAGTTACAACGCGTGACTAGTGTCCAATGTGCTACGAGCGTCTATATGCTACCTTAACAACGCGTGAGTAGTGCCCAAGCTGCTACGAGCGTCTGTTTGCTACGGTGACAACGCGTGAGTAGTGTCCAAGGTGCTACGAGATTTTATAGGCTACGATAACCGCGCGCCATTAAGGGAAGCGTACGCTTGTTTGACACCCTTATCGAATATAAAAGGCTATTAGAAATATTCCACATACCTTTTTCATCCCCGGTGATATCGCCAAGCCATGGTTCGAGTAGAAAGGCGGGAACCCACAAAGTAATATGTACATAACGACACCGAGCGACCAGATATCGCACGACTTGTCATATTTTTCTGGGCCCAGTACCTGAGAAACAAAATTATTATTATATTTATTTTTATTAGTATACATAAATTTCATAGTTCTATATCAATGCGCAGCCTAAAGCGCTGGTCCTAGAGACTGAAAGATGATAAGGTTTAAGAATATTGTGACGCTAGTTAACTTATAAGCTTAGCAAAGACAACTGACATCTTTAGTCTACGTGACCATGATAAAAATTATTTTGCAGTCAGTAAACAACTCTGAACTTTTGTTTGATACATCTTAATATTATTAATATTATTTTACCAAGACTACATAAGTTTGCTGCAGGAAAACAACCACAAAAAGGAGATGTTTCATATCTGGCCAAGTATATGTACACTATCTCAAAAAATTTGGAAAAATCTCCTGAATCCGTGAAAAATACTAATAATACGTTTTCACGCATATTTTGTTTGTACAAAAGTTGAAATTTTTCATCGATTTCACCGTTTTCCACTTTGGCAATATGGCGGGCGACATAGATATCAACTCATATGGAGACTGTCATCATATATTTAGCGTCAAATAGGTGCATTAAAATGTGTTACGCCAGCATTTTAATGCAATAAATGAAGAAAAAAAGAAATACTGAAGACATGACTGTATGGGCATTAGTACCCTTTGCCTTCCCTTTATAGGGAGAATTTAACAAAAAAAAAACAGAAGTCAACATAACGTCACCAAAGTGACATACGCGCCATGATGAATATTTGGCTCAGTTGCAGTTTTTTCTATAAAATTCTTGTTTTGTACCACGCAACAAAGCAAATAAAAAGAAAATGGACAATTGAACACTGTTCTGAATATTTTTACCTATTTTTCAGTATACTGTACATATTATTATACCTGGCCGGGTGTCCATACATTTTAGAAACATCTCTTTTCAGTTTTACTCGTCTTACCTCAGGGGCCACGTAGTACGGCGTATAGCAAGGCGTTTGGAGCGTATCTGCCTGCGTCAGCGTTTCCTTGGCGAATCCGAAGTCTGTCAACTTTAATATGGCGTTTGGTTCCATGCTTGTGTATAGCAGATTCTCTGGTTTAATGTCACGATGAGCTATGTTGGAGTCGTGTAAATGCCGCACCGCGACGCATATTGAGTGCATTATCTGCAAAAGTAATGTCTTATAGTATTATGTGACGTGATTACTGTGTTTTCCATTAAAAAAATAGTATAAAATTAAACATTTTAGGTAACTCCTGACCTTATTAATCATCTGTGGAAAGTTTAAATTGTTTTTATGAGTAACGGTAGCGTATATTTTTCATTTTTTTTAAAATTTTTAACAGTAGAACTTAAACAATATTCCATATATCTTGTAAGTTTAAATTGTTTTTATGAATAACGGTAGTGTATATTTTCTGTTTTTTTTTAACCTTAACGGGGTAACTCTTTGCCTTCATCTCACCTGATGTTAAGTGAAGATAAGACCGATGATGAAAGCGAGCTACACCCGGATTCCTCAACCACAGAGGAACTGGCTATCTTACCTCCAACTGCCGGAACACAATAATGCAAACATTGGTGTTATGGCGGCAGACTTAGGTAAGATGGTGGTAGCTAGCCAGGCGGACTTAGAAAAGCCCTACCAAAACCGAGCAGAAAATTTCTGCCCCCACTGGAATCGAACCCCGGACCTCTAGATCTGAGGCAGGTGGTCTCAACCACTAGACCACAGAGGCGGTTATATATTATTTGTGAAAAATAAAGCCATTTTCAAACTTAGGCAACATCCCAATTGAATGAAGCCTAAACTGTCGTATAAAAGCAGAATTTACATACAGCTGATGTAACGTAACTTGCTGAGTCAGAGTTATTTAGAAGGAACAGGTGCTAATGCATTATAATTAACACGAGGTCGAGCCGCAGCATTGTGCCAAAACCTCAAGCTTAATAATGGACATTATCAAACGGTTACAGGATAATTAATTACATTTGAATGATTATTCAGTCACGCACGCTCTGTGACAGTATATTTTTTTTATACAACTAGATGACAAACAAGCTGACGGCGCACCTTGTGGTAAGCGGTTACCGCCACCTATATACACCTGCAATAACAAGGAAAAAATCACTGGGTATTGCCGGTGCGTTGTCATCCTGAGGCCTAAGATGAAATGCCGTCCATGCACAGTACTTGCACTGGCTACCTTTCCCTTCAATTCGAAACACAGGGAACTGTTTCACGGGTGAAATAAGAAAGGCGGTGGTACCTAACCAGACCACCCTACATACGGGCCTACCACCTAGTAAAAGTTTTATCTGCAAGCCTGTTTTATCAATCCCAACGCCCTCTAATTGATATCAATGATCATCAACGGCTTGTGTACGTTACAATGTTTGATAGGGCCTTCTAATATAACAGCCATTTCTTTTAACACATGTTAATGCAAGACCTCGAGATCGTTGTTTCGGGCGAGACAACAAGGCATAGAGATGATGGGCCTAATTCTAAAGACACTAAGTCTAAATTTAAGTCCAGTATATCTCTTTCTCGCAATATGTAATAAGAAAAATATACCGAGAATTCGTTTAGAGCTGTTAACTAAATTTAGACAGATTTCAAAGGACAATTTTAGACGGCAGGTGTGGAGGTGCCTCCTAAGCACTGTCGGGATTCAAACCCGGGACCCCCGACCGAGTAGCCCTTTATAGTAAGAGGTACAGACCACTCAGCCAGTCGGTATTCGAAAATGTTGAATATTTATCGTAATCGCCCCTACTTCATAAGTTGGTATTTCTTAGTATCTCTTCTTACCTCTGCAGCTTGTCTTTCTGTAAATGCTCCCTCCCTGTTGTCTTGTATCCTCTGGAATAGTTCACCCCCGTCCATACACTCCATGACGACCAGCAAGCACCTTTTCCCTCCATATGTGTTGTCGTATACGTCTATGATCTGAAAAACGAGAGAACACATTATAGTATGCCTTTTATTAGACAAGTCTCATTAGGAAGTCCCTTTATACGCATGATATGGTGTCGAAAACAGTGTGGTTAGTTAGCGATTTTACATAATCACTAGATACTATCCATAATGACTGAACTGTGTAGCAATTCTGAGAAATTATTTACTGTATCTGTTTCATAGGTTTAGTTAGCCTAATCAATTAAATTGTTTTTCCTTTCATTTATATTAGATTTCCAACTAAACGAGATTTCAGGGCGGGAATCGAAACCGCGTCTCCTGATGTCCGGCCAGACGCGATTACCACTACGCCACCGGAGCACTAGTTAAGTGTAACCTGCTGATTTCTTTACCGCTTTCTATCCTTCTTACTAACGTTTTATAGCAACGTTTATTAGTTTAGATTAGACAAATTAAAATGAATTGTCAATAGACGTATTAGAGGCAACATCTTGAGTCTTATACGTTCTTATCTTGATGATCGCAAGCATTATACGGAAATATCGACGATAAGCCCTGTGACTAAAAAGGAAGACGTGTGTGTATCATCGAAACAAACCACTATGTATGGTGCGCCTCAAGGCAGCATATTAGGACCTCTTTTGTTTTTCTTTACATTAACGACTTACCTAGGACCATTAATCAACCTATGGCCTTATTTGCAGATGATAGCTTAGTATCGATTTCATGTAAAGACATTTCCAATTATGAATTTGACATTAATACAACTTTGACATCAATAATATTATGGCTAGATAGAAATAATTTAAAAATTAATGTAAACAAGACCAACATTATGCATTTCAGACAAAGCTCTCAAAATAATTTTGACTTTAATGTCAAGTACTTTAATGTAATTAATGATGTTAAATGTACAAAATTTCTTGGTATAATTATAGACAGACAATTAAATTGGAAATCACATATTGAACATTTGAGTAACCGAATCAGTAAATCGGCATATGCTCTCTATAAACTGGCTTCGAAACTCAACACAGACGCATTACTTACGGCTTACCATGGTTTGGTAATGTCAGTACTACGTTAAGGAATTATGTTTTGGGGAAATACAACTGACAAAGATATTGCGTTTAAGGCTCAAGAAAGATGCATTAGAGCTATGTTCAATTTAGTTTAGACAGACGAAGGTAAGCCCTTTTTCAAAAACGATAAATTATTAACCCTTCCATCTTTATACATTTTTGAAATAGTTTTATTCGTCAAGAAACATCCCCGATTGTTCAGCCGACAATCTGAATTGGTCGTTCGCAATAGACGCGATGACAGTAGACTTTTAAGAACTGGACGAACTGCTCTTATGCGAGAAAGTGTATTCTGTATGACTCCAATAATATATAACAGGCTTTTAAGTCACTGAAGGGACTAAATCTAGAAGGATTTAAGAAAAAGATTCGAATTTTACTAGCGTACAAATGTTACTACCACTTAAGCGAGTTTTTAATGGATTTATTGTGAATTTTAATTGACATTCTAGTAATTGACCACCTATAAGTAAATTTCACATTCCATTGATTCTAAACTAAGTATTAAGATATTGACCTAATTTGTATTTGTATTATATCTATATTGTACTGATTAGAATTTTTTGATCATTTTATGTAATTCTCCTTAATTTTGATTTCAAAATCATAATTTCATTTAATTTGATGTCCTTACAACATGATATGCTTTCTTAAGCGTAAGAAAGCATAACATGTTGTAAGGACTTCATTCATTTATAGAATATCTTGCATGACAATGTAATCACATGTTACACAAATAAACGGTCTTTGTGTTTTATTACTTTATCCAAATCGTACTAGATATTACATAAAGTAGCTAGCAAATGTGATAAATTTCGCCTCATTAATCATTAAGTTAGGCTGATATTATGCAAAATATCTAGGTAGATATTATGTGTCGTCTCCAGATTATTCATTTTAGCTGTAGCATGTGTTTATCTAATTATAAGCCTAGATACCTGATCGGGTCGTTTTGTGTTTCTACCTTCTATTTAAATTATTAGCAGTTTCCTGCTGTCTGACAGATATACAAAGTAAGCCGAAGCTTGCTTTTACATTCTTCATTGAAACCAAATCGCTCAAACACCACGCCAGGCGACTTCCCAAAAATCAGGAAGATCCGAGTTCAAGTTTCGTTTAAACCATTCCTGTCTCAAGATCGGCATCCTATTGCATAAGTATTACAAAAACCGTTAGCAAAGGTAATTTGGTTATAATTAATACTCACAATTCAATTTATTACAAACAATTAAAGGTCATGTATTTTTTAAGAACAGCAATCAGTTGCACGCCGTGTCCGTGGCGATACCAATGAGTCAGTACGATGGAGGGCCGAGAGGTCGTGCGCTATTGTTTTGTGGAATCAAACAGAGCTGTGTAGCCGCCAATCGTGTTTGTATTAATCATTAGGGCCTTTGGTAAGAGCAGCTCTATACCTTAAACTGCCTCGATGCTATCGGTCATGTTCGTAAAAACATAGTTAGGCGATGCACAACATCGAACTATTGTGTGGTTTGCCATTTTATTGTGTCTGGTTTGTGGACAAAGCTATTAATCTTGAAGGTTGACGTTATACTTTGCTCAACCTAAAACATTCTAAACTATTGTATAATTCAATGTTTTAAGTTAGTATCGATTTGTTGTTCTATGATAAGTTGGGAGAGCAACAGATGGTTCTAAGTAAACAAGAATGTATCTTTCAGAATAATAACTTGTAGAAACTTGTTGAGGATAATATTGGACTACCCCTCTTTTAAAATATTGCACATGTATATAACATGAAGTAATGCAACTTTTTCAATTTCAGCACCATCGTACTGAGTCTACTAACTAATCTCATCATCAACATCTTTAAAAGCCTATGTATATGGTTACGTCCCGTTGATGGGCACAGGTCTTCCGCCATGGGAAAACGAGGAGTTTGAGCTGTAACACAAACACCCTGGCCCAATGCGGGTTGGTGGGTGAAAGCACGATCCCAGCACCGAAGAACGCAGGAGCTCGAGGTAACAAATTCTTGATTCACCCATCCGGAATCAACAATAGGCCTGATTCTGAAGTCACACTCTAATTCTAAATTTAAGTACAGTATAAGTATCTCTTTCTCGCAATATGTAATAGGAAAAAATTAGCAAGAATTTGTTTAGAGGTGTCAATTAAATTTAGATAAATTTCAAAGAAACCATAGACAATTTAAGACGGCATGTACCGATGTGCCTCTTAAACACTGCATTTTATCAAGTTCAATACGGTGGAAAAATTGAACGCACGTTTTTAAATGTCAAATTATACGACAGCCATCCTTTTCGTATTCATTTTGAGAGAAAGAAATGCACTGAACTTTTTAGACTTAGGATGTGTTCTCCAGAATTAGGGCCAATGTCGAAAGCAGATCAGATCAGATCACTGCATCAGCAAGCTCCTCGCCAATCCGAACTTATAATGCAATCCAAAAATGATTTTATGGGTAGAAGCATGGACCACTTGGTAGGAGACATACATCACCTTATAAAATGTTTGCTGGTTGGGATTATGGGGCTTTGATTTTTACATGTTAAATAATAAAAAAATAAATTCATTAAAGCTTCATTCACAATCAATTATATAATTAAGATTACAAAAATCGAAGCCGTCGAAATTTTTCCTAAATAACCAGCCAGGATCGATTCTCGGCTATAGTTTCAATGAAAATCTTCTCCAACAAAACTTCTTTGAGTAATTTTTGTAATTTCAAAAAATCAACCTGTATACCCACTGGGTTATTAGTTTGTTTGTATCCCAATGAGTAATACGGCTTTACTCAATAATGACAGTTATTAACATACGTTCAGTTTTCGAATGCATCAATATGAGGTAGACACGCCAATACGTCAAATTGTTTTGCTAACAATATTCACGCCTCATTTAACTTCGGTAAGGTTATTAGATAAATAGCCTATTGTTTTAAAGCAATGCTTGGATTCTCTTCAATCTTCTATGTAACGAAACATATAATTGAAATATACTGTGCGACAAAGCGTGTATATGCAGGACAAAACTGTGATCCTTTTTATAATCGAGAATGGTTAAGTATATACGAAAATTGGAGTACGATAATAAAGCATCTTTCGCCATGGTCGATCCCGGGATGGGTCAACCAAAATTTGTAATCTTATTTATGCTTTGGAAGGCACGTTAAGCCGTTGGTGCCAGTTGTTATTACAATCGCTTAACCCACCAACCCGCATTGGGCCAGCGTACCAACCCGCATTGGGCCAGAGCGTAGTACCAACCCGCTTTGGGCCAGCGTTCCAACCCGCATTGGGCCAGCGTTCCGACCCGCATTGGGCCCGCGTAGTGGTGTTACGACCTAAACTCCTCATGTGTTTCTCCCATGTAGGAAGGCCTGTGTCCAGGAGTGAGACATTTAAAGACTACTGTCGTCGTCCATTTAAAGACTATTACACTAAGGAAATAACAAAGTAGCACGGTAATGAGGAGATCGGTGGCGTATTGGTTTAAGTGCTCTGGTTTCGATACGTAAAACAAAGCAACTTTCGCCATGGTCGATACTGGAATGGGTCAATCAAAGTTTGTTATCTCGAGCTCCTCCGTGCTTCGGAAGGCACGTTAAGCCGTTGGTCGCGGTCGTTACTGCAACCGCTATAACCCACCAACCCGCATTGCGCCAGCGTGGTGGTGTTATGGCCCAAACTCATCATGTCTTTCTCCCATGTAGGAAGGCCTGTGTCCAAGAGTGAGACGTATTTAGGCTGTTGCTGCTGCCTCAATAAAAATACAAAAGAACTCTAATAAAGACTATACGATTACCAGTAAATCGTCCGTTTGTCGTCGTCCATCTAATAAACATTACACTAAGGAAAGAACGAAGTAAGACAATAACTTGCAGTGAACTCACCTCGACTATATGGATACAGCCACTGGCCCTCCAATGTAGTTCCACCTCTCTCCTCGCCTTGGCACTGTCATGTAGGACTTTCAGAGCGCGTCTTGCGCCGGACCGTTTTGATTTGCATTCAACGACCTGTCGACAAAATGGTGGATTAAATATAGCCCTTTGAAAATAAACAGCATTTTTTTCTCAAAATAAACACGACCAATATTGCTTCGTGGTATTCCTCAATGATGTTTATAAACAGTCAGATTACGAGAATCCGATAGTGAAATAAAACTGTTTATAGCACGTCATAATTACAGAAATATCTTTTACGCATTCCGTATTTACTTCCTAATGTTTGGTTAAATTTATCAGAGCTTAATGTTTGGTTTAATTTATCAGTCAATTTTGTTTCTGCTATATAATTATCTTCTAATTTCAATCATAGCGTATTTATTAAGGTTTCATTAAAATTAGTCGCAATTTTTATTGGTTCATTTTTTTATTTTTTTAATACAAAGCACGGCAATTGACCCAACACCACTTGATGTGAAGCGGTAAGGAGAGTCCATTTATGCGAAGACAGCTAGTGCAGTATAGACACTGCTCTAGCCGCCTCCACCTTGCCGGCCCAAAAGGTGCTTTTTCACGCCTCTTTTGGAGGAACCCATGTTATAGGAAGGAGGCAACACATGTGCTGGCAAAGAATTTCAAGTTCTTCGCCATGTCTGGTAAAACTGGGTATTCTTGCACGTTGCACCAGTCTGTATTCATTTCTTGGGTTATCTGCAGCATCAGATTTAGAAATCAAAGTGCTCCTCTTGTCAATGAAAGCAATAAAAGCATACGTTATTCAAGTGCGATCTTCTGTAAGATAGAGATAGCTTCTTGGCAGTTTTAAATGACGTATCATTTCTTACCTAATTGATACGTAACGTTTAGAAAAAAAAAATCATTAAAAACAAACTTGAAACAACCCAAATCACGCTGCGCAATATTGGCTCCAATAACAACTTGTATCAAAGCTCATTTAAATGTAAATGACGTCATCTTACTATATGCTTGATACTATTGAGTCATATAGGACATTAACCTATTTGACTCAATGTCGCAGTTCATATCAAGTATTTTGTGTCTCGTGATCATCATGAAGGACAATAATGCACTAATTATAAATCTTTCAAGCAAAAATAAACTTGGTTTTGAATTTTCTGCACCGGAATCTGAATTTTATAAATATAGAAACGATAAGCCAGCGAGTTATGTCCTGATAAACGGTTATAATTCACATTATGGACGAATACAAGTCCTGTGAAGTTGAGGATAATTCGTTGCGGCTCGGGACAAATCCATCAGCTTCCAGAAAAGCTTTTCCTCATGTACTGGTTACTTTACAAGTCCAGGATCAAAATCCAAATGTCATCAACATAGATATAAGCCTAGACATTAACTGCACATTTGCTACTGTCATGAGATCTATCAAAATTATAGCTGTTCGCTTGATATGCTGCGCTGCCGTGTCATCTAGAAATCCAAAATTAGGTTCTTATATCTGTATTCCATAGAAAGACTTAGATTTGGTTAAGACAAACGACTGAAGTAGCATATTGATTAACAAATGACTCAGCAAGAATCCCCGTCTATAAGAGGGAACCCTTATAGACGGGTTTCTGGATCTTTAAGGAATTAAAGACGGGTGTTTCCAGAGTTATTTTTAATTCAAGTGGGGAATTCTGATCCGCCCCACAACACCCACGTATTTAAATTTTCCTCAGCGGAAGCACTTTCTCGCTTTAGTGTTGCCCTAAAACAGACAGAGATAGATATGCGGTTTATTTAAGAATATGGATCACTGTGTATATGCATGTGTGGATTGTAGAACAATTATTGCATTTCACAAGTTAAGTTTTGCATTGCTTTGTTAAGTCAAATATGCACTTATTTCCAACTCTAAGAAGTGTTAAAAAACGAACAGAATTTGTAAGATCACAATATATAAATTTATTATATACAGGAGGTTATAAGACGTCTTTGTTGAAAAAAAAGATGTTGCGGGTATGGCAATTTCAATATATAATAAGATACCGAATAATATTAAAGAGGAAACTGTAAGCAATTTTAAGAAACGTCTTGCTTTATTACTGATAAACAAATGTTACTATTCCGTTAGACAGTTTTTGGAGGACAAGTTGACCTAAAAGTAATTAAAGACGACGTTAATACCTACTGATAAAAATCAACAACCGGGCTGCAATAATGTATTTGTCTATTTACCGCATATATTATTAACATTAGAGGAAAATGACATTAATTATATTGACATCCATTATATTATGATTATTTAAGACACATATTATTGACGTTTGCTTAGATTTATAAAACTCAATGTTATGTATATGAAATGATAATTCAATGTTTATATTATTTTGAAATGTTTTAAATTTTTTTTTAAATATGCTAAAAAATATTTGCATGCTATTGATGGCAAAAAACATGTCTGGACAATTGAACAATTGCTGTAACCACTAACTTTGTATACTCATGTTTTCACAAATAAAGAATTATTATTATTATTATAAAAATTTCTAATTTAATCATCTCTGTTAAAACGTTCTCCTGTGGTCGGATCGAAATCGCCAAGGGCATAACGGTATGAACAGACACCTAAATTTATTATTCGATGTTAATCAGTCAATAATGTTCTATCGTATCGTTTCACTAAAACTACGTGGCTTGTAAATCCATCAAAGTCAAACGGTTTAACGTATTACTGCGATGTTAATAGTATTAACGTAGATTGGATAATTAAGCCATGACGATAGCTACCGGGATAGTGTATAATTGCTTATATCGCTCTCTCTCTCTCCTACACAACATTTGTTGAGCACGACGATAACATTTCTGCCGATTTTGTCTTCTTATTTTCTAAGTCGGACAAATATGCATATAATCTCTAGACGTCCAACAGGTGTGAGATTAAATACTCATAATTGACATTCTTCAAGTTAATGATGGACAGCGGCCATACCACCTAAATGTATAGCTTAGCTTTCAAAATTTCTATGTATTATGACGTTATATTGACTTTCGCACGTGCTATATGGACGGAAGACTATTTTGAATGCAATGAGCGAAAGACCCATGTAAGATCTTATCAATCACATGAAACGCAATAAAATATTTGATCTGCTTTTTTGAAGACATTCATTTTCTAACCTATTTATTAATATAAACCATATATTACTACAGCTCGTTTTCCTAGCGTAGGCGATAAGTGCTGTTTATCAGTAAATAAATATTAGATTTCGAGATAATAATATCAACGATCTACTGATGTACAAGCAGGCCAACATTTTGGTTTGTATAATAATTTTATCGTTACATATAAATCTAGAATTAAATCTTTGAAATGTTACTACTGCAGTATAATATCTAAAACTAAACTTAAGTTGAATGCGCCTATTTTCCTATTGGATACGAAAAAAAAAAGGATACAATGATTTATCCATAGTGACCGATCCATAGAACTTAAGATAATTTAGGCGAGTAAGAAAGAAATAAGTGCTTTTGTGATATCTAAAGAACAAATAGCGAGAATTACTACCGATTTGGTTCCCAATGTCATCAATAAGTTCTTCTGCTACATCTTTAGCGTTAGGAGGAACATTTGATGTTAACACTTAATGCAATTCATTTATTTATTCAATGGCATACACAACAGATGACAGTGAACATTAGCACAAAACGACATTTCTAAAGGTATTGAACAAAACCGACATTTAAAGACGTGCATACACAGCAACACATACGATGCGGAAACATTTGGCATAAAAATGGACACAGCAAAAGTTGCATGAAATTTATGTATAGTTATTTTGAGCTATGTCAGCTATATTCCATTTGAATTATATTAGTTACATATAAATTACTCGATGAAAGTAAATCAACAACGAAACTAAACATATTCTTCTCAGGTGTTTTGTAAAAACGTGTCTAGTGTCTATCCACTTTCATTGCCGACTGTATTTCTAATTACTATATTATTCTTGCTTATCATGTATGATATTACACATATTTTGTTTGACACACTCACGCATCTGTTTCATGTTAGTGTTATATTTATATTTGAAATTTTTAATGGAAATTTTTATTTTCAGCAAAAATGGTGGTGCCACCATTGCCAGAATCACTAATATCACAATCGTCTTATCTGCCGAAGGAAGTCCCAATAAATTTCCACAAGGTACGGTCAGAAATAGAATTAGGCCTGCATCCAACGTTTCCTTGTGACCCTTATATTATCTTATAATGGGGCCGTGACCACGCCACGATGCACTTCGATCCTTCGGAATCTTTTGTGCTTCCCCTGCTTTTACTCTTACTGTGGCCCGAATATAGCTACCTATACTATTGGGGTAAAAGAGCCTAAAAAGTCTTCTGGCTTTCGATATGCAACTTCCAGAAGACCCACTCTGGTCCTAACCAAGGCATAACATTGACATAAAAGATGTTCCATTGATTCCTGGCCTTCACCACATGCCCAAAAAAATTGTATTGGAGGGAGTTGGTGTCAGAAGTTGATTTGTGACCCTTAATAGACAAACAGTTCATACCACGCCACGACTTCTAGTTCCCGTTGTCCAGTCGAGAACCTTATTGTCTTTTCATGTATTTGTCAATGTTCCAAGACCACCGTTTCTTTAACTTACTTCAAGTCTATTTCTAAAGTTTGCACACCTTACATTTCCTTTTAAAATTAAAAAGAGTTAATATTAACAGTAATGTGTCATCGCCCGGGCGCCACATTTATCGATCGCGATAACGTAGGTAATTCTCAGTGAGGATAGGCGCGTTGACGTTGAAGGCGAGTGTCGCATTATTATGAAATGCTGCGTCAGACAAGTCAGCTGATCTATGTCGTAGGAGGAAATGACCTCAATTTAGTTGACGAAAACATTGCCCAGTTACCTGCAGGAAAATCTTAGATCTTTTAGGCTTGATAGATAATTTTGACGGGTTCTTATTTATACAACTAAATGAAAAGCAAATTGGCGACTATAAGTAGATACGATACTTGCTATGGTACGGAGAAAATCACTTGGTATTGCAGGTACGTTGTCATCCTAAGACCTAAGATGAAATGCATTGCATGCCCAGTAATTACACTGGCCACCTTTCCCTTCAATCCGAACACACAACAAACTGTTTTGCGGTGGAAATAGTAAATAGTTTTTGTGGGGTTTAAACATTAGGTAATTTACGAATTTTCACATTTTAAATATGAAAATTCTTATACAAACCGACATTGCCCGCTAGATGATCCTCCTGTTGGGCAATCATCTTCGTTTACACTTAATTTTTCAAGTGGACAATAATAAATCAATCAATCAATCATTTATTGCTTTCATGTTGTTTACAAATGTTCTTACAATTAATTAATCAGTATCAAACATGAACCCTGTAAGGGTACCGCAATATAAGTATACATTCGCATGCAATTAACAATTATTAATAATATTTCAAAAATTGCTTGATTTTAAATTGCATTTAAAGCACTACGGACAGATCGTAGAGGAGTGATATGGCAAGCAAGAGTAGGAAATACCCGATACTTCTAATATCATTACATTAACACCTCTATGTTCCTAGATAACTCTTGGAATTCCCTGTTCATGATGTCCAGATAACAACGATGACAAACATTGTGACGTGATATGCGATGATATCGTATTTGTTATCTAAGATGGGTGTACCCGTGGTGTACCCCTTTATTTTTGAACTGAATAGTACAGATTCTTCAATTTATACGTATAATTAAATAGGCTGACGATGTGTGGTGATGTATGTGTGGTGATGTATGTGTGGTATAAATTGAAGAATTAGCACTGCTGGTCACACAGCCTTCCTTTTTTTTTTATTTATTATTACAAAAAAAAACATACAATAATTTTCTGACTAGCACTAATAAACCTCGCAGAGGTTTGTCTAAGTGCTAGGTCCTCAGCAATTTCATAATGCTTTACTTATTAGGCTACAATAAATTAAGTAATTAATAATTGAGTAAAACTAAAAATTGTATAATGAGTAAATGATACATATTATTATGCGCAACTATTGATCAGTAAAATAAAATGACCGTAATTAAATCTTAAGATCAACATAGGAGGATAGGATCCTACATAGGAGAAACACACAAAAAAGGGCCGTAACACGGGATGGTGGATTAAAGTAACAGGCATTTCCGACGGCTTAACGTGCGTCCAGAAGCATGAAGGAGCTGTAGGCTATAAATTTATATTGACCCATCTTGGCGAAAGTTGCCTTGTCTTTGTAATCGAAACCAGAGCCCTCAACAAACCACAAGGCCACAGAGCCACCTCACAACTACGCCACCGACCTCTGTATTGTAGTATGTAATACACGCACGGAATTCAATAGATCATCAAGCTCTACATACCATGTAAATATGCCGTGATATATCTTTTTTATTGTGTCTGCTCATCATGCAATGATTTGCAGCTTGTCGTCGGCAGTTTTAAGATTATCTAGTAACGATTAATGCTCACTTTGACATTCGTCTTTTACCAGCCCGCCGGCGATCATATACAATAGAAGTGTATCTACATATCGTTTTTTTTTTGTAGGTATATGAGCGTGATGAGATTCACAGAGTAAAGTCAAAGCAAATACTTTATAGCCAGGTCTAGAACATGTGGGATCACAGGACAACGTCCTTTTATTTGCACTTGAACGATCTGCACTTAGTCTAAATAGATCATTTATAAAGCACATTCACATAGCTAATGTTGGTAAAGAATCGGTTACTTACGTTTCCAGCTCTATCTAGTTAATCTTATTTGGGATTTGTCTAGTTTTATGAAAAAACATCAAAGATCCGAATAAGTAACCCATCTAGGTTAAAAATATCCACTGGGGATTCATCCATCTCTACTTTATTCTTAACGGAGTGGCTCTTGGCATTCATCTTACCTGATAGTAAGTAACGATAAAGCCGAAGATGGAATCAAGTTACACCCGGAATCCTCAACCACAGAGGAACTGGCTATCTTACCTCCAACTGCCGGAATACAACAATGTTGTTAACATTATTGTTATGGCAACAGACTTAGGTAAGATGGTGGTAACTAGCCAGGTGGACTTAGAAAAAGCCCTACCACCAACCACATCATCACCAAAACAGGCATCTTCACCATTTTAACTCCGAGAAAGTTGTACTAGTGACCACACATTGGACACTAGCACTTGACCGTGATGCTGAACGCTGGACTTGATTTATTTACAAATTAAGAAACTTTCAACATAACAAAGTATGTCTACATCCTACAATCATCTAACAGATTCTGATGACGTAATGATTTCAGAACAGTTTGAAGCATTTAAAGATTCAGTGAAAGCAATTGTTACATGAGTTACTGTTAAAGAGGTATTGATAAGTATTAGTCACAAATACATCATCAAGACGAACGTCAAACGTAAAATTAGAAATGTTCCCACGTTGATTTAAATTTAAATGACTAGCAGTTGCGATTTACGTTTTGTTTTCCATGCAAAGCGTTTAGAAACAACATAGCATAGGGAATGGTAGCCTGTATAATTACTGGGCATGGAAGGCATTTCATCTTAGGGCTCAGGATGACAACGCACCTGCAATACCAAGTGATTTTTTTCTTGTTATTGCAGGTGTCTATAGGCGGAGGAGCTCGGTGGCGTATGGAGCAGCTCGGTGGCATATTGGTTCGAGCGCTCCGGTTTCTCTAAGTTTTATATCTCGAGCTCCCCCGTGCTTCGGAAGCCACGTTAAGCCGTTGGTCTCGGTTTTTCCTGCAACCGCTTTAACCCACTAGCCCGCATTGGGCCCGCGTGGTAGTGTTATGGCCCAAACTCCTCATGCGCTTCTCCCATGTGAAAGGTCTGTGCCCAGCAGTGGGACGTATATAGGCTGGTGATGATGATGATAGGCGGCGGTGACCACCGTCAGATTGTTTGTCATCTAGTTGTTTAAAAAAACATACATCCTATAGAAGGTCACCAAACAATGGACAAAATTTGTCTCCACCACTTTTGTCCACTTGAAAGAAAACAAAATTGCGTTTATTCCTTTGTTTCTTTCAGATAAAGAGAAAGACAACGTTTTTCACATCCCAGGGAGTTTGCCATGCCAAAGGTTCTGGACTGACATTCATAGTGTCTCATGCTACACTACTCTGAACGCTGCACCGAAGCTTCGATGATGCTTGAAGATCGTCAGGAGCAAAATCAGTACAATGATGAGGTCGATTTAGCATTGGACTAAGCAGATACTTGTTTCCTCATAAACTACGTGTCTCTTTCGTTTGTAGATATAGCGGACAGGAGTGTGAAGGTCCAATGCATCTCCTGGCGACTGTGGACCTCATATAGCCAAACGAAACGGACATTTGAGGAGAAGCATTATCAACCCCAATTAAATTAAAATACTTTCGCCCAGGAATATCCAAAATTTTCTGGAGAGTGCCTAACTCAAACTTTATACAAAGCACGGCAAAGACTCAACACCGCCTGATAGGAAGCGGTAAGAAGATTCTATATGCGGAGACAGCCTCCACCTTACCGGCCCATAAGGTTTTGAAGGAACCCATGTTATAGGAAGGAGAGAACAAATGTGCCGTTAAAGAATTCCAGGTTTTAGAGGTACGATCAAAGGAACTGTCATAAATTTCTGGAAATAACAGTAAATAGATGATTACGAAGACTGGCACGCATGCCTCCTGAGCAGAAACGTAAAAGGATAAGGTTAAACATAACAATATTATTTTTACATTTATCCTTGCTCTAAATAAATCTATGCATCTTTGCCGATACTTTTTACTCATATCGGTGATATCAGTAAAAGCTAGTGTCGATGTTTACCTAATTCTAAACAACCGCAAATAGAACAGGATAACAAACACGACTTATCTCAATAAACAAGGAAACTTTAATGCAGGTAAACAAGCGACGCAAATATCTTTTGTGAAACTGCACTGCAATAACCGCATTTATGACCACTGGCTAAAGTGCAAAGTTTCTGGTTTGTTGGCGACTAAGCACAGAGCTATGTTCAAAGGTGTATGTAGTATTTATATAAAAATGGAGTGCAAACTGTGCAAGGTATAATTGATTATTTTGTGAACAAACGAGGGGAGGGATGGGTGCGAGGGATGTTTTTTTTATACTACTAGATGACAAACCAGCTGACGGCTCACCTACCTGATGGTAAGCGGTTACCGCCGCCTGTAGACACCAGCAATGACAAGGGAAAATCACTTGATACTGCAGGTGCGTTGTCATCCTGAGGCCTAAGATGAAATGGCGTTCATGTCCAGTAATTACACTGGCTACCTTTCCCTTCAATCCGAAACACAGCGATCTGTTTCACGGCTGATATAAGAAAGGCGGTGTTTTTTTTAACCTTAACGGGGTAACTCTTGGCCTTCATCTCACCTGATGGTAAGTGAAGATAAGGCCGAAGATGGAAGCGAGCTACACCCGGATTCCTCAACCACAGAGGAACTGGCTATCTTACCTCTAACTGCCGGAACACAACCATTAACATTATTGTTATGGCGGTAGACTTAGGCAAGATGGTGGTAGCTAGCCAGGCGGAATTAGAAAAGCCCTACCACCAACCAAACCAAGCAGAAAATTTTTGCCCCACGGGAATCGAACCCCGGACCTCTAGATTTGAGGCAGGTGGTCTCAACCACTAGACCACAGAGGCGGTTAAACCTTATGTAGGGTTGTCTGGGTAGGCTGGATACCTACCCAGTCACCCAGACAACCCTACATACGGGCCTACCACCTAGTATAAACTGTTTGCGAGAGATGTGTGCAAGGGGTGTGTGCGAGGGATGTGTACGATAAATGTGTGATTAGTTAGGATAGAATCAAGCTAGAAGCTGCTAGCTGCTACTAGACAGTGTTTGTTAAAAGTAGATGTGTGTTGTACGAAAAAACATGGATCAGTGGAAAGATCTTGCTACACATCCTCGCACTCGCAACGCTCATCTGCACAGTTTCACAGCGTCTCTATATACGCATCCTCGCTCCGCTCAGCGGCCTAGCACATCTTACATCGCTTCAGTTTTGTTCCGCATTCTCTCACAGCTCAGCTTCCTCGCACATCTCTAGCAGAAACCCTCGCATCATTTCACAGCTTTGTTAAGCATCCTAACACCGCTTTCTGATGGAAATGCAGCCTTAAGCATCACTTAAAATTTCAGAGACGTTCAAGTATTCGACTAACACTTCCTAAAATATGACTATGTTACCTTTTTTTACACCCGGTAAATTAATTGTGTAATTTCATTTAATCTGTTCTTAACTACATTACAAAATGTTATTCTGTTTTTATTAGGTATTCATTACATCGTAGTCGGCTTTAGCAAATTGCGACTTACGACATTTATCAATAAATTGTAATTACGTAAAGGGACAAAAAATCTGCATAGTTTTTTTTTGCCCATTCTCCTCAGTGCATGGCCTTCGGGCAGACGAACGAATGTTAATTTGTCCTAACATTCACAAGAGTACAACACGCCTACGGATAGTCAGCGACGATAGTCTATGAAATAGTCATGTTTAGGTATCGAGTCATGGAGATTCAGTTTCGATAACTATACAATTTTTTAATACGACAATAATAGTAAGCAGGCTGGACGGGCCATCTGATGGTAATAGGTTACCGCAGCCCATAAACCACCAGAATAACCTTTCTTAAATGATCATCAGTATCACCGGTCTATATACGTCCCGTGTTAGGCACAGGCCTTCCTACATGGGAGAAACACATGACAAGTCTGGCCTATAACACCACCACGCTGGCCCAATACGGGTTGGTGGGTTAAAGCGGTTGCAGTAACAACCGGGACCAACGGCTTAACGTGCACGACGAAGCACGGAGGAGCTCGAGATTATAAATTTGATTGACCCATCCCGGGACCGACCATGGTGAAAGTTTCTTTCTTTTCGTAATCGAAACGAGAGCGCCCAACCACTGTGCCACTGAGCTCCTAGATTCTTATTTAAATATTATCATAGGATCCTGGGAGACTTCCTGTTTAAGTTTCTAAAGAACTCATTCGACACAGGAGTATCGGGAGTTCTTACTAAAACAAGAGCAAATATTACAAATGGCTGATCTATAAAAGTCCGACCGTACGTCCCAAGCCCGTCCAAGTGATCAAGCCAGTCATCAAGCTTTTTTAATTTTTAGTTGGTTCGATTCCCGGGTAAGACAAGCCAATTTTAGAAGATCTTTGAATGCAGTTTTGTTTTTCCTTTTCGTGAAATGAGCTAACTAAAGGATTAAAAGTAGTTCCCCTCCAGGGCCCATAGATTTTTCCACTCTGTATTTGTCGTCTGGTTAAATCAGCCGCTTAACCGGACTCCTAGCCCGTTGATTGAATGCCGGCATCCAATCAAACGACTGAAGTATAACTAGCCAACTCATTGAGCGCAACGTTTAACTAGATGACTGAACTTCATATCAGCCGTCTGGTTTAAATTAGCCATTCAATTTAACGCCTAGTCGGGAGTCTAGAACCTACCAATGATGAATCTATTGGACCTATCTGAAAGTATACTCTATCAATTAAGTGGACAGCGTTCTGAGGTAACCAACATTAAAAACATACAGCCGAATTGGTAACCTCCTCCTTTTTGAAGTCGGTTAGAAAGAAGAACAGCAGGTAAGCAAAAAGGATTTAAACACTTATTAAAAACAAAAAATATTCGCGAAGTAGCCAGCGAGTATAGAAAACATAAAAAGAATTAAAACCGAAAGTTGTTTTCCTACTTTACACATAATAGGTACTTTAATATATTTCACGGTCGGCCTTTTATAGCTATATTTGTAATTACATTACATTACATTACATTACATTATAACCTAGTCCTTGTGCGGGTAACACAGGGGACTGCCTCAGGGGAATCAGCGAATATGGCAATAATGTACACAATTACTAAAAGGCCATGTCGTAAATTCTAGACAAGGACATGGCGAACCCAATGTCAAATCCCCAGGACATATTTCTTCCTAGTTTTTCTAAATATAAGTCAAAAAAGTATCGGGAATGGATGATTTGTTTATGGCTCCAAAATCAATTTTCTGTTTTTTTTGTTGTTAGATTGGCACAACTGTTTTCCATTTCGGCGCGGAGTTTGAGTTGCATCTGTTGTTTATATTAAAATGAAATACAGTGTGTTTTAGTTCATCATTTCAGCCGAGAGACGCCCACTGCTGGGCATAGGCCTCCCCCAAAGATCTCCATACCGATCGGTTCTGCGCTGTCCGCATCCATCGGCTTCCCGCGGCCCTCACCAGATCGTCGGTCCTTGTAGGAGGCCTACCAACGCTGCGTCTCCCGGTACGCGGCCGCCACTCGAGGACTTTTCCGCCCCAACGGCCGTCAGTCCTCCTTGCAATGTGGCCTGCCCACTGCCACTTGAGGCTCGCAATTCTTCGGGCTATGTCGGCGACCTTAGTTCTCCTGCGGATCTCATCATTTCTGATTCGATCACGCAGAGAAACCCCGAGCATAGCCCTCTCCATTGCCCTTTGGGTGACATTGAGCCTTCCTCCGAGGCCCATTCTAAGCGGCCACGTCTCAGTTCCGTAAGTCATCACTGGCAACACACACGAATTAAAGACTTTCGTCTTGAGACACTGCGGGAGTTGGGCCGAGAATATGCTGCGAAGCTTCCCGAACGCTGCCCAGCCGAGTTGGATCCGTCGATTGACCTCTTTCTGGAAGTTGGACTTACCAAGTTGGACTATTTGTCCCAGGTAAACATATTCGTGTTTTTAGTTATATGTGCTTATATCATATCTAGTGTGTATTGCGAATTTAATAATGGACAAGAACATCGAACAAAGAGTTTGTCTTAAATTTTGCATCGCTAATGGAATTTCGTGTTCGGATCGGAGTCACTGAAAATGTTACAGAAGGCTTACGGTGAATCGACTTTATCAAAAACACGTGGTTATGAGTGGTACAAAGCGTTCAAAAGCGGTCGAGATGTGATGGAAGATTTGCCTCGCACTGGTAGGCCAGCAACTTCTGCAACTGAAGTTAACATCGCAAAAGTGAGGGAAATAGTGACTGAAAATCCTCATTCAACTTTGAGAGACATAGCCGGCGAACTTTCTGTATCTCACGAGTTGATCCGTTCCATTTTAAATAATCACTTGGGTATGAAACATGTTACCGCTCGGCTAGTCACAAAAGACCTGAATTTTCTCCAAAAACTCAATCGCATGAGAGTCGCTGAGGACATGCTAGAATGAGTCAATTCCGACCAAACATTCATGAAACGCATTGTTACTGATAACGAGATGTGGGTTTACGAGTTTGACATGCAAACTAGTCAACAAGCTTCGGAGTGGCGCCTTCCAACTGAACCGAAACCGAAAATACCACGCCAAAGTCGATCAAAAGTCAAAGTCATGTTGACTGTTTTCTTTGACTCTAGCGGTGTTGTGCACTCGGAATTCTTGCCGGAAGGTCAAACGGTAAATAAAAAATATTATTTGAGCGTTATGCGGCGTTTAAGAGAGCAAATTCGACGAAAAAGGCCAGATTCGTGGAAAGAAAATTCTTCGATTTTGAATCACGATAATGCGCCTTCGCACAAGGCCATCATTGTAAACGAATTTTTGACCAAACACTCAACAAATACCACTGGACAACAACGCGGTTACGCAGAGATTTCTGATCCAATTTACGTGGTTCTCTTTTCGTTCGATGCGTAATAGTTGCATATCATTCTTAAATCGATTGGGTAGTGGTAGTAGTTGGGTATTCTTGGATCGGTTGGGTTGGTTTTGACATCAAAATAGGTAACTGGAATTACATTACTGGCATTACTGTATGGAATATTGCGGATTTTTGCTTTCCTATGACTTTTAAGTGAAACGATACGATAGTAGGAAACTATATATAGGTATGCTGACGGTCACCCATTTAGCTTTGACCTTAAAAAGTTATCAATAAAAATTGTGCTAAGTTGTTTCCAGAAACAATGGAAAGTCAAGCACCGACTCCAAAATATGTTTCTAGGGGATAAGTACCTACTTGTTAATTATATTATACTTTTTAGTATTTGGAAGGCGGCTTTAATTTTTGATTTTTTTTTGCAGTAAAAGGCTATTTTATTAATTACAAAAAAATGGGTAGAAGAGAAATGTTATAGAAGGTTACTTAGTCACCTGATAAGAAATATAAGAATCATGCAGTGTATCAATGACCAATATTACCTTTGGCTGATTGGTGACTCATTTAGTCATATGTAAATATTCATTGATAGCGCCGTCTAAAAGCTATCATTGAGAACTGTATGTGTCTGTAATGTAACAGGGATGTTGCCTGATTTAAATTAAAATATAATTTCCACGCATATTTGGTAGTTTTTACCGGACGAACGCCGGAGCGCTGTCACTCTCGAAATGCAGCGTTAAAAGTGCCTACCGCTAAGTAGATTTTATGTTTCGCCCAATGACGCACTCACGCGGTGTGCGCGGGATTCTCGACTCTCTGCACGCCTTTCGGAGAGTATGTTTCTTTTCGCAGCTTCTAAAATGTATTATAATAATAATTCTAGTACGCTAATATAACAAAATTATTTCAGCTTTTGTATTGTAGTGGTGTATCTGTACTATTATTAATCTGTCGCTGTAAGCCGCGGCGCCGATGTCGTCGATTTTGACCAGTCTGCGGCGTCTTATCCTACCGGCGTAGAGTATTCGTCCCTCCACATTACAGAAGATCATAGCTAAATAACACTATTTTGTAGTATTCTGTTCTTTTATCTGTGGTAAGGTCAGCAGAGCTCATTCAAAAAGGTTTGTATAGTGAGCAGGGCTGACTTGACTCCTATGCTGTCAACATAACGCAAGAAACCAAGGGAAATCTTGATTGTTACAGGGTACGCAGCGCGTGGGTCACGCCCAAGGTGCTACGAGCTTCTATAGGCTACGGTGACAACGCGTGAGTAGTGCCCAAGGTGCTACGAGCGTCTATAAGCTACGGTGATAGCGCGTAAGTAGTGCCCAAGGTGCTACGAGCGTCTATAGGCTACGGTGATAACGCGTGAGTAGTGCCCAAGGTGCTTAGAGCTTCTATAGGCTACGGTGACAACGCGTGAGTAGTGCCCAAGGTGCTACGAGCTTCTATAGGCTACGGTGACAACGCGTGAGTAGTGCCCAAGGTGCTACGAGCTTCTATAGACTACGGTGATAACGCGTGAGTAGTGCCCAAGGCGATACGAGCGTCTATAGGCTACGGTGACAACGCGTGAGTAGTGCCCAAGGTGCTACGAGCGTCTATAGGCTACGGTGACAACGCGTGAGTAGTGTCCAAGGTGCTACGAGCATCTATAGGCTACGGGAACAACGCGGTGAGTAGTGCCCAAGGTGCTACGACGTGTATAGGCTACGGTAACAACGCGTGAGTAGTGCCCAATAGGAATATAAATAGAAAGGGACAGTATTGAATTTATCTGTGTAACTGTAAACTTCCATTATTATTAGTACCTACATTTCTAAATATTTTTATTACCTTTTAATGATTGTCACATGAAAGTCTGTTTTACAATTGAAACCTATGATTATAAAGGAATGTAAACATTATACAAAATATTGCAATGGGAAAACTTGTGAGTAAAAGTACCTAGCTTCATCAAATAAATTAATGTAATAGGAAAATACAACATTAGTCCGCTGATTATTTTTGTTCACCTAGTCTGATTTATTTCCACGGAAATATAATAAAATAAAGGTGCTGGCGGAAATGAAAAAGGAGGTTTCTTATCTACAAGAAGTTCGGCTTCTATAAACACTTTTCATCCAGTTTGATTTTGAAACTA
The DNA here is from genome assembly GCA_947347705.1 of Nymphula nitidulata. NCBI lineage: Eukaryota > Metazoa > Arthropoda > Insecta > Lepidoptera > Crambidae > Nymphula > Nymphula nitidulata. Next base: position 4,254,849 of record OX374646.1, read on the forward strand.
ATTTGTTTTTAACAAGAAATCATCATTTAATTTTCGAAAGTCATTCTGTTTTTCAGGCCAGGATTAAAGTACTAAACTTGTATATGTAAAAATCTAAATCATGGATTTATTTATGTACTTTGTAATTTCTGTTAATCCCAACAGGCTATTTTCTTATTCCACTTTCGCTAGTTAAGGTTCTTAAATGTTTATTATTGTCAGCATTATTCTTACGTAGCTAGCAAACCCACATTGCTTTGGTCAACAACTTGTGTAAGTTTTTTTGTTACTATGTTTGTAACAATAACAAAAAAATAGTCTGAAAATTACATATTTCCAAACTAAGAAAATTATAGCATATTTCCTATAAACATCATAATAATAATAATATTCATACACTTACACCTATAACATAACTTTGCTTACATTTTTTTAAAGAAAACCTGTGCTTAAAATAACATACTCACTTAAATCTAGACCAACAACTTTTTGAAAATTTGTTGAAGCATGTATGGAGTTCTTGCTCATTTTTTATATAGTGAGAGATTTTAAGAACTCTTTTTCATTAGATATTTTAAAATTTTCTTTTATATTTTTTTTTCTGACAAATACTAACACAATAAAACCAGAATTATCATAACAAAACAAGAATTATCAAACTTGATGCGATTTCTCAAAAATTATAGGCATGTACATACATTTCAGCGATTCATTTTTATTTATATATAGGTAGATTTGGTTAGCATTTCTTGACTTTTATTAATCTGTGATAATAAAAGTCAAGAGTTATTTATTATGAAATAAAACTATTTCTTTATTATCAAGTTATCTCCAAGTATCACTTATAAATAAATATTCAGAGGCCTATCAACAGTGACTAACTATTAGAACACAGAATTGTTTTAATATCTAATTTCATTTTACAGAAAACTTATCCACAATTTTATATATTCTAAATTTCTTGAAATTAATAACCCTTAAATCATTACAATTCCATAAAATCATATATTTCATGGAAAAAATGTTTCAAACTTGCTTTACATACCAGAATGAACCACTGTTCATCAAATTCATATTTCCTTTACTATTGCTACCTCCTTTGATACTGCTGTACTGTGTACATTTATTTAGTGCAATAAAGAGTTAATTATTATATTAATGAAGCTATTTAATAAAACATGAATACCTATATATTTAATGGTAATTATTTTAACTATGTCTTTGTGTGATGACAATAAATTAAATGATGAAAAACTGTTGCGGTCAATTCTAAATTAATAATAAATTAACTCATCATCATCATCACCAGCCTATATACGTCCCACTGCTGGGCACAGGCCTTCCTACATGGCAGAAACACATGAGGAGTTTGGGCCATAACACCACCACGCTGGCCCAGTGCGGGTTGGTGGGTTAAAGCGGTTGCAGTAACAACCGGGACCAACGGCTTAACGTGCCTTCCGAAGCACGGAGGAGCTCAAGATTATAAATTTGATTGACCCATCCAGTGACCAACCATGGCGAAAGTTGCTTTGTTTTCGTGATCGAAACCAGAGCGCTCAAACCACTACGCCACCGAGCTCCTCGATAATAAAGTATCGATAAGTAAGTATGTTCTAGTTAAATAAATTAACTAGAACATTATAATTGTAATGTTAAGGCATTTACTATTCTTAATTTTTGATTTTAACATTATTATAAATGCATGCATTAACACATGACAGACACACACACAAACACACACACATGTGCCCACATGTGTGTGTGTGTGTGTGCTCACATGTGTTGCATTTTTTGCATTATGCATTTACTATTACCATTATGATTTGAGTTCACAGGTAAATTACTACACGCAAGCACACTTATTGGAAGAGATCTTTAACACAGTTAAGTCCTCCCTTGCTTTGAATTATTCACAAGCTTTAATGTGTCAAGCGGCAGTATACCTCTATAGGCCTATGAGAATTGAAAAATCAATTGTATCTGGATCTGATGCTTGTTGACCAAAAACTTTGTTCAACTTACATGTTGAGCAAAGTTTTTGGTAAACGAGCCAAAGAATCTATGCAATTGCAGTATAACTTAAAAACCTTAATTTATTACTAGGTGGTTGGCCTGTTTGTAGGGTCATCTGGGTAGGTACCACCGCCTTTCTTATTTCAGCCATGAAACAGTTCGCTGTGTTTCAGATTGAAGGGAAAGGTAGCCTGTGTATTTACTGGGCATGGATGGCCATCATATTATCATATATTTATCTTAGGCCTCAGGATGACTAGGTACACACCGATTATTGCAGGTGTCTAAAGGCGGCGGTTACCACTTACCACCAGGTGAGCCGTCAGCTTGTTTGCAATCTTGTTTAAAAAATAAACTATTTTTTATTCAGGAATTTTTATTTTTATTTATGAAGTTTTTCATATTGTTTTGAATGAATAGCATCCGTTTATAAAGAATACCTACCTATTTTTATAAGAATTTGTTCAATTGTAAAGAAAAATTTGTGTCTAATTATGTAAGCACTGACTAACTATGATTTCCATTAATACGAATGCATTGTCATATGGTTCCAAGGAAGTAGCGTAAAAAACGTAAAGAATGTCTAATTTTAAACATTTACGTCATTTGTAAACAAGAATTTTAGGAGTATGAATTTTCGTTTCTTTTTGAATTCTAGTAAGATTTTACAATCAGTACATACCTTTCCATTGATACCAAGGCCAAGAACAGTGTTGGAAATTTCGTAATCATCCGTAATCGGCGTAGTTTTCGGTACTCTTTCTAAGTTGTTCATTTTTGTACGAAACTCACTTCACTAATAATAGATCACAAAATAATAATGTTCACTGCCTAAGCCCACTTGCTTATGCTTTCCAACTCTTGTAAAAGAACAGATAGATTAATACACTAAATTTATTTACGCGCACTCATTCAATAAAATTTTATCTTGTGACAAAATTCTCGATTTTACTCACTCACTTCAAAATACTATGTTGATTGAGTGGTTGAGCCACAGATCACTAACGAAGCGCAGTCGTTGCGTTGCGTTGAGCAATACGCAATGCTGCCAACTTTAACGGTACAAATAATTTTATTTTTCGACTTTACTGGCCTGGATGCAAGTCTTTTAAGCCATAAATTGAAGTTTGATTGAAATTATCTTTACGTTCGGAAATGCTATTTTTTTTAAATACTATTAGATGACAAACAAGCTGACGGCCCACCTGATGGTAAGCGGTTACCACCGCCTATAGACACCTGCGATAACAAGGGGAAATCGACTGCTAACTAAAATTAAGCATTTGCTATTTTTTCTATATTAACTATATACAACACAATGGCCCTAATTCTGGTAAACACATGCTAAGTCTAAATTTAAGTTCAGTGCATTTCTTTCTATCAAAAGGAATACGAAAAGGATGGCTGTCATATAATTTGACATTCAGAAACGTGCGTTCAATTTTCGACCTTATTGAACGTGATAAAATGCAGTGTTTAGGAGGCACCTCCGTACATGCCGTCTAAAATTGTCCATGGTTTCTTAGAAATCTATCTAAGTTTAAGTGACAGCTCTAAACAGATTCTTGCTATCTTTTTCCTATTACTTATTGCGAGAAAGAGATATAGGGACTAATTCTGGGAACACGCTTTAATTCTAAATTTAAGTACAGTATATCTCTTTCCCACAATAAGTAATAGGAAAGAGATAGCAAGAATCTGTTTAGAGTTGTCACTTAAATTTAGATAGATTTCATAGAAATCATAGACAGTTTTAGACGGCATGGTACATACGGAGGTGCTTCAAACACTGCATTTTATCACGTTCAATAAGGTCGAAAATTGAACGCACCTTTCTAAATGTCAATTTATATGACAGCCATCCTTTTCTTTTTCATTTTGAGAGAAAGAAATAGACTGAACTTAAATTTAAACTTAGCATGTGTTCGCCAGAATTAGGGCCATACTGTACTTAAATTTAGAATTAAAGTGTGTTCCCAGAATTAGGCCCAATGTCTCTTTTGGGCACAGATCGCACAGAACCGTTCCATTTAAAAATTGATGGGGGAGGCAGCTGATATGACGATGATAATGATTCTTATAAGCAAATAGTTTCAATCAAGTATCAATTTTAATGACTGTGATAAAATGTCAGTCTTGATAGTAAGCATATTACCTTACAATATAATTTGTAAAACTCGTTATTTAAAGTTCAGAAAAATGTAACGGGATTAAAGCACAGAACTTCACATCACAAAATAAAAATACATATAAAGTTATAGGTAGTAATTAAAATAGTTAATGGTCGCGATTCCGTTGGCACAAACTAGACTAAACTTAACTAAAATTAGGTTAAGTGCTGTCAGATTGCGGTTCCTATTCTGTAACGGACTAAAATGACAGGAGTAAACTTAATTTTAATCTGACAGGAATAAATTGGTTTTAGTTACTCAATTTAGCTATTCGCTATTCTGTTGTACACGTTCTATGTCTAAATATCTCTAAAATTAGAAATGTCAACCTAAATTTAGACAGCATGTAAATTGATGTCGATTAAAATTAGTCCTATGATTTAAATAGTTTTTTTTCTTAAAATCATTTGTAATAATCAAAATAAGTACTTATGAAAGTGGTAGGACTTATAAGAATCATTAGTACCTATGGAGAATTTTATGATAAAATTTTAAACATCAATTTCAAGATATAAGATGGCGAATGCAACTTTTTAAAAGAAAATCAATATGGGTATCATTTTTGTAGTTTTCGGGGGTTCCGATTGAGAAAACAACGTCAATTTCGAGATCCAAGATGGCGGACGCGATTTATTATAAACATGATTGTTTAAAAAAATCGCGTCCGGCATCTTAGATCTCGAAATTCAAAATAGGGGTATAATTTTTGTAGTTTTCAGTGGTCTTTATTCTGAATACAATATCAATTTCAAGATCCAATATGGCAGACGCAACTTTTTTATGAAACAGCAATATGGGTATTATTTTCGTGGTTTTCGGGGGTCCTGATTCTGAATACAACATCAATTTAAAAATCCAAGATGGCGGACGCAACTTTTAAAAAAAAAATCAATACGGGTATCATTTTCGTGGTTTTCAGGGGTTCCGATTTAGAATACAACGTCAATTTCGTGATCCAAGATGGCGGACACGACTTTTTTATAAACAATCAATATGGGTATCTGTTTTGTGGTTTTCTGGGGTCCTGATTCTGAATACAACATCAATTTCAAGATCAAAGATGGCGGAAGCAAATTTTTTATAAAAATCAATATTTTGTCTTCTTGGATCCCGAAACAGATGTTTTGTAATTTTTTGTAATCGGAGCCCCAAAAAACCCACAAAAATGATATCCATATTGATTTTGTATTAAAAGTCACGTCCACCATCTTGGATCTCAAAATAGATGTTGTAATCAGAATCGGGACCCCCGAATACTACTTAAATGAACACTACGTAAAGCTTTTATATAAAAAAGTTGCGTCCGCTATCTTGGATCACGAAATTGACGTTGTATTCTAAATCGGAACCCCCGAATACTACGAAATTGATACCTATATTGATTTTTTGTAAAAAAGTTGCGTCCGCCATCTTGGACCTTGAAATTGATGTTGTATTCAGAATCAGGACCCCAGAAAACCACAAAAATGATATCAATATTGATAGTTAATAGAAAAGTCGCGTCCGCCATCTTGGATCCCAAAATTGACGTTGTATTCAGAATTAGGACCCCTGAAAACCACGAAAATGATACCTATAATGATTTTTTTTATAAAAAAGCAGAACTTTTATAAGAATGCAGAACCCAAAAAAAATGTCAGCTATTTATAATTTATGTAGAAAAGTTGCGTCCGCCGTCTTAGTTCTCGAACTAGGTGTTTTATTTAGAATCGGGATCCCCGAAAAGCACGAAGTTAAGGTCACACACCTTTAATTACTATCAGTAGAATTTTAAAAAGTGAAATATTATCAATTTTCTTAAACTAATTCATATATGTATACATAATCCTTCGATATTTATTTTTATGAATTCACCCAAACATGTTTCATTTATTCTGTGGTAGCACTGAATTCAACTTAGTCGCGCTAGTCCTGTCAAAACAGGAGGATTAAATTAAGTTAGACGTGACAACAGAATAGCAACTGACTATAGCTAAATTAAAATTAGAGATTTTTTAGTTTAGTTTAAAGAGTGGTACAACCGAATCGACACCAATGTAGCTATTTTTGTGTATTGGTAGAATTGTTAAAATGACAAGATATGACGTCTGTGGCGCGTATAAAAGTTTTCCTTGGTACATACTACATAAAAATCTTTCATGCATTTAAGTGATGCATATTTAGGGTGATTGGCGACCAAACAAAGAGTTAGACCTCGCCGCGCCGCCCGTCGACTATAATATTTTGTACTTTTGTAAAAAATATGCCCACAAATTAAAGAGAGCACTTACAATACAGACTTGTATGAAAGTTCACGTCTTTTAGTCGAACGTATTATACTACCGGTTTCTAATGTTGGTTAACTTGTCAATTCTACTAACCCGCCATATCTAATTTGTTATTGTGACAATTTTTGCTTTATGTGATTTATATTTATTATCTGAAAAAAAACTTCTCAGGCATAATACTAGTACTTACTATAAGTGTCAAATCTTTAAGGAAAAGTAAAATGTGTGGTATTACATAACTTTCTTAAGATACTATTTACTATCAGTTATCATATTATAATACATAATTGTTTGTAGCATAAAATGTTCTCCAGACCAAGTGAGTTTATTGCTGGTTATTCTCAGTAAAAGAACTTTGATCAATTTTTTGAACCAGTGATAGCAATATAATAACTAATGATGTCAACAAGCTCTTCTAAAAGTCCACGTTTAGAAAATTATTTTTAATTTGTTTTGAAAATCGTACACCTATAAAATGCTGCCTGAGAAACTTGAGCGTTTATTTCCTTTTTTATATGTCGTATTATTGTATACCTCTACACCATGTTTATTTGAATATCAGTTTTTCGAAATGTAGATGTTTGTAAGTACGATATTTGTAACTACCTTACGTACGTCTTTACTTGTCTTTTAGTAGGTACCTAATTGTACAGTCGGCAGCACGTCAAGCGTAACAGTTTGTCCTTGAACCTAGAGCGCAACGCACAGAAAATTTGTGCGCAAAGGATATACATATGTCTCTCAGCGCCTCTTTCTAACGTCTCTCTCTCAAGTACTCTGTACCTACAATACTCGCAGATGGCCTTGAACGTGATCACGACGACTATTAAAATTTGTATTTCTTCGTTATAGCCTCCGACTAAATATGTGTAGGTTTATAGGTAGCTATAGCTATAGCTAGCTACGTACGCGGCCTACTCTCTTCGCTTCGTTGTTTCAACTTGATTTAAAATTAAAGTACGGCTAACACCATTGACCATTGCATTAATTTAAAACAAAAAGTTTTCTACATATTATAATGGCTAGTTATGATATTTTATTTACGCTACCTATTTATTAATAATGCTTAGCGTACTTAATTATTTCAATCAACTATTATTATACCTATTAAAATACAGGCTTCATTATTTATTCATTGTTATCAACTTAAAAATGTATTTCTATTGTCAGGTCATTATTATGGTCCATTGTTATGGAGAGAAATTAAAATAAACGTTTACTTAGGTTGGTTTTTCTACATTTATTTAATGTTAATAAAACAAATAAAAGCATTTAACTATAACCTTAATTTTTGATTTTTACATTATTATAAATGTTTGAAAAATTACTTAGTAAGTAATTAAAAACAGAATAGAAAATAAAAATAGAATATTTCGACATTGTAGGGTGGACGTTAGCTCATAAACGCAAATACAGATGGACTAGAAGAATTTCACAGGGATATCCCAAGTCCTGGGTGGCTCAGTGGTCAGCAGAGCAGTCGCCCGGATTGCGAAAGGTCGCCGGTTCGACTCCTGCCTCAGGACCTCAAATTTTTCTAATTTTATATTCTAATTACTAAACATTTATAACGTTCACCTCCTATTATCATACCTGTAACTACTACTCATTCACAATATTTTAAAGACCTAACATTCTACTCTACAAATGTGAATAGAATATGAAATAACAATTTTGAAGAAAATAGACCTAACACAAACACAACACAAAATCTTAGTGAATTTTAGTGTTAAAAATAAATTGACATAAAAATGTAATTTCTGAGATTTGAACCGGTTTCCCCAAGAATCAAGACGAGTATGTGACGCTATCGACCACGGGTGTTGTTATTTTCTTTTCGAATTTATTCATTATATTTTACTACACACAGTGATGTGTGATGCAAGCAATTTTGAAGCTTAACAACATGACACTAAAGTTGAAATTATAATGATAATCTTCGCATATTATGGTAGCCTTATTTTTTATAATTTGGCTGTGAGCTGTGATGGCTGTGTATACTAGTAAATGTATAAAATTGTAATGATTTGTTGGTGTAAATCACTAACTAGCAAAAAACTAATACTTACGTATTTGGATAACTTTCAATTATGGCTGATTTACACTTGCATAAGTACAGTAGCGAGTTAACTTGCGGTCTTGGCGAGTTAAGTTCTTAACATCGTTTGGACGGGAATTTGAACTTAACTCGCCAAGACCGCAAGTTAACTCGCTACTGTACTTATGCAAGTGTAAATCGGCCATTATGTGAAGTAGGTATCATAGGTATGGTAGATCAATGTGGTAGATAGGTCTTTGTGCTTTGTTTTTTTCTAATATACTTACTTGGGTAGGTTCTAAATACTTAGTAAAAAGACCATTTTTAATTTGAGCTACCTTTTCTATCTACTTAATTACCATACGACAATAATTTAAGGTGTAATGCGGTTACGTTTTCAATGGAATTTAGACCTTATATCTGATACTTTAGGTCGATTATTAATTATCAAGGTATGGCTCATGATATCTTTATCAATAGGTAGGCATCAAATTCGCCTATCTATGACATTACATTACTTTTTGATTTGTGTTAGTAGAGTTTAAGGATGGTCTCATGTTAGAGCAGTCAGTTTGTGAAAGGATTGTGTAAAGTCGGGGGTTATAGTTTAAATACATTTCAAAATCTATAGTTATATACTAGTCTTTAAGTTTTGGCCATCTAAGTAAACGCTTCTAAAAAACTGAAAGATTATCACTTAGATTAATTGTGTATAAATCTAAGGAATATCTTTAATAACTTTATAGGATTCAGTTAAATCCTCTATAGCTCAGTGGTAAGGTCGCGGGTTCGGACCCACGAGCACTCGTTGAAGGTAGAACGGACCGTGGACAAAATCTCTCTCCACCACCACCTGTCCACTTTTTCAAGATCATCATACTTACCTACTTAGGATCGATTTGTAATTTTAAGATTCAAAATTATTCTCATGTGTAGGCAGTGCAAGACCGATCGGTTTGGAGGTCCTTGCGCAATTGCTTAAGCTCAGCGGTGGGTATCTCTTATCTGACATGATGATTATGTGTAGGGATTTTAAAATTAATTGAAATAAAATAATAGTAGGGAATTTATAGAAGTTGGATTCAAATTTTAATACAAGTTTTTTAAGATAAGGGTGCAAACAAGATATTAAGTTGACACACACAGACAGACAGGTAGACTGATCGGACTGATGCTACACCCCATGAGCACTGGAGAAAGTAATTCAGTCCGTTAATTCATTTCATATATTGACACCTAATAAATGTATATTTCCAGTCTGAAGTATCAGGCTACCTTAAGAGCTCTGGCGACCTCACTTACATACACCAGAAACACTTAGTTTTAAAATATTCTGCTATGCTATGATATTCAAGGTGATAATAACAAATTCGAAAGCTGTATATTTTTATAGGTTGTTAATATGACTAGTTTAAGAAGCTAACAGCTTTGTTGACAATTCCTAGACACTGGTCGCTACTAGTTCATCTGTGCCACTGGCGTCAAATTATTGTGATAAGATAAATAACTAAAAGTAGTAATAACAAAACTGAAATTACAGGTGAAATGGTGAAGTGCTGTCTCTTGAATGTAAAAACATTTGGATTAGTAATTTTATAAGCCATAAGTGTATTATTGCAATTCAAATTGCATCATGATTCAGCCAAATACTCCATTAACATTCTTAAACTGCTACTTCGGTCTACTTCTCTGAGGTGAACTCTTTTAACCTCAGTACAAGTAAGGGTTGAATCATGACAATAAAATTACTTAAAAATACATTTTTTTTTGGACAAAACTAAAAACCAATTGTTTTTGCAATCCATGATTTGACAGATAAAAGAAATTCTTTATTTGAGAGCAATCAGGTCTAATTGGGAATGTGTAAGAAATAAGAGAGTCAAAATTGATTTAACATGTTTATTTAAAAGTTAACAATATTAAATTATAATTTTAATTAGCCCTCAGCCTTGTCTTTGAAATATCACTAAAGTAAGAGTACACCAAATTTCAAAATAATCGAATCTGTGAAAGACTATCATCAAACGCCTGAACAGATCTTCATAATTCAAAGTCAAGAACCATCTCAACCACATTACCTTTCTAACAAAAAAAAATTGCATGGCTGACGATGGCACTGACAAACTTACAGATACAAAGACAGACACATAAAACACCCCTCTTTTAGGGTCGGGGGCTATAAAAAATAAAAAGTAATCTGTAGGCCTAGGGTAATTTTATGAATAACTTAGGTGCCTAATATTTAAATGGAATTAATTATAACAATATGCAGTTAAGTAGGTAGGTAGGAAGATAGTAGTATTTTTAGCACCATTTTTCCTCCCTTATTCTTTTCTATAATTATTTAATGAAATCCAAAATCACTTTCAGAAATCCCTCTTTTACTAGTAGAGTTTGTTTTAAGTTAGTAAATTATTAATCTGTCAAACGGCATTATCCCTCTGGATGGATACAACAATTGAAAAATCAGTTGTGTCTGGAATCTGATACTTGACAGGTATAGAAAAACCATTCCTATGATGTGAGAAATATTACTACCTAACCTATAAAATTGCCTAAGATGTATTATTAAATTTTGAACACCATTCTAAATCAAATAACCATTGCAATGAGAAGTAAGGTTTTTCATCTTGAATTTAAATAATAATAAACAACAATAGTAATAGGAGAAAATATGTTAGAAGACTGTTAGGTTTAGAAACTATATTTTATTATAATTTGGGCTAAGAAAATAATGATTTGGGTGAATTAACGCCATTGCTCTTTGAAATTATATCAATTTCTTATCATAAAAATCACATAGATAATTGGATAGCCTTACTATTACTGGTAAGCATTTGAATTTACAGGTCATGACAGTTACTTGTAGTAGATTAGTAGGAACTTGGAACACTGCTGTTGCTGAACAATTATGCACGTGTGAATATTACAGTTGTCCAGGCAGAGCTAGGTAAAGGAACCTATAGGGACAACTCTTCCTAACCTACTTTGTAATGTGGTGGTGTTATTAGTATTTTTACCAGGCCCTGTTGATCTTATCACCCCAGGAAACAAAAACTAATGTAATTATGTCTCTGGTTGCTTATATATTGATTTAAAGTGCTCACTATTGCTAAGCCAAAATGTTGAACTAAGTATCTAAAAAAAAATATCTTCAATGACCTTACATTTTTTTCGAAGTCAGTCATAAAATTATAAACTGAAACTTACCCTAACCTATAGGTGGTGGTCATTTATATACTTTTTGTAAAAAAAATATTTATGTCTGAAGCTTTTAATATCTGTCAAGCGGCGATATACCACAGGGGGCGATGACAATGGAAGAATCAATTGTGTCTGGAATCTCATGCTTGACGGGTTAATATCTAATAAAATAACATAAATTTTGACACTGGCATCCACTCAACAATAGAATATCTCTTGTCTGGTTTGTGGTTACCTACTTAGTTATTTCACAGACATAGGTATAGAATTCACTAATAACAAGAATTATGTGAACAAATACACCACACATCAACACACTATCTTGTAGCCTCTTAAACAGCCTGGATCTTCATCTCATATTTAAAAACCAAAAATATATGGTCTGCCCGCCACCTGCAAAGTAATATTTGTTTTATTAACCTGTTCATAAATGAACTGGATCGAGTCTTTCAGCTACTTAATTTAAGATGTTTTTAATTACAAAACAATAGTAGCTGGAATCATTTTACAAATATGATTAGTTGGTATATGTATACCAAATTATCAAACTAATTAACATAAGTAACCTTGATAAGTTAATTTGTTTAGCAAGGAAGTCTCCTAACCTAACCAAATACTTTTCATTTTGTTAGAAACTTAGAAGTTGAAGAAAATCAAATGACATTGACCAAAACCTGTTTCGTATACATAAAGGTAAAAAAATAAATGAAGCAAAATACTTTCATACACATATATGGAGTTCATTTGAATGTTTACATTCAAAAACACGAAGAAAAGCGCAGTTTATTTAAAATATAGGTTGGTGTGTTCCTGTTGTCTTAAAAACAGTAGAACAAAAGTAGGCATTCTAACTTACCGATATTCGGTCGGATTTTCATATTATCTACCTATTTGTGTAGTGCTACTATTTTATTTTTATTCCATTCAAGTGCGTGGCCATTTCGTATATTACTTTACTTGGATATTTTTTTCAAAGAAACTAACATTTATCTACAAATAAAGTTGATTTTGTGATTTCGTATTGTATCTATAGTTTGAACCCTTAATATTAGGTCGCCCCATACAATTCAGGTCTCAATACAAAATGGACGAGATTTTTCTATACTCAACTTTTAAATACCACAGATACAAAAAAAAAACTTCTAAACTTGAGCCCCAACTTCATACTTAAAAAATGCGATGTCATAGAAATGAGACTAAACTCCGCGTACAAATAGCGTTAGCTCAAATAATTCGACCAATTTTAACCAATAAACGCTCGAAGCATTCTGACAAGCTCTGCTATTGGTCAAATTCTAAAAGATGGTTGAAGTTGAACCAATAGCGAAGAGGGTGTGCTTTCTTTCTAATAGCTATACATAGCGTTTACTAGGGTTATATATACTGTTACGCTTGATGTGCTGCCGACTGTACAAGCCACCTGTATCACCAAAATTGCTACTTTATGGCTGTAGCTGTACTAATATACAATAATTATAATAGGATTCCTAAGTGCATAAGAGAATTACAATTTAGTAAATTTCAAATTAAGTTAAAATGTTTTTAAAAAGGCTCATTGAAAAGAGTTTTTACACAATTCAAGAGTTTTTAGATAATGGTAAAACATGAATTTTATGGGTTTTATTTATTCTCTTTTTCCAAAGGCATTGTAATGCAAAATGACATGTTAAATAATATTGTGAGTGTTGTATAAACTTGGACTTAGTGAATTGATCATAAAATGACATTAATAATATTGTTAACATTGGATCTAATTCTGGGAACACACTTTAATTCTAAATTTAAGTACAGTATATCTCTTTCTCGCAATAAGTCATAGGAAAAAGATAGCAAGAATCTGTTTAGAGTTGTCACTTAAATTTAGATAGATTTAGGAAACCATAGACAATTTTAGACGGCATGTACAATACGGAGGTCCTTCCTAAACACTGCATTTTATCACGTTCAATGAGGTCGAAAATTGAACGCACATTTCTAAGTGTCTAATTATATGACAGCCATCCTTTTCGTATTCATTTTGATAGAAAGAAATGCACTGAACTTAAATTTAGACTTAGCATGTGTTTACCAGAATTAGGCCCATTTAGAAGAATGTAGGTTGATAAATAGTTAAAATAGAAAAAATAGCAAACGCTTAATTTTAGTTAGCAGTCGATTTCCCCTTGTTATGAGATGAAATGATAGAAAGAGATGGCCTGAACTTAAATTTAGACTTAGCATGTGTTCTCCCGTGTGGTGTCGGGTCGGGCTAGAATAGCACCTCCTCATCTCATCCCGTGGGTGTCGTAAGAACCGACTTAGGGATAATCTTCCCCAGATGACGGGCAGCAGCGTTTTCTGCGTACTAGCGAATCACTGCGATCACCACCCCGTCTGCCAAGCGTGGTGATGATGACAAATCCCCTCACATGATGAACAGGACACGGTATCGGCCCCCAGTCCCCAGCGGCCCCGCTATTCCGGACTATGGTAGCGGTCACGGTAACGGCGGGGCAGGGGGTGCTGAGAATCCCCGGCAGCGATTCGGCTACCAACAACGACGACTGGACCTGGCGACATTTAACACGCGCACATTGAGGACTGAGGAAAAATAATAGAGCTGGAAGAAGAAATAGGCAAGTTACACTAGGATATCATAGGATTATCTGAAATCCGAAGACAGGCGGAGGGAGGACACGATAATCCTCAAATCCGGTAACTTGCTCTATCACCGGGAGGGCGACCATCTTTCCCAAGGTGGTGTTGGGGTTCTCGTCCGCAAGTCCCTCATTAACAATATTGTGAAGATTCGGAGTGTGTCAGCGAGGATAGTATACCTTATACTCAGAATCACCAAACGGTATTCGCTGAAGGTCATACAGGTGTACGCCCCGACCTCGACGCATCCGGATGATGAGGTGAAAGTATGTATGAGGAGATATCTAGAGTCATGCGTACTTCCAAAACTCATTTCACTGTTGTTATTGACTTCAATGCAAGGCTGGGCAAACGGAACGAACATGAGTTGAGAGTGGGGCAATTTGAATTTGGGCAGCGGAATCCCAGGGGACAGCGGCTGGCCGATTTCATGGAGAAAGAGGGACTCTTCATGATGAACTCTTTCTTCCAGAAGCCGCCGCACAGGAAACGGACCTGGATGAGTCCCGATAGTTCCATCAGAAATGAGATAGACTTCATCATGACCACTAAAAGACAGATATTTAACGATGTTTCAGTGATAGCAAGGGTGAAAATCGGTAGCGATCACCGTGTGGTAAGAGGCACGTTAAATATCAACGTCCGATTGGAAAGGTCCTTACTAATGAAGTCTACGCTCCGACCAGCACCCGTCCAAGTCCAAAACCCCGAAGGCTTTCAACTCGAACTCCGAAATCGTTTAGAATGCCTAGAGAGCTGCGTTACAGTGGACGAGATAAATAGCGGACTGGTAGAAACTCTCCAAACAGTGGGTTCTAAGTTCTGTAAGACCCAACGCAGAAAGGGACCTTAAAAAACTATCCGACCACACCCTTTCCCTCATGGAAAAACAGCGACAAATGAGGTTGCAGTCCTCAGACGACGCGTCACTATATCGGCAGCTCAATAGACACATCAAATTCCATGCGACACGACATTCGCCGCTTTAATACAATCTGTATTAAAGAGGCGATAGATCGGAATAAAGGTTCCAAAGTGTTCGCAAGGGAAGTGTCTATTGGGCAAAGCCAATTGACAAGCCTGAAGACTGAGGATGGCAGCTTAGTGTCGCCTAAGCCCAAGGTGACAAGGGAGGTCGAAAGGTTCTATGGAGAGTTATATACCACTACAACGAATCCCGTTATCAGTTCGGGTAAAGACCCAAGAGCCCGACTGATCCGACACTATACCGGAGATATCCCGGACGTCAGCCTGTACGAGATTAGGGTAGCCCTCAAGCAACTTAAGAACAACAAGGCACCGGGGGAGAACGGAATTACTGCAGAGCTTCTGAAAGCGGGTGGTACATCGGCACTTAAAGTCCTTCAGAGGCTATTCAATTCCGCCATTCTCGAGGGTACAATGCCACAAGCATGGAGTGGAGGCCTGGTGGTGTTGTTCTTTAAAAAATATTGAAATTATAATTATTACCTATATATAACTTTGCATGCTGAACATTTCAGCGAAACATGTTGTAACTTATATAATTTTGTAAAATCTATTTTGAACCATGTTTCCTGCAAATAAATAATTTCAATTTTAAATTACCTTACCTTAAAGGAATTTTTATTTTTCGGATACTGGGATCAAGTAGTGAGTTCAGTCGCTTAACTATGTAACACGATGAAATATAATTACGCTGAGAAATAAAACAGTTTTGTTATGTTTTTATAAATTTTAATAATTCCGCTGAGATAAAAAAAAACAGTTTTGTTATGTTTTTATAAATTTTAATAATAACGCTGATATAGAAAAAACAGTTTTGTTATGTTTTTATAAATTTTAATGAAATGGAATGAACACGTTTTATTCATCGTTTTACAAAAAAAAAACCTTCAAATGTTAACCGAAATCTACAATAAATAAAATATTTATAAAGCGTGGTTCTTTTTTTGTTTTTTTATTTGGAAGTGTGATTTTAAGTGGTTACACTAAGCTAAGCGTAATCGCCAATTTATCGATATCGATAAACAAGCTTGGTTTGGGTGTGTTAAGCCCTAGTAAATTGAAAAAACCTACATAATTCGGTTTAGGGCCAATAGGGAGGGAAGTAGGAAAGTGTTACTCTTCTATTTTATCTATCCATCGTTTAATTCTGTCTATCCAAAGAGTACATTTTTTAAACGGGTATATCTATCCATCCTCTTTTTTTGATCTGTGATTATCTTTGAGTACCTACCTACGCAAGATATCAAGATTATAATACCATGTTTGTTAAAATATAATAAAACTAGAAAAATTTCACGTCCTGAGGCAGGAATCGAACGCGACCTTTCGCAATCCGTTAATATTTTGAAATTTATGAACGGGAGCAGAGGCCGCGGGCGATGTCGAATCCACAGAATAGAAAGAGTATGTGTCGATAGGCATGTCGATTTGAAATTGATTAATCTAAAAATCGATTATTTAGACTAATAAAATCGATTTTTCAGATAGATTTTGAACCCTACATCGATTCAATGAATCTATCCATAAAATTCCCGATTCTGGACTCTGGAGTCCTGAATCGGACCGATCAATTCAAAGAATTAGCGATAATATTATAAAAACTAAATACCGCAGCCAGGTATTTAGTTTTTTTGCTGTAGTCGGACGCAAAAGCAACTGGTAGTACTTGGTCAATAATTTGAACGCATCATAGAGTGAATATTTATGAACTGCACCCGTACCTCCATCTTGTATCGCGATCCAGTTTAGGACCTAAACTTAGTAGAATCGTTATATTCGTACTACGACGCTATCTACGACTATGACAGCGATGCAGTTTAGGAACCAATACTGAACCGAGCGGAATATGAATCGCTTTTACAAAGATGGTGGTAAGGCCCCTGAACGCTTTCAAAGGTGGCGCTACTTGCGTTAAAAAAACATTTTATTTTTCTATCCGGGCGTCAAACTATCTATAGTAAGTTTAAACTCGCGTCGTGTCGCATGGAATTTGATGTGTCTATAAGTTTAGTGGTCCCAAGCACTACTGCTGAGTAAAAGATCCTGGGTTCAATCCCCACCTCTACCTATTCTTTCGAAGGAATATAGGCGTGATATTATGTTTATTAATATCATAATACTTCTATCCAATTACTTGTATTTGTGGTAAATGGTCATCAATAATGTCCTGTATCTATATTAGGTAATTTAGGCATGTTTGAAATTGGCGCGATTAATCGATAATCGATCTTTTAATGCTCAATTTAAACAGAATCGATTCTAGTATGTTCGATTGGAATCGAATCGGAGATCGATATTTTTTAAAGTAAATCGACATGATAGTGTCGAATTGAAGAGAGCAAACATGTTAGTGCGCAGATTTGCGCGGTGTTCAGATGAGGTGAAAGTTTCTCTCTTTGAGGCATACCTATTGCACTTCAATGGATACGTGTCCCCTGTGGGCTGATTACTTAAAAAACCTACAATTCCCTCCGCAACCAGTACAATAATTTAAAATTTTAATTTTAATCTGTTTATTTCACTTAACGTACACGTACAAAACAATGGGCCTAATTCTGGAAACACACTTTAATTCTAAATTTAAGTACAGTATATCTCTTTCTCGCAATAAGTAATAGGAAAAGGATAGCAAGAATCTGTTTAGAGCTGTCACTTAAATTTAGATAGATTTCGAACAAACCATAGACAATTTTAGACGGCATGTACGGAGGTGCCTCCTAAACACTGCATTTTAGCACGTTCAATAAGGTCGAAAATTTAACGCACCTTTCTAAATGTCAATTTATATGACAGCCATTCTTTTCTTTTTCATTTTGAAAGAAAAAAGTAGACTGAACTTAAATTTAAACTTAGCATGTGTTCGCCAGAATTAGGACCAATATTACCCGAGATATAAAAAATGTGAAAATTAAAGAAAATTAAAAAATATAACCATGAGTAACTCCCCACGGATAGCTATATAGCTATCCGTGGGGAGTTACTCATGGTTATATTTTATTTATTTATTTTATGTATTATATTATATGTATTATGTTTTATTCTATAATTAAGTTAGGTAGGCAGAATCATTCTAGCTTTATTTTATTTTACATCCTTGTCTATACACTTTCCAGATATGTAATAGCATTTTAAAATTCGCTTCACTTGATTGCATTTAGGGCTGTATTGGGGCTGCCCAGATTCTGCAGCGCATTAAACACTGCACTGCACTGAGCTGTGCACTTTTAAATTATAAGATGCAAATGTTTAAATTTGGCAAGTTCACTAGGGCAGGGATTCGTAAAAAAATAATGTGTATCGTTATTCATAAAAGTTAATACTACGTAGGTAATCTTCCTCTTCAAAAAACATGCATTAACATAATT
Source organism: Nymphula nitidulata (assembly GCA_947347705.1). NCBI lineage: Eukaryota > Metazoa > Arthropoda > Insecta > Lepidoptera > Crambidae > Nymphula > Nymphula nitidulata. Next base: position 4,273,513 of record OX374646.1, read on the forward strand.
TTCTTAGAGAACAAAAAATAAGAGTGTTTTCCAATTCGATTTGAACTAGGAAACATTTTTTATACTTACCTATAACAAGCATACGGCCGGCCTGATTGGTTACCGTGGCTCATAGCGTTAGTAGCTAAACAGGTACTCACTCATTGCATAGGAGAGAAGTCCTCCTGTACCCAACATAACGCTACTTCGATTAGCTCTGGCGACATTACTCACCACAGGAATACAATACGTAGCACGGGCCGTGAACAAAATCTCCACCACATTATGTCCACTTATTACGAGACAAAATGTGTTTCATCTCTTTCTTTCGGAAGCAGAGAGAGATATTTTTGTCCTTTGCGCTATTTCAAATTACAAGTTGTTGTTGATGATGATTTCATTGACACTGAAAATAAAAAAAAACAATTCCGAGAACATCCATATAGACCAAGGTGGGATGAATATTACCCAAGAGCGAGAGTGACGTCATAGCCTCTGTACTTTCTACAGTGCTCGTGACTCGTGAGTCACTTGTTTGTGGCCATAAAATCAAAGCGATAACAAAGGCACGCCCGCGAAGATTCCCTGATTGCTTCAAAAAAAATTTAAACAAAAATTAAAACCGACTCCAAAAAACTGAAATTTAAATTTTAGTAGGTACTGATCCCCTAGGAACATATTTTTGGAGTCGGTGCTTCACTATCTATGGTTTCTGGAAACAACTGAGCACCAACTCCAAAAATATGTTCCTAGGAGATGAGTACCTACGAAAACTTTATTATTTTATCCTTTTCAGTTGTTTGGAGTCAGTTTTAATTTTTGATTAAATTTTTTTTTTCACAAGTTTTAGTGTTAACTTTCTAAGGTCGAAGCTGACCGTCAACTTATATTGTTTCCCACTATCGTATCGTTTCACTAAAAAGTCATAGGAAAGCAAAAATCTGCAATTTCGCATACGTAGACCACTTACTGATTTCAGTTGTTTTTCTTATAAAAACCAAAAACCAAACTAGTTACCTAACTTATTTAAAAAAAATAATTATGGGACCAAATGGCAGCTATTCCGCATCGAACAAAAAAAGAATTACGTAAATCGGATCAGTAATCTCGGCGTAATCGGTGTACATACAAAGAAAAAAAAACATACCGGTCGAATTTTCTCAATTCCTCCTCGTTTTTGAAGTTGGTTAAAAAGGGGGAGATTCTCAATTCGTTTTTTTTATGTTTGTTACCGCATAACTTTAGACTGGGTGAACCGATATTGATGATTGTTTTTTTGTTTAATACGGAATTGTTGCCAGTTATAATTTTTTTTAGAAAATCGATTGGATAATTTGGTTTTTTAATAAAAAAACTGGAATGAGTAAGTCGTCTATGCAAGCGCACCGACTCCAAAAAATATGTTTCTAGGGGATGAGTTCCGACTTAAATTTAATTATTATATCCTTTTCAGTTTTTTGAAGCCGGTTTTAATTTTTGTTAAATTGTTGTTTCTTTGTTTTTTATAATAATACCACAGCTCTCTCTTTGCGGGCCGTGTGCAGCTAGTAGGTATTTAATAAACTACCGGGTGTGTATGGGTAAGCTCTAAAACGAAGGCAGAGCACGGATTCGATTCGTAAACTCACATGCTGTCAACTATTTAATTTGGAGTGCCACAGGGCAGTATTTTGGGTCATGTATTATTTTATCATCCAAACCAATAATCTTATTTGACTACCCCATGGTCCCACACATGGTCATTTGGAGTCTATTGTAATAATTATAATATTTTTTATTAAAAAAATGTATTTAATACGCATATCAAAGGATAATAACCTCGTATTTAATAGCCCCACCGTCTGTATATATTAGACCGAAAGACTTGTTTCAGAAAACCAGTTGGGTAAGATCACTTTATTAATGTAAAATAACAATATTTGTCCGTCCGATTACATCATTCAGCTAAATGTCTTTAGGCCACAGTGGTTATAAATTAAGCGTTTTGTGATCTAGATAACAATAATAAATGGTTGAGGAAAGTATGAATAATGACTGTCACCCTAAACCGGTTGACCCTGGTGTTGGAAGTGTCTTTTTCTCTACCAATAAGGTATAGAAAAAGAATCAAGCAGGCCTACCTGATGGTGACCGGTTACCGTAGCCTAGTAGACGCTTGCAACACTAGGGGTGTCACTTGTGCGTTGCCGACCTTTTTTTTTGTCATAAAACCCTTTATGGGTTACCCAGGGAAAATTTGGGAGCTTTCCCCCTGGGTTATGTGGGAGTCTCCGGCTGAAGGTACCCGTCATGCCACATTATCGGCGCGACCGAAGGTGCTCATCGCAAACAACTCAGGCCACGCACTGTGGTAGTGCTTTTGGACTCAAAACTTGGGTGAAAGTGCCGTGGGTGCCGCGGTGTGTTTGGGTCAGTGGTGGACCCCCCTCTATCACTCCACACCCCTGGCTAGGGTGGTCGAGGCTGCAGTAGCGCGCGTAAATAGCGACGCCTCGTCGTTCCGAGCCTCTAGCGGCGGTTTGGGTTAATCTGTGATTGACAGTTTCTGAATAAGGGGGCTGGGATGGCTTGAGCTTCAATAATTTAGCCTGACATTCTAAGATGCAAAACAGGTGAACCTGATGTTGAGTGCGGAGACTGCCCATACCTTGTTTCTGAGGCCCATACTAAACCGGGTGGTCCTCTCTATACAACAATAAATTAAAACAGTTCATATAATGGTTTGCAACTTTCAAAAACATATTATTCATTTGATAATTTCATGACAATAATGCATTATTTCACAGGAATTTTTTATCAAATGAATAAGATGTTTTTGAAAGTTGCAAACTTTTTCTATGAACTTATTATATAGCCCATGTTTCAATTTACTGTCGTATTGACGGCACCACCCTGTATAATCTTACCCTGGTCATGGTCACCCTTGAAAAGAAGGTTACCCGAAAATATATCTGGGGCGACTACCGATCCCGCGATGTCCGAGTGATTGCTCTAACCATCTGAGTTACCAAGGACTTGGGTTACCGTATGAATGTCTATCTAGGTATATTTGCGTTCTAAGCTGACGTACACCCACAATATCGAAATTCGTAGGGTCACCGCCGTTCCTTGGTCGCTTAGATAGCACCCGCAATGCGAAAGGTCCTACATTTCATCTTATTCTCGGTAGTTCAACTTTTGGAACCGGTGTAAATTTAGACACGAATTACAATAAGACATTGTGAGACCATTTCTTAAATAGATATACATAATTTGTGATTTTTGACGATTCGAAAGAGCTTCTTAGGAGCCTACTTGAATAAATATATTTTTGATTTTGATTTTTTGATTTATTAGCCGAGAGACACCCACTGCTGGGCATAGGCCTCCCTCAAGTCGGTCGGTCCTGAGCTGCCCTTATCCATCCGCTGCCCGCGCCCTCACCAGATCCTAGGTCCATCTTGTGGGGGACCTACCAACTCTGCGTCTCCCGGTGCGCAGCCGCAACTCGAGCACCTTTCCACCCCAACGGCCGTCAGTCCTTGCAATGTGGCCTGCCTATTGCCGGTTGAGGCTCGCAATTCTTTGGGCCATGTCGTATGTGTATGTTACCTACACCTGTCAAACATTTATCATAATGTTATTATTAAAAAAAATTTAAACAAAAATTAAAACCGACTTCAAAAAACAAAAGGATAAAATAATTAAATATAAGTAGGTATTCACTTTCTATTGTTTTTGGAAACCACTTAGCACCAACTCCAAAAATATGTTTCTAGGGGATGAATACCTACTTAAATTTAATTATTTTATCCTTTTGTTTTTTGAAGTCGGTTTTAATTTTTGTTTAAATTTTTTTTTTCACAATTTTTAGTGGTAGCTTTCTACGGTCGAAGCTAGATGGGTGACCGTCAACTTATATTGTTTCCTACTATCGTATCGCTTCACTAAAAATCATTTGAAAAGCAAAAATTCGCAATTTCGCATATGTAGACGACTTAATAATTTAAGTTTTTTTTAATTTAAAACCAAAGTACCCAACTGTTTTTGAAAAAAATTTTATGGGACCAAATGGCAGCTATTCCGCATCGAACAAAAAAAGAATCACGTAAATCGGATCAGTAATGTCGGCGTAAATCGTAAAAAAAAAACCGGCCGAATTGAGAACCTCCTCGTTTTTGAAGTCGGTTAAAAATTAAGACCATGTTACCACAGAGGAAAGAATAATTCTTTGATGCTACTCTTGCTCAACAAACCGTGAAGTTTCATTAACCCATTATTCAGTCTATGCAAGCTCGTCGTGTTACGTATGCCGCGATAATATTAAATCAGCATGGGTCGTTTAATCAACTAATTATTTCAAACCACATTAATTATCTGGTGAGCTTCTACATTTAAGGGTGTCGCTTTTTGATTTTTGGGACATTCTGACAGCATTTTTAAATAAAGAGTTAAGAGTTGAATATCGTTAAATTTGTAAAGCATTTGGAACCCATTTTGAAAGTCAAAGTTACGTCGGGGTCTTGTTTTGCAAAGAACGGATAAGATAGATTTGTTCCTCTCGAGTTTCTTGAAGCTTTAATAACTATTTCATCCACGCGCAGCTGAAAACTCGCTTGGGTCATTGGGAAGTAAAAATACGGCAATAACAACTTAGGGGAAGAGAAAAGAGGTCCCAAACCCACTTAATGAAAATATTCTCATTTTCATTAATGTATGCCTATGACAAATAAGTCAAGATAGTCCATCAATCAACAATCAAATTAATTGGACAAGAACACACTGCCAACGATAACACATCCACTAAGAATACAATAGGCGGGCTTATTCCTAAGCACCAATCTCTTTCAGGGAAACAAAAAATTGTGAAAAAAATAATTTAAACTTAAATTAAAACCGACTTCAAAAAACTGAAAAGGATAAAATAATTAAATTTATGTAGGAATTCATCCCCTAGAAACATATTTTTGGAGTCGGTGCTTCACTTTCTATTGTTTTTGGAAACCAACAAAAAAAAACCGGCCGAATTGAGAACCTCCTCGTTTTTGAAGTCGGTTAAAAAATAGGTAATTCCCAAGGTACAATTAATTGATGTCTAAATATTTTTCTATAGGTAGGTACATGCTCGACTTACAAAAAATGTGTTTCTACTCAATACTTTGTTGCACACCTAGGTACATTAAAATACCCTTTATTTTTCCTTTATTTTTCCTTTCTTTTAGACTAGCAACCCTATGCTCTATGTTGAACACTGAATGTTATACGCTAAATGAATATGCATTGTTACATCATAACTTCTGAACTATATAGATAAACTTAGTGTGTGTGAGGTGTGTGTACAGTACAATCATAGTAGAGTCATTATTTCAAAGAAAACTCATAAAATTATCAAATGAATACGATATTTTTGAAAGTAGCAAACCATTTCTATGAACTAATATAACACTTGTTTTAATTTCTTGTCGTATTGACAGCACCACTCTGTATAGGTCGGTTGGCTTCCATGGGCGCAATACAAAGGCCGCCACGTCAGAGATTGCCCATATTAACTCTGGGCCGATGGAGCTCCATCGGCGCGAAGCCATGCCGTAATTTAGGCCGGGTTGCCTAGAGTTGGTCAGTGAATTTGCTTCGCAGACCCCAGACCATCTCCGTGAAGGACACGGGAGTATACTGGAGTTTTAGCGGGTATTGCCAGGGTCAAATTAGACGCTTGGCGAGCCCCGAAGACGCCTTTTCACCAGAGGCGGGTAGGTCCGTCTGTCTCCTGGCAAATAAGGGTTTTACATTTTATAGCAATATCATATGCATCGCATCGAACTGGGCATAAAAAGGACAAACAGACAGGCTCTTAACAGCCACGGACAGACCACCGGCGCCAGCGCCTTTGGTGGTGAAGGTGAACAGACTGGGCTCACTGCTGATGCCGCCGAGGAGTCGAGGGCCGTAAGCCGTCACATAGCCAGACGAAACGGAGTCTACTGTAAACTTGTAGGCGGAACCTGGTGGATAGATCATAAATTCAGAATCAGTAAAGTATGCCACAACCAGTACACGTAAGTACGTGGGTTGTGGGGTGGGGTCGCGCAGAGGGGTGATCATGACGGTACTAGCAATAACCACAAACTCCGCTGCCCGTCGCGGAAGTAGCCTGGGCTCTGCGCTCTTTTACCAGCCGATCCTCGCGGCCTGTACACTTATGAATAGGATGGTGGATAACAAGTCATTACTATTATTAATTTTGTATAGCCTGTATACAGCTCACTGTTGTGCAAAGACCTTGTTACATGGGGAAAATACAGTGCGAAGTTTGGCATTCATCACTATCGTCATGTCCGCCGAAAGATGTCCACAAGGCTTTAAACATTTCCACGACCACCTGTCCTGCGCTGCATGCATCCAGCTGTATGTTTATCATAGGATGATAAACATACAGCAGCTATGATAAAAATGCAGTGAATACTATCTTTAGTCGCAATGGTTCACAAACCAGAGTTATTGCGAATCAGGCGCAATTAAAATAATTGTCAGATATCTTTCACCTCTCAACGAACTTCCTCACTTTCTAGAACGTCTGGGTCATTTACACTGATCCGTGGCAAAACAAACATTTTTTAAAGGCTTTCATTTAACTTGCTTATGTTCGGGTTGAATCTTGCTACTCGATTTTGAAGCAGATATCTTCAACCGATTGAGCTTTTGAATTTGACGAACGTTCTCGTTTCAGTTCGATGGAAACTTACACTAGCGGAACAGAGGACCTAGACAAGATCGCTATCGCTATCGGTAAGCGGAAAATGTATGGGATTTGTTTTGAAGAATAACCAGCGATGGTCGAGCCGAGCAAAAGATAATCAATGAAATACTTGTATCACTTCAACATTGTATATTAGCTCTGCTGCTTACAACGAATATTTTTCCACGACAGCTAACACATCAGTCAAAACTATTCTCTTCATAAATCCATAAACAAATAATCCAATAGACAATATTCCTAACACCTCCTCTCAATGTTAAATTTAACAAAATTTAAGATTGCTAAACATTATATAAACAAATGAAGTCATTGTCTGAAACAAAAGTTAGTTACATCCGATAACTCCTCTAAATAATACATTAATAACACGTCTAATTAAGTCATTCAAGTTTGAGCTTCCTTACAAAATAAGCATGTTTTACAGAATTCAGAGGTTTTGTGAAAATATCAGCAATATTTTCATTGGTAGGAACATAAGACATAATAAACTTTTTGTCATCAAATGCATCTTTAATAAAGTGAAATTTGATGTCGATGTGCTTAGTTCGCTTACTGTTTTCATTGCACTCTATCATCCTAATCGTACTTTGACTGTCTATTAGCAGATGTGTCTCAACGTCTAAGTAGTTAAAGCTGCTTATAATACCTTGTAAATATAATAATTCAGCAGTTGTTGTCGCTGCGGCAACATACTCCGCCTCGGCAGAAGATAAAGACACGGTACTTTGCTTTTTAGTAAACCAAGATATGAGATTACCACAATAGTAGATAGCACAGCCACTGACACTTTTTCTGTCGACTTTATCAGAAGCCCAATCTGCGTCGCTATAAGCTAGAAGTTGCTTCTTACCTGTACTGCATGTGTAAGTCAAACCTTTATTAGATGTCGCCTTTAAATACCGCAGAACTCTTTTGGCTGCTGTCCACAAAGTTTTAGTAGGCTTATCTAAATACTTACTAAGAAATGAAGTCGCAAAAGTTATGTCTGGACGAGATGTTGTCGAAATATAAGTAAGGCATCCTACTAGTTCTCTATAAGGAACGTTATGTATTACCTCCTCCTCTGAACTTATATTTATTTGTTCCATAGGTGACAGAACTCCTTTACAATCGTCCATCCCGAATCTCTTCAAAACTTTTTCTATGAGTCTTTCCTGTTTTACTGTCAATTCACCGTCTTTTCTTAGTATCTCCATGCCCAAGTATTCGCTTACATCACCTATCTCCTTCACATTGAATTCCTTTCTCAATGCTTTTATTATAGGTTCGTGGTCTCCCATGACTAGTATGTCATCGACCCAAATAAGAATCCATGTTTTTGAATTTGAACTTATATACAAACAGAAATCATACTTCGAACTTATGAAATTTTGTGAAATTATAAATTTATGAAACCTCTCATTCCAGCACTTGGGAGCTTCTTTCAGCCCATATAACGATCGCTTTAACCTTAAAACTTTATTTCCTCCAGTCTTTACACCTTCAGGTGGTTTTATGTACACTTCTTCAGTTAAATATCCATTTAAAAACGCTGTAGGGACGTCAAGTTGTTTCAAGGGAAAATTCTCTTGTGCTGCTATACAAAACATCATCCTTAGAGTAGATAGTCTAGCAACTGGTGAGTATACGTTAAAGTTGCTATCTGTTTGGAAACCTTTGGCTACTAACCTAGCTTTTTCCTTCCCTCCTTGTTTTGTCCGAAAAACCCATTTCGTATCTATAGCTTTTTTATCCATTGGTAGCGTTGCTTCTTCCCACGTGTTTAGTTGCTTTAAAGAGTTTAATTCATTACTAATAGCTTCGTGCCAATCTTTTCCGCTTTCCATTGCTTCAGTGTAGGTTTGTGGATCTGAGAATAAACAATATGCTACATTAGCTTCAAACTGTCTTACTATGTCATCACATTCGTATTCTTGCAAGTAACTTGGTACTTTAATAGTTCTTCCTGATCTAGTTTGTTTTTGTATTTGTGTATTTTGTATTTCATTACTGTTCACTTCTTCTCCCATAACATTATTGTCATTACTATTTTGATCATTTATTTCATTATTTTCATTTATGTTTTCAGTAGTCTCTTTTCTTTCAAAGATCACCTTCTCTTTTTCTTCTTCATCATCATATCCATTTTTATTTATATTATTAGTTTCTTTAGTTTCATTATTTTCTTTATAGACAATATCATTTTAATCAAAGGCCATCTTAATCGCCGAGGACTAAAATTGATGGGTTTGCCGGTAAGTAAAGTAACATGTGGGCCATGTATGCAAGGGAAAGCATGTAGATTGCCTTTTGTCGCGGTTCCGAAGCCGAGATCGCAACATGTTGGTGATTTGATACACACTGACGTAGCCGGACCTATGAATGTAAGAGGTATTCACGGAGAACGTTATTATCAGGTAATTATTGACGATTTCTCTCATTTTTTAGTAGTTTGCCTGTTACAAAATAAAGGTGAAGCAACAGACAATGTAATAAATTACATAAGGAAAATAGAAACACAGAACGGAGCGACAGTTAAAAGGATAAGGTGTGATAATGGTAGAGAATTCAAAAATCACAAACTAGAAAGCTTTTGTAGATATAAAGGTATTGATATACAATATACTCAACCTTACTCTCCACAACAGAACGGAGTATCTGAAAGAATGAACAGGACACTTTATGATAAAGCAAGAACTCAGCTAGTAGAGTCAAGTTTGCCGAAACATTTATGGGGAGAAGCTATAATGGCTTCGGCTTACCAATTGAATAGATGTCCTTCATCAGCGATAAATTTTAAGATACCAGCAGAAATAATGACTGGCAGTACAGATCTGAAAAGACTTCGCGCATTTGGAAGTAAAGCGTGGGCAGTAGTATTCCCAAGAAGAAGTAAATTTGAAGAAAGAGGACATAAGATGAGAATGGTTGGTTATACTCCTAATGGATTTCGTTTATGGGACCCGGATAGCGATAAGATTACAATTTCGCGTGATGTACGTTTCGTTAATATACAATGTTGAAGTGATACAAGTATTTCATTGATTATCTTTTGCTCGGCTCGACCATCGCTGGTTATTCTTCAAAAGGTTATGGGCCCAGAATAGTCTGCGTGAAATAGAGCTAAAGCAAAGGTAAGAAAAGTAGTAAAAATAAAGGTAAGGAAGACGAAAGGAAATGGCGTCGACTTCAACAAATTATCCGCAACTACAAGCTGATAATTATAATAACTGGATATTTAGAGTTAAATGTATTCTGGATGAAAAAGGTTTAAAAGAGGCATGTGAGAAAAATGAAGATAAGAATGACAGTTTTATATCGAAAGATGCAAAAGCAAAAAGCATCATAGTGCAATGTTTACCAGATAAGCATTTAAATATAGTAAAAGATTGTACCACTACACATGAAATGCTAGATAAAATTAGAGAAACATTTCAAAGAAAAAGCGTAATCTCTAAAATACACTTCCGTAGAAAACTGTTAAGCATTAAAAATTCGAATAGCGAAAAACTCGAACAGTATTTTGCGAGATTCGACGATATAATAAGAGAGCTTGAATGTGCAGATGAAAAATTAAGCGAAACGGATAAAATATGCTATCTATTAATCGGATTGAGTGACAAATATGACAACGTCATAAAAGCAATAGAAACTCTGAGTCATAAAGATCTAAAGATCGAATTTGTGAAATCACGTTTGTTAGATGAAGAACTGAAACTGATGTTAACAAATCAAAATGATATGTTACCTGTGGATACAGCATTTGTGTGTTTTCGATGCAACAAACCAGGGCATATAGCTATCCAATGCAGGAGCAGAGTGGCGCAGTGGAAGCGTGCTGGGCCCATAACCTTTTGAAGAATAACCAGCGATGGTCGAGCCGAGCAAAAGATAATCAATGAAATACTTGTATCACTTCAACATTGTATATTAGCTCTGCTGCTTACAACGAATATTTTTCCACGACAGCTAACACATCAGTCAAAACTATTCTCTTCATAAATCCATAAACAAATAATCCAATAGACAATATTCCTAACAATTTGACGTAAACCATCGAACGACTTTCGATTTCGATCGCAAAAGGCAATGTTGGCAAAAATGACATCTTGGCAGAGCTGTTGTCACGATGAACGGCACGGTTTCAGCACGGCTTTGTGTAAACCGTCCTTCAGTCGTGACTGAAAGTGACCTACCATTTGGGTAGAGTCAGACAATCTCGCTCTAGGCTTTATCTGAACATAACGGTAAGTTCCGATAATAGCAAATCCAAACTAATTTTCTTAGATTAATTAATTAATTTAAATTTATATTATTATTCCTACAAAATAATCCAGTAGTATTTATGCAACAGCATTCTACGAACCGTTGCAGATAGGGTTCGATGGTGTGTTCCCGAGACACAGGACAAGAAAATTAATAAATCCTTTTTACCCGTCAACCATCAGATTCCAGACACAACTGATTTTTCAATTGTCATAGTCCTCCAGAGGGATAACGCCGCAAGACAGATTAAAATATATTTCCTTATAAAAAAACCCCCACCTTAGTAAGTGATTTTTTTCTAGTTTAGATATTTTTATGATAAACCAGACACAATCATTAAAGGTTAAAATATTTTTATTGTGTAGGTACCTATTATCATAGTTATAAGTTAATAATGTTACTAGCAATTATAATATATATTACTATTCTCAAATAGCAAGTGGTTGCTAGCCAGGTGGACTTAGAAAAGTCCTACCACCAACCAAACCGAGCAAAAAATCTCTAACAACGGTCTCCCACTACTAGTGTTTTGAAGTCTGTTTTTAATTTTGTTCAAATATAAATAATAAATAAATAAATAAGCCAGGTAGGTAGCCAGTGTAATTACTGGGCATGGACGGCATTTCATCTTAGGCCCCAGGATGACAACGCACCTGCAATATCAAGTGATTTGTCCTTGTTATTGCAGGTGTCTATAGGCGGCGGTAACCGCTTACCATCAGGTGGGCCATCAGCTTGTTTGTCATCTAGTTGTATAAAAAAAAAAAACATACACACTCACACCTATTATCTAGTGTCAAGTAAGCATCATTAAGAGATTGTGTTATGGATAGTAGATAACGGAGAAATTATGCTAATAATATGTATATAAATATTAGAAATATACTAAAATAAACATATAAACATCCATGACTCGTAAACAAATGCTCGTACTCATCATACAAACATTTTCTCCTACCGGCATTCGAACCCGGGACCTCTTGACCGAGTAGCCTGTATAGCAAGGGGTACAGACCGCTCGACCAGTCGGTAGTCATATGTTTGGATCTAGATTTGATTCTTTTAACTTGTCAAGCCACACATTTCAGAAAGAATGGATTGTTAATTGTCACATGCTGCAGAGAGACTTGTTATTGTTCTAGTATTCTGGTGTGTTGCCGCATACATGTTCAGCATTAAATATTCATTGCCAGTCACTAAGACTGTGTGACAAGAAATAATAGGCAATAAGCAATCACTTTCCTATTGTCGACGAAGCAACAAAGAAATATTTTCCTCGAATGGGAATTCATGAACAATCGTTGCTGAATTGAGTTGACTTTACCCAAGAAAGCATAATAGTTAACGTATTGACTGGCGATGGAAATATTTTTAACCGACTACAAAAAGGAGGCTATCAACACATATTTATGTAACCTACCTAATACTATTGGAACTGAAAAATATTCACATATATTTTATGATAATTCATTATTAGGGCTTGCAAACAAACACACAAAGTGTAGGTATGTATGTTTGTCTACGCATTTCTCCTAAACTAGCAATCAGATTGTGATAATTATTAAGTCATGTCCACCCATGTCCATATCTTTCGGCACCAGGATCAGCTGCTGCTTCTGCTGAATCCCTCAAACGGCGCAAATATGCTGGTTTATCTGGGGACTACATACTTGAGCCATTTGGGGTCGAGACTTTGGGACCTTGGGGTCCAGGAGCTCACCGACTTTTTAGGGATATTGCAGGTCGTCTTTGTGAAACTTTAGACACAATAAGGCTGGTATATATTTCGGACAAAGATTAAGCCTCGCAATTCAGCGAGGTAATGCGACCAGCCTTATTGGTACACTTCCTGTTTCGCAAGATTTAGGTGGTGTTTATTATTTGTAAGTTTTTTTTAATTCACGTTTTAAGCTTTGTAAATATTAGGTTAGTGTTATAAATAAAAGTTTTTTTATATACATTGTTTTGTATTTGGTTACATTAAGGTACTTCAAATTGTGGATTCGTACGACGTGCCACGGCCTGGTTTTCTGATAGATACGAGATACGGCTTTGGTTTCGAATGGAAAACATCTCGAAAGCTTAGAAAAATTATGCATAATTATTATGTTATCTAAAGATGCGCCGAATATGGTATAAAGGTGAAAACGACAATACGACACTAAATAAAACACGGTCTATATTAGTTCAGAGAAATGTTTTGCAACTTTAAAATACATTTTATTCATTCGATAATTTCATGACATTTCTATGAAATAATATAACATTGGCTACATTATTCCATAGAAATGTTATAAAATGATCAAACTAATATAGTCCATGTTTAAATTTACCAAATCGTGTTTCGTTCCACTGGTGGGCACAACCCTTGCTATATGATATGATAGAAATACATGAGTTAATTTTGGGCCATAGCACTACCACCCTGACCCAATGAGGTTTAGTGGGTTAGAGCGTTGCTGTACAACCGGGACCACGTCTAAAACACAACACACAACTAAACGTCACCAAAGTGACGTAGGCGCCATCGTGAATATTTGACTGTGTTGCAGTTTTTTCTATAAAAAATCTGCAAACAACAAAGCAAATAAAAAGAAAACGGACAATTGAACAGTGTGAGGCCTGTGCTCAGCAGTGGGTCAGAGAGGCGCTCACCATTAGACGAGCCTAACGCTATTTTGCAGCTGAATTTGATTTCCTTACAAAAACCGTAAATCGTAGTAACTTAAGAACCCGAAATTGGCACATTGACATTATAAATATGTCAATTTAAGCAGCATAAAGGAAATATAACAATGTTGCCGTTTATTTTTTACTTGATGATAAAAATGAATGTAGTCAGCGAAAACATACGGCGGGAAATATGAGCCGTCCGCGCTCTGCGTTCTTTTTGTTTCCTCATGATGTTACACATACATAGTATGAATATGAATACATAGTTATGGTTAGTTATTAGTTTTATTTCTGAGTCTAAGATATAACGTCCACTGCCACTACATTACTTTGTTAAGTTTTTATTTCGATAGACGATCTTTTTTTGATCTGCTGAGGGAAAGCTCTTCCAGCTCCCGTAGTATGGCAAAGTCCTCGCGGAGTGGATAAAAATCTGTGAGAAAGAAAGAGATGAAACGCATTTTGTTTCCTGATGAATGGGCATCATAGGTGGAGAGAGATTTTGTCCACGGTCCATGCTACGGATGCAGCCTATATCCTCCCTCTCCCTGAGAATTCTCTTGCCCACTGATGCACCTTTCTGCTCTCTGCCGGCCGACCATGCGAGTCTTGCGACCATTTAAAACTATACTAATAATAATTATTCTAAATGAACTAAATCTTTAAAACGATAACACAAACCGCCTTATTATAAAACGCGGGCTAAAGTTAGTCCTGGTTTAAAAATGATCTTATCACTGACTTTCCTTTAACAAAAAAGAGACAGCATCAGCTTTAGAACAGGATTAACTTTAGCCCGCGTTTTATAATAAGGGGGAAAAACATTTTTTTAATGCAAATTTCAGCAAATGACTCAACACCACCTGATGTGAAGACAGCTAATGCAGCAACAATGTTCTAGCCGCCTTCACCTTGCCGGCCCATAAGGTGTCTTTTCACGCCTCTTTTGAAGGAATCCATGTTATAGGAAGTAAAGTTATAAACTTGGAATTCTTAGAATTCCAAGTTTTGGAAGTCCGACAAAGAAACGAGCTTCTAAACTTCTTTGTGCGCGATGTTGAGGTAGAGACAGTAAATTGATGACTCCGAAGACCGCCACGCGTGCTCCGGAGTACGAAGGGGGAAGGTGGGATAAGGTCAAAAAGCTCCTCAGAACACTTTATATGATAAAGCCGATAGAAGGCGCTTAGCGATGCCATGTCACGACGAAGTTGTAAAGGCCCAAGCTAGGCTGCGGACGGCACGACGCTGCAATTTATCCACTCCGTCGAGGAGGTACTTGGTGGAGCCATCCCACAGGCGCGAGCAATATTCAACGCAAGAGCGAACCTGAGTTTTGTACAGCAGGCATAATTGGTCTGGCGTGAAAAATCGACGCCCCTTGTTCCGTACACCGAGCTTCCGTGAGGCTGTTTTGATCACGGTTTTGATGTAGTTTCTGGAATTCAGATCGCTGTATTCGGAGCCCTGTGCCGAAAGAGTAGTGCCCTGAAGAGAGGAAAGGGGAAGAAACAACGATAACTTGGCTGTAAACGCGTTCACTTGAGTTTTTCTAGCATTGAACTCAACAAGATTGTTAGATGTTGCCTGTAGCTTTAAGCTTAGATTTAGTTTGTGACATTATAATGATTATGTAACTAAATGACATAATAATATTAATATTTATGAAACCTGACATTATTATTGTATTATTTGACATTTTGAAATTTGTAATTGTATTTTTTTATCATTATTATTATTTTCAATGATTTTTATACTTAGCTTTTTTTTATAATATACATATTTTTTGAATTATTTTAAAGTAAGTAAAGTATTGTATATCCTCTCCTCTCTTTTTGCTGAGTTTGCTGTGCCCGACAGGGTCCATAATGAATCATGTTTAGATTTAAGCCTTAAGACCTATTTTGTAGCATTATGGTGCAATAAAAAAATTGAGTTTGAGTTTGAGTTTAGATCCGATCCCCATTCAGATATGAGTTTCAAAACCCTGTTGAGCTCAATGGTATAAAATTCATTCTCTCCCTCTCGGTTTCAACGCGCCCAGCCCCTGGGCGACCGAAATATCCACCGTGGACTGTTCTGTCATTCGCATAGCAATGAATGTTTCGTAATGGAAGCATGTCATTGATATGAAGGAGAAAGAGAGTGGGTGATAGAACAGAGCATTGTGGTACCCCAGCGTTCACTGACATGCACCCCGAAGCGCATCCATCAACGAGGATATGGAAGTTTCCGCTCTTTAGCGATGTTTTTTAAGGCGAAGGGTAAAGAGAATATACGAAAAAAAGGTATTTTCGAGCAGTTTTTCTTGCGAAAATGCTGCATAGGGGATGTTGTAATTGATATATTATGTAACATATATGTTGAATTTACTTATAATTTTTGAACGTTATGGTTTTTATTTAGTGTAGTCAGTAAACAGGTATAGAATATTTATTTAATGATATTATTAGAGTAAACTAATTCTGTCACAAAGCTCATATTAATATATAACTCTATAGGTGATTTATAATAATTTTACTAAAATTATATATACAATAGTCACTTTGTCTGCGAGTCACGTTTTTACTCCTGAACTGAACTGATGTAGATGATATTTGCCATGAAAAAAAAAACAAAGTTTTTTAAATTTGTCGAGTGGTGTAATACCTCTGGAGGTCTATGACAATTGAAATATCATTTGTGTCTGGAATCTGACGCTTCACGGGTTAATAGATTTCAGTAGATAACAGTTTATTAATTCGTTGAGTTAGAGGATGTGTCTTAGCATTTATTTTTATTTTGAATATCATTGAACGTAATAAAATTTATTTTAAGAAAGCCATAGGCCGATTTTAGTATTTTATTTTATTTAGATAATTATTCGAAAAATTACAAAGAAAAGTATCGATTTGGTTCAAAGTTCCCACCAGTATGTTTTTAAACACAAAGGCTGTTTGTATTACACCTAATGACCATAGCTTTTCATGCTGCTTGCGCACATTACAATATGACCCTTGTATTAAGGTCGAAATCATATTGTCTTTTTTTTGGAGTCGCACAAGGTAGCAATCTAGTTCCTTTGTTTTGTATTTTGTATAACTTTTGCATGTTTTATGTTTAATTTGCCATGTTCAATCATTGTTTAATTTTGATTGACATGCAGATTACTGGTTTTGCTCATAATTTAATTAGTTTTTGTATTTCAATATTTTTAAAGTTTGGTTAAGCGTTTGATAAAGTTATACTACGACAATTCAGATAAAAACAAAGTAAAACAAATATGCCCGAAGATAGTTTGTTTTAAAGCCATTCAAATAGACAATGGGGGAGATATTTATTGCGAAACTTTATGAAGACTAGTAGCGAAATAATAATAATTACTTTATATTTCTCTAAAGACTAGTTTTATAGTTTTCGTGAGTTAAAGTTACAAGATATTTTAACAGTCTAAAGTGACGATTAGTTATTGAAATGAAATGAAAATATAATACTTTATTAAATTAGGCCCTACAAGCACTTTCGAATCATAAAAAGTCTGATTAGGAAATCCACTGATGGATTACTGTTATGTCATAGTTATATCCTGGCTTTTTATGGCAGCGATGGATCTGGATGGGATCAAATCAGTAATCACACTTTAGAATTGAGTTGAAGAATTAACCAACAGAGCTGTTTTAGGATTGTTTTAAAAGATGGGACATGGCTAAGGTGTCGACACAAGTAGCTTCCCACACCAAAGACTTACCCATCTTCCAAGGAACAAGAGTCATTCCGTCAGGCCTCTTCCCATCGTCGCGCGCTAAGCCATTAGGCTCCAGAGCAGCAGGAGCCCCGGAGGTAGCAAGAGCCCGAATTCTGTAACACCCAGTATAAGTAAAACTACTCAAAAGCCTTGCACTGTGAGGAATAAGCTACAACAAGGACTTTTCCTCCGTTTGAATAATAATAATCGTTTGAAAAGTGTTGCAATCGACAAAGGTCAACATGAATATGAAATTTTTTGTATTCAAAGACATTATCCATTGTGAAGTTGCGTACCTAAGTCCACCGGCTAAGAATTTATAGTTTCTAAACACATACCACGAAGACGAAGCAGATAAACATTGTATTCTGAAACAGAATCAGTATTTTACTACGGTCACAGATTCTACGGTTTCATTTACTTACATACAGTTGGGAAGTTACATAATGTGTATCACCATATTTCGGCCGTGACGCATACAAACATTAATAAATTATAATTATTGCATAGCAATTTTGGCATATATATCCTTAATGCTTACTTACACTTACAAAAATGAGTTTTACATTTATGATGATAATAATTACCTACATTTTAATCATGCACATTATAAACGATTTTATTATTAAGAGCTTGGGTAAATACTTACTGTCAAAGAAGTTTAAGTATCGTGCAGAACTGACGATCGTTGGAGTAAGTGGATACTTGAGTGGAAACCGCGGTTTGGGACACGGTGTGGGCGGTGTACGTCCCACTGCTGGGCACAGGCCTTCCTACATGGAAGAAACACATGAAGAGTTTGGGCCATAACACCACCACGCTGGCCCAATGCGGGTTGGTGGGCTAAAGCGGTTGCAGTAACAGCCGGGACCAACGGCTTAACGTGCCTTCCGAAGCACGGAGGAGCTCGAGCTTATAAATTGGATTGACCCATCCCGGATCTACCACGGCGAAGTTGCTTTGTTTTCGTAATCGAAACCAGAGCGCTTAAACCACTACGCCACCGAGTTCCTCAGAGTGGTTAGCTGTAACTGGAAGAAGCTAGCCAAGGACCGAGCCAAGAGGCTTTCATATTGCCTTTATCCAGCTGTGAACTGTTATGGACTGATGATGATGGCTTGTCGTGTCGCATTGCACTCTCGTGATGAAGCCAATGTAATTGTAACTGCGATCCTAAGTTAGCTACTCGCTCGCATCACTATTTTCCATGAAAAACAAAAAATGAGTCACCAGGATGTTGAAGCATCTATTCACCAGGTGTCTGTGAACCCAAAATGTATTGTTCGATCAATCTCATCACGCTGCCAGCCATTTTGAATTTTTAAAAGTTTAAATACTTATTTAGAATATTTACATGTCAATAAAGAATTCGATCACAATATTTTGTCAGTTCACGTTAATTTATAAATAAAGATTACATGAAATAACAATTACCTACTTATACATAGTATATTTATTTAAGTCCAGGCTCGGAATTTCACCATATAGTCACGTGAGTAATTTTTACGAACAATCAATTTTGTAACAATTTTAAATTGTATCTAATATACTAGCTGACCCCGCATACGTTGCTTTGCCAAAAAAAAATGTCCGAAAAATTAAAAAAAAAAGATAGTAGCCGATTCTCAGACCTACTGAATATACATATAAAATTTCATGAAAATCGGTCAAACCGTTTCGGAGGAGTATGGTAATTAAAACTGTGAGTCGAGAATTTTATATATACTTAAGATGTATAAGGCTAGTAATTATATATTTTTATTGTTCGTATACATAAAGGTCATGTATACTTTTCTATGACCCTTGGTAATAATAATATTATTCGTTGAAACAAGCCACCTAGACTATAAACTATAAACCAGCACCAACTGAAAACCAGCGTTGCAGCCCCGGCTGGAGCATAAGCTGAGTTGGAGTCCGTTTCGGCAATAATTTGTTATTTTCTGTGTATTTCTATTTTTATGTCTATAAATTATCTGTCTTTCTTTCTTTATGGTACTAATGTCGCAGAAGGGTAACGTGGTGGTGTTATGACCCAAATTCCTCATCAGTTTCTCCCATGTAGGAAGGCCAGTGCCCAGCTGTGATGGTAGCGTATCTACTATGAAGGGTTGTCCCATGTAGGAATCCCTGTGCTCAGCTGTGATGGCAGCGGATCGATTATGAAGGGTTGTCATCACAGATCTTAGAGAAGCAGATGAACATGAAAATTTTGATATGTTTTTGAAACTCGAACCTCACCATTTCATTTAGAGTTTATTTGTAAAATAGAAGTGGTAAATAAATAAAGTTGTTATTATTATCATTATTTCTCATCGAGGCCATGGGTAAATACGGATAAAAAAAACACCAAAACATTTTACGAAATCGGGAACATAAAATACATTTTGGAATCAATAATATACCCAAACTAATTATATTATGGTAAAAAACAAAATAACAATAATAGTAGAAAAGTATTTAAACTAGAAAATGTTCATGTCCTCATGCGGGGACCGATCCCACAACTCAGGTGACTGCTCTAACCATCTGAGCTAAGTACCAAGGACTTGGGATGACCCTCTGAATTTCCTCTAGCCCATCTGTCAAACGTCTATCTTATTTTTAAAAGAAAATTACCTTTAATTTGTCTTTTTTCTATCCGTGCAGGTTGCCTGGAATAAGGCAGCCTATTGTATTCTAGTTTTACTTTCTAATGTTATTATCTGATACATCGCGACCATTTTCAAGAAAATGTATTTAGGCATATTATTTATTAAATTAAGGACAGCTGTGATTTTTTTAAAATCCAGCCTCTGAATTCCACGTGACTGAGTTATGCTAACAAGTAAGTCATAGTAACTTTACTAAATAAATTAATAATAATAATATTGATAAAAATTCTAGAATCAGCTATGAGTAGCGGTCTTCCTGTGTACATACGACTCAAAGACCTTCAAGTTAAGAAACGGTTCCTTTCGTTCTAATTTTCTTTGCTTATTTTTTCCTTGAAGAGGCCCAAATTTAAGCTAGAAACACCGTAGGATGTTATAATAACATAACGGACTTAATGAAGGTTATTTAAGTTGCCCAACATCACCTAAGTGATCTCCACTGCCCTACTTAACTATACCGCAACCAGCCATAGTCATGCACTGATTACAATGAAGATACGTAGGTACAAGTATAAGTTTCCTAGTTGAAAGATAATGGGTGGTTCTGATTACTCTTACTTAATCTAAATTACGAATAGTGCATCACTTTCTCCCAACATGAACCCGAAATGGTAGTAAGATGGTTTCTTCCAGTTTATTTCTCTAGTCTATGATGGCCACCGTTGTCTATCATCATCACCAGCCAGGGCACAGGTCTTCCTACATGGGAGAAACACACGAGGAGTTTGGGCCATAACACCACCCCGCTGGCCCAATGCGGGTTGGTGGGCTAAAGCGGTTGCAGGAACAACCGGGACCAACGGCTTAACGTGCCCTCCGAAGCACAGAGAAGCTCGAGATAACAAACTTTGCTTGACCCATCCCAGGATCGACAATGGAGAAAGTTGCTTTGTTTTTCATATCGAAACCAGAGCGCTCAAACCAATACGCCACCGAGCTCCTCATCGTTGTCTATAGACAGCGCAATTACATGAGAAAACTCACTTGGTATTGGAGGTAAAAGAAATGCATTAGCACAAGGTACACGATAATTCGTAATAATAATTCAACTGCATCAGGAAAAGATTCTCTAAAGTCAGCAGCCTTGACTCCGTGGTTGTGGCAGCGCTGTCATACATTTCGGCGTTTGCTTGACAACTGTTGGCGACACTAGTGTTTTGACCACGAGCATTGAAAGAAGTCATTTTCAACCAACTTAAAAAAAAGGAGGTTCTATGTTGCCTTGTATGTATTTTTTTGTATTTATGTTCACAGATGTTCACCGATTTCATTGTCAATTGTGAACCGATTTCCAAAATTCTTTTTTTAATTGATAGACAATACTTCTGAGGTAGTCCCCTTGTTACCAAGTCAGAATCTGATGATGGAATCCTAGGGAAATCGAGGGCGCACCTCAAATTTTATAGGCACGTATGACATGTTTTACTTTTTTTGGAGTGCTAAGCTGTTTCCAGAAACAATAGAAAGTGAAGCACCGACTCCAAAAAATACATTTTTAGGAGAGTACTTAAGTTTAATCATTTTAAAGGATTTCAAAAAAGGAGAAAGTTATAAATTCGACTATTTTTTTGTTTGTTACCTCAGAACTGGGTGAACCGATATTGATGATTCTTTTTTTGTTCGGTGCGGAATAATTCCCATTTGGTCCCATAAATTTTTTTTTTTTTTTTAAATCCATTGGGTTGTTTAGTTTTTAAATTAAAATAACTAGTCATCTACGTATGCAATTTTACGGATTTTTGCTTTCTTATGAATTTTTAGTGAAATGATACGATAGTAGAAAACAATATACGTATAAGCTGCCGACGGTCACCCATCTAGCTTTCACTTTAAAAAGTTATCACTAAAAATTGTGAAAAAAAATTTGAACCGACTCCAAAAAACTGAAAAGGATAAAATAATTAAATTTAAGTAGGTAAGTACTCATCCCCTAGAAACATATTTTTTTGAGTTCGGGGATGTTGGGTGGCGTATAGGTTTAAGCACTCTGGTTTCGGTAGCGAAAACAAAGCAACTTTCGTCTTGGTCAATGTTTACCAGATGTCGCTAGAAAACCTTTACCCCCTTATTATAAAACGCGGACTAAAGTTAGTCTTGGTCTAAAACTGATGCTGTCACTTATATTTGTGAGAAGAAAGACAGTGACGGCAACAGTTTTAGTCCAGTACTAACTTAAGTCCTCGTTTTATAATAAGAGGCTTATAGTTTATGTTATTATTATCAGTTTTTTGCGTTTTCTTTTGTCTGAAATTATTATCAAAATGGTTTTTCCAAGTTGACTTTATAAGTAATAAATTAAACTCTAATACGCAAAGGGTTTCTAAGAGACACCGCACATATACAATTTCAAGTTGGCCAACTATCGAACAACTAAATTGCGTGCTTTCATAGGCCGCACACTTCGCCGACTCAGTTGGTGGACAGTGTTGCTAGCGCGGT
Organism: Nymphula nitidulata; assembly: GCA_947347705.1. Lineage (NCBI taxonomy): Eukaryota > Metazoa > Arthropoda > Insecta > Lepidoptera > Crambidae > Nymphula > Nymphula nitidulata. Next base: position 4,295,963 of record OX374646.1, read on the forward strand.
GAAGTCTGCGATAAAATGCGGAAAAACAACGCACTTCTTAAATTAATAAAAAGAAGACGAAAACAGAACAAAACATTTAGGGTGCATCCGATATTAAGTGACAGATTAGAGCGTGGGAAACATCATACCTTACATTCTAAACTGAGATGTTATCCAGATAAGTTTTTTAACTTCGTCGATCAGCAGTTCTATTTTTCCATTAGTTACAAGTAGAGAATGCAGAGATCGACTGGGCGGCTGCGTGCCCGTCGGCAAAGATCCAAGCGTGGGGAAATCACGCGCACGGGTCTGGTCACACTGCATCTTACCGTGCGACTGACCAACTAAGTTAAGTTAGTGTGCGGGCTAACGGCCGATAGTTGGCCAACTATTTAGTTGAACGACTTAGTTGATATAATGTGCTATCATAAGATTCTATGCCTATTAGACATTCCGCGATTTAGTTGGCCAACTTGAAATTGTATATGTGCGGTGGCTATTAAGGCAAGGCGCTGCGCCTGTTAGTTGTGCATAACTAACTGTCTCAGAACCTTAAGGGAAGTCCTCTTCCCACACCAGGTGTTGCTATTTCATCAAAGATTTCTTTTTTATAAACTACATGACAAACAAGCGGATGGCCCACCTGGTGGTCAGAAGTTACCGTCGCCTATAGACACCTGTATTAACAAGGAAAAAATCACTCGGTATTACATGTGCGTTGTCATCCTAAAGCCTAAGATGAAATTCCTTCTATGCCCAGTTGTTACACTTTTCCCTTCAATCCGAAACACAGCGAACTGTGTCACGGGTGAAATAAGAAAGGCGGTGGTATCTACCCGGACGACCCTACATACGGGCCTACCACCTAGTCACAAATAGTGATTTAACAGGTTATAACTTAATGACGTACTCCTTCACGCGACTGATTTTTACAAAATAAAAATATGTTTTTTCGAGAAAGCATAACAAGCTTAATTATTCTCACAATTTAAATAAGATCTCATAATTCGTAGCCGTCATGAATATACATTTCATTACAATGATTACATAATGTTCGACAACATGGTATTATTACTTAATAATTCTATTTTAAATAACTTATAAATGAGAAACAGAAGAAGGTTAATTCTCACCGTTCCCCTATATATTATGTCTCCGTTGTACAGGCGACAGCACGTCAAGTCTAACAGTTGCACTACAAAAGTCACCTCAATTACTAAAAGGAATAAGGGCGGGCTCAAGTTTAAGCTGTTACCCTTGATGTGCTGTACTGTACCTTTATGCGGTGGCATGTGCTAAACAGTTAAAAGTATTTTATTAAGAAAAACCAACTCAGCCCAAGATCCAAACATTGGTCCTTCGAGCCGGATCGTAACACAAAACATGATTGTTTACTATCTCTTGCCGGTCTTTGTCGTTTGAAAAAGTAGATCGTACTTTTATAAGTAATGTCATACGTTGCTGAAAGATCTTACGAATCTGAAAATCAAATATACGTTACTTCATATCCTTATCTAGATACGAGCAGAACAAAAACACGATTAAAGGAATTTGCCTCGATACATTTTATTTCCGAAAAGACCTCTTATAAACAAGAAAACTTAAGATTATTGGTGAACGATAATTTGTATTCAATAGGAAATTACTTTAAATAGTAGATATCATTAATATTTAGAATCGTGTAGAAGCGTTTTTTTGTAGTCCATAAGGTTACTTTTAAATAAAAAAATATGTGTATTTCGCGATCGCTGTTTTGTCTTTTTTCGTCCCGCTGAGTCAGCCATATCTCTATCCCTATCGGTCTTAGCCGAAACAACGTTTCGATAGATCGCCTTAACCCTATTAGTATTAGAAATGCGAAAGTTTGGAGGGATGTTTGCTACTTCGCGCCATAACAGCTAAACGGATCTGGATGAGATTTGGCACAGAGATAGATGAAAATCTGGAATAACACCTTACATTCAATTTGAGGTTATATAACGATGACGATCCTATATCTGTTTTTTGATAAATTAGTCCATGATCCTAATAATCATATCGATCTATTTGGGGTAAAAAATGTAAAAATACCTGTTTAATTCATAAATATTCATAACAATACCTGTATAGCAGCCTATTGTAACAATTCTTTACGGCAAGTAGGTCAAAATTTTCGGTTGAACGAACACTGTGAGTGAATGAACGATCTTCGGTCACGGTAGAATGATTGATAGGAGGTCGTCGATTGGGTTTTTTTTTGTTATTTACGATCTGTTTATTTTTGCCTATCCACAGAGTATAAGTAGTGGTAAAAGGATTTGCTGAACCTTCCCAAATTCAAAGTGCGAAGTATCATCAAAATGTACGGATTTTTATACCTCGTTTAATTTGCGTAAATTAAACGAGGTGTCAAATTTTGCTTTAATTTTGCACGTGACCTTAGTGAATATTTTTTATACAAAATGACAATTTAAATCTTCGTCCTGTCACGGTCGCCACATGTGAAAGCAAAGCTTCTTCGTTATTTTTTTAGTTTATTTCAATTATTATTGTGAAGCAAGGCTTCACGTAAAGTCAAACATTCATATATTTTTCTTACACTGACAGTAAAATTATATTAAAAACAAATTGACAAGTTTTGGTTGGAAAAGGTCTTATGCCTATCCATAACATCTAGATTGAAATCAAATCATATTATGTGTTATCAATATCATAATTATCATACTATGATAATTGACTGAGCTTGAATCCTATGATTTGTATGACAATACTTAAAAGTCAAACTGCAACAGTTTAGTACTTTTCCATAATAACATATTGGCACGCACATGTTGTGAATTACGTAGTGTGACATGGTGCTAAAAGGAGGATGCTAATCTTAGTATGAAGCCTTGCCCCACCTAAAAACTGACACGTCCAAAAGTGATTTAGGACGCAATTAGATATTATTAAGACAAAGTATCTTTGATATTATTAAAACTGAATTGTATAACAACCAACACTAGCAATGTTTGTCCTCTGTCAAAGTGCGTTTTGTTATTTTCTTCCTAGGTAATAAACTTGTTTAATCCAATTAACTGTATTTAATTGTTACTCATCTTTATTGTAATAAAATTATTATTTTATAATAATATGAAAAAATAATGATAAATATATTAAATTATCTTTATGGTTTTCAAAACATAAAAAGTATTTGTTTTCTATGAAACAAAACGCTCCGTTAATAGTTTTCATTGACAAAATATTACAATTCTGGAATAAAGATTTTTAAGATTTTATTTATGTTGTCAACAAAACCTTAGCTTTATATTAACTCAAACTATCTCCAAAAATAATCTTTCTATTTATGAGGTATTATGTATTATTGGAAATATTGTTTTGTTGGACATTAAACTTGGGTTGGGGCAAAAATTGTCATCCTCCTTTTTATCGACTTCTGGTGCTGACCGTGAAGAACAAATTGAATTAAAATTAATTTCGTTTTAAATTATATGAATCGCTGAAGATTTGCCACTCTGGACTGTTTTTGAGTTTACAGTTTACAAAAACATCTTATTCAATTGATAATTTCATGACATTTATATGAAAAAAAAAACATTGGCTGCATTATTTCATAGAAATGTCTAAAATTATCAATTGAATAAGATGTTTTTGAAAGTGGGAAACCATTTCTATGAACTAATTATAGCCCATGTTTTCATTTATTGTCGTATTGATGGCACCACCCTGAATAAATAAAAATAGCATCGATATTTTAGTGTTAAGTGAAAAAGAAAATTAGAAGACCGCGCTGTTCCATAGCTACTTACATACATTCACACTAACAAGATCTTGGTAGGTATGACAGAGATAGCATTTTTAATCTACAAAATTAACTGTATTTTACGAATAAACAAGTATAAGTTCATAATAATTACCCAATAACCATTAGTCGCTAACAAAGGTAGCCAGTGTACTTGCTTCATTTTAGACCTCAAGATGACTTAGTGCACCTGCAATACCAAGTGTTCTTTTTCTTGCCATCGCAGGTGTCTATAGGCGACGGTAGCCACTTACCACCATTTGCGCAATCAGATTGCTTGCCATGAAGTTGTGTTTAAAAATCAAAAGCTCAAGCGTTTTGCACTCACGTTCCGGCCCAATCAGGTATATTTCTAGTTATTCTGTGTTCACTTGCGTGTCAACAGACTATTCATCTAGTAACTTTTTCATCCTTAGATGAAAAAGTTACCGCCGCCGCCGTTAGCCGCTTATTATTAATAAATTAAAATACCATAAAGGTGTTACTTAACTAACGTGACGGAAAGACATAAGGATGTTTTGTTGATGACGTGACGTATTCTACAAGAGCGTAATTAAGTGTATTGGAGACATGTGTTTCTCGTGTGGACACGAAAAGGCTTGAAAAGAATACCTACTGCGATTATGCCAGAAGCTAAATGAGATGTTTCATTATGAACATGATAAATGAAAAAAAAAATCGAAATTTCTTTATTTGTTTAAAAATTACATACTTAAGTTACAAGGGTTGGGAATCTCTTTTTAAGTTTGAAACTTGTATTAGGAGCTGCCCGCACTTTTGTTCAACGAAAAACATCTTAAACAAATAAAAATATAAGTAAAATTTTGCATTTCTATACATATTGTAGAATAGCATATCAGTTAAAAATACTAATAGTAGATAAGTAGTGGCATGGACCAAATAATACATTGGTAATGGTTAAATAGTTTATGCTATGCTTGATCGCCAGTGTGTGTGTGTGTGTGTGTGTGTGTATACGTCTATATACGTCCCACTGCTGGGCACAGGTCTTCCTACATGGAAGAAACACATGAGGAGTTTGGGCCATAACACCACCACGCTGGCCCAATGCGGGTTGGTGGGTTAAAGCGGTTGTAGTAACAACCGGGACCAACGGCTTAACGTGCCTTCCGAAGCACGGAGGAGCTCGAGATTATAAATTTTGGTTGACCCATCCCAGGGTCAACCATGGCGAAAGTTGCTTTGTTTTCGTATTCGAAACCAGAGCGCTCAAACCAATACGCCACCGAGCTCCTCTTCCTCGTTTTCAGATTTATTATTATATATTACCGTGTAACATGTATAGTAGATACATTAAAAAATGATGAAAACCACTACAAAATATTTTGCGTGATATTTTTGGCCGTTTAACTACGTACAAAAATATATTAAAACATCCATAAAAACCAAATATGGCAATATAAAGATAGGAGTCCATAGTGAGACATTGGGCCTAATTCTAGGAACACACTTTAATTCTAAATTTAAGTACAGCATATCTCTTTCTCGCAATACCTAAGTAATAGGAAAAAGATAGCAAGAATCTGTTTAGAGCTGTCACTTAAATTTGGACAGATTTCTAAGAAACCATAGACAATTTTAGACGGCATGTACGGAGGTGTCTACTAAACACTACATTTTATCACGTTCAATAAGGTCGAAAATTGAACGCACGTTTCTAAATGTCAAATTATATGACAGCCATCATTTTCGTATTCCTTTTGATAGAAAGAAATGCACTGAACTTAAATATAGACTTAGCATGTGTTTACCAGAATTAGGGCCATTTTTTATACAACTAGATGACAAACAAGCTGGCGGCCACCTGATGGTAACCGGTTACCGCCGCCTATAGACACCTGCAATAACAAGGGAAAATCAGTTGATATTTGAGGTGCGTTTTCTATATAATTTCTATAATCTGTGGCCATATTTTTAAAACGTTCGTTTTTAGTCCAGGAATATGGAATTATGGACTCGGTAGTCATTGGTCCTTCGAGCCGGATCGTACCACAAGACTTGCTTATTATCTCGGTTGTTGGACTTTGTCGTTTAAAAATGTAGGTGATCCTATTAATTCTATCCTAACTAATACACACAACTCTACTTATAAATGCGAAAGTGAGTTATGTTGTTTTTACACTTAAACAACTAAACCGATTTAGATAGAATTTGGTATGGGAATAGTTTGAGACCCTGGGAAAAACACATTAGTCATATAGACAGATCAATAAAGATTTTTTGCTTTCTTTTGTATATTTTGAGTGGTATAAGTAATTAAAGAAGTTTGATGTGATAGTGTTGCCATTATATTGATATTTATAAAACTGTCACGTATCATCAGAAAGTATTTTGTACGGGAAAACAACAAATTTAAACAGTATCAAGAAATACGTAAAAGAATAGAAGATAAAATAATGTGAATAATATAAAAAGTCATGTCAGATAATTATATGGTTAGGTTTTAATGTTTTATTGGGTTTTATTGTTAGGTTTTAAGTAAAGAATGAAAGTAGTGTAACAAAATAAACCAATTCATTGTCAGTATAAAAAGAGTTATCTATGTTTATGTTGTTGTTGTTTTGAAAATTCTTCTCGTTGTTTATATCTATGTTTTAAATAATTTATTGTTTCGAAACCGAATCGTAAAATTTAACTGTCTTTTTAGTTCGTTTGTATCTTACTAGATGGCGCTGAACCCAAGTGAATCACGCTATTAAAGTTAGTTTGAGATTGTGACTCGATTATTGTTTTAATTAAATCATTTGTCCAAATATACCTATCGTATACTAAGTGTCTTTTATTTGCAAAGTACACCCTCGTAAGTTCTACTAAATTTATTTTTATTAGCTTGTTTAGTATAGTTTAAATAATGAAAATGATTTCGAAAATAATGTTTTATTTTCATTTCCCTAACTTAAAAACCACTCTACATAAATACTCATAACTATTATACAATCTGTGCCGGGAATCCTTTTAAACCTGAAACATGCTCCTTTAACCATATGGCGGCGACAATACTCATGAATGCAATAAATGATGAGTATACAATATTTAAATGACCTACCGTTGATTTAGAAGCGGGGGACTTATCTCCTAATGCCACAAACGCAACATAGGCTTAGTTACGGTTATGTTTGATCAAATCAAAAATGTAGAGTTTTTTGTGTAAAATGATGCTCTTTAGTAACTGGAATGGAAGAGCAACTGGCTCGGACTTCCGGGAAGCTCTGGGTACCAGTACCATCTGTAGTCGCTTTTTTATACTTATTGAATTACCTTTAACACAGAATTCATAATTATACTTAAATAGTATGTCAAACAAAATAATCAATGTTTGTATGTTTGTCCCCTATGCGCTTCGAAACTATTCATCAGATTGTAATGTGACTTTGGTAGGGTATTCTGGAAACGCTCGCTAAAGTTCCTGCATTATATATTATTTTTTATTTTAAGTTTCTGCATTATATTTTTTCTTTTTACGGACATTGCAAAGCATGCAGGTTGCAATAGTAAATAAATGTTGCAGAATTTTTGCAATGAATAGTTTCATAGATTAGTTTCATTATTATTATAGTTAGTTACATTATTATAGTTTCATTTTAATGTACTGTAATCATCACATAGACCCTAGTTACCTGCTGACTTTAGATAATGATGGAAAACAATACTCATATATAGATACATATTTTTGCAAATAAAGTTACTATGATTATCTTTATGATGATGATTAATTTGTTTCCACAATTAAAATGAAAGATCGAATGATAAAAGGCAGACGAGGTACGCAACACCACGCTGAAACCGGACATGATTGATGTGAGCATGGCTTGTTGAGCTGCCAGGCTAATCTGGGGTTGGGTCACGTAGCCTGTATGCATTTTGGTTGCTAGGCAAATGCCGCAACACAGTAGGTGCCTGCAGTGTGATTCACTAATAAAAATATTCGACATCGAGCTTCACGACTGACAAGACGACGAACCGCCATTGATTTTGACGTTTGAGGACAGCGCTGCGCATGAGTGTATTCTAATATGTCTACGTCGATCTCTTGCCTATGTATGTGGTCGCTGTTTTAGAGATACGACAATACCTTTATCCAATATTTGATTGACTTTAACTGACTTAAGGTTCCGGCTCACGCCGTGCTGGTCGTCGAAACGCTAGTGTCGCTAACGCTTGTCAAAAGGTTGGCAAGCAAACGCCAAAATGTATGACAGCTCTGCCACGACCACCAATTCAAGGCTGCTGACTTTACAGAATCGCATGGTTGATGATGAACGCCGCTGGCACCTCCGAGGCGGGTGCAGGAGGAGGTGATGATATCACCTGACATATACCGACATATACGGAGAGGGCCAGCTCGAGGCGCAGGAAATAGATAAGTGTTTGAGAGACTTTTGCCCAGCAGTGGGACAGCATAGGTTGATATATGATACATTAATATCAAAGTTTAATATTTCGATGGAGCTCGGTGGCGTATTGGTTTGAGCGCTCTAGTTTCGATACGAAAAACAAAGCAACTTTCGCCATGGTCGATGCTGGGATGGGTCAATCAAAGTTTGTTATCTCGAGCTCCTCTGTGCTTCGGAAGGTACGTTAAGCCGTTGGTCCCGGTTGTTACTGCAACCGCTTTAACACACCAACACGCATTGGGCCAGCGTGGTGGTGTTATGGCCCAAACTCCTCATGTGTTTCTCCTATGTAGGAAGGCCTGTGCCCAGCAGCGGGACATATATAGGCTGGTGATTATGATGATGATGATATTTCTATACAACTTCACCCGTCAAAGTTAAAGCGAGTAGAAATATAGCATCTAACTAAATGTTAATGTCAGAATGCTGGCACGAGACACTATATAAGTTTTACTGTTTTTTACCTTACATAATTTTAAGCGAAAATTTCAATTTAATTCATATTCCCAAGACAGTTCATCATCAGTTTTCCCGTTTGCCTTAGTGTATTAGTCATAGACTTAAATGATTTGAGTATATATATGTATATGTATATATATGTATAAGTTCTTAATAATTTATTATTATATTTTTATACATAAGTTTTTTAGATATACACATGCACACACAGTATAGTTAATGTTATAAACTAATTCTGCTATTTTATTTTAAACAGTTTTATTCTAACAGTTTTATTCAGCTTGTTATTGCTTTCTCATTTATCTGTGAATAAGCCCTTGGGTTGTAGCAGAATATCGGTGCCTTACTCAGATCCCGTGGTTGGAGTGAGAATCAGTAACTGAGCTGCGACCCATAAGGAATAAAAAAAAGGAATAAATAAGGAATATTTATAAAAATTCCGCAACACACACATATGATAATCGTTTTTTGTGTACCTACCTATTCGTTTGTTTCATGTTTTTATGTAATATTGTTAGATGTGTGTGATGAAAAATTAAATAAATGTTTATCTATCTATCTAAAATTCGATTTTTGAAAATAAATGCTTTAGGACGTGCGTAAAACAAGACAAGACTGCTAACGATAGTTGCATAGCACTATTGTGACCACGTTGTGTCATACATAGCACTAGTAGTATGTAAGTCATGCTAAAACCTAATACTTAAAATAAAAAGATTAAAAAATAAGGAAAACTCCTTGGAATAAGTTTAGGTGAATCTTAGAATTATTTCTGCGGTTAGTAACTAGTTATTAGCGATTGTAATTGTTACCGAGAAATATGTAGGTAAATATAAATATTCATAATAATAGATTCCTAGATATTATTTATTCTATACCTCTAGTTGTATAAAAATAAAAAAATAAAAACCTTAAGATGATAAAATTATTTACAGTCCATTGAATGGAAATATCTAAAAACATGCCGACTCATCTTACGTCAACTAATCTGTCGTTTCTAAAAGTAATATTTCATCTCTTTCTTTTGAAGTGCGGAAGGAAGAGATAAATAACTTACATTTAGTTTTGAGGAAAAGACGACTAGTAGACCCCAATGTTAATTACATAACTATGTAATATTACCGAATCGTTTATGATAATTCTGTTTTAGTGATCTAGAAAACAACAAACTGTATCTACAATTTTATAATACTGGGCATAAATGAATGATGAATAAGAAATACGATTTAGTAATAATAATAACATTTAATTGTTATAAATATTATTCTATAAGTACCCAATATATTCTAAATTTTTATTTTAACATTATTATAAATGTTTGAAACAATTATTTACTTATACAGGTGTATCACAGGGTTATTCCAAGTCTTGGGTAGCTCAGATGGTTAGAGCAGTCGCCCGGATTGTAAAAGGTCGCGGGTTCGAGTCCTGCCTCAGGACGTGAAATTTTTCTAGTTAAGATATTTTTATAAGTACCTAATATTAGTTTCTCAAAGTCTGTAAATAACTCATTAACAAAACAACTAAGAGCTACTTAAAGCTACCTAATAATAAAATAATTTGCACACTTAAATTAAAAAAAACACACACCACCCAAATTTTGTGAAATTGGAAGTGTACACACGACAGCACGTCAAGTGTAACAATTTCACTACGAAAGTCACCTTTATTACAAACTGAGTAAAGGCGGTCTTAAGGTCAAACTGTTGCGCTTGATGTGTTCGACTGTACCCATAAGGTTGGTTGCATAATCTTATTGTCACTTAATGTAGTAATTCAACATAAGGTCCTGCATTCGAGACCCGACAGATATACTGGATGTTTGTGCCTGTGTTCAATCAGGCATAGTGCCCACCTGATGGCAAGCGGTTACCGTAGCCTATACTTTTACCCGGACCTCGAGCGATCTCTATACCAAATTTATCTTTTTTTTTTTATACAACTAGATGACAAACAAGCTGACGGCCCACCTGGTGGTAAGCGGTTACCGCCGCCTATAGACACCTGCAATAACAAGGAAAAGCACTTGATATGGCAGGTGCGTTGTCATCCTGGGGCCCAAGATGAAATGCCGTCCATGCCCAGTAATTGCACTGGCTACCTTTCCCTTCAATCCGAAACACAGCGAACTGTTTCACGGCTGAAATAAGAAAGGCGGTGGTACCTACCCAGGCGACCCTACATATGGGTCTACCACCTAGTGAAATCTATCTATCTATCTAAATCGGTACAGCGGCATAAGCGCGAAGAGGTAGCAAACAGAAGATAGACACACTTATAATATTAGTATTTATAATATTAGTATGGATTATAGTTCATGAAATTGCGCAAGTATTTTTAAATCAAATATATAAAATTCTCGTGTCACAAATTTAGTTACCATACTCCTCCGAAACAGCTTGACCGATTTTCATGAAATTATATATATATATATTCAGTAGGTCTGAGAATCAGCTACTATCTATTTTATTTAATTTTTTGAACAATTTTATTTTTCTTGACCGATTTTCATGAAATTTTATATGTATATCCAGTAGGTCTGAGAATCGGCTACTATTTTTTTTTTGGTTTAATTCTCCCTATAAAAGGGAAGGCAAAGGGAACTAATGCCCATGCAGCCATGTCTTTAGTATTTCTTTAATTCTTCTTTTATTGCATTAAAATGCTGGCGTAACACATTTCAATGTTTCTTGGGAGTATTTGACACGAAATATATGATGACAGTCACTTTATGTGCTACTTGATGAGGTGGATAACTACAAAAAAGTTCTCATCGTATTTCACACCATAATCACTTTGATTCTAATGATCTTTTAGTTGCACGTCAACACAAACACTTGAATAACAAAACTACGCCACTTTTATAACTCAATGTTTGCTCCGACACAATTTTTAATTATTGTAATAAAAATTTTCACTGACGCCACAAAAACCCGCCAAACACTCTTCTATTTTTTTTGAATAATTTTTTAGACTTTTTTTTTCTTATGGAAATACAACGTTTGCGGGGTTAGCAAGTATTTTTTAAAATGCTGGTTTGGTTTTATACTGAGTACACACAGTGCCTTCATTTTACTATCCCAAGTCCTTGGTAGCACAGATCAGAGCCTGGATTCTGTCCTTGCCCCGGTATATTTTTGTATAGTTTAATATTTCATCAATCACTCGAAGATATAAGATTATCAGTTAGCTATGAAAACTTTACTTGATTAATGCTTATTTAGCTATGAGGGTTTATCTGACATTTTAAATAAACAGGGTGTTAGAGGGACGCTTCCTAAAATGAAGGCAGGCGGCCGTGCTCTTGAACTTAAACACGATTTGATTTGATTTTTTAATAAATTTGAAATCACGAAAAAAAAACAGCTGTTCCATACAAACAGGCCGTGTAGATATTACAATTTGTATGCAAGAGCTAAATTGTTGTTCACGATTTCAAATCTATTTTTCAGCAAATCGTGTTTAGGGTGACCAGCACCGCCACCTGCTTTTATTAACGAGAGCGTCTCCTTAATACCCTGTATACAGATACCGACCGAATATTTATTTCAATACAAAACACGGCAAGTAACTCTATATATCACAAAGAGGATAATCTTTATGAAGTATTCCACAAAAGAACTTAAATAATAAATTAATTCAAATAACAAGGTCTTCATTAAATAAAAAATGAAGGAAACAATGTGAAACAATAACATTTTATGATTCGTGCAATGTATTTTGCAAAGCTTTCGTTCTCAGCTTTTAAATACATCGTGATGCACGCGAAACACAACAAAAAGAATGAAAAAGATTTCGCAACCACAGCCCTGAGACATCGTGGACATTAAAAAGATACCCCTCTATGGCAAACCATTCAACGCCCCTCCCTCACTCAGAGAATAAATCCAACCGAAAACGGACCGCTCAACTCAGTCGTGCCGCGCGAACGCACGTGAACTGTCAAAAAATCCCGCGTAGTTTGACCTTCTCTTTTTTAATTTAACGGCTCCGGCACACAGCCAATATGAAGTTCCTCGTAATTGTCGCGCTTTTCGCTGTGGTGCTGGCTGATGACGAGACGAAAGAGGAAGAGAGGCCGAAGACTTTCAGGAGGCTGATACCAGCTGACGTTTTGAGAGGTCAGTGTCTTATGTTATATGGAATGATTGAAAGTGCACACGAAAGTACTGAAAAAAGGGTTTGTTCAATTGGTCAAATAATCATAACCCGGAGTGACGTATTTAATCCGATTATTGGCACAAAATGGTTTTCTCAATCATGAAATATTTAGTTTCTTGAAAATTTTGTTTTGTCTATATTTTTGATCATAGATTATTTTGTTTTGAAAAGTTTTATTTTTAGTTTTGAAAAGTTCTTCATGTAATACAAAAATTGAGAAAGTTATAAATATTTAGAGTAACTTATGCTGCTTTATCGGAATGGAGAATTAATACTCTAATTTTTTTTATGCGTCCAATTTAGTAAGTAATTAGTATACTCAATACTTTCAATATAAAGTCATATTTATGAGCCATTAATAATCTGAATTAAGCTAATTATTCATATCTAAAAGTTAGATTAGCGCAATATATAATTTACGAGTTTTTCGGTGCAACAACCGTTTTCGCATATTGCGTGCGCGCAGCCTTATTTGTATTCGCAATAAAAAGTTAATTACCTGTCTAAACGTCACGTCGTATATGATAAGTTATGACTAATTCGAAATCAAAGATGCATAAGAAGTTAAGTAATTTTAGTGAATATTTGCTAATTTTGTTTCCTAATTTTTAAAATTTATACAACATCGCTGTTGAAGAAAGTAGTTCCGTATGAAATAGTTTTTATGCAACGCTTAGCATTTTTAACGTAAATAAATGAAGGAAAACGTGGTCAGACATTTTCTCTTCATTTAAACTACCTAGATCATTCATTCAATTATTTATTCAAATTTCATTTAGCTCGATTGGAGTCGAGTATGAAGTTTATGACGATAATTAAAAAGCTAAAAATTTAAATAGCACCTACTGGCTTTTTTAATGAAATGACATGTGTAGTAATAATGGAAGATCATAACGTAATTAAGTAATTAATATTATTATAATTAATTTAAGGTCATAAACATTTACGAATTTTAACGTAAATAATTATGAAATTACCATTTAAGTAGGTAGTCATTTGGTGCATCTAGGTAATTAGTTAACTAATGTATATTTACAAAGAATTATTTTTTTACAATAAATTAAGTTTTGGGATCGTGTCAACGATAAAAAAGTTAAAACAGACCAATGGCCGATCGAGTCATCTCATAATGTTAATCTTACCCGAGATTTAAAATTGAAACTAAAACAGTTGAGTGCAAAAATACACTAAGTATTCTTTTAATGAAAAGGTGCTATATACATGCTATATCTGTTCGATGGTTAAATGCCGCAAAATATAAAGTGATTGTTCAAGACAATATTGCAAACAACATCTGACGTTACATAACTGGTTCTAGACTGCAGTCACGATACAGCAATATCTAGACTATAATCTGAATACGAAATTAGTTGCATGTTTATTAATATCACTTCAATGTTCAAAATGTAGGTATGATTGTTCGATTTCAGCCACTCTCGAATTGATTTTTTTTCTTATTTTCATGTAGAATGCTTTCGCCGAAAGATTTAAGCGTGTAAAAACTAAAATTAAAAAGAGCATAAAACCTGTTTTTACACCGATCTCAAAAATTAGACCAATAAGATGCGAAATATGTAGAGACATGCCTAATATACCAAAAAGAAACAAAGATGGCGGTTGACGTCACTTAACGACCTCTAATATCACCCACGAACCCTTTTGTTGTTCCGTAATGATGTTTTTTTACAATATGTTTAATAGAAAATGTATTTAAGTTAAAGAGATCAGCAAATTTATTAAACGATCTCCAAATCTTCTGTAAACCATTGATTTGATGAGTTTTTGGTTGATTAAGTTAAGTTAGCATGATTAACGTTAAATAAAAACAATAAGAACATTCTTTACGAGAATTATAATTAACAAAGACAAATTGTTTGGTATATAAGTAATCAATATTTTTTTTTTTACAAATCGAACTAATTATTTTTGGTAAGTGATATAAAACTTCAGTTTATACCATAACTAATTTCTCATTACCCTGTAACAGATTAGAGTGAAAGTTTGTAATTAAGGTTTTAAACTTTCATTAATTAAAATTACCTTCATTGAGTTAATAGCTTAGAATAAGTACTTTTTTAATTCACTAAGACAGCTTTGTTAATTATTTAATTGTTAAAGAGTTTTCCTCTTGACTTGTCTTGAATTTAAAGTAACATTTGAATATTTACTTTCATCTACATGACACTCGAAGCCACTTTTTTTTAATTAATTTTTTGTGAATCAAAGGAGCCATGTTGGCTCCTTTCCATCAAAGGCATCATATTAAGACAGTTGCAAAACCGCCGCAAGGAAATTGCAACAGTTAACCACTCATTAGTGCAATACGAATTCGCAATCAATAAAGTTACTGGTAGCATCTGATTTTAGCTGGTTTCGTAATCATTTGGCGATTTGACAGTCGCCCATTTTGCATCCCAATTTCGACAGAAGTCATGGCGTTTGAAAAAGCTCTACGTACCGCTTCAATATTTTTAATTATGGAGATTCTGAAGTTATGGAATTTCACCATCGCCTTGGGCCAGCGTGGTGGTACCTATTATGGCCCAAGGTCTTTATATATTTCTCCCGTGTAGGAAAGCCTGTGCTCCTTAATAATAAGATTTGAAATTCTGGGGTTGTGAGTCGATGAGGTATTGACATGTGAACACAATCACCCCCTTTTTATTTTGGACCTTTAGAACACACTGTATAAGATTGTGATGATGACGATGACGCAGAATTAATCCTAATTTTTCCTATTGCTATTGTTATTTTACGTTTAATTGAAGGAAAAGGTAGCCAGTGTAATTACTGGGCATGGAAGGCATTTCGTCTCAGGCTTCAGGATGACAACGCACCTGTAATAACCAAGTGATGTTTTCCTTGTTATTGCAAGTGCATATCGGTGACGGTAACCACTGACCACCTTTTGGGCTGTTAGCTAGTGTGTCATCTAGTTGTATATAAAAATCACCAAGAGTTTGTGCTGGAAATATAATTAAACATAGTACAAACATCCATGACTTGTGAACAAATGTTCTTCATAAATATAAAACTTGCAAGCGTATCAAATTAAATAATCGCAGATTCGATCCTGCAACTAAAAAGTTTAAGGCAAATGATTCCGGTCATCGATTTACCAAACCAGTTTCGTATCAAAAAAGGTTTAAACGGGGCGATGAGTTATTGGCACATCCGTTATGGGCTAAAAAACATTGTCTTGTCACAAATTATGGGCTTAACGAATTCGGTAGAAAGAAACTTGTTTTAATTTTTGAAATCGTTTCCTAATTGGAGCACTTCTAGGGCATTATGCCGCAATACAATGGAAGTGCCTGGAGTCAATAATGAATCAAAGCTACTTTTTAAACTTAAACTGAAGACATGTCGCTTTGGGGGTTCGTCCTAGAGAGAATTTGTTTACCGAAAGTTATTGACAAACTCCATAAAAGCCGTATCATCGCATACATAATTCCAAGTTCGATTTTGAAACGATAGCATTTTGTTTTTTTGCGTCCAAAGTGTTTCAAAGCAGGTACTCTGTGAGTGGCGTTTGCAAGCGATTGAGTAAGGGGTAGCCTGATAGCTAAACTTGAAGGGATCATAGTGGTGATGGGTGTTATCTTCTGTATACTGATTGAATCTATCCTAAATTCATATGAATAGATAGCTTAGTGCCCAGTGTCTGCACTTAAAAACCAGCGTTGACGCCAGTTCTAGAATACATCAAGGTCTTACCGAGTGTACCATTCACTTCCATTCCATTACAATAGTTTAATGAGTCAGCTTTGGTATTGAGTGTATTATAAAGAGAGTAAGGACACCAGGAAACATGTCAATATTTTTTATTCAATTTGACGTGACACTATTTTTAGGCGCCCAGTGAAGCAGAAATAACCTCTTTTTAAAATCGGTCCAATGTCAGGACTCAAAAATGTCCTAAATGGTATTAAGAAAAGTTTATTCTCCAAATAAGTGTAGTGCACAATATCTTTTATATTAATAAAAATCAATGTTTGTAAGTTTGTCACTTATGCGCTCCCAAACCAATGATCAGATTGCGATAAAACTTTGGTAGAGTATTCTAGGGAAGCCTGCGAAGGTTTCTAAATGGTAAAAAGCTTTATTACTTTTATTTTTATTATAAAACTTCACAACTTTCTCTTGACGGGCATTGCAGCTCATGCCGGGTGCAGCTAGTAATAACATAAATTAAAAATAGGTATGGTGCGAAATTAAATCCTAATCTTGGTAAGAAACCTGTACTTCAGATGATGGGTGAATGCAAGTTAATTGCCGTGGCACTACTTATTGTCGTTATAATGATAAATTGTAGAACCAAAGATTTTACACCCATTAAATAGCTCAAAATTAGCATCAATAAGAGGATATAATATATCTACATGATAACAGAGAAATATAGACGAAAATATGGCAATATAAATATTAGAAATTTACTAAATAAACATACAAATATCCATGACTCGTCAATAGGTTTGTACTCATCGTACGAAAATCTGCCCTACCAGCATTTGATCCTGGTACCTCAGGGTTAGTAAACAAGGTTACTGACCACTCAACCAGACAGTCGTCATAAACGTCAAAATACTTTGTCATTGATATATCGGCAGAAATGGTCTCACTTTCAACACCAAGCGAACCGTGAAGTGATTATATCGTTAGCGATGAATTCTAATTAGTTCCTAGATTGTGAAGTGAGCGGGGTCTCTGTGTTGGCGTATTATATTACAAGCGACGTTCCTATACACATTCATCCGCAGCCTATATACGTCCCATTATGGGCAGAGGATTTCCCGTAAAGGAGTAACACTGAGGAGTTTAGGCTGAAACACGACCTGAAGGCCTAGACAAGATGCCATTTGAAAATCGCTATCCCAACGCTAAATGAAAAATATATGGGATTTGACACTAACTATCGAAAGTCGTTCGATGTCTTATGTCAAATCCCATACATTTTCCGCTAAGCGATAGCGATAGCGATTATCGAATGGTATCTTGTCTAGGCTCTCAGGCTGACCCAATGTGGGTTGATAGGTTAAAGCGCTTGCGATAACAACCGGGACCAACGGATTAACGTGCAGAACGATCGACTCATCCAGGGATAGACTTTATTTTCGTAATTAAAACCAGAGCGCACAAACCACTACAACACTGATGTCCAGTTACATCTTTGGCTCTAATTCTGGAGAACAAACGCTAATCCTTAATTCATGTTCAGTGCTTCTTTTTCTTTCAATATGAATACAAAAAGGGTGGCCGTAATTTGACATTTAGAAACGTGCGTTCAATTTTCGACATTATTGAACGTGATAAAATACAGTGTTTAGGAAGCACCTCCGTGCATGTCGTCTAAAATTGTCTATGGTTTCTTTGCAATCTGTCTAAGTTTATTTGACAGCTCCAAACACATTCTTGCTATCTTTTTCATAATACCTATTGCGTGAAAGACATATACTGTACCTCTGCCATCATTATTATTAGTATAAGGCCCAGTATCCTACTAATATTAAAAATATGCAAGTTCGTATGGATCACACACGGATGGAGTAACACACTTACTCAATCACCCCAGAAGCCGTTCTGAACGAATCAGATCTGGATTTAATTTACACGGAGATAGATTATAACTGTGATCTAACCATAAGATACCTTTTCTCCTGGAAATGCTTTCTCATGGGATAACGAAGATGTAGTCGCGGGCGGAAGTTGGTTGTTGTTTAGATAATAATTAACGTAGTCGTCTCATGATTATCATTCATAAGAGGCTGCCCAATCTTACTTGCGACTATTGCCACTGTGACCTAAAAAGTTCTATTGTGATTGACAACAATGGGTTTGATCATATCCTTGATTTGAGCACTTTCTATAAATTTTAAGATCTTACTGTCCCAAAAGGTCTTGATTTCATTTCGGTCGATTGTGTGTCTCCCTAAGAAAGCTTCCTTTATGAATGAGTGATCCGCGATCCCACAGGAAGTGTATTTACAAGGATGAGGACTCTAATTATTGCACTTATGTTACTCCTGCTGAGTTTGTTCAGTTTTTCAATTCGGCTTTCATTCTTAACTTAGTTTATGACGAATCTAACTTTATTTATTTTTAAGTCCTATGTATCAACTTGGGATTCGTTGACAGTTTTAAGAGAAAGATATCAAAAGTATGATTTTCTTCAAATTTAGTGTAGCCTAATCGGTGTCACGAAGAAACTTTTGCTAACAGAAAATTAAAGTATCGTATTTCGCCAAAGTTCTCTTTCATTAAGGCGCTCGCTGTTAGAGGTAACTTTTTGTCACTTTAATTTTTCCATGACATGACTCACCTGAGCCTAGGTCCGAGCCCTTAGAAGCGCTCTCAGGCCTGTCGCTCCCTGATGGCTCGAGCGCTCTGGTGTCTCTAAATGACAGCGGGACACCTCCCTTGGATGTGATTCCTATCGATTAGAAAGTCTCCAGAGACGATTCGGCCGTAAGGCTTGAGGACTCCCCAAGGGTTCCGCCTCCTTTAAGCTCAATTACGCTGTAAAGGCCAGTGGCGGCTAGCAGCAATAGTCAGTAAAGAAAGGTCCGCTTTTTCATTTGAAAAGCCTAAATCAAGCACACTATAATCAGACAGATTGACATTTTAAATACATAAATGTCACGAAGTGATCTAGACATACGTGACCATGACTGCAATATGAACGCGATAAAATATAAATGATTTGATTATATGCAAAACACTAAGCGTCACGTCTAACGCTTTTGCTCATTTAAGCTTACTCAAGCAACACGCTTTATAAGATTCAATACTTTTTCGAGCATTTGATGAAGATCAAAAATTAATGGTATTCTCTTGCTAAGCCAATCCGAAGCCAGAAGACTTACTATACAAGGTCTTCTAATCCAATACTATTTTAGAGGGACGTTCGGAATGGTCGAAGTGATTAATAAGGATTAGATAAGATAAGCTAAAACTAGTTACCACTAAGAACTGCTATAATAAGTTTTCCGTAGATCCGTTTTTTAAAGTATTTCTGGAAGACGAACTCATCATCAAAGAATTTCGTACCACATTAGTATGGTTAATTTGAACATCGCGCTCAGGGTGCGAAAAATAAAATTTGACGAATTTTAAAAACTTTTGAATGCAGTATTAAACATATTAATTATAAATTATTAAGTCTCTCTTGATCCACAGTGTAATCCTTAGCGGCCCATATTATTACGAAACCTATTACAAAATCGGTTTCGTTGAATTTATACCGAGACAGACCATGTTCACTTTCACTGCGACTTATACGTCTTCTTTGCTTTTCGATCTCACCGATCGATAGTGAATTCTCGAATGTTCTGCTTAACCAAAAATTATTTTAAAACTTAAAAATTTTCCTCATGTTTCTTAATTCTTTTCAGCTTCGAATCTAAGACAAAAGTCGATAAAATACCCGATACTCCCTTCATTTTGTAAACTAATTCCGCAGAGAGCTAAAGATATGTAACGCCTTAAACTACATGTTTTTTTGTGACTTTAAATGGGCTAATGCAGCCATTTTTCATTTGCATAATGACCTTTCCTTGAGAATTCTTTTATAATTGAGATTGTATGACAATAATTATTTATTTATGTCTATAGTAATAGGAGTGGCCAAAAGAATATTCTAATAACAATGTTGTAAAAACAATATGTCGTGTTTATACTAATACCCAAAGTTACGTTACGTTATCCTTGAGACTTCCCCAATTTTCAAAATGAAGTTTTTCAGTTTCATTAGCAATAATTACACTTGTTTTTGTCTGCTGTGCTTAACGAGCTAGTTCAATGCAAATAGTGTTTTTGCTTCCATCATTAGCATGCTTAATTGTTTGTCTAAGTGAAATAAGATTTCCTGTTTCTTGTAACGCAAAAGATTTCCATTGTTTACTGATTTGTATTGTGACGAATTGACGGTGGTGTGAAACTTTTATTTGTTCTTAGTTGAGCATTTATTTTTCTGCTAATAATTTTTGATAATGTAATTTTGATGTTCGTAATGGAGGCGGCTTTCGTAGTGCAACTGTTACACTTGATGTGTCGTCGTCTTTACGTCATATATTTAGAGTTAGACAGTCACAGACAATACAAACTACGAATGGAAACACTAACTTACCAAATGAAAGGAATATCAATGTAATGATTTTTGAGCAAAATTTTACTTGATACAAATCAGTTTCTGTAACGCAACCTGTGAAACTATTTTCATTTAGAAAAATAGTTTAGTGAAATGGAACAGACTTTCTTAGTAAGAATAAGTGTCGGATACTTTCACAGCAAAAGCTCTAACTAGATTGAATCCTATAAAAGTACCCAATAAATTTTCCGCAGAAATATGTGGGACAGTCAATAAGTAATAACTATGAATATTATTATGCTAATTAAATGTTAGACAAAGAACGTTATAATAATACCTATTAAGGTACATTTTAAGGTTTTTGATGTGGTTAATTGCCTACTTTATTTTAAAAATTACAAATAAATAAAGAAAACGATGAAAAAATATATACTCCAGGCGGGACTCGTATCCGAGTCTTCTGATTTCCGGAAATATGCGATTACCACTACTCCACCAGAGCACTAGGTATAAGCTGCTTATTTAACCTATTAAGGTAATTATGAAAAAATAATAAATAAAAGTAACTACTATTATCACAGATGCAAAACGATATTACCTCACCTAGTAAAGAACGATTTTTTAATTACTATAATCAAGCAATAAAAATTTAAATCACGTTTATTACGTTATGAATCCGTTAATTAGTTTGTTTCTTCAGCAATGACCAAGAAAATGATTAGCAGCTGTATTCAATGTCAGTGCAAGATATTCCGGTTGATGCTAACAAAAAAATGAGTGCATTCAGAATATTTAAAAAAATCATCGCTTTTTTATCATTGTATGTACAACTCCATGAAAATTTGACACTCGCCCTTGTTTGAATAAATTTTAGCTAAATAAAAGTTGTCATAGATTTATTTAAATAGACACATGCTACCAAATATTTTTAAAAGTAGATGAATAATAAAATATTAGAATATATAATCAATGGTATTTATAATTTACTAACAAACATTGAAGGTTTTGTTGGGATTATTATAAAATCCAGTTAACTTACAAAGTTTGAAAACACGCAAAACTCGAAGCCAAATTATATGTTTTAAGAAACGATATCATGAAACAGGCTTAAGTAACCTTCCTAAAAAGGTTTAAGGACGAAATTCTTTTTAGTCCTTTTCTCGTCAATTTGGTAAACGACTTTATTCAAATGCCAGCTGCGTGGCAACATATACTTAACGGATGCATTACAACAGAGTTTAGCAACAATGAGCTGTATGGCAACGGACAATGAATCACTGGGTCCACTCGACCTTGTACTAGTTTTACTAAGATTTTAGCGACAAAACATTACACTGCATTCATTATATGGATGATTTTATTGTGTTATCTAGACTCACCGAATAATGATTCATACACATAATTTTTTATTTTAGTTCTGGGCTTACTGAGAATATAGGTATGACAAAGATTCAGGTCGGTCATTTAAGGTAATTGATCTGTGAAAGAATTGAAATCAAGTACAAATATTTTCATAATCTGTCCAAATAAAAAACTTGGATTAAAAGACAACGTAAATTTGCGGCTTTTATACTGTGTGTTTTGGGAAATGAATTATTAACACAATTTATTTTAAGCTAACAGGATGATGTTATTATGTACTTAACAAAATATTGTTAAGGAGTAATTAATCAGAAGTCGTTTATTACTTTATTTAGCGCTACTATTAAATGTAAAACAATTAATCTTCGATACAGACGGAATTAAGTAACCATCGGTGAATGTAACGAGGAAAAGATTGATTAGAAAGTATAGAAAGCTAGATTAAGACGTAAAATAAAATCAAAACACTAAAGATACTATATTGAGTTCAGTTTCTGTAGCACTTTTACATATTGCATCTGGTAATTTGCTCTTTTTAGCTATTAGATATGTCGTGTGCACTTCTCAACATGCTGGCTAGATAAATGCATAATTCTAGACTTAAAAAGAACTCATTACTGATCACTTTTAGATTCGTAATGGTGAAATCTTTTGCGAGAGTAGAAAGTACTGTACAGATTCAATATTTGCTGTTTCCTTATTCTTGTTTCAAACATTATGACAGCACGTAAGTATATATAATACTAGTGTTTACGTGCGATGCCAGTGACTTGCTTAGTCTTGCTAACAAGTCTTATTGTACCTACGTTACGCTCTGATAATACAAGTTAAACTTGACATGCATTAGCTGTTTTTGATTTGGTATTACATAGTCACTAACATTTTGTATTCAGTAGTTTCTTGATAGTGGAATTGTAGCGATGAAGCCGGACTAGCGATTATGAATTATTATTTTTGCTTTAACCTTTAATGTCACAAGCATTTATAGGCTACGGTAACAGCTTACCATCAGGTGCGCTGACTTTGCAATCTATATTTAAGTACAGGTCTAATTTGACTTCCACAATAAATTCAGTTTCTTCTTTTTTATTCTAGATTTCCCTGGCATGTGCTTCGCGTCAACCCGCTGCGCGACCGTCGAGCCGGGCAACACCTGGGACCTCGCGCCTTTCTGTGGCAGGTCCACTTGCGTCGTCAGCGAGGACACGCCCCCCAGGCTTTTGGAGCTGGTTGAGGACTGTGGACCTCTTCCGTTGGCTAATGAGAAATGCAAGCTTGATACTGGTCAGTTTGAATTAAAATTTATAAGTAACTTTCGTTAGTAACTAAATTGGTTGATTAACGGATTGAAGGAAAAGGTAGCGAATGTAATTACTGGGAATGGAAGGCATTTTCATCTTAGCTCTCAGGATGACAACGCTCCTGCAATACCAAGCGATCGTTTCCTGGTTACGTATATAGGACTGTATAACAAGGTGGGCCATCAGCTTGCTGGTCATCTAGTTGTATTTAGAAAGGAGCTTCCTTTTAACCGTTGGAGACCATTGGCTCACACCCAGAACCTATTAAATCTGTTATGTGTGTCCTTCATAGGTTAGCCTTGATAAGTAGTTGAATGAGCTGGGATTCTGTTTGTATATCAAACTTTTGAAGGAGCGTTTGAGACAGAATCCAAATTAGTGTGAATTATAGACATATAAGCAAAATGAATCATAGAAGACGCCAACAAATATCGTAATAGTTCCGCCATACTTATGTACGCGACTTAACATACATATGAAAAGATTATATCGGGTGTATGTACGTTCTCGAAAATGAAGGCAGCGCTGCTAAATTTAAACGCGACTTGTTGAAAAAAAAAAGTTATCGCGTAATAAAACGACTGTTCCATACGAAAATGACCTACACGACCTGTTTTGTATTGTGATTTCAAATTAATTTTTTAACAAGTCGTTTTAATGATAACCCGCAAAGCCGTCACGAGCAATAAGGCACCCAATTTCAACAGTTCCTGCCTATTATTGCAAAGGCAATAGACGCTGAATTGTCAGATGTCAGTTTATGTACTGCTCATGCTGTATCCGTTTGTATGCCACAACTTTTTATTCGGATGGCTTTCTACTTAAACTAAATACCTAAGTACCATATATTGCAAAGTTAGATGCTTCGCTTTTTGGAGTGCGCCCTCAGATACTCGTACGACTTTAGAACTGGTTTCAATAAAATTAGAAAAATATCTTATACTAAAAAAAAATATCCTGGGGCGGGGGCTGAACCCGCAACTTTCATAATCAACTTTGAGACTGCTCTAACCATCTGAACTACCCAGGACTTGGAAGAAAATTTAATTTTATTAATTTATTAAAGTTATTAGAGTGGATAATGACAAATCACGCAACAGATTTAGTAAAAGATGATCAAAGGACACTAATGAGTCGCCTATGATCACCCAAATGATATCACTTATATAATTATACAATATAATGGAATCATTATGTATGTGAAAGTTTGGACGAATGAATACATGTTACTCAATCACGCACGACTATAAATCGTCGCGTTAATGAATTTTCACGATATTTGGCACCCAATTTTTTTGTAAATATTGTTATTTCTTCGAATTCGTTCTCATTCCATAGCGCAGCTGTAGGCGGAAGCTAGTAGACCAAATTTAAACCCATACGTGCCTCAGGTAAAAGCATTAAAGCTGGTTTCTTGTTACAGAGAAGACAAATAAGACTGCACCTTTCCCTGGCTGCTGTCCAATCTTCACTTGCGAAGGTGGTGCCAAGCTTGAGTATCCTGAGCTGCCCACCCCTCCTCCAGAAGAAGAGAAGAAGGCGGAAGAGAAACCCAAAGCCTAAATAAAAACAAAACAAAATAACATACGTAACTTTATCCCACAGAGGTGAGCGTATCAGAACGCATCAAAAACTTTTAAAATACCAAAAACGTAGGTAATCTAATCTGTGGGAATCACTACAAAATAAAAATATTGGTCTCATTTTCAGATACCAAATTGTCGTGTTTTTTTAGGTATTTGTAACTGTACTTTCTAAATGGTATTTAACAATGAAATTACGATTCCATAACACAATGGACACTTCCTACTTCCTGTCTATAGAATTATATTTATTCAAAAGATATCTGTGACAAATAGAAATGTCAACTCATTGTCCCGAAATGAGAGCATTCATATAAAATAGAATGCCCGACTCGACGTGATCGTGAACGATTTTTTAGAAGTTTTTTTGGCTTTTTTTTTACTTGAATACCTGCCTAATGTAATGTTTGTGATATTGATACATAAAAATAATATAAAAGATATTCAAATAAAAAATACAAAATTTCTAAAAGCTGGTTTTTATTTCAAATCCTTAAAATTATATTTTTAAATAGCTTACAGCTGGGGTTTGGGACATTTTATATTTAAAAGTATTTAAATTGTTGAGGAGCTAGGAAGCCACTGGTGGAACTTTCGCCATGGTCGATCCCAAAGTCCGAAGCCATTAAAAACTTGTAGCCTCGAGTCTCAGCATATTCAATCTACTCTATGCTCGAGCTCCTCCGTGCTTCGTCTCGAACGCTAGGTTAGGTTACCCACCAACCCGAATTGGGCCATCATTGTAGTGGTGTTCTGGCCCAAAGTCCTCATTAGTTTCTCCCATGACAGGAGGCTGGTGATGATGCTGATTGCAGATTGATGGAATGTCGATGGAAAAGAGTGTTAAGATGTTTCATATCCGGCCAGGTATAGTATGTGCACAATCTCAAAAAATCAGGAAAAATCACCTAAATCCGGGAAAAATACTAATAATTCATTTTCACGTCTATTTCACTTGTACATCATCATCATCACCAGCCTATATACGTCCCACTGCTGGGCACAGGCCTACCTACATGGAAGAAACACATGAGGAGTTTGGGCCATAACACCACCACGCTGGCCCAATGCGGGTTGGTGGGTTAAAGCGGTTTAGTAACAACCGGGACCAACGGCTTAACGTGCCTTCCGAAGCACGGAGGAGCTCGAGATTATAAATTTTGGTTGACCCATCCCAGGGTCGACCATGGCGAAAGTTGCTTTGTTTTCGTATTCGAAACCAGAGCGCTCAAACCAATACGCCACCGAGCTCCTCAATACGCCACCGAGCTCCTCCTCACTTGTACATACAAAGTATAAAATGATTCGTCGATTTCACCAATATGGCAATATGGCGGGCGAGATAGAAGTCAACTAAACGTAACCATAGTGACATTTGGCTGTGTTGCAGTATTTTCTATAAAAAATCTAGTTTTGTACCACGAAACAAGGCAAATAAAAAATGGACAATTAAAAACTGTCCTGGATATTTTTGGCTATTTTTTAGTCTCCATAGATTTACGTGATAACTCCTTTCCTCTTTGGTGACACATATAAAACAATATTGTCAATTCATACCAATATAATAAGTCTTGAGTATAATAAAACACCCCCCGCTCTATGCAAAAATTACAGGTTTTATACTTAAAAGGAGACTCTATTCATTTGTGATGTTACTATGTAAAAGATACTGAATAAAGACTTCATTTTTCAAACCGATTTCACCGATTTAAATGAGGTTGGCTTGGATATATTTCACATGTAGAGAAAGGCTACATTTAGTGCCAAAATTTTCACCCATGCGGGCGGGCGGAGCGACCGGCAGTATCTGCAATAACATAACTATATAAAGAGGTTTAACAAAATGGAAATAAAGGAAAAGTTTATTCTTAGGATAAAACTCTTCAATAAATAAAGGGATATTAGAATTTTCTTTTATTTTTGCTAGCACTACACATGAAATGAAACCTCTTTACCGGACTTAACTCGCGTTTAATTAGTTGTTACATTATTATTATTCACCCGACGTTTCGATTACTTTACAGCGATCGTGGTCACGGGAAGACTGAAGATGTCAATTGTCTTTGATAAGCTAAATACCGTCACTTTGTGTTAAATAATAATGTAACATTTATAAACCTGAACTAGATCCGGTAAAGTATTTCATTTCAAATACTCGGTCAAGAGGTCCCGGGTTCGAATCCCGGTAGGAGCAAATGTTTATATGATGAGTACGAGCATTTGTTTACGAGTCATGGATGTGTATATGTCTATTCAGTATATTTATATGCCTACATATTATTATCATTGTTTCTCCGTTACCTAGTATAGATAACACAAGCTCTTAATGATGCTTACTTTGGGCTAGATAATAGGTGTGAGTGTATGAATATTATTATTATTATTAAATACTCAATTCAGACATATATAATAATAATTTTCATTGATTCTGGTATACAGGAGTCATCCACATTAAAAATATTATATGAATGTAGCCCTGTCTGTCTGTTACGTTTTACTCCTAAGCCGCTAAGCCGATTTCGTTGAAATTTGGCGTGGGAATAGATTAAGTCCTAAGAAAAGACATAGACGATAACCAACATCCACGCGCATGGAGCTGCTAGTAGGTTATAAGAATTACTTTGGCAACGAAGTTACCGAGTCAGATATTTTGTTCGGTATTATTACAATGGACTTTCATTTGCGAAGCGTTTCACTCACGCATAATTTACATGGGAGAAACACATGAGGAGTTTGGACCATAACACCACCACGCTGGCCCAATGCGGGTTGGTGGGTTAAAGCGGTTGCAGTGACAACCGGAACCGATAGCTTAACGTGCGTTCCGAAGCACAGAGGAGCTCGAGATCACAAAATTTTATTGACCTATCCCGGGTTCGACCATGGCGATAGTTGCTTAGTATTCGTAATCGAAAGCAAAGCGCTAAAACCAATACGCCATCGAGCTCCTCCCACATAAAGATTAGCTGCTTACACTATGACTTAATTTGACGTAATAATTCATTTATATTACCTATTATGAATTCATTAATATTTAAAATGTTTTTCGTTAGCCTAGTTACTCCACGATGCGAGTTGTCTTGTCTTGACACACTTCACCGTCAACTTTATACATATTTCATTGCAAATTAACTGGTTTTTACTTAACAAAGATCCAGTTTTATAGAGCCTCGATTTTCATGTTTAAGCTATGAGCCGATATATGATATGTAGAGTCGATAAAGTAATTTTACCAACATTGTTAAACCATGTTCTTTGCGAATAAAGATTCTGATTCTGATTCTGACTATATAAGGTATATAGTGCCTCGCATTCATTCTCGTGGCACTGGAAGCGGAAAGATTTGGCCGAACAATATGTAGGTATATGAGTTATCAAACAAAAGTAAAAAAAACTGGCAAAGTGCGAGTCGGACTCGCGCAGGAAGGGTTCCGTAGCATTATCTATAAATAAGCGTCTACCTGTTGTCGTTATCAATATCTAGCAAAAACAAGCAAAAAAAAAACACGTTTGTTGTATGGGAGCCCATTAAAATTTATTTTATTTTGTTTATTAGTATTTTTAGCGGCAACATAAATACATCATCTGTGAAAATTTCAACTGTCTAACTATCACGGTTCATGAGATACGGCCTGGTGACAGACGGACGGACCCTTTAGGTACGGAACACTAAAAATTTTTCAAAATTCCAAATTGTAAATTGATATTTGTGTTTCATACGAAACCTGTAGGTATACAGGGTGGTGCTGTCAATACGACAATTAATTAAAACATGGACTATATTAGTCCATAGAAATGGTTTGCCACTTTCAAAAACACCTTATTCATTTGATAATTTTATAACATTTCTATGAAATAATGCAGCCAGTGTCGTATTATTTCATACAAATGTCATGAAATTTTCAAACGAATAATATGTTTTTGAAAGTAGCAAATCATTTCTATGAAGTAGGTAATATAGGGCGTGTTTCAATTTATTGTCGTATTGACAACATCACCCTGTATACATATCATACAGGATTTTTTTTTCTTTCTAACTATCTATTTTCCTATTAGCATATTTAGGTAATTGTGTGATATCCATTGACTTATATATTACCTACTACTTAGCGTAGTGAAATCATTACCAATTTATTTATTACGCTCGTTTATTATTTGGAGTGTTTTACAATAAAGATGTTTACTCAACTTTAATAGCTCGAAAAAGCATTTCTTTTTTTACACTCACACCTATTATCTAGCCCAAAGTAAGCATCATTAAAAGCTTGTGTTATGGATTCTAGATAACGGATAAATATTGATAATAATATGTATATAAATATTATAAATATACTAAATAAACATATAAACATCCATGACTCGTGAACAAATGCTCGTATTCATCATACAAACATTTGCCCCTACCGGGATTCAAACCCGGGACCTCTTGATCGAGCAGCCCGTATAGCAAGTGGTACAGACCACTCGACCACCCGGTCGTCATTTTGTTCTTTTACTTCACATTTTTTTTAAAATAACACGATATAATAATATCTAATCAAACTCAATTAAAACTTTTTTATTGTGAAATTTTGGTTTACATGTGCAATCACAAATTAATGTAGTAGGTGTACCTACTAGCGTCAGTCAAAATTGGTTTCATTTTTAACTCCTCCATGCTTCAGACAAAACGTTAGACTATTGGTCCCGGTTGTTACTACAATTGTTTACACCCACCAACTCGTATTGGGAAAGGCATGGTGATGCTATGGACCAAAACTATTCATGTCTCCTTTTTATAACATAAAAAGGAGGATGCCAATCCTAGCATGAAGTCTTGCCCCACCTAAAAACTGACACGTCCAAAACTGTCACGGCGGAATTAGATATTATTAAGACATACAATCTTTAAATACCAATACATTTCTGTATAAAGATGCGGTCTCTGAGAATACGTAAAACAAAACCGGATTGTAATAACAAATATATCACGAGCTATGTTTGTCATCTGTCAAAGAGCGTTTTGTTATTTTGTTCCTATATTAAACTTGTTCAATCAAATTAACTGTATTTAATTATTACTCATCATAATGGTAAAGAAATAATAATAATATAAAAATAATTGTCACCCTCCTTTAAAAGATTGGTGTTAGAATTTACATCAATATTTCTAGTACCAAACATAAAAAAAACACATCATAATTAACTCAATAGTTTTATTCGGGAATAATGAATTTCAGTAAATACACAATACAATTATGATTTCCAACACTTTATAATACATGTATAATATAAACATACATCTAAATTACCTAAGAAACATACAAATTACTTGAAAATTATTTAAAAGTACGCAAAAAAAAATAAGTAATAATTCGTAAATTAATGTTTAGATAAAAACTATTTCATTGTTAAATACGTTGACGTAAAATTTAACTAGATATAAATTACATCGTCAATGAAATTAAATGTATATAACAATAAAATTAACTCATTTTATTTATTTTTTTAAACATAACAGTC
Organism: Nymphula nitidulata; assembly: GCA_947347705.1. Classification (NCBI taxonomy): domain Eukaryota; kingdom Metazoa; phylum Arthropoda; class Insecta; order Lepidoptera; family Crambidae; genus Nymphula; species Nymphula nitidulata. Next base: position 4,326,592 of record OX374646.1, read on the forward strand.
TATAAATACATTTTAATTTTTTCAACTATATTTATCTAAACATTGATCTTAGGTATGATATTACATATACTTTTAAAACGTTATTTTAAACTATACGATAAAATATTCTCAACTATATTGTTAAAATCACAATTCTCCTAATTTTAACATTTAATACACTTATTGCACAAAATATAGACACTGACAGTTAGATATATCGTTTGAGCTATGGAACCATTATCTAATTGACAACCTATCGACTCACAGGCATAATAATAAAGAAAACGCAAACTCTATCCAAAAAAGGTCGAATATTGGTTGCAAATTAGCTAACAGAGCCACTGAAATATCCGAACGACTAACAAGCTGTCAAAAATTCAAAATGGTGGGCTATAGAACCGCGCGAAAATGGAAATTTTTAATTATAAACACAAATACTGCAAAATATATTGTCTTAAATTTAAAGTCTGTAAATATCAATTGATAATATTTTTAGCGAATTCCATAAATATTTAAAACCATTATTTATCTAAATAATTATGAAAAAGGGCAATAAATTCCAAATTTTATTATATTTTATGAATTTATTTAAGCAAAAGATAGATACTGATATTATTAAAATAAAGGTTGTAATGTTATGCCCATTTAGTATTCATCATTTCAGCCGAGAGACGCCCACTGCTGGGCATAAGCCATTTAGTATTATCTGTTGATAATTAAAGACTGTATAACATAATAATTTATCAAATGTTTAGTATTAAATGAAGCTTTTTATTTAAAGATATAATACATATTTTTGTTTAGTCTGAGCGAAAGATATATTAAGAATTAAAACTGTGAATTACATTTACAATTCAACTATTTATTGCAAAAATAATTATTATATTTATTCACTAGTTTAATACGTAGATTAAAATAATTGAGAGTTGCAAAAAATATATATATTTTATATCTCTTCTTTCATGAAAATATATTTTATTTTATCATTGAATGGGTTTTAAAAATAAGAAATGACTGATATGTCAGGTTGTTGTACATCACAATTATTATTTTGAAAATAAGAAGTTGTATTTTGTAAAATCATTTAGTTTAAAATGTTTACGTAATTATGATAACCATTAAATTATTTGAATAAGCGAGAGAGGTAGTAACATCTGCAGAATACACAGCATCCGAAAAATATTTTTTAAACAGTGCTATTAAATACCATCACGACAAACATGCATATAATGTATTATACATTATACCTATTTATTATATACATATTAGAATTATATTCCTCTCATTTTGACCTTTCATTATACTTACAATATTTTCTTTATTAATATTTTAAAACTTGCCTAATACACCAGGATATGCCTTGATTGATTAAGAATTGCAAAATTATCGTAAAATGTTACATTTAGAAGCTGTAACATTAAGTTAAAAATAACATTAAAATGTTTAGCAAAAATAATTAAAACAAGCCCCTTTTAAGATGTGACAAAATACACTATGGCACACGTTCGATACATTTCATTTGCATTCAAAAACACGAGAGTAAAAAATATAGTTTTTATATTTAGATACAATTTTATTATAACTACTATAAATATTCGATTTTCACGCGACAAGGCTGATAACATACACGACAAATCACAAAGCCATATCATAATTATTGAATTATCACCTTAAAACAAGAACAACGATGAATCAATAATTCTGTTACGATAAAGTAGTAAAAAGAAATATACTAAAAATATTTTTTTAAATAAAAAGTGAATAACGAATGAAAATAAAAAAGTCATTTTAACAACCTGTTATCTTTCTAACTGATTTTAAATGTCGAATACCTGCAAAATCAAGCCAAGCAGGAATTTTGTTTTACCTAAGACAGAGTGGGATAGCGATATCGAGAGATCTTCTTAGCACGAGGCAAACCATAAATGAGAAACATGTTGAAAAATAAATTTCGAAAATTTGAATTAAAAAAAAAGGCTCCGAGAATAATTACAATAATTTAATATAATATATTAAAATAGTCTTTCTAATAACTTAGATTGCGTTTTGAATATTTTTTTGTTTGCTTCGGCAATAAAGGAATACTCAAAGAATCGTTTCCATTCATGCTGTGGCTTTTATACAATACTTTAATAATTAGTCAACTTTAAAACATTTAATTATTTAATAAAAATTACAACTGTTGTAAGAAAAATAGAAGAATTTTCATATTAATTTTTAAATGCTCGCCAACCAAATATCTATAAATACTACTCGTATTACTATTAATAGCTAAATATAATTTTTAAGGTGATAATTCGTTAGGAGTCCTTTACAGGAAATTGCTTGGAAACTTACTCGTTACGAAAACAGTTGTGTTATTATACATGAATTCCAATCACGCATAACTACCAACGACAAGTGTAAAACCAGTATCAACGCATTTTATACGTTGGTTACATAAAACAAAATGTTAGTATTGACAACAAGCAGTGATGACATCGATCGATTATAATTATGTAATTCTATCACTATAGATATCTATTTAAAATCCTAGAGAATTATCCTATGTAGGTATTGTTGGCATCCTAAAATCGTTTCCGAAGCTCGGTTAAAGGATAAAAAAAGAAACTTGTCAAACTTGTTTTTTATCTGTGAACGTTCCTTTTTGATAACCAACCTCATTGCAACTAATTTACTTAACGTTGAACTGACTAACTTCTAAATACAACCAGCTACTTGTAAGTACACCTATATAAGACTACGTTTCGCTATAAAATCTTTTATAAATGTATACAATATTTTTAGGGGATTCTGATGACTTTTTATCGTAACCAACATCGAACTACTGGGATGTAAGCTTCATAACATGTAACAACAAGCGAATTGTTACTAATTCTTTAACATATCAACAAAAGAGTTCTAATGCTCAAAATGCGCCAAAATTTTAAGTTTGTGAAAATATAAAACTAATGTTCCACAATACTTACTACAATCGAACGGGTTAGTTCCTCACAATCTTAAAATCATGACGCCAAATAAATGTTACCTCCTTTGCCCAATTCAACTATCACGTGAAAAAAAAATTTCAAATTTCCCTCGATCCCATTTCAGTTTAGTAAAAACTTTTTATTATTTCGCGCCTAAAATTGACCAGCCGTTACTCTTTCCGTTTCATAATACTATTAAACCTTAATTTTAACAATCAATTTAGAATGTAATTTTCTTAATGTTTTAAGCATACGATTTTTGAAATTATATTAAAAAGTAATTTTGACACACTTTTCCAAATGGTTTCATAATAAGAACGATTTGGCAGTTTTCACTTATTATTTTGACAATAATTATTGTTATTAATCAAATTAATGAGACAAAATTAATATATTTTCTTTAAAAATCACTCATAGAATTGTGATAGCGAATTCAGAATATTATTCAATGCATATTAATTCTTTAATGAAAATTTGTCAAATTAGTAGAACTATTAGAATAAATTGTTTTTATCATTTTAAATTAAAATCTTTTAAAGATGCAAGTTTAATTTGCTAAATCAATTATTAAAATAGCAGAATAAGCATCTAACCTTACTGCCGAGATATAAACAATAAAAATAAAAACATTTTGATAAACAGCATTGTTTGAATTCGGAACCACTAAACTAATATAATTTGAGCAAAATAAATAAACTTTTGTGATCATAATAAAATTGGTGGATACACTGGTTACGAAAAGTTACTCCGTGTTAATTTTTAGAAAATTTGTTTTTCATAATTTAACACTTGGCTGTTTAGTAATAACTTTGTAATATTGATTGGTAGCGAAAAAGGATATCATTATTACATAATATGTATCTTTTTCTGGGGTTTCGAAAGATTATGTATCCGCCACTCTTAAATGACAAAAGATTTTACGGATAACATTTTATAATCCAACAAAAAACACTACACAATTTGTGCGACGTGAACTCGACTTTTCCATATTCTCTACGTTTTAACAATTAGTTTTCTTTTATTTATGTAATTCTAACAACTTTTTAAATATTATTAAAATTCTTAACATTGATTATCCAACCTTTAAAAACGTCAATTATCATTATGAGAAGACGCTGAGGTTTTGAAAGTGCTTTGAGAAATTGAATTTTACATTTTCGATCAACTTGCATTCAAAAAAATTTTTTTTTTGATAAAACAGTAGGTTAAAAACTATAAGTATACAAATATTTTTTAAAAATAAATATAAAAATATGAAATAAAAATAAAGCTAAATATTTTATTTAATATTTAATACTTTGGTAAAAAAAAATATTTTTCTGATTAATTTTGTTCCAACCATGGATCTAAGTAACCTAATATATTTGAAGAAATAAATAAGTGTTTTGTTTAAAAGGCTTTGCTTTAAGAATAGGTCTACCTAAGTAGTACTACATTCAAAACTTATTCTTCAATGTTATCTACTTTCTTTAAATACTTTTAATTTACTATTCTTATTCATTCTTGAATAAATTCAACTACATAATTATATATGTATAAAATTCAATTTCTTTTGAGCTTTGAGAAAAATAGCATGTATAATTATAGGTTTCAGATGTTTGATAGATTTAGAATCAGATTGTAGAACTTTTGAAGTTTAGTGTGCAGATTAAAAATATAAAAACAAAGATAAAAGTTTACAAATTATAATGAATAAATACTCGACTATTGTGAATCTTGTTACCATGGCATATTAGGTATTTCTGGCAATATATCGATATTATGATACCAAGATACTAAAGGATATTTTGACGGTTTTTCCGTGAAAGGAGCGCGTGCGAGCACTGTCGCGGCTTATAAGAAAATTAGATTATAAAAAATAAATAATTTAAAATAACTTATAGGCACAAAAAAGTTATTCTTTTTAAAGATATTTTTATCGAGTTAAAAGTATTTCTTATTTTAAATTATTTTAATAAACTTTAATATCCATTAACATATTGGTCAGAGCAAAACCATCGTAATGCACTAAAATTTCGCAATATAAGCTTCACGAAGCGAGTGTATAGAAAAAAATCCATAAAACAAAAAAATACTCAATAGTGCACATTGTCAAGTTGATAGAAATAATGAATCGTCATTTTAATCTAAAAAAACTTACAAGATTTCTCAGATTGAAACGGATTCAAAAGCGGATAGTTAGAGATTCTTTTTTTCTGTTCCATTTTGTTTTTTTGTTAACCGCTCAGTCTTATGACGTTTTGTTTTTTAACGTTTTTTTTTCGTTATTTTTACTTTTTAAATAACAACTTTTTATTCGGGCTTGAGGCGATGCCATTGTACGATAGTCTGCCTTGGTTTGGTAATCATGTCCTGCCAGTGTTTCGTTTCAGTCGCCCCGGACCCATTTTTACCTGTAATTGAAATAAATTTATATGTTAGATGTGTATCTATACATTTTGTTTATTGAACTAGCTTACACGTAGTCACGTATGGAGCTACCGTCACCTATACAGGGTGGTGCCGTCAATACGACAATAAATTGAAACATGGGCTTAAATGGTTCATAGAATTGATTTGCCACTTTCAAAAACATCTTATTCATTTCTTGACATTTCTATGAAATAATGCAGTCGGTGCATTATTTCATAGAAATGTCAATTATTTTATACAAATGTCATGAAATAATCAAATGAATTAGATGCTTTCGAAAGTGGCAAACTATTTCTTTGAACGAATATAGCGCATGTTTTAATTTATTGTCGTATTGACGGCAACAACCTGTTTAAGACATCTGCAATAGCAAGGAAAAGGATGTAATGCCAAGTAATTCAAATAAATATATGCATTTAATAAAAATAAGGTGATACTTTAAAGGTTTACTTAACGGAATCAACAAAAACACTGACTTAAAGATTGCTCCTTTAAGATAATTATCATGTTGAGACACAATTTAATTTAATCTCAAAGTACAATGCAAATTTTACACACATTAGCCACTTTAACTTGATACCAGTTAGCCCTAATAGAGGCTTAAGTGTATTCGGGCAAAAACATGCAAAAGAATTAGGTCAAAAAAATTAGGTCAAAAAAATTAGGTCTCTCTTACAACCTACGATTAAAAAAAATCAAAGTTACTGTTAGGTAATTGTGCTCGGTCATTCAGCATAGTCGTTCAAGTCGGACTCGTGAATGAATGAATTGAGTATCATCCCTCATGCAAAGTCGTTGTGAATGAAGGATGATGCTCGTCGACGCACACACATGCATGCACGCACGCACGCACGCACACGCACACACATACACTGGCACAGACATTTATTTTTTAAAATTTTAGGAATTATTTTGCCTTTATACAAATAGCTTGTTGCGAGTCATTCCAAAAACAAGTATCTCTGATTACTGTTGTAAAATGTTCTAAGGTTATTATAGAAATAAAGTTATTTTTATTTATTTATTGTTTTATTCATTTCTGCCCAATAAAATGTGTAAACTGGCGGATTTAAGCCATTTTCAGCCCGAATGCACTTGACCCTGTATTTGGGCTAATTTGTATTAACTTAGTCCACAAAGTAGCGAAAGTGTGTTTTTGTAACACTTCAATTTTTATATTTTGTGACATTATCATTCATACTACAAAATTAAATTAAATAATCATTTCGTCAAAAATTTAATTTAATTTTGTATAAATGCTATATAAACATATAGCTAAAATATTTTTACGTCCTGAGGCAGGAATCGAACCCGCGACCTTTCGCAATCCGGGCGACTGCTCTGACCACTGAGCCACCCAGGACTTAGGATATCCCTGTGAAATTCTTCTAGTCTATCTTGTATTTGCGTTTATGAGCTAACGTCCACCCTACAATGTCGAAATATTCTATTTCAACATCCGAAACGAGTATTTTTACAAATACCGACGATTCGGTTAAGTTGGGGCAGTGCTTTCAAATATTCTTAATTTTTGATTTTAACATTATTATAAATGTTAAAAAATGTTAATGTTAATGTTGTGTGTTGTTGTAATTTTTCAAACATTTATAATAATGTTAAAATCAAAAATTAAGAATATATTTTTACAATTTATACAGTCCATAGAAATGGTTTGCCACTTTCAAAAATATCGTATTCATTTGATAATTTCATGCCATTTGTATGGAATAGTGTAACGTTGGCAGCATTATTTCATACAAATGTCATGAAATTATCAATTGAATACGAAATTTTTAAAAGTGGCAAACCATTTCTATAGACTAATATAGCCCATGTTTAAATTTATTGTCGCATTGACGGCACCACCCTGTATATTAGTTACCTAGTTTTTGCATACACAGATTTTATTGACATTGATTGATAGAATGAGATGTTGTTCCAATCAGTATTTTAACCTCTGTGGTCTAGTGGTTGAGACCTCCTTCCCCAGATCTGGAGTTCCGGGCTTCGATTCCCTTGGCAGCACTTTAGGGTAGAAAATTTCTTCTCGGTTTGCTAGCTACCACTATCTTATAAAGTCTGCTGCTATAACAATGATGTCAACAGCATTGTGCTCCGGCAGTTGGAGGTAAGATAGCCAGTTCTTCTGTGTTTGAGGAATCCGGGTGTAGCTCGCTTCCCTCTTTGGCCTTATTATCACTTATCATCAGGATATGAAGGTCACCAGATATTCCATTAAGAGTAATAATTAAAAAAAATAAGTTGGGAAACTCACCAGCCAGTAGTATCCTTCCAATCAGCTCGTTCCTCCCGATATTATCGAAGTCCATGACCTGGACGTCCAAAGAGCACTCTCTTATCTTCTCCCAAGGCACGTTGAAAGAGAAGGAATCATTGAACACAGGGTTCAGGGTGCATTTGAATATGGCTGTCTTACGCTTCTCTATGCGTTTGTCACCAAATTGAAGCCAAACTTTGACGTAGGGATCTGCGGGGAAAACATTTGAAGTTAGACACATGATTATTATTTATGATTAACACTTAACCCTGAAGTGTTCGCGCTCTTAAAAGTACAGTTAATGGTTGCGCGGTATAAAAGAGATAATTATTTCACATCCGACCAGGTATACGTACAGTATCTCAAAAAATCAGGAAAAATCTACTGAATCCTTGAAAGATACTTATAAAATATTTGTTGGAACGTGGAAAATACGTTCCTATTTTCGGCATACAAATTTTATATTTTTGGATAAGCTTTGGTTACATTGTAAATTAAAGCGATCGGGGCCCTGTTTCAGCATTAGTCCAATTACATTCTCTGGGGGTGATTTTTAATACTGAAATGTCTTTTATCCAAAGAATAACATTAACAATTTGACGGTTAATAGACAGAAAACCCGTCAAAATAGTTTGTTGGATAATAATAACAGACGTTTGAAAAATCTGCCTTTAGATAATTCATGCATAGTTGAATTTTGTTAGTAGTTGAAGTTGAATTTTTTTGTAGAATTTAACGTTATTCACTATAGCAATATAGCGGGCAACATAGAAGTCAACTATACGTCACCAAAGTGACATACGCGTCATGATGAATATTTGTCTGTGTTGCAGTTGTTCTATGAAAATTCTTGATTTGTACCACGCCATAAAGCCAATAGAAAGAAAATGGACAATTGAACACTGTTCTGAATTTTTTACCTATTTTTCAGTATAGTGTACATAGACCTGGCCGGGTCTCCATACATTTTTGGAACATCTCTTTTGTATGCTATTTCGAATAAATAAACACATCACGTGGTTATCGAATCGCGTTTTTTTTATTAAATGTTAAAACCAAGTACTGCCTACAAATATAAAAAAATGAATAAGTTAAGTCTTCTTAGTTCAGAAAAAAAATACCAAAACCCCCTAAATTACAACAGCTTCTTCATAAATTTTACAATTTAAACGGTCAAGCATCAGATTCCAGACACAGTTTAATTGTCATAGCCCTCCGGGGGGACAACGCTGCTTGAGAGATGAATTATCTTCTGTGTATAGCAAGGATAGGTACATGATCATGATATAAATTAGTTTATAAGACAATTTTTGTGTGATTTATCATGCTGGTGACCCATAAAACTTCCTCTTGACAATCTTCAGGGTGCTCCTGGGACACAACCAGGAGTGATCGGTGCTTATGCAACACTGAATAATGATGCATAATGAATAAACCTTATGCATCAAAAGATATGCCTTACCAGGTTTTCGGGAATGCTCGATTTTGCATGAGTGAATTACATATGTAATCCGCGCGACTACTGCTGGGTTGAAAACCCAAAATGGTAATAATTCGTATGAATAGCTTCCGCCCACGATTTCGTCTGCGTTATCCCATGGGAACGTATCCCTGGGATGAAAAGTAGCTTATGGGCTGTTCCAGACTCTCATCATTTTCTGTACAAAATTTCATCCTTGAAGAAACCCATGTTACAGGATGGAGGGAGCACATGTGCTGGCAACAGAATTCCTTTTAAAAGTACGACAAAAACGAAAGAAAGAAATTAAGGTGGAGACAATAAGTTAATGACTCCGAAGACTGGCACGCGTGTTCAGGAGTAGAAAAAAATGTTAAAAAGTTGTTCAGACCAATAGAAGGCGGGAAGCAACGCAATGCCACGACGCAATTGTAGAGAGATAATTGGGATCGAACGGATTATCCAGAAAGTCAGATATTCACTTGCAATGGCCACTTATGAATATGGTAAACTCTGTCGAAAGCAAGTTAAGAACGAACTGTCAAAAGAGTTTAGCTGAGTAGGCATTTCGGCATAGAAGGAGGTGTCCTTTCCACAGTAATTTTAACTTCATTCTGTAGAATATCAAAAATATTGCTTTCATTTTAATTAAAATCAAAGTAACCGCACTCCATTTTAATTGGATATTTCGCGAGACAACAGTTATTTATGATGTTCTTCACTAAAAAGTGGATTGGCGACTAAAGTATGAGCGGTATTGGGTTTCATCGAAATTGTGTTGATTTTGTAGATACAGCTTACCTATATAATAGAATATTTATAAGAAAAGGAGTTTCAATGTTAATTTTGTTTCTTTAGTTATTAGCTGTTTTTTAAACAGTGATGCATCTTATGAAAATATATATCCGTCCGCTTCCATTGGCTTCCCGCGACCCTTACCAGATCGTCGGTCTACCTTGTGGGACACCTACAACTTTGGGTCTTCCGGTACGCACCGTCACTCGAGGACCTTTCCGCCCCAACGGCCGTCAGTCCTTCTTGCAATGTGGCCTGCCAACTGCCACTCAGTTCGGCAGTTCGCAATTCTTCGGGCTATGTCGGTAACCTTAGTTTTCCTGCGGATCTCATCATTTCTGATTCGATCACGCAGAGAAACCCCGAGCATAGCCCTCTCCATTGCCTTTTGAGTGACACTGAGCCTTCTTATGAGGCCCATTGTAAGCGGCCACGTCTCAGTTCCGTAAGTCATCACTGGCAACACACACGAATTAAAGACTTTCGTCTTGAGACACTGCGTTAGTTGGGCCGAGAATATGCTGCGAAGCTTCCCGAACGCTGCCCAGCCGAGTTGGATCCGTCGATTGACCTCTTTCTGGAAGTTGGACTATTTGTCCCAGGTAAACATATTCGTCAACAACTTCCAGTGTAGAGCTTCTAACCTTTACAGGAGTAGGTACGACATGGGAATTCGACATTATTTTCGTCTTATCCATGTTCATTTTAAGACCCACTTGTTGGGAGACTCTACAGAGGTCGTCGAACATTGTGCCCAAGTCTTCCAGGTTTTTAGACATGACTACGATATCATCCGCAAAACGAAGGTGAGTCATGTACTCGCCGTTTATGTTGATGCCAAGTCCTCTCCAGTCCAAAGCTTAAACACATCCTCCAACGCGGCAGTGAACAGTTTCGGCGATATAACATCGCCCTGTCTCACACCTTGTACTAATATTATAGAATACAAACAAAGACATTAATTGCACGGCAAAAGTAAATTAAATATTGTCATGCGTTAAATTATAAAAATATTCTAAAGGTATGTACATATTTGTAAAACTAAAAATTAATCATTCTTCGTGAAAGTATGTATTTAGCTCTTAAGGTAATTCGCCAATTACTCCACGCGGGCAGAAGCTTATTCCTTAAATAAATGAAGCTCATTTCCTAAGAATCATACTTTTCTTCAATACGTACAAAGCAGGCTGTAAGCTTGTTTACATAAAAATACTTATTCCATTTTGCCTTGTATTAATTTATTGAAGCAATAAATACTAAAAACAGTAAATAATTGTCCATTCTCCGTTATTTATTGAAGAACATTACGGTAATGTTTTGTTATTTTCCCTCTACATTTTTTGCTCAGTACTCATTTTTATTGATTAGGGAATAAAGCACAAAATATGATGGCTTAAGACATTTCACGCCTTTGAATGACATATGAATCTTTAGTTTTTAAGAACACTAATGAATTACGTAACATTAGGCATTGCGGAGAAATGTACTTGTTAAATATATTTCTTACATTCGCAGGAGAAGCGTTGGGTCCATATTCTTAAGTTCAAGACGCAAATCTATGTTTTTTTTATACAAAGAACGTCAAATGACTCAATACCACCTGATGAGAAGCGGTAAGAAGAGTCCAAAATAATAATCGAAGACAGCTAGTGTGCAGTTTAGACACTGCTCTAGCTGCCTCCACCTTGCCGGCCCGAAAGGTGCAGTTTCACGCCTCTTTTGAAAAAACCCATGTAAGAAGAACGAGGGAACACTTGTGCCGGCAAAGAATTCCAAATTTTGGAATATCTTTATGCGTGATGCTACGGTGGAGACAGCGAAGTGCTAGGGATTAATCCGTTCTGTCTCCCAGCTTTGTCTCCTTAAATACCGAACAAAAAGATGATAGTTCAATCAAAATTTATAATCTCGAGGTCCCGTTTGCTGCAACCGCTTTAATCCACCAACCCGCATTGGGCCAGCGTGGTGGTGTTGTGGCCAAAGCTGCTTATGTGTTTCTCACTTGTAGGAAGGCCTGTGCCCAGCAGTGGGACGTAGTTAGGCTGGTGATGATGTCCCTTTAGGGGTACAAAGCAGGGTGATAGATTTGAATAATCCCTTCTAAGAGAAGTTTACCACTTAAAACTTTTCTGACAACTCACCTGACAGAAGATCGCAGCTAAATAACACTACTTTGTAGTGGAGTGTTCCTGCGGTAAGTACCTAAGGTCGCCAGAGCTCACTAACGTATGTTTTGTTGAGGACATGGAGACTGGCCTTTTATTCCTTAACGCAACCTTCATTTATAAAGAGCAGTGCGAGAGTAGTGGTCAAGGTGCTATGAGCGTCTATAGGCTACGTTATACAAATACTAACCTGATTTTCCATTAATATCCTTGGCCTTCAAGTTCCTCGCTTTCAGAAGGGTCAGCGTCAGCACGCTGTTGCTAGGGTGATAGCAGAGTGACGTCAGCAGTTCCCCACACTTATCCTTCGCTGGGGGCTTCAGAGCCTTCCAGAATGAGGGTTTCTCGCTCAGGTCCACCTGGAAACATGAGACAGAGCATTTCATTCAACGTGGTTACACCGCTTCATTATGTGAGATTATTATTTACACCGCACCGCGCCATTCCTAGAATATAATGTAAGACTATTGAAACCAAAAAACACCCCAAGTTTAATAGAGCAGATGGTTGGAGTATACCACCTGCTGGGAACCCTATCATATGAATCATAAAATCACAAGCCCTTCTATATACTGTCCAACAAATGAACAAATAGCAAAAGACGACGGTAGTTAACTTATAAACTCAACACGGATAACTGAAATCTTCAGTCTTTCCATGCCCATGTACACTGTACACAGTGAAGTTATCGAAACATCGGGTATAAAATATTACATGACATTGCGTCTCTATCGGCTACATCACGAAGAGGGCTCTGAAGAGCTTTTTGACCTTGTACCGCCTTCCCCCTTCCTACTCAGGAGCACGCGTGCCGGTCTTCGGAGTCATCATTTCACTGTCTCCACCTCAACATCACGCAAAAAGAAATTTTGTACCTCGTTTCTTTGTCGTACTTCCAGAACTTGGAATTCTTTGCCAGAACATGTGTTCCCTCCTTCCTATAACACGGTTTCCTTCAAAAGAGGCGGGAAAAACATGTAACGTCCAATCAAACACGATTTGAATCTGATAACGAGGTTTTGTTTCAAAAGACAAATCAATCAAGCCCAAACATGACGGGTATACTTTAGGAGTGTGTACTTAAGGAGTTCCTATAGCCACCTTAAGGAGCTCGGTGACGTAGTGGTTTGAGGCAAATTAAAGCTGCTAAAAATAAGGCAAATTAAAGCTGCTAAAATAGGGTTTCGCCCCCAAATTCCTGCCAGCCCTCCTCCGCTTTCCCTAACGAATATCTTTTTCCAGTCATTTGTTATGTGTTTGATTATGAAATGTAAATGAAAGGCAATTCTATTTAGAATGATGAGGGATGATATCAATAAATCAACGTTATTGAAATACCTTCAAATTTGACGCATCCATCATAAATTGTATTTGCCGCCATTTCATTTCTTGCTGAGATATATGAATCGTAAATGTACAAAATTTTTATTTTTACGGTAACGCGTGATTTTAATCATGCCGCTTTAGTTGTCACTCTAATAATAATATATTCTTATTTATCATCTAGTTCAAATAAAGCTTGATTTAGATTTTCTGCTTTTGAGTAACTTACATCTCTGGATAATAAGTCTGTTAAAAGTAATTGTTTTAGTTTTTTTATACCACTAAGTTGATTGCCATCAAGCATACGGCTCATCTGATGGTAAGCGGTTACCGTAGCCTATGGACGGTTGCAACACTAGAGGTAAGTGCGCGCTGCCGACCTTGTGAAAACCTTCATAAATATTGCTTCTAGTGGTCTGTGATCGGTCTGGCTGGACCTGAATATAGTTTTACTGTCTATATTCAGGTCCAAACCGATCACCTCTCTTATTAGGCTTTCTCTTAACTCTCCAAACCAACAGTCCATTGACAAAAGTCTTAGTGATGTGACAAATTCGTCGAAACTTTCACATTCACGTTATTATCTTTTAATGGCAATATGCCTTTGCATAGTTTCATTTTGAAATGGAGTTGAATACACGTCGAATTCTTTCAGTATAGATTCTAGTGCTTCATCGTTTTCTTTTTCAAATGCATTATCTAATGGTATGTCCACTTCAAGCCCAACATCTCCAATGATATGTAATGTAGCAGCAACGCAGCCTTTTGTTCCTCGGGCACATCCTTCTTATCATAGCCTTGAGGTAAAACATTTTTTTGCTTCAATCCTTTAGTTTTTTTTATCTCACGTTGGAATTGTAAAGGCGGCTTTTTATGGCTCGCCATTTTTTTCTTTGTTGAACAGTGATGCGTGATCCTGTGACTTATTGACTGCGCCATGTAATAAATTATGAGAATGGATGTAATTAATTAACGTTTAATGTCCAAATCCTTAACCATACATTTGTGTATTGTCCATAGACACATAGACTTTATATTCATAGATAACACACAGATAATAAAACCATTACAACTCATATAAGATAATTTTATTGCACTTTAGATTCAGAATGTGTTAAATATCTAAGACTTCGTTGCCTGGTAATATAATTTAAGCAAATTTGACGAAACGTAAACTTTGCTATGTTAATTTCAACAGGTTCTTCTGGTTGCTTTATACTTTTAGTTGTTTTAGAAGGTATGTAGCTTTTGTTGAAGTTCATAATGTGTCATCTAGAAAATTTTGAGTGGAAAAACTTTGTAACAACGTCTCTTAACTAATTACTGGGCATGGACGGCTTTCATCTTAGGCCTCAGGATGACAACGCACTTCAATATAAAGTGATTTTTCCATGTTATTGAGGGCGTTACGAGCCTACAACTTTTTACCTTATCTATGGTCGTTCCTTTCGGAATGACGTTCGGTTGTCACAACTGTCCCGTTCCAAGCGTCGGAGAGTTGCAACTTTTTGGCGATTAAAATTTTGACGGTTAAAAAACACTGACATTTTAGTCATATGAGATTAGTGACCATCCATCAAATGAGATTGGATATGTATGTATGTTGTGTATGTATGTTGGCTTATTTTTAGTTTACTATAAAAATTAAAGGTTTTATAAGTCTAAAAGCTTTATTTATTAGGTAAGTTACTATTGTTGTGGTTGACTTAATATACCTACCTAGAAAATTTAATGCGAATGACAGACCACCTTAATATGATGAAGATGGTGATGTCTTGATTCAAAAGGTTGATGCGTAAACAAAAATATATTTCATATTTTTTTGTCACAAATCAAATGTGACATAACATGGACCAGTGTATGTAATGTCAAATTTTGAGGTTATAAAAACAACTTGTGTCGTTCCACACCTTAGAGCAAGACAAATACAACTCAGTGTTTGGATTGTAGGCTCGGAACGCACCTCAGGCACAGATTAATAACAGCCTCAGGTGTCTATATGCGCTGGTAACCGCTTACTACCAAGTGGGTCGTCAGCTTGTTTGTCATAAAGTTGTTCAAAAAAAAAATGAATACAAAAAGTTCATTTTTCTAACCACAGCAGTCGCGAAATTTTCACAGCAAAGAAAATATCCGTTTTTTCTAATTTTCAAAACATTACATCAAATGTTTGAAGAATATAAAAAGATATTCTAGACTAGAAAAAAATCATAATCCGTGTGACTGCTCTGAACATTAGGATATCGATATGAGTCAGACCATAGATTGCAGACGCAGAGGGAGAGGGGCGAGAGGGTATTCTGCCGCTTGACAGATTTATTAACCTGCAAAGCATCTAATTTCAGACACAATTGGTTTGGGAGTCTCACGCAGCTTCATAAATTAAATAAAAGAAAGAAAGAAAAATCATGTATTTGTCTTAACATCATCAGCCTATAATTATGTCCCACTGCTGGGCACAGGCCTTCCTACATGGGAGAAATACATGAGGAGCTTGGGCCATAACACCACCACGCTGGCCCAATGCGGGTTGGTGGGTTGAAGCGGTTGCAGTAACAACCGGAACCGACAGATTAACGAGCCTTCCGAAGCACAGAGGATCTCGAGGTTATAAATTTGATTGACCCATCCAGGGACCGACCATGGTGAAAGTTGCTTTATTAAAAAAGTTTGACCTTGAGACCGCCCTTGTTCTGTTCATAATAGAGGTGACTTTCGTAGTGCAACTGTTACGCTTGATGTGTTGTCGTCTGCACATAAAAATACCAAATGAATTGAGAACCTCTTCCTTTTGGAAGTCGGTTAAATAAATTAGCTCAACTTTCATTTTCAGTTAGTAAACTTTAAGTTTACCCTTAAATGGCTAAATTGACGAAGGCTTTCAATGAAACGACCTTTTTTTCCTCTATTCCACAAAGTTCAACTGGTAGTTCAACTTGTTTCGGACGGGGAAAAATCCGTTTACAGACCTACCCGCCGCTGGCTAAGCGACGGGCGTGTGTGAGGGTCATCCAGCGCTAGCAGCACTGGAAATACCCACTAAAACTCCCCGGTAACTCCACTGCCCTTCGCGGGGGTAGCCTGGGCTCTGCCGAAGCAATTTCAAGGGTAGCAGTGGCCAGATTTGTGAAAGATCACGTTTTCGGTTCCCACCACAGGAAATGATTGCTTCTAGTCTTTATATTTAGCAATTTAACACGATTTGTCCTGTCAATAATGGTTTAACTTTCGACGAGTGCGTATGAGGGCTTCGGAATACATAGCACAATATTTCAAATTTATCCACCCTACGAGCTTATGACCTTAGCTACGGCACTGCGTACTTACCACGTACGTGATAAACGCCCAAGTATAGTAATTATTACGGATTTCCCCAAGGATATACAGAAAGTCCGACAAAATGGATGTAGTATAGTAAATTAGCAAGGGTAGGGCTCTGTCAAGTTCGGTGATTGTCATGCTATAGATGTAATGTTCAAACTTTAACAGCGAGTCATTCCGCTGGGAATAAATTCATCGTTTAAACATGAGAATGACAATGGAAGAGAACTTAAATGCTATGTAAACGATCGGCATGACGATCCTTTTTCTAAACGGTTTAACTCATGATGAGACTCAGCGCGTAAAAGTCGCTGCTGTCTCGATATGAAAGGCTGTTAGGAGCAAATATAAACTTTAGGATTTGAGTTAAAAACGTGCAAATTATGTACATACACCACGGCCAAGATACTAGAATAACCTCTCAGAAACTACAGTTGGGTACATTGAAGAAATCTTCAAGATAGCCTGGTGGTGAATCGTCTAATGAATTCATTGAAAGTGACTGAGACGCGTACAGATACTACCGAACGTACTTTTTACTAGGTGGTAGGCCCGTATGTAGGGTCGTCTGGGTAGGTACCACCGCCTTTCTTATTTCAGCCGTGAAACGGTTTGCTGTGTTTCGGATTAAAGGGAAAGGTAGCCAGTGTATTTACTGGGCATGGACGGCATTTGATTTTAGGCCTCAGGATGACAACGCACCTGCAATATCAAGTGATTTTTCCTTGTTATTGCAGGTGTCTATAGGCGGCGGTAACCGCTTACCATCAGGCCGGCCGTCAGCTTGATTGACGTGCTTGCTTAAAACATTTGAGAATCTTGCGCTTGCAGTATTCGTGACGTGAGTGTAGCCAAAATTTAAACAGAATGTAATTCTGAAACAGCCATCTTTTGACAAAAATGTACAGCCGATAGCACATAATGCGTAACAGTTTGACCTTGAGACCGCCCTTACTACGTTCGTAATAGAGGCGGCTTTCGTAGTGCAACTGTTACACTTAATGTGCTGTCGTGTGTGCATAAACAGAAAAACCGACTTCAAAACACTAAAAATAATAAAAAAAATAAGTAGATTACAAGTTTTTTGAAGTCGGTTATAATTTTATAAATTATATTCATACAAGGCTATATTTATTTTTTTCAAAAGAGTTCTCATCTTAAATACGCTGTTTTACTAAGCAGTGTTGGTAGGTTTTCCATCTGGTGAAATCGCAATAATTTAAAAATTTACTTAAATAGAATGTACAAGATATTCAAAGCGCAATGTCATCGTTTTTTTAAAGAACTACTGGATATATTTTTCTATAGAACTACATGATAGGGAAGTCGACGGCTCACCTGGTGGTAAGTTGCCGAGCAATTGATGAGATTTGATGACGTCAACAATGTATTTAAACCTCTTTATTCAGTTTTTTAGAGAGCGCTTACAAATCATTGGGCAGAATATTCTATAACTTAAATATTAGTTATCTAAACTTAGTCATACCTGACAAAGAGGCAAGAACACCTCTCCAATAGAGTCATCCCTCGAAAACCGGTCGTAGTCAAACACGTGGAGATGTAATACCTGGAACAAGATAAATTATTAATAAATAAATACACACGTCCTATGAAGGGCGCTGGTCCCTCAGCTTAAGGACTTTTAAGAGAGTTGACAAAGAACATTAGTAAATGTCTTCGCGACCATGTTTTTTGAAAATAACGAAGAGCAAAAATCTTTCACAAAAAGTAAGGATTTCCGACTGGTCAATCATTTAAGGGCTGAGGTCTGCTAAAGTAGCGAGTTTCAACTTTCAAGCAAAAAAGTTTTGAAGTTGGGAGGGCGGCTTGTTACATTTACTTTTGTTCAGTTAACTACATGTGTGTATCTGTAGTTAGATTCGTATGAGTATAAGTTTTTACTTTGTCTATTTACACTTACCAGTTGAGGATTCACCAATAAACTACAAATAAACTTGGAAAAGACAGTAACAAGAGACAACTGGATTTAAGACGATCGTTCGGATATTTATTGGGCTAGGGGTTCCTGTAGACAAAATCAATCACATCAAGAAGATGATAAAAATATGGAAGAATCTTACCCGACTTTGCAATTTCTGTATAGGGAACCCTTCGAAATAGAACGTTTCGTTCCATCTAGGGTTGAGCGTCCTCCTCTTGATCTTCGTCTCCAAGCGATGCTTCTTATCCGGGAGCAGCGTTACGCGGACGTAAGGGTCCGATGTTCCGCTGAGATCTTTCGCTGGAAGGTCCTTTCCCTGTAAAGGATTAAGGGGAAGGTTAAAAAGTGAAATGTAACTTCGTTTACTGTTGATTTACCTATCTGTTTAGGTATTTTCCTATTTAAAAATACCCTTCGCTTAGTTAGTGCTTACAAAAGATTAATCAGTGTCAGGGTTATAAGATTATGTTGTTATTGTTACTATCAATCATGTCCGGCAATGCGCAGATCATAATGTTCTATCCAAGAGCTGTCAATAATGTTTTTAGTTTGTTGTTTGTTAGATAAATCACTAATAAATACGTCACCTGATTTAAAATATGAGTAGTTATAGTTTAAAGCATACCTGAATGATCCTCAATATCAGAGTGGTGTTCTGGAAGTCATACTCCAACGAGAAATGTATCTGGCCGACGTTCTCCGACGGCTCCGAGTTGTCAATGTACATATCCACCAGCGAGATGGAGCGGTTCTGAAGGAACGCCATCTGTTAGCAACCGGTGACACTTTAAAGTGGTGCCCGATTTGGTGCATCCTTGATATTGCAGTTCATAGTTTGGTGATGGATGAATAATAATCATGTCAGATGTGATAGATGATATTGAAAGAACATTAACCAAGCGTCAAAGATGTTTTCAGGCCATAAAATTAAACAAATTTCTCAAAAAAGACACATAGATAAATGTAATGCTGAATAAGAAGTGTACAATTAGCAATGTTCTTGGAGAAAGTTGTTTAGTGTTGTGGCGTTGAAAGAAACTGAAAATTATTCGAAAGGAAATAATGCCTGTACGAGTGTTAAGAATCAATTTAACTGAAGGTTTCTCAAAGTCAATAGTTCTTCTTGTGATTACTGTCCAATGTCTTCAGAAATCAATAACCTACTGCATCTATTTTTTACTTGGATATTAATCAACCTATGAAAAATCATGGATTAAGAAATGTGGAGCTAATTCTGGCAATATATTTTTCTCTCAATCTTGGTATAAGTGAAACAATTTCAGCTACTTTGTAAGTAAAATTTTCTATTTCATCTTGTACCCGTCCATCATCATCAAATTTTCAAACAAACATAATACATTACTTCAAAATTCGTGCACTAAACTCGTAGAACTCAATAGTAATTCAAAGGTCAGATCTGATATAATGTTAGGGATATACAACCGCACATCAAACATAACACGTCATTTGGAAAATATGTCTTATTAAAACGGAATAAGATGAAATGTAAAAAATGTTAAGCTTGATCTGCCGTCATTAATACGGCTTGTCCCGTGAGAGATTATATCTCACTTTCACGAGTCGTTAAATATGACTAATAATAAATTTGAAATTATATCTACGCATGAAAGAGAAAATTTCGTTTAAAAAAATATCCAATGTAATCCTTATGTTCTTAAATTTAATAATTGATAGACCATTGCAAGTTCTAGTTTTTAAATTGGTACCTATCTAAAATCAATACCAGAGTAAAGATATTAAAGTTGGCGCCCAAACTGGGGCTGAAATATTATGATTGGAAAAAAATCTAAGTAACAGATATTATAACGAGTAAGCAATCTCGTTTAATTTGAGATGTAAATATCATATCAGAAGCGGCTTTTTACTTTACAGGAGACTGGGGAGAATTAGTAACCAATGTGTGAATGGAGGAAAACCATAGGCTACAGCCTATGGTCATTTTAATGCTTGTATTTAAGTGTGATGTAACCTGACCAAACAAACAAAGAATGGTCGAATACCAAAAATATTTTGCCACTAAATAATCACCAAACAACTTATTTATAGATTCTTGCTAGCCGTTCTAATTAGCTTTTTTTGGTAATTTCCTACCATCGAATTGTGACCATTTTTAAACTAAAACGGCTTGACAATAGTATTGGCATGCACTATACATCTAATTACCTGATAGCAACAAACAAAAGGCAAGCAAAGGCACAAAAACGATCTCCAAAAACCACAAAACAAACATACATCAACTACAAAAAAACTTTAGTCGCACACATTTTTATTTTTATTCACTTTTGTTACTTTTTTCCTCGGTCTCCCCTAAAATAATTTGTATAATACATAGTACCAATTGTTGTACAAGGGCTGTAAGTCAATAACTATTAATAGGAGTGTCTCGATATAAATTATAATTCATTATTAGTATCCAATAGTAACTATAATAATACAACGAGGAGTCATAAAATCTTAAACGTGTCAAAATTTTAGATCAATAAATATTAATTTCTATAAATCGTTATCAGAGACATAAATGATTAATTATATCTACTTATTTAGCCAACATGCAAGATCGGGTGCAGAGCATCGATTTTAGAATTCAGTTTTTATTCTCGTTTATAAATATACCTAATTTAAAACATAAAAATATAAATATGCTGAAACTATCCTAATTACTGAAAATGCCTATTTTATTTACATTTTGAAATTATAAGATCATAATTGTTTAAGAAAATAAAGATAAAATCACTTAAAGGCCGTTGTTTAATCATAAAACACTTACTTATTTTTTTCTATTCTAATCTAATAATATATTTTTCTAACTAATTCAGTCGAAAAACTAGCGTATCTAAGTATCTATTTTTCTAATTTCTAAAAGAAATATAGTTTAAATATGTAAAATAACATTTTTATTACATGTGAAATTAGGCGTCCCGCTTACACACTTATGCGTGTGAGCGAGACGCTAGCAATTAATTTCTTTTTTTAAGATCCTTACTCACACCAAAAATAAAAAAAAAAACACTATTTTAAATTCAAAATAAAAAAGTAAATTATTAGGCGATGACTTTTATTAAAATCTAATGTTGTGAAATAAGGTAGGTACTATTAAAGTGTCCTAGTAAGATTGTCTTTCAAGTGCAATATAATAATTTACGTTATTTATAAGCATCTTATTTTTTGTATGTTAAAAATTCAATAGAATTTTAATATCAAGTCGACATTTTCAGGGCACTTTCATAAAAGGTTAATTAAAAAATTTTGAAAAGGTTAGTATCGATATATGATTTTATGATATATGAAAATTTAAGTACGCTGGAACATAAATTCCTACTTTGAAAATAGTACTTTAGTTAGTTTTTTAATTAATTTCCCTTGTTTTATTACATATTTTAATAATTATTATATTTATTCGAGAAAATGGAAAGAATTCTATAAATTTCAAGACAAACCTTATTTCACAACAATTTAAAAGTGCATTAAATTATTTAAAAAGTACCTATAAAAACAAAAATACCTATTTTAAACATAAGGCTAATGCAATCTACCAATATTGTCTTCTTTTAAATCGTCATTAAAAATCTAATTTCTAATAAATATTATCGTGACTATTAATGATAATTACGAATTAAATCTAAAAAAACGTGAAAAAAATCCGTCCAGCATAAAGTGGCGATTTTTAAAAAAGCTTTGATTTTAAAGTTTATCACACTCTAGTGCTTCTAAAATTATGTACAAAATAATTAAAGTATATTTTTTATTGCGTTGATTAATGTGACTATTAATGTGAAAGCAGGCTCACTCAATCCGAAGCGGTTTGTTTTTATAAAAAAAGTAAAATGTCAAAGAACGCCTGAAAAGCAGAAATCGAAATTATTTAAGCTTTTCGCTATGAAACCTTTTTTCTATTTCTTTCATATACAACCTCTTCTACCTACCATTTTTGAAGGAGCAAGCATGGAAAAAGAATCCATAGTTTAGAAGACGTCGCCGAAAATAAAAACGAAAGTTAGAAAAAAAACACAGATACAAAAAAGGAGCAGTTCTTTTCGCTAAAAATACACCAGTTTTTTAAAATTTTAAAATACGTTTCATTTGTCCTTTGTTTTAATTAAGTTATCATTACAAACTCGTTGGAACTTATTATCACATTATTATTTTTAATATGCCAGCATTAAAACGTTTTTTACAGACACTTGTTTAATATTTAAAAATTTCTTTTTCTTTTTTGAATCACATGCAAGAAGGATCAAGGTGATCTTGATACTGTAGTTAAACTCGTGTCTATTTAATTTTGTTTTTGTTTGTAATAAATTATTATTTATTTGTTATTCGTGATGTTTTGATTTAAACGAATCTGTTAAATGTATGAACAAAGCGACATTATGATTGAAAAAGCATATTAGTCATAGATTCTGTCTTTTTTTATCATAAGTATAATTCGTTTAATAGTATATTTTTAACAAACGTTATTTCGACATAATTATTTAGAAAAAGTTTACTAATTATTTTGCATTTTATTCTTAAATAAGATATCTATAAATTTCTTACACAAATAGTTTATTGTCATAAGATATCTTTTATTGCGAACGTGTAGCCAGCGATATCATCAACATCATCACCTGCCTGTATTCGTCCCACTGCTGGGCTCAGGCCTTCCTGCATGGGAGAAACACACGAGGAGCTTGGGCCATAACACCACCACGCTGGCCCAATGCGGGTTGGTGGGTTATAGCGGTTGCAGTAACAACCGGGACCAACGGCTTGTGCACGACGAAGCACGGAGGAGCGAGAGATAACAATTTTCAACCGACCATCGCCGGGATCGACCATGGCGAAAGTTAATTTGTTACTGTAATCGAAACCAGAGCTCTCAGAGCACAACGCCACCGAGCTCCTCCAATAATAAAAGACTAGAGAAAAGATAGATAAAATACAATAGGTGTGTTAAATAAATAGGTATGATATAATAGGTGTGAGTGTATGAATATATAGCATGTATCAGAATTACACAGAAAAAAGAAATTCTTTATCGAAAACTCAAAATAAAATGTCACTTACTAAGTAATCGGCCTCTAGTAATTTTCCTTTGTTCCCGTTGAGACACACCATTTTGTGTCAATCTGTTACTCAACGGGAAGAATATTCCCGATGAGTAACACCGTAACTCAATGCCACTATTTTTTTCTCGTTGAGTGACAGTGTAACTAAACAGAACGCTGTATTACCGTTAAGTAACACCTTGGGTAAAATCATTGTTCAAATTCGTATGTATGTAGAGGTTATTTATTGTACCCCTACGATTATTATATAAATAAAATAAGAGTATGCTAAACATCTCCTATTTAGATATGGTAGCCTGGTACTTCAGGGGGCGTATCTTATCTTATCTTATGTAGGTATGTGTATGTATGTATGTATGTATGTGTGTATGTGTATGTATATTTATATTTAAAGAAAATAACTATGTATTTCAATATTATATTATGTATGACCTAATATCATGACTTCAATATTTGTTAATATTTTGTATTTCCGATAGATATATCGGATCACTTTAGAGATTGTATGGTTTGGTTTATATTCAATCTCAGGGTTAAACTGTTTCTTTAAAGTTGTGCGATGTTATATGTACTACTAATAATAAGTTCAATTGTGTACATTTTATTGGCCTCGGCTGTCTATGTACCAAATAAAATAAATAAAATAAATAAAATAAATAAAATAAATAAAATAAATAAAATAAATAAAATAAATAAAATAAATAAAATAAATAAAATAAATAAAATAAATAAAATAAATAAAATAAATAAAATAAATAAAATAAATAAAATAAATAAAATAAATAAAATAAATAAAATAAATAAAATAAATAAAATAAATAAAATAAATAAAATAAATAAAATAAATAAAATAAATAAAATAAATAAAATGATCCATCTGAAGAACTACAGACCTTTTTCACGCTTTTGAGTCACGTTTACAAGTTGTTTTCGAGGGTTACTACGAATCGTCTCGCGCGCAGGTTTGACGACTTCCAGCCTCCCGAACAAGCCGGTTGCCTAAGGCTTTAGTACCGTAGACCTACGCTGCGGCAGGCTATACAAACCGAGGAGTATAACCGGCCACATTGCTTGGCGTTTGTGGACTATGAGAAGGCCTTCAATTCGATCGAAAC
The DNA here is from genome assembly GCA_947347705.1 of Nymphula nitidulata. Lineage (NCBI taxonomy): Eukaryota > Metazoa > Arthropoda > Insecta > Lepidoptera > Crambidae > Nymphula > Nymphula nitidulata. The sequence continues at coordinate 4,351,419 of OX374646.1, forward strand.
ATGGGTCGTAAGTTAGTAAAAGATTAATTAAAAAGTTTTTTATCACGTTGGCGAAGAGTTGAATGCCTGTCCTAACTAGTAGTCATTAATTTAGTTAGAGCTTTCTATCGCTGAAGCCGGAAAATACTCGGGAGATGAAATAAGAAGTTTCTATCATGTACAGACGACATCACGACAAGTATAACAGTTACAGTACGAAAGCCGCCTCTATTATGAACGGAGTAAGGCGGTCTCAAGGTCAAACTGTTACGCTTGATGTGCTGTCGACTATACAGTAAGGGGGGCTAGACTGCCTGCTGGTAAGCAGTTTCTAGGCTATAGTAGGGATGGGCGAATGAATAAAATAATTATTTAAAAAAAACGAACAACGGCTACAAATTACACATATAATTATAAACACAACAATATAAAAGCTGTAATGATGCTAAAATAGCAAAGGGAGGTAATGTTTTTATTTCCCGTATTCCAATAATTCCAACTGAATTTCCCTTCCTGAGGAATTTCCATTTTAGTTTAAAAGAGTGCAGTTTCCCCTGAAAGCATTATTTGCAATTACAATAAATAAAGCTCAAGGACAGACGCTTAAAGTTGCAGGAGGTGTTTATATTAAAAAAAAAAATGTTTTCCTTTAAGCAACTCCATATTTTTTTTAACTTTTAATTTGTAAAGTTTAAAATAACAATAACAAAATTTTTGCAAATATGTTGCAAAATTTAATTTGCATAAACTAAGTCTAGGTTTGGTTTAATTTCATATAAACAATTTCGCCAGTTTTTTATTTGGTTCTCGACATATGTTTTTTGAGAAAAATCACCCTTCTATCGTCCATAAGGTTTTTCCCTTACGGGATAGAACAGTGTTCATATGGAATCTTCTTTTCGGTTCACATCAGGTGGTGTAGGGTCATCCAAACTAATATGCGAAAGCAGCACTTTCATCTGTCTAACTGTCTGAATGTTAAGTATTCACTTCTAAGCCTATTTAGATGAAATTCGGCATCAAGATAGATTACATATCTTTTGACGGTATGACTAACACTCACGTAGGCCTCGCCGCGGGTGAACACTAGTCTACATTTGTCTATAATAACATTATGGTTGAATCATGCTTGTATTTCGTCATATCATTCAAGTATGCGTAAGTTGCGGATATAGTATTATAAGAAAGATTCAATGTTTGCGCCAAAAACCTTTTTCATAGGCTTTGTGCGTCTACAATACAGCTAAGTATTTCAGTTTTTGTAGTAAAATTTCATTTAAGAGTGATTTATTACCCAAAGCCATTGTATAGAGTTTTTCTACCTATAAAATCTTTTTTCTGGTTCCGATTGATTTCACACTAGGGCTGTCAAAAGTTCGAAGAAGAGATCTGAAGAAATTTATAATAATTTCACGTCATTATTGGCTGCTTGGAATTTCTATCTATCTATTGAAAGGTAAGAGCAGCATGCGTAGAGAGAAGTTTGGACATTACTTTCTGTCTAAAACCGGCAAAAAAAGCTTTCTGTCAAAAAGCGAGCTTAGTATTATATTCGGGATGTTACCATGTAATTTGTTTGTAACGAGTTCCCGATATTTCGGCGCAGTTGCATGCGCCATGATCATGGGTAGACTGCCGAAACTGCGGGTAGACGTCAACTTCATTGCGGGCAGATATATCGGTCTACCCTCTTTCGTTTTGACGCTTGCTACGATGCCCCTACTATTAGACTCAGTGTCAGTGCTTACACGAACTGGTTCACGAGAAACAACACTCACAGTATCGACTCACGACACTGATGCACAACCGTAACAGAAAACACATGGTAAACAACGAACGAACGAAACGAACCAACGAATTACGTGGTAAATATCCCGAATATCAAAAAATCAAAAATCAAAAATATTTTTATTTCATCAACCAGTAATACATCTATGATATTGGTGGTTGGGATCTCCTAGTAGGTAAAAATATATACCTGTGTCAGGAGGTCCCGCTCTTCCATAACTCTTACTAAGGTAGCTAGTTACATATTTATGGTTTCGAAATAATGGAGAACAGGAGTAACTATCGATTTATTTATTTACATTCAAGGGTGATGAATATAATTCTAATTCAAATGTTAATAACCATGATATTATCATGTGCTAAAAGCGAGCTCCATACCCACAGGAGGGTCGAGGACAATATTCGATTCAAAGATCAAAACCTTGCAATGTAAAGACTTTTATTTCACATGTTATTTCAGGCCTGAAGTCGTTGTTTGAAGTCTATTGAGTGTTATATAATCAAGTCATTCCTTCCAAATGAAGACAATTGACTTCGTTTCTTTGTCGTACTTCCAGAACTTAGAATTCTTAGCCAGCACATGTGTGTTCTCTCTTTCCTATAAAATGGGTCCCTTCAAAAGAGGCGTGAAATAGCACATTTTGGGCCGGCAACGTAGAGGCGGCTAGAGCAGTGTCTGAACTGCACTAGCTGTCTTCGGATGGACTCTTCTTACCGCTTTATATCAGGTGGTGTTGAGTCATTAGCTGTGCTTTGTATACATATAGGAAAAAAAACATTCAAATCTTAAAAATCACTTGTATGCATCATATAATAAAAGTAGTCATGGATGAACAGCCTAGGATAGTTGATAAGAGAATTAGTCACTTTATTTCATCCTGATGGGAGAATTTTCTTTGCGACACCCCTGTTTCCACCCTTACGCCATAAATAATTCAATGGCCTGTCAATAAAGGTCAAATGGAAAGAAATTTTGCCACATCTTTCATCGTGGATTTTGGTCTGTTTTGTGTTTAACGTCCTTTGAGTATAGAAAGAGGTAGTTGTGCCTCCGTTGAGGGAAAGTAACATTTTTAGAGCTTTCAGAACGTCTCCACCCACGGGCTGTTTCAAACCAATAAGCTCAGTCCCTCTAGCATTAATTCTACGTCAAGCATATGGATTTTATTATTCTAATAGTAAGAAGAATGAAGGTCGCCGATATAGCACAAAGAACGGCAGGGAGACGCAGCGTTATCTAGACAAGTTGGACCGACGATCTGGTGAAGCTCGCGGGAGGCCGTTGGATGCGGGCAGCTCAGGACTTGGAGATCCTTGGAAAAGGCGTCTCTGGGCTGGTAAGAAGATGACGATGAATCTTTAGTACAAACAACACTCGACCTAATGAACCATTGTACTATATACTTATTGTGCTATACAAATGATGTAATAATCTCAGAGATGCACCTGGAGCATATATTTTTTCATTTCATTAGTAGGTATACCTAGTGCTCCGGTGGCGTAGTGGTAACCTCTTCACGGGTCGCGTCTGGCCGGAAACCAGAAGACGCGGGTTCGATTTCTGCCTGGAGCATATATTTTTTAAAAGTTTTCTTTCTTTATTTGAAATTTTTACAATAATGTAGGCGTTTAAGCGCATCAAAAACATTAAAATTTAATCTCAGAGATGTGTCAACTTGTTCCAACTATTGTATAATGAGATTGTTGCGAAGCATTCTTCGTTAAATATATTTGAGAGTAAGTATTAAGAGAAATGTCTCGTGCCTATTATAACAACATCTCTACGTCTTTAAAATAAATGAATAAAAATTAAATGTTTAAGCAGTTAAAAACATATTGACTTGTATTGTCTGCTAACACTTCTAACAATAGCTATTAATTTACTTTTAAGAAATTAATAATACGAACCTCATCATTTCAATCAAATTTTGCCATACTATGCTCACACGTTCGGAGTAAGAGTCTTGATCAATTACTTAATATATCATATTATCTTGTGTGACTGTAACTTGTTTTGTGAGTTTCCAATAGATAAAGAAATGAGTTTAAGCATACACGTCCATTCGATCTCATGATCGATTGAATTAATAAATACACGGTAAAATGTACGTCGGGTACGGTTGACCACAGGACTAGCTGAAAACTTTAGTACCATGTCACAACGACTCTAGCGTCAATATAGTACGGTAGCAACTATAAAGTACGTGCCCAAGATCGGTGTGACATGGTGCTAAAGTGTTCAGCTGGTTCTGTGGCCGACTGTACAACATCGTTATTATTATGAAAGTAAAATTTTTATCTCTAATTTTATTTTACAGACATCTACTTACATAAACAAGCATTAAAAATGACAAAAAATAATAGGTATATTAAGTTGGACAAATGGCTAAGAAACTATACGCAAAAACTAAAAATCTTTAGAGTTTTGAAAACCTAAAAACCTAGCGCTAATGGACTAGTGATATCTCGATTTAGCCCAAAAGTGTTAGCGCACAGTCGTTCATATTCACTCATGGCTACGAAACTGCGTGACGTAGTATGCAACAAAGCACCGCTACTCTGCTAACAGCTTGTAATAGTATTCGATGTGATTACAGCAAGTTGTAGGCTAATACAATGCACAGTACCAGTTATAGTTGCAGTTCGAAAACCGCCTCTCTTACTAACAGAATTAGGTCGGTTTCAAAGTACAACTGTTACGCTTGATGTGTTGTCTTCTGTACGAACGCAGAGTATTTTCTTAGTGGCCACACTAATTACGGTAACACTACAATGGACAAAGGTAAATATACTGTGCTCGTATATCTTCTCATTTATTTAGCGCGTGGTCTAATTTATAAGCTACTGGCTTGATCGCAAATTACTCGTAAAAACGTTTTTGTTCCATCGTAAAAAGATTGCGATTGCATCACAATAACCAAATCGATTTGTAGTAAGTAGGGTAATTCCGGGTAAATCTGGACTAGTCTGTTTTCATCATGATAATCTTGCTTCATGCTAGTCACTAGGTATGGGTTCTTTTAGGGTGGACCCACCTTTATTTACAAAAATTCATAGCACTTACAATTTCTAAAGATTAACAGCTAGTATTGATCATAATGCCAATAAAGGATTTTATTATTAAAAATTATAATTATTATTAATTAAAATTATTATTGCGACCAAAAATGTTAACACAGAGTATTTAGATAAAAAAAACAAAAACTTAAGCATTAAAAAACTTTTATTATTATTTATCATGGTAAACAGCCTGACTCTCCCATTTCCGTTTTAAAAATTTCGATGTTATAGAAATATAATATATTACGTATGCTTGAAGGATATTCATAAAATACCAAAACTAGAAATATGCATGTCCTGGAGCGGGATTTTAACCTACGACCTTTCATAATCCGGTTGCCAGATCACTGAGCCACCAAGGATTTAGGATAACCCTATTAATTTCTGCTGATCTATCTATTTTTGCGTTACAAGGTTACTTTTTTTTTATATACAACTAGATGACAAACAAGCTGACGGCCCACCTGATGGTAAGCGGTTACCGCCGCCTAAAGACACCTGCAATAACAAGGAAAAATCACTTGATATTGCAGGTGCGTTGTCATCCTGGGGCCTAAGATGAAATGCCGTCCATGCCCAGAAATTACACTGGCTACCTTTCCCTTCAATCCGAAACACAGCGAACTGTTTCACGGCTGAAATAAGAAAGGCGGTGGTACCTACCCAGACGACCCTACATACGGGTCTACCACCTAGTCAAAGTCAAAGTCAAAACATTTATTGCAATCATGTGGTTAAAACTAGGTGTACATTTAGGTTTCAGTACCATAACATGAACCCTGTTCGGGCACCGCAACATGCATTACATTTAATTCGTAACAAAAAAAAATTAATATTATTTTACAAAAACACCATTATATTACAATAAAAAAATAAATACCTACAGATCATAGAATAATAAAATTAATAAGGTAACTAGGTAACAGTCTTCCCTCACAACGTCGATAAATGTTTGTGGTTTTATCAGTTCTTTGTATCCTATTCATCATCAGCCTATATACATAGGCACAGGCGTTCCTACATGGGAGAAACACATGAGGAGCTTGGGCCATAACACTACCACGCTGGCCCAATGCGGGTTGGTGGGTTAAAGCGGTTGCAGTAACAACCGGGACCAACGGCTTAACGTGCCTTCCGAAGCACGGAGGAGCTCAAGATTATAAATTTGATTGACCCATCCCGGGACCGACCATGGCGAAAGTTGCTTTGTTTTCGTTATCAAAACCAGATCGATCAAACCACTACGCCACCGAGCTCCTATCCTATTGGTACTTTTGATTACGTCTACCACAACTATGATGAATTTGGTATTAAATGTCACAAGAAAACTGCCACATTAGCTTCCTGATAAGCTTCATCCATGAGCATCTGTACATGCAAACTATACTAGCGGGAAATGAGCTATGCTAGACATATAGCCGCGCCGCGAGTCTTAATCTCAAACATGGAAATCAGATGACCCTTACCAAATCGCTTGGTAAAGCCATGAAAGTCGGAAAAGTGGAAATTGTTTAAAGATAAAGATATTTAGAAGATTTTTATTTATTTGTTGGATTTAGCAACTAATAGGATGGACAAAATAGACAAAAAAGATTATAGAAATAGAATAAAAAAGACAATAAACTTTCAATAAAACGTACTACGAAGTCAATGAAATCGATTGAAATGATGACATATACAGCTATGCAGAATCATCGATATTTTACTTTAAATACTTAATAGACAAAATACATGTTCTATTGTGTGTGAACACTGGTGGGCTGGTAAGAGAGGAAAGCTTTAAAGACTAACAAAAACTATGTCATTTTAGATCTATCATAGAAATAAGAATGCATATTTTGCCAAATCATTTGTAAAAGTCATGTCCTTAATTCAACGTGTTTGATAAATTGAAATGAAAACGCTGAATCTCCCAACTTCGTCCAAAAATTACAGCCTTTACACGATTGCTTGGTTGTGGTTTGAATATGAATAATTCATCCGCTACCCTCTATTCTGACGCTGAGTTTTACTAACACGACACGAGCTGACGAGTCAACGAGATTAGGCTGGAGATTAAACCGATTCAGTAATATGTGCAGAGGTGGATTGATTTTTATGACAGTAAGTTAAACGTTTGAAAGCCTCTGCTTTTTTTTTAAATTCAGCAACATTAAAGAGATAACGGTGCTAATAATGCTGTACAATATCTTAATCTAGAATAAAATTCATTCTAAATAAGCAAGAAAAAAGATGAACAGACAATTTAAAGACAAAGAAAAAGACTTTTATTTTACATACTTTTATTAAATACTTTTATACTTTTATTTTTGTTAAATGAATAGGCACTCATCCATATGGCAGATAAAACTAAGATCATTAACGGATATTAAGTTTTTTAAGCGTGTCAAATAGTCATTGTGTCCTTTTCTTATCCAAACTGAAAAAAAGACTCAGTAGTAAACTTAGATTTATACAAGTTGTTTTTCATTGACACCTTTTAATTTCCAGCCTTCCAAGAAATTCTAATTCAGAACCACTACTCCATTCGAATATGATTTTAGAACTTACTTTAGCATTTCATCTTAGACCTCAGGATGACAACGCACCTGTAATACCAAGTGATTTTTCCTTTTTATCGCAGGTGTCTATTGCAAGTAACTACCAGCTGGACCGTCAGCTTGTTTGTATAAAAAAAACTAAGCCGCTGCAACCACGCCAGATTTTTCCTACCAAGTCACAGATTGCAGATACAATTGGGGTTTGATTGTCATAAGACAAAGTCAGGGCTTGACAGATAAAATAATTACTAATAACGCCATTTCTTATAACTTGCACCACATGCTCATCACTGACGGTCGTTAGGGATAAAGACGTAAATATTACAGCGCGAATAGAATGTGGTTATGTGTTAGCTAAAAATAGTTATAGTACGGACCTGCCATTCTTCTCCGCTGTTCTCTGATGAGGCAACAGACGAAATGACAATACAATGCAATATAACTAGGAATACTCTGATCGAATCAGATGATGAGATCTGCAGGAGAACTAACTTCGCCGACATAGCCCAAAGAATTGTGAGCCTTAAGTTGGGCTGTTGGAAATGAATCAGTGTTTTGACAGTTGTAAATAAGAGCGCTGCTTCTATAATATCGCATAACATTACTCATCGCATAGACATAACTCTACAAAGGAGCTCATAATGCGTCACTTTCAAAATTGTTTCGTTTATTTTGTGTCTGTGACCACCAATAACCAACTTTGGAGCTAAAATTATCTGTAGCGAAGTTGGTGTTTATATACGAAATTGATACGGAACCCTTAGATATGCGGTTTTCATCTCAATTTGCCTTAAACATATCAAAGCAACGTGCGATTTAATTAATCCCAGCATCAACGCATCTGGATTTTCATTGACGCAATATGGACGCAGATTTTCGCCAAGATTCGTGGCTGAATGTGGCTTGAATATTCATTAGATTGGTCATAACAAGCGAACAGATGTTCATTCAGATATCACTATGAAAGTGTGAGTCTAGTGTGATACAATACTCAGAATAAATCGGCCAATATCGAAAAATATCGTTAGATTCTGCATGATATAAAATTGAGAAGCTAATAACAAAAGGTTTTTTATTTTTATAAACAAGCCACGGCAAATTACTCAACATTATCTGTAGTGACGTGGTAAGAAGAGTCCATTATGCGAGGACAGCTAATACTTCCAGCTTGAACAATCAAGCCACATAAAGGAACATGTTATAGGAAGGAGTGAACACATGTACTGGCAAAGAATTCCATGTTTATAAATTTAGCCCTAGATGGACAGAGGACCAGTTGGATTGGATGCAGGCTGCGCAGAACCGTTCTGTTTGGCAGTTGATGGGGGAGGTGTTTGTTCAGCAGTTGACATCATAGGCTGATAAGATGATTTTGGTACTTAATAATATATTTTATATTCATCACAATTAATTGGAAAGGTTGGCAAAGCCGAGCTTGCGGTTTTAAAAATGAGTCAGTTCAGTACGACTACATATTGAAGGCTGAGAGGTTGTGCATCTTTGTTTAGTGAAATCATACGGGTTTATATTAGATAATGGAGTGATAACAATAATGTGTCTATTGTATGAATGTTAAGAATATACAAAATAAACATACCAACAACAATGACCTGAGAAAAACTGTTCCTACTCATCACACAGACAACTGAACCTACCAGGATTCGAACTTAGGACCTCCAATTTAGAAGACTGATTAATAATGGACCACATGGCCTTTAGATTGACAATTTTTTCTTTCTCTCCGTCTTTTTGTATTAGGATATCTTTGTAAGCGGTGTGCATCACATACATTATTGACTTTTAGAAGGGAGCGCTATTACACTTATACTTACATCTAAACTAAATGATGCCAATTGAATTTAAATCGATTTTGTTGGTGTCTATTGTATGGTATGGTATGGTATTGATGAATCAAACTTTTAGAAATCTATCGTGAATGTCGGTTCTCTACCACATAAATTGATTTTTTGGTCGTGATATTCCAGACTTAAATCTGTGTGCTAAATTTCACCTAGATCCGTTTTTGTTTTTTATTTCATTTATAAATAGTATGTCAGTAGTTAATAAATATTGTAGAAGCAATAGTTTATCTGCGCATTGCGCAACCAATAGTTTCTTAGACATAGCGATTTATTTGAGGTACAGTTAGAAATTGTTAAAAAACGCTCTATATAAAATGATGCGAATAGTGACGTCACACCTTGCTAGTGGTCACCGATTATGTATGGGCGGATTGCCAAAATTTATTATATCTTTGTAATTTATGCGTTTCTACGCATAGTTGTATAAAAATATGGTACATTTAATTTGAGCAAACTATAGTACAAATGTTTTAATGAATATTCCACAATTTTTTGAAAATTTCTAAGCTACATAAATAAGTTTGATACCATACAAAAAAACTTTTTTTTTATCTTAACGGGGTATCTCTTGACCTTCATCTCACCTGATGGTAAGTGAAGATAAGGCCGACGAAGGAAACGAGCTACACTCGGATTCCTCAACCACAGAGGAACTGGCTATCTCACCTCTAACTGCCGGAACACAACAATGCCGTTAACATTATTGTTATGGCAGCAGACTTAGGTAAGATGGTGGTAGCTAGCCAGGCGGACTTAGAAAAGCCCTACCACCAGAATATACAAAATAAACATACCAACAATTTCTGCCCCCACGGGAACCGAACCCCGGACCTCTAGATCTGAGGCAGGTCGTCAGCCAGAGGCGGTTAAAAATACTTAAAAATACTTTGAATTATTTTCAAAGTATTTTTATGGTCAAAAATTTTCACTTCTAGGAAACAAACACCTTTTTTGCCATTAACCATATCAGGTGGTCCTTTTGTTTGCCATTATATGTCATAAAAAAAATCTCACGGCCTCGCCGATTAAATAGGTCACTCTATACCTACGTAGATCGGAGCTGAACATCTCCAATCTTCATTAAGATTTAACCCAGCGGTCACGTTTGACCGCGTCGATTGAATTATTCAGGAGGCTGTAAAAACCGCGTCCGTTCAGCTGAAAGTGGCATCACGTCGAAAAGAGACAGGGCGCTTTTAATTTAGACGTTTGACGTCGCATTTTTTTACTTTTTAGGGGGTAGATTTGGCCTTTATCTCACATGATAGTAAGCTATGATAAGACCTAAGACGAAAGCATGCTACACCTGGAGTCCTCAACTACAGAGGAATTGGCTATCTTTATCATGACACAGACAACTGAAGTATCTAATCCTGTGGAACAGGTTTAAACAAACCCATTTCAGGTGCCAGTCCTTCACAATTTTAGGTTATTTCTTATTATAAGGTCTTCCTGTTATAATTGTAATGTTTGTGAAGGAATAATAAAGAAATTATTATCTTCCTTGTAACTGCTAGAACACAAAAACTCTGTCAACATTTCGTGTTGCCTGCGGAATGAGTACAGGTGCTGGAGTGCGTCAAGACTGACAGGACACATGACCCTCCGTAACGTCGGAGAGTATCAAGTAACCTAGAAACTTTTTTTACGATTTATAGGCAAACATTTGACTATAATCACTCCTGATGTTAAGTAATGACATGGCCTACAATGATACATGTTTACCTAAAAGGTGCCTTTTCACTCTAGCCTTAAATTCGTCAAATTTTAGGTTTAGGGAAACAGATTGGCAGGTAGAGAGTTCCACTCCTTGGCAGTTCGCATTAGAAAGGACTTGGCGATATGCTTTGTGCGGATGGTTGGCCATTAGGTTGGAAAAGAGAAGTGATATCAAAGTGGAATATTTAAATGCTCCAATGACAGAAACACACTATACATACAAGACATCAGAAAAGAATTTACATTCATAAATATATTACAATGTTATTGAGGAAAAGTGTACTAGGTATGGCTCCTAAGATATTTAATAAAATTCCAAATGTTATAAAAATAGTACATGTAAAGATATTCAAAAAGAAATTATTTGATATGTCAATAAATAAACGTTGTTAAACTTCGGAATTTCTAAATGATAAGAGTATAATATAATTTGGATATAAGATGAAATATTAGCGCATTGACTTTTTCAATTTATGATAATTGATATAATTAAATTGATAATAGCATGAAAATATTATAAATATTACTATCAATATATTAAGATTCCTAATGACTTTTTTCTATTATGATATGTGTATAATAACTACTATTTGTATCAACTAGTTAAAGTAGACTCAGACAGAGTTTGTACGCCTGATGGCGTACAAACTCTGTCTGAGGCAGGGCACACATTGTGACTTCTTAATATAATCATTGTGTATCTTCCCTTTTAAATGTGTACCACAATAATATCACTAAATGATTATTATATGATTATGATTATTATAAATTATACGACAATAGAGCCGAGACACAGTTTAGAAACATCGCAATACGTAATACGAATGCCTGAATCGCGCTTACGAAGCTTCCGAGGTATATCAAGCATACATACAGGTTCCAAAGATGTAGAGTCAGGTCAGGCGAAAACACCTGGCTCGGCGAAAGATTATAACTTTTCGCTGAGGGTAGCTACGCTTACACTACACTACGCTAACGCTACAATGGACTTTGGCTTAAAGTAGCCCGAGTCTAGATCGGCGGTTAAATTTATACTACCAAGATGACCATCAAGACCACGGCTCGTCAGATGGTAAATAGGTACCGAAGTGAGTCACAATAGACTTGAGCCTTATGATTTAATGAGCTCAACGCTGTATGAAACATCTGATAATTATTGATCAGTGACATTCAAAAAAAATTGTTATTGACTGTGGCGTCCTCTGGCGCGAAAAAATATAAGCGTTGATATCGATCAGCTATGCGATTCTCTAATGTCAGCAGCCATGAATTCGTGGCTGTCGGCAGCGCCGTCATACTTTTGGCGTTTGTTTGACAACCGTTGGCGACACCAGCGTTCCGACGTCGAGCACGGCGTGAACCGGAACTAAAACGTGGTTGATTTTTATATCTTTATGTAAAAAATCTATCAAATATTGAATGAAGTCATTGCGATACAATTTTAACACAACAAAAAAGAAATCAAAAAATATCGATTGTACTTCATGTCGTTTATACAAAACAGAGACCATCGCACACAGCCAAGGGACCGAAGAAGAGATTAGTGAATACGGATTCACGCATCGCAGTGCGCAAACGTCAAAACCAATGGCAGCTCGTCGTCTTTGTCAGACGTCAAGTTCGATGTCGAATATCTTTGTTTGTGAATCACACTGCAGCAATGTAAGAAACGACAGATGACGACTGACGACAAACTCATGAGACTAACCCATAACAGAATGTATAATAATATTTATAACTATTATCAAGACTAAATTAATTATGTTTAAGAGCTTGTATAGTGAATTTAGATATTTTAAAGAGATATTGACGTGAAATATTAGAAATATAAATATTACTAGGTGGTAGACCCGAATGTATGGTCGTCTGGGTAGGTACCACCGCCTTTCTTATTTCAGCCGTGAAACAGTTCGCTGTGTTTCGGATTGAAGGGACAGGTAGCCAGTGTAATTACTGGGCATGGACGGCATTTCATCTTAGGCCCCAGGATGACAACGCACCTGCAATCTCAAGTGATTTTTCCTTGTTATTGCAGGTGTCTAAAGGCGGCGGTATCCGCTTACCATCAGGTAGGCCGTCAGCTTGTTTGTCTTCTAGTTGTATAAAAAGAAAAAAAAAAATAGGGGATTGGTCTTACTATGCCACGATTCATGACTATTTAGAAACTGTTATGTATATTTTCATAAATTTTAATTCAAAATTATCATAAATGTTTCAGGTTCTTCATTCAGAGTAAAACGCACTATATCGGCTTGAGTAACTGACATAATTACTTTGAATTCTCTCAGTTCCACAAAGGGATTACTTTCCGAGATTAGTTCTGTACGAAATCTTCGATTAAACTTTCCAGTATATCTGATAGACGTTTCGAGATAACTGAAAGCTATATCGCTATCTCCTCCGAAATCACTTGTCATGAAGGAAATGGTTCTGTGGTATATGTGACTTTATTTTTATTTATTTCCGACTCCAGTTTATAGACTAGATATTATTATTTTATACTGATACTCAATTTCATATTTAATTTCTTTATTATTGAAAATTTCGCCTTGATATGTGCTGATATCAATTATTATTAAATTGGTTTCTGCCAGCTTCGCCAATAAACCAAATGGCATTTGTATATACATATTCTTTAGCTAAATTGCCTGAAGTAAAATATGTATGTCTAGAATAAGAAGCCAGTTTTCATATCCGAAAAGGCTTGAGGCTCAATACAGTTATTTAATAGTACCTTAGAAAATTATGTAGCCCTGATTTTGTTTATGATCCTGAAGTTTGTAGTGGAATACTAAAAGTTAAATGAATGTAAAGATGGCTCCTCAATCTATGCGTTTGAATTGAGACGCCACCTCAGAACTAGGAATATTATGAATGATTATTTATTAAATTTTGGCACGATTTTGTATTATTCGAGAATAATTACTACACAAAATATGAGCTTGGTAGGGCTGAAATTAAAAAAGCTACAATACTTTGTGCTCCTCAGACCAAATTGCGACGCGTACATTTTTCCGAGGAAAAAATGTTCAATCAATATGCAATATCTGTTTCAGTTTACTTCCTCAAGAAAATGTACGCGTCGAAGTTTGGTTTAAGGAGCCACATATAAAATATTGTAGCTTTTTTGATTTCAGTCCTTTCGAGCTCAGATTAAGTGTACTTATTATTCTCGAATAGTACAAAATATTAACAAATTTAGATAAATATTTATCAATAACATTTCTAGTTTTGAGGTGGCATCTCAATTCAAGAGTTTAGATTGAGGTACCACCGTTAAATTCATTTAACTTTTGATGTATTCCACTACAAAATCCATGATCGGGGCTACAGCATACTACAGCTTCTACCAAATTAATGTATTAAGCTATAATTACATTTAGAAACCATATTTGAATCTTTTGGGGGATGATTTTGGAAAATCTGTGATATAGGTGTCTCGTAATATGGGTACCAATTTTTGAGTCAGTAGACCCAGAGAAAAAAAGAGTTTCACAGAAAATCCTATCCCCCATTTCACTGTCTTAGAGGTGAAATTTCTAAAAAACTCTTTCTTAGTAGATACTTACGATTCCCAAAAGAACACACCCTCCATATTACATCTCTACGGCCCGCGGTTTAGGCTGCGCAGTTATTTATCAGTCAATCAGTGAGTTTTACTTTGAATGCTATAGAAACAGATTCTAATAATATTTAATTAGACATCTATGTACAGTACAGTAGACTAGAATAAGACATCTATGTATAGTAGACTAGAATTAGACGTCTATGTACAGTGGACTAGAATGAGACATCTAGGTATGTACAGAAGATTAGAAGACTAGAATAGATCACGTTTATCTAACAGTTTCACTACAGAACCCACCTCTATTACGAACGCAGTAATGTATCGAAGAGGAGCTCGGTGGCGTAGTGGTTAGAGCGCTCTGGTTTCGATTACGAAAACAAAGCAACTTTCGCCATGGTCGATCCCGAGATGGGTCAATCAAAATTTATAATCCGCAGCTCCTCCGTTCTTCGTAAGGCACGTAAAGCCGTTGGCCCCGGTTGTTAGTGCAACCGCTTAAACCCACCAACCCGCTTTGGGCCAGCGTGGTGGTGATATGGCCCAAACTCCTCATGTGGAGGACCTGAGCTCAGTAGTGGGACCGATATAGGCTGGTGATGATGATGATGATGATGAAAGTCTCAAGGTCAAACTGTTGCTGTGCTTATTTTATACATAAAAATACAAATTAAAAAAAAATTAGTAACTCCGGCGTCATTAATCATCTATCTAACACCATCTCATTGAGACTATTCATATGAGCCCAAACACGCTGCTGTAAGTTTCTGAAGAATTAAGCATTTTGCAGACTTTTTGATGATATAGGATCAGCTCAAGGATAGTATGTCATGGAAATGTCACTGAAGTGACAGTACACCAAATTTCAAATCAATCGGATCTGTACAAGTTAGTAAAACCCTATTATCCTGTAGAAAATGAGCTGATAGTCATCAAACGCCTGAACTAATCTTCATAAATTATAGCTAAGAACCATCATACGCATATCAGCTTTCAAAGAAAAAAAACCGAATCAAAATCGGTCCATTCGTTTAGGCGCTACGATGCCACAGACAGACACACAGATACACAGACAGACACGACAAACTTATAACACCCCTCTTTTTTCGGTGGGGCGTAAAAAAGAGGCTTTATTCAATTGATCATTTACAACCAATATAACCCATAGCGGCTTTCCGAAAAAGGAAAAAGTTGACATAGAATAAAAAATACAACAAAAAGCTCTGTAAATATTTGACCAGCATTATTGTAAGGGGTTGAATAAATTTTGTATTAAAAAACGCCTGCGAAAAAAGTTTTTGCGTTGGTAATAAATAAAGGGTGGTAATATAGTTTATGGCTCAATTACTAGCGAGTAGCGTAGCGGAAAATTAAACCACAGGATTCTCGTATGTTATAATAATATTTTATGTCCTATGGCTCCTATCAAGGTTGTATCAGTAACAGAGAAATTGAGAGGAAACGTAGCTCATTTTTCGTGCGAAATATTAGTCTCATGTAACGATCTACAATTACCTTACAATTTACTAGGTGATATATCAATCAATCAATCATTTATTCGCTTTTAAACAGGGTACATTATGTAGTTATAATTAGACATTCGTTAGTGCTTGGACCTATTTAGCTACATTCAAATTTATAGCATGCAAATATTTAATTTGTAACAAGTTAAATAACATTTATCAATTTAAGAACAATATTTATCAATCATATATAGGCTCATATGTAGGGTCGTCTGGGTAGGTACAACCGCCTTTCTTATGTCAGCCGTGAAACAGTTCGCTGTGTCTCGGATTGAAGGGAAAGGTAGCCAGTGTAATTACTGGGCATGGACGGCATGTCATCTTAGGCCGCAGGATGACAACGCACCTGCAATATCAAGTGATTTTCCCTTGTTATTGCAGGTGTCTATTGGCGGCGGTAACCGCTTACTATCAGGTGGGCCGTCAGGTTGTTTGTCATCTAGTAGTATAAAAGAACCCTAAACAGACAGGCCCTACCAACAGACCCTAGACAGTTAAAAGATTAAGAAAGAAAGTAAGAAAAAATATTAAATTCAAATGGGCCACAAAGAAGCACTTTCAAATCGCCAAGAAACACATTTTTATAGCTATCACAAAAAATATATTAACTAACAACGTCATAGTGTCTGTCTGTCATGTCTGAATTTACACCGGTTCCAAAAGCAAAATTACCGAAATGATTCCGGCAACAAACTCATGTAGTCACTCTATTCAAATATTAAATTACAACAGACAATTATAGAACGACAATTATAAAAAAAATGTAGTTAATTTGAAACAATATTTAAATGATAAGCATTTTAGTTAGTATGATTTGGTAGGTAGTTAGATTTCAGTATGTATTCAAGTAAGTATTTATAGTAATGTAAGATAATTGTTTAGTCAAAAATAAAAACATTTTAGTTATATACCCAGTAGCATAGTATTAAATATAGCATAAGTACTTATAATGTTGTTATACCCTTGTTCATGTGTTGGACTAATAATATTCATTTGTAACAATTGTAATATAGACCACGTGTTTAACGAATAAACTATTTGATTTGATTTAAATATGTTTAACCAATAAACTATTTTGACTGCACTCTCATTACAATGTCTTGCCCTCTAACGGGGCAATCACATCATTCTTAGATAAACGTCGTTGGAGGGATTTCGCGGAAGCTGCAGCCGATCCTGGTGTGGAAGATGTGCTTGAAATATGGGACATGGTAAAGAATCACAATAAATTCTCTTCCAAAAGAAAAACTAAAAAGTAAAATAGGGAATGCCGACATCATTACATTCAAACACTCGAAAGAGATGGTATTTTTGGAAATACTGATGATATTTTACTGTTGTTAGATTGTTTGTTGCTTTAATGTTGTTTAAAATATCTTTTTAATTGTTTTAAAAGAATTTGAATATAAAAACAGAATGAACTACTTTTCTACAGAATTTTTGTAGGAACTCAAGTTTCCCAAGCACCAAGAGTACTAGACGCTTCTTTCCAATCGAATATGGCTGCAACATTCAAACTACGCTGCCAGTGAGCTTCCCATCATCTATTCTCATCATCTTTATCTTTAAAGGGTTTTTTTGCTCGCTCCTAGTTAGCAGTTGGACCCCAAATTTAGGGTATAAATTAAAAGCGGCATCTGAGTAAGCAAGACCCATGTCACAAGTAATTGTCGTTAGTCCCAATAAAGATGAACTATACAAAAACTAACGTCAAATTAAGATGTAACAACGAAGAACTATTACGTAGTAGTTTTATATTTACAGTAACAGTCTGCTGTTTCATTATAATTCATCATCATCATCATCTTCATCACCAGCCTATAAACGTCCCACTGCTTGGAGGCCTTCCTACATACAGGGTGGCGATATTATTTCATACAAATGTCATGAAATTATCAAATAAATAAGATTGAAATATATCGAAACTAGAAAAATTACACGTCTAGAGGCGGGAATCGAACCCGCGACCTTTTGCAATCCGGGCGACTGCTCTAACCAACTGAGCCACCCAGGACTTGGGATATCCCTGTGAAATTCTTCTAGTCTATCTGTTTTTGCGTTTATGAGTTGTTGATTGAGATCCTACGTTGTTGAGCTGCTCTCTTTAAAATGTCAATGTGTGCAGTTTTATTTGAATTTTATCAAGACTTTACCTAATCAAACAATTGTTTGAAAATCGTTCAAAGTTGACCCATAAGATGTTTGAAGAGATTCGTACAAGCAATGAGTTTTGGTTTCACTATTAATACGAATCAATTAAATAATCAAAGGAGGAGAGCAGGCTAGCCACTTTTGATTAGGTTAGCCACTTTTGATTAGGTTAGCCACTTTTAATTGCAAAACAGAACAACAATGGGTTTGATATTCACTAAGATCACCTTTTTGAGCCCAAATTTTAAGTCCCACGAATATTCGGATACCTAGGAGGTTTGTCACGCACATCCAAAGAAACCTAAAATGATTTTGTCTGTCTGTAAGCTATGTTTTGGATATCATCGAGCCTGCTATCCAAAAGATAGTAAGTTATAGGAAGAAGGGACAACATGTTCCACGTGAAAGTATTGCAGGACCCCATGAAATTATGGTTTTATATCCCCTTATTTGACTGATCTATCACCACCCAACATCCTCCACCTCCGCAACCTGAAGCAATTTGCCAGCATGACCTAATTCTGCTGTGTAAATACTATCCACTATAAACACTAATCCAATCTGGAGCGATTCTGCGATACTCCACGAAGTATGTTTGTATTGCATCAAACACTATACCCGTTGGATAGATATACAATTGTGCCATATCTTTTGCCTAGTTACTAAGAGTATATCCAATGGGTTGGCCATTAAATAGATACAATCTCTTTAGTATTAGTACAGTAACAGTACTTAGTTATCAGTCTGAATCCTTTCATAATGATATGCGAGTTTGAAGACTGCGTATTATTTTTATTGTTTAGACAAGAAAGTAAACTTAGGGTGGGAAGTTTATTATCCGAATCACTGCTACCACTAAACTACGAAGAACTGGAGAAGAACCTTTGAATTTCTCATAATCTTTCCGTTTTACGTTGAAACGTAAGATTTTAATTAGTTCAATAAAAATTAGTAGGTGCATATGCTGCGATGGTGTCAAATTTACTTTGTTATTAACTCGTGGAAATTTCGTGAACCAAGGTCACTAAGAGATTTCCAAAAGACTCTATTTATTATGAATATTTAGACATTGCTTGAGGTGGCATTTGATTGCTACATAATTTCCTTTTTAAACTATCGATGTGGACTTACCTTTAAACTGTTGTATATGTTCATTTTCAGCATCAATTTTTTATAGTACACTTTGAAATAAGTTTTGTTATTAATTTATCGATGGTTTTGATACTTTAAAATTTTTGGTTTCTTATTTTTAATATATTTTTGTTTGAAAGAACTGTCCTTTTTTGTAAATGTTATAATAAAATATCTAGAGAACTACACATAATAAACCCTACCAATGGTCTTACGATCCACAATATGGCTAAACATTTAAGACAATAACAGTATTCACAAACAGCTTTACAAGACTCTAAATGATGGTATAGACGAAAATTTGAGTAAAATATTTCATATTGTTAAACCTTTTCCTATAATACCTTAAATAGGTTGAGCTCTTAGCAAATTCTGTCATTGACTTGGGGAAAATTACTGACACAATATAACAATACATATTGAAATACATAGCGGAATGAAAACTCATCTGAATTTTTTAAAAACAGGAACAGAAATTGTTAATTTAGGACATTACGATTACGGATAAGTTGTCCATACAAACAGCTAAATTAATTTAGGATTTAAATGTCATAGCTTACTTATACGATAGCGTTCCAGTACAGCACCGGGACGAACATTAAAATATAAATATAAGTCCTGTTGGTAGATACACTTTACAATGATAAAACGGTATGTAGAAAGCGAACTCGTCTTAGTAAAATATATCTACAGGGTACAGGCTTAAGACCAAATTTGAATGTTCGTTCGGCTGCTGTGCCGAAGCGGTGTCATGTAGTTGAGCTATTATGACCTTAAGTGTAAAGTTTGTACAGATGACTAATCATTCTATCCAATATAACACATAACATTCGTCGAACGCAACATTGTCCATTCGCCAAGCGGCCATATCCAACCAAACATATCCAACAGTTTCAACTTTCACAA
The DNA here is from genome assembly GCA_947347705.1 of Nymphula nitidulata. Taxonomy (NCBI): domain Eukaryota; kingdom Metazoa; phylum Arthropoda; class Insecta; order Lepidoptera; family Crambidae; genus Nymphula; species Nymphula nitidulata. The sequence goes on from OX374646.1 coordinate 4,371,643, forward strand.
CATCAAAACTATGACCATTTTCGTTACAATCAATAACTAAACAGTTAAACATTGACCTACATTATACTTACTGTATTGCTCTAAATACGTTATCCCAGTATGCCCCAAGGAATATATACGAATGCCGCATTTTCGGATAAAATTACTTTTTGAAGGAAAATTTTGCTGACCTTGTAATATCGATCGTTACCATAGCGCTGCACTTGAAAGCTATCATGACAGGAGGGTCAAATGATTAATTCAATTACGAATTAAGTCAACCCAAAATCACCGAGCATCGTTTATCGAATAAGTATAATAATATATGTTTAATGGTTGTGTTACGAATGGATAAACATGAATAATGTAATGTCATAAGCATTAAGCCAGTGCCATTCTTCATTATAATTTTGTGCAAAAGTTTCGAGGTTGAATACTGCCATATATTTATACCGAACTCTTTTACTCACATTGAATTATTATCTTTATGATGTGCGCTGATGAGGTCACTCATTTTTCGTGTAAGTTTTTGTGTTGCAATATTATAATATACTAGTTTCCGCCCACTACTTCGTCTCCTTTCCGTACCCGGGAGTAAGAGTATCTTATGACTTATTCCAGATAATAATATATCTCCAAATTTCACCCAGATTCATTTAGCCGTTCTTGCGTGGTTGTACTTGACCATGTATTGTTTGTTATTTGAGTATTGTTTCTTACTACAAACAATACTCTATTGTCCAAAGTTTTGCATTCATAATATTAGTAGGTTTTTGTCTAATTTAATTATCAAATCAACTTACTTGTTTTTGTTATATCCATAGGTCACCAATGGCTTGATTGTTAAATTAATGCCTTGGACATGTCATTCATAAGTCTGTTTTCTACAATGTAAAAATATTTTCAAATCTTTGGAGACGAACGTAATAGTGATTAATATATGAAATGCAAAGCTGCCGTAAAGTATGTTTCGATTTTAAACATTTTAATTGGAATAATGAAGAACATTCGCGAGGAAAACTAAAGAATAGGATTCCCCAATAAACGGTTTGATGCATTATAAACGCTTCACGGCGTGCTTGCAGATACTGCCGAAATAAATGAGTCTGAGACAGCCATAAAACAATTCAAAGATTTGTAGAACTTTCAGTCAGTCAATCGATCCATCGCAGTTAATTGTGACGAACAGTCTAATACAGTCTGTTAACGAAACGTCTTATCAAGGTACATATAAAAGTTAACTACAGTAATATATGTTTCAATGATCCTCCTTTTTAAGCTCAATTCCAAAATTCCTTCGCTTCACAAAAGCATTTCAGAGCTCTTTCCATCTTACGCAACTAAGAGACGTATCTCTCTTACCCTGAGTACAGCGTGGAAAGCTTTTAAAATGTTTGACCGTGTTAAAAATCTTTACTAACTGATGCTGAGATGGAATTCCAATATCTTTTGATGTCTTTATTTAGATGGTAACACAAAATCTTTATTTATTTCGCTTATATAAACATATAGGGGCGAATAAGATAATTCTGAACAGGGGGTTATTCTAAACAAGGTTTTTTAGAATGAGACTGAAAAGGATCGCCGATAAACCCTTTCTGCTGTCTAAAAAGGAAGCCCATGATCAATGTGTGGTGCTGAGTATGGAATCTTTGTCCTTTCATAATTCTTAGCAATTTATTTGTGATACACAGATAAAATTAAGATGTTAAGTAGTAAAATATAATTAATACAGTGCAAGCTGAGATCCGCCCCATCGGCATAAATATTTTGAAATTATAATTAATTTAAATGATCTTTAATATTCAACCACAAATAGGAATAACTGCAATGTCAATATTACAATTAAATGAATTCGAGAATGAATTTCAGAATTATTTCATTTTCCCTAACTAGCTTTTCTTTGTAAATACAAATTACCAATGGAGATATTATGCTTAATTTTTGATTTTAACATTATTATAAATGTTTGAAAAATTACTTAGTAATTAAAATAGAATAAAACTAGAAAAATTTCACGTCCTGAGGCAGGAATCGAACCCGCGACCCCGCGACCCGCGACCCGCGAATCGAGATATTATGATTAATAAATAGTATACACCTACTAACCTGAATTCTCACATAGCTACATCAGAAGCATACAATTGATAAATATGACACGAGGTAACGTTTGAGCCAACATTAGTGTATTATTTAGAAAAATGTTGTGTTTATCTTTGAAAATCCGGATGTTTGTTCTAGCCACAGACTTATAAGAATCCTAATAATTTCTTATAGCCTTTCTTTTGTATGTTTTATGTGCAATTCTACCTTCACAATATCCTCGTCGATACATTTCAATACCCAAGCAAGTGTTTTTGTGATTTTTACTAATATCGACGTTTTGGATTTGTTAGGCATTGCTTTTTGAATGTTGTTTTTAATGTTTATTTTTCTTTCTTGTTATCATTTAGTTCTATGCCTAGTAGGTAACTATCACAGATTAAACTTTAATTGAAACTAGTCAAAGTTTCCCCAAGACATTAACTCTGTTTGTTTCTAAACACCAACCTGTGAACAGATTATATACTAACAGTTATCAAACCACGCGAAGCAATAATCTTTAAATTAATTACAGGGAGCTTAGTTGCTGTCTGTTCATTGGGGGAGCTATAGCTTGTTTTATAATTTGGAAATATAAAAATTAATAAATCATCTAAGTACCTATTATTTCAAAGATATTTGATTCATTATACAAAGATGGAATTCCACAAAATTCCCAGAAATAATTTTACAAAGTAATACTTTGAGGATTCTCAAAGTGTGATTTTCTAAAATTATTTCTTTGTAAACTTTAATTATGCCCATTTAGACAGATATGTAATTTAATTTGTAAGTATTCTTTTAGTGTCTACATAGTTTTTATCATTCAAGGTTTGCTGTAAAAAGGACTTTTCTACTCATTATAGTTTCTTTCTAATAACTGCTTAGTAAAATAAGTAATTTTATCCAATAGCAAATATATTCATTATGAGATCAGCGGATTATTTAAAGAAAAATCATAGTCATAAATAAATCGTTACTGTTTAAGGGCACACTAAGAAACGTACGAGCAATCAACATCTACCTAAACAATTATTCAGTCAAAACATCTACATTAACATTCTAAGAGGTTTACTAGTTTCCTATATTTGAATCTAAAAGTTGCCTTAATTCCTCAATACTTTCTTTCACTCCTAAAACTCGTAAGGAATCCCATAAATAATTAGATCATCCTAAGTAAGATACACAAAGACCTCAATCATATAGGTCATAGCACACGTATCGACTTGTAAACGGATCTTCTCGAGCCGTTCGGTATTCGTTATCTATAAAAATCTCTGCAGTAATGCACTATAGCATCGTGACGGTATCGTCTCGTCTCTGGACAAGCTCACTAACCCAATAGCATTGCATGGTCTAATCGCAGTCCCCGCGCTTTGGGCCAGTCGTCACCGCACTTACGTCTCTTCGCCCACGCGCTTACCTACAAATTTCTCCTTTGCCCTTTACGTTCCATTTCGAATGTGGTTGGATTGGTGACGTGATCCTTAAGCGTGGTGTCGCCTAGCCGTAAACGAGTCGACGTGCGTGAACTGCTGATCCGCATTGGTTACGTGCTTACGTTAGGTTGACACATGGTTGACGGCGAGACGCTGACGATCCGTTTCCAACTTGATTGGTGTGCTATGACCTTAAAAGTTAATGTTTTAGGGTCCCCAAACATGCTTGAAAATGTACTCACGGAAGGATGCGGCGGATGCTCCTGTCCCTTGACATTCTGGAGTTGCTTGTTCTGCGCTGTCGGTGTACGTTCTCCAGCTGCCGTGGAAGCGCTGGCGGCGGCGCCGGCGCTGCTTCCCGCAGGGGATTTTGCTTGAGGGGAGCTTGTTGAGGTAGTCCTGCAGAATAAAAGGATTTATCTGAAAAACTAGTAAAAATTTGAAAAATAGATTACTCGTTGCAAGGCTAAGTGTAATTTTGCAGCTTCCCTAATGCTGACCAGCCCAACTGGAATTTTCTAGCGATTTCTCGCTCGAAGTTGCCATTCTCTAATTGAAATACTTGCCCAAGATAGGCATTGAGCGATATCGATACCGAAACTAAGTGACTGTTGAAAATGGCTACTGTAATAAATTGTAATAGTATATTTATTTTTTGTATTATAAAAGATGGCCTTTGCAATATGACAATCTTCTTTGTTTCTTGCTAGTTCTTCTCAGTAACTCACCTAAATGTCTAAACCTGCGGTAGAGCCACATTTTATAAGATATTTGCTATGTTAGTAATATTTGACGTCAATAAGTACTTAGATAAGCCGACGTGGAGAAATGATAGGAAATTAAAATTGAATGGAGTTTAAAGTATTCGCCCATTTTTTGCCATTTTTGTCACGAAACCCTGAAAAGACAACAGATGGGACCGAGTCATACTGCACATAGCTATCCAATTTCTTTACTTAATTTGGATCTCAATTTCTCTGAGACATGGTAGACGGGGGACATGTTCTGAATATCGTTTAAGTTGCCATTGCCAGCTAAGACGAATTTATATTCATACGAATTTTCCAAATGACTATGAAATATCAACGTATGCATAAAAGACACAGAATCTTTGAGAAAGTCTTGCAATTTTTAAATAATATAAGACATAATTTATGTAAGACAGAGGAGCTTGGTGGCGTGAGGAGCTTGGTGGTTTGAGCGCTCTGGTTTCAATTACAAAAACAAAGCAACTTTCGCCATGGTCGATCTCGGGATGGGTCAAACCAAATTGTAAATCTTTGAGCTCCTCCGTCCTTCGGAAGGCACTTTAAACCGTTTTCCCGGACGTTACTGCAACCGCTTTAACCCAACAACCCGCATTGGGCCAGGGTGATGGTGTTATGGCCAAAACTCTTCATGTGTTTTACCACGAAGGAAGGCCTATGCCCAGCAGTGGGACGAATGAAGACTGGTGATGTGAATATGAGACATTGGGCTCGATTCCTGTTACGCTCACATTTGTTGAACCGTAGATAGACTCCGGAGTCTATCGCAATCAAAAAATCAATTGTGTCTGGAATGTGGAAAAATTGGGCGTAACTTTTGTATGGAACCTTCAGCAAAAATAAAAATACCGGAAACTGGTGCGTCAAAGCGAGACGGTATGTCACTTTTTGAATCGAATCTGTGATTCGATAGTTGAGAATGACGTTTCTAGATAAAGATATGTAGAAACATATATCTGTCTCCCAGATCTGTAAGATCTTTCTGTAACCAATGGTATTGCTTATAAAAATGCGAATTTTCTCGATGTAGCGCTCGAAACTAAACTTTAGTACATAAAATAAGTTTGTTTCTCGCTCTTGAATGATACTGGAGCCTTTAGTCACATTTATTATAAAATAATAACATAGTCAAAAGGTAACATATATCCTATGTCAGTATGTAATTATCTCCATGCCTGATTTCATCTAAATTGGATCAGCAGCTTATAAGTGAAAAATAAACAATAAAATAGACACAGCTCAAAATTCAGATTATAATTTTGTCGGTTTTCTATAGAACTAAGATGTAAATCGGTTCATTAAAATTAAATCCTGACACTACCATGAGTGGAAGTGAGACGAATCAACTGTTTGTGACGTAATCTACATAGTGCCTATTCACTCTAGCTTTGAGGTTGAAGCTGTAACATTTAGTGAAAACAAAGGCACGCAGGAAGTTCCCAAACTTTTCACATTAAAAGAGAATTAGCGTAGCAGTTTGCTGGGTGACTGTAATATCAGCAACGTAAGTATAAGATAGGCACCTAAGTCAAGTATGTTAGCTATTAAAATGATTTTTTTTAAGCAACTGCAACTGAATCCACTTTGGCTAATTTTTTATACAAAACACGACAAATTACTCAACACAACCTAATATGAAGCTCCACATGCGGAGACAGCTAGTGCAGCTTGTGAGGCCCTTCTTACATTACGCTACTTACAGACGACTAGTATACTACGCGAGTCTCGAAGATGAGTCGCCGAGGGGTATCTGACATACATTTGTATAGCGGTTCACACACTACGCTACCGGTATCCTACGCGTCCACTACTAGTCGCGCGATTAACTTGTATTCCCAAGTAGCGAACAAGTATCTTATTGGTATGCGCCTGAGATATCGTCTCTTGCGAATATCGTAATGTAAGCCCATAACAAACTGTTCGAAGGGCCTCCACCTTGCCGGCTCGAAAAGTGTCTTTTCGCGCCTCTTTTGAAGGAACTCATGTTATAGGAAGACCGGAAATCATGTGTCGGCGAAGAATTCCAAGTTTTGGAAGTACGACAAAGAAATGAGTCAGTAAATTTCTTTGTACGAGATGTTGAGGTAGATAGTAAATTGATGACTCCAAAGACCGGTACGCGTGTTCCTGAGTAGGAAGGAGGAAGCTGAGATAGGTTCAAGAAGCCCCTCAAAGCACCCTGAATGATATAGCCGATATAAGGCAACAAGCAACGCTATGTCTCGATGCAGTTGTAGAGGCAGTTAAGTAGAAAATGAAATCCGAAAGCAAAGACAGGTGTAGCGTGAATTATAATAGTATCTATTATCTTTAAGATGGCACTGAAAAGTCTGATGAGTTGGCAAGTAAGGGCTCAGAAAATACATACGTTGCTGAGCCCTTTCTAGCACGTTCACAAGGTTTCATAAACACAGCTATTAGAAAGCATGTCAAAAACAGAAACAAGGTTGAACGGCATGTAAAATAAAATATACCAGGACTGTAACACTGCAAATCCTTTGCTACTATAATGCTAAAAAGAAATTTTACTTGGAAAGCTTGGAAGATATTTCATAGACAAAGAAAAATACATATTCTGGGACAGAATGCGTTACTGTGACCTCGAACCGGGTGACTGCTCCAACAATATAGCTTCTGAATACTTGGGAGAATACGTTTGAACTTTTTAAAGAATTTTTATTTTTACTGCACGGTAAAAGTGCTTCTAAACGTTAAAAGCGACTTTTGTGACCCTTACAGAAAAAATACGTATACATTTGACGTTTTGTAGCAATCTTCTCACTCAGCCTCTTTTTATATGATAAAGAGTGGCAAGCAAGCGTATGGTAATGGTCCGCCTGATAGTAATGGTAACGGCTCGAAGCACTCACGCGTTGCTTCTCCTGTAAAAACCAGTAGAAAGCGTTATTTTGATAGCAGAGGAGACGAGTCCTCTTGCTCCCAAAACAATGCTATTTCAATGAGTTCTGGCGACCTTACTCACCACAGTAACATAACAGAGCAACATAACACATGGAGCTCATAGAGTTTGTTGTTCCATGACGCGAAACATGGAACACAAATATTTTTATTAAGAAATTATACGCTGCCACCTTCTATTCTTCACTGACAACCCTGATGTCTATGGTGAAATCTTTTGTATTGTCTCTGTATAAATTTAGACGTTTCTCTTGCTCCAATAAATCCTGCATGGCCGCGCAATCAAGGTGTGTAAAACGGCAGGACATGAAGCCTCTTGGGGGGTTTTTTTTTGTAGTTACAAAGAATTTCTAACATGGAAGCATCGAGGCAAGTTTGATTCTGGTGCTTACCAGCCACTGCTGCGGCACGCTCGCTTCGCTCGCTCGGCTTCGCGTGGATGGTTCATGTACAATCTTATCTTTTTGTAGGATTATGATCAAATTACAGTACACTTCGACCCATTGGGATCTTTTGTGCCCCTTCCCGTGTCCAGGATATAGATGCCATAAGGATCACTATATATCTGGGCAGAAAGACCCTGTAGTCTTCTGGCTTTAGATATGCCACTGCTAGAAGGCTCATTTGGATACTAGCCAGGGCATAACAATGATACAAGAGATGCCTCACCGATTTCTAGCATTTACCACATGCACGACAAAATTGCATTGGGCAGAGTCGTATTTTGTGTAGCTTGTGGTTAATAGCGAAATGTCCCGTGAGCCCCATGCCCCAATTAAGAAGCGAACTTGTGTTCTATCGTTTGTATAGACGTATTTTCATCCTTCCTTTACCTTAAACTAGGAAGAATTTGGAGTTTATGAGTCCCGGTATTTTACGCCTTTCAGCCTTGTATTGTATCTGTTTTTTACATGCTTTGTAGTGGTTGTGCTGATGAAACTTTGTGAAAGTGCTAGACAGGGCTCAGGTACCCTCGTATGTATTTTCTAAGCCCTTACTTGCCAATTCATCAGCTTTCTCATTGTCTATCACCCCCACACGGCATATTATTTACAAACAAACTAAACTCCTCTTAGCTTCGCTCCTCGTTATTAATTTTTCGGAGGATATAGATTCTTGTACACAATTTTTTATGGTAGCATAATGATTATGACGACTCTTAGTTCCATAGTTCATGGCGAAAAACAGCACTCAGTTCTTGTGGTTCGGTTAACATTAGGCAGTGTGAAAACTTGTGGTCTTGTTACTTTATGATTCGCAAATATCTTGCGAAAATAAAAGCCAGTACTAACCAAAAGTTATTCTTTGACTTATGATGTAAATAATTTCGTGTAATATCATCTCTCTTTGTCATATTTTTCTGTAGCAAGGCGACAAACACAAATATATAATGGCATGCTAACATTTGTATGACAATGAGATGACGGTCCTCTTTTGTTTGTAAAACCTTGGAAATTCAGAAAAAATATTGGGAGTGAAATACTGTGACGTATCGTAAGCATATTGAAACGTGACTTGATAACGAAAGCGAAGATACCCTTGTCTTAGTTGAATTTTAATGGGTCACTTCAATTGATGTAGTCTTCAACAGTTATTTATATAACCCACTGCTGGGCATGTGTGCATGTTTGCAATGAAAGAATTTGGGTTAAAGCAGCAGGTTTCCTAAGTTCCGATTGCCACTGTTGTCACGCTGTTTCGAAAACTTTTTTCATGCATCATCCTCTGAAAAGCCCGTCAACTTGATCTATGTAGTCGCAAACGTGGAGCTAGGTGGCGCAGTGGTTTAACCGCTTTGATTTCAATTAAGAAAACCAAGCCACTTCAGCCATGGTTGTTACTGGATGTGTCAATAAAAAACTGTAATCACAAGCTTCCCCGTGTTTCGGAAGGCACGTTAAGCCGTTAGGTCCCGGATGTGATTGCCACCGCTTTGACCCACAACCCCGAATCGGGCCAGCGCTTTGTGGTGCTTTGGCCCAGTCCTACCTCGTTATCTCTTATTATTATCTATTATCATTATCATCTTACTTACCTACCACCATCTTCCCATTTCGCCGTGCTTCGGATTGAAGGGAAAGGCCAGAGTAATTACTGGGCATGGAAGGCATTTCATCTTGATCTCAGGATGACAATGCCAAGTGATATTTTCCTTGTTAATGCAGGTGTCTTTAGGTGACGGTAACCACTCAAAAGATGGGATATTTGCTGGCTGGTCTTATAGTTGTACAAAATAAAAAAGTGATTCTCCCGTGTAGGAAGCTCTGTGCCCAGCAGTTGGACGTTTATAGGACGTTGATGATAATGATCATCATCATCATATACGTCCAGCCTATATAAAACCTTCTTGCAAGGAAGAAACACATGAGTAGTTTGAGGCATAACACCACCACGCTGGTGGGTTAAAGCGGGTGTAGTATCAATCGGGACTTACGGCTTAACGTGTCTTCTGAAGCACGGAGGAGCTCGGAATTTCGAATTGTTTATGATCTCTATGGCATCACCACGAATGTACACAGGACAGCACGTCAAGTGTAACAGTTGCACTACGAACGCCGCCTCTATAACGAACGCAGTAAGGGTCGGTACGGTCTCAAGGTCAAACTGTTACGCTTGATGTGCTGTCGACTGTACGCGCTAGACAGGGAAACAGGAAGCAGATCTACGTTTTGCGTAGTATACCACTTGCTTACTATATCAATATGCACATGTCAAAAACGCGAAACTGGCATAGATTTACCAAGTTTCGTATATCGGAGCACTTCTGAGCGTTGACGTGATAAATATGAATCAGACCACTTATTGATATCGATCTGTATTGATTTTACTCCATCTATAATTCTTGGTAATGAACTTTCGAGTGGTGTTTTTCCTAGATGACTCAAATTCAATTTAAACGTTTTTTGTGTGTGATGGATGACGAAATGTAAATAAATCTTTTAAATAATTATCTAAATTGCGATAGTTGTAAAATATGAATATATCTTTTCTTAATGGTTGAGGAAGATCAGAACGGTAAACTCCCGTTGATCGCAGTATATATATCTATGTTCTGCAGGCTGAGAGGGAGAATTATTTTCAATGTGAGGCACTGAGCGTGGTGCTCTTAACCTTATCTGATATTATTATCCTCTTTCAGAGTTACCATAGAGGCGTGAGGTGACAAGAAAGCTGATGGTCCACCTGATGGTAAGTGGCTATACCGTCGCTTATAGACACCTCATCAACCAGGAAACAGTCACTGGATACTGCAGGTACGTCTCCATACTGAGGCCTAAGCTGAATGACTTCCACGCCCAGAGTAACACTGGCTACCTTTCACTTCAACCCGAAACATAACGCACTGTTTTGTGGCCGCAATAGAAAAGCGGTGGAACCTACTCAGACGACGCTACTAGCAAATAAAACTACAATGAAAGTATAATCATTACTAAAAGCAGCGACAACGAAACAAAGCACTCTGTTTCTCATAAACAGTTAACGTACGTAAGTTGAACAAAGATACTGAGTTGCCAACTGATAACAAACCTGTAGTAACTTTCTAACAGTTCAGAATACAGAAACGAGATATTGTTAGGCTTTTCGTTACAAACGTAGAAAATGTTTGTTTTGAAGATCACGTCTTTGAAACAGTTATTATGGATTATTTGGGAATTCCGGAGTTGGAGATTCGACCGACTGTTGCTGGGTCTGAATTCGTTTAGGCTCACGTCAGACAATGGGAAAGATTTTATTTGATGTTGAAGAAGAAAAAATGAAACATAATTATGGATGGCGAAGTTACAATACCTCCTAACTAACATGGACAACCTTTTACACCAAGCGGAAAAAAAATCGTTAAATATCCCATAATATAGTTAGAAGCTGTTTTTACGTATATTTTTATCCAGTTGTCGATTTAAATATGGATACGTTCCTTCATCAAAATATTAATAAACTGCTCGGAATTGTACGAGTAATTACACATCAATAAATATTATAATTTGCTTGGACAAAGTCAAAGTGTGAAACTTAACAGAACTTTGTGTTGATAACATCAATCCTATTGTTATTCAGTCTGAGCAAATTCATTACCTGGAACATTCCGATCACCCATCCCATTCCAAGCCACAGCGAAACCTCCTTAGCTTTTCTTAAATACTTACTCAAGTTGCGCTCTGTAGTCACGTAGGGTACATGAAACAAAAAAGAATTTAATTAGTAAAGTTGGCATTAATTCATTATGTTAATGTTTCGGAGTAATGTGAATTGCTTGAGGTAATTTGCTGCCTTATTTGAGGGTCTGAGATGTTAGAAAGCCGCAATAAGGGTATAATAAAGAATAACACGGAAGAAAAACCTTGTAAGGTTAACGGATTTTTTTTAAATAGTGAAACGGTGCTGCTCATGGCCGCTGGTAATCGGTTAACGTATAGACGACGACGTTTTAATTGATAAAAATATAATTTTTTAAGTAACCCTCGGTCTCATTAATCATCTATCTAGCACCATCGCATTGAGACTATTCTTGCGAGCCCAAACACGCTATATCTGCTGTAAGTTTCTGAAGAATTAAGCATCCCGCAGACTCTTAATGGTATAGGATCAGCTCAAGGTTAGTATGTCATGGGAATGTCACCGAAGTGACAGTTTTCAAATCAATCGGATCTGTGAAAGTTAGTAAAACCCTATTATCATGTAGAAAATGAGCTGATAGTCATCAAACGCCTGAAATGATCTTCATAAATTATCGCTAAGAACCATCCTAATCACATCAGCTTTCAAACAAAAAAAATAATGAATCGAAATCGGTCCATTCGTTTAGGAGCCACAGACAGACACACAGATACACAGACAGACAGACACGTCAAAGTTATAACACCCCTCTTTTTTGTCGGGGGTTAAAAATTGGAAAATGTATGAGAATAGTGTAAGTGATATGTTTAAATTAAAGTAGGTTTTTAATGAAAGTTGATTGACGTCATGAAAGTCTGTATCGGAGACAGAGCGGGATTAGAAATGTTTATACAAACTTGCAAGTCGAAAGTATTGAAAATCAAGAAACCGATACTGTCTAAGCTTGCCACTAGCCTCTAGCCTGACTTGCCTGCTCTGACTTGGATGCTCGGTGTCCTGAACAAACATGCTGTACAAAACTCAGTTCCGGTTTTGCGTTGAACATGCTTGCACTTGGGGGATGGTTCCGCCAAGTGGGTACCGCCTCGATGCACTGGACAGATTGCAGCATCGTGTGGTCCGTATGATTGACGACGTACCGGTCACGAACAGCCTATGGCCTCTACAATTTCGTCGTGAAATTGCATCGCTTAGCGCCTTTTATCTGCTTTATCACGGAGAGAGTTCTGAGGAGTTCTTTTGAACTTTATACTACGCAATTTTTCTAGTCCATTTTTCTAGATTTTTTTTTCTAGGCACCTTATGGGCCGGCATGGTAGCTAGGAAAGTGTGTTTCAAGCAGACAAATCAACTCAAACGTCATATAAAAACAAGTGGCAGGAAAAATGATCCGTGTGTAAATGAATCCGTATTGAAAATGTTGAATATTCGCCAGATATAGTCGACAGCAGATGAAGAGTAACAGTTTGACCTTGAGACCGCCCTTATTAGGTTAGTAATAGAGGCCGCTTTAGTAGTTCAACTGTTACACTTGGTGAGCTGTCGTCTGTACAATGGTCGAATGACTACTTTATTTTATGTGAAATTACATTACAACTTAGATATCCTTTTTAAATACAAAAGAGTCCTTTGAACTTTTCTTGCTAAAATAATTTCTTGTCCCTTGCCACGAGTCCAGTTTTCTTTCAAAGCCTTTTTCACAAGACAATTTTAGACTTTGAAAGGGTATTTCGCCAATAAAAACCTTTAGAAAGTGAAATGGTTATTTATCTATCAGTTGCCTCTCTGGTTTAATGACCGCAGATCGAGAGGTACGGGGATCAATTTAAGCGGAAGTAAGGGCGGTCTTAGGGCGTTTATAAGTCTGGCTAGCTACCACCATTTTACCTAAGTCTGCCGTCCTAACAATAAAGTTGACAGCATTGTTGTGCTCCGGCAGTTGGAGGTAAAATAGCCAGTCTGTGGTTCAGGAATCCGGTGGCTCGCTTTCATCTTCGGCCTTATCAGTTCGTTTCTGTCTGATGTTTTGGTCCCAATCGCAAATCACTAAATCTACTCATCAGTAAAGCTCGCATCCGTAAACCTATAATCCGTAAATAACTTACAACTAAGAACTCTAAAAGCTATTGTCCCAAAATATATAAAATTAAAGTATAAAAATAATGAAATCGGTTTATTTCGGCATTGTAAAACCATGGATATTTACGACAAAATTAAATTTAGTATTCTAACTGAACTTAACTATGTAAATAACTTCAATTCCTATAATAGGCCGCACAACCTGCGAAATATAGGAAATAAGAAATGTATACTTCCAAAAACGAACAATGTATACGGCACACGAAGACTGAGTTATATAATTCCTAGCTATATAGCTAGGAATGCCGGCAGGCAATTCATTTATATAAATGAATTGCCTGCCGGCATTCAAAACCTATATGCAGAAGGAAAATGTAATTTTTGAAATGCACTTAAAGATTACTTGATAGAGCGAGTCGTTGTGGACAGATACACAGACACCATGGTTTGTGAGACGCAGCTATATTGTAGATGTGTGAAATTGTAAGCTTTAAATAAATAAATTTAAAAAAAAAGATAATAATTTATTTTTATATTCCTAAAAAGCATGCCATGAAGTACACCACCTGATGTGAAGCAATAAGAAGTCTATATGCGACGACAGCCTGTGCAGCTGTTCAGGTCATGGCACGCTATATCGGCACCGCAACGGCACGGCCCCAACCCAGCAATTAACTTGCCATTCAAATTAGAGCATTAAGTTGTGAGTCGTACAATATAGTTTGCAATATTAATATGAAAAAGCCAACGGCGAGCAGTCAGCGCGCTTGCCGCTACTATACAACTTAACTCGTAGCTCGCGTCCTTTAAGCACGCTAACGGCGTACTTACAGCGAGCCGGCTGCGTGCTTACTACGCGCTAGAGCTGAGTCGATCGTGATTGATCGAATCACTTTGATTGGATCACTATTCATTCAGGAGTGATCGGGTCGCGAGCCACAAAAAGATTCGATCACTGAGATCGATGTTTACGCGCTTAACTCGATCAGTCACTTTGTTTCGAAAGACAAAATTTTCTATTTACACAGTGATAAAATCTAATCATCGTGATTAAGAATTTGAATTAATAACACAAAACGAACAAATACTTTATAAAAAATATTATTTATTTAAAAAAAATATATATTTAAAATACTTAAATATACTATTATTTATAACCTCGAAACAACGCGCGCGCATCACGACAGTACCCAAAAGACCCGAGACCCACGTTGCGACCCGTGACGTGCGTGATCCACGACCCGTGAGCATAGAGAACCGAATTATGTGTTGTGCGGCTCGAAAACACTTGAGACTCGCGATCGATCATTTGATCGGATCATTGTGAGTAGATCACCAACCTAATAGGTCGTGATCGACCCGGGTCGCGGGAAATGATCGATCGACACAGGTCTACTACGCGCCGACTCCGAGTCGCCAGCAAAACAACAACGTGCAAGTGTTCAATCACAAATGTCATATAACAGCAAGCTTGGACCTTGCGGCCGACACGCAGACTGTGGGCTTGCACCTCGCGGCCGGCGCGCGGGCTGTAAGCTTGTACCTTCCGGACGACACGAAGCTAGCGCGCTGGCGGCGACGCCGTAGCCTAAATTCTAGGCGACACCGTGCTGCAGCCGTGCTGTTGCGGAGCCAGTATAGTGTGCCATGACCTTTATCACTTTTCTAGCGTGGTTCTAACCGCATCCGGCTTGCCGGCCTAAAAGTTGCCTCGTTTGAATGTCCCTATGATATAGGATGGAGTATAGCGGTACAACACACCAATTTAATACGGGCCCGCTCCGACTTGAGACTTGGGCCATACAACAACATCACCTGCCGATATGATGCGTACGCGCTCCCCTTCTCTTTCATGGTCGGCGGCATATTGACATCTCGCTCGCACTACGGGCAGTATCATTGTGAAGCAACTGTGTTTTGGTACAATTTACGATAATGATTTTGAATTTGCCGATTTCTATGTATCTAGAATTCATCCTTAATATACATTTTACCATCAAATAATTAATTCTCATTTAGTGTCAGTGTTTCTTCTTTCCTCCTGTCATAAACTAATTGGACTACCGTAATGGAATGTAGTAAGTAAGTAAACAATAGTAACTATAGCAGAACGCTTCATCTGGCAAAGAATTCTAAGTTTTGGATTACGTCAAAGAGTTACCAAACTGTAATTAGAGTATCTCTTACCTAAAGCATTTCATTTTGCCAAACATCAAAGCAAGTAAATATAGCACTCTCAGTCTAGACGTTCAGTTTAGACTTCAATTTAATCTGTTTGCTGTAATTTAATAAAGTATGTATGTAAACAAACTTACGGCCCACCTGATAGTAACGTTAGCGGTTAATGTGG
This sequence comes from Nymphula nitidulata, assembly GCA_947347705.1. NCBI lineage: Eukaryota > Metazoa > Arthropoda > Insecta > Lepidoptera > Crambidae > Nymphula > Nymphula nitidulata. The sequence goes on from OX374646.1 coordinate 4,387,374, forward strand.
CCTGTAGCTCGTAGCACATGGGCACTACTCACGCGTTATTATCGTAGCCTATAGACGCTCGTAGCACCTTGGGTACTACTCACGCGTTATTATCGTAGCCTATAGACGCTCGTAGCACCTTGGGTACTACTCACGCGATGTTATCGTAGCCTATAGACGCTCGTAGCACATGGGCACTACTCACGCGTTATTATCGTAGCCTATAGACGCTCGTAGCACCTTGGGTACTACTCACGCGAAGTTATCGTAGCCTATAGATGCTCGTAGCACTTTAGGCACTACTCACACGTTATTATCGTAGCCTATAGACGCTCGTAGCACCTTGGGTACTACTCACGCGTTGTTATCGTAGCCTATAGCTGCTCGTAGCACTTTAGGCACCTACTCACACGTTATTATCGTAGCCAATAGACGCTCGTAGCACCTTGGGTACTACTCACGCGTTGCTATCGTAGCCTATAGACGCTCGTAGCACCTTGGATACTACTAACGCGTTTTTATCGTAGCCTATAGACGCTCGTAGCACCTTGGGTACTATTCACGCGTTGTTATCGTAGCCTATAGACGCTCGTAGCACCTTGGGTACTACTCACGCGTTGTTATCGTAGCCTATAGCTGCTCGTAGCACTTTAGTCACTACTCACACGTTATTATCGTAGCCTATAGACGCTCGTAGCACCTTGGGTACTACTTACGCGTTGCTATCGTAGCCTATAGCTGCTCGTAGCACTTTAGTCACTACTCACACGTTATTATCGTAGCCTATAGACGCTCGTAGCACCTTGGGTACTACTCACGCGTTGCTATCGTAGCCTATAGCTGCTCGTAGCACTTTAGTCACTACTCACATGTTATTATCGTAGCCTATAGACGCTCGTAGCACCTTGGGTACTACTCACGCGTTGCTATCGTAGCCTATAGCTGCTCGTAGCACTTTAGTCACTACTCACACGTTATTATCGTAGCCTATAGACGCTCGTAACACCTTAGATACTACTTAGACCTTGTTATCGTAGCCTATAGACGCTCGTAGCATCTTAGGCACTACTCACGCGTTGTTATCGTAGCCTATAGATGCTCGTAGCACCATAGGCACTACTCACACGTTGTTATCGTAGCCTAGTACTTCTAGAACTTGGAATTCTTTGCCAGCACATGTGTTCCCTCCTTCCTAAAGAGGCGTACCTTTTGGGCCGGCAAGGTGGAGGCGGCTAGAGCAGTGTCTAAACTGCACTAGCTGTCTTTGCATATGGACTCTTCTTACCGCTTCCTATCAGGTGTTGTTGGGTCAATTGTCATGTTTAGTAAAACAAAAAAGAATTTAATTATTCTAAGATCTAAGGGTATTAAAATTTGTCCTTGCCTACCTATAATGTTACTCATTTTTTTATAAAACAAACATACGTAACTGGCCACTCCTGATGGTAAGTAGTTATCTTACCCTGATGGTAGCGTTGCCCGCCTTTTCTAGATTCCTACAGGGTTACCATCAGTTCTCGTAGCATCTTAATTGGGCACTACTCACAATGCGAAGCCTGTCCTCTAAAGATTAGGAAGACGTATTGCCAATAAGTCTATCAAAGTCTGTGAAATAATGACTCATTCAATAGTACTGAAAACGCTTGCCAGGAATGAATTATACCTCACATTTGTTGCCACATTTCAGAATTTGGGTCGACGTGTCTAAACGCCCATTATGCTGAAGATAACGGCTACATAATAACCATACTTCTATAGAAAAGTGTGGGTATCTATGAGAAATGTAGGTAATATTTTATCACGTAATGAGGGTAGCGCGCATGTCTTCTTCATTCTTTGAGTTTGGGATTCCATACTTAGGTACATGAAATTAGGTTAAACCTGGTAAAACGGGAGAAATTGGTTAAATTAGCCAGTTGATTCGACGCCTAGATGGGTGAACGTCGTGTCAGTCATTTTGGTTAAATCAGCCATTTAATTAGCCCAAAACGTTAATTAAACGCCGGCATCGGATAAAACGGTTGAAGGACAACTAGCCAAGTTGTCCTTCAACCGTCATCAGCTTAGCCAAGCATTAGCATAAGCTAAGTCACTAGCCAAACTAGCGCAACGTTTAACTAGATAGATGAATGTCGTGTCAGCCATCTAGGTTAAATTAGCCGTTTAATTAGACGCCGACGCAGGTTGTTTAATTATAAAGCTTTTGTGGGACTGTTTGTGTAATTTTTTTTTCTTTTTTATGCGAAGCTCAGCAAATGACGTCACACCACCTGATGTGAAGCAGTAAGAAGAGTCCATATGCGGAAACAGCTAGTGCAGCTTGAAGCAACACTGTTCTAGCCGCCTCCACCTTGCCCAACCATAAGGAGCATTTTCACGCCTCTTTTGAAGGAACCCATGTTATAGGAAGGAGGGAACACATGTGCTGGCAAAGAATTCCAAGTTTTGGAAGTCAAACCTTTGTCTGACTTCCAAAACTTGGAATTCTTGAAAATTTGGGCAGATATGTACAGTCGACAGCACATCAAGTGTAACAGTTTGACCTTGAGACTGCCCTTGCTCCGTGCGTAATAGAGGCGGCTTTCGTAGTGCAACTGTTACACTTGATGTGCTGTCGACTGTACTTAGAAAATTGACTAAACTAGTGCCACATAATGGGATTTGCCCTAAGTGTTATAGTTGATGACGATTCGAAAGAGCATTGATTTTGATTTTGATGATCATACATGATTTTAATAGTTTATTTTACTTTTATAAGTTGCTGGTGAACTATTGAGGAAAAATTAAATAAATTAATTAATAACTGGCTTGGGATCAAGAGCGAACCTATTTTAATAAAAAATAAAACACAAGCAACACTTCATGAACACTCGACCAGCCTCTGAAGTGATAAAGAAACGTATAAAATAAAAAAAACAAAGATGGCTGTATAATGCAGCCCTTGTAATATTATTGCATACAAATGTCATGAAATTATCAAACGAATAAGATGTTTTTGGAAGTGCGAAACCATTTCTATGAACGAATATAGCCCATGTTTCAATTAATTGTATTATCGTCACCATCCTGTATAAGATATATAAAAACTCCTGATAGGTCCCTGTATAATGTCAACCTATTGCAGAAAACAGAAGCTGTTTATATTTTTTATTACTAAACACATAAGTCATAGGAAGGAGAGGGAGCAGCACACGCTAAGTGAGCATAAGTAGTGCAAATACCCAGCGCTATTAAACGAGCCTTCTGCAAAAGGAATAAAGTCCAGAACGCTGCTAGCAGTCACATAGTTACCTTGTGATTCAAGATGTAGGTGCGGCCGACATACCAAGCGAGGGGCGGAAATTAAAAGTCCGTTGTAACACTCTTGATATCTTTGCGAATGTGCTGTCGACTGAACGTCATGTACAACGGTTGCTTTGCAAAACTCGCCCTAATCATGTCTGTAAAAGGTCGCTGTAGAGTCTAAATTGTAATGAAATTACAACCGTACACTGTGTCGTCCAAGCTTATTTATACGAGACCCTAATAATTAAGCTAGGGACTTCTTCGTTGGAATAAATACATTTCGAATGTATACCTGTGACGTTGATTCACGGTATTCTGAAGCAAGCTAGTTGCAATTTTTTATATGAAAAATTTTAAACAAAAATTAAAACCGACTTCAAAAAACTGAAAAGGATGAAATAATTAAATTTAAGTAGGTATTCATCCCCTAGAAACATATTTTTGGAGTCGGTGCTTTACTTTCTATTGTTTTTGGAAACCACTTAGCACCAACTCCAAAAATATGTTTCTAGGGGATGAATACCTACTTAAATTTAATTATTTCATCCTTTTCAGTTTTTTGAAGTCGGTTTTAATTTTTGTTGAAAATTTTTTTTTCACAATTTTTAGTGATAACTTTCTACGGTCGAAGCTAGATGGGTGACCGTCAACTTATATTGTTTCCTACTATCGTATCGTTTCACTAAAAAGTCATTGGAAAAGCAAAAATTCGCAATTTCGGTTATGTAGACGATTTCATAATTTCAGTTTTTTTTTATTTAAAACCAAAGTACCCAACTGTATTTGAAAAATTTTTTATGGGACCAAATGGCAGCTATTTCGCATCGAACAAAAAAAGAATCACGTAAATCGGATCAGTAATCTCAGCGTAATCGGTGTACATACATAGAAAAAAAAAAACATACCAACCGAATTGAGAACCTCCTCGTTTTTTAACTCGGTTAAAAAGGGCGGCTACGATACGCTCGTAGCACCTTAGGAACTAGTCAAACGTTGTTGCCGTAGCCTATAGACGCTCGTAGCGTTTACTAGGTGGTAGACCCATATGTAGGGTCGTCTGGGTAGGTACCACCGCCTTTCTTAATTCAGCCGTGAAACAGTTCGCTGTGTTTCGAATTGAAGGGAAAGTAGCCAGTGTAATTACTGGGCATGGACGGCATTTTATCTTAGGCCTCAGGATGACAACGCACCTGCAATCTCAAGTGATTTTTCTTTGTTATTGCAGGTGTCTATAGGCAGCGGTAACCGCTTACCATCAGATGGGCCGTCAGCTTGTTTGTCATCTAGTTGTATAAAAAAAAAAAAAAAGCACCTCGGGCATTACTCACGTGTTGTCATCGTAGCTGTAAATGCTCGTAGCACCTTGGGCGATCCTCACACGTCGTTACCGTAGCCCACAGACGCTCGTAGCATCTCGGGCACTACTCACGCGTTGTTATCGTAGCCTTTAGATGCATTTTCAGCACTAGTCACGCGTTGTAAAATTAGCCTATAAACGCTCGTAGCACTTTTGGCACTAATCGCGCGTAGTCACCGTACTTATAGACGCTCGTAGCACTTTGGGCACTACTCAAGCGCTGGCTATCCTGTAAAAATCCCCGTTGTAAGTCCCAGTTCCAAGTCCCAACGATATTTGTCTTCCCTCAAGACTATATTTTTTATTTTGAAACAGACGAGTCTTGTCTCAAAACATATTTCTTCTTAATATATGCTAGGTTTCCCCAAAGATTTATCTTTATTAGCCTAAAATACGTCGCACTGCTGGGGTTAGGATTTCCTACATGGAAGAAACACATGAAGAGCTTGGGCCCTAACACCACCGCAGCTAACAACCGGGGCCACCGGCTTAACTTGTCTTCCGAAGCACGGGGAAGCTCGAGATTACAATTTTAGATTGACCTATCCCGGCATCGGCCACAGGGAAAGTTGCTTTATTCTCGTAATCGAAACCAGAGCGCTCAAACCCTCTACGCCATCGAGCTTCTCTGACCCGGTTCCTTCTTCTGACCTGATAAATAATGTATAAATAAACCACTTATTATTAGACCGCCTGTATTTGTTTGACTTCACACCTGTTAACCCACATTTTCTTTGTATTCAACGCCTCCGGAAATAAAGTTTTGGGTTTCGACGATACTTTGAAAAGCTGTATCCCAGTTTTGAAAACTATCGCCCTCTACAGAAATTTCAACCATAATCCGCTTACGCGATCGTCATTACTACGAAGCACCTAATAAACTAAATCTGTAGCTGGAAACCTAATTTCGACTTTATCTTCAAGGGGATAAGGAGGCTTTTGTTTGTGTTCTATCGGCAATAAAGGGACTTTATTATTACATTTATTTGTTGGGATGAGCTTTGTATCTTTGTGAAGAATTGGATGTAGGGAATAAAGAAGTTGTGTAGCTGTTATGGAAATTAAGTTTACGTGGGAATCCCAATTAGGTGTTACGTGCTAACCTTTAAAATGGCTACCTGAAATACGTTCATTTTCATAGGATGCGGCAATTCGTTTAGTAGGCGAATTATTGTAAAAGATTTTAATGTAAATGTAAATGATTTGAATGACTAATTATAGCTACGCATTTGGCGTATTGGTTTGAGCGCTCTGGTTTCGAATACGAAAACAAAGCAACTTTCGCCATGGTTGACCCTGGGATGGGTCAACCAAAATTTATAATCTCGAGCTCCTCCGTGCTTCGGAAGGCACGTTAAGCCGTTGGTCCCGGTTGTTACTACAACCGCTTTAACCCACCAACCCGCATTGGGCCAGCGTGGTGGTGTTATGGCCCAAACTCCTCATGTGTTTCTTCCATGTAGGAAGGCCTGTGCCCAGCAGTGGGACGTGTGTAGGCTGGTGATGATGATGATGATGATTTGGCACATGAATCGCGGAAGTTTCAGCCTCAGATGTGCCCGTTGTGGTTGAGGTCGAGCCTCTCAATCGTCGTCGTCACCGCGCAATGGTTGCCGAGATACAACACGCAGGATGCGCGCGCGCTGATGTCGTGGCTTTGCCCATAGACAGGCAGACATTAAGGCATTGTTATTTAACATTTTATGGGATTTTGGACGATTCGCAGGAGCTTATTTAAATAATCTATTTTTGATTTTGATTGTACCCTGCCTATAAGGTTTTAAATCAAATAACTCATTTGTAATTCATCAAGAACATCTGGAAGTTTAAATTTGTTGTTAGAATTTAGTAAGTTTGTACTTATTCAGGCCAAAGGCGATATAATTAATTACCTTTGTCTCTCACAGCCGAACAAAGAAAGGCTTATACATATTTTGTGTTTTACAAGCTTATTGACCTCATCTGTAGCCTTTAATATTTCACTACTGGGGCGATAATGATTTATTGACTAGTTATTTCTTTGAAAACGAACAACTGTACTACGAATCCTTTTTTTACACAACTAGGTGGCAAGGAAGATGAATATAAAATCAAGTTCTGGAAGTACGACAAAGAAACGAAGTACTCAATTTCTTTGTGCGTGACGTTGAGGTGGAGACAGTGAATTTACGACTCTGAAGACCGGAACGCGTGCTCTTGAGTAGGAAGGGGGAAGGTGGGATAAGGACAAATAGCTCCTCAGAGCACTCTCCGTGATATAGCCGGTAGAAGGCGCTAAGCGACGCAATGTCTTAACGCAATTGCAGAGGCTCAAGGTTGTTCGTGACCTCTGCATTGTCAACAATACGGACAGCACGTCTTGTTTGGTTATCCAAAAAAAAGAACAACACACGAAAATAAAAAAAAGAAATAAAAATATTTTTTTGACTTTAAAACACTAAAATAAAGGTACTTAATTCATTCAAAGTAATTTTTTGAAATCGATGCAAAGCTGTATCCAAAAACAATGGAAAGTGTAGCGCCAACTCCAAAAAATATTTTTTTATGTAATAGTTGCCTAATTAAATTTAATTAATGCAATTTTTTATGGTTTTTTAAATTTTCTTGATATTTTTTTTTGTTTCCATTTTTAGTGATGAATTTCGAAGGTCAAAGCCATATGAGGGGTGATCGTGGACCAACCTGGTAGTATCCCAACGCAAATAGAATTATTATAAGCACCACTGAATGTATGAAGAAAGCAACTATTCAGTTATTTTGATTTTAAAACTAAACTAGCAATTCGATTCAAAAAGAAATCGACAGGAGCAATCTGGCTCTTTCAATAAAAATCTATTTTCTAAATCGGTTTATAAATGACGGACTTCTGAGGTATTAATTACCTATACATACAATACAAAAGAAAAAACATTTAGGCATTGATAACCTCCTCCTTTTTTGAAGTCGGTTAAAAAAATCCGTAAGAGGCGTTAAACATTAATTACATTTAAAATAAATTAGCGAGAATACTAATTATTTAATCCTCTAGCTACTTTTTATTTTATAACAGTCAATGACCCTACACAGTCCGATAACATTGAAAAGTTCTTACTGTCAACATGATAGAAGAAAAAACATCCTTATTACGGCTGACAAGCTTTTAAATTAGCATGAAAGTTAAACATCAATATGAATTCTCCATCAACATAAAAACACACTCCGTACTCTAATTAGGTAAAAAGCTATCCCATCCTACACTGGGGACCCACACGCGAAACGTTATTAATACAGGTGTGGCAAATATATTTTTTATTTATGAGTACTAAAAAAAAATATTTTGAGTAGTAACTACTCAAAATATTTTTTTATGAAGACAAAAAGAATAGTTCCCCTCAGAAATCATAAAGTTATGCTGTTCCAAAACTGTACTTTATAAGAACGTAAACTAAGAATTAAAATTTGATAACATGTAATGAAATTAAAAAAGGAGGATGCAAATCTTAGTATGACGCTGTGCCCCACCTAAGAACTGACACGTCCAAAAGTAATTTAGGGCGCAATTAGATATTATTAAGACAAAGTATCTATAGATACCAATACATCTTTGTTTAAAGATGCGGTTTCTGAGATATACGTAAAAGAAAAGTGGATTGTAATAACAATCAACACTAGCAATATTTGTCATCTGTTAAAGTGCGTTTTGTTATTTTCTTCCTAGTTAATAAACTTTGTTCAATCCAATTAACTGTACTTATTTAATTATTACTCATCTTTTTGTTATAAAATAATAATAATAATATGGAAAATCTATAATAAATACATTAAAATACCTTCTATGGTTTTCAAAACACAAAAAGTATTTGTTTTCTATGAAACAAAACGCACCGGTCAATGGTCTTCATTGACAAAATATTACAATGCCGGAATGAAAGATGTTTGAACATTTTATTTATGTTGTCGACAAAACCTTAGCTTTATATTAAGTCCAACTATTTCCAAAAATAATATTTCTATTTATGAGGCTTATTGGAACTATTGTTTTGTTGGACATTAATCTTGGTTGGGGCAAAAATTGTCATGCTCCTATAAAAAATGAACCGCACTGACTACCAACCAAAACCAACAATGATAGATAGAAAAGTCAACACTGATTCCAAAACTAAATACCTACATACTTTTCGTCGGTGGCCGTGCAATACCGCGTATGTGATTTTTGTTTATTTCAAAGTATGGTAGAAAAAAAAAATATCTTCGATATTTCCACACATTTCTTTGACTGAACTTGTTTGGGATTTCTCTGGGTGTTGTTTAATAAGAATCTGGTATAAGCTAATCAGCGCTAAGAGCCCGCTGGCGCGATATTTCAATTTTGCAACTTTTGTAAATACGCGCTATTGCAAACTGTTCTTACGCGGTTTTGCACCTACGATTTACAAACATACTTGGTGTATGACCAGCAAGTTGCCAACATAAGGCTTATGACGTCATAATTTAATAAACAATAATTATGACAGCATATTTTTTGTTGTCGTTGTGACGTGCAAGGGTGCCAGCGAATGATACGGTTTAAACACCAGGTTGCTTACTAATAAAAAATCTAAACTAGAATAATTTCACGTCCTAAGGCAGGGATCGAACCCGCGACCTTCCGTAATCCGGACGACAGCTCTAACCATCTGAGCTACCCAGGACTTATAATAATAATAATAATAATCTTTATTTATCAATTAGGTTACATAATTAGGACTGTGGCTGGAGCCTCCTATTAAGCATGGTATTGCTTGTATCAGGAAGCACCGCTCTTCTATAACTCAACATACATAAGTAGATACCTATAATGCTCACAACAAAAACGAGCGAACATGTGTGCCAAAGATATTTCTTTAGAAAAAAGTTTTAAATTCAATTTATATAAAATAAAAAAAATCTTAAATTTTAATTTCAGGTAGCGCGTGTATTAATGTGTGTGTGTGCGTGCGTGCGTGTGTGTGAGCATGTGTGTGAGTTCGTGTTTGAGTATTTATGTGTGCGCATGAAGTATTAAGATAATCTTTCTAGTAGTTTCTCCGTCTCCGTGTCATAAGTTTTAGAACGAAGCCATTTGGGAACAGTTTCCTTACATTTATGATAAAGTCTACCGTAAATATTAAGTTCTTTATTAACTACGTTGTACAGATGGCCTTGGGATATCCCTTTGAAATTACTCTAGTCTATCTGTATTTGCGTTATGAGCTAACGTCCACCCTAGAATGAAAGCAATGCTCCAACTTAGCCCGAATCGTAGGTATATGTAAAAATACTTGTTTCGGATGTTGAAATAGAACATTTCGGCGTTGTAGGGTGGACGTTAGCTCATAACGCAAATACAGATAGACTTAGAAGAATTTCACAAGGATATCCCAAGTCCTGAGTAGCTCAGATGGTTAGAGCTGTCGCCCGGATTGCGGAAGGTCGCGGGTTCGATCCCCGCCTCAGGAAGTGAAATTTTTCTAGTTTAGATTTTTATAAGTAAATAATTTTTCCAAACATTTATAATAATGTTAAAATCAAAATTAAAGAACATCAGGTTGCTTGCTTGGCGGTCTTCTACAGATTGTACTTCGGAGAGTGTGCTCAGGAGCTTCATGAGATCATACCGCTTAGTTCTTTCCACCAGAGGATTACCAAGCATCTGGCGGGCTACCACCCACACCTGGTTGATTACCAAATATCTGCACTAAGCGCTTTTCTTTATCTTTTGTGATGCGCACGGCCAGAGAGTGGAATGCACTGCCAAACTCGGTGTTCCCTACTGCTTATACCTGAGTTCCTTCAAAACTGGATTAAATATGCACCTTCTGGGTAAGCTCGCTATATCTTCGACCTCCTTCTTAACTTCTTTCGGAGCAAGAATGGGATCAAAAGCAAGCCCACTTTGACAAAAAAATGTGTCTATTATTATTATTATTATAAGGGTATTTTGAATTCTCAGCTGTAAGCTGGTTTAAGCTACACTTACGGGCTTGTACCAAGTAAGTGTAGTGTGTGATGTATTTATGTTGAAGATGGTGTATTGTGAGGAGCTATTTCATTTACGTCTATTTGCATGAACTTTCGTACTATTCTACAGGTATTCAGAATGGCGGCTTTTTGTAGCGTTATATATAGAGTGTCTTTCAGATCTATTAGTTTTAGGCTATGGTGGAGATGGTGAGGTATGACGCCAGTGGTAGAAAGGACTATCGGAACAACATAAACTTTATCCTGTGAATATTTATTTCTCTTTTCAGTAATGGTCTTCTGTAAATTATGAGTGTTGGGAATTGCTATACGTGATTTTATGTAGTTTATTATTATTATTATTATCATTATTATTATTATATTATATATTATATTATATTTTTATATATTAGACAAACGCTACGAATAATAGCAGCTGAACATCAATGTAAAATGTTGCAAAAACGGAAAACAGATATTCCTTTTCAGAGCCTTTGTTGCCTTTTTTATACAACTAGATGACAAACAAGCTGACGGCTCGTATGTTTAGGGTCGTCTGGGTAGGTACCGCCGGCGCCGCCATTCTTATATAAGCCGTGAAACCGTTCGCTGTGACTTTTCCTTGTTATTGCAGGTGTCTATAGGCGGCGGTAACCGCTTACCACCAGGTGGGACGTCAGCTTGTTTGTCATCTAGTTGTATATATAAAAAACCCCCAAACCAAATAGTGTCAATGATCATAATCCGATCCAACTACGCCATATTTATTGTGAAGTAAAATCTATACATTTTCCATCACAGAGATTAAATCTCCGCCACTGAGTTTCCCATAAACATTAGCATGCGCAGTTTAGTCCGAAATTATCAGCTCAATCTCTAAGCAATTAATCACCAAACTGAGCAGCCTACCATCTCGGCGTAACCTCCGCCCCTACACCCCTTTAAACAAATAAAACCCAATTTAGTTCAAGCTAAACGAACAACTAAACGACTTTAGTCACTAAATCTCTTGATTAGGAACTTTGAATTACATAAATAATTACGGCGTCAACTTATTGCACTACGCAATATGTTGACGCCGTAATTATTTATTACGATTGACGAGCTCTTCCGTGCTTCGAAGGCACGTTAAGCCTTTGGTTTCAGTTGTTGTTGCAACCGTTTCTACCCATCACCCGCGTTGGACCTCAAACTCCACATGTGTTTCTCCAAAATTATATAGAGATAATAGGTTAATAATAAAGATAATAGCTGAGGTTGTATAGAGAATACACAAAATAATTGAATACAAAGGCACTGCTTCTTTCTAACGAAATCTCTACATGATTATTCTGTTTATTTACAATCCACTCTCTCTAGATTATGCTACCATATAATCTCTCTAGCGTCTAAACATACACAAATATTCGACATCTAGTTTGACGACTGACAAGACGTCGAGCCGCCATTGATTTTGACGTTTGAGTTTGAGTACAGCGCTGCGCGTATTCACTAATATCTACGTCAATCTCTTGGCTGCGTATGGTTGTCGCTGTTTTGGATATACGACATGAAGTGCAATTGATCTTATTGTTAAAGATGCAACTACATATTTGCATATTTAGAATATTAGTTCCTATGTTTTATACTAGATGCCGCCTGTAGTCTTTGTATCACGCTATCGGAGATATACATAGAAATAGTTAAGTCTTCTATTAAAGATAAATTAATGTCTGTCTACGATATTTTTTAAAGTGGCAAACCATTTCTATGGACTAATATAGCCCATGTTTAAATTTATTGTCGCATTGACGGCACCACCCTGTATATAACTAATGCTAATAATTATATTTTACACATTAAAACCTTAAACTATAATCACTACAATTATTTCAACAAGTAACATTAGAAGCTACATTATAATAATTATTTCCTTAGGTATGTCCGATGCATGTCATATACGATGTATTTTATTATTTCTGCAGATATTGCATTAAAATGTAGATTTAAATTTATCTTCGAAGAGTCTGGCGAAAAAATACTCGATGCCAGTTTCCATTATGCTACTTGGATGAGCTGGGCTACTTGGAATCTCAAGCAAGTAAAAGTTTTTTCAAATACTTTTCCATATTGCTGTGACATAATTTTCTGATCATTGTAATAAAAAAATTGCCGCCATTAAATAACAACAAAACTTTTTTGAAGTGTCTGGATGCAAAGTATTGATCATCGGAGAAAAAATAAGGTTTTATGTCTCCTAACCTTATTGTTTCAAGGTAACCGAATCGCGTTCAAAACATTAATCTTAAACAAGGTGCCGGGTGTTGGAAACGACGCCGAATTTCGAATATAATTGTAAATCTAATTACAAATTTTGAGTTACTAGCAAAAAAAGTGTTGTAACAAAGGATATAGTAAAAGTTTCTATGGGATTTGGGCCAGCTGATGAGCACCTTGTTTTTGCACAGTCATTTTTGTTAGAATCCATCTTACCATAAGATACCTATAAATCTTGACTGACAAGTAGCAAAAAAAAAAATTTTAGTTTGCTTCAAAACATCAAAGAGGTCGCCATTTTGAAGAAAACAAAAAAAACTATGAAAAATATATGCTCCAGGCTGGACTCGAACCCGCTTCTCCTGATTTTCGGCCAGAAGCGATTACCACTACGCCACCGGAGCACTAAATATAACCTGCTAATTTCTTCACCGCTTTCTTTCCTTTTCTAAAGTTTTTATAGTTACGTTTTATCTATTATATATTAGCGTCTGGCCGGAAATCAGGAGACGCTGGTTCGAGTCCAACCTGGAGCATATATTTTTTCATAGTTTTCTTTCTTACCTAGAGGAGCTCGGTGGCGTAACGGTTTGAGCGCTCTGGTTTCGTTTACGAAAACAAAGCAACTTTCGCCATGGTCGGTCCCGGGATGGGTCAACCAAAATTTCTAATCTCGAGCTCCTCCGTGCTTCGGAAGGCACGTTAAGCCGTTGGTCCCGGTTGTTCTTGCAACCGCTTTAACCCACCAACCCGCATTGGGCCAGCGTGGTGGTGTTATGGCCCAAACTCCTCATGTGTTTCTCCCATGAAGGAAGGCCTGTGCCCAGCAGTGGGACGTATATAGGCTGGTGATGATGATGAGTTTTCTTTCTTTATTTGTCATTGTTACAATAAACCATGTTAATGGAATTAACATAGTTATTTCCCTTTGCCTTTATCTTTTGTAATTAAGACACTGACCTCAGAATCGCACCCTATGTATTAGAATTAGACCCCGGTAGTACACGTAATATCTACCACTTCCTTCAACGCCCTCCTACGAGGCGGTCAGTCACGTTGTTGCTATGTGCGTCTGCGACGCCATGTTATCAGATAAAACTTAATTCAGATTCAAGTGAAGTATAATGTAAAATAGTCAGTAATCACTGCAGTGAATAAATCAGTGAAATTACGTCAGTCTTCAGTTTCATTTTAGCCACCAACACCCACTAAGCTAATAGGCCCGGGTGTCAACGTGGGGAGGCGCTTCGAACCCGCCACCGACCCACGATACCGCAAACAAAGCATAAAGGCTACTTTTTTCTCCCGGGAACGTGTTCCCATAACGCAGACAAAGTCGCAGGTGGAAGCTAGTATTCCATAAAGAACATACAAAATTAATCATTGTAATCCGGTACAAATACACATCAGTGATATAGTACAGGAAGGGAGTGCAAATATGAATGTAAAACCTCACCCCTGTCAAAACACTGAGCGAACATGGCTATACCATTATCGGTTCAATATCTGCGAGTATCAAAATATACGGAAGTTTTAGCACGATGCATGGTAAGATTAGTAAGGGTGAATTTGTATTGGCGAATCACTGTGATGGTATTACCTAAGGACACTGTTGTTAATTTTCATTTTATTATAATTATCATCAGCCTATATACGTCCCACAGCCAGCATGAGGAAATTCGGCCATAACACCACCATGAGGTTGGTGGGGTGGGTCGCAGTAACAACCGGGACCAACGACTTAACGAGCCTTCCGAAGCACGGAGGAGCTCTAGATTATAAATTTGATCGACCCATCCCGGGACCGACCATGGCGCAAGTTGCTTTGTTTTCGTAATCGAAACCAGAGCGCTCAAACCATTACGCTACCGAGCTCCTACAAAAACAAATAATCGAACATTTACAATCGAAATATGAAAGAAAGAAAGAAAGAAAAAATATTTTATTTAAATAGGCCACAAAGAAGCACTTATAAATCGTCAAAAAAAACACATTCTTACAACTTTCACAAAAACTGTAATTATTAACTAACGTCATAGTCTCGGTCTGTCGTCATGTCAGAATTTACACCGGTTCCAAAAGTTGAATTACCGAGAATATTCCGGCAACAAACTCGTGTAGTCACTCTTTTCAAATAATAAATTACAATGTTTGTAGTTAAAAAAATATAACCTTTAGCAGTGCAGTGCCGCCTAGCGAAAAAAATAATTAAAAATAGAAGAACGTACAAAAAAAGTAGGTACCAGTGGCGAGGTGTCCCTATAACACGATTCCTGTCGGCTTCCCTTTTGAAATAATATTCACCTAATAACAACTTCGACGTTTGTTCGGCATACCCTGTTACTATTAAATATGTTATTACTCTAATAATAACTTAGTATTTAACTTCACACATTAACAATGCCTAAACACCTATCTAAGCGCCTACCTAATTCTTTTAGCAATATCACACATAGAGTCGTCATTGTAGTTCCAATTTACGTGCGCTACGATCATTCGCAATGAGCAAGCCGTAATTTTTCGGGTTATTAAGCCTATACTTACTGGTGTGGCTATCTCTTTCTTACGCATATTTTTTTTTCAAGCGCCGTCTCTTTCTCACACGCCGTATCAAAGGCCGATATAAGCCGGTCGCTGTCGAGTTATGAAAGGGAAAGCATTACAAGATTCCGTGAGTTTGACTAGGACAGACAGTGAGGTAATATTATTGCTTGAGTTATTATTCTATCAAGTAGAAAGTAAGCGTCCATCCACTGGCGTGCTTTCGACCGAGACATTTTAGATTTTGCCAGCTTGTAATGTCATTCACCAATAAAATTTTCTATTCATTTCGTTCGAGTTGCGCAAAGTAATGTACACAAAGAGTTTTTTGTGTTTTGTTGTCGTTTTAAAATGGTGCACAAATAAGTGATTATTTAATATTGTGTGAAAAAATGTTACCAGTGATATAAGGTAGGTTTTGATTCGATTTCAGGTAAAACTATTGTTTGTTTTGATATTTTAGGTTACATCAGATTTTTTTTAAATTCTCTGTTAGTGCAGTTTTTTTTATTATGGCCGATCTTTAGAATTTAAGTAAGTTTAGTAAGTTGGTTGCTGGTCATAAAGTACCTATATTAATATTGGATATTAGAGGTTTTGAAAGTAAAAAATTATGAAGGTGTACCTACCTAAAAAGCTAGTATCGGTTTTTCTAATGTATTAAGATTTCCATTGGTTAGTTTTCAACTAAACGAGGTCGTGATTTTGTCTCTTGATTTGAACATAGGTAGGTACTACTATTTTGACTGTGTGATTTTGTTCCGGCTTCCCTTTTGGTATTATTCACCCTTCGCCACTGGTAGGTACTCAATGTCAAAAATATTATCGTTATTTTCAAGCTATCTGACAATGCACTGTCCTGTGTCAATGACTGTCAATATACAATGTCCAGAAGGAGGAATCTTCCGGACACAAGCAATCTGGGATTAAAATTTGTTTTTTCATTTGACAAGACAAGACACTACCACAGATACTACTCAGACGTTGCCTACCCTGAAAAGACGAAGAGTTATTTATTATGACGCCAGCAGAAGCCAGCAGAAGAGTCTTTCTGCTCCCATCATCATTTTAGCCAAGAGACGCCCATTGCTGGGCGTAAGCCTCACCTAGGGATCTCCAATTCGATCTGTCCTGCGCTGCCGCATCTATCCGCTTCAAGCAACCCACACCAGATCGTCGGTCCACCTACTAACGCTGCATCTCCCGGTACGCGGCCGCCACTCGAGGTCCTTTCCACCCCAACGGCCGTCAGTCCTCCTTGCGATTTGTCGTGCCTGCCCACTGCCACTTGAGGTTCACAATTCTTCGGGCTATGTGGGCGACCTTAATTCTCCTGCGGATCTCATCATTTCTGTTTCAATTACGCAGAGGAACTCCGAATAGCCCTCTCCATTGCCCTTAGGGTGCATTAGCTTACTTAGCATTCTTATTAGGCCCATTGTATAACATCTCAGCTCCTAACAATCCTACAGACATTGATTTTTATTGATATAAATTATAATATTTTCTTCTTTCATAAAATAGTAATAAGTCGAATCTTAATTTATGTTTATTCCACTTATGAGTAAACACTTTTTGTTTTTGTAGGCTTATTGTTGGTAACTAACAAAAATAAAAAATAAACCCTTTTCCATATAGCGAAATATTCTAGGAAGAAGCCGTTTTAGTCTACTACAAAGATTGACTTTGTATTATTAATTCAACTGTCCTCTTTACCGAAATAAATATAAAAGATTAAATTTTAATCTTGATTAATACTGTAATTTACGATGTAATTTAATTTTTTGTCCCCATTAACGACCTTTACGAGCATGAAGGTAGGCCCCGTTTGCCCCGACCGAACGTTTATCGACTAATTAATAATGTTTAAACATTAACTGAATTTCAGCCGTTGGACGATATCCTAAAATAGCAATATTTAATATAGTATTGCCTTATATTTTCGCAAGCAGTACAGATTTGAAATATAACCACTTTCCTGAATTTAACTCGCGTTTAATTAGATGTTACATATTATTATTCACCCGACGTTTCGATTACTTTACAGCGATCGTGGTCACGGGAAGACTGAAGATGTCAATTGTCTCTGATAAGTTTATAAGTTAACTACCGCCACTTTGTGTTATATTTAATAACGTAACATCTAATTAAACGCGAGTTAAATCTGGTTTTATTCCAAATTTGTAATATCTTGACGATTTTTGTGTATTACAAGGCACGGCAAATGACTTAACACCATCCTGATCTGAAGCGGCAAGAAGAGTACATAGTGCGAACAAAGCTAGTGCAGCTTGAACACACCAATCTAGTGGTCCGGGCTTCAATTCCCGTGGGGGCAGAAAGTTTCTGCGCAGTTTGGTTGGTGGGCTTTTCTATTTTCCCCTTGTTAGTTACTACCATCTTGCCCAAGTATAAGTCTGCCACCGCAATGATATCAACAGCATTGTTCCGGCAGTTGAAGGTAAGATTGCCAGTTCCTCTGTGGTTGAGGAATCCGGGCGTAACTCGCTTCCATCTTCGGCTTTATCATCACATACCATCAAGTAAGATGAACGGCAAGAGCTACTCGGCTAAGAGTTTACAAAAACTGTAAAGTCGATGTTTCGGTTAGATAGCTGACGCATCCCGAATTCCAGAGTAACCCCATAAAAGAGTTTAAAACAGATTGATGGCCATCATTTATTCTTAGTTCTCATAAATGGGAAAAGCGAAAAGCTTCACAATTTCCCTCGCCACCGAGTTTAGAACGGTAGAACGGAAGCCGCTCACCCTGACCTTTTAGTTTCCACATAAAAGCCTGCAGAGAACTGAGTCCGCCTGTCTTTTGTTCTGTTCAGGCACATGTCAGGGGAGTATATGCTCTATTGTCTGAGGAATACCTGTTGATTTTCTGCTGTTCATTATTTCTGTGACTGTTTTAATGTGAGGAGCTCAGTGAATTTGCATTTTGAATAATACAGCTAAAGAAGATTCACTCCGCAAATCATATAAATTAATAGCGACTCTTGCTGTGACGCAATAAAGTGCAATTCAGGTCGAACAGCGCTAATCACATACAGATAGTTTCAGGGTTATCCTAACGTAGTCAGCCCCCTTATTCTCAACTGTCGGATCACGGATTCGATTCGAAAAGTCACATGCCGTCTCGCTTTGACGCAGCGCGATAAAAAGTGACAGGTATAGAGTTTCCGAAATTCGAATTCTTTCCGACAGTTGAGAATAAGGGGGCAGAAGAGAAAGCTCGAGAATCACGGAACTAAATTTTTGTTTTAGGTAGCTTATGTTCTGTCGTCTGGGAAAGTACTACCGCACTTCTTATTTCACCTGTAAATAGTTTATGAACGAGTACAGTACCTGCGTAACGTAAACACGTACGGGGTGACACTTTGAAACGCAGAATGTTTATTGTCATAATTTCAGTTGACATACATTATATGACATACATTATATGGCATACAAATTAAAAAGCATAATAGTTTTTGGAAAAGTTAGACGTACGCATAAACATAATAACGCAGATTTGTTGAAAGGCATAATAATAAAACTCATAATCATATAAATCTATATTTTTATAAAGCATACTTTGAAACGCATATTTTAATTATGCATCAATGGCCATATTCATAATTTTGTTTGACATACTTTTATAAAACATAGTTATAAATTTATGTTTTACTTTTACTATGCATAGTTACTTATACCTACGTATTTTTTTTATTCGACACAATTAAGTATTTTTAATGCTAAAATTTTGTATAAATTTCGAAGTAAAAATAAAGAAATCAATATAAATACGAAATTAATTATATTAAACCCGACTGGCCGTGGTCCTTCGCCGTGGTACTAGTCTGCCCCATACTAGAGTGTAATTTAAAAGCCGGAGGCGCGGAGGGTGTGTAACCCTCGCCCTCTGTAGCGACTCTCAGGCACCCGGGCGAGCTTGAGCGGCTGAAGCTGGTGGCGACTCAAAAAGCCTGCGGAAGCTCGCCTGGGCGCATGAGACTCGTTACGTAAGGGCGGAAGGGCTGCACTTCCCGCAGCGCCGGAGAAGAGCAGAACCTATTGCACGCTGCATGCCTGCTTGTAAGCATGCAGAAGGGTTTAGGCATTATGCTTGCATGCATGCATGCATGCTTGCTTTAACATAGCTTATTCTATAGCTCGTTGTGCGACTTCGAACGTGCACAGAAGGCTATTAGTAAGTGACTACGTTTCACAGCCCCATGTTTTTTTTTATACAACTGGATGACAAACAAGCTGACGGCCCACCTGATGGTAAGCGGTTACCGCTGCCTATAGACACCTGCAATAACAAGGAAAAGTCACTTGATATTGCAGGTGCGTTGTCATCCTGGGGCCTAAGATGAAATGCCGTCCATAATTGCACTGGCTCCCTTTCCCTTCAATCCGAAACACAGCGAACTGTTTCACGGCTGAAATAAGAAAGGCGGTGGTACCTACCCTGGCGACCCTGCATACAGGTCTACCACCTAGTAAATGTCATATCGTGTTATATTCTAATAGGCCAATATTAAGCCCCATGTCATCACTGGCAACACACACTGGTCGAAGACTTTCGACTTCAAGCACTGAGGAATTTTGGACGAGAAGATCTTACGCACTTTCTCAAATCCGAGTTGAATTCGTCGATTTATCTCTTTTTCGAAGTTAGACTTACCAAGCTGGATTATTTATCAGAGATAAACGCACTCGTCAACAACTTCGAGAACAAAACTCCCAACTGTAACTAGTATAGGTTCGACATGGATATTCGTCATAACCTTTGTTTTCATATTTGATAAAAATTTTTTTTGAAGAATAACACCACCAGACCTCCACTTCACGCTTGTGGCGTTGTACCCTCGAGTATGACGGAATTGAATAGGCTCTGAAGAACTTTAAGTACCGGTGTACCACCCGCTTTCAGAAGCTCTTTAATAATTTCCGTATTACGTTGTTCAATAGTTTTCAATTTTAGCAACTCTTGCGTTATGAAATGACAAATATCGTCGATTTTGTCGAAGAGAAAAAAAATTAAGGATATTTTCCATTTCGTCAGCCCAGCCAATTCGTGGAAGTCAGCTTTAATATGGCGTCCGAGTCGTCTGTCATTAATTTTAGTAATTACCGCTAAGAGGAAGACTTTTTAATTTATAATTCTCTCTACGACGTCGCATTAGCTGATATTAAAATGTTAATATCCGGAAAATAATAAGTGTCAAGTACTTTGTACAATTCAAGCTTCAAAATATGAGGTGGATAAAGTGTGTTAAAACCTCTTTTATGTAGATTTTGTTTTGTTTATATTTTTGATTTATAAAAGTCAGTGTCAATAAATTCACCTAGCATATGAATGTGTTTTCTCTTGCCTTAGATTATTTTTGCCGTTTATCATACAAAATTTATGGTGCATTCGCGCCAGTAAAGCGTTTTTCACATAGTAGCGACCGTGACTGTAACGGAGGAGTTGTTGAAAAGAAGAACCTTAGTGCGACGGTTATTTTAGATTGCCGAAAAAGACGTCGAAGCAGCGCTCGGTGAAAACGCGTCTGACATTCCTGCCTTATTTCAATATTTCGAGGAGAAGGCGAAAGAGTTATTTGGTATCGACGTGAAAGTTAAAGAGCTTCTTTTCCAAGGTGAGGACGACGAGACAGTATTTTCCGACTTGGAGACAGCTAAAATGTATAGACATCGTTTCCATGAGGTTCGGTCGAAAGTTGAAGGTAGCGCTCTGTCTCCATCAGTAGTTTTAGAGGCTGAGAGCGCTAGTAGTGGCACCACTGTAAGGTGTGTATATGGTAGCCGGAATTTCAGATTGGCCATTATAAGCATATTCACGATGATGCTCGTATTAATGACTTTGATAAGTTTCGATACTAAGTTCAATGTACTGAGCCTTACTCAAAAGCTAGGCAGTTTGTAGAGAGCTTTCCTCTTAGCATTGATAATTACACACGTGTGTTGAGTGAACTTAAGGAAAGGTTTGCACGAGATGACTACAAAAGAAACCTTTTACAACTGGTCACATGCTGTAAGGAGATCTTTCGCTGACTGACTTGTATGACAAGCTATCCTCACAGCCTCATGCTTTGGAGTCCCTTGGTGTCACTCCAGATAAGTAAGCCGCGATGTTGTTGCCAAAGATAAGTCCGCTATTCCTCTAGACGTTTTACAAGCTTGGGAGCGTAGTCGGGACAAAAGTTTAAATCAAATTCTTCAGGTCAATCAAAGTTTGTTATCTCGAGCTCCTCCGTGCTTCGGAAAGCACGTTAAGCCGTTGGTCCCGGTTGTTCTTGCGACCGCAAACTCCAAACTCCTCATGTGTTTCTCCCATGTAGGAAGGGGAAGGCCTGTGTCCAGCAGTG
This sequence comes from Nymphula nitidulata, assembly GCA_947347705.1. Taxonomy (NCBI): domain Eukaryota; kingdom Metazoa; phylum Arthropoda; class Insecta; order Lepidoptera; family Crambidae; genus Nymphula; species Nymphula nitidulata. Next base: position 4,409,118 of record OX374646.1, read on the forward strand.
GGACGTATATAGGCTGGTGATGTTGATGATGACATGTTTGTCCCCTATGCGTCAGAAACTATTGATCAGATTGTGAAGAAATCTTAGTAGGGTATTCTGGAGACGCCTGTTATGGTTCCTAGATTATAAAAACTTTTTAAATTTTTAGAATACCTATATTTATAAGCTAACAGTTTTTTAAGGGCATTGCAAGGTATTTCACGTGTAGCTAGTATTTTATATTAGTGTTTATTTATTTAAAAAATTTAAAGTAAAAATATTTTCATGCTGGCCATTGCGATTATTCTAAAATGAGGTTGGCGAACTGACATGCAATAAGCTTAAATGTATTTGTAGTGAACCGGGGCGGGCGGTATACAATATTGTTGTACATATAGAATTGTACGAATTTTAAAAACTCTTTCCAGGCTAGATTTGGATTTAAAATGGACTTTTCCACTCTTTTTAACAGACTTCAAAAAAAGGAAGAGGTTATCAATTTGACTGTATGTTTTTTTATGTTTGTTACCTCAGAACTTTCGGCTGGGTGAATCGATATTGATGATTCTTTTTTTGTTCGATGCGAAATATTTTACATTTGGTTCTCTATATATATTTTTTTTAAATCCATTAGGTAGTTTGGTTTTTATATCAAAATAACTGGAATACGTAAGTCATCTACGCATGCGAGATTGTGTATTTTTGCTTTCCTACGAATTTTTAGTGAAATGATACGATAGTAGAAAACAATATAAACTCACGGTCACTCATCTAGCTTTGACCTTAAAAAGTTATCACTAAAATTTGTGAAACAAAAATTTAAACAAAAATTAAAACCTACTCCAAAGAACTGAAAAGGATAAAATAATTAAATAATAGTAGGTACTCATCCCCTAGAAACATATTTTTGGAGTTGGCGCTAAGTTGTTTCCAGAAACAATAGATAGTGAAGCAGGACTCCAAAATTCAAAAGTTTTGTTTCAGTTTTTTGCCGGTTTTAATTTTTGTTTAAATGTTTTTTTTTCGACTGATAAACAGAATCTTTCTGAGGTTGTGACGCGAAAAATAGTTTTTACTAATTAAAAAAGTAAACCTCACATTCCTTCAAACCATTTAGCGCTCCAGCAACAAGTAATTGGAACAGTATAATAATCGGTCTCTTACAAAGCCTTCGTGCAGCATTGTTTGTTTTTCATTATTTCTGAAAACAAAGCCTCTGGCTTCAGTTTTCAGTTCTAAATGCACTGAATGTCATTCGTTAAGTTTGCATTAAAAACTTTTTGTGACAAAAGTAGCAAAAAGGTTTAGCGTATTTGTATTGAAAAATGTTTATATTTCCCTCTTTTATAAAGGAGGTTGAGCGAGGCTTAGAATTATTTTTAAATGATTCAGTGGAAGAAAAAATTCAAATCTTACAGGAAAGAGGAGGCAATAAGTGTAGGCAATATAAAAATTACTTATTTTCTTAGTAGTGTTACCCACAATCAAAATTATATTAATCTATTCCAACACAGTATGTTACAAGACCCCGGGGGCCGAAGGAGAAATGTTTTGACTTATTTCATAATCTGTTAACATAATGGACCACTCACACGCGAGATATCCACCGCATTGGAGTGTCCCATCCAATGCTATCTCTACTTAGACGATGTCAATATTGGACTTTATGGATTGTCTGATTAGTGATTATTGTTTTTTTTTAATTTTCACAGGGTTTTTTCTTTATACAACCATATGACTAGAAAACTGACTGGCCACCTGGTGGCATATTGCTACCGTCGCCTAGAGCCACCTGAAATAGCGAGAAAAATAACACTTGTATCTATGGCAGATTCTAAAATTTTACTCGCACCAAAATTTTTTTTAATACACTTACACCTATTGTCTAGCCCTAAGTATCTTGTGTTTCTAGCCCTAAGTATCTCTATAACGGAGAAAATATTGATAGGATAAATATTAGAAACATACTAAATAAACATAAAGACATCCATGACTCGTGAACAAATGGTAGTTCTCATCATACAAACATTTTGCTCCTTCCGGGAATCGAGCCCGGGAAGCCTGACCGAGTAGCCTGAATAGCAAGGGGTACACAGACCACTCGGCCAACCGGTCGCCTGAGATTAAATTAATACAATTGATTTTAGAAACGTCTTTAACAATCTACCAAAGAAATGTACCTGACTTCCACAAGTTCCGCCGAAGCTACCTTATTTTATATTGACTTTGTTTCAATGGATTCCCGGGGAGTTCCCGCAGAGCTTACGCTTCTTTATTGGCTTTTAGAAAGAACCCTTTGTAAAGACAACGTTTCAATGCTTCTGACGTATTTCCGGGTCTTTATTCTAAAGAAATTTATCATTATGATTAATAATGTTGTACCTAGTATATCATTTTTTATTTTTATTTTTATTTCTTAAGATACACTCAACAGACATTGACACAACATAATATAAATTACATATTAACCGGTTCATAAACTAGCCAAAGTCCAACACAAGTGTATACAGCCAATCAATGTAAATTGCACTTAAAATTAATTTCAATTTAACCGGCGAGTGCCGAATCAATCGACACCTGATTCAGTAATGCATTTGAATGCCACCCTTTTGTAAGTTCCTGGTTTGAAATTAAAAATATCCAAGTCAGGACATTTCTGACTCAAAGCATTGTACATACGGCACATTCTTACAATAGGGTTGTAAAACGATGTGTAATTTTTATAAACGTGAAGCGCAAAAGTTTTAGGTATCCGATAACGTGGCTTGATATCAACGTCAATCTTAGAAAGCAAATCCGGGGAATCAATCAATGCATGTAAAATTTTAAACAAATACATCAGAAAATAAAGGTCCCGACGTTCGTGTAATAGAGGTATCTTGAAATATTTAGCTCTACTATGGTAATCAAGCAGAGTACGTGAATGACCTGTCCGCCAACCAAGAACTCTAAGATACTTTCTTTGTATGCTTTCAATCCTATCCACATGTACACCATAGTATGGTGCCCAAATTACAGAGGCATATTCCAATATGCTTCGGACCAGGCTAAAATAAAGTGTAACAGTACCAGCCTGACTGCGAAACACCCTGGTAATTCTGATCACGAAGCCAAGCATCTTGCTTGCCTTAGTGATAATATGATCGTAATGTGGTCTAAATGTTAATTTTTCATCAAAAATTACACCCAGATCTCGAATCATTGATTTCCTATCAAGCACTTGCATGTTACATTTGTAATCGTAAGTAATTTTGTGCTTTTTCTTCGAAGTGAATGTTATTACACTACATTTTTTCACATTAAGTTGCATGCCGTTGTTCACGCACCAGGTGGATATCGAATTAAGGTCGTTTTGGAGCGCCACGCAGTCCTCCATCCCCGATACCGAGCCAAATATCTTTAAATCATCCGCGTATAGCAGATGACTGCAATTTAGAGACAGTGGACCCAAATGAGAGCCCTGTGGTACCCCGGATGGGACATCCATGGCTACAGAAAGGTATCCCTTCAGTGTAACTAACTGACTTCTTCTGGTTAGATAACTTTCAATCCACCTTAATAAGGTTCCATGGATGCCGAAGGCAGCTAATTTTAGACTTAACAGCTTGTGGTTTACGCGATCAATCGCCTTAGAGAAGTCCGTGTAAATTACGTCCACCTGAAGGTTTCTAGCAAAAGCGTTACAAATGAAATATTTAAAAGACAACAAGTTACTAACTGTAGACCGCCGCTCAATAAAACCATGCTGCGTCGGTGAAATCGACTAAATCACATGGCTATAAATGTAATGATAGACTATTTTTTCAAATATCTTGGCCATACAAGATAACTTGCATATAGGCCTATAGTTTTCGCAGTTAGACATGTCTCCAGATTTGAAGATAGGCACAATATGCGCCAGCTTCCAATCAGTAGGAAAAACCCCAGAATTCAATGATCTGTTGAACAAAATATACAGCGGTAAACATAGCTCGCTCGCACAAGCTCATCATACCGACATATCGCAGCAATCTGGTTAAATTGGCCAGTTAATTGGATGCCTAAGCCGTTATTTGTTATGTTGCCTTACTTTCAATTTGATACTATTTTTCACAAATTCGGAAAATATCGCTAATGTAATATAATGTATGTATGTAAATATCGTAAATATCCCATAAAAACAATTCAAACTTAAAAGGTATATGTAGACTATTGTTGAAGTTGTACTGTTCATAAAATTTCAAATTCACCCTGGTTTATAAGAATTAATGAGCTTCATAAGTACCTGAATATAAACACAGTAAAGGATGAAATTAGACTCCACAGCTCCAGATATAAAACAAGGCTAAAAAACCATCCTAACCATTTAGCAGTGCAACTTAAAATCCCTAAGATCATGGGACGATTAAAGAGACGCAAAATTATGGAACTAGATGGTCAGTAATTGTAGCTGACTGTAGTAACTCAAAGAGTGGAGCCCTAATGAGGACTTCAACTCTACACGCCAAATTCTCTCCACACATCTGCTCATAGTCCAAGACTGATTGCATGATAAACGCAAAAAAAAAGTAGACTATTGTTGAAGTTGTACTGTTTATATAGTTTAAAAAACAGTCATATTTTTTGTAAAATTTATGAAAAGTGTTATTTCTATACTACCTACTATATCTGTGAAACAATTTAATTTTATCTTAGAGATACCTACTATATCTTTGGCATTATTTTTTCATGAGTTATAAACTTCTTATAAGAAATAAAAAAGTGGCTAATTTAACCAGATGGCTGACACGACGTTCAGCCATCTTGTCAAGCGCTGCCCCAATGACTTGTTTAAATTATTATTCGGCGTTTTAAGTTGATATTTTAAAATATACCTTACGACGACCTCAAGGTCGTCTTGAGGAGTGGTTGAGGATCTCCAGCACTTTTATCTGGCTTCTTTCAAGTTAGCGTTCCCCTTACACTCTGTATATAACCGCTTTAGACACACTCCAGCAGTGCATGTGCTGTCATCATCTTTCTCCAGGTAGCCGAATTTATTGAATGTGTAATGTTGTGATCGCAGTTTATAAACTAATACAAGAGATCGTTAGTTACAATAAAAGAATCACTAATAAACGTTGAAGTAAATGAACAATTAAAACTATCTAGGTACTTATCAATCCAGCGTATTTTGCCTCAGTTTCATTCCTCGTACTTACCTGAAAAATAACAAAAAAATACATTAATTAGATATTACGGAACACTGCAGCGATACTTACCGAGGAGTAGGTAAGCATGGTACGGGAAACTTGAACGGAAACATTTTGTTACGGATTTATTTCGATGACGCAAATTAACGATAAAAATTGCCTTATTTGTGGAAAAAATATAATTGGTAGGTTCAAGGTCTGTTTTAAAACCACATACAACCGAAATAATTTTGGTTAATAAAAGTGGTCATAAAAATAACCGTCAATCGAATAATCAGTCAACTAGGTGGTAGACCCATATGTAGGGTCGCCTGGGTAGGTACCACCGCCTTTCTTATTTCAGCTGTGAAACAGTTCGCTGTGTTTCGGATTGAAGGGAAAGGTAGCCAGTGTAATTACTGGGCATGGACGGCATTTCATCTTAGGCCTCAGGATGACAACGCACCTGCAATATCAAGTGCTTTTCCTTGTTATTGCAGGTGTCTATAGGCGGCGGTAACCGCTTACCACCAGGTGGGCCGTCAGCTTGTTTGTCATCTAGTTGTATATAAAAAAAACAGTCCAACCGAACAAAAACTTTTCAATACAAGACTAGTTGAATTAACTATGGATGCCGGCATTTAATGAACGGCCTAGGCGTCCAATTAACTGTCTTATTTGACATATAAATATCAAAACCATGACCAGAGAACAAATATTCGTGTTTATTAAACAAACATCTGGTTAGAGACCAGGGACTCCTGGGCGAGTACCTAGAGTACCTAGAGGTACTGCATGATCACTCTGCATAAATATTTGTAAGAAATAGATGTTGATATTGATGTTGATACGGTGTGATTTTTTGGGGTAATTGCTCATACAGAGATATATTGCTTAGAGCTCAAAAGCGATGTTTGAGAGCTATTTGTGGATTAAAGCCCGCAGACAGCTGCCGACCATACTTCCAATCTTTAAAACTTTTAACATTGCCGTGTCTTTATATCTTAGAAACATGTATTTTTATTAAGTCCAATCCTGATTTATTTGACGTAAAGCTCCCACGACATAACAGACTTCGCCCAAGGAACTTTGAACTTAGCAATAACATATGCAAAACTGCTCTTATGAGCAAAAGTGTAATTGAAATGGGCCCTAGAATTTATAATAAGTTACCTGACCAGTTAAAGAACTGTGATTTATATCATTTAAAACTTAATTTATCAAAATTGTTAATAGATAAATGTTATTACCATATCAACGAATATTTTACGGATATTAATGCATAGACCTGGTGCTTGCTCATCTTGAATATTTTATTGTAATTTAATTTAAATTTTGTGTTATTTAATTTTGATCTGATTTGAATTTTATTTTAATTTTTATTTATTGCTGATTTAATTTAAATTCTGATTTGAATTTAGTTTTAATTTTGATTTGATTTGACCTTGACTAACATTGTGTAAGTTTTGCCTGACATTTTTAAGTAATTCCAATTTTGACATTTAAATTTATATAATAAACTTTAAATTTGCATGAAAAGAGAAAATATCAAATATATCATATGCCTTAAAGGTCTATCATGGAGATCTCATAAATTCTAAACAATCACAGCTTGTATACCTATGATAATGATTAAATGAATTGAATTGAATTGAATTGACAGCATACATAATGATGCTTACTTTGGGCTAGATAATAGGTGTGAGTGTATGAATATTATATTATTATTATTATTACTTAGTAAAACGAAAAACCCTTCCGGTCTATTAGAACCTTATTTCTATGATCTGAGATTAGAACAGAGTTTTATATCATTCAAATTTTATAAAGAACAGATTCCAAAATTACCTTTTCCTAAAATGACTGATTTTCTACCTACTATGTATATTTAGAGTGCAACAGAGAGCACTTTTTTAGTTAGCTCTTGCTTCCGCCTTGAAGAAATTTCGTTTTGTTTGTGGCACAATAAATAAACTGTAAGCTGTAATGTAAGAAGACATCCTAGAAGAAAAGAACTAAACTGTACATAATAGTGAAAAATGAATAACAGAAAAAGTGCTCTACTTGTCTTAACGACTATGTAAAAGTGCACAGTGTATAAGATATTGTATTCGGCCAAAGGACTTGCATCCAGGCTATGTAATTTTAATAAAATAAAAAAAATAGCTGTTGCTATAAGGTTTTTAATTGTTAGTCAGCGCCATCATTATCATCATCATCATCACCAGCCTATATACGCCCCGCTGCTAGGCAACAGACCTTCCTCTATGGGCGAAGCACACGAAGAGTTTAATTAATGACACCACCACCGCTGGTCCATTGCGGTTTACTGGGTTAAAGCGGTTGCAGTAACAACCGGGACCAACAGCCTGACGTGTTTGACGAAGCACAGACAAGCTCGAGCTACTAATTTGACCGATCCCGCGATCGACCATGGCGAAAGCTGCTTTGTTTTCGTATCGCAACCAGATTGCTCAAGGAATTACACCACCGAGCTCCTCCACATATGAGCGCCAGCGGACTGGGAAGGTCCAGAAAGTTTTTTTATATAGCTACATGACAAACAAGCTGACGGCCCACCTTGTGGCAAGCGGTTACCGCCGCCTATATACACTTACAAGGAAAAATCACTTGATATTGCAGGTGCGTTGTCATCCTGACCAAGATGAAAGGCCGTCAATGCCCAGTAATTACACTGGCTACTTTTCCCTCCAATCCGAAATACAGCTAACTGTTTTACGGCTGATATAAGAAAGGCGGTGGTACTTACCCAGACGACCCTACCTACGGGCCTACCACCTAGTGAAAGTTGAAAGAATATTACCATTAAGCAAAAAGGTTGAATCCATTAAGTATTCCTACAAATAAACGGTTATTCTAGAACTGCCAAAAACCTCAGCGGTCTATAAGAAAAAAACAGCATTACGTACAGCTTTATTGAACTACAAAAGTAACGGTCTACGATAAGATGGCGGAGGTTGGGCGAAACAATTTGTCTAATCAAGGGTTAAAAGCTTTTTTTAACCCTTGATTTTTAAGTCGGAGTTTAGTATTTTTTTTTATAACAACAGTAGCTCGTTTTATAGCAAGTGATAACCGTAGTGTACAAGAACTGCGTTGAAGAAGGTTTGCGTTGAATATTTTAAGACGTTGTATCGGAACGTTGTTTCGCCTATAATGATAGAGATAGAGATATGGGTGACTCAGCACGAGGAAAAAGGACAATGTAGCCGTCGCACGTGTAACGTAGGCGAAACGACGTTTTTTTTAATTTTTAAGAGGTATTTTCATAAACAAAATGTATGGAGAAAAAATCCTTTCTCGTGTTTTTGTTCCAGACATGTCTAGATAAAGACATGAAATTATATATCTGACTTTTGATCCGTAAGTTTTTAAGTGACCTATGTCTATGTAAATGTAATATGTAATATTATTACTGTAATTTTTTTCGTTTAAAAAAGAAATATTGTTGCATATGGGCATATGACACTAAATGTGCAATTTTCCATTGAGACAGCCTAGAGAGCTGCTTTAAAAGTTTTTACTTTTTAATTTATCTTCCAACCTACTTACCTATGAGAACTTGCGAGGTACTAACAGTTAGACAATTATTGACAAAGAAGAATTGTCCTCTTCAAAGAAGAATATTTTTAAGATTGTTTCAAACTTCATACAGTTTTTAAAAACACGACACGTCGCGACGCGGTGAGCCGTGAGACGGGCAGGTGTATAGCAAAAGGTTGCCTAACCTTTTGCTATACACCTGCCCGAGAGGTGCGCCGACCAAACATACCTAAACTGCGGAGTGACATCTCCTGCTAATACTACCTTATCGTAGACATTTTCGACCGCTCTTCTGACGTAGGTTAAACACTAAGTACTAAATGTAATAACGAACCTTTAAACATTACTTTGGGTATTGCGCAATAACCTTAAAGGATCCAACGATATATATCTATTGGGATGCTTAAATTTAATAGTCTATTGAATAAGCCGTTTCGTTTTATTATCATGAAAATGTTATGAGGTGTTTCTGATAACTACCTACAATATTAAAAAGGATATAACTAAAACCTGTGTTCTATTCGTCGCACTTACTTATTAAAAAATCAATTCTGAGAGATGGGTAGCCTTCATCATAAAGACGACGTAGCTAAAAAATAGCACTACTTTTTTATTTATTTTTTATTTATACAGTATGACTACAATGCGACAGTAAATTAAAACGTGGACTATATTAGTTCATAGAAATGTTTTGCAACTATCAAGTAGGTAGGTACATCTTATTCGTTTTTTCTACATATTACACATGGTACATTTCTATGAAATATAGCAGCCAATGTTGTAATAAATCATAGAAATGTCATGAAATTAATAATCAAATGACTATAAATAATATCGGTCGGCCGTTTTTGTTTTTGAAAAACATTTCGTAGGTACGATGTTCGAAATCGTTTTAAATCTATTACTATGAAAAGTGAGTGAGACAGAACGCGATGGGTCAGAATATTTTGACAAAGCACTCGAATATTAAAATTTGTAATTACTATTAGGGACACGGCAAAAAAGGTAAATATTTTTTACTAGATATCTGCGCCACCAATTTCATTATAATTTTAAGAATAGTAATATCATCATCACCAGCCTATAAAGAAGAGAAAGAAAGAAGAAAGATGAAGAATTTTGGTTGACCCATCCTGGGAACGACCATGGCGAAAGTTGCTTTGTTTTTGTAATCGAAACCAGAGCGCTGAAGCCACTACACCACCGAGAGAATAATATCAAACCCCAAAATATTAGTATGTTCAAATTACGAATGGTTAGCCACCTGTAAAAAGAAATATCAAGCACATTCTCAATATAAGCTGACAGCAAGAAGGCTACCACCAATTTCATCCTGTTGAAATTCAATTAGACCTTCCTTCAGTACACATATCTTTACAAACCAGAGCTCAAGATAATTTTGTGTCATTACAAAAAGGTTGCTATCACCAACGTCGGTTTGCAACTTTTTAATTACGACTTTAAAGCCCACTTCTGAAGTGACTTTTGTCAGTCAAGGGTCATTTTGCGATCCAAAAAGTGTCTTCTTACGTCACTCTTGTACACTTATTATTTATTAGATAAAATCATTTTTACTGATATTATTTTCTTACAAGTATTGCGGAAGATACAAAAAGTAATTCTTCGGAAAAACTTGATATATCTAAGTATAAAAATATTTAAAAAAAGTGCAAAAGTAAAATTACACAAAGCCGCCGAACTGGTACAGACGACAGCACCTAAAGTATAATAGTTGCACTACGAAAGTCGCCTCTATTATGTATGGTGTAAGGGTGTTCTTAAAGGTCAAACTGTTACGCTTGATGTGCTGTTGAGTGTACATAACATTGTATATCGATAATATTGATTATGTAAGCTACCTGTACTAATAGGCATCTGGCTCTACCTGTGATAAAATAAACCACCTGGACTAATTAGTCTGCTTCACCAGTAATTAAATAATCAGCTCGAACTACTTGTCCGGCTCCTAACTAATATTTTACCTCCGCTACTAATTAAATTAGCTGCCATTACTAATTTAGTCACCTCCACTACTGAGAAATTAACCACCTGGACTAATAAGTCACATCTACTAATGGTTAAATTAGCCACCATTACTAATTTAGTCACCGCCACTAGTGATTAATTTAGCCACCTGGTCTAATAAGTCACATCTACTACTAGTTAAATTAGCCATCTCGACTAATTAGTCACATCCACTACTGGTTAAATTGGCCACCTGGAGTAATCAGTTGCACTGGTTGTTAGTGGAAGACCAATCATCGTGGAAATATTTAAAGCTTTAGGTAGGGCTTTTGTCCATCAGTGGACGACTTTCGGCTGAAATGTGGATGATGATGCTTACAACCAATCATCAAGTTCTACCTATGGTTCTGCTGAGCTAAAGAGCCACTTGCACCAGCGCTGCAGGGGCTCTTTTTATGTAATAGTTGTAAACTAAAACCGCTCGTATTCCATCTGAAAGAGATCGATTAAATAAGTTTCACACTTACTGCTTACTTGACTTTCCACAATCGATTTAAACGCCCCAACTAGCTCAAAGACACTGTGAACTAAATTGATCGATCTACAATCGCCAAGAAGAGAAGTTTAAACCTTCACTTTTTATACTGAGTAGAATAGAATGGAATAAAAATATATTCAGAACACACGACACAAATATACAACTAAACAAAGTACAGAAGACTTCGTCATCACCAGCCTGTAGCGTCTCATTGCTGGGCCCGCGGCCTACCTACATGGGAGAAACACATAGGAGTTTGGACCATCGCACAACCACGCTGCCGCTGGCTCAATGCGAGTTGGAGTTGCAGTAACAACCGGGGCCAGCGGCTTTTTTAACGTGCCTGCAGAAGCATAGAGTAGCTCGAGAGTAGAAGTTTTAATTTACCAATCTCGGCATTGACCAGAGCGTTCAAATCACTACCTAAAGACTTACAAAAACAAAATCAAATTCAAAAATAAAAAAAATCGGATGTCTTCGCTACGAGGTCTTTTAATTACAATATTTAAATCGCCCATGCTTCTTAGAGCCGTGATGCTGGTAAGTTACAAAGGCAAATAAAGATTACCATTATAAAAAGTATTATTCCCAAATATTGCTCGTAAAATTAAAGAGGAGTTGCTATAACATCGCAGTGTTAAAGCACCGCGTTAGAAGACAAAGCGCGAGTAGTGCCCAATGCCCAAGACGCCAGGGTCTATAGCCTACCGTACGGTATCCGTTTCAGACTGGCCGTACGTTTGTCGTAAAAAAAAACGTACTCCATAAAAGTAGCTATCACCTCGTGAAAAAACCCAATACAAGTCCCAACAGTTTCTCGCCAACGCCTTAACATTACCCTACGTCCGGTTTAATATTAGAAAGCTTGGGGGCTGACCCCTTTTTCATATTTCATCCGCTTACCCTTCGTGTCGCATACATAAAACAGGAGCGACCTTGTTTCCATTTAAGGTAGAAGTATTAAATCTGGGGTTTTCAAAGGTTTAAATTTTATAATCACCGTTAACGATCGAAAAGGTCGTAACAAGTCTACTGAATGTTTGTGACCAAAACTGCAAAACCGATTTAGATGAACCTTGATATACCTAGCGATAAGTCACATTCTGAAACAGAACAGGCTTCCTTTTGACGCGATGATTGATATGAACGCGGCCATTAGTGGTGACTAAATATTGAACATAGTTTTGATGACAATAAGAAAGGATAATCGTTTTTATTTAATGTTAAGTCATCAGAAATCCTTGAAATATCGCTTAACTTACTAGTAAAAATAATAATTATAACATTCTACCACACAATTCATAGCAACAAGTGAAACCCTAAATAAAGGAGGTCCACTTTATATAAAGCAAATAGAAGGGTTTTGAATTTGAAGCCCTATTCCGTTTAGGTAAGAGCTTTTTTTAACTATTATGTTGAAACAGCGTATAAGACGTGTTTAAGTAATTTTTAATCTTCGTAAGAGACGGGCGATAATTTACTTTTTAATTCTGCTAAGTGCTAAGCTTCAGAGCGAATGTGAGGATAAAATACAGAACATAATATATGACTTAAGAAGTGACATTTTATGATAAAAAAATTATGAAGTCCTATTTAATTATTATTTATAATAATTATGAAGTAGGTTACGAGTATTAAATACGTAGAAAATATGACCGGCTTCTGAGTTTCTTGCTGGTTCTTCTCAGTACTTGTACTGATCTCTCAGATCTCTCAAATTTCTAAACCAGCGGTAATGCCGATTATAATACCTATGCCATATGATATTTGTTATATTAATAATGTAACGTCAACAAGTACTAAGATATGTCTACGTTAATAGAATTACCTAACTGGTTATGGCGGTTTTTTATTGACTCGCTTCACCTGTGATGCTGTTCCTGAGAAAAGAACCCTTCTGCTGATCTTAAGAGATATGGTTGCCTAGTTACCAACCATTAGCTTGTAGAGGGAATGAAACACTTATTTTCAATCGCATATAACTGTTTACTGCAAAGGGTTACACAGCAGGGAAATAGCGATATTACAAATATAAACTAGTATCAAAACACATGCACATTAATAATTATTTAGCGGAGCAACAAATATTTCATGCAGTTGACAACGGATATCAGAAAGCAGAGAGAACGGCGAACCGCGCATGCTTGCGCACCGTCAATCCAACATAGACTTATTACGTCACAACGGTCAAGCAAAGTTGTTTTGCTAGCTAGCTAATTCACCTGACTTTGCTCGCTGCCATAGAAAATATAATTAAACTAAATAAACTGATGTAACCCTACACTACCCCCCCGCTGAGACCGTAGGCCACGGAGGTCGATAGTAGTCTGGCTGGCACCACCACAGCTCTACCCGATCTTGTCCTCTTGACATTGCTGCCCTCCGCTATCGGAGCGGGGCTGGAGCACGGAACTCTTGCTTTCCCAGTTGCCTCTTCTTTGGCAACATAGGCAGGCTTCAGACGGTCAATAGCCACAGTAACCTCTCTATTTGGTAAGGACAATCTAAAAGTTTTATCCTTTCGTTCAAGAACTCGATAAGGTCCCGTGTACGGAGGCTCGAGCGAACGCCTGGCCGCGTCCTGGCGAAGGAAGACATACTCCGCTGTACCAAGATCTTTAGGTACATAAAATGTCTTACTCTCATGGCGACTTGCGGGTTTTGGTGACAACCTAGCCATATAGAGACGAAGCCGTGCCGCGAAATTGGTTGGGTCCAAGTCAGCATTTGCGGCTGGAGCAAAAAACTCTCCAGGTAGCCTGAGCGGCTCCCCATAAACCAACTCCGCTGCCGATGCCTTTACATCCTCCTTCCAGGCACTTCGTATGCCAAGCAGTACCAAGGGTAGAACTTCCGTCCAGCTCGAAGTGGAGTGACACATAATAGCTGCTTTTAACTGCCGATGCAGACGCTCCACCATCCCATTGCAAGCAGGATGATATGCGGTTGTAGGACGATGCTGAATACCCAGAACTTTAGTCAGCGTGCGGAAGAGCTCGCACTCGAATTGTCGACCCCTATCTGTTGTTATCTTCTCGGGGCAGCCGAAGCGGGACACCCAGCAAGAGACAAAGGCGTTGGCGCACGATTCAGCCGTAATATCTGTCAACGGACACGCCTCAGGCCAACGAGTGAACCGATCAATGATTGTGAGGCAGTACCGGAATCCACAAGAAAACGGCAACGGCCCAACAATGTCCATGTGGACGTGCGAGAAACGATGTGAAGGAATAGCGAAAGAAGAGGTAGGAGAATATGTGTGCCGAGAAACTTTACTCCTCCGGCAGTCTGCGCATTCTCTGGCCCAATTTCGGCAATCTTTCTTAATTCCAGGCCACACACAACGTGCCGTCACCAGCTTGATCGACGCTTTCACTCCGGGGTGACTAAGATGATGAAGTGCTTCGAACATGGGCCTTCGAAAGTCTGCTGTTAAGTACGGACGGGGCTGTTTAGAGGTGTCGCAATATACCTCGGTCTGAGAACTAAACATCTTAACTTTCCTTAGCTTAAGAGCTGTAGTCTGATTTCCCAGAAGCTGTTGAAGCTCGTCATCCGCCTCCTGGGACTTAGCAAGGTTCTCGTAATCGATAGGTAGAGCAACCGCTTCAACTCTAGAGAACGCATCTGCGACCACATTATCCTTCCCTGCGACATAACGTATGTTCGTCGTGAATTGCGAAATGTAATCCAAATAGCGAAACTGTCTTGGTGAGCATTTGTCGCGATTGTACTCGAACACAAAAGTCAGGGGTTTGTGATTTGTATAGACCGTGAACGGTCTAGCCTCCACCATATGACGAAAATGCCTTATAGCCTCATAGATTGCCAACAATTCTCGGTCGTACGGGCTATATTTTTTCTGTGCCGACGTCAGTTTCCTTGAGAAAAAAGCTAGCGGCTTCCAGCCACTTCCAGCACGCTGCTGGAGCGCCGCGCCCATGGAACTGTCTGAAGCGTCGGTGTAAATAGCCAGCTCAGCTTCTGGAACTGGATGGGCCAACATAGCCGCTGTAGCCAATGAAGCCTTGCAATTGTCAAAAGCTGCTAACATGTCCTCCGTCAGGGTTATTTTTTGGGTACTTTTTGTCTTTGGACCAGAAATGAGAACATTAAGTGGAGCTTGAATTAGCGCTGCACCAGGCACAAACCGACGATAAAAGTTGTACATGCCAAGGAATCTGCGCAACTCCTTCACCGTCGTAGGTACTGGATAGCCCTGTAACGCCTGTACTTTATCCGCCAGAGGTCGAATTCCGTCCTCCGACACTTCATGACCTAAGAAAATGATGTGCGATCGCCCAAACTCACACTTAGCAGTATTGACTAGCATACCGTAATCTGACAGTCGCTGAAACAGCTGCCGTAGATGCTGCTGGTGCGCATCCTCCGATTCCGAGAAAATGAGGATGTCATCAAGGAAACCGTAGCAGAAAGGCAGCCCCCGTAGTGCCTCGTCTATGAAACGCTGAAACGTCTGCGCTGCGTTACGTAGTCCGAAGGTCATGAAGGGAAACTCAAAAAGACCGAATGGTGTGGTTATAGCCGTTTTCGCGATATCTGCTGGATTAACCGGAATCTGGTTATAGGCTTTAACCAGGCCAACCTTCGAATAGATCTTGCTGCCACTAAGCTGATGCGCAAAATCCTGAATATGTCTGATGGGGTACTTGTCAGGTATTGTTCTGGCATTTAGGGCACGGTAGTCTCCACAGGGACGCCAACCGTTATCCTTCTTGGGTACCAGGTGAAGAGGTGACGACCAAGAGCTTTCCGATGGCCTCGCTGTACCATTAGCAAGCATCTCTTCAAATTCCCTCTGCGCAATCTTCAATCGATCTGGTGGTAGCCGTCGAGGACGCGATGTGATTGGCGGACCAGGTGATGTTCTAATGTAATGCGCTGTGTTATGCTTTACCTCACGATGGGTTCCAGCTGGCCTAGTGATATCAGGAAACTCACGGAGTAGATGGTGATATTTGCTTTCTCCCGAAACTGCCTTAACCGATGCGACGCTGGCGGCTGCTTTCGCCGATGAGGCTGCCGTAGACAGCGATGTTAGACCGTCTACCAGACGATGATTCCTCAGATCTACAAGCAAATTATAAAACCTGAGAAAGTCAGCACCAATTATAGGCTTCGACACGTCAGCAATGACAAACTTCCAGCTGAAAACACGACGCAGGCCTAAGTTGAGTGAAAGGTATACCCAGCCATATGTAGATATACTTGACCCATTTGCTGCGAACAGCTCGTAGTCCGTTTTGGGGCGAGGTTTTTTGAGCGCTGACCGGGGATACACACAAAGATCGGAACCTGTATCAATCAGAAAAGACATTTTAGTTTGTCTGTCCGTAACGAAGAGGCGGCCTGGTATGCTTGGGCAGTCGTTAGCCGCTACTTCCGGCTGCCGTTTGCGTTTTCCGCGAACTTCCCATCATAAGCACATGGTGTTGTACATTTGTGCGCTCGACTTCCAAACCTGCTATGGTACCAACAGTAACCATCTTGATACTGCTTAAAACGTTGCCGGCTGCGATTTCGGTTTGGGGTTGCGCCCCTACTGCTACCGTGTGAGTCGCGGCTATACCGTCTATCATGCGTACGCGAACTATGCATTTGACCTTTAAGCGCCGCTACCTCCCGCGTAAGTTCCGCCATCTGCTCTGCCATAACGCTCATATCGCTCTTGCTGTCCGGGCCAACGCTAGCAACTACTGGCGTAGGTGGCGCGATCTCGTACACCTTGTCGGCGAGTTCTGCTACAGCATCCAGTGCACCGGTTTGTGTCGCTACTACCGTCTGTATATTGTGCGGCAAACGACTTGACCATAGCGTGCGCAAAAACGAGTCGGGAACGTTTTCTCCAGCCAACGCCTGCAGGTGGCGCAAAAAGTGCGATGGCTTACGATCACCCAACTCCTCGTGCACCAACAACTGCTTCACCCTCTTCTCTTGAGACGCGGAGAGACGCTTTACCAATTCCGCCTTCAGCTTCTCGTACTTGTCTTCGGCGGGTGGCGACACAATGATGTCCTTCACTTCGGTGGCATACTGCTGATCCAACTGGGCCACGACATGGTAAAACTTCGTAACATCGGACATAATACCGCTGATAACAAATTGGCCCTCTATCTGCGCGAACCATAGAGCGGGTTCTTGAGGCCAAAATGGTGGTATTTTTAAGCTCACTCTACAGACGACTCCCTCTGAACCTTGCGTTGTATTTTTAGTCTCCATTACCGTACGCCAACTCTCACCAACTGCAGCGTTGCGATGAAAAAAAATATTCTGCTTCAGTGCGTTTGTTTCTTATCGGGGTCACCAATATGGTTGCCTAGTTACCAACCATTAGCTTGTAGAGGGAATGAAACACTTATTTTCAATCGCATATAACTGTTTACTGCAAAGGGTTACACAGCAGGGAAATAGCGATATTACAAATATAAACTAGTATCAAAACACATGCACATTAATAATTATTTAGCGGAGCAACAAATATTTCATGCAGTTGACAACGGATATCAGAAAGCAGAGAGAACGGCGAACCGCGCATGCTTGCGCACCGTCAATCCAACATAGACTTATTACGTCACAACGGTCAAGCAAAGTTGTTTTGCTAGCTAGCTAATTCACCTGACTTTGCTCGCTGCCATAGAAAATATAATTAAACTAAATAAACTGATGTAACCCTACAGAGACATTATAGACTTGAATGACGACACAAGGTGCAGGGTTTGTGCTGGAGCGCATCAGTTGAACTGCTAGAATAGTTCAAATGGCAATAAACCTGTAGAAGTTAGTGTTCACGATGGGTAAACTGTAAGGGTCTTTCACGCCTTTTTTTAAAGAACCTATGTAAACAGAAGAAGAAAACTAAGTTTTGGATGAAAGACAAACTAGAAAACCTCTTGATGAATGATTTTTATGACAGACTTGATGACTCTGCAATGACACAGACAGGTGCATGAAATGGTCCAACGGTACATTACGTTTCTTAAGGCAATAAATACATTATGGATCAAAATTGGGTATATGTATTATATTTTTGAAGATAACTGTACTATCATATAAGGACAGTTGAAAGAGATATAATTCAACAAACCCATCTGCACTGTTAAGGCATTTTATTGCTTTTCAAGGACAAGTGACGTAGATAAAATCCCACTTTTGTATATTGGAACATTATACTTCAACTGTTACGAATAATTCCAGAATTTCAATAACATCTTACAAACGGCTAAAACCAATACCAAAGAACTGAGTTAAAAGAGATTAATTCGCGGGATTTATTTCTCGAAAATGTTTCTGAGGAACGCTAATACCTTACAATATATCTCAGGAACTGTCACCAATTCAACGTTGATTGAAAAAATGTCTAATTTCACTCCTTTCATCTTTGCTTTTACCATTCAAAGTAAAATAGATTCCTTTTCTGTATTCAACCACAAAACATGTAACTATATTGATTTGTAGAAATAAATCTGCTAAAACTGGGTAATCTGGAGGTTTGCTTCTTTTTTATTTTTTTGTTCGCTTGCTTTCCGCGCGCCTTAGAAAGCATAACGTTTGTGATCTCCACTCAACGTTTGTGGTTATAAAAAGCCGAGAAGTCAAAGTCGAAGTTCCATCAGCCATCTGTCTGCGCACTTTGGTACTTATCTACTTTGTTACAGTTCCTTTAACCAGGTTTTCGTTACAGGTCGCCCCTGCTCCGTCTATGTGAATGTAAATCACGCCAAACAGTAGCATAAGTTTGTCTTTTCCAGAGATGTACAGATTACATTTAAATCGGTTCAGTGGTATACGAGTGAAAACGTGAAAGACAGAAATACCGCCGGAATTTCTTTTGCATTTATCATACTTGTGTGGGCATGGATTCATATGAATTATCATTGTGCGTATATGCAACATACAGGGTGGGCCCTGTAACCAGAGCAAAAATTAAAATATACATCTTTATCCGATTTTAATTACGTCCAAATATTTTTACTGTTATTTTCTAACAAAATTAATCGAGCCATCAATGTGCTACAGACATTGTGTCCAGTTGCCATAATTGACAGTGACAGTCAGTGACACAATCAAATGTTAGAATCTATCAAAACGCCAGGTACTAAGATATCTTACGACCACAAATCGACAACATCGCAATGTGAAAAATTCTTTGATGGGAAACCTTAATTTTAAATGACTATTTTTCCTAATTTTAGAACTTTGGAACATTAGGACCACTTTGTAATAATTGTGGATACTTTAAGGATCCTCTGTTTCTATTTTTTGGGCCCACACATAATAATATAAAAAAATTATCTATCTGTTGCCTTCGTACCTATTCTCACGTTAGATAAATCTGTGTCTTAGATACAAAGCAAACTTAGCAAAACCCAATATATGACTAAGTAGTCAAGAGAAAGTTTTCAGCGAAACTACCTAGCCTATTGTCGCACATAATTTATGTTCTACCATTGCTTTATAAATGGGGAAGGATGGTGAAAATAGGTCCGTTTTAAAGGGAACGAACGTTGAGCGAATGGGTTCAGAGAAAGCTTGGTTATTTATGGCTGTGTTCTAGAAGGATCGTAAACTTTTAATGATCTAAAGTGATGGGTGAAGCCTGAAGAATAGAAAAGTAATGGAGGGTAAAATGGGTGTGGTTGTACAGGCGTCGACTTATCTTTCAAATTAAGACTGTCTGTTTGAAGAGCTGAGCTATTTTTTTATCCAGAGATATCAGCAGAAGGTTTGATATGGCAGGAGAACAATCTACAGAAAAAAGACAATAATGAGTACTTGTTGAAAGCAATGGTCTGAATGTGGGGTAGAGAATGATAGCTAAATAGAAGGAAGATATTCTGATATAATAATATAATGAAATAAATACAAAACAATAATAAAACTAACAAACTAACACCGAACACCTCAACCTCCTAGCCGTACCTACACATTTCTCTATGACCTACACCAGGGATGGCGAACCTTTACGTATCAGTGTGCCATTTTTCTAAGGAAATGTTTAATGAGGTCATAGACGTGCCATCAAATCAATTTTTACTTTGTGATTATTGGTAAAATAATAATACTAATAAATACTATCCATTAACGTAGGGAGGGATCACTCGCGTTCGCCCGTCATATTATACCTACTTCACACTGTTTTTCGTAGTGAATAATGAATTTTATGATCAGTGACGTGCCCAAAATATTGTGTTTTTTGTTCGCCATCCCTGACCTACACCATCACCGTGGCAACGCAACAACAATCATGTGACTTTCCGTCACACTTGTGATCATGTAAGAGAATGTGCACGTATGGTGAACTTATCTATCAAACTAAGACCTTACGAGATAAAGAAAAATGCACTTTTCATCTCAATAGATGGCCAAGAAGTAGTTATAACTTTGAAGTTGTTATAATTATTTAGTAAGCAGGGGTACCAAATAACTACTCGCACAAATGACTGTACCAGCCTTATAGTCTCAGATTTAAACAAACGATCTGCAATATCCATAAACAATTGGTGTGCTCCTGGAGTGAAAAAACCCAGATCCCAAACGACTTAAATACTTGGTTTTAGATTAGCACGCAAATTGGGCTCATTTCACCAGGATAGGCACCTAATGCTATCCTGGTATCGATCCTCTAATAGACGTAACATCCATCGGCTTTATCACGACTAGCATTCAAATCATGTTTCACACCTTCTTTCGCGTGAAAAGGCACCACACCAAAAACATTTAACGCCGCATTTACCCAGAATAGAAGCGTTTTATTTTACAGTTCACTCTTTGAATTCAACATTGGCTGCAGAGGCACTAATTTCAGTCCAAATGAATGGTTTGGAATATTCAATTTTGTGTCGTGGAATTCTGTACTAGGTATTCCAATTTCTGGCCAATATGAAAGGGGATATATCGCAGATGTTTCTTTGTGGGTTGGTAAAACGATTTCTGTGTTTCGGGTTTGATTTTTTTTAATCGACATCATATTCATATCATTCAAATTTCAATGGAAGATTGTTGTAGGATAAATTACTCATCATGTGAATTATAAATACACAAGTCATCTACATACTGTTTGACTAAATGACATAGTGAGCTCCGTAAGTATAAATTGGAACAAACAAAATAGAACACAAAGTAACGATAGTTCATATCATAAAAAATAACATAATTATACAACTGAGATCTGTAAGTAGTAGTTCTCACAGTAGAAGCGTGCCGAATCGATATAGAAATAATCGAAACTTGTCATTAAGAGTTAGGTGCGATAAGAAGAAGAAACCTTGTTGAACCTATGTTTTAAGTGTAATAAAGTGTATATTATAAGCTTAATATATCTAATTTATCTCTCTACGACTTTGTCTATAGTCTGCTAGTGGCCGCTAGTATTGGTTATCGCGCTAAAACGTACATCTGCATTATCCTTTCTCTAAGAATGTAATTTATCAACATGCTAAACTTCTTCTTTACCACTTCAATGGCTTAGAAGTAAAAGAGTTCCCTTTTTAATTTGTTATCACGCAGTTCTTTTTCTATCCATGTTGTAAGAAAGAGATGGAACTACTCTATGTTTGAATTCCTCGAGTGTAGTCCAGAATCGCGTTCAATATATAACCTCTATTGTTAGAATATAAATAATAGAGGTAATATCGATTCTGTTATTACGAATTCATATCTCGATTTTGGTCATTGTATAGATACTTAGACTAACGCTCGATGGTATATAGACGACGTCACATCACAGAAAGCTAGCGCTGCCGAAAAATTTATAGTTTGACAATCGATAGTTTAAATTCGAATCCGTTGTCATGGATACCGTTGTTCACGTCAATACTATTAATATATAGCAATAGTACCGATAGTGTCGATAATATTAGAAACCATTTTCAGTATACTATCGATATATACTTAAAATTTGCAAACAATTGACTGTCAAAAGCTATTAATATTTTTGTTTTTGTCGACATATTAATTTAATATACAGCTATACATGCTACTCGGTCAAGGATCCCGGGTTCAAACCCCTGTAGGAGCAAATGTTTGTATGATGAGTACGAGCATTTGTTCACGAGTCATGAATGTTTATATGTTTATTTACGGATCCAACTCGGCTAGGCAGCGTTCGGGAAGCTTCGCAGCATATTCTCGGCCCAACTACCGCAGTGTCTCAAGACGAAAGTCTTTAATTCGTGGGTGTTACCAGTGAGAAATTACGGAACTGAGACGTGACCTCTTACAATGGGCCTCAGTCACCCAAAGGGCAATGGAGAGCGTTATGCTCGGGGTTTCTCTGCGTGATCGAATCAGAAATGATGAAATCCGCAGGAGACCTACGGTCACCGACATAGCCCGAAGAATCGCGAGCCTCAAGTGGCAGTGGGCAGGCAACATTGCAAGGACTGCCACCCGTTGGGGCGGAATGGTCCTCGAATGGCGGCCGCGTACCGGGAGAAGCAGCGTTGGTAGGCCTCCCACAAATACCGGACCGACACGATCTGATGGGGGTCGCGGGAAGCCGATGGATGCGGACAGCGCAGAGCAGATCGGTCTGGATATCTTGAACAGGCCTATGCCCAACAGTGCGTGTCTCTCGGCTGAAATGATATTGATGATATTTATTAATAATATTTATCCGTTATCTAGCGCGCTGCCTAGGCTATTAACACCTTAGAGGTGGTAAGTCCCCCTGACCTCAATTAAAAGAACAAAACACTAAAAAGTAGTAAGTATGTATTAATTAGACTGCGATATTCTGTAAGGTTTCCAAGATGTCCGAAATTTAAACCGCCACTAAACCACTAAACGCCACCACCTCTGTAGTGATTGAGACCACTTGCCTCATATCTAAAGGTCCAGGGTTTGCCCCGGAGGGGGGCGGGGGGGGGGGGGGGGGGCAATTTTGCTCGATTTTGTTGGAGAAGTGGTTACTCAGTTTAGCCTCCAATATGTACCACGTTTGATTTAGTTTATTTTTCATGACGTTGTCCGTATCATAAACTTGTCATCAGATAATGACCTTCCTCTCTGGCTTTTGCCTATCACTTAGAATTACTTATTTTCTATTCGTTGTTTAATTTCCATTCCGATTGTAAATACATAGTTCCTAAGTCCGCATGGCTTGCTACCACCATTTTACCTAAGTCTGGCCCCATAATAATAATGCTAACAGCATTGTTGTGCTGCGGCAGTTTTGGAGGTAAGATAGCCAGTTCCTCTGTGGTTGAGGGTCCGGGAGTAGCTCACTGCCTTATCATCACTCACCATCAGGTGAGATGAAGGTCAAGTCAAGTTTATCCCGTTAAGAAAAGAAAATCACATATTAATCTCTCGTATTTCCTGTTCTAAGGAAGTAAACAAGCTTTTAATTTCTTTCACTTAAATGAAAGTCCCTAAGTTTTAACTTAAATTACGAAACAAAGACTTGTTTCCTTCAAACTTAATTCATTACAAGTTTTCGATAGGTTTAGCTTATATTGTCTGTTAGTATTCTTGGACAAACCTAATATAAGCCAGGTCAATCAACAATAACTTTGATTTTATTATAACTACAGTTTGAATGTATTAAAGATCGGCTGGCCGAGTGGATAGGAGCAAAAAGATGACAGACAGACAGACAGAGTAACTATCACGTTTATAATAATAGTTTGAAATCGTCGTGGAATTCGTCCGAGCGGCTTTTTTTCATGCAACTAGATGATAAGCAAGCGGACAGCCCATCTGGTGGTAAGCCGTCACCGCCGCCTATTGATGCAATAACAAGAAAAAAACACTTGATATTGCAGGTGCGTTGTAATCCTGAGGCCTAAGATTAAATGCCGTCCATGCCCAGTAATTACACTGGCTACCTTTCACTACAATCCGAAACAGCGAACTGTTTCGCGGCTGAAATAGGAAAGGCGGTGGTACCTACCCAGATGACCCTGCATTCGGGCCTACCACTCCATCTTTTATGGGCTTTCACGGGATTACCAACCTACGTTTGTCCAGCAGTGAACGTTTTCCATCTGGAATAACAATGATGATAATATTATTATGTAGGTAGGTATGTAGTAGTTGCCAAAAAGTCAACTATACCTCGTTATACGCAACAATTAGAGCATCCGCCGGCAAATGCGACCGAATTGCACAATTCTGTTTCGTTAATGTACTATTTTAATGCTATAGTTATCAGATAAAACGATTAAAAATAAAATGTGTTGAGGCTTTCCGTTGAGCTATCGACAAAAGGTGAGGGTGCGCGGTGCGTGTCGGGCTGATTTTGTAATGTTCCCATATTTATTTATTTATTTATATAATTGCTTTAAATATGAATGTTAACTAATATCACAAACACAAACTACAATATCAATCACAAACATAGGCGCCTTGGAGGGCATTGCAACATTAAAGAGAGGGCAGATAATCTCCTACAAACAACCAAAATCCTTACATTTCTCTATAACTAATATTAATATAATATTTACTATATTAGATTCCAATATTATCCCAAATTATATATCAAATTCTGCTTTGTCATCGAAATATTCCTCAACAGATTAATATGTCTTATTTATGAGAAAATCTTTAACGAGTTTTATGAACGTGAAACAATCTTTTTCGTTAATAGTCAATATGTATTGATTTAAATGCCATTTATTGTATATTTTTATTGACATTGGGTAGGGTCCTGAACTATGCAATGTTAGTTTAGATGTTACTTTACCAAGTTATTTTCATTGCGAGGTATAATCGCGTTGTTCCTAAGTATGTACACCGCGTAGGTATTCTTGCCTAATCGCGCAAACTAATCGCACCTGCGCAATAGGAACGTTTTCGTGCGATTCATAAATATTCCTACCTTGTTACACAGTCCGCACCTTGCCGCAACAGTTCATTGCGTGTAACGGGAATTAAGTACACACGACAGCACATAAAGTGTAACAGTTGTACTACGAAAGCCGACTCTATTACGAACGGAGTAAGGGCGGTCTCAAGGTGAAACTGTTACGCTTGATGTGCCGTCAACTGTACATATGAATTCTAACATTCTCCTTAGTGGTAATCTCCATATAAATGGCTTGCCACTTTCAAAAACATTTTATTAATTTGACAATTTCAATTCAAGACATTTGTATGAAATAATATAACATTAGCTGCATTATTTCAAAGAAATGTCATGAAATTATCTAATGAATAAGATGTTTTTGAAAGTGGCAAACCATTTCTATGAACTAATATAGGCCATGTTTGAATTTATTGTCGTATTGACGGCACTAGCCTGTACCTATATGTCGCAGTCGTCTGGTTAAATAAGCCGCTTAACTGAAAGGCTAGCCCATTGATTGGATGCCGGCATCCAATCAAACGGCTGAAGTAAAACTAGCCAAGTCATTTTTATACAATTAGATTGAGCGCAACGTTTAAGCAGATGACGTCCTGTCAGCCGTCTGGTTAAATTTCCCTCCGAGGGGCATTGGTTTGACTCATTCTGTATAAAGCAGTGTTATAAAGCTGCTTTCGTAAAGTGCTGCTACCCCAGTCAGCCCCTTATAATATATGTCGCCGCCATCTGCTAAATTCGCCGCTTAAATGGATGCCTAGCCAGTTGATTCAACGCCGGCATTTAATCAAACGCTTAGGCCGATAGTTAATTGAACTAGACTCACTTAACGTTTAACGATTTGGCGTATTGAAAGGATCATCTTGTACCGAAGAGTTTTGGTTTGATTGGTGGGTTCGAGGTAATTTTTTGGAACCACTTAAAACCGAGTTCGTTTTAGTTATATGTGGCCAAAAAAAAAATTAAACCTACCAATCACTCAAACAGTCACAGAAAAGCTCTTCGATTTAAACGATCTGCCTA
Organism: Nymphula nitidulata; assembly: GCA_947347705.1. NCBI lineage: Eukaryota > Metazoa > Arthropoda > Insecta > Lepidoptera > Crambidae > Nymphula > Nymphula nitidulata. The sequence continues at coordinate 4,435,159 of OX374646.1, forward strand.
GGCGTCCAATTGAATGGCTAATTTAACCAGACGACTGACATGACGTTCATCCATCTGGTTAAACGTTGCTCTCAATGACTTGGTTAGTTGTTCGTCAATTGTTTTATTGGATGCCGGCGTTTAATTAACGGGCTAAGGCGTCCAGTTACGATCTAATTTACCCAGACGGCTATATCAAGAAACGTGTACTTATTTAGATATAGAAAATCGAAGTTGATCTTTCATATATTACTCAGTAAACACAACAAAAACGATTAGCAAAAGGTTGTGGCTCCAGTTACATCAATTAATTGTTGTGGAAGACCATAATTACACCCATTGAAAATAGATTAACCCATTAAGGCTATGTCTAGTGCTAATTGATCTTTACCAATCCAACTTTGTACAAAATGTAACCAAGCTGTAACTGAAGAAAAACTATTACCCACAGACTTTTATAATATTCCACCTTTCCCTTGACATAACCAAAAAGTATAAAAAAACAGTTTTTAAAATTATTTCTAAAATATGTCGCTTACGTAATACGCGCGAATTGTTGTCTCTTTCCCTCTCGTTAAGAAGTCATTGTCTCTTTCTCTCTCACTGTCTCGGATGCAACAAACACTAAAGCATGCAACAAGACGCGTAACGGTTACCAGGTAGCTGTCTAACGCTTGAACTGACAAACAAAGCAATATACGTACAAATAAACGTATTTTCTTTCTTTCTTTCTTTTAATACCGTGCTGGCAGAATTGTTATCCTTTTGCAAGATAACACATTGCCACACAGAAAAGAAGAAGAAGAAGAACAAAGCAATAAAAAGTAGTCAGGTTTAATGGCAAAAAGTACAAAGTGTGGGTACAGATAGAAGTACCTAATCAAAATTTTATTTTTACCTGAATAAATTTTTTTTTGTTCCAGCTAGAGCTACACCTTGTCATGGCTTTCTTAGGTAAAGTTCTTGTTAACATATACAAAGCCGATTGCTTTTAAGATTTTATTTATCTCGCCAAATTTGCTGAAATACCGATTTTTGTAATCTTCAGCTTACTACACAACGAAACGACTACAGAGATATAATTGGCAGTTGTCATCGCCTTAAGATGTGAGGAGCTAGGATTATTCCGTTCGATTGCGGATAGCTTGCGTATACGATCGCGTGATTAATACGTAATACAATTTTCTACGTATAAGGTCAGCGATAGAAGTCAATTAACACTTAATTAATACCGCGCCATCGCCACTCAGAGCATCCGTACAAATTGTTAAGAGTTCACTACGTGGTATGGAGGGCCATCTGGGTTAGTCGGCACGCCGCGCTCTCCGCAGTCATCGGAAGTTACCACTCCCTGCTGACCGTCACCCAAAAGATGCTCGACAGCGAAATGTCATGGCAGGCAGTCGCTGAATTCTGTGAGGACGTAGTCGGAACGGGCTCGGGAAGAAGATCCCCAGGCAAACCCAATCCGGGCGGGGCAGTGCTACGCGTGCACATTGCAGCAGCTTCAACCGCCTTAGTCAGGGGTGTGGAGTAGAGGAGGGGGGCTTTTTATATACTAATAGATGACAAACAAGCTGACGGCCCACCTGATGGTAAGCGGTTACCGCCGCCTATAGACACCTGCAATAACAAGGGAAAATCACTTGATTTTGCAGGTGCGTTGTGATACTTAGATGAAATGCCGTCCATGCCCAGTAATTACACTGGCTACCTTGCCCTTTAATCCGAAATACAGTGAACTGTTTTACGGCTGAAATAAGAAAAGCGGTGGTACCTACCCAGACGACCCTACATACGGGCATACCACCTAGGGGCTCTACCACACCCCGTAGTCGGGAGAAAAGTGGCGGGTACCCACGGCACTTCTCACTCAAGTCTGAGTCTGAAAGGATTACCACAGTGAGTGACTTGAGTGGTATGCGATGAGCTTCCTCGGTCGCACCGCGGAATACGTTGCATGATGGGTAACATCAGGTTTTAGTGACTCGCACATTACCCAGGGGGCAAGCTCCCTAGTTCTCCCTGAGTACCTAATTAAGGGTTTTCTTACGATAAAAAAAGGTGATTACCACTGCCTTACCTATTTCAACCGTAAAAAAATTACTTGGCATGGAAATCATTTCAGCTTAGACTTTAGGATTACAACGCATCTACAATACCAAGTGATTTTTCCTTGTTATTGCAGGTGTCTATAGGCCAGCACTCTGGTTTCGATTTCGAAAACAAAGCAACTTTCGCCACGGTTGATCCCGGGATGGTATAATCTTTACAATGTCGAGCTTTGGAAGGCACGTTAAGCCGTAGGTCCCGGTTGTTACTAGAACTGCTTTAACCCACCAACCCTTGGGCAAGCGTGATGGTGTTATGGCCTAAGCTCCTCATGTGTTTCTGCCCTGTAGGAAGGCCGGGGCCCAGCAGTGGTACATGGCTTATGATGATGATGACAAAAGACGGAAGGCTCTCACCACCAGGTTTACTTGTTGTCTGGTTATATTTGAAAAAAAAAGTGAAAAAATATTTATGTCTCTATCGATTTCTGTTCCTGACTCTACGAGGAACACGAACTGTTATTCCTATGACATGCCTTTTTTTTTAAAACGAAGCATGAAAAGCTCTTAAATGGGTTGAGGGTGGGGACGTATTTACTTCATACATTCTACTAAACATGACATCGCCTGAAATAATTTGTCCCGTTGGAAAACAATTAAAAACCAACATTTCATGACGTCATGTTTTTCATTTCAAATGTTACTTAAATACGTCGCTTAAAATCTCATGTGGCCTAACCCTAATGTAACTATTTACGATTGCGTAATAGCATTACCAATGAAAATCACACATCAAGCCGCCTTAATTTGCCGTAACTTCCAAACGACATGTGAGACCCCGTTCAGATACGTAGCTGAGCGTGGTGCGTAGGCAAATATATAATTTAAACAGATTCACTGCGATGTATTCAAACGCAAAATTTCGTTTAACAACTCAAACACAATTTGACAATTAAATGTGGTCTTGTTGTTAGAAGCGGCTCCTACATCATCATTAGCCTATATTCATCCCACTGCTGGGCCTGTGCCTTTCTACACGAGGAGTTTGGGTTAAAGCGGTTGCAGGAACAACCGGGACCAACGGCTTAATGTGTCTTCCGAAGTATGGAGGAGCTCGAGATAACAAGCTTAGATTGACACATCCCAGGATCGACCATAGCGAAAGTAGCTTTCTTTTTCGTATCGAAACCAGAGCGCTCAAACCAATACGCCACCGAGCTCCTTCTGTCCGCTGACCGTGATCGTCTAGTGGTTAAGATCATAAGTAGGCTCCTACATAGAGAAAAATAATTATGGCTCCTACTACCAATGGAATGAAGATAGGTCATCGGTGCAAAAGAGTAGAGGAAAATCAACTAATAGGTACTACGCGTACTGATTAATAATATAATTCCATTTTGCTGGCCTGCAAGATTGCTTTTTCACGCCTCTTTTGAAGAGATCAAGGCTAAAAAGAAGGATTGAACACATGTGCTGGCAAAGAACTTTGGAAGTACGACAAAGAATCGAGTAACCGAATTTCTTTGTGCGAGATGTTGAGGAGAAGACAATAAATTGATGACTCCAAAGACCGGCACGCCTGCTGGGGATAGGTGGGATAAGGTCAAAAAGCTCTTCAGAGCAGTCTACATGATGATACTGATAAAATCGCGAGGTCTCGACTCAACTGTTTAGGCTGAGGGCTGCTAATTTTCTCTACATCGCTAATATGATACTGATATCACGACACGTGATGCCGTCTGTCCAGTATTTTTATAAAGTGTAGATGCGTGAGCAAAGACTGATAAATAAGCCTTTCTAGTATCCATTCTCCGGCTTTAACCGCATTAATTTTAATTAATTTAGCTACCTATCTCTAGCCTAAGCTTGCACCAATATCGATACTAATATTATTATCGCCGTCGATAACGTCCAAGTAAGTAATTGACGATGAAACCAGTGACCCGAAACTAAACCTAGACGGTTGACCGTAATCGTATCGGAGCTGAGCTGATCCGAAGCTAATGTATTGTGACTCGGGAGTAGAGAGCGAAAGCGGCAGACATTTTGTTTTTATACCCCGTGAAAAGCAATAAAAGTCAGACCATTGTGCCTTTTATTATGTGTGAACAAAATCTTTTTTACAATACAGAGGGAGTCTACGTTATTCTTTATGTTCTACGAATGGAGCAAACCATCTTGAAGAACTATAGTCACAAGAAATAAATATTTAGATAATGTGCTAGGATGGTCTACAAACTCACGACATGGCTTCCCAATATTCGATATTTGTTTGTTTCTATTTCGGTTAGTAAAAACGAATCATCATCATTTCAGCCAAGAGACGCCTACTGCTGGGCATAGGCCTTCTCCAATAATCTGCTGCTGCCCTAATTCGTCGGTTTCCCGCGATCCTCACCACTAGATCGTCGGTCCACCTTGTGGCCTACTAAAGCAGCGGTCTCCAGGCACAATAACCTATCTTTCACGAATTTCGAACGTGGCTGGGTCGCAATAGCTTCAGTGAAAAAAGAGGATCTTCCACCGAGCCAGGCGTTCGCTCGGGGACCGCGGCCGACGGTACATTGTTGGAAGTGGAGGAAACTTCGTAAGCGTGATTTAAGAATTTGCATTACGTATTGTGACGTTTCTGTATCATATCTCAGCTCCGTGTTTTCATTTCGCTGTGACGTGGCCGCTGCAATTCTTTTATTATACTTAAACGCATACCCATATTACGCAGCACAAAAGAAGAAAATTGAAAGGAAATGCATCATGCGGTTTGCTTCTGCGCAGACGATTCATAGTTCATAGGCTCGTTTAGCGGTGCGTGGTACGGGAGGAGGCAACGTTGGAGCATGCAACGATGGAGCTTGACACTTCAAAAGAGGGTCTCAGCATGCCGGGCGTTGTTAAATGGGCAACCTACGTGGCACGAGTTTTACTACATTTGTCTTCATTTTCGAAAGTAAGGTGGTTCTAACTAAACAGAAAAGTCCGCCTTGTACGCCTTATTTCATTTTTCTTTGCTGTTGTTTACCTATTATTCTTCGGTACAAATAATGTGTTTTTGTAATATTTGGAAAGTACCACTTAAAGCTTCCTTAAAATTGAGCACTGTCACGACAAACAAGTAGGCTTAAACGTAAAAAGTCATTAATCAAAATCGACCGAGGAAATATCAGTTGCTCTGAATTATTCATCGGGATAATTTGGTGCACTAAATATTTTTGGGTCAAACTACAATTTTATACTTTTACTATACTAACACGGCAAGACCGTAGAGGATTATGATCAATCCATCCATCTGTATCTAAGTCCCAGTTGGTCTACTACTACTACCTCTTAGACCTACTGATCTTAAATTCTGTATTTAAGTGAAACTGGTTAACTCCTGTCGAATACAAATAAATGGCGTGATCCTATTTCATAAAGATATGGTTGAAAAAATTTAGTAATATTAACATTTTAGGAACAAAACACTGTCAAAAGAGGGTCTCAGAGTGCCCAAACTTTTCAAATAACTTTAAGTTTCAGAAGTTGCGTTATCAGAAGAGAATCAAGTTAAACCATAATTTTAAGCAAATTATGATCTATGAGGACATTTAAACATAACACTGAAATTACAAAATGCTGTGTAAAGTTCAAAATAGCTTCGTGGCGTAGAGGATCTCGGTAGATTATGAGTTTGTGCGCTTTGATTTAAATTATGAAACAAAGCAACATTCACCATGGTCGATCCCAGATGGGTCAATCAAAATTTGTCTTGAGCTCCTCCGTGATTCGTCGTGCACGTTAAGCCGTTGGTCCTAGTTGTTACTGCAACTGCTTTAATCCACCTATTGGGCCAGCGTGGTGGTGTTACGGCTCAAAATCCTCATGTTCCTCCCATGCAAGATTTCGTGTATGAATAATCAGGGATAGGCAGAGAACCAATAAGAAAACGAAATGAACTAAATTTCTTGTAAGTTAAAAGAGATATTTCATATCAGGCCAAGTATATGTACAAGTATATGTTCTCAAAAAATCTGGAATAATCTCTTGAATTCGCGAAAATTACTATTATTTCGCTTTTATCCATAGTTTGTGGGTACGAAAATTGAAATTTTTTGTTGATTTCAACGTTATTCACTATGGCAATATGGCGTGTGACATAGAAGTCAACTAAACATCACCAAAGTAATATAGGCGCCATGATGAAATTTTGGCTGGGTTGCAGTTTTATATGATAATTCTTGTTTTGTACCACGCAAAAAAGCAAATAAAAAGAAAACGGATAATTAACACTGTTTTGCATACTATCAATTTTTCAGAAAACTGTACATTGACCTGGCCAGGTCTCCATACATTTTAGAAACATCTCTTTTATATCTTTAATATTTGCAGTTCCTATAGCTTTTCCATTCTGCTGAAGCCCTGAGGCAAATATGAAAGTAACGGATGCTGATCTGCGGGCCTATTCTGAGACGAAGAAAGCTTAACATATTTTCTGAAACTCTGCCTTACGTGGTTTATAAATGCTTTTACTCTATAAATTAATATTTAATTAGCTAACTAAAACGTTCATTGAATTTTAGTAATAAAAATAAACAAGCAGAATAAAACCGTTTAATTAGATGTTACATTATTATTTGTTTTATTTAAAATAGAATAACTTGAAAATAGGTAAGCATTTGTATTGAAAAGATAATTGTGTAATAAGTATCATTAAGAGCGAATAAGCCAGCAGGAAAATCCAGCTCAAAATCTTCGGGGCAATCAAAATAAATACCCATGATCCTACCAATCACAAAAACTCTCTTTAGTAATAGACGAATAAAGATATTTTCATTTCATTTCATTAGACGATGGTTTAATTCTGCGATCGTCCAATGTGTCGCAAAAAGCCAGATCAAGTCATGTCAAGCAAAACTCTGTGAAGATAGAATTTTAGTCAAATTTACAACATCATCTTCTTTTGAATGGGAAGTATTGAAGAGATTGCTGCTTAGCAATAAGGCCGCCAATGGTATTGTTTTAGTTCTTGTTTTTCTTGTTTAATATGTCTGTGTCCTTTTGTGCAATAAAGAGTATGTGATTGATTGAAGTATTAATTATTTGTGCGTATAGTATGAGTATAGCTGTATAAAGCTTAAAATGTCAGGCAGAAATCTCTGAACCACTGTTTTTCGTTCGAAACATTCTTGAATATTTAATGGATTGAGTGGCACGCTTTGATAACATAATATATGAAAATAGTTAATGTGAAGCTGTTAGCGAGAAAGGAAAAACATCGATGGATCGAGAAATCCATACTTATGATATAAATGCGAAAGTAACTTAAGAACGACTGTCTGTTTAATTGATTTGTCTGTTACCTTTTCATGCTTGAACTGCTACACCTTTTTAGGCGAACAATTATAAATAAAGAAATAAAACGATAAAAAAATTATATGCTCTAGGTGGCAATCGAATCCGCGTCTCCTGGGGTCCAGCCAGATGCGATAACCTCTACACCCCTGGACCACTAGGTGTAAGTAACCTACCAATTTCTTTACCGCTTTCTAGCCTTTTTAACCTTTTTATAGCAATGTTTATCTCACCACTCGTTGAAATTAACACTTCTAGTAACCCGAAAGAATACTTTTACAAGTATTATTAAACTTCCAGTAAAGTATAATTTTGTCATCGTTTTCTTTCTATAAGTATAATTAAAACAATAATCGTGGTTACCTGGAGATAATTTAATACCATGGGAAGGAGGGTCCTTCCCATGGTCTTAAATTATCTCTATACTAAATTTTATCTAAGGAGGTAGGAGGTTGGAGTACATACATCTATGAAAACGGTAGAACAAAAGCTCGCTTTTTGATTGGGGCGCTCACAGGGCATTTTGCTACTAATGTGGTGAACGCCAGGAATCAATGACACATCTCTTGTGTCATTGTGATGCCTTGAACCAGAATAAGCCTTCTGGAAGTGGCATATCCAAAGCCAGAAGACTACAGGCTCTTTCTGCCTAAAGATTTAGTAAGGCTAATGGCATCTATATCCTAGACACAGGCACTAAAGATCTCAATAGGTCCGAGTGTACTGTGAATTAGTCATGGACCATGGATGAATTAGTCATAGTAAGAAAAGCTAAGATGGACTAGTAATTTATGTACTTAAATGTAAACTCATCATATAAACATCTGTCCGATTTAAACCTTTCGTATCGACCACTCGGGTAGTGTGAGAATACCATTCAATTATAATAATAATAATATTTGAATTTCTTTACATGGATGATTTTCATTGACTATTCCCTATCATAAGTTCAAAATTATATGTTTCAGTGGACCTCTTTTCCTTTGACTTCTTTTAGTAGCAACATAACTTTTATCTTGTACAGAAATCTTGAACTATAGAAAAACGTCAAGACAATTCGCGTAATTGGGTTGGTACTTAAGAAAAACAAAAGACAATAACGCTCCATTATTAAAAGGTCAAGTGGCACTCGGCTGCTATTGTTGTAGAATATTGAATTCAATGTTATTATTTTGAAAGTTGCAAACAAAACATATACGGCTTAACTGATGGTAAGCCTTGCTTATAGACAAATACAAGGCCTGTTCGTTATTCAAATTATAATTATACCTGCAATTGAGCATGCTATCTAATATTGCTTCTACGCACAGATATCTTGAGTCGAGATTTGTAGGTCTAGATTGAAGTGGTTGCCGACTCGATGTCATCGAGATTTGCATCCTTTGCTTCATTTACTCAATCCTTGACCATCCTAGATCCCCAAGCTACCTGTGTCAGAGTTTTGAGTATCTCGTTCCTCGCGATAAACCATGCCGTTCCTGTTAATCCCTCCTACTTAACCCTCCGGTTCATTTTGTGTAAAATAAAAAACTGATAAATGAAATTTCAAATAATCCAGAAGAAGGCTATTCACAACTGCCAGAAAACCTTTGAATCACGGAAACTCTATTCCTGTCACTCTTTATCTGTGCATCAGAGCGAGAACGGATATGAGGTGTGAGATCAGACAGCATAGATGGCAAATATCTTCCCTCTAATTAAGTTCCTTAAACGGTGATAATAATAGGCGTGATCTGAACTAGAATTGCCTGCCCATTGATGTGTTACAAGGAATAAATACACCGCACTAATTTGACTGTAAAGCGGCAATAGGGTTCGCAAGAAACTTTAGAAGACCAATTTTGATCACTATTAGCATTTGAGTCAATTAAGTGGATTGCCTAATGGGCATTGTTTCAGAAGTTCAATACACGGATTGCACGAAATAAAATGTCAGTAAAAGATAGGCCACAATAGACTAATATTTTATTCAATATAGGCAGTAAAATTTTTAAAGGTCAGACGGTTAATTCAAACAACACAAAAATATCGATATCCATGTCGCAAACATCTGGTCAAATGAACTTAAGAATTTTTTATGAGATTTTTTCATCATCACCAGTACGTCCCACTGCTGGGCTTAGTCCTTCCTACATGGCCAGATGGCTCTGGCATCCATACTTATAGTAAGTATAAATGCGAAATTAACTCTGTCTGCATGGAGACATTACATCCTGCGAAGGCTGCAGGCTGATGCATCCTGCAGTAAAGATAGACTGCTTTTCGTCGCGATATCTTAACACATTCACTGCCAAGGAATTAGTAGAAAAATCCAGTCAGGTGCCACACTATTATCTTTCGCGAACACGGCCCTCTCGTTTAGAGCTATTAAGCGCTATATCAAAACCAATGCAAGTTTTTACGAGTTCAAATTCATGCGTACGTGGACGTACGAAACGTTGCGCGTTTACCAGAGGCATCAGCAAGAAATAAACCAAACAAAATATTGGCGACCCGAGTGTGCGGCGCGAGTGGCAGCGCATACCTCTACTCGGATCCGAGTGCTCGGCAGCAAATGTGTTAAGAGGCTCAAAGTCACTCAAAGGGCAATGGGTTTTCTCTGCGAGATCGAATCAGTAATAATGAAATCCACAGGAAAACTAAAGTCGCCGACATAGCCCAAATAATTGAGAGACTCAAGTGGCAGTGGGCAGTCCACATTGCAAGGAGGACTGACGGCCGTTGGGGCGGAAAGGTTCTCGAGTAGCGGACCGCGTACCGGGATACGTGGCATTGGTAAGGCCCCCGCAAGGTTGACTGACGATCTGGTGAGGGTCGCGGGAAGCCGATGGGTGCAGGTGGTGCAGGACTGCTTGCTTTGACAATCCTTGGGGGAGTCTTATGCCCAGCAGTCGGCGTCTCTACGGTCCTCTCCACCGACGGGAATAACAGCCAGTACATTGCCCTCCGATAAGCGGTTGAAATGTAGCTGGCTATTCCGCGGCGTCGACAGCATCAGCAAAAGAGGATGCATAGCTGAGGAGCTTCGACCTCTTCTCAAGTGTTGGCTCGGAATTTCCATTTCATGGCGTCGACAGTAGCAACAAGAGAGCATGCATAGCTGAGGGATACGCCGACGACCAGCGCTATGGTAATCGACCTCTTCTCGAGTGTTGGCTTGGAATTTCCATTTCAGCGTCATACCCCATATCGATATTTCATTTTCTATTGATCGAATTATTGACATATTTCTAGCAACGAAAAACAATTGCCTCCGTTCTACTTTTATAAATAATAAAACAAGTAATATACATTCGACCTTGCTAAGGCCATTAAGTACTGATAAAAAATTAATACAATTATTATGAGTCGCTGTAGGTATGTGGTATGATTTATGTGGGTCGTGTGAGGCACAGAATTTATGAGCGAGGTGGAAAAACGAGCGGCTTATACCACTGTGGACACACAGACTGGGAATATTACGAGCAGTTTGTAAAATGTTTATATGGTGTAAGGGAACCTTCTTGAAAACGAAGGCATGATTGTATGGAACAGATGATTTAATTTCACGATTTTTTCAACAAGTCTTCAGGATCGCCAGCACTGGCATCTGCTTTCTTTTATGAGATCGTTCTAAGCCCTATATGTCGAAGGCCGATACTTGAATCCGGCATATACTTAGCTATCTGATTGCCCAGGCATATTTTTTTTGTCTAGTACTGAAGAGATTTTGTGTGAGTGATAGATTCAAAGTTATCTTATGACCACTTAGAACCATATGAGTAACATAATGCCACAGTAGTAAGCGGTTACCGTTACCTATGGATGGACAAATGATCTATGAAGGATATCTTTGTTCTGCAGTATTTATCATAGGATTCAATGATGATCATAAAACTGTGGTTATTCCTTTGCACCCAAAATGCTTCTCAACGAGGCCTAGATCTGAATTTTGCTGAAGAAAAAAACTTTAACTTGTATTCATCATCATTATCATCACCAGCCTATATACGTCCCACTGCTGTGCACAGGCCTTCCTACATGGGAGAAACACATGAGAAGTTTAGGCTGATTGGTGGGTTAAAGCGGTTGAAGTAACAACCAGGACTTATCTTAGCTTACTGTGGAGCCATGACTAAGTCCCAGTGCACTTCGACCTACTGGGATCTTTTGTGCCTCCCCTGTGTTTACTCATCCTGTGTCCAGAATATAGATGCCATTAGCCTTACTATATCTTTAGGCAGAAAGAGCCTGTAGTCTTCTGGCTTTGGATATGCCACTTCCACTCAGATTTAAGTCTATTTTTGACATCTTTAAATGGCTGTGTTTATGAAACTTTGTGAAGGTGCTAGAAAGGCTCAGGACCCACGTAAGTGTTTTCTGAGCCCTTCCTTGCCAATTCATCAGCCTTCTCAATGCCCACCACCCCCACATGGCCGGGCACCCAGATCAGTCGTACCCTGTTATGCCTACCAAGCCTGTTAAGAGCTTGTACAGCATTCAGGACTAGATCTGAGTTGATGCGCGGTGAGCTAAGTGCCTTGAGAGCTGCTTGGCTGTCATTAAGAATGTATATTGTTTTATTCATAGTCCGTTCTATAATTTTCATTGCACATAAAAAAAAAAAAAAATAGGATAACAGCATACGTTTCCGCTTGGAAAACAGTTGCTAAATTGGCCATGCTTTGATATAATTGTATATATTTATTATACTACCAGGATACCAATGGAATAACGTGCCTTCCCAAGCACGGAGGAGCTCAGAGATTAGTTTTTTTTTGTTATTGACTCATCCCGGGATCGACCATGGACTAAGCTGCTTTGTTTTCGTGATCGAAACCAGAGTGCTCAAACCACTACGCCACCGAGCGCCTCCGCCTATCTTGTATTAGTTGTGTGGATTTCATGTCCGTATGTATTTACGTACGAAGGGTGCCTGATCCATCGGGGCCACGGTTATTATAAGCCTCGACATCTATTTTTCACACGTTTGACAGGTATGCGTCAATCGAACAGCTAAATCAACATGGCTCATAAAACACCTTTAATATCAGAAAATGTTGTGTAAATATTTCCAAGCGATTATATTTTTTTTCATGGTGGGTCCTCTTGCGGGGTGCGGTGGGTGACGTTCTATCTTTATTATTATGGCTGTAGAGCACCAGTTTTAGTGTTTTAGAGTTATTACATCGCAATTAATACCTGTCATATACTGTCTGAGGAGCTCTGTGGCGTATTAGTTTAAGCGCTCTGGTTTCAATACGACAAACAAAACAACTTACGCTATGGTCGATCCTGGGATGGGTCAATTAAAGTTCGTTATCTCGAGTTCCTCCGTTCTTCGGAAGTCACGTTAAGCCATAGGTCCCAGTTGTTCCTGCAACCGCTTTAACTCACCAACCCGTATTGGGCCAGCGTGGTGGTGTTATGGCCCAAACTCCTCATGTGTTTTTCCCATGTAGGAAGGCCTGTGCCCAGCAGTGGGAAGTGTATAGGCTGGTGATGAAATACCTGTCATAGTATTGCATACTCGTTACGAGTATCTGTTGTAACATAGTGTGTGCAATAATATCTAGAACAATATACATAGAAAATATCTAAACTAGAAAAAAATCACGTCATGGGGCGGGGAAAAACGGTCGTATTTACATAGAAAAAAAGCTAAACTAGAAAAAAAAATCTAGTTTAGCTTTTTTTCTATGTAAATATATTTTTCAAACAATTATAATAATGTTAAATTAAAAATGAAGAATATCTAGTACTATAATTATTTTTCTTTAATTCGTTAAATTTTAATGTTGACATTTTGACATAAAACTAATTGCCCATATGTTTAGATCTGACCACTCCAATTTATTAGATTTTTCTCTAATTCATTTAATTTTAATGTTGACCTAGTTATATTAGTAACATTTGTATGGCGATAGGGTCGAAGTGAACAAAAGCTCGAAGGTACTCATCATACAAAGATTTGCTCCCACCGGATTTCAAACCCGGGAACCCCGACCGAGTGGGCACAGACCATTTGGCCAGCCGGTCGTCATAATAATAATAATAATCATACACTCACACCTATTATCTAGCCCAAAGTAAGCATCATTAAGAGCTTGTGTTATGGAATCTAGATAACGGATAAATATTGATAATAATATATGTATATAAATATTAGAAATATACTCAATAAACATAAACATCCATGACTCGTGAACAAATGCTCGTATTCATCACACAAACATTTGCCCCTACCCAAGGGCGTAGCCAGGATTTTGTCAAGGGGGGGGGGCAGGCTTAGACAAACCAAGAATATATCTAAGGTAAATGCTGCATGAGCAATGGGACAGGTAACGTTGAAAATGAAAACATAATATCCACCAGTAATTTAATTTTACAAAAAAAAGTAGTTGACGAGGTTCTTCACAAAACCGTTTTCACCTCAGATTGAATTCAACAAAAATGAATGACAACTTCATTTGGTCACCTAAATGTTTTGTTGTTGTTGTTGTTTTTAAGTTCTCTCTATTACAGAGAAGGCAAGGGGAACTAATGCCCTTGCAGCCATGTTTACTTCTGCAACTGAGAGTTTGGCGCGAAATGTATGATGACAGTTTCCATGATACTACTTTGATGAGGTGGATAACTACGATAAAATCCTCAACGTCTTTCACATCAAATTGTACATCAACACACGATGTTTGCTCGGGCACAGTTTTGCAGTTATTGTAAAAAAATATTGACCGTCGCCATTAAACGGCAGCAATTTTTTTTTGTTGGGTAAAGGCAAAGGAATTTAGTCTATACAGAGCCATCTATTTTTTTTTATTTTTCTATACTCGTGAATTATAATGTAATATATACCCAATTGAAGAACTACAGACCCATCACGCTCCTGAGTCATGTTTACAAGCTGTTTTCGAGGCTTATAACAAATCGTCTCGTACGCAGGTTTGACGACTTCCAGCCTCCCGAACAAGCCGGATTCCGAAAAGGCTTTAGTACCATAGACCACATTCCACATACATACGCTGCGGCGGTTTATACGGAAGACCGAAGAGTACAACCTTCCATTATGCTTAGCGTTTGTGGACTATGAGAAAGCCTTTGATTCTGTTGAGACTTGGGCCGTGCTTCAGTCACTCCACAGGTGCCAAATTGACTATCGGTACATCAAAGTGCTGCAGTCACTGTACGAAAACACTACTATGTCAGTCCACCTCCAGGATTAAAACTCGAAACCAATACAACAAAGGAACCAACACCAGTGAGGTGTAAGACAGGGCGATGTCATTTCGCCGAAACTATTTACAGCCGCGTTGGAGGATTTGTTTAAGCTTTTGGACTGGAGAGGACTTGGAATCAACATAAACGGCGGGTACATGACTCACCTTTAGTTTTGCTGATGATATCGTAGTCATGGCTAATACCCTGGAGGACTTGGGCACAATGCTCGACGACCTCTGTAGAGTCTCCCAACAGGTGGGTCTTAAAATGAACATGAAGAAGACCAAAATAATTCGAATTCCCATGTACCCACTCCTGTAAAGGTTGGAAGCTCTACACTGGAAATTGTTGACGAATATATTTACCTGGGGCAAATAGTCCAACTTGGTAAGTCCAACTTCCAGAAAGAGGTCAATCTACGGATCCAAGTCGGCTGGGCAGCGTTAGGGAAGCTTCGCAGCATATTCTCGGACCCACGAAAGTCTTCAATTCGTGTGTGTTGCCAATGATGACTTACGGAACTGAGACGTGGCCGCTTACAATGGGCCTCATAAGAAGGTCACCCAAAGGGCAATGGATAGGCTCAGGATTACTCTGCGTGATCGAATCAGAAATGATGAGATCCGCAGAAGAACTAAGGTCGCCGACATATCCCCAAAAATAATAATTGCGAACCTCAAGTGGCAGTGGGCAGGCCACATTGCAAGAAGGACTGACGGCCGTTGGGGTGGAAAGGTCCTCGAGTGGCGGCCGCGTACCGGGAGACGCAGCGATGGTATTCCCCCCACGAGGTGGACCGACGATCTAGTGAGGATCGCGGGTAGCCGTTGATGAGGGCAGCGCAGGACGGATCAGTTTGGAGATCCCTGAGGGAGGCTTATGTCCAGCAGTCGGAGTCTCTCGGCTGAATCGATGATGACGAATGATGAGATGTATAAGGATAAAGAAAATTATAACTTATTAGCATGAGTAAAAGAACAACAATAGCGCGTGAACTATTGATGTTCTTTTGCTGGGGATTTCTCAGTAACTGGTAGGTGGTTTAAAGAATTAAAAAAGAAAATGAAAATAACAGGCTGTTATTTTTTAACAGTTACTTTGTCCTGTTATTTTTTATATAACAGTATCAGGCATAACAGGTATGGAAATTAGCTTGTTAGAACTCATGTCTCAATATTACTCTAAGGTTTGTGAGCATTCCTGCATCTTCTGGGGGGGCAGCTGCCCCCCCCCCCCTGCCCGTACCTCGCTACGCCCATGCCGCTACCGGGATTCGAACTCGGGACCTCTTGATCGAGCAGCCCGTATAGCAAGGGCTACAGACTACTTAACCAGGTCGCCATTATGTCCAAACACGCTCTTTCGCTATTTCTGAATAATTGAGGATTCCGCAAAATATTTCATAGTACAGGACCAGTGATGTTAGCATGTCCTAAAAAAACCACCGATGTAACAATAAACCAAATTTGAAATCAATCGGATCTGTGAAAGTTAATAAAACCCTTCTGTTAAGTAGGAAATCAGCTGAAATTCATCAAGCGCCTGAACTGATATTCATAAATTATAGCTGAAAACCATCCTGATCACGTCACCTGTAAACACAGATACAGATACATAGACACACAGATACGCAGACAGACACGTCAAACTCATAACATTTAAAAACTGTCAATTAAAAGCCAAGACACGTCTGTCAAATTTTCTCAAATCCTTAAGGAGGCGTTTCGGCAACAAGGAATCTTATCACCAATGATTTTATCGATGTGTTTATGTATACTCCTGGATCTGGAAGCATCTCATACTTTTAAAAAGTATAAAGAACAATACTAACACTGTGTTTATTTTCACATTCCCTTTTCATTTGTTTAGAACACATAATAACGATTCTTCAGTAGATATTAAAGATATGCAAATGGTTATGCAAATATCAGATATGGAGCTATCATGAAAATATTCTCGCATTCCAGTTGTTTCTCTTAATTAGAATTTACCTCTAGAAAAGTCATTTATTACAAAATACATTTTTAAGAAGCTGAAGACTGAGCCCCACTAATGGGTTTTTAAATGATATTACTTTGAATATTCTAGATCGCAGTAATAGAATTACCATTTTTGTAAAGCTTGGCAAATTACTCAACAGCAGCTGAAAGAAGAGTCCATATGCAAAGCCAGCTGAACAGTCTAAACACTGTTCTAGAACCGGCCACATAGGTGTCTTTTAACGCCTCTTATGAGAGAACACAATGTCGGCACATTAGAATCCCAAGTTTTGAAAGTACGACAAAGAAACGAGTTACTTAACTTCTTTGTGCGACTGTTTAGGTGGAGACAGTGAATTGATGACTCCGAAGACTAGCACTCGTGCTCCAGAATAGGAAAGGAGACGGTGGGATATGCTTATAAGCTTTTTATAGCACTCTCCATGATATAGCCGATATAAGGCGTTAAGCGATGCTATAATCAACATCGTTATCACCAGCCTATATACGTCCCACTGCTGCGCACAGGCCTTCCTACATGGGAGAAATACATTAGGAGTTCGGGCCATAACAGCACCACGTTGACCCAATGCGGGTTGGTGGGTTAAAGCGGTTGCAGGAACAACCGGAACCAACGGCTTAACGTGCCTTCCGAAGCACGTAGGAGCTCTAGATAACAAACTTTGATTGACCCATCCTAGGATCGACCATGACGAAAGTTGCTTTGTTTTTCGTATCGAAACCAGAGCGCTTAAACCAGTACGCCACCGAGCTCCTTGCCTAGGAATGCATTGGCTCGACGCAATTGCAAAGGCTCAAGGTGACCTCTACACCGCCAATGATACGGATCTGTACAGTGCATTGAGGAGGTACTTGGCGGAACCGTCCTACCAGTCAAAAGGGTCCACGCAAGACCGGACCTGAGTTTTATAAAGCAGGCATAATTGGTCAGGTGTGAAAAATCGACGCACCTTGATCAGGACTTCGAGCTCTCAAAGAAGTTCCTGGAATTCAGATCGCAACTTATTTCCATACCGAGCAAGTTTAAGTTTTCACTTTACCAGTGTACGTAGGCGACAAGTCCTCCTCCAAGATAAATATACGTATTAAGATGCACATTTAAATGTGCACGTTGTATGTTAGTTCAAAGTCGTATTGAAAAACTGAATCGCCTACTAAGTGTAGAATAATTTTTTTTTGGTGGTATGATATAGGTATTCAGTCGCCTTTTTTGGACAGAGCAATTCACAGGCAACAATTATTATATTAAGTACCTATAAGTATAAAATTTTAAACAAAAATTAAAACCGACTTCAAAAAACTGAAAAGGATGAAATAATTAAATTTAAGTAGGTATTCATCCCCTAGAAACATATTTTTGGAGTCGGTGCTTTACTTTCTATTGTTTTTGGAAACCACTTAGCACCAACTCCAAAAATATGTTTCTAGGGGATGAATACCTACTTAAATTTAATTATTTCATCCTTTTCAGTTTTTTGAAGTCGGTTTTAATTTTTGTTTAAAATTTTTTTTTCACAATTTTTAGTGATAACTTTCTACGGTCGAAGCTAGATGGGTGACCGTCAACTTATATTGTTTCCTACTTTCGTATCGTTTCACTAAAAAGTCATTGGAAAAGCAAAAATTCGCAATTTCGCTTATGTAGACGACTTCATTATTTTGATTTTTTTTTAATTTAAAACCAAAGTACCCAACTGTTTTTGAAAAAATTTTTAGGGGACCAAATGGCAGCTATTCCGCATCGAACAAAAAAATGAATCACGTAAATCGGATCAGTAATCTCGGCGTAATCGGTGTACATACATAGAAAAAAAAAAAACATACCGGCCTAAATGAGAACCTCCTTGTTTTTGAAGTCGGTTAAAAAATAGTTTTTAGCGTGATCGATAATCGCCGTAATATATCAACACTTTTCTATATTATTGTGTCTTTATTATGAAAGAGTAAGTATAATAATGTATGTAAACGGCTTACCGCTTTATTGAAATAAAACATTTTACTTTCAAACAAAGCGTTGGCAACGAACTCCATAGTCGCGGTAATGCAAAACAAACAGCCAATGAAACAAGAAAATACGATACAACCAGTTCCGTGATACAGAAAGGGGTGAATGTGCTTCCTAATATTAAGTTACGGGTTATTCTTGGGAAAGCGATGCAGAAATATTTTCCATAAACTTATCTAAGTCAGTACTTGTTGTACTTTTTTGTATAAGAAGCACGACAAATGACTCAACACCACCTGGTATGAAGCGGTAAGAAGAGTCCATATGCGAAGACAGCTAGTGCAGTTCAGACACTGCTCTAGCCGCCTCCACCTTGCCGGCGCAAAAGGTGCTTTTTTACGCCTCCTTTGAAGGAACCCGTGTTATAAATATAGGAAGAAGGGCACATAATATGTGCTAGCAAAGAATTCCAAGTTCTACTAATTAACTTACCAAAATATTTTGTGATATAAATAATAATATAATCAGTTGTGTAATGAGCTCCCTGCAGAGGTTTTCTCGAATGAGTACAGCATGAGGTTCTTCAAAAAAGGCGTGAAAAGGTTTTTACAGGGTCGGCAACGCGCAAGTGATACCCCTGGTGTTGCAAGCCTCCATAGGCTACGGTAACCGCTTACCATCAGGTGGGCCGTATGCTTGATTGCCACCTTAGTGGTATAAAAAAAAAATCAATTTCAATAAGTGGCTCTACACCTGGTTCGCTTTGCGAGAACCTTTACTGAGAAGAACCAGTATGAAACTCTTCATGGCTCTCATGTTTTCTCCAACTTTTAAAATACAAAAAAAATATTATTATATTTACTAGGTGGTAGGCCCGTATGTAGGGTCGTCTGGGTAAATACCTCCACCGCCTTTCTTATTTCCGCCGTGAAACAGTTCGCTGTGTTTCGGATTGAAGGGAAAGGTAGCCAGTGTAATTACTGGGCATGGATGTCATTACATGACAACGCACCTGCAATATCAAGTGATTTTTCCTTGTTATTGCAGGTGCGTTGTTAGGCGGTAACCGCTTATTTGTCATCTAACTGTATAAAAAAAAAATTACATACCAGATAATTAAAATAAAAACATTTGTAATAGCTACTATTTGTATACGCGAAGCTGAGCGATTGAAGCTGTGGCTGGCGAGCGCCAAAAGCGGAAAAGGTTGGTTGCTGATCAGATTGTCGAACCACCGTTTATCGGCTTACAATTCCGTTGAATCATCTTCTGTCGAAACGTTCATTGGATCATAAGAGTGTTTACGCAGCACGGCTTTTCATACAAGCTTTCAAGTCGTAAATAACGAGAAAGTTGTTCTTTCTCGTTACATTACTGTATGGCTATTAAAGTCTACAATCCAGTAGCACTAAAAACTCTATAAGGACGTAGATTTCAGAGTTCATTGAGGAAATTACTCGTCAGCAAGGCTTACTATTCTCTAAAGGAATATTTTGACGAAATATAAACATTATAGTGTATGTAGGTACCTGCCTATTGTTACCTACTGACATTGAAAAATTGTGTAATTTGATTGATTTTTTGATTTGTGTTTTGTGTTTTGTTTTTTGTGTCTTTTTTATTTTTTTCTCCTTTATTTATTCCTCAGGAGACTCAAATTTTAGTCTAAACAATGAAAACACTACAGGGAACAGTCCTGATGGCCTTTGTTTCTAATAACAAAACTTCCACACCAAACTTTGTGAATTATGTTACTCTGTTTTTTGAATCCAGATAGAGCAGAAGTACTAGAGCAGCAGCAGCTGGAACAGTAGGAGAGTAGTAGTATTTGTTAAGCAGCAAGAGACTCCCGGAAGCTTAAAACAAAAAACCCTGACTGGATGTTGACTTGCTTCGGGGACGTCGAACTTATTAGGAGCTGGTAGAAAAATCATGAAGTATTCACTCAACATTTTTGTACATTTTCGCAATATCTTCCAGGAAAGGTAGCCAGTGTAATTACTGGGCATGGACAGCCTTTTGTCGTAGGCCTTAGGATGACAACGCACCTGCAATTGAGTTTTCCTTGTTATTGCAGGTGTCTATAGGCGGCGGTAACCGATTACCATCAGGTGGGCCGTCAGCTTGTTTGTTATCTAATTGTATATAAAAAAAGATATTTCATTTCTTTCAATGTAAGTACCTGTTTAATGTCATCATTATCCCAAAAATACAAAGCGTAAGCAGCTACATTGCGACATCAATAAAGCCGTAACAAACCATTCTCTCGTGCAGTCAAAACCAGATAAAGCTCAGCGTTCGAGTTGAAAAAAGGTTCTTATTACCAGCGCTTAAGAGACATAAAGCTGGGTCTACTTTTACATCAACAGGTGGCGACGAATATCGCCGTGGCAGCACAAAATATAAGATTGGGAGTTAGTTCTCCATTCTGTTTCATACTACTCCAACAAGCATGCAGACGGCCGATAACAAGGAAATAATCACTTGGTATTGCAGGTACGTAAGTCATCCTGAGTCCTAAGATGAAATGGGTTCCATGTCCAGTAATTACACTGGCTTCCTTTCCCTTCAATCAAAAACACTGCGAACTGCTTTCCGGCCGAAATAGGAAAACTGGGGGATTACACTCAGGCTAAATATGTAGTACCTACACATAGCTACATCTCTTTCCTTCAATATAAATAGGAAAAGGATGGCTATCCCATTTCTTAACATTTAAAGGGTGGAATTCGAACACACCTCTCTAAATTTTCAACTTTACTGCAAGTAATAAATTGGATAAAATATACTTGCTCCCTTAACCGATCCACGGTTCGCTAGTTTTGTTATCTGCTATCTTTTTCATCAATATTGAGAGAAAGTGATGTACACATGGCTGAAGGTCAAATAAAATCTTTGATAATTGTTTTAATAGACGTTACGTTTGATTTGCGGCCGCCAGTACTGCACTTGAATTTAATCTTAGTGTTACCGAAATTGCAAGTCATGAGGCATTACCTAGTTTAGCCCCCGATGAAAAAAGAGGGGTGTTATGAGTTTGACGTGTCTGTCTGTGTATCTGTGTGTCTGTCTGTGGCATCGTAGCGCCTAAACGAATGGACCGATTTTGATTCGGTTTTTGTTTTTGAAAGCTGATGTGCCTACGATAGTTCTTATCTATAATTTATGAAGATCAGTTCAGGCGTTTGATGACTATCAGCTCATTTTGTACATGATAATAGGATTTTACTAACTTTTACACATCCGATTGATTTATAATTTCGTGTACTGTCACTTCGGTGACATTCCCATGACATACTATCCTTGAGCTGATCCTATACCATCAAAAAGTCTGCGAAATGCTTAATTCTTCAGAAATAGAGAGCAGATATAGCGTGTTTGGGCTCTTATGAATAGTCTTAATGAGATGGTGTTAGATAGATAATTAATGACGCCGGGGGTTACTTAAAATTTTTAATTTTGTATTTTTCTCCTATTGTTTCTGTGAGAATTACATATTTTTCCTTGTATAAAAATAATTTTAAATAATAATATATCGGACATTAATTATGCACGTAGTCATTTCGTAATGTTTCTTAAAGCAGACCCACAAAACGAGATTCAGGGTGTAAGTTTGGAACACTCTCCAAAATCAACAAAGATGGCAGTGCTGGCTGATCGTAATAAACACTTGTTGAAAAAAAATTGAAACAAGTTTACTTAGTATATTTCTAATATTTATTGGCATATTTTTATCAATTCTTCTCCGTTATCTAGTAACACTAGCTGTTCATTATTGCTACTTTGGTCTAGCTAGATATAGGTGTGAACGTATGAATATTATTATATTACCTACCTGTATAGAAACCTTAGAAAGGTAGGTTGTGCGTACGCGATCTAGGTAAGTTTCCATATAAAAATAATATACAAAATATAACAATTAATAAACTACATAAAAGTACAAAAAGAAATAAAAGAAATAGATAGTAATACTGTTTTTAAAAAACTGGATAATATTATTGTTTATTGAGAAGCGAAAGCGTGCCCATGACTTTAATTTTTTTTTTATAGAAAATAATTATTTCATTTATTTTATTTTTCACATACATCCAGATATATCCCGAAGTATTATTTATCTTATTAGTAAGGCAAATTCCATTTTTAACTGACTTCAAAAACGAGGAGGTTCTAAATTCGGCCGGTATGTTTTTTTTCTTTGTATGTACACAAATAACGCCGAGATTCCTGATCCGATTTACGTGATTCTTTTTTCGTTCGATGCGGAATAGTTTTTATTTCGTCATATAAATTTTTTTTCAAAATCAGTTGGGTAGTTTGGTTTTTGAATATAAAAAAATCTGAAATCATTAAGTGGTCTACGTATGCGAAATTTTTGCAACGATAAAATAATTAAATTTAAGTAGGCACTCATATTTTTGGAGTCAGTGCTAAGTGGTTTACAAAAACAATAGAAAGTGAAGCACCGTCTCCAAAAATATGTTTCTAGGCTTGGGGATACCTGTAGCAAAGTAAGACCTAAGGCCACTTGTTAACGACACCGGACTGTTGTTCGAGGCCCGTTGCGCAATGTTCTTTTAGAGAGTATGGATGAATGTTCACGCACCAGACATACTCCTGTTGAGCTCATTGCGCAGTGTCCTTAATGTGAGTATGTATTTGTGTTGATGCACTGACATACTCCCAACGTCGTTAACAAGAGGCTTAAGGCCACATATTCTCATACTATCTTCTTACCGCTGCACATCAGGTGCTGTTGAGTCGTTTGTCGTGCTTTGTATGAAAAATCCCCCGTGACCTTGAGTAGGTTGTTCGTCCCTTAGATCAGGAATTAATGTAATATAAACAACTGCCACTTGATTATATAGGTGCCTTAACAACCATCACCAATCTATATACGTCCCACAGCTGGGCATAGGCCTGCCTACACGGGAGAAACACATAAGGAGTAATGTTAGGTTACAATCTTTAAAATTAATAGATTTACAGAAGTGAAATACATTACGCAAGACGTTCCACTCCAAAGTATCAACGCAAAGCCGATCGAGTTATCAGGGATACTAAACCATTTATAAGTACAATAAAAAATATGGCTCCTCGGAAAAGTTTCCATTTCCATCCGTCATTGGACTTGAAGGAGACTCCGAATTTCCGATCGATATTCCAAGAACGATAGAACCTTTAACTGTCTGTTGAAATTTCGATAGATAACGAGAACTGTGACGGCGAAGTGTCAATCGATGACCTTCAATTATGTTTGAGGAGACTTTGTAATAAACTAATGTAATTATCAGTCTCTTTGATGATTGAATAAGGGTAAGAACGCGTTAAATACTAAGCCCGCTTTCGGTCGGTACAAATGAACAACGTATACTTCCTGAAACAAATCGCCACATGCTGATGCGACTGTTGGCGGAAAAAACGCTTGTTTTTAAACATGGGTGACAAAAACTGCCTCTGTAGCCTAGGGTAACCCCTAGGCTACAGAGGCAGTTTTTGTCACCGCCTACCTCAGGTCTAGGTACTTGATTCAAATCCTGCGGGGGCAGAAATTTTAACATTAATGTTAACAAACATTAATGTTATGGCGGCAGACTAAGGTAAGACGGTGGTAGCTAGTCAGGAGGGCGTCGAAAAGCCCTACCACCAACCAAACCGAGCAGGAAATTTGTTGGGCATAGTTGTGTACCGGTAGTTAGAGGTATGAAAAGGGTTTCGGCAGAATATCAGCGCTCTGTGTAACGCGGAGCATAATGCTGAGCCGATACCTGTTAGCTGCCGAGGCGCGACCTGTGCTATTGTGCAAGTGATTTGGTGATGGTATAGCGATAAATGAGTCTATCGCAGCATGTTGATCCTTACTTACTTGTATTGAAAATTAGGTAATTTTGTGCGCCAAACTTGCAAATAAAATTATGTCTATGTCTATGTCTATGATAGTCAGTTCCTCTGTGGTTGAGGGATCCGGGTGTAGCTCGCTTTTATCTTCACCCCTAACTCGCACTACCTACAAGGTGAGCAATGCTAAGTAGGGCTATTAATCTGTGGTAGTAGGCCTACGGTAGCTGCTCACTATATGACGCTAGAGTTGAGCCCTCCGTGGGCGGAGGAGCGGCTGGTACTAACCGAGACGTGTGGTAGGAGACGACCTATTCCTATCGACTGTCATCTCAAAAATGGTCGAGAGTGACAGGTCGTGGCAGGCGGTCCTTGCGTACTGCGAGGCAGCGATGGGAAAAAGGAAGAAGCGGAAAGCTGCCGCTACTTCCGTCATCCGGAGAACTGGGCGCAGGAGAGTGGCCTTCGGGCGTCTTCGGCCCCCACTATAATATCTTTGGGCTCCGGGCACGGTTGGGGGACGTTGCCCGGCTCACAGAGCCCAGTTGGCCGGTGCGACTTGAAATAAACTTTTGTGGATTGGGTTGGGGTTCTTTACAGCCTCCTCGCAAGATGGGGCCGGCACACGGCCATACTGCCTTTCCTGTCACTCGTGAACAACTGTTCGTACTACCGTCTCGACCAGGTTTAATAAGCGCCCAGAGTGATCAAAAATACCTGCACTCTTTCAGAAAAGCAACTTTAACACTATAGTGATAGAATCGTATGTTGCTTGTAGCACCACCTAAATCTTTTACAAGTGAAAGTCCATTCTAAAGCAGTAGTAATACGGTTGTGGTATTTTTCTTTCATCATCATTATCAACAGCCGACATACACGTCCCACAGCTGGGCACAGGCTTTCGCACTTGGGAGAAACACTTAAGAAGTTTTGGCCATAACACCACCACGCTAGTCCAATGCGGGTTTGTGAGTTAAAGCGGTTGCAGTAACAACCGGGACCAACGGCTTAACGTGTCCTACAAAGCACGGAGGATCTCAAAATTACAAATTTTGATTGACCCATCCCGGGATCGACCATGACGAAAGCTGCTTTGCTTTCGTAATCGACACTAAACTGACGAAACTTTAACGCCAGCGCGCCTTTGTTTTACTCACCATTTAATTAGTTAGCGTCTAATGTAATAATCAACATTACTTCGTTTAAAACGGACCCAAAATTAGGTAAATGTTCCACATTAAAATAAACCTCTGAAATGAAATATTCCAGCCATCTCCAGCCTCTCTCTTAGGCACGAGAATATACATCATTACCTCGTAACAAACGTTTTTTCATTTCCCTTTTACAACTAATTCAAGTAGGATTAGTATATTATGGTCTTGCGTGGAGTATAACTCGCACGCCTGAATCAATGGAATTAATTCTTTTCACAATCATATTATTATGTTCCACCTTTATACAACGTTTTTTTTAAACAAGTAGATGACAAACAAGCTGATGGCCCAAGATGAAATGCCTTCTTTTTTTTTCTTTTTCTTTGATGTGACATAAATGCACCTTCCATTTTATTATGTGATCATTGTATTACATGTATTTTTTAAGTACTTTATCCATAAAGTTATGTATAAGTATTCACTTTGTACGCATACAGTGTCAGATAAGCTGAATTATAAACTGAATTAATAGGTAGTGCTCCTGTTTTGTTGTCTGGTTCCACTGAAAACCAGCGCCACGATATTTAGCCATCGCGGCATTAAGCCGAGTGGCGACCATTTGGTTACATGAATGTGTGCCTCTTTACTTTGTGCCTATTTTTTGTGTTGTAATTTCATAATGTTACCAATAAATAATTTTTCTTTCTTTCTTTCTTTCAGTGCTCAGTAATATCACTGGCTACCTGTCCCTTCAATATGAAACACAGCAACTTGTTTCACTGCTGAAATATGGAAAGTGGTGGCACCTACCCAGGCAAACCTTAATACAGACCTACCACCTAGTATCGCTAGTTTTTAGAAGATAGCCCGGCCCTTTCCATACCCTGACTAGTAGTCAGTCAACATGTAGTGACAACGTGTTGCAACAGTACTAATACCTAATATACAAAATTATCGTGCCACAAATTTAGTTACCATACTCCTTCGAAACGGCTTGTCCGATTTTCATTAAATTTTATATGTATATTACTGAATGTTTTTTTTGGACATTTTTTTTATGGCAAAAAAACGTTTGATGGGAGTGATGGGACAGCTAGTGCTACATAAAAAACCCACATGCACGCCTCAATTTCATACGAGAATGCTATATCATAAGTATTATAAAAACAATATTGTGGATGAGCTGAAATTATTTCGATCTTTTATTAATCAGCGTCACTTTGAAAATGAAAGCGGTACATTATGGCTGTGTAAAGAAGTAGGTACATTGACGACCGGCTCGTCGAGTTGTCTGTACTCTGTATCCCTTACTAAACAGGCGGTCAGGAGTCCCGGGTACGAATCCCGGTAGGAAAAGATGTTTGTATGATAAGTACGAGCATTTGTTCACGAGTCATGGAAGTTTTTATGTTTATTTAGTATATTTTTTATATAAGTATAATACATTTTCCGTTATCTATAGCAACCATAACACATTAATGATGCTTACTTTGGGCTAGATAATAGATGTGAGTGTCTGAATATTATTATTTTTACATAAATTGATTCAACTGTCGCTTTATAAAGCCAGCCTAACGTACAACGTACAACGCACTTGTGAGATGACTCAAATAAGTAGGTACGTTCGAATTTGTCCAGTGCATCGAGGTACCTCGATGCACTGGACAAATTCGATCGTCGTGCTATCTAACGAACACGTCACGAACAACCTAATTAGACTCCCAGAAGCCTATGCGAATTGGACTAAAGTTAGACCTGGTTTAAAACTGATGCTGACACTTTGAATTGTTAAAAGAAAGAAAGTGACAACATCAATTTAAAATGTGTCGCATAACTAGCTAATTTTCCACCGAGCAACCAAAAAGTTCGACATCATAATGAACGATTCCAATACTTTGGGATTCTTTAGAAATTAACCCCCCCTAGTATTAAAAATAAATGATTTGCATCATTTTTCGAGAAAATACAAACAAGAATAATAATTAAAAACGCGAAGCTAGAAACCGATATAGTGAGCTCAAATATTGCAATCTGATTTACAAATAAACCTCCAAACGAATCACGCGTAATTTCGATCCGAAAGTAAAAAAATGTTACTCACCTCTGAGCATAGTACTCGAAGAAAGCGACCAGTATCTCAATAGACCTCGTCATAGCAGCCCACATTTCGTGCGATTTGCATTTTGATGGCATCAAAGACGGAAGCCTTGACGGACCTTCCGACATTTATATGTTCTATATTTTGGTTTTCACATAATTACAAAGTCACTTTATGTAGTCACACACAAACTTTATTTGCTTCGTATTATTTTTATAACACACAACACCGGTTCACAACATTTGGATCTGTAAAGGGAGCGAACGAAAGTTTTAGCAACAAGTGAAAATCCAAAAAAAAGTAACAAATTTATTTATTTAATAACTTTTTTAAAAAAAGTTAGATTATACTTAGAAGTTGCAGTGTTTTTGAAAATTAAAATATGTTTCACTGCAACTTACTTGGATAATAAAATTATTTTCTAAATTAAGCGTCATGATAACCTTGCTTTATAGATACTAGATAATGGCTAAGTAAACCTAAATATTTTTTAAAATTATATTCCTATAGCTATTAAATTCTTAATCGTCACACAAGCATCTTGCCCTACCGGGAGGCTTAGGAGATAGGGCAAAGACTAGCCGGCTTTCGTTGTAGTTCTTGCTATATTGACTAATTATAAAACATGATAAAAATATTGATTCCTTTTTCGGCGTATTCCTGATTGGACGTATTCCGTTTTCGGCACATTCCTGTTACGGCACATTCCGTTTTCGGTATAAATCAATATACAACAAATGAAATCAATTCAAATATTATTTTATTTTATTATGCAAGCAAATTCACAAGTATTTCATAGTATAATTTATTTACTAAAATGTGTCGAAACAAGAATGTGCCGAAAACGGAAAACGTCCAAACAGGAATGTGCCGAATCAAGAATATGTCCAATCAGGAATACGACCAAAAAGGAATTAATCGATAAAAAATCCGCCAAGCCCATTTCACCAGAGGACTAATAAACGTTTGGCGAGCCACACCAGCCCGCCTAGCATGACCACCGAAACGCGATATGATAAAGCTATTTATCGCTTTGAACTGTCAAAAATCATTGGTTAAAACCGCTATCTTGAAGTTTTATCGAAACTGCGAACATGTTTAAATACAATACAAGTTCGCAGTTTCGATAAAATTTCAAGATTGCGGTTATATCCAATGATTTTTGACAGTTCAAAGCGATAAATGGCTTTATCATAACGCGTTTCGGTGGTCATGCTAGGCGGGCTGGTTGAAATACCAAACATATGCACTAAGCGTCTTTCATCATCTTTTGTAATGCGCACGGCCAGGGAGTGGAATGCTTTGCCGGCTTCGGTGTTCCCTAGCGTATATAACTTGAATTAATTCAAAGCTGGATTGAATAAGCACCTTCTGGGTAAGCTCGCTACAATGTCGACACCCTCGTAACTTCCCTCGGAGCAAGAGATATCAAGAGCGAACCCATTTTAATGAAAATAAAATGGTTTAAAACCACTTAGCTATAATGCTTTTTTAGGATTACTCTTCATCCCAATTTTATAGCGTAGGTATAAAGAAAGTGTCGTATGTAAATTATATTATAACAAAAATATTTATTTTTCATTTCTGCTGAAAGCATTTTCCCGAGTCACTTT
This sequence comes from Nymphula nitidulata, assembly GCA_947347705.1. Classification (NCBI taxonomy): domain Eukaryota; kingdom Metazoa; phylum Arthropoda; class Insecta; order Lepidoptera; family Crambidae; genus Nymphula; species Nymphula nitidulata. Next base: position 4,464,359 of record OX374646.1, read on the forward strand.
GCGCTACATGATATTTAATATTGTAAAAAATAATAAAAACATCACCGCATCTTTCGTACTTATTTTTAATCTCGATTGAAATATTTTGTTTGCTAAAAATAAAATAAATAATGCTCGCTTAAGCTGGTTGAATGTTCAGCTCCCCTGTCTGCTAAGCTTCGCGTTCGGATTCCGGTAGAAGCAGCATGTTTGTTTGTATGATAAAGTACGAACTGTTTGTGTGTTTGTTTAGGTAGGCAAATTAATTATAATATTTGTATAGGCACGTAATTTATTCACGTAATTTATTGAAAGTAGCTATATCTCCTCATGTGTTTCTCCCATGTAGGAAGGCCTGTGCCCAGCAGTGAGACGTTTATAGGCTGATGATGATGAGGAGGTATATCTTCCGTTCAAGTATCCTTTTCGCAACCAGATTGGTGTGAATGTAAGAATATTGTCATTAAACTTATTTTTAGTGGTGTAGGAAAACATCCACAAGAAGTTATGTGTACTTTGTAGAAATAATTAAATAAATAATATAAAAAATAATTTAGGCATATTAACAACTAAATAAATTTGATTTTTTTTCTTGTATATGATTAATATGTTTAATAATTTACTTGATATCTCAGGACTAGTCTTAGTCAAATTTCAAGGCATAGAAAACATGGTGCGTAATCAAATTGTAACTTAAATATTTCATTTTAATTTTTTTCATACAACTAGATGACCAGCTGACGGCCCACCTGGTGGAAATAATAATTGGTATTGCAGGTGCGTTCATTGTCATCTTGAGGCCTAAGATCAAATGCCTGCCCAAGTATTACGGCTAAAAATAATATATTATTGCTAAAACCTTTTTATATAAGTACGCTACATCTAAAAAAATCTGTGATTATAGAACTTGTGTCTTTGACAATAGAACCTTAATATTATTCAAACTTATAATTTGATTTTAATTATGGTCGAATTTCGAGCACAAGGCGACCACTAGTTAGTATAAAAAGGCAATTTAACGCTTAAAACATAATATTAATTTTCTTGAACTATCACACGATAAAAGTAAGTCAAATATAACAAGAACATAAATTACTAAAGAACAAAACATATATCCGTGTTAAGTATATAAAATTTTATTTATTGCTCTTTAACTCTATCCAGGTGACTCATTTAAAATAGATGACAAATAAACTCTTAATAGTTACTAATTTTGGCCACCCATCTTAGCCCTAACCATTGCGACAGACGCTTAGTTTTCGTGATTGAAACAAAAACTTTATTCTAAAGGTTATGTTATTATATCGTTCAAACCATAAAGAGCTTTATGTTACGTGTAATAATGTCCAAATACCCTAAATTTTGGTACAAAACATTTGTTTTGTAGCGAATTTTATTTCAAGGTTAGCGAGTTACTACGTACGAAGAGTCACATCAGAAAATTGATCCCCTTACCCTTACGCTACGCTACTCTACCGCCTACGCACTGCAACAGGTAAACGATCTCTTGTATGATATAAAAAACATAAACAATATATTATGCTATGGATACCATGACGCCTAAAGTTATGTAATAGATAAACAGGTCTTAGAATTGACACTTGTTGAGTTGCACATTTCGAATTCAGAACACTACGCGGCGGCCATTACGTTTATTTTCTTTTTTTGTGAAAATATATTTTGAAAGAAAGAGGTTTTATTTTAAAATTTGAAATTTCCAGTTAAAATACGGGTTTTTAAAGGAAAATTACGCGCGATACGTTCCGAGTCAGCGGTGGCTTTCTGAGACTAAATCGTGAGGGAACATAGCGCATGCTCCCCTGCAAAATTGAAGAGACACGACCAGTCTATCAGAGCCGTGTCCCCCTTCGTGTTTCAGGATGCTAGGGCGAGACCAGGCCTTTTGTTAGCATCACCAGAGGTCAAGTTTTTCTGGTCGCCGTCCACGAACAAAACATAGGCGGCAAACTAGCTAAGAATCCACAGTTGGTTTGGCTTTTACACTTGGGTTGGTTTCATAATTGAAAAGGCCCGTTGATTTAAAAGCAGACCTGTTGAGTTGCAACCAAGGGTAGTTGGCTAAATCACATATATTTGTTATCAAACTGTATTAACAATAACACAATTAAAAACCAAAATTATACCTCTGCCTTACCAAAAGAGCAATAAAAAAAAACAAATTAGAGGATATTTCAGGAAGAAGCTCGGCGGAATGAAGAGGAGTTCGATAACGTAGTGGTTTCAGCACTCTGGTTTCGATTACGGAAACAAAGCAACTTTCCCCATGGTCGATCCCGGGATGGGTCAATTAAGAATTTGTTATCTTCAGCTCGTCCGTGCTTCGGAGACACGTTAAGCCGTTGGTGTTGGTTGCACTGGGACTTGGAACCGCTTTAACCCACCAAACCGCATTGGGCCAGCCTTTTTTTTTTTTTTTTTTTTTTTATACAACTAGATGACAAACAAGCTGACGGCCCACCTGGTGGTAAGCGGTTACCGCCGCCTATAGACACCTGCAATAACAAGGAAAAGCACTTGATATTGCAGGTGCGTTGTCATCCTGAGGCCTAAGATGAAATGCCGTCCATGCCCAGTAATTACACTGGCTACCTTTCCCTTCAATCCGAAACACAGCGAACTGTTTCACGGCTGAAATAAGAAAGGCGGTGGTACCTACCCAGGCGATCCTACATATGGGTCTACCAGCGTGGTGGTGTTATGGCCCAAACTCCTCATGTGTTTCTCCCATGTAGGAAGGCCTGTGCCCAGCAGTGGGACGTATATAGGCTGGTGATGATGATGAGATTTATTATGTTTTTATCAATTCGGCTGTGAGTTTTTATTTAATTTTATTCAAATTTAAATATAATAGATAAGCATATAGATTTTATACAGGATGTTAGGGAGACGCTCTCGAATACGAATTGACCTTAACACGACTTGCTAAAAATAAATTTGAAATTGCGGAAAAAGCAGCTGTTTCATACAAATTGTAATAACTATACGACCTGTTTGTATGGAATAGCTGATTTTTTTTTTGTTATTTCAAATAAATTTTTAACAAATCGTGTTTAAGGTGACGAGCACTGCCACCTGCCTTCGTTTCAGAGAACGGTCCCTTAACACCCTGTACCACTACATAGTATAAAACAAAGTCGCTATCCGCCGTCTGTCTGTCCCTATGTATGCTTAGATCTTTAAAACTACGCAACGGATTTTGATGCGGTTTTTTAAATAGATAGAGTGATTCTTAAGAAAGGTTTATATGTATAATACATGCATAATATTCACATACGCATTGCACCCGTGCAAAGCCGGGGCAGGTCGCTAGTGTATTATATAACGAGATATCTTATATTCTGCACGGATTATTTTGGTGTCATTTCATCACCTAAGTAGATACTTCAGCCACAGATACTACTGCACTTGCAATATTTCTGCAAAGACTTCTCTGAAACGATAAATAAATAAATATCAAGGCAGCGTGTCAGTCATAATCATAATCATAATCATTTATTGATACGTTTGTGGCACACATGTAACAGGGATGTTACACAATGATTATATTAAGCAGGTACAATATCTGTCCTATCCTGTCTACTTTAACTAATTGATACAAATAGTTACTAATGTCAATATTAATGAAACTATATCACTTTTACTATCATAAATTTAAAAAAGTCACTGCGCTTTTGCCCCTTATCTGGAGAACACATGCTAAGTCTAAATTTAAGTTCAGTGCATTTCTTTCTCTCAAAATGAATACGAAAAGGATGGCTGTCATAATTTGACATTTAGAAACGTGCGTTCAATTTCCGATCTTATTGAACGTGATAAAATGCAGTGTTTAGGACGCACCTCCGTACATGCCGTTTAAATTGGCTATGGTTTCTTTGAAATCTATCTATATTTAATTGACAGCTCTAAACCAATTCTTGCTATCTTTTTCCTGTTACATATTGCGAGAAAGAGATATACTGTTCTTGAATTTAGTTAGAATTAGAGTGTGTCTTCAGAATAAGGCCTATTATTCATCTAATATACAAATCATAATAAACTCAGTAATTATTAAAGTTTTATCTTTAAAAGGTCATTGAATGAGGACGAATAATTTTTCAATGGTAGGTAAGTATTGATGTTTAAGAGAATCTATAATTAAAACAACAAATTAATACTGTTGTTTTGTTTACAACTTCTCACAGAAAATCGTTACTACTGAAATATATTTAGCCTTCTTTTCATTAAATATTTTGGACTAAAGTTCGTAGGAACTAAAATAAAAGCTCTTTTACAGCTCTCTTCTTTCTTGCTTTTTTATTTTTTTTTGTAGATTTTTTACTTTTTCTATTAATAAACAATATTAAAAGAGATGCTCCAAAAATGTATGGAGATCCGGCCCGGTATATGTACCCACGACAGCACATCAAGTGTAACAGTTGTACTACGAAAGCCGCCTATTACGAACGAAATAAGGCCGGTCTTAAGGTTAAACTGTTACGCTTGATGTGCTGTTGACTGTACACTATACTGAAAAATAGGTAAAAATATGAAGAATTCATTGTTCATTTACTTTTAAATTGCTTTGTTGCTTGGTACAAAACAAGAATTTTCGTTAAAAAAAATGCAACACAGCCCAAAATAAAACATGGCGTCTATGTCACTTCGGTGACGTTTATTTGACTTCTTTGTCGCCCACCATATTGCGTTATAGAATAACGGTGAAAATTTCAACTTTGGTACAAGCGAACTATGCATGAAAAATAAATATCAGTATTTTTCCCGGATTCAGGAGATTTTTCCTGGCCGCATATGAAACATCTCCTTTGTCATCACAATAGTTTTCAGCTATGACTAATACCTTAACCTTGTACCTGTAATAACCTTGACCTTTATCACAGAATAAATAATAGAACAGGGTTCTTACTTTGTGTATGCTAGTGTGTATATGTAAATACATATACCTACGCAGTAGCTTTTCATAATTACCATTACAATTTAATTTAACTCTGTTGATTAGTAAGTATTTAAGTTAACGACCTTCTTGGTAGGTAATATCACATTCAGTAATTGCGTTAAAAAAATGTATTTAAAAAAATTCTGATTGTGAGAATTATTAAAGATTTGTGTGAGAGAGTAGATAGAGTCGGGCCGAGGGGCATCACGCTATGGTCGGTTGCTAAACGATAATAATTTATTTTTATAAAATAATATAATTCTGTATGAGCTTAACAAGAAATATACCAGAAATACAAGCGATTTAAAAGATTCCCGGTGCAGTGGAAAGAATATTTTGACAAACGTTAAAAACAAAAGGAATTTGTTAGAGAATTAACTCAATTAATAGCAATAAGCTAATGTTTAGAATTAGATCTGGTCACTATCCATCGAAGGTTTACGTATCTAATGAAAAAATAAAGTTCACCTAATTGTGACGATCGTGGAAAAGTAGAAGATGTGTAACATCTATTGATGGAATGTGTTAAGAACAGACGAGAGAGAGAGAGAGCTATTTAACAGTAATTTTAAAATTAACCTCTACAACGTGGGTATAGTTCATACCATCCTGCATACTCCTACTTCATTGTCACTATAAATTACATTAGCTACGATGGGATTGACATGTAAAAAAAAAACTCTAAATAAAAACAAAAAAGAATATTCCAGGTGTTTCAATTGTGTCGTCTGTTACTTTTCAACATCGGTGAATCGAAAAACTATTCTGATTTCAATATAAAAGGTGGCCATAAAGCCTCAAGTCCGTCTTCGCATTGTCCGATAAGTGACATCCGTATGCGTAAATCAGACCACTCATACAATAACCCGAGAAACGATATTTATCCTAAATAAGTTCGTATCTATCAATGTGTGTTATATGTTCCTACCTTCCTATAATATGGGTTCCTTTAAAAGAGGCGTGAAAAGGCACCTTAAAGGGCAAGGTGGAGGCGGCTAGAGCAGTGTGTTTCAAGCTGCACTAGCTGTCTCCGCATATGGACTCTTCTTACCGCTTCACATCAGGTGGTGTGACGTCATTCGCCACGATCGACATCTAATTAAACGGGAGATAAATCCGTCTAACTTAGGATTCGACTAATGCGTAACAAACCTGCTGGTCGAGTCGTCTGGTCCCGGGTTAGAATCCCGGTAGGAACAAATGTTTGTATAATGAGTATGAGCATTTTTCATGAGTCATGGATGTTTACATGTTTATTTAGCATATTTCTCAATTTATATCCATAACACAAGCTCTTAATGATGCTTACATTGGGTAAGATAATAGGTGTAAGTGTATGAATATTATTTATTTATTTATTTAATTCCATTTAATTATATAATATTCAATAAACATTTATCCAACCCGAAATCAAAGATTATTAAGATTATATTCATAAATCTTTTCAAAAATTCAGTTTTTTCTCCTAACTCTTCTTATTTCAGCCGTGAAACAGTTCGCTGTGTTTCGGATTGAAGAAAAAGGTAGCCAGTGTAATTACTGGGCATGGACGGCATTTCATCTTAGGCCCCAGGATGACAACGCACCTGCAATATCAAGTGTTATTGCAGGTGTCTATAGGCGGCGGTAACCACTTACCATCAGGTGGGCCGTCAGCTTGTTTGTCATCAAGTTGTATAAAAAAAAAAAAACTACACCTCATCGTCACAGACTCGACGTAACGAGATTTTTTCATTACCAAGCGCGGGGGCGACGCAGCGAGGCTCGACGTAAAGAGAGTCGACGCAGAGGGAATAATTCATTATTATTATTATTACTATACCTACCACGCGGTTTGTACGCTTATTAAATTTGAATTTTTAAAAGTTGAAACAAACAACAACTGTAAAAATAACAACAACCAAACCACAATATTCTCAACTTAAAACTTTTATATCTTCGAGTTTGCGTTAGAAATGGGATTAAGTTATGGAAAGGCATACTTACTCACGAATCAAGAGCACCCGAGGGAAGCAGGTAGGCATATAAGTGCCCCCCTACAAAATATCGCAGGAAAATAGCATTATTGTTACGGGCTGGATGTCTATTAAGAGATCACGCTTATTAAAAACACTGACAAAATTAACGGTACTAAACACTAAATAATTAAAATAAAATGATAATTATAAGGTCATATAACACTACCTTTTTAATAATTTTTCGCTCTGGAACACCTGCAGCGGTATCGCTTCAAAGTAATCGCTTCGCAATTCCAAATAGAACTGAATGCCGGTGCCGCGATACTAGTGCTTATATAGCCGCTAAATACTACTAGATAGTTCTCGAAGCTTCCACTACGTGAAACTCAACGGGAAAAAAGGGTTTAATCCAAAAATACTAGAACAATAATAATAAAAATAAAGACCGCATTTTTGGCAAAATACCTCTTTAAAGAGAGACATTTATAAAAAAATAAATGTTTAAAATAATAATCATATAAATAATACACTTGGTACAAGCCCGTAAGTGTAGCTTAAACCAGCTAACAGCCGAGAATTTAAAATACCCTTATAATAATAATAATAATCAAACACTCACACCTAATTATCTAGCCCAAAGTAAGCATCACTAAAAGCTTGTGTTAAGGATACTAGATAACGGAGAAATATTGATAATGATATGTATATAAATATTAGATAATATACTAAATAAACATACAAACATCCATGACTCGTAAATAAATGCTCGTACTCATCATACAAGCATTTGCTCCTACCGGGATGCGAACCTGGGACCTCTTGACCGAGTAGCCTGTATAGCAAGGGGTACAGACCGCTCGACCAGCCGGTCGTCAATTTAATGTTCATTATATGGAATAACATTCTCCCGAACTACTTTCTCGAAGTTTCTTTGTCTGTTCTTGTGTAGTATAATGCGCTGTCTTTTCGCGACTGTTCCAGAAGGTTTTTCTTCTGTCCTTGTGGAGCATATCGCGCTGTCGTTTCGCGACCGTTTCAGAAGGTTCTTGTTCTCTCCTTGTCTAGCATTAGCTCTATCTTACTCACTCTTATGGAATTTTACATAAGGGCGTTTAATGGCCTTAAGGGGTCCTGAAAACGCTTGAAAGAGGGTTTTCTGGAAATAGTGGCATCGGATTAGTTGGCTTCTGAAACAGCCTGAAAACGGGGGTAACTGGGTCAAATTTTTTATTATTTGGTAGATATGCGATAGAGCTCCCTCTAGATCAGACTGAAAACGCATTACAGCCTGCTGAAAACGTCTCTAAGTCCGTGAAAATTTACAAAGTTTCGCAAGGCCATAACACCGCCGTAACATTATTTTATAGTATCGCGATAAGACTGAGTCGTAGTGGAAATGGCAGGAGATCTTTTTTTTTATAGAAACTAGATGACAAACAAGCTGACGGCCCACCTGATGGTAAGCGGTTACCGCCGCCTAAAGACACCTGCAATAATAAGAAAAATCACTTGATATTGCAGGTGCGTTGTCATCTTGGAGCCTTAGATGAAATGCCGTCCATGCCCAGTAATTACACAACATTGGATCTTGCATCCAATGCTGTTGTCGCGTGGTAGTACCTGATGATAAAAAAGTGCACTTCATGTAAATTAGAGCGTTCTCGTTTTATTTCTTCCATAATTACGGTCGCCACTTGAAGAAAATAATAACAAAATTAAAAAAATTAAGTAACCCCCGGCGTCATTATTCATCTATCTAACACCATCTCATTAAGACTATTCATAAGAGCCCAAACACGCCATATCTGTTGTAAGTTTCTGAAGAATTAACAATTTTGCAGACTTTTTAAAGGTCAGCTCAAAGTTAATATATCATGGGAATGTCACCGAAGTGACAGTACACCAAATTTGAAATCAATCGGATCTGTAAAAGTTAGTTAAATCCTATTATCATGTAGAAAATGAGCTGATAGTCTTCAAACGCCTGAACTGATCTTCATAAATTTTAGCCACATCAGCTTTCAAACAAAAACCGAATCAAAATCGGTCCATTCGTTTAGGCGCTACGATGCCACAGACAGACACACAGATACACAGACAGACACGACAAACTTATAATACCCCTCATTTTTCGTCGGGGGTTAATAAAATATTTGTTTGTAAAATAACAATGAAAACGCTTTTATAGAGATGACATAATTTATCGGAAAACAAAAAACTAACTGACGAACAAACTTCAATAAAAATAAAACATTCAAAGTTTCTAACAATAAGAGTTTATTTACTGAAAATAAATAAGGAAAATGAGGAAACCTAAACTGGAAATATAAATGATGACAACTATTTTCAACTAATATAAACGGTGTTTACATCCTACTGTCTGTCAACCCAGTATTAACAGGGTAACACCAACGGCTCAACGTGCACGACAAAGCAAGGATAAGCTCGATATTACAAATTTTAATTGTCCCATCCTGGGATCGACTATGATGAAAGCTGCTTTGGTTTCGTTATCGGAAACTGAGCGCACAAATCTTACGCCACCGAGCTCCATCAATTACATCTTCCCTTGGGTGATCCTTTCGCTACATACCCAATTACCCATGCATACTCCCTACGAAATCCATTTCTACGCAATATGTCAAATTGTGGCTGTGGCAGTTGGTCCTAGCTTCGTACGCAATTATTTCATCAATCAACATCTATCATTTAGGATTTTAGGATGGAAATCTTAGAGAATTCGCAATATTGTAGGTACAGAAAGCATCTTAATCGTTTAAGCTCTTAGAACACAGATTCGCTTCCTCACTAGGGCACTCACAGGACATTTTGCCACCAACTACATGCTTCACAAAATTCAAATTTCCCCAGCACGACCTTGTCGGGCACGTGGTGAAGACCAGGAATCAATGGAACATCTTTTGAGTCAATGCGATGCCCTGGCTGGGATCAGAATAAGTCTTCTGGAAGTGGCGTAACCAAGGTCAGAAGACTATAGGCTCTTTCATCCTAAACATTGACGCTTATGGCAGCTTTATTCAGGACGTGGGAGGTGTGAAGGCAGGGGTGGCACAAAAGATCCCGAATCCCGAAATTTTAAGATCGGTCCATGATACGATTATTCAAAATCTCTGCAACATTATGACTTTTAAAAAAAATCCTCTGACCAGTATTTAGACTGGCCTGACTTGATTATGCTCGTAAGCCTTAAAAGAATCGATTTGTTCGATTCCAATATTTTCAACTTGAACGTTTGCATGAAATGCCGTGCGGCATCTAATACGCTCCTGGTTTTTTGTAAGCACTATAACAAAATATTAGTTATTACGAAGTTTTAACGAATAGTTGCCTTCCAAGGAATATATTAGCTTCGACTTCGTAGTTTAATCTTGAAAATTGTAAGCGAAAGCTTTAAAAAACTATTTCCATAAAGTCTTAACTAGACAGTTTAGTATTGAAAATCTGGCGGAGAGTTGCTGCCTATCTATTTTCTACAGTATCCTATAGAAAATAGATAAACATTGCAAAAAATATTATTATAACAAAAAGTAGTAAACATGTTATGTAATAATTGAAACCCTTACGACCTTAACTATACTTTGCCACATCTTAAGTTTACATAATTAGGGCGTAAAGGTTGTTTGTTTGTTAATAGTCCTTTACGACCCTAGTTTTAAGAAAGACGTTTATTTTCTCGTTCTAATGCGACAGGTTACGACCCGTGACGACGACGTGCGCTTAGGCACGATATCTAGGGCAACGGGGGTGTAAGTAAAGCAGCTTTTTTTATTTCATAAATAAAAAAAACTGCTCAACTTCAAAACTCATAAAGAAGGATTGCTAAAGAAATAGTATAATAAAAATCAATACAGTCACAGTGGCATGTTTGATTTGTTGCAGCGCATAGTCTACTTAAAACCGAGTCGAGAGCATTATTCGGAAATTATGTGACCGACCGTCAAACTTCGAATGGTCATTTGGCCGATGATAAATTCTACGAACATTCGTTCCACCGCTAGTCGTCTAAGTAACTAAAAGGCGGAATAAGGCGCTCGGCGGCCGCTGCGCTCGCTCTACTTCGCGCGTTAATGGTCACTGTTTTAACCTAACCTGACCAAATGCTTCACTAATATAAATGAGATCTATTAAGATTTTTTTTTTTTTTTTTTTTTTTATACTAAGCACGACAAATGACTCAACACCACCTGATGTGAAGCAGTAAGAAGAGTCCATATGCGAAGACAGCTAGTGCAGTTCAGACACTACTCTAGCTGCCTCCACCTTGCCGGCCCGAAAGGTGCTTTTTCACGCCTCTTTTGAAGGACCCCATGTTATAGGAAGGAGGGAACACATGTGCTGGCAAAGAATTCCAAGTTCTGGAAGTTCGACAAAGAAAAGAGCTACTAAATTTCTTTGTACGTGATGTTGAGGTGGAGACAGTGAATTGATGACTCCGAAGACCGGCACGCGTGCTCCTGAGTAGGAAGGGGGAAGGTGGGATAAGGTCAAATAGCTCTTCAGAACACTCTCCGTGATATAGCCGATAGAAGGCGCTAAGCGACGCAATGTCTCGACGCAATTGCAGAGGCTCAAGGTTGTTGGTGACCTCTACATCGCCAACGATACGGACAGCACGACGCTGCAATCTGTCAAGGGCATCGAGTAGGTACTTGGCGGAGCCATCCCACAAGTGCGAGCAATATTCCACGCAAGACCGGACCTGAGTTTTATACAGCAGGCATAATTGGTCAGGCGTGAAAAATCGACGCACCTTGTTCAGGACACCGAGCTTCCGTGAGGCTGTTTTTATCACGGTTTCGATATAGTTCCTGGAATTCAGATCGCAACATATCTCCATACCTAGCAAGTTTAGGGAGCCCTGTGCCGAAAGAGTCGTGCCCTGAAGAGACGGAAGGGGAAGGAACGGCGACATTTTGGCTGTAAACGCGCACACCTGTGTTTTCTTAGCATTGAACTCAACAAGATTGTTAGATCCCCATTCAGATACGAGGTTCAACACCCTGTCGAGCTCAATGGTAAGATTCTCTCTCTCTCTCTCGGTTTCAGCGCGCCCAGCCCCTGGGCGACCGTAATATCCCCCATGCACTGTACTGTCATCTGCATAGCAATGAATGTTTCCTAACGGAATCATGTCATTGATATGAAGAAGAAAGAGTGTGGGGGATAGAACAGAGCCTTGTGGTACACCAGCATTCACTGACATGAACCGCGAAGCGCATCCATCTGCGAGGACACGGATTCTTCGCTCATGCAGGAAGCCGGCGATCCAGTTACAGAGCTGAGCGGGCAGACCGTATGCCGGGAGCTTGGAGAGAAGAGCCTTGTGCCAGACCCGATCGAACGCTTTGGCAATGTCAAGGCTAACTGCCAGTGACTCACCACGTTTGTCAATAGCTTCACCCCAGACATGCATTAAGTACGCTAGAAGATCACCCGTTGACCGGTTCGGCCGAAACCCGTACTGTCGATCATTAATTAATGAGTGATCTTCTAGGTATCGGATCAGCTGGTGGTTTAAGATCCGTTCCATGACCTTGCAAAGAACTGAGGTGACAGCTATCGGGCGGTAGTTAGCTGGGTCTGATCGGTCTCCCTTTTTGGGGACCGGTTGCACATTGGCCTCTCTCCAAGATTCCGGCACACACCCAGAAGAGAGAGAAAGACGGTATAGCCGCGTTAAGACAGGAGACAACTCCGCTGCGCAGTTTTTCAGTACTATCGCTGGAATGCCATCAGGTCCACTAGCTTTCCGGACGTCGATTGACTGAAGCTCCGCACGTACATCACATTGCCTAATACGAATATCGGGCATTGTGTGGCCACAGTGGGAGAGTGTTGGTGGCTGTAAGTTGCAGTCATCGATTCGGGAGTGAGCAGCAAAGAGTTTTACCAAGAGATCGGCTTTCTCTTGCGGCTTGTGAGCTAGCGAGCCGTCAGAACATCTCAACGGGGGCAGCGAGGGTTGACAGAAGTTGGATTGCACGGCTTTGGCCAGACGCCAGTAGCTACGGCTTCCCGTAGGATGCGTAAGAAGTTCTTGGCCAACTCGTGCAACGCGCTGTGCATCCGCTCTGATGAAGGCCCTTTTGCAGGACTTGGTGGCGTTGTTATAGACTGCTTTCAGTGAGTCAATGTTGGGATCCCCGCAAGCTCGGCCCCTGATCCAAGCGCGGTATGCCGACTGTCTGTTTTCAACAGCTAAGGCACAATCGCGGTTGAACCAGAGGTTACGCCTACCCCTACTGATGAGATCGGAGTGAGGGATATAGTACTAGATTAAGCAATTTAACAAGTACTATGCACACTAGGATGCAAGCAGACATGTCAACAATTATTTTTCAACGACTAGCGGTGGAACGAATGTTCGTAGATTTTATCATCGGCGAAATGACCATTCGAAGTTTTGGTCGGTCAGATAATTTCGAAATAATGCTCTGGACTGCAGCGCATCTAAACCTACAAACTCTGCGGAACAGATGTCGTCACAAATTGTTGTATTACAAACTAAAAAATTATAGGAAAGCAAAATTCCGCAATTTTGCATACATACTTACACGACTTAATTATTCCATTTTTTTAATTTTAAAACCAATGCTTGACATTAATATAAATCATGCAATGACTCACACTTTTTTAAAATAACAATAATAATAAATCTTAATTGCTTGTTAATGTATACTTATATATTATTTTAAGAACACATTTGTGAACAACATGAAGGCAATGAAGGATTTAATTGAATTGAATTGTTTCACTTGTTTTGTAAGCTATCATTGTATCTTAAATAAGTAATATCATTAACTGCGCAGTAAAAACTTACACGAAACAAAACGTTATTCGAAGAAGTAAATTAGGTTTACTTACGGATTATGGCGAATCTCCAATATTCTCAGAAAGTACTTACCTGGAAAAGAAAGATTTACTTTTAATTTTCAGCTCAATTACCTAAAGTGAAAAAATCAGAAATGAGGACGTCCTAAGAGAACCAAAGGCACATTTTATTTATTTATTTTATAGGTACAGATACAGAAAACAGATCACTCATACACATAATAGTTTCTTTTTAAATAACATGGATAAATCTGAATTCCTATGACTAGTGTACACATCATTTTGACAGACATTGAGCGTTAAGACGATTTAAACATATTTATAGAAGAATAACTACTCTATAGGGTTTTTTTTATCAACTACCTTCAAACATAGTTCATAGGAATAGCAAATTTAAGTGGCAGTGGGCAGGGCACATAGCACGAAGAATAGACGGCCGGTGGGGCGTTAAAGTTCTGGCATGACGAATTGACGACCACGTACCGAAAAGCGGAAAGTAGGAAGGCCTCCCACTAGATGGACAGACGACCTGGTCAGGGTCGCGGAAAGCCGTCGGATGCAGGCAATCGATGGGGGAGGCCTTTTTTCAGCAGTAGACATCATAGGCTGGTAAGGTGATGATGATGATGATGGCATACAGTAAAGTTACTGTTTACGAAGTTACAGATATGAATACGTATTTAGATAAAGGTAGCCAAAAGCCGGCGATCTACTTAAGCCGGATATGTCCCTGTGAACAGTTTTTCCCAGTGGTCAGACTGATGGTCAACGTCCATCTTTTTTTGTTCGACACTGCACTACTAAAATTAAATATCATCATTTTGTGACTACGAGCATTGTGACTTAATATTTGAAAGAGTAACTACGCGTATTTATTACAGGAGTCTTCTTGATGGTTGGCTCCAAGTATGGCTCAGTCACTCCTTCATAGCTAATACCTCACCAAACCATCACTGAAGTCGGATAGTGTCCACGTTGCACTCTGCCGACTAATTGGGAAGCTTCCTTAGAGCTTTGAGCATAAATACGGTCATTTTGTTTGAAATGTTGCCCAATTGTAAAAATATTCTCATCCGTAAACAAAATTTTTCTGTGACCCACCTTTGCGTACCGCTTCAGTAGATGTTTCGATGCTACCACCCTATTTTATTTTTTAAATTATCAGTTAATAAATGACCAGAACGTCTCTTATAGGCTGCAAGTCCTAAGTCATCTTTTAAAATACGCGAAATGGTTCTAGGTGCTATCTTCATCTCCCGAAATAAAATCTTTTGCTTTCGGACAGGATTTATTCGAATTATTTTCCTTACTGCTTTGACCACCTTTTTTAAAAAAAGTCAATTATAAATAGTCAATTTGATCTCAATAATTACTAGTACTGGACAAAGTGGTACAGGTGGACACCAAGGGGTCCGCGGGAGACTCTAAGGGGTCTACATAAGGAGGAGTTTTGGGAATATGGTAGAAATGTAGTTGCAAGGGGTCCACCGCAACCAGCTAAAGTTTTAAAAGTAGTCTATGAGAAAAAAGTCGGGGAACCTCTGGGTTACATAAAAGGTGTGAGTGTATGAATATTATTATTAATTATTTTCACCAATTTTCTGCTTGTCATACCTTATTAGCCTTTGACTTTGCTTGTTCATTACTAAGTTTAACGCACAAACAAACTTACTAATAAAAGTCACGTCGTCGCACGGTAGCAGGTGTGATTGCCGCCAGACGTCTACCTATTTCAATATTTGCAGATTGTTTCAGTGGCTCATAATGGTTGTAAGTTATCGTAGGTAACTATAGTTTGGCCATGTATTCTTTGGTTTGGTTGCGTATAGTAACGAGAAGGGAAGGTGACTAAGCAATTTCACTTCGTTAATTTATTCTCAGCTACAACCATTACGATGCATGAGTACATAGCGTAGCAAGAAACTTGTACAATAATATAGAGGAGTTAATCGTAGAAGGTATCCCATAAATACTCACAAAGAAATATTTCTAATACCTTGTCCCACCTTCTCCCTTCCTACTCAAAAGTACGGGTGCGCGTCTTCGGAGTCATCAACTTACTGCCTCCACCTCAAAGTCACGCACAAAGAATTTTAGTATCTTATTTATTTTCTACGTCTTACCTCCAAAACTTGGTGTTCTGTGTCGGCATAATTATGTTCCCTCTTTTAAAAGAGGCGTGAAAAAGCACCTTATGGCCTTATGTTTATGGAACTAGCTGTCTGCACAATAAAAAAAATATCTTACAAGGCTGTAAACCCATTCGTAGGTTTGTCTGGATAGGTACCATCACCCTTCCTATTTCGGCCCTAAATAAAACAAGTGATTTCTTCGACCGACGGTCACTTACCGCTTTGCGCATAAAGAATTTTTATTAGTTGTTTCTCTGTCGTACTACCAAAACTAAATTAGAGAATTTAGCCAGCGCGCGTTTTCCCTCCATCCTGCGATGTGGTTTCCGTCAAACGAAGCGTGAAGAAGCATCAATACGGCACTAGTTGTGACCACATTATTGAGTAATATTTCGTGCATTGTGTTAATAAACGAAGATAGTGGATTTAGAAAAGAAACATTTTTTAAGCCTGAAATTCTTATTGAATTTTGATAAACTTGGGTGAGAACAGGTGTTACAAAATCGTTACCTTTTGTTGAAACTTAATGCATTTCTCACACCTTTCTTCAATAATTAGGTCAATTGCGTTCCTTTGTATAAAAACCGGCTTTTTAAACATTCACCTGTAGCACGGGTATGAACTTGATATAAGGATACATTGAAATTCGTCCGCGTAATCTCTAGCTTTTTCCAATTAGATATGCAACCTTACGTTCACAAAATAAGGATATATTTTCAATATCACGTAATCACCAAAACACGGCGGGCTCTCCGTTGCCATAGTCACCCCATCGATTGGGACACCCCTGTCGCCGTCTCTGTCGCACGTGCCCTTAGTAGTGTAAGTCGTTCTTGCTCGCACTCTTATTATTTCAAATCGACGATCGGAATAGTACTATTCTGTTATATTGTCTTTTTGAAGGTTTACTCTTTGGTGGAATAATGACCAAAGATTGACTTTTTATAATTAGAGGATTTCCCCCGTCAAGGATCTGCCCCCATATCCGCTAGCTCAAACGACAAGTGCCAATGGAAAGTCTTCAGTGTTTTGACGTACACTGATATTTCACAATGGAACCTTTAATTTCATGGTAGCGTGAAACAGCAATGTATATAGAAAGTGTAAGGCATCGGCAGTTGTCTTTTAGAAATATGTATATGATAAGTCCCATGAGCAAATGGGTATGGTTCCTAAATACTTTTAATTTAAAAACATTTCATTCCACTTGATGCTTGGAATGAAATATTTTCCAGACCAGATACCTACCTACATAAAACTTTGGAAAACATATGTTTCGTACTTACTTTTATAAAAGCGTAAGTAAGTAGTTAGTCTGTTATATCATTCGTTTGATAATTTAATGACATTTGTATGAAATAATATAACATCGGCTGCATTATTTCATAGAAATGTCATGAAATTATCAAATGTATAATATGTTTTTGAAAGTGGCAAACCATTTCTATTAACTAATATAGCCAATGTTTCAATTTATTGTCGTATGGAAAGCACCATCTTGTACCATTTCGTAACGAGGCTAACTTATAAAAGATGAAGGTAAGATGTGATCCTCGCCTCGCTAGCTTACTATTTGACGTGGCAATCAATAAGGTACCTGAGTATTTGGCGGATAAACTGGTCTGGGTAAATTCTGTGCGTCTTAAATCTCGTGGTGCTTAATGGAAAATGGTTAAGCCTCACAAAACTCCGGCTTTTCGTAGTAGTTTTAGGTATTTAGCGTATTGGAATAAGCTATTAGACTGACTAAGACTAAGGGAGCTTTCAAGGCTAACCTTAGGAAACACCTGCTTACCATCATACTACGCAGTAGGCCATGAGATTTAACTAAATACCGACGACTTCGAGAGAATTTGAAAAAGAAGCAGTACTCATTTTATATATTTCGCTTTCATTCTAATTGCAATATATTTTTTTTATTGTAATAATTCTAATTGATTATACAGGTTGGTGCCGACAATATGCCAATAAATTAAACCATGGGCTATATTAGCTCCTAGAAACGGTTTGCATCTTTGAAAAAATTTTTATTCATTTGATAATTTCTTGATATTTCTATGAAATAATGCAGCCAATGTTGTATTATTTCATACAAATGTCATGAAATTATCAAATGAATAAGATGTTTTCATTTCTATGAACTATTAAAACCCATGTTTTAATTTATTGTCGTATTGACGGCACTATCCTGTATTGCTATCATTTACACCTGCCTCAAATCTAGAGGTCCGGGGTTCGATTCCCGTGGGGGCAGAAATTTTCTGCTCGGTTTGGTTGGTGGTAGGGCTTTTCTAAGTCCGCCTGACTAGCTACCACCATCTTACTTACTTAATGTCGGCGGCCCAGTCAGGCAACCAAGGGGGGAAGAGGGGTCCGTCGCGCAATCCGATGCCCCGACCACCGGAGAGCCCGAAAGCTCTCCGAGAAACTGCTCGGGTAATGAGCCATCGCTCGAGGCCCGTAGCCGCCGAAGAATGCGAAGAAACCCACTGGCAGAGAGAGAGCAATAATGTGAACGGCATTGCTGTGTTCCGGCAGTTAGAGATATGATAGCCAGTTCCTCTGTGGTTGAGGAATCCGGGTGTAGCTCGCTTCCATCGTCGGCCTTATCTTCACTTACCATCAGGTGAGATGAAGGTCAAGAGCTTAGTAAGATAAAAAAAATCTATTTATGTGGTAAATAATTATAATGGATTTTAAATTACATAAAATAAACGAACTTATAAATAGAAAACACCACCTAATCTTGTGGAAAAGGAAGTGTACCAATAAGACTGGTCGCAATACCTCGCTGAATTGCTGATAAAATATAAATATACTTAGGCAAAATTGTTTTGAATTACAATGAACAACACAGTTCAGAATAATATATAATCCAGAAAAACTATTTTAACCTGAAGCGGAAACCAAACCATGGTGTTCAGAATAAAATTAAGAGAACATTGCAATTACCGATTGTCAATCAACGCCAAATTGGCTGCTTGTTTTTGTGTTTTAGTTTGTGATTGGTAGGTTCACGGTTATTTTTTATGACCACTTATAACCAAAGTGATTTTGGATTTATATGCTTACAAAAATCAACGTCATCACTAGCCTATATGCGTCCCACTATTGGGAATAGGCCATCCTACATGGGAGAAACACATGAGAAGTTTGGGCCACACCACCCCCACACTGGACCAATGCGGGTTAGTGGGTTAAAGCAGCAACAGCCGGGAGCAACGGCTTAACGTGCCTTCCGAAGCGCGGACGCTTACAAAAATATTTGAACTTAAATTGGAATTCAAAAAACTTAAATGAAAAAATTGTTTTCGAACAGATGTTCTGCTTAAGCGTCCAACTAGCGGCTGGCCAATCAGACCAGATGGCTGCGACATTTTATCTACTGATAAAATGTCGAATGTCTGTGATGAAGTTTGGTATGGAGATGATTTCAGAGGGTCTGGATAAAGAAATGAAGATTATTTATGTACATTCGACAGCACATAAAGCGTAACAGTTCCAGCTTGCGCCCGCTGTTAAGGTGGTTTACCACCAGAGGGGCGAGACGAGACAAGGCGAGAAGAGAATTGAAATTGCACACACTCCATGGAAACAAAAGAGCCTTGCAACCATCTACGTCACGCACAAATAATATAGGTACTTAAACAGGTATGATAAGGATAGTTGCAAGAGTGTACTTCCTGTTAACAGCGACCTCTAGTAGAAATGGATTGTACTATCATGACGGTATTCTCAGGTAATAATACGGTAATAAGTAGCAACGAACAACAATAAACCTATAGCGAGAAGCGTGTCTGTTGCAGAGTTAATTTATATCAACAAATATTTCAATTCACGCCTCGCATATCCTCGTCAATCCTCACTATTTCCATTATAAATGCGCTAGGAGAGAGCGAAGTATACTTAGTTACGAGACGATTAAATGGCTTTTAACGAAGATCAGTCATCATTATCATCATTTCAGCCGAGAGACGCCCACTGCTGGGCATAGGCCTCCCCCAAAGATCATCCATCGGCTTCCCGCGACCCTCACCAGATCGTCGGTCCACCTTTTGGGAAGCCTCCCAACGCTGCGTCTCCCGGTACGCGGCCGCCACTCGAGGACCTTTCCGCCCCAACGGCCGTCAGTCTTCCTTGCAATGTGGCCTGCCCACTGCCACTTGAGGCTCGCAATTCTTCGGGCTATGTCGGTCGGTGACCTTAGTTCTCCTGCGGATCTCATCATTTCTGATTCGATCACGCAGAGAAACCCCGAGCATAGCCCTCTCCATTGGCCTTTGGGTGACATTGAGCCTTCTTATGAGGCCCATTGTAAGCGGCCACGTCTCAGTTCCGTGAGTCATCACTAGTAACACACATGAATTAAAAACTTTCGTCACCGACGAAGATCAGTGATGAAGTGAAATCCTAAGAAATCACTCGTGAATGTAAGATGTGTGCACTGCACAGTCAGAAGTTTTTCACAATGACGAATGACAATCAAGTCAGTGACATTTCAGCTTATTTATCTCATAAGCAGGGTAGAGTGGGGTAATTAGGAACATGGCATAATTATGAACAAGGCTGTTTATATCATGACAGAAAAGTATTGTGCCCTAGTTTCTCTACTTTTTATATACATATTTATAAATTTTATACAATATATATTTTTATCTAGACGGCCGGCTGGCCGAGTGTTCTGTGCCCCTTGCTATACAGACCACTTGGTCGGGGGTCCCGGGTTCGAATCCAGGTGGAAGCAAATTTTTGTATGATGAGTGCGAGCATTTGTTCTCGAGTCATGGATGTTTATAGGTTTATTTAGTATATTTCTAATATTTATATACATATTAATATCATAATTTCTCCGTTATCTAGTATCTATAACACAAGCTCTTAATGATGCTTACTTTGGGCTAGATAATAGGTATAAGTGTATGGATATTAAAAAAAGAATATTAAAAATCTTATTCCTTGCACTCTCGGTCTTCATATTCTTCTACTACATTTTGTTTCCCTGTATGATAACGCTGCCTGTTTGTATTCTTTTTTATTTTCTTGTGTTATCTATTGAATTGATTCATTGTACATACTTAGTGCATGGCATGATATTTATGATGTAGAGTCGGGGAATTTTAATGTTTAGCAGGTTGACGAATATTTGCATTAGTCGTTTAATAGCGATACGCGAACTATTACAAAGAAGGTTTTTGATTGACAATAGCTGTCATTGGCTGATGTTTAGTGTACCTACTTATCTTACTAAATAAAAGTTTTAGAATTGCTAAACGACTAAATTCCCTGACCGTACATGGCTTCGTTCAAAATACCATATATTCGGAATTTCCCCACTCTCCCCTATTGCATTTGGCGTTTAGTTCTGCCACTTTTATTGGTTCAGTTATGAGGGCATTTTAAATGCAATTTCTTTCTTTTTAACATAGGTAATATCATCATCATAATCATCATTTTGGCCGAAAAACGTTCACTGCTGGACAAAGGCCTTCCCTAATGATTTCCACGGAGATCAGTGCTGCAGCGACCTTCACCAAATCGTTGGTCCATCTTGTTGGAGGCCTTGTTACAGGTGAATTACATAAATCGAGTGTCTTTTTTTTATATACAACTAGATGACAAACAAGCTGACGGCCCACCTGATGGTAAGCAGCTACCGCCGCCTATAGACACCTGCAATAACAAGGAAAAATCACTTGATATTGCAGATGTGTTGTCATCCTGGGGCCTAGATGAAATGCCGTCCATGCCCAGTAATTACACTGGCTACCTTTCCCTTCAATCCGAAACACAGCGAACTGTTTCACGGCTGAAATAAGAAAGGCGGTGGTGGTGGTGGTGGCGAGACCACCTACTTAGTGCTAGTAGTCTCAATATGTTTCACAGAATGAGAAAAAAAATTTAAACCAAAACAAGGTCGTATTGCAAGCGTCCATAGGCTACGGTAACCGCTTACCATCAAGTGGGCCGTATACTTAATTGCCACCTTAGTGCTATAAAAAAAATATTTTTAACAAAATTTACACTTTTAGTTAACGTTGGTACAATTTTAATGTTGCCACCAACAATATCAAAATTGTAGCAACGTTTTGACTAGCACGAGGCAGAATAATTAATTAATGAAACTTGGCTGATTCAGGCCCATTTTCCAAGCCATTCATTTGTCAGGAGACCGTAGACTTACTGCGGTATTTTAATTTTCTGAGCATTGAACAAGGTTGGGAACTACATAGCTTTGTGTAAAGAAAGGCAGAGTAGATGGCAGGAAAGTAAAATAAAGAAAAAAAATTTTAAACAAACTTAAAACCGACTTCAAAAAACTGAAAAGGATAAAATAATTAATTTTAAGTAGATACTCATCACCTAGAAACATATTTTTTGGAGTCGGTGCTTCAAGTTCTATTATTTCAGGATACAACTTGGTATCTAACAAAAAAGAATCACGTAAATCTTCATCAGAAATCTCGGCGTCATCGGTGTACATACGTAAAAAAACATACTAACCGAATTAAGAAAATCCTCGTTTTTGAATGCGGTTAAAAAATTGTGTATATTTCTATGTGGGTGTTGGTTATTGAACCTAAAGGTAGTCTATGTCCTTTATCTGCTTATCAAATACCAAAATCGGTTAAGCTGCTTAGATGTGAAAACGTATCAAACAGACAAATAGAGTAACTTCCGCATTTATAATATTAAGTATATTTGTGGTCTCAGGTGCTCAGTGGCGTAGTGGTTTGAGCGTCCTGCTTTCGATTACGAAAACAAAGCAACTTTCGCCATGGTCAGTCCCGGGATGGGTCAATCAAATTTATAATCTCGAGCTCCTCCGTGATTCGGAAGGCACGTTAAGCCGTTGGTGCCGGTTGTTACTGCAACCGCTTTAACCCATCAACCCGCATTGAGCTAGCGCAGTGGTGCTATGTCCCAAGATGATGTGATCTTACAGAAGGCTTACAAAATAAATCCACAACAACAATTCAAAAAAAATTGTAAGCATATTTTCTATTGTTCGTTAGCTCCAGCGCAGCGGGCTGATACGTGGCCAAATGTAAGTTAAGGAATAAAATTAAAAAAAACTATTTTTTTTTATGCTTATAGAAGCCACTTAAAGTACTCCAACCTGGTTGTTACTATACTTTATAGAACACACAAAGAATTATTATAATTATAAAAATGATAAGTTAGAGGAAAGCAAACTACGCTGTTTCGTTAACTTGGATTATATTTTTTTTCATTTATTGCGATTTAAAAACCAAACTACCCAACTGATTGTCATATATTTTCTATGGACCTATCTAAAACTATGTTCTTTTTTATGAAAAAAGAATTTGCGAAATTATAACTGACGGACATAAAGAACTGTGTTATATGGTGAAAAATATTAAAAAACATACAACCGAATCGATAACCTGCTCTATTTTAAAGTTGAAAAAGTCATTCTTAGAACTCAGTTGAATAATATTGTCTAAACGGTTTGTCCTAACAAGACCTTTGAGAATTGATACGATTTGCAATCACAGTTTTCACACAATTCTTGTTCCCAATGGAAATTACAGGGCAATAACAATAAAATATATCTGGCCGCTAACATTAACCAAACAATTTTATTGTGGAATGCAAATGGAAAACAAACTGGTGTTTATGCTCTGCTTATGGCCCGTGCAAAGTTTATCATTGTGTATCGTATGTTGGAATTTAATGTGACCTTCTATTGGTCTTTAATTGTGTGTCATGATTCCATACAAAAAGGGGGCAGTTACCTAATTAAAACATAACAAATCAAACATTGAAATAGTAAAATATGTTAATTTAAAAATAAAAAGAAATTGTCGTACAATTTTAAATGTATTGAGTAATAATTTGTAAATCAGTTGGCAACACCGCCTCCCCACTTCGTTCTCGCTCTAAAGTAGGGACATACTCTTTCTAATCTGTGAAGTGGGGGCCATAGAGTAGGTACCTTGCAGGAGCGCGTGCGGTTTTGGCCGGACAGTGGAATTCAAAAATTTTGTTGATTACAAAGCTTCAAACAGTGAGTTTCTGTTCTAAGAGACACCGCACATATACAATTTCAAGTTAGCCAACTAAATCGCAGAATGTCTAATAGGCGTAGAATCTATGATAGCCCGCACATTGTATCAACTAAGTCGTTAAACTAAATAGTTGGCCAACTATCGGCTGATAGTCCTCAGACTATAACAACTTAGTTGGTCAGTCGCACGGTAAGATGTAGTGTGACCAGACCCGTGCGCGTGATTTCCCCACGCTTGAATTTTTGCCGACGGGCACGCAGCCGCCCAGTCGATCTCTGCATTCTCTACTTGTAACATATGGAAAAATAGAACTGCTGATCGACGAAGTCCAAAAAAGAGCCAGCCCTTAAAAAACTTATCTGGGTAGCATCTCAGTTTAGAATGTAATGTATGATGTTTCCCACGCTCTAATCTGTCACTTAATATCGCATACACCCTAAATGTTTTGTTCTGTTTTCGTTTTCATTTTATAAATTTAAGAAGTGCGTTGTTTTTCCGCATTTTATCGCAGACTTCACCGCGCTAGCAACACTGTTCACCAACTAAGTCGGCAAAGTGTGCGGCCCAGGGGTTGACTCTTAGAACAATGCTATTGGCAAAGAAAGTAGCGCCATCTATGAAGCTTAGCGGTGACTTTTTTGAATGAAGTCTTTAAAGTGTCTCGTAAGATGTCGCTGCTGCCGCTTCTAGGTTTAAAACAAACAATATTATTGAATCAAAAACAAAATAATAGCAATAAATTGATATTTCATGCTAAAAGTCATAAATAAAATATAAATAATATACTTATCAACCTTTTACTAAAGGAAATTTTATTTATTTATTTATTCAACAAATAAATAAAATTTCCTTTAGTTTTTTTTTTTTTTTTATACAACTAGATGACAAACAAGCTGACGGCCCACCTGATGGTAAGTGGTTACCGCCGCCTATAGACACCTGCAATAACAAGGAAAAATCACTTGATATTGCAGGTGCGTTGTCATCCTGGGGCCTAAGATGAAATGCCGTCTATGCCCAGTAATTACACTGGCTACCTTTCCCTTCAATCCGAAACACAGTGAACTGTTTCACGGCTGAAATAAGAAAGGCGGTGGTACCTACCCAGACGACCCTACATACGGGCCTACCACCTAGTAAAAGGTTGATAAGTATATCATTTATATTTTATTTATGACTTTTAGCAGCAAGGAATAATATTTTTACCCTTGGCAACCCTGGTAGTACCCGTATTATAACTGCGTCATTCACTCACGTGGCTGCCGAAACTTGTACTTGCGCTTACGTTGTTTTCAGTTATCTGATTACGTGTGTGTTCTAGTGGTTTTGATATATTTCTGTGCTAACAGTTGAGGGTACTTCTCCGTCCAGATTTCCATATCACAACATCGAAGCCATTATTTTCTGCGAAAGTTGTGTCAAGTCAACCGACTCTATAAACTTGAAGACTTGTATTTACTTGCGTTAGGAGACGCTATGTTGCGATAAAGACGCTTTGTGTATTTTGGACTCTGAATGTGTTGTGGACTGTGGATTACAAAATTGCTACAATGCCTTTCTTTTGTATTTTTGGATGTAAAAATCCAGAGCAGTGAATAGATTATTAAAACGGAAATTTGTACACGTTGGAGACGATAAAATGAAAATTGCGGCCCAAAAATATTGTTTGCAATATATAAATTATAAAAATAAGTCACAGATTATGTGCTGTTTTATTTATTTATTTTGAAATAAATATAATTTATTAATTTAATGAAGCGTATTTCCCAGATACGAGTTATTTTATTTCATTGAGATAACGTTTATTTTAATGTTGAAAAGCTATCCTTATAATGTAAGGATAGCTTTAATTAATAATAATAATTAATAAGTAAAGTCTCAATGAAATAAAATAACTCACATCTGGGAAATACGCGCCATTTAGATTTCAAATCTTTAGATACAAACCTACCTATAGCTACGTATATATAGTAGTAGTTTCCGCACTATTTTCCAGAGGCGCTGATGGCGTTTCAAATTTATGTTACAAAAAATTGCCACGAGTGGGCGCTCTTTTCCCTTACTTACATTTCCCTTACTTACATTACTCTTTGGTGCGGCTTATGAAAGCACGCAATTTAGTTGTTCTATAGTTGGCCAACTTGAAATTGTATATGTGCGGTGTCTCTAAGTGTATTCGTATATTGCTTTAAAGTGCATTGCTACTTACACTGTAAAAACAGAATAAAAGGTGATATTAATAAATAAATAAATAAAAAAATTATTTCGTGAAACACAGGTTGTTTTTCTTTAGTGTATATCAACATCAGATTCTGCATGTGTCACTGGAATCAAACATTAATTAACTAACATCAAAATAAAGAGTAATATAGACTAATAGTTTTAGTTTATATTTTAATTTTAATATTATCTGAGCTTTAACTTCTACTATTCATTGGTGTTTATTGTATTTGTTAAGTATTTTTAATTTGTATTTTATTCAAGCTGTAATTTTTCTATAATTTTTTAATCTGTATTTACATTTACCTTTTATTCGTAAGTTAATAAAATTATATTTTTAATAATTTAATTGATTAATATAATTTGAATTGGAAACAAACTTTAATTAATGTATTATTCTATGATCCGTATTTAATTTTTGTTGTAAATGAAAGATGTTTTGTATTTTTTTTATTTAAATTTATTACTATTGCTATTTTGCGGTGCCCTAACAGGGTTCATGAACTTGTACCTTAACTGGTACTGGAGCCTAAATGTACACCTAGTTATTTGACTTTGACACACACACTCATACACATGTGTGTGTGTGTGTGTGTGTGTGTGTGTGTGTGTGTGTGTGTACGTGTTGCTGATGACCTGATAATTTTGATTTTGATTGTATAAGTATAATTTTTTTGTGATTGATTCACTTGAGTGTAAGTAGATATTTTTGATTTTGAGTAGCGGTTTCCCTTAACCACCGTGTCAGGACAGTGCTCACAGTATTTTATGGATCTAAGAGGCACTTTTGGTATGCAACCACATTAGGTGCTGTAAAAGTGCCTTGTGCGAAGAGTGATCACGAAACCGGCCCTTTCTCATACAAACAAAGGTCTTCCTTTATGAAGTGAAGCATTTAAGATTCTATTGTAGTCTGCTAACATACATGGAACTTTGTTCTCTTAAAAAAACAGTTTTAATATTAATTTACTTCGAGCTCAAACCCGCTTTAACTTGGGCAGTTTAATCTGACTACTGTGAACCCCTAAATTGCTATTTATCCCCTCCTTAAACTAATATATAAGCAATTAGTGACCTTATATTCAGCAATTCAGAACACTAGATAGTAAAGCAATAATTTATATGCAATAGCTCGGAATGAAAATCAGATAATGTCGTATAAATTCTGTGTAACGTGGCCGGGAGTATCTCTTAATTATGGAAGCTAGATTGAATAATATTAACATATTTTACTATTAAAGGTGTGCGGGAGTGTTTGTTTTTCTATTTCGATTATCGACTGTAGTATTCAAGAATAGTTTCTTGAATACTGATAGTCGATAACATAGAAAAACAAGCTGACGGCCCACCTGGTGGTAAGCGAATACCGCCGCTTATTAAAAATAACTTGATATTGCAGTTAAGACTCGACCGAGAAGTCAGTCTCAGTACTTGGCTAAATTCTCGGCCACAGCCGAGACATTTGTACGGCATGGGATTCACGTTCGTCGCTGGACGTCAGTGCGGGAGTTAGCTGTCGATTGCGACATTATGCAAAAATCTTGCATATTACTATCAATATTATGTAAAATTTATTTTTTTCACGATTTATATATTCTTGGTCTCGTTTCTCGGTCGAGATTTTACGTTATTCTCGGTCTCTCGAGAACGAAAACCCTGTCTCGGTCGACGCCTAAATGCAAGTGCGTTGCCTTCCATGCCCAGTTATTACACTGGCTACCTTTCCCTTCAATCCGAAACACAGCGAACTGTTTTGCGGCGGAATCATCATTATATAACCTTCAGCTTATGATATTTCAACTTTCGTGTTAATTAACACTTACCGTAATTGATAAATTACAACATCAAATTCATAAGCAGGAAGTAATGATTAGTATGATTTATAAGTAGAACGATGCCCTGTGTGTGACATATTTGTTCAATGTCAAATACATAGCTGAGTTGAGTATTGAGTCATCATCATCATGATCACCAGCTAGCTTATAATATACATCCCAGGTCTTCCGACATGGGAGAAACACATGAGGAGTTTGGGACATAACACCACCTCTCTGTCCCAATGCGGGCTGGTGGGTTAAAGCGGTTGCAGTAACAACTGGGACTAATGGCTTAACTTGCCTTCTAAAGCTCGAAATTAGCCTTTTTTTTACTCATCTCGGGATAGACCATGGCGAGTATTGAGTGACCCTGTTTAAATCTGGGGTTAGAAGATAGAGTCCCGCGAGAAGTACATCACGCAGAATGCTCTGTAGAGCTTTTTGACCTTATCCCACCTTCCCTCTTCCTACTCAGGAGCGTGCGTGCCGGTCTTCGGAGTCATCAATTCACTGTCTCCACCTCAACATCACGCACAAAGAAATTCAGCTCCTCGTTTCTTTATCCTACATCCAGAACTTGGAATTCTTTGCCAGCAAATGTGTAACCTCCTTCCTAAAACATGGGTTCCTTCAAAAGAGGCGTGAAAAGGCACCTTATGGTTGGGCAAGGTGGAGGCGGCTAGAACAGTGTGTTTCAACCTGCACTAGCTGTCTTCGCATATGGACTCTTCTTACCGCTTCACATCAGGTGGTGTGACGTCATTAGCTGAGCTTTGTAAAAACAAACAACTAAATTACAAGCAAGCTAACGACCCACCTGGAGGTGAATGGCTATCGTCGCATAAAGATACCTGACAACAAGGATATTATCACTTGGTATTGCGTGTGCGATGTCATCCTGAGGGCTTGCAATGCCTTCCATGTCCAGTAATTACACTGGCTACCTTTCGCTTCAATCTGAAACCGACATTTTTGTAGACGAAGTCGCGGGTGGAGGCTAGTATGATAATATTTACTATCGCAGTTAGCGGTAGGTACCCAAGATTCTGAGATGTGAGTTGTGACAATTCCAAAATGTCCTATAGCAGCTCCGGGTACGCTCGAAATGCCTCCATGGCCGACAATTAGAACTATAATAGCTGGTGCGTATTTATAATATACATTCCCTTTAAAATTTAATATTTTAATTTTGTTTTTACTTCATAAATATGAAACTTTTGTTTTTTTTTTTATACAACTAGATGACAAACAAGCTGACGGCCCACCTGGTGGTAAGCGGTTACCGCCGCCTATAGACACCTGCAATAACAAGAGAAAATCACTTGATATTGAAGGTGCGTTCTCATCCTGGGGCGTAAGATAAAATGCCATCCATGCCCAGTAATTACACTGGCTACCTTGCCCTTCAATCCGAAACACAGCGAACTGTTTCACGGCTGAAATAAGAAAGGCGGTGGTACCTACCCATACGACCCTACATACGGGCCTACCACCTTGTGAAACATAAAGAAATATTGCTAAAGAAATATTATATTTCAAATCAATATTTTCACAGATACAGCGCTATGTTTGATATGTCGCAGCGCGTCATCTAAAAACGCTCCACATAAAATCTGCGGAACGATGACGTCACATGTTGCTTATATTACTAAAAATGTATGGGTATAATAATAATTTTGAATTGTTTTAATGGGTATAAGAAGCTTATATTTTCGTGAAGAAATAAATAAATGATTACAATTCAACACGTAAATCATCACCAGCCTATATGCGACCCACTGCTGGGCATAGGCCTACCTTCATGGGAGAAACACATGAAGAGTTTGGGCCATAGCACCACCACGCTGGCCCAATACGTGTTGGTGGGTTAACGTGCCTTCCGATGCACGGAGGAACTCGAGATTAAAAGTTTGGTTGACCCATCCTAAGGTCGACCGTGAAGAAAGTTGCTTTGTTTTCGTAATCGAAACCAGAGCGCTCAAACCACCACGCCACCGAGCTCCTCACAACACGTAAGTAAAGCCACGGTATCGCCATGACAACATACTGCGTGTTGTGTCGAGATGACAGGCCACATCGAGACAGCATGCATTGGGTGCCGAGACGCGGGACGCGCGCTTTCATGTCGTGGCCTGGCCACGGGAACGAGTGGCGCGACTGGAGAGGTCGCTGGTCGCTGCTACGCGTGGCTGCTTAGTACATTTCCATACATTTGATTTCATTCAGGCGAAAAGAAGTGCGAATATTCGACGCGGCGAATTCCCCGTGGCCTGGCCGTTGGAGTAAGCGATAGTGGGACCCTAAGTCCTTGTTATCTCAGTGATAGACCTGATTGTGAAAGGCCATGCGCGCACATTCCACCTTATGATAATTTTGTATTCAAGTCTGGATATTTTAGCTTATTTTGAAAAAGGTACAGGTGCTCTCCCGGACGCCGCCTGACTTCGCGCCAAAACGTTATCTATGTGTTCCCGTTCACATAATTTACGTTAACTGAAATATTTACTACTGAAATATGTAAACCCTTCACACCTCGATGCAAAATTCTTATCGGGGCGTAGTGCGCTATAAAAATGTTATACCTATCCTGCAGACACTGCGATGAGTTGGTAGAATTATTAGATTTACAATGTACCGTAATCGTAAGATTAAATATGTCAAAAGCTATTTACATTCATAATCCTTGTAGTTTGGATACCTACTACTTACGTAATGTGAATATTTACCAAAAAAAAATCTTAAACAGTTAAGAATTTTGTATGAAAATAATTATAAAAGATTTACGGACATCTTGATTTCCGTAACGCAACAACGACAAATTTAAAATTTGTATAATCGCGCTACGCGGTCACGCGGCGTTATACCTCTGGAGGTAAGACAATAGGAAAATCAATTGTGTCTGAAATCTGCTTGACGGGTTACTTAGATGTTATAATATTATTAAATACCTAACGACTTTTCGATTACCTTACAACCGATCGATCGTGGTCACGGGAAGACTAAAGACGTCAGTTGTCTTTGATAAGTTTATGAGTTAACTACCGTCACTTTATGTTATATCTTGAGTGGTCTGATTCACGCATACGGAGCTCACGTCGTTAGTTTGTCGGGCAGTGTGAGGACGGGCTTGGGACTTTATTATTCAACTGACATCTGACAAAATCGCTGTAAAGTAATCGAAACCTTTCGGGTACAAATATTGTAACATCTAATTATGTCCTTTCTCAGGATATAATTCATCTTCATGCCGAATTTCATCTAAAGTGAATTCGGAGTGAAAACTTAATACACAGTCAGACAGATAGACCGGTAGTCTGAGTTAATTTCGAATTTAAAATATTAATATGGATATAGCCTAGAGGGTTTCGTAAAAACGCGGCCGACCTTAACTGGGTCAACCGAGTGGCTCACTGTAATTATATTTACGGCTGTTATTATGAAAGCATTTTGCTGTCACCAGATGGTGGGGGCCATTTTGTTTTAAACACAATGCTCGGGGAATTTAACAGGTGGTCCATGTCCTTTTTTGAAAATAGAAAAATCCACTGACAGACCTGCCCGTCGCTGACGTAAGAAGTAGTGGGCATATGCGGCAATCGCCCAGGGTCTAAATTGCCCCTTTAACTTCTGCCCACCTGGCAGTAAGCGGTTACCGTAGCCTACAAGTTACGGTAACCCCACAAGGTGGACTGGATGCGGGCAACGTAGGACCGATCGACTTGGAGAGTCTTGAGGGAAGCCTTTGCCCAGCAGTGGGCATCTTTCGGCTGATATGATTATGATGAATACCCCTGTCCTGATCTGACTGGTAAATAATTATTTATCAGCCGTATCTTGAGCGCAGGGGTAGCACCTCAGTTATGGGTAGTACAGAAGATTGCAGCTAAATAACAATACTTTGTACTATAGTTTTCTGGCGGTGAGTAAGGTCGCCAGCGCTCAGTAAAAAGCATGATGTTGGCAGTAAGAAACTCACCTTCTTCGCTGTTAACATAAAGCTTTCTTTTGGTGTGTACAGGTAACGTATTGAGTAGTGCCTAAGATGCTACGAGCGTCTATACGCTACGGTGACAACGCGTGAGTAGTGCCTCACGTGCTACGAGCGTCTATAGGCTACGGTGACAGCGCGTGAGTAGTGCCCAAGTTGCTACGAGCGTCAATAGGCTACGATAACAACGCGTGAGTAGTGCCCAACGTGCTACGAGCGTCTATAGGCTACGATAACAACGCGTGAGTAGTTCCCAACGTGCTACGAGCGTCTATAGGCTACGATAACAGCGCGTGAGTAGTGCCCAAGTTGCTACGAGCGTCTATAGGCTACGATAACAACGCGTGAGTAGTGCCCAACGTGCTACGAGCGTCTATAGGCTACGGGGACAGCGCAGCAGGGGCTTAAAGGCCTTTATAGGCTACGGTAACCGCTCACCATCAGGCGGGCCGTCCGCTCATTTGTCAACCTTGTTGTATAAAAAAATATGAAGTTACATACCTAATATCAATACTCATACTATGTCGAAAAGCTATTTTAAATCAAGATTCTTGTGTTTTATAGAATTTACCACAAGACTGTAAACAGCGCCATCTATTAGTATACTTTGAAACTTTAAGCTTAAACAGCGACATCTGGTGAAAGTACAAGCAACTGAAAGGCTCGCTCAGCGCGTCACTGAACCTGAAACTTTTTAAAGCATCACCGTAAGCCGTCACTAGATGGCGCTGTATTTTACTTACCGTATATTGCCACAGGATGGCGGTAACTTGGGGCATTGTGCGATTTGTGCGTATAGGTTATGAATATAAATACCTACGAGCACGTTGGGTTATTCTCCTGGGTCCTATGAGATAGTGTTGAACATTTGGTGTGTTTTCCAGAGATGGCTTACGGGAATAAACGGTCGGATGTGGCACTTTGTCTTCTTCAATGCAAATGGGACATTCACTTATTGTCCCTTTTGTAGTAAAGGGTAGGAATTTGTCACGCTAGCTAGACAAAAAAGCCTAAAGAATTGTGCAATAGGGATTATTGTAAAATACCTATGTCTATGTTTGCCTATATTTGAGAAGAGAATTAAGATGCACTTAGGTACAGTTGACAGAACATAAAGCGTGACAGTTTGATCTTGAGACCGTTCCATTACTCTGTTCGTAACTATGTAAAACTATTTAACTTGATATGTTGTCATCTCTACATAAGTAGGTTTTACTTACAATTAGCAAGGATGATAATATAAGTATTAGGTAATTACTTAAGCACTTACTTACTATTAGGGAGTAACTGTTTCAGTTTTACATGGTTGTTTTGTTTTGATTGTTGTTATTATATTTGTTTTTTTTTGCAATCGCATAAATTAATAATTGAATTCAATTTTTAGTGCTCTTAGGTACTATAAGATAGTCCTGATTATCAACATTAATTTAGGTCATTATGAATAATGCATAAAATTTTGTCGGGAATATTTATCGACTCAGTAGTGCAATTTAATTATTACTAGAAATAAGTTGTTCCCCCCTACCTAAATAGGTCCACCATTGCAAACTTCCTATTACATGTAGCTTACTGTGTATATCTAGCTAGAGTGCAATAAAGAGTTTAAAATAAATAAATAATCAATGTGCCAAGGACGGACCCATGTAATAAGAATTCCTATCACCCCATTCCTATCACATGGGTTCCTTCAAAAGCGGCGGCACCTTCGGGCCAGCAAAATGGACGCGTCTAGAACTATGCACCGCTTTTATTGTGAACTGCTTCACATCGGATGATGGTGGGTCATTTGCCGGGCTTTGTGATAGATCGTGAGTTCTGTACCCACCTCAAGACGTGATTTTTTCTAGCTTATTAATTTTTCTTTGCAATTAATGGAGGATATCAATAGGGTTTATATGTACCAAAACATTTTATACATGTATGTTACAAAAGTTCGAAATAAAAGTTAAGATGGGTGGTTGTGTGTGTCCCTTGTCAAAAGCTACCTTTGAAAGTTTGACAGCTTGAAGACCATTTTTTTCCGGTTAAATTAATAAAAATATTGTCACACCTTCTTGTGACAACCCTAAAAAACGCAGTATCGTTTATCATACGACACTCTACAGTTATGACACACACACTTTCATACAACCCGCGCATATACTACAATATCGATCTCCTGCAACCCCAGATTTCCATAACATTTGTTTAGGAGTCATGGATGGTTATATGTATATTTAATATACTTATTTCTAATATTAATACAGGGTGGTGCCGTCAATACGACAATAAATTAAAAGATGGGCTATATTATTTCATTGTATGCACTTTCAAAAACATCTTATTCATTTGATAATTTCATGACATTTCTATGAAATAATGCAGCCAGTGTTATTTATTTCATACAACAAACATACAAATGTCATGATACTAACCCGCATTGGGCCAGAGTGGTGGTGTTATGGCCCAATCTCCTCATGTGTTTCTCCCATGTAGGAAGGCCTGTGCCCAGCAGTGGGACGTATATAGGCTGATGATGATGAATAGGTGTGAGTGTATGAATATTATTATTATTTCTGATTTATGTAACAGCCGTTATAATCTTAGAGAAGACAAAACTATACATATAATACATAATAGAGATTCTCAGTCAACACTATTGAGACTCGAATCGTGAATCACGTCTGCAAGATCGAATTTACATTTCCGATAGCACAAACTTTGAACTGGTCAAACTTTGATCCGAAATTGCATATCTCGCCAACCCTGCGGTCAGACGCGCTAACTTAACCGAACAGTGATTTGTGATTCTATAGATTGGGTTTGATAAACTACGAACAAACTATAGAGCAGGCACAATTTATGGTCTTATTGCAGAATAGGTTGATAGCTTTTGAGAAGTACCCCTAGCAAGATTTAATATTTTAATATTGTCAACGTATCGTCGCTGATGATGGCAAATCCCCAAATGATGGCCGCATTAATTTGTTGAATAAATGAATGAAAAAAGTTAACTTAGTTAACTTTAATGCACAAAAAAGGTCTCAGTTAGAAGTCTGGGCACTTAAATAAGTGCCAAGAAACTCTAACTCGAGACTTTACGCCTGGCTATCGAATATTTGACAGAAAATGGAAATGACGTCATGCTATTACTGTAATGTCATGTTTCCCATACAAATGCTATCGTCACTCTCGATGGCGATAGGTTGAGCTGCGAAAAATACTTCGAAAGCTGCCAATGTTATCTGATTTCATACAAAGGTCATGAATTTATCGAATGATTAAGATCTTTTTGAAAGTGCCGAACCATTTATATGAAGTAATATTGGGTGAATAACGTATCTCCAACAGTAATTTCGCCGTTTGAACCTTCGCCGACAAAACGTTTCGCGATCGGGCAGTTTACCGACAGAATATCCTAAGAACGATTCGCCGACAGACGCATACCCCTCGGGCATTAAACGAGTTCAGAGCTGTCCGCGGAAGCAAGACACGGCCGTGGTAGTTTAGAAATGTAATCACTTTAAATTTCGTGGTAATTTTTTTTTCTTTTATTACACGACTCCCGCCTATGGACGTCTGTTGGCGAATCGTTCTTAGGTGAAATATTCTGTCGGTGAATTGCCCGATGACGAAACGTTTTGTCGGCGAAGGGTCAAACGGCGAAATGACTGTCGGCGAATATGACTGTCTGAGATTCATTGCAGATTCCATGTGACGGCACCACCCTGTATACTCAGAAACAACAATAGAATAGCATCAAAGAAAAATGGATACAGCCTCAATTCATCACGACAAAGCCGCTGAACGATATAATTCATCAAAATCCTGCAAAAATGTCGCTTCTAAACAAACGAAGATGTCGGCTCAACAAATGACTGAACTGATTGATTAGCCTTGGTTAATATTTACTGAGGACTGTTTAACAAATTGACTAGGAAAATTCCAGATATAAAATGAACTTCAGAATTATAATTGAGGTTCGTTAATATTCAAACACATTTAATGCAATTTGCATTGATTCTTCAACTCGGTTGCTTAAGTCAATACGACAATAAATTAAAACATGGGCTATATTAGTTTATAGAAATGTTTTGCGACATTCAAGTACATCGTATTTATTTGATATTTTTTTATACAACTAGATGATAAACAAGGTGACGGCCCACCTATTGGTAAGCGGTTACCGCCGCCTATAGACACCTGCAATAACAAGGAAAAACAATTGATAATGCAGGTGCGCCGTCATCCTGAGGCCTAAGATGAAATGTCGTCCATGCCCGGTAATTACACTGGCTACCTTGCCCTTCAATCCGAAACACAGCGAACTGTTTCACGGCTGAAATAAGAAAGGCGGTGGCTACCCAGACGACTCTACATACGGGCCTACCACCTAGTAAACTTTCATGACAATTGTATGAAATAAATTAACAATGGCTACATTATTTCATAGAAAGGTATAAAATTATCAAAATGAAGAAAGTTGCAAAGTATTTCTATGAACTAATAAAGCCCAAGTTTAATAAAATTTATCGTCGTAATGTCGTCACTATTCTGCATAATTGAAATAGGTATGTCTTTGATTTATTGTAATATTATTTCTTGAATGAATTTTATATATATCTTTTTATTAATTTTTATTTTTATTAATTTCTTATCTTTTATTATATTTTTTGTTTGTGAACAATAAATGAAACATAATAAAATAAAACGTTACCAAGCACGCTCCCCTTTACTACGTTATAAACAACTTTTCTAGTAAAAACTCACGTTTAAAACTCATAAGCTCTAAAACTTCCACAATAAAAACATTAAAGACCTGAAAATTCTGAGATAAAGAAATTTCCTGAATGTCTATTTCAGCCAATTGAAGTTTCCCTAAGAGAATAATTTTGTGAGAACCGTGTAAGTGCTAATAATCATTGGAATGTCACTCTTAAGTCCAAGCATTAGGATTCAGAGTCATCTAAAAATAACTTTGAATCAACGTTAAAGAAAATTCTATAGGGTTGCCAAGAATCAGGTTTTTGTGGGATTCGAACTAATTTTTTAACACGTGGGCAGCGATAGACCTACCTTCTCAATCTCCAGGTACCTTCTAGATCTTAGACTTATAATTGCTGGGTGACCTCCTAGTTCTTCTTGTTCCAAGAGTATTCCACCTCTTCGAAAAGGCCCACTAATTTCTTGATTAGTTTCTTGTTTCCGTTCATCATCATTCATCATCATTTCAGCCGAGAGACGCACACTGCTGGGCATAGGCCTCCCCCAAAGATCTCCATACCGATCGGTTCTGCGCTGTCCGCATCCATCGGCTTCCCGCGACCCTCACCAGATCGTCGGTCCACCTTGTGGGAGGCCTACCAACGCTGCGTCTTCCGGTACGCGGCCGCCACTCGAGGACCTTTCCGCCCCAACGGCCGTCAGTCCTTCTCGCAATGTGGCCTGCCCACTGCCACTTGAGGCTCGCAATTCTTCGGGCTATGTCGGCAACCTTAGTTCTCCTGCGGATCTCATCATTTCTGATTCGATCACGCAGAGAAACCCCGAGCATAGCCCTTTCCCTTGCCCTTTGGGTGACATTGAGCCTTCTTACTAGGCCCATTCGGGCTTAGTAAGAAGGCTCAATACAACTTACAAGCGGCCACGTCTCAGTTCCGTAAGTCATCACTGGCAACACACACGAATTGAAGACTTTCGTCTTGAGACACTGCGGTAGTTGGGCCGAGAATATGCTGCGAAGCTTCCCGAACGCTGCCCAGCCGAGTTGGATCCGTCGATTGACCTCTTTCTGGAAGTTGGACTTACCAAGTTGGACTATTTGTCCCAGGTAAACATATTCGTCAACAACTTCCAGTGTAGAGCTTCCAACCTTTACAGGAGTGGGTACGACATGGGAATTCGACATTATTTTCGTCTTATCCATGTTCATTTTAAGACCCACTTGTTGGGAGACTCTACAGAGGTCGTCGAGCATTGTGCCCAAGTCTTCCAGGTTTTTAGCCATGACTACGATATCATCCGCAAAACGAAGGTGAGTCATGTACTCGCCGTTTATGTTGATGCCAAATCCTCTCCAGTCCAAAAGCTTAAACACATCCTCCAACGCGGCAGTGAACAGTTTCGGCGATATAACATCGCCCTGTCTCACACCTCGCTGAAGACGTATTGGTTCCGAGTTTTGGTCCTGAAGGCGGACTGACATAGTGGCGTTTTCGTACAGTGACTGCAGCACTTGGATGTACCGATAGTCTATTTGGCATCTCTGGAGTGACTGAAGCACGGCCCAGGTCTCGACAGAATCGAAGGCTTTCTCATAGTCCACGAACGCTAAGCATAATGGCAGGTTGTACTCTTCGGTCTTCTGTATAACCTGCCGCAGCGTATGTATGTGGTCTATGGTACTAAAGCCTTTTCGGAATCCGGCTTGTTCGGGAGGCTGGAAGTCGTCGAACCTGCGAGACGATTCGTTATAACTCTCGAAAACAACTTGTAAACATGACTCAGGAGCGTGATGGGTCTATAATTCTTCAATTGGGTCCTGTCACCCTTTTTGAAGAAAAGTGTCACCACGCCCCCATGCCATGCCTTTGGCGTTTCACCCTCGAGGATGATGGAGTTAAATAGCCTCTGAAGCGCTCTCAGGACTGGTCGTCCACCTGCTTTCAAAAGCTCCGCTGTAACTCCATCGTCGCCCGGCGCCTTGTTGTTCTTAAGCTGTTTGAGAGCTACACTAATCTCGTACAGGCTGACGTCCGGGATATCTTCGGTGTAATGTCGGGTTAATTTGGCTCTCGGATCGGTGGCCTGAGTGACAGGTGTGCGTGATGTCGCGTAAAGCTGTCCATAGAAGTTTTGAATCTCGGCCAATAGCTCAGGTCGGGATGTAACCAATCTGCCGTCCTCTGTCTTCAGCTTCCGTTCAGTTTCCGTTTGCACCCACATCCCGCGAGTCGGAAGTTTTTATTAATATCTACTTTATTTTACAATTTTTTGTAAGTAATTTATTAAGTAGTACCTACTAACAAAAATAATTGTTAATCCGTAAGTGTCTATCTGAATATAAAACCTCATTAGCTAGGGTGGTGCCGTCAATACGAGAATAAACTAAAACATGGGCTATATTATGGCTTGTATGAAATAATATAACATTGGCTGCATTATTTCATAGAAATGTCATGAAATTATCAAATGAATAAGATGTTTTTGAAAGTGGCAAACCATTTCTATTAACTAATATAGTCCATGTTTTAATTTATTGTCGTATTGACGGCACCACCCTGTATATTGTTAAGATCTGTGGATCTTGTGATAATTAAATAAATGAATCCGTATACGATGAACAGTTAAATACAGGCCTTTCTTCAATAAGCATCTACGTATAATAAATAACATAAGAGAAAATGCCGTAAAAGCCTTGGAATATCACGCCATTTTCAATACCATTGTTCTGGTAATCCTGAGCCGTCGTGAGGGTACGCTACATTAACTTTATTCGCTTAGTCGACACGTAATCGTAATGATGTCGTACGACGGGTCGTTACGTCACGTCAGTGGGCGAGCTGAAAATCTTTCATTACGTAATTTTAACAGAAAATCTTGCATCTTACGTTTATTCCTTAAATAATGTTTGGAGTCCCAAAACACATCACCAAGTAATAATAAACTAACGAAAAGTTAGTACAATTCACGTTTAATGGTCTAGCTAGAGAGATAGTATGACTGACTAACCCATTTTTAGGCATGTTTATTAAAATTTCGTTCAGTCAAAAAAGTATCGGGAATGGATGATTTGTTTATGGTTCCAAATTCAATTTTTTGTTTTTTATTGTGGTTGTTACATCGAACAAAGAGTTAGTCTTAAATTTTGCATAGCCAATGGAACTTCGTGTTCGGAGTCACTGAAAATGTTACAGAAGAAAACACGTGCTTATGAGTGGTACAAAGCATGTGATGGAAGATTTGCCTCGCTCTGGTAGGCCATCAACGTCTGCAACTGAAGTTAACATCGCAAAAGTGAGGGAAATAGTGAATGAAAATCCTCACTCAACTTTGAGAGAGATTGCCGGCGAACTTTCTGTATCTCACGAGTCGATCCGTACCATTTTAAATAATCACTTGGGTATGAAACATGTTGCCGCTCGGCTAGTATCAAAAAACCTGAATTTTCTCCAAACACTTAATCGCATGAGAGTCGCCGAGGAAATGCTAGAACGAGTCAATTCCGACCCAACATTCATGAAACGCATTGTTACTGGTGGCGAGACGTGGGTTTACGAGTTTGACATGCAAACTAGTCAACAAGCTTCAGAGTGGCGCCTTCCAACTGAACCGAAACCGAAAAAACCACGCCAAAGTCGATCAAAAGTCAAAGTCATGTTGACTGTTTTCTTTTTTTTGTTTGTTTGTTTTGTTTTATCTTTGACTCCCGCGGTGTTCTGCACTCGGAATTCTTGCCGAAAGGTGAAACGGTAAATAAAGAATATTATTTGAGTGTTATGCGGCGTGTAAGAGAGCAAATTGGACGAAAAATGCCAGATTTGTGAAAATTAAATTCTTGGATTTTGCACCACGATAATGCGCCTTCGCACAAGGCCATCATTGTGGACGAATGTTTGACCAAACACAACAAATACCATCGAGCAACCACCATATTCACCAGATATGGCTCCAGCCGACTTCTTTCTTTTTCCTAAACTCAAATTACCACTTCGTGGCACTCGTTTTCAATCGGTAGAAGACATAAAGAAGAATTCGCAGCGAGAACTGAACTCAATTCCGGAAACAGCGTTTGAAAAATGTTTTGATGATTGGATTATTCGTTGGCGTAAGAATATTATTTCCAAAGGAGCATACTTTGAAGGTAATAAAATAAATTTGGATGAATAACTAACATTTTGTGTATTATTGAGCTTTTCCCGGTACTTTCTTGACAGAGTAGTACTTACGCTCCGAAGATTTCAAAAATGGAAATATAATGCTCAATTTCCACGTTCAATTGAATTCCTTTTTTGCCAACCCTAAATTTCAGTAATCTTCGTAACGCGTAACGGAACATGCCCAGCGATTCCAGGGCTGTAATGGTGGGAAAAATGCGAATTGGGTCAGTCTATTCGGCAAGCACTCACCTCGGGTGTTCGAATAATGGGTAAAATTTTCTCATAGGATATGGCGACCATGCCTTCGGACTTTGCCGGTCTTTAGTTATTTTTTTGGTACTTATTTCTAGTGTTATATCGAGGCAAATGGAGTTTAATTAATCTTTTGGTAACGCAGAGCCTGTCTCTAGTTTCATAGTGAGTCGAGCCGGAGTCTTCGGATATTTGATGGCAACGGTGTGTCTAGTTTCAGGTTTAGTTGGAATCTTCGAATTGTTTTTCAGTAACAATGACTTTTAAATCTTGTAGCTTTAACCTGTCAAGTATCAGATTCCAGACATAATTGATTTATCAACTGTCATAGACCTCCAGAGGTACAACGCCGCTTGACGATTACACACTAATTTCAAGCGTTTATCAGCTACGTAAATCGCTTATCAGCAAAAGGACCGCAAGTTTATTTGCCATGCGAACCTTTTCATGACATAAAAACACCTTTTTTTAATTGTCTCCTGTCTGTTTTTGGGCAACGCTCGTTATGAACCCTGAGAATGGCAACATCCTAACTGCCCTCAAACTTTTTGATGAGTGTACTTTGATTCTTTAGGTTGATTGTAGTTAGTAAATACATAAGCTTGATAGCAGTATAACAATGGTGAATAGCAGCCATTTTGGAAGAATAGGCGTAATTTACGTGAGTAAGTTTCTTTTTTTATTTCCTGGAACGCAATATTGAGTACTAAACCAACTTTGATGATTTTGTAAATACATATGGAATGGCTTATAGTGTCCAGACCCCCTGTGGTCACCTTCTGAGATCTAGTGAATTTGTCGTGGCGGAAAAAAATGTCTGCTTCGTTTGATTGACACTATATTCATCACCAGCCTGTATACGTACCACTGCTGGGCACAGGCCTTCATACATGGGAAAAATACATGAGGAGTTTGGGCCATAGCACCACCACGCTGGCCTAATACGGGTTAGAGGGTTAAAGCGGTTGCCGCAACAACAGGGACCAATAGTAAATTTATTAGTAAGATTGATCTTATTTCACAAATAAAATCTAAAAAAAAAGTGAAAGGGTTTCATGAAATCGAAACATGATTTTAGGCATAATTCTATATAAACTCAACAGTTTCTAGGAATTTAGAGTAAAAACAGGGCTTTGTTTGCAACGGGATAGTTGGAGTCGTGTTGCAATGAATTCATTTTAAAAGACTTCTACTATTGGTGTTTAATATTCTGCATACATTGGCATTGGTGCCGATTCAGATTCAGTTATTTGTCCAAAACTACATTTCCATCCCTCTAATTCCGAGTCAATGAGAAAAGTGTAATGCTCTCCATGGAATTTTGACATATTGTATATTTGACGCACTAATTTTAGTAACTTGTTAAGTTACTTTATAAGTTTTTTTTTATACTTATTGTTGTTTAAGTTGATATATTAAAATAAAGTTTCTTATTTATTATTTATTTATTTATTTATTTATTTATGTACA
This sequence comes from Nymphula nitidulata, assembly GCA_947347705.1. Classification (NCBI taxonomy): domain Eukaryota; kingdom Metazoa; phylum Arthropoda; class Insecta; order Lepidoptera; family Crambidae; genus Nymphula; species Nymphula nitidulata. The sequence goes on from OX374646.1 coordinate 4,506,869, forward strand.
CACAAAATACTTAAAAATAAAACACATAAAACAGTTGAGTACAAAGGCACTGCTTATTTCAAAAGAAATCTCTACCAGCAGACCTGCGACAGGAACACGGGAAAATAAAAGTGGGCACAGTGTGTGGTTCTATACATATACCTAACAAGAAAATGTAGATGAATAATAAATAATACACATATACTAAACAAATTATAAATTTTAAAATATCAACTAAAGCATAAAAAAAAAAAAAAAAAAAAAAAAAAAAATGTTATTTAGAACTTAAAGATGATCGATCTTACGTAAGTGAGGACAAATAATGCTCTTTTACCCGGTTCTTAAAAGAAGTGATAGTTTGAGAATCACGAATATTAGCCGGAAGTGCGTTCCACAATCTGACAGCGTGGATAGTGAAAGAATAGGAGTAAAAATCGGATTTATGAGGTTGGACTTTAAGTAAGAATTTGGTATGGGATCTACAAACGGAATCAGGAGGACGAACATAAGAGAACCGCTCACGCAGATAGGAGGGATAAGAAGGGTCATGTAGGATATTGAAGAGAAGACATAACAGCCGAGTGTTCCTGCGAAGGCGAATTGGCAGCCATTTAAGCTCTTTGCGAAACAGAGAAACATGATCGAATTTTCTCAATCCGAATATGAAACGGATGCATACATTTTGCAGTCGCTCAAGCCTGTCGAGAAGCTTCTCATTGGCATCCAAATAACAAGCATCAGCGTAATCAATTATAGGTTGAATTAAGCACTGTGCCAGAGTAATCTTAGTCTTAAAGGGCAGAAATTTTTGTAAACACTTAAGGGAGTGGAATGAGAAGTGCACCTTACGACTCAATTCATTAACATGAACATCCCAAGAAAGGTTTGAGTCGATCAGGACTCCTAGATCTTTCGCTGTTTTCGAAAAAGCGATAGGAGCACCGTCCAATAGCAAGGGAGGCAAAGAAAGCAAGTCCAGGCCGTTCCGAAAGTGTCTGCTGCCGATGATTAATGCCTGGGTCTTGGAAGCATTAAGTTTAAGACCAAAAGAATTCGCCCAATTATTTATACAACTCAAGTCACCATTAACTACAGCAATAGCATCATCAATATCTTCCAGTCGAAAATGATGGTAAATTTGTAAGTCATCAGCGTAAAGATGAAAATTAGAAGAAATGACCTTAGAGACAGAATTTATAAAAATAGAGAATAGTAGAGGAGAGAGGACGCCACCCTGCGGTACGCCAGCAGCGAGATCACACCAATCAGAATAGAACTCCTTAGAGCGGACACGCTGCGAGCGACCACGAAGATAGGAATCAAACCAAACTAAAGAACTATGTGAGAAATTTAATGAACGGAGTATGCCGAGAAGAATATCAAAATCTACAGTATTAAAAGCGTTGCTAAAGTCGAGAAGAACAAGTATAGTTAAAGACTGATTCTCCATGGCCCAGCGAATATCATCTGTCACCTTTAAAAGTGCAGTGACAGTACTATGACCACGTCGAAATCAAGAACCTTAGAAAGAAAAGGGAGAATGGAAATCGGTCTAAAATGAGAAAGTGTAGTAGGAGCAGTCACCTTCGGTAAGGGAACTACGTGAGCCATCTTCCAGGTAGAAGGAAAGGAGCCAGATGAGAGGGAAAAATTCATGATGTGAGTGAGAACAGGAAGTAGGGAATCAAGTATAGGAATAATCATTCTCGAACTAAGATCATCATTACCGACAGCGGAGGAGGATATGGCAAGAATAGATTTCTTAACGTCATCTTCAGCAACAGCTTCAAGTACAAAAGGGGAAACCTTCGGCAGCGGCAAATGCGAGAGCTCCAGTAATGTGGACGATTTGACACCTGGATTAATAGTAAAAGGAGAAGCAGAAAAGTGCTTGTTTAGAGCCTCCAAGTCAATACCTACACTGTTGTCATCTACGGAGCATTTACCGATGCCTATCGATTTAAGGAATCTCCAAACGTCAGAGGGACTACGATTATCAAGAGAGTTATGGAAGTGGAGCCTCTTGGCATCTCTACACAGATGATTACAGTGGTTACGCAAATACTTGTACCGTGCGAGATTAGTATCAGATGGTTTACGCTTATATCTATGCTTAGCCCTGTCACGACGCGCCATAATATCCATAATATGACTAGTAACCCAAGGTGCAGGATCACGTTTTACTCTGATACGACGAAGAGGAGCATGCCGATCAAAAAGTGAAAGAATCGCATCACTAAAGAATTGAACCTTAAAATCAAGACTGGCACTGTCAAAGAGTTCATTCCAGTCGATAACTTTAGCGTCATTCAATAATGCATCCAAGATAATGCTTCTGTAAGAACGCAGCATCAGAAATTGCGCTTTTCTCTTCGGAGTGCGTATACGATAAGAGAGATAGACTAGATCGTGATAAGAGAAAGGAGCCGTAAGTTGTCCGAACTGGGAAACATTATCAAGGGATGAGACAACCATAAGGTCTAAGAGAGAAGGATAACAATTAGGAGCGTGGTGGGTGGGAGACAGTGGTATGATATGAAGGCTGTAAGAGGAAAGGACAGACATGAGTTTGGATGAACGAGAGTCACATTTAATCAGACATGTATTAAAATCACCCATTACGACAATATGTTCATAAAAAAGGCACAAGTCATTTAGGAATGAATCCAGACTGTCAAAGTAATTAATGTGAAGATTCGGGCTGTAACATACGCCGAGTAAAACCTTAGTGTGATGTAAAATAATTTCAAAAAACAAAAATTCCGCTGACCCGGAGTACAGTGAAGGTGTAGAAGCAACAATTTTATGTGGAATGTCAGCTCTAAGGTACACAGCAACACCTCCACCACCCTTGCCGGTCCTGTCATTTCTAATAAGTACGTATCCCGGCAGAGCATATTGAGTGGAAAGGATAGAAGGCTTAAGAAAAGATTCTGATACAAGCAGAACGTCAAGGTGCGCACAATCAAAAGATAACAAAAGATCAGAGTAGTGGCTAGGAACACTCTGAGCGTTAATGTGAGCAATATTCAAATTACGTGGAAATTTAGATCGGAGAGCGGAGAAATGATCTTGTAAAGGAACAGAAGTAGAAACGTCACTATCCGCGCTAACAAAACTATGAGTTGAAGAAGAACACGAAAAGAAACTGTCGTCAAGATCAATAAAACTGTCCATTATAACATAAATACTACAATAAAAAATAATGTATGAAAAAAAATATAAATAGCAAAATAACAATAATAATAACTAAAAATATATATATATATATCTAAAAAACTAACAAAAATAATAATTTATCGATTAAATTAACTACCAATATCGCTGGAATCCTGACAGAAATACTCAATTACATTTAAATAATAATGTTTTTTAAAAAAAAAAAATCATAAGAGTCTAAAGACAACATCTAAATAAAAATAAAAAAAAGGAACTTAAAAATTTCAACTTCAATACTTATACACTAAAATAAAATACCATTAATAAATAACTAAACATACCAATACTAATCTAGTTCAATAACAAGTGCAAGCTAAAAATAACATTGATTACAACTACAATGTAAGTTATTTATGCATTATAATAAAATACCATTTAAATCAAAACTTATTAGCACTAATCTAATCAGTATAATTATAATAGAAAAACACAAAAAAAAAATGCTAACCAAATAAAAAAAAAACAAAAGCCAAGCAAATGTAAAATTAACAAACCGTTTTAAATTGATTACATTGCACAAACAAAACGAAGCACGAACAAAACGTAACGCATTGACATTTGACATTGACATCAAACTAACACTTGAAATGTGAATTGAATACAGGTTACCGACAAAAATTTATTTATTAGAAACTTATTATTAAGGTACCTATATATCTAAAATTATGTAAGGAGAGAAAAAAAATAAAGTGTGTTAGCTATGTGACAACAGTGCAACACTGGCAAATTAAAAAGTACTTAACACACGGAATGAAAACACTTTGTTTACAAGTAAAGTTACACACGCCGACGGGTTCTTTTCGTTCCTTTAGTGCTAATGTTCTTACTAGCAGAAGAATCAAGTCCACGCCTGTCCTCAACACTGTCACAGGAGGAAGGAAAACGAGCAATGACATCCTGGAGCTCTTCCATAGTGACAACTTTCAAACGAGATTTGTCGGGCGTTAAAACAACTATCTTCCCTTCAACAGACCAACAGCTCCTGACACCGAAATGCTTACGTGCGGCCATAAAAACTTTGTGACGCGAGTGTGTTAAGAACTCTGATATAGTGATTCCAGAGCCTTTAAGTAAAGTCTTAGTGTCCCACACAAGATGACGATGTTCCATGCTATAAAATCTGACAAGTACTGGTCGGGGTCTATGCTGAGATGATCCCAGTCTGTGGCAAATGTGTAGGTGATCGATTTTCAAGTCAGACAATTTTAATCGTTCGGTTAATATGTGATGGACAGAATCATATAGGTTTTCATTCTGCAATTCAGGTAAACCATGGAATAACAGCACCTTACGCCTCATGGCAGTCTCATGCTGGTCAAACCCCAGTGAAAGTAAACATATTTGTGTCCTCAGTTTAGTTAAAGCTTGCCAGGCAAAAGTCTTGAATTCAGTAAACTCACGTGAAAGCAAAGATATGTCTGGAGTAGCTGGTATCACAGCAGTAGAAGCTTTCTGTAGTCTAGATTCATAATCTGCCATCCGAGTGTTGAACAAATTCTCTAAATCTTCTAAACTGCTTGCCAACTTAGTATCCATAGTATAAGATGGTGAAATTTTCTTGACTAGTGGTAAAGGGGACAGGAAATGTAGTTAAATGCGACTAAAGGTAGTTAACACATATAAATGTGGTGATTACAACATTTATATATCAATAAAACTATTGAAATTTAATTACTTTTAAGGGAGCTTAAAATTAAGATGTGTCAGCTGTGGCCACCCTCAAAAAAAAAAAAAAAAAAAAAAAAAAAAAAAAAAGTCTTATGTATTTTTCAAACACTTACTTTTGTTTGTGGAGTAGTTTTGAACAAACATTACTCCACACCATCTGCTGATCCCACCAACCCGCATTGGGCTTAGCGTGGTGGTGTTATGGCCCAAACTCCTCATGTGTTTCTCACATGTAGGACGACCTTTGCCCAGCAGCGGGACTGGCTGTATAGGCTTGTGATGATGGTTTTGATGATCTGCTGATCAGCGGAATGAGGAGTCCATGAGCTGAGACACCTTTAACAGTACGAAATCACTTCCACCTCCTTGCTGTACCATTAGGTGCCTTTACAGATTGCTGTTCGATTTTTTTCAGAATAAAAGTCCCAAACAAACGTCGCTTTTGATTTCAAAGAATCTACAACAGAATCTCTGCTAATGTCAGGTTATTTAAGCTTGCCGTTTCGTTCCAAACGGCATATTTTAGTGAGCGTGGGCGGATGTGGGCGTAGATGTTAGGTTTGAATTTAAAAAATAGATTGTTGTTATTCTTTGTTCAAAAAAAAGTTTTTTTTTTAAATTCTTTTGTTAAGCTGGTTCCACAGTGCTCTTAAATAATTATGATGTATTACAAAAAAAAAACTGTATTACTAAAGCATTAGAATCCTTTCACTTCTGTAAGGTTAAAGTAATGCTACAAGCAACATACGATCCTATCACTGTAGTCTTAGAATTGATTTTCTGAAACAGTGATGATATTTGGTGCTGATTTCCTATCTAAAATTCACAATCCATATAAAACACAGACAGACGCCTAGTGACGTCATTCAACTTTAAATGGTAACTGGTTTTAAAATGATTGAAGACTTCGTTGTCTCATTACTTGATGAAACCCTGACCGCCAGCGAAGATTTTAAGATTAGAAGTATCACTATCTTAGACACGTGTTACGTGTGAAAAGTCTAATTTTGTGCTGCTAGTAAAGTAAAATATTGAAGGTACCCACTTTTGACAGTTCTTAAATCATATTGCAAAGATATTCAAAAATTCGGTACGTTTATTATTGTTCGTGACTATACATACATAATTCCGTAGCAGGAAATATTCACTGTCTGCCTACATATTTTGGTAATGCTCATATCTGATCATTTTTAACCGACTTCAAAAAAAGGAGGAGGTTATCAATACGCCTGATTGTTTTTTTTTTTTTTTTATGTTTGTTACCTCAGAACTTTTGGTGGGTTCTGAGGTAACAAACATAAACTCAGAACTGGGTGAACCGATATTGATGATTATTTTTTTGTTTGATGCGGAACAGTTTCCATTTGGTGCCATAAAAATTGTTTGAAAATCCATTGGGTAGTTTGGTTTTTAAATAAAAAAAAACTGGAAAAATTAAGTCGTCTACATATGTGAAATTTCGGATTTTAGCTTTCCAATGAATTTTTAGTGAAATGATACGTTAGTAGAAATCAATTTAAGCTCACGGTCACCCATCTAGCTTTGACCTTCCAAAGTTATCACTAAAAATTGTGAAAAAAAAAATCTTTAAACAAAAATTGAAACCGACTCCAAAAAACTGAAAAGGATAAAATAATTAAATTTTAGTAGGTACTCATCCCCTAAGAACATATTTTTGGAGTTGGTGCTAAGTAGTTTCCACAAAGAATAGATAGTGAAGCTAGTGAAGTCAGTTTTTTGGAGTCGGTTTTAATTTTTGTTTAAATATATTTTTTTTATAATTTGGTCTGGTTTTTAGGGAAGGTAGGAAAATTTGGGTACCTGATGGGGTAATAGTATCGTATCCTGTTGTCACCCCACTCAGCATTCGATCGTCAGATCACTTAAAGCATTTATAGCATTTGTGGCAAATCTCGTGGATGCTACTCGACAATTCATGACAAGAAGAATCTCGGCACATCTCATGTTTACGACATGCTCACATGAAAAGGCATATTTTATGTCTGAAGCTCGGATGTTTGTGAGTGCTATCAATATCTTTCAGGGGCGCGTTCCAAGTCTACAACTTTTTACTCTAAGGCCGTTCCGTGCCTTTCCACATGACGTTTGGCTGTCACAAATACCCCGTTCCGAGTATCGGAGAGTTGCAACTTTTTGACCATAAATTTTGATGGTTAAAAAACACTCTGACGTTTAAAACGTCATATTAGTCAAATGAGATGGGATATGTCAAATCTCAAAAAAGTTACTTCTTATTTTTAGTTTACTTCAATTAAAAGTGAATAAAAGTTTGAATACAGACATAATACTGAAAATTTATTGCGGAATGGAATGCTTCGTATTAGTTTAAGATAATGATTGAACTCCTTGTCATAATTTGAGGTTATAAAAACAACTTGTGTCGTTCCACACCTTAGAGCAAGACAAAAAACAACTCGGAGTGTTTGGAGTGTACGCTCGGAACGCACCTCTGTATAACAGTAAATCTAAATTACAATCGCGCATACGTATCTTATTTTCATAGGGAAACAGGAATGACATACAAGTTTTCAGGCCGCCTGATGAAAATCGGTCCCCGGAGCCTAATAGACTTTTGCGTGACATAAGATAAGATTTTTCTTTGCTAAACATGCGTATACATAGAACGCAGTTGTTACAATAGATAACGTCCAACATGTTTAACGTCAATGGTAAGCAAAGAAGATGTTTCATTTTCGGCTATGAACTCGTACAGTACATTAAAAAAAATACAAAAAAATATTAAAATCACTACAAATTATTACGCAAGATATTTTCGGCCGCTCAACCACGTAAAAAAATATTTTAAAGCAGCTACAAAAAAAACAAAAAATGGCAATATATGAGGCCATATTAAGACAACTATTTCAATTATTGTTATTATTCTTATTAATTTTTAAGACTTAAAATTTAATTATTGTATAAAATTTGGAGCTTTTGAAGAGCTCGGTGGCGTATTGGTTTGAGCGCTCTGGTTTCGAATACGAAAACAAAGCAACTTTCGCCATGGTCGACCCTGGGATGGGTCAACCAAAATTTATAATCTCGAGCTCCTCCGTGCTTCGGAAGGCACGTTAAGCCGTTGGTCCCGGTTGTTACTGCAACTGCTTTAACCCACCAACCCGCATTGGGCCAGCGCACGGAGGGACACGCTCCATACAAGGGCGGTCATAAATAGTTAAAGTCCTGTTACTATCAATACATTGTATTATTTTAGTGACTTATAGTTGTAAAAGTGTTTTAGGAACATTAAAATGAAAGAAGTACATGTATTTACGGAATAAAAAACGTTTACTTCAGTAAAAAACAAATATAAACAATAACATACTTTTACCTAAATTTATCATGAACAAACACTTAAAAATTGGAATGTAAAACATATATTTTAAATAAAATAAGAGTCAAAACATTGATAACATTATTTAATTATAATAAAATAATAGAAATAAATAAATTAAAATTAATTAAATACAAAAAAAAACAAAACAACTAACAAAATACAAATAAATTATTCTTATTCTAACAATATTAAACATGTAACAATTCTATTACACTTTGTGACAGAGTATTTTTCTTTTTAGGGGGAAGTTTCCGAAGACTTGTAATATAAGGATCTGAATGTAATAATAGTCGTTGTATTAAATCTTGATTGGTAACTTCACGTGACATTTTTCGAGTGTGACTTCGTCTATAAATTTTGATATACTTATTTGTCGCTTCAGCAGCTTCTTCGGAAAGTTCTCCTATAGATAACAATGCATAACTTATAATATCTGATCCATGTACGAGCACCTTGTGGACAGAAGCAGGAAGACTATACCACGGATATTCCTCGACCAGGCTGTATGCTGTTTGTAATGCATAGTCTTTAAACTTGCATTCATTAATTTTATGTCCAGAAGATAACGTTTGTAATATTACACAACAACGATCTATGAGATCCTTATTCAAACCTGTAATTTCAGCAGATACAGCTGATTCCAAAAAAAACTTCCTGGCCGTGTTTCCGTCGTTAGACGTCCCGCTTCCACCACTACGCGGCTTGTCAACTATTAAACCTAATCGTTCCCTAAACTGGGACTGTACATATTGTTTTTTATTTGATAACAATTGTTTATCACTATCTAGCCTAACTTGCCATTTTTTTATGTCTAATCTATATGAAAGATGAATAAAATATTCGAAGAAACGTATCCAAGAATGTAGTGGTGATAATCCAAATTGGTATCTACTCTCTATTACAGGTTTTTGTAAACATTCGTCTATTTTATTCATCTCTTTAGGGGTAGCATTACATATATAACATCTACTTGTAGATGTTTCACTTAAAGCACTACAAATTTTACCATCTACCATTGAAAGCTGCAACTTATGAGAAACGACCAATTCACGATTGTCGATCTGAATAAAAGTAGGTTGCAAACTTTCAATTTTATCCTTAAAATAAGCTTCCTCTTGCAAAGACACTGCTGTGCTTTCTTTCAAAAATTGAAATCGAATAGGACGGCAGTACCTAGTGGAAGAGGGTCGAGGATTTTTCCATAAAATTTTACAATTATCTTCAGCTAATTTTACAATAATTTGAAGGGGTACATAAGATGTTACAAACAAACTACTATCTTCTAAAGTTGAATCTGAAAAAAATTGTTTGTATTCACTATGTCCAGTGCTGCCATCGAATCCCCATTTCCCAAGTAAAGAGATATTAGACAAACAATCATCAGGAATCTGATCTAAGACCTCTTTTTGAGATTCAAGGATTCGAGAAGCTGTGTGATCAAAAAGACTTTGTAATTCAACTTCAGCTGAAGACTCGGAAACAGTTATATTAGAAGGGTAACATCTCTGTTTCGCTTTAGTAATTTGTTGGTAACATGGTAATACATTAGGAGAAATCTTACTATTAACAAAGTTTTTAATTAATAAATACTGATGTTTTGTCAACTGAGCATCAGTCACAAGTGACAAGACATCATCAGTGCTAACTCTAGATATACACGAATCGAATGAACAGTCTGAAACATCAAGCAATGCACTCACAGTAGAATCATCAGACTTTGACAAATCAGCTACTCTCCGACGTTTAGTCCTTTTACTACATTGCGTAAAAGGTTTTCGAGGACGACCACGTGAATGACACGGCGACGTTTCAGACGGAGTACATTGCTTATTATTTTTCACAAGTTGAATTTTTTCAATAACATTAAACCAATCGGAATTCTTATATAAAAGCTTGGTTTTATCCCTATTACATTTTTTCCAGAATCGAGCAATAGCTTTACATAAATTATTAACAATTTTCTCTAAATAATGAATATCAATGTTCTCAGCATCGTTCAGAGTAGTCAACAAACTTTGTAGGACTTGACGACACTTTTCCGAGTCATTATCGGTATTGACAGTTAGCCATATTTCAAGAATATGCATTCTTGAAAACGAGCATATATATAAATTACCTAAAACAAAAAAAAAACGGTTAAAATTCAGTCACAAAACCTACACAAAGCACTAAGACTAAATAAACTAATTTCGTAGCAAATGCTACGAGATAATCTGGCAACCGTAGCACCCTTGTCATCGCCAAAAGGGCAGATAAGGGCAGCCAAGTTTTAATTTTCCTAAGATAAGAAAGTCTAAAGATTATGGTGCAATATACCTCCATAGTCGGAGCGAGTGGGAACATATTTAAAAGTTTATTCAAACTTTGAATATTAAAATATAATACTCCAAGAAAAGTCGCCTCGTAGCAATGACATACTAAAGAAAATATATACTAAGATACAATTAAAATAAAAATATTAATTATTACATACCCTGTTCTTGGATATCCATTTCAGAAAAAACTCACACAGCACTCACAGGTCCCGCAATGACAACAAATGACGTCACGCTTTTTAATGACTCACTGATAACAGTATTTACGATTGGCGATGCGCTCTCTTTGAATGCACAATAGATAATGAAGGCGCACTCTAATTACTGACCTATTTATAGTTTCAGAAGGTACCGCAACTATCCAATGTAACGACAAGGAATAAAATGTAAAACAAGAAAGCAGGTTTTTAAGATTTATGACCTATGGATGTCCCACAGCGTGGTGGTGTTATGGCCCAAGCTCCTCATGTGTTTCTTCCATGTAGGAAGACCTGTGCCCAGCAGTGGGACGTATGAGGACGCTGATGATGATGATGATGCTAATGATGATGATGAAATTTGGATGAATATTGCGGTACCTTTATAGGGTTCATGTTTGACACTATTCACTTTTATCATCAGTGTATCCAACATGAGAGCAATAAATGATTGAATTCAATTGAATTGACATATTGTCTTTAATCTGTGACCATATTTTTAAAACGTTCGGGAAAACTTTCGTTTTTAGTCTAGGAATATGGACTCAGTAGTCTGATAGACAGATCAATAAAGTTTTTGCTTTATTCTTTATATTTTGAATGGTATAATATTGAAATTTGATGTTATAGTGTTGCCATTAAATTGATAATAGTAAAACTGTCACTTACCATCAGAAAGTATTTAGTACGGGAAAACAACAAAACAATAATGAAAATGAATTGAAAAATAATGTTTTATTTCCGTTTCCCTAACTTAAAAACCACTGTACATACTCATAGCCGGGACTCCATATAAACCTGAAACATCTCATTTGAGGAGAATGAATAAATATTATTCCAAAAAGACCGTCAGTCTAAGTACATCATTTAGCAAAAAAAGTGTCCTATTCTAATGATATAGTAATTCAAATACAAATTGGATATTAATAGCTACATATCAAATTAATCGCAATACATAATCATAAAAATGTCAAACTAAGAACCCATAAATTACATAATAAATTTTAATAAATTGACAAATTAATAGATACTAAAAAAAGTAATACATCATTACAGTAATTTATTAATTAGAAAGTCGTTTATATTATAGTAGCATTTTTATCTAAAAAATCTTTCAATCTCTTTTTGAATATAATTAAATTAAGTTCATTCATGCTCTTGGGTAACTTGTTATACATATATGGCCGGACCCTTATCGAAAATGCTTCTTTGCATTAGTGTTGTATTTACTCTGCGAACGAGTTGTTCCCTATAAGAAAAATCAAGATGAGAATAGAAAAGTACTTACTATGTTACAATGCGGTACCTTCGTACGCCACGGATTCATTTAACATATCTAGATGTTAACTCAGAAGGTGCTCTATCCTTGAATAGGTTCAAACAGTACTCCGGAAACAGATGGGCAGGGTCACAGTTCCACTCCTTAGCAGTTCGCATCAGAAAAGATTTGGCGAAATGTTTTCTGCGGATCGATCGTGGAATATCCATAATGTATGGGGTGAAAAGTCTTTCTGCGTCTGGTCTCTGGTCCTTCGACGGTGAAATTAATTCATGTCATTCTCTCTGAAACTCTAGAAACTCGACAAGGAACTGAAAAACGAGCAACGTTAAAGATCTTGGGGTTTAGTCTCCACATATGTTTGGTTGGCAATGAGTCGTTAGCTCCCTTTTAAATAATTCCAATGCCACCAGTTGGTAGTTGGAAGATCCATCCCATAATAATGTCAGCATTATACATGGTCCAACTTGTGCTATAAATCAGTAGCTGCTCAGAGAAATACCTAACTTTCTAAGTTAGGTATGATTAGGTATGATGATTAGGTTAGGAGGATGCCGAGTTTTATTGCTTTAGTTCTTATAGACTCAAATGCCAAAGTTCAATTCATGTTGGATGACATTTTCATGCCAAAAACCTGCCAGTTGCTGGTATGAATACATCCTTAAGTCGAAGTCAGATGGAAAGGACGCTGTTTCAGGGAGACCGCGTTTTCGTTGCTTTGAATTTTCTAGATTAGCGTCGCCCCAATAGAATATCATCATGAGAGACTCCACGTAGGTCTGTTATCTGCCACACACGATTTTTATGTCCTATTTGAAGAATAATAATGGTATAAGACTTATTTTTCAAACGACAGCAGGGAGATGATGGAGAGGCACAACCTAAGCGTACGTGGAAGGGTTTCTCTGAAACCACACAATATGCGAGCACTTTCGTTCCATTCCAACATATGAGGATGAACTCTCCGCCGCCGCCATGGCGGTGCTATGGTGGGCATTAAACAATTCCAAAGTTTGCTTATAATTTCATTATAATAATATATCTAGTATAAACTATTTGAATAAGCATTCCTAAAACAGAGGCTTAATACTTACAATGGAAAGGTATTTATCTCCAAAAGTTTAACTATCTTTTGGCCCCAAAAGTTCAGTCAGGCAAATATCTTTCGTAAGAGGCTGAAATAAGTTAAAAGCCGATTTTCTTGGAGAACTTATTCATTGGGCAAATCGAGCTCTTAAGTGACATTACCAAGTGAACTTATTAATTTTTTGCTCTTAATTTGGTAGGTATACAAAACGTATAGACGATACCTGTGTACATGACCAAGGAGGCTGGTTTAGCGCTTTTTACTTTTTCTATAATATTCGTCACTTGTTTTTATTGTCATTATACATTGTTCGCGCTACGACGCTATTGTTAACATTCTATCGAGTGTACAACAATGTTTTTTAATTTAATATTTTTACCATAAGTTGAATACAGTGTCATTTACGCTCATCACAATGGACGGCTCATCAAATAAATAACAACCTGCTTGTAAAAAAAGGCATTGCTCACTCACGTTTTTTTATATCAGTAAGGTGGCAATCAAGCATACGGCCCACCTGATGGTAAACGGGTTATCTACCGTAGCTTATGGACCCCTGTTCCCGACCCTGTAAAAACCTTTACTAATCGTTATTAACAAGTTCACAAAATCAAAGAATTTTAATTAATAATTTACTGGGTGGTAGGCCCGTATGTAGAGTCATCTAGGTAGGTACCACCGCCTTTCTTATTTCAAATAAGAAAGATTTAAAAAATTTTTGAACCAATTTTAATAATTATTTCCTGTTTGTCGCTTGTGTACGTTACGCAGGAACGCTATTCTTGTCCTTTTTCCCAACGTTGAGAAGTCAAAATAATGTCTCTCTGTCTTCGTCTCGTCCGAAAACAAATATTTGAGATATCGGCTTTAAAAGGTTCCAAAGGGCTACAGTGAACTAGAAGATTACTGGCATTCTCAAAATAATATGCTTTTCTTGAGCCAATTTATTAGACGCTCCTTGAATACGAGAAAGGATTGCGTCGCAGATTCATACAGCTAAATGTATAAATAGTAGTACAACCAGTGTGATGAGAGGGAATATAAAAATATAAACTCCGAGTAATTTTGTATTTCAAAGAAGGCTAACAAAAAACAACAAGAGAGAACAACTGATTAAGTAGGATTTATATTTTAATTATTATTCAGACGCCTATCAATCTACTGATATTCTAAATGTGAAAGTTTCGATGGAAAGCCGTCTCCACCTCAACATCACGCTCAAAGAAATTCAATACCTCGTTTCTTTGTCGTACTTCCAGAACTTGGAATTCTTTGCCGGCAACTAACATGGTTCCCTCCTTCCTATAAGCAAAGCAAAGTGTGATAAAGCACCTTATGGGCCGGCAAGTTGGAGGTGGCTAGAGCAGTGTATAAACTGCATTAGCTGTCTTCGCATATGGACTCTTCCTATCGCTTTACATCGGGTGGTGTTGAGCCATTGGCCGTGTTTTGTATTTAAAAAAAAGGTTTGTTTCTTCCATCACGTCAGAACAGCTAAACGAATCTGAAATCTTGCACTGAGACAGATTACAGTCAGAAATAAAACAGGATTTTTTCCTAAGAATGCGTTGTCATGAGATAGCGTAAATTAGAATAGACGAGGTTGTAGGTTAAAGTTAGTTGATTTTAAAAATAAAAATTACTTCTTATATTGCTTTGTCTGTCTAGTTTTTTTTCAAACAAGCGTTTTGAATTAAAAGGATGCAGGCACACATAACATACATTTCGATGACTTCATACCTTGTATGTACGCGTGCATTAGCACCACAACAAGAATTTTTATAGTTTTAAAGTCAGTTGTCATTGCGCGCCAGTATAAGCTGCTCGTCGTAAACCCAAACCTTCTGATCAACCTTAGGACTCTACTTATAGTAGACATCTAGTTGTATGACACATACCTCAGTACAACTATTACTAGGCAGTCTATACAGGGAAAAGCCGCCAGTGTTATTACTGGACATGCCTGGCATTTCATCTTAGGCCTCAGGATGACAACGCAGGCAAAATGTTTACTTGTTATATAAGGTATCTGAAGAATTGTGCGTGGATTGCGGACAAACGAGCGTTGTAGGTAGGTACTTAGGTTCACGACCACGACACAATAACGCTTAACACGTGTCGCTGAGCTGTAGAAAGTGCCTTTACACTTGAAGACTTCTTCGAGGAGCAGAGGCTTAGAAGTAAAAGAGCTTCTATTTTCGTTTGTAGCTTTACTTGCTTTGTATGGCTGGAGCAGGCATTCCCAACTGGTAATATCGACGCTAGCCACTTACTTCCAAGAATGTATCCGTGGCACATAAAATTTCTGCTCAGATTGATTTGCTCATCATCCGTTCTAACCATGAATCCCTAGAGCTTTCAGATCCCATCGATTAAGTAAAGAGGGTTACCACGGTATTAACTTAATCCCAGTTTGAATAAAGAGTACGCAGCCCTGGAGAATTTCTATTGATTTGTACCTACCGACAATCGGTCTTAGTACTATTGTAATTGAGTTTATTTCTGTTTGTTGATTTGCTTAAGCTACTCAGTGAACAGCTTATATACATCTTACGCCTGGGCGCAGATTTTTATGGATCGAAACAAAGTGATCGTTTGTTTTGAACAGAATCTACAATTTGTTATTATCAATTACACCTTTCTCGACATAATTGCGATAGCCCTGTAAATTTTTTTTTGTATTTCTGTTCTTCCGTTAAAGCGAACGTTTATCTTTGATATGTAAGAATGTTTGTTTAACTTTGTTTTATAAGAATTCTAAAATAGATATGTTTAGTTGTTTAAAAAACATATTTAAAAGTATAAAGGCTACGGTAATCACTTACTATCGGTATACCCATAGGACCGTTTGCGATGCTTGCATCAAAGAAAATAATACTTAAATCAGTTACCATGTGGTAAGCCCGAATGTAGAGTCGTCTGGGGAGGTACCACTGCCTTACCTATACCGGCCGTAAAGCAGTTCGCTGTGTTCCAGATGGAAAAGAAAGGTAGCCAGTGTTATTACTGAGCATTGAAAGCATTTCATCTTAGGGCTTAGGATGACAACGCACCTTTGTAGGTCTGATAGGCAATGGTAACTACATACCACCAGGCAGGCTCAGCTTGCTTGTCATCTAATTGTATAAAAAGTGTTTGTTAAACTTGCCTATTAATAAAGGTACTTACATTTCTATGCTTCAAAGAAATAATCCGGAATTGAAAATATAAAGTGCAATTGAGTACAAAATGCTCTGTGGCATCACAATAAAGAATTTTCCTTCAAAGTATCTAGAAAATCTTTATCATGTTGCAAAATCGACTACTATCGCTCGCACAGCGATTCAGCGAATTTTATAGCCTTTGTGTCTCTATAGATGGAATCTATGTATTTATTCATACTATGAGTTATAAAGTTTCTGCAGCAGTCACGTAAAGTATTACGATACATATTTTATTGTATGCTCGGGGACTTCAATTTAGTAGTAGCTTTGAATATTTTTCATTCATCCGAATGTCACCAACTTTACCTTTTTAAAAATCTCTGCTAATCGAACGACGTCTGTTGCAGATGTTTTGCGTTGAAGAGTGCCGTCTAGCTTACTTAGTTATCCCAGTTCCTCCAAGAATATTTTTTTATTTTTGTGATTTTGTTGAATTGAATTTTTTGTAATTTTATTGAATTGACATAATTATGATTTTGCTGATATGACCCTATTATTTTGTGATTTGATTTAATGGTTTTATCTCTGATTTTGTTCAATTGACTTATTTGTGATTTAGTTGTGTTGCATTATGATAAATATTTGAATTTGTAATTATTTATTATTGTTAAAATAAATGCATGCAAAATGTTCATATGCCGTTAAGGCGAATCATGGCTGTACATATCATTATATTTTTAACATCCAATGTATTATAATAATACCCATGTTTATGAATGAATAAATGAATATGAATATGAATATGAAAAACTTCCCTGTCAAACAATGTGTGTAAACAATGAATAATTAATTTTATGCCTACTGTACTGACAATGCACTAGTTTATTTTGATTACAATACTTTTATCCACCTTAAAATTATTATTATTATTAATTTAAATAATTCATATTTGTAAACATGACTTTAATTCATATTCTTGCTGACATTATTTAAATATGATATTGATTTATTTTACACAATCGTTGAAAATGTTGAAATTGTTTAAATTTGCATGCTGTAGTATATGGCTAAATAGGTTAAGCTACTTACAGGACTTTTAAACAACATTGTAATAACCCCATTTAAAGCAAATAAACTTGATTTGATTTGATTTTGATTTGTCATCAAAATCTGACGTAGGCAGCTGGAACGTTGACCTTCTAATCTAATGAATTTTAATAAGACGCGAGTAGTCGTGTACATGTCGCAGCCAGCCGCTTAACTGGTCGCCTAGCCCGTTGATTGAACGCCGGCATTCAATCAAACGGCTGAAGTACACAAGAGTACAACTAGTCAAGTCATTGAGCACAACGTTTAACCAGATGGCTGAACGTCATGTCAGCCATCTGGTTTAAATTAGCCATTTAAAGTAGTTTAAATCGAAGAACTTTTGGGTGACTGTTTGAGTGATTAGGTTCAAGCTTATTTTAATGACCACTTAGAACCAAAAAGATGTCGGTTATAAGTGGTCATATAAATAGCCTTGAACCTACCAATCAAATCAAAACTTTTGAGTACAAGATGACCCATTCAATACGACAAGTCGTTAAACGTTAAGTGAGTCTAGTTCAATAACCCATCGGCGGCGACAGACATACAGTCACGAAATTTAATTGTGGCACCACTTGCCAAACTATAAGATTTTGCTGAACTATAAGTACGTTCAGTATGCAGTAGAAAAACACATTAAACTTGGGAAATTCAAAATAAAAAGTTTCGAGTATGAATATGAAGCGTCTTGTGGTCAAAATAATAATCATTTTCTATTTGCAAATGTAAACTATAATCCGACAAGCATAAGATTCCAAAACAATTGATTTTCAATTGTCATAGCCCTCTAGAGGTATAACGTCGCTTTACAGATTAAAAATGGTTAGTTAATTATTGTTTTTATTATGCCAATGAATATTTTTAGTATTTTTAAGCATTTAAACTGCAAACCTGAAGCATTGTGGCTCAAATATTTCTTATTTTCATATGAAAAATTGTCAGTTTTCAAAAAATAAGTCACGTAAGACTCCGTAAAGAAATTAAAAACTCATTTCATCTGTAATGTTATGTGTGGCTTGACAGATTAAGTGTAAATTACGGTAAGTAGACTTGTCATATACCACAAAAATCATTCACGACAGTTTCTAGTGGAATATGTGAGACGAGAAATTTTGTTGACATCTTTATGTATGTACCATATTTCAAGAGAAATTTCTTGCTTTCTTAATTATATGAAAGTGAATTTATTTGTGGTGACTGAAAAACCTTCAATAGTTAAAATTTTAATACCTCTACAGCTAAATGTCATGATAGTGATAAATAAAACCAATGCATAGTTGAATGTTACATTTTACAATGAACCGAGCAAATTAACTTTCATTGGGCCGTTAAATTCCGCGCGCAATCCTAACTGGAACTATAGAATCGAATTGAATTTTATTGAAACATCAAACGCTTTTGGTATCGTTGCATCTTTAGTCTGATATAGTTGGCCGGATCGAGGAAGAGCGTTGGTGCTATGCCTTGTAATGCAATAGTGACAACAGCCTAACCAGGATTTGAGATATTTGTATTTCTATTTCCAGCTTTTGCTTATCTTCTTTTGAAAGAAAAACGTCAGTAAGCTCAATCGTGATGTTCAACAATACATCCTTAGTATTGTCTTATATTTTCTAGAGCACTACACATTTGAAATAAAAGCTTTTTACCGGATTTAGGATTAGGATTAGATGTTACATTATTATCATACACCCGACGTTTCGATTACTTTACAGCGATCGTGGTTACGGGAAGACTGAATATGTCACTTGTCTTTCATAAGTTTATTAGTTAACTACCGTCACTTTGTGTTACATTTTGAGCGGTCCGATTCAGGCATACGGAGCTTACGGTGTCAGTTAGTCGGGCAGTGTGAAGACGGGGCTGAGACTTTATTATTCGCATGATGCGATCCCAAGCAAGTGGTACACTCCAACCATCTTCTCTATTGAGGTTGGGATGGTTTTTGATTTCAATAGCCTCACGTAACATTCTATGAATAAAGCGGTGTCTTTGGTGAGAGAGGTGAGGTAAAGTGTTTTTATTACAAATACATCCATACTTATTTTTTTAAAAAAATATTTTAATATCAATATAGATTTATAAGTTAGGGTTAAAGGATGTTCCATTTGCTGAACATTAATTCTGGTCAATACATATTAAAATGGTTCTTTGCAGCCTGAAACTATCAGCTCCCCGTGACCCTGACAAGATCATCTGGCACGTAACGCCAGGAGTCTCTACCCCTATACTCAGACGGCAGAATAGGCATTCTGTGTACTATGTGCCCTGCCCATTGCTTCTTCAACTTGCTACTTGTAGAATGAACAGGTTGAAGAAGGAACGGGGAACCTAAGCCGGGGGTTTTTATTTCTTCTGCGGATCTTCTCATTTCCATCTCGTAGGCAAACACCTAAAATGACCCGTTGCGTCATTCGGAAATGTCCTTTCATAAACAAAGAACCTATGTTGACTAGCTGGCCGAGTGGTCTTTTTGCTATACAGGCTACTCGGTCAAGGGTCCCGGGTTCGAATCCTGGTGGGAGCATTTGTTCACGAGTCATGGATGTTTATATGTTTATTTAGTATATTTCTAATATTTATATACATATTATTACCATTATTTCTCCGTTCTCTAGTATCCGTAACACAAGCTCTCAATGATGCTTACTCTGGGCTAGATAATAGGTGTGAGTGTGAGAATATTATGATGATGATGATGATTATTATTATATTAACATATAAATATCATATCATGCATACTGGTACGAAAAATTATAGACAGCAAAATTACTACAAAAATTAAATTTACCAAAAGAGTTGAAATTCAAAATAAAGTGAGTAGACCAGCCAACAATATCATCCTTCAGATGCCACGTACTGATCACGGAAAGAAAAATATAATATTCGAGGGAGCTCAATTGTACAACAAATTACCAAATAACATTAAAAAAATCAAATCTTTCAATTTATAGGTATAAGAAAACTCTAAAAAAACACATTTTGAGTGACTATTCTGAATTCAAATAAACCAAAGCAATTGCCATTACCTTTAATCTCCATCACACTTAACGCAATAGAAATTGCGAGTCGTTACTTATTAGGAGCCATACTTATAATTTAATGTCTACCTACATACAATTTTGTTTCGCGTCCTGCACTTATTTATTTTTAGATGTAATCTTGTATTTCTCTGTTAAGTGAATGTATATTTTTTATAAGAAACAAATATCTTAAACCGTATTGTTATGTACACGTAAAATCATTTCTTTTAAATAAAAATTGCTAGCAACTAAACTATACCAGCTTGTAGCGTATACAATGACAGATTTACCGCTCCTGAATTTGAAAGAGCTTGTAAAGCGTGTTTCGCATAGCTTTAGAATCCTCAAAGTAATGAAAAGTTTGCATTTCAAGAGGAAGCTGTCCGGATTTTCCGTATAACTCGTTAGTGGTGGTGTACCCAGATCTATCGATAAATAGTGTATTGATTTTACAGATCCCTTTGAGATCATGTTTCCTCATACGCGTAGAGTCACATGGATTTTGCCCGTTAAAGAATGAATTGTTTTTCTTAGAGCGTGTCCATTACTTCGGTACTGCAACTATTTAAACAAAAATATTAAACTATGCATGTAAGAGTACCACGCATCAATATATTTTATTAATTAAAATATAATAAAACTAGAAAAATTTCACGTTCTGAGGCAGGAATCGAACCCGCGACCTTTCGCAATCCGGGCGACTGCTCTGACCACTGAGCCACCCAGGACTTGGGGTATCCCTGTGAAATTCTTCTAGTCTGGTCGCGGGTTCGATTCCTGCCTCAGGAAGTGAAATTTTTCTAGTTTTATTATATTTTAGTTACTAAGTAATTTTTCAAACATTTATAATAATGTTAAAATCAAAAATTAAGAATATATTTTATTATTTTTATCAGTGATAGTCAAAATGCGCATATCTTTTAGGAGATGTGGAATGGTGGTATTTATTTTTCACTCAAATTCATCTTGCAGAAGCAGCTAATTACTGTATTGTAATGTCTATAGAGTAAAGTCATGACATGACGTAATGGATGAACATGAGAGTAAAGGATGTACTCACGGCAGGGAATACATCCTCACACGTTGGAACTAAAATAATCTCGTACTATGCGGTTTCAGGGAAATTTTCTCCCGCGTACGCTCAGGTTGCGGAAAGACCACCCAGCAGAGGTTTTCTCGAACGAGTACAACATGAGATTCTTCAAAAAGGCCTTGATAAGCTTTTACAAGGTCGGCAACGCGCAAGTAATACCCCTGGTGTTACAAGCGTCCATAGGCTTCGGTAACCGCTTACCATCAGGTGGGCCGTATGCTTTATTGCCACCTGTGGTATAAAAATAGTCCCGAGAGCTGATCGAGAAAGCATTATGCTAGCTAAAAAGGACGAGTCTCCTAATCTTGGTCGGCCATTGCAAAATTTGTTTTCCTTTCGTAATCGTGCTGAAACCATTACACCATCAAACATTTTATAACATAGTTAACCATTATGTCACCATACCAAAGTATGTATTCGCAAACTATCGATATTATTATGATCGTAAAAGAGGCTAAACAACACTATTTTTATCCTCGAACACGGTATATTTGGAGCAACTTGGAATATCTAGTGCAGTATTATTGGCACCTTTTCCTAAGTACTGTCGACGACACATCAAGTTCAACACTCTATGAGATGGACCTTATTATGTAGTAATAGAAGTTGTTTTTGCTGTACATTGTCACTCTTCACGTGTTACCGACTTACTACTTTAAAGCAACTTCACGTACACTCATCTTGAATTCAATACGCAGTCGAAATTAACATTTACGTTACTCCAAAAATGGTTTACAGTTTTACTGGTTGTTTTAATGTAGCTAAAATACCTCTTTTACCTTTCTATTATAAATAAAGTATGTATACTGCTAGTCGTAGGACTGCTGGAAGAAGCTTCTTGTGGAAATAAGCAGTTCCTTATGTGTGTACTGTGATGTCCTTGTTTATATTATAATTTATAGTTCCATCATTGTTTACATAAATTGTTAATAAAAATAAAAAGTTTTATCAGTGTTAAAAACTAAAAAGAACCAAAATCCTTGGCGGTTATTTTCTGCCACTAGTCTACTAAGATGTTCCTTCTTATAAATTTTTAACATTTTATAAGCAAACGGATAAATACTTTAAGCCCAAGCTAAGTTTACATGAAATAAAATAAGCTATTAAAAATATTTTTAAAAGTGTACCTTAAGCAGTTTACAAATAATAACAGCGTTTAAGTTGGACGGCTTTTATACAGACTTTCCACACTACAACATAACACTACAGACAACAAACTACAATAACCACAGATAAACACAAACACTCAAACACACACACACACAGGCACTTACAATACTACACACTTTCAAGTCAAAAATATTGGAAACGAACAAACCGATTCTAATAAGACTTTAAGACTACATGCGTAAACAAGTGAGGCTAGTCTAAATAATAAAATTATCAGAAGATTTTTCGAAAAACAATACAAAAGTTAAGCAAGAGAATTTTTTAGCTTTTTATATAAACCAAAAATTACCAATATATCCTTTATCATAAAACTTTTCGTAAAATCCTCTTTCTAGACTAGCCTGACTGTACGGCGTAAACGCTCGCGTGTGTTATAGCTGTCTTTTTCCTCTCACTAAGAAGCCATATCTCTATCCCTCTTTGACTCGACTCTACTTCACGAGGCAGGTATCGGCTTAAATAGCAATGACGTTGACTCATGTATTGCTTGTCATATAATCCTGTACCTACACTTCCTAGAGTTTTCGATTGGAAAAGTTTACTAAGCTTATCTGTTCTCCTCGCATAGTAGTATTGCCAGTTTGTGTTTTCTGTAATAAACTTAGGGAGTCTTATTTCCTGTAAATAAAATTTCGTCCGAAAAAGGAGAGGTTTAGATACTTAATTATAATTCGTTTACAATTTTGGTGATTGGTTAAGTCGCGGCAATGATTTAGGATTGCTTAGTTAAAAATATAATATTTAGATGTAAATCCTTCTTGCGGTTTAATTTCAGAATTCCCTCAGTCTTTCAAATCATTTTTTTCATGCCTAACGGACATCAATAACCTAAAAACTAGTTCAAAAGCAAACAAGAAGGTATGAAGATGGCTTAAAATTAAAATAAAATTTAATTAGCTACGTATAGGGTTCTCTTTAAGATAGAATCTAATTGGGTAACTATAAAGAGAGCTTCTGTACAAGTATCGATAGAAAACTGTTACCCATTTACGTAATCGTTCAATGATTAATGATTATTGATTTATAATAATATTAATATTATTCATAAACTCACACCTATCATCTAGCCCAAAGTAAGCATCGTTAACTTGCAAGACAATGAACATGGACAAGACAAAAATTATGTCCGACAAAAAGTATGTAGTTACAGTTGAGCGTCCTGCAGTGTGCGTAAGCGCATCCACTAATCTCAACGTTGATCTCTTGGCTGTGTATGTTTGACGCTGTTTTGAACCTACGACATGAAGTATAATCGATATTTTTCGATTCCGTTTTTCTTGGGTTTAACATGTATCTCAATGACTTCATTCAATAGGCATTTGATTGACTTTTGCATAGAGATATAAAAATAAACAACTTTTTAGATCCGGCTCACGCCGTGCTCGACGTCGGAACACTAGTGTCATCAACAGTTGTCAAATGGTTTTCAAACAAACGTCAAAAAGTATAAATGACAATGCTGCCGACAGCTTCAAATTCAAGGCTGCTGACTTTAGAGAATCGCATAGCTGTTCTCGAAGTTGTTGACATACGATTACCCTGGACTAATGCTCCAGCTATGTAAGTTTAACTCAGATTCAGAAAACTCAGAAAACGCTGCCCGTTTGGGAAATTGCTGAGATCATCTCGTCCGAAATTCCTCAGTGCCTCAAATCGAATGTCTTTGACCAGTGTGCGTTCCCAGTAATGAAATACGGCTGTCGCTTACTAAGATCCGTCTGCATAAGTTTACAGTCACTTAAGGAGCTATGGAGCGAGCTATATTAGACGTTTTCCTACGAGATAGAATTAGAAAAGATGACATTCGTAAGAGAAACAAATTCACTGACGTAGCTCATAGGATTAGCAAGTCGAAGTGGCAGTGGGCAGGGCACATAGCACGCAGAACGGCCGGCCGGTGGGGCGTTAAAGTTCTAGCATAGCGATCACGTAGCGAAACGCGTAAAGTAAGACGACCTCCCACTAGATGGACAGAAGACCTGGTCAGGGTCCCTGGGAGCGTTAGGATGCAGACTGTGCAAAACCGATCCATTTGGAAATTGATGGGGGATTGAGGACTTTGTTCAGTAGTGGACTTCATAGGCTAATTATGATGAAGATAGGTATGGAGATAGATAGATATGGTAGTATTTTTGTGTATAATAGGTACAAAAGTATTTGATATTTCAAAAATCTTTAGTCATACTAGTTGACCCGGCAAACGTTGTTTTGCCACATAAATTATTTATAGGGGGATAAAAATAATGTGTAGGGAGTGAGAGAAGGCTTATTGTGTGATACAGACAGGAGACCAGCTTCGGTCTCATTCCTACTCCGTGCTGTTTACTGGGTGGCACCGGTGGACGCCTGGCGGGGATAACTTACCGAGTGATAATTGATCAGTTGAATCGATTGATAAGTTGATCAGGGTGAAAAACGATTCATCATCATCATCATATCAGCCTATGACGTCCACTGCTGAACAAAGGCCTCCCGCATCGATCTTCAAATAAAACGGTTTTGCGCAGCCTGCATCCAACGGCTCCCCGCGACCCTGACCAGGTCGTCTGTCCATCTAGTGGGAGGCCGTCCTACTCTGCGCTTTCCGGTACGCGGTCGCCACTCCAGAACCTTAACGCCCCACCGGCCGTCCGTTCTGCGTGCTATGTGCCCTGCCCACTGCCATTTCAATTTGCTAATCCTAAGAGTTATGTCAGTGACTTTGGTTCTCTTACGGATGTCCTCATTTCTGATTCTATCTCGCAGAGAAACACCTAACATAGCTCGTTCTATAGCTCGTTGTGCGACTGCGAACTTGCACAGAAGGCCCTTAATGAGCGACCACGTTTCATAGCCGTAAGTCATCACTGGCAACACACACTGGTCGAAAACTTTCGACTTCAAGCACAGAGGAATTTGGGACGAGAAGATCTTACGCAATTTCGGAAACGCTGCCCATCCGAGTTGGATTCGTCGATTGACCTCTTTCTCGAAGTTGGACCTACCCAGCTGGACCATTTGTCCGAGGTAGACGTACTCGTCAACAGCTTCGAGAACAGAACTCCCAACTGAAACTGGTATAGGTGCGACATGGATATTAGAAATAACTTTTGTCTTGTCCATGTTCATTCTCAGACCCACCTGTCGGGAGGTTCTGTCGAGGTCGTCGAGCATTGTGCTCAATCCCTCCAAGGATTCTGCCATGACTACTATATCATCGGCAAACCGAAGATGAGTGATGTACTCGCCGTTAATGTTGATGCCGAGTCCTGTCCAGTCCAGAAGTTTGAAAACATTTCGGAGATATTACATCTCCCTGTCTTACCCCTCTCTGCAGTTGGATGGGTTTAGTATACTGATTCTGTACACAGACCAACATGGTGGCGCTCTCGTACAAAGATCATCAGTACTCATCACCTCGATATACCGATAGTCAATGTGGCACCTCTGAAGAGACTGAATCACGGCCTATGTTTCGAACGAATCGAAGGCCTTTTCGTAGTCTCGTAGTCGTAGAAAAATGATTAAATTACTAAAATGACTATTAAAAAATAGGGGTTGGTGATAGAAGGGTGACAATTTAGGGTTGTATGTATTTTTAATGCCAATTTATAAAAAAATAAAAATAAAAATTGTCATAAAAACAAAATGTTAGGGGTGGACAAACCTTATCACTTAGGGGTATGAAAAATAGATAGTAGCCGATTATCAGACCTACTGAATATACATATAAAATTTCATGAAAATCGGTCAAGCCGTTTCGGAGGAGTATGGTAACTAAATTTGTGACACGAGAATTTTATACATTAGATAAATCATTGCTTTTTTAGTCATTCCATCAGTTGTTCATTCAAATGTATATCTTTGACTTAACGGTATAATTATTAATATCCAAAAGACGGTACTCGTATTTACTCCTGAAGCTTAAAAAGTCATGTGCAGTCAGCAATATAATTAAGTTTACATTCTTGATACTTTTGTTGTCTATTGTATAAAGACACTCAGAAAATATTGGCACAGCTCAACATTTCCCTATAAAGTGAAATTCTACTTCACTGGACAATAGTGGCTCGAAATCAAAGCGCCTTTGTGGTTGGCGTTATTTGAAATATTTATTTGTGCAGCCCCGAATGCAGTTCGGCTCGATCCTGGAACTTTCCTGTATTAAACTTACAAGAATCTTTTCAATTGGCATCTCTATTTGTTAGCTTAGCACTTTAAGCTTTCTTCGACAATTCTGGGTGAGTTCTGAGCATTTTATCTTCATATTTATTCATGAGTCTGCAGGGGAAACTTGTCACTTTTGGATATTCCTTTCGTATTTGATTTGTTCTTGTAATGGCCACTTTTCAACAGTCATGAATACTTGACATAAATTATAAGCAAAAAGTGACTCAGTCTGTTTGTTTATTTTCAATGAATGAGCGATTGGGAGCTGCACCGATTTAGATTTTTCATGGATTAGAACGTAACACTTAGTACCAATTAGCAGTAGGACACTCTAGCGTTATATAAGCTGTCCGTATCATTGGCGATCACAAGAGGTCACAAACAACTTTGAGCCTCTGCAATTGCGCCGGGACATTGCGTCGCTTAACACCTTATATCGGCTATACCACGGAGAGTGATCTGAAGAGCTTTTTGGCCTTACCATACATTCCTCCTTCCTACTACAGAGCTCTCTTCGGAGTTATCAATTCACTGTCTCCAACTCAACATCACGCCCAAAGAAATTAAGTAACTTGTTTCTTTGTCGTAATCATAGAACTAAGAATTCTTTGCTGGTACATGTGTTCCCTTCTTTTCTATGACATCAGTTCAGATCCTTCAGAAGAGGCGTGATGAAGTACCTTTTGACCCAGCAAGGTGGAGTTGGCTAGAGCAGTGTCAAAACTGTTCTGTTTGTCTTCGCATATGGACTCTTCTTACCGCATCACATCAAGTGGTGTTGAGTCATTTTCCGTGCTTTGTATAAAAAAAAACTGCTGAACAAAGGCCTCTCCTGAAGGTTTTCACGCTGAGTGCTGCACGCATCTAGCAGCTACCCGAGACCTGCACTAAATTGTCGTGCCACTTTGTTGGAGGCCTGCCCACGCTGCGATGGTCCGTGGTCACCACTGTAGAACCATTCCGCCCCAACGGTCAGTTCTGTGTGCGATGTGTCCTGCCCACTGCCACTTAAGCTTAGCAACTCTTTAGCAATCACTGTTAATTAATGAAGAACTTTACTCACCCTAGCGGAAATAATAGTGGCACTCAACAAAATTTAGTGAACAAAATTGAAATTAAATTCTCCCGAAGTAAGCAATAATTTTGAACCACTCAATTTTTTTATAGCACTAAGGTATCATGGATAGCTTGAGCGCTTGCAACACCAGGGGTGTCACCACTTCATTGCAATACTGAATTCTATACAGAGTTTCATACAGATAAAATCAAACTGGCGGAAGCAGGAATACTAGCCTGACTGAGCTCCAACTCGAATTCCTAGTTCGTAGAATATGCAATACGAAATGATTTTATTGAGACTACAAAGGAACAGTCCAGTTGTTCTACATAGTTTCCCAGCTGTAATTTTGAAATTTCTGTCCGAATACGCATGAACACTCAGGGATCGTAATTGGAGTTATAAATATGGTACAGTCTAATCTGTAGCTTTCAGCGTGATCAGAATTAACTATGATGTTAGAGAAAAAGCAATCGTATTGTGATAAGAGTTAGATAGTATAGTGATATGAGTTTGAAGGTGATTGCTTATAGGTAGATCGTGATCTACAAAATGAAAATTAAAATATCACTAGGTGGTAGGCCCGTATGTAGGGTCGTCTGGGTAGGTATCACCGCTTTTCTTATTTCAGCCGTAAAACAGTTGGCTGTGTTTCGGATTGAAGAGAACCGTAGATAGTCCAATTACTGGGCGAAAGAGAAAGAGGAGATCGCGTCGCGGTCGCTTCGCATGACAGCTACAATAAAAGTAGTTCCAAGAGCGCCCATAACTGCTGTCAGTCGCGAACCAGAGGGTATACGGCAGAGGTTTCAGTGGGTGCGAGCCCCACACTCCCCTGTCTTTCCTTTCGTATAGCGCGTGTGTGTTTTTTTTGGTGTATAAAATGGAACCTAACCAAACAAAAAAACTGATTGAATACCAAAACCACTAAATTCTCCCAAAATCAGTGTTTTATATAACTTTTGCAGATCTTTTTACTATTAGGAAGATAATTTTTAGTTTGTTTGGTGATCTCTTTAATTTATATCTACAGTTTTTATGACCTTTTAAGCAGGCCCATTTTACAATCTCGGTCAAAACTTCATCCGTCGAATGCTTAATTACAGTTCGCTTCGGTGATCATAATGGAGGATTTCCGATATCCTGGTTTGACTTCCACTTTTCAATCTGTGAACAGTGGTAACGCGATGGAATTTTATGGAGTATTTTCTGATTTTAACTGCCTGGTAGTACGAGTTTTTCTGACCATCCGCTAAAAGGTTTTGCAAACAATAACTTTTCAAAAGTAAATTAGACCACTGCTAGGTACAAGCCGTCCTACATGAGAAAAACATATGAGGAGTTTAGGCCAGAGGACAACCACGCTGACCCAATGCGGAGGTTATACAGCTTAATGACAAACAAGCGCGTGTGCTCAAGGTGCAACGAGCGTCTATAGGCTACGGTGACCTAACCATCAGGCGGGCCGTACGCTTGTTTGACACACTTGTACAGGGCAGTCACCAATTGCCTAGCCATTGCCAAACTAATCTGTGCTACTGCCTGTCAACGCCTGCTGGCGGGCTACACCCGGATCACAGATTAAATAGTAGTTAAACCTGGATTCCTAAACCATAGAGGAACTGGCTATCTTTTCTCCAACTGCTGGAGCACAAAAATGCTCCTATCATTATTCTATAGCGGCAGACTTCGGTAAGATGGTGGTAGCTAGCCAGGTGGACTTAGAAAAGCACTATCACCAACCAAACCAAGCAGGAGATTTCCACGGCCATAGAATTAGATCCTCAAACTCAACCTTATGACAAGATTTATTTCTATTTTAGACATATTTATGAATATCTCAAGACAATTTAACTTTCTCGTATCAAAATATCTAAACAAGCATGTTGAAGACGCTTGTTTCTGACTTGTTCTTGGTTGTTGTATAAATTAGACATTGTTTGCGTGCTTGCGGCAGTTCCAACTTGTTCTGACACTGTCTCTACGGTAAAGCTAGAGGCTTTGTGGCTCAGATTTGTTCTAGATAAGAAGTTCTTATTTGACATTCAAACAGCACGAACCGAAACTTGGTGAATGGTGATGTCATTTTAATGTTGCTAAGTATGGTAAATAACACTACTTGGAGTGTTGTGTAGTTGCGGTGAGTTGTTCGCCAAACCTTTAACAGCCACCATGCGCCATTTTGAATCATGGTGGCTGTTTTCTAAACGCTTTCTATTGTTTTTATAAAGTAGGTCACGCGTGAGTAGTGCCCTATAGGTGCTGTAATATTGCCATCAGGAGGGCCGTATGCTTGTTTGCCTCCTTTATCGTCTTTTTTAAACAAAACACTGCACATTCTGTTCAACACCACCTGATATGAAGCGGTATGAAGAGTCCAGATGCAAAGACAGCTAGAGCAGCATGAAACACTCTGTTCTAGCCGCCTTCACCTTGCCGGCCTTTATGGTGCCTTTTCACGCCTCTTTTGGAGGAGCCCAATATTAAAGGAAGAAGGGAACACATGTGCTGGCAAAGAATTCCAAGATTTGTAAGTACGACAAAGACACGAGCTACATATCTTCTTTTTGCCTGATGCTATGATGGCGGCAGTGAGTTGAGAACCTGAAGATCGGCACGAGTACTTCTGAGTAGGAAGGGGGAAGGTGGATAAGGTAGGAAAGCTCTTCAAAGTATTCTCCATGATAAATCGCATAGGAGGCGCTAAGCGATGCGATGTCTCGATGCAATTGTTGCTCTAGGCTGTTCGTCTACATCGCCAATGATACGGACAGCACGAGGACGCTGCAATCTATCCAGTGCATCGAGGAGGTACTTGGTGGAGCCATTCCATAGGTGCGAGGGGTATTCCACGCAAGACCGGACCTGAGTTTTATAAAGCAGACGTAATTGGGCAGGCTTAAAAAATCGACGCACCTTATTTAGGACACCGTGCTTAAATGAGTCTGTTTTCTTTCTCTCAGTATGTTTAAGAAAAAGACAACATCAATTCAAACTGTCAAATAAAAATTTTGATAACCGCTAAAAACCAAATGTAATTTTAGATTGCCTGTAGCATGCTTCCTAAACCTACCTTTGAACGAACCTTTCTAAATATCAATTTATTTGACAGCAGCTGCTGCTGTCCTGTTTGCATTCATATTAAGAGAATAAGATGCACTGTAATTAAATTTAGATTTAGCGTATGTACAATAGACATCACATCAAGCGTAACACTTCGAACTTAAGACTGTCCTTACTCCGTTCGTATTAGAGGCGACTTTCACGTTGAAAGTGTACCATCATCTGTACTTTCGATTTAGGTTGATGCGTCTTTGCTAGACTAACAATGGAATACCAGACATTTTTGCCGCGTTCCAATTTAAATGCGATTTTTCAAAATTCCTAAAACCCCAGTCGATTTGTCTCCAACTTAATTAGTGAAACCATCAATAGCCTATAAAGCGTCCTGCCTCCGGCAATCCGTTTAATTTGCTAATTTGGGGATATAAAGAAGATTAATTGGTGAAATTTTGCATTCGGGGAAGCGATTTAACGAGATCATTAGGTCGTGTAATTAAGAGCGCACATACTTGTAATTCTGGAGACGGTTTTTTTGCATTTAAATTTGGTCCGTATGTTAAGTCAAACACCTTAGCGTGACCTCATAAAGCATCACTAAATACTTTGTTATTCTTAATTTGGTTCCATTGAAAAACTGACTTTATTGATATGTTTGTTTATACAGTTGAGTGTGACGGTTCAGTGAGACAGTTCAGCGAAACAGTTCAGGGAAACAGTGCAGTGAAACAGATTAGTAACACAGTCCAGTAAGACGGGTCAGTCAGACAGTTGAGTGAGACGGTTCGGTGAGACAGTTCAGTTCCAAATTCAAATGTACTGTGAAAGCTGTAGTTTTCTTAATAAAGAGAATAAGAGAAACAGTTTTGTGAGACAGTTCAGCGTGACAGTTTAGTGAATCAGTTCAGGGAGACAGTGAGACTAAGGAGACATTTTAGGCAGACAATTATAGACAACGCACTATAGAACTTGAAATTTGGTCAATGTGAAAAGTATGGGGTGGTAATAGAACTGTCAATTAACAAAGGAATTGAAAAATATCAGGATAAAAAAATATTTAAAGCAGTGTGATGTCGGTACATTGAGCAAAGAGTGTGTCATTTACCTCCATAAACAATGTCATGTAAAATGAAAACGATTTTTCATCATCATCATCATCATCATCGTCATCACCACCATCATCATCATCAGTATCATCATCAGCCTATATACGTCCCACTACTGGGCACAGGGCTACCTACATGGGAGAAACACATGAGGAGCTTGGGCCATAACACCACCACGCTGGCCCAATGCGCGTTGGTGGGTTAAAACAGTTGCTGTAATATCCCGGAGAGCCGAGAGCGCTCAAGCCATTACGCCACCGACCACCTCAATGAATATTAGTATGGATGGATGGATTCGTTCCGAGCTGTACGAGACAAACTCTCATCTGATTTTTAGAGATGAAACTCCTCGTTTTGTCAGAATTCTCTTCCAGCGAAGTCGTTAATTGGACAAAAGACAATAAAATAGCACATTGACCTAGTTTTGGCTATAAAATAACTAGACAGGTATCAGAGCAACGTTCCACCCATCAGGGCTTAACAGCAAACGCCAATAAAATACGGCGCTGTAATTTTGCCGACTAGGGATGCCCATATTTTCGCTGGGGTATCGATAGTTTTTAACTTTTATACAGCACTACATTTAAATTATAAAATATTATTAAAAAAAACGTCATACAGCTTTACATTATAAGCCAGTAGAAGACTAACGTTAGATATAAAAAAATAAGTTAAGGCAATCGACTCAAAAAAGGAAACGAGATACAGTTTTAATGGATATTTGTCATTCAGTCACGCTAGAACGGCTCAATAGATCTGGATGAATTTCGGCACAGATATAGATTATAGTCTGCAATACCACGTAGACTACTTTATATCCCGGAGAAATGAACGGTTCCTGTGGTATAGAACCAACATTCACGCGAAGTCGTGGAGAAAACTTAGTTTTTTTAAATTCTAGATGACAACAAGCTGTCAGCCCACCTGATGGTAAGCGGTTACTGCTGCCTGTAGACTTGATAATGCAGGTGCGTTGTCATGTTCAGGCCTAAGATGAAATGCCGTTCATGCCCAGTAATGTTTATTCACCACATAAAAAGAATCACAAATTTCAATTAAAACAAATTACTTGTATGTGGTAAATAAACAACTAGCTGGTAATGTAGTAGTATAAGCGCTCTGGTTTCGATTACGAAAACAAAGCAACTTTCGCCATGGTCGATCCCGGATGGGTCAACCAAATTTCTAATCTTCGAACTCTTCCTTGCTTTGAAAGGCACGTTAAGCCGTTGGCCCCGGTTATTACTGCTTCCACTTTAACCTACCAAGGCCAAAGTGTGTTTCTCCCATGTAGGCTGGTGATGTCAAAATCAAATAAATAATGACATGTATTTTTAACCGACTTCAACAACGAGGAGGTTCTCAATTCGGCCAGTATGTTTTTTTTTTCTATGTATGTACACCGATTACGCCGAGATTACTGATCCGATTTACGTGATTATTTTTTTGTTCGATGCAGAAAAGCTGTTTTTTTCAAAAACAGTTGGGTACTTTGGTTTTAAATTAAAAATAAACTGAAATTATGAAATCGTCTACATAAGCGAAATTGCGAATTTTTGCTTTTCCAATGACTTTTTAGTGAAACGATACGATAGTAGGAAACAATATAAGTTGACGGTCACCCATCTAGCTTCGACCGCAGAAAGTTATCACTAAAAATTGTAAAAAAAAAAAATTTAAACAAAAATGAAAACCGACTTCAAAAAACTGAAAAGGATGAAATAATTAAATTTAAGTAGGTATTCATCCCCTAGAAACATATTTTTGGAGTTGGTGCTAAGTGGTTTCCAAAAACAATAGAAAGTAAAGCACCGACTCCTAAAATATGTTTCTAGGGGATGAATACCTACTTAAATTTAATTATTTCATCCTTTTCAGTTTTTTGAAGTCGGTTTTAATTTTTGTTTAAAAATTTTTAATTATCAATATTTTACAATTTTGCTACAGTAAAACCAACATAATATTACTACCAGGTCTAAATTCAAACCGTAGTAACAGTGAAATAATGTTCAACAAAAGTGTGTTTCAATATGAATCATGACACGTGTTATTAGCTATGTGCGATGTTTTTTTTATCAATAACCTCACACAACCATCAACACTGAACAGGTAATACTTACTTATATGTAGAGACCGATAGCTTTATTTCAAACATTCATACACACACAAAAATATAAAAAAAATCATACACGAACATAGACGAATTGATAACCTCCTCCTTTTTTGAAGTCGGTCTAAAACACATAAAGTGTTGTTAATGACTGAATCTTATGATAAAACATATAGAAACTAAAATGATTTACATTACCTGGACCTGTATTAATATCTAGCTAGACCATAAATTGGTATAAAACAGCAGATTTTTTAAATATTACAAGTATTTTGTAAAAAACAAAATCAACACACCGTAAAAATCAAACTCCGGACCAATGTGAAAAATGTGGGGTGGAATAAAAATGTAAATTATCAAAGTAATTTATTATAACCAGTCTCATTTGAAGGTGTGACGATTAATTAAAAAGGGTCCGAAAAGGTAACCAATTTTTCTTAAAGTCAAATTGTTATTCTGGTCACAAAATATTAAATTTACTTTAGCATTTTAAATATTTGTAATAAAATTTAGGTAGGAAGCAAAACTGATGGTTGTGAAATTGCTTCGCCAGAGCCCTGGCTACACCCGCGAAGGGCAGTGGAGATATCGAGGAGCTTTAGTTGTATTCTCAGTTTCTTAATTATAGTACTAGAGTATAAATAAACATTTCATTTAATCAGAAACTTCGTTGTCGCAATAGATTCAAAATTAAAAGTATACATACCTAGTATACATACCAACCGTCTCACGGACCGAAAGTAGTTCGTTTAGGGACGAAATTAGGTGGTAGGTAGTTAAGGGTTAAAATATTTCTTAATAATTAAAATAGAATAAAATATTTCTTAATTTAAATATTGATATACAACGCGTGTCATTATTAGCGCTCATACTAAATAGACATCAAAGTAGCCATTACCATGAACTTTCATTAAGGGGCAACCCTAGTTTCATACAAGTTGAATACCCAGTGCACTAAAATATATGACACAGTTTTTTAGGGTTGGTCCATAGTAAAAGTTGTTCGTATTGATGAATCCTCTGACCCATTTTCCTGGATATGTGTGTGTTAAGAGTGCGCCTAAAGCTAGAAAAAAATCAAATTTCACCCGCACCCCCCGCATGGCGAGGCACGATTTGCAGTGTGTTGACAATCAAGCTCTTCTAGTCACCTCCCGACGTCTTAACATAGTATACGTAAAAATTCACATGAAAGCAACAGTAGCTTCTTTGGAGTAAATGTAATGCATTTCTAGTCTATAATATTAATTATATTGGCTCAATTTAATATTGAAGTTTAGATTTTTATTGTTACTAGGGGTCAAAATTAGACTAAATTTTCGTCAAGGTGACACAGTTATTTTCCTAATTCAACAATCTTTTTCAAATTAAAAATATGTTAAATCGTTGTGAACTTAAGATCTAATGAGATCGAATCGATAGAAATATAATGTATCCTTGTACTATTTATTTTCGCATACATATCAACTATCTGCATATATAATTTTTGTAAATGGTGCAACATACTAAAATCATCTCTAATTGCAAATCAATGCGGGTAATTTATTTGTAAGTGCTCTTGAATTAGATGTAGTTGGCACATTAAGAGAAATAAAGATATATCACTCATCTGGAAAAAGTTATAGAATCGCTAAAAAATTTAATGAATAATTCAAAACAGAGGAATTTAAATGGTACTATTTACTTTTTAAAATGAAATCATATTTCGTTCAAAATTTAGGTTACCATCAAAATTTAGGTACTTAATATTGCTGCAACATCAGTTTAAACTGAATCATTGTAACATTAATAGCTACGCAGATGACAGTACAGTGCATGCTAGATAGATATTACGGTTGCCCAGGGGCGGGGCGCATTGAAACCGAGAAAGAGAGAATCAATATTATCCTCGAGCTCAACAGACAGGGTTGTTGTGTTAGTTAAACCTTATTATGTCTAAACGGGGTTCGAATAATCTTGTTGAGTTTATTGGTAAAAACCACAAGTATGCGCGTTCACAACTAATATGTGGCCTTTCATTCCCCTGGATGAAAGGCGACTGAAATCCAAATCAAAGAAACTACACGACGAGGTGAATTGATTTTTCACAGCTGACCAAGTATATCTGCTTTATAACAAAGGACCGATCTTGCGTGGAATATAACTCGCACCTGTTGGATTACACTCTACTAAGTATATGCACTGGAAATATTGCAGTGTTCGTGCTGTCCATATAATTAGTGATGTAGAGGTAACAAGCACAATTGAGCCTCTAAAATTGCATCGACACATTGTGACGCTTATGAGAAGCGCCTTTTATTGGGTATAATAATGAAGAGTGCTTTGATGAACTTTTAGACCTTATCTCAGCTTCCTTTTTCCTAGGTCCAAGAGCACGCGTACCAGTTTTCGGTGTAATCAATTCTGTTGCACGGTGGACCTCGGATATTGGGCCATCTTGAAATAACATAGAAGAAATGCACCACTTAGTAAAACTTACATTAAAAAAAACAACTACACACAAGTATTGTCATATTTTTTAGATTACATCAACTAAGCCATTTTTTGTTTTTATTGTTGTTAATAGTAATAAACTATTCATATTTTAATGTTTTTGGTGCGTTAAAACTCCTACTTTATTAAAAGAATTATAAGTAAAAAAAGCAAACGATGAAAAAATATATGCCCCAGCCAGGAATCGACCCGCGTCTCCTTATATCCGGCCAGAGGCGAATACCACTACGTCAACGGAGCATTAGGTATATCCTACTAATTTCTTCACCGCTTTCTATCCTTCGTCTTAACGATTTTATAGCAAAGTTTATCTCGCCATTTATTGAATTTAACACCTATAGTGATCCAAAAGAAATAAACTTTAACTAGCATATATTATGTAAGACACTATAATGTATTTTTGTTTTAAAAAATCTTATAGTAGATACCATATTTTTTACTACAGAATTCACTTTATTAAGATTTTTTAATTAGGTGTAGTTGTGGTGATATTAAACCGATGCTGATCTGAAAAAACATTGTTATCATTAAATTGCAATAAAGTTTATTATGCCTTAGGTGAATGTCAGAAACCCTTACGGTGTTAGATTCTCTAACTGCATATTGATAACTGCCCTATAATATTGTGATTTTTATAATTGCATATGAAAATGTCTACCATCGAAAAAAGTTTTATTACAAATAAATCAAATACGAGTAAGTCACTAAGAAACACAAAGCATGATTTTATTTTACATATACTACGCCTCCTGAGATTGCAAAGACAATGCGATTTCTGCTCAATGTACATAAAAATAAGGTCGATATCAACAATTAAAAAGTGAGTAAACAAAAAACTTGAGTTTGACACCTAGCCGTCATTTGAATTTTCAGTTTCATTTTATAGCATTTTATTTTAATAATTATGAAAAATCAGAATTTACAACGTTTCATTAAACTTTTAAAGCAATAGTTTTAAAATATATGTACAATATTATGGTTTTTAAGTTATAAACTACAAATTATTCGCGAAAATATTGCCGAGGGCGCGCGAGAACGCAGAAACATAGTCTTCCCGTCTCAATGGAGCAGCCGCGAGTGAAACAAAACAAATATCATGCGGCCTACCATGCGACTGACAGAGACGGACGATGACGTTTAGCGCGGAAGGAAAATGGAGTATGCGCCAATATAGTTTTTTATTAATTACTTGCAAACTATAACATATATTGAAAAATCGCTAGTAGAAGCCCTCGGAAACATGGTGACTCACATATTTATCAATTTTCCCTGTTGTGAAGTAATGTGATTTGGACAATAAATTGAATCTCGTTGAAAGTCAGAGGTATCTTTGTGATTTTTTTCTATCGAGAAAATTTTATAAATTCATGTTTTTGCTCTGACACAACCCTCACAAATATAATGTAATTACCATATTTAAAATTTCAGCTCATTTGAAGTTGATTTAATATGATTAAAATTAAATCTACGATTAGAGATTTGCTTTATGCCCCCTCTTAATTATATTGCACTTTGTTTATTACGCTGTTGTTTTTTTGTATCGATATCGATAGATGCATGTATACACCCCTAGCAGTTTTTTTGTATTGTAGGCAATACATCAGCTACCTTCCAAAGGTTACGTATTGGGTCCCTCATTCTTCCTCCTGCTTTAGAATTTTTTGTTAAAACGAAACGTTGCTCGTTGCCTGAGTTTGAGTAATTTAGTTAAAAAACCCAACCTTTTTCTGCTCCAGACGTGACGTGGACTGGTGAATTGTAATTTTTAATATTACGAAGCATTTCAGCGAGTTTGACCTCTGAACTTTACAAAGATAAAGTACAAAATAGTATTGTCTTATATTTTCGGCGTTTGGAAGTAATTTTATTTATTTGTATTTTAAAAATCAATGTTTGTATCTTTGTACCGATGACAGCACATCAAGTGAAACAGTTGCAATACGAAAACCGCCTCTATTACGAACGCAGTAGTATGTTATGGGGATGCCCGCGAAGGTTCCTGAATTATAAATTATAAAAAGTTTTTTATTGCATTTTTTTAAAAAACAAAAATAGAAATTAAGGAAAACAATATCCTTACGTGCTTTGCAAAGCATGCCGCGTGCAGTGAGTTTAAAATAAAACCGTGTTACTGAATTTAACTCGCGTTTATTAGAGGTTATTTTATACCCAATGGACACCGTGAACTCCGTATATGCGTACATAGGAAATATAATAACACATAGTACAAGTAGTTCATATAAGACAGCTGGTATCTTCAGTCTTCCCGTGACCGCTATTGCTTTAAAGTAATCAAAACAGGTGCCCTTCGGTTCGCCTAAAAAATTTAGTCCTAATATTACATGGCCAAACCGTATTGGCCTAAATTTAAAGCGAACAATTATTGTTTCGCCTAACAATTGTTTTGCCACCATTAAAATTTGGTCTAAGAATTGAAAACCCTAATTTTTGGATCTATAATGTGAAATACCCTAAAATATATTGGCATAACGTTATTTTGGCATTACGACGATTTCGCTTAATAAAGCTCTAATTTTAGCATATATCTAATATTAATGTGCCAAAAATTTATCAGCCTAAGACAAAAACAATTTTATTGAATAAATAAATTGACAGAAGCGAATCGCTGCAAATCCGACACCACGTAGTCTCGTCTGCCCTACCCCTAAAGTGTAATTTAAGCCGAAGCTGCGGTGGTGGGCGAAAACCATCTGCGACGATAAGGTCGCGTGGGACCGCCGGAGCCCCGCAGCGCCGGAGCCGTGACAGAAGCCATGCATGCTGCATGCTTGCTTGCATGCTGCATGCCTGCTTGCATGCTGCATGTCTGCTTGAATGCTGCAAGCCGCTTTCATGCTGCATGCCTGTTTGCATGGCATACCTGCTTGCATGCTGCATGCCTACCTGCATGCTACGTTAATTAATAAATATTAAGAATTAAAAGGAAAAACATCTACTTTTTGTTAGAATACCTACATAATAATATGTTTGATTAAATCAATTTGCAACAAATACAAAATTTTGTCCAAGTTACTTTGGCCTATTAAAATGAGTCGGCGTTTTATACTTTCTGATTTTTAATTTTGTGGAAATTAATTTTTAGTAATTGCAAACTTTAGGGATTACGAATTGTTCCGCCAAATGTCGTATTTGGTAAATAACAATATGGCGATAAAAAGTTAGGCGAAGTGAAATTAGACCAAACACGAGTATAAAGAGTGAAATTATGCGAAAAAAATTTAGGCTAACCGTTTGTGTGCCATTGCCAATTAGAAGTCCAAAAAATTAGGCGACCCGATATAGACCCAATCAAAACATCAGGTATACATTCAGTCAAAAAAGTATTGGGAATGGATGATTTGTTTCTGGTTCCAAATTAATTTTTTTGTTTTTTTTGTTGTTAGATTGGCACAACTGTTTTCCATTTTGGCGCGAAGTTGCATCTGTTATTTATATTAAATACAGTGCTGTATTTAGTTAAATCATATATAGTGTTAATGGACAAAAACACCGAACAAAGAGTTTGTCTCAAATTTTGCATCGCCAATGGAATTTCGTGTTCGGAGTCACTGAAAATGTTACAGAAGGCTTAAGACTTTATCAAAAAAACGTCCTTATGAGTGGTACAAAGCATTTAAAAGCGGTAGAGATGTGATGGAAGATTTGCCTGGCTTTGGTAGGCCATCAATGACTGCAACTGAAGTTAACATCGCAAAAGTGAGGTAAATAATGACTGAAAATCGTTATTCAACTTTAAGAACACTTTCTGTATGTCACGAGTCTATCCGCACCATTTAAATAATCACTTGGGTATGAAACAGGTTGCCGCTCGGCTAGTCCCAAAATCTTTATTTTCTCCAAAAACTCAATCGCATGAGAATCGCTGAGGACATGCTAGAACGAGTCAATTCCAACCCAACATTCATGACTCGCGTGTGACATGCAAACTAGTCAACAAGCTTCGGAGTGGTGCCTTCCAACTGAACCGAAACCGAAAATACCACGCCAAAGTCGATCAAAAGTCAAAGTCATGTTGACTGTTTTCTTAGACTCTCGCGGTGTTGTGCACTCAGAATTCTTGCCGGAAGGTCAAACGGTAAATAAAGACTATTATTTGAGCGTTATGCGGCGTTTAAGAGAGCAAATTGAACGAAAAAGGCCAGATTTGTGGAAATATAATTGTTGGATTTTGCACCACGATAATGCACCTTCGTACAAGGTCATCATTGTGAACGATTTTTTGACCAAACAGTCAACAAATACCATCGAGCAACTATTCGCCAGATATGGCTCCAGGCGAATTTTTTCTTTTTCCTAATCTCAAATTACCACTTCGTAGCACGCGTTTTCAATAGCTAGAAGACAAAGGAGAGTTCGCAGAACTCAATTCCGGAAACAGCGTTTAAAAATGTTTTGATGATTGGATTATTAGTTGGCGTAAGTGTATCGTTTCTGAAGGAGCATACTTTGAAGGTGATAAAATAAATTTGGATGAATAACTAACATTTTGTGTAGTATTGATCTTTTCCCGGTACTTTTTTGACAGAGTAGTACAATAAAAACATAATAATTAAACGCGAGTAAAATCCTGAAAACCTATTTTTTGGTTTCCGTACCCAAAGGGTAAAACGGTACTCTAAAAATAGTTTTTCAGGATAAAATTTTATACGGGCGCCCCCTCAAATATTTATTTTAATCTGTTTATTAGTATTTGTTGTTATAGCGGCAACATACATACATCATCTGTGAAAATTACAACTATCACGGTCCATGAGATCCGCCTGGTGACAGATGGACAGACGGACGGACAGCGGAGTCTTAGTAAAAGGGTCTGGTTTAACCCTTTGTGTACGGAACCCTAAAAAGATGGATGAAATCGGTTAAGTACTTCTCAAGTTATGGCGTGACCAAGGGAAAACAGGGATTCATTATTATTTTCATACGGGGCGGTGCCGTCAATACTACAATAAATTAAATCATGGGCTATGTTAGTTTGTAGTATAGAAATGGTTTGCCACTTTCAAAAACATCTTAGGCATTTGATAATTTCATGAAATTTCTATGAAATAATGCAGCCAGTGTTATATTATTTCACACAAATGTCATGAAATTATCAAATGAATAAGATGTTTTTGAAAGTGGCAAACCATTTCTACGAACTAATTTAAGTAACCCATGTTTTAATTTATTGTCGTATTGACGGCACCACTTGTATATAGGTAGACTAGCTGTGCCCGCGACTTTGATCGCGTGTCGCGGGTACAGCTAGTGAAATAACAACCTTAAATTTGATTACCAAAAAATGGTTATAGTCAGTCAATTTCAAAAGATAGACATATGCTGTCATACATGATTTTTGCGTAACTTTAGGTAACCGCTTACGCAGCGCACACAAGAGCTGTGAAAAGGAATATTTTTTCCCCGTTTTCGCAACAATTTTCATTGATGTTCAACTGCTATTAGTCGTAGCGTGATG
Source organism: Nymphula nitidulata (assembly GCA_947347705.1). Lineage (NCBI taxonomy): Eukaryota > Metazoa > Arthropoda > Insecta > Lepidoptera > Crambidae > Nymphula > Nymphula nitidulata. The sequence goes on from OX374646.1 coordinate 4,548,940, forward strand.
TTATATAGCCTATATAATACCTCGATAAATGGACTATCCAACATAAAGAGAATTTTTCAATTTGAATTTGTAGTTCCTGCAGATTAGCGCGTTCAACCAAACAAACAACCAAACTCTTCAGCTTTATAATATTAGTTTAAATATTATTACATATTATTACATGTAGATAATTAAATAGTAATAGGTAACACCACATCGAAATAGTCCTTACGAATGAAGAAGAGCATTTGAATCTAAAATTATACTTTTAAGGATTCTCAGAAAAGCGAATGCTATTTTTGGAACGTCCGCATTAATATTTTGTGGTTTAACAAAGTCGCTTTCAATACCATCGCTCCATTTCTTAAGCCTTTACAAAATAATAAATTATTCTCTTTCAGTCATTACATTACCATCAATACTATTAGCAACCTCAGTACAGTTACAAATACATCAAGCTTAACACTTTCGACGTCTGATCTGTCTTATGGATTCGGAATACGATCGGTTTTAGCGTGGCTCTGGTCTGTTCCAACGGGTAATGTAGAATTCCCAAAATATTCCTTCATAATATTAAATTTCCGTTATAAGTGCTCCGTTAAATGAGCTGTTCGTTGTGTTTAACAACTCCTAACTCCGCCGCCGAACAAGCCCTCTTTGCTGCTTAAAACAAAAGCAAATAACGACGGGCGTTTCAAACGAGCTGAAAATATACTCAGTAGGAGACTTACAAATATGTTTTGAATCATTTCACATGTGCTTTGTATATATTTAAACTTCATTGCACAAAAAAGTGTACAAATTAAGGATGTAGACGCTAAACAGATAGCTCCAAAAACTGTGCCCAACAATGAATAACGATATTTTAGTGACTATGCTCTAAAATATCAACCTATAACAGTTACACCTATAGAAGTACAATATAATGTAAGAAAGTGTACAAATTAAGGATGTAGATGTTAAACCGATAACTCCAAAAACTGTGCCCAACAATGAACAACGATATTTTAGTAACAATGCTCTAAAATATCAACCTATAACAATTACACATATAGAAGTGCATTATAATATAAGTATAAACGTATAATTATCGTAACAACATTCAAATAAAAACTGATGCATACAAACATTGAAAAACATGAAAGAATTTTTTAAAATTCTCATGCAACATTTTCTTTGCGGAGCATTGTTTTTGGATTGCCTAGAAGGAGACTGGTAAAAAGCCGAAGTGAAGAGCAGGGTAAGATAGTCTTTTGAGCGAAGCGAGCGCTCGTGGGGAGAATGCAGAAATTCAATAAAGAGAGCTAAGTACTGATAATGAGCTTCATAGAGAGCAAGAGATTCTGGTATAATTTAAGCTCACGTTGGTAACCATCCAGTTATGAACGAATGGATGACTTTATTAACATCAAAAAAATAGGGCAACCCTAACTGAAATAATGCTAGGACTTTGCAAGTCGAGTAATAAATAATAAGACAGAAATTATTTATTTTATGACAATAGAAAAGACTAAAGTAAAGACAAAGATGAAAATACTAAGTTATACACCACAAATGGAGCTGAAGTGTTTGTTGATCTGTTTATCGTAAAGCAAGTAAGTAATTTAGTGAAGCAACCCAATCCTATAGTCACGACACTGCTCATACGGAGCTACTTTGGACTATGGCTAAAAGGCCTATGTTTTCGGACCAAGTTAGATATATTCATAATAGTTTTCGAATTCAGAATTCAGGTCAAAAGCTGACCGGCCAGTACAGTCGGCAGCACATCAAGCGCAACAGTTTGACCTTGAGACTGCTCTTACTGCAATACTGCTATATCTGTACTCGACTATCTATTACTATGAAAATTGCGTTTTGCGGTTTTTCAGAACAGCTGTTAGAGTCATAATAAACTTAACTTTATTGGCTTCGTCACCTAAACTATTTAGTTTAACTTTAGTTACGTTAAAAGTAATTTTAGTTTCGCCTTTATGTTTTAGATTTTCTGGATTCTCTAATTCTGTTAAATAAAATAAAGTTGGAGTAAATAAATAAATAAAAATAACTAAAAAATGTGAAAATGACAGATGAATCAGAACGTAACGAATAGACAGACCTGCCACTAATAAGTATGCTTATTAGCATGCTTAAAATGAACATGCTTTTTTGCTGTAAAACATTTTCTTGGGAACAGCATAGGTACTCGATTTACTCGCATACGCACTGTGTTAGACGCGCTCAAATCACCCCATTCCCACCCTTACCTCTATTAGCATGCCCATAAATCGACTAGCATTCGATTTTTAAGCAAACATAGAATAGCATGCAAGTTTCTAGCAAAACACACACACGCTACTGAGCTCATAGCTCAATAGCGGCATGCTTATGTGCTAGTAAGAGCATGTTTATCTGTACATAAAAAAGTATTTGATTTGACACATTCCGTCTAAAGTCGGGTCAAATTAAATAGATCTTTTGAGATCACTTATCTTTGAGCTACCCTACGATATGATAGTCTTTATCTATCAGTATCATAACAGTAATACAGCATTCTCAATGACTTTTAATAAACCTTTCAATGCAGCTATTGTTATTTTCTAAAAAACAAGAATAATGTTTCCTTGGAGTATAATAATAATAATAATATTTATACACTTACACCTATTATCTAGCCCAAAGTTAGCATCATTAAGAGCTTGTGTTATGGATACTAGAATAAATAATAATTTTTTAACTTCAATATTTAGCATACTTATTCCCTCTAAAATTGCGAAAATATTAAGTGTTAATTTTGTTTTTTTAACAAATACCTCTTTTTTCTCTTCTTGTGCGATTTTTAAAATCATTTTTGCTTGTAACATGCTTCTGTTCGTTGTAAATTTTTTGGTCACATATAGATCTCAAATTGCTTTATTTTTTACCGACTTCAAAAAAAGGTTATCAATTCGTCTGTATGATTTTTTTTAATGTTTGTTACCACAGAACTTTTGACTGGGTGAACCGATATTGATGATTCTTTTTTTGTTCGATGCGGAATAGTTCCTATTTGGCCTCATAATTTTTTTTTGAAAATCCATTAGGTAGTTTGGTTTTTAAATCAAAAAAACTGGAAAAATGAAGTCGTCTACATATGCGAAATTTCGGATTTTTGGTTTCCTATGAATTTTTAGTGAATTATACGATAGTAGAAATCAATTTAAGCTCACGGTCACCCATCTAGCTTTGACCTTCAAAAGTTATCACTAAAAATTGTAAAAAAAAAAAACGATTCCAAAAAACAGAAAAGGATAAAATAATTAAATTTTAGTAGGTACTCATCCCCAAGGAACATATTTTAATTATTATTTTATCCTTTTCAGTTTTTTGGAGTCGGGTTTAATTTTTGTTTAAATATTTTTTCTCTTCATTTAGTTCGATAAGGTTTGCGCGAATACAATAGCGTTGTATTGTTCTTGTTAATTCACATTAGTGTTAACTTTATTGTTTTCTCTCTTCACTCTGGTATATTTTTTATCAAAATGTTATTTCAATGTTAATTTTTCGTATTTTAGTTAGTTCTACTAAGTATTATCACGTTGTGATAGCCTAACAGGGTTCATGTTTAGTTCTACTGATTTCTATAATTACACCTATGTATACCACATAAAACATTTTAATTTGAATTTAAGAATAAAAAAATAGCTTACTGCCAGCGTTTAGCGACTATGCTACGTTGAGGAGTCCTCGATACCACAAGAAGCACTTCAGACGAAGAAAGGGCTGCTCTTGTGCCGATATCTTGGTCTATTCAGAACTCAATGCCTTAGAACAATAAACCGAATACGTTTGCAGTTAAATAGAAGACCACAATTAACATTTTGATGAGTAATTAGAATAAACAATTACTGATTTGAAAATTGAAAATGTTTGTTGGAACTAAAACAATATACCTAGTTACAGAGAGTTCAAGTGCGTTGTATGCTGAATTAGTTTCTAGAACTTTGTCACTGCCATTAGTGCCCACCTCCATAAATGGAGAGAAAAGCGTTGCCAATACCAAATAAACACCTTCCATGCGTCCAGTAATTAGTACATACAGGATGGTGTTATCAATACGACAATAAATTAAAACACGGGCTATATTAGTTCATAGAAATGGTTTGCCACTATCAAAAACATTTTATTCATTTGATAATTTTATGACATTAGTATGAAGTAATATAACATTAGCTGCATTATTTCATAGGAATAACCTGAAATTATCAAACGAATAAGATGTTTTTAAAAGTTGGAAACCATTTCTATTAACTAATATAGCCCAATTTTTAATTTATTGTCGTATGGACAGCACAGCTGTATAGGTAACCTCGTGGTCCAGGTTCAGATACTTCAGTTTATGTCTGATTCTGCTTTCGCGAGGTTATTTATTATCAAATATTTAGATGGATAAACGCTTGCTGCAATTGATTGTAAGGGACCATTGATTATTATCGGCTGACCAGTTAAAATGTCATTGCAAACAATCATAAAATATTGAAACTGTCAAAGCACAAAGTTTACTGGATATAAAGCTGAAAAGTTAGAAACAAACTTAAAGTTCTTCTTAGAAGATACAGAGATACACAAATGTTTCTAAGATCACAGGAATTTGGGTCCCTTATCGGGATCAATCATGGCGAAACTTTCTGTTTTGTGTTTATATTATGCCTTACACCCTCAGCAGTTATTTAAAGCTAACCTTTGTAAAGGAAACGCTTCATATCCAACCATGTGTATTATATGTAAACTATCTCAAAAACTCTAGAAATTTCTCCTGAATCCGGAATAAATACCAATAATTCGTTTGAATATCTAATTTGAATGTTATTCAATTTGGTAATATGGCGGGCGATATAGAAGTCAACTAAACGTCAAAAAAGTGACAAAGGTACCAGGTGAAGGTGAGAAGCGAGATATACGACTTATTAACAACACAGTATTAGCAAAGGCTACACTACAAGATCTCAAACATCGCCGTAGAGTTGCGCGTTTGTCGGTTTTCTATCGAATACACTTCGGAGAGTGTGCGAGGGTATTACACGAATTAATTCCACCAGCTCCCTTTTACCATCGAGGGACCAAACGTAGAATGGCTTTTCCCCTAATGTTGTGGATATTTAAACCATCCGCACAAAGCATTTCGCCAAGTCCTTTCTAATTCGAACTGCCAAGGAGTGGAACTCTCAGCCTGCTGTTTCCCGAAACCTGCAATTTGGCAGTCTTTAAGGCTGGAGTGAATAGGCACCTTCTAGGTAAGCATGTATCATCGTAGGAAATGTCACTACTTAACATCAGGTGTGATTGTGGTCAAATGTTTGCCTGTTAATTGTAAAAAATTGAAAATATTTGTCTGTATTATTTTCTTACATTTTCGCGAGCAATACACACTATCGCGAGTTGAATCCGGTAAATTGGTTTTATTTCAAATATTTGTCTGTGTTGCTGTTTTGTACCACGCAACAACGCAAATAAAAAGAAAACGAACAATTGAACACTTTTCTGTATATTTTTACCCATTTTTTAGTAAAGTGTACAGTTACGAGCAATACCACGTACCCATCCTCGCTGTGACTCTTATTCCATTTAAAATAAGAGTCACGAACAGCGAGAAGTGAGTACGTGCTATTGCCCGTGAGTGTACATAGACCTAGCCGGGTCTCCATACATTTTTGGAAGTTCTCTTTTGAACATATATTTAGCTGAAACTTTCATAAAAATAGACATGACGGTCGTCAAAAGTCGAAGATCATAAAAATTAAACATTTTTCCAGAAAGAGTGTTAAAATTAGTTATGAGCCAAAAAGAGCAAAAATAATATAGGAATCTACTCAGTCCACCTCCTTGTCGCAAGTAGGTATATATTTAAAAATATGTACATAGTATCTGTGGATGTAGATATTATAACCTGCCTGACCATATTGAATTGGAACGGCTACGACAAGCAACCAAGATACGCGGGTGATACCAAGAGTATAGTAAGAGACTATCTGGTTTATATATATGTATAAATATGTATTTCTGTGTGTATTAAGTATCTATAGGTATATTCATTTTATTGGTAATTATGTATAAATTTGTTTTTTTTTCTAATGTTATTGTCTTTCTTGCACCCACTCTCTTTATTTCCTTCTGTATTATTTCCTTTCACTCCAGGTTGCCTGGAAGAGATTGCTGCTTAGCAATAAGGCCGCCAATTGTATTGTTTATCTTACTTTTATTGTTTTGTTGATATGTAAGTGTCCTATTGTGCAATAAAGAATATTTGATTGATTGATTGATTGATTTCTATGAACTAACATACTTAGTCCATGTTTTAATTTATTGTCGTATTGATGGCACCACCCTGTATAGTGTTAACCGTACCTTACATTAGGCAGTAACTTTACCCGTAACAAATAGTGTAAAAAGGTTTTGAGTATTTCGACTATAATCCACCAAAAAGGTCGACGCGTTTTAAATACGGTTTGTTACCTGCCTCGCTGTAATCTCCTGAAGGTGAGGCGGGTAGTTGGAAAACTACTTACCTGTGAACAAAGAGAATCAAAATTAGGAGGACGCTTAAAACAATTGAATTATTTATTAAATACCATACAAATACTGCATTTAACATACAGAATAGAAGGATTTTTTGATTTGATTTAAAGGAATTAAAATTTATTTTGTGGAGACACTTGCACGTAATTTTGATTTATAATTTTTGATCCGCAGAAACGGCTTTAGGCACAAATAAAAATGACACAGCCTAAAATTATTCGGAACTTTAAATTGTTGTAGGTAAATAGCTCGAATATATTTTAATAAAATATTCAATATTTTTTTTATACAATTACGTGACAAACAAGCTGACGGCCCACCTGGTGGTAAGTGGTTTCCGCCGCCTATAGACACCTGCAATAACAAGGAACAGTTATTACTTGATATTGCAGGTGCGTTATCATTCTGAGGCCTAAGATGAAATGCCGCCCATGCCCAGTAATTACACTGGCTACCTTTCCCTTAAATTCGAAACACAGCTAACTGTTTCACGGCTGAAATAAGAAAGGCGGTGGTACCTACCCAGACGGCCCTATATAAATGCGGGCCTACCACCTACTAAGGTTTTGTGAGATTTGTAGACCCATCGTTATTTTTTTATGATCAGTTTTATAGCTTAAATGATTTTGGATTTAAGTGGTTATCAAAAACCTTGAACCTACCAGTCACACAAAAACTCAAACTATTCTCAATGACTTGGTAAGTTATCCTTTTGCTATTTCATTGGCTTCCGGCGTTTCATATACAGCCTAAGCAGCCAATTAACTAGAAATAGACGTCAGACTACAGGGTTCATAGGAGTAAGTGAGATAGCAAAAGTTGATTTCTGCTTGTAATTTAGTGTGGTTTTTATATAATTTATGTTTGAAAGGCTCAAATAAAAAAAGGTACATACTTAATTTACTTTCGAATTTTCACAACTAACTATTGAAATTTAATTTGCTATTTGTTTAAAACTTTCATCATTATGTACAATCGCATTACTCTTATCACTTTTATATTCCAAGTTGGTTAGCATAATAAATTTTTTTTAGAACTATTAGACGAAGATAAATCTAGACAAAGGATGAGTAAAGTGTGCAATAAAAACTGAAAGGGCTACAAAACTACTGAGAAAGCAATAAAATGTCTTATTCAAAGATTCTGTTGCTGGCTTTGAAATTGTATAGAAAGTTTTAGAAATGATTTGTATTAGATAAATGATATTATTAGATAGAAAGAAAATATTGTAGCAAACATTTCAATAGAAAGAAGCGAATTTATGGCTTGAAATTTTATGCAGAAACCTATTATACAAAAATCTTTATTTGCCCTTTCGTGATTCGTCGATCATTCTGAATACATTTTCCAATAAAATTTGTTAGACTTTATATTTAAAGAAACACATAAATTTAATTTGAATTAAATTGGACATGACGGCTACAGTGATAACATTAATTTAGCTTATTCAAATTCAATAATTACCTTTTATTACCTACCTTACCTTATAATTTATTATTTTGATTTATATTAAATTTTGGACATAATTGTACTACTCTGTCAAGAAAGTACCGGGAAAAGATCAATAAATAATACACAAAATGTTAGTTATTCATCCAAATTCATCTTATAACCTTCAAAGTATGCTCCTACAAACGATACACTAGTTTGCATGTCAAACTCGTAAACTCACGTCTCGTCACCAGAAATAATGCGTTTCATGAATGTTGGGTCGGAATTGACTTGTTCTAGCATGTCCCCAGCGACTCTCATGCGATTGAGTTTTTGAGAAAATTCAGGTCTTTTGGGACTTGCCGAACGACAACGTGTTTCATATCCAAGTGTTTTTTTTTATACAACTAGATGACAAACAAGCTGACGGCCTACCTGATGGTAAATGGTAATAACATGGTACGGACGACTCGTAAGATACAGAAAGTTCGCCTTTATCAAATCCTTATTCAAATGCCGAATACCAAGAGATATCGCCTAAAAGTGTAGTTTGCGTTCACTTTACGGAAAATCTCCCCTTCTTGGAGGTACCGACTTTGGTTACGGGTAACGTGAAGGCTTCCGTACGCTTTTCGGATATTAAAAAGAACAACATTCGTAGAGAAAATGGGATTAAATCCTTGTTAAGCCGTCAAGCATCAAATTTCAGATAAAATTAATTTTTCAATTGTCATAGACCTCTATAGGTAAGGGGTTAAAGTATGAAATTGCCATTTGTACTGAAACATTGAAATTCGTTTTTTTTTAATTTAACATATTTATTTAATCAAAATATCTACCATTATTATCTATACATTGCTGCCATCTAATAGGGAGGTCATTTATGCCTTTGCGATAGAACTCTGGTGATCTAGATTCTACAAACTCGGTGAAAGCATTTTGTACTGCCTCCTGGGAAGAAAACTTTATGTCACGTAGAAAATTGTCCAAATCACGAAAAAAATGGTAGTCCGTTGGAGCAAGGTCTAGCGAATACGGAGGGTGACGAATGGTTTCTAATTGCAGTTCCTGTAGAGTTAAAACGGTTTCTTGGGCTGTAGGAGGTCTCGCGTTATCGTGGAGCAATAACGGTGAAGATCGATTCATGAGTCGAGGCTGTTTCACTGCAAGTTTTGCTATCATTGTTCGGAGTTCGGCACAGTAGGCATCTGCCGTTATTGCTTGACCAGATCTGAGAAAGCTATAGTGAATAACACTATGTTGAGACCACCAAACAGTTACCATTACCTTTTTATTGATAAGCTTTGCTTTAGGACACTGTTGCGGCGTTTGACCTGGGGTCAGCCATTGCATTTTTCGCTTACGGTTATCGTTAAAAATCCATTTTTCATCTTAAGTCACAATTCGATCCAATATTCCTTCATTTCTATATCGATTCAATAAGGCAACACAAGTTTTAACACGCGTTTCTTTCTGCAGATCAGTCAAATCATAAGGCACCCATTTTTCATATTTTTTATTTTATTGATTTGACGCAAATGAGTCAATATTGTTGGTAAGGTAACGTTAAACCATGCCGCTAATTTCTGGGTAGTTTGGCTCGGATCGTCTTCCACCATCTCTTTCAATTCATTGTTATTCACGTGTGTGGGCGGTCTTCCACGTGGTTCGTTCTTCAAATCAAAATTTCCATCGCGAAAGCGTTTAAACCAAAATCGCACGGTGCGTTCATTAGCAGTCCCCTCTTCAAACGCAACTTTTTTTTTTTTTTATACAACTAGATGACAACAAGCTGACGGCCCACCTGGTGGTAAGCGGTTACCGCCGCCTATAGACACCTGCAATAACAAGGAAAAGCACTTGATATTGCAGTTGCGTTGTCATCTTGAGGCCTAAGATGAAATGCCGTCCATGCCCAGTAATTACACTGGCTACCTTTCCCTTCAATCCGAAACACAGCGAACTGTTTCACGGCTGAAATAAGAAAGGCGGTGGTACCTACCCAGGCGACCCTACATATGGGTCTACCACCTAGTAAGAACAATTGTTTGTAATAATTGTTCTTACTTGTAATTGATATTGCGAGCTGTTTCTGCCGCGTTAGTTCCGCGTCGGAACTCGTATTCAAAAATCACTCGTATTCCTTGTCTAAGCTGAATAAAAAGAACACCTGAAAGTTGATAATCGAATGTTGCACATTTTTTAAAAGAAGAACCTCATAGGTACCATTTGAAAAAAGTTTCACTTTAAAATCTGAAACGATGAAGGTTCTATGTCAATTTGTTTTAATTACGTATTACAATAAAACGGCAACTTCATACTTTAACCCCTATTATAACGCCGCTTGACAGATTAAAATGCCAAATATCTGTAAGGTGAACGCAAACTATATAAGAGATAGTTTGCGTTCACCTTACAGAAAATCTCCCTTTATGATTTAGGCTATGGATAACGTGGAAGTTTCCGTACCCCCTTTCAACGCTTATCTATCGTTATGTTCTCTAGATTATGTGGTAACGGGTTTCTGATACTTTATGGCAGTATGCTCAGATTCATAGGGGGTTTTATGCAGTGCTTCGGTCATGAATTTAGTGGTATTCGTATCAGATACTTTGGGTTTGTAGATTTTGGTACAGTTAAGTTAGGTGGAACTTTAGCACGGTCGCATACATAATAAAACTAAGTAGAGTCGTGATATATATAAAGTAGGGAAGTACGCCTATACTTTGGTAAATGTTATGACGAATTTTATGTCATTGTTAGTTAACTTAAATTCAGACAAGACAGACAGACATAAACAATGAAAATATCTTTATTCAAATAGCTATGACGTTGTTAGTAAATACATTTTTGTGATATTTATAAAAGCATGATTTTTGACGATTTGAAAGTGCTTCTTGGTGCCTTAAACATGCCTTCCGAAGCACGGAGGAGCTCGAGATCATATATTAGACTGACCCATCCCGGGACCGACCATGGCGAAAGTTGCTTTGTTTCGTAATCGAAACCAGAGCGCTCACCATTACGCCACCGAGCACCGAGATAGAATATAATTGTAGTATATCCTATAATACAGTTATATCACTTACTACAATTATATCCTATACTTCAATTTCGTTTCTCTAATATCATTCAACTGAAACGTTTCTCTTCATTTCCCTTTTTACTTGAACATTGACGATTCTTTATTGCAATTTATTTCAGTTTAATATTCCAACCCAACGGTTCGTAAGTTTCTGGATGAATCAGGGAAAGTTCAAACGATTAGTAGTTTGATCAAGAAAGAAAGGGACAGACAACATTAGAATGAGATAGTTACGGAAGAATGGACTCGATTATTTCAAAGAAATTAGAGAAAAATTCAATCCTCATTCTTAGACTGCGAATAGTGGAATAATATGGTAATTCTTCGGAGTCGTGAGCAAATTCTGATTTTCAGCTTAAGAGCTTCTGTTCTGAATACTAGAAATATGAGAGAAATGTATGTTACAGTCAAAACTCATAACCAGTTAAAACCACTTTTATCTCCAAAAATCAGGCAAAAGTGGTTTTGGCCTTAGTTAAAAACAGTTTTGACTGCAAAAGTGCTTTGAGTGACTTATAATAGGTTCAAGGTTTTTTATGACCACTTATAACCAAAACGATCAGGCTATTTATAACCAAAACGATGTCAGTTCTAAGTAGTCATAAAAAATAACTTTGAACCTACCAATCGACCCAAAACCCTTCACAAACACAAACACAATCACCCAATATTTTTGCAGTTAAAAGTGCTTTTGACCAACATCTCTAGTTAAAACCACTTTCGACTGCGAAAACCAGTCAAAACTGTTTTTCCAGTTAAAAGTGGTGTTGACCGGTTATGAGTTTTGACTGTAACATATACAATTAAACGTAGATAAATATATTAGGAATATCTTACTTTTCTTACTAATCTTTCTAATAATACTTATTATAGGTAAATGTGAAAATTTGTTACTTAATCATTGCAGAACGGATCTTGATGAAAGGCACAGAATCAGATATGGCACACAGACTTCCCGGAAAAATGTTCTGTTCCCGTGAGATTTAATCTACTTCACGCGAACGAATCGTGGGCATAAGATCTATTATAAATGCGAGAGGTACGGTGGGTGTTTATTATTCGATCACGCCTATACGGAAGAATGTACTTCGATGATTTGCCACAAAGATACACAATGTTTACTTTTATTCCGGAAATATAAAGATAGGGTATAGTCTAGAATAGCACTTGATTACCTACTTCTATTCCGGAAATATATAAACTGTTCTTGCATGATAGAACTTTAATACACGCGGACAAAAGCTAGTACTATATTAATATCATCTATGACTTTTAACAAAATTAAGTGTCAAACAAAATTAACCTACACATCATAACACATCTGCTCCTACCTGAGCTCTTACCGGAATTCTAATTCGATACTTCCGGTTAAGTAACAGACTGACCACTCGACCGGCACCCTTGAAGATGGAAAGGTCTCTCCATTTACATTGTATTGTTACATTATGTGCCTAAGTAATTTGTATGTACAGTCGACAGCACATCAAGCGTAACAGTTTGACCTTGAGACACTAACTCCTTACGTAATAGAGGCGGCTTTCGTTGTGCAACTATTATATAAATGGTGAAATATTTTTTTTTACTTTCATCCATCTTGAAATCAAATACTCATCTGTTGTCTGTACCTACCCCTTGTTATGCAGGCTACTCGGTCAAGAGGTCCCGGGTTCGACTACGGTAGGATCAAATGTTTGTATGATGAGTACGAGCTTTTATTGACGAGTCATGGATGTTTATATGTTTATTTGGTATATTTCTAATATTTATATACAAATTATTATCATAATTACTACGTTATCTAGTATCCATAACACAAGCTCTTAATGATGCTTACTTTGGGCTAGATAATAGGTGTGAGTGTATAATAATATTTTTTATTATTATTATGATAAGATCCTTTTGTATCTTATTTGTAGAAGCCTTCGAAACGGAGCAAAAGTGCCACGTTTTTGTAAGTATGTCATTTTCCATTTAGAAATTGTAGGCGTACATCTAGACAGCTGAAGCCATTACCTACTTATCCGCGCGTCACGAATCTGCTATATATGGCCATATTGTCGAGCGTTATTTTTTTATGCGAGCACCCACTATTTTAGTGGAAATGTTTGTAATATATTTCACACAACAGATGTAAAGCACTGGGTTTTTCATAGATAAGCTCAGCAGCTTAGATCCTACTACAGACGCTTGTTTATCAAAGATACAGTAAATTTTTTGTGGGTATCTCAAGCAGAATTGAGACACAACGTTGGTAAGTATACAATGTTATACTAAATCCTTATACCTAGCCCAAATTGAGTATCTTTTATACTTCAAAGTAAGTTCAAGAGCTTGTGTTATGTATACTTTTATTTTATTTTTTTATACAATTAGATGACAAACAAGCTGACGGCCCACCTGGTGGTAAGCGGTTACCGCCGCCTAAAAACACCTGCAATAACAAGGAAAAGCACTTGATATTGCAGGTGCGTTGTCATCCTGAGGTCTAAGATGAAATGCCGTCCATACCCAGTAATTACACTGGCTACCAATCTGAAACACAGCGAACTGTTTCACGGTTGAAATAAGAAAGGCAGTGGTACGTACCCAGGCGACCCTACATATGGGTCTACCACCTAGTAAATATAATAAATACACTGAATAAGCATACAATCATCCATGACTCGTGAATAACTATTATTACTCATCATACAATCTTCTGCCTCTAAATGCAGGAATAAAAATATAATAATATAAAATTGAAAATTTTAAGTAACCCCCGGCCTCATTAATCATCTATATAACACCATCTCATTGAGACTATTCATAAGAGCCGTATCGTTCACATACGTGTGAAATTGAATCTTACGATTACGCATATTTTAATGTTTTTGGTGCGATTAAACGTCTACTTTATTGTAACCATTACAAATAAAGAAAGAAAACGAGGAAAAAACATATGCTCAAGGCGGGATGCGATTACGATTCGAAATTTGAAAATGTTCGTGCTAGGGGTACGGAAGTATTTCTTGACAAAGAACACAACCACACCCTTAAATTTTATTTCCGGATTTATTCGGTATATTTCGTATAAACATAAGAAATATAATAAATAAACAAACAAACGCCAATAGTGTATTCTTGTTACTCCTCCTTTACGTATTCTTTCTTCCAAGATTGCTGTTTTTATATGCTTTTTTACTATATCTTTTTCTCTTCAATCTATCATTTTCCTGTCCGCGACATTATAATATCTACATTATGCTTATTTTGGTTTATCATAAGAATCATAATGCATGTCGAGACAGCCTTTAATAAGTCAATCACTTTGAAATGTATACCTTGCTTATTATCATTCAAATTTCTTAAGTAAATTTTCTTGTTGGTGTTTCTTAGGTAAATAAATACACTCCATATTTTTTTGTTTTCTTCTCTTTTTTTATATTCTCAACGGGTTCATCTCATATGATGATACGTGATGATAAAACCGGAGATGAAAGCGAGCTACACCCGGATTTCTCAATTACAGGAACTGGCTATCTTACCTCCACTCCACGAAACATAACAATGCTTTTTACATTATTGCAATGGTGGTAGACTTGGGTAAGATGGCACTAGATAGCCAGGCGGACTTGGAAAAGCCCTACCACTAACCAAATTGAGCAGACAATTTTTGCCCCCACGGGATCGAACCCCGGACCGGGAGCTCTAGATCAATGGTACGTGGTTGCCACCACGAGACCACAGAGACGGTCTTTGCAAACTTTTTTTTTACAAAGCACTGCCAATGACGTCACACCACCTGATGTGAAGCGGTAAGAAGAGTCCATATGCGAAGACAGCTAGTGCAGTTCAGACACTGCTCTAGCCGCCTACACCTTGCCCGCCCATAAGGTGCCTTTTCACGCCTCTTTTGAAGGAACCATGTTATAGGAAGGAGTGTTCCCTCCTTCCTAACATAAAAATCACAAAACAAATAAATTGTGTTGTGATTTTTATGTTTTACATTTACAATTTATATTATAATTCTTATATCCTAAGAAATAGACCGGCTCACCAGGGCACTGGTGGAGATGACATCCTAATTTTGTATTCCGATCACATCACAGCCAAGACATTGTTGCTGGACTGGGATTGTATATTATTATGCTAATTTTGGGTTTGTTACGATTCGACGATAGAACTGTAAAACAGAGTATTATCCGCGATTATCTTAATTAAACTTTACATAAAATAATCATTAAGCGACTTGTCCCATTAACTTCAAAATGGAGCTTTGTGATTGACATTAAATTTTAGTCTTCAAACGCTAAGATGACCATGACCAGTGTCTTGCAGTCAATTATAGAAAACTAGCTTCCGCCCACAACTTTGTCTGCGTTATCCCATGGGATCGCATTCTCGGGTTGAAATGTAGCCTATTTGATATTCCAGACCGTAATCTATCTCTGTGCCAATGATTATCCTAATCTGTTGTAACGTTTAGCCGTGGGCGAGTAACTAAACACCTGTCAAAACTTTCGCATTTATATCATCATTTTAGTCATCATCATCATCTTCATCACCAGCTATCATCATTACGGGAGGAAAACATGAGAAGTTGTCAAAGCCACACGAATTTGGAACGTGACAAAAAAGTTCTTGTTTGTAAAGGTCGCACTAGCAAATTTATAGACACTTCTAACAAAAAAATACTAATACATAATATTATTATGCATCAGTCTGATTGGCTCAACGCATTCACACTTGCAAGGCAGTTATTAGTCTGACCAAGACTGAAAATAATTATCAAAATATATATAAAATCTTCGTTTGTCTGGTCCTTCAAAAAAACTGAGTTGTGTCATATTGATCAGACTTACCTCAAAGACCAATATACTTAGCACAGAGATAGAAAGGCCTACCAAAGCTTAGTTAATAAGCAACCTCTGTTATTCTTAATAAAATAATAAAAATTGCTAGGCAACAAAACTTTCAGTAAGTGTATGATATAGAACCTACGTCATAAGGACGAACGACAACGGAGTGAACTTTTCACTCATGTGCGGGGGACACGGGAATTCCCCACTCGAATTTTTTGCTATAGCCGTATATGTTCACAGATCTGATAAAAAATGCTTTTCATTCAACAGGCCGAAATTAAAAAAGTTACACAATCATTTTGGTAACAAATCGGCGTTTATCTGACACGGTATAATATAACGCTCACTTATCTGCTACGATGTAGGGTGGAGTGACGAGCGGTACGGCTAGCGGGGCGAGATACGGCCGCTCAGCGATATAAACATTTTTTTTATATACAATTAAGGTGAGAAATATAGTGGAATGTATGTTTAGACGTTTGTACAGCACCTCGGGCACTACTCACGCGTTATTACCGTAGCCTATAAATGTTCGTAGCACCTTGAGCACTACTCACGCGTTGTTAGTATCCGATAGACGCTCGTAGCACCATGGGCACTACTCACGCGTTGTTACCGTAGCCTATAGATGCCCGTAGCACATTGAGAACTACTCACACGTTGTTAGTAGCCTATAGACGCTCATAGCACCTTGGGCAGTACTCACGCGTTGTTAGTAGCTTTTAGACGCTTGTAGCACCATAGGCACTACTCACGCGTTGTTACTGTAGCCTATAGATGCTCGTAGCACCTTGAGCACTACTCACGCGTTGTTACCGTAGCCCATAGATGTTCGTAGCACCTTGAGCACTACTCACGCGTTGTTAGTATCCGATAGACGCTCGTAGCACCATGGGCACTACTCACGCGTTGTTACCGTAGCCTATAGATGCCTGTAGCACATTGAGAACTACTCACGCGTTGTTAGTAGCCTATAGACGCTCATAGCACCTTGGGCAGTACTCACGCGTTGTTAGTAGCCTATAGACGCTCGTAGCACTTTTGACGCAAATCACGCGTTGCCTACTCTGTAAAAAGAAAAAGAAAAACGACCTTACTCACCACAGGGACACAACAATATAAATCATCGTATCGTCCTATATACGTCCCACTGCTGGGCACAGACCTTCTTACATTGGAGAAACAAGTGAGGAGATTGGGCCATAACACCACTACGCTGGCCCAATGCGGGTTGGTGGTTAAAGCGGTTGGAGTAACAACCGGGACCAACGGCTTTGCGTGCCTGCCGAAGCACGGAGGAGCTCGAGATTATATTTGATTGACCTATCCATATCATGTTACCTATATTCATCATCATCATCATCACCAGCCTATATACGTCCCACTGCTAGGGACAGGCCTTCCTACATGGGAGAAACACATGAGGAGTTTGGGCCATAACCACGACGCTTGCCCAATGCGGGTTGATGGGTTAAAGCGGTTGCAGTAACAATCGGGACCAACGGCTTAACGTGCCTTCCGAAGGACGGATGAGCTCGAGATTATAAATTTGATTGAACCATCCATATCATGTTATATTATCAAGAAAAAAATACACAAAAAGTATTTTTTTATTTATTTTTCACATTTTTTTTCGCGTTCGCGCTAGCATTGCGGCCAAGCGGTCATTTCGGCCGGAAACAAGATGGCGACCGGCACTCAGCGCCGGATACAACGCAAGCGAATTATTGGCTGCCATACTGCCTTTTGAATTGTACCTACCATCTTCATTTGCGTGTTCCTGTTTTTTAATATTTTTGAGTGTATTAAGGCTTTTAGATAGTGTAGTAGTGTTAAGCGGTGTTTTCTACTTAAAGAAGGTTTCCAGCAAAGATATTTTGTACAATAATTTAGCACCAACTCCAATGTGATGAGTACCTACTTAAATTTAATCATTTTATTCTTTTCAGTTTTTTGAAGTCGGTTTTAATTTTTGTTTAAAAATTTTTATTTCACAATTTTTAGTGATAACTTTCTAAGGTCCAAGGAAGATGGGTAACTATCAGCTCATATTGTTTCCTACTATCGTATCGTTTCACTAAAAAGTCATAGGACAGCAAAAATCCGCAATTTTGCATACGTAGACGACTTACTGATTTCAGTTTTTTTTATTTAAAAACCAAACTACCCAACTGATGGTGAAGAAATTTTTATGGGACCAAATGACGACTATTAGGCATCGAACAAAAAAGAATCACATAAATCGGATCAGAAATCACGCCGTAATCGGTGTACATACATAGAAGAAGAAAACAAAGTCTGTTAAAAATTATCGGAAGCTAAACTAAATTTCCGTCTGGTTAAGTGATCAGTCTATCGACTAAGACACAGGTCCCGGGATCAAATGTTGATAATTAAAATATCTGATTAATGTCGATAATGTATGTCACATTATCGACATTAATAATAATAATATTCATAAACTGACACCTATTATCTAGCCCAAAGTAAGCATCATTATGAGCTTAATAATATGTATATGAATATTAGAAATATACTTAATAAACATATAAACATTCATGACTCGTGAAAAAATTCTCGTACTCATCATACAAACATTTGCTCCTACCGGGATTCGAACCCGGGATCTCTTGACCGAGAGGCCTGTATAGCAAGGGGCACAGACCGCTCGACCAGACGTTCGTCAAACGAAAGGAAAAAGGAAAAAA
The DNA here is from genome assembly GCA_947347705.1 of Nymphula nitidulata. NCBI lineage: Eukaryota > Metazoa > Arthropoda > Insecta > Lepidoptera > Crambidae > Nymphula > Nymphula nitidulata. The sequence goes on from OX374646.1 coordinate 4,567,518, forward strand.
GAAAGTAAGTAAGGAAGGAAGGTGGTACTAGGTGGTTCACTAGGTGGTAGGCCCGTATGTAGGGTCGTCTGGGTAGGTACCACCGCCTTTCTTATTTCTGCCGTGAAACAGTTCGCTGTGTTTCGGATTGAAGGGAAAGGTAGCCAGTGTAATTACTGGGCATGACGGCAATTTCATCTTAGGCCTCAGGATTTTTTATTTTTTTTAAAACTTATGTTTATTTCTAAATTAGCGCTACAAATAGATCACTTATTTGTACAATTATGCTGTATGAAGTTATTTCTAGGTATAAAATACATTATAATAAATATTAATAATAATAATAATATTTATACACTCAAACCTATTATCTAGCCCAAAGTAAGCATCATTAAGAGCTTGTGTTATGGATACTAGATAACGGATAAATAACGATAATAATATGTATATAAATATTAGAAATATACTAAATAAACATATCAACATCCATGACTCGTAAACAAATGCTCGTACTCATCATACAAACATTTGTTCCTACCGGGATTCGAACCCGGGACCTCTTGACCGAGTAGCCTGGGGTACAGACCACTCGGCCAGCCGGTCGCCAAGACCGGCTGGCCGGATGACAACGCACCTGCAATATCAAGTGATTTTTCCTTGTTATTGCAGGTGTCTATGGGCGGCGGTAACCACTTACCATCAGGTGGGCCGTCAGCTTGTTTGTCATCTAGTAGTATAAAAAAAAAAAAAGGAAGATAAACTAGAGTTTCGTCTGGCCAAGTGGTCGGTCTGTCGACTAAGTCACAGGTCCCGGGATTAAGTCCTGAATCCGGGCCCAATACTAATACTTAATTCGTTTTCATGCATAGTTTATTTGTTCAAAAGTTGAAATTTTACGATGATTCAAAATATTATAAATGTTTGAATGTAAGTATTACGTCTATATATTTTTGTTTTAAGAAAACTTTAAAGTTTTACAATGCCTGCCCGTGGTTTTGCTCGTGGACGTACGACCCTACCAGCCCGCCGGAGGCCGGAGATACTAGAATGCTGTAATTTGGCAATACTATACTATACAGGCATGGTAATCTAAATTGATAATCTTCATACTTAGTTTCGATATCTAATGCAGTTGGAAGGGGAAACCCCTTTCGTTTGATACCTACTGTAGGTATCAATCAACAGCAGAAGTTTAATTATTACAGAAATAATTTAGACACTAAGTTTTTCATTCATTTAAATTAATAATTTATTTGACTATTTAAATTACAGGACCATGGGCGAAATGCACTAAAGTCCTTTTCCTAAAGTTAGTTTTTTAAACATTGTAATAAAATTATGTAGGTACCTATAAAAAATGGTTCGAAAATTTTCTACCGTTATTTAATTTTCACTGGTTGAAGCCACTTTAGAGGTTAATCAAATTACTATTCAGCTCTCAGAATATCTTAACCAAATTGAAGGCGCTTTGACTTACTGAAAGAGGTTTCATTATTTAATTTTATGAAGCTTGTACATTAGGTCAAAACAGATAGGTAGAAGTAATAGGAACATAACTAAGGACTTATAGAAAAACACATCTGGTTAAACAAACAAATGAATAGAGAGGCCCAAACTAAATATTTATAATGTATCTAGACAAAAAATGTCATATCCTCTCACGTTGGAACCAAAGTGGTCGCGAACTGTACGGTTTCGGAGAAACTTTCTCCCACGTACACTCGGGTTGTGGAATGAGCTCCCTGCGGGGTTTTCTCGTACGGGTACAGCAAGCGGCTATTTAATAGGGCGTGGAATAGTTTTTACGGTTGGGAAAGCGCAAGTTAAACTCCTGGGTTATCAACAAAATCCTTGTAAAAATCCAATAATAATAAAATTCAATCATTAATGTTGTTGGCCTGCCAAGCATCGTCGGCTAAAATATGTCCACTGCTGGACAAAGGCCTTCCCTAAGATTCCTACAAGATCAGACTTACGCTATACGCATCCCCTGCGAGCTTCACAAGATCGTCGGGCCACCTTGTTGTCTTCCAATCCTGGGCCGCTACTGTAAACACTTTCCAACGGCCATTGGTTCTGCAAGCGTGAGCTCAGCCAACTAAACTCTTCGAGCTGTATCGGTATCTTAGGTTCTTTTAAGGAACTCCTAATTTCTGATTTGATCCCTGAGAGAAACTTAGAGCATTGCATAACCAACTTGAAAATCTAGGAGATTCTCTATTCAACGAGTTTTAGATCATATTTCCATCAAAATATGTAGTTCAGTTCTGATAATTATTTTTGTGTTCGAATGAGTATTGATGAATGAATGAGAATTGATGTCAATCTTGGGAGATAGAGAACGGAACAGTCAAGTTATTTTTTTTGTCGATTTCATCGTTATTCAATATGGCAACACGGCGGTCGACATAGAAGTCGACTAAACGTCACCGACCGAAATGACATAGTCGAGATAAAGAAAATTTGGCTGTGTTTCAGTTTTTTCTATAAAAAATCTTGTTTTGTACCACGCAACAAAGCAAATTTGAATAAAATGAATCGTTGTGTTCACTGTTCTGCATATTTTACCTATTTTTCAGAATACTGTACATTGTCATAGACCTGGCCCCTTATTCTCAACTGTCGGAAAATATTCGAATTTCGGAAACTCTATACCTGTCACTTTTTATCGCTATGAGTCAAAGCGAGACGGCATGTGGCTTTTCGAATCGAATCCGTGATCCGACAGTTGAGAATAAGGGGGCTGGCTGGGTCTCCATACATTTTTTGAACATCTCTTTTATTACTTAAATTAACTAACTTGCTTCAATGCAACACTTACAAATAAAGAAAGAAAACGATGAAAAAATATTGCTTCAATGCTTCACTTTCTATTGTTTCTGGAGATAGCGTATCTCCAACTCTAAAAGATACCTTGGTTTTAGTTAAGTAGGTGTCTTAAATTTAATTATCTTTGCCGTTTTAGTGTTTCGAGATTGGTATTTTTTTCTCTTAGGTAACATTTCGTAATGTCAACTGGAACAACTTTGTAATACTCGTATTCTTTGCTCCATGTTCGTGAATTTTTTAAGCATTGTACACATCACAGCGAAATGCCTGTCGCTCAGCCACAAAGGAAAGTAGGGCACCGCTCTCATTAGGGGGGAGCCTGTGTCGGCATTAGTACGGATATTTAGGAAGTTCACGTCTCTCGTGATCTGAGATCAGTACTTTTTAATCGACTTCAAAAAGGAGGAGGTTCTCAATATCAGTTGGTATTTTTTAATGTGTGTACACCGATCACGCCGAGATTTTTGATCCGATTTACGTGATGCTTTTTTGTTCAAAGCGAAATAGTTGCCATTTGGTCTCATATTTTTATTTTTAAATCGATTTGGTGGTTTGCTTTTTTAATCAAAATGACTGGAATAATTAACTCGTCTATGTATGCAACTTTGCGGATTTTTGCCTACCTATGACTTTTTAGTGATACGGTAGTAGGAAACAATATCTACCTTTCTACCACCATCTACCTTTGACCTTATCGAAAAGTATCACTGAAAGTCTTGACAACTTTTTTTACACAAAATAAGTGAATCATCGACTTCAAAAAATAATGTTTCTATGCAATAAGTACCTACATAAATTTAATAATTTTATCTTTTTGAGTGATTTGACGTCGGTTTTTTTTTTATTTTTTTAAATAATATAAACAGGATTGTTATTCCCTTTATGAAGACTCCCCGTGAATGTCTCTACGGCCTGGCCACGGGAACGGGCGGCGCGGCGGCGACGCGACTGACTATAGCGTGAAATTTGCGGTGGGTGAAAGACATGGGAACCGTACATTTGTCTAGAGTGAAAAGTGAAAAGTATTTGCTACTCCCGACTATAATTACCTATATTTGTGCAAAATTTTATCCTGATCCGATCAGCCGTTCTAGCTAAACTTTCGCACATGAACGTGCGAATATTTGCATGCATGTTTTGTGATTGAATCTGGGCGATATTACGCACTGAGATAGATTATAAGCTGGAATAGCAGATATGCTACTTTCTGTACCTGAAATAAGTTCCCATACGGCAGCACAGACGAAGTCGCGGATGGAAGCTTGTAGCTAAAAAATTACCTCCGGCTTCAGAATGAACTAAACTCATCGTCTGAAGATTTTTCCGAAGGAATTCCTTAGAACATATTATTATTATCTCCAAGATTGTTTAATCTACCTTTCTATTTATTGAATTTATCCTGTTTTATGAAATCGTTTATTATGAATGAATGAACTTTATTGTGAATATGGAATTCAGGTTATTTAGCAGTTACTGTTGCTTATACTTTTCGTCACACCAAATCCTACCTTTGCAGGTGTGTTCACTTATTTTTGCACTTATTATTTTATTACTAAAGCATCTCATTCCGCTATCTGTATTTACCAGGGTGTAATACGAGAAAAGACACATATGTGTCAAGACTTTTACATAACAGCCAATCTATTGTGTAAGCAATTTTCTTTGAGGAAATTTTATTTTTGTGCCTCGGGACCTGTTATAAGAGACGTTGCTTTATCACGTTTGCTCTCTGGTTATTATCTGTTGCTTTTAAGACACGCTTTAGGAATATGGAAAACTACTGGACCTAGGGAATTCAGAGAGGTTTTGTTAGTTGTAGTCCCGTATATAGGACCGTCAAGGTAGGTGCCGCTGCGTTTTCTTTTTGGCCGTAAAGCAGTTCGCTGTGTTTCGGATTAAAGGTTAAGAAAGCTAGTTGTCGCAAATGGGGAATCTAGAATTTGCGAATTAAGAATTGCAGGGTAATTACTCTGCTTCGCCTTATTGAATTTCTTGAATTAAACACTTACCTAGTTGAAATAATCTTGCTAGTGAACCTGAGTAGGTACGACAATTTACTTTTGTACTACCCAATTCACCATACATTTTACTTTTTTGTTCATATTACCATCTCTCTAAGCAATGATAATTATCGGTCCCTAAATGGCCTCCAATCTACCACCCCTACAGTCATTCTCTGTCCGCCAGTACAGTCAATCATTATCTCTTGACAAAATTTTATAAGGACTCACCAAATCTTTGATCCTAACCTTCATGATAACAAGAAATATTGATTAACTCACATTTTGGCGGTCACTATCTTTCAGTGTCATCTCCAATAATACCAATCTCTAACTTTTTTACACACTGGCACAAACAATTACCTACACGTCATTTCATAAGTCGCTCTGAATCGCCTTCGCGACATCTGTGTCATTAATAAACAAGAAAATATCAAATCAACAAAAATAAGTTTACCTCTCGTTCCAAATTCTCATACCCTACGGGGCTCATAATTTCAAACGCCTTAATCCCACCATATGATTGACAGCAAAGTATTGATTATTAACACAACATATCCTTGGGGCTCAACGAACAGCGGCGCGGAGCAGCAATAGGCCATTCATTCAACTCCGTGAATTCCAAATCGTACATTTTAAGATGAGAAAACAAGTTGCCAGCCCACCTGGTGGTAGCACCTCAAAGATATAGTGATATAGCTTATGGCAGCTATATTCGAGACGGAGAAGGAGTGAAGGCAGGGGAGGCACAATGATCCTGAACGGTGGAAGTGCATTGTGGCGTAGTCACGGTCCCATGTTAATGATATGTGAGGTGGTGGTAGTGGCACAGTCGCTTAAAAAGCACCTGCAATAACAAAGATAGAATCACTTGGTCTTGCAGGAGTTTAGTCATCACGAGACCTAAGATGAAATGCCTTCCATGCCCAGTAATTACACTAACTACCTTACCCTTCAATCAGTAGCCAACATTGAAAAGCCGATGGTACAGTAGCGAAAGAAGTCGATTAACACTTTAGTATCTTGTCACATGAGCTCGGTGGCGTAGTGGGTTGAGCGGTCTGGCTTCGTTGAAGAAAAAACAAAGCAACTTCCGCCATGGTTGCTCTCGGGATGGGTCAATCAAATATTATAACTCCGAGCTCCTTCGTGCTTCGGAAGGCACGTTGAGCTGTTGGTGCCGGTTGGTATTACGGCCCAAGCTCCTCGTATGTTTTTCCCGTGTGAGAAAGCCTGCACCTCATCACCAGCCTATAAACGTCCCACTGCTGGGCTCAGACCTTCCTACATGGGAGAAACACATGAGGAGTTTGTGTCATAACACCACGTTGGCCCAATGCGGGTTGGTGGGTTAAAGCGGTTGCAGTAACAACCTGGACCAACGCCTTAACGTGCCTTTCGAAGCACGGAGGAGCTCCAGATTAAAAATTTTGGTTGACCCATCCCGGGATCGACCATGGCGAAAGTTGCTTAGTTTTCGTAAACCACCGAGCTCCTCAAGGCCATAGCCAACGACATAGCAAAAGTTTGACAATGGCCCGGTGTTTCCGAAACGTCTGATGTATTTTAACCGACTTCAAAAAAGGAGGATGTTATCAATTCGACTGTTTTTTTTTATGTTTGTTACCTCAGAACTTTCGACTGGGTGAACCGATATTAATGATTCTTTTTTTCTTCGATGCGGAATAGTTTCCATTTAGTCCCATATTTTTTTTTTTTAAATCCATTAAGTAGTTTATTTTAAAATAAAAAAAAATTAAGTCATCTAAGTATGCGAAATTGCGGATTTTTCCTTTCCTATGAATTTTCAGTGAAATGATACGATAGTAGAAAACAATATAAGCTCACGGTCACCCATCTAGCTTTGACCTTAAAAAGTTATCAGTAAAAATTGTGAAAAAAAAAAAAAAAAACTTCTAACAAAAATTTAAACCGACTCCAAAAAACTGAAAAGGATAAAATAATTAAATTTTACTAGGTACTCATCCCCTAGGAATATATTTTTGGAGTTGGTGCTAAGTTGTTTCCAGAAACAATAGATAGTGAAGCACTGACTCCAAAAATATGTTCCTAGGGGATATTGTAAGGAATTTTATGAAAATCTTTGTATACGTTATTGTCAATAATTTATTATTATTATTTACATTATGAAACATTCGATAACAATGTCCATTGTGAATGAGAAGTTTTTCACAACTAATATGAAACATGATGATGCATTTTGTAACGCTGTTGGTTTTCTCAATATATAAATAAATCCGCGCGAAACTGCGGATTCGCGTGTGTCAAGTCAATCACCGCAAGTTCCTTAGTCAAACTGCGGTCTGCGGCGCCGCCGCCGTGTGCCTACTCTTGGAGGATCACATAAAAACGATACAAGAGTTGAGCCGACCCACCGAGCGCGGTGATACTTATGAGTTAAAAAACACTCTGCCACTACCCACCAGTACTGGGGTGCGATTCTGTAACAAAACTCGCACCTCACTTCGCAAGTCACTTCGAATTCAACTGTCAAATAGAGCAATTTTTCATACATTTTTTGCTCTATTTGACAGTTGAATTCGAAGTGACTTGCGAAGTGAGGTGCGAGATACGCTGGTATGCTCTGGTTTTGATTACTAAAACAAAGCAATTTGCACCATAGCCGATCTCGGGATGGGGCAACCAAAATTGGTAATTTCAAGTTCCTCCGTATTTGCACCAACGGCCTAACTTTCCTTACTATCAACTGTCAAGTTGATACTGCAACCGCTATAACTCGCCAATCCACATAGGGCCTGCCTGCTTGTCTAACGGCCCAACTCTTGATGTGTTTCTCCCATGTTAGAAGGCCTGCGCCATCTAGACCAACTATCTAAACCTAACTAGATGGCTTGCTAAATACAACACTATTTATGATGCTATTTTATAATAAATAGAAGGTTCAGCACATATGGAACAGATGACGTTAGCGATATTATGTACCTCTGTAAAATAATCTAAGTATTTAAATTTCAGTGAATCTCGCTCACTTGTAATTGGCTTGCAAACAGGAAAGACGTACTTTCATACCAATAACACCTTTCATTTGGGCACCTAATTTACATAGGCTAGCCTGATGATAATGACCCTACACACAAGTCCGAAAGGTTCATTCTTTCCCGCAATCGATTAAAAACGTAATAGTTTTATTTCAGTCCGTAGTCCACATGGCTAGAAGTTCAACAAGGACAATTAGCCGTAAACAGGCATGTCGGAAGCCAAGTTAATTATACCGTTCACTGGAGCTGCACTTGGCACTCCTTTGCACAAAGAAAGTACTGGAAGGCATTTGCTTTTAGCTCTGTACAAATTAAAAATAAACGAATTTGGTATTTGTTGGTTGGCATTTCAAATTTCAATTTCGTCATCATTACCAGCCTATGTACTGCTGGGCACTGGCCTTCCTACATGGGAAAAGTATACAAGAAGCTTGGGCCGTAACACCAACCGGGACCAACGGCTTAGAGTGCCTAGGGATGAGCCCGATATAATGATTGATTAATCCTGGGATTGACCATGGTGAAAGTTGCTTTGCTTTCAAAATCAAAACCAGAGAGCTCATAACACTACGTCATCGAGCTCCTAGTTTGGGTAGGTACGGACAGCAACTGAAGTCGATTAACAATTTAGTACCATGTCACACTATTCCATTCACAGTGTTCATACAAATTGTCTATACTTAGTATGTCAATATGAACATGGATCCTCTTCAGTGGGAGTTTGACGACGCATAGAAAAATTAAAGCGAGAAGCAATCGATTCCTTATATTGGGAAATCGATAGCGTGTTAAACGGCGAGGACGAAAGCTATGGCAGGATCTCTACCAAAAATGAGCCAAACTATGATGAATTGAAGAAAGAAATAAACAGAAAGTTTTGCTCCGTCTATCATATGGATAAATAAACCCCTATTTTAGATATATCGCTTTTCCACTGTCACTACAGCCAGAGGATCTCTTTTCAGGACTTGATAGAAGAAATCTTTACTGGTCCTTTCGCGTACCCTTTCGCGCGCTGCAAAACAAATAGGTAAGGTTTATTGTGATCTAGACGCACAAAAATTATAATCAAAGAATAGTTTTGTTTAATCTTTATATTTTTTATACATGAATCCATTTTTAGATGTTTTATTTTTCATCTACGTTGCCAATGGCGACGTGTGCTACACCGTCACCTTCAGCCGCAGTTTCTAATCCCACGAAAACTGGTTCCAAAATTTAAAGTACAGCCCCCCAATTCTGCTATTGTATTTTGATCTGAAACGAATGGAAGACGCTTTAGTTACAACGTTTTTGTATTCTGCTAACTGAACGCAATCGAAACGTAACCGAAACGTATCAATTTAGTATTCTACTTACAAACACGTAACGCGAACCGATCGGTTCAATCATTGTTTCGTATTCTGCTAAATATTTAACATTTCTATGAGCCACTGTCACGCTCTAGCCGTGTGAAGCACGGCCAGGTGTGCAGAATAGAACGAAATAAAAGAATAGTTACTTTAACACTATTTATTAGCTCAGGGCGTGGATAATAGGTCCTAGCTCGGTGGTTCCCAGTGGAAAAAAAGGGGACTTAGCTTCGACGGTTAGCGAAGGAAGCAGCAGGAACAAGCCACGTCGGCTACCAGCGTGGTCGGCGTGGGTTCAGCTTCGGCCGGTAGTGTGGCCCGAAGCACAGCACGGAGCAGCAGGGTAGGCGGCTGCCCGTAGGTAGGATCCTATCACCTTTATGCCGATGATCTTCAAATATATACGCAAACGACATTATTCGATCTACCCCGTGCGATTGAGTTAACTAATGGTGATCTTAAAACTATTGAAAGTTGGAGTGAGTCTTTTGGCCTTAAAATTAATCCTAGTAAGACCCAAACAATTATTATTGGAAGCCAATACTACATCTCGAGGATCGATTTTGAACTTCTGCCTTTTATTAATTTTGGTGGCACCGATATTCCTTTTGCCAAAACAGTAAAAAATCTTGGTATCGTTTTTGACCAGTGCTTAACATGGAAGCCTCAAATCGAAGAAGTAAGGAAAAAGGTGTTTGCTGCGTATAGCTCACTCCGTCGCCTTCGTAACTTCTTACCCATTAAAACCAAAATTACCTTGGCACAATCACTATTGCTTTCCATCATTGATTACGCTGACACTTGTTATGTTGACCTATCGGAGGAACTATTGAATAAACTCGAGCGACTGCAGAACCTTTGCATAAGGTTCATCTTTAATTTGCGTAAATTTGACCATGTTTCCTACTACCGCTCTAAACTCAACTGGCTTCCTATTCGCCGGCGCAGAGACTTACACGTTCTTGCTCTCCTCTACACTATTCTTTTCCTTCCTACTTCTCCTCGCTATTTTCATAACAATTTCACCTTCCGTTCCTCAACTTTGATCCGTACCTTACGTAACTCTTCCACTCTAATTTTAGACATTCCTCCTCACTCCACCGATTTTCTATCATATTCTTTTGTTGTGCACGCTGTCCGGTTATGGAACTCACTGCCGGAAAATATCAGGAAAGCCCGGTCATTGGAGTCCTTCAAAATCCAAGTAAAAAATTACTTCCTTAATTCTAGTTAGCTGTACATAAATAAGCTATTTTTTATTATTATTATTATTATTATTATTGTTTATTGAGATAAGTCAAGCTTAATTCTTATCTGGTTTATATATATGTATAAATATGTATTTCTGTGTGTATTAAGTATCTATATGTATATTTATTTTATTAGTAATTATGTATAAATTTGTTTTTTTTTCTAATGTTATTTGTCTTTCTTGCACCCACTCTCTCTTTATTTCCTTCCGTATTATTTCCTTTCACTCCAGGTTGCCTGGAAGAGATTGCTACTTAGCAATAAGGCCGCCAATTGTATTGTTTATCTTTCTTTTATTGTATTGTTGATATGTAAGTGTCCTATTGTGCAATAAAGAATATTTGATTGATTGATTGATTTCTGGCAGCCGAAACGCATCGATAATTCTTTGTTTGAACTGTCCAAATTAACAACTGTCTAGTCACTAAGCCAAAATATATTTGTTTCTTGCAATATTGTTAACAATTATCGAGCCGAAGTTGAACCAACCGAGAGCGTTTCGTTAGCGTTCTTGCTTTATATGCAATGTTAGTGGAATACCTTTTTGTATTACAACGATACCGAACCGCAGCCGATCCGTTTAGGTAAACAAATAGCAGTATTGACCCACAGATATAGGTACATGCTTATTACTAGCATGAAAGCATGCTCCTATTGAGCGATTGCCACGTATTAAAGTTCGTGTGCAATTTGATAGAAATCAGCATGCTTATAGCAATACAGCATGCTAATTTGGATGCTGTTAGCATGCTTTTATGTGGCATGTCTATTTGTAAAAATCAAAGCTCTTTAAAATTCTAGCTCTTTAAAATATCGCTTGAGAAGGAAAACCCTCCATTGCATATTTGTTTGGCTACAGACCGCTCAAAAGGTAACAAATAGCCAACATTTAACAACGTACCAAATAGCTATCTCCCACTACTTAAAAGTCGCAATTATGCTCCACTTTTTCATCGCGCAGTTGTTTCGTGGAATATTTCTCCATTTATCTCGCTGGCTAATGAAAATAATGAAAGTCCCGAAGGGATTTAAATTTGTGAAAACCGTTCTATAAAGTTGTACATTTGGTTACTTATCCCTAATATTTTTTTATACAGGGTGATGCCGGCAATACGACAACAAATTAAACCATGGGCTATATTGGTGCATAGAAATGGTTTGCAACTTTCAAAAACATCTTATTTGATGACTTCATGACATTTGTATGAAATATTACATAACATTGGCTGCATTATTTCATAGATATGTCATGAATCAAATGAATAACATGTTTTTGAAAGCTTCAAACCATTTTTATGAATTAATTTATGCCTTTATTTTAATTTATTGTCATAATGACGGTACCACCCCGTGAAAATTAGTAAAACTGCTTGGAAAAATCTAAGTAGGGAATCAGCTAATAGTCCTCAAACGCCTTAGCTTATCTCCTTAAATTATACTAAGAACCATCCTGATCACGTTAGTTTTCAAACAAAAAAAAACGAATCAAAATCAGTCCATTCGCCTAGGAGTTACGATGCTACAGACAGACACACACACAGACAAACACGCCAATCGCGCTCACAAACGAACCGAATTGAACGTATTCGTGCCAAAGAGATTATTGTGACGTCATGAGGTAGTGCAGTGTGTGCGCTAATGTCAAATTTGAGGTTATGACTTAGACTTTGTGAAAAATGTTGTAAACATTTTATTTTGGATTGATAAAAACTTTTCATCGTACTTTATTTGCTACAAATACATCCAAAATTGACTCTTTGATTAAAACTTAAGATGTTAGAAAGTTTTGTTAGGGACATTGACAGGAGTACACACGAATGAGCGAAAGTGTGGTCCGAATTGATTGCACGCAAACAGCGCACATAGCACCGTATTCAATTCGGCCCAAGGCGTTTGCACTGTTCGTGACGTATGTAATGTTTGCCTAAGGACCGTAAGGAGTATTTGCGCGGGTTTTGTTTATGTGTGTGTGTGGTATAACTGTAGTGTGTCGTACTATACGCAATAGTACGCCTTTAGGTTTGTCACGAGCAGGACAATGTTTTTATTTATTTAAACGGATTTAAATGGACGATAAAAGTGTGCTGAAAGTTTTATAACCTTCTGAGTCCATTTAGCCAAAAGCTAACCATTTACGCAGGATATATCTATAACCTTCAAAGGTAACTCTTCACAAAGAACGCAACCATCATGTATGGGCTGGTGATGATGCTAAAGATAATTCACAAAAAACTTTATTAGGTCGTAGACCCGTATGTAGGGTCGTCTGGGTGGGAACCACCGCCTTTCTTATTTCAGCCGTGAAACAGTTCGCTGTGTCTTGGATTAAAGGGAAAGGTGCCCAGTGTAATTACTGGGCGTGGACGGCATTTCATCTTAGGCCCCAGGATGACAACGCACCAGCAAAATCAAGTGATTTCCCCTTGTTATTGCAGGTGTCTATAGGCGGCGATAACCATTTACCATCAGGTGGGCCGTCAGCTCGTTTGTCATCTAGTTGTATAAAAAAAGTACCGTCCACAATCATACAAAATACACAAGTATATAGTATACTTAAGTTTCTCGGTAGATTAAGCTCAATTCGAATGCAGGTATGGTCAGCAATTTAATTGCGCTGCTCGTTAGCGATTCTGGCGGTACTTATGTACAGTAATGTCGGGCCAATTGTTATACTAAATGAAGTTTGTTGCAGATAATTTTGTTAATACGGTAGTTGCTCTGTTACATTATCTTCAGGCTTGGTTTTTAACCCCCAACGCAAAAAAGATGCTTTAATTAAGGTAGACATGTCTGTCTGTGTATCTGTGTGTCTGTCTGTGGCGTCGTAGCTCCTAAACGATTTTGATTTGATTTTTTTTGTTTGAGAGCTAACAGGCGTTTGATGACTATCAGCTCATTTTCTACTTTACAAAAGGGTTTTACGAACTTTCACAGGTCCGATCGATTTGAAATTTGATGTACTGTTACTTCAGTGACATTTCCATGACATACTACTACCTGTACCTCTAGGAACATTTTCAAATTTCTAATCGAAATTCTATCGTTCACGCACGCCTAAAATTTCAAACAAAAGCCAAACAAAAGCTAACGTAACTACTCGATACGATGGTGATTCGAAATTGAAAAGTGTTCGTGCTAGGGGTATTGTGGGTTAATTCTGCTATTTATTTTCCTAAACGGATCGGCTGCGGCTCGGTATCGTTACCAATGCGGTTGTTATACAAGAAAGTATTCCACTAACATTGCTAGAGAAACCGGAACGCAGACGAAACGCTCTCGGTTGGTTTAACTTCGGCTCGATAATTTTTAGCGATATTGCAAGAAACAAATATATTTTGGCTTAGTGACTTTACAGTTCTCAACTTTTGACAGTTCGAACAAAGAACTATCGATGCGTTTCGGCAGCCACAAATGTTAAATATTTAGCAGAATAGGAAACAATGATTGAACCGAACGGTTCGCGTTACGTGTTTGGTAGTAGAATACCAAACTGATGCGTTTTGGTAACGTTTCGATTGCGTTAAGTTATCAGAATGCAAAAACGTTGTAACTAAAGCGTTTCAGATCAAAATACAATAGCAGAATTAGGGGGCTGATCCTAATAATGACCAATTGTTCTGAGCCCCAAGCAGAAGGTCATCATCATGTCACGCCTATTACAATTGACAATCTTTCAAATTAAACTATCCTTTAGATTAGCCAAGGCAGAGACAAGTAGGGCTTAACTGTCTAGTTTTAAGACAGTAAAACCTTTTTCGAGTTGATTTTCTTAATATATTAAATGGCTACCATTTATCAGCTAACAAGTTGCCGAGCTTGACGACTTAACGCTGCGATCATTTATATCTTTCAGAAAGTTAATGATTTACTTATACAAGAGCTGAAATGTCTCACTATTACAGCGTCAGCGTAGTCTTTGAACGACACTGTTTAAATGTTTTTTAGATAGTTTATTGATTTGTCACTAGATGGCGTTGTTTTAATTTTTATACAAAGCACGGCAAATTACTCAACATCACCTGATGTGAAGTGGTAAGAAGAGTCCATATGCGAAGACAGCTAGTGCAGTCCAGACACTGCTCTAGCCGCCTCCACCTTGCCGCCCCAAAAGGTACTTTTTCACGCCTATCTTCTTCAAGAGTCTTTCAAGATCTTGTTATAGGAAGGAGGGAACATAATGTGCTGGCAAAGAATTCCAAGTTCTGGAAGTACGACAAAGAAACGAAGGAAAATGCATTACAATGTGTAATTCTCCGTGGCCGAACCACATTTAAGTACTCAGATGCCATATTGTAACAGTTACAAATAAAGATGCCTCAGATGCCTTAGTTCAAAATAGGAGCTACCTGAAGTCTACTTTATATTTTACTAGGAGGCAGGCCCGTATGTAGGCTCGTCGGGGTAGATACCACCGCCATAATTCAGCCCTGAAACAGTTCGCTGTGTTTCGATTTGAAGAGAAAGGTAGCCAGTGTAATTACTGTGCATGGGCGGCATTTCATCTTAGGCCTCAGGATGAAGCCTTACCACCAGGGAGTCGTCAGCTTATTTGTTATCTAGTTGCATTGAAAAAAAGTCTTAAGCATGACGTCATTGCTTAGACTTCTTATCTTATGATTAGAATATAATATAGCCTTGCAATGTTTCAATATCGTTAAAAAGTCCCGTGTAATATAAACAACCCAATCTGATCAGGAAAAGCAAACAAATCAATTGCCCCTTATTTCCTTTACCTTAAAAATCAAATTCGTTTCCCAATGCGACGGTTATCGCCAGTGACAGGAGCCACCAAATGATAAAGTACAGAAGGTATATTTTTTTTGTTCAGATCCTTTTATCTAATGACGTATACATATAGTATTGTCCTATATTTTCACGAGCACTGCACATTTGAACAACAAAAACCACAATACCGGATATAAGTTGCGTTTAATTAGATATTACATACATTATTATTATACAGGATGGTGCCGTCAATACGACAATAAATTAAAACACAGGCTGTATTAGTTCACAGAAATGGTTTGCCACTTTCAAAAACATCTTATTCATTTGATAATTTCATTACGTACCTATGAAATAGTGCAGCCAATGTTATATTATTTCATATAAATATCATTAAGCGAATACGAAGTTTTTTTTTTAATTCTAATGAAAAGTAAAAATTTCCAAAAGGGAAGATTCTTTGCCGTGCAATTTTGCACAGGAAAACTGTCTCCACCCAATTCCGGTTGAGATAACTCTCTAGGGACCTATCGGAATGAGGTTTATTGCTCCAGGGTTTTTACGGTATCCTGATTTCATGTTAAGGTTCCGGAGCTAGTAAAATATTTTTCTGTCAAGCACACCGAAAACGCATCAATCAAATTATAATGATTAGTTAAAACTTTGTGTGTGAAGCTTAGGAAGTGAATCTGTGAAATCAAAGCTGGAAACTTCTGGATGAAGCATAATCTGGAAGAGTATATGAACTCAAAGCATCCCAGAGGTTCGATGTGGTCTTATGGCATATGGAAACGACCCCATGATAGGTGAAGATACGATAAGATCCACGAGTTACCATGTTTTTATTTGAACAAAATTTCATTTATCAGCAAACATTATTAATTTCCTCTAAGTATTTCAAGGGTTCACAAAAAGCAATATTTAAACGTAAACAGAAAGAAAATTAGATTTTCAATAAAATCCCAAATTGTTTTCGTGAATCGGATACAGATTGTTGAATGATGTGCGCAACCATAGGATAGAATAAGACGCGAATTGATTAAAAGGAGTTGGCATGTCATAAATAGAAAATGTCTTGCTTAGGGTCTGGACCTAATGTGGCACTGGGGCCACATTTTGTGAAGTCACAACACCACCTGATGGGGAGTGGTAAGAAGAGTCCATATGCGAAGACAGCTAGTGCAGCTCAGACATTGCTTTAGCCGCCTCCACGCCTCTTTCACGCTCTCGCCTCTTTTGAAAGAACCCATGTTATAGAAAGGAGAGAACACATGTGCTGGCAAAGAATTCCAAGTTCTGGAAGTACAAAGAAACAAGCTACTAAATTTCTTTGTGCGTGATGTTGAGGTGGGTGACATTGCTCGTGGGACGGCATTTTCCCTTCTTAACTTAAGAACCTGTGACCCTTATACAGATACAGACCGCTTCACTAGCCTGTCGGCAAAACTGTCATTAAGCATCAGAATCTAGACACAATTGAATTTTCTATTGTCATAGACCTCCAGAGGTATAACGCCGCTTCACAGTCACATGAACGAGAATACATAATATAGCTCTTAAAAAGAACAGAATAACCTAATAAAAAGAAGGTTAAGTCTTTAAGCAAATTAGATAGAATAAAGAAAAAAATACAGCGAGTGCTTGAGTTATGTGCTTGTTGTTGTGCTATTTACGCGTTGTGTGGATTTATGGGGGATATCCCGGGTAAGCACGGAGATCACGTTTGGGATCAAAGTAGGTTTAACCTGTGCCCTTGTGTTGCCTTGGCAACGTGCTTCCATATTCTTTGTTTTATTCATGAATTTGCGCTAGAAAACTTTCGGATCTCTGTCTCGTGTTTCAGATTTGATCGTGAAACATTAGGTATTATCTTGGACTAATCTTGCTACGTCTGTGGACTAGTCGTTTACTATAACTTTTACTAGCGGCAGATAGAGGTGAGTATTATAAGGGCTACCCCGAAAACCATGGGTTGTCATTGGGTACCTACTTTGTTGGTACGTTGATACCTTCTCTTCTATTTTTTTTAACCAACTTAAAAAAAAGGAGGAGGATATCAATTCGCCTGTATGTTTTTTTTTATGTACTCATCCCCTAGGAACATATTTTTGGAGTTGGTGCTAAGTTGTTTCCAGAAACCATAGATAGTGAAGCACCGACCCCAAAAATATGTTCCTAGGGGATGAGTACCTACTAAAATTTAATTATTTTATCCTTTTCAGTTTTTTGGAGTCGGTTTTAATTTTTGTTTAAATATTTTTTTAGCTAGGCTGCATTGCTAAAAGTTATAATTTTGTAACTACAAACATTGTAATTTCATATTTGAAAAGAGTGGCTACATGAGTTTGTTGCCGTAATCTTCTCGGTAATTCAACTTTTGGAACCGGTGTATATTCAGACACGACAGACTTAATGAAATTGTTAGTTAACCTAAATTCACACACAGACAGACACACAGACAGCAGACAGATAGTGTCTGACGTTGTTAGTTAGTATATTTATTGTGATAGTTATAAGAATGTGTTTTTTAACGATTTGAAAGTGCTTCTTTGTAGCCTATTTGAATAAACTTAATTTGAATTAGAATTTTGAGTTTTGACCAAAATACGACAACAATTCACGTTAAAAACCTCAGGCAGGTTTTAACGTGAATTGCCTTAAAAACTGTCAAACTATATATCAGACCGCTCGGCCAGCCGGTCGTCAACACAAAAATGACGACTGTCATGAATTGTCATAAGACCCCCGGAGGTCATACGCGACTTGTCAAATTAATGAAAATAATAAAATGCAGATCTTGTTATCTTTTAATGAGTTTTCTAGAATACAGAAATGCTACTTCTGTTACTCACAAACTGTATTTTGTACCATAAAAAATAAATAAATAAAAACACAAAACGCCAAACAAGAATTAAACTGATAAGACTGCGAGGGTTGTAATCTTAAAACTTGAATGGGTCGTAAACCGTTTATCTATGGTTATAAAAATATAATAAATAACGTCCAAATAATAAAACTTTATGGTTTAGGAGTCTCTGAGGCAGTGTCGCAAGAACGCGAACAGGATTTTGTTATTGGAGCATAACATATTAACAACACAAAATATCATAGTAACAACAATGGTGGCGCCATTCATCGAGTCGAATACTCGAATTACTACTATAAATTATAACAATTTTTATTCAAGTAATCGCGCCAAATCCCTTCCTACATCCTGTGCACTGAAATTCGTGTGGCTAACGACCAATGAGGAACCACATAAGAAGACACGTCACTCGTGTGCAAGTGCTGTAGTCGCACCGGCCGGCATAGCAGTACGTCCGCGATCAGGTGTCAATATAATATCATAATACCAACTGTATCATAATCATGAGATTAAAAGGTATAATGGTAGTTAAAAGAAGCTATTATTAATTATTAGGAGCAGGGTTGTGAAGTGGTTTGAGCGCTCCTGGTTTCGATTAGGTACGAAAACAAAGCAAATATACAGGGTGGTGACGACACTTTATGAAAATATGGGATAGATTAGTTCATAGAACTGTTTTGCAACTTTAAAATATTCATTTGATTATTTTATGATATTTCTATGAAATAATATTTCATTTTTTTGTACAACTAGATGACAAACAAGCTGACGGCCCACCTGATGCTAAGCGGTTACCGCCGCCTATAGACACCTGCAATAACAAGGAAAAATCACTTGATACTGCAGGTGCGTTGTCATCCTGAGGCCTAAGATGAAATGCCGTCCATGTCCAGTAATTACACTGGCTACCTTTCCCCTTCAATCCGAAACACAGCGAACTGTTTCACGGCTGAAATAAGAAAGGCGGTGGTACCTACCAAGACGATCCTACATACGGACCCTACCTACCACCTAGGATATAAATGTCATGAAAATATCAAATTAATAAGATATATTTGAAAGTAGCAAAACATTTAAATGAACTAAAAAGGCTTATGTTTTAGATTATTCTCGTATTGTCATGACCACTAAATCACAATTTGTAATCCCTCGCCCTTCCGTACTTCGGTAGGTATGTTCGGAAACCGGCACGGAAGTGACGTCAGGAAACAACCTCTAACAGGGGCGCGTTCCTTCGCGGCTACAACTTTTTACTCTGAGGCCGTTCCGTGCCTTTCGACATGACGTTTGGCTGTCACAAATACTCGGTTCCGAGCCTTGGAGAGTTGCAACTTTTTGTCGATCAATTTTGATAGTTAAAAAACACTCTGACGTTTAAAACGTCAAATGTATTAGTGACCATCCGTCAAATGAGATAGGATATGTCAAATCTCTTAAAAGTAACTTCTTATTTTTAGGTTACTTTAAATAAAAGTTAATAAAATTTCAAATACAGACAAAATACAGAAAATTTATTGCGGAATGGAAGACTTCGTATTAGTTTAAGATAATGATTGAACACCTTGTCAAAATTTGAGGTTATAAAAACAACTTGTGTTTTTTGTCTTGCTCTAAGGTGTGGAACGATCCACACCATAGAGCAAGACAAAACACAACTCGGAGTGTTCGGAGTGTAAGCTTGGAACGCACCTCTGTGTTGCCATCTTATTCGTGACGTAGAGTTCTTAAATCATGTCACGAGCAAATCGCTGGTTTTCAACTCTGTACGTATTTATAGGCTACGGTAACCGCTTAACACCAGGCCAGCCAAACGCTTGCATGGACGGCGTGATTCATATACAACAACAACACAATAATTATAATTATGTTGTATTGTAATGCCTTTTTTAAAGAAAGTTCCACATTTAGATACGGGTGTTGGTATTAATTATAATAATACACTATATTATTATAATTAATACCAACATAATAACATTCAAATATAATAATATTCATACACTCACACCTATTATCTAGCCCAAAGTAAGCATCATTAAGAGCTTGTGTTATGGATACTAGATAACGGAGAAATATTGATAATAATATGTATATAAATATTAGAAATATACTAAGTAAATATATAAACATCCATGACTCAATAAACAAATGCTCGTACTCATCATACAAACATTTGTTCCTACCGGGATTCGAACCCGGGACCTCTTGACCGAGTAGCCTGGGGTACAGACCACTCGGCCGGCCGGTCGTCAAATAATTATTTAGACATTGTGAGGGTACGTTAGCTTATGACGCAAATATAGATAGACTGGAGGAAATTGACAGGGGGTTGTTGTCCGCTGACTGTGAAATTGACGTGTTGTGCGCTTGTACAGCCATCTGACAGCATCCATTTTGTTTGATCGGGCCGGCGACCACGATTTCTTCGGGAAACGAATCCGTCTTGCCCAATCCCCGTACAACGTTGCCGCAAGTTATTTGCAGATAATTTTTTCTTGACATTGGCATAATTCGTAATAACGAGAAGCCATTAATAAAGAAGAAGAAATTGACAGGGTCAGCCTAAGTCCTCGGTAGCTCAGATGGTTAGAGCAGTCACCCGGATTGTGAAATGTCGCAGGTACTGTTCATATTTTCATAAGCAACACTCCCTCCACGACACGACTCTCCTGAGCCGAGGTCCGAGCCTTTAAAGGCACCCTCAGGTTTGTCGCTCACTCATGGATCGAGCGCCCTAGAGGCTCTAAGCGTCAGCGGCACACCTGTCCCCGCGATGATGCCTGGCGATTAGGAATCCTCCAGAGGCGAATTCGCCCCTCAAGGCTTGAGGACTCACCCAGGTTCTCGCCTCCTTAAAACCCCCGGCTACGCTGTAAATGCCATCTGCCGCCAATAGACTATCCAAAAAAAAAATCAAGTAACATTAAATTTTCATATTAATCCCAGCTTAAAGCGCAACAACAGCTATCTGATCCACTAATTAGAACACAGCTTGATCGCTTGACGGGCATTAATCTACGGCGTCTGCAATAGATCGGTGCTCCGGACCTATTAAACTACAGTAGGGTTGTTAAAAAAGTGCAGCTTTAAGAGCTTAATTAATAAAAGGATAGAAAAGTAAAGTATCCGTGATACTCAAACTCTCGCTTTTTTTATGGACCGAGTTTTAAAGCATTACTTCTTGTCTTCTATTGCGTGAGATCGAACAATTTAATAACCGACATTCTTATAAGTTATCCCACCGGAGGTCTATGACAATTGAAAAATCAATTGTGTCTGAAATCTGATGCTTGACGAGTTAAATTACTTACAAAGGAGATTGCTCAAACTTAGGCTATTTTCCTGTGACAAGTAAGGTTACCAGAGCTCATTGATTAATCCATGGGTATAAGGAGACTCGTCTTTTATACGCTTTCTCTTAATTTACATGGTACCAGATAATTTGAGTAGTAGCCAAAATGTTCAAAGCGCTACAGTAACTGCATGCAACTTTTGTTGTATAAAAAAATACAAAAAATGATATTATCAGTAAAACTTAAAAATATGATGTAGTTTTTTGTTTGTTTTCTTAACGGTGATAGTGTTTAAAACAAAAAAACATGTTGAATAATATGTCACAATATGTATTTTAATTATTACACACAGATCTTATTATAATTTTGTCGCATTATGTAATCCATTCTGGCTAACAAAAAGGGAATTAATAGCTACAATCGCCCTAATTAGGGCATGCCTGTGGTCGCATTGTAGTAAGAACGCATTTATTCCAAATAATATCTGACAACAATCAGAAATTGAATAGTTGATTTTTCATTAATAGAAATATTCATTAAGAAATATTCTAATGATATGGCTGAATATGGAACAGAGCTACACTACATTCCTCAAACACAGAAGAACTGGTTATCTTACCTTCAACTGTCAAAACACAACGCTGTCAATATTATTGTTATGGTGGCAGATTCAGGTATAATGGTGGTAGCTAGAACAGGCGAACTTAATAAGGCCCTACCATCAATCAATCTAAGCAGAAAATTTTCGCCTCAAAGTGGATTTAAACCCTGCAGCTCTGGATTGCAAATAGGCGATATCAACCACTACACCACAGAAGCGGTTTAATCAGATAATCGCATCCATAGATGCTTTATCAAGCTTTTTTGTCCTATAATCTTCATTTTTCTCCATTAGATGTACAGTCCAAAGCTCATCAAGCGTAACAATTTGACCTTGTAATAGATGGGGCTTTCGTAGTACAACTGTTACACTTGATGTGCTGTCTTCTGTACATGCAATCGGACTTGCCTTAAGTATAATTCTTAAAATGTTATCTAGATTACTCATCAAAACAATTTTTAAAACAAAGTGCTAAAACAAAAGGAAACATCCCTACAACTCAACAATACAACAAAATTCTAATCTACAAACCGTTCAAGTGCCTCCTACTCACCTCGGAAACTTCCAGAACAAGAATAAAGAAACAAAGACGAGTTTCTAATTAAAGATTTTGTTTTACAGGATCGACGTGTTGAGATAACGGAGGGAAAAGCTTCCGTTTCTTTTATTTACAAACTGTATTCCAATAATACAAATTAGATTCCTTTGAAATAGGAGTAAATGGACACATTTTTGTAGAATCGTGTAGATGATAAATTAAACGAATAGATAAATAGAATGGACAGTATAATAGAATAGAGGCAATGGTAAATAAATAACTAGGTGGTAGGCCCGTATGTAGGGTCGTCTGGGTTGGTACCACCGCCTTTCTTATTTGAGCCGTGAAACAGTTCGCCGTGTTTCGGATTGAAGGGAAAGGTAGCCAGTGTAATTACTGAGCATGGAAGGCATTTGATCTGGCATTTGATCTTTGATCTAGGCTTTAAGATGACAACGCACCTGCAATAACAAGTGATTTTTTCCTTGTTATTTTAGTGTTACACAACAGGGAGGACTTCCAGACACTGACTAGCTTATCTTTACCCGAGTTTTTAACATTTTGCACATAATATGTTTACATTTGCGTGGAATTTATATCAATTAATATAAATAACTAAAATTGTAATGAAAATGAGCAAAATTCTAATAGTCAATAATTGATGTATGAATTGCAACTTAACACTTACTGGAGTCTCGGAGGATAGAGGTGCTGGATACCGAAATACAGGCTCTCCACCTAGTTCGGTAACGGATGCTGCTTATTATTGTGTATAAGCACTTCACAATCTGTTTTTAACAACAGACCATATTTTGCTATAATTAGAAGTCTACAACTATCATACACACACAATGTACAAATCTCTATGTATATTTTATATTGGTCTACATTCTAATTATAATTCTATCCTCTCTGGTAACAAAGTGAGAATCCGTAATTGGCTAATGTTTTGTGTACATATCTTACTAAATAAGAGTTTTAGCACTGTAAGCTGTAGATTTTTTGTAAAGTAAATAAATAAATAAATAAATAATTTGTGTAACGTGTTTAGATACTACATGGCTTTAAAAATATTCAACAAATTACCCCCTGAAATAAAATATCTACCAACATTTAAAGCGTTCCAAAATAAATTACGAAATTACTTAATTGAAAATTGTTTTTATTCTGTAACTGACTATCTAACCGCCTAATAAACTTATTTACTAAGCTCTTTCTTAAATAAATATTGAATACAATTAATTAAATAATTACTTATTAAATAATATAATTACTATAATTCAAATAATAATGATACGAAACTAACACTTGATTTTTAAATACTATTAGATAATTATAATACACTTAATATAGGTATATGTTGATATGACGATTTTAAGATTTTAAGTTATAATATTAATTAAAATTTTATTTATAATTCTTATGTTTTTTTGTGTATTATAGATTTTTGTTGTTTAATTTTTATAAAAATAGGGAGCGCTCTATTAAATTGCTATGTCCGAAAAGGGCGACTATGTACACTTGGTCTGCAATAAACGATTTGTATTTGTATTTGTACATGTTTTTTTTCATTTCAAGCTTATGTTTATTCGTAACAGTGCCACCAGGTGGGCCGTTAGTTTATATAAAAAAAAACACTTATACAACAATTTCAAAGCACAAACAAATTTGACAATGAAGTATACCTACATAATTTAAATATCTGATAGATATTTTCATAATATATTTCTGATAGTATCTTATTCATTTTTACGTTGCAACGCACATGCAATACCTAGTAACACGAACGATTAGACATGTCTATACTGTAAAGAACCTTTGTCTGACAATGTGTAATTCCTTTTTGGTTTACTGGACGGTTTACGATGACCCAGTTTATCCCGGAATCTTATCTTTACATACATTACAACTACGGGATCTTATCTGACCTAATTTTATTGTTAAATTAGTCCAACCTTATCACTAGGCAGCTCTAGCACGACAGGAGATGAAAAGTAGCAAAATGGATTTATTTAATCTTTAATTGCAAAAAGTAAGTTACAATTTGGCGGACTTAATGCCATTAGGCATTCTCTACCAGTCAACCGGAATGTTGAGTCCAAAATGATTAATTAGGTAGTGCAAAAACAACTGTTTTAAAATCTAAATATACAATAACATGTGAATACACATATACATATTAATGCGAATAAATATTTTAATACACATAAATATGGATAATTGGTTCAATAAAAAAAATATTTGTAAAAAAAATATTTGTATCAATTGAATAAAGGTGGAGACTCCAAAAAAGGACTGCGAACTGACCGCTTGAAAGCCAGTTTGTTTTTGGACTCTTGGATATGGGGAGTTCTTTTAAATCCGCGTTTTATTTCGCAAAAGGGGGGGTTATTTATTATAATACTTAATCCGCGAAGGTCTAGATAATAAGTAAGTATTGCCTCATTATTCTAAGACTTCCTTATAGTCATAAATTAAAAAAATAAGATTTAGCGAAAGGGTGAAAACTGAGCCTGTTCTATTAATTAACAAAGACAGAGGACGGGATCACCATTAAACCGAGTAAATTTTTAATAAGGCGAACAGACTTCAATATTAAAAAGCACATACTTTAAGTACGTGTGCAGTGAACAAAGGACGGCATAAAGCTAGCTTTTATGCAGTTAACTAGGTGGTAGCCCCGTATGTAGGGTCGTCTGGGTAGGTACCACCGCCTGTCTTATTTCAGCCGTGAAACAGTTCGCTGTGCTTCGGATTGAAGGGAAAGGTAGCCAGTGTAATTACTGGGCATGGAAGGCATTTCTTCTTAGGCCTCGAGATGGCAACGCGCCTGCAATATCAAGTGGTTTTCCCTTGTTATTGCAGGTGTCTATAGGCGACGGTAACCGCTTACCATCAGGTGGGCCGTCAGCTTGTTTGTCATTTAGTAGTATAAAAAAATGCCCTTTTTTTCACTCTCGCCTGATGATTGGCGCTCGGGCATCCTGTGCTATCAGACTCGAAGATAGCAAAGGATGATCGAGCACTAATCATCAGGCCAGTCAATTTCCTTCCTGATGTCTTAGTGGCGCTGTTAATTTAAAATTCAGTCCAGTTAAATTCAAATAGTCACGTCGTATGCCCGAATCCTCAAGTTGATATACTGACCTAACATATTATATTACATTGATTCCGGGGGCATTGGAGGAGCTCGGTGGCGTATTGGTTTGAGCGCTCTGGTTTCGAATACGAAAACAAAGCAACTTTCGCCATGGTCGACCCTGGGATGGGTCTACCAAAATTTATAAACTCGAACTCCTCCGTGCTTCGGAAGGCACGTTAAGCCGTTGGTCCCGGTTGTTACTACAACCGCTTTAACCCACCAACCCGCACTGGGCCAGCGTGGTGGTGTTATGGCCCAAACTCCTCATGTGTTTCTTCCATGTAGGAAGGCCTGTGCCCAGCAGTGGGACGTATATAGGCTGGTGATGATGATTCCGGGGGCAAACTACATACTAGCCAAAGCTTAAAAAACGCACTGGGTAGCTAAATGGGTTAGATAGTCAACGACGGGTATCAAAGGCATCATTGCACCAGTGGAAAGATGTGATTTTCGGTTAATATTTTCCGAGTGGTTTCATAACGAGGTCTTGGCTGTGGAACATTTAAGAGTGAACGGGGTACCCGAAAGATCTTCAAATATTCCCTTGCATACCTCGTCAACTCTTAAACACTCTCACAACACAAATCTAAAAAATACAAAAAATACTATATGTATTTTTTTAAAATTCTAGATTTAATGATGAGATTTGACAGTTTCTAATTAGGAACCATATTACTTTGTTAATTGAAACAATTATAACCGTTTCAACTAACTTTAGAATAACAATGGCTCTCGAGCGCTGCCAACATAATAGCTTTAACGACTCAGCCGGAAGTGGCGCCATCTTGGGTGAAGCCTCATTTCCGGCGCTTTGAGGCCAGTTTGTTAGGTCAATTAGAGATTTATCGGGCTTACATTGAAAGTCTAAGGTATCTTAAGGTAAGTGTCTTAGGTTATTCATTTCATAGTTTTTTGATATTGTTGAAGTAAAGGCTATGAAACTTATCTGGGATGGGAGGGTGATTGGAATATTTTACAAAAAAAAATCCAATCACCCAAGTGATTAGAAATAAAAGAAAAAAAAGAAAAATATGTAGGTTATACCTAGTGCTCCGGTGGTGTAGTGGTAATCGCGTCTGTCCGGAAATCAGGAGACGCGGGTTCGAGTCCCGCCTGGAGCAGATAGTTTTTCATCGTTTTTTTTTTCTTTATTTGAAAAAAAATGTGATAGTTTACAAAGATCTAAACTCACACTATGGACCCCTTCATTCTTGGGATCTAAGTCAATCAGCTGCACGTCTACACTTATACAGGTAAAGTTTGGATACCACCATCATCACCAGCCTGTATATGTCCTGCTGCTGAGCACATGACTACCTACATGATTGAAACACATGACGAGCTTGGGCCATAACACCACCACGCTGGGCCAATGCGGTTGCGGTCAAGCGGTTGCAGCAGCAACAGGGACCAACGGATTAACGCGCCTTCCGAAGCACGGAGGAGCTAGAGATTACAAATTTTAATTGACCCATCTCGGTATCGACCATGGCGAAAGGTGCTTTGTTTTCGTAATCGAATCCATAGCACTCAAATCACTATGCCACCGAGTTCCTCAACTGTCATAACAAAAACTATTTTCATTTTGCAAGCCAATAAATATTAACGATCTATTGTTAATCTGTTAAGCCGCATACAACCTTCGGGGGTCGTAAGACAAAAAAAAACACTTTTTGGAATCTGTGGTTGATAAAATTTTCAAGCTCGAGCTTTTAAATATTATTTACCACAAATTCCAAACTTACTTGTAACAATTCATATTTAATTTCGTAATAAAATAAATGTTATAAAGCACAAACGATGAATCTGTTTTAACAGCTGTTTTATTTGATTAAGAGAACTTTCAAGCAATCAATCATCATTGACTTTCACAAGAGTACGTAGGACACCCAGACTGAGAAAACTTTTCAATATACATTTTCGGGTCACTTTGTAATAAATAAAATAACTCCGTAATAGGGCAAAACGGCTTAAATATTTTAAGTTTTTCCCTTAAATAAATCTTCTTAAAATGAACGAAGTATCAGAAGCAATATTAAAACCAAATCTCCATTTCATCCGAAAATATTTATTTTACCATCACTATATTTACAAATGCTAATTTTTCCATCTTACTTTTCAATTTAAGGTTATAGTTAAAATCTCCTATTACGTCCGCCGTAAAAGGAGATTTAACCTATAACCTTGCCTTACCTTGATAAGAAACTGATCTATTGCATTAATATTTTCATCCAATTTTTTATTCATGCATTCCATTTAGCTATTAAAATTACTCCCTACAGTACGTACTCAAGACGACTGTGAAGACCGTTTCGTATAGCACCGTTTCCTATGTTTTACGGCACCATGAATAAAATCCTCAATCATATTACTATATTTAAGAAACTATTGATTAAAGATGCACTATTACATCTGCTATATTCCATATTAGTTAATTATAATATAGGATTCTTTTTTCTTCAAATAAAAGGTAAAAGTATATCGTATTCATCTTGACTAAATCAAGGATATTCCTCATTTTATATCAGAATGATTTTTTTTTCAATAAATATTTTTTTTTACACGAGGTCGTTTTATCCAATAAATAAAAACGTAACTTGACTTGTTATTTTGTTTCCAATTAAGATTTTACAGCTCGCCTCGTCATAGATTCTGTGAAGTGTAAATTTAATCAATTGATAATAAGAGCCATTTGTGCTTGTTCCGATACAATTGAGACAGTGACTGAATTTATTATTTGTACTGGCTGATAAGGTTCACTTTAGATTGCTTATGGTAGAAGTTACAAGGAAACTTTTTTTATATAAAAAGCACGAAAAATGACGTCACACCATCTGATGTGAAGCGGTAAGAAGAGTCCATTTGAGAAGACAGCTAGTGCAGCTTGAAACATACTGTTCTAGCCGCCTCCACCTTGCCGGCCCATAAGGTGCCTTTTCATGACTCTTTTGAAGGAAGCCTTTATCATAAAGGAAGGAGGAAACACATGTGAAACATGTGCTGGCAAAGAATTCCCAGTTTTGCAAGTACGACTTCTTGGTGCGTGATGTTGAGGTGGAGACAGTGAATTGATGACTCCAAAGACCGCCACGCGTGCTCCTGATCAGGAAGGGTGAAGGTAGTATATGGTCGAAAAGCCTTCAGAGCACTCTCCGTGATATAGCGCGATATAAGGCGCTAAGCGATGCAATGTCTCGACGCAATTGCAGAGGCTCAAGTTTGACCTCTACATTGTCAATCACTACAATACGTTTTCATGTATTTTAAATGATAAAGAAAATATGAAAGCTCTCACTGAGTTTCTTGCTGTTTCGTCTCAGTAAAGGCTCGCATATTTTTTTTTATACACGACATGATTGTCTAACAAGGGGACGGCGGACTAGATGGCTAGGCGTTACCGTAGCCTATAGATGCTCGTAGAACGTTTTGGGCACTACTCACGCTTAGACTACTTTGTAAAACCCAAGAGTTGACAGTAAGTATTGGTATAGGAGATGAATCCCCCGCCCCTAATATGCTTTCCTTAGATTTAGATTTAGATTTATTTATTTCATTTTTACACAATTGTCATTGTAAAAACTAAGTTAGGTACATGCATGATAAAAAAAATGTCAAATGACGATTGCACTATGTCCCCAATTTAGAAAATGTTTTAAAATTTAATAACAAAGTCTTTTTGGGAGTGAAAGCGTTAAAAGTATTGGTTGGTTATCAGTTTAGTCGCACAAGTGTGCGCAGTGCTGTAGTCTCTGTCTCGTCTGCGAAGCCCTAAAGTTTTCGGGAAAGCTGATTTTCCGCAGTGACATTGTCTGAAAGGCCACCTTCGGTTGCCTGGACGACGCATTACGTTGCCCTGGTGATGTCTCCAAGTACCCAATAGCAGCTACTAATTATTCGGCGTGCACTTCGTTGACATCTCTGTTCGCCAATCCCACCGTCCGTCATCGTGTGATTACTGTTTATTGTTTTATAAGTGTCATTTATTGTTTATTTATTTTTTACTTTTTAGTTAAAAGTGTTATTAAGTTTTAAATAATAATATAGGTAATTATTGTAAATATTTATAAATGCAAAACGTGACTGCAGTGCGTCATAATATTAGTCAGCCACTAGAGTATCTTGAAAACAGCCTTGTACAGTGTCATCTTTGTGTTCAGCCTCGCTTTTTTAAGGGGCAGAGAGGCTTAAACATTTTCCGTGGTAAATGCCACAAACCTCAGGATCAGAGTGTTTTCGTCTGCTCTGCCCCATCCATAAACTATGATGCTCCCGCTATCGCACCCATTACGCTTTCGGAAACTCTTGCAAAATATAAATTTTCAACTCCCATTTTAAAGCGTGTTCCTCGTGGTGCGCGCATCTCGGTTTCGAGGAAACTTGCAGAAGAGATACGTGCTACCGTCTCAGAAAATTCAAAATCTGCCTGGGAGCATCTTCTTACTTTCCCATTCCGTGTGCTGCATGTCGTTAAAAATCCATCCAGCCGTGCATCACTTACTTCACGCATCAAAGAAAACTGTGTATCCAGTAGCCTACCGCCTAAAGATCCCATTCATTCACATACTATTTTTAATCATAATTTATACAAATCAGTAGAAAATAAGATCAATGATGGTGATATCAAGGGTGCCACTCGCCTTCTGTTTTCAAGTGACTCTATAGCACCAGATTCTGCCGACACTCTGTCTACATTGAAAAGCAAGCACCCAAATTCATCTACTACCCTTATTTTGCCCGAACAACCTTGCAATAGTGATAATTTTCTTCAGGTCTCCAGTGATGTGATTCGCTTGGCGATCAATTCCTTTAACAGCGGCTCTGCAGGTGGTCTCGACGGCCTCACGCCTCAGCATTTAAAAGATTTAACTTCTGTTGGCTGCGGTGAGGCTGGTGAGTCGTTGTTGAAGGAGCTGACTGTGCTTGGTAACCTTATGCTTAAAGGTAATGTTAATTCTGATATCGTTAGCGTCCTCTATGGGGCCAACCTTTGCGCACTTAAGAAAAAAGATGGTGGAATTAGGCCAATTGCGGTCGGTACGTGTTACCGTCGCCTTGTCGCTAAAACCTGTTGCAGAGCGGTGACAGAAAGCCTCTCAGATTATTTTCAGCCAACTCAACTAGGTTTTGGTTCGATGGGTGGTTGTGAGGCTGCTGTACACGCTCTGCGCACTTTCTTGGACAATGATTGCGGGGAGGTTGTCCTTAAGGTGGACGTTAAAAACGCTTTTAATTCTGTGGACAGGGCTGCTCTATTGAATCAAGTGCGATGTAAAACCCCATCTTTATACGGTTTTCTTTGGCAATGCTATAGTTGTCCTTCTAACCTACAATACAGAGGTAACTTGATCTCTTCTTCTGTAGGCTGTCAGCAAGGTGATCCCCTCGGTCCAGCCATCAGTTTAGCTATTCATCTTAGTCTCCAAAAACTAAATTCAAAATTAAACGTATGGTATCTTGGCGATGGTACCTTAGGTGGTTGTACTGATTCAGTTCTTGGCGATTTGCGTACACTCATTCAAGATTTTCATTCGATAGGTCTCGATTTAAATTTCTCGAAGTGTGAATTATTTATTTCAGATAAAATCACTTGCTTGCATCGGGACGAAATCATTTCTAAATTTAATTCTTTGGCTCCTAATATTACGACTGTTGATAAGAAATCGCTCCGTCTTCTCGGTTCACCCATTTTAGACGATTCTGTACCTTTTTTTGTAAATGATAAAATTCTAACCTTCAAGGATTTATGTGACCGGCTTCTCAAAATTAATACTCTTAGGGCATATGTAATTCTCCGCTATTGCCTTTTTGTTCCAAAATTTATGTATACTCTTCGTTCTTGTCAACTTTGGAAATTTCCTGACCTTCTTTCGGAACTAGATGGAAAAATGAGAGAAACTCTTTCAACAGTGCAAATATTAATCTTTGTGACCGTTCTTGGTCACAAGCTTCATTACCAATACGTTTCGGTGGTTTAGGTATAAGAAAAATATCAAGTGTTTCTTTACCGGCCTTTTTATCCTCCATCTATAGTACGCGTCCTTTAGTTGAAAAAATTTTGAGTGAATGTTTAATTACTTCTGAAGTGTCCTACTTGACCGAAGCCAAATCTAGCTGGTCAGTGGCCTGCCCTAACTCAGACTTTCCTATTTCCCCCTGCTCCCAGAAACAATGGGATGGGCCTCTCTGCGAATTGGTGCGGGATAATCTTTTAAACACGTCAACCAGTTCAGCGGATCGAGCCCGTCTCTTGGCTGTGAGACAGTGGGAATCTGGTTTATGGTTACAGGCTTTGCCTTCGTCTCATTTAGGTACACTTCTTGATCGCACTGCATTTTGTATTGCTACCAGCTTGCGTTTAGGAACCATCTGCAATGTCCCTCACCGTTGCCGTTGTGGTGCTATGGTCGATGATCTTGGTCACCATGGCCTCTCTTGTGCAAGAAGTGCAGGTCGGTTTACAAGGCATGCCGATATAAATGATATCATTCGTCGGGCTCTTGCTACCTCCGGGGCTCCCGCTGCTCTGGAGCCTAATGGCTTAGCACGCGATAATGGAAAGAGGCCTGACGGAATGACTCTTGTTCCTTGGAAGATGGGTAAGTCTTTGGTGTGGGACGCTACTTGTGTGGACACCTTAGCCATGTCCCATCTTTCAAATACTTCATCGACACCAGGATCAGCTGCTGCTTCTGCTGAATCCCTCAAACGGCGCAAATATGCTGGTTTATCTGGGGACTACATATTTGAGCCATTTGGGGTCGAGACTTTGGGACCTTGGGGGCCAGGAGCTCATCGACTTTTTCGGGACATTGCAGGTCGTCTTTGTGAAACTTTAGGTGACAATAAGGCTGGTATATATTTCGCACAAAGATTAAGCATCGCAATTCAGCGAGGTAATGCGACCAGCCTTGTTGGTACACTTCCTGTTTCGCAAGATTTAGGGGGTGTTTATTATTTGTAAGTTCTTTTTTTTTCTAATGTCACGTTGTAATATATTTAGGTATATAGTCCTTTAATATGATCTATATTTATTCCCTAACTAAGTATATGTAATACGAGTATCCCTGACTAAATAAACTAAATCTTATTTATACAAAAGATAAAATAATTATCAATATAATAATAATAATGATGTCAAATCTAATATAAATTATATTGATATTTTAAAATTAGGATGTCAAATAAGAGATAGTATAAAAATATATATTACACAATGTAAAGTCAAATGTCAATAATGTTCTAAGTCAATAATTTCACATTCAATTTTAGAATTTCAATGATAAGAATTCTTTAATATTGTAAAATTCTTTATCCAATAAAAGGTTTTTCAATCGGCGCGCAAATGTTTCGTCATTTGTTTCATTTTTCAGATCTAGTGGCAGATGGTCGTAGTATTTTGGTATATTATATTGTCTGTCTTATGCTGGGGATACTCACCGCAGGTATAGAACATTGCAAAGTACTCCAATCACGCCTAGATTTCTGATCAGATTCACGTGATTCTTTTGCGGAATAGTTGCCATTTAGGCCCATAAACATTTGATAGTTTGGTTTTGAAATCAAAATAACTGGAATAAGTAAGTCATTATGTATGCGAAATTGCAGATTTTTGCTTCCGTATGACTTTATATTAAAACAATACGATAGTAAGAAACAATATATACTCACGATCACCTGTGTAACCTTGACCTTGAAAGTTATCTCTATAAATTGTAAAAAAAAAAATATAACATTCGCATCTTCAGGAGGACACTCCTCCTTTAGTTTTCATAGTATATTTAGTTTTTGCAGTTTTCGAAATTTTCTGTTTTTAGGCTTTTCAGTATATGTTTAACAGTTTAATAGTTTTGTTGTTTCTCTGTATTATTTTTATGAGTTTTTTACTTGCTTCTAAAACCCACGCAGTCTTCGCCTCTACTCTAATTGTAATAACATTAAGCTAAAAACATACATTGTCTTTACGCCTTATTTTTACTATTTGATGTTTATTATGTTGGTGATCAATAAATAAATAAATAAATAACAAAAATAAAGAATACAACTTAACACCAACTCCAAAAACTGTATCCACCTTTCCCCACTAACCCTCATTGGGCTACCATAGAGGTGATATGTCCCAAAACTCATCTGTTTCTCCCTCGTAGAAAGGCTTGTGCCCTGTAGTGAAACGTATAAAGGATGTTGTTAATGATCATCTAATAAAATTCGTGACCGATTTTCATGAAATTTTATATGCATATTCAGTAGGTCTGAGAATCGGCTAACATCTATTTATTTTTCTTTTTTTGAATATTTTTTTTAACGCAAAACAACGTTTGCCGGGACAGCTAGGATTTTTATATGTATATGAAGTAGGTCTGAGAATCGGCTACCATATATTTTTTTTTTGGACATTTTGCGGGGTCAGCTAGTAGTTATTCAGGGAATAAAGCTGGAACCCGCGATGTGCTATTAACTGTAACTTCACTGTTACCGTTGATGAGCAGTCGACGGTACCTATATGATTTCGCTCGCGTCGGATCGCGTAATATTTTCGCGCGTAGCTCAAATGGCGAACACATAAAATATATTCTAGCAAAACAAATTTAGCGGTGAAATAAACGTCCGCCCAATGATATATGAGTTGTTATCGGGACACAAAAATCTATGTACAAGCGTAACAATTTGATCTTGAGACTGCCCTTACTACGCTTGTAATAGAGGTGGCTTTTGAGTGCAACTGTTACAGATGATGTGCTGTCTTCTGTACCTACAGTATATTCGAATCGGTGTTGAAATGGTTATTTTTTGTATAACAATAAATTCGACGTGTTCGTTAGCTCTTTGTATTGTTTGTTCTTGTGCCGCAAAACCATTAATTTCCCAAGGAGAATGCCCTATCATCACTAGCCTGTAAACGTCCCACTGCTGGGCTTCCTATATTAGAAACAAATGACGAGTTTGGGTAAAAACAATACCACGCGCGCTCAATGCGGGTAGGTGGGTTAAAGCGGTTGCAGTAACAACCGGGAACAACGGCTTAACGTGCCTTCCGAAGCACGGAGGTTTGAATTACTAATTTTGATGGGTTGACCCATCCCGGAATCGACTATCGCAAAAGTTGCTTTGTTTTCGTAATTGAAAAGAGAAAGCTCTCCTCATTGAATGCTTGGAATTCAAAAAGTGCTTACGGGTTAGTCAGCGCATGAGAAGTGCCCAAGATGTTACGAGCTTCTCTGGGCTACGGTAACTTACCATCAGGTGGGCCGTAATATAGTATGAAACAAAACCATTTAGGTAATAAAAATATTGTTATTGTAACTGTATTTATCCAGTGTTAATTAATTATCTGTAGAGGCTTTGAAATTTAATTTAGTATAGACATCCTTCATAGCTTCGCATTTAAAAATAGCAGGCAAGGAATACTGTAGATTCTTTTGTTCGCTCGCTGTCAAAGTACGATTTTCCTTAACAAATAACTTCTGAATTCCATTTGAAAATGAATTTTATTCATTGTTAACAGTGTTCGTTTTGCTTTATTGGAAATACTGTGCAGCTATATTTAAGTACAATTTGAGCTGAACAATACCATTGTGCTAGTTTATAGAAAAGGAGCAAAATATCTGAGGACATGAATTAATGCTTTGCTTCTTACTGAGATATTAAAATAAATGTTCACTGTTAGTAATGTCAAAATCTGGGTTTATATTGTCTACAGGGTGGTGCAATACGATAATTGATCAAAACATAGGCTATATTAGTTCATAAAAATGGTTTGCCACTTTCAAAAACATCTTGTTGATTTGATAATTTCATGAATTTCTATGAAATAATGCAGCCAATGGTATATTATTTCATACGAATGTCATGAGATTATCAAATGAATAGGATGTTTTTGAAAGTGGCAAACCTTTTCTATGAACTAATATAGCCCATGTTTTAATTAATTGTCATATTGACGGCACCATCTGTATATCATCTTTTTAAGAGGGACATGATTTATGAGCGTCAACACAGGGCCATATATTTATTTTCTTATGGAGAAAATGATAATTATAATAATTTAAATAACACTTTTGCATAGAATTTCCAAAAGCTATCTCATTTATAACATCAAATCAATATTCTTAATATATGATTTTAACATTATTATAAATGTTTGAAAAATTATTTAGAAATTAAAATATAATAAAACTCGAAAAATTTCACGTTTTGAGGCAGGAAAGGCCGCGACCTTTCGCAATCCGGGCGATTGCTCTGACCACTGAGCCACCCAGGACTTGGGATATCCCTGTGAAATTCTTCTAGTCTATCTGTATTTGCGTTTATGAGCTAACGTCCACCCTACAATGTCGAAATATTTTATTTCAACACGTACGGACGCACGGACGCACGAACGTTAGCTCATAAACGCAAATACAGATAGACTAGAAGAATTTCACAGGGATATCCCAAGTCCTGGGTGGCTCAGTGGTCAGAGCAGTCGCCCGGATTGCGAAAGGTCGTGGGTTCGATTCCCGCCTCAGGACGTGAAATATTTCTAGTTTTATATTATTTTAATTATCAAATCAATAGTTGTCTCAATATTACGAATATTCTTTACAGGTTTTAACAGGAAAAGAAAGGAATATATTTTTTGGTGATAATAATCTATACATAACTACACTTCCTTTTACACACGAGGTAGGTGGGTGTTTTTTATTTATAAGTTTGGTTAATTTTAATTTAGTGTGTAAATAGATTTATAATAATAAAGAACTTTTAGAACATAATAATTATAGTGTATAATTTATATGTATAAAAAGAGATATACTGAGAGCGCATCAAAATATTACTCTAAACATAATTAAACATATTACTTAGCAGTAAAATCACATCCGCAAACGAATGAAGCCCAATCCATGATGATATCGGGTATGCTTTGATCGAAACAAATTATAAGTACCTAACTGCTATTTTGTTAATGGTATTGTTTGTGCGTAACTGCGGTTATTATAATTATTATTCGACATGGCTTTAAACAATAATATTTTTTTTTTCTCTGCTTTTCTATTACTGCTAAAAGTTATAAGTTTTTAACTACAAACATTGTAAATTAATAGTTGAAAAGAGTGACTACACGAGTTTGTTGTCGGAATCTTCTCGGTAGTTCAACTTTTGGAACCGGTGTAAATTCAGACATGACAGACAGACAGAGACTATGACGTTGTTAGGTAATAGGTATATTTTTGACGATTTAAAAGTGCTTCTTTGTGGCCTAATTTAAATAAAATATTTTTTCTTTATTTCTTTATTTTTATCGGTTTTTGAAGCCTTTATGTGACAATGTATGTTGCTTTTTACTAGCACTAAAGGATGCTCAAAGCATCTTAGATAGCCACTATGAAGCCGATACACAGCAAGTGTAGCTAATCCGGTGATTAAAGACCTGTATAAACATTTATACGACAACAATAATTTCAGTACGCTGTATAAATGCGTTGCCGAAGCTTTTATTCGGCCACTTTGTACTACCACTGGCAGGCTGACAGTGAACAGTTGTCCTATAATAGCCCCCCAATTCTGCCTTTGCATTTTTATCTAAAACGAATTAGAAACGCTTAAGTTACTACGTTTTTGTATTCTGCTAACTCACCGCAATCGAAACGTAGCTGAAACGCGTTTGGTATTCTACTAACAAACGTTAGGTACGCAAACCGTTCGTTTCAATCATTGTTTTGTATTCTAGATAATATTTGACATTTGTGACAGCCAAAACGCATGGATACTTATTTCTTGGTTCGGTGAGTTTCGTTTCGGCACCCACATTAAGAATATCGTACTTCTAAAGTACAGTCCCGTTCATAAAACATATCTGTTTGGTTTCCGTAAGAATTCCTCAATAGAGATATTGCACTCTTTTTTATATTACACTGATTTTATTAAAGGATCAATAATAAAAAAAATGATCGATTATTTACAGAAAGGATTATGTTTGCTGTTTTGAGAAATGGTTTCTTCAGAGTAATTTAGATCATAGCTTTGATGGTTGTTGGCCTTTACTTTCCACTGGAACCTGGGGCCTTACCACAATCTTTATAAAAGCGATTCATATTCCGCTCGGTTCAGTATTGGTTCCTAAGCTGCATCGCTGTCATAGTTACTAACTTTCTTATGTTAACAACTGTCAAATGACTGAGCTAAACTATATTTGTCATCTTGTTGTATAAAAAAAATAAAAATTGTTTCTTGTAATATTGTTAGCCATTATCCAGCCGAAGTTGAACCAACCGAGAGCGTTTCGTTAGCATTCTAGCTTAATAAGCAATGTTAGTGGAATACCTTTTTGTATTAGTAACAATACCGAATCGCTGTCGATCCGTTTAGGAAAATATATAGCAGAATTGACCCACAGTGGTCTGCGCGTGATATGACCGATTGCTCACTCTGGCACTTAGCTGCACATTGGGATGGTCCAGACCCCTGTTAATTAAACTAATTAATATGATGAGTTTCTCGAACTTTTCTTCAAGAGTCATATACAGGTTGTTATAGGGATCTCGTAAACGAAGGCTTGCTAAAAAAAATATTTGACAGCGTGAAAAAAAAATCAGCTGTTTCATACAAATTGTAATATCTACACGACCAGTTTGTATGAACCAGCTAATTTTTCTTTCGTGATTTCAAATTTATTTTTCAGCATATAGTGTTAAGGGTGACCAGCATTGCCACCTGCTTTCGTTTTCGAGAGAATCCCCCTAACACCCTGTACCTTCCCGCGTGGATTTATATTTTTTATGCAACTTACTTTTTTAGTTTTTTATCATCACGCCAAAAGCTAATGACGGATTTGCATTTATTTTACAATTTTTGTATAAGAACTGTCAAAAACATCCTGATAGAACAATTCTTTGCTCGGATACCATTATTTTGATAAAAACCAACCCAACACAAACTTTCGTTCGCATAACTTTATTAGTATACAAAGTTACGAAACATGGTATGCCTTTATTAAATAAAAATACCCTGAAAGTTTAGTTTGTTATAAAGTTTGCTGTAAGAAACAAAAAGTTAGTGAACCGAAGTGAGGCTTTATTTGAGAGCAAAATTATTAGTTTTTTATTTTATTTGTCACAACAACCATTCTTATTTTTAATATGAGTGGTACAAATACTAATTGCTCGTTTGCGCGTTTGGGTTTCGATTACAAAAACAAAGCAACTTCCGCCATGGTCGATCCCGGGATGGGTCAATCAAAATGTCTAATTTTTGAGCTCCTCAGTTTTAACCTTGGTAGGTTAAAGCTACCAAGGTTACCAAAGCGATTGCCCGTATTGGACCAGCGTGGTGGTGCTATGGCCCAAACTCCTCACGTGTTTCTCGTATGTAGGAAGGCCTGTGCCCAGAATGATGAGATGCATTTGTTTACTAGTCATGGATGTTTATATGTTTGTTAAGTATCTTTGTAATATATACATATTATTATCAATATTTATCCGTTATCTAGTATCCATAACACAAGCTCTATCATTAAGAGCTTGTGCTTACTTTGGACTAGATAATAAGCGTGAGTGTATGAATATTATTATTATGAAACTTCTTCGTGCGTCATATTAAGATGGAGGAAGTTTATAGATGACAATGCAGATTGGTATTCGTGGTTCCTAATCAGAGAGAAGCATGTGGGCTACCAGTGTATTTGCGCCCCAGTGCTGGGCAAAGGCCTTCACTACATGATTGTAAGGAACACATGAAGAGTTTGGGCCATAACACCACCACGCTGGCCCAATGTGGGTTGGTGGGTTAAAGCGGTTGCAGTAACAACCAGGACCAATGGCTTATATGCCTTCATCATCAGTCATCACCAGCCAGTGTTGAATCATTAGCCGTGTGTCTATTCTGAAAAAGCTTAAATGTTTCTCTTCAAAAGCTAAGTGAAGGTAAAATCTTTTATTCCTTACAGAAAACCCCAAGAGAACTTGTTAGTACGTTAAAGTCCCTTTGAAATGCTATAATAGGTATTTACGAAGTCACCTTTTGTTACCCCATAAGCTTATTATGCGGGGGGAAAAATAAAAGGCTTTGTGGGTAAGAATCAAATACACGACGAATATTTTTTGTTGTTGTTTTGGAGACAATTCATTTTACACAAAAAGTCGCTTTGTTATTTTGTACTTATTTGTTTTGTTTTTCTTTCTTTACATTTTATCTTTAAATACAATTAAATGCTTGAAAAAAATATATTAAATATATGTCTAAGAAAGTTCAGATTATAGTATCGAATAGTATCGTCAGTAAAAATACCTATTTGTAATATACTCATGGGTATTTTAAAAACATTATGTTATTTATACACAACTAGTAGATAAAGAAGCTACCAGCCTACTTGACAAACTTTAATAACAAAGAAAACATCACTTAGTATTGCAGGGGCGTTGTCATCTTGAGGCCTAAGATGAAATTCCTTTCATGCCCAGTAAATACACTAGCTACTTTTCCCTATAATCCGAAACACAGCGAACTGTTTTACGGCCGAATTAAGAAAATTATACCTAGTAATGACGATTGCTAATAACTCAAGTCCTCAAACACAGAACGACAAGAAGACACTTTTTGAGTCATCGCAAGACTCAAGATTGATTGATTGAGGACCTAGATAGCTCCGGCCTCAGTATATATTTTTATTTTCAGTCTAGATGTCTTTATAATTAGTTATGTTTAAAAACAGGTTGAGTCAAACCAATGCCCCCTGGACGAAAAGTACCATAAATATTGTAGTTCAAAGGAAACATTCCTTTGTTTTTAGAAATAAGTATAATTGAATTTAAAGATTGCCAGGAATTGAACCCGCCAAATGTATAAAAAGAACATTCTGTATTATTATGATGCCGATCGATAGGATCCATCCCAAGGAACAAATCTCTCTAATAAACGGCATTTCTAAAATTTTGGGAAGATATAATATTTTACAATGTAGATAGGTTTCATGAGACACGACAAAGTATTAAGGTAAGATAAGCAGCCTAATAAGCTCGAAGCACCTTGGGCAATACTCTCGCGTTGTTACCATAGCCTTTAGATGCTCGTAGCACCTTGAGCACTACTCACACATTGTGACCGTAGCCTATAGACGCTCGTAGCACTTTGGGCACTACTCACACGTTGTGACCGTAGCGTATAGACGCTCGTAGCACCTTGAGCACTACTCACACATTGTGACCGTAGCCTATAGACGCTCGTAACACCTAGACCACTACTCATGCATTGTAACCGTAGCCCAAAGACGCTTGTAGCACATTGGTAACTACTTACGCGTTGTGACCGTAGCCTATAGACGCTCGTAGCACCTAGACCACTACTCACACGTAGTGACCGTAGCCACAGTAGCCTATAGACGCTCGTAGCACTGACAACTACTCATGCACATGAGACGAGTCCCCCTTCTCCTATCAAAAACTCTGGAGATTAACTCGCTACAGGAAATGAGTCTTATGACAAAGTATTGGACTGATCAAAAGAAAATAATTGTTTTTTTGCTTAATTTTATTTTTAACCTCCGACAAAAAAGAGGAGAGTTATAAGTTTGACGTGTCTGCCTGAATATCTGTGTGTCTGTCTGTGGCATCGCAGCTACTAAACGAATGGACCGATTTTGATTAAGTTTTATTTGTTTGAAACCTAAAGTGATCAGAATGGTTCTTAGCTATAATTTATAAAGATCAGTTCAGGCGTTAGATGACTATCAACTTATTTCCTACTTGACAAAAGGGTTGTACTTACTTTCACAGATCCGATTTATTGTTATTTCGCTGGTATTGTGTAGACATGCTAACCTTGAGCTGATCCTGTATCAATAAAAGTCTGCGGGATGCTCAATTCTTCACAAACTTGTAGCAGATTAGCGTGTTTGGGCTCATAAGAATAGTTTTAAATAATATAATAATAATATCTTTATTTCAGACACAAAAGATCCATATACAAATACAAATACAGATTTTCTTACAATATATATGTATATAAACACAAAATCTCAAACAAAATATACTAATAATAATAATAATAATAATCTTTGTCGTCTACTTCATAATAATATCCGTACGACCGGTCAATTTAAGTGGCAATCTCCACCCACCTCTTATAAATCGTCGTTTGTATAAGTCTTTCCGCCAAACCCTTGATGATGTCATTTTTACACGAATCAACTCTCGCCATAAAAGACGCAATTCTCTTTCGCTGACTTTTTACAGTTTAATATTAGTATAGATCTGATAGATGTATAACGCCCACTGCCGGCCTATACTCAGCAGTAGACGTCTACTGATATGATGCTATATAGAAAATAATAAATGAAAGGTAAACGACACCCGTGTCTAAGCGCGACGTTGCCACTATGCAGGCGGACTGCGAAAAACGGCAACGTCGCTTTCTTGTACCGTTATCAAGATATCGGTATTTATTTTTTGTTATTTTTGGTAACGATATAAAAATATCGTTACTTTCGACAATACCAGTAAAAACCAGCAAAATAGCGTTACTTTTTGTGGTAACTTTATCAGTCCCTGGTACGGCGTCTGAATAAGTATGGTTTCTTTAAAATTTACCTAAATTTATTTGACAGCTCTAGTCAAATTCTTGCTATATTTTTCCTTTACATATTGAGGAAAAGAGATATATTCTTGATTTTGATTTTAACATTTTATAAATGTTTGAAAAATTATTTACTAATAAAAATGTATCTAAACTAAAAAAAATTACGTCTTAAGGCGGGGATCGAACCCGCGACCTTTCGCAATCCGGGCGACAGCTTTTTCTAGTTTCCATTTATAATAATGTTAAAATAAAAATTAAGAATATTCAAAAGCAATGCCGCAACTTAACCGAATCGTAGGTATTTGTAAAAATACTCGTTTCGGATGTTGAAATAGAACATTTCGACATTTTAGGGTGGACGTTAGCTTAAAACGCAAATACAGATGGACTAGAAGAATTTCACAGGGATATTCCAAGTCCTGGGTAGCTCAGATGGTTTGAGCTGTCGCCCGGATTGCGAAAGGTCGCGGGTTGGATCCCCGCCTCAGGACGTGAAATTTTTCTAGTTTAGATACATTTTTATTAGAAAAGTGATATATGCTGTACTTAAATTCAGATTTCGAGTGTGTCTCCAGAATCAAGCCCATTGTAGTGTATAAGCTTCTAACACCGATACAAATGGACCAGAGGAAATACACAAGGTTATCCCAGGTCCTTGGTAGCTCCGGTGGTTCGAACAGTTACCGCTATGGTGGAATAAGTCCGCTACAAGTTCTTGTATTTTTTGTGTGATATAGTTTTAAAGTAGGTAAACCTATAAAAAGATGGTCAGATGACATCAGCCATTTACAGAGAATGAATGGATGAATACAGCACAGAACAGAGACACCTGGAGAAGGTTGGAGGAGGCCTTTAGTCAGCAAGGGTCCCAAATTTATGAGCAACAATTAAACTAAAAAACTAACACAGCTAACCTTAGAGAATATTATTAATTTGAAACTTTTTTAAAATAAATACTAACAAAAATCTCTGTAAAGTAATAAGTTTGGAAAATAAAAGGCTTTATTATTATTATTATTATAGTTTCAAATGTATCAAACATTGGCTTCCAGCCGCGACTTCGTCGGCACTATCCATTGAAGTGATCATCCGATCTTGACCACGGCAACTGACACTGCACTTCCACCATCGCAAGTTCATTTTCCAAAGTAGGTAGTCCTGTTATGTCACGGTTATTATCATATTGATTTCGATTCGGCTTCATCCGCGTTCTGTCGGCATTATTCGGGTGAGCGCTAATCTAATGAACGCACACGTGTTAGATAAGAATTAGCCAGGGATACTTATGATTAAATTTATACCGCATCTTTAGAGCGTTAACGTGGCATGGTCTTTCATACAAACTCTTAAGTCGAATTAGTATTGGAAGCGAACAAACCCATTCTAACAAGACATGCCATGCATAAGCAAGTAGACAACGCTAAAAAGTTGACTAAGGATTTTAGGAAAGTCTAACAAAACAGTAATTTTTCGATCGCTTCACAAAAGAGTAGGTATGCCTTTTTTGTCATATTGTGTTTGCTTTCTAAATGTGTAAAATATACAATTTCTATTCATAACAGATGTTTCGTTCATTTCTAGCTCTCAACAGATGCTTGGAACATTGCGTTTGTGTATGATATGGTTATTGGCAAAATGCCATTTTAAAAAACACAACCGTTGCATTGCATTCACAACTCAACTAACTAAGCTTACTTTTGAAACAATGACATTGCCGTGAGCTGTTTGATTGTTGAATTTAGATTGTATTGCAAAGCGGCAAAACCGTACGCCTTACCGGGGCTGTCTGTGTATTTCAATGGGCGTTACGTCACAGGAAGTAAGTTCGGTTTGTGAGAGTTTCCTGATGCCTTCTGACGTGACGCGTCAGAACGGAAATCGGTTTCGTATCTGACGACACGTCACTTTTTTTTTATACAACTAGATGACAAACAAGCTGACGGCCCACCTGACGGTAAGCGGTTACCGCCGCCTATAGACACCTGCAATAACAAGGAAAAATCACTTGATATTGCAGGTGCGTTGTCATCCTGAGGCCTAAGATGAAATGCCGTCATGCCCAGTAATTACACTGGCTATCTTTCCCTTCAATCCGAAACACAGCGAACTGTTTCACGGCTGAAATAAGGAAGGCGGTAGTACCTACCCAGACGACCCTACATACGGGTCTACCACCTAGTAAGTCACGACAGATTAATGTAAATCTAACCATAGTAATGACATGAAACCGATTACGTTCTGACGCGTCACGTCAGAAGGCATCAGATAAATGTAAA
Organism: Nymphula nitidulata; assembly: GCA_947347705.1. Classification (NCBI taxonomy): domain Eukaryota; kingdom Metazoa; phylum Arthropoda; class Insecta; order Lepidoptera; family Crambidae; genus Nymphula; species Nymphula nitidulata. Next base: position 4,611,935 of record OX374646.1, read on the forward strand.
CGCGGCGTTAAGCTAAGCAATCATAAGAACTTGTTTTAAATACTAGATAACGGAGAAATAATTAGGTAACTATCAACAGTGTATATACCTACGAGTCCCAGAGCTGGACAACAGACCTTCCTACATCGGAGAAACACACGAGGAATTTACTAAACCGTTCGCCTTACCGGGTCTGTCTGTGTATCTCTATGGGCGTTACGTCACAGGAAGTAAGTTTTGTTTGTGAGAGTGACAATAATGATTCTTACAGTCACGCTTCAAACTAAGCATCGATAAGAGATTGTGGTCAATACTAGACAGCGTAGAGATGTAGGCCAAAATCAACAGGCCTTCATACATTGGAGAAACACATGAGGTGAGTGTGTATGCAATGGCACCTAAATTGTATATAATAAGTTGCCCAAACATGTTAGACTATGTACAAATGTGGATGAGTGTAAGCGATGCCTTACCAAATTTCTTCCTGCATAGAGAACTTACTATAATTACTGCATCAACTTATTATAACTATGTACACAGAATAATTGAATAAATGATTGATTCATTGATTGAGGAGTACAGACCGTAACACCACCATGCTGGCCCAATGCGGAGAGGTTGTTTGAAACAGCTGTAGTTACAGCCAGGACCAACAGCTTAACATGCCTTACCAAACACGAAGTAGCTCGAGATATAATTTTTTGACACATCTTAAATGAACTTCAGCGAAAGTGCGACGTCGATATATTTTCCGACAAACCAGGAAAGTTTAAACGTGAAATTTAAGGTTCTTTTGCCCAAGGGAACTTATAGATTCGCGTCCAGTCCTATCTGTTAAAAACCACATAGTTAATTTAGATTACAACAAGTATCTTCTTTTGTTTAAACAACTCATGTTTTAGTTATTAACTACTTGTATATACAATTCTATCCTAACATAATTAAGTAGTTATCGTCAGAAGAAGAGCCCACGTCTGCATGTCGTGGCAACCTTTAATTAAGACTGCACTTAGTTTATACTTTTATGCTTAATAATAACTTTAATAATAATTTTACTAATAACTATACTTTTAAAACTACTATTGAATGTAATAGTGTGAGCATTGTCCGTTGTCCTAATAAATAAATAAAGTAGCTTTGTTTTCGTAAACGAAACAAAAAATTTCGAACCATTATGCCAACAAGCTCCCTAAGAGAAATATAGATAGAAATATGTATATACATTTTATTAATATAAACAGCACAGAGTTCATCCTTAAAAAGCTACTCTAATACTTCAAATATCTCCCAGAAAATACCCTGAAAGAATTTAATATCCGGATCATAATAAAAACCCCCAACTTTATGAGAATGTTTTTCTTCAGCTGTCAGATAATTTAGCATTAATAAACTGTTACATTTCATTCGTTTGTAAGACACTCAACACATAGATATTCAGATTAATAACGTCTTGAAATCAATCGATTGGAGCAAGTAAAACTAACAAATATCATTCAAGTAGCAACATTATTAAAATTAGTATCCTTGTGTGCGCCTTAATACATGATGTAATTGGAGCTGTCATTATAGGCATTATTATTCTAAGTACCTACATTATTATTCATGCAGGGTTCATGTTCTGTACATATGACATAGCTTTAAGACCTTTTTATTACAACATGATGCAATAAAGAATATGAATATGAATACATGTCTTGATTTAATATTGCCAGCCATATTACACTAATTTGTATTACAAGACATACTTTCTACAAGACATTAGGGGTTATTTATTTTAAACTACATATTTATTTAATAGATAATATTATATTCTTAAATTTTGATTTTAACATTATTATAAATGTTTGAAATCAAAATGTGTGTGTGTGTGTGTGTGTTTGTTTGTTTGTTTGAAATCAAAATTTAAGAATATTTGAAAGCACTGCCCCAACTTAACCGAATCGTCGGTATTTGTAAAAATACTCGTTTCGGATGTTGAAATAGAATATTTCGACATTGTAGGGTGGACGTTAGCTCATAAACGCAAATACAAATAGACTAGAAGAATTTCACAGGGATATCCCAAGTCCTGGGTGGCTCAGTGGTCAGAGCAGTCGCCCGGATTGCGAAAGGTTGCGGGTTCGATTCCTGCCTCAGGACGTGAAATTTTTCTAGTTTTATTATATTTTAATTACTAGATAATATTATTATAAAACAGTCAACTGAGTTTCTTGCTGGCTCTTCTTAGTAAGCATCAAACTGTCTATACCAGCGGCAGAATAATTAATTAAGTACCATTGTAGTAAACAAGCTTTTGTAGTTTCGACCAATACGAAACGTTGGTGTGGGCAGCCAATCAAACCGAGCAAGCACCATCTGGTAATGGCGGGAAAATATATTATAAATCGAAACAGCAGTCGTTTGGCAGTTGCTATACGAGGCCTGTACTGGTGGAAGTTCGCTGTATTTCATTCTAGGTAAAAAAAGCAATAGGTAATCAGTTTTCTCTACAATCTTGACGCAGAATTTTGCATTTTGTGATATTAATTTATGAATTGAAATTCCTATTCATTTATTTTTGAGAACAAGAAGGAAGATAGAAGAAAAACATGAAAAAGGCGGCCTAATTGCAAACGCAAGGAAGGAAGGAAAATAAGGGCAATGGTAGTAACATTTTACAGTGTTAGAATAAACGTTTAGTGTTGCCATTTACATATAAGAAATTAATACCAAATAGGAGTTACCAAAAAAAATTTGCAACACTCGACAAAATACATATTTTAGAAAACTCCTTACACTAGTGACGGTCCATTTTTCAATCCTTTTATATCCACTTTGATAGAAAGAGAGGCACATACGACGGCAGATCAAGCGACATTTATTGGTAACTTAATCCCTTGTAATTCTCCTACCGAAATGTTACTGTATAATTTGACTAAGTTCGGATCCACATAAAAGAAACCACACACTTTTGATTCTAAGAACTCTATTATATTTCCCCAACAAAATTATTATTAACAACAAAGACAAATAAATTTATGTATGAAAATAATTCGACTGCAATATGGAATGAAATCAAAATATTAACCTATGACATTACAACGTTTTTATTTTCTCAATAGGTATGATATTCAGCCAGCATACTATTTTTAAAAAACATACACAACCTCTTTACTAAAAAATACGATAAATGTTAATAGAAATTAGATAGTTACGCTTGAATTACCGCCGTGTGTACTCTACATAAATTGAAATTTATTGAGTGTACCAGAATTATCGAGCCTATTATTTACTTAAGCCCCAAAATTCGTCCTTGTGGAATCCTAATGATAAAGATGTGCCCATTTAGTCCTGACCCGTGCGTCATAAGCATTCGCACCAGCAGAAAGGTCGCTGTAATTTTGCTTCCTTAGCTCTGTAATCTTTCAAGTGTCTGTTAGTTAGGGAACAGGTCAGTCGTTTCCAATTTTGTTTCTTGTGAAGATTTTTGGTTCTGTTCTTTGTATTACTTTTTATTGAGTTTCAATTCAGTCGTTGATTCTCTTGTAAGAAAAAAGGTTGCAACCAAATTCATAGATAATTGAAAGGGACGTAGCATTCTTTGGACTAGCCGAATCTCAAAATGAAATCGAATAAAAATTAAACCGACTTCAAAACACTAAAAAGAAAAAATTTATTAAATAAAATTGAAGCTAAAAGGTATTTTTTGCAGTTGGCGCCTAAACTGTTTCCAGAAAGATTAGACAGTGAAACACCAACTACAATAGTTATTTGTTATACAAGAGCGCCAAGTTGCGTTTTAACCGCGTGCTCAATTTTGATGACCGAGCGAACGAAGGGTTCTAAAAATTAGAATCCTGAGCGTTAGCGAGGAAATCAAAAGAGCACGAGGTGAAAAATCTTTGCACTCGAGTGCAACACGTAACTTTTCATCCCACCTCAACGAGTCAGAATCAGAATCAGAATCAGAATCATTTATTTGCAGGAATGTTTGAGTACAAAAGTGGTGTTTACATACAAAAAATAAGGTCTTTCACATTTTACCCATAACGGATGTGCAAAAAATCATATTAATTTTAATTATAATTGTTAGTATTACAGTAAAAAATTAGATAGGTATACAAAATGAAAAAAAAAAGCAACTAAAATAATAATAATTAAAAAAAAAAAAAAAAAAAAATGTCGATAGCATCTAAGAATAATTAAAAGTTAAAAACTTTAAAAATAACATGTCATAATAAGTTGTTACATTAATATGAGTAATGATTACATTTATATAATATAAGATTAATTATTCAACATGCAGCAAAATAATATGTCAGTTTACATCTAAATAAAACATCCAATCTAAACATTTCAGTCACGAGAGTTGTCATTTAAGAATTCCTGTATGGAGTAGTAACACTTTGAACTAGCCTATCAAATAATTTCTTTTTCAATTGTTTTACATTTAGGGTTTTTAAGTTGTCTGGAATTTTATTATAAATAAGAGGTGCTAAACGCAGAATACTTTTCTGGTAGAGAGCTGTTTTACATTTAGGTATAACCAACTTTGTAATGTATTGTGATCTAACAGGGTTTTTCCGCTGGAGTGCTACCTTTTCAAATTGGTTTTCGTTGCTTTTGACAAAAATTGCAGCTTCTAAAATATATAAGCATGGCAAGGTGAGTATTTTAAGTGCTTTAAAATATGGTACGCAACTATCTCTACTACTAATACCACAAATTGATCTTATGCAGCGTTTTTGTGCTTTGAATATCTGATCACGCTTAGTACAGTTACCCCAAAAAATAACTCCATATCTGAGAATTGATCCAACCAGTCCATGATAAGCCGATACCACCGCATCCCGGTTAACAACTTTCGACAATGCATACAAAGCATATGCTGATTTACTCAGTTTTTTACAGAGCTCTTCAGCTTGTTGGTCCCATTTTAGTTTACTGTCTACCATGATACCCAAGAACTTAGTAACTGATGTCTGGTCTATATTTTGGTTATTGTATGCAACACAAATATTTCGTGGATTATGTAATCTTTGCGAAAAGTGCATAATTTTAGTTTTTTTCAAGTTAATTCTTAAGTTATTGTCAGTAAGCCAATTAATTATGTCCGATAATGTATTATTTATGTCAGATTCATATTCTTTTATGTCATTACATTTTATGATTGCCGTACTGTCATCAGCAAAGAGTATCATAGGCTTCCTAACATGTCCTGGAAGGTCATTGATATATATGAGAAATAGCAGTGGCCCCAATACGCTCCCCTGCGGCACACCACACTTAACGTATCTTGTGTCCGACCTATATTTCATTTCCATACGCTTTTTTGGACATACACTACAGATTTCAGTGGCCTGCCCGCGATGCGATAAGTACGACTTTAGCAGGTTCAAAACATTACCTCTAACTCCATATGCATATAATTTATTTAGTAGACGTTCATGATTTACATAGTCGAATGCTTTTGTCATATCAGTATATAACGCACATATATGAACATTTTTGTCCACTTCCGCCATTAATCTACTCAGAAATTCATATATTGCCATGTTAATGGTTCTTTTTTGTCGGAAGCCTTTCTGTTCAGGACACAGTAAATTAAAAGTTTCAAAAAATTGGTATAATTGAAAGTATATCACCTTCTCAAACACTTTTGACAACACAGGGAGATTAGCAATAGGCCTATAATTTTTCATATTATCTTTGCTATTTTTTTTATGAAGAGGCTTAATGATAGCAGTTTTTAATGCATCTGGGTATACTCCTTCCACTATACTCATGTTTATGATGTGATTTAGGTGCGGGGCTATAATATCAGCCACAGATTTCAGTACGTTAGTGGCAATGCCATCGTAACCTACACAACTCGTATTCTTTAATGATTTTATTATTCTAAATATTACATCACATGAAACTGGAGTCATAAACATAGAATTAAATTTGTTATTTATTTTGGTATCATTTGATGTCAAAGTTGTTTGTTCTAATTGATCAATAAAAAAATTGTTAAAGCAATTGCTAATTTGTAAGGGTTGTGTAATTAATAAGTCACCATTAACTATTTTTGAGATAGGTTCTTTTGGATATGTCTTCTTATTTTTATTTATAATATCCGAGGAAATGACTAAATGCAAAAAAAACAGTGCCCATTATTAACAGTTCCAGTCAATTGTGTTGGCGTTAAATAAACTTCTTCGTCGCTAGAATCACTCATTTTAGGTTTTTTACTTGTTTTTAAATTTCTTGTTTTAAACCTATGGTTTTAACAAATATGCCGCGAAAAGAAAATGGCGCGCGCAAAGCAAGTTAAACAAAAAGGGTTACCTATTGAAACGCATAACGTTTATTGCCATAAACTGACAATTCATAATATAACTGGCCATAATAGTCACTTGCCATAAGCCAATATAGCATAACTTCATGACGCATAATATCATATGGCTGAAACCTGTAAGGCATAATCATAGAAAGGCATAATTTTTATAAGCATAAGTAATGAAAGGCATAATTTTTGTTGGCCATAATATTCAAAAAGCATATATTTATAAGAATAACCGGCAAAATCCCTAAACTCCCAAGGAATAACACTTATTTACCATAATTTCACCAAAAGCATAAATATCTATGGATAAAAGATTTTTTTATAATTGATTTGATTCTGATTGCATGCATGCAGGCCAGCAAGCAGCATGCATGCAGGCCAGCAAGCAGCATGCATGCAAGCAAAAAAGCAAGCATGCATGCAAGCATAATACCTAAACTCTTCTGTAGCATACAAGCATGCAAGCAGGCATGCAGCGTGCAATAGGTTCTGCTCTTCTCCGTCGCTGCGGGAAGAATGAAGAAGACTGCTATTCCACAGCCCATGCTTAGAAGTTGGTATACTTTTTAACAATATTATATACAGGTCGAAATGATAACCTCCTTTTTTGAAGTCGGTGACTAATATTTAGTAACTCTTCACAAAACAAGCACTTCATGGTAATCTTAATCTAATTAACACTAGTGCTTGAAATAGGTTTCCGAAGAGAAACCTCTTCTGCAAGTTGCTAATTTCTTTGGGAGTTCGAAACATTTTACATATAAAATAATAAATGTACTTAAATTACCTCTTATATTGACTAACGGCTGGCCGAGTGGTCTGTACCCCTTGTTATACAGTTACTCGGTCAGGGGCCCCGGGTTCAACTCCCGGTAGAAGCCAATGTTTGTATGATGAGTACAAGCATTTGTTCACGAGTCATGGATATTTATATGTTTATTTATTATATTTCTGCAAATTGGAAGTATGTCAAAATAGTACTTATGCAAAGATCAATACTTAATGTAAAAATACAAGACAGAATAACACTTGACAGTTTCAAAAGAAGAACAAAGACTGCTCCAATTTCACATACTATCAGAAAATTCAAGAGGGCGTAGGCATATGTTGGGGGACAAAAATAATAAGTGGACCCAAAAAGTAACCAATTGGTATCCACGGGAAGAAAAGAGGAGAAGAGGAAGACAATTTAGTCGATTGGCTGACTTAAGAATGGTGGCTGGAAAGTACTGGAAAAGAAAAGCACAGGACAGAAAGGAGTGGAGATTCTTTGAGGAGGCCTATGTCCGAGGAGAAACTGATGCAAATTTAAAATAGTTTATTTTTGTATTTTTCATTTATAAAAAATGTTATTTAACAATGTGAATACCTATCAGTAATAAAGGCTTGTCTCATCACATCCTATCTTTTATTATATTTCTAATATATAAATACGTATTATTTATTATCAATATTTATCTGTTACCGAGTATCCATAACACAAGCTGTTAATGAAGTTTACTTTGGGCTAGATAATAGGTGTGATTATTAAAACAAAAATATGCTTATTTTAGACATTTGTACATGTTTCATTTTACTGTCAAAGTACTCTCCATTAGGTTCAAAAAACATTGAAGACTAAAATTCAAATAAATATTAGTCAATGTAAGAAAGCCCTTATCCTTTAGAATTCCTGAAAAAGTTGCAATCCTCAATGTTTTCTATCTTCCAAACTCCCATTTAAAGATGTTCATTCCGAAACAAAACAACTTAAAACAACTGGGGAATATGTCTGTCGAAGGAATGGCGAGGTTCCTAACTTTCTTACGGTTTAAAGTTTATTTTGAAATAGTTTAAAATTGGGGCTTTGTTGTATGGACTGCATTCGTGCTACCCAACTTTGGGGTTCTGCTATGGACAAGTTCGCTGATAGCATATGATGAACTGTACCCTTAGTGTAGGTTCCAATCGAATTGGAACGAAAACGTTCGACGTCGTGATAACTGTCAAATCGTATGAGTACGGCAGCAGTGCCTTTGTTGTGAATGATCGGAAATCACTTTTTATACAGTGTGGGCCCTGTAACTAAAGCAAAAAAATGGAAACCGAGATTCCTTAAGTAGCCACAGTTATTACAAAGTGGTACTAATGTTCCAAAGTTCTTCAATTAGGAGAAATAGTCCTTTGATTTTAAATTTCTATTGTTTCTGGAAACAGCTTGGCACCAACTCCAAAAAATACATTTTAGGAGATAAGTAAATTCAAATATTTTTTCTTTTTATGCGTTTTGAAGTCGGTATAATGTTTTTTTTTCACATTTTTAAATGATTTCCTAAGGTTAAAGCTGGATGTCAGCACTATCGACTTGTCTGTCTCTCAGTGTTTAGTTGAAATACATAATATTGTTTCATATTATCGTATCGTACCATTGATAAAGTATTATCTAATTCCAAACCGTTACGGAAACCGGATGGACTGATGATAGAAGGTAACTTCCATCAACAGTTCACCCGAATAACCCGATAGAATACAACTATTCGTCAATACAATACGTACCTATATAATTTAAAGACTTATCTTCCAACTTCTAACCGTTAAGGAGTTGTACTCACCAGATCATCAACATTAGATGATGACTAACAGAAACAAATACTTAAAAAGCTTTGAGGTTTGCCCTCGATTTCTCTGGGATCCCATCATCAGATTCTGACTTGGTGACAATGAGACTACCTCAGGAGTATACTCTATCGAATAAAAAAGAATATTGAAAATCGGTTCACAATTGACAGAGAAATCGGTGAACATACACACAAAAAAATACATACAGTGAAACATATAACCTCCTTCTTTTCTTGAAGTCCGTTAAAAATCAATAATCCTGGCCAGGAATCGGCCCGTTGATTAAAAAAAAAAAACACTACGATGGAGTCGATAATAAGGAAGAAATTCTGGAGACTCATTAAATTGTGACCGAACACAGTCACATTGATACCTAAAATCAAACTCTCATTTTGTGCTAATGAAAATATTTCAGCAGCAATTAAAACAACACAAAGGGTAAGATAGATTAAATCATGTACAACTTTACGAAGTTCCCCAAATCAATATCGCAAAATTACAAACTAAATCACAACACAATGACAAACTTCTGAAACTGCAAAGAGCGAGAGAGACGATCTTATTTCAACTGAATTCGATACACTAGAGCGGGACGACGCCAGTTTCTAGTTACGTATGCATTTCACGCTGCGATGAAACGTGGAAGTGAAACTAACTTTAGATTTCATGAAAAATTTATCTAGAATGGTGTAGAAGGTTTGCTGTTATATTGCTTGTATATAAGATTTTGATTGCATTCGGTATTAGATACCAGCCATAAGGATAAGATAAGGTTTGAAGAGAAGAAGGAAATAGAAGTATTTTTAGCTTTACCTTGCAGAGCTTCATTGAATTTTTCAGCTAGTAGCGCTGTGATTTTATGGTAAATAAGACCATCAGAAGGCCTTTCAATAATCGCTACCGCTGTCGCTTAGTGCAAAATGTATGGGATTTGACATTAGACATCGAACGTCTTTCGATTGCAAATATCAAATCCTATACATTTTCCATTTAACGACAGCGATAGTCAAATTGAATCTTGTCTAGGCGTTCAGAGCTCACCGAGGAAGCTAATTTTTTAACTAAATATTATGCACTGATGTCGATTCTGATCGGATTGGGTATTTCGCTGCGATTACCATCTGGTGTGCTATAGGAGCTCCCTTTAAACTCTTCAATATTGTGCATATAGATCTGTGCTTGTGTGTATTGTGCGTAAAGTTCTGTGCTGTGCTTGTGGCAATTCTGATCGGATTTGGTATTTTGCTGTGATCACTGTCTACTGTGCTATAGGAGCTCCCTTCGAACTCTTCAATAATGTACATAAATTTATGTGCGTGTGCACCATCAGAGACTGGTTATGTACATTTTTGAATAACATTATTCTACATTCGGAGAATGTTCTGAGGAGCTTTTCTGAACTTGTCTCTTCTTTCCCCTTCTTATCTAGGAGCTTGTGTAATGCGTAACGCTCTTCGGGGTCATCAATTTGGTCATCAGTCTGTTTGCACCTCTACAGCACGCACAAAGAAATTATGTACCTAACTCGTTTTTTGTCCTAGTTCCAAAACTTGGAATTCTTTGCGAACACATGTTACCTCCTTTCTATAACACGCCACTTCAAAACTATGTCATTTATGGGCCGGAAAGGCGGATGCAGGTAGAACAGTGTTTCTATGAACTCTTTTTATGTCTTCATCATCACGTGGTGTTGAATCATCGTGCTTTGTATGAAAAGTAGGCCCTGCAACATTTCCAAACATTACTGTATTTAAAAAAAAATCTTTTATTTAATTTAGGGACTTTTACTAAGTATGTCCATCCATCGTAACTAATCTAGAAATAAATTTAAACAAATTGTTGTTAATTGCGATTTTCGACAAAGATTAACGAGTCACCAATACCATATTGAAAGAAAGAGAAGGAAAGAAAGAAAGCGTTTATTGGCCTAAAAATAAAAATAATAATTTCATTAAAAAGAAAGAAAGAAAGAAAATAAAATAAACAAACAATAAAGCATAATAGCATAATGCCACAGCGACAAACGTCACTGTGGCGCTGGTCTTCTGGCAGGGCCTATGTTTGATGATAAACTGAATAAAATTATTTGACCTTAATTACAGAAAGAACAACAAAATAAATAATTGTGACAGTACAAACAAAAAAAAACCAATAAATAAAAAAATTAACAGAATATATTGCAAAGGAATAAGGGAATACAATAATATTGCGAAGGAGTTTAGATGCATCTGATGTAGGGTCTGCGAGAATAGTTTGAAAAACTCCAACGTCTGTTCTGTACCTCTAGCACGAAAACTTTTCAATTTCGCATCACTATTGTATCGAGTAGTTACGTTAGCTTTTGTCTGACTTTTGTTTGAAATATTAAGCGTGCGGGAACGTTACGATTACGATTCGAAATTTAAAAATGTTTGTGGTAGGGGTACTGATATTTCTGGGTAATCCCCATCGGCGCGAAACCTGGCCGTAAGGTCGGGTTGCCTGGGGGTGGGCTGGTGAAATTGCTTCGGCAGAGCCCAGGCTACCCCCGCGAAGGGCAGTGGAGTTACCAGGAAAAAGAAGGGCCAATTACAGTAGGGGTACTGATGTTTAGTTGACTAATCAATAGTTGTCGTTCTCGTTGGTTTTTGACACATTTCGACAAAAAGAGTATAGAAATGGCTTAGCAACAGTTCCAAACAATACTGTAAATGTAAAACTGACTCGCGCTTGGCGGCTCTTAATTTTGATCCAAGACAAAATGGTAGACGCGTCTATGTAATTGGTTCTCATAAGTCTTCAAAAGGCGTCACTCCGACGATTCTCTATTAATTTATTGCCGACTGAAAGCCATTACAATATGGAGTCGAGGCTAATTAATTTGGCGCGGGACAAAACGTTTGTAGTGGCAGGCATATACGTGCTGTTGATAATTTTAGAGCCTTAGTAATAACCATTGTAAGCCCTGTATAGTCAGACAGTGATGTGTCTCGTTTGTTCGAATTAACTATGTTATTTACTTACTTTTCAAATTTTAGTTTTCTTTCTCCAAAACTTAAAATAAAATGAAAAAATATTCAAACAGACGCTCTTTTGAATCGTCAAAAATCCCCTGATATTAAATATGTAGGTATATATCATATATCTGTCACAATAAAAATGACAACTTACAATGTCACCACGGCGGCGGCGTCAGGCGTCCGTAACCACTTACCATCAGGTAGGCCGTCAGCTTGTTTGTCATCTAGTTGTATAAAAAAAAATGTCATAATGTCTGTTAGTCATGGCTATTTAAATATTTTCTTTTTCAAGTAAACAACAATGAAACAACAATGAAGCAAAGCATTTTTTTTGAAACAATAATGCAAGTATGAAATAGTATGCAAGGGATTGCGACCTTTCGCAATACGAAAAATTCGGAAAGCAAAAAAAAAAATTGCAACAGGTCGCGGGTTCGATACCCGCCTCAGGAAGTGAAATTTTTCTAGTTTAGATATTTTTATTAGTAAATAAATTTTCAAACAATTATAATAATGTTAAAATAAAAATTAAGAATAACGGCTTAACCTGCACGACGAAGCTCGGAGGAGCTCGAGATTATAAATTTTGGTTGACCCATCCCGGAGCCGACCATGGCGAAAGTTGCTTTGTTTTCGTAATCGAAACCAGAGCGCTCAAACCACGTTGAAACCGAGCTCCACAGCATTTATTTATTTATTTATTATACATCTAATTACTACAATTATGCCTACATATCAATGCCAAACATGTAGATGTTACGTAAATATTCCTTTTACGGCGGCAGTCAAATTCAACGCCTCTTACGGAGGTATTTTGATTTTTGCGATTTTAATCCACGAAAATTAAAATACTTTATCTAAGTTATTCCTCCTTATTACTTTTCTGTTTCATTTTCGTTTGGATAACCAAATAAGAATACAACACTATAACAAAAATACCTCCGTTATAGGCGATGATTTTGCCTACCGCCGTAATGGGAGTGTTTATACGTTATAGAGAACTATGAAACGGAATATTTCATTATCTTTTACAATTATTTTAGATGGGGTCTATTCCCATTAATTTTCTCACGCAACGATATCCGTTCGAGAAATAGATGTCGTTAGTTTGAATGTGTAAGGCTAGGAACAGACTGAGCGACTTATTGGATTTTACAAAAAAAAAATTTATGTTAAGGTCCGCAAGCCTTTACTAGATGGTAAAACTCAAACTCAAGCATTTATTGCACTATAATGTTACAAACAAGATCTTAAAGCTAGATATGACATCATTATGGACCCTGTCGGGCAAGTCAAACGTGGCAAAAAGAGAGGAGAGGATTACTAGAGAATAATTAAAATAAAAATTTAAATAAATATCATTGCAAAAAAAAAACAAGTTCAATGTTCCATTTCAAGTCATTAGGCTATTTTATAATGTCAATTTTAAAGGTCATTAATTTTTTGTCTAATAATACAATAAAATGATGTCAGGGTTTATAAATATTATTATCTGAATATTAAGTTAAATAATAATTTAAATTTTTATTTCAATTAAACTGATGAGCTGTTTTTTTTAAGATTAAGTGCCGTGTAGGGTGAAGGCAGAACTCGCGGTAAAATTATTTAAATGTGTCATAAGACACAATGAATTCATACTTGCTTTGAATGAGCCTTTTGAAAGGGGCATATCCAATGCTAAAACACTACTTATATTCTGGATACGGGAAGAGTAAACAAACAGGAGAGGCACTGTAATAATAAAAAAACAAACCCACAACTCAATTTAGTTTGTCGTGCGTCTGACGGAAGCCTAAGAAGAACGTTTGACCCAATTTAAACATTCCCACTATCCATACGTACCTACTATATACATTGACAATGCTCTGCGGAATTTAGATAGAATACACGGTTTAATTAAGTACCTACTTCCTTAGTAGAGTTAAGTTGTGGTTTATGTAACCGAAGACGGAAGATTCTGATGATTCTGTCGCTGATTGAGCTGCGGGTAAAAGACGCTTCGAAGATAGTCAATTTGTAATCCCTTTCCGCATAAGAAAAAGGAAGTGGTTTTTTTCATCAAACAATCTTATCGAAAGGAGGTTAGATTAAAAAAGATTTAAAATTAATTGTTCGTATCAAATCAAAGAAATAGACACAGTATCGACATATTGATGCTGAAATTTCAGATCTCATTTCTAAGAGTCGAAGCACAATGTGATTTAAGTTCTTTCGAAACAAAATTGTATTCAAAACGCGTTCAATTAGATGTTAAATTTTAATTATATACCCGATCTTTGGGATAGCGATTGTGGTTACTAGAAGACTGAAAATGTTAGTTGCTATATTTCTAATTGAAAGAAAGAAAAGAAAGAAATATTTTTATTGACTTGCACATTACACATTTACAATAAAATAATAAAAATTACATCAGTGCAACGCCAATAGGCCCCTTGTCTCAGCACTTAGCTTCTACGGCATTCGCAGAATGCCGCAGAAGCGCTGGTATTATGACAGGGCCCAGCCGAAGACGCGAAGTAATATAAAAATATATATAAAACAAAGAAGATAATAATAAGTGGTTACAAGTGATATTTTAAAACTAAGGTATGGGCTACAAAAATAAACCGAAAAACAGATACCCTCTGAATAAATAAATATATAAATGTACATATACATACACACAAAAATATACATACATTCATACACACATAAATATACACATATAGCATTAGACAAGGATGTATGGACCTCACCCTTTGCTTTCCTTATAAATTATTACATTTCAATGCAATACTCAAAAATTAAGAAAATGATATAGAGATTTCATGGGCTTGGCCCCTCTGCCATCCATACACCGGGAAGAATTACAAAACAATAAAAAGGAGTGTTTGGCGGGATTTTGCGGCGTCAGTCAAGATTTTCATCACAATAATCAAAAAAATGTGCCGGAGCGAACCATGCGTTACAAAATTGGTGTAGTTTTATATTTGTGTGTTTGTGCTGACGTGCAAATAAAAGATCATTAGAATAAAAGTGATTATGGTGTGAAATACGACGTAGCATCATATGGAGACTCTCATCATACACTTCGCGTCAAATACTCCCAAGGTGCATTAAAATGAAGAAAAAAAGAGACACTGAAGACATGGCTGTATGGACACTAGCACCCTTTGCCTTACCTTTATAGGGACCCTTTTGATCGAGTTACCTTAAACGCAATAATTGGTACTGCATTGGTTAAATCAACTCCAGCCTAAATACGTCCCGCTGCTGGACACCGGCCTTCCTACATGGAAGAAACACATGATGAGTAACGCCACCACGCTGGCCCAATGCGGGTTGGTGGGTCAAAGCGGCTTAACGTGCTTTCCGAAGCACATTGGTCAAATACAGAAGAATGAAAGGATATATTACCCCCTTAACATTTACCTGCAATTTTTAATCCATACCCCAAGTAGGCGGCAGGTAATTGATGACCTTTGTGTACAAAAATGATCTTCAGTGTGGTAGAGTGGCTTATTCTTTGATGGTACACTATACTGAAATGAAAAATAGCATACCGTCCGAATTGAGAACCTCCTCGTTTTTAAAGTCGGTTAAAAATAGGTTAATATATGCAGAACAGTGTTCACTTATCAATTTTCTTTCCATTTGCTTTGTTGCGTGGTACAAAACAAGATTTTTTTATAGAAAAACTGCAACACAGCCAAATATTCATCATAGTGCTTAAGTCACTTTAGTGACATTGAGTTCCGCCATATTGCCATATTTAATAACGAATATAGTGAAATCGACGAAAACATTTCAAATTTTGTGCAAACAAACTCTGCGTGAAAACTAATTATCAGTTTTTTTCGCGGATTCAGGAGAGTTTTCTGATTTTTTGAGATAGTGTTCATATATATACCTGGCCGGATATGAAACATTTCCTTTAATGTACTAATTAGTCGGCATGATAAATCTATATAACTATGTCAAATTACAGTCTTCTATTACTAAGACTCTCTAAGATAAGCCGAGAACAGACGAATATAGCAAAACTATAGGGGTAACTTTTTAACTACGGGACCTTAAAATAAGAAAAACCTTCAAACAGATAAAGTTAACTTTTTTTTCGCTGGGCGAGCTTGAAGGTTAACACACGAGTTTTGTAGTTGTCCTATTTCTAGCTGTTTTTTATCTAAAATATCGTAATATTACCGTTCTAACTTATATATTTGTGTTGTCCTGTGGTGCATGGTGAGTATTTTATGTGACAAATAACACTTGGACCGACGACAATGTCGTCGACTCCAAAAAAACCTCCCGACCCGCCTCTAACAATAACAGACACAGACGGCGACGCTGATAATAGTGTCACTAATACTCAAAATATGGACATAACTACTTCAATTTCTGAAAATCCCAGGAAAAGACCTGCAGATAACATTATTACATCTGTCCCAAGCAAAACAAATATTTCACCATCCGCCTCCAATGAACACGTATACAGACACCCGTCCCTGGACCAAGATAGAATATACTCTTCACTGGATGGCGGACCTTTTATTGTACATGTATCACGTCAGGAAAACCATCCAAAAGCCGGCACATCCATAAACTCAATACATTTTGGAAAGATTCTTTTTAATGCCAAAATTGAAAACATATCTAAACAAGGAGTGAAAAATGTAGGTAGAAATAGAATAGCTGTAGAATTTTTATCTGCCTCTGATGCCAACCAATTTATCTCCAACCCAGTTTTAAAAGACAATAAATTCATTGCTGTGATTCCCACATATAATGTAACACGCATGGGCATAGTGAGAGGAGTCTCCGTAGAATGGTCTATGTCAGAATTCGTAGAATCTGTAGAACTCCCTGAAAATTGTGGTCATATATTAAAAGCACGTCGCCTTAACAGGAAAACTTTTAATGATGGTGAAATTGAATGGGCTCCCACCGGTACTGTAGTCATTACATTTAGCGGTCAAATCCTTCCCAGAAAAATCTTTTGCTGTTACACTTCCCTACCGGTAGAAATGTACGAGTTACCCTCCATACAGTGTAACAAATGCTGTAGGTTCGGCCATATCCAGGCCCAATGCCGGTCAACACCTCGTTGCTTCCGTTGTTCTCAACCACACATGCCCAGTGAATGCTCAACTCCTGAGAATAAAGCCTACTGTCTTCATTGCTCTGGCAACCATTTCGCTACAAATAAGACTTGTCCAGAACACCTCCGTCAAAAATCTATCAAGATGACCATGTCAAAAGAAAAGCAGCTTCCAGGTTCCCCTCTGTAAAGTTACCATACTCTAATGTTGCACGTGTTTTAGATACTCCTCCTCGATCTTCTTCCCTTAATAATTCAAGCCACGTTACTCCAAGACCCACTACTCAAACTTCCTCGTCCTATAGAAAAACAGTTGCCACCCCAGTTCATTCAAGAGTCACCTTACCTAAAGGGTATGATAGAGATGCTTATCAAGCCATCATCTCCCAAAGAGACCCCCCTCCTTCAGAGAATGGTGGCATGATAAATTATCCATCTATCTCTAGTAATGAAAATTTTATGGAACTCACTCTATCACTTCTCATTAACATGTTTTCCAAATACAGTGATATTCCTCCACCGTCCAACGTTGCCCAGAAACTTTATCAATTATTTGACATTTGTAAAATTCAAGATAATACAGTGGAACGCACGGAGCCTTCGGCCGAAGAAATATGAACTAATTCAAATGATTAATTCCCACGATCCCGACATCTTTGCCATAACTGAGACATGGTTTGTCCCTGGTTCCCATTTCCGGGTACCTGGGTATGCATGCCTCCGTGATGACAGAGGAGACGGATATGCCGGATCTGCAATCTTTATTAAAAGACCCTACACCTACTCCCGAATAGATCTCCCTTCTACTCCTCCTAATATTAACGCAATAGCAGTCAAAATCCAAAATATAACTATTGTTTGTGTCTATATTCCCCACCCAGAAATCATTTTAATCCCATACATTGACCAAATTTTGTCATCTATCTCAGGCCCATTTCTGATGTTAGGAGATTTTAATTGCTCTCATTTCATATGGGGTGGCCCAAGATGTGACCCATTCGCATGCGAGTTAGTAGATCTTATGGATTCCCATAATGTTTGCATTTTGAATGATGGTTCCCCAACCCGAATAACCCCCCCCCCAAGCTAATGTGAGTGCTGTTGACTTAACTTGGGTGTCCCCTGAATTACGGTCTATGGTTTCATGGAATATATTACCTTACACCTATAATAGTGACCACTTTGTTATTGAAATTACCTTAGTGTTCCCTTCTGTTCCTAAAAGAGAATTTACTCCATTGCTTAAATACCGGTTAGCTAAAGCGGATTGGAGCAAATTTGCCTTCGACATGGACTCTGAGGCTCATCTGATCTCCTCGACCCCTAACCTCAGTCCCACCCAATGCTACGAGCAATTTGTCGCTGCTCTTGTCAGGTCAGCCGATGCCAACATACCAGTTAAACAAAGTAAACCTGGCAGCAAATACTCTCCCCCTTGGTGGGATGCTGAATGCACAGAGATGCATAAGAAGCGTAAAGAAGCAGAAGTAAATTACTCACTTTTTATGACGGTCCAAAATTATATTTTTCTTAAAAAAATAACAGCACAAGCTAAACGTTTGTACAAAAAGAAAAAAAAGTCAGCATGGCTAGCATTTTGCCAGAGCCTCTCCCCACGTACCCCTACCTCCCAACTATGGCAGTCGATTAGGCGATTTAAAGGGTCACTACAATCTAATAATCCTGATTCTAACGATTTTACCATTTGGATAGAGGACTTCTGCAGCAAACTAGCCCCTCCGTATGTCCCAAATTTTGATTGCTTGCCTTCTCCTTACCCTCCCTCTTTTCCTTACCACAAATTTAATGATCCCTTCACCATATCTGAACTAAACTGTTCCCTCGATAACCTAAAAGACTCATCACCAGGTGCTGATGGAGTACCCTACTCTTTTCTTAAGAGGGCCGGCCATGACACTAAGATTGTATTTCTCACTATCATCAACAATTTGTATGAACATGGATTAGTTCCTGATTCCTGGAAAAACCAATTGGTCATCCCAATTCTAAAGCCTGGTAAAGATGCCACCACCGGAACATCCTATAGACCCATTGCCCTTTCGTCAACATTATGCAAAATCATGGAACATCTTCTCAAAAAACGCTTAGAATGGTTCACTGAACATAACGGATTAATAGCCAAATCCCAGTTTGGCTTCAGAAAGGGGATGAGTACGTTGGACAATCTTGCCATACTAACCACTGACATCAGACTTGCTATGTCCAACAACCAATCCCTTATTGGCGTTTTTTTGGACATATCCGCAGCATATGACAATGTCCTACTTCCGGTTCTCAGGCAAAAGCTGCAAAATCTGAGCATCCCTGCGAGGCTAGCACATTTTATGTGTAATATGCTGATGGACAGGTCAATACAAGTTAAAGTTGACGGCAGTTCACTTCCTCTTAGACGCATTTGGAAAGGCCTACCTCAAGGCTCGGTTCTTAGCCCTTTGTTATATAGTTTGTACACATATGACTTGGAACCGAGCGTTGATTCTTTCTGCTCCATCTTACAATATGCTGACGACCTAATCTTATATGTTGCATCTGACTCCATTGAAGAGGCTTCTCTCAGACTAAATCGTGCACTATTTTACTTGGGTGATTGGTTGTCAGATAATGGGCTGTCACTATCTGTCCCCAAAAGTAATGTAGTAGTGTTCACTAGAAGGAGAAGACTCCCTGATTTTGATATCTGTTTTAATGGTCAGTCTATACCCATTGTAGATCATATAAAATTTTTAGGAGTCATGTTGGACCAAAATATGTCAGGGAAAACACATTTGAAATATTTAGCTGAAAAATGTGAGAAAAACATTAATATTCTTCGCTGTCTTTCTGGGGTCTGGTGGGGAGCCCATCCATTTGCTCAAAAATTAGTCTACAATGCTATAATACGCAGCCATTTTGACTACGGATCTTTGGTTCTTGAACCATGTAACAAAGAATCATTAACCACATTAGACAAACTTCAATTTAAATGTTTGCGTATCATATTAGGTGCCATGAAGTCATCTCCCACTAATGCTCTCCAAGTGGAAGCTCTAGACCCCCCCCTAACATTACGTCGCAAATTCCTAGCAAACAATTTTCTCTTTAAAGTCATCCAAAACCCCAACCATATTCTTTTACCTAAACTACAATCTCTGGAAACAATTATACCCCAGAGCAGATATTGGAACAGCAAAGATATCCCCTGCCTTGTTAAAAGCTACCGCAAGGTTTCAAACATTTCCGCTCCATGTTTCCAATCATCGATTTCCCCCTTATATTCCACACCATATGATGCTCTTATATTCAAACCAAATGTTATTTTAAACTTTGGCATTACTAAGAATCAACCAGGAGCAGATGTTCTTTTCACTTCCACCTTGGAAGAACACTGGCGGGAATGGTATCACTTTTATACAGATTCCTCAAAAGGCGATATTGATAGTGATGTCGGTGCAGCGGTTTGGTTGCCAAAATTCTCTACTCTCCTCTCCTTTAAATGCCCACCCGGCTGCTCAATATTTTCCGGTGAAGCCGTGGCCCTACTAGAAGCAGTCAAATTCATCCATTGCCATAAGTATACCCGATCCATCATATTTACAGATTCTCTTAGCTGCCTACAGTCTCTCATAGCTAATTCTTTTTCAATGGGCTCAAAATTCCCCCTCGTTTTAAAAATAAAGGAGTACCTATATTACTGCCACTCCAACAATATTTTAGTAGTTTTAGCATGGATCCCAAGCCATAGCGGCATTAAAGGAAATGAAATAGTTGATTCTTTTGCTAAAGATGCTATTGTAACAGGTTGTTCCGATCATTACCAGCTTTACTCACAAGACCTTTGCTCTCGAGCAAGATACGATCTTAAAAAAGACTGGGGGGAAAAATGGGAAATATCTAGAAAAATAAAAGGACGTTATTATGGAGATATTCAACCTGAAATACCGCCAAAGCCGTGGTTCTTCAGATATCGAATGGCTGACAAACGTACCACATCAGTTATATGTAGGCTTCGCCTGGGACATTCTTGTACGCCTCTTCACCTTAATAAAATACGAGTGCGCCCATCCCCAATCTGTGACTGTGGATTAGAGGAGGGTTCGACCGACCATGTTTTCTTCAATTGCCCCATTCATCCTGTTTCACTATATGATATTTTACCTTCTAAAATCCCTAGACCTATTAATATGAAGAGCCTACTGATATATACTAACTCACCAGTAATTATTAAGTTATTATGTAATTACATTTACACTAATAAAATTAAACTTTAACATTTATAACTAATCTGCCTAACTCCGTGTTCGCTATATAATATTTTTGTAACGCTTTTGTTTTGTCCTATTGCAGGTAATTCGACGATATTACATTTCAGATTTTGCATACAGTTTAAAAAACTATCTATTTGGTACCGATCAAACTACAAACTACCGAGTGTATTTTCCGTCACTCGACACTGGCAGAAATGGTCGTGATCACTTGACGACCGATTGCCATCAAACTCAATAAGTTGAAGTTGAAGATAAAGTTAAACACTATGACATTTCTGTGTACCTTATTACCCGTTGTAATATGATTCATTTTCCAATTGAAGCGTTACGCTACTCCCGTCTGTACTAAAGTAATCATAAAATTCGCATCAAGTGTCAACCTAATTCCGCAGAGCGAAAATCTCAAAGGAACCGAGAACAACAGGCCCCCCATTATTCCTATTACTCCGGGAAAATACTTGAAAAGTGCGAGATCAAAATGGGCAGGTCACGCCGTTAATTCATTTTGTGGAAGCTTCATTTCTGATACTGGCAGTAGCTTAAATGATGCTGTAGCTATGAAATTGGAGAATCGAGGACAATTTTGTGATTTATTGATGGATACCGGGATAAAATCCGCTTGATATAAATCATGGTGTGCAAAAATTAAAACAGATTTGGAGATGTTTCATTTTCGCTATGAACATGTACACTACATTAAAAAATAACAAAACAAAGATTAAAGCCACTACAAATTATTTTGAGTGTTATTTACGGCCGTTTAACCACGTACGAAAGTATTTTAAAGCATCCATTAAAAACTACATTAAGGCAATATAGATAATAGGAGGTTAAATAAAGACATATTTTGTATAATCTGTGCCCATATTTTTAAATTATTCGGAAAAACGTTAGTTTTTAGTCTAGGAATATGGAATTATAGTTACTATTTCAAGTAATTAACATAGAATAAAACTAGAAAAATTTCACGTCCTGAGGCAGGAATCGAACCCGCGACCTTTCGCAATCCGGGCGACTGCTCTGACCACTGAGCCACCCAGGACTTGGGATATCCCTGTGAAATTCTTCTAGTCTATCTTGTATTTGCGTTTATTTGCGTTAACATTTATAATAATGTTAAAATCAAAAATTAAGAATATTTGAAAGCACTGCCCCAACTTAACCGAATCGTCGGTATTTGTAAAAATACTCGTTTCGGATGTTGAAATGGAATATTTCGACATTGTAGGGTGGACGTTAGCTCATAAACGCAAATACAAGATAGACTAGAAGAATTTCACAGGGATATCCCAAGTCCTGGGTGGCTCAGTGGTCAGAGCAGTCGCCCGGATTGCGAAAGGTCGCGGGTTCGATTCCTGCCTCAGGACGTGAAATTTTTCTAGTTTTATTCTATTTTAATTACTAAGTAATTTTTCAAACATTTATAATAATGTTAAAATCAAAAATTAAGAATTACTATTTCAACTTACCTCAACGGGGCAAGGCATAATGTGGTAAACCATCAATCGCAAAGGCAGTTATCTCTGTGAAGTTTTTTCGCAAGATGGTCAGATTGAATTGTAATATTGCTTTTGAGGTTCTTCAACCTCAGTAGCAATACGATTCAGTCGGAAAATTCGTACCTTTAGACGTACAGAATAATGACGCAGTAAGCACTACCTTCTGAGTGGGAATAGTTCAGCTTCTGTTCATATAATATTATAATCAGATCACCATAATGTCACTGTGCAAAGTCAATATTCTTATTCTAATCTTTAGCGCGAAATCGTAGGTACTATCTCACTGTTGGCCAACTGATACTTTTCAATCAAAACTCTCTTCGGCAAACAAACACAAATTTTGACGGTAGTCGTCGAGATCTTTTCCGCTTACGCTCACCTTAATCTTCCTGTTGGGATATAGTTAAGGAAAGCAGTATTTTCGCCCGTTTGCGATCCACGTGTCGGGTATCATGTTTCTTTCAACGGAGAAATTTCATCGCAGAAACTAGTAGAAATGAAAAATCCGTTTATTTCCTCGACGGTTTTTAATCAAAACGTTTTTATTTTCCAAGCCGGTTCCAGGTAATCATTAATCTAATGCAAACATTACATAATTTCCTTTCCTCTTCAATCAAAGTCTATTTTATTTCGTGAACGCTAATGTCTGCAGCTGTTCGCTCGAAACTAATTTCCTACACAGATTATAAACTCTAAGAAGCCATTAGCATAATTGTCAAGTACCCTCCGAAGATTAAAATGGTTTAAGAAGAAAAAGACTAGATTAAGTTCAATCCAGTTGAATCTTTGGATTTATTGCAAGTTCTGCTTCAAGATTGATATTGTTACCCGTCCTTTTAGTAGTTCCACATCATCATCATCATCATAACAGTCTATGTTGTCCGCTGCTGAACAAAGGCCTCCCCCATCGATTTTCAAAAGGAATGGTTCTGCGCAGCCTGCATCCAACGGCTCCGTGCGACCCTGACCAGGTCGGCATAACCAATTAAGAGCTATCTGCTATCTTGGCCGCAGAGCGATTCTCTATGTTTCGGTGTGAAAGAGAATAGTAGCCAGTGAAACAACACGACATTTTGAGGCATTAAAATAGTTTGTCTTCAGAATGTCCAGTCAACAATAATCATCATCATCACCAGCCTATATACGTCTCACTGCTGGGCAAAAGGCCTTCCTAAATGGGAGAAACACATGAGGAGTTTGGGCCATACCACCACGCTGGTCCAATGCGGGTTGGTGGTTAAAGCGGGTGCAGTAGCTACTGGGAACAAAAGCTTAACGTGCCTTCCGAAGCACGGAGGAGCTCGTGATTATAAATTTTGGTTGACCCATCCCGGGGTCGACCATAGGGAAAGTTGCTTTGTTTTCGTATTCGAAACCAGAGCGCTCAAATCAATACGCGACCGCGCTCTTCAAGTCAGCAATATTAACTGATTTTCTTGACATTTCTAGTATCTATGTGTTAGCAATTACAATCAGATCATCTCTGCACTAGAAAAAAGTTGCTTAAATGTAACCCAACTTTGACTGCCTGTAACTTAAAAAAGTGACTACATAACTAGGGTTTTGTTCAGTGTGCTTTGCCTACGCCGAACGTTCAAAAGAATAGCAATTCCAGTAGTTTTATAGTGTTAATTTTGTCGAAAACGTTCTCAAACACGGTCACAAGCCCGATATAGGAGAGGTTTTACCATAATTACGTTAGCTTATTTTAGAAGAAGATGCCCCATGTTACTCATTTATTGCCTAATAATGCCTATTACCTAATAAGGCTCGAGAAACTCGGTCTCGGTTCGCGACTAAAAATGGCCGAAATTGTCGGCAATAACCGAGAAATTAGAGTGTTTAGTGCGGGAGTTAGTTCTCGATTGTGCAAAAATCAACATTATGCAAATCTTAATTTTTCACGATTTATCTATTCTCGGTCTCGCCCGAGATTTTACTTTATTCTCGGTCACAGCCGAGAACGAAAATCCTTTCTCGGTCGACCCTTATTGCCTAAGTATAACTGTCTAATGTCATCAATATTCTGTTAAGGTAATGATCTAATTTGAGCCAAGATTTGATCAAGTCCTTAGGAGAATTGATTAATTTATGCGAGAAGTCAAAACAACGACTCAGTTTAATCATATACCTACGTAAACAAATTCAGTGTTTCTATAATTCATATGCCAGCCGGTACAGTAAAATAACAAAATAATATAGGGGATTTTGAAGCTAAGTTAGGATGAGCGCGTAACAACTTTATCATGATTTTTACAGAGGGTAGGCAACAAGCTGCTATTTAATACCCTTGAACGAGTACAATCGCCACAAAAGTTGCAGGATTTAAAAATATTACAGGAACCTTACGTTTTGATGATTGACTGTCTCAAGATGTTTTCTTTTAATGCAAAGCACGGCAAATGACTCAACACCCCCCGATGCGAAGCGTAAGAAGAGTGCATATGCGAAGACAACTAGTGCAGCTAAGACGCCGCCTCCACCTTTCCGGCCCAAAAGGTGCTTTGTCACGTCTCTTTTGAAGGAACCCATGTTATAAAATGGATGAAACAGATATCATCATCATTACCAGCCTATATACGTCCTACTGCTGGGCAGAGGCTTTCCTACATGGGAGAAACACATGAGGAGCTTGGGCCAAAACACCACCACGCTGGCCCAATTCGGGTACCAACCCGCATTGGGCCAGTCTCACTCGCAAGAGCACAGGTTTGTCTTTTTCTCACTCAGTCATTTCGATTACTTGTTCTTTCTTTAATTTGGATCGGTGTAAAATATATTTTACATGGATTATAAGATAGTTTAGAAGTCATTCAGAAAAAAATGCTTAGGTAATTACGCGGAAGACGCAGCGAGCCGAGAGCCGAGGGGCAACCTACTGCCAAACATCTGCCGGAGGACATTGGATATAGCATTATATCTAGTCCTATCTCATTGCCAATCTTCGTCTGTAACGTGGCAGACATTCATATTTTAATCCAGATTTTTCATATAAATATAGATTTTTAAGTCCTGCAACAAAATCCGAAAATTGTGGGGATTCTACACGTTGAAGTTAATACTTTAAATTAATCAGCGATCGAGCGGACGGACAGGACAATATATAATTATCGGATGCTGGCACGCCGACACCTGACCGGTGTCATGTGCAGATAATTTAAAGTATGCTCAAACGAAGCACCAATTTTTCATTCAAGTGACGTGTTTTATGTGAAAGGCATAAGGGTGTTTCACACGTGCGTCAACGGCGCGTCTTATTTGCTTTTGTTTTTATGTTACAGCCATCTGGTCAATTGGACGCCTAGACCGTAGGATCTTGGTGGCGTAGAGGCTGCGATTACGAAAACAAAGCAACTTTCGCTATGGTCGATCCTGGGATGGGTCAATCAAAATTTGTAATCTCGAGCGCCTCCGTACTGCAGAAGGCACGTTAAAAAGTTGGTTCCGGCTGTAACTGCAACCGCGTTATGGTCCAAACTCCTCATGTGTTTCTCCCATGTAGGAGGGCCTGTGCCCAGCAGTATGTGCTAGCAAAGAATTCCAAGTTTTGGAAGTCCGCTAAAGAAAGGAGTTACTGAACTTCTTTGTCCGTGATAACATTAATTTATTTTAATATACCTAATTTGACATTCTTGACAATACATATTATTTTTTACATATATTATTGTCATTATTTCTCCGTTATCTACTATCCATTACACAAACTCTTAATGATGCTTACTTTGGGCTAGATAATAGGTGTGAGTGTATGAATATTACTTATAATATTTGAGTATTCGTATATGTCTGTATAGTCAATGTTAATGTTGAATATTTTATGGTGTGATTCGAAAAAATTTTGATATGTCGATAGATTGGCATGCTATCACAATATAGCTAAATATTTAAGCACCAAGTATCAATATTTCACCACATTTATTGTAATGTAGCAAACAAAAAAATAATTAATTTGAATTTGAACCTTGTTCATTCAATTTCGCCCAACACCAAATACCAATCAGTTTAACTCAAGCTCTTAGAAAATTTCTAATAACAATATTCACTAAAGATTTAAATCCCTTGGTGCGGCCCTGATTTCAATAGGAATTTCGCGATGACTCTTAAAAATATTCCTGCCGTAAGTTATAAAGATAGACGTTCTTAAAATGACAACGACCTTAGATAATTTTGCTAAACCATTTATATTTGGAGTAAAAAATGTCAAGATTCCCTGGAGTATTAGTAATAGGCATAGGCTATTGCTAACTTAATACGACTTAGCCGTCGTTTGTAATTTCATGGTTATAGAAAAGAGAAGTACGTCGACTCAGACATCGTCCGGCTGACAATAGCCTACTCTTGTAGGGTTGTCGCTTTTAGTTTATTTAACTTCCGCAAATGTAGAGATAGTCTCTGAGTATAAAATTAAGCCTATGATCTTAGCAGT
Organism: Nymphula nitidulata; assembly: GCA_947347705.1. Taxonomy (NCBI): domain Eukaryota; kingdom Metazoa; phylum Arthropoda; class Insecta; order Lepidoptera; family Crambidae; genus Nymphula; species Nymphula nitidulata. The sequence continues at coordinate 4,639,085 of OX374646.1, forward strand.
GTCAGCTGAACATCAGGGTTCTATAATACAAAGTTTATTATCGATATTGATATCTACCGCGAGTGTTAATTTACAGTTGAACTGTAAATTAACTGTAAATTCGCTGCTCACTGGGAGTAAGACTCGCCCACTTGCTGCGTAGCTGTAGAGAATTTACATCTACGTGTTTGAATGTAAAATGATCATCTTGCTAGAACAAGAGTCTGTAGCTATTCCTGATATGAGTTACTTTGGTTTTGATGTTTTATACTGTCAGCTGCATAGCATAGGATCCATGCTTTGCAGCTGACGCCCAAACCGCACACTTAGTGCAGTAAAGTCAGTGATTCAGCACGTTAAGTCGTTTGTCTCGGTTGTTCCTGCAAAGTCAAAGTATTTTTATTTAAACAGGCCACAAAGAAGCACTTTCAAATAGTCAAAAAACTCATTTTAATAACTATCACAAAAAATACATTTACTAACAACGTCATAGTGTCTGTCTGTCTGCCTGTCATGTCTGAATATATACCGGTTCCAAAAGTTGAACTACCGAGAAGATTCCGGCAACAAACTCGTATAGTCACTCTTTTTAAAAATGTTTGCAGTTGAAAAATTATAACTTTTAGCTGTGCAATGCCGCTTAGCGATACAAACAAAAATAAATAAGAAGAGAAGGTATATAAACATATCAACAAAGTAGGTATCTAATTACAAAAACACTATCGTTATTTTCAAGCTGTCTGACAATGCACAATTACAATATAGGTGTCATAATGCAACCGCTTTAACCCACCAAGCCGCATTGGGCCAGCGTGGTGGTTTTATGGCCCAAACTCCTCCTGTGTTTCTCCTTCAGACTATATACGCAATGATGATGATACCCTAACTTTATAAAACTAATTAAGAAAACACACACTTCATAAACTTCCCAAAATAATATCCTTGCTCATGTCATCTATATAAATCCCCATTGTTATGACAAAGTTAATGAATTTACTCCGCGTGTGTAATCCTGTAAGGGTTTTGGGTTATTAATGCTTGCTGTTCGGCCATGTTTGATTCCAAATGACGTCACACGCTTACTAAACAATATTAGATCTAGCTTTTCTTGCGGGCCGGCTGGAAATTGACGAGATACTTTAATTCGATAGCAGATAATGGCACATAACGTTTGTCTGACTTGTTTGCAACACATCGTCAACAATAATATTTAATACGGAAATTATTTTTTTGTGTGCAATATTGGGACAGTTATTCTATTTTTAACCGACTTCAAAAACGAGGAGGTTCTCAATTCGGCCGGTATGTTTTTTTTTTTTTTTTTTCTATGTATGTACACCGATTACGCCGAGATTACTGATCCGATTTACGTGATTCTTTTTTTGTTCGATGCGGAATAGCTGCCATTTGGTCCCATAAAAATTTTTTCAAAAACAGTTGGGTACTTTGGTTTTAAATTAAAAAAAACTGTAAATATGAAATCGTCTACATAAGCGAAATTGCGAATTTTTGCTTTTCCAATGACTTTTTAGTGAAACGATACGATAGTGGGAAACAATATAAGTTGACGGTCACCCATCTAGCTTCGACCGTAGAAAGTTATCACTAAAAATTGTAAAAAAAAAATTTTAAACAAAAATTAAAACCGACTTCAAAAAACTGAAAAGGATGAAATAATTAAATTTAAGTAGGTATTCATACCCTAAAACCTATTTTTGGAGTTGGTGCTAAGTGGTTTCCAAAAACAATAGAAAGTAAAGCACCGACTCCGAAAATAGGTTTTAGGGTATGAATACCTACTTAAATTTAATTATTTCATCCTTTTCAGTTTTTTGAAGTCGGTTTTAATTTTTGTTTAAAATTTTTAACATTAATATAAATGCTTGAAAAATATATTTACTTAAAAAATATCTAAACTAGAAAAACTTCACGTCCGGAGGCGGTGATCGAACCAACGACCTTTCATAATCCTTGGGATTGGAATCCTCACAGGACTTGGAATAGCCCTGCAAAAGTCTTCACACACCCAGGGTTCTTCCGCAGGGTGATCCCTCGTTTTATCTCATTATCCTCTGATAACTTTTTGGACTAGCCTAACTTGCTTATGCGTGGCAAGTTTCTTAGAAACGGTTTTTTAATTTCCAATATTTTCGACTTGAAAGTTTGTCTAAAATAAACTAGGCTTAAATAAGTTTCAGTATTTATTTTTTTATTAAAAACTTCCCTTAAATCAAGTCGACAATCAGCACTAATAAGGTTCCCCTAATTCCATTATACATTCCCTAAATTCAGAACAGCTAAAAGCTTGTTCGCCCGAATTGTATTAAGCGTTGAGAATCGTTTAATTGAACCAGGGCAACCATAGACATAGATAGAGCAAGCTTACGGCCTGGTCACGGGAACGGGCGGCAGCGGCGTCTCGGCAACGGTTCACTATCCATTTGCATAAAAATTTAAACAATTTAATATGTTAGCATATGGTAATTCATACTAATGATATTAACGCATAATATTATTATCCATAACAAATTTAGCATAATGGTTTTAATCATAAATACAATCAGTATAATCATATTTAAAATTCACAACCATTATTTTTTAAAGTATTTAAATTAAACATGTTGGCGGCTTAGGGTTGGCCCAAGGGCCACCCCCGCCGCACCTTAACCTACTATTAGGCATGTGCCTCATTTTTATGTACCTACTCAAATACATGTTCACTTATACGACTTTACATTATGGCTAAAACCATTATGCAAATTGTAATAATGGGTAATTACCGTAGTCTAAATTATACTATTGCCAAGATAATATTATGCAAAAGAACAATAATGCCAAAGCAATATTATGACAGAAAACAATATGTCAAATTCATTATGCCAAAGTATATTGGAGTAAATATATTATGCCAACGTAAAGGATCCCCTCGGCAAGCACTGCGCGGTCACGACGACGCGCTGCGAGGCCGAAATCGAGCCAGCGCGCATTGGTTGCCTAGACGCGAGACGCAGGACGCGCGTGCGGTAATGTCGTGGCCAGGCCGTTAGTGGCTGGTGTGTATTTTGGTATACCGGTGTCTTTTAATGACAAATTTGAGATACAGCTTGAATATATTGTACACAGTTCGTGGGACAAAATTTAATAATACTAAATTACTACTCACTCAATACTCAATTATTTATACCTAGTGACAAGCACTCGAATAAGAAATAATGAGATACGCAGGAGAACTAAGGTCGCTGACATAGCCCAAAGATTTGCGAGTCTCAAGTGGCAGTGGGTAGGTCACATTGCGAGGAGGACTGGAGGCCGTTGGGGCGGAAAGGTCCTCGAATGGCGGCCGCATACCGGGAGACGCAGCGTTTGTAGGCCCCCCACAAGGTGGACCGATGATCTGGCAACGGTCACGGGAAGCCGTTGGATGAGGGCTGCGCAGGACCGATCGGTTTGGAGATCCTTGGGGGACGCCTATGCCCAGCAGTGGGCGTCTCTCAGCTGATATGATGAGTGACTGGCATTGAGCATGCTGGAAACGTTGTATCATGATATAAACGGCCTTGTCTATAATCACCCCACTCTCCCCTACACTGAGTTATCAAATTTAAATTTAACTGCCAAGCGCTGTCAGTCAACACCTAATTCAGTAATCCACCTGAATGCGACCCTTTGAAGCCACTTATTTAATCAGCGTTTTGAAATAGGTTTAGGAAATAGGCCTTTCTTATTTCAGCCGTGAAGCGGTTTGCGGTGTTTCGGATTGAAGGGAAAGGCAGCCAGTGCAACTACTGGGCATGGAAGGCGTTTCATCTGAGGCCTCAAAATGACAACGAACCTGCAATACCAAGTGTTTTTTCCTTGTTATTGCGGGTGTCTATAGGCGGCAGTTACCACTCATCAATAGGTGGACCGTCAGTTTTTTGTCATTTATTAATATGAAATAATTGTTGAATTTTTTTATACAACTAGATGACAAACAAGCTGACGGCCCACCTGATGGTAAGCGGTTACCGCCGCCTATAGACACCTGCAATAACAAGCACAAATCACTAATTATTGCAGCTGCGTTGTCATTCTGAGGCCTAAGATGAAATGCCGTCCATGTCCAGTAATTACACTACTATTACGTATAAGAAAGAAAGAAGAAAGAAAGAAAGTGAGGTTCGCCGCCTGTCGTCTTTTTCATATCATTAGGGTCACGTAGCACTTAACACCCCTCGCGTTTAACCGCCCCTGACTAATGTCACTCATTGAGACAAGAAAAACAAACTCAAATACATGGTAAAACCTCAACGATACAAAACGTCAAACGACGACCGCCTCGAGTGGTCAGTGGCCCTGTACACAAAATCATGCTTGTGTGATGGGTTCGAAATGAGTCATGTTAGTTTTATACAGGATGCTGACGACAATAAATCAAAACACTGGCTATATTAGTTCAGAGAAATGTTTGGTAGCTTTCAAATACATATTATTCTCTTGATTTTTGATTTTAACATTATTATAAATGTTTGAAAAATTACTTAGTAATTAAAATAGAATAAAACTAGAAAAATTTCACGTCCTGAGGCAGGAATCGAACCCGCGACCTTTCGCAATCCGGGCGACTGCTCTGACCACTGAGCCACCCAGGACTTGGGATATCCCTGTGAAATTCTTCTAGTCTATCTGTGTTTGCGTTTATGAGCTAACGTCCACCCTACAATGTCGAAATATTCTATTTCAACATCCGAAACGAGTATTTTTACAAATACCTACGATTCGGTTAAGTTGTGGCAGTGCTTTCAAATATTCTTAATTTTTTTTTTTTTTTTGCGAAAGGTCGCTGGTCGCGGGTTCGATTCCTGCCTCAGGACGTGAAATTTTTCTAGTTTTATTCTATTTTATTACATATTATTCATTTGATAATTTCATGACATTTGGTCATGAAATTATTAAACGAATAAGATCGTCACCACTCTTTACAGTATATTATTATGTATGTATGTCTTTCCGTTAACGTATCCATAATACGAGCTCTTACTGATGCTTCATTTGGGATAGATAATAGGTGTGAGTTTTTAGTGAAATTAAACTCTTACCTTACACTTGACGGTCTAAATGGGTGACATTTTTTGTGATAATAGTTTCTAAGTTCAAGGCCGGATGGGTGACCGTCAGCATTATAGACTTGTTTGTCTCTCAGTCTCTGGTTGAACATATCTCGTTTTCAAGATCATTTCACTTGGCGTTAAACAATACTGTTATTTGATGAAGAGTTACGTCACCGTAAATCTTCGTTGCTAAAGATATCTCCGAAGATTTTTATCAGATTCAGACTAAATTTAGGTCTATAGGACCAGCTTGATAGTAACGTGATGTTTTACTCTTGTTTGATTACAATAGGCATTGATTAACTTATTTTAAAACAATTATTAACTGACTTAAAAAAAGGAGGAGGTTATCAATTCGTCTGTAATGTTTTTTTATTATTATTATTATTTTTATGTTTGTTACCTCAGAACTTTTGACTGGGTGAACCGATATTGATAATTCTTTTTTTTCGATGCGGAATAGTTTCCATTTAGTCCCATAAAAAATTTTTGGAAATCCATTGGGTAGTTTGGTTTTTAAATCAAAAAAACTTTAAAATTATGTCGTCTACATATGTGAAGTTGCGGTATGGATGTATTGCGGTATGGTTGGAGTATGGATATTTGCTTTGCTTTGATTTTTTAGTGAAATGATACGATAGTAGAAAACAATATAAGCTCACGGTCACCCATCTAGCTTTGACCTGCAAAAGTTATCACTAAATTTTGTGAAAAAAAAATTAAACAAAAAATAAAACCGACTCCAAAAACCTGAAAAGGATAAAATAATTAAATTTTAGTAAGTAGGCACTTATCCCCTAGGAACATATTTTTGGAGTTGGTGCTAAGTTGTTTCCAGAAACCATAGATAGTGAAGCACCGACTCCAAAAATATGTTCCTAGGAGTTGAGTGCCTACTTACTAAAATTTGATTATTTTATCCTTTTCAGTTTTTTGGAGTCGGTTTTATATATCTATTTCTATTTGATGCAGCACTGAAAAGTGGTAGGAATATTATGATTTAAAAACAACGCTACTGAATTTGATAATTTTAATGAGTGGTAGGCCCGTATTTAGGGTCCTCTGGGTAGGTACCACCGCCTCTCTTATTTCAGCCGTGAAACAGTTCACCGTCTTTCGGATTGAATGGAAAGGCAGCCAGTGTAATTACTGAGCATGGAAGGCATTTGATCTAAGGCCTCAGGATGACAACGCACCTGCAATATCAAGTGAGTTTTCCTTGTAATTGCAGGTGTCTATAGGCGGCGGTAACCGCTTACCACCAGGCAGGCCGTCAGCCTTAAAAAAATCTACAGGCTCAATCAGAATATCCTTTCAAATAAATGCATCTGAACTAATAACCTTCTTGTTTCTTGAAGTTGGCTAAACAAGACATAAACTCAAAGTAATGTCGCTTTGGAGTTTCTCTTACTTACGAATGCTAATTTCACTTGCAGCGCTTTGTAGCGTTGTAAATATTTGGCCACCATTTATTGGACGACTTGCTCAACTCCTGTAGCTCAAAGAAGACTTAAAATATCCTAGATTCGAAGCACTAATTTATCGTAAGAGATGTAAATAAAGTCAAGCTAATGATTCCCTTTGACAGACATATCAATAAAAAATAATTGAATTAATTAATATTTTTCGTATAAACCTAAAGTTCTAAAATGTTATCGCAAACAATATAATATTTTAGTTGTTTGTTTAAATGTGAAATAAATTTGAAAATAACAATAATGAAAATGATAGATAATATTTTATTATAAATATATTTACGTGATGTATTTGTACAATTATTATTTATGATACCGGGTGTTGCAGAATCGAGAAATAAAATTTAGATTTTTGGGGTTGCGGGGATCGATATGTTAGAATGTGCGCAGATTGTGTGTGGATAGTGTACGGTCGACCACAGAAGTAGCTGCACACTTTCGTACCATGTCACAACGACTCTAGCGTCAATATAGTACAGTAGCAACTATAAAGTACGTACACAAGATCGGTGTGACATGGTACTAGAGTGTTCAGCTACTTCTGTGGTCGACTGTACTTTTTATGGTTTAGCGGGACAATGTTTTTATTAATTTAATCGGAAAACAAAAAAGTCCGAAAGGTATCTCTTGACGGGGAACACAACTACACTATGTGTATAGTTATATATATTAACTAATTATAGGACTGTCATGCTCAGTCGACAGTCAACCGTAACAGTTTGACCTTGAGATCGCCCTTACTGCGTTCGTAATAGAGGTGGCTTTCGTAGTGCGACTATTACTCATGATGTGCATATAATGTTTTGTCTATTCGTAATTTAACAATCCTTTATCGAAATATGTATCTAAATGAAATGCAATAAAAATATCTTTATTGAATCAGGCCCCAAAACGACGTCAGAAATCCCTTAAAATTATATATCTGTATCACAAATAGAAAAAAAAAACAAAAATAATAATGTCATAATTTCATTGTCTGTCTATCATGTCTGAATTTACACCGGTTCTAAAAGTTGAAATATTTTAAAATACGTAAAATATACTATTACAAAATGCAGGTATTCCAAAGATGTCGAAACCAGTTTCTGCTACGGCAACCGTAGCTATTGTCAACTACGATCTACGAGCTACGGGCTACGATGCTACGGGCTACGGGACTACACAAAGGAATTGAATATCTTCCGAGTGTAATTTAATATTTAAACCGGTTTTGGAGTGGTTTTCAAATGAAGAAATAATTATAAGACACATTGTTGTTACTCTGACGAGGTTTTTAGCAGTTCATTATTTTTATACATTTATTATTTTCATTGCACATCAACTGTAACAGCTGTATTACGAACGCAGTAAGGGCGATCTCAAGGTCAAGCTGTTACTCTTGGTGTGCTGTCGACTGTACACTTATTACTTAGTTTGTATTAATCCGTTAAGCGGCGTTATCCCACCGGAGGGCTATAACATTTGAAAAATCAATAGTGTGTAGAACCTGATGCTAGCGGGGTTAAAGTTTTGAGTTTGACTTTTTTTTGTAAAAATATCATGATTTCGATTGTTTTTTTATTTATCATTATGGAGGCAATTAAGCATACGGCCCAATTGATGGTAAGCGTTTACCGAAGCCTATGGACGCTTGCAACACCAGGGGTATCACTTGCGCGTTGCTGACCCTGTTAAAACCTTTTTGCGCCTTTTTTAAGAACCCCATGCTGTACTCGTTTGTAAAAACCTCTTCAGGAAGCTCATTCCATAACCAGAGTGTAAGGGGGAGAAAGTTTCTCTGAAACTATACAGTATGCGACCACTTTGGATCCAATTTGTGAGGATGAACTCCCTGCCGGTGACGAGCGGTGCGAAAGAGGCCGTCGTCATGATGTCAAATAATTCCTCAGAACACATTCCATTATACAAACGGAGGCAGAACACACACAAGGAGACAAAATCTCTCCTTAGGCCTAAAGGTTCAATATCGCTTGTGAGTTCAAGATGGTTGACAATTCTCATAGCGCGTCTTTGGAGCACGTCAATTGGTCCAAGCTGGTATTGAGGCGCTCGCCCATAAATGGCAACAGTACTCCTTAGGCGGCCTGACTTGAGACTTATAGAGAAACAGTCTTCGCCCCGAAGTGAAATACCGCCGCGCTCTATTGGGCACGTAGATAACTTTTCTCTGTGTACGAGAGCACATAATTATATATTTTTTATACTTAACTTTATTTATACACACGAATATTTCTAATAAAACCTGTTTCCGTTGTTTATTCTCGGAACTTACCTGTAACAAAGAAATTAAGAATTAGTATAATTACTATATCACGGATAAAATATTGCTGCATTCGTTTATGCTCCTTTGCCTTCCATTCATAAGTATAAATTGTAATAAATATTCTTACAATTACAGCGATTATTACGTCCTTATTCAGCATAAAAAGTATAAATCACAATTTATATTCTTACAATTACACCGATTATCACGTCCGAAATAGTCAGAATTCGGCATAAATCACGTAAAAAAACATACAGATATAAGCCGTTCCGGGGCGGAATCCTAGAACCGTTTATTAAAGTCATGATTCATTAGACCACTCCAAAAACCCTGCCACCTTATTCGATAACTCAAATGACAAGTGTTAATGAAAAAAATCTTCAGTGTTTTTACATACGAACGCGGACTGAAAATGCTTATCAGTTTTCAAATAAGATTTTCTGTCATACTCTGTACAGAGGCTAAAATGCTAATGTCCGTTTTCACTAACCATTCTGTAGGCTTAGGTGACTCTTAACGACATCTGTCTCTTTCTATCTCCTTTAGATAGACTGAGATAAAAATCGCTAAGAGATTCTTAACGCTAAGCAAACGTTTAGTGAAAACGAGCAATTTTTGCTTTTTAATATTTGTGAGACTAAAAAAATGTGTTAAAAACTTTTTGATAATGAAACTAATTACATCATTTAAAAATTAACAAATTTAAAATGAAAAGTACTCGTTTCTATTCGAACAAACAATAGTTTGCTATTTTTTAATAACATAAAAGATTTTCATTAATCTCTATAGCCATCCTCATTTCGACCGATTTTCGTGTGTTAAAAATTCTATGCCCTATGTCTTAGCAAATTAAATCATCGACCCTGTGAGACATATTTGTACATGCAATTATGAACCTTAAAGTGGTAAACATTTTAAGACCGGGATTGTGTACATTGATAATTCACAACGAATTGTTTCATCTCTTTATAGCGTGTAATAGCAATGTTTACAATGCGGTAGGCATCTGCACTTGTCAAAAAGAAGTGTCAAAGTAAAGTGACATAAGTTTAGTGTCAGTGGCTACCACTTATTATAGTGACATTGCTGTTTCAGGCTACAATGAAACGAAACATCATTGTACATACGTAAAACACCGAATGCATTGGCAGAATTGTTGTCGTTAGGATAAACACATTGCCATTATTAAAAGAAGAAGAAGAACACCGAATATATTTTATCCACCCACACTTGTCATTGACAAGTGTGGGTGGATAAAATATATTCGGGTTGTCAATTGAGTTAATAAGGGGGATGATCGTTGAAAGCGTTTATAGAGAAGGTTATCTCACTATGAAGTTTCCAATCCCAAGCCGTAAAACATACATAAAAAATAAAAATTATTTGGTGGAAAACTAGGTCATAGTTAGGTCGTCTAAGCAGGTACTACCATCGCTTCCAATTTCGGCTGTAAAACAATTCGCCGTGTTTCGAATAGAGGGGAAAGGTAGCCAGTGTAATTACTGGGCATGAAAACCATTTCATCTTAGGCCTCAGAATGACAACGCACCAGCATTAACAAGTGGTTATTTCCATGTTATAGCAGGTGTCTCTAAGTGACGGTAGCCTTGATACCAGGTATGAATCAGCTTGTTTGTCAACCAGTTGTATGAAACAAATAACTCTTTTTGTAGCAACTAAATGTCTAAAATAAGATTATATGTGTGTACCTAAATAATAACACGCTACTTACGTTCTAATTAACGTCGTCGTGTCGTTTCGTCACGTACAGCCTAACAGCTGTCATATATACTTAAATTATACAAACTTAATAGATACAAATTGTATCGTTAGTAACGAGGAGCTTGGGTTGTACCATCAACATGCTGGACCATCACGAGTTGTTTGGCTGAAGCCCTTGCAGTAACAACCGGGAACAACGGCTTAGTTTTTTTTTTTTTATATTTACCCTCTGTTACAGTTCTCAACTTAGGCATGTCAATGATCTATCATTTCACAATACCTTAATATTTCACACAGCAAACTTATTCCGAAATAACATGCAAATATGAAACTAACAGTAGACAATCTTATCCATTAAAAGCACTAAAACAATAGCCAATAATCAGTTTATATGTCAGTGAATGTACTCTCCATGTACTCAGATAGGTTGTAAAATGGATGTCTTAACGTACTTCCTAAGCACGGGAGCTCGAGTTTAATTCTTTTTATTGACGCATCCCAGAATCGACTACGGCTAAAGTTGCATTATTTTTGAAGTTGAAACCAAAGCAATAATTGTTTGCCCAACTAAACGCTTCGATGTCACATACCTTAACAAATTGACAAACTGTCAGTCACCATACCAACGCTTTCATAGCAGGATGTCATACCGGATACATACCACAGCAGGATGTCAATCTGTCAGTCATCATAAAAAACAGCGGCATCTGGTTTCGATCCACAAAACCTTTTGTGTCGGTTATCAAAGAGAATCTACGTTTATCTGATGAAATATTTGTTTTCATTACTTTCCGTATTGTATAAGTACAGTTGTGTCAGTCAGTTGAATGATATTACAAGTAAAAGGAAGCAGATGTTGTACATGAACGCAATGAACAACTGGAAAACATCACATTTATCTTATATTTTATTTTATCAGTTTATTTATGTAAGCATAGTAGCTGTCCGCGGCTACGCGATTATGGTGAAAATCCAGCCATAAGGAAGTCAGTGTCCTTTGATAAAGTCTACAATCAAGATGGAGGTGGAGGAGCTCAGTGGTCTTGTAGTTTGAGAGCTTGGGTTTCGATTAGGCAAACAAAGCAACTTTAGCCATTGTTGATCCCAAACGGGGTAATCAAAATTGTCATCTCGAGAGGTGCTTCGTGGTGCAAGTTAGGTCGTTGATAAAGGTTGCTACTGCAACAGCTGTAACCCACCAACCCGCATTTAGCCAGCGTGCTGATGATAAGACCTAAACTCCCCATGGAGGTAGGTCACTGTGCCCAGCAGTGGGACCTATATAGTCAGGTGATGATGATAATGGTGAAGATATTTTTCTATATTGGTGGAATGCCCGAATGTAGGTACCACCACCGCCTTTCCTATTTTGGCCGCACGACAGTTACTGGGCATGGTAAGCATTTTATCTTAGGCCTCAGGATGTGGTATCCTGAGGCCTAAAATAAAGCCACCCGATCAGGTGCTTTAAAACTAATATATCAACATAGAAAAATTTCTTAACCGCCTTTCCTATTTTGGCCGTAAAACAGTTCGCTCTGTTTCGGACTAATGATAGCCAGTGTGTGTTTTGGACATGGAAGGCATTTCATCAGACTGTGCTCACGCAGAAAGAGGCAGCGGAGAGCGAGCGGGAGGAGGATGCTCTATCCACCCCTATACGGCGTAGACGAGTGGGCGTAGAAGGCGGGCGCTGATCGCCCTACTTCTTGCGCCTTAGGCGTGGGTGGCCCCCACGCTGGGATTACCCAAGTGACTCTGGGTAATCCCCATCGGCGTGAAACCTGGCCGTAAGGCCGGGTTGCTCGGAGGTTTGCTCGTGAAATAGGTTCCGCAGAGCCATCCCCAAGAAGGGCAGTGGAGTTACCGGAGTTTCAGTGCCGTTACGATCAAGCACTGGGCGACCAATACGCCCGTCGCTTCGCCAAGCGGATTTCTCTCCGAGAAAAAAAAAGCCTCAGGATGACAACGCAGCTGCAAACCCAAGTGATTTTTTTCATGTTATTGCAGGTGTCTAAAGGCGATATTAGCCACTTACTACTAGGTGAGCCGTCAGCCTGCTTGTCGTCTAGCCGTTTAAAATAAACTTATTTTTGCACTAGACACCTATCTAATCTTTAACCGTCTTATTACAAAACATGGACTAAAGTTAGTCCTGGTTTAAACCAGGACTAAGTTGACGCTGTCTCTCTCTATGTATATTGACACAAGTGAAAGCGCACTACGTTTAAACCAAGACTAACTTTAGACTAAGTTTAAACCAGGTTTTGTAATAAGACCGTATGGGTTTAATTTTCTAGTTGACTGGTAGAGAACGCTCAATCGCTTTAAGCTAATTACGATATTTTGAGGTTTATGCCCTGTATACACTTGCAACAATAAATTGTTCTCTTTAAATTTTTAAATGTGTGAAAAGCTTTTCAACCCCAACTATATAACAGTAATGACTCTCCTGCTTAATTAAACAGCTTGGCTGGATTAAAATGATCTCTGGCAACCCGCCAACTACTTTGTGATTCGATTAATAACTTTAATGGACTTCATTTTGCACGAAGATCTGTCGGGAAATTAAGACGGTAAGTTTCATACTAGACAGTTAAGTTGATGTGTATGCCGTCTATTTTTCTTAAGCACACATTAATGCTTAGCGTTCTCGGCGTGATCGATTGAAAAATGATAAAATCTGCAGGAGAACTAAAGTCGCATACGTAGCCCAAAGAACTGCGAGCCCCAAGTGACAGTGGGCAGGCCACATTGCAAGTATGAGGATGGTATTGGGAGTTAGAAATGATACACTCCAATCATGAGTAAATACTGCTTTTATTAATGGTATAGTCTTCTTTAAATACTAGTAGTCTACATAGCTATACAGAATGTATATTTATACCGTACAGTTCTTGTGAACTGACGGCCATTGGGGCGGAAAGGTCCTCAAGCGTTGGTAGGCCCCCACAAGGTGGACCTACGATCTGGTGAGGGTTGCGGGAAACCTATGGATGCGGACAGCGCAGGATTGATCAGTATAGAGATCCTTGGGGGAGGCCTATGCCCAGCAGAGGCCGTCTCTCGGATGATATGATGATGACACATTTATGACTACACTTTCTAAAATATTAGAAAAAGAGAAATTAGATCGTAAGTATGTCTGCTACAGGAAATCAGGGTCGAGGCTCAGTGTAATTTTCACCACAAGGCAAAACATTGACACAGCCATCACCTAGCTCAGTCGCAGGCGCTGACGTAATAGTTGCGTATGTTTAAAATTCCTTGAGAGCGTTTAAACGTATTACTTTATATACCCAAATTTATGAAATATTAAAATTCATACAGGATGTTCGGAGGACGCTCACGAATACGAAGGCAGGTGGCAGTGCTGGTCACCTTAAACACGACTTGTTTAAAAATAAATTTGAAACCGCCAAAAAAAATATCATACAAATCGTAATATTGACGACCGCCTGGCCGAGTGGTCTGTACCCCAGGCTACTCGGTCAAGAGGTCCCGGGTTCGAATCCCGGTAGGAACAAATGTTTGTATGATGAGTACGAACATTTGTTTACGAGTCATGGATGTTTATATGTTTATTTAGTATATTTCTAATATTTATATACATATTACTATCATTATTTCTCCGTTATCTAGTATTCATAATACAAGCTCTTAATGGTGCTTACTTTGGGCTAGATAATAGATGTGAGTGTATAAATATTATTTATTATTTATTTATTTATATCTACACGGCCTGTTTGTATGGTACAAACTATGCTGATTTTTTCGTGATTACAAATTTATTTTTCACCAAATTGTGTTTAAAATGACAAGCACTGCCTCCAGCCTTTGTTTCCGAAGCGTCCCCCTAACACCCAGTATATGTTTAGATTTATAAAGCAATATATCATCATCATCATCACCAGCCTTTTTTAAACATCCCACTGCTGGGTACAGACTTTCCTACATGGGAGAAATACTTGAAGAGTTTCTTCACCCTTTCACCACTGGTTTTTTTTTTTTTTTTTTTTTTTTTTTATACAAAGCACGACAAATGACTCAACACCACATGATGTGAAGCGGTAAGAAGAGTCCATATGCGAAGACAGCTAGTGCAGTTCAGACACTGCTCTAGCTGCCTCCACCTTGCCGGCCCGAAAGGTGCTTTTTCACGCCTCTTTTGAAGGAACCCATGTTATAGGAAGGAGGGAACACATGTGCTGGCAAAGAATTCCAAGTTCTGGAAGTTCGACAAAGAAAAGAGCTACTAAATTTCTTTGTACGTGATGTTGAGGTGGAGACAGTGAATTGATGACTCCGAAGACCGGCACGCGTGCTCCTGAGCAGGAATGGGGAAGGTGGGATAAGGTCAAATAGCTCTTCAGAACACTCTCCGTGATAAAGCCGATAGAAGGCGCTAAGCGACGCAATGTCTCGACGCAATTGCAGAGGCTCAAGGTTGTTGGTTATCTCTACATCGCCAACGATACGGACAGCACGACGCTGCAATCTGTCCAGGGCATCGAGTAGGTACTTGGCGGAGCCATCCCACAAGTGCGAGCAATATTCCACGCAAGACCGGACCTGAGTTTTATACAGCAGGCATAATTGGTCAGGCGTGAAAAATCGACGCACCTTGTTCAGGACACCGAGCTTCCGAGAGGCTGTTTTTATCACGGTTTCGATGTAGTTCCTGGAATTCAGATCGCAACATATCTCCATGCCTAGCAAGTTTAGGGAGCCCTGTGCCGAAAGAGTCGTGCCCTGAAGAGACGGAAGGGGAAGGAACGGCGACATTTTGGCTGTAAACGCGCACACCTGTGTTTTCTTAGCATTGAACTCAACAAGATTGTTAGATCCCCATTCAGATACGAGGTTCAACACCCTGTCGAGCTCAATGGCAAGATTCTCTCTCTCCCTCTCGGTTTCAGCGCGCCCAGCCCCTGGGCGACCGTAATATCCCCCATGCACTGTACTGTCATCCGCATAGCAATGAATGTTTCCTAACGGAATCATGTCATTGATATGCAGAAGAAAGAGTGTGGGGGATAGAACAGAGCCTTGTGGTACACCAGCATTCACTGACATGAACCGCGAAGCGCATCCATCTGCGAGGACACGGATTCTTCGCTCATGCAGGAAGCCGGCGATCCAGTTACAGAGCTGAGCGGGCAGACCGTATGCCGGGAGCTTGGAGAGAAGAGCCCTGTGCCAGACCCGATCGAACGCTTTGGCAATGTCAAGGCTAACTGCCAGTGACTCACCACGTTTGTCAATAGCTTCACCCCAGACATGCATTAAGTACGCTAGAAGATCACCCGTCGACCGGTTCGGCCGAAACCCGTACTGTCGATCATTAATTAATGAGTGATCTTCTAGGTATCGGATCAGCTGGTGGTTTAAGATCCGTTCCATGACCTTGCAAAGAACTGAGGTGACAGCTATCGGGCGGTAGTTAGCTGGGTCTGATCGGTCTCCTTTTTTGGGGACCGGTTGCACATTGGCCTCTCTCCAAGATTCCGGCACACACCCAGAAGAGAGAGAAAGATGGTATAGCCGCGTTAAGACAGGAGACAACTCCGCTGCGCAGTTTTTCAGTACTATCGC
This sequence comes from Nymphula nitidulata, assembly GCA_947347705.1. Lineage (NCBI taxonomy): Eukaryota > Metazoa > Arthropoda > Insecta > Lepidoptera > Crambidae > Nymphula > Nymphula nitidulata. The sequence goes on from OX374646.1 coordinate 4,655,209, forward strand.
TGGAATGCCATCAGGTCCACTAGCTTTCCGGACGTCGATGGACTGAAGCTCCGCACGTACATCACATTGCCTAATACGAATATCGGGCATTGTGTGGCCACAGTGGGAGAGTGTTGGTGGCTGTAAGTTGCAGTCATCGATTCGGGAGTGAGCAGCAAAGAGGTTTACCAAGAGATCGGCTTTCTCTTGCGGCTTGTGAGCTAGCGAGCCGTCAGAACATCTCAACGGGGGCAGCGAGGGTTGACAGAAGTTGGATTGCACGGCTTTGGCCAGACGCCAGTAGCTACGGCTTCCCGTAGGATGCGTAAGAAGTTCTAGGCCAACTCGTGCAACGCGCTGTGCATCCGCTCTGATGAAGGCCCTTTTGCAGGACTTGGTGGCGTTGTTATAGGCTGCTTTCAGTGAGTCAATGTTGGGATCCCCGCAAGCTCGGCCCCTGATCCAAGCGCGGTATGCCGACTGTCTGTTTTCAACAGCTAAGGCACAATCGCGGTTGAACCAGAGGTTACGCCTACCCCTACTGATGAGATCGGAGTGAGGGACATAGTACTCCATCCCTAACATGATCTCATCAGCAACAGCAGTAGCGCTACCGTTCGGGTACAGCTCACTGAAACAGCGCTGCCTCCAAGGGACAGATGCGAAGTAATCCCGCATACCGTCCCAATCTGCCGACGCATAGTGCCAGATGCGGCGTTTGGCAACCATAGGTACCGGTGGCGACGCCCGTGGCACCCCAGCGGATACCAGGCAGTGATCCGATGTTCCCAAAGGAGCACGAACCTCTAGCCGATATCCATCCGGGCGAGTCGTCAGCAGAAGGTCCAACAATGAGGGCGCGTGACCGACAATGTCTGGAATCCTGGTGGGCTGGTTTACCAGTTGGGTCAGGTCGTGCGTGAGAGCGAAAGCGTGGGCAGTTCTACCAGCATGGTCAGTTTTAGAGGAACTTAACCACGACTCGTGGTGAGCATTGAAGTCCCCTAAAAACACCAATTCCGCGGTTGGAAACTGCTCCTGCGCAACATCTGCCACCCGACTAAGATGTTCGAAAAGTCGAGTTGTCTCCATGTCACCGCTGTGGGATCTATAGAGGCACACGTAGATTCGGCTATGTGTGCCCAGGTCCACATGCACCCCAAGAATAGAGTGGGAAGGGTCCTCCAAACAGCGCAGACGGCGACAGCAAACGTCCGCCCGGACAAACAAGCATACCCCGGCCTTCGCTTTGAAGGACTCTTCAAGAGCGTAGCCGGGGTAATCCAAGTAGCTAGTGTCTGCCGGGCGAAGTATTTGAGTCTCCGTCAAAAACAGCATTTCGGGTCGAGCCGTCTCAAGATGTTGGTGGACGGCATTGAGGTTAGCATGGAGCCCACGGATGTTAGTGAGCCCGACCTCAAACAGCGTGGTTGTGGTGGGGGTGTGCACCGCTGAACGACCGAAACTGTTTGTGAGCGCTGCCATAGTTTATATAGAAGGAGGAGAGGCGTGAATTGGGGGGACGTTGCCGCGATATATACGGTCAAAGCGTGAGGCCTGTTTCCCCAGGTAATAGCCGACAGTAGAGAAGCGCTGACCCGCCGAACGGAAGGGCCCCCGAACCCCCCCGGGAATGGCCGCCGGGACCCCACCACCCGGTCACCAACCGGCACGACGGACCACCCCAAGATTATGCGTGGCATGATAGGGCAGCCTCACGAACTGGTTAGGTTCGCTTGGGCCCCTGTACTGTACCACGGGCGGCCAGCGGAACAGCCGTTTCTTCGGGTCTCCCTGGTCGGCGGGTCAATGCAGTCCACCTGGCTCTGGTTAGACGGAAGCCGTCACTGACCGAATCCATCGCCGCAACGTCTCCCCAAGCTCTGGTTGTACGCTGACTGATCCCGGAACGCGACCACAAGTGGTCACTTGGCGGGTTTTACGCCATGCGTACGGTGGTGACTAACCAGACGGGTGTTCAGACCCTACCACCAGTCGAGCAGTTGGTAGCTCGGTAATCCCTTAGTCGCCTCTTACGACACCCACGGGAAGAAATGGGGCGGTGAATTGTATTCTTAATCCGTCACCGCACGGACAGGTGCGGTGACGGATTAAGAATACGGTTCAATGGGGTTAAAGCGTTTGGAGTAACAATCGGAACCAATATCTTAATGCACGAAAGAACGAAGGCGCGAACGAACTACTTGCTAGGTAACTAGGTGGTAGGCCCGTATGTAGGGTTGTCTGGGTAGGTACCACCGCCTTCCTTATTTCAGCCGTGAAACAGTTCGCTGTGTTTCGGATTGAAGGGAAAGGTACCTAGCCAGTGTGATTACTGGGCATGGAAGGCATTTCACCTTAGGCCTCAGGATGACAACGCACCTGCAATATCAAGTGATTTTCCCTTGTTATTGTAGGTGTCTATAGGCGACGGTAACCGCTTACCATCAGGTGGGCCGTCAGCTTGTTTGTCATCTAGTTGTATAAAGAACTCCACGTGTGTTTCTCCCATGGAGGAAGGCGTGCCCAGCAGTGGGACGTACATAGGTTGGTGATTATGATACGTCGTCTCCATAAACTATGTATCTATTTATGTTGTAACTGTAAACCTAATTATAAGATTAAATGAAATAAAATAATCTGCTCCCAGTATTGTCATGTAAAAAGTTTTCTTAACTGAAAGAGAGAGGAGACGCTCTCCGTCGGGAATATTCCCGAATCATTTTCGCTTACTTATTAAGACGTTAATTAGTGGAGGTCATTTTAATTAAAATAATTAGAGGCTGTTTCGGACATCTGCTCCAATGTTGACTATAATTTATTGTTACAAAATGTTCCGACAAAAATTGTCTGAATGAAATATGCCGACGTAAAAATACTGGCTAATTACAGATAAAGTTCTAGAATAAGTATTTGAGTGAAAGACTGAAAAACTTTCTTGGTTGTTCTTTTTAAAGCGGGTTCACTCTTGACTTTTATTTTTGTTACATGCTAACGTCTACCCTCATAGTTTCAAAAAATCCTTTTTAATACCCAAAATAAGTATTTTTCAAGTACCTACATTTGGGTTGGATTGGGTATTGCTTTTAATATTCTTAATTTTCCTTTCATTGTAATAAATAAATGTTAGAAAGATACATAGACATTAATATGAAACATTTTCGAGAGCGTTTCCTTTACATCCTGTATTATAATCATCACCAGCCTATATACGTCCCACTGCTGGGCACAGGACTTCCTACATGAAAAAAACTCATTTTTGGGCCATATCATCAAGCTTGCCCAGTGCGGGTTGGCAAAATCACGTTTGTATGGCTATCCCAAAAAATATATTACTAACAACGTCATAGTACGTCTGTCTATCTGTCCGTTTGTCTACTAAGTGTTTATTTTAAGTTGAATGTTTTAGAATTTCGTATGTAGAATTGGAGGAGCTCGGTGGTCTAGTGGTTTGAGGGCTTTGGTTTCGATTACGAAAACAAAGCAACTTTCGCCATGGTTGGTTAATCAAATTTATAATCTCGAGCTCCTCCGTGCTTCGGAAGGTACGTTAAGCCGTTGGTCCCGGTTGTTACTGCAACTACTTTAACCCACCTTTTTTTGTGTTATGGCCCAAGCTCCTCATGTGTTTCATGAAGGCCTGTGCCCAGCAGTGGGACGTATATAGGCTGATGATGATGATGATGTAGAATTGGAATAAACATTTTATTTCTGACCCTATTTCTATCCGCCTGTCTGTCTGTCTGCCATTTCTGAATGTACGTTAGCTTACAATGTCATAATGTCTGTCTGTCGTGTCTGAATTTACACCGGTTCCAAAAGTTGAACTACCGAGAAGATTCCGGCAACAAACTCGTGTAGTCACTCTTTTCAAATATTAAGTTACAATGTTTACAGTTTTGGTTTACAATACTTAGTATACTTGTTCGACACCCTTATTGCATTAAAGAACCTTATAGTATTCCGAACGCAAAATCTCGATTTCCGATAATTCTGACCTCAAATTCAAACTATAAAAAGTGGATATCCGACTCAACGGTTGGAGGACATAAATCCTCCGGTGGAAATGTTATAAATCCACTTCCAGCTTTATTGGTCTATAAAGCGACTGGAAATAAATTCAACCCTTCAAAGCTGTGTTGACAATCTGCGATCATACCGTAGACTGGGACATACCTTACCCTTTTAAAAAGTTTTTAAGCAACTGGATGACAAGCATTTTGCTACCGTAGCTTAATGACGCCTGCAATATCGCGGATATAATCAGTTGGTATTGCAGGTGCGCTGTCTTCCTAAGGCCAAAGATGAAATGCCGTCAATGCCCAATAATTACAACGGCTACTTTTCCCTTCAATCCGAAACACAGCGAACTGTTTTATGGCCGAAATTTAAAAGGCTGTGCCACCTACTAAGACGACCCTACATAGGGGCCTACCACCCAGTAAAAGTCTACATAATACGCGAAAAATTTATGGCAAAATCTTTAGGATGACAAAAAAGTAGACCAGCGAGTATGACAGTAAACGTTTACCCATAGCCTAATAAATAACGTATTGTAGCCCGTGACTTGTCAAAATGTAGTTGTCCATTAATGGGATGCAAGATGTAATCTATCTTGGTTCACCGCATTAGATGTCAAAACGCAGACAGACAGAGTAATTTGCATATTTATGATAATTATGAGTAATAGATAGATCTATCAACATATGCGCTATGAGAATTACTAAAGAAATATCTATGGCAAAAGTACAGATAAACATGGTCATACCAAACATTTCTAATGAAATCAAATGGCATATAGAGATTAACAAAACTCAGGTTCGGTCTTGCGTGGAATATTGCTCGCACCTGTGGGATGGCTCCGCCAAGTACCTCCTCGATGCACTGAACAGATTGCAGCGTCGTGCCGTCCGTATCATTGACGATGAAGAAGTCACGAACAGCCTAGAGCCTCAACAATTGCGTCATGACATTGCATCGCTCAGCGCCTTATATCAGCTTTATCATGTAAAGTGTTTTGAGGAGCTTTTCGGCCTTATCCCACCTTCCCCCTTCCTTCTCAGGAGAACGTGTGCTGGTCTTCGGAGTCATTGATTTACTGTCTCCACCTCAACATCACGCATAAAGAAATATTCACTATATTTATCGTTTCTTTGTCGTACTTCCAAAACTTGGAATTATTTACCTGCACACGAATCCTTTCTTTAACATGGGTTCCTTCAAAAGAGGTGTGAATGCTGTCTTCGCGTATGGACTTATCATATCATAATATGGAGTCATTTGCCGTGCTTTGTTAAAAAAAATCTATAAAAGTAATAAAAATAAATTCGAAATTCAATGCACCTTCATTATAAAAACAACAAAACTAGTCAATCAAATAAGACTTTTAAATAGATACTGGTCATAGTTTCATATATGAAATTTAATAAGGTTGCTTCTAAGTAGTGATGTCAAAAAGTCGAGTCCTCGGATCCAAATATTGAAGACTCTACTTGATTATACTGGACTTATTTGACAAAGAGTCCTAAATTCGGCGAGTCTTAATCATTCAACGCCCAGATGTCATAGATAATTAAATTTAATTATGTCTTGTATGTCGGGTTTGGAGAGGTAGGCTGTGATCGACGGACGAGTAAGAATTCGGTTTTGTTGACTCGCCGGTGTATTACCATAAGACCGCGGTTTTTGTAAGTCGACGAGCCAGTCTTGCAGCTCGACGGAATGGCTTGAAAATTGGCTCAGCGCACCATACAAAATGTCACATCGATCTTTGAACGGCGAGCAGAGGCATCAGTTTTGGTGGGAAATTGACACGCGTGCTTCTGAACGGGAAGGGGGAAAGTCGGAAAGAACTCTCCATGATAAAGCCGATGAAAAGCTCTAAGCGACGCAATGTCTCGACGCAATTGCAGAGGCTCAAGGTTGTTCTTGACCTCTACATCGCCAACGATACGGACATCACGGCGCTGCAATCTGTCCTGTGCATCGATATAAGAGAGATAGAGTTGTCAGAGGCAATGAACACATTTTTTTAGTGTTAACAACATATTTATTGATATGACTTCGGGAAAAACTAAATCATTACAAGATCTCTGCAAGACTCACTACAGTGAACAAAAACTCGAGAATCCGAACTAATTGAGCATCCAAGCCGTCGAGCTTTAATTATAGTCGATTGGAAAAGTCTCGAAAGAAACATAGAAAGGTCTCGTTTAAAAACGGTACCGAGTCTTTGTAATACTCCGCACTAGTCCTTTGTACTACTGAGACTTGAAAGCTTTGAAAACGAGTAGCAATGTCTGTAGCGCGGGGACTTGTTGATATAATCCACGACTGGCTTGAAGCCAAGCAAAGATTTACTGCTAATCACTTGTGTACACGAACCTTTGGCGGAACAAATAGAACAAGATTATTTACTTTTACAAAATAAACAGAACAGAAATCTAAAATATATTTTCAAACAAAGGACAACCTTAAAGTTTGCGAACCATTTATTTAAAATAATTTGCTTATTTTCTGCTGTTTAGCCTACTATAACTGTAACAGTTGAATGATCGATTGTAACAGATACTATTTCATTGAGTTTCAAGAAAAATATTTGGTAGCGGACCGATTAGAAAAAGTCAGATGTGCCCACATCGGTGCGGTCTATCGTATGTTCCAGAAGTGTCTACAAAACCGCTCTGTCAAGTGTGAAACGAAGAAGAATCTCCGCATAAAATAACAGTTATTATCCTATTATTGTTCAGAGATGTGGGCCATAGTGGTAGTTATCTTTAGAATTTGAACGTCTGACTATCAGCTGTTGGCCGCATTTAGCGTTTACAGCCTAACCAGGACTTCAAGAAAAGAAGAACTTTGGAGAGTCCTCAAAACTAAGAGGCGAATCGCCTCTGGAGGATTTTTAATCGACAGGCATAACCTGCCTAGGAGGTGCCATCTGTCACTCGTGCCACGAGGGAGTGTCAGACCTGAGAGCTCCTCTCAAGACTTGGACCTTGGCTCGGGGGAGTCATGACTCTTACAGTGAACGACGATACTAGTGATTATGACTTTTATAGGTTGCCTACTGCGAAGAAGAGCGTGAAACTGCAATATGTATACCTGAGCGATTGTGGATCACTCATTCACAATAGAAGACCATGTCTGGGAAGTCACGTAAGGTCCCAAATGAAATCAAGATTTTAATGTTGAGAAGATTCTGATAAGATAAGATACTATTTATTGTCATTCTGTGTACAATAGATGTTACAAAATAATGGTTGGTTATAATAATGATATTTAACGAAAAAAAATTTTTTTCAGAAGATCAATTGGTAATTAGATTAATTTAAACATAATAATAAAAAGAAAAGCATCCAGAATAGATTCTAAAATTTATGGAAGCGTGCCCTATTCAAGGATCTGCTAGATCTTGTCAGCTCACAGTGATGATTGCAATAACTCTACAAATAGCTCATATCACACCATGTACAGACGCCATTTCTAAAAAAAGGATATCCTTTATAAAGTTTAACAGTAGCACTACCAAGGCCGCCTCTGTTACAAACGCAGTAAGGACGGTCTCAAGGTCAAACTGCTACGCTTGTTGTGCTGTCGACTGTACTTCACAATATACCCTACATGCACATCTACTAACACACTTTTGTAATTTATTGTTAGTCTTATGATTACGTGTGAAACTAATTTAGTCAAACTGTGCGGCAGATTTATCGATTTTAGTTTTTTGTCATGTAACTTATTATGAATGAATTTATAGAAAAATAAGACTGCGACACAGTTCCAGACTAGTGCAGTTGTAACGCTACTATTGTTTTTTTTTGTGAAAACTATAACTTACTACTCCTGTAGAAAGGGAAGTGCAATGTCTACAAAACCACAGTTTTCGAGGTTTTATTATAAAAGATGATAAGTACATAATAAAATTTTAAATTAAATTAAATGTTAGTAGTCAGTGGACTGTTAAAACTAAATTTTATTTAGCACTTAGCTACTCCACTCACCTAAAATAATTAAATTACCGTTTTACTCTCCACTTTTTTAATTTCAAAGGCTGGGATAACAAACATCACATTCTCGACATTGGCACTTAGAACTCTATGCAGTGGTAATAAGAACTTTGTTTTGCATAAGGTTAGTCCTGGTGAGAACTCGGCAGTACGAATTTTTAGAAAATTCTCTGTTATTTTGTGCCCGAAGTTTTGCTTGTTGTCGCCGGGGTCCCGAAATAGGTAATAAAAGCTCTGCTCTGCTTTTGCACAAATGAAGGTAGTTTCAGCAAACTAGAGGTTTACAGACAGCAGCAAAACGATGAATAAGTCGCAGCCCTCCGATTAATTAAGCGGTTGACTGGACGCCTGATAAAATTATTTTATGAAATAAGCTTATTTAAAAAAATCTACTTATCATACATTAATTATTAACCTATTCCGACCGCTGGTTATAAGTATGAATCCAGCCTCGTGTCCCATATCTTAATTGTGTCAAACACAGTCATAGCAATTAACAAACTTCATTATACAAGCCTGATTTACCTAATTTTACATGTTTCGCTTGAAGATGCTGTCTTTACGTTTATTTACAATGTATTCATTAAAATGACAGTTGATAATGTTGCCTTATTAAGGTAAAATTAGAAATGTATTTACCGTCACCAGCCGTTGCAAGGACCTGATTTAAAAATGTCCTGAGGCGGATATAGAACCTGTTTTACGTTTTCACTTCTAAACCACATTACAAATCATCATCATCATCATTTTAGCCGAGAGACGCCCATTGCTGGGCAAAGGCCTCCACCAGGGATCTCGAAACTTCCCGCGGCCCTCGCCAGATAATTGGTGCACCGATCTGCGTGAGAATGGGTCTATTTTTCATACCAATCGTACCATATAAACCCTTGAAATGCAATTCCAGAAAGAAAAATCACGCTTGGAATAGCTAAATTAATCCCAGTAAACGAATCGTATCCATTCACATTATCCTAAATGGGATGACTCTGTCTGCTGCGACCCGAATAAAACGTTAGGTCTAAAGTCATTACGCTAAAGAGGTTGCAGAGGATCTAATAAAACAGATGTGAAAATCTGGTCTCAATGCAAGCTATTGTTAAAAAAGGTAAGTTAAAGTTTTGACATTATAAAGGTATACATTAAGCGTCTAAAGCAAAAAAAACAGATACTGACTAGAAGAAATTCATGGGGTTATACCAAGTCCTTGGTAGCACAGTGATCAGAGCTGTCACCTGGATTGTGAGTGGGAAATTTATAGAAGTTTGTGTTTTGTAGAGATTTTTTTTTAATATATTTTTTCCGCATCAAGCCCGGTTGTCCATCACTCCTGATATGTTTAGACAATGAAATAAAAGTATCATTAGCTAGCTAAACTAAGTATCTTCCCTGATAAATTTCTATATCATTAAAATAAAACGTGATTGCCAGTATGCAGGCGGATTAAATAACGAGTTGATATCCTTAAATCGAGTTAACTCGACTCTGAATTCGAGTAAACGCATGGTATTTATTTATTCTGCAGCTCCTGCATGCCTTTGTGCGAGATCCTGGCAAATAAAAACAAAGTTCTGTTTTTCATAGTTCTTCTAGTACTGTTACCGACATAACTCAGTGTGCAAAGCTTCGATGAAGAATTTTTCACAATGACAGTTTCACTGACAAATCCAAAGTTCATTCTACAAATAATGACTTCTCGGTGAAGCGTTTCAGACTTGGCATCACCAGTTTTACTTTCGCACTGCTAGCTCGTTGATAGGGGCACACTTGCGCCTTTTTCGTTTTACACCTTCCGTCGGCTCCACTCATTATTTTGTTCTAGTACTTTAAAGCATTAACAATATTCGGGTACCATTATTATCGGTATTTAAAATCGCAGAAAATGGTCGGTGTCTAAAAAAATAACCATTTAAAACTGTTTTATCGTGTAACGTTATAGTCTTTGCTCTAAATGTTAAAGCAACATCTACAACAAAAAGAATTGTGTTTTTTGTATACAGTAATGGTGGCAAACAAACGTATATCCCATCTGATGGCGCGCTGTTTCTGTAGATTATAGCCGCTCGTAGTTCATTGGGTACCAAATAAAACGTCACCAATTGACCGACATAAAATTAGCAGAAAGATTCGATCCTTCAAAAGTGGACAATACCAATAAAGGTATCCTACATGGAAACATGAACCTGAAACCCAGAATTAGTACACAGAGCTTGTCCACTTTACCATATGATTAATAGTTGGAAGACATTTTTATGCAATTCAAATTGTATCCACTTAGACAATCGTTCTGAAATATCACTATATCAGCCACCCAAGCCTAAATGAAATACGCAGTCAATTAACTCACTACTTAATTAGGTTCAGCTGATGAACGCCCTCATTTTGTAATTGAACATCTGTTATACAGTTTAATTATGAAAGTGGTGATTTATAGAGGCAGTGAGACGATACGTGCCTAATTAAGGCAATATTGAACATTCAGCAGGTTTGAAGAGGACTTAATCCTACTATTCCTGTAACTGTTCTGGTTTTTGAAATGTTAGAGTCGACTACTCAATGACGTGTTTTACAAAAGCCAAAACATGAATCAAAACAATTGCCTCATTACCAAAATAATCCAGAGATGATTCTCATTCCCCCCTTTTACCGGCTTGTAAGCAAGCGGACGAATATTCAAACCCCGAACTAAGTTCATAAGAAAGGTTTTAAATTATCAGTGTTTTAATTTTTAAATCATTTTCAATCACTCAGTTGTATTACGCGCGCGTGCGCTATTGTTGTCTTTTTTCCGCAAGCTAAGAAGCTATATCTTTATCCCTCTCTATCTCAGACGACACAAGGCTCACAAGGTTGCAAGTTCAGGTCACTTTTTACACACCTACCCTAAAGGGAGTGTTAGACTCTGAACTGTCGATCGGTCCTGCGCTGCCTGCAACCATCGGCTTCCCGCCACTCTCAGCCGGACTTCAGTCCACCTTGTAAGGGCCTACCAATGATGAGCTTGGTACGCGGCTGCCACTTGCCTCCTTTCCACCGAACGGATGTCAGTCCTCCTTTAAATGTAGACCCATTTCCAATTGAGGCTCGCAATTCTTTGGGCTATGTTGGCAACCTTTGTTTTTCTGCGGATTTCATAATTTCTGATTCTTTCGTTCGTTTTTGTTTTATAAATTAAATACGTCATACAAAAGATACCTGATTATTTTGTGTATTCAGTCTTTGTACAGCAACTTTTGGAAGCGGCCAATATCTCGTTATACCTAACTCCAGAAGCAAGTCTTGCTATTGCTAAATTTCTTTCAGTATAATATGATGCAATGCAAAAGCGGTTCTATGTCGTTTGTGCAAGGTCTGTTCTAAGTCCAGAGCGTTTGGCTTGATGTGTTTACCACTGTACAAAGAAATTACACATAAAAGTCACGTTCGGGCAGTTTGAAAGTAGCTTCGATATGTATGTGGTGGATGTTAGTAGATTTGTACACAAAACATGAATATTGGGGTAAGTAAATGGATCTCAGGACATAAGCGTCAACTGAGCTCATAGTGAGAAATATTTATCTACATATTCAGCCCCAATTCATGAAAATGGTATTCTCACGGTGTTCAAACGAAAAAATCACGCGGAGAATAAAACACGAAAAAAAAAGATACCGCCGTAATTAAAGCCGATTTTAACTACGGTCATAATGAGCTTAGCAGACTGTTAAACCTTATAACAGAATAATTATCTTGTTGAGTTTAATGATAAAAAAACACAGGTGTGCGCGTTTACAGCCAAAATGTCGCTGTTCCTTCCCCTTCCCCCTCTTCAGGGCACTACTTTTTCGGCACAAGGCTCCTTAAACTTGTTCGGCATGGAGATGTTGCGATCTGAATTCTAGGAACTACATCGAAACCATGATCAAAGCAGCCCCACGGAAGCTCGGTGTTCTGAATAAGGTGCGTCGGTTTTTCACGCCTCACCAATTTGGCCTGCTTCACAAAACTCAGATCCGGTCTTACGTGGAATATTACTCTTACTTGTGGAATAGCTCCGCCAAGTACCACCTTGATGACCTGGACAGATTGCAGCGTCGTGCTGTCCGTATCGTTGGCGATGTAGAGTTTCTTTGTCGTACTTCCAGAACTTGGAATTTTTTGCCAGCACACCTTACTAAAACATGGGTTCCTTTAAAAGACGCGTGAAGAAGCTCCTTTTGGACCGGAAAGGTGGAAGCGGCTAGAGCAGTGCCTAAACTGCACCAGCTGTCTTTGCATATGGACTCTTCTTACCGCTTCACAACAGGTGATGTTGAGTTATTTGTCGTGGTTTCTACTTATAAATGAGCTTTTTCATACAAACCATATCCCTACCGATAGAAAAGATCTTCAATCTTAGGTATGCTCCGTAAAAAGATACAGAAAACGATAGTTAAATAATTTACTGGCCACTTTCGGATAACTCCAATTTGGATACACGAACACTTATGGCTATTGGGGTATAAAAGTTCTAGCATGAAAATTACATATTGAAGGAGCGCCAACGACCTCTTCAAGGTCACAGCGAATCAATTGATGCAGTCTGCAAATTTCTCTAACAGAATATGCAGGCTACCTTCTGTTCCAGTGAGTATACCTAGCTACTAAGCCACAGCTCTTGGGTTAGAATCCCAGTAGAGGCAGGCCAGTTCAAAGACATACTGTGTGAATTGTAAACGAACGTGTTAGCGAACCCTAAGCCCTAAGAAGGGGTTCTGCCTCTTTATACAGTAAAAACATTTTCACGGGTCATAGACGTGTGAATATCTGGGGATTTTGTTTCTAAATAGCAACCCTTACTCTGCGCAGGGTAATAATACCGTATTAACCCTTTAAGCGGCATTATCCCACCGGAGGGCTATAACAATTGAAAAATCAATTGTGTCTGTAATCTGATGGTTGACGGATTAAGTTAAGATTTCAATTATTTTGAATTGATAGTTGCAAGGAGTAGACTCTGCCTTTAAAAAGAGTTTTCTGTACGGCGAAGATCGTTCATACTTATTTTTTAGAAGTCAATATAGATATGTTTGTTCCATATTGCAAGTTCTTGTACATAAGTGACCAGCAGTAAATTTTTGCTTGGCTTTAAGCCAGCCATAGATTATATCAACAAGTCCCGCGATATTCTGACAGTTATTGCTGACTGTTCATAGAGTCAAAAGTCTCTGTGAATTTGTAAGACCATTTAAGTGCTTTCTATTCTAAAGAGCTACTTGAAACCTTTCGGTAGAACCACGTGACATCCTTAAGTATAACGTAGCTACTGATTCGTCTCACAATCGGACGATAATGTATCTTAAATGCTAAACATAGCGTTGCTATTGTTTTGGGCAGCGATGTCCCGGTATCTGACGCTACGGATTACTACGGCATTTGCGTCACCCACTGTCTCGCTGTTGGTCGATATACATCAAAAAGGGGCTTGACTGAGCGTTGATTTTTCTTCGTACTGCCACGCAATAGTCCAGCGGCTGATGCTACGGACTACCGGACTAAGCGATGATCGGATGACTGGGCACTTATCAACCTAAACTCCAAGAGAGTGCCTATTAACCCAGACAGTAAACAACCACCATACTAATAAAAATAAGTATAGAAACTTTTTTATATCAATCGTAGAGCAAAAAATTTTTACAAGACGAATATTATTATTGCAAGAATTTATGAAATTGGTATACTTGGTATATTTGTTACATTCTCAACAAACTCAGGACTATTTATAATGGCACCTAATATTACATAGCACCTAATACTAGCAGCCACAACCATAGCAAAGTTTGAATTAGAAAAACGACATTTTATTTACTTTTAATAGGATGGTGGTTGTATCAACTCTGCATCAGTTATCTATTGAGATTGAATCAGTCGATCACTGGTTATAATCAGTGATCGGAATTGGGTGAGTATATTTACCTACAGTTTGTAGAACAGAGATAAAAATCGAAGACTTCCATAAAACATTTTTTTTACCTTACCGATAATTTATCGGAATTTAAACTACGTAAATTCAAACATCAAATTAATCAAATAGAAATTTCTCTTGTGTCAATATTCTTCTTTATAAAATTTTTCACAAGGCTTTTAACTTTAAAAAACTTCAAAAAAAAGGTTTTCAATTCGACTATTTTGATCGTTTTTTTGTATGTTTGTTACGTGGTAAATATTAATAATAGGATGTTTAAATTCACGTAATTAAAGATCCGGTAAATTTACCGGTAAAAAAATATTGCAGGGAAGTCTCCAATTTTTATCTCTGTTCTACAAACTGTAGGTAAATAAGTATACTCACCCTATTCCGATCACTGGATATAATACAGACAAAAATGTAGTCAATGACCTCAAATGAACCTGGCTTTAAAATCTCAGCGGCTATCGCTGTGAGAAGATGCGAAATGAATACTAAAGGGCAAGAATTACCGCAAGCACGTCGTCTCTGACGTGGATATTTTATGTTAATCAGATATAATTAAAATTTATTTGTCAGAATGAAATCTATATGTGAATTGTTATTTGAATAATCGGAACGCAAGCACACCATACAACAGAGATTAATGATAAAATAATTTGGAATTTTAAAATATTGTAATGAAGCAAAAGTATTCAAGAATTAATCTTAACCTGTCAAGTTGAACATTCCAGATACAATCCTCCTTATCAAAAAACGGAGTAAAGTTAGGGCCTATTTACATAATGCAAGTTTCTTGTCTGTAGAATACAATTAAATTGAAGCAATGATTACTTTCATAGTCTTAAGTGTTGTTAAGACTATGCGAGTCATTTCTTGCTTTAATTTAATTGTATGCTGCGTGTAAGGGCTTTAGTCAAGTAAAATGCTATCACTGTCTTTCTTTTAACAGATGAAAGTGGCAACATCAGGTAGGTCTAACTATAGCTTGCGTTTTAAAATAGGGGGTTTTACTGTCTAATGCTCCCGGGAATATTACGTGGGTTAACAAATTAAATCAGAGTAGAAGTGATGCTGTTCAAAGACATGCTATGAGAGTTGTAGACGATTCCCAGCCCACAAGGGTTAGTGAACCCTAAACTCTAAGGAGGGATTCTGCCTCTATATGCGTATTCTACGTTCTACCGTTTGTATAACGGAGTGTACCTATACTGAGAAATTATATCTATCTCCTCTTTCTTCCATCGCACCCTTCCACCGGCCGACTCTTGACAGACTAACACATGTACCCGTGAAGTGTGTGCATTGGAATCCCTTATTCTGTGTACAACGTGGTAATATTGATGATAGGCTGAAGTTTGATATACACATGGACGCAATAGTGACAAATGATGCTAAGACGCTAGGGTTCATTAAATGCAACACAAACCCCCTTATTATAAAACGCGGACCAAAGTTAGTCCTGGTATAAAACTGATGCTGTCACTTATATTTGTTAAAAGAAAGACGGCATCAGTTTTAGACCAGTACTAACTTTAGTCTGCATTTTATAATAAGAGGGTAAGGATTTAAAAAATATAAGCACCAAGATTTTGCTTTGTAATGCTTTGGTGCGCAGCCATCTCGAATTTGCCTCTTCTCTCTGGGTCCTTTTCACAGCGTACATTCACAGAGGATTGAGAGTATTCAAACGGCCTTTACTAGACACCTCGCCTTCTTTTGCAGTGGATTCTCCCATCGGCAACCATACAGCCAGCGTCTGGTTAAATTTAAAATAATGAATCTTCGTGACCGAAGATGCTTGTTGGACATGTGTTTCCTCCACAAAGTTGTCAATAGACAGTAATCCAGCGAACTCTTGTCACGTGTGCCACTGTCGGTGCCCCTCAGATATCCCAGACGTTGTGTAGATAAATTATTCGCGAAGCCATTAGCCAGATCCAACCCGGGTGCTCAGTCCCCTTTGGCACGAATTTGTAATGAGTATAATACTCTTAGCAATAGTATCTCAGATTTGGATATATTTGGCGATAATTTGAATAGGTTTAAATTGAAAATTTTAGAGTACCTTAACACGTTCGCTGACAGTACGTCGAGAGGCGGGAATTTTAAATGATGCGTTGTGACAGTACGTCGAAGGGCAGGAAACTTTATTTTACTTGTTTGGACATTACTGACATTACGTCGACAGCCGATACTTTTGTTTGTAAGTGTTAGGAAGAGTTGTCATCTTGTGAGCACTCTTGTAGTTTTTACTGCCGTATCACGTGTTTTATGGGTAGTTTTATATAGCGCTGTCTCGCTCTTTCACCCCCACACGTAAACTCTAGTGCATCGAAATTAAGTTGACCGGCGTAAACGCGCGCCTGTCTTTTCGAACATTCGGTGCAGCCAGTGCCATATTAGAAACATCTACACGCATACGTCGCTGATATGTCTTTGAACGTTGACGTCTCTGGACGTAGTATCGTACAAGACAAAATTTAATTATTAACATGTCTAAGTACGTCTGTCGACGGGTAATCGTTTAGTATGGAATATTCTAGTGCCGTATTATGGTGACAGGACAAGTGCTTAATGCCAGCGAACGTGTTAAACAAGAAAACTAAATACTATTTGTATCTGGCGTATTTATTATGTTTAATCGATGCAATACTATATTTAGTGCTATGCATGCCGTTAATTTGGTAAATATCAGAATTTATAGTAATAATAGTACTGATTGCTCATTATAATAATGTATATCATGTGGCAGTGCTGAATAAATAAATAAATAAACATTAGTATGTAACCTAGTGCCATCAGTGTTGTGACTACGTAGAGTGATCTAGGTTACACCTGCAGTGTGATTCACAAACAAAAATGACGAGCTGCCATTGATTATGACGTTAGCGCACAATTTTCATACATTTTTTGCTCTATTTGACAGTTGAATTCGAATTGACTTGCGAAGTGAGGTGCGAGATTCGTTACAGAATCGCACCCCAGCGCTGCGCGAAAGCGTATTCACTAATCTCTACGTCGGTTTCTTGGCTGTGTATGATTGTGTCAGTTTTCGTTATACGAAATGAAGGACAATCGTTATTTTTTTATTTCGTTTTTGATGTGTTAAAATTCTATCGCAACTTCATTCAATATTTGATTGATTTTTAAATAAAGATATAAAAATTAACAACTTTTTATTTCCGGTTCATACCGTGCTCGTCGTCGGAACGCTGGTGTCGCTAACGATTGTCAAAAAAACGCCAAAAGGTATGACAGCGCTGCCGACAGCCCTTAATTCATGGCAGCTGACTTTAAAGAATTGCATAGCTGCACACCTGAACCAGCTAGAGGGTACGTACCTACACAAACTACCTACCTATTAGCAATTTCCCATTTTTAAAAGCTTTTATTTAACTTGCTTATGTTCGGGTGGAATCTTGCTACTCGATTTTGAAGCAGATATCTTCAACCGGTTGAGCTGAAATTTTGTATACATGTTTAGTTTGGATGACAATACACGATAAGCTGTGTGACGTCATTATAAATCTAATATGGCGGACCATACAATACAAGATGGCGGAATAGTTATTTTTTATGAACTTCTGCAATATGGGTATCAAATGAAAGGGCTTGCCAAGACTCAGAAACCTAGCCAGCGATAATTAAAAATTAAAAAATAAATTAAAATAAAAAAACCTTTTCCAAAAAAGCTTTTATTTATATGCTTTAAAAAGAAGAAAATAAAATTTTCCTTTAAAATTTTAACTATAAAATAATAACCTCATTATACACAATTTATATTATCATGAAAGATTGTCGCGCGATTTACTTGTGTAAATAAATTAGTACCTATTTAATTGAGCGACAAGCTTTTATGATCCTATAAATTGTGTATGATGAGGTTATTAGTTTATAGCTAAAAAAAATTTAAAGGAAAATTTTATTTTCTTCTTTTTAGAGCATTTAAATAAAAGCTTTCTTTAAAATAGGTTTGTTTGCTTTTTTGTCTTTCATGTAGTAAACGGCCCATCTGATGGTTAACCGTTGTCCAAGGACGCTTGCATCAGAGATATCACTTATGCGGTGACAGCCCTGTTAAAACTTTAGCTTGGACATTTTGACGCGGTTCTTTCAGACTGAAAGACCCCACTCTGCACTCGTTTGAGAAAACCTCCGCAGGGAGTTCATTCCACAACTTGCGTAGGCGGGAGAAAATTTCTCTGAAGCTATACAGTACGTGACCGTTTTGATTTTTACGTGTTAAGATGAACGACCTGCCGGTGGCGAGTGGTGAGATTGTAGAAAGATGCCGTGGGCATCAAAGTTTCTTTATTTACAACTAAATGACAATCAAGCTGACATCCTACCTGGTGGTAAGTGGCTACTGTGATGTATTTACATGCGCAATAACAAGGAAAAGTACTTGGTATTGCAAGTGAGTTATCATCCTGCGGCATAAAACAAAATGCCTTCCATGCCCATTAATTAGACGGCCTACTTCTTTAAGATTTTGTTCTGGATACATATTTATATATTGATTTAGACTTATTTCCTCAAATCAGGACCTATTCCTTAAATAAGCATAACAAGAATTATAAAAATAAGAAATAGTTTGTGCAGTGAACAAAACATCAAACGTAATAGTTTGACCTTGAGACCGCCCTTACTGCATTCGTAATACAGGCGGCTTTCTTAGAGCTACTGTTACACTCGGTGTGCTGTCGTGTGTACATTGAACGGACTTTATCGCTTAGAGCGATCACTTGCAGGACAGGATTAACAAACTAGAACTAGCAAATAAAAGTAAGATGGCGGTGTGTTATTAAAATGAAAAGAACAAAGTAGTAGCTGGTTAACATTACTAAATTACTATATTACAATAAGTACATACATAGATTTTTTTATCTGCATATATACATCAGCATAGTCAAAAAAGGCCGTATCATCGCTAGAAGCGATCTCTACCAGACAAACATAAGGTAAAAACTAAAAATCTTGGAATCCTTTGCCAGCACATGTGTTCCCTCCTTCCTATGACATAAGTTCTTCAAAAAGTGGCTTGAAAAGGCAAATACAAAATATAAGTTTATATAAATTACAAAATATATTATTACACATAGAGCCGCTGCCTGCCGCAAAATCCTATAAAAATAAAAGCTATTTTTCTCTTTGCCAATGTTGGTGATAATATTATTAGTCACCCTCAATTATCATTACGAGTATGACCAGGTGTAACTCGCTGAATTGTATTTATACAATGATATAAGAAATGTTAACCACATGTGTTCCATGATATAATTAGTGTTTTTAAAAGTGTCGAATAGTATCTTTCGAAGGGCTATCTGGCGCAATGCTTTGATAGATCTGGTTCCAATTACGAAAACAAAGCAACTTTCGCCATGGCTGGTTCCGGATGGATTCATAAAGCAATTGTATTCACGAGCTCCTCCGTCCAACGGTTAACCTATGTACCAATCCGCATTGGGCCAGCGTGCAGCGTGGTGGTGTTATCTCCTGAACTCCTCATGTGTTTCTCCCATGAAAGAAGGCCTGTGCCCAGCAGTGGGATGTATATCATCATCATCACCAGCCTAAATAAGTCCCACTACTGGGCACAGGCCTTCCTACATGGGAGAAACATATTTTATATATACAACAGGATGATAAACAAGCTGACGGCCCACCTGATGGTAAGCGGTTACCGCCGCCTATAGACACCTGCAATAACAAGGAAAAATCACTTGATATTGCAGGTGCCTTGTCATCCTAAGGCCTAAGCTGAAATGCCGTCCATGCCCAGTTATTACACTGGCTACCTTTCCCTACAATCTGAAACACAGCGAACTTTACGGCTAAAATAAGAAAGGCGGTGGTACCTACCCAGACGACCCTACATACGGGCCTACCACCTAGTAATGAGGAGTTTGGGCCTTAACACCACCGCACTGGCCCAATGCGGGCTGGTGGGTTAAAGTGGTTGCAGTAACAACCGTGACCAATGGCTTCTCGAGATAATAAAATTTAATTGACCCATCCCAGTATCGACCATGGCGAAACCAGAGCGCTCAAACCACTTCGCCACCGTGCTGGTAATAAGATCCGAAAGAAAGCTCAACTATTGTTTAAATGTCTGAAATAATTTACTTTATTTTCTTGGCAGTACCGCCACTTGAAAAACAGAAAAGATTTCCTCCTCAAAAATGCGCAAACATTTCTTTTGACGGGAATATTATGCTGAGAACATGCAATTTAATTCTTCACAAGATGGCGGCGAGCCAAAACGCACTTCCCATTTTGTTGGAGGCATGGTTGAATTCAATTATTTCAGCACCAGTTGCAAACTAATGGTCTGTAATATTAAATTATATAATGGCTCCAAGTTTTTTGGTATTACGAACATGCACTCTTGTATTTATGAGTGTAGTTTTTCTTGTTTTTTCAGTTGTATTAATTTGTCAAGCTGCGTAAGACTCCCGGGAGTCATAGGACTATCGTCATTAAATTATAGTAAAACAGAATAGAATAGAATTCATTTCTTTCAAAATCAGACATTCATTTGTATTTTCGTTAAATTTGATTTAATTTAATGTAATTGGCAATTATTTACCCTCATTTAATTTAAATTTTGTTTTGGTTTTATTTTATTTTATTAAATGTCTCACATAATGTCTGAATCTATGACCAAAATGTCGAGATAAATGAATTCTATTCTATTCTTCTATTATATTATTATGTGCATGACCCCGTCTTTCCTCACGTCCCCATCATGCCCCCCTTCCCCTTTTACCAATTCCTTTTTTTTCTTGGATGGTGAATCGCAATGAATATCAATAGGGTTATTATTTGGTCAGTTTTTTTATACAATAGATGACAAGCAAGCTGACGGCCCACCTGGTGGGCCAGTGTCACATAAGACACCTGCAGTAGCTAGGAAAGAAATTACTTGATATTGCACGAGTATTATTATTCTTAGGCCTAAGATGAATTACTGCCTCCCATGCCCAATAATTAGAATTAGAAATGAGGAGACCCGTAGGAGAACCAAAGTAACCGATATAGATCCAAGAGTTGCAATACTGTGGGCAGGACACATCGCTCACAGAACCGATGGCCGAGTGGAGTACACGAACCGGAAGAAGCATGGGCAGGCCTCGAGGTGGACCGACGATCTGGTGAAGGTGGATGGATGCGTGCAGCACAGCACCGATCGCCATAGAAATCTTTGTGGAAGCCTTTGTCCAGCAGTGGACGTCTCTTGGCAGAAATGATGATGATGATAATGCCCAATAAATTGTATAAAGAAAGAAAGAAAGAAAAATGATTTATTGGCAACATTAGAAATTACAACACAAAGAAGAGACATAAAGTATTACACATTAATGTAGCCAAATGTTTGCCACTCTGCTTTATGCCGCAATTGCGAGTGTATCGCGGTGCTGGTTTTCTGTGGAAGCAGATACTGGCTGCCTTTCCTGATGGAAACACAGCGAACTGTTTTATGGCCGAAATAGGAAAGGCGGTGTTGCGGTGATTATTAACATGTCATTCTGTTGGCCAGTTACACAAATAAATGAAAATTGTTAAATAAAAAAAATAACGGACTTCAAAACACTTGAAAGAATAAAATACTTACTAACTTATCCTCTAGAAACATATTTTTTGGAGTCAGTGCTTCACTTTTTATTGTTTCTGGAAACAACTTAGCACCAACTCCAAAAAATATATTTCTAGAGGAAGTAAAACGTGCAACGTACTTAGTTTTAATTTTATCCTTTTTTAGTGTTTCGAAGTCGGCGTTTATTATTGTTTAATTTTTTTTACAATTTTTCGTGATATCTTTTTAACGTCAAAGCTAAATCAGTGATCGTCAGATTAGATTGTTTTCTACTTTCGTATCGTTTCACTAAAAAGTCATAAGAAATCATAAATCCGCAATTTAGCATACATCGACGACTTAATTATTCCAGTTGTTTTGATTTAAAAACAAAACAACTTTTATATTGGACTAAATGGCAACTGTTTTGATCGAAAAAAAGAATCACACAAATTGGATGAGGAATCTTGGCGTAATCGAAATACAAAAAAGCATAACAGCCGATTTCTTGAAGTCGGTTAAAAATGTCAGTCTGTACTCTTTAGAAGATTGATCTTGAGCTGTTAACCTATAGATACATTAGACAACATGTTAGCTAAGTGCTTTGTTACCTGACGGAGTGTGACGTCATTTGACGTGACATGTTTGCGATTCTCGCACTGTTAAACATGTCTTGTTTGCATTACCAACTATTGTAGCTATGTTTGCTACACGGCAATGGTGAACTTGAGCATTCTAGAACATGTACAGTGAGCATCAAATAGATTGTTACGATTTTGACCCCTACCACAATAACATAAGTGCTCGTAATAGAGGAGTCTTTCGCAGTGCTACTGTTTACTCTTGATGTGCTGCGTTTTTATAGTCTCTTCCAAACAGATGTATATTACTTATATATTTACAGCTTCAAAATATGTTTACTACACCTTATTGCTTTGTTAATAGAGTCCATATTTCAAAATATGCATTTTGTTGGTGTATTTCAGACTGGACTGTTACATCATTTCTGGACAATGGAAGCCTTAAAAATATTTCCATATTTTCTAACTCTACAGTGTAACTAAAGCAAAAAATGGAAACAGAGATTCCTTTAAGCATCTGCAGTTATCACAAAGTGGTCCTAATGTTCGTAGTTCTTAAATTAGGATAAAGAGTCATTTAAAATTAAGATTTCCCATCAATGAATTTCCACATTTCGATATTGTCGCTTAATGGTCGTAACATATCTTGGTACCGGGCATCTTGATAGATTCTAACATGTATTAGTGTCACTAACTGTCACTGTCAATTATAGCGTTTGAGCACAACACAATGTCTGTAGCTTAATGCAGGCTTGATACCAAATGGTTTTTCCTTGTTATTGCAGGTGTCTATACTTACCACCAGGTGGGCAGTCAGCTTGTTTGCCCTCTATTGCTATAAAACAATACGAATTAGTGCAAATACACTTTTGAAACAGTTCCCAAATTAGATTTCACATTTAAAGAATAATAGAAGAATAAAGAATAAAGAAATTTATTTTGCTTGAAATATGGTACATGTTTCGATGTCAACAAAAGGTTTGGGATCCACATGTTCCACCAGAAACTGGCATGCAAAATGTTTTTTTTTTAATGTGAAACATAAAACAAATAAATTAAGATACACAATGTGTTAAAAAAGGATTCAAAATAGGGATGATCGATATTAGACAAACATCGATGTTGACATCGATGTTAACATCGAATCAAAAGTATCGATGCACGATAAATATCAATTGAAATACATCGATACTTCTAAAACATCGATGTTTTTCGGTAACGAATCAAACTGTCTATTATATTTATGAAATGTATTTATTATTATTATTGCAATCACAAAAGTTTACGAAAAAAATTAAGTAAGTTGTATTTAGTATATTAATTACAGTTTATTTAGACACACTTTGTAAAAAAATTAACTTTGATAGGTTTTTGCAGTGTCATCTAGTGGAAAATAGTTGAACTTGATAGTCATCTGATAATGACTATCCAACATTTAGTTGAAGCTAGTACCTAGTTGACGTTTTGATATTTTATTCTTAAAACATCGATGTGTCGATAATATCGAAGACAACCCATCGATGTTTTTACATGTTTCCAGTTAAACATCGATGTTTATTAAACATCGATGAATATCGATCATCCCTAATTCAAAATAATCGAGTAACTACACTTTTAGTTTCATATTACAACTATTTCTAATGTTCTTTAAAGTATTCAAAGAACTCATTAATTGAATAAAAGCAATTTTCAACAACCATGTTTTGAGTTTTTGTTTGAACAAAAGTGTAGGTAGTATTTTAATGTCATTGTTCAATCTGTTATAAATTTTTATGGCCATTGCATAACTATTTTTATTAAATGAAGTTGTTGTTATAATTGTAAGTATTAGTCTATTAGGGTGTCTATTGGTATTCTTAAATAAGTTTGGATAAGTTCGAACAAAAGTACAAATTTCTAATATGTACATGCTGGGAACTGTTAAAAGACTTAATTTTTTAAACAGGGGTCTACATGAGGTCATTATATCAACGTTGCAGATGGCTCTTATGCAAGCTTTTTGAGCTATCAAGGCTTGTTATTACAAGAATTACCCCATACAACAATCCCGTATCTAAGTAATGAGCACACATAGCCATGGTATGCTTGAATCGAAATTTTCATACTACTTATTTTTGTAAGTTCATGTACCTACTGTCCAATCTTGACCGTTATTACTCCACCTGATTACACCACCCAGTTCCATTGTTCCAAGCAATAGTTTTCTGGCTGGCCAAAGTTTCCAATTAATTCCAGCCAGCACTCTGGTATTAGTTGGCGAGCTACCAACGAACTCCAGTCTTAGATGGAACCTTTCCATTATGCGCTAGCCTTATAGTGAGCTTAATGTGAACAAAGGGTTGAATGATGGTAGAAACTCCTGCTAAAAGTAAATACATTTACAGTGTGTTAAGGGTCGACCGAGACAGGATTTTCGTTCTTGGCCGAGAACGAGAAGCGAGATCGAGAATAGATAAATCGTAAAAATAAAATTGCATCATTTTGACAGCCATATTTTTGGATAATGTTGATAATATTATGCCAAATCAGCGCAGCCGGGACTTTGAGCAATCACAATCAACAGCTCACTACTGTCGCAAATGGATGTATCTAGACTTTGCGAATTAAGAATTGCCGGGAACTTAATCTGCTTCGCCTTTATAAATTTCTTGAATCAAACACTATCGTAGATACATATATCATTAATCTGTGCAAACACTTACCTAGTTGAAAACAGCCTTGCTAATGAATCTGAGTAGCTTACGACAATTTACTTTCGTACTACCCAATTCACCATACATTTTACTATTTTGTTATATTACCATCTCTCTAAGCGATGATAATTATAGCGGGACCATACGGCCCCTAAATGGCCTCCAAACCACCCCTACAGCCATTCCCTATCCACCGGTTACAGTCAACAATCATTATCTCTTGACAAAATCTTATAAGGACTCACCAAATCTTTGATGCTAGCCCTCATGTTATCTAGAATATTTTTAATTAACTCACATTTTGGCGGTCATTACCTCTCAATGGCCTCCACAGATAGTACCAATCTCTAACTTTTTTTTACATCCTGCCAACATAATGGCACTGACTACACGTCATTTCAAGTCGTTCCAAATCGCGTTCGCGACAACTACCTTACTGACCACAGCCACGAATGCAACACAATAAGAGCGTCGTTAATTTGGATCCCAACCATACAGTAGGGTAGTTGACAACTTTTTTTTTAATTTCATAATTAAGAAGTTTATAACTCATAAAGAAATAATGCAAAAGAAATAGTATGTCTAGCATTAATAGTTTCGCAGATATAGTGGTATGTTTGATATGTTGCGGCGCAACGTCCAAAAACGCTCTATAGAAAATCTACGGAACAAGTGACGTCACATGTTTACTAAGAAATGTATGGGCATACCGACATAATCAATAATAACTATGTATTTAGTATGTTTAAATTATTAGTTGTCATAATAATTGTTTTAATAGTTGTTTTAATTGATGTCAGCAATCTAATAACATTAACATTTTTGATAAATTTTAAAAAGAAAATATGACCAATCTTCAACAATATTTCATATCTTTTCAGTTTGAATTGTTTTTATGGGTAACAGTAGCGTATGTTTTCCGAATTTGTGAAAAATAGCGCCATATTCAAACTTGGGCAACATCCCAATTGTCTCGGCTATGGGCGAGAAGTTCGGCCATTTTAGCCGAGAACCGAGACCGAGTTCTCGGCTAGAATTAAAGCCAAGAATGCCGACACCGAGATCTCGGTCAAGCCTTACAGTGTGTAAGGCGTATAATCTTTTAAAAGACGGCAGATGGTGGCACTGGTAATTTAGCAGGACTTGTTAGGGAAATTTTAAATCGAGAAACCATCAGCTGTATTTTATACCACTAAGTTGGCAATAAAGCATATGGCTCACCTGATGGTAAGAGGTTACCGTAGCCTATGGACGCTTGAAACACCAGGGGAATCACTTGCGCGGTGCCGACCCTGTAAAAACCTTTTGGCGTCTTTTGAAGAACCCCATGCTGTACTCATTCGAGAAAACCTCTGTAGGGAACTCATACTAAATTATATACAAAATCAAAAACTCGAAATCAAACTAATACATGATTTTTACAAAGTGCTTATTGACGTCAACAGTAATGATACCTAAGGCCTATACCATTACCTATTAAAGAAGATAGTAAACTATGGGATTTGGGTCAACTCCTAGCGCCATTTATTTGTACAGTTATTTTGGTAAGAATCCATCTTACCTTATCATTTCCATAAATCTGAACTGATAGAAGCGGCTAAAAAATATATCTTGATTCGCTGAAAAACATCACAGAGGTCGCGATTACTTTTTGAAGAAATCTTTCTTTCTATGATCTGAGGAAGAAAACAAAATGTCAATGATAAACAATATTGTTTTTTACGACTTTACATTGAATACCATTGTTTTATTTCTTCATAGCCAGGATCTAATTTTGAAAATCAATAAAATCATCCTTATTTTTTGATTTTAACATTATTATAAATGTTTGAAAAATTACTTAGTAATTAAAATATAATAAAACTAGAAAAATTTCACGTCCTGAGGCAGGAAACAACAGGAGCAGGGAGCAGGGAGCAGTCGCCCGGATTGCGAAAGGTCGCGGGTTCGTTTCCTGCCTCAGGACGTGAATTTTTTCTAGTTTTATTATATTTTAATTACTCACTAAAATCACTTTAAGCGCACTCAAAACATTCAAGGTTGAAAATTAGTAATGTCAATTTAAATAAATATAAAAGCTAATATTTTTAAACAACTAGATGACAAACAAGCTGACGGCCCACCTTACCCAACCTACCCGCCGCTGGTGATGCAGCGGGCGTGTGCGGGGCTCGCCCGGCGTCAAAATTGACCCTGGGAATACCCGCTAAAACTCCTGGATAACTCTCGTGCCTTTCGCGGAGGTGGTTTCCAGACCAGGTTTCGTGCCGATGGAGATTGCCCAGAGTTATCATAGGCAATCTCAGACGTCGCGGCCTTTGTATTGCGAGCGTGGGAGCCACCCGACGCGCGCGGCCGCTCCTAGGGCACAGGCAGACGGGCGATTGCCGCTCGCCTTCTTGCGCCTACACGTCTACGCCGGAGAGGGGCGCCTAGAGGATCCCCCTCCCGTCCCCTCTCCGCTGCCTCCTTCTGCGTGAGAACACTCTCGCAGAAGAAGACGACAGCCTCCTATACCCTATCACTGTCAACCATGGCTCGTACCATAGCTGACAATGAGAGAGGACCGCCGCCGAGCACCGCACGTAGCTCGTGCCGCTCGTGTCGCCAGGCCGGACACTCCAATACAGTGTGTTCGGCGGTGTCGTCGGGAGAGTCGCAGTGGTGACACCGCGGTGTCTCCTCCCGACGGGCGACACGGTACAAATAGTGACCGAAGCAACCATGTCCGGTCAGTATCTGTACCATGCGGTAGGTGAGGCTGCCATGCTGGTGCCCAACCCACTCTTCCAACACCGGACGGATCGCTTCGATCGTTCAGTGACCAGCAGCTGGAAGCAGACGGCCCACCTAGCGTATTTTTTGGTAGCTATTGGCCTCGCGTTATTCACAATAAAAACTGATTGTTGTATACTAAGCAGTTTGATTTATAAGTTCAATCTCTTTCATAGATGCATGTAGTTAGTATTTCACAAATTACGAGGCGTATCCTCTTTTTTCCACTTACCGGGGACGATGGCACTTGATTTGTGTCATCTGGACCGGTAAATATATCTACGGGCCAGTTAAATTTTTTTTTCCATGTGGCCCGGCGCCGGGCCAAGTCACTGGGCCAGATGGGATACACTCTAATATTCGTTTAGTGTTGGTGCAGTGCACAGAACATAGAGAGTAGTTAGAAGGCGTAAGTGGGCGGGACGCGCGCGCCGCGCATAAGAGTAAACACTCTTATCCAGTCCTTTTGACGATTCGACGCGCTCAGTAGTTCGCTAACCTATGCAGAGCAATATTATGCCAAAACTAGTGGAAAAATGCCTCTTTGTGCTACTTTAACACGCTGGAAGCAAAGTAAAACTTATAATCTTAATCATTGAGACATTTCTTATTTTCGCTTAGTACATTTTTAATGTAAAATAGTAAAAAACATTAAATTAAAACGACGCCATGCCAAAATTATACATTGCTGGCTGTGTACCGACGTACACAGCCAGCAATGTATAATTTTATTTGGCAATAAAATTGGCATTGTATTTAGCCCGCAATGTATGCTTTTTGGGGTAAATTAAAAGAGTTGCCAGCACGTCACACTTATTTTGCATAAATGAGTCAAAAATATATCAATGTTTAATTTAATTAGAAAATATTACAAAAAGTATTATGATGTCAAATTATTACCTAGTAACTATTTCCATATAACAAAACTCTTTGATGTTATTCGTTTTTTTCACTTGTGCTAAGTATGTAAACAAAACAAACTGACAACAATTTCGTAAATGTTGAACAATCCGCTAGTTCAACGTAAGACACCATACACTTTATTATCACGCCTTTTTTTTGCTACGTAAATAACTATGAAATATTTACAAAAATACGAAATATTTGCCATCACAGACTACGTTAAGTTAAGGACTACGTTTTGCCATTAAATAAAAATAAAGCACTGAAAAAATTAAGTTAAGTAGGTACTAGTTTTTGCGGTTCATATAGAGAGAATATATTCTCTCTATTACAGAGAACACAAGGGGAACGGACGCCCATACAGCCACAAACAAACTGGCCATATCTTAAGTATTTTCTGACATTCTACAAATATTGCATTGAAATGCTAGTGCAATGCAACACATTTCAATGCAATTCCTAGTGTCTTTCTCAATGTCTTCACATCAAATTCCCTTATATTACAATAATATTCCAATGGCATGTATTGTAAACACAAACACTTCTTTTACAAAACTACTTATACTAATTTTATAACACAATGTTCGCTCAGACAGATTTTTGTAATTATTGTAATAAAAATCTTGACTGATATGACAGCATTAAATCTCGCCAAAAACTCCAAATATAAAAATATGATGCCAGTCTTCATGATGCCACTTATTGAGGTAGATAGCCGCTATGAGTTTCACAACGCAAAAATGAATGAATGAATGAATGAATTTCACTATACGTGAAAACTGGATAACTGGGACATTAAGGGATCTGCGAATTGGTCTCGCTTAAAGAGGTATACCACTTCCCTAGTATGTAACATAAACATAAATTTAACTCGCGTTTAATTAGATCTAACATTATTATTATACACCCGACGTTTCGATAACTTTACAGCGAGTTTTCTTCCTCCTCTTGTAAGTATTCAGTTACTTTAGATTTCAATCCATAAACAAAACCAGTAAAAGGTTAAACACAACACAGTACAAACAATTTTAAACACAATGATTAGGGCTACAAGAAAGCAGAGGCTGTAATTAGTAAAATATATGACATATTTTAATAATCCTAATCGCAGCCAATCTTAATGCTCAAAAGATAACAACTCAATCCTTTCAAAATTCTAACTGAATATGAACTATTATGGATTATAAGGGAACCTATCTCCCTCACAATTATAGTTCTTATATATATATATAAATAACTAACTAACTATATATATAATCTTAGTTTGCATTAATTACCAAAAACGATTTTAATAAGAACACCTATTGTAAAGAAAAATATTTTTTTATTCCTATTAGGTACTATTATTACAACATAAAATTTAAAAAGTTCTTTCATTCGTTTCAGTCACTATTAAATACATCAACGTACTCAAAATTTTCCATCAAATTGCATTTTATTTTTATTCTGGGAACACTGCAATATATGTGCACAAACAAATTCAATCTTTATGCTTCGGAAATATGGCCTGTATTTAAATGGTCTGTTTTTCACTTAGTACATTTTTGTACCGATTTTCAGGAACCAATCGCGTAATGTTGTTTTATGTAGTAAAATACGAACTTATCATTAAGATGTGTGCGAGAGGCGACACTGGTTCTGGTACTAACGTCGCTTGATTCTACTTCTAACCTTTCTCTTATGTTCTGTGGTGCAGTGTTATTGAGTCGCGTCATAATGTAATTTTGTTATCTTAATGCAATTCCTCCTAGAATATGTAAAGGCGTGTTCCTAAATTATTTATGTAAGTGGTGGCCGTCGTCTGTAGACAACTACAATGACATGGAAAAAATCACTTGGTATTGCTCGTTCGTTTTTTATCCTGTGGCCTAAAATAAAATGCCTTCAATATCCAGTAATTTTATTGGGTACTTTGTTAATAACCTGTCCGCCTTAATACTGGCTACCTTAGTTATAATATAAATTACGAAAAGTACCTATTGATATGCTAAAGTGCTTACGCGTTGTAGGTAACGGTACACCCCAGTCTAACTTCAAAATTTGGATAGTGAATATCACTATTCCCTCACTATTTTAAAGGAGGATTACTTACACCTTTTTACAAAGAGAAATGTCATGCAAGACCTTTAAGAAAATCTTGATATTTTAGCCAGGAAATGCTTGAGTATTTTACTAGCATATTGGCTTCCGTTCCCACCTTGTCGTGGCAGAATGCCAGAGCTAACAAGTGCCTTAGAATATAAAACAGCTCTTCGATAAGCCTATAGTATGGATTTTACTAAATAATATTTTTACAATCCGGTTTTTCTCCACAATTACTATCAATGACAAAACACATTGTAAGATCTAACTGCGTGATTAATATCCATTAGCAGTTAAAAGTTACACGTGACAAGAGCATTATATTTGACTGCGTGATTCTTTTCCATAAGCCTGAAAAGTTACAACTGATTTATCTACGTGATTGGTGTATAAAAAACTGTAACTACTACTGAACTGTTACTAGGTGGTAGGCCCGTATGTGGGGTCGTCTGGGTAGGTACCACCGCCTTCCTTATTTCAGCTGTGAAACAGTTCGCTGTGTTTCGGATTGAAGGGAAAGGTAGCCAGTGTGATTACTGGGCATGGACGGCATTTCATCTTAGGCCTCAGGATAACAAACGCACCTGCGATGTCATGTAATTTTTCCTTGTTATTGCACCAGGTGGGCCGTCAGCTTGTTTGTGATCTAGTTGAATCAAAAAACTGATAATGGTATGAGATCTGACTGGCTGAATATTATCCAAAGGTCTGTTTAAAGTCACAACTGATTATGGTAAGAGATTTGACTGCGTGATTATTAAACACAAGTCTGTAAAGCACCGATTAGATAATAGTTCAAAGTCACAACAGACTGATATACTACGTGATCTAACTGCGTGATTGTTATCCATAGATCTCAGTAAAATTTAAACTAACAATGGCACGAGATCATGCATGATTATAATTATTAAGTCCATTAAAAGTTTCATTAAACCTGTAAAACTTAATAGATAAGCAGACATTATGTCATTGTTAGACAGACAAACAGACTGACTGACAGACAGATAGAGAGACAGACAAACATTACGATATTGTTAGTTAGCATTATTTTTTGTGATAGACATAAGATTTTTGAGATTCGAAAGAGCTTCTTGGGTCTAATTGAATAAAGGTATCTTAATTTTCATTTCAACACTATTTTTATGTGATAGAATTAATTCCTAGGGGATTTTGAAGATTAAAAGCGCTTCTCGGGGGCCTAATTGAATAAAGATAAGTATTTAAGCACCTTTAAGCTAACGTCTTAACTTTATAAAGAAATAATTATCCTACGTCACAGGTCACCCTTACCTTCCGAGTCTAATCATGAATGAATTAGGGTAGCTCGTTGACGGATTGCCCTAGATTATTACACAGCCTATCAGAGCTCGCTTACTCAGTTTAAGATTAGATAGAAATAGCGTGGTCCAAGTTACACGCGAGGAGCGAGGACAGGTAAGTGAATGTTGTTTATTTATTTAGCGTCATAATTATTTGGAGTATTTGAAAGAAAGAAAGAAATAAAAAATATTTTATTTAAATAGGCCACAAAGAAGCACTTTTAAATCGTCAAAAAACACATTTTTATAACTATCACAAAAAATATATTAACTAACAACGTCATGGTCTGTGTGTCATGTCTGACTTTACACCGGTTCCAAAAGTTAAACTACCGAGACGATTCCGGCAACAAACTCGTGTAGTCACTTTTCAAATATTAAATTACAATGTTTGTAGTTAAAAATTAAAACTCTTAGCATTTCGTCCGTTAAACAGTAATTTCGCTGTGTTTCAGATTGAAGAGAAAGATGACCAGCTAATTATTGGACATAGAACGCATTTTATCTAATGACAACGGACCTTCAATATCAATACCATTTTGTCTGTAGATGTTGGTTAACCACTTATCACGTGGTGAGCTGTCAGATTGCTCGCTTGTAAATAAGTATGTGTTTTTTATTTAATTCAAATTAATCTTATTTGTTTCTAATAGACTGCTGGAAAGGTACGTACACCTGTCTCCACAAACAAATGTCACAGCGTCGGGTTTCAATTTTACTGAATAGCGTAATACTAAGGACTTTTTACATAAATTATACAAATGTGCACGAAATAAGTTGAGCGTGGATGAGATTACGTGGTAAGCCTCCGTGAGAGAAAAACCGTAAAATGCTCACAACAAATATTTTGAATGCATTTTACTTTTTTATTTTTTACAACCTTTTTCCTGCGGCATCGCCCTCGTGGGATGTCAGTAATCGCCCCAAAAAAGTCTCCTATATGCCTTCCAGGCTCTTCAAATATCTCCACACAAACTCACCTTCTTATTTATGATATTAGTTAAGATTTATACTTTATCAAACATCAGACGAAGCTCGCGACATGCTTACAAAAATGTTTAATGTAAGAAGAATAACTTAGCGGACTATATCTAACCTCGCTATTCAACGATTTTGATGCATTCATAAGTATATAATCTATTAAAAATGCGACAGTTTATCTGTCTGTCTTTTAAGGTTTATTTCTACTGAATCGATTTTAAATGAAATTTGGCATCGAAGTAAATTATATCCTGAGAAAGGACAAAATCTACCCTGTGGTGCAAAAACTGACCAAGATATTCACCTTGCTCCACGTAGGCGGAGCCACAAGCAGCCGCTAGTACGTTTATCATCATCATCATCACCAGCCTATATACGTCCCACTGCCGGCCACAGGCCTTCCTAGATGCGAGTGAGTTAAAAATCCAAAACTTCGAAAATCGCGATAGTGTTCTCACTTGCACCAACTAGTCCAACGTTAGAATAGTTAATGGTAATTCTGTACGCTGAACTAATCTTGAATTTTGTCACTGTACGCAGTAATTTATAATTAAACTCACACCAAGAATTATTAGATTTAGATTGTGGAGAATAATTCAAGATGAACAATAACTTGGATAACTTGTTAAGGCAGTAGGTTTGATTCATGTTAAAATAACATAGATTATATTTAACGCGAAAACAAGTTTAGTAACAAGTTTCTATGTCGTACTTCCCTACTTCCTATAACATGGGTTCATTCAAAAGAGGAGTGAAAAGGCACCTTATGGGCGGGCAAGGTGGAGGCGGCTAGAACATTGTGTTTCAAGCTGCACTAGCTGTCTTCGCATATGGACTGTTCTTACCGCTTCACATCAGGTGGTGTGACGTCATCTGTCGTGATTTTTATAGAGAAAATTGACATTCTGTGAAATCTAAACAGTTTAGTCGATTCAAATGTTATATGAGGGCTTGGTGGCTAGTGGTTTGAGCGCTCAGGTTTCTAATTCTATTACAGAATCAAAGCAACTTACAGTGCAAGCGTGTGTTACGCGCAGTAAGCGCGTGAGTAGCGCCCAAGGTACAACTAGCGCCTAGGTATCTCCTTACTATAAGTTGAAGCGCTTTTTACGCTTCTTTTTTCATTAAAAGAAAGGGCCAAAAAAACTTCTGGCCATCGCCATTTTATTACGCCAAAAGCTCCATAAAATAGTCATTCTTCGCCAGTGAAATACCCCTAGACTAGCGACCCGCCCGGCTTTGCACGGGTGCAATGCTTATGTAAATATTATGCCATGTATTATACATATAAACTTTCCTTAAGAATCACTCTATCTATTAAAAAAAAGCGCATCAAAATCCGTTACGTAGTTTTAAAGATCTAAGCATACATAGGGACAGACAGATGGCGGATAGCGACTTTGTTTTATACTATGTAGTGACTAGACAGTCTATTGACGGATCATCAAAGTATTCATTAACTGTCTAAAAATATAATACAAATTTGCAAGTCTGTCTGCCTGTTAGGTAAGTTTTTACTCCGAAACCATTCAACCGATTCAAATGAAATTTAGCAAATGGATAGACATCCTAAAAAGAACAGAACCGAAATCCACACGGGAATACCCGCAGTCAGCCACTATCATTTTATAGCATGATTTAATTTTCACATTATATTTAACTCGGTAACGATTTCATATGAAATTTCAATTGAAAACACTTCTTTACGCGTATATTGCGTAAAGTTCAGGACCATCGGCCGGATTGAGGGCTTATTAGAGGAGAACCTTAAAATTTCAAAAGGGACTGAAAATACTATAAATTTAGGCTACTTTCCAAGCCCTAATGGATGTATCACTTATCAAGATACATATCGAAAAACAATCTTATCACAACGAGATAAAGCCGCTTTAAAGTCCGAAATGGTCAGTTTGATACGCTGTCACATGTACAAAGTTTTGACCATTTAACTCTACAATTGTGTACAGTTAAATAAATGAGACTCGTTTTGTTACAATTGGTTTTATAAGTGGCAATTTATATATCTCGAAACGGTTCGGGACTAAAATGTTGTGCACTAACATGTTATAAAACAATATTCTGTATTATAATTACTTATAGGCTGGTAGAACCTTTATGGTGCTTAAGTAACGTGGAAATATTATTGTTACTAAATATGCAAAGGAACGTAAGTGTGAATGAGAGAAATATTATATATGAATGACAATGAATGTGTTAAGGAATGAAAGAGAAAGCATAGTTTGAATGACAGTTTGTGTGTGAGCAAGATAGTTTATAGCAATAATGGTTAGTGTGAATGAGACGAAAAATTAAAAGTATTATTATGCCGGAAACAAGTCATTCATTTATATCTATTATGGTGACTTTTTATTACTCTTTAGAAAGAACGTTATAAGAGGGCACTATAACTTCTCGGTGCGAGGGAAGAAGGAGATAATAGCGCACGCAGTCGTAACGTTAGACAAATATTTTAATCCATTTTTATTTAATTCAATATTATTCTCAATTTTTATTTATTCTACAATTTATGATTATTTATTTATTTATTTATTTTAAAGAATACTTAACAGGTAACAGTTATGATTATAAATAGTACTTATAAATGCATGAGACTTAAAACTAAACTATTACCTATGAACAAGTATCCCTAGCATGTTGATAAAAGTAGGGTTAATATGATTAGAACATTGCTTATACGATATTTTCCTCTTGCGAAATTAAATTAATAAGTAAAAATTAAAAAGCTATAACAGTCATTACAATAATTTTCGTAATAGACCCCTGAAGACATTTAGACTGACATTGAAAATATCAATTTCACGATTGCTATGAGTCAGATCATTATATTGGCGACACATACGGACCAAGGGATTAAAATACGATGTATTATTGCGGTATACCTGAAGGGAGAATAATTTTGGTGTTCGAGCTCTGCAATATGTGTTGAATCTGATGGCTGAGAGTAGCGCTGGAGAATCTATGAGAGAATTGATGATTTTATGCAAATATAAAAGTTCAGTCTGCTTACGCCTTGCTTCCAATGTCGGCATATTGAATCTTTTTAGTCTATCGCTATAAGTACAGAGTTTTCTGTGAAGTCCCTGTCTATAGGAGACAAGTCTCAGGAATTTTCTTTGAATAGATTCAATGTGATTGATATGCACGGCGTAGAAGGGTGACCAAATAACGGATCCATACTCTAAGTTGCTTCTTACTAGTGTGTTGTATAAGTATATAATAGATTTGGACTTTTTAAAATTCTTTGTAGTTCGCGACACGAATCCCAACAGCCTTGCGCCTCTATTGTAAATGTGAGCATAATGATCTCTGAAAGACAGTTTATCGTCAAATATTATACCCAAGTCTTTAGCCTTACTTTGTCGACTCAAGACCTGTTGATTTAATTTATACGCGAAACATATTTTATTAAATTTTCTAGTGAAAGTTAATACAAAGCATTTATCGGTATTTAAGAACATTCCGTTTTCTATGCTCCATTCAGAAACCACATCGAGGTCATGTTGAAGAATTTCTGCACTACGATTGCTAACAATAGTAGAGAAAATCTTAAGATCATCAGCATAAAGCAGACAAGGACAATTCAATCTGTCAATTAAATCATTAACAAACACATTAAAGAGCAGGGGACCCAAACGTGAACCCTGGGGTACACCTGACTTTACGATTACAGGTCTGGAAATCTCACCTTTAAGAGCAACCAATTGACTTCTTCTAGACAGATAGGACTCAATCCACCGAAGCAATGATCCATGTATACCCATTATTTGCAATTTATGACACAAGAGGGTGTGGCTAACCTTGTCAAATGCCTTGGAAAAGTCAGTGTAGATAGAGTCTACTTGTATATTCTTTGCAAATGCCTCGCACAGGTAATTCTTATATTCCAAAAGGTTAGTTATAGTGGACTTATTCTTAACAAAGCCATGTTGGGAAACAGAGAGCAAAGGTTGGATGTGAAAGTAAACAACATCATAGACCAAGGACTCGAACAGTTTTGGACAGCCAGACAGAATACTTATGGGTCTATAATTTTCGCATAGGGACTTATTTCCGCTTTTGTATATGGGAACAACATGCGCACACTTCCAGGAATCGGGGAAAACGCCAGAATGTAATGATTGGTTATATATTAGAGAAAGGGGTAAAGATAATTCATCTGCACATTGTTTAAGGACTAGAGGTGGTATTCCATCCGGCCCAGCACCCTTACTCGAATCAATGGCTTTTAACTTTTTTTTAATATCTTCAATTGATATTACAATTGTAGAAAGGGAGACATTCGAGTCATTCGCAGATGTCTGGGTCATAAACCTGCATTCGTCCCCGGGGTCCTCAAAAACAGAGCTAAAATACTGAGAAAACAACTCACAAACATCTCTGAGCTCTGATGCTTCGTTGTTTTTGTATTTCATTACCTTGGGGAGCGAGTTACACTGTCCCCGCTTACCGTTCACAAATGACCAGAAATATTTGATATTGTTGGACAATCCGTCCTCGACTGAATTAATATATTTTCTGTGACATTGCATGATTAGACGTTTACCCCGGGCACGTAAGAGTGAAAAAACATCGTAGTCCCTTGGATTATGAAATTTTTTGAATAACTTGTGGTATTTATTCTTTTCGGCTAAGCAGCGTATAACGGAAGCATCAAACCATTTAGGGTATCCTTGGGTGCTCTTTGACATAGTAGGGGTATGTTTGGTAATAATGGACATCAGTGTGTCTCCAAAAGCAGCAACATTAGAATCAACATCGGGCGAGGCTAACACGGTAGACCAATCCACAGTTCTGAGTTCCGATCTAATCTTATCAAAGTTACCCTTCCAGAAATTGAGACGCTTACGGAATTTAGGAGAAACTACCTTCAAGTCTTTGTCTAGTCTTAGAGTAATGGTGATAGCCGGATGATGCTGATCCAAGCGGCTTAATGGTAAACATTCATACACCTCTATGTTGTCTGTATTACTAAGAACAAGGTCAAGTTGCCTTTTATTTTTATTATTAACTCCGTTGTACTGAGAAAAATCACATAGCGCCATAGTATCCAACAATAATGAAGACTTAGTATCTGTTGCCGTAGAAGGGATATGATGGTTTCTCCCGGGAGGCTTGGACCACTGAAGATGAGGTGTATTAAAGTCACCAATACACAAAAACTGGTCGTTAACATTAGCCTCAAGAACTAAATCTTGGCAATGCTGGTAGTATTTAGTCAAACTATCTATAGATATATAGGGCGGTATGTAGCATAAAAGTATATGTATTTTGGAATCGGGTACGCTAGAAGAAATCGTAATCCAAATATCCTCAAGGTCAGTCTCCCATAACAACCGGCGATTTACAATATATGATTTCTTTATGGCTAACACAACACCACCTCCATCATTTTTGGTGTTCGCAGATGTACACCTATCTCTACGAAAAACTTGATACCGATTGTCAAATAGCTCACTATCTGATATCGTGTCGTTTAAATTAGTTTCCGTTAAACATATTACATCATAGTTACTATTAAGAATACTTAAATATATATCATTTATTTTAGATCTTATTCTATTTACATTTTGGTAAAATATTTCCATTATGATTAAAATACATCAAATTTAAATAACCAAGTTAATAAGATTAGATTAGAATTATTAAGGAGGATTAAAAAGGCTGTTTTAATTATAGCCTTTTGAGGGTTTATTCTTAGTAATGGGGTCTCGTTTTACCCTTTGGGTAAAAGGGTAAAACAGGAGCCTATTACTAAGACTCCGCTGTCCGTCCGTCCGTCCGTCTGTAACCAGGCTGTAACTCATGAACCCTGATAGTTAGACAGCTCATGTTCACAGATAATGTATTTTTAAGGTCTCACATACAACAAACGTGATTTTATTGCTTGTTTTTGTTCGTTATTGATAACGGGAAACAGATAGATGCTTATTTATAGATAATGGTACTAAATCCTTCGTGCGCGAGTTCGATTCGTACTTGGCCGGTTTTCTTAGCAAATCATTTAGTGATATTTTGAATTCGTGTAGGTACTTGGGACACTCAGTTTTTATACGTAATTTTTATTATTGTTACTAATGTTATACTAATGTAGCTATATTTATGAGTTTCTGGTAGATTTGTCCTAGTTTTGTTGCTTTTTGTTGTTTTTCCAGTCGAATTCCAGCATAATTGTCACTTTTTAAATCGATCCCTAAACTTTATTAAATTGTTGTAACTTGTTGTGTAACAAATAAAATAAATGACAAAAAATTGTAAGAAAAATTTGAATGGGAAATACCACTTTACCCACCTTTCTTACAGGTATCTCTCATATTCATAAAAATGGTATTTTACTAAAAAAATACATGCGCAAGTAATCCCGCAGTAGGATCTTGGGTTACTACCATCTGATCTATTTCAAGCTCAAAGCCAACCATGGTGATAAGATCTCGGCCTGTAGGACAAGGGTTGACAGTTTAGGTTAACCGCATATTGCCAACTATCAAATGTACAACAATTTATAGTCGTACGGAATTTTGTGTAGACTCTGAGCTGTTGCAAACATTTAGCTTTGTCTTTTAGAGAGTTGTAGTCGATTGTTTCTTTAAAAAAGAAAGAATCTTTTTATAGGCTTTGTACAGTCTCGAATCGTGTACAAAGCCTATAAAAAGATTCTTTCTAACTTTCGATGATTGAATGATACTAATTATTGATAAGAAATAGTTATTTGTTCAACAAGTGAGCAAAATTATTTTTTGTAGCGAGTGCTGATGTTGAATCACGAACCAGCGAAGTAGTCTAAAATTGAATCACCAGCATAGCGAGTGATTCACAATTAGACTACTGAGCGCAGTGAGTGATTTAAAGGCACGAGACAATAAAAAAATCTCTCGTGTGAAACATACAACTTTTCACCTCTCCAGCGAGAATATTGTTATAAGTGAGATACACAAACAATATTAATTCAGGCGTTAAACAATTATTTTCATCACTCGATGAATTCATTTTTGTAATTAAATTAACAAAATAATCACAATTAATTATAAACACAAGTCGAAAAATCAAAACAATCTGAATTTATTTTTACCGCGATGTCCACAGATTATGTAGTATAGTTTTGAGTTGCGTTCCGAAATTACAGGGCATGTAATTTTTTTGAAAAGTAGGTAAATACTAATTATATTTTTATGTCACGTGACATTATTGTTAACTAAATTAAATAGTTATTATTATTTTTCAAGAAAACGTCCAGAAATTAAAATAGTTAAGCTTATAAACTTAATATATTAGCAAAACCAACTATATGTGCTTCTCTATAAACAAAAGAACACAACCCAGTAATCACTTCGGTCTACAAATACATAGCTGTGAAAACTCTCATAATATAACATGTTCCTGCCATTTTATTGAAAAAGTTACCACAACTAGATATTTAGGTGTTCTAGTTGATCAACGGCTGTCATGGCATTCTCATATAGATATGATCATTGATAGGATTAGAAAACTCATGTGGATATTTAGCAAGCTCAGACATGTAACCTCAAAAGAATTATTAAAAAACATTTATTTTGCACGATCCGTCCTTAATTACTGTATCCCTATTTGGGGTGGAGCTACCAAAACTAAATTTTTAGAAATAGAAAGAACGCAGAGATTACTGCTTAAACTCATGCACTTTTTACCTTATAGATCACCGACTGAGGCATTGTATATTTATTGTGATGTACTGACAGTTAGAAAGTTATATGTTTTAAATTCTATTTTAAAATTACACAAGTCACTTACATATGATCCTAGAGTAACAAGTAAGAGAAGAAAGGATAGAGTTATTTCTACTAGACTGGTAAACACAGTTTTTGCTTCTAAACAATTTAGCATACAATCAGACTTTTTATATAATAAGATTAATAAAAATATTAACATTTACCCTCTAAACTAATATCGATGTAAGAAAACCCTTATATATTGGTTAAAGTCTCTTGATTACTCACAAACAGAGGATCTACTAAAAAGATTAAAATAAAATTCTTAAATATATATATTCATATGCTTGAGTTGAGTGATATAATATTAACTATAACGAATATTGAACCAAATACATACACACAAACACACACACACACACACACACGCCACACACACACACACACACACACACACCACCCACACACACACACACACACACACACACACACACACACACACACGCCACACACACACACACAGTTTCTGTTATGTAATGTTATTTTGTTATTTTTATATATTTCATATATTTTTAATATTTCACATAGTTTATATTTTTTATGTTTTATATATTTCATTTCACCATAAGAATAAACGGACTGGAAGAGCGGTGACTTCCTGATACAGGTATCTCTATACTTACTAGGAATGTCACCACAACATTGTTATTACCTGGTATTGTTGTTATGGAATAAATATTTTTTTTTTTTTTTTTTGAAACTAAAATAATTAAATTACATATTTGTGCGACTAGCGCTAGTACTGAGTTTCGAAACGCGCTAATGCATATTTCAAATTTATTTAAAAACTTACTTTGCCTCACGCTCGCTGCAAAAACCGGTTTTCCTTCGAGATTTTACGAAGCAATAGAGCTATTTTGCTGCTTGAGAGGTGAAAATAATATTTATTGATGATGAGTCCACGCGGTATGATTGATGTACGTGTACTCGCTGTGTTGCGTCACAGTCGGAGCCGCGGGTACCAGGTAAAGTGCTGTCAAACTACAGAATGTACATAGCTTGAACATGCTCCGGGACCCGAGAAGATGAAGATGAGAGGATCTTAGAGATACTTAAAAAAGTTACATTTCATGCTTATAAAATTCAAAGGTGATATTTTTAGGAGCTAAAATGTTTTCGTATGACTGCTGACGTTGCTTGATGAACAGTCCGCGAGCTACAATATCCAGGTATAATAAAATTAACAAATTAGTTACTAAATACGACACTTAATATAATTAGGAATGTAAACTTATTAGACAAAGTGCAAAGCTAACAGGTCCCTGTCTTTTATTTTTTATATACAAAGCACGACAAATGACTCAACACGACCTGATGTGAAGCGGTAAGGAGAGTCTATATGCGTAGACAGCTAGTGCAGTTTAGACACTGCTCTAGTCGCCTCCTTGCCGGCCCAAAAGGTGCTATTTCACGCCTCTTTTGAAGGAACCCATGTTTTAGGAAGGAGTGAACACATGTGCTGGCAAAGAATCCCAAGTTCTGGAAGTACGACAAAGAAACGAGGTACTAAATTTCTTTGTGCGTGATGTTGAGGTGGAGACAGTTAATTAATGACTCCGAAGATCAGCACGCGTGCTCCTGAGTAGGATGGGAAAAGGTGGGATAAGGTCAAAAAACTGTTGAGACCAGTCTCCGTGATATAGCCGTCTATCAGCTATATCACGGAGAGTGCTCTAAGCGACGCAATGTCTTGACGCAATTGCAGAGGGATGAGGTTGTAAAAAGCACAAATGCTTCAGCGACATTCGCAGAATGCCGCAGAACCGCTGTTATTCTGACAGGGCCTAGGCGAAGACGTGGTAGGTTTAAGATTGTTTTAAAATATTTTATCTCATCATACATGTTTCTTGATTTTAACAAAAACACACTAGTATCATATTGTAATGTAATAACTATAAATTCGACTGCATCCTGGCAATCAGGCGTCTATAGCCTACGGAAACCACGTATCATTAGGCGGGCCGTGTGCTTGTTTCTCATCTTAGTCATATAAAAAAAACACACCTGCAGATCCAGTAAAAGGCTAGGACTTTTCTAAGCCCTTATTAACTTTAACCATCAAAATTAGAGTTACTTTCTAATCAATATGTCAAGCGGCGTTATACCTCAGGAGGTCTATGACAATTGGAAAATCAAATTATGTCTGAAATCTGATGCCTGACAGGTTCGCTACTTAGATTGTTTTTAAGCATCATCAGAATTTTGCGGTGCGGTGCTCCATGAAAGAAAATCTACAGAACAGGTGACGTCACATGTTCCCATATTACTAAGAAATGTATGGGCATACTGACAAAATTGATAATAACTATGTATTAAGTATGTTTTTTTTAAATAGTTGTCATAATAAAAGTTGTTTTAAAGTTGTTTTCATTGATGTCAGCAATCTAATGTCATTAACGATTTTGATAATTTATTTTAGAAAAATTGACAATTTTTTTAATTTTCAAAACAGTACAACTTCAACAATATTCCATATATTTTAAGTTTAAATGGTTTTAATGGGTAACAGTAGCGTAAATTTCCATATTCAAAATTAGGCAACATCCCAATTTGATGTACTCAAATTAAATTCAATAAAAATATGTTTGTGAAAGCTACAAAGATGCAAGTACTTACAGAGATTGCGACAGGTATTTCGACAAGCCCAACTTGGATATCTTGCTCCCCTTAATCCCTTCATTGACAATGTTGGTGACGGTCAGAAAATTCTTCGTCATCGTCGACTCCTGAGACACTAGCGTCACACAAGAAATTTACTTTACACACCACCGCTAACTTTACAACAAATTCACTTTACAACAGATTACTTTACAACAAAACCACTAAAACTTACTCTTCACTAAAAGAAAACAACATCGAATCGCAACAAATAACACGCGAACAAATAACGTTTAAACACTTTAAAATTTAACGGTAACAGAAAAAATATTGCTGCACTTCTCTCTTTTATTTATC
Source organism: Nymphula nitidulata (assembly GCA_947347705.1). Taxonomy (NCBI): domain Eukaryota; kingdom Metazoa; phylum Arthropoda; class Insecta; order Lepidoptera; family Crambidae; genus Nymphula; species Nymphula nitidulata. The sequence goes on from OX374646.1 coordinate 4,698,751, forward strand.
ACAGATTATATTATCGTTGTTTTTGTTTTAGTTTCGTTTGCATTGCTTAAGATGGGGCGTGTTGGAACCTGAAAAAAATTATGTAAAGTTTTGAATTGTTGTAAACAATTAAAATCTATATGAAGAAGCGAAGAGTACTTTTGTGTTTACTGTACTTTGAAGAGTTTTAAAACATCTTGCCATACATACAACGTACAACGTACATTTTATCTTAGACATCTTTAATCATGATGTTTTATAGCATTTTGAAATGGTGGAAAAATCTAGAACAGTTACGTTCTCAAATAATGATATGAGTATTAGTGCAGGAGGCAAGTAATCACTGGGCTACTTTAAGATTTAATAACAATTACGTCTTTGTTAGACAAGGAGAGATTCAATGAACAAAATATTAAACAAAAATTAAAACCACTTAAAAAAAATGAAAAGGATAAAATAATCAAATCAAGTAGGTAAGCTTCCCCTAGAAACATATTTTTTGAAGTTGGTGCTTCACTTTGTATTGTTTTTAAAACAACTTCGAAATAACTTCAGAAAAATAAATTTCTAGGGAAGTACCTATTTAAATTTAATTATTTTATCTTTTTCCATTTTTTTTGAATTCGGTTTTAATTTTTGATTATTTTTTTTCACAATTTTTTGTGATAACTTTCTAAGGTCGAAGCTAGATAGGTGACCGTTAGCTTATATTGTTTCCTACTATCGTATCGTTTCACTAAAAAAAATAATCATCGAAATCGGTTGGCGTGATGAAAACTTAAGACTTACAGGGTTTTCTCATGGATGCCATTGCCAGAACTGGACCAAATTGAAATGGGACCACAAGGAAGCACCAGCTTTCAATTAAAAAAATAATCATCAATATCGGTTCATCCAGTCGAAAGTTCTGAGGTAACAAACATAAAAAAGATACAGTCGAATTGAGAACCTCCTCTTTTTTTGAAGTCGGTTAAAACAGGAAATAATTATCCTGTTAACATGCCATGTTATTATAACAAAGAATGGGAAGCAGGTCCCTTAGGAACACGATAATTTTATTTCACGCCAACATTATTGGGAACAGAAATAGTATTAAATAACTTGATATCATAAAGACCCTCGGGACATATGGATATCGTCCGCCCAAACAATATTAGGATTAAAATCTTTCTGAATAAAAACATACCGTCGGTGGGCATGCAAAACCAGGCTACACCAGTGTGTAAATACCGCTTATTAGATTTTTCTGCATTTTACAGAAGGACGAAAAAGTTATCAATCAATCAATCGTTTATTTATTAATATCGATACTAGTATTATAAATCTTAAGAGTTTGTTTGTTGGGTTGAATGCTGTTACCTCAAGAACTTTTGATTCAAATAAAAAAAATGTGTTGTGTAGTCCATCTAGCGAGGCATTATATAGGCTATATAACACACTACGATTAATAGCAGCTGAGCATCAATGAATAATGTTGCAAAAGCATAAAAACAATAATCCTTTTCAGAGCTTTTGTTTCGTGCTCTGCGTAAGCGGTTTAATTGTCATGGCAACTTAAGTTGACATGACAATTAAAATTCAATTGTGTCTGGTTTATTGGGTTTCAAAAGGTTAAGTTACGCAAAAATCATGTATGCAAGAATTGTTCTCCTTCAGAAGTCCAAAAAAAAGTCCGTGACAGCATATGTCTATCTTTTGAAATTTGACTCACTATATCCATTTTTTAGGTAATCAAATTTCAAGTTGTTATTTTCCGACATCCACGCGAACGAAGTCGTGAGTACAGCTAGTTAATTTATATAACGCATGTTTTTTAGGTTCTGTAGGTAGGCTTGAAATCAATTAAGTTGATCGCCAAATATTTTGCTGATTTTCCTGTAATTTGTAAATCGTAATTATTCTTAATTTTTGATTTTAACATTATTATAAATGTTTGAAAAATTACTTAGTAATTAAAATAATATAGAACTAGAAAAAATTCACGTTCTGAGGCGGGAATCGAACCCGCGATCTTTCGCAATCCGGGCGACTGCTCTAACCACTGAGCCACCCAGGACTTGGGATATCCCTGTGAAATTCTTCTAGTCTATCTGTATTTGCGTTTATGATTATATTTGAGATATTATTGATGTTTATGAGCTAACGTTAATGTCGAAATGTTCTATTTTAACATAATCATAATTATATTCGTATACCTAGTAGCTGACCCCGCAAACGTTGTTTTGTCATAAAAAAAATGACCAAAAAAAATTAGTTAGTAGCCGATTCTCAGACCTACTAAATATACATATAAAATTTCATAAAAATCGGTCGAGCCGTTACGAAGGAATATGGTAACTAAATTTGTGAGTCGAGAATTTTATACGTATAAGATAATATCAAAATATAAGTACTTATGTACACCTATCGCTAAATTACATAAGCTCCTTCACCGGTGAACCCAAAATAGTGACGAACGTTTATAAACCTGTATCTACTTAAATAATATTCAAATGCCAGTCCCAGGAAAATTTTCATTCCAATTTTCGCTAATGAAATAGAAAAGCTGAACCCTGGGAATCGGGACTTTTCTATAGATATCGAACGGAGCTATGTTGAATACGATTTCTATTTCGGTAACTAATTTGATAATAGCTCAGAGTTCAACTTTACATCGATTTCGTCTTGAGACATTTAATTTTCTCGGAATAAGTTTTTGTAAAAAGACTTCAATGAAGATCCTATTTCTGTAGAACTGTACTAACGATGTAACAGCTATAGATTTATAGCCGACTTCAAAAAAGGAGGAGGTTTTCAATCCAACGAAATTTATTCTTAATTTTATTATGTGTATAAAAATAAATTACGTTAGCTTATATCGCAAACAAAGATAGACTATATGTATATATAGATTATAATAATAACAATAATATTCAACACTCACACCTAGATAATTAGCCCAGAGTAATCATAATTAAGAGCTTGTGTTATGGACACTAGGTAACGGAGAAATATTGATAGTAAAATATATATAAACATTAGATATATACTAAATAAACATATAAACATCCATGACTCGTGAATAAATGCTCGTACTCATCATACAAACATTTGCTTCTACCGGGATTCGAACCCAGAACCCCTGACCGAGTAGAGCAAGGGGTCACAGACCACTTGGCTAGTTGTCCGTTAGATGATATGTGTGAGTGTATGAATAATATTGTTATTTATACTACCAGGTTGTTACTGGTCCTTTAGGCTGGTCTTGATCTGATCTTCGTATCTTTGGAGATGATCTGAACTCCTCGACAAAGAACAGTCAAGTTGAATGGCAAAATACACTAAACTACCTGGTATACAAGATGGTGCCGTCAATAAGACAGTGGCTACATTCTTTAATAGAAATGTTAACAGGTATCATAGGAATAAAATGTATTTGAAAGTTATAAAACCATTTTTATGAACTCATGAACCCATGTTTTAAGTTATTTTCGTATTGACGGCACCGACCTGTATATTATTATCTTTCGTGCTCTATATTATTATTTTCTTGGGAGCACGCGCCGTAAGATTTTCCTGAATGAATAAACCTGAGGAAGACCTTTGATTTTGCTGATGCCAATATCAAATGCGTGGGCACCCTAGTCCCCTTGAGATGACCGGCTAAGCGAAAATAATAACATTTCTATTCCAATGGACAATTCAAGCAATTTAATAGACTGAAAATTGCCAAAGAACAATCAACTCTAACCGTTGTACTGTAAGGACTCCGTGGCTTTTGGAGAACGTCAATCATGAATTCTAAAACACTCCGGATTATGTCAACCAAAAGATCTATTGTTGGTGATTCAAAGTATGAGGAAGCTGACGTGGCCATTCTCTGTCAAGGCTTTTACAGTTAAGACTGTCTAAGACAGTCTTAACATACATCATCATTGAACGTCTTGGAAATGTCACGGAGAAAGACAAATTGAGAAGGATTTTTTTATACAACTATTGTGACAGGCTAGCTGACGGACCACCGGATGGTAAGTTGCCACCGCCGGACCAAGACACCTTCAAAAACAAAGCACAAATCACCTGTTATTGCAGGTGCGTTGTCATCCTGAGGCCTAAAATGAAATGCCTTCCATGACCAGTAATACACTGGCTTTCCCTTTGTCAACAACAGTTTCTAATGATACTATATAGGCATTCTATGTATGTTCGAACTCAGAAGCTTCACACATTAGTACCATAACATACCACCTATTGAGCTTGTACAATTAATAGCTATGAATATCAACGCCCTCCTACAAAGTTGGCCGACGATCTGGCGGGGGTCACGGAAGCCGATAGATGAGGGCAGTGCAGGACCGATTGGTTCGGAGATCTTTGGAGTAGGCCTTTACCCAGCAGTGGGCGAATCTCGGATATGATGATGATGATGATGATTAACAGAGTAGCTATAGTGACATAGTACTAAGTGTGCTACTTCTAAGTTCGACCGTATCAAATCAATATTATGACATAGAGAGTTAACGGACAAAGCTAACAGAAATCGGTCTGGACATCTAATGAAAAAGTAAACTCTAATGTATGAGATAAAGCCGAGGATGTTTTCCATCTGTGGGCAGAGTCTATTAAAGAATAAGCACAGAGTGATAATTCAATTGCTAATTAGAAGGTCAAAGAACTGGGTAATGGTGTACTTCAGAGCATTCTAGCAAATTCTACACTTAGTAACACTGTATTGACCTACGAATTTGCAGATGAAAGCAAAGAAAAGGGATTTAGTTTTAATATACTGCCACAATGATGTAAAATATATCCTACAAATACAGATAATCTGGCTTTAAAATCAAAACGTGGGATAAACATCAACCAAGTTCGTAGCAAATTAAAAATGGACTGGTCTTAAATACCAGGGAAACCCAATTTCTGTAGCAAAATGGTCATAAATTAATCAACACCACCTGATGTGAAGCGGTAAGAAGAGTCCATATGCGGAGACAGCTTGTGAAGCTTGAAACACACTGTTCTAGCCGCCTCCACCTTGCTGGTCCTTATGGTGCCGCTTCATGACTCTTTTGGAAGAAACCATGCTACAGAAAGAAGGAACCACAATGTATTGGAAAAGAATACCAAGTCTTAAGAAGATAGATAGTGGCTCGAAGTAGATGCAAGTGGCACAAGATCAATATGAGTGGCGATAGAAGGTGACCGAAGCAGAGGAGGATAGGTGATAAAAAGGAGCGATTGTTATTAATTGTGTTTAAATTTTTGTTGTTTTGTTTTGTTTTTGTTTATTGCAAAACATTGATTAATGCTATATGTGGAAGCTTGTAATTAGCTTATGGTAAACCATTGTTTATATTTAATTTGTGAATAATGCTGTAAGCTTTCCTAATAAAATAAAATAAAAAGAAGTAGAATTGATGGACTTTATGCCTGATACATTGGGTACACATTACCCGGTAAAAGTCGGTAAAAGTGAAAGAACAGATATTTTATTCTATTAGAATAAAATATCTGTTCTTTCACTCGGGTTTTCCTGAATGAGATCGTTTGTTAGCAATAAGGTAGCTTTTTGTACTTATTTTTTCTTGCTATACTGTCTTATGTGTATACTCTCTTTCTCTCTCTATATATAATACATCTTATCTAGTTTTACGGCTCTGGCTTAAATACCTTTTAATCCAGTCGTTACTAGTATTTTCTTTATGTCTTCATTAACTGTGTTAAAATGCCTGTGTAACACATTTCAATGCATCTTGGGAGAGTTTGACGCGAAATAAAGTATGCTGACAGTCTCCTTGATGCTACTTTAATGAGGTGGATAGCCACTTAAAATTCTTAATGTCTTCCACACCATTATCACTTTTATTATAATGATCTTCCAATTTCACTTCAATACAAATACTTCCTTCATAAACTACACCAATTCTATAAATAACGTTTACAAATAATTTTTAATTATTGTAATAAAAATTTAATTAATTAATTAAAGTGTATTTGTATTGTTTTGCATTGTATTGTATTTACATACTAGTTATGAAGATTACTTAAAATCTAAATCTCCATTTTCAGGAACACGTTTCTATCACCCTATATAAACATTTTCATTACGTACTGAAAGTGTAATATTCACTTCACTGGAAAAGGTATTTGATAACTTCTAAAAAAGTTGCTTGTTTTGATGGGGTAAGGTGATGTAAGCTTGTTGGACAACTTTTGTTCAATCATAGAGTTAACATCAAGGCTCGGCCAAGAACTCGGTTCTCGGCTAAAAATGGCCGAAATTCTCGGCCATAACCGAGACATTTGTACGGTATGGGATTCAGGTTCGTTGCTGGGTGTCAGTACGGGAGTTAGCTGTCGATTGTGGCATTATGCAAAAACTTGTATATTACTTTCGATATTATGCAAAATTTCATTTTTTCACGATTTATCTATTCTCGGTCTCGGATTTTACTTTATTTTCGGTTTCGATCTCGGCCGAGAACGAGAATCCTGTCTAGGTCGACCCTTACATAAAAAAAATAATAATAACAAAACTTACTTTAAGTATGCAATTGCTGAGACACGTGACGATAACGAGTTGAAATCTTAAAAACAAAGTTCATAAAAGAAATCAAATGAAAACGATTGATGTATTATTGTACCTTTAACGTTTATCAGCTTTAATAATTTACAAGATAATTTAAAATAGCGTGGTATAGCAACAAATAAAACCATTAAAATTTTAAGCCGAGCCAAATAAAGCGGTATTTGTTAGTAAGTACTTATTAGGTACACCAAACGCTATTGCATTGTATTTTAACAAATATAAAGTCAAATGTTATGGTATCTGTCAATATATGTGCCTCACTTTACTTTGATCCTCTATTCGATGTCCGGTTAATCATAGTAGCAATCCACATTTTATTTATGAATAATCCAAGAGTATATACCAATCTATTAGGCATACTTTTTATCTTAATGGTCGGTAGCAGGGAGACTTATCCTCTGTCAACATAACAATAAATAAACACAACTTCTCCTTGAATACCAATAAATTATACTTATGGCCTCAGCAAATATGCTTAATATTTTTTTAGTCCCTTAATCTTGCCCCACATTACCTATTATAATATGCTGTTTATCTCATAAGCTTGTATGCGTAAGCCCCTGTATTACCAAGTTGAATAATATATAGAAAACACACAACATAATCATGTTTGCATGTTTGGGAGTCCCCGTGGACGGCTGTGGGATCAAATTTTCTCCGCATAAACAGACCTCGCTAACTGTGGATGCTTCGTTGACATTTGCTGTAAGTATTGACATATAATTTATATTAATAGGTTTAAATTGTCCACGTGGTACGCTGGTAATGTGTGAACTTCCTGTGTTATAAATCCACACCACCAGACCCTAGGAAGGTTGCAAATTAAGTCCCTGATTATCACCAAATGTTCATCTTATTTATTTTACACTTAGTTATGATATAAACAAATGAAGAGGTTAAATACAGAATACTAGAGTGCTGAGTGAGGTGGGCAGGAAGCCTATATAGGACTGCGTGCCCGCACTCGCTAGCTAGCCAGATATTGCAACTATGCAAAATAGAAACTGTGACAAATGCGTCACAATTTGTATTTTAGGACACAATGGTGTCCTTACAAAACCATTGAATTATAAAGCAGATTCACCTTCACCCTACACAGCCTCGTAAAATACGCTATACCTACCTACAATAGGGTAGTTGACAACTTTTTTTTTATTTCATAAATAAGAAGTTTATAACTCATAAAGAAATATTGCAAAAGAAATAGTATGTCTAAGATCAATAGTTTCACAGATATAGTGGTATGTTTGATGTGTTGCGGCGCATCGTCTCAAAACGCTCCATAGAAAATCTACGGAACAGGTGACGTCACATGTTCCCATATTACTAAGAAATGTATGGGCATACTGACAAAATTGATAATAACTACCTATGTAATATGTATGTTTTTATAAATAGTTGTCATAATAATAGTTGTTTTAATTGATGTCAGCAATCTAATATCATTAACATTTTTGATAAATTATTTAAAAAATATATGACCATTTTTTTTAATTTTAAAACAGTACAAATTCAACAATATTCCATATATTTTAAGTTTGAATTGTTTTTATGGGTAACAATAGCGTATATTTTCCAAATTTGTGAAAAATAGCGCCAGATTCAAAATTAGGCAACATCCCAATTATTATTGTAATAAAGATTTAACTTTCTTCTACGTACGCTCAGGTTGCGGAATCAGCTCCCTGCAGAGGTTTCCTCGAATGAGTACAGCATGGCGTTCTTGAAAAAAGGCGTGAAAAGGTTTTTAAAGGGTCGGCACCGCGCAAGTGATACCCCTGGTGTTGCAAGCGTCCATAGGCTACGGTAAACGCTTACCATCGGGTGGGCCAAATGCTTGATTTTTTTTTCATACAACTGGATGACAAACAAGCTGACGGCCCACCTGATGGTAAGTGGTTACCGCCGCCTATAGACACCTGCAATAACAAGGAAAAGTCACTTGATATTGCAGGTGCGTTGTCATCCTGGGACCTAAGATGAAATGCCGTCCATGCCCAGTAATTACACTGGCTACCTTTCCCTTCAATCCGAAACACAGCGAACTGTTTCACGGCTGAAATAAGAAAGGCGGGTGATTGTGATTTGAGTGATTGCCACCTTAGTGGAAAAAAAAGAATAATACTACGCCGCATGACGGAACCAAGCAGAACATAAAAAAACTAAGGCGTACAGAAAATAAAAAAAATGCTGCATTGACTCGACTGTCGCAACTTTTGACGCTTTGACCGAACGTCCGTTGTAATACCAATTTACGGTGCATATAATCTCCAACCACTTTTCAATGCTATCATGTGAAACAAATGGCCTGATCTCAGGTAATACCCATTATCGTTGGCACTATTCCAATACCGTCATATTGTTCGGCCAACATAATAATATTTACAGGCACTTGACCAAGAAAATAACCGCTTCTTATATTTTCTCAAACCACCTGATAGATCTTAATTGAAGCAGGAGCAATTTTTCTAGTCTAGTGGAGACTGTCATCATATATTTTGCGTCAAATTCTCCCAAAGTGCATTAAAATGTATAGCACCAGCATTGAAATGCAATAAATAAGAAATAAAGAATTACTCAAGACATCGCTGTATGGGCATTAGTTTCCTTTGCCTTCCCTTTAGGAGAATCGATCAAAAAAAGAAACTCTAAATTGACGCGGCACGGTAGCTGTACACACACAAGCGTGTGTTAACTGGCCCATTTCTTTTTCTCTGTTTTGTAGCGGAAATCTCCATCTGGACATTATCATCACCAGCCTATATACGTCCCACTGCTGGGCACAGGCCTTCCTGCATGGCAGAAACACATGAGGAGCTTGGGCCATTACACCACCACGCTGGCCCAATGCGGGTTGCTGGGTTAAAGCGGTTGCAGTAACAACCGGGACCAACGGCTTAACGTGCACGACGAAGCACGAAGGAGCTCGAGATTATAAATTTCATTGACCCATCCCGGGGCCAACCATGGCGAAAGTTGCTTTGTTTTCGTGATCGAAACCAGAGCGCTCAAACCACCACGCTACCGAGCTCCTCAGCTAGACATCATAATAATCAAAGCCTATACATTATAAAAACGTAATGCTCAACGCACACAGCAACGCGCAGCACAGTGCTCAAGTGTGACAAACACTAAAGAACAGCCTGTAATTACGGCACCATATATAAATACACTCGGCAGCACATCAAGTGGAATTGTACTATGAAAGCCGCCTTTATTACGAACGTAGTAAGGGCGGTCTCAAGATCAAACTGTCACGCGTAATGTGCAGTCGACTGTACATACGTACGATGACAGCCTCTTTATTCACTGAGATATTTTTGCTTGAATTTGTGCTAATAAAGGAATTTTTCCGTTGAAATGGGGAGAAATATGGCGCGTCGTAATTCAAGGCTGATTATTGCATACTTGTTTTTTCAATGAGATTTACGGCTAGTGAAATGGGCATGTTGTTCAGTGACGCAATCTTCTAAACTTGTGGTCCCAGGTTCGAGTTCCGACAGGAGGAAGTTGTTATTGCTTAAACACGAATATTAGATTTTGTTCCTTGTTTGTTTATCAAAATTCTACAAAAAAAATGGAATTGGAAGGTGGACGCGTGGACATATCGCTGGTATCAATGTTTAACTGGGATATCTCATCACTCCGTCGTGATATTGTATTTTTATTATTATTTTGTATTTGGGGCTTTTCGGTCTTATTAAGACTGATTTGTCATTGCGACCTAAAAGATCTATTGTGACTTGCCACCAATAGTTTATAATAAATCGTTGATTTGGGCAATTTCCATAAATTTTAGGATTTTCTCAACCTCAAGGGAAGATGAAGGCTTCGTTTGTGGATAAAAGGTCCACAGTTGTAAAGGAGGTGCATTGGGGCTTCGCGCTCCTGTGCACAGAATCTGCAAACATCCGAATCACTTAGTTTAAGGTTGAATAAGTGTCTGTTCAGTTTGCAATGGCCTGTCAAAGTTCTTATCATGGCACTCCACTCGCGTTATTCCTGCTGAGTATGACTGATATTATAACGTGGTACTATAACATTGCGATGTTATAGCACCTCGTTTCTCTTTCCTTACTGGCAATCTTTAATAATATAAATTAATAATATAAAATTTTCCAAGCTAACGGTAGGCGTCGAGAGCGAGACAGTAAGAATGGAGATACGTCTCCTTTCACGGTCAGCAATAGAATGATTTTTGAAAGTGAAACCGAGTGAATTTTCTTATATCTGTGACACTGTGTCCTTGTGCAATAAAGTGCACATGATTGATTGATTGAAATATAATAAAAGTAAATCTGCCGCTCGCTGGTTCAAAAATTTGGGAGAGTTTATACTAAAACAAACCAGCTAGAAATTTAGTGGGCATATTTCTCCATCCTACAAATGGCTACAAAGTGCTTGAAAATATTATTACCTAGGTTATAAAAATAAATGGTTAGAATAAAAGCGTAGGTATTAAAATATACTAAAAGCTCTACGAACTCATACGACACCGATAGAAGTCAGAAGACCAAATTACACACACACACACACTTGGCACACGTATACCCTCCTTCCAATAACATGGGTTTTTATGTTCTATAGGTTCTAGGGCGGCAAGGTGGCTAGAGCGGTGTCTAAACTGCACTAGCTGTCTTCGCATAAGGACTCTTCTTACCGCTCCACATCAGGTAGTGTTGAGTCATATGCCGTGCTTAGTCTAAAAAAATATATTTCTATCATGTCTAATGACATTTGCAATATAATTAAGCAAATTCATATTGAAATTCTTATAGCGATGAATAGCTAGAGCGTCATTCCACGCTTTATTAGGAATATTTTATTTTTATACAGAGTTTGGCTTTTAAGTGGCCCATCATAATTAACTCTGATCTATTTAAAAAAATTATAAGTCTATGGAAGTGAGATCAAACCTACACGGATACACACGACGGCAGACACAGCGAAACACAATAACATTAGTAGGTACCGTAACCCAAAGTGATAAGTGTCATTTTCCAATAACACTCGCAACTCTACACAATTCACTTAACAAAATTCCCAAAATCTAATTACAATAAACAGTCCACAAAGCGCTTTCCATTCCTGCATCCAATACAGACAGGCCATATATCTGTCCTCTTCGAACAGCTGAAGTTCGAAAGAGACAGCGGAGCAATAAATCATTCCTTCTGACCCCAATATTCTAACAGGGAACGGTTCACATTGCTTTTGGTACAGAATTTTTCTTCGGCACTATGTTGGATCGAATTTCAAAGTTGATATATTGTTTCTAGAATATTCTGAAATCGAATACATGTTACTATCATAAAACGGAAGAGTTTTGATATTTTAACTTGCATACATATAACACAGAATAAAATGAACTTAGGTAATGCCTTACAAAACAAGCAATCTATGAGAATGTGAAAAATAAATGATTGGTAAAAAACAAAGTAGGTTTATAGCTTTTCGCAATCAAGTGTCATTTTAGTTTTTTTAATAACGTTAAAGGTTTTACATTGTCATCGTGTGGCTTATGATGAAATGGTTTCTATGCCCAGTAATTACACTGACTACCTTTCCCTTCAATCCGAACCACAGCGAACTATTTTATGGCTGAAATAAAAAAGGAGGTGGAACCTACCAAGTTGACCCTAAATTAAATTTTATATTTTTATAACTTAGCTAAGGAAAGATTTCGTTAGGGCAGACATTATGCATGCTGCGCCCTTAAAAGTAACGTGAGTGGTCACTCCCGTTACTTTTATAATTAATATAATATTCCACAACGTTATTAAGTATATTTTAGGAAAAAAATAAATTTTCTCCCGCGCACGCTCAGGTTGTGGAAAAAGCTCCCTGCAGAGGTTTTCTCGAACGAGTACAGCATGGGGTTCTTCAAAAAGGGATTGAAAATGTTTTAACAGGGTCGGCAAAGAGCAAGTGATACCCCTGGTGTTGCAAGCGTCCATAGGCTACGGTAACCGCTTACCATCAGGTGGGCCGTACGTATGCTTGATTGCCACCTTAGTGGTATAAAAAAATTATAGGTTATATGGGTCTTCCAGGTCTCAGCCAGCAGATAGAAATTATCCAATCATATTATTATTTTCCGTCATGATGTAGGAGCTCGGTGGCTTAGTGGTTTTAGCGCTTGTTTTTCGATCATGAAAACAAAGCAACTTTCGCTATGGTTGATTCTGGATGGGTCAACCGAAATTTGTAATTTAAAGCTCCGTGCTTCGTCATGCACGTTAAACCGTTGGTCCCGGTTGTTACTGCAACCGCTTTAACCCACCGACCTGCATTGGGCCAGCGCAGTGGTACTCCTCCAATGTAGGAAGGCCTGTGTCCAGCAGTAGGACGAATACAGGCTGGTGATGATGATCGATGATGTATACGACCTCGATCCAAATCACTGCTACTAGTAAAGAACAGTTCTATGTTTCAACAATTCTATGGTTCTATCATCATCATCATCATATCCACCCACTGCTGGGCATAGCCCTCCCCCAAGGATCTTCAAATTAATCGGTCCTGCGCTGCCCTCATCCATCGGCTTCCCGCGACCCTCACCACGGCTCTATGTTGTGTCTCAATCACAAAAAAATGGTCTAAATCCTTAATAATCTTCCCTCGAAATACTTTAACAACACTAATGATTTACAAAACGCAATAATCGTCTAAGCAATAATTTAACTCCAATCTCGAAGAATCCTTTGAATCTAACAACAGTACCTCAAGCATAATAAATATTCATGCATATAAAAATAAAGTATGTTACTTTATTTTTACCGTGTACGTCGTAACGTTTGGTACATTATGTTAATGAGAAAATAGCTTAGTGATATTGGCGTATGAAAATGGAATATAAGTATTTGAAAAATATACAACCTCCTGACATCTCTACATTAAGTTAATTAGCTTCAGTAAATGAGTAGCCACCGATTTGGGGAGGAAGGACTCCGAAAACAAATGCGTGGGCCTCTGAGCCCTTTATATCCCTCAAAGAAAGATTTATAAGCACAGCCATTATAGAAGGTGTCAGGAACAGGTACGGGACTGAGTAGCGAAAAATACTGTGGGATTAAGACACTCCAAGTCTCTCATACGAGAGAGGTGGGGATGTGGTTAATAAGTATATAAATAAAATAACCATAAATAAGTACTTAATTTTGCTACAGAGCTACAGACACGCACAATACAGATATACAATACAATACATGGTTTAAGCAATGAAAAAATAATACATGTGTAGTGCGAAATAGGCGACAGTTCTGCGTCATATTTGCTGGGTCACCCACGAGAAAATCACTGATTTTCACCTAGTGGTAAATAACCTAAAATAATAAAACATACTCTTTAAGCAAAAGTTAATATTTTTTATGATTAACCGCAGATATAATGATAACATCTTTGCAAATGGTAGTACGCAGGCTTCCTTCTTGACTGGAGCATTCACAAATCATTTGGCTACTAACCAGATGCTTCACGAAATGCAACTCTCCTCGACAACTTCACCGGACATTTGGTGACGCCCAGGTATCAATGGAACATCTTTTATGTCAGCGCCATGTCTCTGGTCATAATTAAAATTCGAATTCCTTAATTTGCAAACATGGGTCATATGTAGTAGGTGGTGCTCTAACACAAATAAGCTTTTCTATGGAAATAAAGAATTGACAAACAAAATAACAGAACCTGAAGGACTTTCCTGGAAATGGCACATCAAAGGCCAGAAGACTATTTGTGCGCTGTCATCCTGAGACGTAAGATGACATTCCATTTCAATTCCATGCTTCCTGAACTGTTTTACTGTTAAAATAGAAAAGGCGGTGGCACCTACCCAAACGACTCTACACACGGGCCTACAATCTCATAAAGGCGGTGGCATTTACTCAGAAAACTCTACTTAAGGACCTCATCATCATTATCATCATACCAGCCTATGATGTCCACTACTGAACAAAGGCGTAACCCATCGATTTCCAAATAAAATAGTTCAAGCCTGCATGCAACTGCTCCCCGCGACCCTGACGAGGCCGTCTGTCCGTCTAGTAGGAGGCCGTCCTACTTTGCGATTTCAGAACGTGGTCGCCATTTTGTATATAACTTTATCGTCCCACTGGCCGCCAGCTCTGTATGCTATGTGCCCTGCCCACTGCCTCGTCGACTTACTAATCCCATGAGCTATGTCAGTGACTTTGGTTCTCTTACGCATGTCATCATTTCTGATTCTATCTCGCAGAGAAACACCTAAAATATCTCGTTCCATAGCTAGCTGTGCCACTGCAAACTTGCACAGAATTCCCTTAGCAAGCGACCACATTTCACAGTCGTATGGGCACCACTTACAATCGTGTTTTAATGGTTTCTCTAGGTGTGTCAGCACCCTAACGGTCTGCTTTTGACATTGTAATGCAAAGTTATGAGGGTGAACAATCAATAGTCAAAATTTCTTATTCGATTCGCAGAAAATGGCACCTTTTCAAAATAAGTGCCGTTTGAAATAACTTCAGGTTGGAGGTAGTAGGTGTAGGGCTTAAAGGTAGAGGTTGCATAGGGGTGAGTGAGTGGGGTAACTCCAGACAAGTACGTTTACTAAGGTAAATAATAATAATAATAATGCAACTTGATAATTTATTTCTGCCTTTATATTTACAAGTGGGACAGTGGGCCCACCCCAAAGAAACATGTACAACGGTCATATACTAGTGTTGCCGATCGATAGTCGACTATCGATAAGCTATCGATAGTCTATCTGGAAAGGGCCCAGAGATGTTTGTTAAAGACAATGTTTTTCAAGCCTTATAGATTTCCTACTGACCAACTATATCAAACATTTAAAATTATATCGCTTAGAAAGCTTTACATTATTAACTCAGTACTTAAACTACATAAAAGCTTACCATACGCACCCAAAGTTCAAACAGGTAGAAGAAAATGTAAATTGACTCCTACTCCGCCCTGTAGAACCCTTATGGCCAGACGTCAGTTTCAAGCCCATTCTGCTTATCTCTATAATAAACTAGACGCAAAATATAAAATCTACAACCTTCAGTATCACGAATGCAAGAAAGCACTGGTCAGAGGACTTGAGGCACTTGGGTACCGTGAGACAGAGGAATTGCTATTTAAATATGCATTGTAGGCTTTTAACATACATAATTACTTTCTAGTGGCTTGTTTGCCGATCCCAAGATATTATATCGTAGGGCTAGAAGGCTGCCTTAAAGAACATAACTATAACTTCACAGCTTTGTGGACATACATCATATCCAAGATTAAATGCCATAGGGCTAGACTGTTACACAAATCTCCAATGTATTAAAAACTTACGGAACCGTCAGTTTAACGAATGGTGGGTAATTATTATCATGAAGTCGCAGACACACACAATCATATATACACTAGCACACACGCAAGCACACACATACTTAGACACACACACATGCACAAACACACACACAACACACAAACACACATACACAACACACAAACACACACAACACACAAATACACACACGCATACAACACACACACTTAAACTCATAGTATAAGGCAACCAGTAGTTTTTAATGCTGTAAACACTTAAAATGTAAAATTTTATCCATTTAGTAGTAAAACTTAAAATAGTTTATTAAAATTTAATACCTACCTACTTATTGTACTTACATTTAGATGTTAATTTCGGGAAGAGCAGAACCTCCTACTACAAGCATTATCACATGCTTTCTGGGTTGGTTCTGGTGATTGCATATACTTTGTACCAAATGTTAACGAAATAAACTATTTTTATTTTTTTTATTTATTATCGATAGTTGACGTCATATCGATAACCTATCGATAGTATCGATAATATTGATGGTATCGATGGCTTAGAACCAAGCAATACTATCGAATGAAAGAAATACTATCGATAGTATTGTTTTTGGTCACGAAGAATAAACTTTTGATACTTTCGATAGAATCGATAGTATTGTAGCTCATGAATAAAAATCTCTTTCATGCGATAGTATTACCTGGTTCTGAACTGTCGATAGTATCAAAACTATCGATAGTCCTATCGATAGGGTGGTTTTATTCAGATGACGAACTATCGATAGTTCGGCAACACTATCTGATACTAATCGTGGGTTGTCGGTTGCCGAAGCAATAAAACGATTAAATCGTGTAGGATTTTAGGACTTAGTAGCAGATATAATTCCAAGTACATTATTTTGTAAACATGTGTAAAACTTAATACCGCGATGTACACCGATCGTAATGCGACTGATTTTCGTTTATGAGGAAAATGTCCCATGTCTAATCAAATTATATCATCGACCCTGTGACACAGATTCTTGCATGCAATTATGAACCTTAAGATAGTAAACATTTTTAGACTGCAATTGTATATATATTAAATGATACTTTAGAGAAAAATTAGGAGTCCGGCCCCCTTATTCACAACTTTCGGAAAATATTCGAATTTCGGAAACTCTATAGCTGTCACTTTTTAAACGGTGACGCGCGGTGCGTCAAAACGAGACGGCATGTGACTTTTCGAAACGAACCCGTGATCCGACAATTGAGATAAGGGGGCCGGGTGTAGCTCGCTTCCATCGTCGGTCTTATCATCACTACCATCAGATGAGATGAAGGCAAAGCGTTACCCCATTATGAAAAAATCCTGTAGTACAGAATAACTATATTTGAAGTTGATTGGTTTGTCTAAAAACATAAATAAAATTATAACAAATGTTTGAAATATAATAAGAAAAATAATTTATATTTTTAAATAGGGATATTTTATACTAAAACGCTCGACAGTCGACGCTCCATGAACTCAAAAAGGGAAACTTAAAAATAAGTTGATATTTTTACCAGATTAATTTCGAGATAAATTAAAAAAAAACGTATTACGATTTAAAAATTTCCGTAATACGTAGATTCCGTAATAGAACTTAAAATCAGTTACTGTAGTATTGTGTGACGCCCATTAGAAGTGGTAGCGGCGTTATTGGGTGTTCCAGGTAACGGCGCGGAGTACAATACCTATGCGCACAGAGATGCGCCAGAGCGCGCTTAGTCGGGCAAATCGTGTACAGGCAAATGGCATAAGGGCCACTGTTAGCCTTAGCCTGAACGCCCATAAAGTAGGTACATGTGGGTTGTTTTACCTCGGTCTCTACCATCTTTGACCTAGGAGTCTCACACAACCCTGACTTGTACTTTTCCTCAATGCGGGGTAGACGTAAATGTCTTTTTCCTCTTTAACCCCTTAAGCGGCGTTATGCCACCGGAGGGCTATGACAAGTGAAAAATTCATAATATCTGGAATCTGATACCTGACGGCTAAAAAAAGTAATGTGTAATGCAAATTTTATTAGAAATCCGAATATATTTTTTTTGGAATCTTTTGTTTTTTTCAGTTACCCTGAATTTTTAAATTCTCAACGTAGTAGCTTGGCCTTCATCTCACTGATAGTAAGTGGTGGTAAGTGACTTTACGGCCTGAGACCAAAGCGAACTACACCCGGATTCCTCAAACACAAAGGAATTGGCTATCTTATCAACTGCCGGAGCACTACAATGCTGCTAACATTATTGTTGTAGCGGCAGACTAAGTTGAGATGATGCTAGCTAGCTAGGCGGACTTAGGTCTACCACCAAAAAAAAATTCTGCCCCCACCTTTAAATCTTAGGTAAGTGTAAACCAAAGGACCACAGAGGCGGTTAAAATATAAATAAATTGACAGCGACACGAGTGTTTTTCGCTCATGTACGAGCTACACAGGAAAGTTCCCTTAGCATTACAGCCGTCTTTTTTTAATTTTTTTATACAAAGCACGACAAATGACTCAACACCACCTGATGTGAAGCGGTAAGAAGAGTCCATATGCGAAGACAGCTAGTGCAGTTCAGACACTGTTCTAGCTGCCTCCACCTTGCCGGCCCGAAAGGTGCTTTTTCACGCCTCTTTTGAAGGAACCCATGTTATAGGAAGGAGAGAACACATGCGCTGGCAAAGAATTCCAAGTTCTGGAAGTTCGACAAAGAAAAGAGCTACTAAATTTCTTTGTACGTGATGTTGAGGTGGAGACAGTGAATTGATGACTCCGAAGACCGGCACGCGTGCTCCTGAGTAGGAAGGTGGAAGGTGGGATAAGGTCGAATAGCTCTTCAGAACACTCTCCGTGATATAGCCGATAGAAGGCGCCAAGCGACGCAATGTCTCGACGCCATTGCAGAGGCTCCTTTGCTTGCTTTGCTTTGCGTGACCTCTACATCGCCAACGATACGGACAGCACGACGCTGCAATCTGTCCAGGGCATCGAGTAGGTACTTGGCGGAGCCATCCCACAAGTGCGAGGAATATTCCACGCAAGACCGGACCTGAGTTTTACGGACCTTTTTCTACGAAATAAGTACCAGTGGCTTCGATACAGATTAACTTAGCCTCTTCCATTTAATAGCTGTAAATTTTATCTGACAGTTAGCACTAATGGGTCTAGCTATTACCCTAGGCTCACGTTCGGGTCGTAAAATGAGATACAACCTTTTTTACTAGGTACTCTGGAGGATTGAAACAATTCTTTGTAGAGCATCTGATCTCATTACTAAGTAGCTAAGTGGATTTACTTAAATTAAGCCTTAGCCCGTTGGAATAAAGTATGATTATTCAGCAATTTGTTGCTGCTAATGCGACTGTTGCTTTACCTCCTTGCAAAGTACTATAATTAGTGAAATATATTTGTCGTATCTAAGAAGTATTGTAGGATTAAGCAATCGTGACAAAAATGTTGTATGTAGAAACAAACTATTGACGCAGTAAGTCGCTTTGAGGCGTAATAGTGCCTAACAATGGCAGTGCTAGTGTGGGATCCGCCTAAAACCTGTACTATCTAAATAAAAATTCACCATCAACATCAGCAATATACGTCCCTCTACTGGGCACAGGCCTTGATAGAAAAGAAAGAAAAGAAAGAAAAAAATATTTTATTTAAATAGGCAACAAAGAAGCACTTTTAAATCGTCAAAACCGATACCTGGAATATCTTAAATCGATACCTGGGAGAAAGACATAAGGAGTTGGGGCCGTAGTACCACTACGCAAGCTCAAAGCGGAGTTGGTGGGCGCAAAATTATAAAAGCCACAACAGTACTACACATTAAAAAGAGCTTTTAATGATGGCTTTAAAGATACAATGACTAATCATTGTAGGTAATAAAATCACGAAAACAAGTAAGCTCTCAAATCAAACTAAAAAGATGGGTTATGGTGGCCTTCCAATAACTAAATAAGATCTGTCATTTAATTGTCTTAATTTTTTATATAATTATGATTACAGTGCCCCTACACGGACATATTTTTTCCTCTTTCTATCTGTCTATAAAAATATTATACCAACTTTTTATTCACGAGACCAGAAAGATACAATGCAATCCAATATCTTAATCAAATTTGGTCCTTCCAGCTGGATTTGAACTAGCATGCAATATTTCCACTTAGGTATATTTTTACGGGTAACTCAATAAAAAAAAATACGAGTACCTATTATTACACAAATGAAAGCTCCTCCAAACTTCAGCATATAAATCGCGTTACATACATATATACATTTCACCTTAAAATTACGCATTAATTATTCAAACAACACCTTCATTATTATTAATTACTGCTGTCACGACAAAGTTTCAGGCGTCACATGCCTCGGTTGACAGCTGTCAAAGTTCGTATAAATTACTACTCGCAAAAATGAATGGAAAAACTTTTACATTTGCTGAAGGTTGTTTTGTCGTGTCAATTCTTTATACACGATTTTGTCAGTGACTCTAAAATCGAATTATTAGAGAGTCAACTATATTAAGCCGTCGTTGAAAACAGATGTCACAAGTTTATGATGAAATCACGATTTCGATCGGAAACCCAGAGTTTTGATCAGGAAACGGAAGAGGAAAAATTATTACGAAATGTTATCATATAAACTTGAAAAATAGGTAAAATGTCGTCTTGGAGTGGGAGTCCGTTTCGGCAATGATTTGTTACTTTCTGTGTATTTTTTTTGTCAATCTTGTAGGTATTTATTCTCAATTTTATTTTAGCATTATTATAAATGTGTGCAAAGTATATTTACAAATAAAATATCTTAACCTTGATTGACCCATCCCGGGACCGACTATGGCGAAAGTTGATTTGTTTTTTAAAACCAGAGAGCTCAGCGCCACCGAGCTCCTTTTGGACTGGACTTGGTGCACTTAGGATAACCCTGTGAAATTCTTCTAGTCTATCTGTATTGGCAGTAGTCTATATGTCGAAATATTCTATTTCAACATCCGAGTGAATATTTTTACAAATACCTACGATTCGGTTAAATATTCTAACACTAGCTGTGCCCGCGACTTCGTTCGCGTGGATGTCGGAAAATAGCAACGGTGGGGTATGTTACATGATTTTACTTGAGCGTTTATTTGGCTAAGGATTTAAATCATGTTTATAAAAAACTTTTGCAATTAATGCATTGATCGAAAACCTTGAAAATCATAAATGTGTGCATGATATTTTAAAACCGTGATATCTCTAAGATATTCATTGAAATCAAATGATGTCAAGAACAATTTTGCTCAAAATTAAATACTTCTGGTTAATAATGTATTTATTTCCATAAGGAATAATATCATATTTACAAAAACACCTTCGCAGATAGTACATAAGTTTAGAACAAATTTAGAGAGTCAATTTCAAAGTATAGACATATGCTGACGCGGACTTTTTTTTAGAAATTTTAAAGGAGAACAATTCCTGCATACATGATTTATATATAACTTTAACCATTTACGCAGCGCACGCAACGAAAGCTCTGAAAAGGAATATTTTTTGCAACATTTTTAATTAATGCTCAGCTCCTATTAGTGGTAGCGTGATGATTAATAGCCTATATATTATAATACCTCGCTAAATGGACTATCCAACACAAAAAGAATTTTTAATTATTAAAAATGTATAAGATTATTAAAAATATGTGAAATTTAACTTGATTTGGTGAAAAATGTAATGAAACATAATGTTTAAAATTAAATGTCATGTTATTAATAAACGACGGTAAAAATTTATACGATTTGAACTCAATCGAAAAGGAAAGTCAAAGAGAGCCCTCGCATTTTCTGAATAGAATGGGTCCCGGGACCCTAAGAATGAAATTAGGTAAGGATTTCTAGTTATATACGAGTATGAATAGACAACAAAAGATATTCAAGTTAAATTTATATGTATTGAAAAGGGGAGCATTCATTACTTCGCAATTGAATTACTTATCTAAAAGATTATGTTGTATAGATTCGCAAAGATAGACAACCCTCAATAGTAATTGTAATGAGCTTTACGTTGAAATAGAATACTCTTTTATACAATGGTGTCTAACAAGCATAAGGCCTGCCTGGTGGTAAGTGGTCGACGTAGCCTGTATCCTTGGGCACTACTCACGTGTTGTTTACTCTGTAAATGTCAAGAGAAAGATGATGATGATGATGATGATGATTTGCCTCTAATTTTGTATGTCTGTAGTAATAATAGGCGTGTCCTCATTCGATCGTCGGATGCGTGGAAGTCTTGGAAGTCTTGAACAGGATCTCGAGTGTGATATGACAAAGTCTGCTAGTTCGGTTCATGTTTGGTGATAGTTATGGGGGTGTAGTTTGTAAAATTAGTAGATTTATTAAATTGAAATTACCAAGAATAGGCTAAGGCTGGTAGGCTCGTATGTAAGGCCGTCTGGGTAGGTACCACCGCTTTTACTATTGCGGCCTTAAATAGTTCGGTGTATTTCGGATTAAAAGTAAAGGTAGCCAGTGTAATTAATTCTGTTTGTAACACTAAAAAAACTATTTTCTATTCTATTCTATTCTAATTACTGGCCATGGGAGAGATTGCATCTTAGGCCTGAGGATGACAATGCACTTGCAATACCAAGTTATTTTCTCTTGCTAAATAGCAGATGTCTATTGCCAATTACCAGGTAAGGCGTCTAGTCATATAAAGCGAGATCAACTCTAATTTGCTCTTTCAAGCCAGATATTACTCAAAATCGGTCCTTCGAGGCAGACAAACCCCAAATTGGTCCTACGAGCTGGATAATAAAGTTTTCCCGCTATCAGAAAACTGCATGGTGCCCGTCTACGTTTATTACAGATAACGAAGGACTAAAAGTCAATAATGGAACTATTCAAACCTAGGGCGCAGTGATCGGCAATATCTGCAGAGTCTGCCTGATAAGTTTTACGAACTATTTGGAGCAATTTCATTGGATTCACAGGCAAATCTTATCAGCAACATGGAAGCAGTTTTTTTTTTTTCAATTTATTGGAATAACAAACAATTACATAATAATGCTTATGTTGACAATACATAATAATAACTATTACTTATTATGTAACGAGCAGCGTTATTCACTAAATAATGTACGTTAATAAGTGAAAAGCAGTGCAATAATCAAGATACACAAATTATAACTAAGTCGAATCAGTAAGATTAAATTAACAATTATTTAGTTTGTTTTAAGCTTTACAAGCAAGTTTGATTTAAACTGTCCGCGGGGTAACTGAAATAGATCTAAATCTACAAAAGAAGCATTATATGAATGTACTATTCGTCTCAGCGGAACGCGCTCGCCCGCCCTGGTCCTGCACAGTTTAGTATCAAAAAGTTTATGCTTATATGTGTCGCGAATACGGTGTGACCGGCTTGGAAGCCGTAAAGAGATATGGTCACTTAAGTGAGTACAGTCAAATTGATTCCTTATAACTTTATACAAATAGCATTTGATCAAGAAACAGTCGCCTTGATTTTAAAGACAGAAGAGAGTACTTTCCTAGGAGGTCATTGTCAATCACGAGTTTTTTTGTGCACGTTAAGCTGTTGGTGACGATTGTTACTCCAACAAACCGCATTGTACCAGAGAGTGGTGGTGTTATGGTTGAAACTCCTCATGTGTTTCTTCCATGCCTTTTATAAGCTGGAGATGAAAGAATTTCATTAAATTAAGAAGTAAATCAGTATTACAGTGTTGGTAGGTATTGAACTTTAAGACTAACAAATAGGGTAGTTGTCAACTTTTTTTATTTCATAAATAAGAAGTTATAATGAATGTGAGCGGACAAATTAACTATCTTAATATATTAGCGGGTCTATATGTATGTGTTTCATTATTAGCTGCATTATTTCATAGAAATGTCATGAAATTAGCAATTAAAATATAATAAAACTAGAAAAATTTCACGTCCTGAGGCAGGAACCCGCGACCGTTCGCAATCCGGGCGACGGCTCAGTGGTCAGAGCAGTCGCCCGGATTGCGAAAGGTCGCGGGTTCTATTCCTGCCTCAGGACGTGAAATTTTTCTAGTTTCATTATATTTTAATTACTAAGTAATTTTTCAAACATTTATAATAATGTTAAAATCAAAAATTAAGAATGTCATGAAATTATCAAAATAATGAATAAGATGTTTTTGAAAATGGCAAACCATTATTTTGTGTTAAACATGGGCTATATTGGTCCATAGACCAATATAGCCCATGTTTTAATTTATTGTCGTATTGACGGCACAAGCCTGTGCATTATCTAATTATTATTTGTATTATATAATATATGTTCCTATCTATATGTCTAAGGAGGAGGAGTAATAATACTCCCATTGTGATGTCATTTCAATCTATCACTTACAATAGCAATAACCTATTGTATTATTTGTTTTATTCTGTGCTTTTTTAAGTTTTTTGTCCCTGCGTGCTATAAAGTATAATTGTATTGTATTGTATTGTATGGTAATTATGGCAAGAAATGGATTTATTAATTATGCCAAGATTCATACATTTAATCCTATCATATTCATTACTGGAAGCTCTTGACGGAAGACATCACACTCGAAATGCTTCAGCAATAACGCTGTATAATGCTGCCTATCAGCCGAAACCAGGCTGTGTGCGATTCTCAAACAAACGTTCTGTCTGACCTATTTAACGGTACTGTCCGATACGTTACGTCAGTGCGAAATAACACAACCGTGTGTGATTGGTCTGATTCTAAGCGTTATTGTCGTTATTTGACGGTATTGCATTTAATCATAATCATAATCATAATGATGATCATTTATTGCACTCCAAAATGTTATACGTGGTGTTGGAAATGAAATTTTACAGATCATTTTGGACCCTGTCGGGCACGGCAAGTTAGGATGGAGGATGAATTTATATATAATTTAAATTTAGGTATATTGTTTGTAATAGTATTCATACTATTTATCTATTAAGTGTGAT
The DNA here is from genome assembly GCA_947347705.1 of Nymphula nitidulata. Taxonomy (NCBI): domain Eukaryota; kingdom Metazoa; phylum Arthropoda; class Insecta; order Lepidoptera; family Crambidae; genus Nymphula; species Nymphula nitidulata. The sequence goes on from OX374646.1 coordinate 4,723,577, forward strand.
AAGTAGTAGTAGGGGTTCATAATTGTTCATTTAAATATTCATTTAATGTGTAATATGATTTTGTAACTAACAGTTTTTTTATAAGTTTTACAAATTGTTTATCTTTAACTTTCTTCCTTTATATTTTTAGGCAATTTATTAAATATTTTTATTGAAATTACTAAATTTTATTGACATTTAAAAAGAGATGTTTCATATCCGGCCAGAAATATTTACACTATCTCAAGAAATCAGGAAATATCTCCTGAATATGGAGAAAATACTAATAATTCGTTATTACGCATAGTTGTTTTGTACAAAAGTTGAAATTTTTCGAAAATTTCACCATTATTCACTATGGCAATATGGCGGGCGACATAGAAGTCAACTAAACGTCACCAAAGTGACATACGCGCCATGATGAATATTTGACTGTGTTGCAGTTTTATTTCTACAAAATCTTGTGTTGTACCACGTAACAAAGCACACGTAAAAGAAAACGGACAACTGAACACTGTTCTGTATATTTTGACCTTTTTTAGTATACTGTTTTCAAATAAAAAATCTAAACTAAAAAGAACTACTCAAGTAGTAGTTAACGGTAGTATCCAATGTTACGTCAGTGCGAAAAAACACAAGCGTATGTGATTCGTCTGATTCTATTTGTGGTTCATTATCAGCCTGTATGCCTCCCATTGCTGGGCACAGGCTTTCCTACATAGGAGAAACACATGAAGAGTTTGCGCTATAGCACCACCACGCTGGCATTGGGCCAGCGGGTTTGTGAATTTTAGTGGTCCTCATATTTGTGGTTGGTTTGAAAGCTAAAATATCTTAACTAGAAGAATATATATTTTCGAAATTCAAGTTAAGCCATTAGTTCTACTACCCTGGCGTGTTTCTCTTTGGTTAAATGGGTCACTGAAAATCTCGATAGAGGCTTTAGAGTTTTCTCTATCTTTTTGGATATGACTAAGGCGTTTGATATGGTTTCTCATGAAATTCTCATGGAAAAACTTTATCGTTATGGCATTAGGGGTAGGGCCCATGAATAGATATTTATACTTTTATTTTAAATATCACATTTATTTAAAATATGTCATTTATTTCATTAATGCTAATGTGCCTTTCACAAAAGGGTTAAAATTATTAATTCTATTACTCTCCTAAAAGATGTGACACAGTTATTATTATAAAATTTTAAAATGAAATGATTGTGAAAATAAGAATACCTATTTTAATTAGTGAAATTGTAAATTTGCATGTCTGATATGACAGAATATGTAGAGCCAATATAGTAATTCTACCAACATTGTTAAACCATGTTCTTTGCGAATAAAGATTCTGATTCTGATTCTGATTCTGTCCCGGTTGTTCCTGCAACCGCTTCAACCCACTAACCCGCATTGGGCCAGCGTGGTGGTGTTATGGCCCAAGCTCCTCATGTGTTTCTCCCATGTAGGAAGGCCTGTGCCCAGCAGCGGGACGTACATAGGCTGGTGATGATGATTATGATGATATTTTCTCCAAATAATTGATGTGTGTACAGTCGACAGCACATCAAACGTAACAGTTTGACCTTGCGACTTATTCCGTTCATAACAGAGGCGGCTTTCGTAGTGCAACTATTACCCTTGATGTGCTGTCGTCTGTACAATATATTTATAATAAATAACTAGAAGAAAACAAGTCTAGAGACGGAACGGCACCGCTACCTTTCACAAGCCAGAGTATTCTGAACATTAAGCTACCCAAGTCTTGGGATAACCCTATGAATATATTTTAGCCTTAAATGTGCCCGCGTTATAGTACCTAAGCAAATTTCTCACTTCGCGGAAACATTTTATTTCACTTAGACGAGTATTTTCTAAATAACTACCTTGCCTTTGGTTAACTTAGTCACTGCTATTAATATTATTTATTTTGTGTTAACTATTAAAATAAATGATTGAAAGATATTAGATTTCGGTTTTAAACAACACTAAAATATCACTTTATAACACGGAAAAGGCAAGGAACAATTACATTTAAGTAATTTAACCCGGCGTCATTGAGGCGACCAAAAAGTACACTGACATTGTGACCGGGTACAGTATACCCATGTACACACGACAGCACATCAAGTGTAACAGTTGCACTTCGAAAGCCGCCTCTATTACGAACGCAGTAAGGACGGTCTTAAGGTCAAACTGTTACGCGTGATGTGCTGTCGACTGTACTTATTGCACACTAAAACAATGTTTCGTCAATATAAGTTCTCTATATTGCAGAAATAATGAAAATGAAATGAAAATGAAATAATTTATTCAGTAACACATAATTATGACTACAGAATCCAAATACAACACATTTGAACAAAAAAAAACAATATACTTAAATATGTCACTGAAAAGGAATCCACTCAGCATAAGCCTATTTGGAGGGCACCACTGTGCGCAAAACGTATTGTACATAATAATTATATACTTAGTAATAATTATATAGTATATAATATATAAGGTAAAATAATAAATCATAAAATAAAAATAATACATAGAACTATTTAAAAGGTGAAATAGGTAATAAAATACAAACAGCTTAATCGCCGCGTCACCAAAGCAATAGAAAAACTGTTAAGGTTTGTTTAAGTACGCCACAAACTATAGGCGATAGAGACAATATGAAAATCAGGCCGTCTATAAAGGTCAACAATTACCCTTTTGTAAATTTAATAGAAACTTCTTAAAATTACACTTAAAGAAATAGGTAGTTTAATACATTACATATGAGAATTAAGCATTTATTTAATTATTTATCACAACAATTTTTAATAATACTAAGTAAATCACTATTGAGATCAATGCAACCTCGACATACTGGAATCATATGTTGCATACAAATCGGCTTGTTACTTTAGTTGCAATTATGCCTTTTTTTACTGTCTGTAGCAGCAACACTAAAAAGAATAGCTAATACGCTCAAAGAAGACGTTGACCACAGCTAATGAGAGCTGCAAATAGCATGCATATTTAGTTTTAATGTTTTTAGGGTTTTGAAAACCGTCGGGTATTAGATACCCGGCCACAATGACGCCGGGTTAATATAAAGGTAGTTTTATAGTTTAAAGATTTCTTTAATTAGAGAAGTAGGTATAACTTGCACTAACAAAAATTGTAAAACACAGGAGGTTTCAAATTTTAGTTTAACTCATCCGGAATAAGCCATAGCTAAAGTTGTTTCCTATTTGTAATCAAGCAAAGCAAAGTAGTAAACCAAATTTCACTTCATATGACGTAACTTCTCAATATAAACAGATCATATTTTTCTCGGTTCCACTGCGAAGCGCTATCGTTAATCTTTATTTCCAACGGTCGTAAATTGAAAAGACGCGTATCATTTTTCATTTTTCGCTTAAAAACAGGAACTAATATCGTAGATTGCAAAAACATATCAAGCTTATTGAGGTCAAGCGATGCCGATGCAATCAGAGCTTGGTTTTCGACGCCTTTTGGCGTCTGAATTGCGGGCCCGGAACGACTCCCACTAACAAAAAGCCAAGTCGGAAATTACTAAAAAATATTCATTAAACTTTTGACGCCTTTGCCAAGAGTGTGATGTAGGTGAAGTCTTACCAATCTGTTGCTTAACCGAATTACGTTATCATTCCATCTCTTTCTATAATATAAAAGAAGACAAGGAAAGAGAAACCTAAATTACAACTGTCAATTTTAATAAATGTCTTGTAATCGTAACTGTAGCAGCAATCTGTAATTGGAAAGGAAAAGTAATAAAAATTAATACAAATCATATGAATCTGGCTTTATGTGATCGTTTTTGTTGCATTTATTACATAGCTAGTGCCAGCCTGCGTGGATGTCGTATATCGTACACACAAACCTCGCACAAATACATACCCCCCCCCCCCCACACACACACACACACTATCTCTTTTAGACAGTCACGCACAGCTTAAGCTACATATTTACTAATTATTTTACTGATTTTTATTATTTGTTTATGAAAATATTTTGATCAAACGAAAGAGCGGGCATCCCCCAACACAAGTTTCTTTTAGCTGAAAAAGAGATTCCCAACCCTTATGTGTACAAAATGTGAGCAAAAAACAAAGATATTTTGAAATTATGATTTTTTTAAATTAAAAAACACTGAGGATTTTATCTATTAAAACTTGTTATTTGAGTTAGCCAATAATGGGATTGGTCGGAAAAATCCAATAGCCCTTTCTAAGATATACCTACTTCAAATTTCAGTAATAACTACGCTCACCCTGAAACCACACTATTTAGAGATTACACCTTATACGTAGATACCATCTTCGCCCGTCGCTATGAAATGAGTTTTCTATTATTATTGGGAAATAATGACGTTAGAGGAAGGGACGCAAGCGAAATCCATTTTGGAGACGACAGACTGAATGACGTCATTTCGAGCAAGGGTTTCATTTTTATATTTTCTTCCAAGCCCATTTCACCAGAGGACTACTAAACGTTCGGCAAGCTATCACCCACACCTGGTTGAAATACCAAACATAAGCACTAAGCTTTGGTAGGTACCACCGCCTACTAGGTGGTAGGCCCGTATGTGGGGTCGTCTGGACCACCGCCTTTCTTATTTCAACCATCAAGCAGTTCGCTGTGTTTCGGATTGAAGGGAAAGGTAACCAGTGTAATTACTAGGCATGGATGGCATTTCATCTTAGGCCTCAGGATGACAACGCACCTGCAATATCTTTTCCCTTGTTATTGCAGGTGTCTATAGACCGCGGTAACCGCTTACCATCAGGTGGGCCGTCATTTTGTTTGTCATCTAGTTGTATAAAATAAAAAAAAAGTTAGATTGAAAAAACACCTATTAGGTAAACTCGTTGTGTCGACGACCCCCTCTTAACTTCTCTCGGGGCAAGAGAGGGATCAAGAGTGAACCCATTCGAATAAAAAAAATTAAGAAGAAATAGTGTGTATTTAGTTGATTTAAGAGAGGATCAAACAGAGCACAATGCTATTTACCACTTGACTTCAAGCCGCCCACTACCTTCACCTTATAGAAGATTACAGCTAAATAACACTACTATGTGCTGTGTTTCTGGGGTGAGTTGGGTCCCGGGAGCTCATTGTGAAAAAGTTGTCTTGCGCACAACAAGTTGTCAATACAATGCCTGAGTAGTGCCAAAGGTGCTACGAGTGTCTATACACCTGGTAACAACGTGTGAGTGGCGCCCAAGGTGCTATGAGCGTCTATAGGCTACGGTAACAACGCGTGAATAGTGCCTAAGATGCTACGAACGTCTATACACTTGGTAACAACTAGTAAGTAGTGCCCAAGTTGCTATGAGCGTCTATACGCTAGCTAGATAACAACGCGCGGGTACTGTCCAATATGCTACGAGCGTCTATAGGCTACGGTAACTACGCGCGAATAGTACTCAAGGTGCTACGAGCGTCTGCAGGCTACGGTGACCACGCGTAAATAGTGCATAAGATGCTACGAGCGTCTATATGTTAGGTAACGACGCGTGAGTAGTGCTCAAGGTGCTAAGAGCGTTTATAGGCTACGGTAACCACGCGCCTTCAGGCGTGCTGTACTCTTGCTTCCTACCCTAGAGAAAAAATGTTCTTCTTTTATCTCCATCAACGGCTCTAACTTTTACTTTATTTTTCTTATATTTTAATGATATTGTCTTACCACCTATTGACATTAAGCATTATTGACAGTTTGTGTTATGGATACTAGACAAAGTAGAAATAAATATAATTATATGTCTACATGTATTAGATATACTAAACAAAAGAAAAATTCACGATTTGTGAACAGATTTTCGTATTCATCATACACGAGGTAGATGTTGAGGTTTTTGTTTGATAGTGATTCTAGATCTGAGGTAAGTGGCCTGAACCACTAGAGCACAGTGGGCCTACATAAAGAATTTAATTTATAAAACACTAGATAAAGTTGAGGTATTGCTGGCGTACGAGTCAAAGGCCACTCGAATATTCTTTTTATTTATTCAAAGCCTCGAAGTTTCAATTTCCGCTAGATACTCCGATACAAGGAAACTAAACGCAAGGAACCGATACCGTGTCACGGTTTGAGATGGGCCAAATCCGAACTATAATTGGAGGGAAAATCTAGGATCAAAACGCATATACATTTATAACAAACTCCCACCAAATGGGGCTGATCTGTTTTAGCACAAATAAACCTGAATGAAATAATTATTACTTATTCATTTTGAATAATTTACACTCACGCAAAAACCACATACGTGTCGGTAAGTAATAGTCTCATGTGTTGTATTTATGGAGTAAGCATAATATTTTTTTGGGTTTTAATATTGTGTAGCACACACAGTAACAATATACAAAACTAAAAGAACTTTGGGAATGTTTTTATCTATACCCAACCGATACAGAATGTCATATTTTTCATATAAAAAGTAGTTTTGGAAACAATTTTCCTGCAATTTTTAATCTAAATATTTCGGTTATTTTTGGCTAAAGTCAATTATGCTTTAACTATGAGTAGTTTATTATTAGTTTTTATTTTTAAAATGTAAATAAAAGACAAATATTGTTATCATGCGTGGTCCCTATTCAATAATTGGTGATTGTGAACTTGTATTGGATACTATATTTTATATGTAAGACAAATCAGTCATTACAATACAAACTTTAAATTTAGCACCCTTACGTATTTTAATAGATGAAGCAGTAAGTGTGATAATAATAATATATTCTGTTATGCATATTCCCTGTTCAATAATTGGAGACCGTGAAAGTAGGCACGTGGTGATATACAGATTATTCTTACAATAATAATGGCAATGCTTGCAAACAAAAATTGCTTGTTTGTCATATAGTTTTATAAAATAATACATACACGGATGAAGGCATCATCATCATCATCATACCAGCCTATGATGTCCACTGATGAACAAAAGCCTTCCTCATCGATTTCCAAATGGAAGGGTTCTGCGCAGCCTGCATTTAACGGCTTTCCGCGACCCTGACCAGGTCGTCTGCCTATCTAGTGGGAGGCCGCCGTACTTTGCGGTTTCCGTAACTTGGTCACCATTTTAGAACTTTAACGCCCGCCGGCGGTCTGCTCTGCGTGCTATGTGCCCTGCCCACTGACTCTTCAACTTACTTATCCTATGAGCTATGTCAGTGACTTTGGTTCTCTTGCGGATTTATCATTTCTGATTCTATCTCGCAGAGAAACACCTAACATAGCTCGTTCCATACCTCTTTGTGCGACTGTGAACTATGAAGGCATAATTTATAAATAATTCTGCCGTCGTCAAAGAATGTCTGCCGTTAGCAATTTTCCTTCCCATACAAGCGATTTCTAGTACTTCTCCTTTTCTGTTCTGGTCACTCTATCTCTGTTCAAGACACGAGTCACAGCATTTTATCTTTCCCTAATATAAATACCTCGCTAGTTTTTTTTAAATAATTTCTATATGTTTGTATGTATATTATGTATGTTATTCATCATCATCACCAGCCTATATACGTCCCACTGCTGGGCACAGGCATTCCTACATGGGAGAAATACATAAGGAGTTTGGGCCATAACACCACCACACTGGCCCAATGCGGGTTATTTTTTGTATATAAAGTTTAATTGCATACACAGATTCTACCTTTTCATTCTCATTTTTCTGTGGTAGGACTGGTGGAAGAGATTTCATTAAGAAATAAGCAGTACCTTTTTACAATTATTTCTAAAATGTCTTTTCCATATTGTGTACATTAATTGTTAAATAAATAAATAAATGAAAAACAAATGACTTGAAAAATGACGTTTCGTGAAGAAACGCGGTTAAAGTTATTTTGTCAAAGAAATTAATTTAATTGAACAGATTATTTTTTAACAAGTTATGAGACAAGTCGTGCTTACAATAGTACTCTTGCTGCGTTCGGGCGACCTTATTCACAGTATTTTATTATTAACAACTAGAGTATAGTACTAATTAACTAGATTTCTGTAACCCAATTCAAACTAAAGTAAACTAGCAAGTAACATAATCGCTTGGCAAACTTGGATCGGTTTACGAGCTCGCTATACTGTAACGCATGGTTTTACGACGCGCAAAATTGATTTTTATTGAAGTACGTCTTATAAAGTCGTTATTCAGTTTATTGGTCGATAGAATTTAGTGGACATATTAAATCTATGTATAGAGACAAACGAAAGAGGACAGCTCAAAGTAAATATTATGACATCAAATAAATATTAATTTACATTGAGTTCTTTACTGTGGATACTTTATTTTATTAACCCCCGACGAAAAACGAGGGGTGCTATAAGTTTGACGTGTCTGTCTGTGTGGCACAGTAGGCTAATAATCGAATGAACAGATTTGGATTACGGCTTTTTCGTTTGAAAGCGGATGTGATCCAAATAGTTCGTAGCTGTAAGTAGCTAAGATATGTTCAGGGATTTGATAACTATCACCATTTTCTACTGGACAAAAGGGTGTTACAAACTTTACTGATCCACTGGATTTGAAAGGTTTACTGTTATTTCGGTAGTATTACCAAGACTGCTAACCTTGAGCTGATCCTGAACCATCAAATAGTCTGCGGGATGCAAAATTCTTCAGAAACTTACAGGAGATATAGCGTGTTTGGGCTCATAAGAATAGTCTCATTGAGATGGTGTTAGATAGATGATGAATGAGGCCGGAAGTTACTTAAAATTTTATATAATAGTTTTTTACATTGATATAATAAGAAGCTAAAACAAAACGACAAACAAAAGGTCAACTTACACATCTTAAATATACAAAAACTATATGTTACGATTATGCTTAATAGCCAGTGTGTATTCATATTTTATGATTATTCGAAATCCTTGCTGGCTCACATGGTTAGAGCAGTCATTTGGATCATGAAAGTTCATGAATTCGGACATTATGTTTTTTCTAGCTTAGACATTTCTTCATAAAAGCGCTTTTTATTTTTATTTTCGTGAAAACGTTAAAGTAATATTTAAAATGAAAAATGCTGTAACCAGAAAAATAAACATGTCAGGTCGGCTGCGACATGTAAGCCACTTCCTTTCCTAACTCTAGAGACTGAATATCTATCCACTGAGCTACCGAGGACCTTTTTGTATAAAAAAACACGACAAATGACTCATCGTCGCCTGATGTGAAGCGGTAAGAAGAGTCCTTATGCGAAGACAGCTAGAGCAGATTGAAACATATTGTTCTGGCCGCCTCCACCTTGCCGGCGAATAAGGTGCCTTTTCACGCCTCTTTTGAAAGAACCCATGTTATAGGAAGGAGGGAACACATCTGCTGGAAAAGAATTCCAATTTTAGCAAGAACGAGAAAGAAACGAGTTACTAAGCTTCTTCGTGCGTGATATTGCGGTAAAGACGGTGAACTTTATAGATAACTCTTTTAATAACTCTATACGTTTATTTTTGATTTAAAAACGTGGATTATGTAATGCTGCAGGTTAGCATCCTGCTCTAGGTCTTCTTTCTATTATTTATTTCAATAAATGCTTGAAATGTTTAGATAACTTTTTATCTAAACATTTCAAGCATTTATTGAAATAAATAATGCAGTGACACAGCCAGATTTTTACTGGGATCTTCTTGCGGAGGTGCTTCCACATAGAGACAACACCTCAAAAATACAAGTCTCTCAAATTACAAATTAATCGCCCTCAAACGCCACGCACTCTGAATCAGATTGCGAGATATTTTGGCGCATACGCCGAGCACTCTGATTCAGAGTGTTTACGTCATATAATTTGTATTTTGTTATATCTCTGGTTCTATTCAATCTATATCGTTGAAATTTTGTACACAGACTAAGGAAAGTATACAGATTGCAATTAAATCGATAGTTTAAACAAGTAACATGATTTTAGTACACTTTTATCGAGTTATTGGCGGCCATTATTTTTATTACCGGGCGGCGCGCCTCGAACGGTTCAAATTCTGATTATTAGTAATTAAATGCTTTTAAATGACTGGAAACTTGTTAAATACGCGTAATTATATTATAACTTGAGTTTTTGATATGGATTTCATATGTTTTAAATGAATAGTTTTGTCACATAATTTTGGCGCATACACCGAGCACCCTGATTCAGGGTGATGACGTCAGCTAACTTGTATTTTGTTATATCTCTGGTTCTATTCAATCTATATCGTTGAAATTTTGTACAATGAAATGATTGTGAAAATAAGAATACCTATTTTAATTAGTGAAATTGTAAATTTGCATGTCTGATATGACAGAATATGTAGAGCCAATATAGTAATTCTACCAACATTGTTAAACCATGTTCTTTGCGAATAAAGATTCTGATTCTGATTCTGATTCTGTCCCGGTTGTTCCTGCAACCGCTTAAACCCACTAACCCGCATTGGGCCAGCGTGGTGGTGTTATGGCCCAAGCTCCTCATGTGTTTCTCCCATGTAGGAAGGCCTGTGCCCAGCAGCGGGACGTACATAGGCTGGTGATGATGATTATGATGATATTTTTTCCAAATGATTGATGTGTGTACAGTCGACAGCACATCAAACGTGTGTACAGTCGACAGCACATCAAACGTAACAGTTTGACCTTGCGACTTATTCCGTTCGTAATAGAGGCGGCTTTCGTAGTGCAACTATTACCCTTGATGTGCTGTCGTCTGTACAATATATTTATAATAAATAACTAGAAGAAAACAAGTCTAGAGACGGAACGGCACCGCTACCTTTCACAAGCCAGAGTATTCTGAACATTAAGCTACCGAAGTCTTGGGATAACTCTATGAATATATTTTAGCCTTAAATGTGCCCGCGTTATAGTACCTAAGCAAATTTCTCACTTCGCGGAAACATTTTATTTCACTTAGACGAGTATTTTCTAAATAACTACCTTGCCTTTGGTTAACTTAGTCACTGCTATTAATATTATTTATTTTGTGTTAACTATTAAAATAAATGATTGAAAGATATTAGATTTCGGTTTTAAACAACACTAAAATATCACTTTATAACACGGAAAAGGCAAGGAACAATTACATTTAAGTAATTTAACCCGGCGTCATTGAGGCGACCAAAAAGTACACTGACATTGTGACCGGGTACAGTATACCCATGTACACACGACAGCACATCAAGTGTAACAGTTGCACTTCGAAAGCCGCCTCTATTACGAACGCAGTAAGGACGGTCTTAAGGTCAAACTGTTACGCGTGATGTGCTGTCGACTGTACTTATTGCACACTAAAACAATGTTTCGTCAATATAAGTTCTCTATATTGCAGAAATAATGAAAATGAAATGAAAATGAAATAATTTATTCAGTAACACATAATTATGACTACAGAATCCAAATACAACACATTTGAACAAAAAAAAACAATATACTTAAATATGTCACTGAAAAGGAATCCACTCAGCATAAGCCTATTTGGAGGGCACCACTGTGCGCAAAACGTATTGTACATAATAATTATATACTTAGTAATAATTATATAGTATATAATATATAAGGTAAAATAATAAATCATAAAATAAAAATAATACATAGAACTATTTAAAAGGTGAAATAGGTAATAAAATACAAACAGCTTAATCGCCGCGTCACCAAAGCAATAGAAAAACTGTTAAGGTTTGTTTAAGTACGCCACAAACTATAGGCGATAGAGACAATATGAAAATCAGGCCGTCTATAAAGGTCAACAATTACCCTTTTGTAAATTTAATAGAAACTTCTTAAAATTACACTTAAAGAAATAGGTAGTTTAATACATTACATATGAGAATTAAGCATTTATTTAATTATTTATCACAACAATTTTTAATAATACTAAGTAAATCACTATTGAGATCAATGCAACCTCGACATACTGGAATCATATGTTGCATACAAATCGGCTTGTTACTTTAGTTGCAATTATGCCTTTTTTTACTGTCTGTAGCAGCAACACTAAAAAGAATAGCTAATACGCTCAAAGAAGACGTTGACCACAGCTAATGAGAGCTGCAAATAGCATGCATATTTAGTTTTAATGTTTTTAGGGTTTTAAAAACCGTCGGGTATTAGATACCCGGCCACAATGACGCCGGGTTAATATAAAGGTAGTTTTATAGTTTAAAGATTTCTTTAATTAGAGAAGTAGGTATAACTTGCACTAACAAAAATTGTAAAACACAGGAGGTTTCAAATTTTAGTTTAACTCATCCGGAATAAGCCATAGCTAAAGTTGTTTCCTATTTGTAATCAAGCAAAGCAAAGTAGTAAACCAAATTTCACTTCATATGACGTAACTTCTCAATATAAACAGATCATATTTTTCTCGGTTCCACTGCGAAGCGCTATCGTTAATCTTTATTTCCAACGGTCGTAAATTGAAAAGACGCGTATCATTTTTCATTTTTCGCTTAAAAACAGGAACTAATATCGTAGATTGCAAAAACATATCAAGCTTATTGAGGTCAAGCGATGCCGATGCAATCAGAGCTTGGTTTTCGACGCCTTTTGGCGTCTGAATTGCGGGCCCGGAACGACTCCCACTAACAAAAAGCCAAGTCGGAAATTACTAACAAATATTCATTAAACTTTTGACGCCTTTGCCAAGAGTGTGATGTAGGTGAAGTCTTACCAATCTGTTGCTTAACCGAATTACGTTATCATTCCATCTCTTTCTATAATATAAAAGAAGACAAGGAAAGAGAAACCTAAATTACAACTGTCAATTTTAATAAATGTCTTGTAATCGTAACTGTAGCATCAATCTGTAATTGGAAAGGAAAAGTAATAAAAATTAATACAAATCATATGAATCTGGCTTTATGTGATCGTTTTTGTTGCATTTATTACATAGCTAGTGCCAGCCTGCGTGGATGTCGTATATCGTACACACAAACCTCGCACAAATACATACCCCCCCCCCCCCCCCCCCCCCCCACACACACTATCTCTTTTAGACAGTCACGCACAGCTTAAGCTACATATTTACTAATTATTTTACTGATTTTTATTATTTGTTTATGAAAATATTTTGATCAAACGAAAGAGCGGGCATCCCCCAACACAAGTTTCTTTTAGCTGAAAAAGAGATTCCCAACCCTTATGCGTACAAAATGTGAGCAAAAAACAAAGATATTTTGAAATTATGATTTTTTTAAATTAAAAAACACTGAGGATTTTATCTATTAAAACTTGTTATTTGAGTTAGCCAATAATGGGATTGGTCGGAAAAATCCAATAGCCCTTTCTAAGATATACCTACTTCAAATTTCAGTAATAACTACGCTCACCCTGAAACCACACTATTTAGAGATTACACCTTATACGTAGATACCATCTTCGCCCGTCGCTATGAAATGAGTTTTCTATTATTATTGGGAAATAATGACGTTAGAGGAAGGGACGCAAGCGAAATCCATTTTGGAGACGACAGACTGAATGACGTCATTTCGAGCAAGGGTTTCATTTTTATATTTTCTTCCAAGCCCATTTCACCAGAGGACTACTAAACGTTCGGCAAGCTATCACCCACACCTGGTTGAAATACCAAACATAAGCACTAAGCTTTGGTAGGTACCACCGCCTACTAGGTGGTAGGCCCGTATGTGGGGTCGTCTGGACCACCGCCTTTCTTATTTCAACCATCAAGCAGTTCGCTGTGTTTCGGATTGAAGGGAAAGGTAGCCAGTGTAATTACTAGGCATGGATGGCATTTCATCTTAGGCCTCAGGATGACAACGCACCTGCAATATCTTTTCCCTTGTTATTGCAGGTGTCTATAGACCGCGGTAACCGCTTACCATCAGGTGGGCCGTCATTTTGTTTGTCATCTAGTTGTATAAAATAAAAAAAAAGTTAGATTGAAAAAACACCTATTAGGTAAACTCGTTGTGTCGACGACCCCCTCTTAACTTCTCTCGGGGCAAGAGAGGGATCAAGAGTGAACCCATTCGAATAAAAAAAATTAAGAAGAAATAGTGTGTATTTAGTTGATTTAAGAGAGGATCAAACAGAGCACAATGCTATTTACCACTTGACTTCAAGCCGCCCACTACCTTCACCTTATAGAAGATTACAGCTAAATAACACTACTATGTGCTGTGTTTCTGGGGTGAGTTGGGTCCCGGGAGCTCATTGTGAAAAAGTTGTCTTGCGCACAACAAGTTGTCAATACAATGCCTGAGTAGTGCCAAAGGTGCTACGAGTGTCTATACACCTGGTAACAACGTGTGAGTGGCGCCCAAGGTGCTATGAGCGTCTATAGGCTACGGTAACAACGCGTGAATAGTGCCTAAGATGCTACGAACGTCTATACACTTGGTAACAACTAGTAAGTAGTGCCCAAGTTGCTATGAGCGTCTATACGCTAGCTAGATAACAACGCGCGGGTACTGTCCAATATGCTACGAGCGTCTATAGGCTACGGTAACTACGCGCGAATAGTACTCAAGGTGCTACGAGCGTCTGCAGGCTACGGTGACCACGCGTAAATAGTGCATAAGATGCTACGAGCGTCTATATGTTAGGTAACGACGCGTGAGTAGTGCTCAAGGTGCCAAGAGCGTTTATAGGCTACGGTAACCACGCGCCATCAGGCGTGCTGTACTCTTGCTTCCTACCCTAGAGAAAAAATGTTCTTCTTTTATCTCCATCAACGGCTCTAACTTTTAGTTTATTTTTCTTATATTTTAATGATATTGTCTTACCACCTATTGACATTAAGCATTATTGACAGTTTGTGTTATGGATACTAGACAAAGTAGAAATAAATATAATTATATGTCTACATGTATTAGATATACTAAACAAAAGAAAAATTCACGATTTGTGAACAGATTTTCGTATTCATCATACACGAGGTAGATGTTGAGGTTTTTGTTTGATAGTGATTCTAGATCTGAGGTAAGTGGCCTGAACCACTAGAGCACAGTGGGCCTACATAAAGAATTTAATTTATAAAACACTAGATAAAGTTGAGGTATTGCTGGCGTACGAGTCAAAGGCCACTCGAATATTCTTTTTATTTATTCAAAGCCTCGAAGTTTCAATTTCCGCTAGATACTCCGATACAAGGAAACTAAACGCAAGGAACCGATACCGTGTCACGGTTTGAGATGGGCCAAATCCGAACTATAATTGGAGGGAAAATCTAGGATCAAAACGGATATACATTTATAACAAACTCCCACCAAATGGGGCTGATCTGTTTTAGCACAAATAAACCTGAATGAAATAATTATTACTTATTCATTTTGAATAATTTACACTCACGCAAAAACCACATACGTGTCGGTAAGTAATAGTCTCATGTGTTGTATTTATGGAGTAAGCATAATATTTTTTTGGGTTTTAATATTGTGTAGCACACACAGTAACAATATACAAAACTAAAAGAACTTTGGGAATGTTTTTATCTATACCCAACCGATACAGAATGTCATATTTTTCATATAAAAAGTAGTTTTGTAAACAATTTTCCTGCAATTTTTAATCAAAATATTTCGGTTATTTTTGGCTAAAGTCAATTATGCTTTAACTATGAGTAGTTTATTATTAGTTTTTATTTTTAAAATGTAAATAAAAGACAAATATTTTTATCATGCGTGGTCCCTATTCAATAATTGGTGATTGTGAACTTGTATTGGATACTATATTTTATATGTAAGACAAATCAGTCATTACAATACAAACTTTAAATTTAGCACCCTTACGTATTTTAATAGATGAAGCAGTAAGTGTGATAATAATAATATATTCTGTTATGCATATTCCCTGTTCAATAATTGGAGACCGTGAAAGTAGGCCCGTGGTGATATACAGATTATTCTTACAATAATAATGGCAATGCTTGCAAACAAAAATTGCTTGTTTGTCATATAGTTTTATAAAATAATTCATACACGGATGAAGGCATCATCATCATCATCATACCAGCCTATGATGTCCACTGATGAACAAAAGCCTTCCTCATCGATTTCCAAATGGAAGGGTTCTGCGCAGCCTGCATTTAACGGCTTTCCGCGACCCTGACCAGGTCGTCTGCCTATCTAGTGGGAGGCCGCCGTACTTTGCGGTTTCCGTAACTTGGTCACCATTTTAGAACTTTAACGCCCGCCGGCGGTCTGCTCTGCGTGCTATGTGCCCTGCCCACTGACTCTTTAACTTACTTATCCTATGAGCTATGTCAGTGACTTTGGTTCTCTTGCGGATTTATCATTTCTGATTCTATCTCGCAGAGAAACACCTAACATAGCTCGTTCCATACCTCTTTGTGCGACTGTGAACTATGAAGGCATAATTTATAAATAATTCTGCCGTCGTCAAAGAATGTCTGCCGTTAGCAATTTTCCTTCCCATACAAGCGATTTCTAGTACTTCTCCTTTTCTGTTCTGGTCACTCTATCTCTGTTCAAGACACGAGTCACAGCATTTTATCTTTCCCTAATATAAATACCTCGCTAGTTTTTTTTAAATAATTTCTATATGTTTGTATGTATATTATGTATGTTATTCATCATCATCACCAGCCTATATACGTCCCACTGCTGGGCACAGGCATTCCTACATGGGAGAAATACATAAGGAGTTTGGGCCATAACACCACCACACTGGCCCAATGCGGGTTATTTTTTGTATATAAAGTTTAATTGCATACACCGATTCTACCTTTTCATTCTCATTTTTCTGTGGTAGGACTGGTGGAAGAGATTTCATTAAGAAATAAGCAGTACCTTTTTACAATTATTTCTAAAATGTCTTTTCCATATTGTGTACATTAATTGTTAAATAAATAAATAAATGAAAAACAAATGACTTGAAAAATGACGTTTCGTGAAGAAACGCGGTTAAAGTTATTTTGTCAAAGAAATTAATTTAATTGAACAGATTATTTTTTAACAAGTTATGAGACAAGTCGTGCTTACAATAGTACTCTTGCTGCGTTCGGGCGATCTTATTCACAGTATTTTATTATTAACAACTAGAGTATAGTACCAATTAACTAGATTTCTGTAACCCAATTCAAACTAAAGTAAACTAGCAAGTAACATAATCGCTTGGCAAACTTGGATCGGTTTACGAGCTCGCTATACTGTAACGCATGGTTTTACGACGCGCGAAATTGATTTTTATTAAAGCACGTCTTATAAAGTCGTTATTCTGTTTATTGGTCAATAGAATTTAGTGGACATATTAAATCTATGTAAAGAGACAAATGAAAGACGACAGCTCGAAGTAAATATTATGACATCGAATAAATATTAATTTACATTGAGTTCTTTACTGCGGATACTTTATTTCATTAATCCCCGACGAAAAAAAGGGGTGCTATAAGTTTGACGTGTCTGGCTGTGTGGCACAGTAGGCTAATAATCGAATGAACAGATTTGGATTACGGCTTTTTCGTTTGAAAGCGGATGTGATCCAAATAGTTCGTAGCTGTAAGTAGCTAAGATATGTTCAGGGATTTGATAGCTATCACCATTTTCTACTGGACAAAAGGGTGTTACTAACTTTACTGATCCACTGGATTTGAAAGGTTTACTGTTATTTCGGTAGTATTACCAAGACTGCTAACCTTGAGCTGATCCTGAACCATCAAATAGTCTGCGGGATGCTAAATTCTTCAGAAACTTACAGCAGATATAGCGTGTTTGGGCTCATAAGAATATTCTCATTGAGATGGTGTTAAATAGATGATGAATGAGGCCGGAAGTTACTTAAAATTTTATATAATAGTTTTTTACATTGATATAATAAGAAGCTAAAACAAAACGACAGCCAAAAGGTCAACTTAAACATCGTAAATATACAAAAACTGTATGTTACGATTGTGCTTAATAGCCAGTGTGTATTCATATTTTATGATTATTCGAAATCCTTGCTGGCTCACATGGTTAGAGCAGTCATTTGGATCATGAAAGTTTATGAGTTCGGACAAGCTCTTTTTATTTTTATTTTCGTGAAAAAAGTTAAAGTAAGATTTAAAATGAAAAATGCTGTAACCAGAAAAATAAACATGTCAGGTCGGCTGCGACATGTAAGCCACTTCTTTTCCTAACTCTAGAGACTGAATATCTATCCACTGAGCTACCGAGGACCTTTTTGTATAAAAAAACACGGCAAATGACTCATCACCGCCTGATGTGAAGCGGTAAGAAGAGTCCTTATGCGAAGACAGCTAGAGCAGATTGAAACATATTGTTCTGGCCGCCTCCACCTTGCCGGCGAATAAGGTGCCTTTTCACGCCTCTTTTGAAAGAACCCATGTTATAGGAAGGAGGGAACACATGTGCTGGAAAAGAATTCCAATTTTAGCAAGAACGACAAAGAAACGAGTTACTAAGCTTCTTCGTGCGTGATATTGCGGTAAAGACGGTGAACTTTATAGATAACTCTTTTAATAACTCTATACGTTTATTTTTGATTTAAAAACGTGGATTATGTAATGCTGCAGGTTAGCATCCTGCTCTAGGTCTTCTTTCTATTATTTATTTCAATAAATGCTTGAAATGTTTAGATAACTTTTTATCTAAACATTTCAAGCATTTATTGAAATAAATAATGCAGTGACACAGCCAGATTTTTACTGGGATCTTCTTGCGGAGGTGCTTCCACATAGAGACAACACCTCAAAAATACAAGTCTCTCAAATTACAAATTAATCGTTATAGTAGGGTAGTTGACAACTTTTTTTTTATTTCATAAATAAGAAGTTTATAACTCATAAAGAAGTATTGCAAAAGAAATAGTATGTCTAAGATCAATAGTTTCACAGATACAGTGGTATGTTTGATATGTTGCGGCGCATCGTCCAAAAACGCTCCATAGAAAATCTACGGAACAGGTGACGTCACATTTCCCCATATTACTAAGAAATGTATGGGCATACTGACAAAATTAATAATAACTATGTATTAAGTATGTTTTTATGAATAGTTGTCATAATAATAGTTGTTTTAATTGATGTCAGCAATCTAATATCATTCCTTCTTTATATAAATGATCTTCCAAACAGCGTAAGCGATGAGTGTATCTTGTTTGCAGATGATACCACGATTATATTTAAAGGGCAGAATGAGAATGTAAATATTTATGAAAACTCTATTAATATAACAATGGATAACATTCGACATTGGCTCGATAGCAATAATTTGAAAATAAATATAAATAAAACTAAGTACATGCAATTTGTCAGTTACAAAAGAAAGAATCCACAACTTAATATACTTTTTAATGGCGACATAGTAAAGAAAACAGCACATACTAAGTTTTTGGGTATTACCCTTGATAGTTACTGTGACTGGAAACTCCATGTAGATGAAATTTGCACAAAATTGAATAAATTTGTGTATGCTTTAAGGCGTATTAGCCAGATTGTGTCAAAAGAAGCTGCTATCATTGCCTACAATGGATATGTAAATTCTAGTTTGAGATACGGGGTTATGATATGGGGTAACTCGGTGAATAGAGATAAAGCATTTTTGATACAAAAAAAATGTGTCCGGGCCATATTTCGTCTAAGGCAAATTGATTCGTGTCGGCCTTTTTCTAGAAAATTTAAATTACTTACTTTGCCCTGTCTATATATTTTTGATATTTGTTTGTTTGTATATAGGCACGATTATTTATTTCAGCAAAATTTCCAGACTACAAATAGAAATCTACGCTCAATGTATAAATATAAACTACACAGGCCCACAACAAATCTAACTCTTGTATGTAAGAATACTTTTATGATGTGCATAAAGATTTATAATAAAATACCGGAAAATATTAAAGCTCATAAATTTTGTAAATTTAGACTAATACTAAAAGGTTGGCTGGTTGAAAAGTGTTTTTACAGTGTGCAAGAATATTTAGATTATAAGTAAAACTTCAAGCTTAATTTATATAAACTCAATAGATATATTTATAATGTTTGTGTATACACTTGAGAAAGTAGGGATAAGTGTTTCTAAATTATTCGCTATTATAACTGCTATTGTAACTTATTCCATGCACAATAAAGAACTTGAACTTGAACTTAACATTTTTGATAAATTTTGAAAAAAATATGACCAATTTTTTAATTTTCAAAACAGTACAACTTCAATAATATTCCATATCTTTTAAGTTTGAATTGTTTTTATGGGTAACAGTAGCGTATATTTTCCGAATTAGTGAAAAATAGCGCCAAATTCAAACATAAGCAACATCCCAATATGCTAACGTGCTTACGTTTGCTTATACAAGCAAGCTGACGGCCCACCTTGTGGTAAGTGCTGCCGACGCCTATTATAGACACCTGCAATAACAATAAAACAACACACAGACACATACACATCTATTGTTACATTTTTTCGAACGTGAAAAACATTTTTGTCAAACAATAAGTCTAGCCTTTTCGGTAACTACTCGAAAGCATCAGTCACTTTCCAATCGCATTTGTACGTGACCTGACCCGTAGCAATTTGGCAATTTGTTACAAAAGGCGATAAAAATTGATCGCCTCATATTCGTGTCTATTGTTGACTGCTTCTAACATCAGATCGAACATCTTGGTGTCGTATTGGTTTGAGCGCTCTGGTTTTGATACGAAAAACAAAGCAACTTACGCCATGGTCGATCCTGGGAGGGGTCAATTAAAGTTTGTTATCTCGAGCTCCTACGTGCTTCGGAAGGCACGTTAAGCCGTTGGCCCCGGTGGTTTCAGCAACCACTTTAACCCACCAACCCGCATTGGGCCAGCGTGGTGGTGTTATGGCCCAACCTCCTCATGTGTTACTCCCATGTAGGAAGGCCTGTGCCCTCCAGTGGGACGTATAAAGACTGGTGATGACTACCAACAGATCTAGTTTTAAGACTTCGACTACGTTAACAGAAGAAAGCAGTTAAATAGAAGTACTTTATAAAACTTAATTTGAATAAAATGATCCTAACTTAAATAAACTTATTTTGAATATTGTCAGTAACAAAAAATTAAATACATCAAAATGGGAAAATTATTTAAAACTCAATTTTATCAGGAAAGTATTCTTAAGTGGAATAATATGCATAGTTTATGAAGTGCTCTATTCCAGTTATTTATTTTGGAAGATAATTATATAGGCGTGGCGCCAATCTAAAAAGACTGTTATTCAATTCTTAAGGTGGTACGTGCGTCTTTAAGCTAGGTGACAACGCGTGAGTAGTGTCTAAAGTGCTACAAGCATCTATATGCTACGGTGACAACGCGTGAGTTGTTCTTAAGGTGCTACGAGCATCTATATGCTACGGTGACAACGCGTGAGTAGTTCTTAAGGTGCTACGAGCATTTATATGCTACGGTGACAACGCGTGAGTAGTTCTTAAGGTGCTACAAGCATCTATATGCTACGGTGACAACGTGTGAGTAGTTCTTAAGGTGCTACGTGCGTCTCTAAGCTACGGTGACAACGCGTGAGTAGTTCTTAAGGTGTTACGAGTGTCTATCGGCTACGGAAATAACGCGTGAGTAGTTCTTAAGTGCTACGTGCATCTCTAAGGTACGGTGACGACGCATGAGTAGTTTTTAAGGTGCTACGAGCATCTATATGCAACGGTGACAACGCGTGAGTAGTTCTTAAGATGCTACGAGCATATATAGGCTACGGTGACAACGCGTGAGTAGTACCATAGGTGCTACGGGGCGTCTACGGTAGGCTACGGTAATTGCGATTGGTAGGATTCTTTACCACTCATATCGTAGGTATCGCAAAACAAAGGATAAATAAGCGTCAAAAGCTTGTCTTTTAATTTTTACTGGGTATGTACTTATATGCTACTAATAAAAGACGGAGAGATATAGCCTGCCCCTTGAATAATACCTCGAAATTTATGTTTAAATATAGATTTTTAAATTTTTTAGGCCTTAATTTGTATAATAGAGTAAATAGAGAACTAAATATGTATGACTTAAATTATTTAGTTGTAAAGATGTTGTATGTAAATATCTCCTCCGTCTGTTCGTAGGACAGACGGAGGAGATATTTACATACAACATCTAATCAACAGCTACTCATAGTACGTAAGTAGTTTCAAATAGCATTGTTAGCCTAGGCACTTTTTACTTAGTCGCTTAATTTGTCACTTCTACTTTTAATTATAAGTTGATTATTTTAGTTTATTACAATCAGCACTTTTAAAAATAGCATATCAGCACTTTCTCGCCTAAAGCACAGGTTGCTAATCTAGTTTAGGTAAATTTAATTTCGCAACATGTTTTTATTATTTAAGATGTAATATTATACACAGCACCTATTTTTTGAATAAACATTTTTATTTTTATTTTATAAGTGATTTTCAAATAAAGTTATTGATAAAAAAAATGATTTTATTTTATAAAACAAGTGTGCCAAATGAGGTCCCAAACCGTCTGATAGCAAACGATTACTAACGTAGGCTATGAAGCCTAACTAACTGTAAAGTCTACCTAACTGTACAATGTGGTATTATTTAAACGTAACCTTCGTCCTCGGTCAGGCGCTTAAAATTATCACTAAGTACGCATAAAACCTTATTTGGAATATCGCATAGAATTCTTGCGTTTCACTTATATAGAGGAGTTTTGGTCTAGAATCATTACGTGTAATGTCCAGTTTCACACTAATCAAATTGTTGTTACATTGTAATTTTGTTTTGTTTAATAAATAAAAAAAAATGTACATCAATTTTGTGGAGATTTATTTGAAACGATTCCTACTTAGGTATATCATAAATATGATTGTTCTAATGGATGTATGTTTGTTACTCAGTCATGTCAGAACGACTGAACGGATCTAGATGAAATTTGGCACAAATATAGATTATAGACTGTAGTAAAACACAGAATACTTTTTCTTTCGAGATTCCGTTCCCATGTGTATCTTACAAAATCGCGAGTGAGAGCTTCGATGAGGCCCCGCAATAAATTTAAATTACCGAATAATTTGTTTGGGACAGACGTTAAGTAGTTAAGTTGCCTAACTTTGCCGACAGGGCGGCGCTGGACAACATCACTTATTCCAAGTTACGGATTTATACGGAAAGTTTCAGTTTATGCCGCTAGGGCGGCGCTGCCTGTCGAGCTTAAATAATTTATTAACGATATTAGACTACAATTTATCAAAACTTGGCAGCGGGTATTGCCCACAACAAAGGATTTTTAATAAAGTTCGCTGTGCTTCGGATTAAAGGGAAAGGTAGCCAATGTAATCACTGGACATGGAAGGCATTTTATCTTAGGCCTCAGGATGACAACGCTCCTGCAATTCAAAGTGATTATTTCCTTGTTATTGCAGGTGTCTATGTGTTTCGGCAGTCGCATACCACTAGGTGGGCCGTTAGCTTTTTTGTCATCTTATTGTATAAAAAAACGAAGAGAATTTGTTGCAACAAATGTTCCCACAAATACAAATCAAGCATAGCATTAACGAAAACCTTATTCCTTTGTAATAGAAGTCATTTTACAATTGACGTATCACACTTGACGTGAGGCCGTCTGTACAAGGAAACTTCTATGGTGTCTGATACTAATCAGTTACCATAAATATATAGATAGAGATTCGTTTCGTACATAGACATAAAAACACAAACAAAACAAACACATTAGGACAAAAAAGGCAGTCTTATCGCTAGGAGAGGTCTCTACAGACAGCCGTATAATTAATTTTACTTTTAATTATTTTTTTTAGTATTCAAGTTACTTACGAAAGAAGACGTCGACACGATTACTTCCTATACTTGTATTTTACGAGCGAATCTTTTAACGATTTTTTAGTCCAACCTGCTTTACTATTCAAACTATCCTGGGGAGGTCTGCCGTCTGCTCTTGGGTAACATCATGATGAATGTTGATGGTTAAAGTCAGACTGTGATTCCCAAGAAAACACTTAGCTCAGCGGAAAATCTTATCCCTGATGATGGTTAGACGATGTGACGAACACCGTCACAACCTCCTTTCGTGATCCTTGATGTGAATTTGCAGGGCTTGCAAATGCGTTATATCATTTTATTTAGGTGTTTATTTATTTCTGATCCAATTTACGTGATTATTTTTTTGTTCGATGCGGAATAGTTGCCATTTGGTCCCATATTTTTTTTTAAATCGATTGGGTAGTTTGGTTTTTAAAACAAAATAACAGGTGTAAGTCACCGAAGTATGCGAAATTGCGGATTTTTGCTTTCCTATGACTTTTTCGATGAAATGATAATTACGAGTTATCACTAAAAATTGTGAAAAAAAAACTTTAAACAAATCATTTTTCTAGGGCATGAGGATCTACTTAAATTTAATATTTTATAGTTTTCAGTTTTTTTAAAGTCGATTCTAAATTCTATTTAAATTTTTGGATTTCTATTGCGGGAAAGGGAGTCACTGAATCTAATTTTAAATTTAGTGCTTTGCAGAATTTGGACCAATGTTAAGACCATAGGATATAGGTCTCCCTTCTCTTAATGGTGTTTCCTCAGTGACGACACTCAGTCTGGCGAGCTTAAAAGGAGAATCTCTAAAATAAATAAAAAGCAAAAGCAAGACCATCGCCCCTCTCTTTCTCGCATAAAGGAACCACACAACGAGTCCTCAAAACGTTTCCATTAATGTAAGTAAATCACAATAGCACTTTACGTAATACCTAAGGAGGTATTCAGATTTGAACCTTGTCTTAAGAGGCTAAAGATCTAAATATGTTTTGCGTCCCGGCTCATAAATTTCTGTGGAATGTACGCATGTTTGTGAATAAAATATCGCGGCGGTTTAAGAAGGACGGGGATATCATGTTTCTCTGTTTGCTGGAGAAAAACATCTATCATCTTCTTCAGAATGCAAGTTTAATTAGAACGTTATTAATATTTAAAATTTACTTATTTATTTATTAGCGCAAAAAACAGGGTAAAAAAAGAAAGAAAGAAATACATTTATTCAACGCCTCACAAAGTAGGTTTTTTTATACAAAGCACGGCAATTGACCCAACACCACCTGATGTGAAGCGGTAAGATAAGTCCGTATGCGGAGACAGCTAGTGCAGTTTAGACACTACTCTAGCCGCCTCCACCTTGCCGGCCCAAAAGGTGCTTTTCACGCCTCTTTTGAAGGAAACCATGTTATAGGAAGGAGGGAACACATGTGCTGGCAATGAATTCCAAGTTTTGGAAGTACGACAAAGAAACGAGGCACTAAATTTCTTTGCGCGTGATGTTGAGGTGGAGGCAGTGAATTGATGACTCCGAAGACCGGCACGCGTGCTTGTGAGTAGGAAGAGGGATAAGGTTATGGTCAAAAAATCTTCAGAACACTCTCCGTGATATAGTCGATACATGACACTAAGCGACGAAATCTCTCATCGCAGTTGCAGAGGCTCAGTGCAATCGGTAGAAAGTATACATTAATCATATTTATAAGTAACTAAACAACACATAAAAATAAA
This sequence comes from Nymphula nitidulata, assembly GCA_947347705.1. Taxonomy (NCBI): domain Eukaryota; kingdom Metazoa; phylum Arthropoda; class Insecta; order Lepidoptera; family Crambidae; genus Nymphula; species Nymphula nitidulata. The sequence continues at coordinate 4,748,949 of OX374646.1, forward strand.
AGTACAAAATCATTCACACAAAAACAATCCATTACTCCGATAGGATGTTATAAGACTAACCTGTAGATTATTAAAAAGCGCATTTAATTTAAATATTTAGTTCAATTATTGATTAGAAAATAATTTCTTAATTAAAATAATTCAATTTAAAATAATGTATTGTAATTCAAAAATAAAATAATTTACAATAACCTAACAATTTCAATTTAATTAGGTAATATAATAAATAACATACAATATCTTTTTTTTATACAACTAGATGTCAAACAAACTGACGGCCCTACTGGTAGTAAGCGGTTACCTGAAGCCTAAAGATATCAAGCCTTTCATGCCCTGGCTACCTTTCTCTTCAATCCGAAACACAGTGAACTGTTTCACGGCTGAAATAAGAAAGGCGGTGGTACCTACGCGGACGACCCTAGCTACTATCTATCTATCCAAATAATACCAGATATATTCAAATATATCTCCTATCAATAATTGTGCTTTCATTATTAGAAGTATTATTATTTATGTATTTTTAAATGTATTGCGTCTGTTTTATTTTTAGCTATTTAAAAAATATTTATTTGAGGTCGGGGCTCTTTAGATTGAGGAGCCACCTTGCGGATGTTAAAAGGCTTAACACAGTTATTTAGTAGTAGCTTAAAAAATAATGTAGCACTGATCCTGGATTTTGTAGTGGAATACTTCAAAAGATAAATGACTATAAAACCTCAGAACTAGGAATATTATGAATGAATACTTATCAAAATTTGGTAAGATTTTTTAATATTCGAGAATAATTTAGTACACAAACTTTAAGCTCAGAGGGGCTAAAGTTTAAACGGCTACAATAGCTTATGCTCCTCATGCAGGGTGTGTCTAAGTACCGAAGCAGTTTGCTGTATTTCAGTGTGAAGGGACGTCATGCCGGGAGGGTTGGACATCTCTTGTCTCGAGAACATTTGGTTCGGTCAGTCAAAAATGTATTCTACCACCCTACGCTTGAAGTTCATTTTCATGTCATACAACAACAAGGTTGATTTCCCCTCGCAGTGATATTCCGACAGTTAGTTAAGCTTTCTTGTTTTCTATGTTACAATTGTTGATTCTTTTAATCTCTCTAATATATAAAATTCTCGTGTCACAAATTTAGTTACATTTTCATGAAATTTTATATGTATATTCAGTAGGTCTGAGAATTGGCTACTACCTATTTTTTTTTGTGACAAAACAATGGTTGCCGGGACAGCTAGTGTCATAATAATAATCATCATCATACCAGCGAAGAGACGCTCACTGCTGGGTATAGGCCTCCCCCAAGGATCACCAAGTTAATGATGGTGGTGAGGTGGGCCACATTGCAAGGCGGACTGACGTCCGCTGGGGAGGAAAGGTCCTCGAGGGCTTCCACAAGGTGAAAGGAAGGCAACGCTGCCATCCTTTTTGTATTTTAAGGTTGGAGATCCTTGGGGGAGGCCTATGCCCAGCAGTGGAAGTCTCTCAGCTTAAATGATGGTGATTAAACGTAAAATCTGCCTGGCTTTAACAGATAAACAGTTGACAAAGTTGTCAAACTGCTTGCAGTTTAACTTTTTCAACGTTTGTCAACTTTGTCAATTTTGTCATCTTTTTAGTGAACGTTTCAAGTAACGTTCTATCAAAAATTACCATTGTCTGTTATAACAATCAGTCTGTAGGACGGTGTTCACTGACTTATTAATCGTTGTAATAGATAAAAATAATAGCTTGGTAGTGCTTTAAACCTGGGTGAGGTTGGTTTCCAAAAATTCGAGACATTTCTACAGATGTGTCCACTTGTAATGACATTCTATTGTTCTTTATGACAAACACGTCATGCTTTAACGACAAAAAAAATACGGTCGTGTCAAGACGTTACTCTCTCTAAGCTGTTTTCCACAATGACTAATTTGTCATTGGTAATCGAACTGTCACTTAACGTCTGTCCATGAAGCGTTTATTTAACAGGCCCTTTGGACGCTCGGTACGGGATTTACTCACTAAAACAAGTTATAAAGTAACATTAGGATTTCTGAATCCGTTTTAATTACTACTTTCAAGGATAATGTCGGACTAGTGTTACAATGGATTGCTATCTATTGTACGTAATCTTTACCCCTTTATATTGAGGAATCAACTTTAGTTAATTATTGTCAAAGTGAAATTATTAAATCCTTATACAAATATAAATCCGGCTAATAATATAATTCCGGATTCAATTAAACTAACCACAGTTGAATATCATGTTTAGTTTGTGGTTTACCTCAATCATTTAATCAAACATGGAATGCGTAAGACCGTTAAATAAATGAAGAAGACGACTTGTATACAATGTTATTGACACAAGCCGAATTAATGAATTTGGGTCCGTGGAATAAGGAAAATGAGAAAAGAAATCAGAGAAGGATCGAATTTATCACTTATTAGGAACTATATTCGGCTTTGTAAATAAAGAACTGCTACATGATATAACTGTGTTACGTAAAAATACCATGTGTGCTTCTAATATTTGATCAGACGAAGGTATTTTTGCCCATAGTGTGTAGGATTCGCATGAAAATTGAATTTCGTAGCACAGCTACGTTCCGTAGTCCTATGTCGTAGCACTGTAACACCACAATTACGTATTAGCTTTAACATGCCGATCGTAGCGTTTCGTAGCAATGATCTAAAACCCTTTGAATAACGTGACGCTATAAATCGAAATTTATGAATTATGTCAGACATATTTAGACATAAAATTATTTTTCATCCCCCCCTTTCGAAAAGAGTATTTTTGCTCTTCGATATCTGAGTCCGTTTCTATCCGCTAAAGGATAAAGTAAAATTGAATTTAGAACATCGTGTGCACTAAGTTTGTGAACTCAAAACATCATTAAACCTCTTTACTTCTACCTCCATGGTGCCAAATTTATCATACAACCTTTTTTAATATTCTTAATTTTTAACCGACTTCAAAAACGAGGAGGTTCTCAATTCGGCCGGTATGTTTTTTTTTTTTTTCTATGTATGTACACCGATTACGCCGAGATTACTGATCCGATTTACGTGATTATTTTTTTGTTCGATGCGGAATAGCTGCCATTTGGTCCCATAAAAATTTTTTCAAAAACAGCTGGGTACTTTGGTTTTAAATTTAAAAAAACTTAAATTATGAAGTCGTCTACATATGCGAAATTGCGAAGTTTTGCTTTTCAAATGACTTTTTAGTGAAACGATACGATAGTAGGAAACAATATAAGTTTACGATCACCCATCTAGCTTCGACCGTAGAAAGTTACCACTAAAAATTGTGAAAAAAAAATTTTAAACAAAAATTAAAACCGACTTCAAAAAACTGAAAAGGATAAAATAATTAAATTTAAGTAGGTATTCATCCCCTAGAAACATATTTTTGGAGTTGGTGCTAAGTGTTTTCCAAAAACAATAGAAAAAGAAAACTTAAATTTAATTATTTTATCCTTTTCAGTTTTTTGAAGTCGGTTTTAATTTTTGTTTAAATTTTTTTTGATTTTAAGATTATTATACATGTTTGAAAAATTACTTAGTAATTAAAATATAATAAAAATAGAAAAATTTCACGTCCTGAGGCAGGAATCGAACCCGCGACCTTTCGCAATCCGGGCGACTGCTCTGACCACTGAGCCACCCAGGACTTGGGATATCCCTGTGAAATTCTTCTAGTCTATTTTTATTTGCGTTTATGAGCTAACGTCCACCCTACAATGTCGAAATATTCTATTTCAACATCCGAAACGAGTATTTTTACAAATACCTACGATTCGGTTAAGTTGGGGCAGTGTTTTCAAATATTCTTAATTCGCATTTCGCTTAATTCGTATTTCAAATATTCTTAGTCGCGACTAAGAATATTTGAAATATTTGGTTCGATTCCTGCCTCAGGACGTGAAATTTTTCTAGTTTTATTATATTTTAATTACTAACCTTTTTTAACTTGTTAAAAACTCAGACTCGGCACCTTCTTGATGTACTTTTTGTTTAATTTCTTTTTACGACATATTATTTTGTTAAAACCATAGGCTTAAAACAAAAAACTTGAAAACAAGTAAAAAATCTAAAATGAGTGATCTAGCGTCGAAGAAGTTTATTTGACGCCAACAGAATTGACTGAAACTGTTAATAATGTGCCAATGTTTTTCTTTGCATTGAGTCATTTCCTCGTTGAGGTGGGATGAAAAGTTATGTGTTGCACTCGAGTGCAATGATTTTTCACCTCGTGCTCTTTTGACTCCCTCGCTAACGCTCAGGATTCTAATTTTTAATATTAATGAATCCTTCGCTTGTTCGGTCATCAAAATTAAGCACGCGGTTAAAAAGCAGCTTTGCACTCTTGTATAACAAATAACTATTGTGAGTGACTTCTATTCTGGTAACGACAGTTTTTGCCCAAAAATGAAAGTACCACTACACAACCCACCACTTCAAATTGCTTTTACTATTTTAACAAACTTTACTGACACAAGTGTTTTGTAATAAATTGCTATTCAATTGACAATAGATAAGATACAAAACAATGGTGAAACATAATTATAATAATATTCATACACTCACACGCAGCATCCAGCCCAAAGTAAGAATCACAAGAGCTTGTGTTACGGATACTAGTTAACGAAGAAATATTCACCCCTCAAGTATCAGATTCTAGATTTATTAAGTTTTGATTACAAAAATTAATAGAATATAAAATTTCTAAATTGTTTAATATATCGAGTGATTTTTGACAGCTTTTTTTATACAAAGACGTTACAATGGCAACCATCTGTGAAAATGTATTAACCGCTGTCGTACGACCGATTTTGATTTAGTTGGTGCCTAGCAACTTCTGTTAGCGTTAAAAAGGTTTGAAAAAAAGGTAAAAATATTTGTTAGAAAGCCGAAAATACGTTCCTCGAAAATGGTAACCATAGTAACCTATCTTTGGATCTTAATGCTGTCAAAAAACGCCATACATATTTTACATTTTTGGATAAGCTTTGGACACGTTGTAAATTAGCGCGATCTGGGCCCTGTTTCAGCATTTGTCCAATTTCATTCTCTAGGGGATGATTTTTATCACTGAGATGTCTTTTTAAACCCCGACGAAAAAAGAAGGGTGTTATAAGTTTGACGTGTCTGACTGTATATCTGTGTATGTGTGTGTCAGTCTGTGGCATCGTAGCGCCTAAACAAATGGATCGATTTGGATTCGTTCTTTTTGTTTAAAAGCTGATGTGACTATGATGGTTCTTAGCTATAATTTATGAAGATCAGTTCAGGCGTTTGATGACTATCAGCTCATTTTCTACGTGATAACAGGATTTTACTAACGTTTACAGATCCGATTGATTTCAAATTTGGTGTGCTGTCACTTCGGTGACATTCCCATGACATACTAACCTTGAGCTGATCCTATACCATGAAAAAGTCTGCGAAATGCTTTATTCTTCAGAAACTTATAGCAGATATAGCGTGTTTGGGCTCTCATGAATAGTCTTAATGAGATGGTGTTAGATAGATTATTAATGACGCCGGGGGTTACTTAAATTTTTTTTATTTTGTAACTATATCCAGAGAATAACATAAAAAATTTGACGGTTAATGAAAAGAAAACCCGTCAAAATAGTTTGTAAGATAAATAATAACTGACAATTACAGAATCGGCCCTTAGATAATTCTGTATCTATATTTGTCTCATACATTTTTCATATAAAAACGAAATGCAATTTAGAAACACAGTAAGAAGAATAGATTTAATCCTGAGAAAGGACACAGACTACGTTTTGGCGCAATGAGTTACTTCCACGCGGGTGGAGTCAATGGTTACCGATAAAAAAATCAGTCACCTCCACAGAGAATAATGACTAGGAAGCCTCTCATACTTTTTTATACAACTAGATGACAAACAAGCTGACGGCCCACCTGATGGTAAGCGGTTACCGCCGCCTATGAACACCTGCAATAACAAGAAAAAATCACTTGATATTGCAGGTGCGTTGTCATCCTGAGGCCTAAGATGAAATGCCGTCCATGCCCAGTAATTACACTGGCTACCTTTCCCTTCAATTCGAAACACAGCGAACTGTTTCACGGCTGAAATAAGAAAGTCATTGTGTACTTATTCAAAATGCTTACTGAAAACTGCAGAATCTTCTGAAATCGGCCAACCAATTATAAGATAATACCTTTTTTATGTTTGTATATTTTATCTCCGTGGTTTGCTACAGTTTCTACTATATCTTGCTAGTTTTCCGTTTGATACCAATAATAATTAAAAAACTGCTCTGAAGTCGGTAATTTACAAAGATTGTACTCGACTAATTTTTTTAAAGTTTTAGTATTATTCAATCAATCAATCAAATTCTCTCTATTGCACATCAGGACACAGACATAATAAGCAATAAAAAATAAACAAAACAATACAATTGGCGGCCTTATTGCTAAGCAGCAATCTCGTTCAGGCAAGCAGGACAGACAAGAAATACTACTACATACATGACACGGACAGGGACATATTATTGTCAAAGGTATAGATTATTTTATTTACAAGATCACGTGCTAAGTCTCAAGCCACAGAATACCCTCGGAGGGCTTATGACGATTAAGACCAGACATAATTGGTTAATTATGTCTGATATCTGTGGTTAAAGATAAATTAATATGTGGTTAAGAATAAAGAATCCATACTAATATTATCAATGTGAATGCGTGTCTGTTGTCTATTCATGCTTAGGCCGCTTAGCCGATTTAGATGAAATTTGGTAGTATAGATTCATATTCATTTATTTGAGAGATAGTTTGAGTCCTGGGAAATAAGTTTTTATTCCAGATATCATCTTTTGAGGGGGTGAAAGGGGGGTAGAAGTTTGTATGGGAAATTAATAACCGTTTGAGACCTTGGGAAGAACATAGGATACTTTTTGGCGCGATAACCTATATCCACGTGGGCGAAGCCGCGGGCGACCACTGCTTTTATATTAATTCTAATTCATATTTAGGGTAAAATGTGTGAATATTTAATTTTGTTCAAAGGGGGATCAAAACATTGATATATCCCCCTGGTATCTACATCAGTCTTACGAGCCAGAAGTTATTGTTTTAAATAAATAAAAAAACAATTTTATCAATATTTGAAAGATAAACAAATATTTATGAGAACTGACCTAGAAAAATATCATGTTCTGGGGCAGAGATCAAACCCGCGATCTTTCAAAATTCGGGTGACTGCTTTAACCATCAGTCCTTGGCAGCTCAGATGCTCAGAGTAATCTTCCGGTTTTAAAAGGTCGCGGGTTCAATCCCCGACTCAACCACATGATTTTTTCTAGCTGAGATAATTTTATAAGCTTTCAAATGTTCTTTGCATTATATTTGATAATAATCTTCTGCCCATACTTATTGTAATAATATAATAGTATTCATGTAAATAAAGTTCTGTTTTATTTCAGAATTAAATGTTCTGTGCTATCAGTACAATAAATAAAGAGACATAGTATGTAAGTTTTGTAGAAATAGTAAGAAAATTTGAAAAAAAAAACTCATGTTATACTAACATAGTAATCATTGATCGTTACGGTCCGTTGAAATAAAGTTTTCAATCGAAGAATTGAAGCACCTTGTTCATAAAACATAATAGTTTTGCAGTGGAACTGTTTTAAAATTGGGGTCTATTTTTGAAACACAGAAGTACTCTTAGCATTCTTCACATGTACAAAAAAAGTTGTGAGTACTCACCAATTACATAACAGTAAACAAAGGCGTTTGTGTCCAAAATATAACAAGCGTACACTGAAACAGCACACTAAAGACAGCTACAAGTTGAAACGGAATATTAATTAATAGAAGAAAAAAATATTTTTTTGAAAAACCACAAGAGAGAAAGGCGATAGAAAGCGTGCGACTCGCTCTGGCGGCTTCGTAGCACTGGTGTCGCTCGTAGCGGGATAGAATAGCGCGCATCTACGTCGTAGTCCTATACATTTTACTTAGATAGCCGAAAATGCTTTTGTGCAATCCTTTTTAACTGTAACTTGTGAGGTATTTATAATGACTTCGATAGGCTTTTGGAACGGTGTATGAAATAGGTTAAGTGATTCAATACGGAAATGTATATTTGATTGTGTTATGAAATCTGAAATGCAATATTGAATGAAAGTTTTATCGGCACTAGGGCAAACTTTCTCAAAATTGTTACCAATGTACTGTATTTGTATGTGTAACAATTTTATTTTAAAAAAGTATTGGATAAGCTTCATCATGTGTATTTGTAATAAATAAACGTGTCAAGTCAAATAATATAAATAAAATTACTATGACAAATAACTTTCTTAGAACAAATAGTAGTTACATTTAATAATGCATGACCTGATAATATCTATATAATCATACTAGCTATCTGGTGCATTGTTTTAGTTGTGCATGCGTTACGTGCGTGCGTGTGTGTCTGCGATTTTTTTTATACAAAGCACGACAAATGACTCAACACCACCTGATGTGAAGCGGTAAGAAGAGTCTATATGCGAATTATGCGAAGACAGCTACACTGCTCTAGCCGCTTTCACCTTGCCGGCCCGAAAGGTGCTTTTTCACGCCTCTTTTGAAGGAACCCATGTTATAGGAAGGAGGGAACACATGTGCTGGCAAAGAATTCCAAGTTCTGGAAGTTCGACAAAGAAAAGAGCTACTAAATTTCTTTGTACGTGATGTTGAGGTGGAGACAGCAATTTTAGTTTATTGGTTTAAGGTATTATTAAAACCTAGCTATTTTTAGTCAGCATCTGATGATTATCGATTTTTCGTTTTTACTTTGGAGCTGACAATGGTGAATATTTTGGCATATTGTATCTGGTAAACAAAACAAAGAAATAATTACCTCAGATCATGGAAGGCTATCCTAATACGTAACTGTTTATTAAGCAAATAGTAATTAGGTATATTAAAGAGTACTGTGAATTTGTTCTGTAGTGTGTTTTGTAAATGTTTAGGTGGTATGTCATTTCATCTTAGGCCTCAGGATGACAACGCACCTGCAATATCAAGTGATTTTCCCTTATTATTGCAGGTGTCTATAGGCGGCGGTTACCTGCTTACCACCAGGTGGGCCGTCAGCTTGTTTGTCATCTAGTTGTAAAAAAAATGTTCATACATACCTGCTCTGTGTGCTATGTTTATGACATGTGAATATGTGTTGTATATGTAATGTGAATATTTATAATTAACCAGAAGATCGCAGCTAGATCATACTACATTTGTAACGTTTTTTTGCCAGAGATACTAAGGTCGCCAGGGATCACGCCTATTATCTAGCCGAAAGTAGACATCTTTTAAAGATCGGTTATGGATACTAGATAACGAAAAAAAAAAGATAATAATATGTATATAAATATGAGAAATATACTAAATAAACATATAAACATCCATGACTCGTGAACAAATGCTCGTGCTTATCATACAGACATTTGCTCCCACTAGGCTTCGAAACCAGGACCCCCGACCGAGTAGCCTGTATAGCAAGGGTCACAGACCACTCGGCCAGCCGGTCGTCAATGTATGTCATTAATTTTAAATGTTTGATCTATATGTTAACTCGGCAAAACATTTTTTCAAAGCTCTAACATGTAACTATCGTAATATTATACTTACGTGCTTGTTTTAAGTATACTTGATGACGGAGAAACAAATCTAATAATATGTGTACATATATGTTGTAATACCTACATTATTATTAAACATTTAAACAATTACGACCCCTAAACAAATGCTTGTATCCATCTTACAATTATCTGTCTTTACCGGGATTTAAACCCGCAACATCTCGTTTAGTAGACAGGGGTGCTCAACAGTTACAGTTATACATTGATATTATACCAAAGCCAAATAGTTACATAATATTAAAATGCCTTACAAATAAAGTTGCCGTACAATAAATTATTCATATAAAATGAAACCATTAATCAAAACCAAAACAGTGAAAAACTTCTTCAAATTCGGTGACAAAAAATAAAATGACATAAATTTCGGATCATCATTTCACCTCCCCTTCTAAATCGTAGATGAAAAATGAGATGAAAAATGTATAAAACCGCGTTAAGTGATTGACTGACAAGAATGTGGGTTCCGTAGAAAGTTTGGACCAAATTAGCTTTTGAATTCTTTACAGTTCTTTACACTCGATTTGTAACCAAGCAGTTTTTGACATTGAAATTGTCTGAAATAAAACCAATTTACCGGATTTAACTCGCGTTTAATTAGATGTTATATTATTATTACTCACATTACATTATTATCATTTACATTATTTTCCATTATTAAACTGACACCGTGAGCTCCGTATGCATAATTCGGACCGCTCAAAATATAACTCAAAGTGACGGTAGTTAACTTAAAACTTATCAAAGACAACTGACATCTTCAGTCTTCCCGTGACCACGACCGCTGTAAAGTAATCAAAACGTCGGGTGAATAATATAACATCTATTAGATGCTACATCAGAATAATGTTTTATTAACGCAATTAAACGCGAGTTAAATCCGGTAAATTGGTTTTATTTCTAATGTGTAGTGCTCGCGAAAATGTAAGACAATACTATTGGAAATGTCTTTACGTTTGCTCCATTATAGGCTCAGGTATCATGAAAAAGTGCGCTACCCTTATATCTCGATGAGTTATAAGGGGAGGGACCTTTTTTGTGAATATCATATCTTATTATGAATATCATATTAAGATATGATATTCAAAAAAAAGCTTAATTCACGAGATCTGTAAGATGCAAAAAGAATTATTTCAGAAAGTCGAAAACGAAAAAGTTATGGCCGAAATAGTGAAAAGATTTTTCCGTATTTTTTATTTTGGTGGTCCATATTTTGGAAACGAAGAATGATATCAAAAATTTGAGAAAAAACTCCTTTGGACAATTTAGTCAGCTACAATTTAAGCCTAAAACAAAGACCGGGTTAAGCGTATGCCCTGTAGCCTAACTTTTTTGAAAAAAGTCAAAAAGTAAGAACGACATTTTATATGATTTCATGTTTTTCAAGTTCATTATCGGTGTTTGTTGTAAATTATCGGGGTTATGAAGGTATTCTGTTTGGGACGGTCGTAGGTAACGTGTTATGTTAATCTACGAGTAATAAGAATAAAAGAATTATTATTCAACGTTGTAGTTTTATTTAATTTTGTAACCTTTTTCTAATCCCGACTTTCTCGTCGTTCAGGGACAATATTTTTTCAAATTCAGTAGATTTATTTCCAATGTCAGAAGCTCGGTGGCGTATTGGTTTGAATACTCTGGTTTTGATACGAAAAACAAAGCAACTTTTGCCATGGTCGATCCTGGGATGGGTCAATCTAAGTTTGTTATCTCGAGTTCCTCCGTGCTTCGCAGGGCACGTTATGCCGTTTGGTCCCGGTTGTATCTGCAACCGCTTTAACCCACATTGGGCCAGCGTGGTAGTATTATGGCCCTAACTCCTCATGTGTTTCTCCCATGTAAGAAGGCCTGTGGACAGCAGTGGGACGTATATAGGCTGGTGATGATGATTTTCAATGTGCTCGATTATCGTGTCAGGCACGAAATCTGTGGATTTTTGTTTATTTAATTTTTGTTTATTTATGACCAATTTTCAGCACTCGTTATTTAACGCTTATTTCAACTGAAGGCTCGCATTTCGCAGTGTTTCGGATTGAAGGAAAAGCAGCCAGTGTAATTACTGGTCATGGAAGGCATTTCATCTCAGACCTAGAGATGACAACACACCTGCAATACCAAGTGATTCTTCCCTTGTTGTTGCAGGTGTATATTTTATAGACAATAGGAGCCACTTTCCACCAGGTAGGAGTCAATAAGCTAAGAAGTAGCTTAAAATTTTTGTACCATGTCACAGCATATTTTTAAAAGTTGTTCGTGAATTTCATCCCCGCCTTGGGCAATGATTTTTGCGTGTTAAAATATTTTTCTTACGGTTACTTCTAACATTAATGTCGGTAAAATATCGGTGTAAATCGCCTCTGACATAGTCAAACTGGCCGTCGATATCATTATGAGGGTTCCGTTATTGACATTCTGTTTATGGACCCTGAAAATTCCAGTGAGATTATTTACATAATCCGAACGCTCGGAACTGACCTTGAGATTCGGGTTGAAGAGAAATGAAATTATCGAATGGAGGAATATATTTCATGTTAAATAAAAACGTTATTTATATAATCGTACATGGATTCCAATTGTAATAGCGGAACGATATAAGATAATCGCGCTTGATCGATTATCTTCTTTCCTATAACTAAAAATGAATCGCAGAAATGTTGTACACTCGCATAACATCTGAACGACTGCGCCATAATGAATAATTATTTCTTTGTTGTGTTCACCAGGATGTATTATTATTGTCTAGATCAATACAGCCTTCAATAATTAAGGAACACTGTTTTTTTTTAACAATCTACTTCGGTAGCATTTGTAACCACCAAAATTTTGCGATGTATAATTACGAAATCCACACCTCTCTAAGCATGCCAACGATTATGCAAGAGATAGAGCGCTTTAAAATAAAATATGTCTGTCGCCTGGCAATACACCCAAATACCTTGGCTACGGCTCTGCTAGACACTACAAAAAGGACCAACATACTGAAGAGAAGGAGGGTCCTGTGAATAAGGGGAAAAGGCGGCAATGGCCGAATATCTCCTTACGCCAGAAACTGTACTCCACGCATCCGCTTATGGTCCCTTTCCACAGATCGCAGACTAAGCAACAGAAAAAAAATGTAAAATTACGATTTATTTAATTTAGCAAAGCGGTACATCTGTAAGCAACTTTATTCTTGGCTAGGTGTCACTTTTTCGAGCTACAGGTAGTCAAAGTTCAGTTGTCATTTTTAAGCCCCGACGACAAAATAAGAGTGTTATAAGTTTGACGTGTATGTCTGTTTAACTGTGTGTCTATCTGTGGCGTCGTAGCTCCTTAACGAATGGACCTATTTTAATACAGTTTCTTTTTAAAGGTGTTGTGATTTGGATGGTTTTTGAGCTATAATTTATGAATATCAGTTCAAGCGTTTGATGACTATCGACTCATTATCACATGGTTAATGGGTTTTACAAACTTTCAGAGATCCGATTGATTTGAAATATGGAGTACTGTCACTTCGGTGACATTCCCATGACATACCAACCTTGAACTGATCCTTTACCATCAAAAAGTCTGCAGGATTCTTAATTATTCAGAAACGTACAACAGATATAGCGTGTTTGGGCTCATATGAATAGTCTCAATGAGATGGTGTCAGATAGATGATTTATGAGGCCGGGAGTTAGTACAAATTTTAAATTTTTGTTTTTTATTAGTATATGTTACGGACTCTTTGGACGACGACACTGGCCGGTAGAGTTAAGGCTTGACAGAAGGTGACTTTGATGGACTGACGGACAAAGATTGACGTTTGACTGGGTTTTCTGATTATAATTTGTATTATTTAATATTAATTAAATACAGTTCAAAGGCTACGAAGCCTTTTCCTCTTCAGTATAGTTGCTACTACAGCTCGATAAAACATGTAAATTAGTATGTAAGGGGATAGCTGGATAAATGCAAACAAAATGTAACTCCTAACAGGCCGTTGAGTATAGATCATCGTGGAAACCCTCAACTGAGGTATTTACACAGAAGTTACACAGTTATTTTATTTTATATTAAGCACGGCAAATGACTCAACACCACCTTACGTAAAGCGGTAAGAAGAGCCTCCACCTTGCCGGCCAAAAGGTGCTTTTTCACGCCTCTTTTGAAGGAATCCATGCTATAGGAATGAAGGAAGACATGTGCTGGCAAAGAATTTTAAGTTCTGGAAGTACGACAGAGAAACGTGGTACTAAATTTCTTTGTGTGTGATGTTGAGGTGGAGACAGTGAGTTGATGACTTCGAAGACCGGCACGCGTACTCCTGAGTAGGAAGGGGGAAGGTGGGATAAAATCGAAAAACTCTTCAGAGCATTCTCCGTTATAAAAGTATTTGGTCCATGGTATAACAAGCGGGCACCTACCTATGTTAACATACTCATATAAATAGTATAGTGTTATCAAAAATTCAAAATTGTATAATTAATTTTGAAGTTTCCCATATATTTTGTTTTAGTGGCCGAACTTTTTAACCGACTTCAAAAACGAGGAGGCTCTCAATTCGGCCGGTACGTTTTTTTTTTTCTATGTATGTACACCGATTACGCCGAGATTACTGATCCGATTTACGTGATTCTTTTTTGTTCGATGCCAAATAGCTGCCATTAGGTCCCATAAAAATTTTTTCAAAACAGTAGGGTACTTTGGTTTTAAATTTAAAAAAACTTAAATTATTAAGTCGTCTTCATATGCGAAATTGCGAAAGTTGGTGCTAAATGGTATCCAAAAACAATAGAAAGTGAAGCACCGACTCCAAAAATATGTTTCTAGGGGATGAATACCTACTTAAATTTAATTATTTTATCCTTTTCAGTTTTTTGAAGTCTGTTTTAATTTTTGTAAAAATTTCTTTTTCACAATTTTTAGTGGTAACTTTCTACGGTCGAAGCTAGATGGGTGACCGTCAACTTATATTGTTTCCTACTATCGTATCGTTTCACACGTTTCACACTTTCAAAAGTCATTTGGAAAGCAAAAATTCGCAATTTCGCATATGTAGACGACTTAATAATTTAAGCTTTTTTAAATTTAAAACCAAAGTACCCAACAGTTTTTGAAAAAAATTTTGTATGAAGAAATTTGATATTTATTTTACACTTTAGATTTTTTGATAACACCATAGTATTTATATGACTATGTTAACATGGGTAGGTGCCCGCTTGTTATACTTTGTACCAAACACCCTGTATAGCCGATAGAAGGCGCTAAGCGATGCAATGTCTCAGCGCAATTGCAAAGGCTCAAGGTGGGTTGGTTGGCTAAAGTTGACAATTTTTAGCTAAAATGATGATGATGGATAAAAAATCGGGGAGACTATTTGTAAAATGCCTTCTTTGACTAGTTTGAGAAATTGTTCGGATAGAGTCGATTATCTGGTCAATTAAACTCCAAATTAGCACTGTTATATGATATAAAAGATACCAGTGTCATTATTCAAAATTGTTTCAAACCCAGAACTTTCTTGAAATAGAAAATAAAGAGGATAAACTCATAAAGAAGTACGATTCTCGAAGTTTAGATTAGAAGAATTCCTTCAATGTCAATCACAGAGTGAAAACTTGGGGTTGGCGTCATAGATTAGATAAGATACAGTGTACAATCGAATAAATTGAATCGTTGAAGGGAAGATCTTCCAACCTATGCAGAGGATAGGTACTGAATCCCTCAGAGATGCACTTTTTGCTGCTTCAGCCGATCTGACGTAGCCGGAAGTTATTACGACTGCGTTGGTGTGGACAGGGTAGTCTGACCGGGATCCAACCCATCCATAGGGGAGGTTGTAAGTCCCCCCTCCCCTATTTCAACTGCGCTACCTACCAACTGGTGTACCAGTGCACCGGCATCGGATGTGTAAGCCGTCTCCCTGCGTCAAAGACAATAATGCCAATGTGTTCTCGGGGTATCTCCTACCAAATGTAGGGACCTAAAGGGCCTGCTATATATATACGGCTTAATCAGTTTCTTGGGTGGCCGTATACAATACAGCAAGAGCAGAACACCATCATTTTAGTCGGTAGACTGCAATTCAGGCATCCCACATGGCCCATGTAACAGCTGGGTATCTTTAAAACTTTCTGACGAAACATAAAAAAGCCAATGGCAACCCATCTTAGAAGCTCGTCTTTATCAAATTAACTTTTATTGACTAGATAATAAGAGCAAATATGTCAATTCCTTTACTTCGATAAGGTCCAGAGCCAGGATTCAATTTACTCGATGGTAGCTACATTTGCAGAAACATAAGTATACCTTTTCGGTATCACATCACAATAACGACCGATTGGTCCAGTTCACAGTCTAACAACAGGCTAGTCGGTCAGGGGTCGAATTCCGGTATGAACATTTGTTCACAGAGTCATAACTTCGTGAAAAGGTTTTTACAGGCTCGGCAATGCAATGCAATGCAATGTGCGCAAGTTATAATTATCATTATATCAGCTGAGAGACGCCCTATGCAGTTATGCTATGGATTCACAGCCTATGCATCGGCCGTCAGTTCTCATTTCAAATGTGGCCGGCCCACTGCCGCATATAATATTTCTCTGTTATCTAGTCTCCATAACACAAGCTCTTAGGCTAGATGATAGGTGTGAGTGTATAAATATTGTTATTATTGCTTATAAAGTCTACTCGTATTTTATCTAGAGATAATTCTATGTGTTTATGTGATACTGAATAAACGTGCTTATATTCTCCTGATTTTATTCTCAACTTTCTAATAATATTCATACACTCACACCTATATTATCTAGCCCACCGTAAGCATCATTAAGAACTTGTGTTATGGATATTAGATAAAGAGAAATAATGATAATAAGAACTATATTGAATAAACATTTTGATTTGATTTGACTATTCAACATATCTTTAACCCCCGACAGTAAAGAGGTGTTATAAGTTTGACGTGTCAGTCTGTGTATCTGTGTATCTGTGTGTCTGTCTGTGGCATCGTAGTGCCTAAACGAATGGACCGATTTTGATTCGTTTTTTTTGTTTGAAAGCTGATGTGACTACGATGGTTCTGAGCTACAATTTATGAAGATCAGTTCAGGGCTTCAGGCGTTTGATGACTATCAGCTCATTTTCTACTTGATAATAGCATTTTACTTACTTTTACAGATCCGATTGATTTCAAATTTGGTGTACTGTCACTTCGGTGACATTCCCATGACATACTAACTTTGAGCTGATCCTATATCATCAAAAAGTCTGTGAAATGCTCTAATCTTCAGAAACTTACAGCAGATATAGCGTGTTTGGGCTCTTATGAATAGTATTAATGAGATGGTGTTAGATAGATGATTAATGACGCCGGGGGTTACTCAAAATTTTTAAGTTTGTAATTATCTGTGGAGAGTTTTAGACAGCTCACAAAATATCCTCAAACTTATCGCTTTAATATTGCTTGCATCTGTGGGATAACTCCACCAAGTACCTCCTCGATGCACTGGACAAATTGCAACGTCGTGGCGTACGTATTTTTGGCGACGTAGAGGTCACGAACAACCTAGAGCCTCTAAAATTCCGTCGTGACTTTGCCTAGCTTAGCGCCTTCTATTGGCTTTATCGTGGAGTGTTCTGAGGAGCTTTTCGACCTTATCCTACCTTCCCCTTCCTACTCTATAGCACGCGTGCCGGTCTGTGGAGTCATCAATTCACTGTTTCCAACTAAACAACATGCACAAAGAAGTTTAGTAACTCGTTTCTTTGTCGGGTTTCCAAAACTTGGAATTCTTTGCCAGCACATGTATTTTCTCCTTCCTTTTAACATGGGTTCCTTCAAAAGAGGCGTGGCATAAGGCACCTTATGGACTGGCAAGGTGTAAGTGGCTAGAGTAGTGTGTTTCAAGCTGCACTAGCTGTTTTCGCATATGGATTCTTCTTACCGCTTCACATCAGGTGGTGTTGAGTTATTTACAGTTCTTTGTATGAATAAAAAAAAATACAGAAATAAATAACTGTTTGTGTATGGTCATATGGTCAAACTTATAACAATGTCTTATTTGAGCTCGTTTAAGAATCACTGTCATTAAAAGTCAGTTTTAAACAAAACTATGGCTAAATTTAATATCCTGTTAGTAAGTACTTAAAAACACGTACTCGTACATGCTTATTTCCTGTGCTTTACATTAAAAAAAAATTGCAGGTATACTATTGATTGATATTTATTTACTGCTGGCATAGGCTGATGACAGTACTGGTCATCCTAAGCGCGACTAAGTTTAAAAAAATATTTTAAAATTACAAAAAAATATATGAGCTGTTTGATATTAAAACTGTAATTCCTACACGACCCGGTTGTATAGAACATCTGCTTTTTTCGCAATTTAATTTATTTTTCAACAGTCGTTCAAGTTACCAGCACAGCCTTAGTTTAAGAAATCGATCCCCCGATTACCTGGATATTATTATGAAATTCAGCTTGGAAAAACAAATTGGAGTGCAATAAATAAAATACACAAATATCGAATAATATAAATATATTCAAATAAAATCAGCAGCGTTTTTGGTGTTATTAATTAAAATAAATATAGTGTACCCATTTCTGGGTGAATCAACTATTTTACAAGACATTCTGGTCATTTTTTTTTTCAAATTGACTTTATTTTTTTCGATTTAAATTTAGTCAGAGTACTAAAAAATACTCCAAACTATATTAATCTAGAGGAGCAGCGACATTCATATATTACATTCATAGATTATTTCAGCTACTGTATGCTTAACAGTGTCAGTACCCCGAATTGTGTCACCTGAATTAAAAATGAGATATTTGATAAATTTAAATAACATAAACTTTGTCTATAATTTTTATTCACTCACTTAACCGTGATCAATTATTTTGGCTTTCTCAATCTTGGTCATTGTCACTGGCTTTACCTAATTAAATAAGAGAAACTTCGAAATAAAACAAAATACCTATATCAATTTAATATCCCAAAAAGTATGCTGTTTATACGTTACTCAATATACTGAAATTAGTAGCATATAAAATCAACATATTAGTGAACAGAAAAACGATATATACCCAAAAATAAAATTCTAATTTGGAGTACTATAGTTGAATGACCCTTCTACCAAAAAATAAAACAAATAATTTGACATACCGCGCTAATTAATAGTCTGTGGTGGTCGACCCGTTCTCAAATTAAGGCCGTTCCCGAGCCTGAAAAGAGCGCGTAATTATGCCCTGAAATATTCAACCGGAATAAGCCGAGACACCCGAGTGTGACGTCACCGGGTACTGACAACAAAACAACTTTTTGATAAGCATAAAAAAATTTAGGGATTTTTGCTGAGTTTTTTGTGAGCTAACGCTACGGGTTGGTGTTTGAATAATAAAAGCATTACAAGCCTATTGAATATGTCATTGCTGGGCATAGACTATTGAATATGTCACTAGGTGGTAAGTGTTGGAAATTTAATCCTGGCAGCTATATAACATATTTTGAGAACAGAAGGATTATCCTTCTATTCTCAAAATAATATACCTTTTTACTTGTCATTAATAAAAATCTATCTAAACTAGAAAAATTTCACGTTCTGAGGCGGGGATCGAACCCGCGACCTTTCGCAATCCGGGCGACTGCTCTAACCATCTGAGCTACCCAGGACTTGGGATATCCCTGTGAAATTCTTCTAGTCTATCCGTATTTGCGTTATGAGCTAACGTCTACCCTACAATGTTAAAATCAAAATTAAGAATATATTCATATATATATTGTACTACAACAAGTGCTGATTTCATTATTTAAAAAAATTAGGCCCGTATGTAGGGTCCTCTGGGTAGGTACCACCGCTTTTCTTATTTCAGCCGTGAAACAGTTCGCTGTGTTTCGGATTGAAGGGAAAGGTAACCAGTGTAATTATGGGCATGGACGGCATGTCATCTAGCATGCAATATTAAATGATTCTTCCTTGCTGGCGTCTATAGGCGGCGGTAACCGCTTACCACCAGGTGGGCCGTTAGCTTGTTTGTCATCTAGTTAAAATAATTCGGAATAAACATCCATGACTCGTGAACAAATGCTCGCCCTTGTCATACAAACATTTGCTCTTACCGGGATATGAACCCGGGACCCCAAATTGTGCAGCCTGTATAGCAGAGGCATAGACCACCCGGCAATTGTCATTGCTATGTCCTGGCAGTCGGAGGTAAGATAGCTAGTTCCTCTGTGACTGACGGCTCCGGGTGTGGCTCGGTTCCATCTTCGGTCATATCATGACTTACTATCTGGTGACATACCAACCAACCAAGATGTATTTTGAAGGTTTTTAATAATATTACTTTTTATGACAAGAATAGGTAACGGTACTTTAAAATTTAGCATAAACGAACTTAAACCGTTAGAAACCCAAGACTTTGATCATTTTAATTAGTCCCATTTCATCGTATTAAATTAATCAAGTTGTAGGCTCCTAAAAAGTTATGTTATAAGATAAGGCGGTTGTCCAACCTACGCTCTTAATTTTTTATATGTAATTAGGGTAGCGGATAAGCTTATCAGCCATTATATACATAACAATTAAATTATTTTATTTATGCAAATTATAGCCTATATGTTACTTTAATATATAAGCTATATTATAGTAAAATTTATTAAAATCCATTTAGTAGTTTGCGTGAAACAGTAACAAACATACACCTATCCATAAATCCAGGCAAGTTTTCGCGTTTATTATATACTTATAAAGTAAATAGGAGTATAATTAGGTGATATTTTTGTGCTAGCCTAGCACCTCCGCTTCAGAAGATAACAGCTAATAACACTACTTAGGTGATATTTTAGAACTAGACTAGCACCTCCGCTTTACAGAAGATCACAGTCCATAACACTACTTTGTAGTGATGTTACAGCGGCGAGTAAGGTCGCCAGAGCTCACTGATAAAGCATCTCCGATGTTGACAGATGTTTACAGCCACCTAGAGCTTTAATGTGTGTTAATTCTGGACCAGCTTTCGTCGCATGGCCTCTTCTTATCTCTTTTGTTGGGTGTTGAGTCATTGTCATGCTTTGTGTAAGCCACAGTATTCCGCTGGTAAGAAAATTACTTCCGGGTTAAAAAAATAGACACAATTACAACCCACATTAATTCTAAAAGAAACATACACTGTTATTTTAAAGACCACTACAACTAACGATTTAAATTTCGGAGGTTATAGGTAGTTCCGTTGCTAAATCATTAGGTTAAAAAAAGGGTATCCGAGAAGATACAGTTGTGTTAAAGAGGGACGTCCCTCTTTAACACACCTGTCCTCAACGTCCCTCTTATATTCAATACGAAGGTATTGATGTGAACTAGTAAGAAGAGTTCAGATGCGAAGACAGCTAGTGCAGTTTAGACTGCTCTAGCCTCCTCCACCTTGCTGGCCCAAAAAGTGGTTATTCACGCCTCTTTTGAGGAATATGTGGAACTGTTTGACTCCTGAAGAAGGTATTGAATATAAGAGGGACGTTGAGGACAGCTGTGTTAAAGAGGGACGTCCCTCTTTAACACAGCTGTCCTCTGCACTAGCTGTCTTCGCATCTGAACTCTTCTTACTAGTTCACACCAGGTGGTGTTGGGTCAATAGCCGTGCTTTGCATGAATAAATATTTGAAATAAAACCAATTTACCGGAATTAACTCGTGTTTAATTAGATGTTACATTATTAATTAAAATAATATTTATATTTTGGAAATATGTGCTTTTATAAAAAATAATATGAAGTTATATGATTGTAAATCACTCCGAAACCAACGTTACGGGTACAAATATAATTTAAACTTGCCAATTTTACTAAATATTGCCGTTTGAAAATTTTCTTGGCAGCCTATTTTAGAAGTATAAAAAATACAGTTCTATTGAATATTCTTCAATGAAATATAAATGATTCAACGAAAGAGATAAACAATAATATTTACAACAAAAGTACATTTATTTCAGGTATTAAGGTATACAATCATTTGCCTGTTGAGATTAAAGCGTTAGAAAGTCATAATTTTAAGAAAAAATTGAAAACCTGGCTATTGGACAATGTTTTTTACAGTCTTCAAGAATTTTTTATGTATAAGACTTGAAATATTAGTGTAATCTCTTGTTCATAAGTACATTCCAATGTTTTTATTATTCAAAATATTAAATTGCATGCCCGATATGGGTAACTGTTGGTACTCTTTAAAATATTTACATCATTGTTACACAGTTTGAGCAATAAATGATTCTATTCTATTCTATTCTAAAATATAAAACTAGAAAAATTTTCACGTCCTGGAGGGCTAAGTAATTTTTAAAAAATTTATAATAATGTTAAAATCAAAGATTAAGAATGTTACATTATTATTATACACCCGACGTTTCGATTACTTTACAGCGATCGTGGTCACGGGAAGACTGAAGATGTCAGTTGTCTTTGATAAGTTTTAAGTTAACTACCGTCATTTTGTGTTATATTTTGAGAGGTCCGAATTACGCATACGGAGCTCACGGTGTCAGTTTGTTGGGCAGTGTGAGGACGGGGTTGGGACTTTATTATTCGTATGATGGGATCCCAAGCTGGTGGTACACTCCAACCATCTTCTCTATTGAAATTAGGATGTTTTTTGATTTCAATAGCCTCACGTTACATTCTAGTAATCAAACGGTGTTCTATGGCAAGGATCTGGGGCTTAGCAAATCTGATGTAGTGATTGGGTCCGTCAAGAGCGTGTTCACACACTGCCGACTTCATTTCGCGCCTGTGTTTTACGTCAGCTATATGTTCTTTTACCCGGGTGCCAATGCTTCCCTTTGTTTGAACTATGTATGAGAGGCCGCAGTCACAATCTAACTTGTATATGCCTGCATCTTGTAAAGGAATGTTGCACATGACAATTGGTAGAAATTGGTTAATCTTCTTCGGCGGCTTGAAACAAGTTTTAATTGAAGCACGCTTTAAGATGTTGCCAATCTTGTCAGTGACACCTTTCATATATGGTAGTACAGCAGGTTGACGTTCGACTGGGACAGGTTTCGCTCGGCTTCGGTTTTATTTCAAATGTATAGTGCTCGCGAAAATGTAAGAAAATGGGTACTATGAAAAAATATTATTCCTCTTAGCCAAAAAAAATTTAAAATAAAAGCTAACAATCAAAGTGGTAATGTTATGGTGGTGGTGGTGTGGGAGGAAGTCCAGACATTAGAAATATTTCAAATGTGTAGAGTTCGGGAAAATATCACACAATATTAATAATTTTAAATTTTCGCGCTCCCAGCCCCGCTTCTCTAGTCATCTTCTTAGCTTCTCTTTTTTCTCAAATGATAATTTTATTAATAATAATTGATGGCGCGGTTTTTTCTCCTATCTCTACCAGGTCTAGTGTTAAGTTTTGTATTCATAACTTACGTCACACTAGCGCCTCCTAAGGTCTTTGTTTTTTTAGCTTTTGTGTTGAAATTATATGTCAACCTGCCACATATACCTATGTCTGAATCACAGAGTGTTTTACAAGCAGCATCTCCACAGAGACAAAGAATAAATTCAGTCAGAGGTTAAAATTGATCAGTTCTATTTATACAAAGCTTAATTTTATAACGTTTATCGATGTGATGACAACTCTTCAATGACATGATCGCAATGTTATACAAGTACATATTTGGATAGTAATAATTTTGTTTAATGATATTTTAAAAGGAACTAACCTTATATTTACAAAGATTAAAACGTGATATTAAAAAAACTTACAAATAATAAACACCACCTGAATCTTGCGAAACAGGAAGTGTACCAATAAGGCTGGTCGTATTACCTCGCTGAATTGCGAGGCTTAATCTTTGTCCGAAATATATACCAGCCTTATTGTCACCAATAGTTTCACAAAGACGACCTGCAATGTCCCTAAAAAGTCGGTGAGCTCCTGGACCCGAAGGTCCTAAAGTCTCAACCCCAAATGGCTCAAATATGTAGTCCCCAAATAAACCAGTGTTATTGCGCCGTTTGAGGGATTCAGCAGAAGCAGCAGCTGATCCTGGTGTCGATGAAGTATCTGAAAGATGGGACATGGCTAAGGTGTCAAAAAAATAAAATGTTATGTCAATATTAAATGTTCTATATCTTAACAAAATAGCATGATCGGTAAGGGCGAATGTTTAAACTCCCTGTATGCAATAAGATAACCTACACAAGACATAGTCTTCATTTTACATCATTAATAAATATAATAAAAAATATTTAATGTTAAGATTGCAATATTTAAATACGTATTGAGACAATAATAGGTGTCTATAGGCGGCGATAACTGCTTGCCACCAGGTGGGCCGTCAGCTTGTCTATCATCTATTTTTTTAAAAATAATATTATTATTTGATGCATTTCTAGTATTATTATTAAATGTTATATCTTTTCATAGTTTGCGCTATGGGTACCTGTTATGGCTACCTGTATGCAATAACATTTAGCTAGTAAGGAACAATTGTTACTGTTATGCAATAAAAAACTAAATAAATAATGACATGACACGACAAGTGCCAATGGATAGTCATAGTCATAGTTTTCAATGTAGGCTTTCAACAAAGCACTTATTGACATTGATAAAATCCTAATTGTTTTCACATACATTGATGTACCATAGAGGAGCTCGTAATGTAGTGGTTTGAGCGCTCTGGTTGCGATCACGAAAACAAAGCAACTTTCGCCATGGTCGGTCCCGGGATGGGTCAATCAAATTTATAATCTTGAGCTCCTCCGTGCTTCGGAAGGCACGTTAAGCCGTTGGTCCCGGTTGTTACTGCAACCGCTTTAACCCACCAACCCGCATTGGGCCAGCGTGGTGGTGTTATGGTCCAAACTCCTCATGTGTTTCTCCCATGTAGGAAGGCCTGTGCCCAGCAGTGGGACGTATATAGGCTGGTGATGATGATGATGATGATGATGTATCATTATCGTTTCATTTTATGGTAGCGTGAAACATGCATAGTATAAAATAGTAGGCATCAGCATTTGTCATTTTAACGAATAAGGGTGGACCAGCTACTTGATTCATTATCCTTGATATAAAAAACTTTTTCGTACCACTTGCTCAAAAAAGTGACATTCTATGCCACAAAAAGCGAACATAACAATAGTCATTTTTAATCTGTTAAAAACAGGGAAAAAAATTGTACTGAATTTCATTCATCCTCTAGGGAGAGAATGTGATTTAAATTTGGAATACTTACCGAAATTCATACTGAACTACATCTGTGTTTACACCATTGAGTTTGTGTATAAAGCATTATACATCTTTTTGAAAAAGGAATACGCATTTATTGTGCAGTTATGATTATTAAATAAAATTACGAAAACCGACGAGGCCGTATTTGGCCGGCCGATACGGCCGATGATTGGACCAATGCACGGAGGGACACGCTCCATACAAGGGCGGTCATAAATAGTTAAAGTCCTGTTACTATCAATACATTGTATTATTTTAGTGACTTATAGTTGTAAAAGTGTTTTAGGAACATTAAAATGAAAGAAGTACATGTATTTACGGAATAAAAAACGTTTACTTCAGTAAAAAACAAATATAAACAATAACATACTTTTACCTAAATTTATCATGAACAAACACTTAAAAATTGGAATGTAAAACATATATTTTAAATAAAATAAGAGTCAAAACATTGATAACATTATTTAATTATAATAAAATAATAGAAATAAATAAATTAAAATTAATTAAATACAAAAAAAACAAAACAACTAACAAAATACAAATAAATTATTCTTATTCTAACAATATTAAACATGTAACAATTCTATTACACTTTGTGACAGAGTATTTTTCTTTTTAGGGGGAAGTTTCCGAAGACTTGTAATATAAGGATCTGAATGTAATAATAGTCGTTGTATTAAATCTTGATTGGTAACTTCACGTGACATTTTTCGAGTGTGACTTCGTCTATAAATTTTGATATACTTATTTGTCGCTTCAGCAGCTTCTTCGGAAAGTTCTCCTATAGATAACAATGCATAACTTATAATATCTGATCCATGTACGAGCACCTTGTGGACAGAAGCAGGAAGACTATACCACGGATATTCCTCGACCAGGCTGTATGCTGTTTGTAATGCATAGTCTTTAAACTTGCATTCATTAATTTTATGTCCAGAAGATAACGTTTGTAATATTACACAACAACGATCTATGAGATCCTTATTCAAACCTGTAATTTCAGCAGATACAGCTGATTCCAAAAAAAACTTCCTGGCCGTGTTTCCGTCGTTAGACGTCCCGCTTCCACCACTACGCGGCTTGTCAACTATTAAACCTAATCGTTCCCTAAACTGGGACTGTACATATTGTTTTTTATTTGATAACAATTGTTTATCACTATCTAGCCTAACTTGCCATTTTTTTATGTCTAATCTATATGAAAGATGAATAAAATATTCGAAGAAACGTATCCAAGAATGTAGTGGTGATAATCCAAATTGGTATCTACTCTCTATTACAGGTTTTTGTAAACATTCGTCTATTTTATTCATCTCTTTAGGGGTAGCATTACATATATAACATCTACTTGTAGATGTTTCACTTAAAGCACTACAAATTTTACCATCTACCATTGAAAGCTGCAACTTATGAGAAACGACCAATTCACGATTGTCGATCTGAATAAAAGTAGGTTGCAAACTTTCAATTTTATCCTTAAAATAAGCTTCCTCTTGCAAAGACACTGCTGTGCTTTCTTTCAAAAATTGAAATCGAATAGGACGGCAGTACCTAGTGGAAGAGGGTCGAGGATTTTTCCATAAAATTTTACAATTATCTTCAGCTAATTTTACAATAATTTGAAGGGGTACATAAGATGTTACAAACAAACTACTATCTTCTAAAGTTGAATCTGAAAAAAATTGTTTGTATTCACTATGTCCAGTGCTGCCATCGAATCCCCATTTCCCAAGTAAAGAGATATTAGACAAACAATCATCAGGAATCTGATCTAAGACCTCTTTTTGAGATTCAAGGATTCGAGAAGCTGTGTGATCAAAAAGACTTTGTAATTCAACTTCAGCTGAAGACTCGGAAACAGTTATATTAGAAGGGTAACATCTCTGTTTCGCTTTAGTAATTTGTTGGTAACATGGTAATACATTAGGAGAAATCTTACTATTAACAAAGTTTTTAATTAATAAATACTGATGTTTTGTCAACTGAGCATCAGTCACAAGTGACAAGACATCATCAGTGCTAACTCTAGATATACACGAATCGAATGAACAGTCTGAAACATCAAGCAATGCACTCACAGTAGAATCATCAGACTTTGACAAATCAGCTACTCTCCGACGTTTAGTCCTTTTACTACATTGCGTAAAAGGTTTTCGAGGACGACCACGTGAATGACACGGCGACGTTTCAGACGGAGTACATTGCTTATTATTTTTCACAAGTTGAATTTTTTCAATAACATTAAACCAATCGGAATTCTTATATAAAAGCTTGGTTTTATCCCTATTACATTTTTTCCAGAATCGAGCAATAGCTTTACATAAATTATTAACAATTTTCTCTAAATAATGAATATCAATGTTCTCAGCATCGTTCAGAGTAGTCAACAAACTTTGTAGGACTTGACGACACTTTTCCGAGTCATTATCGGTATTGACAGTTAGCCATATTTCAAGAATATGCATTCTTGAAAACGAGCATATATATAAATTACCTAAAACAAAAAAAAAACGGTTAAAATTCAGTCACAAAACCTACACAAAGCACTAAGACTAAATAAACTAATTTCGTAGCAAATGCTACAAGATAATCTGGCAACCGTAGCACCCTTGTCATCGCCAAAAGGGCAGACAAGGGCAGCCAAGTTTTAATTTTCCTAAGATAAGAAAGTCTAAAGATTATGGTGCAATATACCTCCATAGTCGGAGCGAGTGGGAACATATTTAAAAGTTTATTCAAACTTTGAATATTAAAATATAATACTCCAAGAAAAGTCGCCTCGTAGCAATGACATACTAAAGAAAATATATACTAAGATACAATTAAAATAAAAATATTAATTATTACATACCCTGTTCTTGGATATCCATTTCAGAAAAAACTCACACAGCACTCACAGGTCCCGCAATGACAACAAATGACGTCACGCTTTTTAATGACTCACTGATAACAGTATTTACGATTGGCGATGCGCTCTCTTTGAATGCACAATAGATAATGAAGGCGCACTCTAATTACTGACCTATTTATAGTTTCAGAAGGTACCGCAACTATCCAATGTAACGACAAGGAATAAAATGTAAAACAAGAAAGCAGGTTTTTAAGATTTATGACCTATGGATGTCCCACTGTGCAATGTTTCGAATGTTAACTTTAACTTTTAATTGTCATTATTTTTAATAAATGCTTATCTCATATTATTATTGTGTCAATTTTTTCACAAATGGTACGAAAAGTAGAGTATTTTCCTCGCTGATAAAGCTGTCTTTGTCTTGGGTGAACTTAAATCCCTCGCTACACTCAGGACTCGTCTTAAATCCCTCGCTTCGCTCGTGATTTAAGTTTTTAACACCCTCGCTACGCTCGGGAGTAAACCTCGAGTCCTTCGTTACGCTCGCGATTTAAATCGTCACCCGCGACAGAAGACACTGCTTTATCCCCTTGGTTAATAATCTACTATACTTGCAGCAGTCCTAATTCCTATCATTTACAGTGTACAATATTAGAACCAATGATGCTCCCTTTATCGATAGTCCATAATAAAATTTATGTACGCGAAATTCAGGCACCTACATCAAATTTTGAATACCTCATCCATTAGCCGACCCTGCCCTTTATTTACAGGCAGTGAATCGAGGTGTGGGTGCACGGCAGATGTCAGGCCAAGTGTGCCAACACTTTATTTAGATAAGGAATATAAAATATATTTCAGTGAAAAGAATGCGTGGATAGAATAAAACTTAAAAAAAAAAATTTATTCACATTTCACATTATTTCACGACTATTGCGTATTGGATAGAATATTTTTATTGGCGTCAAATATGGTTTAATGCTATTGATATTTAGTACAAGATCTCATCTTATCTTATCTAATGTATGTATACAATTGGTAACTATGTAACTAACTATGTATTAAAATATTATGTTTGACTTTACATTGTGTAATATATATTTATTATACTGTTTTTCTTTTTTGACGTCTCATTTTTATAAAATCAATATAATTTAAAATTTATCCTAGATTTGACATCATTATTGTGATACCGATTATAATCATTTTATTTTTGTATAAATTGACAATCATTTTTACATATGCCATGTAACTAACCTAGTTTTTTCAATGACGATTGTGTAAAAATGAAATTAAATGAATATGTTATAAGCCACAATTTTTTACCTGTTCTTTTGTTTATTTAACAGTAATAGTAGTTCACCGACTTGTGGATTGCTGACGTGTGAAGAAAGGGACAAGCCTTGCAGAGCTTTTAACTCCTTTTTTACTCAGAACAAGACTTCCGACATGCCAACGAACAGACGAATTTATTGCCGACTGATGATGCGTGTAATGCTTAACAGCTTATTTACTAAGTCGACAGTCGTCGAGAGACGCTTAAGACGATAAGGAGCGCAAATTCTGTACCTTAACTATTATTTATTATACCAAGTTACTTTTTAAGCATATATCTTCTATTAAGAGACCAGCAGTGAAGTTACTAAAAAAACAGCTATTCCGTACATTTCCCCTTCCTACTCAGGAGCACGCGTGCCGGTCTTCGGAGTCAACAATTTACTGTCTCCACCTCAACATCACGCAAAAAGAAGTTTAGTAACTCGTTCCTTTGTCAGACTTCCAAAACTTGGAATTCTTTGCCAGCACATGTGTTCCGTCCTTCCTATAACATGGGTTCCTTCAAAAGAGGCGTGAAAAGGCACCTAATGGTTGGGCAAGGTGGAGGCGGCTAGAACAGTGTGTTTCATGCTGCAGTAGCTGTCTCCGCGTATAGACTCTACTTACTGCTTCACATCAGGTGGTGTTGAGTCATTTGCTGAGAATTGTTGAAAAAAAATTTTGGGTAGATTAATTTTACGGAACTTTTCAATGAAACCGCAATCTTTTTTTTATCTCGCAGTGAAACTTCTTCTTATTCATGGGTAACACATTTTAAAAATTTCGAGCATGCTTAAAAAGTAACCTGGTATTTACTAAACTAAAAGACTATACGGCTATATTCTAACGGCACAAAAAGGTAATCCTTTTATCTATGAAGTATACACAATCAATTTTCTATTGTGTAAGCTGCGGTGGTCAACGTTAAATAAAGCAACACAATATCGAAGCTAATTACATACCGACTAAGAACATACAAAATACATTAATTAATTAAGTTATAATATTGCGATATCTGCAATTCCATACTAAACTACTATTGCTGAGCAGTTTTATAAAACACAGAACTTGGCGTACCGTTTCAAAACGCTATAGAATTAATATTGAGATAATGCCACACGGCTCAGCGGAGGTTCTATTATTAAATCGAAGCCTTGTATTCTATGGTAATTAATTATGTCATCTAAATGTTTGGTAGTAACGAAAGCTATAATCCAAAATAGATAAATACCATGAAAGGGTATTTTAACGTAAGCGCTCATAATATTGAGGTAAATTAAATAACAAATACCGGCCAAGTGCGAGTCGGACTCGCGCACGAAGGGCTCCGTACCATCATCATTATGTCTACCTGTTGCCGTTATTAATATCGAGCAAAAACAAGCAACAAAATCACGTTGGTTGTATGGGAGCTTAATAAACATTTATTTTATTATGTTAATTAGTATTTGTTATTATAGCGGCAAGAGAAATACATCATCTGTGAAAATTTCTCCGGTCTAACTATCACGGTTCATGAGATACAGCCCGGTGACAGATGCACGGACGGACGGACAGCGGAGCTTTTATTTTTGTATTTTATACTTTAACGCGAATAAAAGACAAAAATAAAATTATAGCTATTATTGAGGGACGTATATAGGCTGGTAATTATGACGTTAAATAAAATTACCGCCATGATTGGACTGAGATAAAAAGTATCGCATACAAAAGTCATACTTCGTTTTCAAACTATAGGATCTAATTTTTTCGTGACCAAAAGTTAGCAAGCTTGCGAGTGAAGTGTAGCGCAATCGCCACACTTGAACGGAACATAGACGTGATGGTGTCTCCTCTATCGTTTATATTTCAATGCGTGATTGGAGATTATTTCAGCTACTAGTGTAATAGGCACTTTTACCTTGTAACAGAAAAATTTAATGAGGCTCATTGAGCTCATGTACCACCCCATATTGAAGCAGGCACTTCGAAGAGAGCGATACGAATTGCGGAGCTCATGAATGTTAGAAAGCACTTCACTTCCCAATTTCATCAACGAGTTTCCAGTAATCGCGGAAGTTTTTCTAGTGAAATTTGTGTTGGAAAATCAAAAATTGGACTGGAAAGTTGAATTAGCAGTTCATAATAATAAAATAATGAAACTCTAATACCCAATAATATTAAAACCCGTGAAAGCCGGATCAGACAAAAAAACCTAAACCAGGCACAGGAGGTTACCGATATGTGGAGAGTGGCGTGCACTGAGATTATACCAGTCGTAGTCTAAGCCAACTGCCTTGTCCTAAGCTATCTAATCTTCGCGACCATGTGAGGAGATTGTACTGCATGACGGATCAGCAATGGCAGGGGTACTGCGTGACGAACCAGCAATGGCAGGGGTACTGCATGACGAACCAGTAATGGTAGGGATTCAGCGGGCGGTCTTGCCCCATAACGACTCTGTCGCCCTGACCCTCTGCCGTCTGGTCTCCTCTGCCGAGGAGTGTCTTCCCCTTCCTCAATGTTTCGATGGATTGATTTATTGTAGTAGTAATAGTTACCAGTTTGGATAATTTGCTTAAATATTTTGCTACGATAGTTTGGTTTTAAAATTCTAGGTTCAGGGGTGCGATTCTGTAACGAATCTCGCACCTCACTTCGCAAGTCACTTCGAATTTAACTGTCAAATAGAGCAAAAAATGTATGAAAATTTGCTCTATTTGACAGTTGAATTCGAAGTGAGGTGCGAGTTTTGTTACAGAATCGACAGGCAGGTCTTTAGGCCTAAGTTTTTTTTAAAGTATAAAATGATTAAGTATCTAACAACTGAATAAACGCTAACTTAATCCGGTCAATAGCTGTTTTTTTAAACAACTAGATAAAAAACAAGCTGACGGCCCACCTGGTGGTAATTGGTTACCGCCGCCTATAGACAGACACCTGCAATAACAAGGGAAACCCACTTGATATTGCAGGTGCGTTGTCATCCTGAGGCCTAAGATGAAATTCCGTCCATACCCAATAATTACACTGGCTACCTTTTCCTTAAATTCGAATTCGAAACACAGCAAACTGTTTTACAGCTGAAATAAGAAGGCGGCGGTACCTACTCAGGCGACTCTACTTATGGGGCTACTACCTAGTAAATGAAAGTAAAGTAGGACATGTAAATAATTATTTTAAATATGACAGCAATCTCATGTTATATACCAACCAGCAGAAACTTCAACACCGCGATTCAGCACGTCAACAATCAACGTGTTCCCGAAACTCGAAACGGTTGTAGGAATCGAATTCGCATACCATTACATCCATTTACTGTACGTCATGGCAGACAGATGAGTAAGACGAATCGTTGTATTAACGAGCGACATACGGTGACAGAGAATGAGGAGCCTAAGGTTATGCAAGATCTTAGGGAAGCATATCGACTTACTCAATTTTTAAGGAAGTTCTATGTTCCACTTTACTTATGTATTATTATTTTTTTGTATGTAACTTACATACTCCTGGAGTGATCTCACTATCACCAAGTCAGGATCTGATGATGGGATCCCAGGGACATCGAGGGAATACCTCAATTTTTTTAAGCACGCATTAGATGTTTTATTTTTTCTAAAGTTTTTCAAGTACCTGCTTCTGTTGGGTTCCAACTTTGTTTGTTCTGTTCGATTCCCGCCTGGAGCTTATACAATTTTTTCTTCGTTTTCTTTCTCTATTTGTAATTATTACAATAAAGTAGGCGTTTAAACGTATCGAAACATTAGAATATGATTAATATTATGTTTTTCAACCAAAGACAAAGAGAAAGACATGTCGATAAAGCCAACGGTCACCCATCTAGCTGCCCCTTAGAAAATCACTAAAATGTGAAAAAATATGGCGACCAGTACAATATGTTAAGCCTGCACTATCTGTCTTCGTATATGGACTCTTCTTACTGCTTCTCATCAGGTGGTGTGACGTCATTTGTCGTGCTTTGTATAAAAAAAACCTACTTAAAGTTGGTCTCACCTTCTTAGCTACTGTATATCTCAATCCACCGCAGCAAACTACAAATCTAATTTGCGCCTCCACAAGCCTTATTGCATTAACTTGAGGTCGAGATTAGCATAGCAAATAGCAAGTTACAGTTTCTCAGCTAAGACAAGATTACTGACACAAATTCCAGTAATAAATTTAAGTGCAAGGTTCTATTCAGATATATGAGTAGTAAAATTCAACGACAACTCCTTAAAAAATCTATTTTCCCACTATTGTGCACTACTCGCCACAGGAATATAGAAATTTCAACTTGTTACATTAAATCAAAAATACATTACTGAACGCCGATTCTAAGCCATTGAATAGTAAATATAGCGGGGTCTTGTGGTTGAAGAACGAGCCAGAAAATATGTGCGCTTCTTTTCATTTCTGAGAAAAGTGTTAATATGTATGTTATTTAGTGTTTTAGACTGACAATGTTTGGTGTAAGTTAATATTTAAAGCGGTACTCTCTTCTCTCGTTACTCTCACTCTATTACTCGTGATCGAATCAGAAATGATGAGATCCGCAGGAGAACTAAGGTCACTGACGTAGCCGGAAGAATCGCGAGCCTCGAGTGGCAGTGGGCAGGTCACATTGCAAGAACTGACGGCCGTTGGGGCGGAGAGGTCCTCGAGTGGCGGCCTTGGTAGGCCCCCCACAAGGCGGACCGACGATCTGGGTCGCGAGAAGCCGATGGATGGACCGATTAAGGGAGGCTTATGCCCAGCAGTGGGTGTTTCTCTGCTAAAATGATGATGATGATGAAGATTACTCTCAAACTTTACACACCATTGATGAATGTCGGAAAAGTGTTAAGATAAGTAACAACTCTAAACCCAAAAAATAAGTAAAAATGAAACTGTATTTTTTCCTATACGATAGGGCTACGTTGTACCAAAACATTCCATTAGCTTTATTTTTTTTCAGCAGTGGGATGTATATAGGCTGGTGATAATGATGATGATGATGAATTATAAATTAAATTACTAGAATCTTACCTACTTCCATTAGAAATGCGAAAGAAATGGATAGGTTTTAATTAGCTTACAGTCACGCCAAAATTGGTGAACGGGTTGGGATGAAATTTGGCACAGAGATTTATTATTGTCTCGAATTTTCAAAATTTATGGTCCCCGTGGGACAGAACCGGCATTCACGAGGACGCAGCCGTGGGTAAAAGCTAGTAAATAACAAACATTCATCTCGACAAACAAGGGAGCGCCCCAACGCGAGCTTACATAATCTTTACGACTCAATACCACGCTCGCGTTCCTAAAAAAACAATTTCATTCGCGAGTCGTTTAAATAAATCATATCTTTGAATCTCATCCTGTCAATCACTCGCAGAGAATGAATTCCTTTCCATCTATAGGTTATGGAGGAATCACTGCAATGAGAGTTTTTTCAATAAAATTCATTCTAGCTTGGATAGGTCCCTGTATCATGAAGCATACTGCCTTAGTTGCTTGAGCTGCCTCCAGCTTGAATGGACAGTCAAGGTTCCTTTCACGTCATGTTTATAGAGTGTGTTGAAAAATGCTGGGAACAATAGACACGAGCCACTAAAATTCTTTGTATGCACCCTTGCAGAGTTCGTCTGGTCAGGGTACATACTACCGCCACTCCTATTT
Organism: Nymphula nitidulata; assembly: GCA_947347705.1. Lineage (NCBI taxonomy): Eukaryota > Metazoa > Arthropoda > Insecta > Lepidoptera > Crambidae > Nymphula > Nymphula nitidulata. The sequence continues at coordinate 4,783,604 of OX374646.1, forward strand.
CTACCGTGAAGCCATTCGCTGTGTTTCGGATTGAAGGGAAAGGTAGCTAGTGTTATTACTGAGTATGGACGGCATTTCATCTTAGGCTGAAATAAGAAATGCGGTGGTACCTTTCCAGACAACCCTAAATACGGGCCTCCCACTTAGTGTGGCTTCCTCTTAGAATAGTGACTGCCATATATGCTGGCCATTTTGATATTTTCCCAAAAAAATTTTCTGCTCGATTATGCTTTATCAATCTCACCACTTGGCGTCAACAACACCGCGCGAGCGTCCTGCATCTCGCGTCTCGGCAACCACTGCGCGTTGTCTTCATGATCGGCCTCTCAGCTAGTTATTGTGACCGCGTAGTGGATGCCGAGACGCAGCTGGATTTTTTTAAAAGCCAACTTAAACTTTTTATTCCTGTATCCAGATACCATTTCTTTATACGAACCTCGGAAAATAAGACAACACCACCTAATGCCCAGCTGAGGGTTAGGAGGAGTCTAGCAAAGATGTACTAGTCTTTGCAGGGTTTTTGATCAGCATGGAGCATACTATCTTAGCTACCACCAGCTTGATGGGCTAAAAGGTGGCTCTTTTATTTGGACTCATGTTATAGGAAAGATTCCATCCTATTCTTGGTGCCTTGGTCAAGCCTTGGTCAACCTCAGACACAAAAAAATAGTGACTCACATACTATAAAGTGACGAGTCCCAAGAATAGCATAGAATCTTTTCTGTTTATTTTTTGTATAATGTGCTCCATTTATTAAAATCCATTAACATCTTTACTTAAATCTCTTTGGGACAATTTTTTTTCATAATGTTTCTGTTGACCATTATTCCCCAAATCGTCTGGAATAAGTACGTCATTATCACCCTTTTACGAAACGCCTAAAATTAAAGACATTGTCATTCGCCGAAGAAAAATGCTTTCCATCCATTAATATTCCACAGGAATTGTTTCCAGAATCTTCCCTTGAGAAATATATACGGTTTGCTTATGCAAGGCTTCTGGTAAAGCCTAAAACGAGAGGTCGCAAGGGTCGCTATAATATAAGCCTGTTTAACATAACGTGGTCTTTGAAAAGTTAAATAAAGAATAGGACAAGATGGAGGATGTAGCGTTTGAAACTACTACTGAATCAACTAAAAATATCATTATTATCTTCACCAGCCAATAGACGTCCTGCTGCTGGGCACAGGCCTGGAAGAACGTGAGGAGTTTGGGCCATAACACCAAGCTGGCCCTGCAGCAGTTTGGTGGGTTAAAGTGGTTGAAGTAACAACTAGGACCAACGGCTTCACATTCCTTCCGAAGCAAGGAGGAATTCAAGATTACAAAATGGATGTTGCATAAGTTTGAATATGACGCTATTTTTCACCAATTCTGAAAACACACGGTACTGTTACCCATAAAAGCAACTCAAACTTAGAAGCTAAGGAATATTGTTAAAAATGTATGGCTTTATAAGCCATACATTTGTAAGCCAATTCATAAATATGGTCACTTATTTTTTATTTTTATCAAAAAATATTATGATATTTTGCTTACATTAGATTATTGGTAAACGATAATTTGTATTCAATAGGAACTTACTTTAATTAGTAGCTATCATTAATATTCACAATCGTGTAAAGTAGTTCTGTTGTATTCCTTAGAGTTATTGTTTTATAGAATAAATTGTTTATTTTCGCTTACTTTACGCGCGCGATTGCTATTTTGTCTTTTATCCTCCCGCTGAGTCAGTGATATCTCTATCTCTACCTATCTCAGTCGAAACAACGTTTCGATAATCATCTGTTTCCAACACATTGTTTCTCCAATGAGCTCTGAAGAATGGACTCACTGAAGAACACACTATAAAGTAATATTCTTTGGTGGTTTTCCACAAGATGGAGGTCCTGGAGCTGTGTTGTCGACTATTGAGTTTTGGTTTACCAAATCGATAAAGCTATTCGGTAAGAACAGCTGTATGTATATTGCCTCAATGATATTATCAGTCGTGTTCGTAAAGAGCTTTTTTATTCATTTCAAAACTTTTATAGTAATAAACTGGAAATATTTCAGACCTGTTCTACCAAGGTTATTTAAAATACATTGAAATTGGGACAATCATTGGCGGGTCACCAATACCATAGCGAAAATAAAAATGCATCTGATGTAGGATATATGCCATTGCCAAAATAGTTTTAAATACTCAAAAACCAGATGTTCTAATGTTTAGTTGACTCGTCAAATGACGTGTTTGTTGTACAGTTGACAGTACATCAAGCGTAACAGTTTGATCTTTAGGCCGCCCTTACTACGTTCGTAATAGAGGCGGCTTTCGTAGTGCACTTGTTACACTTGGTGTGGTGGTCAACTGTAACTATTTATCTATGGTTACAGCGAAGGTTGTAGCATCAATCCCTTCTGTGACTTACACCACAGCTCAACTAAGCAAATACCCGCTGACATTGTCACTTACGTTAGGGAATTTCAACCGTTTTTTCGAGGAGTAGATAAAATACTTAAAAAGACTGACTTCGGCAAAATTAAATGTTAAATGTTTTAAAGTTACAAGAATGAAACTCAATCAGAAGTTGGTTTAGATTTTATGGGTTTCATCGATTACCGACGCTATAGTTGGAGGTACAACCACTCGACTCGGTCTTCACAGGTCCCATGTTTTCTTCTAGTCTAATCGTTTTAAACCGCCGACCATCAGATTCCAGACACGATATATTTCTCAATTGCCATCGACCTCCAGAGGTATAACACGGCTTGACAGATTACTAAACGTAATACCCTTGCAATGTCGAAATACTCTATTTAACTTTTGACTTCTTTTCGTACAAAGCACGGCAAATATCTCGACACCGCCTGATGTGAAGTTGTTGGAAGAGTTCATCAATCATAAGAATCTCATATCTCTCTAATAGCATGATAAACTGATAATCATCATCATCATACCAGCCTATGATGTCCACTGCTGAACAAAGGCCTCCCCCATCGATCTCCAAATAAAACGGTTCTGCGCAGCCTGCATCCAACGGCTCCCCGCGACCCTGACCAGGTCGTCTGACCATCTACGCGGTCGCCACTCCAGAACCTTAACGCCCCACCTGCCGTCCGTTCTGCGTGCTATGTGCCCTGCCCACTGCCACTTCAATTTGCTTATCCTAAGAGCTATGTCAGTGACTTTGGTTCTCTTACTTATCTTACCTTATCTTACTTATATATCTACTACTAATTTGAAGCTATATAAGACAGCTGCCTATATGCTATACAAATATATAATGGCTTGTATTTAACTAAGCGTCATACTGACCTAACTGGGCATACTAAGTGGGCATCTAAAAAGTCATTCAACGATTAGATGCTACTTCACGATTTTTATCGCCCACTTGCTACAGCGTGGGGTTCTTCAAAAGGGTTTGAAAAAGTTTTTACAGGGTCGGCAACGCGCAAGTGATACCCCTGGTGTTGAAAGCGTCCATAGGCTACGGTAACCGCTTACCATCAGGTGGGCCGTATGCTTGATTCCCACCTTAGTGGTATAAGAAAAACTTGGTTTATTTTAGTTGCTCAATTTATTATTATCTATAAATAAGTAATTATTAAACTACTATTATAACATGTCCTGATCGAGCCCAAGGAAACCACTATAAATAATTTATTCCGTAACTCCAACTGGTAAAACTGTAACAGATACAGCCAGATACAGGCCCATGAAAAATTCATTTAAAATGTTCAGCACTCGGGTACTCGGCAAATGTTTTGGCAAGAAAAACTTCGTACAGACGACAGCTCGTCAAATGTAAAAGTTCGACTACGAAAGCAGCCTCCACTACGAACGGAATACGGACGGTCTCGAGGTCAAACTGTTTCGTTTGATGTGCTGTCGACCGTACACCCCAATAATTGTTTTGTTTTGAAGAGGAATTAAATACACATCTTGGTGGGAGGTTCGTCCGAGTTTAATAAATATGGAAGTAGGTACAAAAGCTCTCTTTGAAATACTTGATACCAACCTACTTTTCCTTGTTATACCTACACGGTGGTGCCGTCTATACGACAATAAATTGAAACATGGGCTATACTAGTACATAGAAATGGTTTGGCACTTTCAAAAACATCTTATTCATTTTATAATTTCGTGACATTTGTATGAAATAATGCAGCCGATGTTATATTATTTCACACAAATGTCATAAAATTGTATACTTCCCATGCATTAACCTTTCTGTCAGAAGTGTCCCATGTAGGTATAGATTTCTTAAGTCTTTTTTTAAATACTGCAAGGACGATGAACAAGCATTCGTTCTACCATGGTTCAGCTCGTAGCACCTTAGAGTAGACGCTACACTCACGCGATGCCTACCCGTAACAATCAAAGAAGAATAATAATATTTTTTGCGAAAACTCTGTGCATACCTAGGTACAATGTGCGGGTCATATTGCAATTACAATTATGGTGAACAGTATACCCCTATCGGGCATGCCATCTAATTATAGTTTAAAACTAAATAATAAGTACAATCACTCTTTTGTCCTTTTCATACTTTAAAATACGTTATTAATTAGCCAGTTTTTTAGTGTTTATTTAAATTTTGGCATCTCAAGACTTTTTATATTTAATGGAAGATTGTTGAATACTTTATCACTCATACTGAAAACACTTTTATGATTCATACAGTTACCTATTTATTTTTGGAACAAATAAATTATTTGCGGATATTTTGACGCGTTTTATTTTTGCTGTCAAAATATTCTGGATTTTGTTTTATTGACAGCATAGGAGACGAAAGGCATGCTTTGAACATAATGTTTTCTGAGTGAGCTCTGGCGACCTTAGTCACGGCAGGAGCACATCACTACAAAGCTGCGATCTTCTGTTAGGTGGAGGTGCTACTCACACAGGTGCTCGGATTTTAAATGGTACTTATATACTGTACCTCTCATACACTAACAATATATATAATAGTCACCAGCTGCTGGGCACAGGCCTTCTAACATGGGAGTACCTACTACATGAGGTGTTTGGGCCATAACACCACTTGTGGTTTCACTACGCCGACTACCGAGCCAAAGAGATATTCTCACCTATTTTAGTAAATAACTTTGTTTTTGCTTAGTGTGCCATCTATCGAAATCTAAAACAACTACATCTTAAATACGAAACACCACAACGAGCTAATATTGCATAGATGTCGTTGCTGGCAAAGGAAAGCTTTCATTACATACAAATTAAAAGTATGTATAATGATTCACAGAGGAAAATAATAGTTAAACCATTAGCAATAATAAGCTTTTTTTTAAAAAAAACTCAGTATAGCAAGTTATTATTTTAAACGCTCACACCTAACAGTTAGTTCGGCTATGGTTAAACAGGTTAAAGCATGAGAAACACACAATATTTGAAGGAGTACCGGAGTTACCGGAGTAAATTGCTGAATATACTACATAAAATGTTTATTTTAATTGAACGTTATTAATAGAAAATGTTATACAAAATGATTTTTAGTCAAACAAATTTGATACCAGCGTCATCTATGAAATCGCACATGAACTACAGTGTTAGCTGTGCAAAGCTCCATCTATGATAACTTGACGGAACTAAAAAGTATTGAAACATTGCTTTAATTATTCTGTCAGGCGCTTGGAATATTTTTAATTCAATTGTTTTTATTGGTTTACAAAATAATAAATAGGACGGTGTTCAGACATTTTGGTTTTTTGTTTGGATTTTGTTATCATTTAATTAAAGAGCACAAAATTGTAAAGAGTTGCTTTTGTTTCCTGCTTTTTTGGGTAGATGAGACTCTCTAATAAGTATCATTAGATGTCGCTACGAGCTTTAAGGTGGTTGAATAAATGCTATAAAATATTTGAGTTTTATTTTGCTCAATACACGTTGTTAATGCATTGCCATGAAGTAATAATTACTTTTAAATCGAATTTCCGTTTATTAATTTCATCAATGTCATTGAAGACGTGATTTCAGACGTGAGAGACATGCCTATTTTTAGGGGAATTTTGACGATTTTAAAGAGTTCCATTTAGAAAAAAACATATTTTTTATTTTGGGTAAAAACCTTTTTAGATCTTATTAGATTGCTGAATGCGAATGTATGATAAATTTGCTGGGAATTAATTTCTCATAATAACATGAGTGATTGCAGGATCAAAGGCTTCATACTATTGACATGGGCTGAGTAGGGCCTTTTCAGTATGATATATTGTATTAGTGTTACATAAGTATTTTTCATTAGACCCAAGATTAATTTCCTGTAGAGTGTGGTTTATTAATTTATTTATTATTAAAGAAAGTTAGAAAAATAACGATAACAAACCAATTATTGTTACAAAAACTTTATACAGAATGGTGCCTACAATATGACAATAAATAAAAACGTGAGCTATAGGAATTATTTCATAGAAATGTGTTTTTTTTAATACAAAGCACGACAAATGACCCAACACCACCTGATGTGAAGCGGTAAGGAGAGTCCATATGCGAAGACAGCTAGTACAGTTCAGACACTGCTCTAGTCGCCTTCACCTTGCCGGCCCAAGAGATGCTTTTTCACGCCTCTTTTGAAGGAACCCATGTTATAAGAAGAAGGACACATGTACTGGCAAAGAATTCCAAGTTCTGGAAGTACGACAAAGAAACGAGGCACTAAATTTCTTTGTGCGTGATGTTGAGGTGGAGATGTAGGTGAATTGATCAGATCGAAAATGATCGAAAACGGGCACGCGTTCTCCTGAGCAGGAAGGGGAAAGGTGGGATAAGGTAGAAAAGCTCTTCAGAACACTCGCCGTGGTAAAGCTGATAAAAAGCGCTAAGCGACGTAATGTGTCAACGCAATTGCAGAGGCTCAAGGTTGTTCGTGACCTCTACATCAAAGTCAAAGTCAAAAGGTTTATTTGCATGAACACAACCAATCGCTAATGATACGGACAGCACGACGCTGCAATCTGTCCAGGGCATCGAGGAGGTACTTGGCGAAGTCATCCCACAAGTGCGAGCAATATTCTACGCAAGACCGGACCTGAGTTTTGTAAAACAGGCATAGTTGGTCAGGCGTGAAAAATCGACGCACCTTGTTCAGGACACCGAGCTTCCGTGAGGCTGTTTTAATCACGGTTTTGATGTAGTTCCTGGAATTCAGATCGCAGCTTATCTCCATGCCGAGCAAGTTTAAGGAGCCCTGTGCCGAAATAGTAGTGCCCTGAAGAGAGGGAACTGGAGGGAATGGCGACATTTTGGTTGTAAACGCGCACCCCTTGCATTTACTTAGCATTGAACTCAACAAGATTGTAAGAGCCTCCATTTGCGACATGATACAATTAGTATTAAAAGATGCGAATTTCAGGCTTTTTAAAGACATTTCAAGAATAAGTAGGTACATATTTAAGGTAATTTTTTCAGGATCTTGTCACCGATGTGTGACTTTCTATTGGTCAGTTAGCGAACGAAGATAGCAATTAGAAAACTCGCGCGAGGTATGTAGCACTCTGGCCAATGGCTCCGCCCACTTTCTTTATGTCATGTCATAACTTGTTGCAGATAAGAATCCGCATTCGTAAAAGCTCTGCATCATGAAGATGAAGATGTTTGAAGTACTGCAAATGTTCCGCAGTTGCGGATGAGAATCCGTAACATTCCTGCTGTGTATTTTATAGTCTGTAACAAAATTTACTTAAAAACTCTAACAATTTTGGAAAGTCTCAGTATTTTCCAATATTTAGGGTTGTTGTTTAAACTGTAAAGTACCTAGGTGCTGCAATACGTTTTGTTATATTGAAAAATTGTAATAACTTAGGTAGGTAACATATAATATCGTAATGTAACATCTAATTAAACGCGAGTTGAATCCGGTAAATTGGTTTTATTTCAAATGTGTAGTGTTCTCCAAAATGTAAGATTTCGTAGGTATTGTGACACTGAACAATAAACAATCTTTATACAAAAATAATACTACATAAACTTTGAGAGAATACATCTAAATCCATTTTTATTATAGTTTAATTTGTACATTGAAAAACAGTGTATCATTAATTGTTACGTGATGCCGAATAAACTTATTTATATCTTATTATTTTCTGTCAGACTTACCCCAAAGTCTTTGTGCTGATGAGAGGCGTCTTCAGGCTCAGGAAACCGTTAAGCCTGCTCATGTTCTTCTCCCTACCACCATCAGGCTGGTCGGCTCTGAAACAAAAAACAGTTTATTGGAGACACCTTTGCCAAGGCATGAAATAAAACGATAACGCGTGTCGTAACTAGGTCTTAGTATAGTCACAGAACACTTATTACTGTATTAACAGTTCGCTGTGTTTCGGATTGAAGGGAAAGGTAGTCAGTGTAATAACTGGGCATGGACGGCATTTCATCTTAGGCCTCAGGATGACAACGCACCTGCAATATCAAGAGATTCTTCCTTGTTATTGCAGGTGTCTATAGGCGGCGGTGACCGCTTAACACCAGGTTGGCCGTCAGCTCGCATGTCATCTAGTTGTATAAAAAAAAAATATTGGTACAGGTCAGGTCAAAGAAGCGAAGTCCGGCATACTTTTTGGGAAGTTTTTTTCATTATTCTTAAATTGTAAAGGGGCTTTTAAACTTAACTGTTTATGCCAGTCCCATCGTTACCTTATATTTATTTTGTACCTATAATAAGAAAGTTGACTTAACTAAGGAAACATTATCTTCATTACCATATCAAAAAGCATCCCAGCTTCATCGATCAGAATGAAGGACTGGCTAAGATGCTTTGAAATACTCCTATATTGCTTCTATCCACATTAAGAGTGGACAAAACTTAACTTCTCTCAGCTTCATTCCTGACCTATTCCATTATCAAGTGTTGTATATCATCCACTTTTTCGCACGTATCACAGTTAGGATAATTCCTTTTCTTCATAAGATACAAGAAATTGTTAGTGTTGAAAAGTTAAATGTATTTTTAAATATTTCTTTCTTATCGAAACCAAAGCTTAAACTCAGGTACAGTCTTGCGTGGAATATTGCTCGCACTTGTTGGATGGCTCCGCCAAGTACCTCCCCAGTTCGAAGAAATGGCCATAAATTTTCAGCTATGTGTGGAAAAAATGGGCATATTGGTATTTAGGATCGCTCAAAGACCATTAGTAGGGAAGCACATTTACAGAAGATCACAATTAACTAATTAAACTAATCAACACTACACTATAGTTATGCTTCATCACCGACGACCGGCTGGTCGAGTGGTTTGTACCCCTTGCTAAACGGGCTGCTCGATCAAGAGGTCCCGGGTTCAAATCCCGGTAGGGGCAAATGTTTGTATGATGAATACGAGCATTACGTAAACTAATCATGTCATGGTTGTTTAAATGTTTATTTAGTATATTAGTATATATATAAAAATGTTATGTTGGTTTGTGTACGCTTCAAAAACTCAAAAAGTTCTGCACCGATTGAGTCGAAATTTTAACATGATATAAAATCCGCATCAAGGATTGTTTTTATCTATTTTTTGCATCAGTCACATATCTGCGACCGCGAGAAAACAGTTTTTTATCGATGCGCCACTGCGAAGCGTGGCAGGGTACAGCTAGTTTCTAATATTTATATACTTATTATTATCAATATTAATCCGTTATCTAGAATCCATAACACAAGCTCTTAGTGATGCTTACTTTGGGCTAGATAATAGATGTGAGTATACAAATATAATGATCATTATGATTATTATCAGTAAGTAAGCTCAGAGTTTAATTGTTAGTGTTTTTTTTACACTCACACCTATTATGTAGCCCAAAAGAAGCATCACTAAGAGCTTGTGTTATGGATAACAAAAAATAATTCCAATAATATGTATATGAATATTATAAGTATATAAACATTCATGACTCGTGAAAAAATGCTCGTACCCATCACACAAACATTAGCTTCTACGAGGATTCGAACCCGGGACCCCTCACCAAGTAGCTTGTATAGCAAGAGGCACAAGGGGCACACGCCACTCAGCCAGCGATTCGTCAACAGAAAAAGCGATTTAAAAGCGTTAAAAGTGAGAGCAGGAGGACTCATCGTCTATACTGTCGTCAACATAATGGTTTCTTACAATTTTCATAGAGTAGGCAGCGCCAAAGTGCGACGAGCGTCTATAGGCAACGGCAACAACGCGTGAGAAATGTCCAAGGTGCTACAAGCATATAGGCTACGGCAACAACGCGTGAGTAGTGTCCGAGGTGCTACGAGCGTCTGTAAACAACGCGTGAGTAGTGCCCGAGATGCTACGAGCGTCTATAAGCAGCGCGTGAGTAGTGCCCAAGATGCTACGAGCGTCTGTAGGCTACGGTCACCCTACCATCAGGCTGCCCGAGCTCTTGTTTGACACACTTGTACTGGGTAGTCAACGCGTGAGTAGTGCCCAGGGTGCAACGAACATCTATCGGCTACGGTAACTTTACCAACTCGGGCCGTACACTTGTTTGACACATCGGGGTACCCGTTTGCTTGTTCGCCATCCTTGTCTTAAGAAAACTTTGAACAATTTAAGTTTTAATGTAAAAATGAAAAAGCAAGTTTTTGTTTCATATTACTTCTCAGAATTTTATCCTTGCAATAGGAAATAGTACAATATTAATACGCCATCCGATTGAAACTGCCTTAAGAACACAGAGTGTATTTTTTCTAAAATCGACGTTTTAATTGAATTTTCTAGTTTAAGTTAAGTATAATTAACATCGGCTGCAAGACTTCTCCGAGTAGTTTCACATTTAGGAATCAACGTTGATTTTAAAAAGTCATTCTGTATTATATTATTTGAAATAAACGCTCTTTACCGCATTTAACTCGCATTTAATTATATTTAACTAATAATTATGTACCTGACGCGACGTTTCGATTTGATTCGACATAATTTATAATGAGAGGGAAGGAAGGGCTTTGTCGGCCCGTGCCAATATGATTGTCCGCAGGTTGGTGCGATGCTCACCAGCCGTTAAAATAACATTGTTCCGAGCATACTGTAGTTTAATATATACGTTTACTAGGTGGTAGGCCCATAAGATCTAACTGCGTGATTAATATCCATTAGCAGTTAAAAGTTACACGTGACAATAGCATTATATTTGACTGCGTGATTCTTTTCCATAAGCCTGAAAAGTTATAACTGATTTATCTGCGTGATTGGTGTATAAAAAACTGTAACTACTACTGAACTGTTACTAGGTGGTAGGCCCGTATGTAGGGTCGTCTGGATAGGTACCACCGCCTTTCTTATTTCAGCCGTGAAACAGTTCGCTGTTTGAAGGGAAAGGTAGCCAGTGTAATTACTGGTCATGGACCCTACATACGGGCCTACCACCTAGTAAATTATCTTAGGCCTCAGGATGACATTGCACCTGCAATATCAAGTGATTTTTCCTTGTTAAAGCGGATGTCTATATGCGACTTACCATCAGGTGGACCGTCAGATTGTTTGTTATCTAGTAGTATAAAAAAGCATCTTTTCAGTATTGTTTGAAATTTACATCACTTATGACTTGTACCATAGAGCATGAAGTAAAATGAACGGGTGCTAAGTGCGCTGCGTCTGTAGGTGACGTCTGTACCGAGGCGAAACAGCTTTTATTAACCGTTTTATGGTGAGCTGGTTTCGAATAGGAAACTGGAAATGTGGGTAGTAGTAAAATACATTTACTTTAAGGCGACTATGAATAGAAAGGTACGACGGTATTTTTCGCAGAAATTTGTTTTGGATGACTGGATGAAAGTTATAAAATGTAGCTTCGAAGAAAAATAAAATCATGAGATTTGTGATAATCTATACTGTAATCTATACTAATATTATAAAGATGAATAGTTTGTTTGTTTGTTTGGTTGAACGCGCTAATCTCAGGAACTACTGATTTAAATTGAATTTTTTTTTGGATAGTCCATTTACCGAGGTATCATATAGGCTATATAACATCACGCTACCACCAATAGGAGCTGAGCATTAATTAAAAGTGTTGCAAAAACGGGGAAAAAATAGTCCTTTTCAGAGCTTTCGTTGCGTGCAGTGCGTAAACTGTTAAAGTTAAGCAAAAATCATGGACACAGGAATTGTTCTCCTTTATAAATTCTATCAAAAGGCTGCGATAGCATATGTCTATCTTTTGAAATTTACTCGCTGTAACCTTTTTTGGTAATCAAATTTGTTCAAAAATAATGCACTATCTGCGAAGGTATTTTTGTAAACAAGATATTATTCCTTATAAAAATAAATACGTTATTCATCATAAGTATTCAATTTTAAACAAAATCTTTCTTGACATCATTTGATTTCAATGGATATCTTAAGAGATATCATAGCTTTAAAGTAACTCCGCAACAAAATAATGATCAAGTACTTCTTCCGACATCCACGCGAACGAAGTCGCGTCACAGCTAGCTTTAATATCATTTAATATAATTTGCTAAAAACAGTCAATCGGATTGAGAAAGTAAAGGGGTTTGATTCCAGCGCCAAGACATTATGTTTTCTATTTAGATATTTCTCTAAAACATTGATTACCGTTACTTAAAAAAAAAAAAAAAAAAAAAAAAAAAAAAAAAAAAAACTTAAAACGTTAAAAATAAATTGATGGAAATAAGAAAGTTTTACTATAATTTAGACAATATAATAGGAATATTTATAATAATCGTATGCCCGATCTACGTTACATTATAACTTAACAATAAGAACCATTGTTAGAGCAAGACAATAACGGAGTGGGTCAATTCTGCTATTCGTTTTCCTAAACGATCCGTTAATTCGGTATCGTTACTAACGCGGGTTTTAATACAAAAAGGTATTCCACTAGCATTTCTAATAATTCGGCTGGATAATTGTTAACAATATTTCTAGAAACAAATATAGTTCAGCTTTGTGAATTGACGGCTGTTAACTTTTGACAGTTCAACTAAAGAAGTAAAGAAGGCGTTTCGGCTGCCACAAATGTGAACTACTTTGCACAATACAAAACAATAATTTAACCGAACGGTTTGCGTTAATTGGTTAGTAGAATACCAATATGATGCGTTTCGGCTACTTTCATAGAGCGCTGAGTTAGCACATACAAAAACTTTGTAACTAAAGCGTTTCTGATCCGTTCCAAATCAAAATACAATAGCAGAATTGGGGTACTGTTCTCTCCTATTCTATTATAATCATAGCCAAAGGCACCTCTAATATATGTAGGTGTTCCGAGAGTGCTGCCGTGCCACACACGTAATTAGATTCCACCTGCCTGCTCCTCGCTCCATCAGGAGATTTAATAATAATATTGAAACAGACAAGACGAATAATGTCTCCTTATTTATACAGAGAGGGAAGAATATTTAGTTGTAATAGAATCATCGATGTTATATTTCGCGAGCACTAATAAGAATTAACACGAACCGGTATCCCCGGGGGACCTGCTATTCCGGACTACGGTAGCGGACACGATAACAGACGACCTGGACAGGGTCGCGGAAAGCCGTCGGACGCAGGCTGCGCAGAACCGTTTCATTTGGAAATCGATGGGGAGGCCTTTGTTCAGCAGTGGACATCATAGGCTGGTATGATGATGATGATGATCATCATCATCAGCCTGTATACGTCCCACTGCTGGGCACAGGCCTTCCTACATGGGAGAAACACATGAGGAGCTTGGGCCATAACACCACCACGCTGGCCCAATGCGGGTTGGTGGGTTAAAGCGGTTGCAGTAACAACCGGGACCAACGGCTTAACGTGTCTTTCGAAGCACGGAGGAGCTCGAGATTATAAATTTGATTGACCCATCCCGGAACCGACCATGGCGAAAGTTGCTTTGTTTTTGTGACCGAAACCAGAGCGCTCAAACCAATACGCCACCTAGCTCCTCTATGGTTAGATTTACATTAATCTGTCGTGACGTGTCGTCAGCTACGACAGATTAATGTAAATCTAACCATAGTAACGATTTGAAACCGATTCGGTTCTGACGCGTCACGTCAAAAGGCGCCAGATAATTGTAAATCCGGCTTGCGAATCTCTAAAGTCAGCAGCCATGAATTCGTAGCTGTCGGCAGCGCTGTCATACATTTTACCGCGACACCAGCGTTCCGACGAATGAGCACGGCGTGAGCCGGAACTAATAAGTTGTTGATTTTCATATCTTTATGTAAAAATCAATCAAATTCAATAAAGTCATTGCGATACAATTTTAACACAACAAAAAAGAAATAAAAAAATATCGATTTTACTTCATTTTCTATAACGATACCAGAGACAATCATACACAGCCAAGAGACCGACGTAGAGATTAGTGAATACGCTTTCGCCCAGCGCGGTGCGCAAACGTCAAAATCAAAAAAGGCAGCACGTCGTCTTGTCAGACGTCAAGCTCGATGTCGGATATTTTTGTTTGTGAATTACACTGCTGTAAGCGTATACTCGCTGACGACATTTAGAGAGCTAAGGATGACGGCAAATCACCGGTGTACAAGAATTAGTCTCCTGGACAACATAGGCTGAGCTGTAAGAAAGTCATCGACATAACTCAAAAGGTTGTCAAACTGAAGTGGCTGTGGGCAGGACACATCGCTCGCATCGCGAACCTGATGCCCGCTGTTGAGGCGGAAAGGTTCTACAATGGCGACCAGCGACTGAAGACGCAGCGTGGGCAGGCCTTCGACAAGGTGAACCGAAGATCTAGTCAACGTCGCAGGTAGCTGTATGCTTGCAGCGCAAGACCGATTGTCATGGAAATCACTAGGGTAGGCTATTGTCCAACAGTGGAGGACTTTCGGCTGGTGTTTATAGGCTAATCCTCCACCAGTGACTTTCTGGTTCAAATGTATGTTTTTGAAAGCAATAAACTGATTATTATTATTAATTTATTTATTCAAATACCTACGACTCACTTGTTAGTAGAACTTAGCCTAAGTGTTCGTAATCATCACAATTATTTAAATAATATTTAATAACAATGATTTTATTGATAGGAGCATGCAGCCCACAACAATGAAAAATGAAAGGCCTGTCAAATCTGTTCCCTATCATTTTCAGGATGTCGTTGGGTCTGCAACGCACCGGACGCACCGGACGCACCAGGGTTGCGCATTGCGCATCTCTTGCGAATTATCGCTTTGAATCAGTCTATGCGCGTCTTTGCAAACAAACCTAATGCGATGCAGTAACGCGGCAGCCCCGTCAACACGATTTTTACATAAATACTTTTTTCATCCCCCCATCTCGGAATCGGTATTTTTGCTCTTCGATATCTGAGTGCAAAAGCCGTTTTTATCCGCTAGAGGATAAAGTAAAATTGAATTTAGAACATCGTGTGCACTAAGTTTGTGAATTCAAAACATCATTTAACCTCTTTCCATCTACCTCCTTGGTGCCGAATTTATCATACAACCTTTTTTAACTTGTTAAAAACTCAGACTCGGCTCCTTATTGGTGTACTTTTTGTTTAATTTGCTTTGCGCGCGCCATTTTCTTTTCACGACATATTTGTTAAAACCATAGGTTTAAAACAAAAAAACTTGAAAACAAGTAAAAAACCTAAAATGAGTGATTCTAGCGTCGAAGAAGTTTTTTTGACGCCAACAGAATTGTCTAAAACTGTTAATAATGCGCAAATGTTTTTTTTGAATTGAGTCATTTCCTCGTTGAGGTGGGATGAAACGTTACGTGTTGCACTCGAGTGCAAAGATTTTTCACCTCGTGTTATGTCGGTTACCTCGCTAACGCTCAGGATTCTAATTTTAGAATACTTCGCTTGCTGCAGTCATCAAAATTGAGCACGCGGTTAAAAAGCAACTTTGCACTCTTGTATAACAAATAACTATTACTTCCGCGTCACGCCGTGCTCGTCGTCGGAACGCTAGTGTCGCTTACGGTTGTCAAACAAACGCCAAAAGGTATGACGACCACGAATTCAAGGCTGCTGACTTTAGAGAATCGCATAGCTTTAATAGCAAACGAGTATTTTTTCAAGTACCTACTAGACATGTGTAAGTAATGCGCGTAATATCACAAATGAGATATCACTCAAACGCGTGATGTTACATTACGCATAACTCCGAGAAATCAAGTATCACTTTAAACATCACGCGAAATAACATTACACTAGCTCCGAGCGCGAGCGAAAGGGACCGACGACCGACCGAAGCTGTGATCTGATGTTTCATCTAGCGCGCGTTGCGTGCGCATTGCACGATACGCAGCATCTCATCTGTTCGCGTGATGTTTCGCGTGATGTGATATCACAGTGTAATATTACGTTTTCGTAAAAGTGATGTGATATAGCATTACTTTTTGAAGCACTGTTTCGCGCATGTCTAGTACCTACGTTTTGGTTAAGTTGGGCATTGCTATTCTTTGCTAATCTTAATTTCATTTTTAAAGTTGAATTGTTTGAAAGCTTTGAAAAATAGATATCTAAACTAGAAAAACTAATAAATGCTTTAAAGATATTAAGAAAAGTCTAGACTTAGACTTAAAGTAGAAAAAATAATGTTTTCGCGTCTTTTGCTCTTCCAATAATCCGATTATTTTAACATTAACCACTTAAGTGTTGAAAAATAGAAAATATAATTTGAGAGCTTGGTAGCGTACTGGTTTATTTAAGGTGCACAGGTTTCGGTTATGAAAACAAAGAAACTTTCTCCGTGGTCGATCCCGGGATGGGTCAATCAAAATTTCTACCGCTTTATCGCAGAGGACCACCAGCGTGGTAGTGTTATGGCCCAAGCTTATCATGTGTTTTTCCCATGTAGGAAGGCCTGTGCCCAGCAGTGGGGCGTTTATAGGTTGTTACTACAACCGCTTTCATCTACCCCCCCGCATTGGGCCAGCGTGGTGGTGTTATGGCCCAAGCTCCTTGTGTGTTTAATAATAATAATAATATTCATACACTTACACCTATTATCTAGCCCAAAGTAAGCATCATCATTATTTCTCCGTTATCTAGTATCCATAACACATTATGGATACCTGATAACGGAGAAATAATGATTATGACATGTATGAACTGCACTGGCTTCTTCTTCGACATCTTCGACACCACCTCTTTTCCTATTTCGGTTTGAAGAGAAAGTTTGCCAGTGTAATTATTGAGCATGGACGGCATAGGCCTCCGGATGACAACACACCTGCGATAGCGAAGTGATTGTTTTCTTATCACTGCAGGTGTCTATAGGACGACAGCCACTTACCACCTGGTGGGCCGTCAGCTTGCTTGTCATCTAGTTGTATAAAAAAAGCTTTGTCCCATTCGTTATTACCCCACGCTACCCTTATATTATATTGTACGAATAAAGGTCTCAATATTGCCATTCAAAATTAACATTATTTGTACGAGCGCACGTCATTGGCATATGGCACGAGAGCTTACCGCGGGCGTTATTGCCCTTGTCATTTGTGGAACAAGTCATAAGCGGAGCGTTCGTAAATAATAATAGGTATTTACTTAAACGACATTGGGTAACGGTGGGTTGGACAGAGTAATATTTCCATACATGTCGTCTGGGTAGGTACCACCGCCTTTCTTATTACTAGGTGGTAGACCCGTATGTAGGGTCGTCTGGGTAAGTACCACCGCCTTTCTTATTTCATCCGTGAAACAGTTCGCTGTGTTTTGGAGTGAAGCGTAAAGTAGCCAGTGTAATTGCTGGGCATGGACTGCCGTCCATGCCTGCATCTTAAACCTCAGGATGACGACGCACCTGCAATTTCAAGTGATATTTCCTTGTTATTGCATGTGTCTACAGCCGGTAACTGCTTACCATCAGGTGGGCCGTCAGCTTGTTTGTCATCTAGTTGAATGGAAAAAAAATCATTTTTTTTAAATGTAATTTGAACAAAAGCTATGCACTGCGCTATTTCAATCTCTCAAAGACTGATTGCAATGCCAGTTGGGTTATCGGGCGTACTTTCGTCAAATTAAAATGGTAATAAAATATTAAAATCTGTAATTGAGTTCGCTTTATACATTGATAATGGTACGAATGAAAAAAGTACCTACTAATTTAATGGATTGAATGAAAAGCCAAGCTTAACGCATATTTTCAGGTGTGCAAACGAATTTTTCGGCTCCACACCTTAACATCATCAGCGGCCTATCTACGGCACAGGACTTCGTACATGGAAGACCCATAGCACGACCTGGCCCAATGCGGGTTGGTCGGCTAAAACGGTTGCAGTAACAACTGGGCCCAAGGGCTTAACGCGCACGGCGAAGCACGGAGGAGCGAATAATTACAAATTTTGATTGACCCATCCCGGGATCCATGGCGAAAGTTGCTTTGTTTCCATAATTGAGACAAGAGAGCTCACCACTTTACCACCGAGCTCCTCACTTATGAATGATAGCATGATAATATTCAAGATTAATTATCACGTTCATAAGCAAACATTAATCTGTTAAGCGGCGTTACACCTCTGGAAGGCTATGACAATTGAAAATTCAATTATGTCTGAAATCTTATGTTTGACGGGTCAAAGAAAAACAATATTGACACAGGCATTAATCTTTTCTGTGGTTTACTATTTTTTTAAAATCACTAAGGTGGCAATCAAGCATACGGCCCACCTGATGGTAAGCGGTTACTGTACCCTATGGACGCTTGCAACACCAGGGGTATCACTTGCGCGTTGCCGACCCTTTAAAAACCTTTTCACGCTTTTTTTTGAAGAACCTCATGCTGTACTCATTCGAGAAAACCTCTGCAGGGAGCTTATTCCACAATCTGAGCATACGCGGGAGAAAGTTTCTCTGAAACCGTACAGTACGCGAACACATTGGTTCCAATTTGTGAACATCCATGCCATCATTCCATTATTTTCATCTTGAAGTTGAAACAAATTGTCAGATGTCGTCACCCGTCGCTTAGTACCAATAAATTACAGAATACTTAGTGTGGTCTAAGTCATAAGTGAATCGATTAGTAATACTACAGGGTGGTGACAATAATACACAATAAATTATAGCATAGCTATATTAGTTCTTATGAATGTTTTGCATTTGGTAATTTTAGAACATTTCTAAGAAATAATGCAGCCAATGCCAATATTATTTCATAGAAAATGTCATGAAATTATCAAATAAATAAGATGTATTTGAAAGTTGCGAAACATTTCTGTGAACTATAGATCATCATCATCATATCAGCCGTGGGGCGCCCACTGCTGGGCATAGGCCTCCTCCAAGGATCTCCAAACTGATCGGCCCTGCGCTGCCGTCATCCATAGGTTTCCCGCGACCCTCACCAGATCGTCGGTCCACCTTGTGGGGGGCCTACCAACGCTGCGTCTTCCGGTACCCGGCCGCTACTCGAAGACCTTTCCGCCCAACGGCCGTCAGTCCTCGTTGCAATGTGGCCTGCCCACCGCCACTTGAGACTCGCAATTCTTTGGCCAATGTCAGCGACCATAGTTCTCATGCGAATCTCATTATTTCTGATTCGATTCTGATTCTGAACGCCAAGCATAGCCCTCTTCATTGCCCTTTGGGTGACTTTGAGCCTTCTAATGAGGCCTATTGTAAGCGGCCACTATAAGTGGTTATGTTTTAATTTACTGTGGTATTTAATTGTCGTCACCGCGTACCTAAGTGATGTAAAGTGATGCTTTTCTTATTGCGAAAAGAACTTGGTCTTTTCACGCTTGAACCCTGAACTGATTTAGATGAGACGTTTTCCACATTCATTAGTGTGTCTGGATATTAGTATGGATTACTGTTCTCATCATCATCATTACTATTTCAGCCGAAAGACGTCCACTGCTGGACAAATAGCCTCCCGCCAAAGAAATAAGTTACTAAACTTCTTTGTGCGTGATTTTGAAGTGGAGATAGTGAATTGACTCTGAAGACCAACACGCCTGCTCCTGAGTAGAATAGTTGGATCTGGTCAAAAAGATCCATAAAGCACTCTCCGCGATAAAGCCGATAGAAGGCACAAAGTGACGCCATGCATCCACGCAATTGCAGTGGCTCAAGGTTGTTCGCGTGACCACCACATCGCCAATGGTTGACATGCCCAATAACATCCGAAATTGGTTCGGCAGTTTACGAGTGAGAACCTAACAGATAGACACACTTACTATCATATTTTGATATTAAGCTGTCAAGCGGCAATACACCTCTGAAGGTCTAAGACAATTGAAAAATCAATAGTGTCTGGAATCTGATGTTTGACGGGTAAAAAGGATAAAGCAAGGGAGCCTCAGATATTTTTTATAAACTGACAGACAAATTGGCGCCAAATCTGCATTCAATTCACTGCGGTCGCTGCGCCACAGAATACATGCTGCGCTATTAGGGTTTTTAAAGTAACAACTCAATTTGGCTGTCTGAAACACTTTTGCTATATAGGTTTATTGTTATTTTTTAAGGAAAATAGTTGTACTATAATGAGTCGAGAACCCATGCTATAATGTTTTTTTTGCTGGGTCAATACCCAGCCCCACCTGATGTGAAGCGGTAAGGAGAGTCCATATGCGAAGACAGCTAGTGCAGAATAGACACTGCTCTAGCCGGCTCCACCTTGCCGACCCAAAAGGTGCTTTTTCACGCCTCTCTTGAAGAACCCCATATTAAAGGAAGGAGGGGACACATATGGTGGCAAAGAATTCCAAGTTCTGGAAGTACGCCAACGAAACGAGGCACTAAATTTCTTTGTGCGTGATGTTGAGGTGGAGACAGTGAATTGATGACTCCGAAGACTGGCACGCGTGCCCCTGAGCACGAAGGGGGAAGGTGGGATAAGGTCGAAAAGCTCTTCAGAGCACTCTCCGTGATAGAGCTGATAAAAGGCACTAAGCGACCCAATATCTCGACGCAATTGCAGAGGCTCAAGGTTTTTCGTGACCACGAGGTCATTACGTTACAAGTTTTTTTATTTATTCTGATTAAAGTTATCTGTGTTAAAAAGTATGTCAATATATTTTCACCTTTCAGGTCTTTATTAGAATATTAAAACATGAGTGGAGATAAAGATAATCACCCCACAATTTGCAACTAACAGTGAAATATGCTAATGACTTGTATATGCCGGATTTGCACTTTAATAGATTAACTGGGCGTGTTTGAAATTCATACACATTTCTCCGTCATTTAGAGGCTTTAGTTCAGACAATTATATAATAGAAATAGAAACAAAAGTAGGTACACATTACTTTGTGTCAACTTAATATGAAATGAAATAAAATTTATTCAGTGATTTAAAAAACAATAAAACAAAAAACAGTAGGTGACATAGACATTAATCTCAGAAAAATAATTAATTAAAGAACAGTACAAAATCTATAGGTGGCCAGGTTAGCATATGCCAGACTATACGTCTCGCGCTGGAAGCAGTGAAAGTTTTCAGCACTACTTTTGCTACTTTTTAAATATAATAAGAACGCTCCATCAGCGTGCAAAAGTAGCTTATGCCCATTATCATGTTGCATGTAATTATAAATCGCTTCAAATATTGACACTTCCCTGTCTTTATATTTTAGAAGTAGCATTATTTGTAAGACAAAATATAGATAAATTCGTTGAGGCAAAAGATATATCATGGAGAACAAGACGAAATCCTCATAGGCTTGTACTGGAACTAGTCCCAAAAACTAAGAGATTTCTAAGTAACCGTTATGCTATGGGTAAGTCCATTAATAATAAGGTTCCTAATTCATTTAAGTTACTTCCTCTCAACCGTTTTAAGCATGGATTACGACATTGGTTGTTGGAAAAGACTTTTTATTCTGTTGATGAGTTCTTAATAAATAAAGATATTTAGAATGGTTGATGCACTAGTTTATTTATTTATTTTCTTGAATTTATGAATTATTTTTGCTTGTAAAAAATTTCAATGTAATAAAAATTACTTGCTCTAAATATTTGCATGCTATGTTTATATGGCTAAATGGTTAAAGCACAAATAATTGTAAAATAACACCACACCCTGTACCCTATTTATTAGCAAATAAAAAATATTTGTATTTGTATTTGTAATCTTTCTCCATTTTTCAGCCGTTCAGCCCCCGTATTCTCAACTGTCGGATCACGGATTCGATTCGAAAAGTCACATGCCGTCTCGCTTTGACGTATAGCGATAAAAAGTGACAGGTATAGAGTTTCCGAAATTCGAATATTTTCCGACAGTTGAGAATAAGGGGGCAGCTATACGATTCTCTTAAGTCAGCAGTCCTGAATTCGCGGTTGTGGCAGCGCTGTCATACCCTGTGGCGTTTGTTTGACAACCATTTGACAACCGGTAACAACACTCGCATTTCGAGGAAGAGCACGGCGTGAGCCGGAACTAATCAGGTAGTTTATTTTTAGAACTTTATGTAAAAGTCAATCAAATATTGAAGGAAGTCAATAAGATACATTTTATACTCAAGAAACACTAAATCTAAAAATATTGATGGTACATTCATGTCGTTGCTCTATAACAGCGACAAAAAAACACAGCCAAGAGATCGACGTAGATATTAGTGAATACGCTTAAGCGCAGCGCTGTGCTCAAACGTCAAAATCAGTAAGGGATTGACGGCTCGTCGTCTTGTCAGTCGTCAAGGTCGATGTCGAATATTTCTGTTAGTTAATCGCACTGGAGTGAAAACTTAACAGACGAAAAAGTGTCTTTCGCTTTTATATTATCAGCATAGTTATAGTTAGCATGGATCTTTTACAAATTGTCATTTACCTACTAAATATTACTTCCATTTACTCTCGCAATTACACGCATACCTTTTCTGATAAAGATTTCTTCTCTCCGCGTAAAACACAGTCGTTGAACAAGAAAAATATCTACCCCGATACGTCGTGACGTTGAGTAATCGCTGTATTTTGCTTGGACAGACGTAACGTTACAGGGTTACGTTTATCTTGTGACGAGTTAAGCTGGCCGAGCTAAGCGAGCGGAGCGAACCCATGTGACAGGCCTTACATTCTTATAAAAAAAACAGCAGTCTTTCGGCTTAAATAATGATGATGATGAGGAGGATCACGCGTGACGGTATTTGAATGTCTTTTGGCTTACTGTTACTTCTGTGGTATTTCCAACACATGATAACTTTGGGCTGATCCTGTAGCATCAAATAGTCTTCGGGATGCTCAATTTTTCAGAAACTTACAGCAGATATAGCGTGAGAATGTGTAAGATGAAAAATGAGGCCGGGGGCTACTTAAAATTTTTAATTTTATATTATTGTATTATAATTTAATCGAAATGATTATATTCCAACAACCGCACAAGTAGTTTTACAAATACCGACGATCAAGTTAAGCATTAGGTTGGTTGGCTTAATATTTATATCTAAAACTTAATGTAGGAAAAAAGAGCACAAAACAAATTGTTGATGATCAGACTTCGATCTGGACCCAAAAGTAAGCCTAAAAAAATAAACTAAAGAAAACTCATTCAGACGCTTCTAGTAAAAGAAAAACGAAGGCTGACCCTGACCGAACCACTTTCGGCCTCAGCTTTACGAAGCAGTTTTGCGTCAAGGTTAAAAGGTGAACAGAAAGGATCAGAAGGTCTGTTGAGTATTCAAAGAAAGTTATTTATTCTAAGCGTTTAATTTTAACATTTTTAATAAAGGCTTACGTTTAACTGAGCATCTTACTAAACTTACCTAACCAACGAAAATACTAAGTGCCTAATTAGCCAGTCGGATTTTTTTGAAGCTCATCAAAAAATCCGATTCGGGCATTCAACGACTAGATGTGACTTCACGATTTTTGTCGCCCACTTTTAGTTACTCAATTTGTTATAATCTTTTTAAAAAGTTTGAAAAATCATCATCATCACAATCATTATCTGCCTTTTGATGCCGTTTTCCTCGTCCAGCCACGACCTGTCACCTTCTTTAAATCGTCGGTCCACCTAGCAGAGTAAGCCACACATTGCCACCATTTTAAGGATCATTTTGTCGTGCAGTCCGTACTACGGCCTGCGGGTGATGTCCAATGCTGTGACTAAATTTAAATATATTAACACTTTAGTGAATAGAAAAACTATCATGACGGTCTCAGCATTGATAATCTTCAATATGCGGGGCCATACCTTCCTAGAGTAGGTACTTCCGTTGCTTTTTAATTTGTGCATAGTACATTCCTGCCGGGGGATTTGATGAGAATGGTAGCCTTACCTATTATTAAACCATGATGTGGCGTGCAGATCGAACTATAGACCTATCTCATTAGCAACAATCATAGCCAAGGTGCTTGACGGTGTGCTGAACGCTCTATTGGATTGTCACTTAAACATTCACCAACTTCAATTTGGATTCAGGTCACAATTATCTATGGAAAGTGCAATCCTAACTCTAAAACACGCCGTTAGGTACTACACAGACAGAAGCACACCTGTGTATGCCTGCTTCCTGGATTTGTTTGAAAATGGGCAAACGAGTACTCGGAGCCGAAAATTATAACACCAGACATGACACTAAAGAAACGCAAATGGAACTAAAATTTTCATCACGGTGATTTCATTTGCCGATCCAAGTATAGTTTCCCTAAATATTGTCTTAAAATGAAAGCCTTCTGTACCTTTCTATTTTGGTGTGACAGCGGGAAATCGCAAGGTCAAACCGATCAGGCGGAATAACTGTAGAAAAGAAAAAGAATGTACCGCGCGCAAGATGACTTTCAAATTTTTTTATGTTTTCTTCATTTTTTGCCAGTACATCATTTGAATTCCCTCCTGCCGATAAAAAAGATTGCTTCCTTAGAGCGAGATAGAAGCGGCTAGAACAGTATACTCAAGCTTTACTAGCTGTCTTCGCATATGGATTCTTCTTACCGCTTCACATCAGGTGGTTTTGAGACATTTACCGCGTTTCCTATCAAAATATCTTATTTCAAATGTATAACAGGCACGGCAAAATGACTTCACTGCAGAATATGTAAACAGGAAAGTTTCTCTATATGTAAAGATGATAGTTCCTCTATTGGCTCCTAAGGTGCGTTTCCACTAAGTCGAAAATTGGAGGGACTACAAAATTTTTGACAAAATGTTAAATGACATCAGAAATAATCTTAAAAGATTATTACAAGGTAATAATAACTTGGTATTGCAGGTGCGTTGTCATCCTAAGACATACGATGAAATGCGTTCCATGCCCCTTTCCCTTCAATCGAAAATACAGCGAACTGTTACCTACATAACTTCTAAATGTATTATCAATTGCAAAAGTTTATTTTTAAAGGACCAAATTAACATTTACATAAATAATAATAACAAATTGAAAATAGGATCAAATGTTTTCAATGTAATTGAATAAAAAATGTTGATGATTAAACACAACATTTAGGTTAATCATATAGATTAAAGTAGTATTTTTACGATATACACATTATCCCTTTAAGCGCAGAAATATCAAAGCATCGGCTACCCAATCGGGCAAAACTTCTGAATGAATGTGCACATCCAAACTTTTTCAAATACTAAAACTGCCTTCGCATTCAAACCGAAAAGTCATCAATTTAATGTTGGCCGATGGCGCGAATAATAAATCTTGATTAGGCTACCAGCAGCAAGTCTAAATTTATTGAAAACTATACCGCTTTGAGGTTTGCGGGATACATTCTAAAACTCGATGGATACATTCTGGGTTTCTGAACATACACATAAATTTAGCTTTGAAAATATAGCTCAAATTAGTAACAGGGCCTCGATCGCGCTAATTTACATTGTATTTACCAAAGCAAATGTGAAACGTTCCCTTGCGCACAAGTTGTGTTGCGCGAAACATATAAACGGCCACCAATTAGCTGTTTTTTCGAAGCATACATTGATTTCTTTGATTATAATTATATTACATATTTATTAAGTTCAAATTACACAAATTAATAAAATAAAACCTTTCTAAATTTAGTAAAAATATCGATCAGTTTTTGACAGCACCTAGATACAAAGACGTTACTATGGCAACCATCAATGGGAACGTATTTTCCGATGTCCTACAAACATTTTTGACAAGTTGCGTAGGCACTAACTTAATCAAAAACGTGCGACCGACAGCGGAAAATACGTTCCTTTAGATGGTTGCCATAGTAACGTAGGTGCTGTCAAAAACCGATCGATATTTTACTCAATTTAGAAAGTTTTATTTTATTAATTGATGTTATTTGAACTTATCAAAGATATCAACGTATGTTCCGAAAAAAAAACTCAATTGGTTGGTTTCGCGCAACACAAATTGTGCGCAAGGGAACGTTTCACATTTGCTTTGGT
Source organism: Nymphula nitidulata (assembly GCA_947347705.1). Lineage (NCBI taxonomy): Eukaryota > Metazoa > Arthropoda > Insecta > Lepidoptera > Crambidae > Nymphula > Nymphula nitidulata. Next base: position 4,809,801 of record OX374646.1, read on the forward strand.
AAATACAATGTAAATTAGCGCGATCGAGGCCCAGGTATCGTTTTGATAAAAAATAGACAAAAGAAGAATTTTAATTATTATTTCAGCCTAAAGATGTGTTGAAATTGCCATTGAAATGCTGGTGTTACACATTTCAATGCTTCTTGGGAGTATTTGAGGCGAAATATACGATGCCAGTCTCCTTATGTGCTACTTGATGAGGTGGATAACCACAAAAAAGTTCTCATCGTATTTCACAACACAATCACTTTGATTCTAATAACCTTTTAGTTGTATGTACATCAACACAAATACTTCGTATATTTTACGAAGTAGTTACTTCGTACAACACCACTTTTATAACACAAAGTTCGCTCCGACACAATTTTTAATGAATAAAATAAAAATCTTGAACGACGCCATTAAAACCCGCCAAACACTCCCGTTCTGTGTTTGCTATGTTGCCATATATTTTTATTACCGCTTTACATGTTTTACATCATAATCATTTACAATAACCATATTCGGCACGAAATTTTATGACAAAAGTAATGTAACATTTTATCAAACAATTTTATCACAAAAGTCACGACATATGATATTCTGTAGACATAAGCACATTATTAAACATTCCTATGACCCGCATTCAGGGATGACATTTGTTCTGCCTCGAAAAATAAACAAACAACTTTCTACCTCAAGGTATAGGCATTAAACTTCATATTCTATTGACACAACCTTGCGTAAATCACGCGATTCCATTGTTGACTTAGAACGCGAAGCTTAGAATGAATCTTATGTTTCACAAGTTAAAGGTTAGATTTGCGTGCAAAAAGCTCCTTTACAATGTTGGTTGGGATAAAAAAAATTGAATATTTGATATATGTAGTGCCTGATACAATAATCTCTATAAGTAGCTACTATCATAGATATGAGTTTCGGATTTCATTGTGGGATAACACCATCCTGTATATTATATACAGGATGGTGCTGTCAATACGACAATAAATTTAAACGTGGGCTATATTAGTTCATAGAAATGGTTTGCCACTTTCAAAAACATGTTATTCATTTGATAATTTCATGACATTTGTATAAAATAATATAACATTGGCTGCATTTTTTCATAGAAATGACCTGAAATCATCAAATGAATAAGATATCTTTGAAAGTGGCAAACCATTTCTATGAACTAATATAGCCCATGTTTTAATTAATGGTCGTATTGAGGGCACCACTCTGTATAAACAAAAATTAAGTAACCCCTGGCCTCGATTATCATCTATCAGACACCTTAAGATCATTCGAAAAAGCCCAAAGGCGGCGGCAACCTCTTACCACCAGGTTTATAAAAAAAGGGTTTTACCATCATGTCGTTAATGCCTCAAAGGAATTTTGCTAGTTTATCCTTCTGATACGGAGGCATGATAAGGCCGAATATGGAAGCGATCTACACCCGGATTGCTCACGGACTTAACACCTAATGGCATCGACTGCTAGAGAATGCCATTAGGTGTTAAGTCCGCCATTTGTACATTATTTTAAAATTGTGCAATAAAGGAATCTAAAGGATTTTTTTTTAACCCAAAGAAATCGGCCCATTATTATGACAGAGGCAACAAACATTAAAAACTCTTTCTCCCGCGTACGCTCAGGTTGTGGAATGAGCTCCCTGCAGAGGTTTTCTCGAATGAGTACAGCATGGGGTTCTTCTAAAAAGGCGTGAAAAGGTTTTTACAGGGTCAGTAACGCGCAAGTGATACCCCTGGTGTTGCAAGGGTCTATAGGTTACGGTAATCGCTTACCATCAGGTGGGAAGTATGCTTGATTGCCACCTAAGTTTTTTTTATCTTAACGGGATAACTCTTGGCCTTTATCTCACCTGATGGTAAGTGAAGATAAGGCCGACGATAGAAGCGAGCTAGACCCGGATTCCTCAACCACAAAGGAACTGGCTATCTTACCTCCAACTGCTAGAATACAACAATGCTGTCAATATTATGGTCATGGCCGCAAATTTAGGTAAGATGGTGGTATCTAGCCCGGCGGACTTAAAAAAGTCCTATTTTTGCGAGGAAAGAAGGCATTTACGCCTATCCCGCATCATCGGGAGAGAGAGGAGGTATATAGGGCTCCTCGACCAAAGATAGTGTAGGTCGAGAATACCCACTAAAACAACCCCTCCAAATTCTCGCATATTCAGAATATCGATTCAGAAAATATTATTATTATTACTTCTTGGAATCAGCTACGTCTGCGGCTATTTTACGTTTACGGATGGGGTCCGCCAAGGGACCTCTTACTCGGGATTACTCTTCCCTATCCTTCTCACAAATGACTGCCTCACAGAATGTGTGGAAGGCTCTCCAAGCATCCTCCTACTGCTACCTACATAAAAAAAGTCCTGCCAACAACCAAATCGAGCAGAAAATTTCATTTCTTGGAATTGCCTCTAGTTCTGAGGATATTACCCCAGTCTCCCCTACCAGGACACTTTTACTAATGTTGTTGTTTACAACATGAGAAAACACGAACATCCAAACATACAACATTGAAACTTTCATAAATTGCGTTGTCATATCTGAAATATATTTTCAGATATATAGGAAATGGCAGAAGTTTCTACGCTAGCGGATGCTTTGACCTGATTGTGATAAAAGTGATGTCGAAAATCAACTGTCGATATTTTAAAAAACTATCGATAAAAATGCTCCTGTATTTTGTACTCTTCTGGGAGAAAGTTGACAGCTTAACAATATTTATTTATTTATTCTTTAATTTACAATAAGATAAAATAGAATAGAATAGAAGAAAACGGAGAAGAAGAAAGAGAAGTTAGTATAAAATAGATATTAATTATGTTTATCTTAAATAAGATTTAAGTCTCTTAAAGACAAAAGTCCTTCAAAAATAGAATTAAATAAAAAATAAAAAAAGATTTATGTAGTGGTTTTATTTATAAGTTTGTTTTTTAACTAAATTGTGTAAGACCGCCGACTGCCAACCGTAAGATCTTACAGCGATCTACGGCATTAGATATAAAAGTGCAATGATTTTCAATTTATTCCTGCCTAGAAAAAACCATATCCTTGGGCGGGAACTTTAACTGTGACCTGTCACAATCTAGGTGACTGCTTTGACCAGTGAGCTACCGAGGACTTGGGATAACCCTATTTAGATTTCTTCTTGTCTATCTGTATTTGTGTTCTAAGCCAACGTCTACTCTCACCTTTTCTAATCTAATATAATGTCTATGTTTCTATAATTATCATCATAATTTCAGCCGAAAGACGTCCACTGCTGGACAAAGGCGGCCTTATTAGATTTGCACAACAATCGGTGCTGTGCTGCACGCATCTAGTGGCTACCTGCTGTAGCGTCCTGCTGTCGCCTAGTTCTTAGCTAGTTTTTAAGATTGTAGGAATAAGCGTTTTTTGGCAATAATTTCTTAAATTTAAAGAATATCAGCTTTTTCTCGGTAGCATTCCCTTTATATTTTTATTTTGCTTCGTTCTAGTTTGTTTTTATCTCAATAAAATTTTGAAAATATTTAAATATTTTTGTAAATTTTAAGACGGCCGTATAAATGAGGTCGGTCGTCTGATAAGAGTTCAGTCGTCGAGTGCCGCTCGCGATCGACGCGCTGAGTTCTGCCTTCATTTCGGCTTTTATAGTTATGTAACATCTCTGGCCGCTCCCGGACCCTTTAGGCATATGGGCTGAGTCTGGGGTTGGACTGCCGCTGTGACCCGTGGCTGGCCGCTACAGCTGGCCGCCTCTACAGGCTGCCGATGCCGCAGCCAAGCCGCCTCAGTAAGGCACTATTTCACCGTCTCAAGCCATAGTCTCTATACTTTTTTTTCTTATGTTAGTACCTTTCTCTACACCTCACTTACGCGTGTGACGTGGTGCTTAACGCGAGTGATCATAACCGTCTCGTTGCGTGTGCCGTTTACCTTGTCGCGTGTGTTTCTCACTTTGACTCTACTTTTTACTATCCTTTGTATTATAAATTTTCTATGGTAGTGTTAATTTGTAAAATGAAAAAATGAAATAAAAATATCTTTATTCAATTAGGCCCCCAAGAAGCACTTTCGAATCGTCAACAAAAAAATGTCTATCACATAAAAATAATATTAACTAACTAACAATTTCATAATGTTTGTCTCTCTGTCTTATCTGGATCTACGTAAGCTAAGAATATTATGTCAGTCTGTCTATCGGTCTATCTGTCGGTCCGTCTGTCCGTCAGTCAGTCTCTCTGTCTGTCCGTCAGTCAGTCTGTCTGTCAGTCTGTCTGAATTTACACCGGTTCCAAAAGTTGAACTACCGAGAAGATTCCGGCAACAAACTCGTGTAGTCACTCTTTTCAATCATTAAGTTACAATGTTTAATTACAAAGTAATAGTATTTAGCAGCGCAGTGTCGCACAGAGTATAAAAAAAGGTATATTAACGTACCAATAAGTACCTAATGATAAGAATATTTACTGTATTTAAAGGCTGTCCGACAATGCACCATCACAATATAGGTATAACAAGACACAAAGGTCAACAATTAATATACAAATACCTAATAAAGCTAAACATCTTTCATTAATTTTAAACACTTGTCTGACCACGTCATTACAATAATAATTGTATTGTTTTATATATATTATCCTATAATGCCATATACCTCAAAAATCCCTCAAAAATGATACTATTGATGAATATGTAGGTAAATTATTACAAAATTAAGGAAGCTTAGAGATGACCATTTCCACTAGTGGCACCTGTTCACAAGTATGACGCATGTGCCAGCCATCGCTCCGCTCAACCATATTATAGCTCCTTATTGTGTAATTTAGAACTTTTCTTATTTACCATCTCTATCCCTCACCATCTCTCTCTCTTCTTTTTGCGGTTCTCCACTGATCCGTTAAACCTATTCTCCTTGCGAGAGTAGGTGTAATGCGACACTGCGTCCTTTACCAGATCGGTCCACCTTGTTGGAGGCCTGACCACGCTGCGCCTTTCGGGCCGTGGTCGCCACTGTATTGATCTATATCTATGTCTAATTTTAATGTCAAAGTTTTTCTAAATCATTTTTAAAATATTTATAAATATAAACCAAATCAATAATATTAATAAAATTTGTGTACGTACAATATTTATACGATCTTCCTGCATAGAAAGAAAGAAAGAAAAAATATTTTATTTAAATAGGCCACAAAGAAGCACTTTTAAATCGTCAAAAAAACACATTTTTACAACTATCACAAAAAAAATATTAACTAACAACGTCATAGTCTCTGTCTGTCTGTCATGTCTGAATTTACACCGGTTCCAAAAGTTGAACTACCGAGAAGATTCCGGCAACAAACTCGTGTAGTCACTCTTTTTAAAATAAATATTCAAATACAATGTTTGTAGTTAAAAAAATAAATAACTTTTAGCAGTGCAGTGCCGCCCAGCGATAAAAATAATTAAAATTAGAAGAGAATCTATATCATCGTACCGACAAAGTAGGTACCCAATGTCAAAAGTATTATAGTTATTTTCAAGCTATCTGACAATGCACAATCACAAAATAGGTATACAGAGGTTGATAGTCATAATACTTACACGTAAATAAACTTAAAAACATTTTGGAATTTTAATGTTTTCACGCATTCTTATCATCTAAATATTCTTGGACCTTATAGTAGCCTTTTTTCATTAAAGTTTGTTTGACATATAACTTAAGTTTGTGAAAAGGCAGTTCAGTTACATTTGGCGGGACTTTGTTATAAATGTGTATACATTTCCCCATGAATGAGCGACTTGTCTTGTGAAGTCTAAAACTTGGAACAGCAAGTTTATTTTTATATCTAGTGTTTAAGTTATGAATATCACTATGTTTTGAAAAGGTATGTTTATATTTGTGAACATAAATTATGTTCTCATATATATATTGAGAAGCAATGGTCAAAATATTAATTTCTTTAAATAAATCTTTTAGTGAATCACGTGGCTTGAGTCCGTAAATAGCACGCACAGCCCTTTTTTGTAAAATAAAAATGTCTTCAATGTCGGCTGCTGTGCCCCACAATAACAAGCCATATGACATGACACTGTGGAAGTAACCAAAGTAAACAAGTCTTGCTGTTTCAACATCACACAAAGACCTAATTTTTTTAACAGCATAAGCAGCTGAACTAAGTCTTTTAGATAGGGACGAGATATGAGGATACCATTGTAAATGAGAATCTAACTTAATTCCCAAAAATACTGTAGAGTCAACACATTCAATAGTTTCTTCATTGATTTCAACATGAGTACTAACCTGCCTTACATTTGGTAAAGTAAATTTAATACACTTAGTTTTCTTTGAATTTAACAATAAATTATTATTTTCAAACCAGGATAGCACTTTTGAAATGGCATTATTTACATCCTCAAAGTCAGTTTTAGTTCGGTCTATTTTAAAAATTAGTGAGGTGTCATCTGCAAACAATACCGTCTCACACAATTCTTTTGAAAAGTAAGGGAGGTCGTTGATATAAATTAAAAAAAGCAATGGCCCTAATATCGAACCCTGAGGCACGCCCATATGCACAGGCGCACCAGAAGACTCAGTTTTGTTTATAACAACTTTTTGAATTCTATTGGTCAAATAGGATTCAATAAGTTTTAATGAGTTTATTGATACACCATAATGCTTTAATTTACCCAATAATGTTTGATGATCAACACAGTCAAACGCCTTGGACAAGTCGCAGAAGATACCTAGAGCATCCTGCCGATTTTCCCAAGCATCAAATATGTGTTTTATAAGTGCAATTCCCGCGTCTGTAGTATTTTTTCCTTTAGTAAATCCGAACTGTCTATTGTGAAGCAATTCATTTCTCGTAAAATGAGAAAGCAATTGGTTAAGAATAATTTTTTCAAAAATTTTGCTAAGAGTCGGCAAAATAGAAATGGGACGGAAATTTGTGGGGTCATTGCTATCTCCCGCCTTAAACAAAGGTATTATTTTACTTAATTTCATTTGATTGGGAAATACACCATGATCAATACATTTATTAAATATAAACGATAGTTGAGGAGATATAACATTTATTATAGAATTTATAACACTAACAGAAAAGCCCCATAAATCCTCAGTCTTTTTCATATTCAAAGACTTGAAAGCTTCTATGATCGTATTAACGTTAATTTCATGGAAATTGAAAGGAATATTGCACTTATGAACATTCGTCTCTATGAGAGCAAGTGCGCGCTTAGTACAAGAATTCAATTCTTTTGTAATTTTAATAGGTATATTGGAAAAAAAGTCTCGAAGGTATTTGCAACTCCATCATCTGTTTCTATAGTTTTTCCATTGACATTAATTTTAAAACACCTATTAGTAACTTTTGATTTACCACTTTCTTGATTTATAACTTTCCAAGTGGCTTTTATTTTATTATCAGATTTCTTAATTTTATTACTCAAAAAGTTCGCTTTGGCAGTATTACAAACCTTTTTAAAGATTTTGGAGTACTGTCTGACATAATCAATAAAAAATGGATCAGTGGAAGTCGACTTCTGATAGTATAGTTCAAATAATTTTCTTCTACTTATATAAATACCCGGAGTTGCCCAATCACTAAACTTCCTTTTAGAACTGACTTTAAAGCTTTTTTGTTTAAAAATATTCTTGAATTCAATATTTAAATTATCAAATAAACTGCTATACAACTTATTGGGATCATCGGTTTCTTTTAGACAGTGAATTCTATTCATTACATTATTTTCAAATTTCCTCAAGCGACTATCTGTAATAGGCCTATAAGTTATTTTTTTTATTTGGTTAACATGATGGTGCTCAATAGCGATTTTCTGTCCACTATGATCTGAATTTATACAATATATAATTGATTGTTCAAGTACATCACAGTTACAAAAAATATTATCCAAGCAGGTAGCTGATATTGGTGTAATTCTAGTAGGTTCAAAGAAAGTATGGAGAAGATTAAAACATCTGAATAAATTAAGGAACCTTTCTGAGTACGAACATGATACCAAAATGTTTATATTGAAGTCACCACATACAACTATCTTCTTGTTATTGCCACTTATTATATTTAAAACGTTTTCCATTGAAGCCTCAAATAGATCATAGTTTCCAGAGGGAGGTCTGTATACACATACAACAATATGTTGCTCGAGTTCTATGCAGGAAATTTCAATAGTTCGCTCAATAGAGTGACGAACAACATCTGGTCGTTCTTTATATTTTATATTATTTAATAATAATATTAAAGATCCACCTCTAATAGTAGATTCTCTTGTAAAAGCACTTACAATATTATAGTTTTCAATACAGGTCAGAATTTCATTTTTTTTTAACCATTGTTCTGTTAGACATAACACATGCACTTCCATGGTCTGCAAAAATAAACTAATTTCTAGATCTTTGCCAGAAAAGCCCTGTACATTTTGGTGAACAATATTTAAATAATTAGACTTTTCTGTTGTTTTAACTTTGCCAGAGACTTTCTCTGTTGTCTTATTATCTAATTTAAATGAATTGGAATAGATTCCAAAACAGTATTATTAGTCAATCTAATTTGCTCAATAGAAGCATTGTCAGGAGTAAATTGCTCAATAGAAGCAAGGTCATTAATAAAAGTCTGCTCAATTTCTGGCTAAAGTTAAAAAATTATAGCTTAGCAATTCAGCTATTTGTCTTCTAAAATACTTAGATAGATTTATTCTATCTTTAGTCAAATAAAATTTATTTTTTAAGTTGGTCAATATATTGAAGTCAATAACTTGTATTTTCTTACTATAATATGCCATGTTGGACAGTACTAAATTTAATTTATACCTAATGTTATTTTCTTCCTGTGGCAAACTGTAACAGTAGGGTAATGTAAACATAACAATTTTTTTCACATTTAATGTATTTAAATAGTCAAGATAGTTTTGAAGCGATTTTTTGTTTACATTACCTCTGTTTCCAATTAAAATAATCAAATTATCACTTTTAGTCAAGTTATGTTTGGATATTTTATCCATAATATTATTGTAAGATGAGCCCGGACTACAGTAATTTGTTACACTTTGTCCCAATTTATTTTTTAACATAAGGCCCAAATCTTTTCCAATTTCATCACTAAACATTATATTATTGTTGTTTGTTTGTGTATAAGAACTGTTTTCATTACTGCTAAACATTTCAAATGTGGGTTGTTCAGAGAAAGATGGCTCACACATTGACATGGACCATTCTAACTGATCCAAGGTGACCAGGCCTGACACCAAGGAACATCGCCTAGCCAAGTGGTGATTTTCAGTTTTGGAAGTGCTGAATAGGTGATTAAGTGTCAATGTGTGTTCCCTCAAACTTTTTCTTGATGAACTATATTTATTAGAAATATCACTTAAAGATGTCTGCAGATTACTAATTTTGTCATTTAAATATTTTACATTATTATCATACATCTCTTGATTTTCTTTGATTAATTTGGAATAAGAATCTAATTTGTTTAACAACACTGTACGTTCTTTACTAAACTTCAAATTTTTGTTATAATACTTTTGCTTTTTAATCATAGTTTTTGTTTTCTTAATAAATTTATTTAATTTTAAATACTTTTTTATTTTGTTTCTGCTGCATTTAACCAATCCTTTAGTGTTGGGTGTATTAATAATCTCATCATTAGAAGAAAAGTTCAATGACACTGCAGGATTTATATTATATGCAACAGAAACCATATGTGGGGCACTATCTATCAATTCATCAAATAGACTCTGATTCTGTGAGGCGGTCCAGTTCAATTTTTCAGATTCCAAAACATTAATATTATTGTAAGCCTCTTTTAAACATTTTTCCAATTCAGCGATGCGCCTGAGGGCCTGCTCATACTCATCACTGCACTGGTCAAATTGGTCTATAGTATATTGCAATTTGTCCTTTTCCTCAATTAACATTAAATTTTGAGTGTACAACTCACCCATTTCCTTTTTTAATTTACAGTTAATGTCTAGAGAATCTAACAGTTCTTTTTCATTGTCATCCCTTTCCCTACTCAATTGCTTAACCAACTCCTTGGAAGCCTTTAATTCCTGCAAAGCCAGTTGATATTCCTCCTGGCGAGCCAAGGCCTTACGGGTCATCATTTTATTATGATAGTAAACACAAATAAAATATAAAACAAAACCGTTATTTGTTCTCAAGAAGTTGTTCAATCAACTTAAAAGTGAGGTTACTTTACGGCAAAAAATACAAACACTATCGATGTAAAAATGGAAAGACTATTTAAACATCTCAGTTATCAATAAATACAGACTAAAACTGAATTTAAAACACAACTTACTTGAAAGGGATAGCCTTCCATAGTGCTAATGAATACTGTAAAATTTGATATGCTGTCGATTGTATCCAAATGAAACATAAATAATACCACCGAGTCAACCGACGTAATCCGTCATTTTGCTGTCTCCGCCATAATATCGTTTATATTGAAATACATGTAATTGAAATTTATTCGTAAACATCTTGCCAGCTTAGATTACAACTCCGACAATTTTTATTAAATTTTTCTAAAGGTTTCGCAGTCAAAAGAAATAATGAACTTCTTATGAGGTACTTAAATTTATTTTTACGGACGTTTGAGTTACAGTAATAAGTGATAGAATACTTTAATAATATTCTCCATGTTTTTGTCCGTAGATAGGTGAGTTAATGTACAAAATTGATATATCTAAATTAATGTTTTTAGCACTCCTTTCAGTTCAGTTCACATAGACTAGTGGTAGAATAATTGAAATGCCTATATTTTTGATACACAATGGTATAAAACCAATATAAAAGTCATATGAATATTGAAAAGCAGAAGAAGCTTCTTCCGCAACTCCTGGATAGCGAACATATTCATAGAGAATTGGGAAGACTTAAATCTTCCGAATTTAACCATATTATAATTATAAAGCATAAAAATAATTATGAAAAGAATAATTGATATAATTTAAAATATCAAACTTTTTTTTATTCTGAATAGGGCAGTTCTAGGCCTGAATGTCACTGATTGTAAGTTATGATAACGCAAGAAGGAAACAAGCTACACTTGGATTCCTCAACCACAGAGGAACTGGCTATCTTACCTCCAACTGCTGGACCACAACAATGCTGTTAACAATATTGTTATGGCGGCAGACTTAGGTAAGATGGTGGTAGCTAGCCAGGCGGACTTGAAAAGTCCTACCACCAACCAAACCGAGCAGAAAATTTCTGCTCCCACGGAAATCGAACCCCGGACCTCTAGATCTGAGGTAAGTGATCTCAACCACTAGATCACAAAGGCGGTTGAGCTGAATTTCAATTTTAAAGAATAATAGCGGGATCAGTCCAATTGTATGTAATAAAATTTAAACACCGTGCACCTACAAGAAAAACATATAGGCTATTGTTATACCAAAAAATCCTAACGTGCGATTTATAAAATATCAAGTGAATTCTTCCTGAACCATCAGATCGAAACCTGCTTGTTTGATATTATACAATTTAAAAAGACATTAATCGATAAGACCATAACACAGCACTATTACTCCAGAGAGCACTTTGAGTAGTTGTATTGTCTTATGAATATGGCAGTTGTAGTTCAATCCTTGTATACTAAAGACAGTAAATTGGATACTGGTGTCTAATAATACTAAGTTATGATTTCTAAACATGTTTAGAAGAACAATATGTAGGGTCGTCTGTGTAGGTACCACCGCCTTTCTTATTTCAGCCGTGAAACAGTTCGCTGTGTTTCGGATTGAAGGGAAAGGTAGCTGGTGTGGTTACTAGGCATTGACGGCATTTCATTTTAGGTCTCAGGATTACAACGCACCTGCAATACCAAGTGATTTTTTTATTTTTATTGCACGTGTCTATAGGCAGCAGTTACTACTTACTTGCTACTAGGTGGGCAGTCTGTTTGTTTGTCATCGACTTGTTAAAAAAAACTATTGAGATTTATTTTTTGTTAGGTCGTTATAAAGTAATAAGTTGTGGTAATTTTATTTGAAACAGGTGGTAGGCCCGTATGTAGGGTCTGGATAAGTAATATCGTCATTCCTATTTTGGTAAGGCAGTTCGTTGTGTTTCGGATTGAAAGGAAAGGTAGTCAGTGGAAAGGAAGGCATTTCATCATAGGCTCAGGATGATACTCCTGCAAAACTGACTGATATTTTTTTTGTTGTTACAGATATCTATAGACGACCACTTACCACCCGGTGGGCCGTTGTATTAAATAAATACCTTCACTACCGCTTTGGCGAACATTTTAGCCGTGGAGAAGAGGGACGCAAGATGTTTAACCTTGAACCTTGCAGCCAAATCTCAAAGGTGTGGTTGGAATAACAAGTGTCACAGCCAAGCCCCTAGCATTAGATAGCGAACACCTTTTGACAGGGGACGTAATTTTACAGGGGACTTTGTTGGCCATGTTTTCCGGAGTTGCCTTCAAAAATTTTGAGTACTGTCAGAAAACGGAATCTTAAATATCAGAGTTTTTGGATTTTTGTTACTAATTTTACATATTTATTAGCTGCAGACGGAACTATAGGTACAAGGTTTTTGGTACGGTCGACCACAGAAGTAGCTGAACGCTTTAGTACCATTTCACAATACCTATGGCGTTAATTTAGTAGTGTAGCAACTATTAGGTACAAGCGCAATAGTCGGTGGTACTAAAGTGTTAAGCTACTTCTGTGGTCGACTGTACGTAGTATGACAAGCGGGCACATACCCATTTTAACATAGTCATATAAATGTCGCAGCCGTCTGGTTAAATTAGCCGCTTAACTGGATGCCTAGGCCGTTGGAGTTTATTCCGGCCTTACATGAAACGTCTGAAGGATAACTAGCCAAATCATTGAGCGCAACGTTTAAGCAGATGGCTGAACGTCATGTCAGCTGCCTGGTTAAATTTGCTATTCAATTGGACGCTCAATCACGTCGTTTAAATCATACATAATACGGCAAATAAATAAACACCACCTGATGTGAAGTGGTAATGCGGAGAGTCTAGCCGCCTCCACCTTGCCGGCCTATAAGGAGCCCATCCCTACATAGAGTTCTGGTGACCTCACTTGCTACAGGAATACAAAACCACTAAGTAGTATGGGATTTCTCCGAAATCACCAACAAACCAAAAAGTTCCCAAATGATGAATGCACAAAAACATAACAAAGATTGACTATGTGCGTGTCTGTGAATTCTGAACTGAACAAAAGAATCAGAAGAAATAGAACTTTATTCCTTTTGGCTAAGTATCATAATCATTAGTTTGCTCAGAGGTAACTACCAAAATAAACGCCTTTGTTTATTGTGGTTCCTTTATGACAAAGGATGCATAAATAATACGGGGAAGGAACAATTTTTCGCAATTACTGGAGACAATAGAAGGAAATGTTCAATGTCTATAGAAAAAAATTAATGAATATAAAATAAAAAAGCGAAAATACAAGATTTCTGAAGCATGAGAAATTATTTACTAATAAAAACCGACTTCAAAAAACTGAAAAAGATAAAAAAATCAAATTTGAGTAGGTACTCATCCCCTAGAAACATATTTTTTGGAGTCGGTGCTTGACTTTGTATTGTTTTTGGAAACAACTTAGCACCAACTCCAAAAAATATGTTTCTAGGGGATGAGTACCTACTCAAATTTAATTATTTTATCCTTTTCAGTTTTTTGAAGTCGATTTTGTTTTATGTTTAAATTTTTCTTTTCACAATTTTTAGTGTTAACTTTTTAAGGTCGAAGCTAGATGGGTGACTGTCAACTAATATTGTTTCCCACTATCGTATGGTTTTACTAAAAAGTCATAGGAAAGCAAAAATCCGCAATTTAGCATACGTAGACGACTTGCTGATTTCAGTTTATTTTATTTAAAAACCAAACTACCCAACTGATATTGAAAAAAATTTTATGGGACCAAATGGAAAAAAGAATCACGTAAATCAGATCAGTAATCTCGGCGTAATCGGTGTACATAAAAAAAAAGACCGAATTGAGAACCTCCTCGTTTTTGAATTCGGTTAAAAATATATCTAAACTAGAAAAAAATCACGTCCTGAGGCGCAAAGCGTATTGACGCTCGAAGCACCTTGTGCACTTCTAACGCGTTTTTATAGATGCTCGTAGCACATTGACCACTATTTCTAAATTTTTCTAGTTTTTCAATATGACGTCATGTAACATGTCTCCGTGTTTTCTTTTTGTACAAAGAGCCCACAATTTTCAGAACGCTAGTTCCCAAAATGTGGCTCGGACCCCCGATTTAGGGAGAGGTGGACTAATGAAAATGTGGTAAAGTGTATCAATGAAAGAAGATATTTTATTTGACTTTTTGAGCGTCAATCCTAAAGGTTGCTGATATGACACCGCTTTAGCACAGCCACTGAACGAATATTCAGATACTCCCTTAACTGTTTCGTAGATACACACAATGACAAAACAGCTGATAACGGCGCGCAGAAGCGGACTTATCTTTGTAAAGCATAATATTTAGAGTGCGGTTTTAATGTTTATTCGGTTGCAATGCTGAGAGTGGGATTCACTAATAGAAACATTCAACATCATTATTGACGACGAGCCGCCATTGATTTTGACGTTTGAGCGCAACAGCGTTACGCGTAAGCGTATTCACTTATCTCTACATCGATCTCTTGGCAGAGTGTGGTCGTCACTGTTTAAGAGTTAGTTTTTCTTGTGTTTGTCGTGATGACTTCATTCAATATTTGGTTGACTTTTACTTAAAGATATAACAATAACTTACTTTCTAGTTCTCGGGTCCTCGTCGGAACGCTAGTGTCGCCAACGGTTTTCAAACAAACACCAAAATGTATTACAGCATTGCCACAGCCACGAACTCAAGGCTGTTGACTACAGCGAATCGCATAGCTGGATCGGTGTTTTGTAGTTGAGCTATGATCTGAAGCCGATATCGTAAGTCTACCTGGACTATTGTTTTAATGAATTATCCCTCGTAGATAAACTTTCCCCGTAGATACACTTTTGGAAAAAGTTCGCCTTTATTCCTTAAAGATCCACTTTTAAAAAACCAATGTAGCGTTTCCTAATAGATGACTAGGTGGTAGGCCCGGTATGTAGAGTCGTCTGGGTAGGTACCACTGCCTTTCTTATTTGAGCCGTGAAACAGTTCGCTGTGTTTTGAATTGAAGGGAAAGGTAGCCAGTGTAATTACTGGGAATGGACGGCATTTTTATCTTAGGATTCAGGATGACAACGCACCTGCAATATCAAGTGATTTTTCCTTGTTATTGCAGGTGTCTATAGGCGGCTGTAACCGCTTACCATCAGGTGGGCCGTCAGTTTGTTTGTCATCTAGTTGTATATAAAAAAAGATACACTTTGGGTACAGTTATGTGAACAAAAGTGTAATGTGTAAGATGTTATTGATGATAAAAATGATATTGAGTAGTGCGCTAGTAGATGTCTCTCAATAATCCGTTTCAAAACAATAAGATATTTACTTTAATTATTTAAAGAGACAATTTTTTTTACCTTGTTTTCTAAATAAACAGATTTTTTGACTTGTTCGAATCCAATTTGTTTATTTTCTTTTTCAATTCGAGTGACAAAACTTAACTTGTCATTCCTATCGCTTTTCTGCTTTGATGTACAATACAAAAGTGGATCTACTTATAAGGAATAAAGGGGACCTTTATTTAAAAATATATCTACGAGGAAAGTGTACCTATGACGAATTTAATAAGATAACCACCACCACTCCACAACCACTGTATAAAATAAGGCGAAGGAAGCAGATAAGTTGAGATCTCCTATAGACGAGTAAAAAAGAGATGGAATACATACATAGAAAACGTTTTCTTCGAGTCAAATCCAAATCTACGTTTAACGATACTAAACTACTTTTTAGGTTAAGTAATTTATCTTTCGTTCAGAAAATCTCTTCCAAATGCTACCAAGATGTATAAAAATATAATAAATCACTGTCCAGACGTTCGCCTATAGGTTCTTTCTCGAAAACGAGTTTAGTTTTGAACAGCTCTTGTATGGCGGACTTGGAACTTTAATTTCGTTGAATGAAATGATAATTCTACCTTAAAAACTTGTAATTCTACTTCCGCTACAATTGAATTAAATCAACACATAATTTTCTTCATCTCCCACATAACCACCCTAATTCATACCAATATCTGTTACATAAAACATCACGGACAATACTTCTAAATTAATCATCAGAAGAAAACCTTCAACAACCATCGTTACAAAGAAATTAAATTCAACATGTAATTCATTTGAAACATTATAATATATTTTCAACAATGTATTATTCAAAACTCATTCTTAGGGCACACAATTCAGTGTCCAATTTCATGGTGCCCGATCTTGTCATATTTTATCGTCAAGCTCAAGGATATTATTCATGTGACCCTTATATGTTTCAAAGGACCTGTCAAATATGACTCCTCTATTAAAGTGTGGGTATTAACATTCGATATTGCTTAGAATTAGTGAATTGAATTTATCTCACAATAGCTCAACCTTTTAGCTTATTATGGGGCTTAGATAATGAACAGCGTAAAGAATAGTAGTAACATTTGAAACAATAATAAGAAATAGAGTGTATTGTCTTTTCTGTCTCTCACACCCCATGTTACATATTGTATACCCTTTCCTTTTCTACATGGTACCACGGTAACCTCTAACCACGGTAGGCCCCACAGTAAGCAAGCAAGTTAATCGATAGAAAATACTAGATTCCTTCTCAGGATCACGCGTGACGGACTTTGGAGTCATCATCTCACTGTCTCCATCTCAACATCACGCTTGAAGAAGTTTAGTATCTTTGACGTAACTGCCAAAACTTGGAATTCTTTGCCAGCACATGTGTTCCCTCCTTCCTATAACATGAGTTCCTTCAAAAGAGGCGTGAAAAGGCACCTTATGGGCCAGCAAGGTATAGAGATTTACTAGGTGGTAGGCCCGTATGTAGGGTCGTCTGGGTAGGTACCATGGCCTTTCTTATTTCAGCCGAGAAACTGTTCGCTGTGTTTCGGATGAAGGGAAAGGTAGCCAGTGTAATTACTGGGCATGGACGGCATTACATCTTAGGCCTCAGGATGACAACGCACCAGCAATATCAAGTGATTCTTCCTTGTTACTGCAGGTGTCTATAGGCGGCGGTAACCGCTTACTATCAGGTGGGCCGTCAGCTTGTTTGTCATCTAGTTTAAAAAAAGGCGGCTAGAACGGTGCGTTACAAGCTGCACTAGCTGTCTCCGCATATGGACGCTTCTTACCGCTTCACATCAGGTGGTGTTGAGTTATTTACAGTGCTTTGTATAAATCAATAAAAATACAGAAATAAATAACTGTCTGTGTATGGTCATATGGTCAAACTTATAACAATGACTTGAATGAGCTCGTTTAAGAATCACTGTCATCAAAAGTCAGCTTGAGATAAAACTATGGCTAAATTTAATATCTTGTTGGTAAGTACTTGAAAACACTTACTCGTACATGCTTAAGTTTGCTTATAAACTTATCTATTATACTTGATACTAGTACGCGAAGCAAAAACTTTGTACCCCTTTTTTACGAAAATTGCGCGGACGGAGGATTATGAAATTTCGCACACTTATAGTTTTTATAGAGGCTATTTTTTTTAATTATGCATAAAAATACATTAAATCAATAATTAAAACATTACAAACACTACCATGTATTTAAGACACACGCATATATAATTATGTCAAATTGAGAATAGATTAATATTGTTTTTTATTTGTCTGTAGTATAACTGAATGTCGAACATAACCGTGAGAAAAAAAACAATAATAATAATAATAATAAATCTGTGATTATAGAAGTATAGTCTTTGTCAATAGAACCATAATAATGTTCAAACTTATAATTTAAATTAATAATGGTCGAATTTCAAGCACATGGCAACCACTAGTAGGTACTTGATAATTTGGAAAATGTGCCAACCACCATATTTCTTATTGCTAATAATTAAATCTTAATACAATTCAGAAAACAGTAATATAGTTGGAAAAAGGCATTTTTTAGCTTTTTATACTTTCAAAAATCACCAGTAATTTTTACTTTTGTATTAGACTTTTTTAAAACTTTTAGTTAGCCTCTAATAACTTTTCAAACTAGCCTCACTTGCCTATGCATTATATGACATCCTCATTCCATAATCTTAAGCTTTCCTTTAAGTCTCATAGAAAGGGATGAGCTCCTGGTTTCCTTTGTCATCATCATCAATCACTGGCTACACACACTGGTATTGTCCCTCGTCCTTTTATAGAAGTGTTATTTTTCATCATTGAATCTATTCATACGTTGCTCTGTCAGATGGAATTAGATAACATTATATCTCAAAGTAAGATTTTCCCAAATGAACTCGATTATTGTTTTCCCAAACTTAGTATAGTGGCACGACAGGTATTGGGATTTGAGTTTTAATTTTCCTCGACAATACTTGGACTCCTTTATTCTCTATCACAACAAAGAGAATCAAACGGCTTTTTGAATAATCGTCATTTATTTTTGTCCTGTCCTAAAAATATTTTTAAGGACTAAAACCTATCAAAACACTAGAATAAATAAATTAAATTCCTCTTCATATATATTTATAAAAATATATTAGTTTATGATTAATAGTTATGTCTAGGTATTTATTTTATGTATTAGTATGTAGTAGTAAATTCGTTTGTAAATTAATTTATCCTTTTCATATTTATTTATAACTATATTTTACTTTAATGGTACGACGACGACTTTACCTATTTATATATTCTTGTCAATCCTGCCCATTCAAAAGTTGCCTGGAAGAGATCGCTACATAGCGATAAGACCGCCCTTGTACAATTTAATTGAAGCATCATATTTTATCTGTAACTTTTAGTGTACAATAAAGTTTATTCTATCTGTCTATCTAAATTTGAATTCCTAATAGTTAATTGAAATATAATTGTTGATTTCTAGAAACAATAGTAAGTAAAGCACTGGGTGAAAATATTACCTTGTAATTAGAATAGCACTTTAACAATTTGTATGTATACGTTTTCAGTACTTCGATGCCAAGGTTTCGTTTTTCCTTCATTGTAAACATGGGAACCGTCTGTGTTTCTGCTAAAACGGGAATACCTGTCACAACACAGGCGATAATAAATATACTCCATTAACAACGAAGCGAATAAAATGTAAATTTATGCATATTTTACTAACGCACAAATTTCCAGACGTTTCGAAGAAAGGTGAGGTTAGCTGGAGATTAATTTTGCGCGGCTGTGTGGTGACTGTTAATACTTATAACTTGTAGTGATGTTAAAGAATCTAGACCCGAGTCACTTATTAAACTCAGCTTAGAGTCCTGATCGAGTTTGTAAAAAGGTGCAGTACAGACGAGAGCAAGTCAAGTATGACAGTTGCACTTAGATAGCCGCCTTTATTACAAATGGAGTAAGGGCGGTCTCAAGGTCAAACTGTTACGCTTGATGTTATCTCAACTGTACAACACGTGCCTGTAGGTGAATAATATTTGTTGCATTGGCCGTAAGCAATCGAATGATATAATTTCATTTGTCATACATTTCATTTTACATAATGTTTATCCCTAACAATGGTTTGCCATAATATTCAATGCACAAGCAGCATGCAAGCAGACATGCAGTATACAACCACACAAGCAGTTGTGCAGCATGCATGGCTTCTGTCACGGTTTCGGCGCTGCAGAGTGATTCATTAACAGAAATATTCGACATCGAGAAGCGTTATTACACTACAGCTATACGTAGACCTAGAATTCTAGAGGCTATGATATTGCGCTGTTTTAGAGAAACTACATGAAGTACAATAGATATTATTCGTTTTGGTTTCGTTTATTGACTTTTACATATAGCTATAAAAATAAACAAGTTTTTTAGTTCCGGCTCACGCCGGGCTCGTCGACTAAGCGCTAGTGTTGCCAACGGTTGTCAAACAAACGCCAAAAGATGGGACAGCACTACCACAACCACAAATTCAAGGCTGATGACCTTAGGGAATCGCATGGTTGCGGGGTTCCGCCAGCTCCACTGGTGCTAATCGTCGCAGATGGCTTTCACTCAACACCGCCGCGTCGCTCGCTCGCAACCGGGGATTCCCCGCCCGGAAACTGACTCTTTTGTACTACAGATATTTTATAAATTATTTTCAAACATCCATACTAATATTTAATGCGAAAGTATGTCTGTCTGTTACCTTTTCACTATTAAGCCTTTTTTTACAATTAATATGCATTTGACCACAATCACACCTGATGTTAAGTAGTGACATGGCCTACGATGATACATATCTACCTAGAAGGTGCCTCTTCACTCTAGCCTTAAACACGTCCAAATTGTAGGTTTCGGGAAACAGATGGGCAGGCAGAGAGTTGCACTCCTTGGCAGTTTGCATTAGAAAGGACTTGGCGAAAGGCTTTGTGCGGATGGTTGAAATATCCACAACGTAAGGGTGAAAAGCCATTCCAAGTCTGGTCCCTTGATAGTAAAAGGTGGTGGAATTAATTCGGGTAATTCCCTTGAACACTCACCGAAATGTATTCGATAGAAAACCGACAAACACGCAACTCTGCGGCGATGCTAGAGATCTTGGAGTTTAGCCTCTGCTAATACTGGGTTGTTAATAAGTTCTCCATAGAGTCCAATGCTGTCAGCTGATTTGGCAGAACCATCTCATAGGTGACAGCAGTATTCCATACACGATCGAACTTGCGCTTAATAAAGCCTCTGAAAGGATTGACATGAAATGAAGATAGTTTGAGACTAATAAGGACATAAAGTACTTTGGGAGCGATAATAAATATCCATGCGGGCAGATCCGCTGATGGACATTACTTTTTGTTCTGTCATTTATTTTTCGAATGACTGAAATTCTACTCCCAGTAGGCCCGTATGTAGAGTGTAGAGTCGTCTGGGTAGTTACACCGCCTTTCCTGTTTCAGCCGTGAAACAGTTCGCTGCGTTTCCGATTGAAGGGAAAAGTAGCCAGTGTAATTACTGGGCATGGACGGCACTTCATCTTAGGCTCCAGGATGACAATACCAAGCACGCACCTGCAATACCAAGTGATATTTTCCTTGTCATTGCAGGTGTACATAGCTGATGGTATCCGCTTGCTTTGACTCAGTTGTGTGAAAAAATGCTTGCAACAAAATTGTTCCAACTAAAAATCACTATCAACTGATTCTTAAACCATTTTCTTCACTATTTCAATACTTAATTCGATCCCAAAACCAAATTACCTTAGTTATCCTCATTCATAATTTATTACTTAATTACGAATACAAATGCCGTAGCAGATACATTTCTCTTGTTAAACTGATTTTCTCTACCGCAAATGAGATTATGGAGGATAAACCTACAACGCCTGCTTTCTTTGCTTTGTTAGGAGGCCTATATACGAATCTAATTGTTTGAATGTGTTCTAGAAGCATTTATTGTTGTTGACTTAAGACTTAAGGACTCAAAGTGTTCTAGTCCCACTTATTATAAAAATACATTGCTTAGTCCCAGGTTTAGGTTTTTCGTGAGATTTTAATACTTATGTCACAATTTATATTTTTAGTGTCATTTTTGATCAGTCCTTAAAAAATATAGTTTTCTAGGGACAAGAGTCACATTCTTCTCATTTTTAAACTTCCAAATGTTTCTTTTACACAAATACAGCAAATGACTGAACACTATCTAATGCAAAGCGGTAAAAGTCCAGCAAAGACAGCTGGTACAGCTTGAAGCATACTGAATAATACTGATCTTGACGCACTTTTAAAGGACCTCATGCTTTAAGAAGGAAGGAACATTTGTGCTGGTAAAGAATTCAAAATTTCGGAAGTACATTGTTCAAGATAGTCACCAAGCCACTGTCGCGTTTCGCTAAGTTTACTTTTTCAGTTGTCCGACAATAGATAAAATTATTTAAGATCCACCTAGCAAGGTCCTGTTAGATGACGCGTCGAGCGGTGAGCAAGTCACTGAAGCGGCGAACTTTATGTCGCAGCCAAGGAAAACTATACTATTGTATTCAATGAGATCAAGGCAATAAATTGGTCCGTAGCAGGCGGCGTAGCGCGGGCCGTAGCGGGGCGGCGCGTAGCTCCGTAGCACGTAGCACTGGATGGGCGCTTTTATAATCTGTAACGCGACGATATTACGACGGGTGCAAAGTAAAAAGAGACATCTGCAAAATAGCAACTTTACAGGAGAGCGAAAAGATCGAAAAAGTGTGTTATTTTCTTAATGAGTGGACCAATAATTCTGAAAATTTTATCATAGTCTATTTATACTCTAAATTATTTGTACATTAAGTTAGTTAAGCTAATTTCTTGATAATTTACGAGATTTTGCAGATAGCCGTTCTTACATCGTACTTTATAAAATGCTAACTGAGCCAACTACCAGTTGGTCGTGTATACTTCGGACTTTAAATTTTATGTATAAATATACAATTTATATATTCTTTATTTCACTAATCTCAATTGTTATTGGAACACTTAATATTACGATATATGACAACTGTTTCCTTGTTGTTTTCTTGTTCTTCCTAATTTCACCAATAATTCGCGTCATTCTTTATTCATTTTAAGGATTGTAAGGAGTAATGCAGATGGAGATTACAATTACACCTCGAAATTGCTGCCGTTATAGACAAAAACTTTTTTAACAAAGTTACGTCAAAAAGGACGCGCGCGCTTGTACTCTGTATGAAAGAAAACTACTCCTTGTACTCTGTATGAAAGAAAACTACTCCTTGTACTCTGTATGAAAGTATATGAAGACGCTTTTAAATTTCCGTGGACGTGGACGTTATAATGTGCACGTCTTACTTCCATGTGTTATCTTTGTACCGTGGACGTCCACGGTAATATCGTCGCGCTACGAATTATAAAAGCGCGCGATGACGATGTTAAAGTAAGCAAAAAAATACTTGTTCTCGCGGAGGTGAGAGGGGTACCCCCTTCTCGCTCACAGCTGCTGCGAACGGTGAAATATAATTTTTAAGTAGTTTGTAAATATTCAAGTTCGTTAATATGTAAAACATATTAACGAACTCAGCTCATTCAACGCAGCTCTTCTGCGTATCTGCAATAGTGGTGGCAAAAATAACGAATACCACGTCCGCTCGCTCTCATCAAAACGCGCAAGCGAGATCAGCGACATATTGATGAATCTTCCAAGAATTCTGCACGTCCTGTGTCTTTTCGCCGGAGCCCTTAAGGACACCGGTCAGACCACGGATTCGTTGATGGCGAGTTACCAGGTTTCTTAACATAAATACTTACATACCAAAGGAATGCACTGTACAAAAACGCAATACGTTTGTCAGTGACCAGTTCTTGGTAAACTCTACGGATATAATATGCTATGGCATATATATAAAGACGTAAGGTCGTTCGGTATACTGAACATGTATGTTTATTTTTCGTTAGTCTGGGCTGTTATTATAGGAAAGCAACATATTTTATCTTCTGATTGAGAACAGTGGGTAATAATATAAATCTCCTTTTACCAAGTTTATACACGAATCAAAGAAATTTGTTGTAGCTTCTCATTTTTTTTCATTTGATATTTTCTGGACATTTCAATGAAATAATGAAGCCAATTTTATATTGTTTCATACAAATGTCATAAAATTAACAAATGAATAAGATGTTTATGACAGTGGCAAACAATTTCTATGAACTAACCATGTTTTAATTTATTGTCGTATTGACAGCAACACTTTGCATATCACGGAATCAATTGATCTGTTGTAATATTTAAAAACTTAATAATAATAAATGATAAATATTCATACATTACACTTATTATCTAGCCCAAAGTAAGCATCATTAAAAGTCGTCAAACCGATATCTAAGTGTAGATATTTGAAAAATACTCGTTCGGGTATTGAAACAGATTAGTTTCGACATGGTGATAAGGGTTGACGTGAACTTACAACGCAAAACGGATAGACAGACTCTGCGGTCAGAGGTCACTCGGATAGCGAAAGGTCGCCGATTCGACTCCGTAACATGAGAGTGACAACCATTGTTGCGGCGACAGCGCGTTACGGCAACCTACGCTACGGCGACAGCACGGCTACATCGAAACCGTAATCAAACAGCCTCACGGAAGCTCGGTGTCCTGAACAAGGTGCGTCGATTTTTCACGCCTTACCAATTATGCCTGCTGTACAAAACTCAGGTCTGGTCTTGCGTGGTATATTGCTTGCACTTGTGGGATGGCTCCGCCAAGTATCTCCTCGATGCCCTGGACAGAATCAGCAGCGTCGTGCTGTCCGTATCATTTGCGATGTAGAGGTCACGAGCAACCTTGAGCCTCTGTAATTGCGTCGAGACATTGCGTCGCTTAGCGCCTTCTATCGGCTTTATCACGGAGAGTGACCTTACTTTTACGTTGACCGTACTTTTTGACCTTATTCCACCTTCCCCCTTCCTACTCAAGAGCACGCGTGCCGGTCTTCGGAGTCATCAATTTACTGTCTCTACCTCAACGTCACGCACAAAGAAGTTTAGTACCTCATTTCATTGTCGTCCTTCCAGAACTTGGAATTCTTTGCCAGCACATGTGTTTCCTCCTTCCTATAACATGGGTTCCTTTAAAAGAGGCGTGAAAATCCTTTTGGGCCGGCAAGGTGGAGGCGGAATCATATCCTTTTCCTTTTTTGAATCTGGTCACAGTTCTTATCTAAACTAGCCTAGGTATTATGATAAATTATATTTCATTTCCATTAATATACAAAAAAAAATGTCTTTTGTTGCCGTAGCGTGCTGTCGCCGCAACTATTGTTTGTTTCTCGCTTTCATGTCGGGCTCTGTAGCCCGCGGGTTCGTTTCCCACCCCAAGACATTATTGTTTTCTAGTTAAGATATTTTTCAAAAACGAAAGTTTTTAAGCATTCACTTTAATTGCCAAGCCGCATTGGGTCAGTGTGGTGAAGCTATGGCCCAAACTCCTCATCTATTTCTCCCAGGCCTGTGACCAGCAGCATGAAGGCTGGTAATGTATGTGTTAAGATGGATTAATCTTCTGTCTCTAGTTACACAGACAGCAATAATATCTGGGGTGTTTTTGACACTCAATTTTGACTTTAACTTTAAAATATAGCATTGTTGCGTTCCGGCAGATGGAACTAGCTATGGCTGGATAGCTATGGGAGGAGCTCGGTGACGTAGTGGTTTGAGCGCTCTGGTTTCGTTCACGAAAACAAAGCAACTTTCGCCATGGTTGGTCCCTGGATGGGTCAATCAAATTTATAATCTTGAGCTCCTCCGTGCTTCGGAAGGCACGTTAAGCCGTTGGTCCCGGTTGTTACTGCAACCGCTTTAACCCACCAACCCGCATTGGGCCAGCGTGGTGGTGTTATGGCCCAAACTCCTCATGTGTTTCTGCCATGTAGGAAGGCCTGTGCCCAGCAGTGGGACATATATAGGCTGGTGATGAGATGGAGCTAAGATTGCCAGTTTATGCCTCGCATCCATCTTCGGCTTCTATCATCACTTATCACCACGTGTGATGAAACCACGACCTGATTAAGAAAAAATTTACACTGAAATTCACTAATGAAGATTCAAATTCTACCACACTTACCTCTTCAAACTCATCTTGCGGACCTCTTGCTGATTGACTTTGATGGCTTTGAAAGTACACTTTGACAAGGGTAACACTTGGACACTTATACTGTACTAATTATTGACAAAGCGACGTATGTATGTCACATGGTAGTTCTTCACACACTAAAAAGCCACCTGTTTTTATTCAAGATCACAGTTTAGAAAGACGAATAAACCAACGAGACCAGTAAAATATTTACCAATTTCAATCCTAATCCTATTGTCATAATTCCTAATATAATATTAAATGTGTAAGCTTTGATGGATGTCTGCTACTCAATCACGCAAGAATGGCTAATAGTATCTAGATGAAGCACAAAAATAGCTTCAAGCCTGGAATTAGAATTTTTTTGCCGCCTAGCAAATTTTGTGTTTTATCTATGTAGTACGTATGTAAATGTGCAAATAAAGAATTTCTATTTATCTACCACCTATTGATCTCACATACCGTTTCTTATAAGGCGAGACGTGTATAATATTAATGTTCAAAAATTCGTCGTTTTTAGAAAGCGGAAAGTACCCACTGCAAACATTATGGGATTTTTTACTTATTTGTTGTTAATCTTTAATTTGCTTAGTTTTAGGCATCTAATTTACTGTAGATTAAGTTTCAAACAACTGATTTAAGTTACTTTTGCTTACTCATTAAAGGCCGGATAATAGAATGAAAGTACTTACTGTCAAAATTCCTACTTTGACGTTTGGATATTTTATAATAAATAATAATAAATATTCATACACTCACACCTATTATCTAGCCCAAGGTAAGCATCTTTAAGAGCTTGTATTATGGATACTAGATAACGGATAAATATTAGAAATATACTAAATAAACATTTAAACATACATGACTCGTAAACAAATGCTCGTACTCATCATACAAACATTTGCTCCTACCGGGATTCGAACTCGGGACCTTTTAACCGAGTAGCCTGCATAGCAAGGGGTACAAAGCGCTCGACCAGCCGGTCGTCAAAATTTCGACAGAAATTACTTAAGGTTTTCTAAATAATTGAGTAAGTTTTCAGGTGGTCGGAAATACGTGTTTTTTTTTAATTAAAAATATTCTAAACAGCTATATTGTTAATACAGAATATATAAACAGGCCTGATGGTGTACTCGTTTACCATATATTTAATGCGGGCTACTACACCAGGTGCATCAGGGGTGTCACTCACACAAATATCTTGATTATTGCCTTAGTTCATCAAAAATCAAAGTAATTTTAGTAATATTTCTCAACACTTAATACGCGAAACTTCGAATAACTATAACAATTCACGTCTCTAACCAAATACGACGTTAACTGCCGAAATTCGAGGCACAACTGAAACTGTTAGCAAAAGACGGTAAAAACGAGAAGATTATTCGAAGCGAAAACAGCCTTCACTACTTCAGAATAAAGACGATTTTCCTACGCCAGCAACCCTCCCAAATTCACCTCTGTGTTTCGGCTTTGTACTGCGCAAGGTAATTCCAATTCAATTCCATATACATTGGGTTGAGTTTGGTATGAGCACTTCTTTTCTAAATTGCATTAAACTGCCAGTAAGGCTCTATTTTGGTGAATGCGGCTTCGCTGCCTAATTTTACATG
This sequence comes from Nymphula nitidulata, assembly GCA_947347705.1. Classification (NCBI taxonomy): domain Eukaryota; kingdom Metazoa; phylum Arthropoda; class Insecta; order Lepidoptera; family Crambidae; genus Nymphula; species Nymphula nitidulata. The sequence goes on from OX374646.1 coordinate 4,837,037, forward strand.
TCTGGATATTTTATATTAGATTTGAGAATAATTTTGCAATCTAAATTAGCACATTCCGAATCTGCAATTTCCTAAATTTACTTTTTACTGGGCTTCAAATTCTGAAATATTTTTCAGTAAGATGCATCTCTTGCAAGCTCTTCATTCTATCTTAATATTTGAAAAGAGTGACTACACGAGTTTGTTGCCAGAATCTTCTCGTTAGTTCAACTTTTGGAACCGGTGTGAATTCAGACATGACAGATAGACAGACAGACACTATGACGTTGTTAGTTAATTTTTTTTTTGTGATGGTCATAATAACGTGATTTATGACGATTTAAAAGTGCTTTTTCGTGCCCTATTTGAATACAGATATTTTCACTTTCATTTTCCTTCTTTATGAATGCAAAAAGGACATAAACAGCCTTTGCCCACGTCCCACAACTGGGTCCTTCCTACATAGAAAAGACGTTTAGGAGTTTTAGCTATAACACCACACGCTGGCCCAGCCTGGACCAACGGCTTAACGCGCACCAGGAAACACGGAAGAGCGACAATTTTGAATTGATCATGGTTGGTTCTGGATCAACCATAGCAAAAGTTGCTTCGATAAAAGACAGGTATCATTATTATTATAATTATAACATCATTATATGTTTATACATTTATTAGGACTAACTAGGCTTACTTAACGTGAGCTCATATTTTTAACCGACTTCAAAAAGGAGGAGGTTCTCATTTCGGTTGGTATGTTTTTTTTATGTATGTATCTGATTTAGTTCATTCTTTTTTTGGTCGATACGGAATGGTTGCCATGTGGTACTATAAAAATTTATTCAAAATCGATTGTGTAGTTTGGTTTTAAATCAAAATAACTGAAATGAAGATGTCGTCTATGTATGCGAAATTGCGGATTTTTGCTTTACTATGACTTTTTAGTAAAACAATACGATATTTGTAATTTGTAAACGATGTTTGTAAGGAAACAATATGCTGACGTTTACTCATCTAGCTTTAACCTTAGAAAGTTATAACTAAAAATTTTGAATAATAAAATAATTATAAATAAAAACCGTCTTAAAAAAACTTTTTATTACACATCAGCCGAGGGACGGCCAGTGCTGGGCATAGGCCTCCCCAAGGATCTCCAAACCGATCAGTCCTGTGCTGCCCGCATTCATAGGCTTGAAAAGTTAACTAAGGCGATAGTAGGCATGATGCTACAAAATCTTCCCTCGACCCTCATCAGAAGATCGTTGCTACATTTTACATTTTATAAAATGTTTGAAATATATTGAGGAAAACACTGGCCGGAAAATTTGGGGCGGGAACTGAACAAAGGGATTAAGACAATATGCTTTTCTTAACAAGGTGGAGAGTGGAGGGACTTCCCCGGCCGGAGCTCTATAGTACCAGTGAAAAACACCTTGAAGTATGTCCTACCCCTCTTTTCGATTGACCCAAACGCGATCAATAAGCACTCATCCTATGTACTATCCCACTGAGCTCAGTACAGAGTATATACCACATTATGTAAGTAAGTAGCTACTTACTTAAATAATATGTTATATACTCTGTATTATGCTTTACCATTTATTCACAGGCTATTTTTGAACAAAGTAGATTTTTTCTTTTTACACGCACACCTGTTATGTAACCCAAAGTAAGCATCATTCGGAGCTTGTGTTATGGATATTAGATAACGGAGAAATATTGATCATCATCATCATCATCAGCCTGTATGTGTCCCACTGCTGGGCACAGGCCTTCCTACATGGGAGAAACACATGAGCAACTTGGGCCATAACACCACCACGGTGGCCCAATGCGGGTTGATAATAATATTTATTTATATAAATATTTGAAATATACTAAATAAACATAAATACATACATACATCCATGACTCGACACTTAGACGCTTGACATTTTCAATATCTAAGACAATAACTAATTATTAATCATTCCAATTTTAATTGTGTGGTATATGTCATCGCATATTGATTTTGTACAATACCAAAATGTTTTCTTGGAAACTAAATTTAAATTGGCATGCTGTTACACAGCTATCTGTATCGTATTTTATCACCCTTCTCACCGTATGTAGAGCAAATAAAGTATTTTGATTTTTGGACTCGTGAACAAATGCTCGTATTCATCATAGAAACGTCTGCCTCTACCGGTATTCGAACCCGGGACCCTGACCGAGTACTTTGTATAGTGAAGGTACAGACCACTCGACTGGCTAGTCGTCAACTGACGTTTATCTCTCCTGATAGTCAGTGATGATAAAGGAAGCAACACTCGGATTCCTCGACGGCAGAGGAACTGGATAGCTTACATCCAACTGCTGGAACACAATGCTTTTGACACTAAGTGGCAGACTTAGTTATAGTCAGGCGGACTTAGAAAAGGCCATTTTTCTCTGGGGAGAAATCTGATCACAGTCCTACCCGCTGGCTAAGCAACGGGAGTGTGTGGGGGTCGTCCAGCGCTAGTGGCACTGGAAATACCCTTGCTAACTCCACTACCCTTTGCGCAGGTAGTTTGTGCTCTGCCGAAGATTTCACCAGCTGACCCCCATTAGAACAGCCCCTACCACCAACCAAACCGAGCTGTAAATTTCTGGCACACTGGCATCGAATCTCAAACCTTTACATCTGAGGCTGATCCTCTCAACCACTAGGCGATATTTCTCGCACTATCGTCACCCATCGTGTTTTATTGCCGCTCGTTAGGCATTCTAAATCTGAACAAATTAGCAACCTTAACACAGGGGGCTTAAGACCGATTTGTCATGACAAGTCATTAGTCTGAACCGGGGAGTTTTCACACAAATCGTATGTTAATCCTGATTGTTTGTCAGACTTCAAGCATGAAGTGGTTGGTGGAAGTTTTATACAGTTGAGGGCTTTTGTAACATAATAAGTAGGACATCATTCTAACTTGGACACTTTTTATGTTATAAGGGTCAAGGTCAACAGCTTTTGCGGACCGCAGCTGCGCAATACAGCACGATGGAACTTCAGAGCGAATGTGATGTCGTCGTGAACTCTACTTAAGCTTTGTGCAACAACGCGACAATTGTTGGGGCCTGCGCAGACGACGGACTTTTCTCCGCGTCAGAGAAAAAAGTACGCTCCGCGAATAAAAAGTCCGTCATGTGCGTTGCTTCGCCTAGTCACACGAGTTCTATTTTTTTCGGGGACTCCCCCGTACTTTTGCCCGGTCCGCTTTCTGCATGTCCTTGGTTATTCGGGGGACTTTTTGTACGCGGTACTTTTAATCCCCCGTTTGCGTTACTCAATACAGCTGGAAGCGATCTATTTTAGCGGACAAAACAGTCTGCGGACAAAAATCCTTCGTCTGCGCAAGCTCTTGGAGTTTTCTTTGTGTTCTTAAATTTTAAAGGTACTTTTAAACTTAATCGTTTATCCCAGTCCCATCGTGACCTTATACTTACTTTGTACCTATTAATAAGGTTGACTTAATAACTAAGGAAATATTATCTTTATTACCATATCAAAAAGCATCTTCATCTGACAAAGGACATTACACATTAATATATCTATCTCAAAAATTACTAAACCAATTTTAATGAAACTTACACAGTTCCCTAAGTTAAACTATATTAAGTCCAAGAAAGAAAGAATTTTTACAATCTGACATACAGATAATTGAGATATGCGCGGACAAACATACAAATATAAAAACATACGTACATACACTCTTGAAATTTGGCACCTATATTCAGAAGCTGGTATAGACAAACATAAGTATACAAAAACTGTGAAATTCTGTCAATATTATATACATAGGGGTTGAATGATAACCTTTTTTTTTGAAGTCGGTTAATAATATAATAATATTTATACACAAATTATATAAGGTTAAAAATAAAATTATGTAAGGCCGGAGGCTGCTTAAACTTTAACCAGTAAATAAATACCACTAATCTTCATGAAATTATACGAGGCTTTTAATTTTCCGACCTCTGTTAATTATCGTAGAGTGTAATTACCAATTATCGCTAACATACGCGCTTATTAATTATAGAACACTTTCCACTTACCATCGCAATTTACGCTTTTTCGCTTAGCGAAGGGTTTAACAATTAAATCTGATATTTAAGGCCCTTCGGGAGAATTTAGCGGTACATAATCTTACGCGGCGATTTATTGAACTAAAATGTCTAATTCGTAAAATTTGTTAGTGTCTTATATTTTCGCGAGCACTACAAATTTGAAATAAAACCAATTTACCGGATTTAACTCGCGTTTAATGAGATGTTACATCATTAATATACACTCAACGTTTTCATTAGTCCAAAAGCCAAAGAACACCGCTACAAACAAAAACATACTAATTTTAATAGGGAAGATGGTTGGTGTGTACCACCAGCTCGGGATCCCATCATGCGAATACTAAAGTCCCAAGCCCGTCCTTACACTGTCCGACAAACTGACACCGTAAGTTCCGTAAGCGTGAATCGGGCCACACAATATGTACTAACACGGTATGAAATGTCATGCCATATGGCATTACATTTCAAAGTACCGTTTTGCGCATGTCTAAAATATAACACAAATGGCGGTAGTTAACTTATAAATGTATCAATAATTGCAAAATTGAAAATTTTAAGTAACCCCCGGCGTCATTAATCATCTATCTGACACCATCTCATTAAGACTATTCATAAGAGCCCAAACACGCCATAACGTTGCTGTAAGTTTCTGAAGTATTAAGCATTTCGCAGACTTTTTGATGGTATAGAATCAGCTCAAAGTTAGTATGTCATGGGAATGTCAGCGAAGTGACAGTACACGAAATTTGAAATCAATCGGATCTGTAAAAGTTAGTAAAATCCTAATATCATGTAGAAAATGAGCTGATAGTCATCAAACGCCTGAACTGATCTTCATAAATTATAGCTAAGAACCATCGTAGTGACATCAGCTTTCAAACAAAAAAAACCGAATCAAAATCGGTCCATTCGTTTAGGCGCTACGATGCCACAGACAGACACACAGATACACAGACAGACACGTCAAACTTATAACACCCCTCTCTTTTCGTCGGGGGTTAAAAACAATTGACATCTTCAGTCATCCCGTGACCACGATCGCTGTAAGCAATCGAAACGTGTATAACAATTTTTTAATGTATTTTTAAACGCGAGTTAAATCCGGTAAATTAATTAAATTTCAATCATTTCTAAGTTTTATAATTTGCTTAAAAAACAGTATAACTAAGTATTGTTCGGTCAGCTGGTTATGTTTTATTCCCCATAGTAAAAAGAGGGGGGTTTTAGTTTGAAGTGTCTGTCTGTGTATCCGTGTATCTTTGTGTCTGTCTGTGGCATTGTAGCTCCGGAACGAATGAACCGATTTTAACATGACATGATAGGTTTGTCGCGTCTTCACAAAACATGACGCATTGACAGCAAAAAACCTTTGTTCCCTTAAGGGCTTGTTTTTCAACTTAATATCTTTATTGGACAAATATTACTGAGCAGATCTTCTACAAAATAGAATTTACACGTGAATAAGTTCATTTTAAATGATTTAACGTTCTTGAAATAGTTTTAAATGGGTACTTAGATACGATTTGAAAAGCTATTATTATTAAGAACAACACACACACACACACACACACACACACACATTAAGACACAGTAACAGTACTTACTGGATACAATTCATTGAGCTCTACCAAGAAAAACCGTACGCTCAGGTTATGCAATGAGCTCCATGCAGAGGTTTTCACAAGCGAGTACAGCATGGGGTTCTTCAAAAAAGGGGTGAAAGGTATTCACAGGGTCGCCAACGCGCAAGTGATACCCCTGGTGTAGCAAGCGTCTATACGCTACGGTAACCTTAGTGGTATAAAAAAGAGGGCAATTTTTGTTTAACCCAGATACTTCTGTTTTACCTGCCTCTGTGGTTTAGTGGTTGAAACCACCTATTTCAGATCTAGAGGTCCGGAGTTCGATTCCCGTGGGGGAAGGAATTTTCTGCTCAGGTCTCTTAGTGATCTTTTCTTAAGTCCGCCTGGCTAGCTACCATCTTACTTAAGTCTGCCGCCATAAAAGTAATGTAAACAGCATTGTTGTGTTCTGGAAGTCAGAGGCAAGATAGCCAGATCCTCTGTGGCTGAGGATCTGGGTGTAGTCGCTTCCATTTTCGTCCTCAACATCTGATGAGATAAAGGCCAAGAGCTACCCCTTGTTGGAAAAACAAATCCTGCCCGCCTAGCATGACCACCGAAACGCGATATGATACGATATGATCAAGCTATTTATCGCTTCAAACTGTCAAAAATCATTGGATATAACCGCCATCTTGAAATTTTATCGAAACTGCGAACTTGTATTGTATATATTATACATGTTCGCAGTTTCGATAAAATTTCAAGAAAGCTATTTATCGCTTCGAACTGTCAAAAATCATTGGATATAACCGCCATCTTGAAATTTTATCGAAACTGCGAACTTGTATTGTATATATACATGTTCGCAGTTTCGATAAAATTTCAAGAAAGCTATTTATCGCTTCGAACTGTCAAAAATCATTGGATATAACCGCCATCTTGAAATTTTATCGAAACTGCGAACTTGTATTGTATATATACATGTTCGCAGTTTCGATAAAATTTCAAGATATATCGCTTTATCATATCGCGTTTCGGTGGTCATGCTAGGCGGGCTGGCAGCATAATCCTTCTGTTCTCAAAATATTTTATTTAACTTTTTATTTGTCATTTTATATCGCTGTCAGTTGGTTAATCAAAATATAATATACAAAAATTAACACGTCCTTTAGTTCGTGACAAATGCTTAGAAAGAAAATATAAATCAATTTATTCAACAACGTTCCCTTTAAATCAAATGTAAAAAAAACCTAGTGAATAACAGAAATTCTTCGCGAACAAACAGAATAATAAAACTCTTATAGCTCACAAAACTACTAGAAGTTGATATAGAACAATCAATGGTGTGACGGTAGGTTAAGGTTTATTTTTGGTTAACGAAACTTTGCCTATTTTAGCAATGAATCATATTAAGATGATCAACAAAATTACTGCTCAAATAAAAACCCTTACCTATAATACAACGCGGACTAAATTACTGCTCAAATAAAAACCCTTACCTATAATACAACGTGGACTAAAGTTAGGACTACATATAAATCCAAAATATTTAAGGCGATGTTTCATTTTCTTAGTAATCTATTTCTGAAAGTACAACTCAAAGTTCAACCAGTTAAACTGGTACTTTTATGAGAAAAAATAATTAATAATCTCGTTTTTCGGATATTCTCTTTTTTCCGACATTCTCTTGTTCTTTTTACTATTAGTTTTGTGACATTAAGTTATTTTAACTATATTCATTTGTCTATCAATCATTTTATGACGTTCAGCTATTTTCACTATTAGTCTTCATTCGTTTTCTTCGATATTCATTTGTTTTCTAATTTACGGTGGGTCCCACCAGACAGTGGGTATTTGAAGACATACTTGTATTCAAAGACCCACTGGTGGGTCTAATTAGTGGGTCTCTGAAAACTAAGGGGGTCTAAACCTGATGCCGTCACTGTCTTTCTTTTAACAAATATAAGACACAGCATCAGTTTTAGACCATTTTTTTTTTTTTTTTTTTTTACCCTGGGAAAAAATGCCTTACGCATGCCCTCCCGTCGGGGGACAGGAGGGGTATGTGGGACTCCCCGGGAACGGTTCCCGGGTCTACCCACTAAAACGACCCAGCGGCACTCCTTCATCGCCTTTTGTGGTTGGAGGACTGGGAAACTGGCAGAGCCTCTACTTCCAGTCCTTAACCGGCGATTGCCCGCCTAGACGGCGGGCCCTTCACGCCCCCTCCAGGAACAGGGAGGGGGCCAGAGGGTGACCGTGAGTACTCGGCCACCCCCTACGACGAGGTGATGAGCAGTGCAATGCGCCCGCTGCTCTTCACCGTGGGGGGGAGGAGGGGCGGTTATGCGTCCGCCTTCTCCTGCCCCTCCTCCGCCGGCGGATCGCTGGTGCGTCAGGATCGTCCTCACGCGCGCGCTCCGCCACCTCCTTCTGTGACATGACATCTTCACAGAAGGAGCCGACCGCCGCCCAAGCCTCTTCGCTCCCCAGCATGGCATTTACCACGCCGGGAAGCGAGAGGTTCGGCCCGACCGCCGTGACAAGACCGCGACGCCGCTCGGACCACGACGGGCACACCATCAGTTTTAGACCAGGACTAACTTTAGTCCGCGTTTTATAATAAGGGGGTTAGAGTTTCTTATGGTGTATCTGTATTTGCGTTATAGGCTTACGTATAACCTCACAATGTCGAAATATTATATTTCCCTTTAGATTTTTTTATATGTCAACACCGATCGAAGTGGTAACAAGAGTCGATATGAAGTTAGTGCAGTTTAGACATTGCTCTAGCCGCCTCCAACTTGCCGGCCTCGAGGCTTTTTTACGCCTCGTTTGAAGGAACCCATGTTATAGGAAGGAGGGAACACATGTGCCAGTAAAGAATTGCAGTTTTGGAAGCACGACAAAGAAACGAGTTACCAAATTTTTTGTGCGTGATGGTGAGGTAGAGCGCAGGTGGTGGTAGTTATAAAAGACCGACTGCTTAACGTGCTTCTCAAAGCAAAAATTTTCTATACTTTCATAAAAAATCGTATACAAGCAAGCTGACTCCCTACCTGGTGGTACATGGCTAGCAACGCTTAAAGGAACCTGCAGTAGCATGGCAAAAATCACTTCGTATTGCAGCGAGCAAGTCATAGCGCAGGGAGGACTGACGGGTTTTGGGGAGCAAAGGTCCTCGAGAGGCGGCCGCGTACCGGGAAACGCACCGTTAATGGACGTGATATTTCCCTTCACTACTGCTTAACCAACGTCGTGCAGCATGACAAAATGATTCTGATGAAATCAGAAAGGTACAATACTTCTTGTATCTATGTAAATACAAAACAAAACTAGAGGCGATTCATGCTGTGGAAACTTAAAAATATTTTCAAGATTAAAAAAGTCAAATCATAAAAATATCTTAAAATTCAGTTACTAATGCGGACAAGTGTTTGACGCACCATAGTGAAATTGAACGTGAGAATCATAGAGCTCATGTCGCTTTCTTGGGCATTTCGGCATATGTGGTGCCGCATTGAACGTGTTAATCTAAAACTTAGCGACGTTTGTGGTCGAAAAAGGAAACTTTCCAGACGATTGTACATACAGGCCTACCGCTTTGTAAAGTTGCTTTGTTCTCGCAAACGAACCAGCCCCTTTATTCAGAAACTGTCGGATCACGGATTCGAAAAGTCACATGCCGTCTCGTTTTGAAGCATTGTGATAAAAAGTGTCAGGTATAGAGTTTCCGAAATTCGAATCTTTCCCGACAGTTTATATTTTATTTATGGACACCAGCCGGCACATGCATTAAAACATTTACAAAACAATAATTAAAACTTAATCTGTAACCTGATACATACACTGAAGGTGTACAGCATTTACCATAAATAATTTTCAATCAACTAAAGCAATGAAAATGAATACGACAGAATTAAAGAATCTTAAAATATAAATTGGCAATACCTACATTATAGCTATTACCCGGCAGAAATATGTCAATATTTTACATCTAAACAGCTGATACGAGTTATAAAAAATGTGACAGTTTGGGAATAAGGGGGCAGAGCGCTCAAACCATTACGTCACCGAACCCCTCCTACGGAATGCAATCTCGTTCTCGCGAGATCACGTTTTCGCGAGATCTCGGCCTTTTCTCGCGAGTTTAACAAGATTGCACTCGAGCATAAAAACGTCTTACTTGAAGCGCGGCCTGACACGGACGGAGTTATTTAATTTATAATGATATCTCAGTTTAATCCTTCAATGCCCAGACGTCAGCTTAAGATGAAATAACAATTAATATTTAATTGTGTCAGGTTTATCGGGCTTTGATAGTCAACTCAACATGTAAATTAAAGTTATTTTTTTTTTACTTCTCGTTATCTTGTTTGTTGTAAAGAACTGTTTTAGTAGTGATAGATTTTTTTTTATATTATAAGAGAAGACTGGTTATTTCTTTCATTTGTTATTTGATAGATACGTACGTCAAAGTTTACTACTTAGAAGTTTATTAAAAATTATAGACAAATACGCCAAACAATCGTCGTAAGACAATTTTTTCTAAAACTACCTGTTTTATTTAGGATAAACTGTTTTGTTTTTGTGAATTGTTTATTGATAATGTGGCATATTTTTGAGACTAATAGTGTTACTAGTCCTAATTTTACACTATTTTTGTACAGAAATGATCTTTTTGTAATGTATCGCATTGTTGGTGCTCGCAAATGGTTGTTTATACTTTACGTTGATACGTATGTATTTTATACATGCGTCATCATAATTTCATCAAAATTTTTGATTTATATTGCAAAAAGTTATGGTTATATACTGCTTGTGATTGTGACAATGTGTTGGTTGTTATTGTGCATAACTCTAATTAAGAACGGAGTGTTAACATGCAAAAAGTGTCGCGAGATTTTATTTTGTGGAATAACAGTGAGTAATTTATTTCTGAATTTCATTATCATAATGTTAATAATATTGTTTGCGAATGTTTATTTGATATATACTTGTTTTTTCTTAACGTATCTGTTAGGTGTAAATTGCTTTGTTGGACAATTTATGTATCAATCAACCCACTTGTGTGTCAAAAAGAAAATCATGTTCCTGATGTTAATAAGTTATAATTTTATATATTATTATAACCCTAAATTTATCCCATTAACCTATGTAATTGTGTATGTAAAATTGAACTGTCTCGTTCTTGCGTGCAGGGAATTGGAGTCTATAGGGTATTATGTGTTACGATTTATAATTTTATATATATTTGTGTTATTTGAGGCTGCTTGTCTGTGGTTACTGTGTTTCTTTCTTATGTATAATTCAATTCAGCGTTTTATTCAGGATATAGAATTATTTCATTATTTGAAGTTATGTAGCAATTGTTTTATCATGAATGGTTAAGTTAGATAAATTAAATATCTATTATCAGAACGTACGAGGGCTGCGGACTAAGACAAGCATTTTTTTGAATAACTTGAGGTTGTGCAATCACGATATAATAGCTTTAACTGAAACATGGCTTTTGGATGAGATATCAGATAGTGAGTTGTTCGATAACCGTTATGTTATCTGGCGCCGTGATAGGGACTACTCCAGAACGGGTCAATCGCGGGGAGGCGGAGTCTTAATCGCCACTCGTCGTGATCTTGCAACTAACTATAAGCCCCAGTGGCAATCTAATGCTGAAGACATATGGATTACTGTCTCGGTGTCTCAATCGACATGTAACAGATCTAGGTCTAAAATTTCACTTAGTCTGCACATATGTACAGTCTACCTATGTGACGAAAATCGTGGCAATACTTTCAGGGATCAGGTGTATAATTTTTGTGATAATTTAGTATCACTTACTAGTGACAACCCACTGGATAAATTCTTAATAATTGGTGATTTTAATATGAGTTCAATTAAGTGGATAACTGATGATCTCAGTGGACTACGGCCTGCCAACTTGACTAATGACACAAGTCTTGACTTTATTAACACCCTTGACTTCTGCAATCTGGACCAATTCAATTCCATAGCAAATAATTTTGGCCGGTTATTGGACCTAGTCCTGTCTAATGATACTGTATCGGTCTCAGCTTGTATGGATCCTCTTGTTCCTGAGGACCCACATCATAAAGCTTTGGAAATTACATCAGAATTCTCGGAATCGCACCCGCTTGTCACACTACGTCGTGTGGTATCTATGTATCATCGTGCTAACTATGGGGAGATTAACTCGAATTTAGCAAGTACTGATTGGAATAATATCCTCGGTCAGGGTACTGTTGAAGATGCTGTGAACCTTTTTTATCGTACCGTATTTAATTTAAGGGATGCGTATGTCCCTACTAAGCCAGCAAAATGCAATAAATTTCCCCCATGGTTTAGCTCGCCTTTAATAAAAATTTTAAAAGAGAAATCTAAATTTCACCGTAAATTCAAAATTTATGGTAACAAATCGGACGAACAATCCTTTAAATTTCTCCGTGACAGAGCCAAGCGGGTGGAAAAGGAGTGTTATGATAGCTACATATCTATGGTGGAAAATTCTATCAAAAATACACCCAAAGCTTTTTGGTCTTATATCAAAGGACAACGTAATTCCTCTGCGCTACCTTCTCGTATGTCGTTTAATGACAATATATGTCAAGATGGACCTGGAATAAGTGAACTATTTTCCGATTATTTCCGTTCTACATTTTTGGAGCCTCGTTCATGTGATGCTGTAGAGACCAATAACCAGAGCGAAGTGGCACATGGTGTGAATAGTTTAAATGACATTGCCTCAATTGTGGTTGATATTGATGAGGTACGCAATCTCTTGAAGGGGTTAGACCTCAGTAAATCTGCTGGACCTGACGGGTTGCCTGCAGTTTTTCTAGTGAACTGTGCCAGTGAACTCTGTATTCCTTTATCCATTCTTTTTAAAAGATCCCTTCAGGAAGGTATCATGCCAGCTAAATGGAAATCCGCTTTTATAACCCCGGTACATAAAAAAGGTCCTAAAGATTGCGTTATAAATTACAGACCTATCTCCAAGCTTTGCCTCATAGCCAAAATTCTGGAACGCATTGTTTACAATCAAGTCTATAATAGCCTAAGACTAAGTTTTAGCTGGCGTCAACATGGGTTTATTAAAAACCGACCTACAGTCACTAATTTGGCTGTATTTACCGACTTTGTTACGGATCAAATGGATGGGGGTGATCAGGTGGATGTAGTCTATACTGATTATACTAAAGCGTTTGACCGCTTGGATCACTCAGTTTTGCTGTCCAAACTTCAGGAGGCGGGTATTAGGGGTGATCTCTTTAGATGGTTTTCCTCTTATATCCTTAATAGATCTCAGGCAGTTGTGGTTAATGGCTATATGTCTTCCTGGACAAATGTACCTTCAGGGGTGCCTCAGGGATCCCTTTTAGGGCCTCTTCTATTTATAATTTTTATAAATGATATTGGTCAATGTTTTCTCCACTCCGATTATTTATTGTTTGCAGACGATATGAAAATTTTCCGAGTTGTTAATGATAGCCAGGATGCGATTAAACTCCAGGCCGTCTTACAGAGATTGGATATTTACTGCCAGCAAAACAAACTTGACCTGAATATTTCTAAATGCTTTTCTATTAGCTTTACTCGTAAACCTAAACCATATTCTTTCGACTACAGCATTAAAAGTAAACGATTATCTGTGCAACAGGAAGCCAGGGATCTAGGAGTTTTGCTTGATTCCAAATTACTTTTTGATAAACATATTAATGCAATAATTAATGGAGCATCTCGTGTCTTAGGTTTTATTTTACGTATGTCCGGGTCCTTCAAACATATGAAAACTATTAAAATTCTTTACTGTGCCTATGTCCGCAGCCATCTTGAGTACGCTAGTTCAATTTGGAACCCGTGCTATACGTTGTATGTAGCTAGAATTGAACAAATTCAGAAAAGATTTTCCCGCTTTCTTAATTATAAATTCAAGATTCCTAAACTTACATATCAGGAACGCTGTTCTCGGTTTCATATATTGCCGCTTTTTGTTAGGCGTAATATTTCAGATATATTATTTTTAGTAAAAATTATTAAAGGAATGGTTGATTGTCCTGACCTGCTGAAGAAAATTCATTTTAGAGTACCATCACGCATACCTCGCAGTAGTAATTTTAAGCTTTTTAATGTCCCCTTTGCTCACACTAACTACAGACAAAACAGTTTTCTCATCAGGGCCAGCGTTGCGGCTGACAAAATCAATAATAATGATATCGATATATTTCGAGATAGTCTATATAGCATAAAGAGAGCATTACTTGAGCACCAGTAGTTTTACGTTTTACCTGTTTATGAATTAAGTAACATTAGTATAAGTTTCCATGAAAGTTAATTGGCTATATTAAATGTGGTAGCTAGTTAATGGCTTATTGTTGCTATTTTGTTTGTGTGTTTGATGATAACGCTGTAAGCTATCCTAAAAAAATAAATAAATAAATAAATAAAATAAATAAACAATGTTTGATACTTTAAGTTTATTATCTCCATCATCTTCTACCGTTTCTATGATAACTATGTAAACAATGCCTCCTCATCCTCCTTAGGGATCATTCTGTCTCAATACTTAGCTCTCCGTGTAACTTACAAATAACTTTCCTCTGAATGTTACTTTGTGTGTAAATGGTCTACCTAATACTTTGGAACTTTTACGAAAAGACAAAGTAATCCGACACTTGCTAATGGGATTCACTGAAATCACTTTATTAAATCACACATTTAACTTCCAAGGCCGTTGCCAAGGGGGAGGAGAAGGGGGATTCAAAAATAAAAAAATGTAGCCAACAAAACTCCAACAAATTTCTAATATTTTAATAACAATGGTGTCAAGAGCTCCTGACGCTCTATACGTTGAACTTTGAACCGTTTTTCAGTAGGGGTTATGCGCGGTTACTCGCGCTACAAATGTAAAGCTTCGATCATGTTCTTGAGTCTTTACTGTACCTACAATTTTTTTTATACCACTAAGGGACTACGGCCCACCTGATTGTAAGCGGTCACCTAGCCTATTGACGCCGCCTATACAAACCTGCAAAAACAAGGAAAAAAATCACTTGTCACTGTAGGTGCGTTGTCATGCGGAGGCTTAAGATCAAATGCTTTCCATGCCCAGTAAATACACTACACTACTGAACTAAACACTAAACTACACTACTGTTCCACGGCTGAAAATAGAAATTATATTAGGTACTTAGCGTTACATTACAAGATACGTCGATATTATCTGCAGAGCGCTGACTGTGAATCTTACAGTCGACAACACATCAAGCATTACAGTGTTATTTGGAGACCGCCCTTACTCCGTTTGTAATAGAAGCAGTTTTTGTGGAGCTGCAATTGATTTGCTGTTGTATCAATGTACTAATTGAAATGATAATTTTCAGTTGTTTTAGTTTCAGCACACGGAATTAGCTTCAACTTTTGCTATGGTTAAAAGGGTCGTAATTTTGTTGATAAAACTGTCCCAAATACATATTACACGCGACATAGTGTATGCTATGTTAGCTTGTACCAATGTTAATGGTATCGCTCTTATTACGACTGGATAAAGTCGATTTAGAGACTAAAGTTTGTTGGAGATTTTTTTTTCTTGTAATTGCAGTAACTGTAGTTAGGATTAATAAAGGTTTTATTGTGCCCATCTATTTTCTATCTATACAAATATTGCGAAAAAGCCGTGTCTGTACATTGAAGGATAGAATAGGGTATTGATAGGATAGGGTAACTAGGAACTGGGGAACTAGTATAGGGTACTGGGACGCGAATGTGTCTAAAAATTTATTTTCAAAAATCTTTGTCTGTTTGTAGCATGCAAAAACCGCTGAGCTGATTTAGCTTTATAGTAGCTTTATGTCCAGCCTGAAAACTAAGCTATAATTCATCTCAATCGGGTGAGTGTAACTAAAGGTACCTACAGCTTTATATCTCGGCAGAACTGCAGGTTCATACATTGAGTAGGTCATTGAAAATGGGCATAAACTATTATTATTAATCATAATCATAATCGTTTATTGTTTCCATTGTTTGTTTGGTGTCATCATGAAAAAGTATACAATCATGGAACCCCGTTAGGGCACTGCAATTTGTGGACCTAAACTAATTAAATGATAATTGAATTAAATTGTACACTGTCATATAAAATTCAATAATTAATAACATATAACTGAACACAATAATTAAACACAATAGTCAAATTTTCATAGGTTATAAATAATGGAATCAATAGGTATATAATCATGTCACTATTAAAAAAAACTCCTCTAGAATATAGAATGATTTTTGTATAAGATACTCTTTTAGTTTTCTTACAAATGGCTCATACTTGATCTCAGACTTAAGGTAAACTGGAATTCTGTTATATATTCTAATAGACATTAGCTTGATACTGGAATTAAAAAGCTGCAGTCTACTGACTGGTATTATTATAAATAAGATAGGTCGTATCTGACTGTTACGTTTTTCACCAACATCCACGAGGGCAGAGCAGCGTAGAAATAAATACTGATATATTGATAAGGATACATGAAAGCAACATTTTGACGACCGGCTGGTCCAGCTGTCTGTACCCCTTGCTATGCAGGCTACTCGGTCAAGAGGTCCTGGGTTCGAAGTAGGAGCAAATGTTTGTATGATGACTACGAGCATTTCTTTACGAGTCATGGATGTTTATATGTTTATTTAGTATATTTCTAATATTTATCCGTTATCTAGTATCCATAATACAAGCTCTTAAAGATGTTGCTCTTACTTTGAGCTAGATAATAGGTGTGAGTGTATGAATATTGTTATCATCATTATAACATTGCCACCTTTCGCAGCGGCAGATTTGTGAATACCACAGTTCGACCAACCTGGTTGGTGGTAGAGATTTTTTTTTATACAACAGGATGACAAACAAGCTGACGGCCCACCTGATGGTAAGCGGTTACCGCCGCCTATAGACACCTGCAATAACAAGGAAAAGTCACTTGATATTGCAGGTGCGTTGTCATCCTGGGGCCTAAGATGAAATGCCGTCCATGCCCAGTAATTGCACTGGTTACCTTTCCCTTCAATCCGAAACACAGCGAACTGTTTCACGGCTGAAATAAGAAAGGCGGTGGTACCTACCCAGGCGACCCTACATACAGGTCTACCACCTAGTAAATAAGTACGCCTAGTTTTATAAGTACGCCTAGCTAGCTTCGAGTACCACCGTTTTACTTAAGTCTGCCGCCATTACACTACTAATGTTACTACTAACACTAATGTTATATCAGTAAATAACCAACTGTAAGTAAGACTTTTTGTTTAAAACACCCGTTACCATAGTTCTCTCGGTAGTTCTCGGTAATTCAACTTTTGGAACCGGTGTAAATTCAGACATGAGAGACAGACAGAGACTATGACGTTGTTGGTTAATATATTTTTTGTGATAGTTATAAAAATGTGTTTTTGACTATTTAAAAGCGCTTCTTTGTGGCCTATTTAAATAAAATATTTTTATAAAAGCATTGTTGTGATCCGGCAGATAAAGGTAAGATAGCCAGTGTTGTTGACGACGGGTGTAGCTCGCTTGCATCTTCGACTTTATCATCACTTAAAAATGCGTCGCCAGGTCTACTGAGTACTCAAAAAGACGAAAGTAAGAAAGACAAAATACTTTTTTAACCGACTACAAAAACGAGGAGGTTCTCAATTCGGCCGGTATGATTTTTTTTTCTATGTATGTACACCGATTACGCCAAGACTACTGATCCGATTTGTGTGATTCTTTTTTTGTTATATGCGGGATAGTTGCTAATTGGTCTCAATTTTTTTTTTCAAAATCAGTTGGTTACTTTGGTTTTTATTTATAAAAAACTGAAATCATTTAGTCGTCTACGTTTGCGAAATTGCAGATTTTTGCTTTCCTATGACTTTTTAGTCAAACGATACGATTGTAGGAAACAATATAAGTTGACAGTCACGGATCTAGCTTCGATCTTAGAAAGTTATCACTAAAAATTGAGAAAAAAAAATTAAACAAAAATTAAAACCGACTTCAAAAAACTGAAAAGGTTAAAATAATTAAATTTAAGTAGGTACTCAACCCCTAGAAAAATATTTTTTGGTGCTAAGTTGTTACCAAAAACAATAGAAAGTGAAGCACCGACTCCAAAAAATATGTTTCTAGGGGATGAGTAAGTACCTACTTAAATTTAATTATTTTAAACTTTTCAGTTTTTTGAAGTCGGTTTTAATTTTTCCTTACCAATACACAGCTACATTGGTTCTACGCATGCTAAAATATTCACAACAACATCTCTCTGCTCCACGTGTTTTCATAAATATACCTCATGCATGAAGAAAAATAACAATACAAAATTTTTATCGCTCATCACATGCGGCTCACAGGGGACCGGTAATCCTAAGCCCGCGACATAATGCTCGTAAACAAACAAACAAACTCAGTCAAGTATGAATTGGGTTCTGTTGAATTTATAATGCCACAACAATAATAATTTACAATGATATTTATAATGTACAATGATAGTACGCGCAGGCCTTCAGCAAGGTGGACCGATAATCTGGTGAAGTATAGTCTACAATAAACAAAGCAACTTTCGCCATGGTCGATCCTGAGATGGGTCAATCAAAGTTTGTTATCATGAGCTCCTCCGTGCTTCGGAAGGCACGTTAAGCCGTTGGTCCCGGTTGTTTCCTGCAACGGCTATTGGGCCAGCGTGGTGGTGCTAGGGCCCAAACTCCTCATGTGTTTCTCCCATGTAGGAAGACCTGTGCCCAGCAGTGGTACGTGTATAGGCTGGTGATGATGAAACTCTTCAATAAAATCTTGAGACACGCATATCACAGTTTTTCCTGGCGTCTTACTTCAAGAAAGTCATTTAAGGCAGGGAGTTGCAGGGTATGCGAGAGCCAACAGTATTCTCTTCGGGTCGATTCTTAAGATCTTTTGACAGACGCCTTGAGTTCTGACATAAACTTGTGCACCATACGCCCGTCTACCATACATTGTAGAATTTTTAGCCCCCGATGAAAAAGAGGGGCTATATAAGTTTGACGTGTCTGTCTGTGTATCTGTGTGTCTGTCTGTGACATCGTAGCGCCTAAACGAATGGACCGATTTTGATTATTTTTTTCGTTTGAAAGCTGACGTGAATAGGATGGTTCTTAGCTACAATTTATGAAGATCAGTTCAGGCGTTTGAAGACTATCAGCTCATTTTCTACATAACAAAAGGGTTTTACTAACTTTCACAGATCTGATTGATTCCTTATTTTGTCTACTGTCACTTCTGTGACATTCCCATGACATACTAACCTTGAGCTGATCCTACACCATTCAAAAGTCTGCGGGATGCTTAACTCTTCAGAAACTTACAGCAGATAAATCGTGTTTGGGCTCTTGATTGACTCATCCCGGGACTGACCACGGCGAAAGTTGTTTAGTTTTTGTTATCTGAACAAAGCAACTCAATGAAGAGTGTGTGTGTTCAATAAATTTTAGAGTCAGTCGACCCAGAGATTAAAAAGTTTGACAGAATTCAACCCATACATTTCGCGCTCAGGAATAAAAAACATACCCTTCAAATTTCATGTCAAGTCTAGGTCCAGCGGCTTAGGCTGTGCGTTGACATATAAATCAGTCATTTGATAATTTCATCACATTTCTATGAAATAATGCAGCCAAAGTTATATTATTTGATACAAATATCATGAAATTATCAAATGAATAAATGTTCTGGAAAGTGGCACACCATTTCTATGAACTAATATAGCCCATGTTTTAATTTATTGTCGTATTGACGGCACCACCCTGTATATACCTACTTGCAGATAGACTGGTAACAATTTCGCACCTATCTTTTGGCACAACCCTCACTGCATAGAACAATTCAGAGGAAGTTGCCAGTCGAAGACAATTTATAGTTTTGTTTGTCGCGGCAACATCAGAGCGATGATGTAAACATTGACATTAAGGCAATGAAACTTCTAGACCTTGGACACATTTTTAGGAAAGTGGCAAATAGGTATACGGGTCATCCATAGCCCGTAAAACCCTGCAATCATAATGTAATATTAATAATAATACACTCACACCTATTATCTAGCCCAAAGTAAGCATCATTAAGAGCTTGTGTTATAAATACTAGATAACGGAGAAATAATGATAATAATATGTGTACAGGCTGGTGCCGTCAATAATGACGTTCATAGAAATGGTTTGCCACTTTTAAAAATATCTTCTTCTTTTTCTTTATTTAATGGCCTCTCGTTATTGCGAATTTTGCCAATGTCAAGTAAAATTAATCTGCAAATGACTTGCGGCAACGTTGTACGGTGATTGGGCAAGACGAATTCGTTTTCCGAAGAAAACGTGGTCGCCGGCCCGATAAAACAAAATATTTAGTTTGTAACAAGTTAAATAACACTTATCAATTTAAGAACCTTAATTATTAAAATTAAATTCACAATACAATGTCAAATTTAAATATCAGTAACAAGTCACAATATAAAATTAAGAACTTGTTTTTTATGTCATGTCATTAAAATTACTTACCACCTAATATAACTTAATTTGTCAAATATAAAGTAAATTAGTGCATCAACCACTCTAAACATTTTTGAATGTTAAAAACTCATCAATTGAATAAAATGCCCTTTCCAGTAGCCACATTTTTTCTCAGGATGTCATGTAGATATCACATCCTGATCTGAAGCTAGCCGCTTTAAAAAAATACTCGTTCGAGTGTTGAAATAGAATATTTCGACATTTTGAGGGTATACGTTAGCCTCTAAGGCAAATACAAACAGACTGGAGGAAATTGACAGTCGTCCCAAATCGTCGGAAGCTCAGATGATTTGACCAATACCATGTCTCGTGACCACTGTATAATGTTATAGGTACTTATTTTATAGCTGTTACGTAATTGTTGAGATGAAAGATGGATTTGAACTTTAATGTGTTCGTTGTAATGTGACCTGAGTTTTATTCAATTGCATTTTCTTTATTAAATATTATATAAATTCTTCACAAATAGGTATGGTAAACATTAGGTTATAAAAACTACCATTAGGTAATAGTCAAAACTATATTTATTTTATTAAAATATTTTTTTATTTAAACAAGAAATATTATGAGAACAGCTAACCCATGAACGAAAATGTCATTCGATTCATTGAAATTTATTAAAAATGCTCAAACTCACATTGGTAACCCTAGAAAAAAATACCCCTTAACTTGTCATCACGGGGTCCTTAAACTAAATTCTTACCTGATGGCACAGCTGGTCCCGTCCTCGTCGTCGTCCCTCTTTTTCCTACGGCGCCTTATATACAAGTAGGCTGCGATCGCGAATAACACAGCTGCAGCACTGACACTGAGAATCGAAACCAGCACAATGTCACGGGTCTTCATTGTTTAATCTGTCGACAAAAGAAATATAGCGTTTAGTCGCGAGGAGTTTTGTTCTGCAGATATTTGAAAAATACTTGTTTGCGTATTGAATTAGAATAATGATGATGCCAAAATACAGACAGACTGAAAGAAATTCTTAAGGTTATATCAAGTTTAGGGAGATCAGATGGTTAGAGCAGTTACTCGGATTGTGAAACGTTGCCGGTTTGGTATATTTTTCAATGGCGAAAGCAAGCCTTGTTTTCCACTTCCTGCTTCTGTAATGCTTAGAGAATGAAATAAAGGCTACTTTAATTACGTTAACATATAACCTTCCCATAACAGCTTATAAATAATAGAAATAGCGAGGGATTACCAGGATGCAGATGGATTATTACATGAAGCCAAGTTACCTCCGAACGGGTAACGTCATATTCTTAATTTTTGATTTTAACATTATTATAAATGTTTGAAAAACATGGGTAACGTCATTTTATATCCGCAGCCTCTGCAGAGTTCCGCATATTTAATGTACTCTATGCGCAGAATTCTGACAACCGAAAACTAGTAAAGCACCACATTGACAATGCAGTCGTAATTCAATCCCGCCATAATTACTTTTGACTGTCACCATTTAGTGTGAAAACTTTTTATAAAGAGATGGCAAAGGGTTCTCCAGCCCATATAGCCAAGGCTTATTAATATATTTTAACTTCATACATAAGACCACCAAACTCATGAGCAGCACTCGCAGTTTTAACGAGTAACATGTCCTTATTACGTGGATTTTTCTTTATTAAACGAAAGACAAGCCTTTATTCGTGTGTGATATAACTTAATATTTTTGCACAGTCACAATTTCAATGCATTTGGGATTATTTTGGCTCTAAATAAATGATAAAAGAGTCCTTGATGCTACTTCGATGACATGATAGTAGTTTATGAAGCTTTGCTTAATGAGGGGTATTAAAACATGAGTTTTTAATAGTATAACACGAGTGTTTTAATACTTAGTTATGTGCAGTTTCACACACTACTTTATCTACACTCGTTTATTCATTCATACTACTAACATCGGACCTTTTTATCCATTGATATTTTTTGAAACACAAACAAAATGGTGACATTTTTTTTAATTAATTCATTGTGCTTTTGTTCGCGCTGCGCTTGCATTAAGGTTTAGGTTTTATAGGGTATCGAATAGATTTTTCAAGTGTCAAATAATATTACAGAATGCCACGACACTGGTTTTTTGCGGATGTTGCGTTGTCTCTGCGGAGAATAACTCTCAGTGACTCAATTTTACAATGCGGGTGTTACAAATTTCAATGTATCTTGGGTAAGTTGGACGCCAAATATACGACGACAATCTCATGCTTCATGTACTAATGTTCAACAAGTCTTTCAGGCCATCATCCGCTTCGACAAAATTTTCTTACCATACAGGAAAAATTTTGAACGTCGAAATGGTGATAAAAAATCTCTCGACCCACGCTTGTACGACCAACTGTTACTTTTTTCCGATGGTTGAACAAAACAGAAACATAATGACATTATAAAATACAAGGTGATAGGCCCATATGTAAAGTCATCTGGTTAGGTACCACCGCCTTTCTTATTTCAGCCGTGACACAACTTGCTGTGTTTCGGATTGAAGGGAAAGGTAGCCAGTGTAATTACTGGGCATGGACGGCATTTCATCTTAGGCCTCAGGATGACAACGCACCAGCAATATCAAGTGATTTTTCCTTGTTATTGCAGGTGTCTATAGGCGGCGGTAGCCGGTTACCATCAGGTGGGCCGTCAGCTTGTTTGTCATCTACTTGTATATAAAAAATTGTATTCTTAATAAAACGTTTCAGCGCAAATTGAATTCCACGACCAAACAAAACAAATGCCTTAATTCGGTATCACTTTCCTCGCTGAAATATCTTCGAAATTCCCCGATTTATAACTCAAATCCATTGGATTAAAGAATAGTATTGCAAAACCAAGTTTCGCATATAAATTTTGTTGTTATGCTGAGAAATCTTGGGATCTCGCCAAATGCGAGTTATGCATCTTAGAAGCGTAACAAGAGACCGAATGGAGAATATGAAGTTGTCTCTACCCGTTTCAATACTGGTTAAGATATTGTCAAAGTTGTTGCATGAAACATGAAAATGGTTGCAGTGCACCATAATAATTCATTCGTAGTTTTACAATAAACATTTTTCCAAAGACATTAAGATTTAAATTATTATAACGGTTCTGGTGGTTTTAAAAATATTAGAAGTTCAAAGAAATAAAATACTAAGTCGATCCGTTTTTAAAGATACAATTTTAATCTTATACCTATATCTTTCTCTCAATTATGCTTAGGAAAAAGATAGTAAGAATATGCACTATTCTTAATTTTTTAACATTAATATAATGTTTCAAAAATAGTATAAACTAGAATTTGACGTCTAAACTAGAACTTTACTTGGTTGACCTTGGAAGTCCTTGGTAGCTCAGATGGTTAGAGCACTCACCCGGATTAATCCCCGGCCCAGGACGTAAAATATAAATATAGTTTAGATATTTTTTATATACCGGCTGATTTGACCACTTGACCTGCTCGGTCGTGCTGCTCAGTCAAGAGGTCCCGGGTTCGAATCCTGGTAAGGGCAAATGTTTGTATGATGAATACGAGCATTTTTTTCACGAGTCATGGATGTTTTTATGTTTACTTAGTATATTTCTAATATTTATACAGGGTGGTGCCGTCAATGCGACAATAAATTTAAACATGGGCTATATTAGTCCATAGAAATGGATTGCCACTTTCAAAAATATCGTATTCATTTGATAATTTCATGACATTTGTATGAAATAATGCTGCCAACGTTACACTATTTCATACAAATGTCATGAAATTATCAAATGAATACGATATTTTTGAAAGTGGCAAACCATTTCTATGGACTAATATAACACTTGTTTAAATTTACTGTCGCATTTACGGCACTACCCTGTATAAATATTGGTGCTTACTTTGGACTAGATAATAGGTGTGAGTGTAACATTATTAGAATTATTATTATTATTTATTATTATTATATAAATATATTTTTCAAAATATATAATAATGTTAAAATAAAATAAAGTAATAATAATAATCACTTATTTCGGACCTTTTTGGTACATCCTTATTTGTTAGTAACAAATTACTTGAGCCTAAGTTACTGACATTGTTAATTATATTCGAATAAAATTTCATACATTAGAAATAAAAACCGTCAATTAAATCACTAAAAAAATATTTTTATAAAACATGTCAGCATTATTTATCTTGTTTTTTAAGTTTCAGCATCGGACCGTCTACTCTCTGGGCTATACCTTGCAGTGTGAATATAAACTGTATATTTTAAAATGCAAACAACAAATACAGAAACCAATATTTAAGAAGACCTAAATTTAATCACGTTCATTCGAATCGAAAATTTATCACACCTTTCTAAATATATTATGATCTGTCACTTTTTTATTCATTCAATTCATTAAAATAGCTACCTTTTCCTTCAGTCCTCAACAAAGTGACCTGTTTTACGGGCAAAATAGGTAAATATATAGCAATTACCTACAACCAGCCTACAACCTAGTTTGTTCCTTATTTTAAATTAAAAAACAAACTTTGTTATCGCCGTATCTTTACAAGCCATTGACGTCATTTCCGTTACTGCATGACCGGGTAAATCTGAAGCGGATACAACGTAATTGCCTCTCTTAAAAGCT
Organism: Nymphula nitidulata; assembly: GCA_947347705.1. NCBI lineage: Eukaryota > Metazoa > Arthropoda > Insecta > Lepidoptera > Crambidae > Nymphula > Nymphula nitidulata. Next base: position 4,861,819 of record OX374646.1, read on the forward strand.
GGGCTGGCGCCAAAATTTGCGAGAACTGCGGTTTGCTAGATACTTTATGGTCGAGTTAATAGTTTTTTAATGGTGCATTTCTTTTAAATTGTTTCTGATTTGAAGTATCGTGAAATGTATTATTATATTTATTAATACAAAATTGGATCACTTACTCAACAATTGTATACGTTTCATTTTCATTCTTCGTAAGTATGACCATATTTCTTGATTCCGAAGGGTTTTAAATAGGCTGACAATAGGGTAGTTGACAACTTTTTTTTAATTTCATAAATAAGAAGTATATAACTCAATTAGAAATATTGCAAAAGAAACAGTAAGCCTAGGATCAATAGTTTCACAGATATAGCGGTATGTTTGATGTGTTGCGGCGCATCGTTCAAAAACGCTCCATAGAAAATCTACGGAACAGGTGACGTCACATGTTCCCATATTACTAAGAAATGTATGGGCGTACTGACAAAATTCATAATAACTATGTAATATGTATGTTTTTATTTATAGTCGGCATAATAATAGTTTATAAATTACTAAATCGAATTTGAAATAAAACCAATTTACCGGATAAAGTCACTGCATTTCTATCACACCTTAACTCCATCAATCCTAAAATTCAATTCACCATGGAGTTAGAGGCAAACAATAGACTAGTTTTTTTAGATATTTTAATTATCCGAAATCCAGATCACAGCTTGAGCCACACTGTGTATCGTAAAGCAACCCATACTGATAGGTACCTCAATGGTGACTCTCATCACCACCCCAGTCAGTTGTCTACCGTAGGGAAATCTTTGTTTCAGAGAGCGCGCGGCATCTGTGACAACCAACACCTGACAGCTGAGCTACAGCATGTCAAGCATGTATTGCGGGAGAACAAACTGCAAATACCACGCCAAAGTCATAGAAGCCGAGCGAATCTTGTCACAGTCGAACGTCAACCTGCTGTACTACCATATATGAAAGGTGTCACTGACAAGATTGGCAACATCTTGAAGCGTGCTTCAATTAAAACTTATTTCAAGCCGCCGAAGAAGATTAACCAATTCCTACCACCTGTCAAGTGCAATATCCCCTTACAAGATGCAGGCATACACAAGTTAGATTGTGACTGCGGCCTCTCATACATAGGTCAAACAAAGAGAAGCATAGGCACCCGGGTAAAACATATAGCTGACGTAAAACACAGGCGCGAAACGAAGTTGGCAGTGTGTGAACACGCTCTTGACGGACCCAATCACTATATCAGATTTGATAAGCCCCAGATCCTCGCCAAAGAACACCGTTTCATTCCTAGAATGTTACGTGAGGCTATTGAAATCAAAAAACATCCTAATTTCAATAGAGAAGATGGCTGGAGTGTACCACCAGCTTGGGATCCCATCATTCGAATAATAAAGTCCCAAGCCCGTCCTCACACTGCCCAAAAAACTGACACCGTGAGCTCCGTATGCGTAATTCGGACCGCTCAAAATATAACACAAAGTGACGGTAGTTAACTTAAAACTTATCAAAGACAACTGACATCTTCAGTCTTCCCGTGACCACGATCGCTGTAAAGTAATCGAAACGTCGGGTGAATAATAATAATGTAACATCTAATTAAACGCGAGTTAAATCCGGTAAATTGGTTTTATTTCAAATGTGTAGTGCTCGCGAAAATGTAAGACAATACTATTTACTAAATCGATTTGGGTGAAATTTCAATGGGATTAAACTGTAAGTATACTCTTTCAATTAAAAGAAAAAATAATTTTAAACCGCTCTAAAATAACGTAGCTCTGAAGTAAAGACGAACATAAAACCGAAATATGTTATTAACAAACTTATACTATATTGAGGGCGTTGTACATACTCCTCGCGCGTAGAATTTTCATTTTCGTCAACAGTTGCCTATATTTTGCTAACAGATTACTCAGCTTGGTATTCTATTCGCGAATCACTCTAAATTGATATTCATATTGATTAGCCGAAGCATTCGCCATGTTGAATTTATGGTGATGAGGGACCTCTACAAATTCTCGAGTTTCCATCCACCATTTTGACAATTTTCACTTAATTTAGATAATTTGATACGTAATAAATTGGAAGATAGTAATGGGACTCGACCATCGATACTCTTAATTCAAGATATTATCGACTATAATATTGATAGAGCTCGTATAGGTTTGAGCGTTCTAGTTTCGATTACGAAAACAAAGCACCTTTCGCCATGGTCGATCCCGGAATGGGTGAACCAAATTTTGCAATCTCTCGCTTCTTAGTGCATCGTAGACCCCGTTAAGCCGTTGGTCCCGGTTGTTACTGCAACCGCTTTAAACAACCAACCCGCATTGGACCATGGTGGTGGTTCTATAGCCCAAACTCCTCATGTAGGAAGGCTCCTCATGGGACAAACCCATGTAGGAAGGCTTGTGCCCGGCAATGGGACGTATATAGAACGGTAATGATGATGATGTTGATAGACAGTTGACAACTTTTTTTGTAGTTTTATTATTGTTATTGAGATTAAGTAAAAAAACTAATTGAATTAGAGTTATGTTCGGGATATTTACCATGTAATTTCTTTGTTTGTTGTCTTTTGTTTGTTTTCGTGATGCAACTGCGCCGAAATATCGAGAACTCGTAACAAATAAATTACATGTTAAATATCCCGAATATAACTCTAATTCAAATGTTAAAAACCATGAATGTATAAAGTGCTAAGTAATATTGTTTTGTACACAAAGTGACAGGCGCCAATCTAAATTCGACATTCATTCAATTCACTATGTTAGCGCTGCGCCATAAAGTACATGACTAGGCGCGTATAAAGGCTTAGGTTCTTTGAAGTGTCAATTAGTTTTTTTAAGTGTCAACAAATAACTCAATTTAGCTATATGACACAATTTTGCCTTAGGTTTGTTAACTTTTAAGAAATTTTCCCTTAATCCAAAACACAGCGAACTGTTTTACGGCTGAAATAAGAAAGGCGGTGGTACCTGCCAACACAAGCCTAAATAAGGGCCTCACCTAGTTCCTAGTTAGTTTAGGTTCTATAAAGTGTCAATTAGGTTTTTAAGTGTCGACTTGTTACTCAATTTGGCAGTCTGAAACAATTTTGCCATAGGCTTGTTATTTTTGAATTTAAATACTTGTGAAATAAGTGCTTGTGAGTCAAACCGATGCATTAATGGTCATTAATATGTTACAGGTTGATTTTTTTTAATTATTAACCGACTTCAAAAACTTTTTTTTTTTCTATGTATGTACACCGATTACGCCGAGATTACTTATCCGATTTACGTGATTCTTTTTTTGTTCGATGCGGAATAGCTGCCATTTGGTCCCATAAAAATTTTTTCAAAAACAGTTGGGTACTTTGGTTTTAAATTAAAAAAAACTGAAATTATGAAATCGGCTACATAAGCGAAATTGCGAATTTTTGCTTTTCCAATGACTTTTTAGTGAAACGATACGATAGTGGGAAACAATATAAGTTGACGGTCACCCATCTAGCTTCGACCGTAGAAAGTTATCACTAAAAATTGTGAAAAAAAATTTTAAACAATAATTAAAACCGACTTCAAAAAACTGAAAAGGATGAAATGATTAAATTTAAGTGGGTATTCATCCCCTAAAACCTATGTTTGGAGTTGGTGCTAAGTGGTTTCCAAAAACAATAGAAAGTAAAGCACCGACTCCAAAAATATGTTTTAGGGGATGAATACCTACTTAAATTTAATTATTTCATCCTTTTCAGTTTTTTGAAGTCGGTTTTAATTTTGTTAAAAATTTTTTTCTATGTTAAAAACTATGTTTATATATCTTCACATTTGATATAATAATTAGATTTTCAAAACATGATTTTCTTCTTCACTTTCTTTTAAATCATAAATCATTTATTGCAATACCATAATATTTATAAACGAGATCTTAAGAGCCATTTCAAGGTCCATAATTATTTAGACATTATTATGGACCCTGTCGGGCACAGCAAAATAAAGCCAAGATAAGTTTACGCTAATGAATAATTTAAAATACAAGATAGTTTTATTTTCACAAAATGTCATATTAATACTTACATTTCATAAATACATTTAAATAATCAATAAATACATTTTACATGTTGTCTGGATATTTCTATTTATTATAATAAGTATTTGTCATAGTATTAGACATTTTTTTTAAGATTTTTAGTGATAAATTTCGCTAGTTTAAGTGTTTTGTTGCCTTGGGCTCTACGCATGCATTGTAACCGTAGCCTGTAGACGCTCGTAGCACTACTCACGCGTTGTTACCGTAGCCTATAGACCTCGTAGCACCTTAGGGACTACTCACGTGTTATTTCAGTAGCCTATAAACGCTCTTAGTACCTTTGGCATTACTCACGTGTTGTTACCGTAGCCTATAGACGCCCGTAGCACCTTGGGCACTACTCACTCGTAACCGTAGCCTATAGACTCTCGTAGCACCTTAGGCTCTACTTACGCGTTGTTACCTAGCTTGTAAACGCCCAAGCACCTTATCCACTACTCACGCGTTGTTACCGTAGCCTATAGACGCTCGTAACACCTTTAGCACTACTCACGCGGTGTTGCTGTAGTCAAAAAAAACTCGTACCACCTTGGGCACTACATAAAATTCAAGAGAAAATCTTATGTTGATAGTATTTAAAGACGAGGTCCCTGCTAAAAAATTAAAACTATCTCAAGAGCTCTGCAGACCATACCGCAGAAGCTCAATAATATAATATAATAATAACAATATTATTCATACACTCACATCTATTATCTAGCCCAAAGTAAGCATCATTAAGAACTTGTGTTATTGATTCTAGATAACGGGGAAATAATGATTATAAAGTATACAAATATTAGAAATATACAAAATAAACATACATACATTCATGACTCGTGAACAAATTAATGGTCGTACTCATCATACAAACATTTGCTCCCACCGGGATTCGAACCCGGAACCCCTGAACGAGTAGCCTGTACAGCAAGGGGCACAAACCACTCGGCCAGCCGGTCGTCAAATAAAATCTTAATCGTATAAAGCTGTGCTATTTAGCTGCTACCTTCTAATGGGCGAAGTTGCTACTCAAGTTAGGCCGCTTAAGTTTTAAATGATAAATTCCCTGCTTTTCTCAATGAATTGAAGGATACTTGAAAAAAGCGACTACATACATAACATAAGGTAACACCAAGCCAAAAATAAAGTTGCATATAGATTAAACTGTTTTTACACCTCGCTGAATTTTGGTTATTACAAATGTAACCGAAGTAGTTTGATTAATTTTTTTTTCGATGAAACTAATTGTGCCATCCCAGAATATGTTCCTATTGACACAACTACGCATAATTTTAGTACAACTAGTTAACTGAAACCATTCCTTGTGACACAACTTCGCTAAACTTTGTAGTTTCTCTATTCGTTGTTATCTGTACTTGATATATGACAATACCTACCTATATTGTGATGGTGCATTGTCGGACAGCCTTTAAATAAAGTAAATAATCTTGTCATCTTCTTGGTATGCTTATATACCTAGTTTGTATACTCTGTGTGACACTGCACTGATAAATACTATTACTATGTAACTAAACATTGTAACTTAATAATTGAAAAGAGTGACTACACGAGTTTGTTGCCGGAATCTTCTCGGTAGTTCAACTTTTGGAACCGGTGTTAATTCAGACAGATTGACATATAGACAGACAAACTGACTGATACAGACTGTCAGGCTGACAGACGGACTGACAGACATACCGATAGACAGACTGACATTATAACATTGTTAGCTTACGTAGATCCAGACAAGACAGAAAGACAAACATTATGACATTGTTAGTTAATATTATTTTATGTGTTAGACATAAGGGTTTTTTGACGATTCGAAAGTGCTTCTTGGGGGGCCTAATTGAATAAAGATATTTTCCACACCATCTTAACCACTTACCATCAGGTGGGCCGTCAGCTTGTTTGTCATCTAGTTGTATAAAAATAAATAATAAAAAAAACTTTCGGACGAACTCGCGAATGCGCGTCACAATTGCCGTACAATTATATCACGCGAACTTAAATTAGAACCAATCGACTTTCATTAAGTTTGTTAGCGCTTTCATACGAACAAAATTCTATCTGATTCTATTGTGTTCTATAAGGTCGACGCCCGAAACTGTTTACATAAAATGTTTAAATACAATTATACTAAATTATTATCAAGTATGGTGATAAGACAAAGTTTCGGGCCGCAAACTAAATTATACAGAGATAAAATAATAATTTGCCAATGGATGTTCCCAGAAGTTTGGGGCTTAAATCCTGAGTTCCAGCAGGTCCACTGCGGATGCTATGCGGAGGTCACATCGACCCGTCTGCGTTGCGACGGGAAAGTGTACTGGAATGATACGTTCCAGTGAACTGGAATTAAAGGTTTTCCTACTATAGTGCGACCGCTCACCTAATTTTTAACCGACTTCAAAAACAAGGAGGTTCTCAAATCGGCCGTTGGTTTTTTTTTTCTTTGTATGTACACCGATTCCGCCGAGATTACTGATCCGATTTACGTGGTCCTTTTTTTGTTCGATGCGGAATAGCTGCCATTTGGTCCCATATTTTTTTTAAAAAATCTGTTGGTTAGTTTGGGTTTTAACGTATGCGAAATTTAGAATTTTTGCTTTCCTATGACATTTCAGTGAAACGATACGATAGTAGAAAACAATATAAGTTGACGGTCACCCATCTAGCTTCTACCTTAGAAAGGTATCACTGAAAATTATGATTTTTTTTTTATTAAAACCGACTTTAAAAGAACTGAAACGGATAAAATAATTGAATTTAAGTAGGTACTCATTCCCTAGAAACATATTTTTGGAGTTGCTGCTAAGTGGTTTCCAAAAACAATAGAAAGTGAAGCACCGACTCCAAAAAATATGTTTCTAGGGGATGAGTAGGTACTTAAATTTAATTATTTTATTCTTTTCAGTTTATTGAAGTCTGTTTTAATTTTTGTTTGAAATTTTTAACACATAGGGTAGAGATAACTTTGAAGTGGAGTACTTAGGCTAAAAAAAAATCAATGCCTTTGGTAATGTATGAAATCTTCCTCGAATCAATAAGAACATTTGTTTAAACGCATCTACACTTGTACAAGTTTATACCGGCCAGAAGTAAGTGATGGAGATGTATGCACTGTCGACACAATTTATCGATATAAATGATAAAATTAATATTAATTACACATCGCACCTGGCGTTGTCATTCTGAGGTCTAAGATGAAATGCCGTCCATGCCCAGTAATTACACTGGCTACTTTTTCCTTCATCTGCAACACAGCGAACTGTTTCACGGCTGAAATAAGAAATAGACCTAAAAGCGAATCAGACAACATGTTGTACGGCAAATTACCTATAGGAAAAAATACGATTGTACATAAAACACCTGTGACAAAACACGATCGTGGCAAAATGCGATTATGGAAAAAATCCTACCGATGAAAATTGCGTTCGACGCACCCATCGACCAAACCGCGGTACCTACCCAGACGACCCTACATACGGGCCTACCACCAAGTAAATTGATTGATGAGATATTTGCTTGTGATTGGTCAGTCCCGGCTGCGCTGATTTGGCATAAAATTGGACCTAAATCTGGAGACAAACTCCAAGTCTAAATTTAAGTTTAGTATATCTCTTTCTCGTAATATAATATATAATAGGAAAAAGAAGCTAGAATTTGTCAGCAAAATTTGGCAAAAATTTTGTAGATTTCAAAGACATAGACATATAAACAATAGACAATTTTAGTCGGCATGTACGGAGATGCTCCCTGAACACTGCATTTTATCACGTACAATAAGGTCGACAATTGAACGCACGTTTCCAAATATGAAATTATATGACAGTATTTATATCCTTTTTGTATTCATATTAAGAGAAAAAGATGATCTTAAATTTAAATTTAGAGTGTGTTCTCCAGAATAGGGTAGTTGACAACTTTTTTTTTATTTCATAAATAAGAAGTTAATAACTCATAAAGAAATATCGCAAAAGAAATAGTATGTCTAAGATCAATAGTTTCACAGATATAGTGGTATGTTTAATATGTTGCGGCGCAACGTCCAAAAACGCTCCATAGAAAATCTACGGAACAGGTGACGTCACATGTTCCCATATTACTAAGAAATGTATGGCCATACTGACAAAATTAACAATAGCTATGTATTAAGTATGTTTTTATTAATAGTTGCCATAATAATAGTTGTTTTAATTGATGTCAGCAATTTAATATCATTAACATTTTTGATAAATTTTGAAAAAAATAACCATTTTTTTTAAACAGTATAACTTCAACAACATTTTTATATATTTTAAGTTTGAATTGTTTTTATGGGTAACAGTAGCGTATATTTTCCGAATTCAAACATAGGCAACATCCCAACTGGGGCAATTATCAACATTATGCAAAAATCTTGTATATACTATCATTATTATGCAAATTCCATTTTTGGCGATTTATCTATTCTCCAGAAGATAGCAAGAAAAAGCTCGAGGAGCTTGGTGGCGTATTGGTTTAAGCGCTCTGGTTTCGATACGAAAAACAAAGCAACTTTCGCTATGGTCGATCCTGGGATGGCTTAATCAAAGTTTGTTACCTCGAGCTCCTCCGTGCTTCGGAAGGCACGTTAAGCCGTTGGTCCCGGTTGTTCCTGCAACCGCTTTAACCCACCAACCCGCGTTGGGCCAGCGTGGTGGTGTTATGGCCCAAACTCCTCATGTGTTTCTCCCATGTTAGAAGGTTTGTGCCCAGCAGTGGGACGTATATAGGCTGGTGATGATGATCTATTCTCGGTCTCGGTATAGGCCAAGAACAAAAATAATGTCTCGGTCGACCCTTACAACATTTACAAAATTCCAGTAGACGTTCAAGTGTACTTGTCCGTTCGAATCCACATTCCGTCGACACAGATATTAATAACACGTTCGAACCTCCAGAAATAAAGGAAATCGATTTAGACGCACAATTTAGGCAGTTTGTCTCATTGTTTAGTTGAAATCATTATTTTAATGTGGAAAAAAGTGGTATTTCTAATGTAGCGGTGATACCCCAATGATTCATGTGGCAGTAAATAAATATAGGAACTCCTTTACAATGTCACTAGCTCGCGACTTCGTTCGCGTGGATGTCAGAAAATAACAACATAATCATAGTACGAAGCTGGGTAGGTTACATGATTTTACTTGAGTATTTATTTGGATAAAGATTTAAATCATGTTTATGAAAACACCCTCGCAATAAATACATTATGGTAGAACAAATTCGATGACTTACCAAAAAAGGTTTTAGCGAATCAAGCCTTAAAGATAGACATATGCTGCCACGGACTTTTTTTAGGAATAAAGAAAAACAATTCCGGCGTACATGATTTTCGCGTAACTTTAACCACATACGCAGCGCACGCAACGAAGGCTCTGAAACGGAATATTTTTTCCCGTTATTGCGACATTTTTTATTAAAGCTCAGCTCCTATTGATAATAGCGTATATTATTTCATTATTGAGTCGTGCCGACCATACGATAATAAATTTTAATATGTGCTTAATTAGTTCATAGAAACGGTTTGCAACTTTCAAAAACATCTTGTTCATTTGATAGTTTCATGACATTTGTAAGTACCTAATAATATAACTTTGGCTGCATTATTTCAAGGAAATGTCATAAAACCTGTACAGCCTATAGTTATATTCGATAAATGGGCTATTAAACACGAAAATATTTTTTCAATTTGAATCAATACTTCTTGAGATTATCGCGTTCAAACAAATAAATTAATAAGTAAAGATTGTATTTATTCAAACTTATCAACACGACGTCTCAAAGTCGACGTCGAAAAAAACTCACTCAATTTTTTTTCGGGACAGTATGGCGAAATTCTAAACTTTAAGAGATAGAGAAAAACTCTCTTAGGAACCGTGATCTTAATTTAAGATAAAATAAAAATGGTATTGAAAAAATTTTTTTAATCTTAATAGATTTGGAGATGTCGGATTTTCTGATAAAATTTTTTTTTGTTATTTCAATTGTATATCACTATGCAAACCAAAAATTGTATGGAGTCTATAGGTCTAAAATTGTTAAAATTGCTTGAAATTAACATACATTTGGAGTTACTGACGTTTCGGACACAAAATGTTGGGACACTGTGTCCGAATCGTCACTTTCAATTTTAATATTAATGATAGTGACGATTCGGACACCATTAAAATACTGTTTGTACAGTCAGTACAAACAGCAGACTTATTGTGGAACATCTACTGGACGGCTGCAGCCAGGCTAAGCTCGTACTACCCCAAATCTAGGGTAAACACTATAAATCACTATCCCCACCTCAATATCACGGAGAAAGAAAATGAGTGCCTTGTTTCGTTGTCTTACTTCTAGAACTTGGAATTCTTAGCTAGCACATGTGTTCTCTCCTTCCTATAACATGGGGTCCTTCCAGTGAGGCGTGTAAAGCACCTTTTAAGCCGGCAAGGTGGAGGCGGCTAGAGCAGTGTCTAAACTGCACTAGCTGTCTTCGCATATGGACTCTTACCGCTTCACATCAGGTGGTGTTGGGTCAATTGCCGTGCTTTGTATAAAAAAAGACCTGCAGCAGTTATATTAGAAGAACCTAACTGTCGACAGTAAATCAAATGTAACATTTTAACCTTGAGACCGACTTACTTCTTTTTAATAAAGGCGGCTTTCGTGCAATGCTACACTTAATGTGCTTTCATCTGTACCTGCCAAAAACAACAGTATATTAAAATGCGATACCAATCAACTTACATAAAACATAAACAATGTACTGTCGACTGCGCATCAGGGGAAACGGTTGCTGCACAAAACGGTTTGTTATTACAACTGACGAAGCTCTATGCAAAGTTCACAGAGTGTAACAATTGATGTGTTGGTTACTCCTCATCATTCATTATGAAGCAGACATGTTTGTAAGAGTCTCACAACATCAAAAGTTTGAGACATCAAAGGTTCTTGGCAATTGGCAGCACATTAATGTCATTACAATCTTTGATTATTTAAATGACGCCGCATAAGTCTCGCCGCACATGAGACTTTCGCAACAGCCATTAAATGTAAGGTATATTTACTTGATTTTTTTAAAATTCTTAGGAGTTGCTCATGGTCTTAAGGGGCTACCTCGTGCACACTAGCGACACCAATTGATTGTTATTAATTATGGTGAATTTAGAACATAATAAACAAAAACGCTTTAGGGAATTGCGGTATTTGTAATTTTTAAAGATGTATTTTGTATAAAGTGTCTACCTATAAGTAACCAAATTTTTTATTATTGTTAATAGTGGCCACTTTCAGCAATAATGATAAAATAGGCTACACGTAGAGGAATATCTTATACCGAGCACATCTCAAAAAAATACAAATACCATTCTTTAGTAATTCACTAAAGCGTTTTGTTTATTATGTTCTATATTCACCACAATTAATATAAATCAAGTGGTGTCGCTAGTGTGGACGAGGTATCGCCTTAAGCTCACCTGATGAGTAAGTGATAAGTGATGGTATAGCCGAAGATGGAAGCGAACTACACCAAGATTCCTCAACCACAGTAATGACAGAAGACTTAGGTATGACGCTGGTAGATAGTCAGACTAGCCAGACTTAGGAAAAGCCCTACCCTCAACCAAACCGAGCAGAAAATTATCAGCTGACATTTTTAATTTTAATACTTCTTTGACATTTATGCTTACAAAACATTTTAGCATTTAACAGCACTACGGCATTTTAATATTTGTCATTTCTATGTGGTAGGAAAAGTTGAATTTTGACAATGGGCTTAGATTTATAATTTAAAAAAATCGATACTGATAATATGTATATTTGTTTTTATTTTAACTATTGCATATTCAAAATTTTATAGAATAATAATTGAAATGGACCGTTTTTTTTTAGATTCTTAATCACGACCAATTTTGTACACTGGTGTCATCAGTAGAATATGAAAAGACCTGATTGTATATTGCAGCCAACATTATTTGTGCCATATTCTAGCAAATAAATAATTTACCTATTTAAAACTTCTGTTCTCACGGGAATCGAACCCCAGAGCTCTAGATCTGTAGTAAGTGGTCTCAACCACTGAACCCCATAGGTGATACTAAATTATTTAATATTTGCTGGCCTGTGCGTACTAGAATTGCTGATTTTGTAGGCCCATCATAAAGTGTATTAAAATAACATACTATCTGCAAATAAGTGGTTTTGATTTGATTAGAATATAGCTGAAGATGAGTTAAATGTCTAAGAACACACATTTATAAATATTTTATGTTATATCATTTTTTTTAAACACCTCTTGAGTACGTTTGGCAATTTTATTTATTCCCTAAAACCCTCAGGTTGTAGCAGAATATCAGTGCTTTGTCCACATCACACGGTGTGGGCAGAACCAGACACTGAGCTGCGACCCTTTTTATATTTCTACAACACACACAAATATTTCCTACCTACTTGATATGTTTTAATTTTGTTTTTATTTTATTTAATTTTTTGAATTTGTATTTAGGTTACGTTAAATCTTTTAGTATTTTGCATGTGTGTGTTAAAGGATTAAAATAAACATTTTATCTATCTATCTATCTAAATAAAAATAGAAAAAAATATTTGTTGTTCCCTGAAATATTGTTCAAAATTTGGTTTCATAAACCTCTACTGGGAGGATTCCGCTATTTAATATGCCACATTGATGTGCTATAAAATCGATGTGCAATTATAAATACATATATGAATGGGTATTTGCAAGACTAACATCAAAATTTCAACAACATATAAGTCAACCGTATGTCACGAAAGAAAATAAAGAAAAAGAAGATCATTTTGTAATTTTAACAAAAAGTTTATACTTAAATAACACACATCTTCAAACATGGCCGCTGTCTTTGAAATAATAAACGTCTTTGGTGTAGCAATGTCTCTGGCGCCCTTGGTTCGGCTACGAGCAGTCAATTGTGAACTCCGATAACGAAATTGTAAGAACGAACATTCTATAGAAACAGAACAAAAGAGAAGTTCGACATACATCGCCTCTTTGGTGTGAAACATTTATCAAGTTTTAGGAACGCTTTGAGCTATGATCGACAAATATTATTTGATTGTCATGTTTTGGGCTAGTTTGAAAGTATTTTTTAATAGTGTGGTGAGAGCGAGGAATCGTTGAAACAATTTTTGTAAGTGTGATGTGCTAACTATAATGAGTCTTTTATTTATTTATGGATCACTAACAAGGCTAACAATGATTCTTGCACTATAATAAGTAATTACAAAAAGAATTAAAGGGCCAGCAACTTAAAGAACAAGCGACCACAGCATTCACTATAAAAGTAACATTAAGTTTCTTAACTGTTTCACGCTGAAATAAGCCTTTCTTATTTCAGCGTGAAACAGTTTCATGTGTTTCGGATTGAAGGGAAAGGTAGCCAGTGTAATTACTGGTTATGGACGGCATTTAATCTTAGGCCTCAGGATGACAACGCACCTGCAATATTACGTGATTTTCCCTTCTTATTACAGGTGTCTGTCTATAGGCGGCGGTAACCGCTTACCATCAGGTGGGTCGTCAGCTTGTTTGTCATCTAGTTGTATAAAAAAAAAGTTCGACTATTCTTAGTCGAACTTTTTTTTTACTAAATTTCTTTCTACTTACGCCATGTTGAGGCGGAGTCAGTGAATGACTCCGGAGACCGACCCGCGTGCTCCTGAGTAGGAAGGGGGAAGATAAGATATGATAATTCATTTATTCTCAGAATACGGTTTACGAGTTCACGTTATCATTTACTGAAGATGAGATAGAGTCAAAAGCTCTTCAGAGCACTCAGCAAAATTAGATTTATTTTCGGGATTTATCATGTAACTTGTTTGTAACGAGTTCCCGACATAACTATTAAATATATGACCATATAAGAAAACCATAACCATATAAAACCTTAGAAGATATGATGATATTTGTTAATAACCATAGCAGTATAAAATGTTAGATCGTCGGTGGGCGTACAAAACCGCTTAAGAGCTGTTTGCAAAATTGCAATACCGCGTATTTGTTTTTTATTTATTTAACAAGAGGAAGAAAATAGTGAATATCTTGGATATTTCTACACATTTCTTTGATTGAACTTGTTTGGGATTTCCCTGGTGTAGTTAAGTGAGAATCTAGCCTGATAAGTGAGGCTAGATTCTCACTTAACTACACTGCTAAGTGAGAAGCTATGCCTGCTGTACAAAACTCAGGTCCGGTCTTGCGTGGAATATTGCTCGCACTTATGGGATGGCTCCGCCAAGTACCTCCTCGATGCACTGGACAGATTGCAGCGTCGTGCTGTCCGTATCATTGGCGATGTAGAGGTCACGAACAAACTTGAGCCTCTACAATTGCGTCGAGACATTGCGTCGCTTAGCGCCTTTTATCGGCTTTATCACGGAGAGTGCTCTGAAGAGCTTTTCGACCTTATCCTACCTTCCCCCTTTCTGCTCAGGAGCACGCGTGCTGGTCTTCGGAGTCATCCATTTACTGTTTCCACCTCAACATCACGCACAAAGAAATTTAGTTCTTCGTTTCTTTGTGGTACTTCCAGAACTTGGAATTCTTTACCAGCGCAAGTGTTTCCTCCTTCCTATAACATGGGGTCCTTCAAGAGAGGCGTGAAAAAGCACCATTTGGGCCGGCAAGGTGCATTGCATTTGCAAGGCAGCTAGTGCATTGTCCGTTTCTACACTAGCTGTCTTCGCATATGGACTCTCCTTACCGCTTCACATCAGGTGGTGTTGGGTCAATTGCCGTGCTTTGTATAAAAAAAAATCTAGTATAAGCGAATCAGCGCTAAGAGATATTTCAATTTTTCGACTTTTGCAACGACGCGGTATTGCAAACTGCTCTTACGCGGTCTTGCACGCCCACCGACGATATCACTCTTCGTACTAAGAGTATAGTATACACAATAAAAATTTTCTAGTAACGAATTATTTAAAAGTTTTGTATTTACAATCAGCAACAGAAGTCATAATAACATCTTGGCATTTCAAAATACTTATTTTGCTGACAGTACAAAAAATAAGCTAATTCTTCCTTTTTTCTCCACAAAGGATGATCCTCTTTTACAGAGAGAACAAATTGTGACCTCCTCCTTTGTAAAGTCAGACGGATAATTATCGACTCCGGATCGCATTAAGTCGACAAGACACAGCTTTAGATCTTACATTGTAAATGAAGGTATTTGCACCACATCGCACTGTTAACGTGATTTAACATTGGTTTGTGAGATTAGGTAAGCTTAATGTACCGATTAACTTCGTCGGAGTCACTGTGAATTCGCGAAATAAACTCTTCTGGCTTCTATAAATGTTATTCAATATCTATCTTTATTACATTAAGTATTTTTTTATTATATACAAAGCACAACAAATAACTCAACACCACCTGATGTGAAGCGGTAAGAAGAGTCCATATGCGAAGACAGCTAGTGCAGTGCAGACACTGCTCTAGCCGCCTCCACCTTGCCGGCCCAAAAGATGCTTTTTCACGCCTCCTTTGAAGGAACCAATGTCAAAGGTAGAAGAGAACACAAGTGCTGGCAAATAATTTTAAGTTCCGGAAGTATGACAAAAAAACGTTAATTTCTTTGTGCGCGATGTTGAGGTTGAGACAGTGAATTGATGACTCCGAAGACCGACACGCGTGCTCCTGAGTAGGAAGGGGGTAGGTGGGATAAGGTCAAAAGCTCTTTAGAGCACTTTACAAGATATTTAACAACTTACGAATATAATTATACACAACATATTCTATTCAAAACCAAAACTTTATTGCATTTTTGATACATATAAGACGGAGAGACATGAAATGCATACATATTACAAGTATGTTACTTATTTTACAGAAACCGTTTCCTTTGGACCCGCAGAATGAGAATTTCAAACTGTCACTTTACGCTTAGAATTTCGCTAGTAGGTACTGCAAAATAGTCGTAATGCTTTATGCAATAAAGTACATGTTTATTTGATCAAGAAAGCTCCCATCCACTGCTGCAGTAGACAGACAGCCTTGGTATGCACGCTTTATTTATATAAATATACTGCATATCATTATAATTGCGACGTAGGTACGCCGTCGCAAAAGTTAGGTTTTCAAAAAATTGGTTAGGTTCTAACGCTAGAACTGTGACTTGGAAAGTATTACACTGAACTTCGAAGTTCAAATAGCGATGCGACAAACAAATAATAAATCAATAATATGTATAAAGGTCTTATATATCTGCATTATATCATACAAATGTCATGAAATTGTCAAATGAATAAGATGTCTAAAAAAGTGGCAAACCATTTCTATGAACTAATATAGCCCATGTTTTAATTTATTGTCGTATTGACGGCACTAACCTGTGTCTAATAATGAAGTAGCGACATAAATTTTTATAAAGACCTTACTTAACCTTTGCGACAATGTTGCACTTCCACAGTTATAGGTACGTACAACGCTGAAAGTAACTTCGTAAAGAACTATGATTTACACTCAGAGTATTTGTTTTTCTTTTTTACTACAACTTTTTTATTTCATAAATAAGAATTATATAACTCATAAAGAAACATTTCCAAAGAAATAGTATGTGTAAAATCAACAGTTTCACAGATACAATGGTATGTTTGAAATGTTGCAGCGTATCATCTAAAACGACTCATATAATGTTTGGGCATATTGTCAAAATTAATAAGTTGGTTTTTTAGTATTGAGTCTGCTTGAGTAATCAAATTTTAAACTTTTGATTACTACAGAGAGAAAAGAGACAAGAGTTACAACACATTCATGGCATTAGAACATTAATTATAAAAACAAATGCTGCTGACAATGTCCTCACACGGAGTGAAAAACTCTAATTTAAATATTTTGACACCCCAACATACATTGAGCTGTGCTTTACTTCACCGAGCACTGCTTTTGTGACCTAAAACGATTCACAGAGCATTCAGACAGATCAATATACATTGGACGCAGATTTGTATGTCCAGCTCAGATAAACCTATAATATGAATATGGAATTTTATTTCGCAGGATGAAGTGGTCTGTATAATTTTGGTTTGAAATGGATCAGGTCGAGTGGCCAATATTAAAACTCAATTAGGGCATAGTAATATCTGGAAAAGTAAGCTATCCGGCTCGTACTCTATATTTTTGATCTATCTTTGTAGTACGTGACCTTCGCTTTGGGAATTAAATCAAACTCACCAGCCGCGACACGTCTACTTTCAAACTATCAGGCAGAGAAAAAGAAATATAGTGTTGTCTATAGCATAGATTGTTGTAACCTATAATGTTGCCATTCTAACACTTTACACTCGATATAGTATGTTTACACTTCAGTATATTTCTGAGAGAAAAAACGGAGCTCGACAAACAACAGGCAAGTAAAAGGCAAGTCAAACGATAGATAAATAATACTTTTAATTAACACAACTAGATGGTCACTCATTTAGATTTGACCTTGGAAGTGCATCACTAAAAATAGTAAAAAAGGAAATTTTGAACTAAAATAAAATCCAACTTCAAAATCTAAAACAGAAGGCATAAAAATATTTCAATTTGTGTATTTATCTTAAACAAAGGTGTTGAATGCTGTATACAGTGTGTCTGGTCACCGGTGTCCGACCCGTTAAGGCGAAGCAATATGATCAATTTTATCGACAAATCTACCATAATAAGGCATTTTTGCCCCTACTGTTTTGAAATGGCGACCATCTTAATTTTAGTTCAGTTGGGTTCGTTTATTTTGCTATATCTACCGATGAAGAGGCTACAGGCATAAAAGTGGTTTCATTCGATAGCTACAAAAGTAGTGCAATAAGTTCACACTAAAAAGTTTATCAAAAACTCTCATTAAAACCTTAAAAAATACTAGAAACTTAAAAAGTGTGAAAAATTTGTTTGTTTTTATTACTTTTTGAATTTTTTCCAAAAAACTAGCCTGATAACATACCTATTTTTTACTTTTTAGATGCAATAAGGTATTACCTAAAAACTGATGTGAAGACCTAAGCTCTTCGTCAAATAGGCAAAAAAATATTTTAATTTGCTGAAAAATCACAGAGGTCGCCATTTTTAAGAAAACAAAATGTCAACGTCATAAAGCAATTCTGTGTTTACGACTTTACATTAAATATTTGTTTTATTTTTTCATAGCCAGCCACTACAAGCACACCCAAAAAATTCACGGTTGAAATTACGGTATGACAATTTTATTAAATATCAATATGACATTAAAGTCACTTTTTTAACAGCCTTATTGTGGCTATGGACTATGCATTTTTAAGGACTTTTATGACTTATAAGTTGCCATTTTATGCAATACTTATTTTATTTCGTTATTTTCCTGCAATAAAAAAAGGATTTTGTGTTATTTAATGGAAACCGTCTTATTCAGTACATTATTGTCTACAATCTGTAATCGTGCTCATGAGCTGCCCCCAAAACATTACCATCTCATAATCATAATGCATTTATTTGTCAAAACATGACAAACAAGCTGACGGCCCACCTGGTGGTAAGCGGTTACCGCCGCCTATAGACACCTGCAATAACAAGGCAAAATCACTTGATATTGCAGGTGCGTAGTCATCCTGAGGCCTAAGATGAAATGCCGTCCATGCCCAGTAATTACACTGGCTACCTTTCCCTTCAATCAGAAACACAGCGAACTGTTTCACGGCTGAAATAAGAAAGGCGGTGGTACCTACCCAGGCGACCCTACATATGGGTCTACCACCTAGTATTGTGATTGATGACAGTTACCTACAACCAATAAACCAACCGGTTCAAAATAATCCCGCCATATGTTTCCCGCTATTCCACACAAATATCCCGTTTTGATGTGAATGGTTTTTTCTACCATTATTCATTTTTATGTTCACATTAGTCTTCTAAACCCGCGACGTGGGGTAATAGAAAGAAAAAATATTTCATGAAAAATCCATACGATATTTGTTGAGGAAGCTGCCTAAGCCTGTATATTTTTTGGTAGTAGAAGGAATGTTCGATAGAGTACACGATTTCTGTACGCGTTTTTTTTAAAGAAACAAAGTGGGTCCGTTGTTACTTAGAGATTTAGTGTCCCTATTATGTTTCAGTCGAATCGAAAACGACGAGTGGTTTCCAACAATTCACTTCGATCTTTCTGGAAATTAAAGTTTATTATTGTAACATGAGCCAAAAGAAAAAGTTGTTTTTGTAAAGTAAAAATTTATTTTGTAAAGTAACAAAATTATCTTAAAATCATAACTTATTTTTTGAACTCTTCAACATCACCGTGTCTCATTAATTAAATACCCTATCGTATAAACTTCTTTACCATTTGTTTGTAATAATACCTAACGTTTCTCAAACATGCTTGGATATATGAGCTTTATTTTGACAACCTTCTCCGAGATAAATTAAAATTGCTGTATTGGCCAAATAGATGCGAGCAGCGGCCGGCAAAAGTTGTATGAAAATCCATTTCTGTCGAGCAAAGAGAATACAATCACTACGTCAGACTGTCGTGTTTTCCAGCCAAATAAATTACAATGTAAACTCATCATATCTATCGTGTAATTTAAAAATGGAACGATCTTTTACTCCGAAACATGGCAACCAAGGAGGTAATTAATCAAAGGTTTGATTTATATTTCGAACTGGCTTGCAAATAGAAAGCTGTTTATTGCAAAAAAAAAGTCCACTCTAAACATCAAAAATAGTACACTCAATAACTATTTTTTCAAATAAAATTTTAACTAAGTAGTACTTTCAAATAAAAAGTTCCGCCTTCAAAATTTTTCAGCCCACATTTACACTTTCGTCCATCAATGCCTCTTTTGCTGGCCGCTGCAGTAATGTTTTTTTTTTATACAACTAGATGACAAACAAGCTGACGGCCCACCTGGTGGTAAGCGGTTACCGCCGCCTATAGACACCTGCAATAACAAGGAAAAGCACTTAATATTGCAGGTGCGTTGTCATCCTGAGGCCTAAGATGAAATGCCGTCCATGCCCAGTAATTACACTGGCTACCTTTCCCTTCAATCCGAAACACAGCGAACTGTTTCACGGCTGAAATAAGAAAGGCGGTGGTACCTACCCAGACGACCCTACATATGGGTCTACCACCTAGTAAACACATGTATGTACTATAAACATTATATTTGAATTGTATTGTACAATTCAATTTCCTCCTTGTCTCGTCTGATGCTATCAAATGTACTTACAGTTTAAGTAGAATTGAATTAAGGACACTTTTCAGCAATAAAAAGTGGAAACTCGTTATAAAAAGAAACTTGCTCACTTACACAGACTTCATTTGAAGTGTATGTAAGTGACAAGCTCTGAGCGTGATGTAATAAAAATACGGAAGTTTCTTTCACGTGAATACATATACTATTATTTTTATTGTGTATAAATGATTCTTCAGCTCTCGAGTTTTGTCCCTAATGGAAGTAGATATTTCAGGTAGTGTATTTGAGATAGTGTACAGGTGTACAATATCTCAAAAAATCAAGTCGTTTTCAATAACTCGTTTTCATGCATAGTATGTTTGTATGAAAGTTGAAATTTTGCGTCGATTTCACCGTTATTCAGCATGACTATATTATTTTTCTCTTTATTTAGGTAATTTTATACTTATGTATATGACAGTCCTATAATAAGCTTACCTATATAACTATGCACTTTATTATTATATAACATTTTATCAAAATCTAAATCACATTTATTGCAAATACAGGTGTGTACATAGATGTTAGACATTTCAATATAGAGCTTTTCGGTATTTTGCCACAAGACATGCAAAAATTAGTAAATATTTTATAATATAAGTCATTTTTATTATTAAATTCAGACAAGAAGAATTATTATAATTTAATTAAACATTGAATTATTAAAATTAAGTACTTACCTATACAAGTCACATAAGATTGGATCTTAACTTAATACAATTTATAATAAATTCCAGTAGAACCTCCGTGGATTCGGCCGTCAGTTCTGAAATAATGTGATGGAATAGACCGACAGCGTATTGATTCTACCTTAGTTTAATCATGAGATCTTGTCTATTTTGCCTGTATCGACCACATTCCATCAAAAGGTGTTGCACGTCTTCTATACGATTACATACTTCACAGGGCGAGTGACATAGAAGTCAACTAAACGTCACCAAATCGACATAGGCGCCACGATGAAATATTTGGCTGTGGCGCAGGATTTTCTATAAAAATTCCTATTTTATTTTTTACCACGAAATAAAGCAAATGAATAGAAAATGGATAACTGAACACTGTTCAGCATAATTTTTACCTATTTTTCATATAGTTCACATAGACCTGGCCGTGTCTCCATACATTTTTTGAAACATCTCTTTCAGATACACAATAGTAGGTGAATTTTGAGACTGGACAGTAAGGACAAGTACTATATATTACATTGAAGTTACAGAAAACGGTCCTAAGAGACCATTTTAAACTTGTTAAGATATTCAGAACTGCATTCACAGATTTTGTCAACAGGGAGGCGAGGATCGGCAGGGAGTTCATCCTCACAAATTGGAGAGGTTTCAGAGAAACTTTCTCCCGCGTACGCTCAAGTTGTGGAATGAGCTCCCTGCAAAGGTTTTCTCGAATAAGTACAGCATGGGGTTCTTCAAAAAAGGCGTGAAAAGGTTTTTACAGGGTCGGAAACGCGCAAGTGATACCCCTGGTGTTGCAAGCGTCCATAGGCTACGGTAACCGCTTACCATCAGGTGGGCCGTATGCTTGATTGCCACCTTAGTGGTATAAAAAATAAAATAAAAAAAGAGCACAGGCCGCTTCCTCACGGGAGCACTCACAGGACATTTTGCCACCAACTACATGCTTCACAGAATCCAAATTTCCCCTGCACAACATTGTCGGGCATGTGGTGAAGGCCAGGAATCGATGGAACATCTATTGTGTCAATGCGATGCCCTGGCTAGGATCAGAATGAGTCTTCTGGAAGTGGCGTATCCAAAGCCAGAAGACCATAGACTTTTCACCCGAAAGATATAGCGAAGCTTATGGCAGCTATATTCAGGACGTGGGAGGAATGAAGGCAGGGGTGGCAAAAAAGATCCCGAAGGGTCGAAGTGCATCGTGGCATAGTTACGACCCCATCATAAGATAAGTTAAGATACTATCGTTCTTAAGTCTATCCCTTGGACCAACTAAAAGAGACGATACGCAAGTACGACCCGCAAATTGCTCCATTCGTCTTCCAGTCTACGTATTTGTCGGTTCCTTTAGCGTTTTTATCACTATTCAGTTATAATTTTTCACCAGCTTCCATTCGTTGCGGACAGAGCTATCTGTCTCTGTCACTCAAGCCGTGCCGCCAGTTAACTCGATTTGAAAGTAAGTAGGTAATATTATTTGTATGAGTCGATACTCGCCTCAATCTCTTTCATAATAATACTATAAATGTGAAAAAGAGTCTGTTTGTCTATTTATCTGTCTGTCTGTCAGTCTATGTACCTAGTATTGTCGTATAGACATGCGGGGACAGATAGGGATAAGAAAATGACTGACTCAGCGGGAGGGAAAAAGTCAAAACAGCGATCGCACGTGTAAAGTAAGCAAAAATACACAAATTGTTTTATTAGAAAATAACTTTAAGGATTACAAAAAAAACGCTTCTCCACGATTGTAAATAATAGGTTGGGGAAAAAGTTTCTTCGCATTTTTTAAGAAAATTCAAAACATTTTTTAATAAAGTTAATTTACATATAACTAAAGTATGTAAGTACCATTTGTTCGGTGACTTTTTGCCATCTGCTAGGTAGGGACATGATCCCATTGCTACAGAAATTTTGGGGCTTCTGATCAAAATACCGCGACAAGTGATTTTGGCAGTCCTCTCGTGATGTTAACCTGACACTGCCTAGAGAATTCTGAAGAGAGCGAAACAGGTGGAAATCTGAAGGTGCAAGGTCAGGACTATACGGCGGATGCATTAACACCTCCCAGCCAAACTCTCTTAATTTTTGCTGAGTGGCTAAAGATGTGTGAGGTCTAGCGTTATCATGATGAAAAACCACACCCCTTCTGTTGATTAATTCCGGCCGCTTTCTCTCAACTTCTTGCTTTAATCTCATCAGTTCAGAATCGATGGTCCTGCCTGGTGTTAACAGCTTATAATGAATAATGCCTTTCCAATCCCACCACACACAGCATCACCTTGTTGCGAGTTAACCCCGGTTTTGCTACAGTCTGTGAAGCCTGACCGGCCTTTGACCACGACCTTTTTCGCACGTCTTCTTTCGTTCTTGTCGTACGTGATCCACTTTTCATCACCAGTTATCAGCTTCTTCAAAAATGGTTCGGTTTCATTACGTCGTAATAAAAAATCACGGTTCATTAGATTTCTTTCAGTGAGGTCGTGGGGTACCCAAATATCTTTAATGCGCGCGCATATTAAAATAATTAATAAATAAATATATTTTTTAAATGCGCCGAAACTGTTTTCTGGTCAATTCCCAGTTCTTCAGCTACGTCGTAACTACTAATATGCCGATTTGCTCCAGTTTTTCAAAAATGCCATCAATTTTATCCATAATAGGGCGACCAGAGCGACGTGCATCTTTGACATCAAAATTTCAGAATTGAAAACGCTTAAACCAAATTTGTGCTACTCTCATAGACACTGCACTAGGTCCATAAACATCGCAATTTTTTTTCGCGGCTTGCATTGCATTATTACCTTTTTTGTAGTAAAATTTTAAAATGTATCGAATTTGAAAGAAAGAAGGAAAGAAATACATTTATTCAACGCCACACTAATTTCTTCATTAGATTCACTTATCTTGACAGTACGAAAAACAAATGAAAAACACACATTTTCCTAATTTGAATTTGGAATTATCTTTTTTAAAATCTAAACTTTTAATGATACCAAAACCAGCCAGATACAAATAGTACAGCCAAAGAGATTTTATTACAAGTTCATACATACTATAATGCGAAAAGACTTTTTTCCCAACCTAATATTAATGATATCTACTATTTTAACTGTATTCCTATTGAATAACTATAATAATTAAATAAATATATAGTTTACCAATATCTTATCTTCAGTTTTTTTATTTTCAAGAGGTCTTTTTGGTAATAAAATGTATCAAGGCAAAATCCATAAGTCATGTTTTGGTTCTACACGTGTCTAGATAATGATATGAAGAAATCTATATCTTTTTTTTTAATCCGTAAAATCTAAGCGAACTATGACATTACATATAAAAGTGCGTATTTTTTCAATGTATCGCTTAAACCGACTTTTGTAGCTAACTGTACCTACTTATAGAACTTCCTCGATAGCTCTAGGTCCACAAGTGGGCCCTTGATTGGACCCCAAGAACACTTAACTAAAAGTCCCTTAATCGGCAAGTAAGATCCGTTTGAATATTCAAACATGCTTAAATAATGGCCTTCAAATGTTGTCTGCTTTTGAATAATGAAGTTTAAAAATACAACCTTTAAACAGAATTGTCCTTTATTATAACTACAGAATGACAAAAGAAAAAATTTACATTGGGCATTAATCTGTGGTCCCGGTTTCAAGTCCTTTTTTTCGGGGTGAAATCTGATACCTACCCATCGCTGGCTAGGCGACGGGCGTGTGTGAGGGTCGCCCATCGCTAATGACACTGAGAATACCCACTAAAACTCTCCGGTAACTCCACTGCCCTTTACAGGGGTAGCCTAGGCTCTGCCAAAGCTATTTCACCAGCCCACCCCCCAGGCAAGCCGGCTTTACGGCCAGGTAATCCCAGAAGTGGCGGCCTTTGCAATGCTAGTGTGGGGGTCGCCCAAGCACACGCCTTAGGCGCTGCAAAACGGGTGATCACTGCCCGCCTCTTCACGCCCACCCACCTACGCCGGATAGGGGAGACCAGAGGATCCTCTTCCCGCTCCTTCCTCGATGCCTTTTGCGTGAGCACAGTCTCGCAGAAGGAGGCGACAGCGTCCCATACCCTCTCGCTGCCAACTGTGGCTCTTACCATTGTTGGCAGCTAGAGGTGACCGTCGCCAAGCGCCGTACGAAGTTCGCGGCGCTCCTGTTGCCAGGCCGGGCACTTCACAAGGGTGTGCTCAGCCGTAACGTCGGGGGAGTCGCAGTGATGAGACCGCGGCGTCTCCTCCCGACGGGCGATACGGTACAGGTAGTGACCGAAGCAACCAGGTCCGGTCAGCACCTGTACCATGCGGTAGGTGAGGCTGCCCAGCCGGCGCGTAACCCACTACTCCAACACCGGCCGAATTACTTCAGTCATCCGGTGGCTTGCATTGGAGCGACGAATGCCTCCCCCCACTGGCGCAGAGCCTTCTTCTGCGCCAGGATGCGGACCCGCCTCACTTCATCGGGGTCGGGACGCTTCCCCCGCTCTCTAATCACAACTTGGTGTTGATGCACTCTGGCCAGAACCAGGGCCTCAATCTCTCACGGGAGCGTACCTGCTAAAAAGTTGGCAGCTCCATGACTGACCGTGCAGTAAGCCCGCGCGGCGTGAACCGCGATGACCCTCTGCGGCTGTTGCAAGAGGGTCCATGAACGGAGGGAGAGGCCATCTGCCCACACCAGAGCTCCATACGGTGCCATGGACTTTACCACCTCCTAGTAAAATCCTGCTTCTATACTGCACTTTTAATATAAACTGCTATATTTTAGGTAGACATTCATAAAAAACGGCATTGGAAAAAAAACGGCAATTTCTTCTTTAAACACCTTTTATTAAAAATACTTTTACCAACTTTGTTAAACCATGTTCTGAGCGAATAAAGACTGACTCTACCCACCATTTTATTCCACCTCTGGGCGGAGACGTGACAAAACATGCTTTTCAGAGCCCAGTTCGTAGCCAATAAATTTCCGCTGCTACGTGCAGTTACCGAATTAAATAGTTAACACTCGTTTAGCTGCATTGCAGATATCGGCGAAGGTGCTTTTGTAAAAGGATGCGGGCTTTGCACCGATTTTCATACATTCTCTCAAGTTGATACTATTGGAAACTAACAAACCTATTCTAATAAGACTTTCCACCCCCAGGCAAGTCAGGCTAGTCCAAAATTAGTTGTCAGAGGATTTTTCGAAAATCAGTATTATAGTTGATTAAGGACAATGTCACCCAAGGGGCAATGGAGAGGACTATGCTCGGAGTTTATCTGCGTGATCGAATCAGAAATGATGAGATCCGCAGTAGAACTAACGTCGCCGATATATAGACATTCTATTTTATTAAAGGAAAAAACGGACGAATATTCAAAACCCAAACTAAGTTCTTAATTTTGATTTTAACATTATTATTAATGTTTGTAAAATTACTTAGTAATTAAAATATAAAACTACAAAAATGTCACGTCCTGAGGCGGGAATCGAACCCGCGAAATTTCGCAATCCGGGCGACTGCTCTATCCAACTCGTAACAACAAACGTCAAACATTCGTATTAAATATAAACAAAAATTAAAACCGACTTCAAAAAACTGAAAAGGATGAAATAATTAAATTTAAGTAGGTATTCATCCCCTAGAAACATATTTTTGGAGTCGGTGCTTCACTTTCTATTGTTTTTGGAAACCACTTAGCACCAACTCCAAAAATGTGTTTCTAGGGGATGAATACCTACTTAAATTTAATTATTTCATCCTTTTCAGTTTTTTGAAGTCGGTTTTAATTTTTGTTTAAAATTTTTTTTTCACAATTTTTAGTGGTTACTTTCTACGGTCGAAGCTAGATGGGTGATCGTAAACTTATATTGTTTCCTACTATCGTATCGTTTCACTAAAAAGTCATTTGAAAAGCAAAACTTCGCAATTTCGCATATGTAGACGACTTCATAATTTAAGTTTTTTTAAATTTAAAACCAAAGTACCCAACTGTTTTTGAAAAAATTTTTATGGGACCAAATGGCAGCTATTCCGCATCGAACAAAAAAAGAATCACGTAAATCGGATCAGTAATCTCGGCGTAATCGGTGTACATACATAGAAAAAAAAAAAAAAAACATACCGGCCGAATTGAGAACCTCCTCGTTTTTGAAGTCGGTTAAAAATAAACATTCGTAGCCTTACCAAAATCTTATATTGACAGGACTTTGCGGATTTTGTAGGCGGATAGCCGCCTCTGTGGTCTAGTGGTTGAGACCACCTACCTCAGATCTAGAGGTCTGGGGTTCGATTCCCGTGGGGGATACATTTCACCATTTTGCCACGTACCCGCACCGCGGCCCGTGCACAATCCCCTCTCTGCCGAATACTGAATGAAATGAATGCACCCCTGGCTCATCAACAACGCGATATGTATGCAGATGGATGGAAGGATATTTCGTGTAGTTGTTTAATGTTTTGCGAGAAGAATGAATGTGAGTCCACTTGTGTATAATTAAGTATATCTTCTTATTAAATTTTATTTTTAAGTTATTTTTACTATCTGTGTTTTATTCTAGAAAATTTTTTTTACTAATTAATGTAATTGGCATGTCCGTTTTAATTAGAAAAAATAAAATAAATAAATTTCTGCTCGGTTTGGTTGGTGGTAGGGCTTTTCTAAGTCTGCCTGGCTAACTACCACCATCTTACCTAAGTCTGCCGCTACAACAATAATGTTAGCAACATTGTTGTGTTTCGGCAGTTGGTGGTAAGATAGCCAGTTCCTCTGTGGTTGAGGAATCCGGGTGTGGCTCACTTCCATCGTCGGCCTTATCTTCACTTACTATCAGGTGAGATGAAGGCCAAGAGTTACCCCGTTAAGGTTAAAAAAAGGAAAATATATCTCTATGCTGAAATTCGTCAAAACTGGTCGGTGTTTTATAAGTGAAAAAGTAACAGACAGACAGATAGACAGCCAGACTCACTTAAGCATTTATAATATTAGTATGGATGATGTTTAACTTACTTGTGTTACAAATAAAAATATATCTAAACTGGAAAAATCTCACGTCCTGATGCGTTGGGGGTTTATTAGTAATTAAACGTTTATAATAATGTTAAAATCATAATTAAGACTACTTGTATTATAGCAAAACATGTCTGTGTTCCATAATGCCATACGCGAGGAGCGCCGGCTAAACATACCTAAACTGCGGAGTGATATCCCCCTAGCTAAGGATAGCTTTCTCTTATCAAAGTATTTTGTAGGAGAATAACATCAATTCGCTTTCTTTTTAATATTTATTAATATTATTATGTGGCAACAATACTGTTCTCTCTCTCTCTTTCTCTCTCTTGTAGTTTTTATCAGTTAATTGAGAGTGAACTAATAATTTGAAATAGAAGTGATTATAAAGGCGTCGGCCACGCCACACACCGAACAGTCTTTAAGCATCTGTCTCGAAGGACCAACTTGAGGCTGATGTTTTTTAATAACTTTTCAATAACTTCACACGTTTCACGAAATAAAACATAGATTATACTGGTCACTTAATTATTATAGAAAATAGTTTCACTGTTCGATAACAAAGACGCCGAGCACGAAATAAGAGATAACAACATACAGACAGTTTTATTGAAATGAGCTGTCCGGCGACCCTACTTACCGTAAAGTCTATCTGAAATGTAAGCACAGTATTAAGCAAATAAATTTCATTCATTCATTCATTTATTCCTATGCTTTAATCCTCTTACTATAAGGCAGACCATATGCCTATTTATATAAAAACTATTATGAAATACCTATCATCATCATCATCATCACCAGCCTATATACGTCCCACTGCTGGGCACAGGCCTTCCTACATGGCAGAAACACATGAGGAGTTTGGGCCATAACACCACCACGCTGGCCCAGTGCGGGTTAGTGGGTTAAAGCGGTTGCAGTAACAACCGGGACCAACGGCTTAACGTGCCTTCCGAAGCACGGAGGAGCTCAAGATTATAAATTTGATTGACCCATCCAGGAACCAACCATGGCGAAAGTTGCTTTGTTTTCGTAATCGAAACCAGAACGCTCAAACCACTACGCCACCGAGCTCCTCAATGAAATACCTATAAAAGTGTAATTTTACCTAATTCAAATAAAAGGCAGTTTATCTTGTACTATCTGTGCAACTATTTGCTATTCTATTAGCGAACCTAGTAAATTAACCTTACGTATCGTAATTCGAGGTCATGGCTGCATTGCAGATCCGTAATTAGTGCTGGCTTAATATATTATCGATATCGATAGATTGAATAAAAATAAATAATGACCACAACATATTTAGGCCGACAGCGAATACATAACATCTTACTGCAGAATGAAACCACGGATCGATACAAACAAGTACAGTAAGTATAAAATACTCACCATGGTGAACCTGTGACATGGGTAGCAACAAGATTTACGTCGACCTAAGGCGCAAAAATATAGCACCTTTGGGTATTACATTGGTAAAACCCGAAGCTACGAAAGCACGATTGGAAGGGAAACCGACGAATGCTCTTACTAATATTTACGTCAAAACTCGTGAAAAAATAGTTTCCAGTACTTCTCTATAGAAACGCTACTGGCGCTGCTGCAGTTTATATAACATTTGACAGCTGAACCCCTACGCGTAGTAGCGTTTAACAAACATCGATCACCACATTTTCGGTTCGACAGAAATCTGTTTTGACTTTTATAAAATACTTCATTGATTATTCTAGTGAGAGATTTTGTTATACTTTACTAGAGTCCTAAAGTATACAAAATGGGGCTGTTTAGACTGTATTTAACTTCATTGTTTTAAGTAGCGATCTTTGTGCTCATTTGGCCTGATTCTGAAGACACACTGTAAGTTCAAATTTAAGAACAGTATATGTCTTTCTCGCAATATGTAACAGAAAAAAGAAAGCAAGAATTTGTTAAGAGCTGTAAACTAAATTTTGACAGATTTCAAAGGAACCATAGACAATTTTAGACGGCATGTACGTAGGTTCTAAACACTGCATTTTATCACGTTCAATAAGGTTGAAAATTGAACGCACGTTTATAAATGTCAAATCATATGACAGCCATCCTTTTCGTATTCATATTGAGAGAAAGAAATGCACTGAACTTAAATTTAGACTTAGCATGTGTTCTCCAAAATTAGGGCCTTTGTCTAGGTGTGAAACAGTCTTGAACTTGTGAATTGCATTGTGACATTGCGTCTTTGATTGCTTTTTGTAGAATGCAAGATGTGAATATGTACCTACTGTTGACATTTTATCATCTTTATTACCTTGGCAATAGGAGTCACGGCCTGTCAAATAGTGGACGAAAACGCACATGCAATACTAAGCGATTTACTTCTTTGTGCCTATAGTCTTCAGGTGACTATAGGCGATGCACTAGGTGCATAAAAATAAATATGTTTTACAGTTTACTTATAAAAAAAATCTTTTATAATTTACTATTTACAAAATTCTTTTTCGATATTATTATCGATAATTTGCCCAACCCTATTTTTAATTACTAAAGCCAGCTGTTTATCGAACAATTAGTACATCTCATCTATTCTCCGTTTGAATAACGTAGATTCGATTGTTGCGCAATCAGTAGAAACTCGGAGAGAAAAGATTTTCTATTAATCAATCATGGAAGTCACCCAGCGTTGGTAATGGTCACAGCTGGATGGGTAGCTGTTAATAATTAAGTATTAGAAAGGTTGACCTTTCGTCCCTTTGTGGGTACATACTTCACAAGCTGCTTATGATATTAAATGAGATTAAAGAACTGTGCTCTTTGCTGATTCATATGTCGGTCGGCGTGCAAGACCGCGCAAGATCATTTTGTAACTAACGCGTGATGCGGCCATTCGTTTAATAGGTGATTATTTTTAAATGATTTTGTTGATATATTGTACATTTATTGGCAACACTAGTGCATTCTATTTTTCTGTTTGCTAGTCTGTGCATAGGGTGTAGTGTCTGTGAACTGTCTGTAAAAGTAATGGTGATAAAACTAAATGATTATTGTATTAAATAAAACAAATGATTCTGCATTCTATATGTTTTATTCTACATATTAACATGGTAGCAGAGCGTAGTTTAAAGAAAGAAAAGTTAAAACATTAATTCGTGTTTGGAAATTACATCAAGTAGCAACGTGCTAATGGCGGCGAAAAACAGTGATATAAATATTCCGATCTTTGACGGAGCAGACTATAGTAATTGGAAAATACGTATATTGAAATTCTTGCAATACAAAAAGTGTAAAGATGTAGTAATGCGAGCTAAAACAAATGATGACAATGAGAAATGGGATGATCGAGATATTCAGGCGACTAACTATATTTACAGCGCAATAACAAACAAACAGTTAGAATACATCAGTGATTTAGATTCAGCTTACGAGATTATCCAAAAGTTTGATGAGATGTACTTGAAAAAGTCGACTGCTTTGCAAATTGTGTGTCGACATAACCTCGAAACTGTCAAATTGAAAAATTATACAGAAGTGTCTTTATTTTTCGACGATTTTGAAAGAGCTGTAAATGAATTAAAGCAGGCAGGTGCGGTTGTTACGGAGCAAGAAAAACTTAATTATATGTTAAAATCACTGCCACAGAACTATAGTCATATTGGGGACTTGATAGATGTGCTACCAGAAAAGGAGAGAACTGTTGATTATTTGAAAAGCAAAATTAAATTAAAAAGTGCAGAGGAAAAATCGAATGATGTGTCAAATGACAGCTCAAATGCTTTTCGAGCAGAAGCGCGGCTATCATTACACAAGAATTTTAACTGTTTTAACTGTGGAAAACCTGGCCACTTACAAAAGGATTGCCGTAACCGTACTGAATATACACATAGAATTAGAGGTCGTGGATATTCTAAAAGTAGAGGACGCGGATCATATAATACTAAAAATAGAGGAAGAGGAAATTATGATAACGAGAAACAGAGGAATTATCATCATGAGCAATATGGAAATAGTTTTCACACAATGATTGCAAATAACACTACCACAAATGAGAAAGAGAAGACAATAAATGGTCAAATGGAGTGGTTACTTGATAGCGGTTGTACAGACCATATTATTAATACCGATGAGTACTTTGAAACATGTGAGACTTTAAAAAAACCTGTGAAAGTTAAAGTAGGTGATGGTCGAATCTTAGAAGCATCAAAAATTGGTAATATTATAACCTATTTTGCTGTATATGGTAAAAAATTTAAAGTGACATTGAATAATGTATTTTATGTAAAAGAAATTAAAGCTAATCTATTGAGTGTATCGAAGGTAACTGAAAATAATTGTATAATATCACAAGGAAATCTAGCAAAAATATATAATATGCGTAGAGAACTAATAGCAGTAGCAAAAAAGGAAGAAAGATTATATAAAATGATAAGCTTTGTTCAAGAAAAATAGATAAATACAAATATAGTTACAAAAAGTATGACAATGAAAGAAAAACTACATCGTACACTTGGTCATGTGAATTTTAAATACTTAGATATAATGTGTAAGAATGAAATGCTAGAAGGAATACCTAAAGAAGTAGAATCTAACTATATGAAGTGTGGAATATGTATTAAAAATAAAATGCATAACTTACCATTTAATAATAATAGAAGAAGAGCAAGTAGTATATTGGAAATTGTCCATACTGATTTAAACGGACCACATAGCACTGTAGGTAATTGTGGTGAGAAGTATTTCCTGAGTTTTATAGATGATTACAGCAAGTTAACAAGAGTATTTTGTATCAAATCTAAAGATCAAGTTTTTTTAATGCTTTGAAGATTATGTAAATCAGATACAAAATTTAACAGGGAAAATGATAAAAGAATTGAGGTGTGATAATGGAAAAGAATACATAAACTCACGAGTATACAGATTTGCTAGAGAAAAAGGTATAGTGGTAAGATCATGTCCAGCTTACGTGCATGAGTTGAATGGTACAGCAGAGAGATACAACAGATCTGTGATGGATATGGCAAGATGTCTTTTAGCAGAAGCAAATGTTGAAAGACGCTATTGGCCAGAAGCTGTAAGAACTGCAGCTTATTTGAAAAATAGAATACTGACCAATACCATAGAGAGAAAAACACCTTATGAAATATTCTTTAATGAGAAGCCATCTATAAAATATTTAAAAATGTATGGTAGTAAAGTATATGTTAGAGTACCTGAAGCGAAGAGGACATCAAAGTGGAATAAAAAGGCTGAACTTGGTATTCTACTGGTTACACAGATGTTGGATACAGAGTACTAATAAATAATAAAGTAATAGTGGCAAGACATGTTGATATTATAGAAGAAGATGTGGAGTGCATTAGTATGGAAGAAAACTTTGAAAAAGAAAATACAATGGAAAATTTGAGTACAAATGAAAGTCAGTCTACAAATGAAATTATTAATTAAATAAAGGAAATTAATGAAATTCATGAAAATGAAGAAGATATTATAAACTCAGAACATAAAAGAACAAAGGAAAAGAGGCAGATTAGACCTCCAATGCGATTTGATGAAGAATATGGTTACTATTGTATTTGTGTTAATTATTGTGATGTTATGTCTCCAGATACATTTCAGGAGGTGATAATATGTCAGGATGCAGAGCAATGGAAGGAGGCAATGAATCGTGAGATGCAAAGTCTGATGGATAATGATACATGGACACTTGTACAGAGACCTGTGGACAAGAAGGTACTTGATGTTAAATGGGTATACAAAAGAAAATCTAATAATAAGTATAAAGCCAGATTAGTTGTGAGAGGTTTTCAGCAGGCTGATAATGTTCAGGAGACTTACTCTCCTGTTGCTAAAATGCAAACTTTGAAATTGTTATTATCATATTGTTGTCAATTTAGTTTAAACATACATCAAATGGATGTTGAGACAGCTTTTTTAAATGGCAAAGTTTTGTCTGAAGTCTATGTTAAACAGCCATTAGGTTATGATGATTCTTCAAATAAGGTTTATAAATTAAAGAAATCTTTATATGGCTTGAAAGAAAGTCCACGATTGTGGTACGAATGTTTTAATAATTTTATAATGACATTAGGGGTTCATAGAAGTGAATATGATTACTGTCTATATTCAAAAATAGAAGGAAATTTAAAAATATATATTCTATTGTTTGTAGATGACCTGTTGATTTGTTGTGAAAATATGAGTAAAATTACAGAAATCAAAAATAAATTACATAATAAATTTAAAATAAAAGATTTGGGTCAAATTCAAAATTACATTGGTATTGATATAAAGTATGTTTATGATAAGAATAATGTTATGACCTTAAGTCAAACTACCTATATTGAATTTTTAGCTAAGAAGTATAAAATTGAAAATTGTCGATTATATAAAACACCAATGGAAATGAATCTTAAACTTGAAAAATTTGATATAAATGAGGATTATAAATATAGAAATTTAATTGGTGCTTTGTTATACATAAGTGCAGGGACAAGACCAGATATATGTTTCAGTGTGAACTACCTTAGCAGATTTCAGAATTGTTATAATGAGACACATTTTAAATATGCACTAAGAGTACTTAAATACTTATACTTAACTAAAAATTTAAAATTAACATATCGTAACAATAATAGTAATGTTGAAAATATCATGGATTGTTATGTAGATGCCGATTGGGCGGGAGATAGTTTAGATAGAAAATCTACAACAGGATTTGTTATCAGATTGTTTGGGAATGTAATTTCATGGAGATCCAGAAAGCAAGGATCTGTCACTAAGTCTTCTACATTTGCAGAGTATGTAGCATTGTCTGATTGTGTTACAGAGATCAATTTTATATGTAATATTCTAAATGATGTGTTTATTGAAATTAGTAATCCTGTAAAGATTTTTGAAGATAATTCTGGAGCTTTAACAATTGCAAAGTATGGAAATTTTACTAAAAATTCTAAGTATATTGAGGTGCACTATCACTACGTCCATGAATGTTACAAAAATAAAATGATTGATATTGTTAAAGTAAACTCAGATGATAATATGGCGGATATTTTCACTAAGTCACTTGGACAAGTTAAGTTTGTAAAATTCAGAGATATGTTGTGTCTAAAGTAGTATATTAAGTTTCAAAATAAAATATGTTTGTCAGCTTAGTTTATATAATTGATGAAGAAGTGTTAAGTAAGGGTTGCAATATAAATGTAAGGAGGCGTGTTGATATATTGTACATTTATTGGCAACACTAGTGCATTCTATTTTTCTGTTTGCTAGTCTGTGCATAGGGTGTAGTGTCTGTGAACTGTCCGTAAAAGTAATGGTGATAAAACTAAATGATTATTGTATTAAATAAAACAAATAATTCTGCATTCTATATGTTTTATTCTACATATTAACAGATTTTAAGTGGACTGTATAATTTTAATTAACTGCGCCAAAGGGAAAACTGAATTAGGAGAAAGGTAAAAGGTATGCACTGACTGATTATGGCACAGGCAAGGACCCCCTTTTGTTCTTAGTAACACGGATTATGAGTACATTTCATCACCTCGTTCGCGGACGTACTGCTATGCCGGCCGATGCCGAGCGACTCCTACTCTTGCACACGAGACGTGTCTTCTTATGAGTTTCCTCATTAGCCGATAGCCAATGCAAAGGATGTAGGAAGGGATTTGACGCGAATATTTTAATAAAGATTGTTCTAATTTAAAGTGATAATTCGACTCGATGAATGGCGTCACCAGTGCGTTTCAGCGTTTTCTTCATTTTACAGGTGGAAGAAAGAATATCTTGGATATTTCTACACATTTCTTTGACAGAACATGTTTGGGATTTATCTGGGCGTTATTTAATGAGAATCTAGTATACGCGAATCAGCGGTAAGAACCCGCTGGTGCGATATTACAATTTTGAGACGTTTGTAAATACGCGGTATTGCTAATTGCTCTTACGCAGTCTTGAACGCCCACTGACGATATGGAACACTTATTATCACACGTGGTTTCGCCTTCGTAGATATCAGTTCTTGCCCCAAAAGGTAACTTACGTCTTCTTTCAGAATGTAATCTATCTCCAACCTCCATGCATAATTTCTAAAATAAATATATCTTTATACAATATGGCACCCCAATAAGCACTTTCAAATCGTCAAAAATCCCTTATGTCTATCACATAAAATAATATTAACCAACAATGTCATAATGTTTGTCTCTCTGTCTTGTCTATCAGTCTGGCTGTCGATCTGTCTGTCGGTCTATCTGTTGGTCTGTCTGTCGATCTGTCTGTCTGTCAGACAGTCTGTGTCTGTCTGTCAGACAGTCTGTGTCTGTCTGTCAGACAGTATGTGTCTGTCTGTCAAACAGTCTGTGTCTGTCTATCTGTCAGTCGGTCTGTCTGTCAGTCTGTCCGTATCTGACATGTCTGAATTTACACATTTCATCATTATCAGAAAGACTTTCGAATTTAAAATATTACCATAGAGTAAATAATATGTTTGCTAATATCCCTGATAATTTATGCCAGGAACAATCAAGCAACCAAGCGCAATATTTATACTACTATAATAAATACGAAAGTAATGCTGTCTATCTGTCTGTTTGTCACGCTTTCACGCCTAAGTTACTGAACCGATTTGGTTGAAATTTGGTATGAAGATAGACTATACCTTAAGAAAGGATATAGGTTTCCTTTGGCACGATAACCGATACCCGTGAGACGAAAGAGGCCTCAAGTTTATAAAATAAGTACATACTTATTACCTTATCCAACATGAAAATTATGAACGGGCATTTTCTCGCTTATATTACAACCTAACAATAAAATTCTGTCCAGAGAAAATCAAGCACAATATGTTTTAGACAGGCTGGTGCCGTCAATACGACAATAAATCCAACCATTGGGCTATATTAGTTCTTAGAAATGGTTTGCCACTTTCAAAAATATCTTATTCATTTGATAATTTTATAACATTTCTATGAAATAATGCACCCAATGTTATATTATTGCATAGAAATTTCATGAAATTATCAAATGTATAAGATGTTTTTGAAAGTGGCAAACCATTTCTATGAACTAACATAGCCCATGTTTTAATTTATTGTCGTATTGACGGCACCACCCTGTATTGTTAAGAGACACCATTCGGTTGGTATGAGACGACAGGTCAATATTCCTTTTTCTTTTTAACCCCCGACGAAAAAAGAGGGGTGTTATAAGTTAGACGTGTCTGTCTGTGTATCTGTGTGTCTGTCTGTGGCGTCGTAGCGCCTAAACGAATGGACCGATTTTGATTCGGTTTTTTTTGTTTGAAAGCTGATGTGCCTACGATGGTTCTTAGCTATAATTTATGAAGATCAGTCCAGGCGTTTGATGACTATCAGCTCATTTTGTACATGATAATAGGGTTTTACTAACTTTTACAGATCCGATTGATTTGAAATTTCGTTTACTGTCACTGCGGTGACATTCCCATGACATACTATCCTTGAGCTGATCCTATACCATCAAAAAGTCTGCGCAATGGTTAATTCTTCAAAAACTTACAGCAGATATAGCGTGTTTGGGCTCTTATGAATAGTCTCAATGAGATGATGTTAGATAGATGATTAATGACGCCGGGGGTTACTTAAAATTTTTAATTTTGCAATTATCAATATTTTCATTAAAAACTTTGAAAACTGGCTAAAAATATTTCTTCAAAAATCTTTTTCAAATGAAATTATGTTATAAGTACACGTAATAAAATACTTTTCCAATTTGACATGTTCACAATTTCATACGAATTTCCATTAGAAAACTTTTTCGTTGTACTTCGAGATAATTATACCAATCGAAGCGTGGAGATGACCTTTCAACAACCTTATGCTAGTGTGATAAAGGTCATTTTATCTATTTTCCAGTTCGATAGGCTCTCGTAATACACTAGAGAAGTGATCGCGACGTATTTAATGTCGGTAAAGATCAGTGCAGTAGTTATTGACTAGCGGCCGCCCGCGACTTTGTTTGCGTGATTGTCAGTTTTTTTTTTATACAACTAGATGACAAACAAGCTGACGGCCCACTTGGTGGTAAGGGTGGTAAGCGGTTACCGCCGCCTATAGACACCTGCAACAAGGAAAAGCACTTGATATTGCAGGTAACACAGCGAACTGCTTCACGGCTGAAATAAGAAAGGCGGTGGTACCCACCCAGGCGACCCTATATATTGGGTCTACCCAAGTAAATGTCAGTTAAAGTTAGTCTATGTCTCTTCTCCAGATGTAGTCTGTCTTTACGCCAAAATTCATTGAAATCAGTTCAGCGAATTTGGAGTGAAAACCTAACAAACAGATAGACAGAGCTACTTTGATGATTAAAATGTTAGTATTAGTATAGATACTAGATAACGTATATATAATCTAGAATACTTCATTGAATTCATCGAATCTTTCATTGAAATAGTAACTATAATTTTATTGGTATAAAAAAAGATAGACTAGAAGAATTTCATAGACTTGTCCCAAGTCCTCGGTAGCTCAGATGGTTAGAGCAGGTTGTAATTTTTTATGTAGCTTAGATATTTTTCTAATGAAAGGACCATGGGTGGTCTCATTAGTAGGACCATTAGGACACGGCTCGCAAAATAGTGTACAGTGTGCTACTTATAAAGGTCCGGAAGAAAAAGTGATGTATCAAAAATGTATGAAGACTCGGCCAGGTTTATCTACACTATACTAAAAAATAGGTAAAAATATTCAGAACAGTGTTCAATTGTCCATTTTCTTTGTATATCCTTTGCTGCGTGGTACAACCCAGTTTTTTTTAGAAAAAACTGCAACACAGCCAAATGTTCATCATGGCGCGTATGTCACTTTGGTGACGTTTAGTTGATTCTGTGGCCGCCATATTGCAATAGCGAACAACGGTGTAATTAACTAAAAGTTTCAACTCTTGTAAAAACAAATTATGCACGAATTATTAATATTTTTCATGGATTCAGGAGATTTTTCCTCAGTTTTTGAGATAACCTTACCTTACGTTATCGACCTTATCCCACCTTCCCCCTTCCTGCTCAGGAGCACGCGTGCCGGTCTTCGGAGTCATCAATTCACTGTCTCCACCTCAACATCACGCACAAAGAAATTAAGCGCCTCGTTTCTTTGTCGTACTTCCAGAACTTGGAATTCTTTTGTCTGCTCATGTGTTCCCTCTTTCCTATAACATCAAGAGATCCTTCAAGAGAGGCGTGACCACCTTTTGGGCCGGCAAGGTGGAGGCGGCTAGTGCAATGTCTTTTACACTAGCTGTCTTCGCATATGAAACGACTCCTTTAAGGGGGTGTATGTTCCTTGTTAAAAGTTACCTCTGAAAGTTTGACACTTGTGAGACCTCTTTTTTCTTACGATTAAAATAATAAAAAAAAAATTTAAACAAAAATTAAAACCGACTCCAAAAACTGAAAAGGATAAAATAATTAAATTTTAGTAGGTACTCATCCCCTAGGAACATATTTTTGGAGTCGGTGCTTCACCATCTATGGTTTCTGGAAACAACTTAGCACCAACTCCAAAAATATGTTCCTAGGGGATGAGTACCTACTAAAATTTAATTATTTTATCCTTTTCAGTTTTTTGGAGTCGGTTTTAATTTTTGTTTAAAAATATTATTATTTTCACAATTTTTAGTGATAACTTTTGAAGGTCAAAGCTAGATGGGTGACCGTGAGCTTATATTGATTTCTACTATCGTATCATTACACTAAAAATTCATAGGAAAGCAAAAATCCGCAATTTCGCATATGTAGACGACTTAATTTTTTCAGATTTTTTTATTTTAAAACCAAACTACCGAATGGATTTTCAAAAATTTTTTATGGGACCAAACGGGAACTTTTCCGCTTCGAACAAACTTTTTTTGTTCGAAGCGGAATAGTTACCATCATCAATATCGGTTATCAATATCATCAATATCGGTTCACCCAGTCAAAAGTTCTGAGGTAACAAACATAAAAAAATAATAAAAAAAACATACAGACGAATTGATAACCTCCTCCTTTTTTGAAGTCGGTTTAAAACATTGTCACACCTGTGCGTGACAACCCCAAAAAATTGCGTACTATACTATCGCGTGTCGTACGACAGACTACAGACATTTATACCACACACACAACTCACATACTAGGAACAACATCTATACACTTTATGAAATAGAATTAATTCATTTGCCTTAAGGAAACTTGGCAAAACTGTAAATACAGAAACAGCTCTTCAAGCTTATTATGGGCATGTCAGCTCGATTTTGACGTATGGAATTGTGTTGTGGGGAAACTCAAGTCACATAAATAAAGCTTTTATTGCTCAAAAGTTGTGTATTTGTGCGATATTTATGATGTTGATAGTTTAGTGTTATGTAGACCACTTTTCAAAGAATTAAAAATTCTCACAGTCTCTTCTTTATATATTTATGAAATATGTATTTTCGTGAAGAATCAGCTAGACTTAAGTATTTAAGTGCTCAAATGATATTCCTCGTGCCTATAGTTGTAGGCGTCAAAATGTGTTGGTGCTGCCAGTGATGAGAACAACCAAGCGTTCAAGGAATAGCAACTCAATGGCTATCAAAAGTTACAATAAATTACCAAATGACAGAAATTAACCGTTAAACCAATTCAGATACAAACTCAAGACATGGCTCACACTAAATTGTATAAGAGAATATTTTGACTTTAAAATGTGAAATTGAATCGTATGTGGATTAATAATTATTTGACAATAGTATGAATTAATTTTAATGTTTCATAAATTTTAAATTTAAAAGTTGACAAAATTTTTATGCCCAACCAGGTTAATATGTCTTGAACCTTATTTTTTGTATTAAGAACTGTAGTAATGTAAACATATTCTAGCAAAATAAATTCTATTCTATTCCATTCCACGATACCATTATTAATCTGTGCTACGTACGATATCGACCCCGCAACTCCAGAACTCTAAATTTTACTTCGGAATTAACACCGGTATATAAATGTTTATACTGCAACATTTCATCTTGTGTAAAACTTGCTAATGCATTCCTTAACAAGATAGATAAAGCGCTAATGGAGCAAGACGCGTCTCTTCAAGATTTATTAGCAGTCATAAAATTAAGGCGAGACAATTTCCAACGCCATAAGACGGTGTTGTGCATAACTTAGCGAGTAAAACATGTTAGATGAAGATGAGAGATTGGGTAAGATGATTGGAGATATTTTTGGTACCATCATCATCAGCCTATATACGTCCCACTGCTGGGCACAGGCCTTCATAAGAAACACATGAGGAGTTTCAGCCATAGCACCACCACGCTGGCCCAATGCGAGTTGCTGGGTTAAAGCGGTTTCGAAGCACAGAAGAGCTCGAGATTATAAAATTTCATCGACCCATCTCGGGATCGACCATGGCGAAAGTTGCTTTGTTTTCGTAATCGAAACCAGAGCGCTTAAACCGCTACGTCACGCTGCTCCTCGTTCTTTGGTATGAATTTACTCAATTCTCCCTAAAAACGCCGTTTATCCAGCTCCAACTACGCTCTTCTACTGGTAGGAACACAAAGACATATTATTATTCCTTGTCTCCTACCCTTCAGTAGAAGTACGAAAAAAATGCAATGTCCTGAGGCTTATAATTTATTATTTTGGACGCGTTGGACTCCCGGCAGCATATGACATTTTAAAATCCTTTTTGTCTCAAATGTGTGGCTTGACAGGCAAGAAACTGACAGTGATCCGAAGTCTTTTTAACTGATTTTTAAAAAAAGGAGATTATCAATTCAATGTTTGTAACCTCAGAACTCAGTCTTTGATTGTTTTATATTCAAAGAGTAGTATACTTTTAGATTGATACTGTATATTTTTTAAACTGATTCAGTAGTTTAGTTTTTAAATTGAAATAAGTGTCATAATGAAGTCATAAATGTAAGCGAAATTGCGGATTTTTTCTTTCCTGTGACTATTTAGTGGTACATATTATTATGATACGATAGTAAGAAACAATAGAAACTGGCGGTCACTCGTCTAGCTTTTATGTTAGTAAACATTAAAAAGGAAAAAAATATTAAATATCTCTTAAAGATCCCATAAAAATATGCTTTTTGGATTTGGTGCTAAGTTGTTACCAGAAACAATAGAAAGCGAAGCACCGACTCAAATGGCAAAATATCTTTTTAAGTGCTATTTACCTACTAAAAAAATATTTTTAGCTCCTGATGAAGAAAGGGGGTATTATGAGTTGGACGTGTCTGTCTATGTATCTGTCTCTGTCTGTGGCGTCGTAGCTCCTAAGCGAATGGTTCAGGAGGATGGTTCTTAGCTATAATTTATGAGCATCCGTTGAGCCGTTTGATGTTTATCAGCTCACTTTCTACTTGACAAAAGGGTTTTACTAACTTTCACAAATCTAATTCATTGGAAATTTGGTTTGGTTTGGTTTGGTTGTTACTCGGTGGTATTTCTAAGACATGCTGACCTTGAGCTGATCCTGAATCATCAAATAGTCTGCGGGATGCTCAATTCACTAAAAACTTACAGCAGATGACTTAGTCTCAATGAGATGGTGTTATATAGATGATTAATGAGGCCGGAGGCTACTCAAAATTTTGAATTATCAAACTTACATTTTTAGCGAGTATAATAATAAAAAATACAAAATTAAAACTTTTAAGTAACCCCCGGCGTCATTAATCATCTATCTAACACCATCTCACTATGACTATTCATAAGAGCCCAAACACACTATATCTGCTGTAAGTTTCTGAAGAATCAAGCATTTCGCAGACTTTTTGATGGTATAGGATCAGCTCAAGGTTAGTATGTCATGGGAATGTCACCGAAGTGACAGTACACCAAATTTAAAACAAATCGGATCTGTTAAAGTAAGTAAAATCCTATTATTATGTAGAAAATGAGCTGATAGTCATCAAACGCCTAAACTGTCCGTCATAAATTATAGCTAAGAACTATCGTAGTCACATCAGCTTTCAAACAAAAAAAAACGAATCAAAATCGGTCCATTCGTTTAGGCGCTACGATGCCACAGACAGATACACAGACAGACACGTCAAACTTATAACACCCCTCTTTTTTCGTCGGGGGTTAAAATTGTCAATTAGATAAAATGAACTGTGTTTTAAAATTCACTTGTAAATTATAAGAGCTATCCACGATGGTCAAGGGCGGAAACTAAGGAGCTTTAGTGTTGCCATTGCAATCAAAAATGCAATTACTATTTTTGTGATACCATTACAAAAATTAGTCTAATGAATTTATATGTTTTATGAACATAGTGTCAGTATTTATTTTTGATTAAAAATTTGTTTCTCATAAAACTTCAATGGTCTTTCAAAGTTAAATCGCGCACAATTTCCAACCCCACTATTTCAAGTAAAACCGATTAAGTAATAATTCTGAACTTAACACCAGTGCAGTAGATTAACTTGGTTCCAACTGAAGCCAAGATGAGTTGAAAGTTATCGCCACAATAACAGCGGCGAATATAGCTTGCTAATCGGTTATACAATCTGATAATGGACCTAACTTTGACTTCGATGTTGCTGGAATAGCTGTTTATGTAAGGGTCCTTATTAATGGCAACTTATTGTTGCGGTTCGGAATCGATTTGAAACAAACCTACCAATGTAATTTGGATCCTGAATCAGGGGTAATGGATGTTCAGTCACCAAAAGATTTATATCTTTAAATATCCAGCGCCATTGTCCGACATTACTCAAACAGTAAAATGACTACTTAATAAATGATTATAATACCTAAATAATAATAATAATAATCATACACTCAAACCTATTATCTAGCCCAAAGTAAGCTTCATTATAAGAGGTTATGTTATGGACACTAGATAACGGCGAAACATTGACAATATCAATATTCATCAATAGTATCATTTTTGAGGGATTTTTGAGGTATATGGCATTATAGGATATTATATATAAAACAATACAATTATTATTGTAATGACGTGGCCAGACAAGTGTTTAAAATTAATGAAAGATCTTTAGCTTTATTAGGTCTTTGTATATTAATTGTTGACCTTTGTGTATTGTAATACCTATATTTTGCAGAATTTCAGTTGGTAATACAGTATTGACGTGGTAATAAATAAAATATATAGAGTTCTGAAGTAAACGGTGTATATTGATAAACAACAAAAAAGGGATGTGACACACAGATGACTTACGTCATATTTGAATAAGTATAGTGTCAGGGTGTTCTTATTATATAAAAACCAAGAAGGTTTAACACCCCCCTGTAATAGGAGCACCCTGTATATATGCTATATACAATTATCTATAAACGACATATAAAAAAAAACAAAACTATACACTTGACTGACACTAACAACTAACAATGACCAACATCAATATAACATAATAGTACACACCTAATTATAAACTAACTTAATACACAACAAATATCTACAATTAAACAAAGACAAAAAAAACTTAACCTAACCCTAAAGAACTAGAACATTTAACATGTTT
Organism: Nymphula nitidulata; assembly: GCA_947347705.1. Classification (NCBI taxonomy): domain Eukaryota; kingdom Metazoa; phylum Arthropoda; class Insecta; order Lepidoptera; family Crambidae; genus Nymphula; species Nymphula nitidulata. The sequence goes on from OX374646.1 coordinate 4,906,261, forward strand.
AATTTTTGCTAAAGGTTTGGTAAGTATGTCGGCAACCATGTCTTGTGTAGATATGAATTTGAGATGAATGTCATTGTGTGTAAGTGTGTCTCTAATGAAATGGTGTTTGATGTCGATATGTTTTGTGCGTGCGTGAAAGGTGTCATTATGTGCAAGTTTGATGGAGCTCTGACTATCTGTGTGTAAGGTGATGGGATGAGTGATGGCGAACACTTCGGTAATTAGTGTTCTTAAATATATAGCCTCTTTGCAGGCTTCTGACAATGCCATATATTCGGCTTCAGTTGTCGAAAGTGCAACAGTGCGCTGCTTGCGAGATTCCCATGAGATGGGGGCTCCACTCATAACAAAAACGGAGCCGGTGAATGAGCGGCGGTCGACAAGATTGTTCCCATAGTCAGCATCAGCATAACCAATTGGATATGTTTGACTACTGTGCCTGAATTGAAGTCTCAAGTCTTTTGTGCCTTTTAGGTACCTCAGGACTCGCTTAGCGGCTTTCCAGTGCAGTGTTAAACCTTCTTGGTTTTTATATAATAAGAACACCCTGACGCTATACTAATTTAAATATGACGTGAGTCATCTGTGTGTCACATCCCTTTTTGTTGTTTATCAATATACACCGTTTACTTCAGAACTCTTTATATTTTATTTATTACCACGTCAATACTGTGTTTCCAACCGAAATTCTGCAAAAGGTTAAGAACTTGAGCCTTGTTGGCAACAGTAACAGGTATAATGTGCGTAGAAAGAGATTCAAACCAATCTTTCCTGTTACTCATATGGGAAGTTGCACCAGAGTCAATGAACCAATGGGAAGAATCTGTAGGAAGAATAGTATTAAAACAAGATGAAAGTGTAAATTGTGTTGTATAATTTGACATGGTAGCCGAAATATGCTTGTCCGAAATATTATGTTTTTTATTTTTAAGATTTTTACACTCTGAAATTAAATGTCCATTTTTCTTGCAATATCTACAGAATTTCTTTTTAGTTTCACACTTTGTATGTAAAGCAGTGTTAGGTATGGTACTGGATGTAGTTGCAGTCGATCGAAAACGAGAATCTTCTTTGAGAAGCGCTGCAACCACGTTCTCCGATGTTATTTTTGTGTTGGAGTGTTCGAGAGCCATAACGAGTGGGTGGAATATTTCTGGCAATCCAGTAAGCATTATAATGCCTAGGAATTCATCATCCACTTCAGCCCCAATTCCCTGTAGCTCTTGCTGTACAGTTAGCATGTTGTTGACATATTTTTGAATATCACCGCTGAACTTTAAAGAAAGTAAAGTCTTCAGTAGGCCAAGTCTTCTAACTAATCCACTATCCGCGTAGGCCTTCTTTAACGCATTGAATGTTTCAAAAGCGGTTTTCGCTGACCTTATAACCGGATATACGGACTCGTCACACAGGAGGCAGATTTTAGCACGCGCCTTTTCGTCTTTGCGTTTGGCGATGGGATCGTTGAGGTTGGCTGGAGAACAGACGACGTCCCATAGGTCGAAGTCCGTCAGAAGACATTGAACACTAAACGCCCACGTGTTAAAATTATTGCCTTTGAGTTTGTTGAAGCTTACACTTGATGTTGAGACATCTTGGTGACCTGAAGATAGTGCCGGCGTTGCCGATGGTTGATCCATAGCACTTTAGTTACTTTAATTTTATCTTACTCACGCTGTCCACTGCTAGAAACTCTGGGCCCATAACCTTTTGCAGAATTTCAGTTGGTAATACAGTATTGACGTGGTAATAAATAAAATATATAGAGTTCTGAAGTAAACGGTGTATATTGATAAACAACAAAAAAGGGATGTGACACACAGATTGACTTACGTCATATTTGAATTAGTATAGTGTCAGGTTCTTATTATATAAAAACCAAGAAGGTTTAACACTATATTGTGATGGTGCATTGTCGGACAGCCTTTAAATACAGTAAATATTCTTGTCATTAAGTACTTATTGGTACGTTAATATACATTTTTTTATACTCTGTGCGACACTGCACTGCTAAATACTATTACTGTGTAATTAAACATTGTAACTTAATAATTGAAAAGAGTGACTACACGAGTTTGTTGCCGGAATCTTCTCGGTAGTTCAACTTTTGGAACCGGTGTAAATTCAGACAGACAGACTGACAGACAGACAGACAGACTGACAGACAGACTGACTGATTTTATAACATTCTTAGCTTACGTAGATCCAGATAAGACAGAGAGACAAACATTATGAAATTGTTAGTTAGTTAATATTATTTTTATGTGAATGACATAAGGGTGTTTTTGTTGACGATTCGAAAGTGCTTCTTGGGGAGGCCTAATTGAATAAAGATATTTTCAATAATAATGTATACAAATATTAAAAATATAAACATATGAACACCCGTGACTGGTAAACAAATGCTAGTATTCATCATACGTACAATTTCATCAATATTCCATAAATTTGAAGTCTGAATAAATATGTTATATGGGTAACAGTAGCATAAACATTCCGAATTTCTGAAAAACAGCGCCATTTTCAAACTTAGACAAGATCTCTACTATGTGATTATAGAAAGTTTTAAATCAAAATTTTTTTTTACACTCACTCCTATTATCTAGCCCAAAGTAAGCATCATTAAGAGCTTGTGTTATGGATACTAGATAACGAAGAAATAATGATAATTATACTTTGTTCTTCATCCTCGAGATTAGAGAACAATTTGTAGTTTCGCGTAGCGACTCGCTAATCGGACACTAAAGTTTAAAATATATTGAAAATTAAAAAATAGTAAAATAAGATTTTTTAGATTAAAAATGTGCCGATGTCTCATTTTTATATTAACGGCAACACCAAGCTTACGCCTAGCGGCCATTAGTTCAACCCTCATTCGCGTTTTAGTGCTCCGCTAGTCGACACAACTTCCTTTACGCTTGTCAAGTCAGTGCTACCCACTTTTAAATTAATTTTTTTTTTCTCTCTTGCAAAAACTACTTATCATGCCGAAAAGATGTCATGATGACGATAGTGACGAATACATTAAACGAAAGTTAAGAAAAATCGAGAAAAAGTTGAGTAAACGCAAAAAACGTTCACATCGTATTATAAGTTCCAGTAGCAGCGAATCTAGGAATGATTCCTTGGCGTCGCCAGCGCCATCGCTACCCGAAGGTACATACATATAATATAATTGGTTTATTTTACTCTACTCTAGAATATCTAATCCAACGCAATAAGTTGCGTACTGGTTGTTTCTGTTAGTCTTTACAAATTATGAATTGGTTTTTGCATAAAATGAAATAAATTTCTAATTTGCACAGTAAATTAACTTTTTATGAAAAGTAGTAATTGTACAAGTACTGGCACCCGATTGTGTCACGACATATCCGTGCTGGTGAGTAAATTTGTACAGGAGTTTTTTGTTTTTTTTTTATATATATATTTCATTTCACTATAATAATTAAATTATTTTATTACCTTCCGTTACGACATAAAACAAATACTTAGCTAATTGCTTTGTAGATAATTTTGTTTATCGTAACTACCACCTCAGTACAAGTTAAAGTGCAAAGTAATAAAATGAATACATTTTAAGCACTTTTGTTCGTTCTAGGTGGCCACGAAAGCCTGTTAGCGGATTCAATAGAATTAAGCGAACAGCTCGAACTACCCACACAAGTGGGCCTGGCGCCTATACCAGGGCCATCTTCATCGGTGCAGGCAGGTTCAGACGAATGCACTCTAGATGAAGAAATTCTTGATTTATTGGGTGCAACCCCTACCAAATCTAAACAGCTGGGCGAAAAAATTCAAAAAGATATTGCCCTTCGATGGGAGCATATTGTAACTTCTGGTCTTTCAAAGGAAACTCGTAAAGATCTTATTGGTAAACATTTAGTCCCAGAAAACTGTTTCAAACTATCGGCCCCTATCTTGAATCCGGAAATAAAAGCCGCCTTATCAGATACAATGATAGGCAAAGACAAGGCTTCGGAAAGCAAACAGAACCAAATAGCAGCCGCTGTTTCGTGCATTGGTGAGAGTCTCACTAGGATGCTTAGCTCAGAACAAAAAGACCCTTTGATCATAAAACCTCTTCTTGAGGGTGCTCAACTGCTCTGTGATAGTCAGTTTAATGAATCTATGAAAAGGAGAAGCCTTATTTGCGCAACAATTAAAAAAGACATTAAGAGCCAACTTTATGAGACCGAAATAGACACCCACTTATTTGGCGAAAAACTAGCCGATACACTGAAAGCAGCAAAGGCTATCAACAAATCTGGTTCCGAGATAAAAGCGTCTAAGCCTAAAGCAATATCTTCACGAGTGCAGCCTCGTAATTTAAACTCGAAGCCTCAACTGGCCAACAGCAGGCAGCCAGTCAGGAGGAGGCAGGATCCTGCTGCGTATCCGTCGACGGCAACCGCACGGACGCCACTTGCTCATCAGCAACGGCAATACTATCTAGCACCACCCCCACCACCCCCACCTCCATTGCCACCGCTGCCGCCGCCGCCGCCATCACAACAGCAGCGATCCAAGCAACGTCCGTACCAGCGCCGTTAGACCCGGTTCGTTGTTCTGGCAGACTTTCATTATTTTACTCTCAATGGCGTCAGATAACAAGTGATCCAACTATATTGTCATGGGTGCAAGGCTATACTATACCTTTTTGTAAGCATGTGGTACAAAAATATATTCCAAGACCACCTAAGCTAACGAGCCCTGAAATTGGTTATTACAAAGAAGCCATAGATGACCTTTTAAGATCTGGTGCTATTTCTGAATGCCAGCCATGTAAGTGCCAATTTTTATCTAGCTATTTTTTGATTAAAAAGAAAAATGGTAAGCCACGGTTTATTCTAAATTTAAAAGCGCTCAACAAATTCATAAAAACGGAACATTTCAAATTAGAGGACCTTAGAACAACTATAAAATTAGTCTACAAAGGTTATTTTATGGCTTCTTTGGATTTACATAACGCATATTTTTTAATATCTGTAAATGAGATCTACCGAAAGTATTTGCGATTCATTTGGTAAGGAAAAACTTATGAATTTAACGTATTGCCCTTTGGCTTATGCACAGCTCCTTACGTCTTTACAAAGATATTAAGACCAGTTATGTCACTATTAAGATCTTCAGGTTTCTTATCCACTATTTACTTGGATGACATCTGCTGTATAGCCCCGACGTATCAGGAATGCTGGAAAAATGCAGTACAGACTAGGACTTTACTAGAATCTCTGGGTTTTATTATCAACTGGGAGAAGAGTTGTTATACTCCAGCTAATAAATGTACCTACCTTGGGTTTATAATTGATTCCCAAAAATTTCACATATCCTTAACAAATGAAAAGAGAAATAAAATTTTGATGGAACTAGTCAAACTAAGCCGAATTCAGCGCTGCTCCATACGACATTTTGCTCGCGTGGTCGGTCTTCTCACCTCTGCCTGCCCCGCTGTGCAATTTGGTTGGTTGTACACCAAACAGTTAGAAAGATGTAAATATCTTGCTCTTTTGCAAGCTGGAGATGATTACGATTATATTATGAATATACCGCCTTTTTTACAAGAAGATATTCAGTGGTGGATTAAGTCAATACCAATAGCTAATAATCCTATCAGGGAAGATAATTACACCTTAGAAATATATTCAGATGCTAGCAAAACTGGGTGGGGGTTAGTGTGTGGTGGAAAGACCACAAATGGTCATTGGAGCGCCGAGGAAGGCACGAAACACATTAATTATCTGGAGTTATTAGCAGCTTATTTTGGTTTACGTATATTTGCATCTCACAAGAGTAACTGCCAAATACTATTGAGGATTGATAATACGACTGCTATATCGTATATCAACCGAATGGGTGGAGTAAGATTTCCACACCTTAACAAATTAATCAAGGACATTTGGCTATTTTGTGAAAGTAGAAACATATTTATATATGCTTCTTATATTCGCTCTAAAGATAACGATATAGCAGACGCAGAATCAAGACGGTTACATCCTGATACAGAATGGGAGCTTAGTCAGCAGGCATTTCAATTCATAGTTGATAATCTTGGTAAGCCCGACATTGATCTTTTTGCAACAAGATTAAACACGAAATGTACTAAATATGTATCCTGGCAACGCGACCCGGGATCCTTTGCTATAAATGCCTTCACCATTAATTGGAGCAATTTAAACTTTTACGCTTTCCCTCCGGTTTCAATTGTTGCCAAAGTTTTACGAAAAATTATTACAGATAGGGCACAAGGAATACTCGTGGTACCTTGTTGGCCTACTCAAGCTTGGTTCCCACTATTTCATAAACTTCTAGTAGGTAAGGCCATTTACTTGGAAATTGCTTCTAAACCTTTAATTTCTAATCCCAACAGCAAGTCGACGTTGCAGCAACTCAAACTTATGGCCGGAAGATTATCAGGGAAGCATTTTCAAGGAGAAGTGTACAAGCAAACTCCTTAGAAATTATTTGCTCATCATTATCTGACAGTTCGATAACGCAGTATACTGTAGCTTTTAAACGTTGGTTTAGTTTCTGTGAATCTAATAATATAAATGCATATGAAGCGTCAATTCCAAATATTATATGTTTTTTAACTGATGTATACAATACAGGAGCGCAGTACGGAACTTTAAATAGTTATCGTTCCGCATTATCGCTTGTGATAGGATCTAGAGTGACATCTGACGATCGAATCAATAGATTATTTAAGGGTTTTTATAGACTCAGAACTCCTTTACCCAAATACAAGTTTACATGGGATACCTCCATGGTACTTGATTACTTAACCAATCTATATCCCAACCATGAGCTACCCATTGACCAATTAGCAAAAAAGACGGTTACCCTTTTAGCACTCATTACGGCTCATAGAGTTCAGACTTTAACGTTGATAAAGATTAAGAATATACAACGCTGTTCTAAGATGATTCGCATTTCAATAGCGGACAAGATTAAAACTTCTAGATTAGGAGCTGACCAACCATGTCTCAGCATTCCATTCTACGAATTAAAACCGGAAATCTGCCCTGCCAGGTCATTATTATATTATATTGAGACGACCAAGACTTTGAGGGGTGATATCGATCAATTATTTATTAGTGTCAGAAGACCCTTTAGATCAGTTACTAGTCAAACCCTAAGCAAATGGATAAAATACATTCTTCATGAAAGCGGAATTGACACTTCAATATTTTCTGCACACTCCACTAGGCACGCAAGCACATCCGCTGCGAGCAGACTCGGAGTAAACATTGATTTAATCAGAAGTACTGCCGGGTGGAGTGGAAGTTCAAATGTATTTGGAAAATTTTATAATCAGCAAACTGAAAATTTAGATACAAATGACTTTGCCCTTTCAATTCTAAACAATAATTTGTCTCAATAAACATACAAAATTAATAATGCGATTAAAATTAATAATTATGATAACCCAATGATGATTAAGCTGTTAGAATTTCGCCTAAGATAGGCTGACTATCAATATATATATAGATAATATATATAGAATGCTATGTTTAAATTGTGAAAAATAAATACTATGATTTAAGCCTTGCCATTTTATTAAAATAATATTCAATTTTCTCTCAAGATCTACAAATTGTTCTCTAATCTCGAGGATGAAGAACAAAGTACAATTGATGATTAAACGAACTTACCTTAGTGAAGTTCTATCATAATTATACGAGGTCTTCATCCGAAGAGATTAGAACCCATCCCACCCATTAAATGCCCGTGTTTGAAATATTATTTTAATTGAAACATAATGATGCAGTGACACTCATACAGATTATGACAATTATCTTATGAGGGCACTGTTAATTATTATGTTTCCTAGTTCGTGTACTGTACCCGATTTTGCTTTAAACTAAATGAGGGTTGAACTAATGGCCGCTAGGCGTAAGCTTGGTGTTGCCGTTAATATAAAAATGAGACATCGGCACATTTTTAATCTAAAAAATCTTATTTTACTATTTTTTAATTTTCAATATATTTTAAACTTTAGTGTCCGATTAGCGAGTCGCTACGCGAAACTACAAATTGTTCTCTAATCTCTTCGGATGAAGACCTCGTATAATTATGATAGAACTTCACTAAGGTAAGTTCGTTTAATCATCAATAATATGTATATAAATATTAGAAATATACTAAATAAACATATAAACATTCATAAAATCACCAGCCTATATACGTCCCACTGCTGGGCACAGGCCTTCCTACATGGCAGAAACACATGAGGGGCTTGGGCCATAACACCACCACGCTGGCCCAATGCGGACTGGTGGGTTAAAGCGGTTGCAGTAACTTGATTTGATTGACCCATCCTGGGACCGACCATGGCGAAGGTTGCTTTGTTTTCGTGATCGAAACCAGAGCGCTCAAACCAATACGCCACCGAGCTCCTCAAACACCATGACTCGTAAACAAATGTTCGTACTCATCATACAAACATTTGTTCCTACCGGGATTCGAACCCGGGACCTTTTGAGCGAGTAGCCTGGGGTACAGACCACTCGGCCAAGCGGTCGTCAAAGCGCAGTCAGTTTGAGCGCTCTTTCTGACATAGCAACTTTCAACATTGTTAACTAGGTGGTAGGTAGGCCCGTATGTAGGGTCGCCTGGGTAGGTACCACGGCCTTTCTTGTTTCACCCGTGAAGCAGTTCGCTGTGTTTTGGATTGAAGGGAAAGGTAGCCACTGGCCATGGACGGCATTTCATCTTAGGCCTCAGGATGACAACGCACCTACAATATCAAGTGATTTTTTCTTGTTATTGTATAAAAAAAAGGTCGATCGCAAATGGGTCAATAAATTTATAGATAATGTTTTTCTAATGTGAATATTCTCAAAAGAGTTTGGTTAAAAAAATGACGGTTTTATAATTATTCCCAATTTGTCGCATGTTCTACGCGCGCGTGCGCTATTGTTGTCTTTTTCTCGCTCTGAGGAGTCACATGTCTATCCTTCTCTGTCTAGGCCGAAACAAAGTCCACGACCTCTAGAGACTTAGCACTTGTTGACAATATTACAAAGAAATTGCTAAGAAGTTAGATGTTCTTCCCTAGCAGTCCTTTATAAATTCGTGTGCAAAAAGCATAAGGAACGTTGTAAGAAGAAAACTCAGTTTGTGGACGACGATGAACTTGTTAAAATTGTAAATTACAATTTAATTCAAGTCGCCTGGCTTCGTAAGATACGAGATGAAAGGCAGATTAGCGTGAGCCCTGCAAAGTTCGCAAATTGTGTGGAATATGCTGAGTTAAGAATAATAAACCTAACGTAATGAAGTTATATCCACACTGACAATTTGTGGCTAGGACTGAATAATTGAAGCTGAATTTTTTTTATATTCTTTTTCAATGTGAAGTAAACAGTGTATTCACTATGGACGAAGGGAGTAAGAATGAAATATTTGACCAAGAATATAATTTTAGTAACAACTGGCCGAGTGGTCTGTACCCCTTGTTACAGGCTACTTGGTCAGGGGTAAACAAATGATGAATACGAGCATTTGTTCCCAAGTCATGGATATTTATTTATATTTATCTTGTAATTAATATTTCTCCGAGATCTAGTATCCAATACATAACGTTAGCATTATTTAGAGCTTGTCTGATTATAATAAAATTAGATATAAAATGACCGGATTAGAATTTTGAATGAATCGGAAGCACGAACGAACGAAAGACGTTCACTTCTGGGCAGAGGCTTCCATTGCACTGGTTTACACGACTACAGGTTATCTGCGACGTTCACCAGATCTTCGGTCCTTGTTATAGCCTGTAAATGCTGCATCTTCCGTTCCGTGGTTACCATTGTAGATCCTTTCCGCTGTAAAGGACATGGTTCTGCAAGCTATGTGTACTGCCGATCACTTAAGTTTAGCAGCTTTTTAAGCTATTTCGGTGATATTGGTTCTTCTACAGACCTCTTCATTTCTGATTCGATCCCTAAGAGAAATTCCGAGAGTTGCATTACGCCATGCCTCTTTATAAACACCTCTGTTCTTTTTCCAATTTTATCGAGAGAAATAGATGTAAATACTAATTTAATATTGCATTTAGTGTAAAACATACACCATTGTTTCCTGAGTCTACTGTACAGACTCCTCTGTCGATATAATAATATGAATCATTTCTATTAGTCAGCGTAATTTATAATAGCACTATGTCGGCTAAAACATAAATACCTTAAATTAGTGCAGGGTCTTATTAAATCATCAAGTGCTTTCACCGGTAAATCCTTCTTAGTGACTTGCTACTATTCTGCTGAATTTCATGTTTCTAATTTGGGATTAGGACCTGAAGCAAGAGCAATGCTTTGCGAGTATTTATGTAATTTATAGTGAACCTCTTTATACGTAAAACCTTTTGCACGCGGCCTTTTAATGGATCTCCACTCAGAAGGTCCATTAAAAATATAAGGCGTATGATATGCCGATTCAAAGTAATAATATTAAAAACTCATAACATTGGCTGGACTGACTTTTTATTCAATAAAATTGCTGACATTTTTAATGTGAGTTAATTTTAATTTCTTGGTTATACTAATTGCTCCCATCCATTATACTTGTTCGCACCCGTCTTTTTTTTGGATCAAGATTCGACTTCTGTTGTTAACTTACGACCTAGCTATAGGACCTTTATAACACAACATGTAGCTATAAAAAAATTACATGGAATATGAAAAAAGTTATATAGGAAAGCAAAAATCCGCAATTTCACATACAAAGACGATCTACTCATTCCATTTATTTTGATTTAACAACCAAAATTCCCAATCGATTTCAAAAAACTATTTTGGGACCGAATATCAAATTCCGCATCGAACAAAAAAATAATCATCAATATAGGTTCACCCAGTCGAAAGTTCTGAGGTAACAAACATAAAAAAATACAGTCGAATTGAGAACCTCCTCCTTTTTTGAAGTCGTTTAAAAAACAGTGCAACTGTAGTGTTATCGACTGTACCTTACCATTCTGCTCGTATAATTTTCGATGTTCAGTAGACTTTTCAGTGGACTTTCGAGGAACAGAGTTCCTACTAATTTAGTAAACTCACGCATTTGTATACCAAAGGATTGGAGTACCGAGTATAATGAATGATAATAATACGTTAGCAGACTACCAGTACTTATAGGTATGTCGTATACATTGTGAATAATAATTGTATATTAATAATGAACTTCTTTGTTTTCTTCGCTTGACATTTATTGTTGCCATAACAATTAAAATTTGATTGTGTCTGGTTTATCGGGCTCCAAAGTGTAAGGAACTCGGTGGCGTCGGGGTTCGAACGCTCTAGTTTCGATTACGGAAACAAAGCAACTTTCGCCATGGTCAATCCCGGGATCGGTGAATCAAAAAGTTATCACTAGCTCCCCCGTGCTTCGGAGGGCACGTTAAACTCACCGAGCGTTTCTATAACGCCTAATTCTCGAAATGGGGGCTGTGGGTGGGGGCATAGAAAGCACGTTGTTGTTGCAGTGTGATTCATCATCATCATCATCACCAGCCTATATACGTCCCACTGCTGGGCACAGGCCTTCCTACATGGCAGAAACACATGAGGAGTTTGGGCCATAACACCACCACGCTGGCCCAATGCGGGTTGGTGGGTTAAAGCGGTTGCAGTAACAACCGGGAGCAACGGCTTAACGTGCCTTCCGAAGCACGGAGGAGCTCAAGATTATAAATTTGATTGACCCATCCAGGGACCAACCATGGCGAAAGTTGCTTTGTTTTCGTAAACGAAACCAGAGCGCTAAAACCACTACAATTTGATTTTATTTGATTTTATTTGATTTTATTTGGTTTCATTTGATTTTATTTATTTTCTTTTTTTTGAATATATTTGATTGGATTTGATTTGTTTTGAATTAATTTAATTTACTTAATTATATTATGATTTATGTTACTAAGAATTTATGGGCACACGCTGTCTGAAATAAACTTATTTTATTTTTATTTTTTACTACGCCACCGAGCTCCTCACAGTGTGATTCACTAACAGAAATATTCGACATCGAGCTTGATGGCCGGAGGTCGGAATTAGGTAGAGTTATTAACTTATTATTGTACTTGCATCGAAATGTTTATATTAATATGGCTCAACATCGCGCGCGTGCGCATTGAAAATTTGGAACTTTGGGCATCCGATGTCGTTCATGTAAATTTCGGAACGTCGCTCGTGCAGTGGTTTAAATTGTGTAAAAAAGTAAATAACTTTTTTATTTCAAAAATCACGGGATTTTTCTGCGCTCTAAAATTAATCTCGGGATTTGGGGCATATCCACTTTATTCTTTCGCTGTATGAATTCAGTGTAACTACATAAATAACTCTACGTAATTCGGACCATTGTTAATGACTGACAAGACGACGAGCCGCCATTGATTATTAGTACCTTGATTATCCATGTGCGTGAAAATTTATAATAGAATTCCTGACGTCATTAAAGCTATGTCTGGAAATTTATTCAAAAATAAATTAAATAAATGGTTAAATAAAAACAACTTTTATGATCTTAAGCATTTCATGGATAAAAATAGATAGGTCTCATTTGATTGATTATTCTGTGTTGACTAAATTCAATTAATTATAATGTTATATATTCTATTGCGAATGTCTGATATTAAATTATTTTATGGAAATTGACTTAAATTGTATTAAAATTTGATTTGACATCTGTTATATGCTATTTTGTAAGATTTTTAAATATATTTTATGATTTGCATGCTATTCATAGTAGCAAAACATATGCACGTAAATATATTCCATAACATCTTGTAATACCATGTTTTCAGTGAATATATGATTATCTTATCTTGATTTTGACGTTTGAGAACAGCGCTGGGCGTAAGCGTATTCACTGATATCTACGTCGATCTCCTGGCTGTGTTTGTTAGTCGCTGCTTTAGAGATACGACATGAAGTATGGGCAATCGATATTTTTCGATTTAGTTTTTATTTGTATTTAAAATGTATCATATTGACTTCTTTCAACGTTTGATTGACTTTTACATAAAGCTATAAAAATAAACAGCCTTTTTACTTCCGGCTAACGACGTGCTCGTCTTCTTCTTCTTCTTCTTCTTTGTTTAGTATCGTTATTACGAATTTTTCCAATGTCAAGTAAAATTAATGTGCAAATAACTTGCGGCAACGTTGTACTATGATTGGGCAAGACGAATTCGTTTTCCGAAGAAAACGTGGACGGCGGCCCGATAAAACAAAATGGATGCTGTCAGATGGCTGTGGATGCGCACAACCTGTCGATTTCATAGTCAGCCGACAACAACCGACGTGCTCGTCATCGTAGTCTCGCCAATGGTTGTCAAATGATTGTCAAACTAATGCCAAAAGGTATAACAGCGCTGCCACAACCATGAATTTATGGATGCTGACTTTAGAGAATCGTATAGCTGCATTCTGTTCCAGAACGTTGTATTGTGCGAAAGTGCCGGTAGCCTGAGAAGGTTGAATGTTTATTAAAATTAGAAAATAAAATTGTGGTTTTATGTAGTAAGGAGCTTTCTACTTCTTATCAAGTACGTAGCTATTGCGGTACCGTGTACCTAGTTATATACGAAACAGCAGATATTTTTGTCGCGTTTTTAATTTTACTCCCTAGATAAACTTTTTAACGGTCTAATGCCAATTAACATTTCGTTAAGAGTCTCTTAGCGATTGTTAGCTCAGTCTATCTGAAGGAGATAGAAAGAGACAAATGTCGATTCAAAACGGACGTAATTGTTTAATTGATTGTTGGAGGCCTCGGGTTACTTCCTGCAGATCTGCCTAGGCGTATCGTCTAGTACTGAAGGGTTCTTGTGGAGAAGATGGAAGAGGTCTGTGGCTCTCAACCCCTCAGAGATACCCATCTTGCTGCGAAATGACGATATTGCGGGGGGCGCTAAGAGCATGCCATCCGCTATATCGTCACAAGCAAACGACCAACGACTCTCAGTCTCCTCTTGTTGGAGGAGGAAAGAACCTGGTACATTGACGCACGGATCGGGCTGTGCAAGCCGCACATAGTCACCTAACCATGCCCGGAGCCCTAACCATAGAAGAACCGTCGGTCTAGCAGACCGGCAATCAATGAGCTGCAGCTATATGTCGCAGCTCGGCTGGCCCTGAGAGCCCTTGTGCACCTTTGACAACTTCGCCTATATACCTCTGCTAGCCCAAATGCGTCGAGATCTCAGGGTGGGGTCCTTACCTACCGCATGGTACAGATACTGACCGGACACGGTTGCTTCGGTCACTATCTGTACCGTGTGGCCCGTCGGGAGGAGACACTGCGGTGTCACCACTGCGACTCCCCCGAAGATACCGCCGAGCACACTCTGCTGGAGTGTCCGGCCTGGCGACACGAGCGGCACGAGCTAAGTGCGGTGCTCCGCGGCGTTCCTCTCTCATTGTCAGCTATGGTGCGAACTATTGTTGACAGTGATAGGGTATGGGAGGCTGTCGCCTCCTTCTGCGAGAGTGTTCTCACGCAAAAGGAGGCAGCGGAGAGGGCACGGGAGGAGGATCCTCTAGCCGCCCCTCTCCGGCGTAGACGGGTGGGCGCGAGAAGGCGGGCGGCAATCGCCCGCGTCGGGTGGCTCCCACGCGCGCAATACAAAGGCCGCCACGTCTGAGATTGCCCATGTTAACTCTGGGCAATCTCCATCGGCGCAAAACCAGGCCATAAGGCCGGGTTGCCTGTGGGTGGTCTGGTGAATTTGCTTCGCAGACCCCAGACCACCTCCGCAAAAGGCAGGGGAGTTATGCAGGAGTTTTAGCGGGTATTCCCAGCGTTGATTTGAACGCTGGGCGAGCCCCGCACACGCCCGCTACCTCGCTAGTGGCGGGTAGGTCCGTCACTGGATTTCTCCTGAATAAAAAAAAGGGTGGGGTCCTTGCTAGTACGCACGCGGCCTCGTACGAAATGCGTACCCGCCCGTTATACCCGCGTATGCCCCTGTTGGCCATGATCCGCTGCGGCTTCCGCAGCAGGGCCTTACGTGGCGACAGGTCTCCACCCACACCGGCGATCCGTACAAGGCCATGGACCTCACCACCCAGATTATATTTAATACCTGCTGCTTATTTATACACATGTTTATGCGAATAAATATTCATTCATTCAAATGACGTCAACTTCGGCCCTTTTCTAGTCAGATTGTAATTTTTATTGGCCCTTTGTTTAAACGAAAACCCGACAATACAATAGAATTATATATGATCAAATACAAAGAAACACTGAATTTGGATTCCTCGAACGGACAGTAATCTATTACGAACAGTCTTTTCCATGTAAAGGTGTGCCACTCGTTCTCAAACTGTATGGATATAACATGGTAATATTTTTTCGTCATTTGCTGTGTGAGTAGGCTCATTTCTTTTATTAAAATTAATTTTACTGAGTAGTAGGCACGTATTTAGTGTCGTCTGGTCAGGTACGGTCGACCACAGAAGTAGCTGAACATTTTAGTACCATGTCACAACGACTCTAGCGTCAATATAGTACAGTAGCAACTATAAAGTACGTGCACACGGTCAGTGTGATATGGTGCTAAAGTGTTCAGTTTCTTCTGTGGTCGACTGTACCACCGCCATTCTTATTTTGGCTGTAAATATACTTACTGGGCATGAAAGGTATTATCTTAGGCGCCTGTAACACCGAGTGTTTTCTCCTTATTATTGTTTATATCCTTAAAAGATAGCAAGAATTTGATTAGAGTACTAAATTAAATTTATATAGATTTTATAGAAACTGAATAGCCTGCCGGCTAATATATTATATATCTAAATCCCGTCAACTACGACCTTGAGGTCCCTGAATAGTAACCGGCAGACTACAAATGAACAAAATATCCCATAGGATAGGGAACTGACCTACGTCTCCCTACTAATTATTCCTAATATTCACAGTTATGTATAATAACGTAGTGTTATGTTAGTGAAATGTGCAGCCGATGCACAATCTTGAATTCAGCCAGCCGTAGTAGGTTTCTAACTACATGGTCAAAGTTCGTTTGAACAGAAACCATATACGAAGTACCTTCCTAAACACTGCAATTTATCGCGTTTAATAAGGTCGCAAAATTGAATACACGTTTCTAAATGTCAAATTATATGACAGCCACCCTTTTTGAATTCATTATGAGAGAACAAGTTGCACTGAACTTAAATTTAGAATTAGCATGTGTTCTACAGAATTAGGACCAATATCTCATTTAATTTTAAAATAGCTTATAATCAATTTCCATGTGAATTTTACGGCCACTATCATACTTGATACAGATACAGACACAGACACCGAGGAGCTCGGTAGTTTAAGTGGTCTGGTTTCGATTACGAAAACAAAGTAACTTTCGCCACAGTCAATCCCGGGATGGGTCAACCAAAATTTCTAATCTCGAACTCCTCCGTGCTTTGGAAGGCACGTTAAGGCATTGGTCCCGGTTGTGCAACCGCTTTAACCCACCAACCCGCATTGGACCAGCGTGGTGGTGTTATGGCCCAAACTCCTCATGTGTTTTTCCCATGTAGGAAGGCCTGTGCCCAGCAGTGGGACGTATATAGGCTGGTGATGATGATGATACTTGATATAATTTAGCACCAATTTTTGCCGAGTGAAGCAGAAACTGATAGGAATATGTAAGCATTACGATAATATTGTTGAGTAAAGAAAGAAAGAAAGAAAGCATTTATTGGCCAATAAATAAATTATACAAACAAAATAAATAAATAAATAGGGGCCAACTGCCTCAGCATAATGTCACAGCGACAAATGTCACTGTGGCGCTGGTCTTCTGGCAGGGCCTACGGTTAATAATACACTATATAAAATTATTTGACCCTAATGACAAAAAAAAACAGTACAGTACAAACAAAAAGAAACCGTTTCTCTGAAACCACTGTGCGGTTTCAGAGAAACTTTCTCCCGCGTACGCTTAGGTTGTGGAATGACCTCCCTGCAGAGGTTTTCTCGAATGAGTACAGCATGGGGTTCTTCAAAAAAGGCGTGAAAAGGTTTTTACAGGGTCGGCAACGCGCAAGTGATACCCCTGGTGTTGCAAGCGTCCATAGGCTACGGTAACCGCTTACCATCAGGTGGGCCGTATGCTTGATTGCCACCTCAGTAGTATAAAAAAAAAAAAACCAAAAAAATAATGCATCTATAAAAATTAACACAAAAACATTTACAATACACTTTAGACTAGATAATTTAAAATTGAACCCGAGAACCCGAGAACCCGAGAAGAACCCAATGGGCTGGTACGACCTGGTACGACGCATAACGCTAAAACGTGTGCTATATTTATATATCTACTTTTATAAAGCTCATGGTCGTTTCTGACAGAGTGACTGCCGTAGTCTCTACGTCAGTCACTGCATAATGCTAAAACATGTGCTATATTTATCTACTTTTATAAAGCTCATGGTCATTTATGACAGAGTGACTGACGTAGTCTCTACGTCAGTCACTTCATTGAACTTGGAGTCTCAAACTTCGAACTTGTCAAAAGTGACTTTCCGATACTTCGAAGATAATTTATATTACATTTTTTTTCAACAGTAAGGAATGAAAAACTTTTTAAATTGACTTAAGAAATGAGGCTATCTATTTGATACATAACTCTCAGAAATATAAGTGATAAGCACAACATTTCAAGTTGTGGTTTGTACTTCTTCCCGCCACGACCTTGAAAGTTTGAGAACGCCTGATATCAGTTTATTTAAGTTTATATTCATTTATTCTACTGAAAGGCACAGGAGACTTGCCTTAATCGTCCCCGTCTGAATTCGGAACGAGGGTTCGGGTTGATACAAACAAACAAAATATTCTGATAAAACAATTTTGGTATTCTGAATCTGTATTATGACTGTGGACAAATATTGAATGAGGTTGGAATTGCGCCGATTTGCTGTTTCTCGTTAATAACGGTGAGGATTATTTAGATGTTAAACCCGATAGTGAAAGTTCTATATAAGAACGATAGCTTATTCTAGAATAGTGACGTTATTTTATATCTTTTATTTCTATCTTTTATTTTTAGCAATAAATAATTTTGAATTTGAATTTGAAAAATATTTATTTTAGGGACTTTTACTCTCCCCAGTCGGTCCCCCTAAACTAGAAACAATTTTAAATTAATAAATGTTACTTGTGATTTTATACAATCAATGACGAATCCAATACTATATTAACTATTTTTAGATGCGATGGTCAAAGCCAGATTGGTGCGTGGAGCAATCCATTAAGAAAGCGAAACTTACGCTTACATTGACGACTTAATTATTCCAGTTATTTTTATTTTAACACAAAACTAAAGAATCGATTTTAAAAAAAAACTTGGGACCTAGTAAGTATACTCTTTTAATTGAAAAAAAAAACAATTTTCCGAATCAGCTTATAAATAACTGAGATCTAAGGTCACAAATATATAAAAAAAACATCGAATTGATAACCTCTTCCTTTTTTTAATGTGTTAAAATACTTACTAATAGAAGATCCTAACCTCCAAATAGAATCAGTACACAATTTGTATTAGCCTTTAAAAAAAATTTAATCTACAGAATATAATAATAATAATATTCATACACTCACACCTATTATCTAGCTCAAAGTAAGCATAATACCTTGTGTTATGGATACTAAATAACGGAGAAACAATGAAAAAATAATAGGTATATAAATATTAGAAATACACTAAATAAACATAAAAATAATCATAACTCGTAAACAAATGCTCGTACTCATCATACAAACATTTGTTCCAACGAGATTCGAACTCGGGACCCCAACCGAGTAGCCTGTATAGCAAGGGGCACAGACTACTCGATGCATATAAATTAGGAAAAAATCATCGGCAAAAATTCTACCTGACATAAGACAACGCTATGGATTAGAAGATTAACACACCACGCCTGCTCCTAAACACTCTCCGTGGTGTCAACCGATAGACGCTAAACAATGCAATTATGTCTATGCTACAATAAAGCCCTTTTTTAATCAGGAGGAATCCATTTAAGGACCTACTCGCCACTGGCGAAGCAGCAGGCGTGTGTGGGGCTAGCCCAGCGTTTAAATTGGCTAAAATACCTGGATAACTCCCGTACCGCCAGGCGACCCGGTCTTACAGCCCGGCTTCGCGCCGATGAAGATTGGCCAGGGTTACTCCAGCTGCCCGCGCCATTGCATTACATCTTTTCTTGGGCTCTGGGCGCGGTTGGGGACCGTGCCTGGATTGCACAGCCCAGTCGGCGGGTCAATGCACCGGCTTGCCGACTTTAAAATACGTAGTCGGATTGAGGGGAGGAGGAGGGCCTTTCTCAGAGGCCTCCCCACAAGACGGGACCGTTTTAGGTCACACTGCTCTGTCGGCAAGCGGACGTAGTGTCTGCGGTCTATACCCGCACGGTCGACAGTAAGCAGGAAAGGGGTGCATCGCTGAGGGGTTAAGTGGGTGAGAGCCCCACACACTCCTCCCTCTTCTCCCCAGGGAGAGGGTGGATAGGCTGGTAGAGCTTCCCCTCAGCGAGAGAAAAAAAAAAGGGTTACATGAGCAATCTCAGACGTGGTGACCTTCGCGCGCGGCCGCACCTAGCGATGCCGTAGCGACCTACGCCTGTTTGTCACCAACGACCATCGCCAACCTTCTTGCGTTTATGCTCCGTGCGAAAGATTCGAATTTAAAGTCAAGGTACTTTATTGCTTTCATGTGTGCGTACAGATGTATCATTATCATAATATCTTTATTCATGTCAATTAATTATTGAAAAAAAAACATTTAAATTATAAAAACTTTTCGTAATTAATAAAGATGTGATTTTGTTTATGAGCTTGTTAGTGTTCCGTTCATTTCTTAAGTCATTTGGTAAGTGATTGTATATTCTTATTGCCGTCACATGAGGACTAGATTTGTACATGTCAATTCGAATATTTTTTAAAGTAAATTTAATTTACAAGTTGGTTATTATGTCGCTTAATCTATTTCGCACTTTCAAAGAGTTTAGGGTGCTTTCTAATAAATTTGCATAATTCCAAGATAAACATACTCGTTGTTGTTTGTATTTTTACCTGTGGAAAGAATTTAAGTAAATGTCTGTCTGCAACCATGTTGTCCCTAATTATGGTGACATATCGTTGATACCCAGTATTGGCTGCAATAAGCAAGAAACGTTACCAGTAGTGGATGCTGATGAGCTGGTTTTTTTACCTGTAAACAGAAAAACACTACTGTAGCTAAAAAATATTCACACAATACACGATATAATACGTGAAGCTTACCAAAAATTTTCAGGGAACAAAACACTATGACTGGTCTAAAATGAGTTTATTGTTTCTCAAAAGGAAGAATAAACCAATGTTGATAATATTTCCTTAATTGCCTCGTCTGGCAAAGAAAATCAGTGCCTCCTACTCAGGAGCACGCGTGCCGGTCTTCGGAGTCATCAATTCACTGTCTCCACCTCAACATCACGCACGAAGAAATTTAGTGCCTCGTTTCTTTATCTTACTACGAGAACTTGGAATTTTTTGTCAGCACATGTGTTCCCTCCTTCCTATAACATGTGTTCCTTCAAAAGCGGCGTGAAAAGGCACCTTATGGGCCGGTAAGGTGGAGGCGGCTAGATCAGTGTCTGAACCGCACTAGCTGTCTTCGCATTATGGACTCTTTTTATCGCTTCACATCAGGTGGTGTTGAGTCATTTGTCGTGCTCTTTTGTGTCGGATTCCTCAAACACAGAGGAACTGGCTATCTTACCTCCAACTGCCAGACCACAACAATGCTGTTATCAGTATTGTTACAAAGAGTTGTTTAAACCAGAAAGGTGGTAATCAGGTATACTGCCCACCTGATGGTAAGCGATTACCGTAGCCTATGGATACTTACAACATCAGGGGTATTACTTGCACGTTACCGATCATGTAAAATTAATTTCCCGCCTTTTTTGAATAACCCCATGCTGTACTCATTTAAGAAAACCTCTACAGGGAGCTCATTCCACAAACCGAGCGTACGTGGGAGAAAGTGTCTCTGAAACCGTACAGTACGCGACCACTTTGGTTCCAATTTGAGGGGATGTACTCCCTGCCGGTGGCGAGCGGTGCGATGATAGAAAGAGGCCGCCGGCATCACCATCATGTTAAATAGTTCCTCAGAACACACCCCGTTATACAGACGGTAGAACACACATAAGAAGGAAAAATCTCTCCTTAGGCCTAAAGGTTCAATACCGCTTGCGAGCTCAGGATCGTCGTCAATTCTCATAGCGCGTCTTTGGAGCACGTCAAATGGTCCAAGCTGGTATCTAGGTGCTCTCGCCTATAAATAGCAGCAGTACTCTATATCCCTGTCTTTTTTTAACCGACTTCATAAACGCGGATGTTTTCAATTCGGTCGGTATGTTTTTTTTTCTATGTACGTACACCGATTACGCCGAGATTTCTAATCCGATTTACGTGATTCTTTTTTTTGTTCCATGCGGAATAGTTGCCATTTGGTCCCATATTTTTTTTTCAAAATCAGTTGGGTAGTTTGGTTTTAGAATCAAAAAATCTGAAATCAGTAAGTCATCTACGTATGCGAAATTGCGGATTTTTGCTTTCTTATGACTTTTTGGTGAAACGATACGATAGCACGAAACAATATAAGCTGACGGTCAGCCATCTAGCTTTGACCTTAGAAAGTTATCACTAAAAATTGTGAAAAGAAATTTTTAAACAAAAATTGAAACCGACTTCAAAAAACTGAAAAGGATAAAATAATTAAATTCAATTAGGTACTCATCACCTAGAAAAATATTTTTTGGAGTTCGTGCTAAGTTGTTTCTAGAAATAATAGAACGTGAAGCACCGACTCCGACTTCGAAGTGATGAGTACCTACTTGAATTTAATTATTTTATCCTTTTCAGTTTTTTGAAGTCGATTTAAATTTTTGTTTTTATATTTTCATTATTCTGTTGTGAAATACCTACGAACTCCTTAAACCTTTAGTTGTTGTTTATTATATAATAACTTTTGATGTAAATGGTAAAATATTATTCATTCTCACATCACATAGTAGGAAGTGAATATACATATCCGTGCTTCACACTAACTCCTCAGAACAAACAAAACTTTGAATATTCAGTGCCAAAGTTCGTTCGTGTGATGGTTGTTATTCAGTCCGCCATCTTGTTTCCGTGCAGGGCTGTCAATTACTTGAGATCTTGAGATATATTGGATATGTCAATGGGAAAACGTCTCCGTGAAATCGCTTGTGAGAATTTAACCGGGCTATTATACAGGGTGATGACGAAACAACGATAATAAATCAAAACACAAGTTTTATTAGTGTATAGTAGTGTTTTGCAACTTTCGAATGCATCTTATTCACTTGTTAACTTTATAACATGTTAATGAAATCATTAAAGCATAGAATGTCATGAAATTATCAAAAGAATAAGATGTATTTGTGAGTTGCAAATCATTAATATGAACTGATATAGCCCATGTTTAAAATTATTATCGCATTGATATGGCGGCAGACTTTCGTAAGATTTTGGTAGCTGGCAAGCTGGTCCCGGTTGTTCCTGCAACCGTTTTAACCCACCAGCCCGCATTAGGAAAGCGTGGCTGAACCGAGTCGGATATTTAGGTGATAGAATACATCCTGAAAAAAGAAATAAGCCATATATTAAAAGTTTATCACTATTTTGACCTAGATTTGCCCTCTTCACGTCTCGAGACAGACACGATGTACGTAGGTTGTGGCCCTGCATTTGACAAAAGTTTAAGGAGGTTGCTCACAAAGGTTGTCATTGTTGCGCAAACCTGACTCGCCTCGTTATGTCGTCACCTCCTTTAGGGTAAGGACACACCTGCTGAACGTTCGGCGCCGAAAGTTCAGCGACTGACCTTCAGTCGTAATATTCTGTTGCCATGACAAACCATACGCTCAAAGCGCGGCGTCTTGTTCAGCGTGCTACGCGACGGAAAATAACGCGTAACGCGTCGCGTGATGTGTCGCTTGCTGTGCAAAACACATTGAATGCGTATTTGCTGAACTAATCGCCCGAAGGAAGGTTCGGCGTTACACTGAACGCGACGTAATTTCGGCCGATGTGTCATAGGGGACTTCAAAACACTGCGAGCGTATTCAACCGAACGTTCGGCGCCGTACGTTCCGCAGATGTGTCGCGACACTTAGTTGTGCAAACTTTGCTTTCCTCGCACTAATTATAATACTATAGTACCTTGAGTCTTGTCTATAACAACTAAGGTTGAAATAGAATATTTCAGCATTGTAAGGGTTATTATGATTTGTGTTTGGAGGTTAGCAGTCTTGTTTGAACTGATTTGTCACTGCGACCTGAAACATCTAATGTGACTTGCCACCAATAGTTTAAAGTGAAGCCTTGATTTGGACAGTTTCCATAAATTTTAGCATATTTCCAACCTCAATGATCTTAATATCATTTGGGTCGATAATGTCTCTCCTAAGATGAAGGCTTCGTTTTTGGATAAAGGTCTACAGTTGCATCAAAAGTGCATTTGAGTTTACCGTAGCTTCAGACGCAAGTGTATATCTACACTTGCCAGACTTCTCTACTCTTCCTCTCTACTATCAAAGTTTGCTGTGCCCGCCAGGGTCCATAAATATTTCCGATTATAATTTTTACCATCTAAATGTACTTATGGAACACAATAAAGTATGGAGTATTGAGTATTGACTTGCCATTTGCTACGTGGCCAGGCCGTAATATTTTGCAAGTATTTAGGTAGGTATTATGTTTTATCTTTAAGAACCAAATAAACAATAATAAAAAATAATCATTAACTGTAGCCAGTTAATGATTATTTTTTATTATTGTTTATTTGTAACTCAACCAGATGGCTGCGACATATACATTCGCAATAGGGTAGTTGACAACTTTTTTTTTATTTCATTAATAAGAAGTTTATAACTCATAAAGTAATATTCAAAAGAAAATATGCCTAAGATCAATAGTTTCACAGATATAGTGGTATGTTTGATATGTTGCGGCGCAGCGTCCAAAAACGATCCATAGAAAATCTACGGAACAGGTGACGTCACATGTTACCATATTACTAAGAAATGTATGGGCATACTGACAAAATCGATAGTAACTATGTATTAAGTATGTTTTTATTAATAGTTGTCATAATAATAGTTAATTTAATTGATGTCAGCAATCTAATGTCATAAACATTTTTGATAAATTTTGAAGAAAAAAAATGACCATATTTTTAATTTTCAAAACAGTACAACTTCAACAATATTTTAAGTTTGAATTGTTTTTATGAGTAACAGTAGCGTATATTTTCCGAATTTGTGAAAAATAGCGCCATATTCAAACTTAGGCAACATCCTAATTGTGTGATTCGTGAATACTATATGTATTTGTAGTATTCGACGACCGCTTGGCCGAGTGGTCTGTACCCCAGGCTACTCGGTCAAAAGGTCCCGGGTTTGAATCCCGGTAGGAACAAATGTTTGTATGATGAGTACGAACATTTGTTTACGAGTCATGGATGTTTATATGTTTATTTAGTATATTTATAATATTTATATACATATTATTATCATTATTTCTTCGTTATCTAGTATCCATAACACAAGCTCTTAATGATGCTTACTTTGGGCTAGATAATAGGTGTGAGTGTATAAATATAAATAAAAAAATAAAAAAATTGTGGTAGCATGAATTCGTGATGGAGTTTTACGTGTTTCATTTTTGTGATGGGGTGCCAAAAATGTGCCTCTATGATGAAGTGGTTGAGACCACCTACGTCAGATCTCAAGCTCCGGGTTCAATTCCCGTGGTGACAAAAATTTTCTTGCTCGGTTACGTTGGTAGTAGGGCTTGCTACCGCCATCTGCTGCCATAACAATGATGTTAACAGCATTTTTGTGTTCCGACAGTTGGAGGTAAGCTACCCAGTTCATGTGGTTAAGGACTCCGGGTGTAGCTCGCTTCCATATTCAGCTTCAACATCATTAAACACCAGATGAGGTGGAGGCTAAGAGGTACTCCGTTAAGTACAAAAAAGTCACAGTTGAAGGATCTAGAGTCTAGAGGGCTGATGAATTAACCTTAGTATTTGACTTGTAGGGTAAAAAGCAGGGCCGGATTTGAACCAAACACTTTTCATTTGAAAGATCATAAATATGTGTGTCTCGTGTGTTTCTTCCATGTAGGAAGGCGTCTACACAGCAGTGGGACGTAAGACTGGTGATGAAATGTGTAATTATAACTTTCTCACACGCGTTCAATTCAATCCTGAAAAGTTATGAGATGGAGTAGCTATCCTACATAGCTGTATATCTAAGCAGGAGTCGATGAGGCTAGGGACCTCCGGTCTGGCCACGGGAACGGGCGGCGGCGGCGGCGTCTCGGCAACCACTGCGCGGTCACAACGACTCGCTGCGAGGCCGACATCGAGACAGCGCGCAGTGGTTGCCGAGACGCGAGACGCAGGACGCGCGTGCGGTGATGTCATGGTAAACAAGTGAATTCTGCTATTGTATTTTGATCTGAAACGAATCGGAAACGCTTAAGTTACAACGTTTCTGTATTCTGCTAACTCAACGCAATCGAAACGTAACCGAAACGCATCAGTTTGGTATTCTACTAACAAACACGTAACGCGAACCGTTCGGTTCAATCATTGTTTCGTATTCTGCTAAATGTTTAACATTTGTGGCAGCCGAAACGCATCGATAGTTCTTTGTTCAAACTGTCCAAAATTAACAACTGTCTAGTCACTAAGCCAAAATATATTTGTTTCTTGCAATATCGCTAACAATTATCGAGCCGAAGTTGAACCAACCGAGAGCGTTTCGATAGCGTTCCGGCTTTATAAGCAATGTTAGTGGAATACCTTTTTGAATTACAACCGCATTGGTAACGATACCGAACCGCAGCCGATCCGTTTAGGAAAATAAATAGCAGAATTGACCCACAGGCCGTTAGGTATTCGTATGACGTTGGGTAACCTTACTGACATCTGCAAGAAAG
The DNA here is from genome assembly GCA_947347705.1 of Nymphula nitidulata. NCBI lineage: Eukaryota > Metazoa > Arthropoda > Insecta > Lepidoptera > Crambidae > Nymphula > Nymphula nitidulata. The sequence goes on from OX374646.1 coordinate 4,932,280, forward strand.
CGTATTGCAACTTGTCTTTAATATTGCTCAGAGCTCTAAGTTTAACCAATATCAAAGTAACGTATTGTATAACGTATTAGTGGTTGAATAAATACTAAAGTTAACTCATTACGGTCCATAATAAGCTATGAAACTAAATTCATCACGCCACCACAAAAATAGTTTAAACGAGTCTATACGCCACAAAAAATAGGTAGTGACAGTGAAGCGTCAAGTGGTTAGTTTTTTTTTAACCTTAACGGGGTTACATTTGGCCTTCATCTCACCTGATGGTAAGTGAAGATAAGGCCGACGATGGAAGCGAGCGACATCCGGATTCCTCAACCACAGAGAAAATGGCTATCTTACCTCAAACTGCCGGAACTCAACAATGCTGTTAACATTATTGTTATGGCGGCAGACTTATAAGAAGTAGTAATAGCTAGCCAGGCGGACTTAGAAAAGCCCTACCACCAACCAAACCCAGCAGAATATTTCTACCCGCACGGTAATCGAACCCCGGACCTCTTGATCTGAGGTAGGTGGTCTCAACCACTAAACCAGAGATTCGGTCAAATGAATCAGCCGCGTGAAGCTGAGCAAGCGAAGCGAGCGTGGCGTGGCAGCGGTCGGCAAGCGCCAGTATCGACACGACCGCGATGTTTCAATGTTTGTTATAATTACCTTTGTTATAATTACCTCGAAATGATAAAAAATATCGTGAAAGGCTCCAGTTCTTGGTCTACACAGTTGTGATTTGTAATTCGTAAATACTATATTCGTGGTAGCGGAAATTCACGATGGAGTTATTCGTTTTCATACACTCAATTAAACAACATAATTTTCTAATATTCTTAATATTCTTAATTTTTAATTTTAACAATATTATAAATGTTTGAAAAATTACTTAGTAATTAAAATAATATAAAACTAGAAAAATTTCACGTCCTGAGGCGGGAATCGAACCCGCAATCTTTCGCAATCCGGGCGACTGCTCTATCCACTGAGCCACCCAGGACTTGGGATACCCTGTGAAATTCTTCTAGTCTATCTGTATTTGCGTTTGTTTTCCGTTTGTTTGTGTTTGCGTTGAAATAGAACATTTCGACATTGTACGGTGGACGTTAGCTCATAAACCCAAATACAGATAGACTAGAAGAATTTCACAGGGATATCCCAAGTCCTGGGTGGCTCAGTGGTTAGAGCAGTCACCCGGATTGTAAAAGGTCACGGGTTCGATCCCCGCCTCAGGACGTGAATTTTTTCTAGTTTAGATATTTTTATAAGTAAATCATTTTCTTACAATATAATGCCTAAAATAATAACATTTCATTACAATCGACCATCAATATACAATCAAAATATACATAATACCTATATCAGCTAAATATGAAGAATGTTGCCCGCAACTCTAACTGAGTCTAACTGCTAACAATATAAGGATAAGCATCAATAGTTCACTCAACTAATCAAGCGAGATGTAAGCCCCATCTCCTTTAGCCTGCTAAGTCAGAAAGGGACAAAGTGAATTCGTATTGGTTTCATTATTTTCGCGTAGTTTGCTTTATGATGCCGGTTCACTATATTCAATCCAATGAAACGCCACACCGGCAGCGACAGTGAGTACTCTTGGGTTTAGTGGAAATCTGTATTTCTTTGTATCATCATCATCATTACCAGGCTATATACGTCCCACTGCTGGGCACAGGCCTTCCAACATGGGAGAAACACATGAGGAGCTTGGGCCATAACACCAACACGCTGGCCCAATGCGGGTTGGTGGGTTGTAGGAACAGAACCGGGACCAACATCTTAAACGTGCCTTACGAAGCACGGAGGAGCTTGAGATAACAAACTTTGATTGACCCATCCCAGAATAGACCATGGCGAAAGTTGCTTTGTTTTTCGTATCGAAACCAGAGCACTTAAACCAATACGCCACCGAGCTCCTTGATTTCCTTATATAAATACAGTATTTTGCCGATGATCTGATCAAAGGTAAGTGTCAGGGTCTTTGAGGAAATTGACTCAAACTGTTTAAAATCAATTTAATGACGAAAGACGAGATTTTGACACCATTTGTTTGCAAGAGGGCGATGTGGTGCCATCATCTCGTAGTTAACACAGGAACTATTATAATAAACCAAAACACAACTATCTAAATCTAAAATTATTTGATAGATCTCCTTCAATCACTTAAGTTGCACTGCATAATAAAAATTTAGTTTTTGTACGCGTAATTCAGAATCAATCCCACCATCAGCGTTTTAGGACAAGACACCCTTCTATAATAGGCTTATGGTTGATAAAAACATGCTTTTAGGAAAGACACAAGAGCACTTACACCCATTAAGCCACGCCCGTCCCCATCTGAAGGCTTGGTAGTCTAAATATAAGGACCGGATGTGACGGTTTAATGGGCCTGCCTGAAAGACAAATAAAGTATCCACGCATGTTTCACAAGGGTTTTGTTTTGGTATATTTTTGGAAAGTAGACGAGAACACACAAGTGAAACAATTCATGCGCAAAATAAGATCCTATTAAGAGTGAATAGGGACGGTCCAAAGTGCAAAGTTTTATTAGGTAGCACCGCTGTGGGTTGATGTACAAGTTTTTTTAGAACTGGTTCTTTAATGGTTTTCAAAGCATTTGCAGTATTTATAGAGCTGTCGCTGGTATGACCTAAGAATATACCAATCGTATCTCATCAGAGATTCCTTTAACTTGGACGACTTCTAGAAATTGCAAGATTTTCTTGCAACTGCAATGACTTAAGAGGATTTAAATTAATATTTTAGTAATTTTACTTTCAACAAATATGTAAATGATCTTCTGTCAGGTGTTTATCTTCCTCTCTCTCTCTCTCTCTCTCGCTCTTTCTATCTCTCTTTACCTAATGATAAGCGCTCACCGCCTCCATTTATTGAGTGTCCTACTATGTGCGTGATGGTAAAGAGGAGATGATAAATTGATAAATACGAAGACCAGCACGTTTGTTCCTGAGTTGGAAGATGGAAGGTTAGATAAAGTTGAAAAGCTCTTTAGACCACTCTCAGTAGTACCAGCAATACAAATAGAAGACGCTATATCACAACGACCTCTTCATCACCATTGATCTGGACAGCAAGACGCAGCAATCTGCATGAGCTGTCACACACACAACTGTGAGATCGCTAGACCTACCCGTCTTTTTGCACAGCAAGCACAACTCGCCAGGCGAGGCGAACGAAAAGCGTCTAATACCTCTGTATCTAGGGCAGTGTGATCCATATTGCACTTCTCCTGTGTAGATTTGGATTGCACTTTCCACCTAATATCGGGTGGAGTTTAGAAGTTTGAACCTTGAAAATAAAAATGATCTAGCATTCTTCTTGATGCTGTTTCGTTCTTTGATACCTTTCATTCTTAACAGAAAAACCCGCTCCGTTGGAAAACCTCTTACCTCAATACCAATGCCTCTAGCAAAAATAATTGGTGGAAACCGGGAAAATCAAAGAATCCATCCCAAGAGCCCTTGATCCGTCGCTGCACCTAATTACTTTGTTCCGATCGCTGTGTACGCGTCGAATACGTCTCCAGAGAGGCTGACATCAATCATTAGAAATCAATAAGTTGGGGCGAAACTAATAACCCTTAATGGAAGTCGTAATTTTGTACTGGTTTTCTGGGTGCCTTTATTAATAACCATTTTTGAAACTATCAAGAACCACCACTTAATTAAATTGAGAATTTTGAGGAGGCCGGGAGCGATGGCGTAGTAAGTTTGAACGCTAAGGTTTTGATCACAAAAACCAAGAAGCTTCAGCAACGGCAGTCTCAAAGTCAAACTGTTACGCTCGATGTGCTGTCATCTGTACATAAAGTTAAATATAGTTTAATATGTGTGATCACATATGAGAATAAGACACGAAAAACATAATCCGCCGATTTTTACCGTTTCAACAGTTTTTAGTCGCCTGAAACATGTTTTCAGGCCGTTTCAGGAGCTAACTAATGTGATGCTACTATTTCTTGAAAATCCTTTTTCAAGCGTTTTCAGGATCCCTCATGGCCCTTTGGAGTAGCAAACTGCCGTAGATATGACCTGTCCTACTGTTCTACAGACTACAGGATCCTGGAACATTCAAATATTGTCGCAAAGTCCCCGAACGTGCGAAGTGGGACAGAAGAAGGATTAAATTGATCAATATTTTGTTCCACGCATCGCACAAATTTTCAGTTCGAATAAAAATACGAGATCATGTTACAGGCATTATGTATGTACGCAATTATAATTAAGGAAATCGAAAAAATGACGACATAACCCTGAAACTACCTTCATACTAGTGATATTTGGTGCTTTAACGATAACTTAGAACAATCATTTATTATACGAAAACATTAACGAAAAAAGATAACCAAAACTACTAACATAAAGAAATTACAACGACATTTATATTGTCAGACGTTTAATTAAATAATTACAAACACCGTCCATCATAAACACTACACACACATACATAAACAGTACATTCTAATGTTGATTTGTGGGATATATTAGGCAATACACCTCCTAAAAGCATTACAGTTTTTCGTTTGTGTAATAATGTCGACAATATAATATAGTGACCTTCTTTTGCGGAGTAAAATTAGGTACAGACGCAACGTTATAGCGATACAAAGACAATTAGTATCCAATAATCGAGATACAGTGGATAAGCGAAAAATACTACACTATAGGCACAGAACTAGACACTATAATAGATATGTCCAAATTTTGATACGTAATGCAAAGAACCTGAAACAAAACCTCAACCTGAATCCCCGAGCGAACACCTATTTTGGCGGAAGTAGTTCAATTTTTGCTGATGATATGACGAGATACGTAGGAAAACCAAAAGCCACCGACATAGCTCAAAAAATTAACAAACTAAAGTGGCGGTGGGCAGGACACATCGATCGCATAACGGATGGCCGTTGGGGCGGAAAGGCTTTGCAGTGACAACCACGGATAGGAAAACGAGGTGAGGGCAGGCTTCCAACAAGGCGAACTGACGATCTGGTGAAGGTCGTAGGTTACCACTGGATGCGTGTAGTGCAGCACATATCATCGTGGAAATCATTAGGGAATGAATTTATCCAGCAGTTAGGCTAAAGTGATGATGATGACTATTATAGTTTATTTATAATAATAATATTCTTACACACGTCTCTGTTAAGTAGTATCCACAGAACAAAATATTATTCGTGCTCAGTTTGAGCTAAATAAGAAAAGAGTAAAAAAACTTCATGAAACTCCACAGGAGGTCTCCTAGATAATGAAAAACAATAACGATTATGTAGATGGCCATAAATCAGGTGAACCTGGCGTGCGTAAGGCGAACCCCGCGGGACCCATGATACATCGGAATTGAATGGCGTGGAAAATGGGTATTTTAACGTAAAAATTTCGTAAAAACAGATTCACGAAACCAATTTGTTTGGTCAGTTTATTTATTAAAGCGATTTCACGAGTATTCGGCATTTTCAATAAGTATTAAATCTTATTTTCTAGCCTTTGTGATCTCGTTGTTGAGACCACCACAGATCAACAGGTCCGGGGCTTGATTCCCATGGATCATACATTTTCTGCTCAGTTTTGTTGGCTACTTGGCTTGCTACCACCGTCTTACCTATGTCTGCCGCCATAACAATAATGTTGACGGCATTGTTGTGTTCCGTTCCGGCAGTTGGCGGTAAAACAGTCAGTTCCTCTGTGGTTGAGGAATCCGGGTGTAGCTCGCTTCCTTTTCCTCTTCGAACTTAACAACATTTACTTTTACATTTATTTTTAGGTACAAGAGACGAGGACAAAATGGTTAACAAAAGGTCTAAAGAAGTCTTTAGAGCATAAACGACTTATATACTTATCTTATAGACTTCAAGGAACAAATAAAACATATAATAAAAAAAAGTATAAGAAGTATAAAACAATTTTACGAAAATGCATACATAAATCTAAACAAATACAGTACAAATACAATACAAAAATATATAAATAAACAAAAAAACAAATGTAAAGCATCCTGGGAATTAATAAAGAACAACATTAATGATAATACGGACAAAAAAGAAATTGACGTAATAAAAAAAGATAACATGACATACAAAGATCCATTACATATAGCAGAATTATTTAATAATTTTTTTATTCAAATGACTAAGAGTGACACAGACAAATTAATATATAATACTGACATGATTAAATCAATAGAATCTATACCTGACACAATATTTTTACAACCATGTGACAAAAACGAAATATTTAAAATAATTATGACGTTAAGTAATACAAAATCAGTAGGATATGACAACATAAGAACTGATATTTTAAAAATATGTGCTAATTACCTGTGCACTCCCCTGTCGCACATTATAAATCTATCCTTTACATATGGCACATTTCCTAAAAACTTAAAGCTATCTATTATAAGGCCTTTATTCAAGAAAGATGACCCGTGCGATATTAATAACTACCGCCCTGTTACATTAATACCAGTTATAGCAAAAATCTTTGAAAAGGCTATGTATAAACGTCTACTACTTTTTCTAGAAAAACATTGCATATTGGCAAAGGAACAATTTGGGTTCAGGAACAATAGCTCAACTTCACTGGCATGTTTTCATTTAATAAAGACAATAAGTGAGAGTCTTAATGAGGGAGTACAACTCACAGCCTTATTTTTAGATATGAGTAGAGCTTTTGATTCTGTTAGTCATAAAACACTATTATACAAGATATATAAATATGGGGTGAGAGGAAACGCATTTAAATGGATTGAGAGTTATCTAAGCGAAAGAAAACAATGTACACGGATAACAAAAATAGTGAATGAAAATAGAATAACAAGTGAATCGCAGTATGAAACAAGTGAATGTGGTGTCCCACAAGGGAGTATTCTGGGACCACTCCTGTTTTTGTTATACATTAATGATTTACCCAAATGTATACCACATCAAAGTATACTTTATGCAGATGATACAACTATAATTGTTAAATGTGTAAATAAATTAACTTATCAAGACGATATTAATAATGCACTTAGAAATGTTACACATTGGCTTTGCAGTAATAATCTTAAAGTTAATACGAGCAAAACGAAGATAATACAATTCCAGTCATACCACACTAGGACCCTACCGCTAAGTATACGGTGTGATAATGACGAAATAGATGAAATTAAATATACAAAGTTTTTAGGCGTAATTTTTGACAAGCACTGCAGCTGGCAGGAACATATTGATGTGATGTGTTCTAAGTTGGATAGATTTGTGTACGCTCTAAGACGACTGCGACAAACAATATCTATAGAAGCATCTCTTAGCGCATATCATGGCTATGTTTCCTCAGTTCTTACTTATGGAATACTGATATGGGGTAACTCTGTTTTTTTTGATAGGGCATTCAAAATTCAAAAGAAATGCATTAGGGCAATTTGTGGAACATGGCCATTTGAGAGCTGTAAGCCATTATTCAAAAAATTAAATATATTACCTCTGCCGTGTATATACATAAGAGAAGTTTGTATTTTCGTTAAAAGGTATCCCTGTTATTTTAAGCTAAACAAAGACGTCAGTGCTAGGACAACTAGATATCCACACAAATTGTACATACCCAGATGCAAACTTAGTATTTTTAAGAGAAATGCTTATTTTATGGCAATTGCTATATACAATAAACTGCCTAGTTGTATGCATGAGGTATCTCAAAAAATGTTTAAGAAAACAATAACTCAATGGTTGAGACAAAAGTTATATTACAGTGTACATGAATATTTGAACGATTGAATTGAATTTAATGTATTATGCTACTAAAAATTATAACAGATAAGAATAAAATAATTATTGAATATTTGAATTAAATTTTTGCATGTTCTAATGATAATAATGAAATAATGTAATTTATAATAATATTGATATAGAGAAGTAATGAAATTAATTAATTTGACATTCTTACTTAGGAATTATATTTGCATGCTTAATTAAGTGGAGTACGTGTGACTTATTTTATTTGTAACATCATTTGTAATACCGTATTCTTGCAAATAAATAATATCTTATCTTATCTTATCTTTCAAGTGGGATGAAGGACAAGAGCTACCCCGCAAAGAATTCAAAAATCTACTGGCATTTGTTTATGTTTTCAAATCATGTTAGAGTTTGACTAATCAATAAAGTATTTTACTAAAGCTTTAAACAGGAAGCCATTTTCTCAATATGAAAAATTCCAAGGTTGATTTATATTTTTTTCTCTTATTCCCATTTTATGAGAAAACGAACGAATATTTAAAAAACAAACTTAGTTTAATTACTGGGCATAGACGGCATTTCATCTTAAGGTGGTTTTCCACCAGAGGGGCGAGACGAGGCGAGGCGAGGCGAGACGAGAATTGAAATCGCACTGACCAAAGAGTACATTTTATATACGGGTATTAAGCTATCACTCCATACTACGAAATATATCGCGCTTAGCGATATCTGGTGATCTGAACCGGTAGACAACTAAAAAATTATTTTCTTGATAATCCCTTTTTTTCTTAAAAACTAAATTTAAGTAATCAAAAGTTACTTAAAAAATGTTTATTTATGTATTTTTAGAATCAAAATAAAAATTCAAAGAAAAAAAAATTTCCACATCGGGATTCAAACATGGTTTTCTTAGTTTAGAACGCAGGATGTCTACCAAATCTAACATATAATTATTATTAACAATGATAAATTAACAGTACCATTTCTACTTCAGTAATGTTCTTGACTAAAATATTTATAATGGTAATTTATTGAAAAATACTATATAAGAATTATATCGTTAAAATAATGAACACCAAACTGACAGGAACTGCTATGACGGCCTAGGTTCAAATCCCAATACATAGGTCGCTACTCTAACTAAGTAATTAATAATTTGGGCAAGATATTATAATATAAGTTACAGTGAGAATATTACTAACGGCATAGTGAAAAAATATCAAAGTTACCTTATATTGATTAAAAATTGAAGTAACTATTTTTCCTCAGTTTAATGAATAACATCATAATTGTCATTTAAGTTTTAAATATTTTTTGTTGATATTTATCGAAGTCACTATTTTGTATGGTTTCAGAGTCATCTATCGACTTGGGCCTGAATTTCTAACCCATTAAAAGCCGACAAAATTTAATATCAGTTATACGAATGGTCCTAGTCTATACTTCAATGTTAACTGCAATCGGTCGTATATGATATGGTTATTTTAGTATGAAGTTATAACATTGTGGCACTGACCCTTTTCCACTAAAAATTGCTTGCGCGAGCGAGATGATTGAGCACAACAATAAACCTATCGCGATAAGCGTGTTTCTGATGCAGAGTTAATTTTTACTCTATATCGGAAGCAATACGGTTCATTTTTACACAAACAAATATTTATAGCACATCCTCGTCAATCCTGACTATTTCCACCAAAGGTGCGCGAGGCGAGTATTGAAATATTTGTTTGTGTAAAAGTGAACCGTATTGCTTCCTACATAGAGTATAAATTAACTCTGCGACAAATTTCAACTATTGTCTGGCGTCGTCTCGTCTCGCCCCTCTGGTGGAAAATCGCCTAGGTTCGAAATCATATCAATTTCACATTAAAATTTATACTCTATGTCGGAAGCATTATGGTTCATTTTTACACAAACAAATTTTTCTCGCACATCCTCGTCAATCCTGACTATTTCCACCAAAGATGCGCGAGGCGCGGATTGAAAATTTGCCATACAAATGTTAAATCTCGTCTCGCCTCGTCTCGTCTCGCCTCTCTGGTGGAAAACCACCTTTAGGCCCCAGGATGACAACAATATCAAGCGATTCTTCCTTGTCATTGCAGGTGTGTATAGGCGGCGGTAACCGCTTACCATCAGGTGGGCCGTCAGCTTGTTTGTCATCTAGTTGTATAAAAAAAAAGTTTATTTAAAAGGCAATATACCTACTAATCGACTTCTGGAGTTTTAAAATCCTGCTAGTTTTTGAAAAATTGATTCCAATTTGTCGCTTACGTTGTGCACGCATGCGTTATTGTTGTCTCTTTTTCTCGCGTTGATAACTCTTCTCTCCTCAGTAGGTGGTAGGCCCGTATGTATGGATGTCTTGGTAGGTATCAACTACTGCCTTTTTTTGTTTCAGCCGTTCGCTCTGTTTCAGATTGCCGAAAGGTAGCCAGTGAAATTACTGGGCATGGACGGCATTTATTTTAGGCCTCAGGATGACTACGCACCTGCGATATCAAGTGATTTTTACTTGTTATTATAGACGTCTATAGGCGGCGGTAACCGCTTATCACCAGGTGGGCCGTCAGCTTGTTTATCATTTAGTTGTACAAAAAATATCTGTCCCTCTCTATCTCCCCCGCAACCAAATTCACGGGGTATCAGCTTACAAGATCCAATAGAGTTTAGGAAAATAATAGTAGAATCTATGTACAAGCGACAGCACATCAAGAATAACAGTTTGACCTTGAGACAGCCCTTACTTGAGACGTAGTGCAACTGTGCACTTGATGTGCTGTCGTCTGTACCTACAAATATTGAAATGTTTAATTTGATGCCTGGGCATGTGTGCTCAATAATAAACTGTCACTGTCTTTATGTGATACTATCCAAAGATTAGATTCGCTTGACACTAAGCTTGACAATCAGACGCGAACAAGATTTTTTATCAGAAAGTTTTTCCGTGAAATTATTCCATAAGGAACACTTAAGTGTCATCAAATTGAGACGAGATAGCCGTTTATGGGAAGGATTGTTGGCAAACATGAAATTGGCTTACAATTCTTTTGGAGTGCCTAGAATTAGACGTTGTGTCTCTTTCATTCTCACCACGAATGAAAGTTTAGCCGGGATTTTTAGTAATTAAAACAAGGGCTATATTAATTTATAGAAATGGTTTGCAACTATCAAATACATGTTGTGCATTTGATAATTTTATGACATTTCTCCGAAATGATATAACATCGGCTGGATTATTATAAGTGTCATGAAATTATCAACATAATGAGATGTATTTCAAAGTTGCAAAACATTCCTATGAACTAATAAAGCCCATGTTTTGATTTATTGTCGTATCGACGGCACCACCCTGTATATGCTCAATAATCAGACAGTCACTGGTGGGGCGTTGAAGTTCTAGAATAGAGACCACGTACCGTAAAGCGCAAAGTAGGACGGTCTCCCTCTAGATGGACAGACGACCTGATCAGGGTTGCGGGCAGCCGTTGGATAGAGGCTGCACAGAACCGTTCCATTTGGAAATCGATGGGGAAGGCATTTGTTCTGCAGTGGACGTCATAGGCTGATATGATGATGATGATGATGATGACTGATTATTTCTAAATAAAATATCTTCTAGCAGTCCTACCACCAAGGTATGAGAATGAAAAGGTAGACTAGGCGTCTGCAAATTACAATAACAGAATCTATTTATTCAAAAATCAATGTCTATATGTTTGTCCTCAAGGCACTTCAAAACCATTGATTAGATTATAAAGAAAGATTATAAGAAGATTTTTTTTTATTATATAACCTAACAGTTATTAAGCCGTCGCGGGGAGCCGTTGGATGCAGGCTGCACAGAACCGTTTTATTTGGAAAGCGATGGGGGAGGCCTTTGTTCAGCAGTGGACATCATAGACTTGTATGATGATGCTGATGAACCTAAAAGAGTTCTCTTTTAAGGCTTTTCAATTGTCCAAGCCGCGTAAGACTTCCGGGAGTCCTATGACCGTTAAAAACCAATCGTGTTTGGATATGTGGCTTTACAAGTTACTAGCCACTGTTTAGAATCTTAGGCGTCTTATACTGGTGTCTATAGGCGAATTTCGAGTCATATATTATGGTCTCACATGTAATGCGTACCAGATAGTTGTGTGTGACCCAACGTCACTTTGACAAGGGTTTAACAGGTGACATTTAGGTACTGGGGATCTCAAATAATTAATGAAATGAAATGAAATATTCATACAGTGGTCATAATTATCTTGTGTGCGGACTAAAATTTTAAGAGGACAGTATGCCATACAATTTTGTGCTTATGATCCTGAATTGCGAAATAAACATTTTTATTAATTTAATGTAAACAGTCCTATGACGGACGTAGTCGAAATCAAAGCCTATTGCGGAGGTATTTTTATTTCGTGTTTTATTTTTGTTTGTTTATCAAAACAAGTTTAAAAACACGAAACTAAAAATATTTTTACTTCGGGTTACCTAGTGGCCTTGCGCATCTCTGAAGTCAATTTTGGCGGCGCGGCGTTAGAGACGTTTTCAGCAAGCTGAAATGCGTTTTCAGGCCATTCCATGACATGACATGACAAACATGTAATATTGAGGTGGAAAATAAAGAAATTTATTATTATTATTATTATTATTCCAGGAGCCAAGTAATCCGATGTCACCATTTCCACCCTTTTATAGGCATTTTTAGGACCCCCTATGACCATTTCATGCCCATAATGTCAAATTTTTTATTTTTTTTATTTTTTTATACAACTAGATGACAAACAAGCTGACGGCCCACCTGGTGGTAAGCGGTTACCGCCGCCTATAGACACCTGCAATAACAAGGCAAAATCACTTGATATTGCAGGTGCGTTGTCATCCTGAGGCCTAAGATGAAATGCCGTCTATGCCCAGTAATTACACTGGCTATCTTTCCCTTCAATCCGAAACACAGCGAACTGTTTCACGGCTGAAATAAGAAAGGCGGTGGTACCTACCCAGGCGACCCTACATATGGGTCTACCACCTAGTAAAAATTCCATAAGAGTGAGTGAGATAGAGCTAATGACAAGAACAGAAGAACATTCTGGAACGGTCGCGAAATGACAGCGCGCTATACTACACAACAACAGACGAAGAACCTTCGAGAAAGGAGTAAAAGGGACAGCGCGCTATACTAGACAGAGACAGATAATGAAACTTCGTGAAAGTAGTGATGGTCATACTTAGCATGCTATGTCACATTAGGAACATTCTAGAATCATCGATTTAATGAAGTAATATTGTGGAAGCTTCAAGAATTGTCTAGTAGTATTCGGCGGCTATATCAGCATGTTATTCCATATATGGAACATTCTAGAATTCCCAATTAAACGAAGTAATATTGCGGAATCTTCGAGAATTGTATAGTAGTATTCGGCGGCTATATGTATAAGCAATTGTGTCGCGGCGCAGGCAATCAGGTTCTATTTGGTATTGTGAAGCGATTACTTTGATTGAACCGATGTCAGTGCGAGTTTTCAGTGCGATAATAGATTTATTAGTGTTGTGTTAAGTGACGTGTTTGTTTCAGTAACGTTTTAGATGACATTTTAAATTGATCTCTCAATTGAATTGGCATTTTAGTTACACCTAGCCCGTAACAATAGGTTTAATGTATTTTTAATATCATGTTTTATTCTTGTTATTAAAACAAGGAACCTCATAAAATCTTCATACAGCCGCAGCGGTTTAACAACTCATTTCACAGAAGCACAAGATAACAGACGAAACTTTGTATGCGCCCGTGAACTTTAAGTTCAAGGACACGCCCGTGACTAGAGGACTCAACGAGACTTCTCGTGTCGACGGGGGGTGAGGACACTGAGATTGGTGCGGGGGGAGAGTGGCCGTTCTAACTCTGTTTATTACGTATTCCTAGACTAGATACCTCCACGAGACCCCATCGACCGGGGGAGCGGACACTGAGATTGGTGCGGGGGGAGAGTGGCCATTCTTACTCTGTTTATCACGTATTCCATGTCAAGAGACCTCCATGAGACCTCATCGAGGGGGGAGGGGACACCGAGATTGGTGCGGGGGAAGAGTAGCCATTCTAACTCTGCTTATTACGTATTCCGAGACTAGATATCTCCATGCGATCCCATCGACGGGGGGCAGCGGACACTGAGGTTGGTGAAGGGGGGAGAATGGCCATTCTAACTCTGTTTATGACGTATTCTATGACTAGAGATCTCCACGAGACCTCATCGACGGGGGGAGCGGGCACTGAGACAGGTGCAGGGGGGAGAGTGGCCATTGTTGCTGTGCTTAAAGTATTCTATGCCATCCACCTAGGAGCACGGTATACCACTCGTAGCCCTACTTAATTTTATTAAATTAAGAAATAACAATAATAAACGTACAGAAATAATATCGATATTATTTTTATAGCCCTTAGTCCAGTCAGGACTACTAGTTATTTTATAATGGTATAGGTACCAACAGTATAACGGTATACCAACGTCCTTCCTATAGTCGGAAAAATGAGACCGTAGGCCCTGAAAGGATTTCTTCCATCTCATCATACCTCCATCCATCATCCATCCATTTCTCCTTGTTATAGCAGGTGTCTATAGGCGGCGGTAACCACTTACCATCAGGTGGGCCGTCAGCTTGTTTGTCATCTAGTTGTATTAAAAAAAAAAAACTTATTAATGAACGCAGAAAAATAAGAGGTAGGTACAAAGCTATTATTTTCGATGGAATTCACATCGCCGACATCGTTTTTCGTCGATGAAAGTTTCTACGTTTCATACCACTTCATACAACTTGTAACAATTATGGTTACTATTAAGTAGTAGGTTCACGGCTCTTTTTTTATGGCCAAACAGAGTCAGATATTTTGTCTAATATTTGTAATAGAACGGTTGTACAAGCGTACATTGTTATTTTATTATAATTATTAACATTAAGTATTTTATGCTGACACAGTAGATTGCTCGGCGACAGCTGACCCAATTAGCAGTTATTGTGAATATGGTATTTAATTATTTAGTGCAATAAACATTATCGTGAAGAACGGTGCTTTTTATCTTGACCTTCCTCACCACAGTGCACTCCGGAAAACATATACAAATCCCGACATTATTAACATTTCTACACATACATATTACATTACATACTACTACGGGTCTACCTGAGCCCGTACAACGGTTATGGATTTGTCTGGTATTGTGTGGTATGATTTTGTCACGAAAATGTTCACCAACGAAAAATTCGGCGCCAAAGTAATCCACAATCTATTACATTGTGGTTCACCTTTATCGAAAATCTTTTTTTTACTGTCTCCTCAGGTACCTAATTTAATTTCTATTTACGTACCTTATCTAAAATTTCAATTAATTATGTATTCGTAACTTACATCAAAGGCTTTTAAGGGGAAGGCCCTGTGTTGTGCTTCTTGGCGTAATTGATCTGGCCCACGTATTTTTTCTGAAATTCGTAATGTATTCGTGAAAATGAGGTTGATGTTTCTGCATCCTGTATTTCGGGTATTTGTACAGTCGACAGCACATCAAGAGTAACAGTTTGACCTTGAGACCGCCCTTACGCCGTTTGTAATAGAGGCGGCTTTCGTAGTGCAACTGTTACACTTGAATAGTTGCCATTTGGTGGTTTAATTTTTTTTAAGATCGATAAGGTAGTTTGGTTTTTAAATATAATAATAATAATACAACAATAGTAATCATACACACGCAGATGGCTGGGAACGATCTGGTGCTATCTCGTGGCCAGCCCGTTCCCCAGATTTAAAACCATTAGATTTCTTTTACTGGGGAGCGCTGAAAGAAAAATTTTACGCAAGGCCAATCGAAACTGTGACTGACCTACGGCAAAGAATAATAGAAGCAAATAATTTTGTTGATAATGGACGATTCGCCCGCTTGATCGCCCGATCTTTTTTAGAAGATGTCGAGCCTGCATTAGAGCTGAAGGAAGACAGTTTGAACACCTGTTAACCAGTTTGAACCCTGTAAATCTTGACATTTAAATAAATTATGTTAAACAATTTTTGTGTATTTAATTTATTTCACTATCTGTCTCTCTCACACTTCGTAAAATGACTCCCGGTCTCACTCAAATTAGAATGTTAAAGTTACGGCCTTAAAGCAAACCATGGGTAAATTAGAATAAATTTTAAGTACGTAAGAAAAATTTGTTTAAAACTGCCTGTTTTTGGAAAAAAAATATTGTCTGCAATCGTAGAAATTATCTACCAAGTATCATACCATTTTGGAATTCTTATTGAATGCGCCAACTTTTGCAGTTACTTGCCAAACTCGCATAGTACATTTCTTTTCAGTACAGCTTGTTAAAGCTATGTGAAAAAATAATTTTGAATATTTAATTTAGATAAAAATGGCATATTCTTCTAATCTGGAGCAGCTGGCTTTAAATTTTAGATTAGATTATACAGAACATTATTCAGGATTACAAAAAAAGCAAAAATGTTTAGAAAAGTCAAGATTTGTAGCAACAAGAGTGAAAAAATCGTCACAGGGTGTAAATTTTAACGGTTTTTTTTTAAAATATATGACTTAGATTTTTTTTTATATTTTTCCGACAACTTATATGAGTTAGTCTATCACCTGTTTTCGGCTTGACGTCGGCTTCTGGGACACCCTGTATACTGACGGTCGCCCAACTAGCTTTGACGGAAGAAAATTATCGCTAAAAATCGAGAAAAAAAAATTAAACAAAAAGAAAAACTGACATCAAAACACTAAAAAGGTTTATATAAATTTTCAGTAGGTACGCTTATTCACTAAAAAAAAATTTTTTTTTGGAGTTGGTGCTAAGTTGTTTCTATAAACAATAGAAAGTATAGCACTGACTCCAAAAAATATTTTATCCTTTTTAGTGTTTTGAAGTCGGTTTTTGTTTTTGTCTAAAAAAAATTGTCTTCGATCTTTCTGTATACTATATTATGTGTAGAGAAAGATCGCAGATAAAAAAGTTTGCATAGAGATAATTCTCAATGCGCAAATCATTTAAAGTTTCAAGACTTCATTTCTACCTTTAGGGTCTAATCCCAAAAATGGTATTCTAAAAATGGTATACTCTTCATTCAAGGGTACTCAACGCGACCTTTTCGAAAGTCATCTCTAATGAAACCGCAGCATTATCGGATCCTAAGCACTCGTTAGTCTTCGAGGGTCATTCCAGTCACGTAATATTGACACAGAGGCAGAGTTCCGTATACGCTTATATTTTGATTTCCAATAGCTAAGAGCTATGGATGGGCACTCTCGGCATAATTTCGATAAAAAAATATAAAAATATTTTTTTTTTTGCATACCATCATATTAATAAACGAGATCTTAAGAGCTAATCTATTTTGACATCATTATGGACCCCGTCGCACAGCAACACAAAGAAAAGATAAATTTACGGTTCATGATAGATTATTATTTACACAATTGTCATATTAATTACATACAATATACATTTTACATATTATTGCAAAGATAATTTCCATTTATTAACATTGGCATTTGTGACTATAATAGGTAATTTCATTATAATTCTAGTTCATGTCAAAGCTGTCATTAAAAAATCCTGTATTGAATAATAACACTTCTACATTAATAGAGTCTTTAGTGCCGTTTTAAGTATCAATATTATCTCCCCTTTTTATTTCTTCTGGTATCTTATTGTATTTTTTGACACACACTGAAAAGCTTGTCATAAGAAAGCCTGAGTTTTTAGTTTATCTTTACCTGTTAGCCACAGAGCCTTTCCTGATCTTGATATGATTATAAAATTTGATCCAATTCAGGAGAGACACAACTACACAAACGAAGATTCTCTCACGGGATGTTAGAAATCACATTAGAAGAATATTTTCGCTTAAAATCCACCCAACGCGCAGCTAGCACACTTTTGTGCTTATGGAGCATTCGTCATTCGACCGTAAGAATTAATGAACGACAGTTTGAGTCTTCAAGATTCGTAATTATGTTACGTTAATATTCATTTTGGGGTTTCCGTCTCAACAATGCTGGTTTCTTCTAGTGGCTAGTCATGATGTTTGCATTGATAATCAGGCCTGATATTATTAAAGGGGGAAAGGTGCAGGCGCACATGGACTTCACATCAGGTGTTATTGAGTCATTTGCCGTGCTTTGTATGGGCAAGTATCACTATAAAATATATCAAGCAGTAACACAAAAACTATCGTTATTTTGAGAGCCCATCCCCACTCTTACTCGTCACGATATATTTGCCAATCAGATATAGCTTGTATATTCAGGAGGTAAGGTTTACATTGACAGAGCGATCGTAAAGAAAATGTTTACTTTGACGAGAACAATCCCAAACTAACCCTCGAATGAGTTACGGAGTTCAGTTTAAGTTTCTCAAAGCGTAGCTTTTTGTTTTCGCACTAAGGGGATTGTTAAATCAAAGTGTTGTTCCGATTCTGTTGTGTGAAAACAGCCTTTTGCAGAGACTGAGAACTGTTTTCTACTGGAAATGTGACGTATTTCTGTTAGGACATCCCACACTTTCACAAGAAAGAAGTGCTCGGGCTTAAAGATTCTGCTTCTGCTTCTTGCTTGCACATTTTGTGGTGTAAATATCTTTTTAATAAGACTTTTTTAAAAATTCAATGACGTCTTTTTAGCCCGACTTGCATGGCAAGTCTGCCAAGTTTCCAATACTTTTGATTTGGGAGTCTGCTTTTAAATATTTCCTGGAAAGTATTACAATAACTTTTTATCAATATCCCCCACAGATTTTCAAATAAAGGAACAGTAAGGATTAAACATAGGAGCGGATCCTTTCAGCGCCAGTCACAGGTTTGAAACAAAGCCATTCATTCAACATCGACCTTCAAAGGACAAGTGGATGCCAATTACTCAAATGCTAGCTTAGAAATGTCAGTACCCGAAACCCAAGTCAGATTATCATGGAATGGCTATTGTGTGAAAATTTTTACTGGGTGTAAGGGAGACACACTTCAAAACGAAAGCTGAGGATAGTGCCGGTGCCAAGGAGAAAGAAAAGTGGTCTTCTATTAACTTAAACTTTGACAGGGTCTGCAGTATGTAATAAACTTCGGTGCAAGAAGCTTATATAGGCTTCGGTTACCGCTGACCATCAGGTCAGCCGTAAGCTTGTTACATAAAAAATAGGTATTTAAACTTTAAGAAGGACCTGAAACTTTTATACAACTACATGACAAACAAGGAAAAAATCACTTGGTATTGCAGGTACGATGAACGAAATGCCTTCCATGCGCAGTAATTATATTGGCTACCTTTCCCTTCAATCCGAAGCATAGCGAACTGTTTCATGGCTGAAATAAGAAAGGCGGTGGTACCTACCCAGACGACCCTACATGCGGGCTTACAAACAAGTAAAACTGTTTGAAGATTTGGATTTGTAAATGTTCGTTTAATTTCATCGTCCCACTGCTGGGCATGGGACTAGGAGCTTGGACCATAACTCTACAACTTTAGCCCAATGTGGGTTGCCGGACGAACTTAATTTTTTGATGATTCTTTTTCCTTTCGAATATGTATACTACCAGGATGGTCCCATGTAAGTTTCCTCTGAATCTGAAGCAAATCTTCGAAATTCCTTGTCAAGTTAAATGGCCAGCCTATTATGAGTCCCACTGCTGGGCGCAGGCCTTCCTACATGGGAGGAACACATGAGGAGCTTGGGCCATAACACCACTTATATTGGTGGGTTAAAGCGTTTGTCGTAGCAACCAGTACCAACGACTAAACGTGCCTTCCGAAGCACAGAGGAGCACGATATTATAAATTTTGATTGACCCATCCCGGGATCGACCACGGCGAAAGTGGCTTTGTTTTCGTAATCGAAACCAGAGCGCATAAAACACTACGCCACACCAAGCTCCTCAACGATAGTTATGATAATACTTCATCATCATCATCATCCTATATACGTCCCACTGCTGGGCACAGGCCTTCCTACATGAGAGGAACACATGAGGATATTGGGTTATAACACCACCACGCTAGCCCAATGCGGGTTGGTGGGTTAAAACGGTTGCAGTAACAACCGGGACCAACGACTTAACGTGCCTTTCGAAGCATGGAGGAGCTCGACATTATAAATTTTGAGTGACCCATCCCTGGATCGACCATCTATCGGATCGGTCTTTGTACATACGACAGCACATCAAGTGTAACAGTTGCACTACGTAAGCCGCCTCTATTACGAACGGCATAAGGGCGGTCTCAAGGCAAAAACATGCAGAACAGTTTTTGATTGTCCATTTGCCTTTTAAATCCTGTACGAGATTAGTGTAGCTCTCAAACAACTTAAGAACGACAAGGCGCCGGGCGACGATGGAGTTACAGCCGAGCTTCTGAAAGCAGGTGGACGACCGGTCCTGAAAGCTCTTCAGAGGCTATTTAACTCCATCATGCTCGAGGGTAAAACGCCAAAGGCATGGCACAGGGGCGTGGTGGCACTCTTCTTCAAAAAGGGTGACAAGACTCTATTGAAGAACTACAGACCCATCACGCTCCTGAGTCATGTCTACAAGTTGTTTTCGAGGGTTGTTACGAATCGTCTCGCACGCAGGTTTGACGACTTTCAGCCTCCCGAACAAGCCGGTTTCCGAAAAGGCTTTAGTACCATAGACCACATACATACGCTGCGGCAGGTTATACAGAAGACCGAAGAGTACAACCTGCCATTATGCTTAGCGTTTGTGGACTATGAGAAAGCCTTCGATTCTGTCGAGACCTGGGCCGTGCTTCAGTCGCTCCAGAGATGCCAAATAGACTATCGGTACATCCAAGTGCTGCAGTCACTGTACGAAAACGCCACTATGTCAGTCCGCCTCCAGGACCAAGACTCGAAACCAATACCACTTCAGCGGGGTGTGAGACAGGGCGATGTTATATCTCCGAAACTGTTTACTGCCGCGTTGGAGGATGTTTTTAAGCTTTTGGACTGGAGAGGACTTGGCATCAACATAAACGGCGAGTACATGACTCACCTTCGTTTTGCTGATGATATCGTAGTCATGGCTAAAAACCTGGAAGACTTGGGCACAATGCTCGACGACCTCTGTAGAGTCTCCCAACAAGTGGGTCTTAAAATGAACATGGATAAGACGAAGATTATGTCGAATTCTCATGTCGTACCCACTCCTGTGAAGGTTGGAAGCTCTACACTGGAAGTTGTTGACAAATACATTTACCTGGGACAAATAGTCCAACTTGGTAGGTCCAACTTCCAGAAAGAGGTCAATCGACGGATCCAACTCGGCTGGGCAGCGTTCGGGAAGCTACGCAGCATATTCTCGGCACAACTACCGCAGTGTCTCAAGACGAAAGTCTTTAATTCGTGTGTGTTGCCAGTGATGACGTACGGAACCGAGACATGGCCGCCTACAATGGGCCTTATAAAAAGGCTCAAAGTCACCCAAAGAGCAATGGAGAGGGGTATGCTTGGTGTTTCTCTGCGTGATCGAATCAGAAATGATGAGATCCGCAGGAGAACTAAGGTCGCTGACATAGCCCAAAGAATTGCGAGTCTAAAGTGGCAGTGGGCAGGTCACATTGCGAGGAGGACTGACGGCTGTTGGGGCGGAAAGGTCCTCGAATGGCGGCCGCGCACCGGGAGACGCAGCGTTGGTAGGCCCCCCACAAGGTGGACCGATGATCTGGTAAGGGTCGCGGGAAGCCGTTGGATGAGGGCAGCGCAGGACCGATCGGTTTGGAGATCCTTGGGGGAGGCCTATGCCCAGCAGTGGGCGTCTCTCGGCTGATATGATGATTTTCCTTTTATGTTTGCTTTGTTTCGTAGTACAATAGACAGTTTATGTGCTGTCGTCTGTACAAAACAGGATTTTTTTTATATAGAAAAACTATGCTATTAACTATTATAGCGCCTATAAATGGATATTATGACTATAACTATGACACTTTGGTGACGATGTGGTGACTTTTATGTCGCCCACCATATTGCAATATTGAATAACCATGAAATCAATGGGCCTAATTCTGAAGACACACTCTACGTTTAAATTTAAGTACAGAATATCTCTTTCTCGCATATATGTAATAGGAAAAACATGGTAAGTCTTCGTTAAGAGCTGTCAACTAAATTTAGACAGATTTCAAAGGAACCATAGACAATTTTAGACGGCATGTACGGAGGTGCCTTCTAAATACTGCATTTTAACTCGTTCAATAAGGTCAAAAATTGAACGCACGTTTCTAAATGTCAAATCATCTGACAGCCATCCTTTTCGTATTCATATTGAGGGAAAGAGATACACTGAACTTAAATTAAGATTTAGCATGTGTTCTCCAGAATCAGGGCCAATAAGTCGTTTTCAATTTTGTACAAGTGATAAAAACGAATTATTAGTATTTTTCCGGATTCAGGAGAATTTCACTGATTTTTTGAAATAATAATATTCAAACACTCACACCTATATCTAGCCCAAAGTAAGCATCATTAAGAGCTTGTGTTATGGATACTAGATAACGGGGAAATAATGATAATAATGTGCTTGATGTGCAAATGCTTGTACTCATCCTCAAAAAAAAATCATTTACTCCTACCGGGATTCGAACTCGGGACCTCTTGACCGAGTAGCCTGTATAGCAACGGGTACAGACCACTCGGCCAGCCGGTCGTCAAGGGAGTGTACAAATACCTGGATGAATATAAAACATCTCCTTTAATTGTTTTTGCCCGTTTATTGTTTTGGAAGTCAGTTTTTATATTTCCTTAAAAAAGTTCTGTATTTATTCCTTGACCTTCTATTTAGTTTTCAATTAGCCAGATGGTTATTCCACTCGGGACGAGATGAATGTAATAATCAAAATTGATGCGGTAAGTTGGGCAATAAATTTTCTTCATTAGATGAAAGTTAAACTTTTCGTTGTGAACTAGTTAAATAACGATTTGGGCAGCTTCAATCTTATTAAATACCTACTAATTTTGCCCGCAATTTCGCCCGCCTATAAATATAGGTCTGTTTTGAATAATTGCAAAAGAATGTTTGAAATTGAGTGGGTAGTTTACCGTCTACTTCCTATCACGATTGTTTTTGAAAAGTCAATATTATTTTAGATTTCTATTCAACCTTCATTTTTTGAAATATATATTGCCACATCTTTAGAGATTTTTTAAGCGGCAACAGTAGTCTGATTATCAATAGTGTCGAGACTGATTTAAAATATTTTTGTACGATTTGACTATTAAAAAGAAAAGAAAGGACAATGTAATAAAAAAACCTTTTTTTAACCGACTTCAAAAAAGAAGGAGGTTATATTCCACAGATTCCACTGTATGTATTTTTTTTAATGTATGATCTACGATTTCCCTGTCAATTGTGAAACGATTTTTAAAATTCTTTTTTGAGGTGGTCCCATAGTCACCAAGTCAGAATCTGGTGATGGAATTCCAGGGAAATCGAGGGCAAACCTTATATTTTATAAGCACTGACATGTTTAACTTTTTTACAAAGCTATTCAAGTATTTGCTTCTGTTAGTTATCTTATCATGTTGATGGGGTGGTGATGGAAGGTACAACTCCTTAACGGTTAGGAGTTGGAAGATAATTCTTTCACTATGTATTTCAACCAAAGACTGAGAGACAGACAAGTCGATAGTGCTGATGGTCACCCATCTTGCTTTGACCTTAGCAAATCACTTAAAAATGTGATTTTTTTGAACAAATATAACTTCAAAACACTAAAAAGGAAAAAATAATAAATTTCAGTATCCAGATACTTACCTCCTAAAATGTATTTTGATAAATGTAAGATGTGGCAAACACATCAGGAGCATAGGGTTTTGATAATGACCACGAAACATAATATCCAACGGACACGAAAAATGTGGGCTAAATAAAACACATTATTAAGTACATAAAATACACATTATTACGGGTTCTTCCTCAATATGAAATAATTTGACAGCAACCGTCTTACCACCTAATTTGATGTGTAGCCTCAAATCAGGAGTATCTACCTGATTTTAGGCATCATTATTCTAATCATGAAACACCACATCTAAGTTATTTTCATTAATTAGAGATTCCCATTACGACACTACCATCAGGGAAACATCTTTTCATTTGTCATTCTGTGACATTAAAAAAAGAACTGTGCACATTAAATGCTTTCTCTTTGACACATCTATAAAAAATCTTAGTTACTCGGTTAGATTTCACGCTGAGGGAGAAATTTATTTGGTCATTTATATGAAACACTCGGCGTATAGAGTGTGTACGACACTAATGGATATGTAAGGTGCCTGGGATAATAACTGTAACATACAGCAGACAAGTGGAAATAGCGATGTTTATAAAGTAATAATTCGATGTTATTTCTTGCGATTTTATTTGTTCCTCGCCATTCGAGGAGCTCTGCGGCGTATTGGTTTGAGCGCTCTGGTTTCGATACGACAAACAAAGCAGCTTTCGCCATGGTCGATCCTGGGATGGGTCAACCAAAGTTTGTTATCTCGAACTCCTCCGTGCTTCGGAAGGCACGTTAAGCCGTTGGTCCCGGTTGTTACTGCTTTAGCCCACCAACGCGCATTGGGCCAGCGTGGTGGTATTATGGCCCAAACTCCTCATGTGTTTGTCTTATGTAGGAACGCCTGTGCCCAGCAGTGGGACGCATATAGGCTGGTGATGATGAATTCGATGTTGATTGACCTATTGAGAAAGAACATCAATACATACAGCAATATATACAGCAATACATTATCGCAGAAAAAGTAACTTTATATACCAACTAGCTGACCCCGCAAACGTAGTTTTACCATAAAAAAATGTCCAAAAAATAAAAAATAAATAGATAGTAGCCAATTCTCAGACCAACTGCTTAAACATATCAAATTTCATGAAAATCAGTCAAGAAAAAAAAGTTCAAAAAAGAAAAAATAAATAGATAGTAGCCGATTCTCTGACCTACTGAATATACATATAAAATTTCATGAAAATCGGTCAAGCCGTTTTGGAGGAGTATGGAAACTAAATTTATGAGTCGAGAATTTTATATATAAGATATAACTTGCACTTAGGTAGGTAGGGGAAGGGAGCCCAAATCAGTTCTGGTTGCAAGGAAAATTACAAGGTGTAGAATGAAAGGAAGACTACATAAATATCGCTGATTTTAGAGAATATACTAACCCAAAATAAGCCCCACAATCTAAATACTTATTATCAAGCACGGCTGTGCTCCGTAGGGGTTATTCATCATCTCGCCCGATCGGGCGACTTGGCATCTTTCGAATTTATTCGAATTTAAGCGAATATTAATTAAAACATTTCACAACAAAAACATCCTGATATTAGATGGGCGTACACCGTTAGCGCCTATCAGTATTAGCTAAACTTAAAGCAAACCAAGTCATTTAAAAAAAAAAGTCGCAGGTAGCTACTCGATTGCATGACTGATTGTTGTGGATATCTTAAAGGGAGGCTTTTGTCCAGCAATGGATTCCTTTCAGCTGAAATGTTGATGGTGATGATTATAAATGCAAAAGTATCTGTCTGTCTATCAATAACCTTTTAGGCTTCAATTTCTGTAATGTAATTGATGAACATTGACGTCTTAATGTTCCAGTTTTAATAATTTTATAAAGTATAATTTTGTTTTTTTTTTTTATTATTATGAAACATCACATTAAATCAATCATAAGTCTACATTAAATTGTACTATGAGCACTATTGTTACCACGTACCTATTAATGAATGCTGAATTTTCAACGAAACATGTAGAAATATTTTATATTCTTGCAAAATAAATAAATTTCAATTTCAACTACTGAACAGTGTCCAACACTGTAGAGGATGGAGGATTCCTTTTGGAGCAATAACCGCCATCCTCGGACGTGGAACCGCGTGCGGCTACTAGCTAAGTAACTTCGATCCAACTAAATTAAAAACGGAAATGTAATTTAATAAACCGCCGGCCGGCCAGAACTTTTAAGGTGTCTTCTTTCATCATCAATTATGCTCAATTTAATATTTAATAATCTTTCCTATTATTTCTTTTCTGTTCGTCTTTTATCATTTTAATGGTAATTAACTTGGGATAAGTAATTATGTTTCGAGACGTTCATAATTAATGATATTGTTTCATGAATTTCGCTTTGAGTTAGACGAACTTAACAGAGTTAGGGCAGCGTTAGTAGGCGTGCTGTCCACTGAGACAGCTTGGCAGTACCCCTAGCACGAACAATTTTAAATTTCGAATCGTATTCGTATCGAGTAGTTACGTTAGCTTTTGTCTGGCTTTTGTTTGAAATATTAAGCGTACGTGAACGATAGGATTGTGATTCGAAATTTTAAAATATTCGTGTTAGGGCTACAGGTGTGGTTTATACCTTGATAGTGATGCTGATAAATGAATGGAATATTACAGTATAACTTATAAAACATAAAAATGATTTACCACCAACAGCATACCATTTAGACTGATCAGCTGACCGCTCGACCCCACTCCATCACACCGTGCCCCTATGAGTTGACATGTGTTGTCACAGTGACAATTTGTAAAGCTCTGAAGAGCACTCTCCGTGACAACACCGATAGAAGGGGCTAAACGAAGTCCATTGTAGAGGCCTAAGGCTGTTTGTGACCACTTTATCACAACCAATATGGGCATCATGAAGCTATCATTTGTGCATCGAGGAAGTACTAAGCGGAGCTATCCCACAAGTGCTAACAATATTCCACGCAAAATCGGGCTTAAGTTTTGTAAAGCAGGTACGCCTGCTTACAGCTACTAGCATTAGGTATGCTAGTAGCTGTAAGCAGCGATAGGTATCCTACTGTCAGGCGTATTTAGGCAAAATTAGTATAACTTACCTGATACGCGCCCAATCGTTTGTCTTAAGACAAACTATTTTGGTTTGGCAGCCCATACGTGTCTGTGGGAGCTATTATATGGGTATATATAATAATATTACTCACCTGTGGTCTTATGTAAAAACCGTTTTACTGAGAGCAGTGGGACTATTCTCGTATGGGTTTAAAGATCTTTATTCTCAAAAAAGACATGAATATGTCACTTACACGAGAAAACAGTACTAACAGTATAAATTTTAGTGTCGAGGGCGTATAATAGTATCTAAAGTATACTCGATGCGTATGCTGTCATCAAAACTCTTTCTCCTGCTTTCTACAATGGAAGAGCCCAAGTCTTACGAGCAACAAGCTAAGAGCTACAATCTAAAAACTACGTCCTACGTGTTATGAGCTACGAGTTACGAGCTACGTGCTATGAGCTGCGTGCTACGAGCTACGTGCTACGTGCTACGTGCTACGTGCTACGTGCTACAAGCTATGAACTACGAGCTCCAAGCTAACTCGATAGTCCATTATCTGTTTCTATAGTTTTGCCATTGACGTTAATTTTAAAACACCTATTAGTAACTTTTATTTTACCTCTTTATTGATTTTTAATATCCCAAGTGGCTTTTATTTTATGTCTGATTTAATTTTATGACTCAAAAAGTTTGCGTTGCCAGTGTTACGAACCTTTTTAAAAAATTCAGAGCACTTTCTCACATAATCGATAAAAATGAATCAGTGAACATTTGTCTGTATAAACTACGAGCTACCAATGAGCGTTAAGCCGCTTACTATCAGGCGACCCGTAGGCTTTTTTGCCTCTCTTGTTGTGTAGCGAAAATACCTATGTGGATGGTTAGCATTAAGCTTAAATTCAATTCAAGTCCAGGCAAATAATACTCTTGTTCAGCAACGTTGCGTTAAAGGACACAAAAGCTCCTTGAAAAAAACTATTTAAGCAATGTCAAAAGCACTTAATTAGCTAATTGAAACACAAAAAAAGGCGCTATATAGATTATTCACTTTTATTTTTAATTTTAATAAACATTCTTAATTTTTGATTTTAACATTATTATAAATGTATGAAAAATTACTTAGTAATTAAAATATGTAAAACTAGTTTTATATTTTTATTACTAAGTAATATATATATATATATATATATATATATATAATATTTGAAAGCACTGCCCCAACTTAACCGAATCGTAGGTATTTGTAAAAATACTCGTTTCGGATGTTGAAATAGAATATTTCGATATTGTAGGGTGGACGTTAGCTCATAAACGCAAATACAGATTGACTAGAAGAATTTCACAGGGATATCCCAAGTCCTGGGTGGCTCAGTGGTCAGAGCAGTCGCCCGGATTGCTAAAGGTCGCGAGTTCGATTCCTGCCTCAGGACGTGAAATTTTTCTAGTT
Source organism: Nymphula nitidulata (assembly GCA_947347705.1). Lineage (NCBI taxonomy): Eukaryota > Metazoa > Arthropoda > Insecta > Lepidoptera > Crambidae > Nymphula > Nymphula nitidulata. The sequence continues at coordinate 4,960,293 of OX374646.1, forward strand.
TTATATTTTAATAAACATTTTAAAATGTCTTTCATCATTATCATCATTTTTTTATTGAGCTTATATACGTCCCACTGCTGGGCGCAGGCCTTCCTACACGGGAAAAACACATAAGGAGCTTGGGCCATAACACAACCACACTGACCCAACGCGGGTTGGCGACTTAAAGCGGTTGCAGTAACAACCGGAACTAGCGGCTTAACTGCCTTCCGAAGTACGTAGGAGCTCGAGAGTACAGACTTACTCGGCCAGCCGGTCGTCAAACATAAATTTCGGCGATTACAATTTTTTATTGGCTCATTCCGGGATCGACCAAAGCGAAAGTTGCTTTGTTTTCGTAAACGAAACCAGAGCGCTTAAACCACTATGCCACCGAAGTCGTCCCTGTCTAAGCTTGAAACAATCATGTACTAGGGCGGGAACTGAACCCGCAAACTTTTACCATCCGGGTGACCGACCACTAAGCTATCATGACGGGGCCATTTGAATTCTCAACTCTATCTATTTGTATTTTTAATATGTATTGTTATAAATATTAATTTAATTATTGTGTACCTAATACTTGTGTATGATATATGCCAAATAAACGTATTTTCTTTCTGTCTTTCTATCTGTCAGTTGCTACTGCAACGACTTTAACCCACTAACCCGCGTTTGGTCACCTTGGTGTAGCCGCCTCCACCTTGCCGGCCCGTGCCTTTTCACGCCTCTTTAATGACCCCATGTTAAAGGAAGGAATGAACACATGTGCTGGCAAAGAATTCCAAGTGCGAACTGTATTTGCGTTAGAATATTGTAAGATTGTAGGGGTAAACGTTGGCTGTAACGTTTTTTGCTAAGAAAATTTTCTAAGTATATTTCCAATCTCCATGGTTCATCCGGAAGGAGATGCTAAGAGACACAATGTCTCGACGCGATTGTAGAGGCTCAAGGCTGTTTTTTGATCTATACATTTTTTAAAAAGAGTGCTCTGCTTGATAAAGAGACTAAATGACTTCAATATAATATTATTTTAAAAGAATATGCAATATGTTTGATAATATTAATATGAAGATATTTATGTTAGTACATAGATTATTAAATTAATAGTGCATGTGATTTATTTAATTTAAATTTAATTTTCTTTTGCAATTGATCTCACTGTTGTAAATTGTATTAATTAATAATATTTATAATTCTGATTCTTATTTATTGTGATAACTATAATAACAAAGGCTTGCTGTCCTCAAATTTGCTACACCTCGCGGTAGCTAAGTTTAAAGTGCCTATATAAATTTATACAAAGATCCAATGTACACTTAGTGAGCAAATAAAAAAACTTTGAACTTTGAAACTTTGAACATCTATACATCACTACTTAGTACTTACTACTATACTAATGACACGTAAAAATACGACGCAGCAAAAACTGATGCACGTGTCTCAACATTTTAATTGTTGAGTCTGGATACCAATTTTCGAATGGATCGACACTGAGAATCAAAAGTTTCACAGAAAATTCAACACCCCATACATCCTCTTTTAGGGATGTAAGTTCTAAAAACCTGTCTTCTTTTTACCTTTATTCCACAAAGAACACACCCTCCAAATTTCTTGTGGCTTAGGAGGTGTGTTGGTATATCAATCAGTCAGTCAATCAAGGACTTTAATTTTATTTAGACGAATAATTAAACAATGATGAGATCCCTACGAGAACTAAGGTCGCCGACATAGCCCAAAGAATGCGATCCTCAAGTGGCAGTTGGCAGGCCACATTGCAAGGAGGACTAACGGCCGTTGGGCGGAAAGGTCCTCAAGTGGCAGCCGCAGCATTGGTAGGCCCCCTACAAGGTGGATGGACGATCTGGTGAGGGTCGCGGAAAGCTATGGATGCGGGCAGCGCAAGACTGATTAGTTTGGAGATCCCTTGGCAGACTTATGCCCAGCAGTGGAAAATATATTTAAGAAAACAACATTATGAACATTAACACGAACAAGTTCAAAATTCTACGTTTGGAACCACCCCACTCTCCCCTTGAATATCGTTTAGTAGCACCATAAAGCATTAAAGCGCTTTTCTTTTCATTAATGGTAAAAGCGCAATTTGTCCCGGATTTCCTGTTATTATCAACCAATTTGTTTTTATTCATGACGACATTATTTCGTGACAAGTATAAAGATTTTATCGTCTGGCTGTTATCGTATTTTTTTTTATTATTATGGCTTTGTATTATGAGGCTGTCGGGTCACAATTTAATGTTGTGTAAACATGTTGTTGTACTGAAAAACAAATTAGTTAATTTAGTCAGACAGCCTGTCAAACAGGCGTCTGTTGGCGAAAGGTACACTTACGAATTTTTAATTTTTTTATCATTGTATGAAAAAAATAATGTTATATTAGGTTTAGGATAGCTAATAAGATTTCTAGTTTTTTTATAATATAAAATTAGATAGCAAACTAACTGACGGACCACCTGGTGGTAAGATAACGTCACCTATAGACAAGGAAGAACAAGCTCGAAATAACAAGGAAAGAATCACTCGATATTGCGTTGTCATCCTGAGGCCTAAGATGAAAGGCCTCTCATGCCCAGTAATTACACTGGCTACCTTTCCTTTCAATTTAAAATACACACAAAAAAGGCATTTATAACGAAATATAGATTTTATTTAAAGAAACTGCACAGTGAAGAGACAGATACATAAAATAGAAAATTTTTAGTAGTAGATGATTAATGAGGTCATTAATCATCTATCTAACACTATCTCATTGAGACTATTGATAAGGGTCCAAACTGGCTATATCTGCTGTTAGTTTCTGAAGAATTAAGCATCCCACAGACTTTTTGATGGTACAGGATCAGCTCAAGGTTAGTATGTCATGGGAATGTCATCGAAGTGACAGTACACGAAATTTGAAATCAATCGGATCTGTTAAAGTTAGTAAAACCCTTTTATCATGTATAAAATTAGCTGATAGTCATCAAACACCTGAACTGATCTTCATAAATTATTTTTAAGAACCATCCTAGTCACGTCAGCTTTCAAACAAAAAAAACCGAATCAAAATCGGTCCATTCGTTTAGGAGCTACGATGAGATAGACACACAGATAGAGTCACGTCTAACTTATAACACCCCTCTTTTTTATCTAAAAAATATTGTGTTGCTTGTAACGGCACCAATTTTCAACAACTTTTATATAAAACTTATTTACAAAGCCACAGGGTAATGTTTCAACATTTTTGAAACAAAATTATTTCAAAAGAAATTCGTTGGTTTCCCTCGAGACCTCGGTAGCTCAGAGGTTAAGGCAGTCACCGGGCTACGAAAGGTCACTTACTAGGTGACCAATTTCAAACATAATTATGTTGTCGAAAAAATCAGATTTAAAAACGAAAACATCGGTTAACTTAGACAACAAGACTCAAATGTAGGGTCGTCTGGGTAGGTACCACCGCCTTTCCTATTTTGGCCGTAAAGCAGTTCGCTGTGTTTTGGCACTAGCCATGGAAAACATTCCATCTTAGGCCTCAGGATGGCAACGCACACCTGAAATACCAAGTGATTTATACGCAACCGTAGACACTTAACACCAGGTGGGCCGTCAGCTTGTTTTTCATCTAGTTTTATTTAAAAAAGTAAGTAAGTGAAAGTTGTGCGAAAATATTTAAACATATATTTTGGACGCCTATAACAATTAGGCCCTCAAAAATTAGACGCTTCAATGTAATACTTTCCCAAAAGGCGGATGCCAATAATTTTCAAACATACCGCCTACTATTTCACCACCATATTATTTATTATTTAGGTGTATCTAAAATGTGTTTGGCCTATTTCCACTTCCCGATCATGCAAGCGTGCAGGAGGCCGATTTGACGCTCCGCTCGCTTCGCTTGCGCCGCTGTGCGTAGTCACAATATCAAACCTAGCTATATTGTCGAAAATACCTGATTGTAAAATTCGGGCTTTAATTTTTAGGCTTAGTTAACCGGTGTTTTTGTATTATTATTACTACAAAAACAGCGGTTAACTTAGACAACTATTAAATGCAAGTTTACGGAAATATGATTTTGACAAATTATATTACGAACTTTATGCAAGTCAAAGTTATAACGGTATTTATTTATTTAGTCTGATATAACAATATTTATTTATTTCATTTATTTGTTTACTTTACAAAAATCTACAGCTTAAAGTGCTAAAACTCTCATTTAGTAAGATAAGTAAGTGCAAAAAACATCAGCCAATAACGGATTCTCACTTTGTTAACAGAGAGTATAAAATTATACAAACAATTATTACGTAAAACAGTTCGCTATGTTTCGGATTGAAGGGAAAGGTAGCCAGTGTAATTACTGGGCATGGACGGCATTTCACCTTAGGCCTCAGGATGACAACGCAATATCGAGTGATTCTTTCCTTGTTATTGCGAGCTTGTTCTTCCTTGTCTATAGGTGACGTTATCTTACCACCAGGTGGTCCGTGAGTTAGTTTGCTATCTAATTTTATATTATAAAATAACTAGAAATCTTATTAGCTATCCTAAACCTAACGCACCTGCAATATCAAGTGATTTTTCCTTGTTATTGCAGGTGTCTATAGGCAGCGGTAACCGCTTACCGCTGCCGAAAAAAAAGGGAGATGCGTGTCAATGATGGGATGTGTGCAAGTGTGTATGTGACTGAGCCTATGTATGTCAGTGTATGTGTGTATGATATTTGTAAACTTAAGTAGCGTATGAATGTTTTGTTGGTGAACCTGGGATTGCGAGGTGATTATCTCCGAAAATACAATAAATATAGTATACTGAGGTTTATTTAAAAAATCAAATTCGATATACTTTTTTCTCATTATGCTGCATCATTAAAGTCTCATTAAATCAGAGAAAGTAAACAAGTTTGATTAAATTTCAACCAACGCAATACTAATCAGTCGTGACTTGTGACACGAGATTCTTAATTAATTCATTAAATGCGCCCACAAAATTTATATTAAGGGAACAGCCATAAAATTAACTAAAACGTTTAATTAACGTGCTTTAACGGCTTGTGGAACATTATTAAAGCGGTACAATATTAAATAATAGGTTTTACGTAATGATGGAAAAAAGCTTTCTATGCACCGAGTATTTAAACACAGAGTATTCTTTCAGAAAACGAAACCTGAAAAATTATTAGAACTTTATAACTGTGTTTTGGCAAATAAATTAATTGATTGATTGATTAAACCAAACGGCACTGCTAGTAGGTATACCTATAAATGACGTGTAAAAAAAATAAATCACATAGAAAACAGCTGTTCGATACAAACAGGCCGTGCAGGTATTAGGGTAGTTGACAACTTTTTTTATTTAATAAATAAGAAGTTTATAACTCATACAAATATATTTCAAAAGAAATAATATGTATAAGATCAATAGTTTTACAAATACAGTGATATGTTTAATGTGCTGCATCGCAAAAAAGGAAAAAATAATTAAATTTAAATACGAAGGTACTTCCCTACGTACTTAAATTTAATCATTTTTTCTTTTTAGAGTGACTAGGTGGTAGGCCTGTATGTAGGGTCGTATGGGTAGGTACCACCGCCTTTCTTATTTCAGCCGTGAAACAGTTCGCTGTGTTTCGGATTGAAGGGAAAGGTAGCCAGTGTAATTACTGGGCATGGACGGCATTTCATCCTAGGCCTCAGGATGACAACGCACCTGCAATACAAAGTGATTTTTCCTTGTTATTTCAGGTGTCTATAGGCGGCGGTAACCGCTTACCACCAGGCGGGCCGTCAGCTTGTTTGTCATCTAGTAGTATAAAAAAAAACATTTTTAAGTGATTTAACAAGGTCAAAGCTAGATAAGTGACCGCCAGCACTATCGACTTCTCTGTCTCTCAGTCTTTGGTTGAAATACATAATATTGTTTCATATTATGGTATCCTATTACTGATAAAGTATTATCTAACTCCAAACCGTTACGGAGTTTTACCTTCCATCATCAGTTCACCCTAATAACCCGATAGAATACAACTATTCGTTAATACGTACCTATTACATTATATTTAAAGAATTATCTTCCAAATCCTAACCGTTTAGCAGTTGTACGTTCCATCACCAGCTCATCAACATAAGATGGTGACTGACAGTATCAAAAACTTAAATAGCTTTGGAAAAAAATAAAACATGTCATAAATGCCTTTAAAATTTGAGGTATGGGACCACCTCAGGAGTAATACTCTATCGAATAAAAAAAGATTTTTAAAAATTGGTTCACAATTGAGCGAGAAATGACGAACATACATACAAAAAAAATACATACAGTGGAACATATAACCTTCTTCTTTTTTGAAGTCAGTTAAAAATTACTTTCAGTCTCTCTTTGATTTTGAATTGGTAAATGACAGTACAGCACAACTCAATGTCATAATACTCTAACGAACGATGAAACGAAAATTCGCATGAACTAATACGCATATCGCTTCGATTTACGTCACAGTAGGTATACAGGCTTAATCTCAGCGTAAAAAAGTTTGCTAATCAAAGAGATCCCACGCAGTCCAACTCCGATAACGAAAGGTCACGTTTTGTCAATTTGTTGGAAAAACAAAAGAATTACTTTGGTTGTCAATTTCTGGTATTAAATGGCGAATGTTACAAGGCTTCCTTTAGAAGGATGATCTTCAATGCTATTCTTGGACAAAACAACAATAATAATTAAATGTCATGAGGAGCTCGGTGGCGTATTGGCTTGAGCGCTCTGGTTTCGATCGAAAAACAAAGCATATTACGCCATAGGAGATCCTGGGATGGGTCTGTAGGCGACGCGCACCGAATTAGTTTAATCTGTGGCTATTGAGTCACATTAGTTTTAATGTTGCCTATTCCTAAACGAAGGGAGGGTGCGGGGGGCGGAAGGACGCGTCTTCCTTTTTTGAAATCTTAACGACAGTGCTTGCCAGTCAACCGTAGTAGCCCCGCGTCCCGCGCTCTCTCTCGTACTGTTTTAGTATTAAGCCAAAGTAATTGTAAAAGCCTGTATTTGAAGTGAGCAATAAATATATAGTTGGTGATCTATAATCGTGTGACGTTTATTTTCGGCGCTGCCCAAACAGCCACCGTCTTCAAAGTGGTCTTCGAGCCGGATTATGTTTCATACTCCTACAAGTATGCCTATAACACGCAGTGCCGCGCGTAAAGAACAACGTAAAGAACAGACGGAGAAACAAGATACTGATCACGGACAGCTTCCCGTCCCTGATACCGCAAAAATGGATCTTACAAGTCAACATGTACCGCGTGTTGAGTTACCATCGCCTAAGAAATCAAAGTCAAAATCATCAGTAGCATCATCAATACAGGCACGCCGCTTGCAGCTGGAGCTAAAGGCGGCAGAAGAGAAAGCTAACATCGAAAAGGCGCTAATTGATAAGCGGCTGAAAGTAGAATTGGCCGAAATAGATGAAATATACAGTTCACGACCGAGTTCACGGTGCTCAACGACAAGTGAAGTCAACAGGTGGATTGATCGCAGCCAGCGTGAAACAAAATCACAGGACGCCAACGACAATGGTCATAACAAAATGGCGGCCCTGTGCCCGCCGCGGCCGGCCGCACCTAGCGCCGCGCCCGGCACCGATGACGTCATTCACAAGCTGGCCGCTGCGATAAAAGACTTCAACATAAAGGAAACCGTGACAGAATCAAATAACAACCTGCTGAGCCGGCTGAGCACTCCTAAAGAATTACCCTGGTTTTCCGGGGACCCAATGGAATGGCTTCATTTTAAAAGAGCTTTTGAAGACTCAACAGCTGTATGTAAATTCAGCTCTGCGGAGAACCTATGGCGCTTAAGAAACTGTCTCCGTGGAGCTGCTAAGGAAGCAGTGTCAGCGTTACTGGTAACCTGTTCGTCCGCCGACGAGGTGATGTCCACACTGGAGCTGCAGTTTGGAAACCCGGATATCATCTTGTCGCGCGTTCAGTGGGAGATGAACAGGCTACCGCCACTACCAAATGAATACCATAAGCATATAACGACGTTCGCAATAAAGATTAAAAACTACATCGCAGCTGTTAGCGCTTTAGGCAGAGATGAATATTTACATGATTTGAACATAACAAAAAACATTTTAAGTAAATTGCCTACAGTGCTTTTAACTAAATGGTCGGATTATGTACATGAGGGCGAGAAGTCAGTGCCAAAGCTGGTGAGGTTGTCGGCCTTCTTAAATCAAGAAGCAGTAAGAACGGCCGCCTCCGGCATCGACCTACTAGCCTTCAGTAATAATAAGCAACGAAGCGGTGTTAGTTTTAGTAGTAGTTATTCAAAGCCAGTGCGGCCTGAAATAGCGCTAGTGCAAAGTGAAGAAAGTGATAATAAGTGCGGTTTTTGTCGTATACACAATCATTCGCTCCCCATGTGTAAAAAGTTTAAAAAGTCGCTAAGAAAAGACAGGTGGAGCTTCGTAAAGCGCAACGGTTTGTGCTTTAAGTGCCTATTACTACATCACGATCGCGAGGTATGTCGTGCGCCTTTATGTGATAAGAACAATTGCGGCCGAGCACACCACCGTTTGTTACATTATGAAATGTCTAGTGCCAATAATGTAAATAATGTATCTGTAAATAATCAGTACACGGGCGAGCCATCGGAGACGGTAACTCGCGAGGAAACAGTAACACATTTAAATGTAAGTACATTCAAAGTATTACTTAAAGTGGTTCCCGTCACTGTTTACGGGCCTAACGGAGCGATAGACACAACCGCGCTCCTCGACGATGGCTCGACTGTGTCACTGATAAGCGCCGCCCTCGCGTCACGATTGGGAGTGGCCGGGCAGAAAGAGACACTGCGTGTGAGTGGTGCCTGGGAAAATAATATCATGCTTTGTGAATCACAAATAGTAAACATTTGTTTGTCAAATTATTGTAATGATAAATATAATATTAGATTAAGAAGTGTAACTGAACTTAACTTACCTTACCAAGACTTGTCCACTGTTGATTGTCACAAGTATTCGCATTTAAAAGATTTAAAAAATTATTTTATTCATAAAAAGTGTAAACCTGAAATTTTGATAGGACAAGATAATAATCACTTACTTATGCCCTTAGATGTTGTTGTGGGAAAACCGTATGAACCGTGTGCCACTCGAACGCCATTGGGTTGGTGTGTGCATGGTAGGCTTCCTCAGTCCTCCTCAGCCCCTGCTCAACACTCCTCGCTGCTGATGTGCGTCTGCGGAAATGACCGCAACCAGGAGCTGCAAGAAATACACGACGAGGTACGTAGCTTTTTCTCTCTTGAGGCGATGGGTGTGAATGGAAGGCCCCGACAAAATGCAGATGATGTTCGCGCCGTAGCTCACTTAGAGCGAACGGCTGCCCTGATCGATGGTCGGTGGCATGTGGGATTGCCCTGGAAGAATGAGGAGAGTTTGTTGCCTAATTCTTATTTTCACGCGTTGTCTAGGTTACGTAATGTCGAAAAGAAAATGAAAATTAGTAGTGGTTTCGCACTTAGGTACACAGACCGAATCAAACATTTATTTGATAATGATTTTGCTAAAGAGTTGTTAAATATTAATACGTCACCGAAAACATGGTACTTACCACACTTTGGGGTCGATAACCCCAATAAAAAAAGGTTACGTTTGGTTTTCGACGCGGCTGCCAAATCTAATGGTATTTCACTTAATGATTGTTTGTTGAAAGGCCCTGATCTGCTTGTGTCTCTGTTGGGCATCATGTTACGGTTCCGTGAAAATCCTATAGCCGTAACAGGTGATATTAAAGACATGTTCTTGCGTATTAAGATCAGATCAGAGGATCAGGATGCCCTTAGGTTTCTTTGGAGAGGAGCAGCCGACGACCGCGACCCTGTAAAGACTTATGTTATGACGTCAATAATATTCGGTGCCAACTGCTCACCTTTTATAGCGCAGTACATTAAAAACAAAAACGCGCAACTTTTTCAGTCTTCTATGCCGTCAGCTGTTGAGGCGATAACTCAACAACATTACATGGATGACTATTTAGATAGTTTACCTAACGTTAATTGCGCAATTAGTTTAATTAAGGATGTAATATTCATACATAAACAGGGGGGCTTTCACATTTGTAATTGGAATAGTAATAGTAGTTCTGTATTAGGTAGTATTCCCAAAGAGTCTCTCGGAACTGCCGCCGTAAGGTTCAAGGATCGGCAGACTATTAGTGAGCGGACTCTCGGTTTGTTATGGGAACCTATTGATGATATTTTGAAGTTCGATTTATCATTTAAAAATATACCTCAACAAATCATCGAAGGTACGCAACGACCAACTAAAAGAGAGGTATTGCGAGTTGTTATGTCGATATTTGACATTTACGGTTTTTTAACGCCATTTACATTAAACGGTAAACTTATACTACAAGAAACGTGGAAATATAAAATTAAGTGGGATGACCCCTTAAATGATGATTTAAATAATAAATTTTTCTTATGGATTGGTCAATTGAAAGTTGTTAGTAAAGTTAGTCTTCCGCGATTTTATAAGACAAACGAATTATGTGTGACACCGAAGATTACACCCACGTCTTCCGCTTCTTCTCTGCAGCTACCGTTTGAGCCCGCGTATTCTTCTTCGCTGCCGTCCCCGCTCATGTCCGCTTCCCCTGCTTTCGCGCCCGCCTGCCTTACGCCGCCGCCAGTGCTGCTACAGCCGGCGCCGGTGCCGCCGTCGCCCTTGTTGCCTATAAGCTCACAACGTGGTTTCGATAATACTTATAAGAATTTACAGTTGCATATTTTTAGTGACGCTTCTACTAAAGCTATGTGCGCGGTGGCCTATTGGCGATGGGTTGAGGATACGGGAGTACGAGTTGCGTTTGTTGCTGCTAAATGCCGGGTCGCTCCCGTGAAGCATGTGTCTGTGCCCAGGCTTGAATTGCAGGCGGCTCTGCTCGCAGCGCGGTTGGCTGATACTGTAGTAAAAGAACACAGATTAAATGTAGAAAGTAGGTATTTTTGGTGCGATTCGACAACAGTTTTACATTGGATACGCAATGACACGCGAAATTATAAAGTGTTTGTCGCTCACCGCTTAGGTGAAATAGACGAGTTATCGCGCGCGGCCGAGTGGCATTACGTACCTACTTACCTGAACGTCGCGGACATAGGAACACGCGCATCTCTTGACAGTTCTGTATTACACAACGAATGGCTTAATGGTCCTCCATTTCTTCGTGAAAACGCATGCTCATGGCCGGTAGATACTGTTTCACCTGAAACGGATAATAGTAAATTAGAAATTGTAGCTTTTACTCAAGTTAAATGTATAGACTTACCTGTACCTGATGTTACTCGTTTCTCCAGCTGGTTGCGCCTCTTGAGGTCTACTTACATAATATTTGTATTTATAAACAAATGTAGAAAAATTAGTAATTTTAACAATGTAAGCGTGATGGAAAAAGCGGAGCGCTTGCTAATAAGACAAGCGCAGCAAGAATCCTTTGGTAGTGAATTAACTGCAATAACTAGTAACAAATGTGTAGACAAGAAAAGTAAATTACTTACCTTGTCTCCTTTTCTTGACGAGCACGGGCTCTTGCGCGTTGGTGGGCGCGTTGACGCCGCCGCAGGTGTTTCCCGTGAAGTGACTAAACCGATTATATTGGATGGGAGTCACCACTTAAGTAAATTAATTGTTATGTTTTACCATAAAAAGTTTGCTCACGCTTCTCAGGAAACGGTAGTAAATGAAATTAAACAAAAATATTGGGTAATTAGACTGCGTCCGACAATAAAAAATGTTACCTCTAAGTGTATGTTCTGTCGGATTAGGAAAGCTTCCCCGTTGGTGCCGAGGATGGGTGACCTCCCCGAGGCACGTGTAGCTCACGGTCAACGACCTTTTACGTTTTGCGGCGTTGACCTTTTTGGTCCGATGGAAGTAGCAGTAGGTAGGCGTAGAGAAAAGAGATACGGCGCACTATTTACCTGTTTGACCATACGAGCTGTACACATTGAAATCGTGGCTACGCTTACATCGAGTTCTATGATTATGGCGTTGCGCCGTATGGCAGCTCGGCGCGGCTGGCCTCGATATTTGTATTCAGATAATGGTACTAATCTTAGAGGCGCTGATGTCGAGCTGAAAAGATCTATCCAAGAGCTTGATCACGATAGCATTACGTCTGAAGCTTTAAATTACGGTACAACTTGGACCTTTATACCTCCTGCGAGTCCTCATTGGGGTGGGGCTTGGGAGCGTTTGATACGCAGTGTAAAAATTGCCCTTAAGGTGACGCTCAAGGAGCGTGCTCCTCGTGACGAGGTGCTTAATACTTTACTAGCTGAAGTGGAGGTTATGGTTAACAGCCGCCCACTTACGCACGTGTCTGTGGAACCGGGAAGTGCGGAATCACTTACGCCAAACCATTTTCTTCTTGGCACTACTTCTAACCTTCCTACTATAGGTGCGTTTGATGACTCGGACCTGACTCTTCGCAAGCAGTGGCGCATGTCGCAGCGACTAGCGGACATGTTTTGGCGACGCTGGGTAAGAGAAATTTTACCTACCTTATTACCCAGACAGAAGTGGACTCGAGAGTCGGCGCCGATTCGACATGGAGACCTCGTTCTGATTGTCGATCCCGATTCCCCTAGGAACATGTGGCCGAGAGGTGTGGTTCAATCGGTTTTCCCCGGTAAAGATGGTCGTATTAGAATGATTGATGTAAAGACCAAGTCTGGTACTATATTAAGGCGGTCGGTTGCACGCGTCGCCCCAGTTCCTTTGGATGGCGAGTGCTGGTAGCCCAGCACTGGGGTGGGGCGTGTAGGCGACGCGCACCGAATTAGTTTAATCTGTGGCTATTGAGTCACATTAGTTTTAATGTTGCCTATTCCTAAACGAAGGGAGGGTGCGGGGGGCGGAAGGACGCGTCTTCCTTTTTTGAAATCTTAACGACAGTGCTTGCCAGTCAACCGTAGTAGCCCCGCGTCCCGCGCTCTCTCTCGTACTGTTTTAGTATTAAGCCAAAGTAATTGTAAAAGCCTGTATTTGAAGTGAGCAATAAATATATAGTTGGTGATCTATAATCGTGTGACGTTTATTTTCGGCGCTGCCCAAACAGCCACCGTCTTCAGGGTCAATCATAGTTTGTTATCTCGAGCTCCTCCGTGCTTTGTGATGCACGTTAAGCCGTTGGTCCCGGTTGTTCCTGAAACCGCTTGAACCCACCAACCCGCATTGGGCCAGCGTGGTGGTGTTATGGCCCAAACTCCTCATGTGTTTCTCCTATGTAGAAAAGCATGTGCCCAGCAGTGGGCTGTGTATAGGCTGGTGATGAAATTTCATAACGGTTCATTATTTTATCTTCTAAAATCTACTTTACTATAGAAATCAATATGGGTACCGATTCTATTGTAATGTTGAAACTTTTAGGCGCTATATCATGAGTAAGGTTTCGATCAAGACAAGGGTAGAGATATGACAAATGGAAAACAATTAGCGAAAAGACTTAATTTTTCTTATTTTCTTAGTGTTCTTAAATGAACTATTTCTTTGGATAAAATCTTTGTATACCCTTAGGGTTGGATATAGCAGTCATATTATGCAAGACAACAACTGACTCTACTGTACCTATCTTCACAAATGAACAATTCTTATTCTTATTCTTATTAATTCTTGATTCAGAAGCATAAGGCCCGATGTGCACTTCCTCCCAAAAATTACTATTTCAACATGATTTTCAGCTCGTCGAGCTCTTTACACCCATCTGAAATTCATATTTCCATCTCAGTCTGTTGCTAAGATAACAAAATCCCTGACAATTTTGAGAAATGGAAGTAACAAATACCACAATTTTCTTCTTCCTCTTCTGGTCAAACTGTTACGCTTGATGCGCTGACGACTGTACAAAATAATGTTACAGTTTATTAGTTTATTGCGGGAGTCATCTCTTTAAGTTCAAATAACCTGGGTTGAGAGGAATCTGCTCCTTCGTCTAACAATTATTATGTACACAAGCACTTCAAACATTAACTAAAGTACCACGAAAGCAAAAAAATAAATTAATTACATAATAATATGCAGGGTCGTCTGAGTAGGTACCACCGCCTTTCTTATTTCAGCCGTGAAAAAGTTCGCTGTGTTTCGGATTGAAGGGAAAGGTAGCCAGTGCGATTACTGGGCATGGACGGCATTTCATCTTAGGCCCCAGGATGACAACGCACCTGAAATTCAAGTGATTTTTGCTTGTTATTGCAGGTGTCTATAGGCGGCGGTTACCGCTTTCCATCAGGTGGGCCGTAAGCTTGTTTGTCATCCAGTTGTATAAAAAAAAAATTTGCTCCCGGCTTCATTAATCATCAATCTAATACCATCTCATTGAGACTATTCTTATGAGCCCAAACACGCTATATTTGCTGTAAGTTTCTGAAGAATTAAGCATCCCACAGAATTTTTCATGGTAAAGGATCAGCTTAAGGTCATGGGAATGTCAGCGAAGTGACATTACACCAAATTTCAAATTAATTGGATCTTTGAAAGTTAGTAAAACCCTTTTATCATGTAGAAAATCAGCTAATAGTCTTCAAACGCCTGAAGTGATTCAGGCCTTCATAAATTATAGCTAAGAACCATCCTTGTCACGTCAGATTTCAAACCAAAAAAAAAACAAATCAAAATCGGTCCATTCGTATAGGAGCTACGATGCCTGTGGCAGACACACAGATACACAGACAGACGCGTCAAACTTATAACACCCCTCTTTTTTCGTCGGGGGTTAACAACTAGCCACTATAATATTATGCTAATAACTATTACTAGCATACCTATTCATCAGCGAGGACATCCCTTTTTATTTTTTAGAAACGATTCATACGACTTTTGGCTTATTAGCGTAGAAACAAGCTTAGAAAATATAAAAGGGCCATTTTATCAGCGTCAAAATAATGTCCCCTGTCATCCATACTTTTCTGGTCGGATTCTCGGCAAACCGGCAAAGTGCTTGTTGGAGTACGCAAAGTGTAGGGTAATTTTTTTATGTAAATTGATTAGCTTAAATTTACTATCATAAAATACCCCTGACATTGACTCACAAAGAAATAAACAAAGTCTGAATAAAGTAAAAAAAAATCCAAACTGAGCTTAATATTGTTATCGCCTATACGTGGTTCCTTTTAAACAATTCACTAATTGAAACAATTATTGTCAGATGCATTTCTTAATCTCACAAAGAGAAAAGGACAAAAACGTACAATCGATTTTCAACCTAATTGAGTCTAAATTCGCACATAATTTTTTCCTATTCCTCTGTGTTTTAGCCGTGACCTTTTTTTAAAGGTTGCCTGTCGTCTGCCACTCGAAATCGAGCATTACGCTATACACAATAGAGTACTCTTATCAATCAATTTGTAGATGTCATCCGGGCTCCAGGACAGTGAGCGTTTGTTTCACAAATTGATTCCCTTACTACGGTATCTTGACTTTTATTTACAATTAAATTATTATATACTACTAGCTGTGCCCGCGACTTCGTTGATGTCGGATGCGTGGATGTCGGAAAAAAACAACAAAAGGGTTACATGAATTTACTTGAATTAAAATTTAAATCATGATTATAAAACTCCTTCGCAATTAATGCATTGATCGCCCCGCCCGCAGCCGCCCGTCTTGGAAATCATAAATGCGTGCATGCTACTTTGTCATTATTTTGTTGCGGGCTTATTTTAAAACTATGATGTTTTTTAAGATATTCATTGAAATTGCGTTATATCACAAATGAGATATCACTCAAACGCGTGATGTTACATTACGCATCACTCCGAGAAATCAAGTATCACTTTAAACATCACGCGTAATAACATTTCACTAGTTCCGAGCGTGAGCGAAAAGAACCGACCGAAGCGCACGTATCTTCTGTGATGTGATGTTTCATCTAGCGCGCGTTGCATGCGCATCGCACGATACGCGGCATCTCATCTGTCACGCAACGACAGCTCTGCAAAGGAGCTAAAAGGAGACTGAAAAGGAGTATTCTTTCTTCTTTTTTGCAACATACTATTAGTCATAGCGTGATGTTATATAGCCTATATAATACCTCGAAAAATGTTCTATCCAATACACAAAGAATTTTTAAATTTGAATCAGTAGTTCCTGAGATTAGCGCGTTCAACCAAACAAACAAACAAATTCTTCAGCTTTATAATATTAGTATAGATATGTCCTATAGCGCTCAGTTGTAAACATGTTATGGTAGACTGTTTGGAGTCCGATTAGATGACGACTACCCACGTAGCGTAGCTGTGAAAAATAAGTCCCCTGTTCCCAACTACGGTACGTGGGTACTTGAGAACAGGGGACAATGAGTCCCCTGTCTTCACATTTGTCAATAAGTCCCCTGTCCCTACATTTTGTTGTTGAAATATAGTCAATTCAAGGAAAAAGAATAAATATGTTTTTATTTTATTTTTAAGTTTTTACAGGTCGGCATACCGCTAGTAATACAACAGGGCCCCGATCGCGCAAATTTTCAACGTATTTGCTAAAGCAAAACCAGAAACGTTACGTTGCGCATAATTTGTGTTACGCTAAACATTTGAACGGCCACCAATTTGCTTTTTTGTTCGGACCATACGTTGATATCTTCGATTATAAATCTATTTTATATTTATTTATTATACATAACACATATTAATAAAATAAAAACTTTATAAATTGTGTAAATATATCGAGCGGGTTTTGACAGCATTTAGATTCAATGACGTTACTATGGCAACGTATTTACTGCTGTCGAACGTTTTTGATTAAGTTGGTGCATAGATAGCAACTTTTGTAAGCGTTACAAACGTTGTTATGGTTCCCATAGTAACGTCTTTGGATCAAAATATTTTTGGACCAGAAAGCGCGATACAAATTGTGCTCAACAAAACGTTTTTGGTTTGATATCGGTAAATATGTTGTAAATTAGCGCGATCAGGGCCCTGGGCCTCGATCGCGCTAATTAACATTGTATTTACCAAAGCAAATGTGAAACGTTCCCTTGCACACAATTTGTGTTGCGCGAAACCAACCAATTAGGTTTTTCTTTCGGAATATAAGTACTTTTATGTCTTTGATTATAATTATATTACATATTGATTAAGTTCAAATTACGTAAATCAATAAAATAAATACTTTCTAAATTTAGTAAATATATCGATCAGTTTTTGACAGCACCTAGATGCAAAGACGTTACTATGGCAACCATCTATGGCAACGTATTTTCCGCTGTCCTACAAACATTTTTGACAAGTTGCTTAGGCACTAACTTAATCAAAAACGTGCGACCGACAGCGGAAAATACGTTCCTTTAGATGGTTGCCATAGTAACGTTTTTGTATCTAGGTGCTGTCAAAAACCGATCGATATTTTACTCAATTTAGAAAGTTTTTATTTTAATAATTGATGTTTTTTTAACTTAATTAATATGTAATATAATTATAGAAAGAAAGAAAGAAAAGAAAGAAAAAATATTTTATTTAAATAGGCCACAAAGAAGCACTTTTAAATCGTCAAAAAAACACATTTTTACAACTATCACAAAAAAAATATTAACTAACAACGTCATAGTCTCTGTCTGTCTGTCATGTCTGAATTTACACCGGTTCCAAAAGTTGAACTACCGAGAAGATTCCGGTAACAAACTCGTGTAGTCACTCTTTTCAAAATAAATATTCAAATACAATGTTTGTAGTTAAAAAAAATATAACTTTTAGCAGTGCAGTGCCGCCCAGCGATAAAAATAATTAAAATTAGAAGAGAATCTATATCATCGTACCGACAAAGTAGGTACCCAATGTCAAAAGTATTATCGTTATTTTCAAGCTATCTGACAATGCACAATCACAAAATAGGTATACAGAGGTTAGTAGTCATAATACTTACACGTAAATAAACTTAAAAACATTTTGGAATTTTATATTATAATCAAAGATATCAACGTATGTTCCGAAAAAAAAACCTAATTGGTTGGTTTCGCGCAACACAAATTGTGTACAAGGGAACGTTTCACATTTGCTTTGGTTAATACAATGTAAATTAGCGCGATCGAGGCCCTGGTGTAGCAAGCGTTCTTATACTACGCTAACCGTCTACCATCAAGTAAGATATTTCCTCCTTAGCTGTTTCATAAAAAATACTTTTGTTTTGGATCTTGAGATATAGTCGCACCAGCATAGGTCTTTAAAGACACACTTATTATAATAAAATTATAAATGCCAAAGCAACTTGGTTCGTTAAGTTTTCATCTCCCTCAACACTGAACCGATTTAGATGAAATATGCCATGGAGATAGATACCATCCTGCGAAAGAAAATAGGCTATTTCCACCAATATCCAATTTAATTTTTTTAATGTTTAAGTCATTATCTATTTAATGTACTAACGATACTTTTTTATTATTTAAGTTAACTCTAATTATATTACATTTATATTATTACCTTAGTTCTAATTATTGCACCCGTTATTAGATACATGACACTATTTTTTTCTACTGCAGGTTGCCTGGAAGAGATTGCTGCTTAGCAATAAGTCCGCCTATTGTACTGTTGTTCAGGAATCAGCGCCGTCCTCGAATCGGACCGCACACCCGCGTCGTGAGTAGTGATTGTATTATCTGTGGTTTTAAAAAATAAATTATTGTTCTGTTTCTGAAACTCTCTGTGTCGTTTGCCGCCTTTTTTCGTCTATTTACTTTAAAGTTCATTTCATTAATTTAGAATACAGTCCACTTATAATACCATTCCTGGACAATTGAGAATGTTAACCCATATAGACCTACCGTACCTTATTTGGTACAGTAACTTTTAGGCATGCCAAATCGCTTGAAAGTTTGTTACAGTTAAGCTTGTATGTATACAAATACACTAGTTTTTGTTGTAGTCAAAAATACCTGTTAGTTTTGATTTTACAGGCATTTAAACTTACGATAAATATCGAGTCCCGTTAACAGTCACGTGACCGCATGTGACGTCATTTTGCAACGCTAGGCGTCAGTGGATAAGGAGTCCTGTGTGTGGATTTGTTCTGTAATTTGTTTTGTGAAGTGTGCAATAATAGTACATTATGGTACAAGTGTGTAATGTTGGTGATTACCGCTGAGGCGCATTGAGGCCCGAGCCGTCAGGCGAGGGTCTTAAGGAGCCGAGGACGGTAATCATCAATACACACGTGTATCATACAACGTTTTTCAACACACTTCTGAATAAAATAATACTTAAATAAAAAACCATTTTACATAGTAGATAAAAAGTTTATTTAGAGAAACAATTAGTAAATGTGCAGTTAGTAAAATTATAATTAACTATTTTTGATGATATAGCGGTCTCATCAGATAGATTATTTACTGAAATACTTTCATGTTCTATTGTTATTTGTGATGGTTCATTATTCGTGTAGGTAGGTGAAATCCAATCATTGGATGTACTTGGTATTTCGCTAGTAGGATGCGTCTCAGAATCAAGTTTAATTCTTTTTGTGATTTTCGCACAAATTTCCTTCTTGTTTTGTGTGGAATCTTCTACGTATGCAAAAGCATCTGGCCATGGTTTTCTATATCTTTTACAGTTATATTTGTTAATTCTTGTATCCTACAGGCACCAGTTACACCAAATATTAAAGCAACCTGAAACAAAAGAAACAATAATTAAAGTCAACAAGCTGCTATTAAATATTTAATTAAAATTAATTTAACTAACCTTTGTAGCCAAATATTGGTTATCTGGAGCATCTTTAATAAATTTTTCAATATCGTCAGATGATAAAACCTTTGAGTTTTTGCTTCTAAATCCATCAGATAGTCTCTTTAGATAAGCTGACAAATTCGAGTGTTTTTAAGTCCACTTCATTCTTTTTTTTTTTTTTTTTTTTATACTACTAAGGTGGCAATCAAGCATACGGCCCACCTGATGGTAAGCGGTTACCGTAGCCTATGGACGCTTGCAACACCAGGGGTGTCACTTGCGCGTTGCCGACCCTGTAAAAACCTTTTCACGCCTTTTTTGAAGAACCCCATGCTGTACTCATTCGAGAAAACCTCTGCAGGGAGCTCATTCCACAACTTGAGCGTACGCGGGAGAAAGTTTCTCTGAAACCGTACAGTACGCGACCACTTTGGTTCCAATTTGTGAGGATGAATTCCCTGCCGGTGGCGAGCGGTGCGATGATAGAAAGAAGCCGTGGGCATCATGTCAAATAATTCCTCAGAACACGCTCCGTTATACAAACGGTAGAACACACACAAGGAGGCAAAATCTCTCCTTAGGCTTAAAGGTTCAATATCGCTGGTGAGCTCAGGATCGTCGACAATTCTCATAGCGCGTCTTTGGAGCACGTCAAATGGTCCAAGCTGGTATCGAGGCGCTCCCGCCCATAAATGGCAGCAGTACTCCATATGGGGCCTGACTTGAGACTTATACAGTAACAGTCTTTGCCCCGAAGTGAAATACCGCCGCGCTCTATTGAGCACACCAAGCTTCTTGGATGCCAGCTTGACTTTATCCTCCAAATGACTGCGGAACTGCACGTCGCTAGAGATATCAACACCAAGGATCCCGATACTCGTAGAGATGGAAAGCGGAGTGTCGAGGAATTGTGGAGCTACAGCAAATGGGGTTTTTTTAGCGGTGAACGCGCAGACTTGTGTCTTAGTGGGGTTGAATTGGACCAAGTTTAGTCGTCCCCAATCGGAGACTCTGATTAGAGACCTCTCGATTTCAGACACAAGTCGACCGCGACTTTCCTCCACTGTAGACCGAGGGGTATTAGCACGACTCGTATAGTAAGCGTCACCAGTACTGTCATCTGCATAACAATGCAGTCCGTCAATAGACAGCATGTCATTGATATGCAGCAGGAACAATGTTGGAGACAGCACCGAGCCTTGCGGGACGCCAGCGTTAATGTCCATGCTATCCGAGCAACTGCCGTCAACGACGGCTCTTATGCATCTGCTGGACAAAAAGCTAGCGACCCATTTGCACAACCCCTCAGGCAGCCCGTAAGATGGTAACTTCGAAAGAAGACCCCTGTGCCAGACCCGATCGAACGCCTTCGCTACATCTAGGCTAACTGCCAATGCCTCACCATTCTTTGTTCGGACTGTACTTTTTAACATTGAGTAAATACACCACAAAGAGCTAGGTTTGTACTTAGAAGATAATGCTTTAAAGTACGCCATGAACACATTTTCTGAAAAAGACTGCGTATTCTTGTTGTTCTGCCATTGTGTGAAATTTTGGTACGCTAATAGATATTTTTCCTTTGAGTTTTCTGGTAGTAAACTTTCCATAACGTTCTGGGCTTCACATCTTATATCGGGCGGTGTACAACATAAATCATTTTCTTCATAAATTGTATTTGCAGACATCTTAATTAATAACTAACTAAATAACTTCAAAAGAGAAAACGAGACGAGTTGTGAAAAATGTTTCGTAATGGCGGGAAAAAATAATCAGTTTTCCTATGCGCGCGCATCGGCCATAGACTAAAAAATGAGGTTTCTTTTTTTTGGGCTTTTCGCGGATAGCTTTTTAGCGCAAATGTAAGCGTAACTCAACCAATAATATTAAAGAAAGAAAGAAAGAAAGAAAAATATTTTTATTTGACATGCACATAACAAACAACAACAAGAAGCTTAAACAATAAAAAAAAAAAAAATAGACAAATACAATCAGTTTATACTTAACAATAAGTGCAGTCAACAAGGCCCTATCTCAGCATAAAACTTTTGCGACATTATAAAAAACGTCGCAGAAGCGCTGTTATTATGATAGGGCCTTGGTCGTGACTTTGGATTTTAAACTACATATACTTACACATATACATAAATACAAAAAAATACATATACTTACACATATACATATAGATAAGTCACATAAACTCAATCACATCAGACATGGCTGTATGGGCATTAGTTCCTTTTGCCTTCCCATTACAGGGAGATTTAACAACAAAAAAAGAAAAAAATATATATTGGCCATTTTAATTATTAAAAAAAAAACTATTACTCACTAGTGAATAATAGTAATGAAAAAGTCACAGTTTGATTATAGGTGTCATTATGTGCCTAATTGCCATGGGATTAGAGCCACTTTATGAGGAAGTGTGTTGAAAAGAATATTTGTATTGTATTTGTTGTGTTGTAATATTCACGTGGGCGGAGCCGTGGGCTACGAATCAATAAATAAATTATCCTGACACCTGCGTGAAAAACCCTCGAAGCTGGAACACGACACACTTCGTTACTACCCACACAATCTCGACAGCTGTATCTACAAAACACTCGCTTTCAAATCACTTAGCCATAATAGGGGATTACCCGCTCAGTAAACGGATAAGAAATCCAATGGTAATAGACTCTCAGTTCACACTGACACGAACTGGATGCGAGACGAAGATTCAATTACCTATACTGTGGGGGGTTCCCCCTACGTCAGGAGCTGTGAACTGGTTAGAATTTAAAGTTGAGGGTGAACTCGAATTTCTCGAATATTCCGTGTTTTTTGTTCTCATTTTAGCCGTGACTTATGACTGAAGCATGTATACATATATAGGGCGGTGCCGTCAATACGACAATAAATTAAAATATGGGCTATATTAGTTCATAGAAATGGTTTGCCACTTTCAAAAAAATCTTAATCGTTTGATAATTTCATGACATTTCTATGAAATAATGCAGCTAAAATTATCAAATAATTAATCACTCAGCCACCAAGCTCCATAAAGTTTGACTTATTCAATGTAAAATATATTATCTGTTTAACTTAGCTGTCTGTCTGACTAAGCCGTGAAAATAAAATAAATAAATAAAAACCAATAAATAAAATTCCTTGACTTAGATCAAATGACAAAGAGGACATACCTAAGTTCCTCTTTGTCATTTAATCTATTCAGCTCCTGAACTTAGATACACACTTCGCTTAGAAACAGAATATTAGTATGTGTGTGTGTTTATAATGGAATTTCACTCAGTAGGTTACCAAATGAATACATTAATACTAACGTTATTATGTGACATTTAATTAGTTAACACTTGATATGAATCTATTTCAATTATTTCTGCTGAATTTGTGGTTTTATATCCGTCGCCAAGGTACTGATAGCATACCTCGCAAATTCTCAACATTTTTAAATAATAAAAAATTATATACGACATGGATGCTAGGCTGTTTCCAGCAATAATAGAAAGTGAAGCACCGACTCCAAAAACTTCTTTAGTATAGATACATATAAGTAAGAATTTCACTAGGTGGTTGACCCATATGTAGGTTCGCCTGGGTAGGTACCACCGCCTTTCTTATTTCAGCCGTGAAACAGTTCGCTGTGTTTCGGATTGAAGGGAAAGGTAGCCAGTGTAATTACTGGGCATGGACGGCATTTCATCTTAGGCCTCAGGACGACAACGCACCTGCAATATCAAGTGCTTTTCCTTGTTATTGCAGGTGTCTATAGGCGGCGGTAACCGCTTACCAGCAGGTGGGCCGTAAGCTTGTTTGTCATCTAGTTGTATATAAAAAAAAAAGGATTCACGTCAAAATTAATGAAAACTATTTTTTTAACTCACTATGTTTATAATGCGTGTGGACCTTTCATTTTGCATCCAACATGCTCTCTGCAGGCGATCTATTACGGACTACATAAGTAGTTCTTAGTCAGTGATGTATTCGTCCCCAAGGCACGTAGACGCATCGACCGTGCAGTCTCACGTTTGACTCCAGTTGCTGTAATTTAACTTTTCCAATCGCTGGCAACTTTGATAACTTGATCGGATCACACTAAGTTGAGTTTAAGCGTAGTTATATTAAGTTATCTTGAATCGACGTTTTACAGAGTTCACACATTATATATTTTTTTAAAGAAAAGGAGAAGGTAAAGTGTTGCCATGAGCACCATTTCAGATTTAAGACAATAATTTACTTAATGAATAACATCGTTTCCATGTAATAACAAATAACAATGAAATAATATAACTTTGCCTGCATTATTCCATAGAAATGTCATGAAATTTCACTCCAACATCAGAACTGTACAAAAAGACCAGACTAATGTCTTTGGCTCAAATATATAGATATAATACATGTATACTTATAGGTAAAATTTTATCAAAAGCTATCCATACAAAAATATCATTTAAAACAAAATCAAATTTCCAAAAACGTTCATTGAGGAGACCAAATGACATTCAACTAATACCACCGAGAACAAATTATGGCAAGAAAAATATATTGTATGAGGGAGCTCAACTATTTAATCGATTACCATATGACATCAAAAATACAAAGTCATTTCAATCATTTAAGTATAAATTGAAACAGCATTTTTTGGACCACTTCGCGGAATTTACATGAATCTTAGCTAATTAACAATTGAAAACCTAAATAGCAAGATGTCTATCATAATATTTACTGGCCATCAATAATTTATCGATGCGTAATTGAGTCCAACTTATTATTGTGCGAACTGCAATGTGCTTGTATTGAGGGTAGTACTACAAAAATAAAGTCTTTATTCTGTGGTGGTGCTAAAATTGTTAATGTCGGTAAAATATACAATAGTACCTAATGTTATTTACAAGTAGTATGTAGCAACCTACAAAGTGCTTTTAAAATAAGGTTAAGTTACTGATTGGCGAGTGAAGTGTATTAAGGTTATTTTATTTATGTAAGTACCTACTATTACACAAACTAGTTTTGTACCGTGCACTGTCTATTTTAATTTTAAGTTTTATTTTGTATTTCTCGTGAATTTAATTCTTTTGGAGAAATAAATGTCTTAAGCCGTAAATTATCAAACGAGTAAGAAGTTTTTGAAAGTGGCAAACCATTTCTATGAACTAATATAGCCTATGTGTTATTTAGTGTCGTATTGACGGCACCGCCTTGTATATAGGTAAAACAACTCAGTGCGAGAAACAAAGACAACAATATAGCGCTCGTGGGCGTAACGATATATTGGAAATATTATAAAAAAAGTTAACTGGTTTCTTAATTAAACTCCTTTGGTGATTATCTAATAGTTTATTTTCTTTCTAAAACACTCAGTTTTGTGCTGAAATATCAGTTTGCTCGTAAAACAGCAAAAATCAAATGAGTCGGATCATCTTTGAATTATTTCCTGTTAAAAAATGTTTCCTTTCATGTTTTGGGTTTCGTATTACTTTACTGATTAGTCAACTCAAACATAAAAGAAAACAATGACAATAGTATTAAGAAAAGCAGGATGAAAATATTATTAAGATATTATAGTCACGATATAACTTACTCAACTTACTCAATGCGACAATCCAACACAGTCTCCTTATACACAGAAAAGGAGCATGGCAACACTGGAAGACGCTGACGTATTTACCTGAAGCAAAAATATTTTTTTTAATAATGTGATGAACCGTGTGTCGTACAGTCGACCACAGAAGTATCTGAACACTTTAGTACTATGTCACACTGACCTTGTCCGCGTACTTTATAGTTGCTACGGTACTATATTGACGCCAGAGTCGTTGTGACATGGTACTAAAGTGTTCAGCTACTTCTATGGTCGACCGTACAAGCGTGCATTCTAACTATACTGAGTCGTAGAACAGTTCTGTCGCAGAATACGTCCCACTGCTGGGCACAGACCTTCCTGCATGGGAGAAACACATGAGGAGGTTGGACCATAACACCACCACGCTGGCCCAATGCGTTTGTTTCTCAATTATGCCATTAAAAGCACTTTCTACGTTGGTATTATATAGTTTAGTTCCATAGTAGACTTTCAACTGTGTACTTTTTAGTATTTTGACTGTAAATTTTAATATTATTGCCCATTTTATTGTTTGTTGATCTTTAAATTATAATATTATTGTCATGATTTCCACTGTCGGGTAGTGTTGCATGTGTGTGTATACATCGATTTTGTACGCTTTAACTCTAAGAAAATTATTATTGTCAACTTGTATCTACCTATGACAACGAATAAATGATTTGATTGATTGATTGATGCGGGTTGGTAGATTAAAGCGGTTGCAGGAACAACCGGGACCAACGGCTTAAAGTGCCTTCCGAAGCACGGAGGAGCTCGATTTAACAAACTTTTATTGACCCATCCCGGGATCGACCATGGCGAAAGTTGCTTTGTTTTTCTTATCGAAACCCGAGCGCTCAAATCAATACGCCACCGAGTTCCTCGTTTATAATACTTATTTTTATTTTCCCCCCCTCCCTCTCCACACACAGAACAAACTAATACGTATTAAATAAAACATAACCCGACCTTTCTTTATATTAAGTTCGGTATGAAAAAATGGTGACCCAATAAATACTAGCCAGGACTCTAGCTTACGAGGTGAACACGTCATAAAAATTGAGAACGATGGGTTGGAGCCGTGCGATTTAACTGCCTTTGTTAAGGGTATGGCGCAAGCTATAGGAGTACAGTGACAAGAAACTAAATAACCGCATGATCTCGACCATAAGTATGTTCGCGAGACAGCTCTTGTCAAAGTCAATAGATCCTGTATTCTTTGATTGAAAATTCTCTGAATAATGTATGAAGAAAGCGATTATTTTTACACACTTTTTAAAGCTCATCAACTCTTTGCTATATGATTTGATATAAGCTACTAATGTTATTATCAATCATATCAGCCGAGAGACGCCCACGCCCATCAACTTCCTGTGACCCTCACCAGATCCTCGGTCTACCTTTTAGGGGCCTACCAACGCTGCGTCTTCCGGTATACGGCCGCCACTCGATGACCTTTCCACCCCAACGGCCATCAGTCCTCCTTGCAATGTGGCCTGCCCACTGCCTCTTGAGATTCGCTACTAATATAATGGAACTTAATTATCAATATTTTTATAATTTTCAATATTAATTAATACTGCAGTATTAATTTTAAAACCAGATAAAAACACATAAATATTCCGTTATGACAAAATAGAATTCAACAACCATGACGTCAATGAAAGTAATAACTAATAACACACCAGTTTGATAGAGTCAATTAAAATTATGACGTCTAATGAAAAATATCTTCAAAAAGTGAAAAAATCTTGTTGAGTGAATAAATTACCTATTTTTAGTAAATCCACAGATACGTAGATTAACGTGATTCGCAGTTCTACAAAGTTGAGGGTGGCAAGCTAGCATTTTATGGAAGCCAACAAGCAAGAAAAAAAGATTTAGAAGAATACAAAAACCTTTAACTGTATTAACTTTTTGTTACTTATTGCTACTTACACTCCGGTAAGCATTTACCACTAAGCGGACCGTGCTTGCATACTGGTCTTATTGTATATAAAATATAGCAGAAAGCTCTTATGACTTGCACCAAACATTCACGGATTATTACCTCGATCGAGACGGCGATCATATCGCGCCAATGCTTCGACCCAGCTACGATCGACAGCACAACAAGTGTAAAGCTTTAAAATTTCAGCCAACTTTATTCCCTCGTGATAGAGCTGGTTTTGCAAAGCCCTGTCATAATTTATTCGTTGACTATTGGAGTTTATCGATATAGAGGTGTGGGTTAAAATCCCATACCTGCGTTTATCGTGTGCGGTAATTACTTCGATGTGTTTGCGCAGTTTTATTTGAGGTTGAAAATGTACATACTTACCTACTTTAAAGGCATTTTTAACCTTTTTAAAAGTTTAATACTGTGGTGTAATTTTACCATTTTGCAATTCAATTTTGCGAGAAGAAATAATCAAAAATGATATCAATGATTATGTCACATATTGACAGTCATAATCAGTGTAATGAAACAATGTTATATTGTTTGCAGCACATTAATGATTAACAGTAGTCACATCAATCATTAACAAGTGAAAAACGATTCTAATGCAGTTATAATACCGTTACTTTTATAAAAATCATAGTTATCTGGAAGCTCGGGTGATGACTGTACGCTGCCCTCTTCATCTGGGTTTTAAAAAACAGTAAGTATTGAATTTTTTACAGTCATAAATGTGGCATAACTAAGGATCATTGTTTGCGAGTGTCTGAACATTCTATAGTTCTACTTACACATGTATTATTTTAAGTGAATCAGATCAGATATGACTGTTTGGTGCCACAATAAAAAATGAATAAAAAAATTGTATTAGCCTTATTCCGGGTATTACAGAATCTCGAAATATGTGTGCGGGTTGTGTTTGTATATATGTTAAACCACCGGCACACATATTTCGGGATTCTGCACACATATGTCACACACTTGCACATGTGTGTGTGTTATAACTCTAGTGTATCATACGATACGCGATAGTACGCAATTTTGGGATTGCCACGCGTAGGAAAATGTTTTTATTAATTCAATCGGAAAATTAAAGTGCTCTGAAAGTTGTAAAACTTGACAAGGAACATAACAACCCCTTAAAATTTTATTTCGGACTTTCGGAACACACTGTATACTCACACAGTGTTTATCTCGTTTATCCGAATACAAAATCTCATCGGAACGAATGTGCTAATAGAGTGCTAAGGACGTCACATCAAAGTCAATATGGCAGCTATCGATTAACTGTTAACTGTAGAACAGAGGCTCAGAGCATTTTGCATTTGTAAAACGTTTTGGTTACTTTATTTGCCTGTTTATTAATAAACACTAATAGTACATAAATTTGATATATGTATTCAAAATAATAGTTTGCACCTATTACAGGTATACACAGAATTGATATGTAGAAACTCAAATAATTTACAGGCTGGCAAACACTTAAATACATTTCGATAGTTAAACTTATTTCTTCTTTCCAGAAATTTTGATTAATGAATGGTAAGGTTGCCGTAGCCTATTAGACTTTCGTAGCACCTTTGGCAATACTCACGCGTTGTAACCGTAGCCTATAGACGCTCGTAGGACCTTAGGCACTACTCATCCGTTGTCACCGTAGCCTATAGACACTCGTAGCACCTTGGGCACAACTCTCACGTTGTCACCGTAGCCTATAGACACTCGAAGCTATTTTGGCACTACTCACCCGTTGTCACCGTAGTCTATAGACGCTCGTAGCACCATGGGCACTACACACACATTGTCACCGTGGCATAAAGACGTTCGTAGCACTTTGTGTACTACTCACGCGTTGTGTTCCGTAGCCTATAGACAGACGTTCGTAGCAAATTGGGCGCTACTCACGCTTTGTCACCGTAGCCTATTTATGCGTGTAGCAGCTTTAGCATTACTCTCTCGTTGGCACCGTAGCCTATAGACGCTTGTAGCACCTTGGGCAGTACTCACGCGTTGTCGCAGTAGCTTAAAGACTCTGATAGCACCTCGGACACTACTCACGCGTTGTCATCGTAGCCTATAGAAGCTCGAAACATTTTCGGCACTACTCACGCGTTGTCACAGTAGCATAAAGACGTTCGTAGCACTTTGGGCACCACTCACGCGTTGTGTTCCGTAGCCTATAGACAGACGCTCGTAGCAAATTAGGCACTACTCACGCGATGTCACCTTAGCCTATAGATTTTCGTAGCACTTTGGTCAGTCCTCACGCATTGTCGCAGTAGCCTATAGACGCTGGTTGTCCATGAGCACTACTTATGTGTTGTTTCCATAGCCTATAGACGCTCGTAGCATCTTTGGCACTACTCACGTGCAGCATAGGAAACGAGTCCCCTGCTCCCAACATAACACATTCTCAGTGAGCTCTGGCGACCCTACTCACCTCAGGAACACACCACTACAAAGTAGTTTTACTAAGCTGTGATCTTATTCTTTTGTGTCTAGCTTCTGGACGAGACACCTATTAAGCTTAGAAAAGATCTTATATGTACAGAGTTACACGTTCGTTGGAAAATGACTCTTAATGCAACAGACCCCCTTAGACTTAATGTACCCCCAAACGTCAAAGTGTTTCACATGACCTGTAGGCGTGTAGCTAATTAACGTTCGCCTACTAGTTTTTAAAAGCTCATTGTGCTTAATGAAGACTGGCTAAAATAAAAGGGATTTTATGTCTGTAATTAAACTGGTTTTTGTTAAAGCTAAGAGTTGAGAAATGTATTTTTATTTTGCTTCTCGGACATTATGATAATAAGCGACCACGCCTCCACCTTACAAAAAGTCTTTTTATACGTACTTTATAGAATTTTTTTACGAAGAGAAACATGCAATATTTATTTATTTAATTAAAGAGAAACAGTATTGTGCCCTGTATGTACTGTCTGTGTGTGTAATGCTTCCTATTATCATATAAATATTATTATTAAATACGTATACTTTTACTTTTACAATTAATTTGCCAAATGCGTCGCAACTTAGTAGTTTTAACACAGCGTAGTAGTGATCTCAAAATAAAAATTTAGGCGACCACGGAAGACCAGCGTCGGATGTCTGTGACAACCGACACACGCTGAGTGGCTGTCCTTTTAGTGTCACAAGTATTACTCTAGTCTTAAGGTTTTGTGTGTCACTAAACAAATATTTTCTTTCTTTCAAATTACTCAACACCATTATTAAGAGTCCATGTGTGAAATGGTTCTACAGTGGCAACCACAGACCATAAGACGCAGTTGAGTGTGGTCAGGATTCCAGCAAGGTGGACCGATGACCTGGTGAAGGTCACAGGAGCCGCTGGACAGCGCCTGGGCCGAGCGTCGGGGAAATCTTCCAGGAAGGCCTTTGTCCAGCAGTGGACGTTTTACAGTTGAAATTATGATAATGATGATGATATTATACGAAGACAGATAGTGGAGCATGAACGCAATTCTAGCCGCCTCCATCTTGCCGGCATATACTTAAGCCTTTTGACGCTTCTTTTAAAGTAACTCATGTTATAGGAAGAAGGGAACACAATTCCAGGTTTTGGAAGTACAACAAAGAAACGAGCCATTAAACTACTTTGTGCGTTATGTTGTGAGGTGGAGACAAGAAATTCACCTGTCTTATTTCAGCCGTGAAACAGTTAGCTGTGTTGCGTAATGAAGGGAAAGCTGGCAATAGTAATTTATTGGGCGTGGACGACATTTCATCTTAGGCCTTAGGATGACAATGCACTTGCAATAACAAGTGATATTTCCTTGTTATTGCATGTGTCCAGAGGCGGCGGCTTTCCACCAGGTGGGGCGTTCAGATTGTTTGTCATCTAGTTGTATAAAAAATGATGACTACGAAGACCGGCTGGCCTTATACTGAGTAGGAAGGAGGGGGTCAAAAGACTTTTTAAAGTAGGTAGATACTACCTGTGATATAGCCGATAAAAGGCGCTAATCTCGACGCCATTCTTAAGACTCAACTGTAGAGACATCTTTGAACTAACACACCATGGCTTTTATATGTATGTACAAGCACACGGTAGTAGTAATACTATAGTGCTTTTGAAGTATGGTTGACATGACTCTGAACAGTGATTTTGATTAGAGCAAGCCGACCATATCCAATCGTATTAGGTTCGATTTTTGGAGATCAAATAATGTTTTGGAGCGAAACGCTTTGACATTTTATCAGCACCGTAATCCGTTGTTATAAGACTCAATTTTCAGCTACACACATTACTTGTCGACTTTTTCTACAAATCCTGAGGTGATAATGAACCACATCATTAAAAAACTTCCCAACTCAACAGAACCGCTCTAAAAATACGGCCGGCTGCCTCAATGCAAAGGAAAAACCACTCTAATGCAAATTCAGCTCTCGGTATTAGAATTCCGAAGAATCCTAAGTAATTAATGTTGCTTTTGGCGTGACATGAATAAATTAGCGTCGCTACACCCTCTAGCGGAGTGTCTAAATTAGAAGTTGCTTTTGAGGAAACTCGCAATCTTGGTCCCTCAATGCTGAAGGGAGATTTTTAAATTTTGTAATAATAATTCGTCAACCAGCCAATCTTAGAATATAATTCGCACCCTTTTGGCTTAAGTCATAGTGGTAACATAACAAATAGCAAACTTAAGAGTAGGAGATCAAATTATTTATTCACTATGAAACAGGGCACAGTACAAAAAAAGTGATGAATGATTGTTTTTTTTTTCATACAAAACAAAGGACCTAACACCACCTCATATTGCACTAGCTGTCTCCACCTTGCCGGCCTAATTATGGTGCCTTTTCACGCCTCGTTTGAAGGAACCAATGTTATAGGAAGGAGGGAACACATCTGCTGGCAAAGAATTCCAAGTTCTGGAAGTACGACAAAGAAACGAGGTACCAACTTTCTTTGTGCGTGATGTTGAGGTGGAGACAGTGAACTGATGACTCCGAAGACCGGCACGCGTGCTGCACCGGCACCCGACCTGAGGGTAGTTGACAACTTTCTTTTTATTCCATATATAAGAAGTTTATAACTCATAAAGTAATATTGCCAAATAAATAGCATGTCTAAGATCAATAGTTTCACAAATATAGTGGTATGTATAATGTGTGACGCGTCGTCCAAAAACGCTCCATAGAAAATCTACGGAACAGGTGACGTCACATGTTCCCATATTACTAAGAAATGTATGGGCACACTGACAAAAATGATAATTAGTATAAAGTATGTTTTTATTAATAGTTGTCATAATAATAGTTGTTTTATTTGATGTCAGCAATCTAATATCATTAACATTTTTAATAAATTTTGAAAAAAATATGATCATTTTTTTTTAATTTTCAAAACAGTACAACTTAAACAATGTTCCATATATTTTAGGTTTGAATTGTTTTTATAGGTAACAGTAGCGTATATTTCCCGAATTCGTGAAAAATAGTGCCATATTCAAACTTAGGCAACATCCCAATTGATGAGACGTGAAAAATCGACGCACCTTGTTCAAGTCACCGAGCTTCCGTGAGGCTGTTTTGATCACGGCTGTGATGTAGTTCCTGGGATTCAGATAGCAGCATATATCCATACCGAGCAAACTTATGGAGCCCTGTGCCTAAAGAATGGTGCCATTAAGAGAGGGAAGGGGAAGGAACGGCGACATTTTGGCTGTACACGTGAAAAAACACCTGAATTTCCTTAGCATTGAACTCAATAAGGTCATTTAGATTTAAGTCTTAAACTATTTAGCTAATTTGTAGATACCTAGTATTTCAAAAGGGTTCAAATAAATCCTATAACTGGTGATGGGGGAGCGCTTATAATGTTTGTTTCTGAAATAAATGTAATTTGTTCCATGTAGGCCAAAGCGGATGAAGACGCGGGCAGAAGCTAATGTATAATATAATGCCTTCGATGGTTTTTCAAGACAAGGAGGGGCAGGCAACCCTTAAGTGGGTCACTGAGGTCATTACCATTGTTTTCGACATTGTGTCATTGTGTTTCTTTCTCACTAATAAAGCTAGACAAGGACGAACACACTATTGAAATATTTCCCTAGTGATATTAATATTGGGATGTTTATTCTTCCAACAAAGAGAGGGCTTAATTTGTGTTTTGCAGAAGAAATATTGTTAGTGAATTGCCGCAACTGAGCCCTGCGTTGATTATTGCGCCAAACGGTAGTTTTTTGTGCTGGTGTTCTTTCTCAGGAAGTCATCTATCCGTATGGCATCAGGATTCTGCAGCTTTGGATAGAAAGCGGTTAAGACAGCCAGACAAAGAGCGCAACTTTCGCGTTTAATAAGTTACTTGTTAACAAAATCAGCACTTTTACATGATTCAAATGTATTGTTGTAGAGATTATTGCAAATAAGAGTGATTAAATATACAAATAAGTATAATATTAATATGGATTATAGCGTCACAACAACAAAAGACATAATTCGTATGTCGTATTTCTACGACATAAAAAAACTTACCATTTGAATATACTAACTAATATGATAAATGCGTAAGTGACTTTGTTTGTTACGCTTTCACACATTATTCACTAAACCGATTTAGATGAAATTTAGCATGGAGATAGTTTAAGAGCCTACACAGAACAAAGGATACTTTTTGGAGCGTCACTGCCATCCACACGGGTGAAACCACGGGAAAAAGCTAGTTTTATAATATATCGAACTTCAAAACAAAAGAAAGTTCTCATTCTCAGATTATAATTTATTGTCAAACATTTTGTTAATTTAAAGTTATACAGAGTGGTGACGACAATACTTCCGTTGCCTCTGTATAACTTTAGATTAGATATTATTAGGGTAAATTTAATTATACAGGGTGGTGCCGTCAATACGACAATAAATTGAAACACAGGCTATATTAGTTCGTAGAAATGGTTTGCCACTTTCAAAAACATCTTATTCATTTGATATTTTCATGACATTTGTATGAAATAATGCACTCAATGTCTTTTATCAAAATCAATACAAGTTGAAGTTCTTATACCAAAAGTGTGAAAACTAACCCGCGGACAGATAGATGGGCATGATGAAACTGTAAGGGTTCCTTACAGACTACCTACAGCACCCTAAAAGGAATTATAGAAATACGGAATAACATAATCTAAAATATGTACCGAAATTTTAACGAAATCATGTTGCTATGGTAACTTGACGTAGACTCCAATAAAAACTCTCCTCAAAAACAGATGACGAATGTTGATCAACGTTAAATTATACAAGCTCAAGAATGGCTCAAGGCTTTCTTATTTATTTGTTTACATGATGCCCGCCCCGACGTACAGTGACAGCATATCAAGCGTAACAGTTTGCGCTTCTGACCGTCTTTAGTGCGTGTTCACACTAGCGACTTTTTGGGCGATTTCACGGCGAGGCGACGTAGTCGCGGCTAGGATATCGCCGCAATTTATAAATCGCCGCGAGCTTGCTGAAAGCTCGCCGTGACCACGCCGCGAGCCCGCTTTAATTCGATCTCGAAATTGCATATCTCTTCCCATTAATTTTTTCTTTTATTTCGATAAGAATAGTCCTTACTAGATAAGTCCCATATAGCTGGATGTTTGCGTATTTCTTCTATAAACGATTCATTATCGAATTCCGACGACGCCATCATAACTTATCAATCACTCATGTACGTCGTGAAGGAACCTGTAGCCCAATTCACGTAAATACTATAAATTTAAAAATCGTTGAAGTTCAGAAGTCGTTCGATCGTAGATCGTATCGTATCTTAATTAGTAATTTGGTATTCTCATGTTACTCAGCTACATTTCGATAGGACGACACATCGATAGTATCGGAACTAAACTGCATTTGACCGACTTGTCAACTTGTCAACTTGAAACAAAAAGAATGCCAGTAAAATATTTCTATTTTCTACCAAAAGCTTCAAATACATTTTATACTCTAAACACAGTTATTTACGATAAATAAATACAACAAAATCAAACAATATTGGTCTTATCATACAATGAACGTGATATGAGAATTTAATTAGAGAAAGTAAGACAATTCTCAACATAAAAGACAAAACACGTGTCTATGACAAGAAATATCTGTGGATATTAAAACAATCAATTGTCATTGCTTAGAAAGTTTTTACGCGCGTTTCATTCAAAGTTCTAGCATCGATTAAGAAAATTTTAAGTTTTTTGCAAAAATAATAAAAATGGGCCAAAAACCAGTATCTATAAAACAAATTGAAATGTTAATAGAGTTCATGGAGCGGCACAGGGAGCTCGCCTTAGGTCGCGTACGCTCAAAAGAGGGGCGGGCGCTGTCCCAAAAGTTGTGGTCGGAGATAACACAATCATTAAATGCACAAACTTTAAGTGGCCATAGGTCGCCCAAAGAATGGAATAAAGTGAGTGAGTTACATACATAAAATAAGAAGTCACACATGTCATTGCTTATAATTTGTTTGTTTTCAGTTTTACAACGACTACAAATGTAGGTTAAAGCAAAAGGTCCGTAAAATAGCACAGAGCTAGCGACAGACTGATGGAGGACCAGCAGATGCTCCGCCACTGTCTGCGCTTGAGGAACGGCTCTGTGCTATTATAGCACCAGATAAATTTGAGCCTTTACCGGTTCAACAGAACCCTCTTTTGTTAGTACCTATTATATGCCTTCTATTTTATTTTACCCTTATTTCTGTATTTGTTCGTAATTTGTTAGGTAAGCATTTTGTGTGATAGTATCTAATTTTGTATAATTTATATTTTTCAGAAAAGAGCATCAGTCCTACGAAATGGACAGTAATAACTATAATATTATGTAATATCATCTTCGTATTTCATTTTCTGCTTCATCCAGCATTATATACGCTAATCCGAGGCTCATTTTTGTTTTTAACTACAATAAACGCACTTTAAAAACTACTCGCGCACTGCAACTATGAACTTTTGTTCGACGACACTTAGATCGGTACATTTGACGTTTAGTCGTTGGAATCCGATTGAAAGAAATGTCATTTTTTTAGCAGAATATCTCATTGTTGACGTTTCAGGTGCGATTTTATAACGATCGAATATCTGAATACGGTTCGACGATAGTTCAACGACATTGGGATTGTGCGACTTCAAAATCGGTGTATTTGACGTACGTGAATACGAAAATGGTTTCAACGACTAAATCGATGCGATATCGCTACGGTTTTAATTACGTGAATTGGGCTACTGGGCATTCTCCATGCGGTGCGTGCGCTAGGCGAGTAAGCGGGTAGGTTGGATGAGGCGTTCATAACCGCCGCGATATCGCAGCGAGTGCGCGGCGATTGTTTTATCGACGCGATATCGTAGAGAGCGCGCGCGCACGCTGCGAATTCGCGACTAAATCAACTTACTGCGTTCGTAATAGAGGCGGCTTTCGTAGTGCAACTGTTACACTTGATGTGCTGTCGTATGTACCAAGAATGGTGAATATAATAAAAAAAAATAAGACGACCGATTTGTGCAAGTCATGATAATCAAATATGTCCTATCGACATTCACGACAAATACGTCTCATCGACATTTCGTGCATAGTCTGTGCACAAAATGTCGATGAGACGTTAAGTATTCTTTTATACAATTTGAAAAAGGCGTGAAAATATTTTTACAGGGTCGACAATGCGCAAGCGATACACCTGGTGTTGCAAGCGTCCATAGGCTACGGTAACCGCTTACCATCAGGTGGGCCGTATGCTTTATTGCCACCTTAGTGGTATAAAATAAAACTATTTTTTAAATTCCTATTTTTATACATAAATAAGTTATTCTTACTAGGTGGTAGGTCCGTATGTAGGGTCGTCTGGGTAGGTACCACCGATTTTCTTATTTCAACCGTGAAATAGTTCGCTGTGTTTCGGATTGAAGGGAAAGGTAGCCAGTGTAATTACTGGGCATGGACGGCATTTCATCTTATTGCATGTGTCTATAGGCGGCGGTAACCGATTACCATCAGGTGGGCAGTCAGCTTGTTTCTCATCTAGTTATATAAAAAAATAAAGTTCTGGTGACATATCAATTTTATTGTATAAAACAAAGTCGGGTCTGTTCCAACACTTACAACTCTAGAACAGACCGCAATAGAAGATTATAGTATCAAAAACATCGTAGAAATTCAAAACAACCATGCACAACCCCTTAGAACTGATTAATTAATATTGAACCAACACACCCTATTACCAGCGAAAGTAGACCACAGGTCGATAAACTGTCCATTTGTCGGGACCAAGACGGACAAAAGAGAGACAGTATGTTAACTTTAGTTTTTTTTTATATACTACAATATGACAAACAAGCTATAGACACCTGCAATAACAAGGGAAAATCACTTGATATTGCAGGTGCGTTGTCATCCTGAGGCCTAAGATGAAATGCCGTCCATACCCAGTAATTACACTGGCTACCTTTCCCTTCAATCCGAAACACAGCGAATTGTTTCACGGCTGAAATAAGAAAGGCGGTGATACCTACCAAGACGACCCTACATACGGGCCTACCACCTAGTGAGAATAATAATGACGATAAAACCACCTGGCAGAACCACCGTGATATTTCGGTATGAAACGAGGCCGGGGGTTACTAAAAATTAATAATTTTATATTTTTATTTTATAACCGAGTGGAGTTGGATATTTTGTCCGTTATTGATAGAAATGGACTTTGGATTTGTCGGCGAAACATTGAACGATTGAAGAGTTTCACCAAATAATTTTAGAATAATTCTATGATGACATAGATTAAGCAGTCTCTCATTTTCATAAATGAAAAACTTACAACCTCGCAAACATGCATTTTCTTAGAAATTTACAAATTCCTTTTTTTATTTAATATAAGAAAGACCAATGACTTCACAAACAAGGTATGAATGCTATTAAATTAAATACATGAAACAAGTCTATGAAAGTCTCCGCATATTAATAGTAAAAGATGGAGACATTTAAAGAAACAAGATTGACCATAAAATAAAACTGATACATTTTTAATGTCAATGTAACTAGGTAAATATCTACACATTGCTTACCGTATATTCATTAGTGTCAAGTCACTCGACTTTAAAGAACTTAGATGATAATATATTAGTGCTTATAGAGATCGG
This sequence comes from Nymphula nitidulata, assembly GCA_947347705.1. Taxonomy (NCBI): domain Eukaryota; kingdom Metazoa; phylum Arthropoda; class Insecta; order Lepidoptera; family Crambidae; genus Nymphula; species Nymphula nitidulata. The sequence continues at coordinate 4,998,634 of OX374646.1, forward strand.
ATCCAATTCGCACTCTTGTGCCTTAAGTACTGTTAAGTAGATTGCTCGCTCGACAAAGAAAGGAATTTTGTTTGTAATTAGATGAGAGGAGTTGGCATTGAGAACGAAAGCCTAATCAAGGAGTGAAGTAGAATTGATTTGTTTGTAAATAATTTTAAGTAAAAATAAGCTCAGAATCGCCGGCAATTCACATACCGCGTATTTGGAGCACGTCAAATCGTTCAAACTGGTATCTAGATGCTCCCGCCCATAAATGGCAGCAGTACTCCATATGGGGCCTGATTTAAGACTTATACAGTAACAGTCTTCGCCCTGAAATGAAATACCCAAAGTGAAATTGAACATAACTCTCTGAGGCCGTATTCTTGGCGGCAGCGGTCACCGGGGCGGCGGCGACTGCGACGCGAGAGCGACGCGTTAAAGCATAGTTTTATATGTAACTGTTCTCGATGGCAGCGGCGCAGCGAGCGACGCACGAGCGAAGCTTTTAATTTTTATCGAAACAGTGACAAAATGAATGTAATCACTCATTCGATAAAATAGATGAAATTCGCCACTTTGTTTTCTAGATTTATAATAATGACTCTAAATATACTATATTCATGTCTTCTTTTGTCCACAATAAATCTTGCACAACGAAAGCATTTACATCAAATAGATGCTGTCACCGCCGTTCCGACATTTCGCTCGTCCACAAATATTTTTTTACTCTCGCCACACCAACACTACGCTCTTGCGACGACACGCGAACTCTAACAGCCTGGCACACTATACCGGCTCCGCAACAGCACGGCTGCAGCACGGCGTCGCCTCTAATTTAGGCTACGGCCTACGGCGTCGCCGCCAGCGCGCTAGCTACGTGTCGTCCGGACGGTACAAGCTCACAGCCCGCGCGCCGGCCGCGAGCTGCAAGCCCGCAGTCTGCGCATCGCCCGCAAGCTCCAAGCTTGCTGTTATATGACATTTGTGTATGAACACGCACAGGACTTGCACGTTGTTGTTTTGCTGACGACTCGGTGTCGGCGCGTAGTAAGCACACAGCCGGCTCGCTGTTAGCACGCCGTTAGTGCGCTGTAAGGACGCGAGCTGCGAGTTGAGTAGAGTTGTATTGTTGTATTGTACGACTCACAACTTAATGCTCTAATTTGAATGGCAAGTCAATTGCTGGGTTGGGGCGGTATAGTGTGTCATGACCTTAACGCTGTCGATCTAATCGAGAAAGGTACCCCTAGCACGAACATTTTTAAACTTCGAATCGTAATCGTGTCGTTCACGCACGCTGAAAATTTTAAACAAAAGCCAGACATAAGCTAGATAGCGATTCGAAATTAAAAAGTGTTCGTACTCAGGGTACGGGACAGATTACGGGTCAGCGTTGCCGTGCCGCTTCCCGCGTCGCAGTCGCCGCCGCACCGCCACCCGCCGCCGTCGAGAATACGGCCTAAATGTCGAATTTTAGGAAAGCCGACCTTTTCGTATTCATATTGAGAGACCGAGACGCACTGAACTGAAATTTATATTTAGGTGTTATCTAGGATTAGAAGACCCATAGTCTACTGCCTATACTTTCACTGCCACAGGGGAGGCAAGTAAATAATTAACAATATTGTGTTGGCCGTCACGATACGACCGGCCATTCTGGCTGTTTGACGACCGCTGTCCAAGGTCATTGGCCAAACACTAACCAATGGACAATAAAATAAATATTAATGGGCCTGATCGAAGGAAATATGACTCACACTTTTAGGATGTCTTTCCTCCTTCCTATAAGATCTTTCAAAATAATTTGTGAAAAGTCACCTTTTAGGCGGGCACGGTGGAGGCGGCTAGAGCAGCATGCATCAGTTACATTACCTGTCGTCGCATATGGACTCTTATCCCTTGATATCAGAGACTTTGGGTCGTTTGCCGCGTATTTAAAAAAATCGTAACACGTGACGTTGATGAACGTTCCGTCTCCGATTGTTTCGTCTTCACCAGCGTATATACGTCCCACTGCTCGGCACAGGCCTTCCAAATGGGAAAAACATATGAGGAGTTTGAATTTTGACTGATTATGTAAGTACTTCACATGTTAAATTATAGGGACTAATGAAAATAACTAAAAACAGTCACACAGCCATTCGTAGCACATAAATAGAATTCTCACTTAATGACAAATAAAATCAAAAGATAATATTTTTATTTCCATACCAATATTATAATGCGAAATTAACCCTGGCTGTCTGTCGGTCACGTTTCCACTCTTGGGCTGCTGAACTGACTAAGATGAAATTTGACAGGGAGATAGATCAAATCCTGGGAATGGCCCACTAGTTAGTCCGTTATCGACCACTTGTTAGTGGTCGCCCTGTGCTCGAAATTCGACCATAATCAATTTAAATGAATTTGAACATTAATAATGTTGTATTGTCAAAGACTATACTTCTATAATCACATATTTTTTTTGTAATTATTTTTATTACGGTTATGTTTGATATTCAGTAAAACATGGTAATATTTGTAATGTTTTTATAATTGATTTAATGCATTTTTATGCATAATTTTAAAAAAAAATTAGCATTCAGTACTCAGTAATATAATGATATTCAGTAGATTTATTACCACAGAGAGAACCAAAAAGTTTACTTTAAGATCCAATACAAATGAAACTACTTTCAACTCAACTTTTGGAGCTTCACTCAACCTTCAGTGGGTAAATTGCTCTGCAAATAAAAAGTGCCCGAAGAAATAATTGCACAGGACTCCAACGGAAATGGTTGTTGGCAAAGGAGAGTCAACATTTCCTTTGTTTCGGTTCAAAGAAATAAATTCTGAGCTTCTCGATTTATGTAGAACGTCGGATACCACAATATTTGTCTATATATCGCCGCCATCTGGTTAAATCGCCGCGCTCATTTGGTAGCCTAGCCCGTTGATTTAACGCCGGCATCCAATTGAATGCCTAGACCGATAGTTAAGGTAAGTAGAGTCATTATCGTTTAATGACTTGGCGTATTGAAAGGATCGTCTTCAACTGAAGAGTTTTGGTTTGATTGGTAGGTTCAAGGTTATTTTATTATGATTTGTTGCAAAATTGAAAACTGTACAATGGGGTAGTTGTTAATATTATACAGGGTGGTTCCGTCAATGCGACAATAAATTTAAACAGGGGCTATATTAGTCCATAGAAATGGTTTGCCACTATCAAAAATATCGTATTCATTTGATAATTTCATGACATTTGTATGAAATAATGCTGCCAACGTTACACTATTTTTGTCGCATTGACAGCACCACCCTGTATATTATACCACTATATCTGTCGCATCGTCCATCGTCAAAAAACGCCCTATAGAAAATCTACGAAACAGGTGACGTCACATCTTCCTATATGATACTAAGAAATGTATGGGCAAATGGGCATACTGAGAAAAAAAATATAGAGACGAATTGATAACCTCCTCCTTTTTTTGAAGTCGGTTCAAAATTAATAATAACTATGTAACATGTACGATTTTGTTCATAATGACATAATAAAACTTGTTTAAATTGATGTCAGTAATCTAATATGTTTAACATTTTTGAAAAATTTTGGGGAAAAAATACCGTTTTTATGAATTTTCTAAACAGTACAACAGTAACTTTTACACTATTCCATATCTTTTATGTTTTAATGGGTAGATAACAGTAGCGTATCTATATTTTCCAAATTTGTGAAAAATAGCGCCATATTCAAACTTAGGTAACATCCAAATTCTTGCCCCCACGGGAATCGATCCCTCTAGATAGGAACTAGATAGAAGGGTAGTCTCAACCACAGAAGCGTTTCAATTAATATTTTCCTTGAACTAGCTACATTTGAAATACAGCAATCTTTTGTTTAAATATTACTTACTCACATCTTTTAATATTTGCCAACTTTTGTTATTGACTCTTTAGTTTGAATTAAGCTCAAAAGCTTTATAACTGAGGCAGTTATTAGTGGAGGGTACAATCGGAATTCTCTCAAGACCTGCTTCTGAAGTTTGAATTCTATCTACGTATAATTAAAGTCGAACTTGCGAAAAATTTGCTTGCACAAAAGGCAAAGCTCAAGGATTCTGTGTGTTTACAATTTTTTTGCTATCGTTCCTCTCTGTGAATTGTTTTGAGGGGTGAATAGAAATATTTGGTCAAAACTTTCAAACAAACCGCTTGCCAAATAAGCGGTTTGTTTAATTAACACTTTAAAAATATAAAATCTGGTTCACACTAGGTGATAGGCCCGTCCCGGAGGTGGCTTGGTGAGCTTTCTTCGGCAGATCCCGGGTCTCCTCCGTCATGGGCATAGTGAGAAATCGGAGATGGTTTAGTGGGTATTCCCAGTGCCGCTAATATCAGGTGCTGGGCGAGCCCCACACAGGCCCACGCTAAGCCGGCGGTCCGCTGGAACAGTCCAGTGGTTTAGGGTATCGTCCGTAAGAGGATTACTCTCCGTAAAAAAAGGTGATAGGCCCGTATGCAGGGTCTTCTGGGTAGGTAGGCTTTCCCATTACAGCTGTAAGGCAGTTCGCTGTGTTTCGGATTGAAGGAACGCTAGGCAGTGCAGTTACGGGTTATTCATCATCTCGCCCGAAAACAACTCACCCGATCGGGCGACTTGGCACCCGTCGAATTTACCTAATAATTATGTCATCAACTCGCACGCTCATTACAAAGTAAAGCTACTGAGTAGTTGACTGTACATTTTTATGGTCGTTACCTCACATTTTTATGTTCGGTCGAGTTGATGACAGAAATATTAGGTAAATTCGAAAGGTGCCAAGTCGTCCTATCGGGCAAGTTTTTGTCGGGCGAGATGGCGAATAACTCGCAGTTACTGGGCATGGAGGGCATTTCATCTTATGCCTCGAGATAACAACGCACCTGCAATACCAAGTTATTTACTTGTTATTTCGGGTTTTTAAAGGCGTCGATAGCAATTTACCACCAAGCGGGCCGTCAGCGATTGTCATGAGTAAAGGTATAGCATTTTTTTGTGTGTGGTAAGCAGGTTCTTTGCGAAAGAGATATTCCAATAATGTATGGAGACCCGGTCTATGTACAGTATACTGAGAAATAGGTAAAAATATACAGAACAGTGTTCAATTGTCGGTTTTCTTTTTATTTGCTTTGTTGCGTGGTACAAAACAAGAATTTTATAGAAAAAACTGCAACACAGTCAAATATTCACCATGGCGCACTTTGGTGACGTTTAGTTGACTTCTATGTCGCCCGCCTTAAGGCCATATTGAGTAACGGTGAAATTTAGGAAAAATTTCAACTTATGCCAATTATGCATGAAAACGAATTATTAGTATTTTTCACGGATTCAGGAGATTTTTCCTGATATTTTGAGATAGTGTACATCCACACCTCCTTCAAAACTAAAACATATTTTGATATTTCGACATACTTACAATATTTACATATGTAAGTAGGTACGACGTAACATGTTAATAAAATCAATCATTAAATCCTTTATTAAACAAAAACATTCAATTACCCGAGATAGCACTTCATTAATTAGCAATTAAAACTTTCAATTATCACCCGTTATCACTACATTCAATTATTCTAAAACAACCCTTTGATACCATTACTTCCAACAAGGGACAAATTATCCCTCGAATCACCTGACCATGGAAAAGGGTGAATTACGTTACGATACGATATACCCCAATAAACTTAAATTGGATTGGGATAAACTACAATGAAATTATACCCGATATTAGAATCTGATTAAAATACCTTGTCCAGATCGTATGCATTCGCACAAATCAATTTAAGGATACCTATCTATTGATTGGGAATATATATAACGAGGCAGGACTGAAGTTCAGTAGCCAATGGTGTCACCTGTCTCGTCTTGTCTTGTCTTCAGGTATCTTAACTTTTCTTATTGTGCAGGCATGACCAAGTCACAGTACACTTCGACACATTGGAATCTTTCGGCTTCCCGTCTTTTACTATTGCTGTATGAAGAATAATTATGCTATTAGCTTTACTTTATCATTGGGCAGAAAGGGATCTGGTACACTTGCGCGAAAGACATTTCCGCAAAAGACACTTGCGCGACGCCATTTGCGCGAAAGGACATATGCGCAAAAAGCCATTTGCGCGAATGGACAGATGCGCGAAAGGACATTTGGGCGAAAGGACATTTGGGCGAAAAGACGTTTGCGCGAATGGACACTTGCGCGAATGGACACTTGCGCGAAAAGACGTTTGCGCGAGAAAATGGATTTATAGTTATGGGTGAACTCAGATTACGTACAGAAATTATTAATCATCAGTGCAATCCTCTTAAAGTATTTGTAAATTTGCCTAAAACCCACAAGACTTCTGTCACGGCTCCGACACTGCGGAACTCCGGCGGTCCCTAGCGTGCTTCCACCACAGCTTCGGCTTGTTGGCCGGCTTCGCCGGCTAGCCTCAGCCGCGGCGGCATGCTCGCACCCACCTGCTCCTAAGCCTGCGGGCCGCCTCGCCCCTCCGTGCCTGCGCGCTTTTAAATAGCACTCTAGGGGTAGGGCAGAAAAGACTTCGTGGAGTCGGTTTTACGGCGATTCGTTACTGTCACTAGTCATTTCAAAACGTCTATAGGTACGGATTACACTCTAACATACAAGCGTACAAAGTAAGCAATTCACCAAAAATAGTATCAATTAAAAAATACCTATACTAATTAGTCGTCCTATCAAATAATAAAATAATATACTATAGTGACATGAAATGTTATTTAAATTTAATGAAATTAAACATGTGGTGCAGTCAATTTTTTCGCGCAAGTGTCCATTCGCGCAAACGTCTTTTCGCCTAAATGTCCTTTCGCGCATCTGTCCATTCGCGCAAATGGCTTTTCGCGCAAATGGCTTCGCGCAAGTGTCTTTCGCACAAATGTCTTTCGCGCAAGTCTCCTGATACCGGCAGAAAGTGTTTGTTGTATTCTGGGTTTGAGTATGCTACATCAAGAAGACTCATCTTCTTTGTTTATTGGCCACTCTTTATTAAGAATTTTGCCAAAGTCAAGTAAAATTAATGTGCAAATAACTTGCGGCAACGTTGTATGGTGATTGGCCAAGACGAATTCGTTTTCCAAAGAAAACGTGGACGCCGGCCCGATTAAATAAAATGGATGCTGTCAGATGGCTGTGGATGCGCACATGCTGTCGATATCACAGTCAGCCGACAACAACCAAGAAGACTCTTTCTAGTTTAAGCCAGAACATCATACTAACACAAGAGATGCGTCATTGACTCTTGACCACCATAATCATGCTCGACAAAGTTGTATTGGTCAGAGTAGCGTATTGTGTAGTGAGTGCAAAATACTATGTCAGTGCTCGCATTTATAAGCGAGCATATATTCTACCGTTTTCATAGACGTATTCACTCCATCTGCCTACATCCTTAGAAAAGGTTTAAAATGTCCTAATCCCAGTATTTCATGGCACTCAGCCTATGTATTATTTATGTCTACTCTGACAATTGCGTGTTTGATTTTATAGATCTCTAACATTTTGTAATCTTATTTATTTATTTATTTTTGTAAGACTAATTACTACATAAACAAATGCTATTAAATACATGAAGTCTGTGAAAGTCTCCGCATATAGATACTTTACTTAGATATGTTAATCTGATTTCGTTGCTGTGCTATGCAAGAATCTTGCCCAAAACTTAATTAAATAATAATAGAGATATCTGGAGACCTTTTCAAATTCGAATGATTGTGTAATCGTGCGCCACAATAAAGTAAAGACATTTCACAATAACTGTTTGAGAGTTTTTGGCGCCATTTACCCGTAATGGCGTCCGGCTACGTTTTTATTAGGTACTTATCAAATTGTGACAGAGTGGGTTTTGTGCTATAGAAACAGTATAGTTATCTGAAATGGAATTCTCTGTGTTAATGATTAATTCTTTAAAAAGGATAGCCATCTCATGTTGCGGGAACACAAGCTCGCTACTAACCACATGTTACATAAAATTCAACTCTCCGCAACACAACTTTGTCGAGCATGTGGTGAATGCCAGGGATCAATGATGCATCTCTTGTGTCATTGTGATGCCCTGGCTAGAACCAGAATGAGCTTTCTGGAAGTGGCATATCCAAAATCAAAACACTACAGGCTCTTTGTGCCTAAAGATATAGCAAAGCTAATGGCATCTATATTCTGGACACAGGAAGAGTAAACGCAGGGGAGGCACAAAAGATCCCAATAGGTCGAAGTGCACTGTGACTTAGTCATGGCCCCATAGTAATCTATACTAATATTATAAAGCTGAAGAGTTTGTTTGTTTGGTTGAACGCGCTAATCTCAGGAACTGATTCAAATTGAAAAATTCTTTTTGTGTTGGGTAGTACATTTATCGAAGCATTGTAAAGGCTATATAACATCACGCTACGACTAATAGCAGTTGAGCATCAATGAAAAATATTGGGAAAACGGGATAAAAAAAACCCTTTTCAGTTAAAGTTACGCAAAAATCATGTAAATAAGAATTGTGCTCCTTTAAAAGTTCTAAAATAAATCCGCAACAGCATATGTCTATCTTTTGCATAGTGGTTTGGGGGAATTCGGTCAAGATAAATAGATAGAGTTTTCATTTCACAAAAACAATGTATAAGAGCCATTGCTGACGTAAGCTCTCGTACCACCTGCAAGCCTTTGTTCAAATCGTTTGGGTTGTTGACAGTCCCTTGCATTTATATTTATGAAGTATGTGTTTTTATAAAAATGCATCCAGACTTGTTTGTAACAAAAAAACAGTGTTGTAGAATGTTCAATACTAGATATCCTAATAAGTTGTGCCACCCGAATTCTAGAACTGAAATCTGTGATAGAAATAGCTTATCAATGTCAGTAAGATTATATAATAAGTTGTCAGAAACTATAAAGACACTGCCACTTTCCACATTCAAACGTCGCTTACATGGCCTTCTAGTCGAAAAAGCGTATTACACAGTTGCAGAGTTTTTAAATGACTTAACATAATTGACATCTTTCATTGTCCTGTTGACATAAAATTGACTAAATTTGATTTATCTTAATTGTTTAATACTAAAATATAATAATTATTGAACGTTTGACATTAAAATTTTATAGTGTGATTAATTATAGGTTTTATAGTTTTATATTAATAATAATGTAATTTTGGTCATGACATTATGAATTAACAACTGCATAGTTGCATGCTGTATGACAGTAAAAATATGTGATACAATCTAATCATTATAACACCTTCTGTACCATATTTTATTGCAATAAAGAACTGAATTGAATTGAAATTGACTCACTATAAGCATTTTTTGGTAATCAAATTTCAAGCTGTTATTTTCCGACATTCACGCGAACGAAGTCGCGGGCATAGATAAGATAGCCGCCTCATCGAAAGTTTTTTGTTAGCACATGTGTTCCCTCCTTCCAATAACATGGATTCAAAAGAGGAGTGAAAAGGCACCTTATACTCCGGTAAGGTGGAGGCGGCTAGAACAGTATGTTTCAATCTGCACTAGCTGTCTCCGTATATGGACTCTTCTTACCGCTTTCACATCAGGTGGTGTGACGTCATTTGCTGTGCTTTGTATAAAAAAATGTATTTTTATTGTACAAGTAATTGTAAAATCTACGCAAACTAACCCCGGAGCGGTCACAAACATAATATAATAATATTAGAACGCCAAGGGAGAACCTTTCCAAATATGAAATTTCATTCTTTAACGGTCCATTCGACCTCGAGTCATTTTTATGTAGGAGCGAATAAGGCATTGGGAGGGTTACCGAATCGTAAAAGTTGGATTAAATAGATAAACTTGTTATAAAGATTTTTCGTGTATTTAAGTTGAAATTGTTTAGGGTTTGTCGGATTTAGTTTTAGGTGCCACGGAAGAGCTTGGGAAGGGGTCAGCCAAATAAAGACCTACGTTCTTGAAACATTTTAAGTACTTTTTACACTTCAAGTCGTAAAATTTAGTTTAGTAAATGCTTAGTTTAAATTATTTCAATTAATGTTATAGTCTCCTTTAAAAAGTAGTAATATACATCATCATCACCAGCCTATATACGTCCCACTGCTGAGCACAGGCCTTCCTACATGGGAGAAACACTTGAGGAGTTTGGGCCATAACACCACCACGCTAGCCCAATGCGAGTTGGTGGGTCAAAGCGGTTGCAGGAATAACCGGGACCAACGGCTTAACGTGCCTTCCGAAGCATGGAGGAGCTCGAGATAACAAACTTTGATTGACCCATCCCGGGATCAACCATTGCGAAAGTTGCTTTGTTTTCGTAATCGAAACCAAAGCGCTCAAACCAGTACGTCACCGAGCTCCTCCCATATACAGTATTTATACATAGTTATATAGAATGTATAGATATAGCCATACAGGCCATAACACCACCACCCTGGCCCAATGCGGGTTGATGGGTTAGAGCGGTTGCAGCAACAACCGGGTCCAACGATTTTGTCCAATGTATACAAATTAGTTTGAATCCAAAGCATAGTAAGTAGATTTTAATGAGTCAGTTAAAAATAATTGCTTCGCTACTCAAACACGCAATCAGGTTAATGCGAGTGGATTAGACACTATTAAGCCCTAATTCTCTGCGAATCGTTATTTCTACAAATTCAAACGATCGCTATAAAAACTTATGAGCTTCACCCTAATCCTCTGAGACGATTGCTCGTGATGAGACACGGATATCAGAAGACTATGATCTGTTAGAAATACACTAGTAGAAACATTTTGTTGCTGTTATGGTTGTTGTGTCGTTTATTCTGCTGCTGTTTCTTTTTCTTTTTTTTTGTTATATTCTCTCAATAAAGGGAAGGCAAAGGGTACTAATGCCCATACAGCCATGTCTTGAGTATTTATCGTTTTCTTTATTAAGTGCATTAAAATGCTGGCGTAAAACATTTTAATGCACCTTGGGAGTATTTGACGCGAAAAATATGATGACAGTCTCCATATGATGCTACTTGATGAGGTAATCACAGAAAAATCTCATCGTATTTCACACCTTAATCACTTTTATTCTGATAATCTTTTAATTGCACGTCAACACAAACACTTTATAAAACTACACCAGTTTTGGAACACATAGTTTGCTCCAACACAATTTTTAATTATTGTAATTAAAATCTTCACTGACACCACAAAATCCCGCAAAACACACCTGTTTCTTTTTTTTACCACTAAAGTGGCAATCAAACACACGGCCCACCTGATGGTAAGCGGTTACCGTAGCTTATGACGCTTGCAGCACCAGGGATATCATTAGCGCGTTGCCAGCCCTGTGAAAACCTTTTCACGCCCTATTTGAACAACCCCATGCTGAACTCATTCGAGAAAGCCTCCGCAGGGTGAGTTGCAGATTCTGTTTGTTCCATTATTTTTAGACAAATGAAATCAAGACTTATTTGTTAGGTAGTACAATATAAATCATTACTTGCTTTTCTACAATGAGATATTAAATTTATCATTTTACCTATAATAATTCATTATGGAATGGATCCTGTTGGACACATCAAATTAGATACATAATTAATTGACACATTCAATTGGCTAGAAAGCTGTATATTGTAATATCGGTTCTCAAGCTACATAAAAATTTACCCATTGATCCCGGTTAGCCATTGGAAGAAGACAAGACCGAGTGGCTTCTATTTGCATGATTAAAACAAACTTTTTCATGACACCAATCAGCTCACCTGTATAATAAATTGCACAAAAAATATTAAATCTACAATCTTCAATACTTACTGTAAATGAAAAAAAAGCTTTTCACAAGAAATTGCGAATTTAGGATACAAAGCTACTGAAGAACTACTTAAAAAGATATTGCAGAAAGAAGCAGCGTCTGGAGGTTTAATCAGCTGATCCCAAGATTAATTATAATTTGTATGGAACGTTAAGTTATGGAACGAAAAGTTGTTTGTATTAATTAGATCATTAAATGGTTTTGAACTTTGCTAGATGTAGATTTCATTGTGAGAGAGGTCTCAGGATGACAAGAGATGTTCCAAAAATGTATGGAGAGTCAGAACTTTTATATTCATCATGGCGCCTATTTCACTTCGGTGACGTTTAGTTGACTTTTATGTCGCCCGCCATTTTGTGATATTGAATAACGGTGAAATCGACGAAAAATGTTAACTTTTGTACTGACGAACTATTAATGAAGACGCATCATTAGTTTTTTCACGGATTGAGAAGATTGTTCCTGGTTTTTTGAGGTAGTGAACCGGATATAAAACATTTTCTTTATTTATTTCACTTCGGACCATTTGATGTTTTTGAGCCTGGAAAAAACCCAATATTCTGAATGAGACCATATTGTATACCGCAGTACAACTTAGAATATTCTGAAACTGCCCGTCCGTAACCTATTCAAACAGATTAGGCTGCCTTCAGTCATAACTACAATGAATGATTTATTACTTTCATATAATAAATTCTAAAAACATCACGCGCCTACAAAACCATTATTCTTTGTCCGAAAAGCAATTTTTTATAGTATACTAGGGATAAAGTACGATTTGAAGTCGATGTTTGCAATAATAATATACCGTTTTTTTTATGAAGAGATGCGAAGCTCGTTCGTGTATCATCATCATCACAAGCCTATATATTAGGTTGGGGAAAAAGCGTATCGCATTATAGTATGTATGAACTTGTAATAAAATCTCTTTGGCTGTACTATTTGTATCTGGCTGGTTTTGGTATCATTAAAAGTTTAGATTTTAAAAAAGATATTTCCAAATTCAAATTAGGAAAATGTGTGTTTTTCATTTGTTTTTCGTACTGTAAGATGAGTGAATCTAATGAAAAAATTCGATACATTTTAAAATTTTACTACAAAAAAGGTAAAAATGCAACGCAAGCCGCGAAAAAAATTTGCGATGTTTATGGGCCTAGTGCAGTGTCTGTGAGAGTAGCAAAAATTTGCTTTAAGCGTTTTGAATCCGGAAATTTTGATGTCCAAGATGCACGTCGCCCTATTACGGATAAAATTGATGCCATTTTTGAAAAACTGGAGCAAGATCGGCATATCAGTAGTTACGACGAAGCTGAAGAACTGTGAAAACAGTTTTGGCGCATTTTAAAAAAATGGGTACACAAAAAAGCTTGATATTTGGGTACCCCACGAGCTCACTGAAAGAAACCTAATGAACCGTGTACTCATTTGTGATTCTTTATTACGACGTAATGAAACTGAACCATTTTTGAGGAAGCTGATAACTGGTGATGAAAAGTGGATCACGTACGACAACAACGTGCGAAAAAGGTCGTGGTCAAAGGCCGGTCAGGCTTCACAGACTGTGGCGAAACCCGGGTTAACTCGCAACAAGGTGATGCTGTGTGTGTGGTGGGATTTGTAACCCTTAAAAAAATCAATATGAATGAGAATTGGAATTGTCGCCAAAAGCCCGCGATCCCGAGCCGTAAAGATTTTAAGAAAAAAAAGAAAAAATCCATATTCGGTTGCAGCGGCGTCAGCGGCCGGCATTTAATTAATCTTTTTTTTATATTTTACATTTTACAAGTAAGTAATTGCTACTAAATTGTTCCAAAAATTTTGTATGAACATAAAGTAGAATTTTGGTATATAATTAATGATTTTTTATCGTTTCAGATTTTAGCGGACCTTTGTCTTAATTAACACACTTTATTATTTAAAAGAGATCAGGTTACTGTTCCTGTAAGTAAAACATTTCAATTATTACATCGTTTCGTGCTTCATTCTTAAATTCTAATGTAGATTTTGTAACTTCCAGATAAGAGGGTGATTATTGGCGACCCCTTATGCGCACGCGTCGGTGGCAAAATATATTTTAATGGGCATTAGTTATTAAAAATTGTAAGTATAATTACAGTAACGAAGCTGTTACTACGTTATATGTCGTTTGTTTGAAGCGTCACGCTAATTTATTAATGATTTTCAGTTCAACATTGGCACGAGCACGTGGAGCCTTCCCAGTGTTCCCTGCACGTCTCCCGTTTATTTTTAACTCCTAAATTGGCATGTTCTGTATATATTCCTAAAGTAAAAGAGATTTATGCTGAAAGAACGGTGTTTTTGCCGTTATTTAATGAAGAAAATGAAGTAAGGTATCCTAGGTATACTTAGTGTCCTAGAACGTCCTGTATTGAGTCTAGGTACTTATTAGTGCTATCTAAAGCTTCGGCTCAGCTAGTACTACGTGGTGCAGTAGGTATTATGTACCAATTTTCAGAATTTTTCTTAAAAAGTCACCAGTTAGGTTTAGACCTAACTTATAAGTCCATCTACTTGATGTTTGGGACCGAGTTTAGCCTATAGCTAGCTGCTATAAGTGGTGCCCTACGATATGCATAGGTTAGTTTTTGATTTTCGTTGGTAATTTTATTTAAAAAGTGAATAATAAACCTAACTTGTTACCTTACTTGTCCTAGGTCATGTTTTAGCTTTCGACAGGGCCTGTATTAGTTTCACCGAGCAATATTCTACGTTGTGAACTAGTTTTTATGGCATATAAATTAAATATAAAAGTTAGTATAGGACATAACTTGAGTCCTAGGTCATTCTGTGAGCTTCATGAAGCCTGATTCTTGTTGTTGTTAATAGATGAAAGTAGGCTATCTTAAGGAACCAAGAGTGGAATGACCACTAAAACAATTTAATTTAATTTTGACAAAAATAAGTATTAAATTTTTATTAAAATTTACAATTTACAATGTGTATTAAACTGTGTTCAAGGCACCTTCCCATCTCAGTAATGTTAATGCTAGATAGGTAATTGGCTGTTTTGTTCCCAGGAGTTTTTTTTTTGGGGAGGGAATTAACCCTTTCGAGCAACCTCTGAGTTCCGGATGAAGCCTGTGGCAAGTTGTCTCTCTGTAACTCCTTATTGAGATCACTGTTTAACAAAATCTATTTTTCTAATTAGAAGTCAACTTAGATTCACACAGTACACTCAAAGCACTGACCAGAAATCGTCAAGATCCTTTTTTTTGTTAACAACAATATAGGACTATTAAGTATTTTTTTATTTATGTTTAAAACTTCACCTAATAATGACTAATTTGACATTAATGTTAATTTTGTAGAGCAATAAAACTCTGAAGCATCTCAGATTGTTTTCTTCACTCCCTTACAAAACAGGTTACAGATTGGAAGGGCATTATTCATTATGAGCAGGACCATCCATTCTGAACTCTACTGCGAACAACTGATGAGATTAAAGCAAGAAGTTGAGATAACGCGGCCGGAATTAATCAACAGAAGGGGTGTGGTTTTTCATCATGATAACGCTAGACCTCACACAGCTTTAGCCACTCAGCAAAAATTAAGAGAGTTTGGCTGGGAGGTGTTAATGCATCCGCGGTATAGTCCTGACCTGGCACCTTCAGATTTCCACCTGTTTCGCTCTCTTCAGAATTCTCTAGGCAGTGTCAGGTTAACATAATAAGAGGACTGCCAAAACCACTTGCCGCGGTATTTTGATCAGAAGCCCCAAAATATCTTTAGCAATGGAATCATGTCCCTACCAAAAAGATGGCAAAAAGTTATCGAACAAAATGGTACCTACATACTTTAGTTAAATGTAAATACACTATATTAATAAAAATGTTTTGAATTTTCTTAAAAAAATGCGAAGAAACTTTTTCCCCAACCTATTACCATCATTACGTCCCACTGCCGGGCACAGGCCTTACTTAATTTGTGATAGTCTTACATTATTTCCAAGAATAGCCCGGGAACTAAGTATAAATGAACTTCACTGGACAGTATTGAAGGCCATTTATAGTTTTCAGGCTGCGTTTTCCAACACTCTCCAATTTTGGTCATACAATGCCCAATATTTTTTTTATATACAACTAGACAATAACAAGTTGATGGCCCACCTGGAGGTAAGTGGTTACCGCCGCCTATAGACACCTACAATAACAAGGAAAAAATCACTTGTTATTGCAGGTGCGTTGTCATCCCGACATACCTATATGCCTTCCTAATAACATGGGTTCCTTCTAAAGAGTCGAGCTAGTGGACTTTATGGCATCCCAGGAACTGTCCTGAAGTAATGCGCAGCTGAATTGACTCCTGTGCTTAGGCGACTATACTATCTATCTCTCTCTTCTCGATGTATGTCCCAAAAGGAAGACCGCTCTGACCCAGCTAACTACCGCCGATAGCTGCCACCTCAATTCTTTGCAAAGGATCGCAGATAACCAGCTGATCCGAAAGCTCATTCATTAATTAATGATCTACAATTTGGGTTTCAGCACAAAAGGTCAACGGGTCCTCTACTAGTGTATTTAATGCATGTCTGGGGTGAAAGTATTGATAAACGTGGTAAATCAGGAAGCCTTTCATCAGGTCTGGCGCAAGGCTCCTTCTCTCCAAGCTCCCGGTATAAGGTCTGCCCGCTCAGCTACTGCTGCAACTGGATCGCCGGCTTCCTAGATGAGGAGCATGATGGTTCATGTCAGTAAACGCTGCGATAAGGTGGAAGTGTTAAAACACTAGGGCGCTCAGAATTCGTATGGTTAATAAAATAAAGGCAATTTAAGAACACGAATTACACTTACCAAAAACAAATAGAGATCAATGATGATACTCCAACACTGGGCACATAATGTTGCCAGAGATAATAATTACTGGTAGTTAAATTCCCTTTTGATCGAGTTACCTTTAACATAGGTAAATACATAGTCATGTATCTACGTAATTGCTCACACCACTATGAAATTAATAGCTTCGCAATATTCCAATACTACGTAAGAGATATAATGCAGAAGGTCGGGTTCACAGATCCAAGCGAAGGAACGTTTCATACGACTTGATTTGAGGAAGATCTTTCCTTTTCACTGATCATAAGACGAACACAGCTTCATCACCAGCCTATATATATACGTCCCACTGCAGGGCACAGGCCTTCCTACATGGGAGAAACACATGAAGAGATTGGGCCATAACACCACCACGCCGGCCCAATGCGGATTGGTGGGTTAAAGCGGTTGCAGTAACAACTGGGACCAACGGCTTAACATGCCTTCCGAAGCACGGATGAGCTCGAGATTATAAATTTGAGTGTCCCATCCCGGGACCGAAAATGGCGAAAGTTTCTTTGTGTTCGTAATTGAAACCAAAGCGCCCAAACCACTACGCCACCGAGCTCCTCAACACAGCTCCACCCCCGTTTATTGCCACTGGTTTTTTTTCCAGTGCTACACCAGAATGTCCACATGTTGACATCATGCTATCACGAAAGAATATTATGGGTATCAAAAAGATTCGTATTCATTTGATTATTTAACATGTGAATTTCCAACCTGAAATACCAGGCTACTATAACAATGTAGGAGATGTGTAGCTGCGTGTGTCTTACGATTACCTACCATTGAGACTACCATTGGATTACCTGCCATTTAGACCTTCAGATAGCATGTAAAGCGTCTATCATCCGTCATAAAGAACATTACCTGCAACCAACTAACGGAATAACTGCAACCGCTTTAGCCAACTAACTTATTGAGCCATCGAAATGTGCTGACCCAAACTCCTCCTGTGTTTCTCCGGGACGTATAAGTTAGTGATGATGATGATGATGAACTAACGCAGAAGGCAACCTGTAACCAACTAATCAACTAGGAATAAGACTTTAAGTCACTGCCTGTATTTTTTTTTATACAACTAGATGACAAACAAGCTGACGGCCCACCTGATGGTAAGCGGTTACCACCGCCTATAGACACCTACAATAACAAGAAAAAATCACTTGATATTGCTGGTGCGTTGTCATCCTGAGGCCTCAGATGAAATGCCGTCCATGCCGAGTAATTACACTGGCTACCTTTCCCTTAAATCCGAAACACAGCGAACTGTTTCACGGCTGAAATAAGAAAGGCGGTGGTACCTACCCAAACGACCCTACACACGGGCCTACCACCTAGCACATCATAGTAGTCGCGCCTCTCCGCGCAAGCGGCGTGGTGGCGGCGGCGCCTGAATAGAGAATTTTATACATCTTTGTTCACGTGTCGTTGTATAGAGCGGACCTTCTGTATCTTTCTGAAGCTACTAGCTGCTACTAAACTATTGGCTAATTTGATTGGATATTGGTGAAACCAAGTAATATCGTCGTGGTCTATTGTCCAGAACGTGTAAAGCATAAAAATAGAACCCGGCTTTATTCTGGATTACACTAATAGTAATGAAGAGGGTAGTTGACAGCTTTTTATGTCTTGTAAACATAGTAAAAAAGAAAGAAAGATAATGGGCCTAATTCTGGGAACACACTTTAATTCTAAATTTAAGTACAGTATATCTCTTTCTCGCAATAAGTAATAGGAAAGAGATAGCAAGAATCTGTTTAGAGCTGTCACTTAAATTTAGATAGATTTCATAGAAACCATAGACATTTTTAGACGGCATGTACACTGCATTTTAGCACGTTCAATAAGGTCGAAAATTGAACGCACCTTTCTAAATGTCAATTTATATGACAGCCATTCTTTTCTTTTTCATTTTGAGATAAAGAAATAGACTGAACTTAAATTTAAACTTAGCATGTGTTCGCCAGAATCAGGGCCAATGTATGAAAAATACAGGTTTAACAAGAAATACACAGAAAGTAACAAATTATTGCCGAAACGGAATACAACTAAGCAAATGCTACAGCCGGGGCTGCAACGCTGGTTTTCAGTTGATGCCGGTTCATAGAACAGTTATCTAGGTGGCTTGTTTAAACGATTAATATTACCAAGGATCATAGAAAAGTATGCATGTGACCTTTAAAAAATAAAATGTACTAAATAAACTATAAAAATATATGCCACAAATTTTTGAAACCATACAAAAAGTAATGTACTTTGCAAAGCATTTTTTAGTTATAATAACACATTTTTACGCACAACGCACCTGCAATATCAAGTGATTATTCCTTGTTATTGCAGGTGTCTATAGGCGGCGGTAACCACTTACCATCAGGTGGGCCGTCAGCTTGTTTGTCATCTAGTTGTATAAAAAAAAATTCAAAATGTATTTGGAAAACCTATATTTTCACTTGTAGCACTTTATGACGGAAAACGTAACAGACAGACAGAACAGCTCACGCATTTATAATATGAGTATGTATTGTAAGAGCCCTTAGGGCTACGGTATCCACTTACCATTATGAGATCCATAAAATTTTGCTATATATACTAAAGCAAAATTTTATGAAACGATGAACACAAAAAACATCGACGTTTGAACGCCATTGAGATCTTCGATATTCTTCTTTAAAAACAAAGTTAAATTTACTTCCAGACTCTTCTACCTCTGTAAGGGAAAATTTATCTTGAAAAAACATCTTGCCTTCTTATCTTGTCACGGGAATTTCCCGAACAAACGTAGGGCCCGAATTATTCCGGCCACGAAATTCGAAATTCAGTGCGAAGCCGAAAATCAACCGGAGAACGAGCACAAACCATTACTGACGTCATTCTTCCCAAAACAAAGAGCTGTGATTTCGTTCGTCAAGTCGGTTATAGGCTAGGAGACAGCCACCCAACTAGTTAAGTATTTTGATTTTTTCTTTATCTTTATTTTTTTAAGCAAAAGCTGTCTGCGCATTTAAAATAAAAAGAAGCGTTGAGTTGATATTAAAAGAGATGGAATAAATTATTTTTTTGTATAAATGTGGTACAGTCAGCAGCGAAAGTTAGCTAACACATCAGAAATTACAAAATACTATTTGTAATCCTGTAATATCAAGTGTCTTTTTATTTCAAAATTGCTTTATTTCTTACATATAACATATATGAAATTAAGTTCACACACACAGACACACTCACACATGGGTAAGAAGTGCTGCCAACGTAATGTTCTAGTTCTCTATGAGATTTATTGTTTATGGAATAATTGCAGCTCAACTAGTAGCTACAAAAAAGAGAGTGCCAACAAAATACTTATTACTGACTTAAGGGTGGACAGGATGTAAAAGGGCTGGTAGCAGGGAAAATGGGTTTATTGGTAAAATAATATAAAAAGACACTGATATAAAATACAAGCAACAGAGCAAACCGAGCAGTGACAGCGAACTGACACCAAACTAAACATAACACAACTTGTTAACCAAAAAGGACGCATTAAGCAGCCAGTTTTTAACAATACTCTATAAGCATAGAACACTTAATACTACTATGTAGCTTTAGGGAAGTTTGTTGCAACATAAATAATTATTACTACTGAATTATACAATCATGATAGTATTATCTGCATTATACATAATATCCCTTAGTACCCTTTATCTATCCTTATCTATCCCTTAGTAGTATAAAACGGTGCCCCCCCCCCCCCCCCCCCACACACAGAGACGACTGGCAAGAGAGACGGAGCCCCTTCCATCACCCGCCATCTCCACTACGACCTGAACAACATGAAAGGTTAACACCCTTTGTCGCCGCGTTCTACACCCCGAGAAGACCGCGCCATCCACCTCCACTGTCTGAAGTCCAGCCAAGGGCTCGTTAAGGCATTGAAGCCAAGTCCTCAATAAGTCGCCCTGTACTCTCCTTTTCCACCGCCAAAGCAGCTCCTTAAATGAAACTATCTCAATATAATTATAAAAGTATATCAACAAAAAATTAACACGAATAGGTACTAAAATATATTTAAGGGGCACCCACAGCGAAGAGGAAATCATTTGCGTTTGATGTTCCTTTCATAATATGATTACTGGCATTTCATAATAAATTCATTAAACATCTCCAGTGCTTGGCCCTTTGATCACTGGGAAGCAAAATTCAGACCGTAACTCTGTTAACTACCTATGTCGTTGCAGCTGGCTAAATGTAACAAGTTCATGTTTCGGATGAAAGTGAAAGGTAACCAATCTAATTACTAAGACATAGTCAAAATATTTTTATATAAATAGGCAACAAAGAATTACTTTCAAATCGTCCAAAAACACATTTTTATACCTATTACAAAAAATGTATTAACTAACAACGTCATAGTGTCTGTCTGTCATTTCTGAATGTTCACCGGTTGCAAAAGTTGAACTACCGAGAAGATTCCGGCAACAAACTCGTGTAGTCACTCTTTTCAAATATTAAAATTATACTTTTAGCAGTGTAGTGCGAAAAAGCGAAATGAAAAACAAAATTAAAATTAGAAGTTAAGGTATATCAACGTACCAACAAAGTAGGTACCAATTGACAAAATTATGATCGTTCTTTTTAAGCTGTCCGACAGTGCAGAATCACAATATAGGTGTCATAAAGGTTGTAAAAAACAGTCGTTAAAAAACAGTCGTAATAATCGTTAATAAACATATAAAACATTTTGAAATGATGTGTCCACGCATTCTTATCATCTAAATATTCTTGGACCTTATAGTAGCCTTTTTTCATTTTAGTTTGTTTGACTTAATATAACTTAGGTTTGTGAAAAGGCAGTTCAGTTACATTTGGTGGGACTTTGTTATAAATATGAATACAATTCCCCATGAATAAGTGACTGGTCTTGTGAAGTATAAAATTTGGAACAGCAAGTTTATTGTTATATCTAGTGTTTAAGTTGTTAATATCACTATGTTTTGAAAAGGTATGTTTATATTTCTGAACATAAATTATGTTCTCATATATAAAGCAACGGTCAAAATATTAATTTCTTTAAATAAATCCCTCAGTGAATCACATCGCTTGTCTGTTAATAGCACGCACAGCCCTTTTTTGTAAAATAAAAATATCTTCAATGTCGGCTGCTGTGGCCCACAATAACAAGCCATATAACATGACACTGTGGAAGTAACCAAAGTAAACAAGTCTTGCTGTTTCAAAATCACACAAAGAACTAATTTTTTTAACAGCATAAGCAGCTGAACTAAGTCTTAAGCTTGGAAGGCATTGCATCTTAGCCCTCAGGCAAAATAATTGAGTTACACAATGAATGTATCATGAAACAAAGTCCCTTTTTTAATCTCAAGGGCTGACAGCCCACCCAGTGGTAGGTGGCTACCGTCACCTAATGACACCTGCAATCATCATCATCATCATCATCATCACCATGTATCAGCCGAGAGACACCTACAACTGGTCATCGCCTCCCCCAAGGATCAATAACAAGGAAAAATTACTTGATACTGCAGGTGCGATGTTATCCTGAGACTTAAGATAAAGTGCCTTCCATGCCCAGTAATTGCACTGGCTACCTTTCCCTTCAATTTGAAACACAGCGAACTGTAAAATACTGGGCATGAACCGCATTTCATCTTAGGCTCAGGGTGACAACGCACCTGCAATATCAAGTGATTTTAATTTGGTAGCCGCTTACCACCAGGTGAGCCGTAAGTATCTAGTTGTATTATAAAAAACTGTTTTATGGCCAAAATATCAGAGGCAGTGGTACCTATCTAGAAATAATTATGAAATAAATATAATTGTAATGTCTATCCCCTGACCTACAGCGCTATTCCGCTTCACCCTTCCACCGAAAATCAGCCTTCTTCGTAATAAACTGAACAATAGACCTTTCTGTTATACCCACCCTTTGTTTACACGGCATTTGCGAATTTCTCACCTTGCGCTGGGTAAATCATCATGAATTTAATTTGAATCAATTAAAAATCTGAATTACAAGACAAAGACGAACGTTTTTACTTCTAAACGCTCAATCAAGCTTTTTTAGTTAGAATTGTATCGCTATTGAGATTAAAACTAAAGAATGAACGTATTGAGCTACACGTTAATCATGCTTGTTTTCACTAACATTTGCTTAGCGCTAAGTGTCTCTTAGCCTATTTTTTTTCTGTCAGTGTAGTTTTTTGTCTCAGGTAGAAAGAGATGGTTAATGAAAAGGGCCATCCATCAGTCGCTTACTAGCGTTGCTAGAACAAAACGCGTTAAGCGCCATGAATTCACGTCGCTTACAACATTTTATTTGCGAAAAAACTACATCATATCTTTTGAAATTAGTCGAGCGATTTACATTGAGATAAAAAGTAGTTTGATCTGGAAATTGCTGGAATAATTTCAACTGTTGTAACACTGTCTAATACCCTTCAGGAACATTGGTCTGTCTCTGACTTTTTACATCCAACCCACTAAATAGATTCAGAGATAATTTCTAGTGATGAAAGACAGCATGCTGAGTAAGGAAAGGACACAGACTATTTTTTAGCCCCCGACGAAAAAAGAGGGCTGTTATAAATTTGACGTGTCTGTCTGTGGCTTCGTAGCTCCTAAACGAATGGACCGATTTTGATTCGGGTTTTTCGTTTGTAAGCTGACATGACTACAGTGGTTCTAAGCTATAATTTATGTATATCAGTTAAGGCGTTTGATGGATATCAGCTCATTTTCTCCATGTTAAAAAGGTTTTACTAACTTTCACAGATCCAATTGATTTGAAATTTGGTCTACTGTCACTTCGGTTACATTCCCATGACATAGTAACCTTGAGCTGATCTTACACCATCAAAAGGTCTGCGGGATCCTTACAGCAGATATAGCGTTTTTGGGCTCTTATGAAAAGTCTCAATGAGATGGTGTTAGATAGATGATTAATTAGGCCGGGATTTACTTAAAATTTGTGTGCCCAAGGTGCTTACCATGAGATACATCTACGCATATTGAATAAAAAATACACGCATGCAAATTATAATCCCTTAATAATTTAAGCCACCATCACACAGTAGCCAGCTGTAAAAATAGATAAGCCGGACGCCATTACGCTTAGCCGGACATTTGCCCTTAAAAATTAAGCTGACCCTCATAAAAGAACAGACATATTTTGCCAACTAACTTGTCGGATGAGTATTTACTACACACTATGATTAAAATTATTTATTATATTTTTAACATAATGAAAAGTTTTGAAAAAATACTTTAAAAAAATATTTAAGGATCAGCTCAAGGTTAGTATGTCATTGGAATGCCACCGAAATGACAGTACACGAAATTGAAATCAAACGAATCTGTTAAAGTTAATAAAACCCTTTTATCATGTAGAAAATGAGCTGATAGTCATCAAACGCCAGAGCTGATCTTCATAAATAATAAAGAACCATCCTAGTCACTTCAGCATTCAAAAAAAAACAAAATCAGTCGCTTCTTTTATAAGCTACAATGCCACAGACAGACACAGATACACAGACAGGCACGTCAAACTCATAACACCCCTCGTCGGCGGTTAAAAATGTCACGTGCCAGGACGTATTTTTTTTATTTAAGATATTTGTCTATCCCCTGTTTAAATCGCATAAAACCCACGGCCGTGTCCAGACACAGCCACATCCGTTTTTTTTAGCATTGGATCCCATGAATGGTGTTTCAATTAAACTGATTCCATCACGGCTGTAAATAACTAACAAGATATTTAGCTTTTTGGCTGTTCGCCAAATACTATTAACAGAACAGGATCAGATATGTCATATCCTACAGCAAGTATATTGGTCGGAGGCGAAACTTAAACAAAAACACTTTTGTCGGCACTTTATAATCCAAAAAGTACTTACAAACTAAGCCTAATAGATTTTCTATTGTTAAGTGTACGCTGGATTGATGATTGTGGTCAAAATATACATCTTATTGGCTTGCAGGAGCATTACAATATAATAGTTATTTGTTATACAAGAGTGCAAAGTTGCTTTTTAACCGCGTGCTCAATTGAGGAAATGACTCAATGCAAAAAAAAAACATTTGCGCATCATTAACAGCTTCAGTCAATTCTGTTGGCGTCAAATAAACTTCTTCGACGCTAGAATCACTCATTTTAGGTTTTTTACTTGTTTTCAAGTTTTTTGTTTTAAACTTATGGTTTTAAAAATATGTCGTGAAAAGAAAATGGCGCGCGCAAAGCATATCAAATAAAAAGTACACCAAGAAGGAGCCGAGTCTGAGTTTTTAACAAGTTAAAAAAGGTTGTATGATAAATTCGGCACCATGGAGGTAGAAGTAAAGAGGTTTAATGATGTTTTGAATTCACAAACTTATTGCACACGATGTTATAAATTCAATTTTACTTTATCCTCTAGCGGATAAAAACGGCTTTTGCACTCAGATATCGAAGAGCAAAAATACTCTTTCCGAGATGGGGGGATGAAAAACAACTATTACGTTGAATGAAGCAGTCATTTTCGGTGGTACGGCTGTGTGTTGGGTCGTCTGGGTAAATATCACCTTCGTTTCCTGTTTCAGCCGTAAAACAGTTCGCTGAGGTTCGGATTGAAGGGGAAGGTAGCCAGTGTAATTACTGAGCATGGACGCACATGCGAGAAACAAAGGTTTCATCTTAGGCCTCAAGATGCCAACGCACCTGCATTACCAAGTAACTTTTTCCTTGTTATTTTAAGTGTCTACAAACGACGTTAACCACTCACAACCAGGTGGGCCGTCAACTTGTTTGTCAACTAGTTGTTTAGAAAAAAAAAAATTATTTAATAGTAATCCAACACATTAGAGCCAAGGTCAAACAAGGCGAGGTCCTCTGCAACATTTATGACTTTATCTCTGCAACATATATAAGCTTTAAGAACCACACAATATGGTTCAAAGTCGCAATAAGAATCTACCATCTCGTGCCAAGCGCTAATATTTGCTGGCATCGAATAACTTTTGTAATATCGTGGCTTCAGTGCATTCAGTGGGAAAAAGGAACATGCAAGCAATCACTTTACTTCGAATAATGCTATTTTATTTATAGGACAAAGGTGCCTGACGGTATAGACGCTCGTAGCATCTTAGGCACTACGCACGCGTTGACTGCCCTGTACAAGTGTGTCAAACAAGCGTACGGCCCGCCTGATGGTAAGGTTACCGTAGCCTATAGACGCTCGTAGCACCTTGGGCACTACTCACGCGTTGACTACCCTGTACAAGTGTGTCAAACAAGCGTACGGCCCGCCTGATGGTAAGGTTACCGTAGCCTATACTATAGACGCTCGTAGCACCTTGGACACTACTCACGCGTTGACTACCCTGTACAAGTGTGTCAAACAAGCGTACGGCCCGCCTGATGGTAAGGTTACCGTACCCTATAGACGCTCGTAGCACCTTGGGCACTACTCACGCGTTGACTACCCTGTCCAAGTGTGTCAAACAACCGTACGGCCCGCCTGATAGTAAGGTTACCGCAGCCTATAGACGCTCGTAGCACCTTGGGCACTACTCACGCGTTGACTACCCTGTACAAGTGTGTCAAACAAGCGTACGGCCCGCCTGATGGTAAGGTTACCGTAGCCTATAGACGCTCGTAGCACCTTGGGCACTACTCACGCGTTGACTACCCTGTACAAGTGTGTCAAACAAGCGTACGGCCCGCCTGATGGTAAGGTTACCGTAGCCTATAGACGCTCGTAGCACCTTGGGCACTACTCACGCGTTGACTACCCTGTACAAGTGTGTCAAACAAGCGTACGGCCCGCCTGATGGTAAGGTTACCGTAGCCTATAGACGCTCGTAGCACCTTGGGCACTACGTACGTGTTGACTACCCTGTACAAGTGTGTCAAACAAGCGTACGGCCCGCCTGATGGTAAGGTTACCATAGCCTATAAACGCTCGCGGCATCTGGGCACTACTTACGCGTTAACTACCATGTGAACATCTTCTTCTCAATCGGACACTTTTGAAGAGTGGTCGTGGTTGCGCAGATGAGGTACATAAAGAGATGTTCGCCGGATCGCAGACTTTCCCTTGGACTGTTCTCTTAGCGATGTGCTTCCATTTCTGCCGGTTAGAGTCATTGCGAGTTGACTCAGTAGCTTTTTTACAGTCCAGCGAGTGGGTGATCGGCCTAATCGGATCGGTGGATGTAAACATCAGGAGATCGCGTTACGAGGACAGCATAGGATAAGTGTCCTCCTGTTCCCAAAGTACGACCACAGAAGTAGCTGAATACTTAAGTACCCTGTCACACCGATCTTGTGCACGTATTTCATAGTTGCTACCGTACTATGTTGACGCTAGAGTCGTTGTGACATGGTACTAAAGTGTTCAGCTACTTCTGTGGTCGACCACTTGACACGACACAGATGAGCTCTGGTGACCTTACCACAGGAACATAACTAAAAAGCAGTAATAATAAACTGCAAATTGCAATCTTCTACGTGCAGGTGCTACCGTAGTCAGATGCCCCAACTCTCTTCTGACTCTCTCAATCAAAACAAAATTAAGTTATCTGCCTCTCTTTCATTCCACTTTGATAAGAAAGGAATGGACTATATAATGTCGAAGCATACCAAATAAGCAGGTGATTCCCCCGATGTTAAATCGTAATCATCACCCTAAATCACGAGGTGAATCGTCAAGGAAATCAACGAATCTCTAGATACCTATTCCCGTCAACTATATTTCTTAAAGGTTTGGTTTTAATTTTTTTTTTATACAACTAGATGACAAACAAGCTGACGGCCCACCTGGTGGTAAGCGGTTACCGCCGCCTATAGACACCTGCAATAACAAGGAAAAGCACTTGATATTGCAGGTGCGTTGTCATCCTGAGGCCTAAGATAAAATGCCGTCCATGCCCAGTAATTACACTGGCTACCTTTCCCTTCAATCCGAAACACAGCGAACTGTTTCACGGCTGAAATAAGAACGGCGGTGGTACCTACCCAGGCGACCCTACATATGGGTCTACCACCTAGTAATAATAATAATAATAATTTGCTTAATCTTACCAATAAAAATACTAAAATCAAATAAAAAAATTACCTATTGTACCTGTAAAATTCGCACTTTTTTATGTAATGTCAAAGGTCGCTGAATAATCTTACGCATCGAAAATCACATATTACATTTTTTTAACGTGTAGAACCAATACACGATTAAAACATTTTGCCTCCACGCATTTCTTTTCCGAAAAGACCTCTTAAAAATAAGAAACCTTAAAATTAGATGTTTATTTAGTATATTTCTGATATTTATAAACATTTTTTTTTTTTCTCCGTTATCTATCATTCATAACACAAGCTCTTAATGATGTTTACTTTGGGCTAGATAATAGGTGTGAGTGTATGAATATTATTATTATTATTGATCTCTGTCCAGAGTTTGTCTGAAAGAGACAACTCAAGTTCAGGATCTATAAAATTTACTTTATCACTGTATTTATGGCATACAGTAAAGCATAATTCTATCTCTCTATTGTCAGCTGAACTATGATCGCAGGAGAACGTATGCGAAACTACAATACTTGCAAATATTTCTGAAGACTGTTTTCTCGAGCGTACGGCGTACCTGGAAAGAAAATAAAACTATTGTTAGGGATATTTAAATTCCATCATACATTCTATAACACACAACTTTACAAAAAGGCAATCACTTAAGCTCAATACAAAATTCAGAGATATGTGCATATTTGCGTAAGCCAAATGTGAACCTCATGCAAATGTTTTGAAGCCGCTCAAGTTAATTCAATTGTTCTACGGTGAGATCCAGATAGCTAGCATCAGCATCATCGAAGACAGGAAGAAGAATAGATAGAGCCAGCGCAATTTTAGTGGAAGAAGGGAAGTGACTAAATCGCCTTAGCGAACCAGCAGATGCGAATAGCTATTATTGTGTTCGTTTTCAATTTACATGTAACGAGGTGGTAGGCCCGTAAATAGGGTTGTCTGGGTATGTACCACCGTCTTTCCTGTTTTGACTATAAAGCAGTTCGCTGTGTTTCGGATTGAAGGGAAAGGTAAGTGTAATTACTGGGTATGGAAGGCATTTCATCTTAGGCCTCAGGATAACAACGCAGCTGCAATACCGAGTGATTTTTTCTTGATATAATAATTGCATATTTTATACAGCTAGATGACTAACAAGATGGCGGCGCACCTGGTAAGTAGCAATACACTCGTACCGCGCCTAAAGACACCTGCAATATCAAGAAGAAGATCACTTGATGCCGCAGGTGCGTTTTCGTGCTAAGTCTAAGCCGTAATGCCTTCCATGGCCAGCTATGCGATTCTCTAAAGTCAGCAGTCTTAAATTCGTGGCTGTCGACAGCGCTGTCATACCTTTTGACGTTTGTTTGACAACCGTTATCGACACCAGCGTTCCGACGACGAGCACGGCGTGAGCCGGAACTAATAAGTTGTTTATTTTTATATCTTTATGTAAAAATCAATCTAATATTGAATGAAGTCATAAAATATCGATTTTACTTCATGTCGCATATCCAAAACCGCGACAATCATACACAGCCATGACACCGACGTAGAGATTAGTGAATACGCTTAAGGTCTATTCACACATATCAGTGAAGCCACAGTTCCGGCACAGTATCGGCACAGTTCCGTATCAGTGCTTCAGTGTTGCGTCAGTGATTCAATTCACACATGTCAGTGCCTGCTCAGGGGTGCGATTCTGTAACGAATCTCGCATCTCACTTCGCAAGTCACTTCGAATTCAACTGTCAAATAGAGCAAAAAATGTATGAAAATTTGCTCTATTTGACAGTTGAATTCGAAGTGACTTGCGAAGTGAGGTGCGAGTTTTGTTACAGAATCGACAGGCTGTTCACGGAGCTTCAGTGAAAACGTGTCCGTCGTCAATCGTGATTGTATTTCGTATCCATAGAGTTTGCATGAAATAAATCATATAAAACTCTATTTTCACGAACCAATTCTATTAATCGCTCGTCCTCCATTTTGTTTTTGTTGATGCCGGCGTCCGTGATCTGTCCGTCCGGCAAAAAATATCGTTGTCGACGATCCCTTCCATGCTTGCCGGTGCCGGCACAGAGACTGAGAGCACTGTGCCGTCACTGACACGGACAAGTGGAGATACGTTCATAGATAATGTATGAAATAATATTTCGCACTGTGCACCGGTACTGTCACGGAACTGTACCGGAACTGTGGCTTCACTGATATGTGTGAATAGACCTTTACGCGCAGCGCCGTGCTCAAACGTCAAAATCAATGGCAGCTCGTCGTCTTGTCAGACGTCAAGCTCGATGTCGAATATTTCTGTTTGTGAATCACACTGCAGTAATTACACTGGCTACCCTTTCCTTCAAACCGAAACACACCGAACTGTTTTACGGCGAAAACAGGAAAGGCGGTGGTATAGTCGACGGCATATCAAGCGTAACAGTTTGACCTTGAGACACCGCCCTTACGCCACTCGTAATAGAGGCGGTGTTCGTATATAACTGTTACACTTGATGTGCTGTCATGTGTACATAAAATAGGACAGGTGGAATTTTAATATTTAGCATGCATAGAAAGCAGAAAATTTCCAAATAGACCTACATCTATAAATATGCGATTTGCCGTCAATACATTTTCATGACAATAGCATAATATTCCTTCATTGTATCCATTGTGCCTGTGAAAAGTAGTTTTGCTTTGATGGGATTTCAACGGCACAATAGCGTTCTTAACCCCTAACAATAGGGTTCATTTTCGTAATAAATCAATCTAATCTTTCAGTCTAGCCGTAAGTCCTTCAAGAGTTGTATCTGTAAATATTTTTGAGGACGAATGAACCAGATAATTATGGATGATAGATAACTAAAGTTATCTAGGTTTTTCTTATTTTTCATATTCATTTATTCATTCATAAACATGGGTATTATTATAATACATTGGATGTTAAAAATATAATGATATGTACAGCCATGATTCGCCTTATCGGCATATGAACATTTTGCATGCATTTATTTTAACAATATTAAATAATTACAAATTCAAATATTTATCATAATACAACACAACTAAGTCACAAATAAGTCAATTGAACAAAGTCAGAGATAAAACAATTAAATCAAATCACAAAATAATAGGGTCATGTCAGCAAAATCATAATTATGTCAATTCAATAAAATCACAAAAAAAAGTAAATACAACAAAGAAAATATAATACAAAATTCAGTAAATTAATATTTATTCAGCATATAAATTGTCATTCAAAAATAGTCTTAGGTCATAATACGCTTTTTCAGCAAGGAAGCCATTGAGTGCAGTTTTAAATCGTTTATTGTCATTTATCAATCTAATGGCCTGTGGAATTTTATTATAGACAATAGGTGCCATGCAGTTTACACTCATTTTTTGTAGTATCTTTTTACACATATGGGTTGCCTTTAAAGTGCCTTCACGGCGGCTTCCAATGGGATATGCCTCAAAGTAGTACGGGTTGTTTCTAATAAAATTTGCAAGCTCACTTATGTATAATGATGGCAATGTGAGTATGTTATATTTGCGAAAGTAAGGTTCACACGAGTCATCCTGCATCAAACCAAAAATTGATCTGAGACATTTCTTTTGGGCAATGAAAACATTTTGCTTGTCAGTAGTGTTGCCCCAGAACAATATGCCATATCTGAGAATGGATGCAACATATCCATGATAGGCTGTTAATAAAGTCTTAATATTAGCAACTTTTCTTAATTTATGTAGTGCATAGGAAAACTGATTCAACTTTTTTACCAAATTGCTAATGTGAGGTTTCCACATTAGTTTATTATCTATAGTCAAACCTAGAAATTTCGTATATTCTACTTCTTTTATTGAATAGCCTAAGTAATTAATGTCAAAACCTAAAGGATAGTTATTTCTTTGTTTAAAACTCATCAAGTATGTTTTAGTCAAATTAATATTCAAATTATTTAATGTCAACCAGTTGATCAACGATTTTAATGTATCATTTATATCATATTCTATATTGTTCAAATTGTCATAGGTAAATAAAATAGTACTATCGTCAGCAAAGAGAGACATAAAATGGTTAGTGACATTAGGAAGGTCATTTATGTAAATAATAAAAAGAAGTGGGCCCAACACGCTACCTTGGGGGACACCATAACTCACTGACCTTTCCCGCGACGCGTAACTAGTGTTAACACCAGTAATGGGATTAGTTCGGTTTATATTTGTAATTTGTCTTCTGTTAGTTAAATAGGATTCAATTAGTTTGTTGACACTGCCTCTTACACCATATGTATCAAGTTTAGTGAGCAAAGTTTTATGATGGACATTGTCAAATGCTTTGGACATGTCCATAAACAAAGCTATTGCCGGCTTTCGATTGTTTACATTACTTACAACTTTTTCAAAAAATTCATATATTGCAATATTTATCGATTTATTCTTACGAAAGCCATATTGATGTTTTGTAAATAAATTATTTATTTCAAAGAAATTGTTTAACTTTTCATATACAACATTTTCAATAATCTTTGAAAATATAGAGATTAATGCAATAGGTCGGTAGTTATTTAAGAGTTTTTTGTCATCTTTTTTAAATATTGGAATGGTAATTGTCAATTTTAGTCTATCTGGAAATTTTCCTTTTTCTATACATAAATTAATAATGTAGCATAAGATCGGTGCTATTAGATTTGCCACGTTTTTAATTATTTTTGTTGAGACATCATCGAAACCCACACTATCTGTGTTTTTTAGGGAATGAATTATTTTTATTAGATCAAATTCCGAAGTCGGTGAAATAAACATTTCATTACATTATTTCATACTTAACTTTTAATTTTTCTCTTGGCACTTCAACAGTGTAAATGTTGCAGTTATCTGGCTGAATAAGCCACATAATTGAACGCCTAGGCCGTGGTTAAAACGCCGGCATCCAATGAAATGACTGAAGGACAACTATCCAAGTCATTGAGCGCAACGTTGAACCAGATAGCTGGACGCCGCGTCGGCCATCTGGTTAAATTAGCCATGAAAATTGTTTGCCTAGGCAGGTCGTTTAACTTCACTGCTCAGAAAACCGACTTGAAATCGGCAATGGGAGATTTGGAAGGATTTAAAATCCATCACAAATTCTTTTTATATAAAATACTGGGGGTGGGCTGGTGAAATTGCTTCGGCAGAGCCTAGGCTACTCCCGCAAAGGGGAAATGGAGTTACCGGGGAGTTTTAGAGGGTACTCCCAGTGTCATTGGCGCTGGGCGACCCCACACACGCCTGTCCCCTTGCCAGCGGCGGGTAGGTCTGCAATAAGATTTCTCCTCGAAAAAAAAATGCAGGTCGTTTAAATTGAGCAGCTTTTGTGTACGTTCAAGGTTATTTTTTATAACCACTTATAACTGAATGCTCAAAATATTCAACAGTTTAATTAATATTCTTAATTTTTGATTTTAACATTATTATAAATGTTTGAAAAATTACTTAGTAATTAAAATAATATAAAACTAGAAAAATTTCACGTCCTGAGGCGGGAATCGAACCCACGACCTTTCGCAATCCGGAATTTCAATCCAAATTTTATAATAATGTTAAAATCAAAAATTAAGAATATTTGAAAGCACTGCCCCAACTTAACCGAATTGTAGGTATTTGTAAAAATACTCGTTTCGGATGTTGAAATAGAATATTTCGACATTGTAGGGTGGACGTTAGCTCATAAACGCAAATACAGATTGACTAGAAGAATTTTACAGGGATATCCCAAGTCCTGGGTGGCTCAGTGGTCAGAGCAGTCGCCCGGATTGCGAAAGGTCGTGGGTTCGATTCCCGCCTCAGGACGTGATATTTTTCTAGTTTTATATTATTTAAATTACTAAGTTTAATTAATACTAAAAAAAAAATTTTTTTCACACATTTTATTGATCACTTTCTAAGGTCGAAGCTAGATGGGTGACCGTCAACTTATATTGTTTCCTACTATCGTATCGTTTTACTAAAATGTCATAGGATAGAAAAAATCCGAAATTTCACATACGTAGACGACTTACTGATTCCAGTTTATTTTTATTCAAAAACCAAACTACCCAACTGATTTTGAAAAAAAAATTATGGGACCAAATGGCAACTATCCCGCATCGAACAAAAATAGAATCACGTAAATCGGATCAGTAATCTCGGAGTAATCGGTGTACATACATGAAAAAAAAAACATACTGGCCGAATTGAGAACCTCCTCGTTTTTGATGTCGATTAAAAACGCAGCACACAAACTGACAGTCAGGTTTATTTTCTCATTTATAATATCCTATCGATTTATTACCCGTCCAAGCATCAGATTCCAGACATAATAGATTTTTCAACTCATAGCCCGAGAGGTATAACGCCGCTTAACATATTACAACATATTGTGCATCGAATTGGCGTCTAGTTAATTTTTTTTATCATCATCACATCAGCCGAGAGACGCCCACTGCTGAGCATAGGCCTCCCCCAAGGATCTCCTAACCGATCGGTCCTGCGCTGCCCTGATCCATCGGCTTCCCGCGACCCTCACAAGATCATCGGTCCAACTTGTGGGGGGCCTACCAACGCTGCGTCTCCCGGTACGCGGCCGCCACTCGAGGACCTTTCCGCCCCAACGGCCGTCAGTCCTCCTTGCAATGTGACGTGACTACGTGCTAGGTAGGGGTGGAGCGTATTCACGCGACCAGGTTTTAAAACCTGGTTTCTGCTTCGAAGTACGTAAACCAGGTTTCAGCCCAGAAATACTTGCAATCCTTTTAAGGTATTTCTACGAGAGCGCACTCGATCTTATTTAGAGCCCTTTAACCATGAAGTAGGAAATTAAAATTTAGCACGATTAGAATAAGAAACATAATCGTATAAGCTTAATCAAAAACTTTCAAACCATCAAAGTATTTATTTGGGATTAATTTCTAATTAAATACTTTGAAAGTATTTTTACCAGAGCGCACTCGATCGCCTCAATCAGGTAGGCGCGTCCACCACGTACGAATACTTCCTTTCCTGAATACAAGTATATAGTATTTTGCACCATTCCAACATGAAGTAGGAAAATAAAATTTACAGAGATAAGAATACGGGAGATAATCGTTTGAGGTGACCTAAAAACTTGCAAACCATTAAATTATTTTCCCCAAAACTAACATAGTCCTTATTTGTATTTAATTTTCAATATTAAGCACTTTGAATTAAAAGTATTTTACTCTCTGACAAGCTCGGTCGAGTATATATAAGCGATTGTATTCCTTATTTTAACTACCTATGCTCTATTTTCCTACGTACTAAGAAATACTTGCAAGTACTTAGAAACCTGGTTTTTGGACCTGGTATTAGGTGGCTGGCGTACTAGGTCGCCTTGGTACGGGGTATTGCAAGTACGACCCATGCCTAGTACTAGGTATGCTATGTATAAATATTGAATAGTACCGAAATGTTTCACGTGCCGATCTGTAATATAACAGTAAAACATCGAAATCTTATAGCGCCTCGTTACAGCTTTCTGTATAAGTTTTAAAACTAATGAATTCATAAACTCGATTCCTGCCTCAGGACGTGAAATTTTTCTAGTTTTATTCTATTTTAATTACTAAGTAATTTTTCAAACATTTATAATAATGTTAAAATCAAAAATTAAGAATATTTGAAAGCACTGCACAGTGGGACATCCATAGGTCATAAATCTTAAAAACCTGCTTTCTTGTTTTACATTTTATTCCTTGTCGTTACATTGGATAGTTGCGGTACCTTCTGAAACTATAAATAGGTCAGTAATTAGAGTGCGCCTTCATTATCTATTGTGCATTCAAAGAGAGCGCATCGCCAATCGTAAATACTGTTATCAGTGAGTCATTAAAAAGCGTGACGTCATTTGTTGTCATTGCGGGACCTGTGAGTGCTGTGTGAGTTTTTTCTGAAATGGATATCCAAGAACAGGGTATGTAATAATTAATATTTTTATTTTAATTGTATCTTAGTATATATTTTCTTTAGTATGTCATTGCTACGAGGCGACTTTTCTTGGAGTATTATATTTTAATATTCAAAGTTTGAATAAACTTTTAAATATGTTCCCACTCGCTCCGACTATGGAGGTATATTGCACCATAATCTTTAGACTTTCTTATCTTAGGAAAATTAAAACTTGGCTGCCCTTATCTGCCCTTTTGGCGATGACAAGGGTGCTACGGTTGCCAGATTATCTCGTAGCATTTGCTACGAAATTAGTTTATTTAGTCTTAGTGCTTTGTGTAGGTTTTGTGACTGAATTTTAACCGTTTTTTTTTTGTTTTAGGTAATTTATATATATGCTCGTTTTCAAGAATGCATATTCTTGAAATATGGCTAACTGTCAATACCGATAATGACTCGGAAAAGTGTCGTCAAGTCCTACAAAGTTTGTTGACTACTCTGAACGATGCTGAGAACATTGATATTCATTATTTAGAGAAAATTGTTAATAATTTATGTAAAGCTATTGCTCGATTCTGGAAAAAATGTAATAGGGATAAAACCAAGCTTTTATATAAGAATTCCGATTGGTTTAATGTTATTGAAAAAATTCAACTTGTGAAAAATAATAAGCAATGTACTCCGTCTGAAACGTCGCCGTGTCATTCACGTGGTCGTCCTCGAAAACCTTTTACGCAATGTAGTAAAAGGACTAAACGTCGGAGAGTAGCTGATTTGTCAAAGTCTGATGATTCTACTGTGAGTGCATTGCTTGATGTTTCAGACTGTTCATTCGATTCGTGTATATCTAGAGTTAGCACTGATGATGTCTTGTCACTTGTGACTGATGCTCAGTTGACAAAACATCAGTATTTATTAATTAAAAACTTTGTTAATAGTAAGATTTCTCCTAATGTATTACCATGTTACCAACAAATTACTAAAGCGAAACAGAGATGTTACCCTTCTAATATAACTGTTTCCGAGTCTTCAGCTGAAGTTGAATTACAAAGTCTTTTTGATCACACAGCTTCTCGAATCCTTGAATCTCAAAAAGAGGTCTTAGATCAGATTCCTGATGATTGTTTGTCTAATATCTCTTTACTTGGGAAATGGGGATTCGATGGCAGCACTGGACATAGTGAATACAAACAATTTTTTTCAGATTCAACTTTAGAAGATAGTAGTTTGTTTGTAACATCTTATGTACCCCTTCAAATTATTGTAAAATTAGCTGAAGATAATTGTAAAATTTTATGGAAAAATCCTCGACCCTCTTCCACTAGGTACTGCCGTCCTATTCGATTTCAATTTTTGAAAGAAAGCACAGCAGTGTCTTTGCAAGAGGAAGCTTATTTTAAGGATAAAATTGAAAGTTTGCAACCTACTTTTATTCAGATCGACAATCGTGAATTGGTCGTTTCTCATAAGTTGCAGCTTTCAATGGTAGATGGTAAAATTTGTAGTGTTTTAAGTGAAACATCTACAAGTAGATGTTATATATGTAATGCTACCCCTAAAGAGATGAATAAAATAGACGAATGTTTACAAAAACCTGTAATAGAGAGTAGATACCAATTTGGATTATCACCACTACATTCTTGGATACGTTTCTTCGAATATTTTATTCATCTTTCATATAGATTAGACATAAAAAAATGGCAAGTTAGGCTAGATAGTGATAAACAATTGTTATCAAATAAAAAACAATATGTACAGTCCCAGTTTAGGGAACGATTAGGTTTAATAGTTGACAAGCCGCGTAGTGGTGGAAGCGGGACGTCTAACGACGGAAACACGGCCAGGAAGTTTTTTTTGGAATCAGCTGTATCTGCTGAAATTACAGGTTTGAATAAGGATCTCATAGATCGTTGTTGTGTAATATTACAAACGTTATCTTCTGGACATAAAATTAATGAATGCAAGTTTAAAGACTATGCATTACAAACAGCATACAGCCTGGTCGAGGAATATCCGTGGTATAGTCTTCCTGCTTCTGTCCACAAGGTGCTCGTACATGGATCAGATATTATAAGTTATGCATTGTTATCTATAGGAGAACTTTCCGAAGAAGCTGCTGAAGCGACAAATAAGTATATCAAAATTTATAGACGAAGTCACACTCGAAAAATGTCACGTGAAGTTACCAATCAAGATTTAATACAACGACTATTATTACATTCAGATCCTTATATTACAAGTCTTCGGAAACTTCCCCCTAAAAAGAAAAATACTCTGTCACAAAGTGTAATAGAATTGTTACATGTTTAATATTGTTAGAATAAGAATAATTTATTTGTATTTTGTTAGTTGTTTTGTTTTTTTTGTATTTAATTAATTTTAATTTATTTATTTCTATTATTTTATTATAATTAAATAATGTTATCAATGTTTTGACTCTTATTTTATTTAAAATATATGTTTTACATTCCAATTTTTAAGTGTTTGTTCATGATAAATTTAGGTAAAAGTATGTTATTGTTTATATTTGTTTTTTACTGAAGTAAACGTTTTTTATTCCGTAAATACATGTACTTCTTTCATTTTAATGTTCCTAAAACACTTTTACAACTATAAGTCACTAAAATAATACAATGTATTGATAGTAACAGGACTTTA
Organism: Nymphula nitidulata; assembly: GCA_947347705.1. Taxonomy (NCBI): domain Eukaryota; kingdom Metazoa; phylum Arthropoda; class Insecta; order Lepidoptera; family Crambidae; genus Nymphula; species Nymphula nitidulata. Next base: position 5,036,844 of record OX374646.1, read on the forward strand.
ACTATTTATGACCGCCCTTGTATGGAGCGTGTCCCTCCGTGCACTGCCCCAACTTAACCGAATCGTCGGTATTTGTAAAAATACTCGTTTCGGATGTTGAAATAGAATATTTCGACATTGTAGGGTGGACGTTAGCTCATAAACGCAAATACAAGATAGACTAGAAGAATTTCACAGGGATATCCCAAGTCCTGGGTGGCTCAGTGGTCAGAGCAGTCGCCCGGATTGCGAAAGGTCGCGGGTTCGATTCCTGCCTCAGGACGTGAAATTTTTCTAGTTTTATTCTATTTTAATTACTAAGTAATTTTTCAAACATTTATAATAATGTTAAAATCAAAAATTAAGAATATTTGAAAGCACTGCCCCAACTTAACCGAATCGTCGGTATTTGTAAAAATACTCGTTTCGGATGTTGAAATAGAATATTTCGACATTGTAGGGTGGACGTTAGCTCATAAACGCAAATACAAGATAGACTAGAAGAATTTCACAGGGATATCCCAAGTCCTGGGTGGCTCAGTGGTCAGAGCAGTCGCCCGGATTGCGAAAGGTCGCAGGTTCGATTCCTGCCTCAGGACGTGAAATTTTTCTAGTTTTATTCTATTTTAATTACTAAGTTTTAAAACTGTTATCAAAGTTCTAATTTGGTGGACTACAAAAGCTATTTATAAAGATAAGTAAAACACTGCGTCGTAAGCACATTAGCCCAGTTCGCCGCGTGTATGGGAGTATGGGAGTAACATGGTTATCTAATTAGGGCAGTTTCTCATTAGCGGAGATTGTGCAGCGCTATATCACATGAGTGAACTCTTTATAGCTTTAACGCGAAACAAAATGTGTCGCAGCCGTCTGGTTAAATTAGCCACCCAATTGGACGGCTATCCCGTTGATCAAACGCCAGCATCCAATTGAATGCCTAGCCCGATAGTTAATTGAACTAGACTCACACGTTTAATCGTCTTGTACAGAAAAGTTTTGGTTTGATTTTTGTGGTCATAAAAAAATAACCTTGAACCTACCAATCACTCAAACAGTCACGAAAAAGCTCTTCGATTTAAACGACCTGCCTAGGCGTCCAATTGAATGGCTAATTTAAACCAGACGGCTGACACGACGTTCAGCCATCTGGTCAAACGTTGCGCTCAATGACTTGGCTAGTTGTACTTCAGCCGTTTGATCGGATGTCGACGTTCAATCAACAGGCTAGCCGTCCAATTGGGTGGCTAATTTCAGACAGCTGCGACATATACAAGTAACAAGCAAGCGAGGACTTATCTCTATTAGAGGTCTCTTCCAGCCAAGAAGTGTTTTTTTTATATACTACTAGATAGAATAGAATAGAAAAATATTTATTGTACCCAAAAATGTTAACAATTTGTAGGGGGAATTCTCTCTTTAAGTTTTCATAAACCTGTACTGTGTCTGTAGATGACAAACAAGCTGACGGCCCACCTGATGGTAAGCAGTTACCACCGCCTATACAAACCTGCAATAACAAGGGAAAATCACTTGATATTGCAGGTGCGTTGTCATCTTGAGGACTAAGTTGAAATGCCGTCCATGCCCAGTAATTACACTGTCTACCTTTCCCATCAATCCGAAACACAGCGAACTGTTTCATGGATGAAATATGAAAGGCGGTGGTACCTACCCAGATCACCCTACATACGGGCCTACCACCTAGTTATTACAGTTATTTAATTAAATTTCACACTCTAAAATGGGGCTACATGTGCGATCTGAATATTTGTGTAGGTACTGTCTGTTTATCAAGATTAAAAACAAAATGAATAAAATTCATTCGTTCATTTGTTCATCGATGTTTTTTGATATCAAGTGCTCAGATCCAATACTCTGATAATGAAGCTTTTAATATTTCAGCTCGCTATTTTAAGCCCCTATCTGTGATGACGTCATTTCTGAATATACATGTTTTGTACAATGTCATGTTGGAACTAGTGTGGCCGCCCGCGGATTAGTCTTCTCAGAATAGAAAAAATATCCATGCAAAACAAACTAATCTTTTGTTTTACACCTATAAAGGATGGCATAAACAAAAATGCTGAAACACCTGTATAGTATACAACCATTGAATTCTTGAAACCCTTCAGGGATTGTTTTCAGCTGGGGGGTTAATTTATTTTATAGAAGGGACTGTAATGTTAAAAAAAATAGACACCCTGATTCAATATTTCTTTACGGCGGCCTTTTTTGACGGACTATTGCTATTGGCCGCAGATGGCCTTTACAGTGTAGCCGGGGGTTTTAAGGAGGCGAGAACCTTGGTGAGTCCTCAAGCCTTGAGGGGCGAATTTGCCCCTGGAAGATTTCTAATCGCCAAGTGACTCTTAAGTAAGTTAGTCCTGGTCTAAAACCGATGCTGTCACTTTTATTTGTTAAAAGAAAGACAGTGACAACATCAGTTTTAAACCAGGTCTAACTTTAGTCCACGTTTTATAATAAGGAAGTTAGAGTCTCTAGGGTGCTCAAGCCACACAAACCGCTCAAGGTGTTGCCTGGGGGTGGGCTGGTTAAATTGCTTCGGCAGATCCTAGGCTACTACCCCCGCAAAGGGCAGTGGAGTTAACGGTACACATGCGCAAAACAGTACTTTGAAATGTAACTCCATATGGCATGACATTTCATACCGTGTTATATGGCATTGTAGCATTACTCCGAGACATGACCTGAGATGCCGCGCTATGTGAACTAATGCAAACGGTCCGCGGTAATAGGTGCTGTTGCAGTACGCGGTCGTGTTATATTACGCGCTATGCATTACTCACAGTGTGGTGTCCCGGTGACCCTTACCCCTGTTGGTCCTGGTCTAAAACTGATGCTGTCACTTTTATTTGTTAAAAGAAAGACAGTGACAACATCAGTTTTATACGGTCTAACTTTAGTACACGTTTTATAACAAGGGAGTTAGAGTCTCTAAGATGCTCAAGCCATGAGTTTACGGCATCCTAATATTCTTGAACTACTTATTACCCAATAAAGAAAATTAACTTCGCCATGTAGAAATAACCTGCGTGGATATAGCGCCATCTATTGCGTACAAATTGAACTAATGTTTGTACAATACCTCAGATCATAGGCACCAAACAACCTGTTTCATTATTTTCTATGCGGATGACAGTACAGTGAATATTAAGGCTGGGCGCGTTGCTTGAAACCGATATTGAGAGAATGAATCTTACAATTGAGCTTAACAGGGTGTTGAACCTTATATCTGAATGGGGATTTAACAATTTTGTTGAATTCAATGCTTAGAAAACACAGGTGTGCGCGTTCACAGACAAAATGTGGCCGTTCCTTTCCATTCCCTCTATTCAGGGCACTACTCTTTTGGTACAAGGCTCCATTAAACTTGCTCGGTATGGAGATCGGATTGATTGATCGGATTGCTGCGATCTGAATGAGAGAAATTACATCGACACCGTGATCAAAACCGCCTCACGGAAGCTCTGTGTCCTGCTCCTGCCTGATCAAGGCGCGTCGATTTCTTACGACGTCGGTTACCGCTCCAAAAGGTTCTGGAGTCTTAAACTATCTCCAGACATAATTTTATCTAAATCGGCTCAGCAGTTTAAGCGTGAATGTTACAGACAGATGGACAAACAAAGTTACTTTTGCATTTATAACTTTAGTACGGATTGCTATTCCGTATTCCTCTTCTTGTATATGCGCGTTACATAATTTAAAGCATTCCAGTTAATGCAAACTAGTATCAACTTTCCTACATAATCAAGGAAATGGAAGTGACAGACCCAACCTTCGTGATAGGAATGGCAATGATTTGAGAGGCCGCAAGGACAAAAAGGAAATATTCATTAATATTATTTATTTTAAATTTATGATTGCGACAGATTTATTATTATTATAAAATGAATAATCGCGACCAGAAAAATCTTAAGTATTCATAATTATCATACTATTAGAGATATTTATAGTAAGTAAATAATATATTGCGAATAATATTGCGAAGTTATTGGATTTTGTAGCCAAAACACAAATAAAAATACTTATGTTATGTCAAGATTTAAAAGAAAAGAACATAAAGTTTTTATTTTCATTGATTCAGTCGTCAATAAATACATATTAAATTTTTTTGAGTTATATTCTGAGATAGGGCCTTGTTGACTGCACCTATTGTCTAAGTCTAAACTGTTTGTATTTGTCCTATTTTTTCTTTGTTTTATTGTTTAATCTTGTTGTATGTATGTTTTGTGCATGTCAATAAAAATATTTTTCTTTCTTTCTTTATGTCAGACATGTTTCTTCTCGCAGCGTCTTTAATGACTAATAATAATAATCTTAGTAGGCTAATATAACGATATTATTTTAGCTTTTGTATTGGAGTGATGTCTCTGTTTAACTTTTATCTAATCTGTGCCGCCACACTTAAACGGTTAATAGGAAAATCTTAAAGCCACAAATTATGGCCACCCCAGCACACCAGCTTGGTACGAAACGTGACTAGGAGTCTTATTCGAAGTGAATTCCCTACACAACATGATGCTGCTGAAATTTTCAGGTCAATATCGAAACGAAGGAGTGCATTTCATTTTGAACTGTGTTGCATTGCGTTAAGAATCACATTTCAAATTTTATCAATTTTTATACATATATACACCTTGTTCTTGAGGTTATATATTAACTTCGGCATGTTATTCAGACTATTAAATTGATCATTTTTTACTATGGACACTTTTGTGAATTCCTATTTCTTTAACATTTTTTATTTTCATACAAACTAAATGCTTAGATGTAATTTATTTAATATGAATTACTCTTTACCTCAGCTAGCATCGTCGCATTTGAAACTTTGGTCCACAAGTCCACATAAACTTTACGAAACTTTTCTTGACGATAACAATGATTTTTAAAATTTTGACTTTTGAAACTATGACATAAAGTTTGATAGTTTTGGTTGCACAAAGTGGCAACATCTCATAGATAAAGACTGTTTCTCACTGCCCAACACAATTAAATTGGTTAAAGTTAAATCACCAATAACTTAAAAACTATGCTATTTAAACTACTACTTCCATTGTACGATATGTTTCACAAGAGCTATAGAAGTACTATTCAAAATTAATGTATATCCTCAGATACACGGTGTAGGTATATATTTTTTAATAAAATTTCTTTTGCGGGTTTTCTTATAAATACTGCTAGCTGCGCTGGCATGCTTTACAATGCCCATAAAGAGAAAAGTGTTACGGTTTTTTTTTTATTGCGGGTGTCCCTAGAACACCAGACCAGGGCCCTGATCTCGCTTATTTACAATGTATTTACCAAAGCTAAACCAAAACATATAAACGGAAACCAATTAGCTGTTTCTTCGAAGCATACGTTGATTTCTTTGATTATAATTATATTACATATTTATTAAGTTCGAATAACATCAATTAATCAAATTAAAAACTTTCTAATTTGAGTAAATATATCGATCGGTTTTTGACAGCACCTAGATACAAAGACGTTACTATGGCAACCATCTAAAGGAACGTATTTTCCGCTGTCGGTCGCACGTTTTTGATTAAGTTAGTGCCTAAGCAACTTTTCATAAAACGTCAAAAATGTTTTTTGGACAGCGGAAAATACGTTCTCATAGATGGTTGCCATAGTAACGTCTTTGTATCTAGGTGCTGTCAAACACCGAGCGATATATTTACTCATTAAGAAAGTTTTTATTTTATTAATTTATTTAATTTGAACTTAATAAATATTTAATATAATTATAATCAAAGAAATCCACGTATGCTTCGAAAAAACAGCTAACTGGTGGCCATTTAAATGTTTCGCGCAACACAAATTGTGCGCAAGGGAACGTTTCACATCGGTCCGTGTCTCCCGAAGCGAACACGCTTACAGCCCTAGCGCCGAAGGAGACACGGACCGCCGCTCCCCACCTAAGGCTGCTATATACCCTTTGGTTACTTACTGGCGACCCATCTCCTACTACAGCGTACTGCATTTGGACGCGTACCCACCTAACGCATGGGCTCGTGAGGCAGCCTCGGTGTGCTGCTCGCAAGCGTGGCCTCGCGAGGCAGCCTCAGTAGTTTGCCGAAAGTCCAGTGAAATGCCTCGCCAGGCGGGCCGAGCCAGCATAAGTCCTCGAGCATTCGAAATGAACAGTGGTGTAATTATTTCTGTAAGCTACTAGGAGAATAATTATTTAATTATTACTCTCCTAGTAGCTTATTGTTTAAGAAAAATAAAATAATCACGTTTTAAGAAATCAAACGAATATAATCTTCTTGTGAGCTCATGATATTTATATCTAAGAGTACATTACATAAAAACAACTGCTTTATAATGTCACTGCGGGTGTACAATAGAAATTAGTCAAATGTCTACAACATTGTTCATGCGCAAACTGAGGGCATGGCTTACCGATGAATGTATTTATGACCTGAAGGAATATTTCGGAATGCATTAGAATTACGGCGAAAACAATTTATGAATTTAAACTAGTATTTTTATATAATGCTACTGACAATTTTATTCATTGTAATAGTTTATTATAGACAATTATTTTCAAATAATAGAATTGGAATAATATTTCTCAAATGTAATTTTTTATCTTTATAAAACTTTTGCACGCCTATGATTAGGCAGAACACGCTGGTCTATTATGTATATTTTATGATCTATCGAACCGTGTCTCTTATGCAAATAAATATATTGCATTACATTTCATATTTTAAAGTAACTTTTCGTAACAACGAAAACTAAACAACATTACAAGCATAGCCTCGCGAGCCAAAATGCTACCGTCCACACCAGACGAACAGCGCTTGCTGAGGCACCTTTGAGCGCGTCAAGTTTACCGACAACGAATGGCTCGGGGTCGAACGGCGCTCGGCCGAGGCATCTTTCGCCCTAAGCAGCCCGAGGCAGCCCGAGGCACCCGAGGCACCCCGAGGCACCCCGAAGCACCCCGAGGCACATCTACACCAGCCGAAGCATTGGCTCGCGAGTCTGCCTCGCGAGCCTGTGCGCTAGGTGGATACGCGAGCGCTAAAGCAGGAGATGCGAATCCCTCCTAGACAAAGAAGTAGCATAAGTAACAACACAGACATACCAAACCAAGCCTTAAACTAATATATTTAAACCGAATAAACTGATTTAAAAAAAAGTTTCATCACAAACTGATCAACATGGGTGTAATTACTGGGCATGGACGGCATTTCATCTTAGGCCTCAGGATGACAACGCACCTGCAATATCAAGTGATTTTCCTTGTTATTGCAGGTGTCTATAGGCGGCGGTAACCGCTTACCACCAGGTGGGCCGTCAGCTTGTTTGTCATTTAGTTGTATAAAATAAAAAAAACAACAAAGCACAGGAGACTAACATACAAACACATTGATTTTATTTGTAAAGATATGTGACAAATAGTGTAGGTCTCTTTAAGTAACTGTTTTAAGGATCAAAATCGCTTACATTTTTTTATGTTTACTGTGTAATAATCCGGTGCCGCTGCAGTAGTCGGAAAGGGACAAGATACGCGATGGAAAGAGAGGCAACATAGCGGTGAATTTATAAGTACAGACGACAGCACATCAAGTGTTACAGTTGCACTACGAAAACCGCCTCTATTACGAACGCAGTAAGTGCGGTCTCAAGGTCAAACTGTTACGAGTGATGTTCTGTCGACTGTACATGCAGTAGCGCTGTGCGACATGACTTCATTGTGTCATAGCAAGAGTCGCTATTTATTTAAATCATTGTACGGAGAGAACCTTGCGCCCCTATTTAATATTCTGGGTTGGAACCTAAGCCTTGATGAAATAGTCACAAACATTATTTTCTCATTAGACTTAGTATTCCAACCAAAGAAAAATAAAACGATCTGTTTAAGGCTTAGGCCCATTCTTTATTTGACCAATTTATCCTTCCTTCGGCCCTTCCCTTATTTGCATGAGAATGCTTTGTATAATTTTTCAGACAGGCTCCGCGTTGCGGTCTCCTTTGCCTCTCTTGCTTAATTTAAAAAAGTACTATCCTTTTATACGGCACGTTTTGGCGCGAATTTTTTATTACTGCGCAAATTACTGTTTTATGTAATTACGTCAATTTTCGGAGTTCGTGGGGAGAATCTATCTGTGTAATTTTCCGGCGGAATTTCCGATTCGAAGACATTAAAAAGCTTGAAAAACACAATAGACTTTATAGGACGAACATTTTTTTCTATAAAAATCTGTATTGACGACAATTCGTCGCGGCCATGACCGAGTTTGGTCTCTGAATATTGTTAAGTTAGTTATTGTTATGACCGTTTTTACTAACCATTACCTAGGCTTATGTGACTCTTAATATTTGTCTCTTTCTATCTCCTTTAAATAGACTGAGATAAAAATCGCTAAGGGACTCTTAACGCTAAGCAAATGTTAATGGAAACGACCATTAGTTTAGTTTTATTAATAAACAATAAGCACTACTATTATTTATTTATTTTTATTTTGGCAACAAACAGACGTTTAGTCAAACTTCAATGACATGTATACAGACCAAACCTACACAATTTAAAATACTAAGCATATAAAAAACTGATTTGAACATCTATTCAACGATTAGACGCGAGTCACTAAAGGCCTACCACCGTACCCGTTGATGTAAAATTTTCGATACAACGACCATCGTTTCGAGTTTCATTTGTTTTTTATTGGCAGGTCCGTGCATGGTCGTCTAGGTAATACCGCCTTTCCTATTTCGGACTTTCCTAGTTCGCTGTGTTTCGGATTGAAGGGAAAGGTAGCATTAAGGAAGGCATTATCTTAGGCCTCAGGATGACAACGCACCTGCAATACCAAGTGATTTTTCCTTCTTATTGCAGGTGCGAGACGATAGCCAGATACACCAGGGCCGTTAGCTTGTCTATCATCTAGTTGTCTAAAAAAAATTATACAAAAAATAAAACCGACTCCAAAAAACTGAAAAGGATAAAATAATTAAATTTTAGTAAGTAGGCACTTATCCCCTAGGAACATATTTTTGGAGTTGGTGCTTCACTATCTATGGCTTCTGGAAACAACTTAGCACCAACTCCAAAAATATGTTCCTAGGGGATAAGTGCCTACTTACTAAAATTTAATTATTTTATCCTTTTCAGTTTTTTGGAGTCGAGTTTATTTTTTGTTTAAATTTTTATATCACAATTTTTAGTGATAACTTTTGAAGGTCAAAGCTAGATGGGTGACCGTGAGCTTATATTGTTTTCTACTATCGTATCATTTCACTGAAAATTCATAGGAAAGCAAATATCCGCAATTTCGCATATATAGACGACTTAATTTTTCCAGATTTTTTTTATTTAAAAACCAAACTACCTAATGGATTTCCAAAAATTTTTTATGGGACCAAATGGGAACTATTCCGCATCGAACAATAAAAGAATCATCAATATCGGTTCACCCAGTCAAAAGTTCTGAGGTAACAAACATAAAAAAAAGTAAAAAAAAAACATACAGACGAATTGATAACCTCCTCCTTTTTTGAAGTCGGTTAAAAAACAAACTAAAAGAAGGCTTTATGAGCATTTGAGCATACTTTAAAGGCAGGCAGGTGTTCTCAACCATAATTTCTATTAAACTTACGCATATTGCGTTGGTATATTATTTATTCGTACAGCACCGGCTGTTTTAATGTAATCCCAGCTTTCACGGTCCCGGATGTAATTAATTACCGCGATTAAACTTTAACTGGTGCTATTCTAAAACAACTTTTGTAAGCACGCAGAGCAGTTCGGGGTTTGCCACATGTATAAAATGATGTACGGATAATGCAATTTGTCCTAGAGGATAACGACCACTATAGTGTGGGCGGTGTTACAGATTTGTCAAAGACAAGCTTGTTCTATGAATAACCAATTTATTTTTCATCCCCCCATCTCGGAAAGAGTATTTTTGCTCTTCGATATCTGAGTGCAAAAGCCGTTTTTATCCGCTAGAGGATAAAGTAAAATTGAATTTAGAACATCGTGTGCACTAAGTTTGTGAATTCAAAACATCATGAAACCTCTTTACTTCTACCTCCATGGTGCCGAATTTATCATACAACCTTTTTGAACTTGTTAAAGACTCGGCAGCTTCTTGGTGTACTTTTTGTTTAATTAGCTTTGCGCACGCCATTTTCTTTTCGCGACATATTTGTTAAAACCATAGCCTTAAAACGAGAAAGAAAACAAGGAAAAAACCTAAAATGAGTGATTCTAGCGACGAAGAAGTTTATTTGACGCCAACAGAATTGACTGAAACTGTTAATAATGCGCCAATGTTTTTTTTTTGCATTTAAGAAGTCATGTCCTCGTTGAGGTGATGAAAAGTTACGTGTTACACTCGAGTGCAAAGATTTTTTACCTCGTGCTCTTTTGATTTCCTCGCTAACGCTCAGGATTCTATTTTATGAATCACTCGCTGCGTGCAAATCCAGTGCTCGCTCGGTCATCAAAATTGAGCACGAGGTTGAAAAGCAACTTTGCACTCTTGTATAACAAATAAGTATTTACATACAACTAGCAGACAAACTAACTGACGGCCCACCTGGTGGTAAGCGGTAACCGCCGCCAATAAACACCTGCAATAACATGGAAAAAATCACTTGTTATTGCAGGTGCGTTGTCATCCTGAGGCCTTAGATTAAATGACGTTCATGCCCAGTAATTACACTGGCTACCTTTCCCTTCAATCCGAAACACAGCGAACTGTTTCACGGCTGAAATAAGAAAGGCGGTGGTACCTACCCAGACGACCCTACATACCTAGTGAATATTACAGTCATTAAATATTTTATAAACCAAAACTCTGCCTGCTACGTCTTCACTTCTAAAAACCACTGAACTAATGTTCCCCCTTCCTACTCAGGAGCGCGCGTCCGCACCTCAAAAATTACACAAAGAGTTTAGAAAGAAAGAAAGAAATCTCTATTCGGCTAATAAAGTTAAAAATAAAAATCACATACATAAAAAGCATACTGACGACGAAGCGGACTAACACTCGGCTTTATGTCACAGGATAAAAAAAGTTTAACAAAACAGATATTTGCAATATAATCAAAACATACAATAAATATTAACAATAAATCAACAGCAGATGAATGTCCAAAATTCAACATGAAACACAAGAACTACACAAACAAACAAAAACAAAGGGTTAAATAACAACCAAAGCACAAACATGGTTAAATTATATAAATAGGTAGGTAGCAGTAATACCTGCTACTTATAAATAATCAAGAATTAATTTTTTACAATTTTTTGTGATAACTTTCTACGGTCGAAGCTAGATGGGTGACCGTCAACTTATATTGTTTCCTACTATCGTATCGTTTCACTAAAAAGTCATTGGAAAAGCAAAAATTCGCAATTTCGCGTAAGTAGACGACTTAATAATTTCAGTTTTTTTTTAATTTAAAAACAAAGTACCCAACTGTTTTAGAAAAAAAATTTATGGGACCAAATGGCAGTTATTCCGCATCGAACAAAAAAAGAATCACGTAAATCGGATCAGTAATCTCGGCGTAATCGGTGTACATACATAGAAAAAAAAGCATACCGGCCGCATTGAGAACCTCCTCGTTTTTGAAGTCGGTTAAAAATGGAAGCAGTTGACAATAATTTATCTATAATTTCAAAATATACTATTTAATTCTTTTTTTGAAGGATATACGGATGGTTTAGTAACTCTTTCCTTTATCGCACTTCCAAAACTTGGAGTTCTTTCCCAGCACAAGTGTTCCTTCTCCTATTAAAATGGGCTCCTTCAAAGAGGCGTGAAAAGGCCCCTTATGGTTGGGCAAGGTGGAGGCGGCTAGTACAGTGTATTTCAACCTGCACTAGCTGTCTCCGCATATGGACTCTTCTTACCGCTTTAGTGTTTAGCGCTTGTAGTGTGACGTCATTCGCCGTGCTTAGTATAAAAAAAAGATAAATTTTGGTAAGGATTTAATGAATGGATAGATTATATCTCGAGAAAGGACATATTATTATGCTATCTCAGCGTGGGCCGAGCCGCGGGCGGACAGTTTGTTTTGATGTCGAAATTAAATTAAGAAAATATTAAACAGCAATGCCTTTTTCTCTGAGGGGAAGCTCCGGTCGCGACAGTTTAGGCTTTTGTATTTCTATGTTTTTGACTCAACTGTCCTATGTGTTTGCGCAATATTATTTTTATAATTAAGCAAGTATATTTTTAGTGTACTTGAAGTCCAACAATACCCCTTCCACTTACGTAATCAATTAATTCTCAAAAGTGCTAGATTTTTTTGTCCAAACAACCTTTATTCGAAATAAGCGTTTTACAATTTCGTTAAATCCCTAAACCAACATTCTAATTAAACGACACACGAAACAGGTTTTTATTGCAAGGGAATTAGAATCAAAATGTCACATATCATTATTTCGTGCGGATATTCTGAATTTTTCATCGCCACCCTCCTTTCCGGTCACCTGCCCCACATTTTGGTTGGTACATTAATATTTCAGAACAGGAATATTTCGTAGTGATGTGGAATATCGATTTTCGATAAATATTTAATAGCAGTTTATTCTATTTTTTCCTCCATCAACACTTTCATATCTCGATACGGCTTTCAGTTGTATGTCGTTAGTTCTTATTTAATGTTGGGCAGTGGTATCGGTATATTATATCGATTGTCGATAAATTTGTCTGTGGAAATTACAAATAAACCGCAATTATTATTTTTTTTATTTTTCTCCTAATACAGTCGAACTCCAGGTTTATTTTAATCTTAATCCAAATACATTGCTGTCGATTCCGGTGGCAACAACAAAATTTAAGACGACACCCCGTAAACTTTGCTTCGGCCGAGACAAAAAGGGATAGGGATACGACTTTTAACAGCGAGCGATAAAGACAACAATCATGCAAGCGCGCGTAATCTAATCTTAGCCGCAAATCGGAAATAATAACTCTTGAGATAATTATAATATAGTTTGTTACGTTTCTAAGAAACTGAGTTTGGCATAGCCTATAGACTTGCTTATTATAGGCTTGCAACACCAGGGGTATCACTTGCGTGTTACCGACCCTGTCAAAACCTTTTCAAGCCCCTTTTGAAGAACCCCATGCTGTACGCGTGCGAGAAAACCTCTGCATGGGAGCTCATTCTACAACCAGAGCGCACGCGGGAGAAAGTTTCTCAGAAACCGCACAGTACGAGACCACTTTGATTACAACGTGTGAGGATAAATTCCCTGCCGATGGCGAGCGGTGCGATGGTATAAAGAGGCCGTGGGCATCACGTCAAATAATTCCTCAGAACACACCCCGTCATACAAACGGTAGAACAGACATAAGGTAGCAAAATTCCTACTTAGGCTTAAACACTTCTGATCTCGGGATCGCCCACAAATCTCGTAGCGCGTCTTTGAATTGCGGCAAATGGTCCGAGCTGGTATCTAGGTGCTTCCGCCCATAGGTGGCAGCAGTATTCCATGTGGGATCTGACTTGAGACTTATAAAGTATTCTTAATTTTTGATTTTAACATTATTATAAATGTTTGAAAAACATGACATGAAACATGAAAACAAATCATGTCATGTGTTTCATGTTTGAAACATTTGTTTGTTTGTTTGAATGTTTGTTGTTTGTTTGTTTTATTATATTTTAATTAACCGACTTCAAAAACGAGGAGGTTCTCAATTCGGCCGGTATTTACTTATAAAGTAATAGCCTAGCCTAGTATTTTGTTTTTATTCGTGTATTTTGAACAAAAAAAGGGGAACGAGATGGATCGCCTTTGGATTTGGATGAATTTGGAGCAATTAACCGGCAAACACTGCTGCTACCTCTTTAATACTAGCTAATGACTCCATTTTTGGACGTAGTTACCGGATCACCCAGAGGCCAATTAGTATAATGAAAAACATTGGTCCGCCCGAGTATTGATTAAAACACTTTCGGGAGATTGAAAAATCGTTGGCGCTATCAAACAAGGACAAGGTACCTTCATTACCGTCGGCAAAGAGCACTCGTGAAGTGGTATTTATTAATGCTAATGAAAAGAAATTATTCCGTTTAAAATATGTTATTCAACTGTACATTCCGAGTTTTACTTCCAGAAACATCTTTTAAAATATAAGTACATACAAATGTTATAGTCAACTTTGGTACATATATTTACATTAAATACTTTTACTAGGCGGTAGACCCATATGTAGGGTCGCCTGGGTAGGCACCACCGCCTTTCTTATTTCAGCCGTGAAACAGTTCGCTGTGTTTCGGATTGAAGGGAAAGGTAGCCAGTGTAATTACTGGGCATGGACGGCATTTCATCTTAGGCCTCAGGATGACAACGCACCTGCAATATCAAGTGCTTTTCCTTGTTATTGCAGGTGTCTATAGGCGGCAGTAACCGCTTACCACCAGGTGGGCCGTCAGCTTGTTTGTCATCTAGTTGTATAAAAAAAACTTATTAAACTTCAATTCTAGGCTTATAAATCGGAGGGTCTTTATCACACGGGCAAGGAACTTACTATGTGGAAGATCCGTATGTGTATGTAGTGTCATCAAGGTAGAAACTACCGCCGTGTTCATCCAAAGGCATAACATGGCTTCCATGCCCAATTACTAGGCAAGGAAGGCATGTTATACCTTAGGATGACAACGCAACTGCAATACTAAGTAATATTTTCTTTTTATTTGCAGGTATCTATTTCGACGGTAGCCACTTACCATCAGGTGCACCGCCAGCTTGCTTGTCGTCTCTCTCTTTACGATATCTTAAGGTCAAACCACAGAACATAGAGAGTAGGGTCAAACTGTAACGCTTGATGTGCTATCGCTGTACATCACAAAAATATTCTCGCTCCTACTTGAGTTCAGGTGTGTGTATGTGTGGGTGAGTATGTTGACTGTATGTATGTGTGTGTGTGTGTGTGTATTGTTAGGTATGTAAAGAGTTACTATTTTGTAGCACCGATAATACTTAAAGTTTTATTAATTAAAATGTGTTTTTGCTATTATACAAAATATCGGTGTCAAAAGAAAACATTGTGCTGTAGATATTTAATGGCAACCGGTTTTTGTTCGCCATCTTTGTCATGTAAAAAAACTTGTTCTATTTCGTTTTCATTCAAAGAAAAAACAGTTTTCAGTGTTCTAAATCGTCTGTGGCATAGCTGCTCCTCTACGTTGTGGTTTGCTTGTTTACTTTACACAAATTCTTACTTAACAAAGTATAATGAAACGTCAACTGTCCTCATAATTTGTTTAATCCCAGCGCACATACAATGGAAATTAATTAAAACTTATCTCGGATTTTAGTCTGCTTACAAAACTTTGCAGTTCACTTGTTTTCGTTGTGAGAAATTATTTTATAAAGTATCTCCATATTATATAATACATGCGACAAGAGATGGTAAGGTTACCGTAGCCTATTGACGCTCGTAGCACCTTGGGCACTACTCACGCGTCGACTACCCTGTACAAGTGTGTCAAACAAGCGTACGGCCCGCCTGGTGGTAAGGTTACCGTAGCCTATAGACGCTCGTAGCACCTTGGACACTACTCACGCGTTGACTACCCTGTACAGTGTGTCAAACAAGTGTACGGCCCGCCTGATAGTAAGGTGACCGTAGCCTATAGACGCTCGTAGCACCTTGGGCACTACTCACGCGTCGACTACCCTGTACAAGTGTGTCAAACAAGCGTACGGCCCGCCTGGTGGTAAGGTTACCGTAGCCTATAGACGCTCGTAGCACCTTGGACACTACTCACGCGTTGACTACCCTGTACAGTGTGTCAAACAAGTGTACGGCCCGCCTGATAGTAAGGTCACCGTAGCCTATAGACGCTCGTAGTACCTTGGGCACTAATGACGCGTTGACAACCCTGTACAAGTGTGTCAAACAAGCGTACGGCCCGCCTGATGGTAAGGTTACCGTAGCCTATAGACGCTCGTAGCACCTTGGGCACTACTTACGCGTTGACTACTCTGTACAAGTGTGTCAAACAAGCGTACGGCCCGCCTGATGGTAAGGTTACCGTAGCCTATAGACGCTCGTAGCACCTTGGGCACTACTCACGCGTTGACTACCCTGTACGAGTGTGTCAAACAAGCGTACGGCCCGCCTGATGGTAAGGTTACCGTAGCCTATAGACGCTCGTAGCACCTTGGGCACTACTCACGCGTTGACTACCCTGTACAGTGTGTCAAACAAGTGTACGGCCCGCCTGATAGTAAGGTCACCGTAGCCTATAGACGCTCGTAGCACCTTGGGCACTAATTACGCGTTGACAACCCTGTACAAGTGTGTCAAACAAGCGTACGGCCCGCCTGATGGTAAGGTTACCGTAGCCTATAGACGCTCGTAGCACCTTGGGCACTACTCACGCGTTGACTACCCTGTACAAGTGTGTCAAACAAGTGAACGGCCCGCCTGATGGTAAGGTTACCGTAGCCTATAGACGCTCGTAGCACCTTGGGCACTACTCACGCGTTATCTACCATGTACAAATGTGTCAAATCAGCGTAGGGCCCGCCTGATGGTAAGGGAAGGTTACCGTAGCCTATAGACGCTCATAGCACCTTGGGCACTACACACGCTTTGACTACCCTGTACAAGTGTGTCAAACAAGCGTACGGTCCGCTTGATGGTAAGGTTACCGTAGCCTATTGACGCTCGTAGCACCTTGGGCACTACTCACGCGTCGACTACCCTGTACAAGTGTGTCAAACAAGCGAACGGCCCGCCTGGTGGTAAGGTTACCGTAGCCTATAGACGCTCGTAGCACCTTGGACACTACTCACGCGTTGACTACCCTGTACAGTGTGTCAAACAAGTGTACGGCCCGCCTGATAGTAAGGTGACCGTAGCCTATAGACGCTCGTAGCACCTTGGGCACTACTCACGCGTCGACTACCCTGTACAAGTGTGTCAAACAAGCGTACGGCCCGCCTGGTGGTAAGGTTACCGTAGCCTATAGACGCTCGTAGCACCTTGGACACTACTCACGCGTTGACTACCCTGTACAGTGTGTCAAACAAGTGTACGGCCCGCCTGATAGTAAGGTCACCGTAGCCTATAGACGCTCGTAGCACCTTGGGCACTAATGACGCGTTGACAACCCTGTACAAGTGTGTCAAACAAGCGTACGGCCCGCCTGATGGTAAGGTTACCGTAGCCTATAGACGCTCGTAGCACCTTGGGCACTACTCACGCGTTGACTACTCTGTACAAGTGTGTCAAACAAGCGTACGGCCCGCCTGATGGTAAGGTTACCGTAGCCTATAGACGCTCGTAGCACCTTGGGCACTACTCACGCGTTGACTACCCTGTACGAGTGTGTCAAACAAGCGTACGGCCCGCCTGATGGTAAGGTTACCGTAGCCTATAGACGCTCGTAGCACCTTGGGCACTACTCACGCGTTGACTACCCTGTACAGTGTGTCAAACAAGTGTACGGCCCGCCTGATAGTAAGGTCACCGTAGCCTATAGACGCTCGTAGCACCTTGGGCACTAATGACGCGTTGACAACCCTGTACAAGTGTGTCAAACAAGCGTACGGCCCGCCTGATGGTAAGGTTACCGTAGCCTATAGACGCTCGTAGCACCTTAGGCATAACTCACGCGTTGACTACCCTGTCCAAATAAAAAGAAAGCGTTATGTTGACAACATAGGAAAGGGAGTCCCCCTGCTCCCAAAATAACGGTTTCCGGATGAGCTCTAGTGACCTTACTAACGCAGGCACTACAAGGCAAAAAAGCAGTGTTGTACGAATACGATTTTGATTATAATCCGTTGCTTTGTTCCCTTATCGAAACCAGAGCTTACAAACTACTAAGTCATCCATCTTCTCATACCTTTGATATAGATACAAAGAATAAGTTCGAACATGATGAGTAGGTGATGCAAAACAGGGCAAATATTCCACAATTTCAAAATGTTGACTGTATTTATCAAATTACTTTAGAACGTAAATATTTATAGTGTTGCCGAATTAAGTTGTTTTGCAAATTCTCGCTGTAGACATTTTGTCAGGTCTTATTATGCAAATACCAAAGAAATAATTTGAATAATGTGAATTGTCTACAACTAGAAATAATTAGAATAATGTGAATGGTCTTCAACTACGTACTATTTTGATAGAATAATTATTTAGTTATTTACATCAAATATTTATATTTTTATTGATATCTGTGATTGTTTCTGCTATATAATGAGCGTTGGCACGCACAGTGACGTTCCACCTTTTGCTTCCAGACAACCTATCCTGGTACCCACGGAAGACCAGCGTCGAGGCGCCACCAAGTGCCTCGACATTATGCTTAGTGGGGTCCTTTCAATGTTACCTAATTGTAATTTAGTAACTTATTAATAAGATTAATGTGTATACCTACTTTGTGTGGCGTTGAATAAATGTATTTCTTTCTTTCTAATGTTTAGGTCCTTCGAATAATTTTAATGTTTTAGCCTGTATACATGAAAGAAAGAAAAATATTTTTATTGACATGCACAAAACATATACAACATAAATCTTAAACAATAAAACAACAAGGCCCTTTTTTTTTGGTACGCTGAGGGGAAGCTCTTTCAGCCTATCCTCCTTTCCCTTGGGGGGAAGAGGGGGGGTGTGTGGGGCTCTCACCCACTAAACCCCTCAGCGATGCACCTCGTTATCTGCTTCCTACCGACGTAACGGGATGGCCCGAAAACATTCACCGTCGTCGGCAGGGCAGTTGACCGATGTCGGCCCCGTCTTATGGGGAGGCTGTAAAGCCCCCCCCCCCCCCCCCCCCCCCCAATGTGACTAGTCAACAAGGCCCTATCTCAGCATAAAACTTTTGCGACGTTATAAAAAAAAACGTCGCAGAAGCGCTGCTATTATGACAAAGCACAGGCCTTCCTACACACTGGCCCAATGCCGGTTGATTGGTCAAAGCAGTTGTAATATAGTAACAACCGGCAGGAGATAGTTAGGGAGACGTAGGGTAGTTCCCTATCCTACGGGATATTTTTGTTCATGTGTAGTCTGCCGGTGAATATTCAGGGACCACAAGGTCGTAGTTGACAGGACTAGACATGTATTAGCTTCTCGTTTTGGTATTCCTATAAAACAATACGGGCAATTCAAATAATTGCCCATAATGTTTTATACTTGAATATTGAATATTTAACAATCATATTATTACAAGTGTTCAATCTAATATGTACATAAGCATTCATTTACTAGACGTCTAATAATAATTATGTAAGTGGAAATATCACAAACTATGTTTAGCAGTTATTTGACAAATATCGATAATTGTATCGATACATATACAACACTACAGCTGTGTAATATATCATTTCGAAGGCGAGGCATATAACGCGTTACGCTTACTCGCCACGTTTTCCGTAGTGTGTAAGTAATGTGTATGAAGTGAATTCAAGTCTGCAATTCTTATATTAAAAAATGAGGTTATAAATTCTACGCTTATTTATATTATAATATTGGAACTGCAAAATATTCAAATGTGTAAGTACTGGGCATTGATGGCATTTCATCTTAGGCCTCAAGATGACAACACACCTGCAATATCAAGTGCTTTTTCTTGTTATTGCAGGTGTCTATAGGCGGCGGTAACCGCTTACCACCAGGTGGGCCGTCAGCTTGTTTGTCATCTAGTTGTATAAAAAAAAAAATCACATATAATCTTAAGTGAATATTTTGCAGTTTCATTATAAGTCTTTAATTTTGAACAAAATTGTTTTTGACATCGATTTCAATGAATATCGTACGAGATATCATCATAACTAGTTTTAACAATAATACTTTGATTTTAATTTCGAACGTGTTTTTATAAACATGATTTAAATCCTTAAGCAAATAAATACTCAAGTAAAATCATATAACCTACTTAAGTCGCGGGCACAGTTAGTTTATAACTGCTAACTTAATATTGGAACTGCAAAAACCGACTTCAGAAAATTTAAAAGGTTAAAATAATTAAAATTGAGTAGGTACTCATCCCCTAGAAACATATTTTTTGGAGTCGGTGTTTCACTTTCTATTGTTTTTGGAAACAACACCAACTACAAAAAATATGTTTCTAGGGGATGAGTACCTACTCAATTTTAATTGTTTTATCCTTTTCAGTTTTTTTAAGTCGGTTTTAATTTTTGAACAAATTTTTTTTTCACAATTCTTGGTGATAACTTTCTAAGGTCGAAGCTAGATGGGTGCTCGTCAACTTATATTGTTTCCCACTATCGTATCGTTTCACTTAAAAGTCATATGAAAGCAAAAATCCTCTATTCATACGTAGACGACCTACAGATTTCAGTTTTATTGATTTAAAAACCAAACTACCGAACTGATTTTGAAAAAATTTTTATGGGACCAAATGGCAGCTACTCCGCATTGATCAAAAAAAGAATCACGTAAATCGGATCAGTAATTTCGGCGTAATCGGTGTACATGCAAAATAAACATACCGGCCGAATTGAGAACCTCCTAGTTTTCGAAGTCGGTTAAAAATATTCACATATGATAATCTGTTAGAGCTTCCAAACACATACACGAAATTTTATAGTTGTATTTATATCTTTAAGTATGTCTGAGGCAAGCAATCATTAAAGTGATAATTCTACTTAGACCCAACGAAAAAAGCTGTTTTAAAAGTTTGAGTGTCTGTCTGTGTATCTGTGTGTCTGTCTGTGGCATCGAAGTGTCTAAACGAAAGATTTTATTCAGATGTTTTTGTTTGAAAGCTGACGTGATCAAGATGATTCTTAGTTATAATTTATGAAGATCAGTTCAGGCGTTTGATGACTATCAGCTCATTTCCTACTTGACAAAAGGGTTTTACTAACTTTCACAGATCCGATTGATTTGAAATTTGGTTTACTGTTACTTCGTTGGTATTTCCTAGACATGCTAACGTTGAGCTGATCCGGTACCATCAAATAGTCTGCGGGATGCTCAATTCTTCAGAAACATACAGCAGATATAGCGTGTTTGAGCTCTTATGAAGTCTCAATGAGATGGTGTTAGATATATGATTAATGAGGCCTGGGGTTACTTAAAAAATTTAATTTATATTATTTCTCTAGGTGGTAGGCCCGTATGTAGGGTCTTCTGGGTAGGTACCACCGCCTTTCTTATTTCAGCCGTGAAACAGTTCGCTGTGTTTCGGATTTAAGAAAAAGGTAGCCAGTGTAATTACTGGGCATGGACGGCATTTCATCTTAGGCCTCAGGATGACAATGCACCTGCAATATCAAGTGATTTTTCCTTGTTATTGCAGATGTGTATAGGCGGCGGTAACCGCTTACCATCAGGTGCTCTGTCAGCGTGGTTGTCATCTACATAGCTGTATAAAAAAAATACTTCCATTTACTTCAACTTAAGGAATAGTGAGGAGCTCGGTGGCGTAATAGTTTGAGCGCTCTGGTTTCGAAAACAAAGCAACTTTCGCCATGGTTGGTCTCGGATGGGTCCATCAAAATATGAAATCTCGAGCTCCTCTGTGCTTCGGAAGGCATGTTACGCCGTTGGTCCCGGTTGTTACTGCAACCACTTCAACCCACCAATCCGCATTGGGCCAGCGTGGTGGTGTTATGGCCCAAGCTCCTCATGTATTTCTCCCATGTAGGAAGGCCTGTGCCCAGCAGTGGGACGCAATAATAGGCTGGTGATGATCCTTTAAGCAAACATTAAAATTATCCTTCAAGCAATCGAAGAGTGTCAAGACTGTCATGACCACTGGTCATAATTTGTAATGATTCACCGGTGTATAGCAATAAGGCAATCAACCTATTTATCGATCTGTTTTATTAGCTAACGGATCAACTATTGCAGCTTTTTATGGCTGTATATATATTGGCAAAGAATAAATAATAAATGGAAAGAAAGAAATTTTCCACATTTACACAAATATCAGAGATTAAACAAACACATAATGTTAAAAAATGCGGTCTTATCGCTAGAAACGATCTCTACAACACAACCTTATGGTAGGGAGCTTACCAAAATTCATAATAGTTATAGTGAGGTAATCTTCATACGTTTGATGTGAAGAGCCTGTAGCATGAATAGCAAACGACTAATTTGTAATATTAGGGTACATTCTGAATCTCGCTCATTGGCACTCTCAGCACACCAAAAGTCGTTTTGCTTCATGCTTACACTGCTCACGCTAACTGTTGTGACGTCATCAATGACGCCACTAACAGTTCTCACAGTGTTCAGTAAAAAATCGCCATCACTACTTTCTCGAAGTTTCTTTGTCTATTCCTGTGTAGTACAGCGCGCTGTTTTTTCGCGGCCGTTCCAGGAGGTTCTTCTTCTATCCTTATCTAGCATTAGCTCTATCTCCCTCACACTTATGGATTTTTACATGAGGGCGTCAAATAGCCATAAGGAGGTCCTGAAAGCGCCCGAAAAGGGGTGAAAGTGGTGACATCGGATTAGTTGGCTCCTGAAATAGCCTCAAAACGCATTTTAGTCTGCTGAAAACGTCTTTAAGTCCGCGAAAATTGACATAAAGTTGCGTAAGGCCACCACTGTACCTTGGTACACCGCCGTAGCAATATAAAATTGATTTATTTTAGTTACTGTACAAACCAGTGCAAGCAAAATAGGTCAGTGTAGTTTTTCTTGTCTATGGGTTGAATAGTCTTTGCACCCCTCTACAGATAGCACGAGGGGTCGCAGCCTTGAAGGTCGGAGCTGTTTATTTTAGCCATGATATAATCATAGATTTATTTGTATCTTCTAATAATCTAGGCGCAATCATCGACGCATTCGTATTTACAGTTGTGTTATGGGCCGCAGTACTATCAATTTTATTTTGAAAGAATAATGAAAGAAAAAATAATGAAAGAAATCAGTATTTTATGATTGCAATAAATCCAATTTGCAGTTCACAATGAAACTTTTTCCTCTAGGTAAGCAAAATGAAATGGCGTTCTACAGTATTTCATTAAAATGGGAATTTATTTTTATCAAGAGATTGTTTGGCACGCCTGAACAATGTTTAACTTCTTTTTATGATTTTTTATACAACTAGGTGATAGGCAAGCTGACCCATTCACCTGGTGTTCGCCTATAGACACCTGCAATTACAAGAAAACAAGTCAATTGGTATTGCAGGTGCGTTGTCATCCTGAGGCCAAAGTTACATGCCTTCCATGCCTTCCATGCCCAGTAATTACGCTGTCTACCTCTCCCTTTAACCCGAAACATAGCGAACACCAAATTCTAAAGAGTCAACTTAACAAATTTCTATTTTTTTTTCATCATTGGTAAATTTTGCGAAATGCAGACGCCCCTTGCTAGCGTATTGGCTTGAGCAAATCCCGATCGAAGGACCTCGCACAAAACAGAACTTTTCTCGCAAACAAGTAATAAAACGTTGTTTGTTTGTGGAGATGAGAATGGTGATGGACGTCAAGGTAACATGTGAGATTACTAAATAAGATGGAGTATTTACATGGTAAATATCCCGTATATAACTCTTATTCAAAAGAAATCTTTTCAGTATAAAAATGATACCTATACACAGTTGGTCATGTTTTCGGGATTTTGTTTGATCGAGTGAAGTAAGTATCGTGTAACTACTTAGCACATTGTTAAGACAATATCAATATTTTTTGGAAGGTCGTTATTTTGTTATAAATACCTAAATCATTTTTTGGAAAATCCGTTTGTTCCGCTTCTTTTACGGTGAAACGCCTTGCAACATTAGACAGTATGGTACAAATGCCATCAAAAACAGTTGCATATAACTTTTTTTGAAATATGGTTGAATGTTTGTTCCTAAACCACACCATAACGGCTCAACGGATCTCAATGACATTTGGCACAGAGATATATTATAGTCTGGATTAAAACGTGAAATACTCTCTATGAAGCAGACGAAGTTGCCGGCGGAAGCCTTCTCCTGTGTTTCTTCCATGTAGGAAGGCCTCTGCCCAGCAGTGGGACGTATATAGGCTGGCGATGACATATATTCTCACAAAGTCTCGTCCCTTTGAAATTCCCCAAGATTAATTAGTGACAACTGTTACATGCGGTGAACTGCGCACTGCGAGTAAATTATTCATGGTTTTACTTCGTAGCGTGACTCAGCTGAGTTAATAATGATGGTATACATTGTACGCGACCAAGCCTACAGTTGCGGAGTGGATTGCAAATAAAAGTGGCTATGCAATTGTGTATCGATCGCATTTTACACGGGGTATTAGTCAACCTTGTGTAAGTCAATTCTAATAATATAAATGCGAAAGTGACTTTGGTTTTCACTCCTTAAATACTGAACTGATTTAAATGAAATTTGGCAGAGGAAGCGATAATCAACATATACTCCGGCGGAGCTCGCTATTTATACTATAAAAATACTGTAATCCTACCGTGAAAGATTTTCTGACGTTTTGGACCATATTGAGCGAGTTTCGTGACGTTATAAGGAACCCTATTCCTTCGTGTACCTCATTATTGTTCTATAATAGCATTTGTGAAAGGTTCATAATAAATAAAAACTCATAAAAAATACTTCATATTAAAAAAAATTTTGCAAGTGTCATTACTGAGCATGGACGGCATTTCATCTTAGGCCTCAGGATGACAACGCACCTGCAATATCAAGTGATTTTTCCTTGTTATTGTAGTGGCTATAGGCGGCGGTATCCGCTTACCTCCAGGTGGGGCCATCAGCTCGTTTGTCATCTAGTTGTATAAATAAAAAGATAATACAAAAAATAGGGAAGTTCCACTTATTTTATTCTGTCAATATCGAAATCACTCCTTGTTTATACTTATTCCTATATCTATCAAAGACATCATTATTAACTACGAAGTAAAAGTACCTTGGATAAAACTCCAGAAATCGAATACAATACCCACGCAGCTAATCGAAATTATTCCTTAATGACAGCAATCATTATTGTAATTACCTCATACATAGAAGACAGCTCAAGGACGATTAATGAAAGAAAATTATTTGTTTACAAAAAACAGAATTGTTCGGATTAACAACTTGATGGGTCATTTGAATGTTTTAGAAATGCTATCTGTGTATTAAGTTTGGTTTATAATGAAGATGTTTTGCAATGAAGGGCTACTTATACACATGGCGTATAAAATTCTTAATAAAGCTAAGTTTGCTCCCATGAAGAATTAAGGAAACGCTTTCAATAACTATTTCAATCAAAAATCAACTATTTTTATCTCTTTCCGTCATTTATGCACTGTAGTCCAACCTATGACCGTTACTAGCAAGAGAGATCCGGCAACAAAAGTTAGATTTTTGCTTCCAATAGGTGTTGAGATTGTACCTATGTGTGTGTTACTCTATTGAATATCAAAATTCTGCGCTGACTGCAAGATGTTCGCTCTGTTAAACAAAATACATAACACAAAAGAATGGATTTCAACAGTTTTTGGCGTAAATTGACATGGGTTCCTTCAAAAGAGGCGTGAAAAGGCACATTTAAGTCTGGCAAGATGGAGGCGGCTAGAATGAAAAATGAAAATGAAAATTTTTATTTTCGTAAACAAAGCAGATATTACAGAGATGTTGGAGATCCTCTGTTAAGTAAAATAATACTTGTAGTAGAGGACCCCGCTCCTTCGCGAGACCTAGGTAACAATTTTATCCGCTAAAAATAATATATTTTGATATATTGCAAAATTCCTGATAATGTAAGAAGAGGCAATTAAAATTTCAGAAGTAAATAATAGGTAACTTAATAAAGTGTGAGTGTGTGTGTGTGTGTGTTTATGTGTGTTTGTGTGTGTGTGTGTGTTTATGTGTGTGTATGTGTGTGTGTGTGTGTGTGTGTGTGTGTTTATGTGTGTGTATGTGTGTGTGTGTATGCGTGTGAGTCTGGTGTCATATCTGTAGGAGCATCTGTACAGAATACAATTTTATATAACCGCTTTAAAAAAGGAGGAAAGGAAAAATTTACTATATTTTTTTTACAGTCATAATATATTCTTAATTTTTGATTTTAACATTATTATAAATGTTTGAAAAATTACTTAGTAATTAAAATAGAATAAAACTAGAAAAATGTCACGTCCTGAGGCAGGAATCGAACCCGCGACCTTTCGCAATCCGGGCGACTGCTCTGACCACTGAGCCACCCAGGACTTGGGATATCCCTGTGAAATTCTTCTAGTCTATCTGTATTTGCGTTTATGAGCTAACGTCCACGTTGTGAAAATTTTTCTAGTTTTATTCTATTTTAATTACTAAGTAATTTTTCAAACATTTATAATAATGTTAAAATCAAAAATTAAGAATATTTGAAAGCACTGCCCCAACTTAACCGAATCGTCGGTATTTGTAAAAATACTCGTTTCGGATGTTGAAATAGAATATTTCGACATATATCCCACGTTTTCCCGGGATATCTCTCTAACCCTGTGTAGGGGGCCTTGAGGGCCGGCTGCAGCGTGGCTATGCGGAAGAATACAACGTTTCCCGTGTAGCCGTGCCACTACGCAGCGATGTAGGGAAAACTGTCAGTTTTAGTGGGTATGCCAAATCTATCTCACATGGTGAGTCCCACATAACCCTGTCGTGGCCCTCTATCACGGCTGGGTAGCAATAAAAGCTTTCTGACAAAAAAAAAGGGCCACTCTCTTAGGCAGGCGTAAAAAATTATGTATAAAAAGATGTCCCTCCTGCAACATCGTTTCATACCACGAATGTGATAAAAAATGTCGGAGATTATTAGGTGCCTGCGCCTAGAGCCTCGTAGCACGTAGCTCGTAGCTCGTAGACTGTAGCACGTAGTCTTGTATCACGTAGCGTCGTAGCAAATGGTTAGTGTGAGGGTCCGGTCTTGTAAGCGTTGTGTCATATTGATTCATACAGCGAATCTTATCGAATCAAATTGAATCTTTTATTCAAATAATCAATTGTAAACTCACATATTGTGACAAAGAAGTTTCTGGGATCGCTTTGTGAACTGAATTTTGATAGTATATCTTTGGTAGGCACGTACCAACGCCGAATTTACGTATCCCAAAGCGTGGCTACGTGACTCACATATAATATGGAAAGTTTGGGTGGGAATGTCATGAGCATAACAAATTTAAATGTGAACCTTTTCTACTATTTTTCATCAGGTACGCCTTTTCTGGTAACCATGAAAGACCAGCGATAAGGTGCCGATTATACTCCAACATTATGCTAAGTGGTGGCTCGCTTCTTTACTAGGGCGCTCACAGGACATTTCGCTACTAACCACATGCTACACAAAATGTAACTCTCACCAACACAATCTTATCGAGCATGCATCTCGTGGCACAGTGATGCTCTAGCTAGCGCCAGAATGAGCCTTCTGGAAGTTGCATATCCAAAGCCAGAAGACTACAGGCTCATTCTGTCCAAAAAATATAGATAGGCTTTTGGCAACTTTATTCTGGACGCTGTAGGAGTAGAAGCAGGGAAAGCACAAAAGATTCCAATGGGTGCACTATGACTAAGTCATTGCCCCACAATAAGATAAGGTAAGTGGTGGAACTTTTTATAGTATATAATTATGTCATTGCTATAGTTGTAATACGATAATTGTGTATTTTGTGTGGCGTTGGATATTATCTTATTCTTTCGTAACTAATTGTCTTTGGGATTATTATAGACGTTCTTTTTTCCTCCTTTAAGCATAATGCTAAGGTCATAATGCTAAGCAAGAAATGCTGTGCATTATGACCTGTGTGGCTCATAAACAGGGCATCATAACACTTTATGGTGAAAAATGCGTCAAAACTGACGGCATGTTTGACAAACTTGATTTGCACGTCAACGCCTATGTTTGATAAAGACATACAAACAAATTGTAACAATTGACTTAGTTTATCCAGATACCAGCGGCTTTATATGATAGTCTTCATTGATTTGATCTGATTACTGTAACAAAAAGTAAATCATAAGAAATAATACATTAAAAATAAGGTTTGAAGGCCAGAGTAGTAAGTAAGTAAATCACCGTCTTCCCACCTGCCTAAATAAGTGACAAACTTTTCTTCGCTGTCGACTAACACTAGAAACTTCTATTGGATCGCTAATTCAAAGTTCCCTTGAGTCTATATAAATCAGAAATGGGTCAAGAATTTGTCGACGCAGCTTAAAGGTATAGTAAGAGTGATAGCGGATTCACAATATTATCAACTCTATTACAAGTTATGTTTCAATAATTGTACACGATAATTTTCTACAATTTTATCGTAGTTTTGAGGAAATATGTACATTACAAAACAAAAAGTGGCTTGGTAATAAAAAAAACATTTTAATGGAAACTTGATTGCATTTAATAACGATTAATGTCACTTAGTTCTTGAGATATTTAAATGACACGGGAGCTTAGTCACACGTTTATTGCCCAACTGCGCGGGGGCCACATACAATCATACAGCAGACAACCCTCTATAAATATTAAGTTATGTACTAAATATTCTATGTGCTACCTTAATTTATAACAGTTATCAGATCAATATCTCAAGCCAAGCAGTTCAATTTCAAAAAATGAAAATCATAATAATACAGTATGGCTGAGAATGCTTCCTTGGAGTACTCCGTACGATAGAGTTACCTCTTTACTAATAGTTCTCTTTACTCGTTAATATTATTTACTATTCATCTTTGAACAATATCAAGCGCATATTATTTCTATCGACTGATCTTCAATTCAGAGTCGCTATAGTATCAAAAGCCTTAAAGAAATCTTATATGGCATAATTGCATGTATTTGTAGTATTTTTCCTAATCGCCATCACTGTAACCATACTCAACTCCTTGGACGTCCGAATTGAAATGGAATTCCGAAGTTTCTTTGTAAGCTCGGCGTAGTTGAACTTTTATTCTCTTTTAAACTTTTTCTAAAGCCGGCATTAAGTCCCACAGGGTATTTTTTATATTCTTAGTGTTTTAAATTAGAGATAATACACGGTAGGGTCGTTAATATGTATACATAATTGGGCCTAATGTTTTTTTTATTTCTTCCGTAATTCCGTATTCTTTCTGTTTTTGTGATTGCCTAAAAGTTTACGGCGTTACAGTCCAAATTTTAACAAATGGGCGTAGCTCTACGGACGTACAGTTTTCAGTTAAAATTTCATGGTTAATTTTTTTACATTATGGTAAAATATTTGAAAACTATTTAAACTGTAAAAATCATGTCCTGGGCAGCAATTCACATGCATTCGAAACAGTCTCGAATTCGAGATAATATTTAAATTTAGACGGAGTTCTGATCATACTGAGCTGTTCTGAAATTTCGAATTTGAATTTTCTCGAAGGAAAACCAACGTGAATTTCGAATTCAAACTATCTTACACGTCAAATGGCCGCAGTACCTACGCAGTGTATTTTATTGTAATCTTTGGTTCTTTAGTTTTTTGTTAGTTTTTAATAATATTACTTGTTGGTTGGCTGAAAGAGATCTCTAGAAGAGATAATTCTTCTCTTGCATACAACCTGTATAAATTTAATTTGCTTTGTATTTGGTGCAATAAAGAGTTAACTTATTTTACGAAGCATTGAAAAAACTTGAGTGATGAAATAGTACTGCAATTAATGGAAACTGTAAGTTTCTAGCGACGTCGAATAAAAAACCTACGACAGCAAATATTTATCACCAATGTTGATTATTTTCATTGACCCATTACATTTTTGAAAATCAATGGGCTAATATTTTGGTTAACCTGTTAAGTACCTTCTTAGGTTCTATCACGCAGTCACACATCTTTAAAAAAATGATTGGTTATTTTATAATATTCTAATGATTTTGTATGAAGTAAATAGCTGCAACCGTCTTAAGGCGATCTATCGAAACGTTGTTTCGGCTAAGACTGATAGGGATAGAGATATGGCTGACTCAGCGGGAGGAAAAAAGACAAAACAGCGATCGCGCGTGAAAAGTAAACGAAATACACAAATTATTTTATTTAAAAATAACCTTATGGACTACAAAAAAACGCTTCTACACGATTCTGAATATTAATGATATCTACTATTTGAAGTAATTTCCTATTGAATACAAATTATCGTTCACCAATAATCTTAAGTTTTCTTGTTTAAAAGAGGTCTGTTCGGAAATAAAATGTATCGAGGCAAATTCCTTTAATCATGTTTTCGGTCTACTTGTATCTAGATAAGGATATGAAGTAACGTATATTTGATTTTCAGATTCGTAAGATCTTTCAGCAACGTATGACATTACTTATAAAAGTGCGATTTTTTTCAATATATCGCCTTGCGGGTAAAAATGCATGGTACTGATCGCACAGTGAGAATTGCTTAATGGCAATATTTTACTACACTAATACTCTCTAAGTATAATTCGTTTATTAGTGAGAATAGGAGATTCGAGAAGAATAATCTCAATTTACGAGATATATGGCCGAAAAGTAAACTCGAATTTTATTTTTTCTTTTCAAGGAAACGAGAATTGCGTCTCTGGTGCGAGAGGCGATTATATATTTAGTTTTATTTTTATATTTAAAAAATATCGTCGTAATTTATAGTAAATTATTACAGCATGATTACTCGCTTGGACCATTTGATGTGCTCCAAAGACGCCCTAAGAGAATTGTCGACGATCCTGATCTCATAAGCGGTATTGCACCATTAAGCCTAAGAAGAGATTTTGCCTCCTTGTGTGTGCTGTACCATTTGTATACCGGAGTGTGTTCTAAGGAATTATTTGACATGATGCCCACGGCCTCTTTCTATCATCGCACCGCTCGCCACCGGCAGGGAGTTGATCCTCACAAATCGGATACTGTACGGTTTCAGAGAAACTTTCTCCTACGTACGCTCGGTTGTGGAATGAGGGTTTTTCGAATAAGTACAGCATGGGGTGCTTCAAAAATGGCGTGACAAGGTTTTTACAGGGTAGGCAACGCTTAAGTGATACCCCTGGTGTTGCAAGCGTCCATAGGCTACGGTAACCGCTTACCATCAGGCGGGTCGTATGCTTTATTGCCACTTTAGTGGTATAAAAAACATGCTGAAGGATAATAATCTAATCTCTGAATCGTATTTTTGTTGGTTAAGTTGGATTAGTAATGATGCTGAGTTGAATACGGATTTTTCCACGTCTATTAGCAATAATACTTTATTTGGGTGTGAATTATAAGAGCGTATGAGTCTTGATGGACATAAAGAATATTGAATATCGCTACAAGATGTTGGTTTCTTACTCGGCATTTACAAATATTATATGAAATAACGGTATACAATATCGGATAAAAATATTATTCACGAGCTTTTGAATAATGGTAATAAAATTGCTTATTCCACGCGTTTGAACATCGATAACATGATTCGATTTCTATAGGCAGATATTAAAAATATGTTTGTGTTTGTGTAGAAAGTACCTAAGTTTGTTTCTTATTATTAATAAGTATCACACCTTTGAAACTGAATTTCCACTCGAAATCAGACACTGGGATGCTGTTCTACCAGAACATTAGTCAAATGACAATACTTTGTCCAAGCGCTGAGTAAGGTAGCAAGGTTGACGGTACTCATCGAGGAAGCTTGGTTGGTTGACAGACTTTTTCTAACAGCTGGTCCGATACCTAGTGGATCACTCATTAATTAATGCTCGTCAGTATGGGTTTAAGCTGAAACGGTCAACGGGTGATCTTCTAGTACATTTTCAAATTCGTTTATTTCCATTAAAAGGGTTTTACATAAACTTTGTATGTAATCGGAGTCTCCTTTTAAGCATAATAATGCCTGTGCCAGGAGACACCGCTCTTCTATATCGTACTTATACAGTCAATAATATGAAAATAACAAACTTTAAAATCGAAAAAGTATTAAAGTTACGTCTAGAAATAATGTGCATGCATGAATGTATTTGTGAATGTGTTGAGATTGTGAGATTTGATTAGAAAACTATATAAAAAATTACGAGATCACTCTATTTCTGTTTGTCTGTCAGGCCGTCTGTACGTATGTCTGTATTTAATGCATGTCTTGGATGAGACTATGGACAAACGTGGTGAGTCAGTGGCTGTTAGCCTTGACATTTCCAAAGGCTTTGATCGGATCTGGCGCAGGGCTCTTCTCTACAAGCTGCCTGCATACAAGACAATGCAGAACAAGGTGTGTCGAATTTTCATGCCTGAGAAATTTACCTGCTTTACAAAACTTAAGTACGGTCTTGCGTTGAATATTGCTGGCACCTGTGGGATGGCTCCGCAAAGTACCTTCTCGATGCACTGGACTGATTGCAGCGCTGTGCCGTCTGTATCATTGACGACGTAGAGGTCACGAACAGCCTAGAGCCTCTACAATTCCGTCGTGACATTGCATCGCATAGCGCCTTCTATCAGCTTTATCATGGAGAGTGTACTGAGGAGCTTTTACTTTATTCCACCTTTCCCCCTTCCTGCGCACGCGTGCCGGTCTTCAGAGTCATCAATTTACTGTCTCCACCTCAACATCAGGCACAGAGAAGTTTAGTAACTGGTTTCTTTGTCGGACTCCCAAAACTTGGAATTCTTTGCCAGCACATGTGTTCCCTCCTTCCTATAACATTAGTTCCTTCAAAAGAGGAGTGAAAAGACACTTATAGGCCGACAATGTAAAGGCAGCTAGAACAGTGTGTTTCAAGCTGCACCAGCTGCCTTTGCATTTGGATTCTTCTTACCTTTTCACATCAGGTGGTGTTGAGTCATATTCTCGACGCGTGACTTGTTTCTCATGCTTTAAGTATAATTCTTGACTTTGTTCTGTACGTCTATCAATTTACTATGTGCTTTTTTAATTTATGGTATTCATGTATATATTTCTGACCTAACATTCATCACCCAAGCTTTTAATGTAACTTAAATTTGGCGAGATGGGTTGGGTTTTGGCTCGAAAGGTGATGAGGCAGCTTTGTATACTCTACGCGCTCTCTCGGACAATTTGCGGAGATGTTGTTTTCAAAGTGGACGTTAAAAATCTTTTAATTATGTAGACAGGGCTGCTCTGCAGAATCGAGTGCGTTATAAAACCCCATCTTTATACTGTTTCCTTTGGCAGTGCTGTTCACCGTTTAACCTACTGTACAGAGGTTATTTGATCTCTTCTTCTGTAGGCTGTCAACAAGGTGCTCCCCTAGGACCAGCCATTTTCAGTTTTAGTTATCTAAATTATACTCACATGGCCTTCGTAATTCTTAATAATAAATAATTTATGCATTTTTGAACCCAAATGTATGTATAATTCGGTCAATTTTGGATATTTCCTGACCTTCTCTCGGAACTGAAGAGTAACATGAAAGAAACACTTTCTACTTACTGTTCTCAATATTAATCTTTGCGATCAGTCTTGGTCTCAAGCTTCATTGCCTAAACGTTTCAGAGGTTTAGGCATAAGAAAAATTTCAAGTGTTTCTCTAACGACCTTTTTATCCTCCGTTTATAGTATGCAGGAAGGTCTGTACCCAGCAGTGAGACGTATATAGGCTGGTGATGATGATGATGACTTCCAAATTAAAATAAAATTCATTTTTTAAGCAGATTCAATGAAGTTTAAAAATTTTATCACTTATTTTTGTCCATTAAAAATATAACCAATATTCGTCATTCGTTACTTCCAGAAACACCACGTTTTAATCAAATTAAATATTATGGATAAGAATTTTATTAAATTAATTATTCCCATGCTTTACGCTTCATATTAAGGATAATGAAGATAAATGAAGTTAGGTAATTCCAAAAAGTCGTAAATATTCCTTGGACCAACATCTTGTAAAAATAAGCGATTTAAGGCTCTTAGTTTTATAGACCCAAAGTAAAATTATATAAAATTTCGTTTGCCTGACCGGATGAAATTGATCAGTAGGTAACCTAACTTCCTTTGGTTAAAAGAAACAGAAACATCCTAATACTAAAAACTCTTTTTTGAGAGCGTGATAAAATGTTAGATTTTAATCAAAACATCGAAACCCTCAAACAGATCTAGAGGTCTCAAGTTCAATTCCGCGTGGGAGCAGAAATTTTCTGCTGTTTGGTTTGTTGGCATTTCTACATCCATCTGGCTAGCTATCACCATCTAACGTTAATGTTAACAGCATTGTTGTACTCCGGCAGTGGTAAGATAGTCAGTTCCTCTGTGGTTACCAACCATTAGCTCACTTCCACCATCAGCCTTATCATCGCTTGCTATCAAGTGAGACAAAGGCCGAGAATTACCCCAAGTAAAATTATACTTCTAGCCAATCATTACTGCAAAAAAGTTAAAACACAATTGTACGTTCCGACCATTGGATCGATGCCCGACGTGCCTTTTAAGTCTCTAGGGGTACGGCAGTACCTATGTACTCTTACTAGTATACTTTTAGTTAGATTACACAGAAATGTCCCGAGATGGTTGGAAGTGCGTCAGCAAGCTCGGGAACATGTAAGACCTTTACTTTACATTATACATTAATTTATGTATTTTATGTGTCACAAAATTTAATTGTGAGGAGCTCAGGGCGTAGTGGTTCGAGCACACTGGTTCCGATTACGAAAACAAAGCTACTTTCGCCATGGCTGATCCCGGGATGGGCCAATTGATCTCGAGATCCTTCGTGCTTTGGAAGTTGCGGTAAGCCGTTGGTCCCAGTTATTACTGAAACCGCTTTAACGCACCATATTGGGCCAGCGTTGTGGTGTTATGGGTGAAACTCCTCATGTGTTTCTCCCATGTTGGAAGACCTAAGCCCAGCAGTGGGACGTATATATGCTGGTGATGACATTGTTGATATCAAGAGAAGTAAGCTGGTTTTGAATTTACCCTGATAATTATGTGATTTTCAATATATCACTTTATACTTTCATGGTTATTAACATTTGAAAACCGGATATCAGGAACTCCCAACTATAAAATTACACGGTAAATATCCCATATGTAACTCTAATTCAAGTGATTTTCAATCACTGGGATATCTAAAGACTACAGAAATACGGGTTGGTGATGACAATAAGAAAATTAAAACATGAGCTATATTAGTTCATAGAAATATTTTCAACTTTCAAGTAGGTACATCATATTCACGTAATAATTTCATGACATATCAATGAAATAATATAACATTGCCTGCATTATTTCAAAGAAACGTTAAAATTATCAAATGATTATGACGTATTTGAAAGTTGTAAAACATTTCTATGAACTTTGTCGAATTATAGTCACCAGCCTATAAACAATATTAAGCGCTGTATAAATAAATATTATTATTTTTTAGGACTTAAGGGGTTATTAAATTTGGCTAAATTTATTCAGCATGATTAACATTGGCAATCACGACTCTGATTGGCTAATTAGAAATGTCTTTACATTTGTCTAACTTTATAGTCTAACTAAATTTAGCCAAGTGATTAACCCTAATATATCTTTGCGTTCTTTACGTGCAATATCTTACCTACAGAATTCGAAATTTAGGGGCTGCTCTTTTGTTTGTTTCATTACTTTTATCCGCGTCTACCTAATTTATTTCCTAAAAAGTCTATCTCTACAGTAAACCCACCAACTTCACTAAATCACTAGCTCCGTCTCGCTCTCTTCGCGGTTATATTATGCACAGGGGACCTACTCACTCCTGTGTAAGCACTGCTCTCAGAATTAAATATGACATGAGTCGTTCCATAGGCACCCTTTAATATTAAACATAGCTTTCTCTGTGTTTTGAAATAAGGATTTTAATGTTTAATCAGCGGAATATTGCGCTGCAATTAACTTACGTAAACGGTCCTATTACGGCTGTATTTAAAATAAGCTCCTATTACGGAGGTATTTTTGTATTCATTTTTATTCTTAATTGGATAGCCAAACAAGAATAAAACACGCAAATAATAATACCTAATACCTCATGACTATTTTGATTTTTTTTTTTACTAGAGCCTATTTGCGTATAATCATTGAAACAAAATGCATAATGACATGTCTTAGAATCACACTATTGCGGTAACGACACGTTTTGTTAGTGATTGCTACACACTTAACTCTTTATCTCAAAAACTACTGATTAGATTTTCATGAAACTTACACACTACCCTAAGTTGGACTATATTAAGTTCAAATATATAAAAAAATCTACAATCTAACCAACAGTTTTTGAGATATGCGGGAACCAACATACAAATATACCAACATAACCATAATTTTGAAAGCTGGTATAGACTAACTTATACAAATGCTGTGCAATTACATACATACAGGTCAAATTGATAACGTTCTTTTTTTGAAGTCGGTTAAAAATACCACCGTAATAAAATATTAACAGAAGTTACTGTTTTTTCAATGCCATTAAAAAGCCTTTTAATAAAGTCCTTGTTTCATTATCTGGTACCTTTTCACCAAATTAAACACAGCAAAAATTGCCGGACGATAAGTAAATCTAGAAAAACAAATTTATTTTAAAGTAACATTAAAAGCTTTCCTTGAAAAGGACACTGGGCTTTGAGGGGGAACGTTTGAAACCTTTTCAATTTGTTTGGTCCAAGTGACAAGAGACAGAGGTATTACAATTACAGGCACAAAAATATTTTGAACCGTGTATGCTTCATTTTACCGTCCAAAAAGCTGTCACCGATTTGTCTAACAGTGGCTTGTATAAAAAAAAACATCACTACATTTTTTTTATACAACTAGATGACAAACAAGCTGACGGCCCACCTGATGGTAAGCGGTTACCGCCGCCTAAAGACACCTGCAATAACAAGGGAAAATCACTTGATATTGCAGGTGCGTTGTCATCCTGTGGCCTAAGATGAAATGCCGTCCATGCCCAGTAATTACACTGGCTACCTTTCCCTTCAATCCGAAACACAGCGTACTGTTTCACCACCTAGTTACCATATCACCCATCACTTGCACCACTCATCCTTTAGGTGGTAAGCCCACATTGGTAAAACTTTTTCAATTATCTACTACTTTGGGTCGATCATTTTAACCACTGCGAATAGTCTCGGTTTTTACATAGACTAGAAAAGTAAGTAACTTTGGCCATGGTTAATCGCAATATCAAGAGTATTTTAATTGTTATTGCAGGTGTCTAATGCAGCTTGTTTGTCATCTAGTTGTTTGATAAAAACATTTTATGTTCACGTATTTTTCTGGAAACTACTTAGCACCAACTCCAAAAAATATGTTTCTAGGTGATGAGTACCTACATAAATTTAATTATTTTATCCTTTTCAGTTTTAGCAGTCGATTTAAATGTTTGTTCAATTTTAAAAAAAATTTTTTAGTGATAGCTTTCTCAGGTTTAAGCTAGATGGGTGACCGTCAGCTTACATTATATTCTACTATCGGATCATTTCACTAAAAAGTCATAAGAAAGAAAGCAAAAATCCACAATGACGCATACGTAAACTTGCTCTTGCTCATTTCAGTGTTTTTGATTTTAAAACAAAACTACCCAACTGATTTTCAAAAAAAATTTTATAGGATCAAATGGCAACTATTCCGCATCGTACAAAAAAAAATCACGTAAATCGGATGATTAATCTCGGCGTAATCGGTGTACATAATAAGAAAAAAAAACATACCGGCCGAATTGAGAACCTCCTCGTTTTTGAAGTCGGTTAAAAACTAAGTAACTTTGACTATGGTTAATCCCAATATCAAGTGATTTTTAATTGTTATTGCAGGTGTCTATTCCGTCAGCTTGTTTGTCATCTAGTATAATAAAAAAGGGCAAAACACAGATTTGATTATGCCGCTTAAAACTCCTACAACGTCCTCAATTTACTTAGACATATAACCATTGCTGCGATGCGACTTGGTTTAATATTTTTTGTAACCCTGTTTATTATTTTGTATATCTCAATATACATTTGTTCAGTAACTACTTGTGTGTATCTGTAATTAGCTTCCTTTTACTATAAATAACTACTTACCTATTAAGTGTATATCAGCTAATGGTTTACCGAATAAAATAAAATAAATAAATAACATACAGACGTCCAATATTCATAAATATTCATATAAATTACTTAAAAGGAACATCTGATAGACATCCCACGTCTCTCATGTGCCTAAACCATTCACTTGTAAAAGGTTTTCCGACCGATTACCGCGGGGTACAGTGAACCAAATAAGAAGGTAATGCTTTTTTACATTTTACTATATTAGAATTGATTACGTACAGTCAAAACTAAGCAGATCACAGTCTATATACCGCACTTCCTACAAGCTCCTACCGACCGATCTACCGAAGATCGCAGCTGAATAACACTACTTATTAAGGGAAGCAAACAAAAATTATCTTTTCTATATACAACTAGATGACAAACAAGCTGACGGCCCACCTGATGGTAAGCGGTTACCGCCTATAGACACCTGCAATAACAAGGGAAAATCACTTGATATTGCAGGTGCGTTGTCATCCTGAGGCCTAAGATTAATGCCGTAATGCCCAGTAATTACACTGGCTACCTTTCCCTTCAATCCGAAACACAGCGAACTGTTTCACGGCTGAAATAAGAAAGGCGAAATTATCTGCCATAATTTTATGCCGATCATTTAAAAAATAATTACGATGATTTAAAAATGGTGACTATGATAAAATGGAAAAACTTTGTAATCATTTGTATGAATGACGTTGAGAATTTCCTTTTGATAATCCACCTCATAGAAGCTAGAAGCAACATTTTGACGATGGTCATCATGACTCAACATCATCTGACAAGAACCGGTAAGAAAAATCCATATGCGAAGACAGCTACAGCAGCATGAGCAGTTTATTCTATCCGCCTCCACTTTGCCGGCCCGCTGCCTTTCCACGCCTCTCTTGAAGGAACCCATGTTATAGAAATGAGGGAACACATGTCCTGGCAAAGAATTCCAAGTTTTGGAAGTACGATAAAAAAACGAGTTACTAAACCGCTTTGTGCGTGATGTTGAGGTGGAGACAGTGAATTGATGACTCCGAAGATCAGCATGCGTGCTCCCGAGTAGGAAGGGGGAAGGTGGGATAAGGTCGAAAAGCTCTGCAGAGCACTTCCCATTTAAAGTAGAAAACGCTAAGCGACGCAATGTCTAGACGCAATGGTAGATCCTCCAGGGTATTCAAGACCTCTGCATCGCTAACTTAGCAGATCCATCCGAAAACTGCGAGCAATATTCCCCGCTAGTCGTTTGTGAGAAATCGACGCACCTTGTTCAGGACACCGAGCTTCCGTGAGGCTGTTTTGATCACGGTTTCTATGTAGTTCCTTTGATGCAGATCGCATCATCTCCATACTGAGTAAGTTTTATTTGTCATAATTTAAAACATTTTCTTTTCATGTGGACTGTATTTGCTGTATGTTTAAGCGAATTACTCACAGAGCCGGGACACTAAGTGGATAAACAACGATCGAATTAACAAGCATTACTCAAATTGTTCGGGTGTTTTGTATTTCACTTTATTACTTATTAATTCACGTACAGACGACAGTACATCGAGTGTAACAGTTGCTCCACGAAAGCCGGCTCTATTAATAACGCAGTAAGCGGTCTCAAGATCAAACCGTGATGTGCTGCTGATTGTCCAGTCAGCGTTTCAGAGTGCTTAAAAATAACTACTTTTGACATTGGGTACCTACTTTGTTGGTACGTTGATATACCTTCTCTTCTAATTTTAATTATTTTTTTTCACTGGGCGTTACTGCACTACTAAAAGTTATAATTTTTAACTATAAGCATTGTAATTCCAGCACGAGCTCAAGAGTATTTTGGCTGCTCGCTTATGCCTGTGCGTGCATATATTCAATATTGGCCAGTACAGAACACCCGAAAGTGAAATACCTGAGTGACTCTCAGGGCTGAAGACAGGCTCTACATAAGTTCTCTGACCCATCCTTCAGGATATACTTCCGGTAGTTACAGGTCACAATGACCTGGTCCTGTATTGCATAGAGAAGACCTTCGGTCTCCGCAAATAGGTTTCCGACTCCATCAAACTCACGTGATTATAGTAAACCGCCGCTACGAACCTTTCGTGCAACTCCTTCGCCCTTCAGACAGCCTCTCGGTCTGCGGTACAAAGCACTGCTGGTCTCCATTGCTTAGTTCCCAAGGAGAGAGGGATTAGCCCTACATCACATTCTTTAATAGTTCTATGCAGCTTACTGTTCTTATCCATTGTCATAGCTTGAAAATAACGATAATACTTTTGACATTGGGTACATACTTTGTTGAAAATGAAAATGAAAATGAAAATATCTTTATTCAATTAGGCCCCCAAGAAGCACTTTTGAATCGTCAACAAAAAAACCCTTAAGTCTATCACATAAAAATAATATTAACTAACTAACAATTTCATAATGTTTGTCTCTCTGTCTTATCTGCATCTACGTAAGCTAAGAATGTTATGTCAGTCTGTCTATCGGTCTGTCTGTCGGTCCTTCTGTCTGTCAGTCAGTCTGTCTGTCTGTCCGTCAGTTAGTCTGTCTGTCAGTCTGTCTGAATTTACACCGGTTCCAAAAGTTGAACTACCGAGAAGATTCCGGCAACAAACTCGTGTAGTCACTCTTTTCAATCATTAAGTTACAATGTTTAATTACACAGTAATAGTATTTAGCAGCGCAGTGTCGCACAGAGTATAAAAAAGGTATATTAAAGTACCAATAAGTACCTAATGATAAGAATATTTACTGTATTTAAAGGCTGTCCGACAATGCACCTTCACAATATAGGTATTACAATACACAAAGGTCAACAATTAATATACAAAGACCTAATAAAGCTAAACATCTTTCATTAATTTTAAACACTTGTCTGAGCACGTCATTACAATAATAATTGTATTGTTTTATATATAATATCCTATAATGCCATATACCTCAAAAATCCCTCAAAAATGATACTATTGATGAATATGTAGGTAAATTATTACAAAATCAAGGAAGCTTAGAGATGACCATTTCCACTAGTGGCACCTGTTCACAAGTATGACGCATGTGCCAGCCATCGCTCCGCTCAACCATGTTGGTACGTTGATATACCTTTTCTTCTATTTTTTTTTTCGCTAGGCGGCACTGCACTGCTGAACGTTATAATTTGTTAACTACAAACATTGTAATTGAATATTTATTTTGAAAAGAGTGACTACACGAGTTTGTTGCCGGAATCTTCTCGGTAGTTCAACTTTTGGAACCGGTGTAAATTCAGACATGACAGACAGACAGAGACTATGACGTTGTTAGTTAATATATTTTTGTGATAGTTACAAAAATGTGTTTTTTGACGATTTAAAAGTGCTTCTTTGCCTATTTAAATAAAATATTTTTTCTTTCTTTCTTTCTTATGATGTTTTCTAGAACCGATCGTATTACTACATGGTTAGAATCGACTTTCACTTGTTAAACGTTTGAGTTTT
The DNA here is from genome assembly GCA_947347705.1 of Nymphula nitidulata. NCBI lineage: Eukaryota > Metazoa > Arthropoda > Insecta > Lepidoptera > Crambidae > Nymphula > Nymphula nitidulata. Next base: position 5,078,167 of record OX374646.1, read on the forward strand.
TCGTGTTAGAATTGGTTTTCTGTGTAGATATTTTGGATTACTCTGAGAGCTAATATGATTCTAATGTTGACTGAACACACACAATAATATGGTAAAAATTTATGTAGAAATCAAAATCTATACTTAATTAGTTTAAAATACACTAAACCGATTTCAAAAGACCAAAAAAAACATACCAACCGGATTTCGAACCTCCTCCTTTTTAAAGTCGGTTAAAAAGAAACAATTACAATGAAGTACGTAGGTAGATTATATCTCATTCAAAAGTATTTCTTGGAGTCGGTGCTTCACTTTCTCTTGTATCTAGAAACAGTTTAGCACCAACTCCAAAAAATACCTTTTTATGAGATCAGTACCTACCTACATCATTTCAATTATTTGTTTTATTTTATTGTTTTGAAGTCGGTTTAATTTTTTTATCCTAGTCTAACACGCAAGGTTGTTGTAGGTAAGTCGGGTATTTATCTTTTTTGGGTTCCGTACCCAAAGGGTAAAACGGGACCGTATTACTAAGACTCCGCTGTCCGTCCGTCCGTCTGTCACCAGCCTGTATCTCATGAACCGTGATAGTTGGACATTTGAATTTTTAAATATGATGTATTTCTGTTGGCGCTATATTTTTATTTCTCCATTTTTTTAATTTCGTCTAGCAAGAGCCTCATAATATCCCTTCCTACATGGGAGATACTCCTCATGTGTATCTCTCTAATAGGAAGGTATGTGCCCAGCAGTGGGACGTATATAGACTGATGATGATGCTGATAGCCCAATAACATGCAACCATTGAAAAATGGGAAAGGGATCGAATCAGAAATGATGAGATCCGCAGGAGAATTAAGGTCGCTGCCATGGCCCAAAGAATTGCGAGTCTCAAGTGGCAGTGGGCAGGCCAGATTGCGAGGAGGACTGACGGCCGAAAGGTCCTCGAATGGCGGTCGCGTACCGGGAGACGCAGCGTTGGTAGGCCCCCCACAAGGTGGACCGATGATCTGGTAAGGGTCGCGGGAAGCCGTAGAATGAGGCCTATGCCCAGCAGTGGGCGTCTCTCGGCTGATATGATGATGATGATGTTTGACAAATAAATGCAAAATCACATGTTTTAGAATTACGCTGTTAAGCCAATGGCAAGCTTTCACTAAGTTGGACTAAGTTGAGTCCAACAGAAAAAGAATTTTATCAATCCAACATATGGTTTTTGAGATATGCATGGACAATTATACAACCATACTTGATCCATACACTCATGAAATTTGGTACCCATTTTCAGAAGATCGTATACATAGACTAACACATACAAAAACCATGCAATTCTTACAATATTACATACACACATACGGGTCGAATTGATAACCCTTCTTTCGACAGCAACATCTTCGATCTTTGACAGCAACCCAATGAATCAAAAACGAATCGCAATAAGATACGTAGCCATCCAGTATTAAACAAATAAATTGAATTTTCCGTGCGATTACCAACGCTCTCGATAAGTCGATCAATAGATCGATTCACTTTCTCTTAAAATATAAAAGATTGACTTTTTTAAAATAAAGGTTTCACATATTTTTTTTATCTTAACGGGGTAACTCTTGACCTTCATCTCACCTGATGATAAGTGAAGATAAGGCCGACGATGGAAGCGAGCTACACCCGGATTCCTCAACCACAGAGGAACTGGCTATCTTACCTCCAACTGCTGGAACACAACAATGCCATTAAGGCGATACCTCGTCGGAACCAGCGACACCACTTGATTTATATTAATTGTGGTGAATAAAGAACATAATAAACAAAAACGCTTTAGTGAATGACTAAAGAATGGTATTTGTAATTTTTTGAGATGTGCTCGGTATAAGATATTCCTCTAAATGTAACCTATTTTTTCATTATTGCCGAAAGTGGCCACTCTTAACAATAATAAAAAAATTTGGTTACTTAAAGGTAGACACTTTAAACAAGATACATCTTTAAAAATTACAAACACAGTTCTATAGCAATTCTCTAAAGCGTTTTTGTTTATTATGTTCTAAATTCACCATAATTAATAACAATCAATTGGTGTCGCTAGTGTGCACGAGGTAGCCCCTTAACCAGGAAACGGCGAACAACTACGATGGTGTTAGCTAGCCAGGCGGACTTAGAAAAGCCCTATCACCAACCAAACCGAGCAGAAAATTATGCCCCCACAGGAATCGAACCCCGGACCTCTAGATCTAAGGCAGGTGGTCTCAACCACTAGACCGCAGAGGCGGTTAGTAGATATTAAAATAAGAAATGTGTAATAAGTAATAATTATGAATAGGGTAGTTAACAAATATTACTACAACTATATACAGAGAAATATTGCAAAAGAAATAGTATATCTGAGATCAGTTATTCCACAGATATAGTGATATATGGATCAACAATATATCAAAGCTTAAATGATCAACACCATAATAGCAACAAATCAAAAGGCCAACCACTCAAAAGATAAACAAACACTTCATAACATCAGCGGTGCATTTGATCAACAATTAAAAATACCAACAATTTATAATATCAAAACTTATTTAATCCACAGTGGGAATAGGAATAGACAAGGTTCAGGTTTCTCATAATGATTTTAAATCACAATATCTATATAATTAATGTAATTATAACGTAAAACAAATAACCTGTGGTGGCCTGTGGGCCTACTTATTGTATGAATTACTACTGAAAACGCTGGCGGACTTATTCAATGGTTTGAAATATAGTCTATCAGTGTTTGCAATTAAAATTATTTAAAAAATAAAATTAGGTATATTTCATTACTTTGCGATCTACTAAATGGATTTCAAACACTGCGTTAGTCCGCCAGCGTTTAAAGGAATTATTCACACAATAGGTCATTAGGTGTTTACTACCACAGGTTATTTGTTTTAAGCTAAAATATTATATAAATAATATTACTGTAATAATAATAACAACAATAACATTCATACACTCACACCTATCTAGCCCAAAGTAAGCATCATTAAGAGCTTGTGTTATGGATACTAGATAACGGAGAAATAATGATAATAATCTTATAGGATAAGTTCTCGACTCACTAATTTAGTTACCATACTAGCCTGGCCGAGTGTTCTGTACCCCAGGCTACTCGGTCAAGAGGTCCCGGGTTCGAATCACGGTAGCAACAAATGTTTGTATGATGAGTACGAACATTTGTTTACGAGTCATGGATGTTTATATGTTTATTTAGTATATTTCTAATATTTATATACATATTATTATCATTATTTCTCCGTTATCTAGTATCCATAACACAAGCTCATAATGATGCTTACTTTGGGCTAGATAATAGGTGTGAGTGTATAAATATTATTATTATAATTATACTCCTCCGAAACGGCTTAACCGATTTTCGTGAAATTTTATTGGTATATTCAGTAAGTCTGAGAATCGGCTACTATCTTTTTTTATTTTATTTTTTGGTCATTTTTTTATGGTAAAACAAGGTTTGCAGAGTCAGCTAGTATGTATATAAATATTAGAAATATACTAAATAAACATCCTCGTAAACAAATGCTAGTACTCATCATACAAACATTTGCTCCTACCGGGATTTGAACCCTGGACCTCTTGACCGAGTAGCCTGTATAGCAAGGGGTACAGACCACTCGGCCAGCCGATCGTCACTAACTATTAATTAAGATTTAAAATCATTAAGAGAAACCTGAATTGATATCATAAATTGTTGATCAAATGCACCGCTGATGTTATGGAGTGTTGATCTTTTAAATAGGGTAGTTGACAACTTTTTTTTTATTTCATAAATAAGAAGTTTATAACTCCTAAAGAAATATTGCAAAAGAAATAGTATGTCTAAGATCAATAATTTCACAAATATAGTGGTATGTTTAATATGTTGCAGTGCATCGTCCAAAAACGCTCCATAGAAAATCTACGGAACAGGTGACGTCACATGTTCCCATATTACTAAGAAATGTATGGGCATACTGACAAAATTAACAATAACTATGTATTTAGTATGTTTTTATTAATAGTTGTCATAATAATAGTTGTTTTATTTGATGTCAGCTATCTAATATCATTAACATTTTTGATAAATTTTGAAAAAATAAAAATGACCATTTTTTAATTTTCAAATCAGTACAATTTTAAAAATATTCCATATCTTTTAAGTTTGAATTGTTCTTATAGGTAACAGTAGCGTATATTTTCCGAATTTGCGAAAAATAGCGCCAGATTCAAACGTAGGCAACATCCCAATTGTTGTCCTTTTGATTCGTTGCTAATATGGTGTTGATCATTTAAGCTTTGATCATATTATGATTGTTGATTCTGATTATCAATGCCTTAATTTAATGTGTTGCGGAGCATCCCCCAAAAACGCTTCAAAGAAAATCTACGAAACATGTGACGTCACATGTTCCTATATTATCTACTAATAAATGTATGGGCCTACTGAAAAAAAAAACTATTTAATATGAATGTTTTTATTTATAGTCGTCATAATAATAGTTGTTTTAATTGATGTCAACAATCAAATATTATTAACATTTTTGATAAATTTTGGAGAAAAATTTCACCATTTTTATGAATTTTCTACACAGTACAACTTCAACAATGTTCCATATATTTTGAGTTTGAATTGTTTTTATGCAGTAGCGTATATTTCCAGAATTTGTGAAAAATAGCGCCATATTCAAACTTAGGCAACATCCCAATTATGACTTTGCAATTCTGAATTTTGAATTAATTATTTGCCACATGATTTAGATTTATTTATTTCATTTTACATAATTATACAATAAGAACTAATTTGTAAAATGATCGTCATTGTATTATAATAAAAGGAATAAATAAATTACTAAATAATAAATTACACAATGTAATCAGATCATAAATGTCAATAGAATCAAAGAAATAATAATATAAAAATTACTTATGATTATTAAAAAAATGATCATCAAAATTACATGAAACTCAATATAATGTTATAAGATCCCATGTACCGTATTATTGTCAAATAAATTTTTATTATTATTATTATTACGTAAATGTAATCATTTTGTTAAAATTCAAAATTAATTTTTTTAAGTAAACCCCAGCGTCATTAATCATCTATCTAACACCATCTCATTAAGACTATTCATTAGAGCCCAAACACGCTATGTCTGCTGTAAGTTTTTGAAGAATTAAGCATTTCGCAGACTTTTTGATGGTATAGGATCAGCTCGAGCTCGATTAGTATGTCATGGGAATGTCACCGAAGTGACAGTACAGCAAATTTCAAATCAATCGGATCTGTAAAAGTTAGTAAAACCCTATTATCATGTAGAAAATGAGCTGATAGTTATCAAACGCCTGAACGGATCTTCATAAATTATAGCTAAGAACCATCGTAGTCACATCAGCTTTCAAACAAAAAAACTGAATCAAAATCGGTCCATTCGTTTAGGCGCTACGATGCCACAGACAGACACACAGATAACAGATACACAGGTAGACACGTCATATAAGTTTCTCTCTCTCCCCCCTAACACACCTAATAAAACACCCCTCTTTTTTCGTCGGGGGTTAATGAACATGATTAATAAAATTGTATTCGTCTATACAGCAAAATCTCTTTTGGAACTGTGTGGTTTCTGTGGGGCGGGCTATATTTGAATAAAGAATATTTATTACCTACTTACAACAGTAGTTCGGCAGACCTTGAAACGACCTTGAAGCATGCGGATTTAATGACGTACAGATTATTAAAACGACGAAAGAAATCCGTTCGCCTTTTGCGCTGCGTCAAGACGCGACGCAACAATCAGTGTTGCCAGAATGTAACTTTGTAACATTTTATGTTACTTTTGACCCACTCGTGTTACTTTCATGTTACACGACTCAAAATGTTACTTTTACGTAACTTTTAGGGTTTATACAAAAAGGTAGCCAAAAATTCACACCGAGTAGACATAAAACTACTCCATGGATAAGCCTATTTTTTGCATTGAATAGTAAGTAGCCTGAAATCTTACAACTAGCCTGAAAATAAACTAATGCGACATATTGCGACCGTCATGTTGTCCGTATTATTAGCGATGTTATAGTCAAGAACAGCCTTGAGTCACTACAACTGGGTCGTGATCTAGAGATATTGCGTCTCCCGAATCTTTCATCAAGCGAATCATAGGTATTTGAAAACTCTTCGTTCAGGTGTGGTTAAAACAAATTATTTTGACAATGTGAGGGTAGATATGAGCTTGTGACGCAAATACATATAGCTAGAAAATATTCACAGGGCTATCCCAAGTCCTTGATAGCGCAGTTTCCAGAGTTGAAGCTTCGGCTTCGGTTCTCGCCCCAGACCAACATTTTTTTCTAGTTAAGATAAAACGGCAAATAAAATTAAAACAAAAAACAGTTTTGTTTTATTTTATCAGATTCAACAACAACCCTTTAATATTAGCCTAGTGTTGTTAGGCTAATATTAAAGGTTTTAACTTCAATGAGTGGTGAGATATAACGTTGCTATAAAAACGTTGAATAAGGCAAGAAAGCGGTGAAGAGATTAGAAGGTATACCTAGTACTCCGGTGGCGTAGTGGTAATCGCGTCTGGCCCGAAATCAGGAGACGCGGGTTCGAATCCTACCTGGAGCATATATTTTTTCATCGTTTTCGAAAGAAAAGGTAGGGGAATTTCAGTAAACGGTCCCCTGAACATGGAAATTTGGAAAAACTTAATGAAAAGTGTATGGGAGCACTCACCGGTTGTCTTCTCTCGGTCGACGTCACCGGGCCCCCGGTTCTTGCTGGTGTCGTAAGGTTGGTGTTGGTGAGGGTGCTGAAGATCAACTGAATTCAACTGCTAGATTTTAAAGTGAATTTGTAAAACGGCGAGCGTAGTTTTTAGCTGTGTATCCGAAGGTCACAGAAACGGTACTAGATGGCAGCACTTGCAAAGCACTGCGTTTCGTTTCAAGTAAGTTAAGGATATTGTGAACACATACACTCATGAAGTTCGAAATGAAATTAGAAATTAGATGTGAAATATATGTCTTAGGTTTGTGCTAGTTAATTGATATAAGTAGGGTAAAACAAAGTAATGTTAAAGTACGGAACACTTTCTTTATTTGTAATTGATACATTAAGGTAGGCGTTTTAACGCGTCAGAAACATTGCAAAGAATAAATAAAACAAGCTGTACCCAGTCTCTATATAATATTATGATGATTTCTTATTTAGTCTGTGCACAGAATAAATAAAAACATTGTGTGGTTCATTCTGATTTTTTTTATTATTCCGGGTCTGTCGTGTCACAATCTCTAGTAGTGCGCGCTGAGCCTTAATATAAAAAAACCGTTGATAAAAAGGTTGTATCCGGTTGACTTGTCAATGCGCAAGCCAGTTTAGTGGAAAATTACTTTGAGATGTGTCAGGCCTCGTTGTCGCTTAAAAAATTATATTCAGGTCATAGCACCGTAGGTTTTATAACAATAGAATAATAAACCCTTTCATAGCTTAATTGGAAAGTTTTTTCATAGAACTAAATAACATGCAAGCTGGCGGTAAGTGGTTCGCTTATAAACACCTGGAATAACAAGGGAAAGATCACTTGGTATTGCAGTTGCGTTGTCAACCTGAAATGAAACTTTCCATGTCCAGTAATTACACTGGCTACCTTACCCTTCAATCCGAATTACAGCGAACTATTACACGGCTGAAACACGGAAGGCGGTGGTACCTACCTACCCAGATGACCTTACATACGGGCCTATCACCTAGTAAAGGCGGTGGTACCTACCCAGATGACCCTACATACGGGCCTACCACCTAGTAAAGGCGGTGGTACCTACCCAGACGACCCTACATACGGGCCTACCACCTAGTAAAGGCGGTGGTACCTACCCAGACGACCCTACATACGGGCCACCTAGTAAAGGCGGTGGTACCTACCTAGACGACCCTACATATGGGCCTTCTACCTAGTAAGGGCGGTGGTACAGTACGTACCCAGACGACCCTAGGATCTACCACCTTGTAAAGGCGGTGGGAGCTACACAGACGACCCTACTTTGGGCTTACCACCTAGTTAGTTTTTGTAGTAACTAATGTTTTTACTAAGGGATAAAATCCGAAACGCATTTCAAAGTGGTCGATATCATCCACAAATGTAGCAAGCTGAAGTGGCAGTGGGCCGGTCACATCCGTCGCCGAACCCATGACCGGTGGAGTAAAAAGGTTCTCGAATGGAGACCACGTCTCGGCAATCGCGTGTAGGGCGTCCCTCTGCTAGGTGGACCGACGATATAAAGAAGCTGGCAGGTGGTGGCTGGAGGAGAAAAGCTGAAGATCGTGTTTACTTGTCAGCCTTGGGGAGGCTGACGTCCAGCAGTGGACTTCAATAGGCTGATATGATGAATTAACATTCATCATAAAGTGGTATGGTCAATATTTGGTAAATAAATAATAAATATTTGATAAAAATATTTTTCAGTTTAAGTCATGAACAGAGGTCCGAATTAGGTACCCCAGTCATTTATGTACTTGCATCGAAATGTTGATAATAATATGGATCATCATTGGAATTTTGCAACTTCGGACATCACATGTCGATGATGTAAATTTGGCAACGTCCCGCGTGCAGTTGTTCAAATTGTGTAAAAGTAAATAACTTTTTTATTTAATAAATCGCGGGATTTTTCTGCTTTTTAAAATTAATCTCGGGATTTGAGGCATATCCACTTTATTCTTTCGCTGTAGGAAATCAGTGTGAGTACATAAATAATTCCGATCTCTGGTCATGAGTTATGGTTACCACTTACAGGATCATACCGGAGTATACAGGATCTTGTTTGGCAATCTTTCTTTTCATAAATAAAAAATCTTTAGCGTGGAAAATACCTCTACGTTCTTGGATTAAGGCTCACTACCGCGAATGTTTTGTTTGCTATCAATACGTTATCGGCTTTCACAAAATGGAGTGGCTGGTTCAGTTAATAAATCCATTATCTCGGTCATATTATCTTCTGTCCGCGATATGGCTTTTGTCACGGGCTAACTAAAAGCTAATCCATCCTGCTAAATAAAACTCATATTTATACCTAGTAGGTACCAGTGGCAACTAATCCGCATTGGGCCAGCGTAGTGGTGTTATGGCCCAAGCTCTTCAAGTGTTTCTTCCATATAGGAAGGCCTGTGCCCAGCAGTGGGACGTATAATGATGATCAATGGCAAACATGACGTTAGAAAGAACAATAAAATAAAAGCGTTTCAAAATAATAAATGTAATGTAATAATGGTAAGTGGTAGCCGCCGCCTATAGATACCAGCAATGACAAGGAAAAAATCACTTGGTATTGCAGGCCTAAGATGACATGCTTTACATGCCTAGTTATTTCTATACCTTTCCCTCCAATCCGAAACACAGCGAACTGTTTCACGGCTGAAATAATAAAGGCGATGGTACCTATCCAGCCAACCCTACACACGGGCCTATCACATGATAGACAAGCTGATGGCAGCCAGTACATCCAACGCACCTGCCTTTACCAAGTGATATTTCACTATTGTAATTACAGATGTCTATAGTAAACGGTAGTCACTTACCACCAGGTAGTGCCAGCTTACTTGTCATCTAGGTAGTAGTATAAAATATATGGCTAGTGATAATCTCAGTTTTTATTTATTTGCAATGACGGGAGTTAATGAGACAACGTGTTAACGGTGTAGGAGCTAGTTTATTACTAATCTTACGCTAATTATAATCTATATATTAAATCTATGTGCTAACCTAATAGAGGAGACGCGGCATACACTACATATTTAAGAAAACTGGTGTATTTATAAGTATATGCACCTTTATGTTTGCCTTGATATTACTAGAGTTCGCAACCCTTTTTTAGAGTGCAACACCACTTGATGTGAAGCGGTAGGAAGAGTCGAATGCGAAGACAGCTAGTGCAGTTTGAAACAAACACTGTTCTAGCCGCCGCCACCTTGCCCAACCATAAGATGCTTTTTCATGACTCTTTTGAAGGAACCTTTGCTATAGGGAGAGGAGTAAAGAATACCAGGTTTTGGACGTACGAGAAAGAAATGAGTAACTTAATTTCTTTGTGCGTGATGATGTTAAAAAGGTGGACAATGACTTCGAGGAAAAGCACATAGGTACCTATGCTTTTGAGTAGGAAAGAGCAAAATGGATTAAGCCCGAAAATTCTACATGATATAGTAATATCTTGAAGCAGTTACGGAAACTGCAATATTAGAGATACAACTTGATATTAAAACCTCACATGCCCTTTAATATGATGCCTACCCAGCCTTTCCTTTCACACAACAAAGACAGCTTGCTTTACCACGGCTGGAATTAGAAAGGCTTTTATGAATTTAGAAATAATTACTCAATACAGAATAGAGAGCCAAGACTCTTGTCTTGTGCCATTTGACAATCGCTACCGCTATCGCTAAATGGAATATGTATGGGATTTGACATTTACAATCGAAAGTCAATTGAGAGCTTATGTCAAATCCCATACATTTTCTGCTTAGCGTTAGCGATATCGATTATCGAAAGGCATCTGGTCTAGGCCCTCTGACTGGGTTCGACCCCAAGCGCTCGCACGTTTCACGCAACATACGCCCCTATACGTGCCTGTGAGATCTTGGACACAATATATTTAATAATATACGCTACTTGTGTCGACACCGTGGCCATGTCTTATCTTTCAAGGACCTCGTTGACACCAGGATCGGCTGCTGCTTCTGCTGAATCCCTCAAACGGCGCAAAGATGCTGGCTTATCTGGGAATTACATATTTGAGCCGTTTGGGGTTGAGACTTTGGGATATATGGGTCCAGGAGCACACCGAGTGCTTAGGGACATTGCAGAATTCCTATGTACAACTATAAGGGAGAATAAAGCTGGTATATATTTCGCACAAAAATTAAGCCTTGCAATTCAACGAGATAATGCCAGCCATATTGGTGCATCTGTTTCACAAGATTTATGGGGTGTTTTTTTTATTTATAATATTGTTTGATTGTTCTTTTCAACTAAACATGTAAATTGTAAACATGTAAAATTTATAAATTATGCAAAATACTTTTCATCTAATAATTTTATTGCAAATTATCAAATTATTTTCATGGATTGTCTTGTGCCATTTGACAATCGCTACCGCTATCGCTAAATGGAATATGTATGGGATTTGACATTTACAATCGAAAGTCAATTGAGAGCTTATGTCAAATCCCATACATTTTCTGCTTAGCGTTAGCGATATCGATTATCGAAAGGCATCTGGTCTAGGCCCTCTGACTGGGTTCGACCCCAAGCGCTCGCACGTTTCACGCAACATACGCCCCTATACGTGCCTGTGAGATCTTGGACACAATATATTTAATAATATACGCTACTTGTGTCGACACCGTGGCCATGTCTTATCTTTCAAGGACCTCGTTGACACCAGGATCGGCTGCTGCTTCTGCTGAATCCCTCAAACGGCGCAAAGATGCTGGCTTATCTGGGAATTACATATTTGAGCCGTTTGGGGTTGAGACTTTGGGATATATGGGTCCAGGAGCACACCGAGTGCTTAGGGACATTGCAGAATTCCTATGTACAACTATAAGGGAGAATAAAGCTGGTATATATTTCGCACAAAAATTAAGCCTTGCAATTCAACGAGATAATGCCAGCCATATTGGTGCATCTGTTTCACAAGATTTATGGGGTGTTTTTTTTATTTATAATATTGTTTGATTGTTCTTTTCAACTAAACATGTAAATTGTAAACATGTAAAATTTATAAATTATGCAAAATACTTTTCATCTAATAATTTTATTGCAAATTATCAAATTATTTTCATGGATTGGCCATGGCACTGGACGATACCACTGAGATGTCGTTTCCAATTTAATTTGGTAACACCATCACCAACTAGTGGTGTTTTTCATTAAATAAAATAATTAATCTCGTTTTTACTAGCTAAGTGACTCTAAGCGTTTTTTATCTCAGTCTATCTAAAGAAGATAGAAAGAGACACAAATGTCGTTAAGAGTCACCTAAGCCTAGGGAATGGTTAATGAAAACGGACATTATTGTTCCAATTTTTAATAATCAAGCACCTTTTTATGCAAATTTTGAAATTGGGCAGGCTTTCAAAAACATAATCATTTGTATTCTTTACAATAAACATAACAATAATAATTCTAAAACTCGCCCCGATTTAACATAATAACTTTTAAGGTAGCTATTCTTTTTCCCCCGTATCTCGTTAAGAAACTTCGTCGCTATGCTATCTCTTATATCTCTATGTATAAGTATTAGAACTCACTGCGTTGCGGTGGTCTAGTTACCTTAACAAAATTGTAAACGACCTACACCCACCCCAGTGGTGCCGTTAGTTAATTTGGTGTCATTAAAAATACTTGATGATTTGACATAAATTTATAAAAAGGTTTACCCCCAGTCAGTAGAATCGTTGGGCTTATCTTTATAAATATATTGGAGTACTTACTTATATTCATTTAAATATTTCTTAGGCTCTTTCTTAGGATTTGCTCACATCAATTTGTATACAACAATATTTACTGCTTTTAATTTAAATGCCAACATGCACTCACTAATAAAGTTCGACCGAAAACCGAATGTCATAAAACACAGTCAAATTTTGACCAGAAATCGATCGATATCGAATAGGGTAGTTGATAACTTTTTATTTATTTCATAAATAAGAAGTATATAACTGATAGAGAAATATTGCAAAATAAATAGTATGTCTAAGATCAATAGTTTCACAGATATAGTGGTATGTTTGATGTGTTGCGGCGCATCGTCCAAAAACGCTCCATAGAAAATCTACGGAACAGGTGACGTCACATTTTCCTATGTTACTAATAAATGTATGGGAATACTGACAAATTTAAATATAACTATGTAATATGTATGTTTTTATTCATAGCTGTCATAGTAAAAGTTGTTTTAATTGATGCCAGCAATCTAATATCACGAACATATTTGATAAATTTCGGAAAAAAAATGTACCACTTATATGAATTTTCTAAAGAGTACAACTTCAACAATATACCATATATTTTAAGTTTGAATTATTTTGATGGGTAACAGTAACATATATTTTTCGAATTTTCGAAAAATAGAGTCATATTCAAACTTGAAATAAACGTGTCTTTTTAATTAAATAAAATTATCGCTTTCGTCACATAACAAATTTAATTAATTGCGTTTCTACGCACAAGGAAGATTTAAACCTTTGTTTAGGATAAAAATGTTTTCTATAATAAACAAGTAATCATACGATTTTCAAATGTTGTGAATTCATTCGTGTGTAGTATATAACCTACGAAGAAACTTTAACTTACTTACCTGTCACTTTTCCGCAACCAACTCGCAGCAACTACTCCGGCAACCACAAAATCCACTTTCCAACAGCACTCCAACACCACTTCAACACATAAGCACTTGCACACCAACACTTCACTTCACTTCGGGAACTTTTTTGTTGGCCGACTGTTTTCAGTGAACCGACGCGGCCGCACGTGTAACTAGCTGAAAGGCGACTGAAAACTGAAGCCTTTGTGGTCCTGAAAATGCCCTGAAAGCTTATTTCGCTTGCAGCTGTACGTGTTATTGGAACTGTAATTATGTTTATTAGATATTACAACATTTTTACAGGAAAACACGTTTGAATATACAATTTCTTTCTCAAGGATTCGACTGTGCTTTCTATTTTAACCAAACGATTTTTAACGCTTTTTGCATTTCGTATTTATGCGAAAACTAGTAATGGGTGTTTTGATAGTCATAGAAGTTACCAAATCATTATCATAACGAAATAAATTACAGATGAATATATAATTTATATAGACAAACGTAACAAGAGAGGCAATACACGCAGCCTGGTGGCATCAAAATAGCTATATAAGGCATATTCGAAACTGGTTAAGTATTATTTTACGCTACAACTTTACAGATTTGGTCATCATTTTACTGACCATATTGTTCCAAAATTTTACCCATATCGATCGAATGGCTTTTCCCATACATTTTTGTAGATTATTTTCTTAGTAAAACATTTTTAGTACTAGAAGTAGTTTTACACATATTCCCTTTATTTATTATTTTATAACGACAACCAATAAAGCTTGTTTACACGTATACGTCTATAAAATAATACAGCTAATGTTATATGATTTTATACAAATGCCATAAAATTATCAAATGAATAAGATGTTTTTGAAAGTGGCAAACCATTTCCATGAACTAATATAGACTATGTTTTAATTTATTGTCGTATTGACAGCACCACCATGAATATATTTTCCCATTGTATGTCAAATAATAAATTGATCAATACACATTAAGTACGCACACACATACATAACACTAACTGTGCCTGCGACTTCGTCCGCGTGGAATATTGACTTTTTTCATACAAACTTTCATCCCCTATTTCAACCTCTTACAGTCCTATATCCTTTTAGTACTCTAGACTATCTATGTACCAAATTCCATTTAAATCTGTTCAGTAGTTTAAGAGTGATTGCGTAACACACAGACAGACAGAGTTACTTTCGCTTTTAGTAAGGATAGTAAGGAAGTAAGGATAGTAAGGATTGGACTTCATTACCGTTATACTTCAATAGTGTGTACTTCAATAGTGTGTACTTCAATAGTGTGTACTTCAATAGTGTGTACTTCACTAGTGTGTACTTCAATAGTGTGTAACTAGAAATAGGTGTAACGTGTTCTACATCAGTACTATAAAAAATTTCGTTGCTTCACATGAATTCTTTAAAAGCCGGTGGTGGTATACGATACGCAATTTTTTTCCTTGTATTTTATTCTCTTTGTGGAACACGCATACTACATGTTATATTTACAGCGTGTATAGCTATGAATAAGACATTTGCGTCGTGCCATGACATGAATGGATAACATGCATTTGAAATATTAAAGTTGATTGCCTGTGTTATTTTAGTCAATACTTCATAATGACAGTCGATATACAAATAAATAAATAATAATATTCATAAACTCACACCTATTAGCTAGTAGCCCAAAGTAAGCATCATTAAGAGCCTGTGTTATGGACAGTTTTTCCCAGTGGTCAGATTTATATGACAGCTGGAAAAAACATAGAAAAAAGTACAGTCAAAGTAAAAAACAGTTTACATTAATTATTATCTTAGATACTAGATAACGGAGAAATATTGATAATAATATGTATATAAATAATATCTAGAAATATAATAAATAAACATATTAATCCGAAACACAGTTCACTGTGTTTCGGATTCCCTTCAATCCGAAACACAGCGAACTGTTTCACGGCTGAAATAAGAAAGTCGGTGGTACCTACCCAGACGACTCTAAATACGGGCCTACCACCTAGAGAAATAATATAAAATTAAAACCTACCACCGAGTAGTCTCAAGATGACAACACACCCGCAATATCAAAAAAATTCCTTTTTATTGCAAGTTAGACACCTGCACTAAGCAGTAACCGCTTACCGTCAGCTTGTTTGTCATCTGGTTGTATAAAAAAACTCATCATACAAACATCTGGTACTACTGGGATTGGAACCCGGGACCTCTAGCCTGTATAGCTAGGGGTACAGACCACTTGGCCAAACGGTTGTTAATAATTGGGTGCGTTACTTTAGCTGTCAAAATATTAGTGAGTAAGCCCGTTGGCTTAGGAGACAAGGGTGACAAGGGTCCGACCACCTGACTGTCATAATATATTATATCGCCTGGTGTTTGTTCACTCAGAACCGTACGTCAGTC
Source organism: Nymphula nitidulata (assembly GCA_947347705.1). NCBI lineage: Eukaryota > Metazoa > Arthropoda > Insecta > Lepidoptera > Crambidae > Nymphula > Nymphula nitidulata. The sequence continues at coordinate 5,093,961 of OX374646.1, forward strand.
ACAAAAAGGCATCCGCAGAAAACCGGTGTCATGGCACACCCTGTCACGGCTTTAAGCGCAGGCCACACGGGCGGGCGAAGCGAGAGAAGGAAACTAGACAAACTACGCGGAATATTGGCAAGCTTAACTATGGGGTTCACACCAAAAACTGCGAACGGGCCAGCGAGCGGGCGAGCGAGCTAGGCGGGCGGGCGAAGCTATTCGAAAGACAAGCGTCGACTGGTCCGAAAAATATAGTCGAAAAGGGGAGGACGGGCGAACTAACCAGGCGAGCGGGATGGCGGGCGAGCGAGCTAGCGAAGTGAACGAGTAGCTTCGCTAGAATCGTTGGATATTTCGTCCTGTTCGTTCGCATTTCTGACGTAGCTTAGCTCTGTAGTTCGCGGTGTGAACCAAAGTATGAAAAGAGGTGAAACGATGCCCGCCCGCCTAGCTCGCTCGCCCGCTTGCTGGCGGTGTGGCCTGCGCTTTATACTGAGCGGAGACCTTTTTGGTATAAATTGTGTAAAATTATGTTATGTATTATACTATTTTATCTAACAAACAAGCTTAGTAGCGTAGTTTATAATACTAATAATAATAAATTGTTTATTTTTCTCATCACAATATAGGTAACATAGTTTATAAAGGTAAAAGTTACAGTACAATTCCACCTAGTAGTGAGAGAACTGGTGCCTGAAACAGGTTTATGAGATAAACCTGTAGTGGTTTAAGTGATATGGTTTATATAAAGAAAACAAATCAACTTTCGTCATGGTCGATTTCAGGATGGGTCAATCAAAATTTATAATCTCGAGCTCCTCCGTGCTTCGGAAGACGTTGGTCCCGGCTGTTCTGCAACTGCTTCATGGCGATACATTGGAAATGTAAAATTTGGTGAAACGTCTTTTCGGTGATGACAAAATTAATGATGTGAAACATTCGGTGCAGCAATGTCGTGAATGTTTGGAAATTATAGACTATAGAGAATAGTTTTGTCATTTATACACCAAAGTATTGTAAATAAATATGTATGTTTAGATTGAGGAGCCACATTTCGAATCTTAAAAGTCTTAATACAGTTATTTAGTAGTAGTTTAAAAAATGATGTAGCCCCGATCCTGGATTTAATTATAGCTAAGAACCATTCTAATCACGTCAGATTTCAAACAAAAAAACCAATTCAAAATCGGTCCATCCGGAGCTACGATGCCACAGACAGTTGCACAGATACACAGACAGACACGTCAAACTTATAACACCCCTCTTTTTTCGTCGGGGGCTAAAATAGAAAAGTTTGTAGATTTTTCTTCAACCATATCTTTAGTATTAAAACGTTTTCATTTGGGCCCGAGGTGTAAACAAACAGCAAACCTTGAAAAATCTCGTAAAATTTTAACAATTCACTAGTCCAACGAAATACACATTGCACTTTTTTAAAGCTGCTTTGCTACAACATACGCGAAATAATAAATATTCAGAAAAGAATACTAAATATTCGTCATTTTACAGAAAAGATATGACATTGTATGTCAAGCTATTTATTTTTAATTTGATCAAAACTATTGTCTAAGAGGTCACGGGATTTTTCATAACGATCATGGATATGGTTAGATTTACTTTTATAGTTTGTAGAGTAGTCCCCTAAGGTGAATGATGTCGGTCTGCCTGCTCTCAGTGGTCGCAACTTCAAGTTATAGAGGTTACAAGAGGCTTAATTGTTACGAAAAAAAAACGATCAGGGAAATGGTCAGTTTTAATACATATTCAAAGTATCGCATCTCCGCAGATGAAACAAGTTGGTCTGGCGGCTCTCAGTGGTTGCATTTCAGAGTTATGATGCGCGCAAGTCACAGCATTGTTACGAAAAAAAAACGATCACAGAAATGGTCAGTTTTAGTACCTTTTAGAAATATGGTGTCTCCACAGGTGAAACGAGTTGGTCTGCCTGCTCTCAGTGGTTGTATTTCAGAGCTATCATTGTGTACGCAATACTCTTATATATGGAAAAAGCTTAAAAAAATAGCCAAAAACGGGACAAAAGACAATTTTTTAAAATTCCCATTGACCGCTGCTGTCGTCTCTCGACTTGACACACACAGCACTCCTCCTCCTCCCGCGCCCGCGCCCGCCCCCACGTCAGTGAGCGTGGAATAATCATTGTTGGGGGGTGCGCTTGCGCTCGTTTTTGGTGTTTTTAAATACAATTCAACCGTTACTAGCATTTTTACAATAATGTCGAAAATAAATACTAAGTGCCTGTTTTGTGAAAGTAAGACGAAAAAAAAAGTTTGCCTTTTAATAAAAATAGTTTGGAAAAATATTATGGCATATTAACAGTTCGTACTAACGGTAATTTAATAACCAAGATCAACAACAGGGGTGAGTTATTACATGACTTCATCTTAACGAACTGTCTTCAGATACTTAACAAAGACTGCCTTCGCACCTTTGGTACGAGATCTAGACAGGAAGTTCTCGACGTAACTTTTGCTACTAACAATCTAGTCAGGACGATCAACGACTGGAACATTAGCAATAAAAATATCTATGTCCGACCACCGACAGATTAGATTCGTTATTAATACAAACAAAACATACGGAAATATATCCTTTAGGGACCCTAAAACCACAAATTGGAACCTATATAGGTATATGTTAGGAGAACAACTACATAATGTCCCTAAGAATATAAGGTCTTCTGACACTCTAGAATATGCGGTCCACCTTATTTCTCAAGCCATCACGGCATCCTATGAGATGAGTTGCCCTCTCAAGATCAAGAGGGACAATAAAGCAACATAAAGGCAACCCCAAACTAGACAATCTCAGAAAGAAAACACGTAAACTATTCAATAAGACTAAAACTCCCGAGGACTGGGAGCGATATCACAAAGCCTTAACTGAATACAATAAAGAAATACGGAAGGCGAAAAGACTTCCGTGGAGGAAGTTCTGCGAGGAGATCAAGAATACTCCTCAAGGGGCCAGAATTCACAAAATCTTAGCGAAATCGCCAGTTAACCAACTGGGACTTTTAAAGAAGCCAGATGGAAATTTTACTGATACAGTGGAGGAGACTCTGGAGCTCTTAGCGACAACACACTTCCCTGGATCAGAAACATTATCGAATACCGAATATAAACCTGAGTTATCAGCACTGTCTAACCAGGCCTAAAAACGAAGACTGGAGAAGAACAGCAAAAATGATCAGACCAAGTAAAGTGAAATGGGCTATCGAAACCTTCAAACCATTTAAGTCTGCTGGGGAAGATGTCATTTTCCCAGCACTGATGCAAGAAGGGAAAGACATTCTCACACCGCTCCTGGTAAAAATATTTCGTGTGAGCTACGCATGGGGATACATACCAGAAAACTGGACATTGGTCAAGGTATGCTTTATACCTAAAGCAGGCAAGTAGGATTATTCACAACCAAAATCCTTTAGACCAATAAGCCTAACCCGTTTCCTGCTAATATGTATGGAAAAAATCATAGACGAATGCATAAGGGAAGGACCTTTGAAGGAACTCACTTTACACTCCAAGCAACATGCTCATAAAAAGGGAAATCCACGGAAACTGCTCTTCTTGAGCTTACGGACAGGATCGGAAGAGCTCTGGAAGACAAGCAGATAGCTCTGTGTGCTTTCCTCGATATTGAAGGAGCTTTTAACAATGTCACTATTGGATCCTTTACCACAGGTATGGGAGCCAAAGGGATCGATGACACAACGACCCGGCGGATAAAGTCAATGCTGCTTAATAGAACCGTTAAGATAAATCTAAACGGAATAACAAGAAATTTTAAGACAACAGGGGGATGCCCGCAGAGGGCGTACTGTCTCCACTGCTATGGTCACTTGTTGTGGATGAACTCCTTACACAAACAACTCAAATGGGTTTTAATGTGCAGGCCTATGCCGACGACGTAGTGGCCTACGTTATAGGTCCTTGCCAAAGCACTGTATTATCAATACTACAAAGAGCGCAGATTGTCAAATGACAAATGGTGCGCAGATAACCAACTGGGGGTTAACCCCTCCAAAACAACTATAGTGCCCTTTACTAGGAAGCGCAAGCTAAACAGGCTTGCTACACTAACTATTAAAGGAACATCCATACCTTATTCCCAAGAAGTCAAATACTTGGGCATATCAATTGACAAGACACTTACCTGGGAAACACACTTAAACAACGTAATCCAAAAGGCAACAACTGCCTTAGGAATATGTCACCGCCTTGTAGGGACGAGATGGGGCTTAAATCCCAAAATCGCCCTATGGCTTTATACCACCATCGTAAGGCCGATGCTAACGTATGCCTGCGTAGTCTGGGAGAAAAAGTCATGCAAATAACAACCATCAATAAGCTAACCAGCTTGCAGCGCACCACGTGCTTAATGGCAACTGGTGCTATGCGCACAACCCCGGCGGCAGCCCTTAATGCTCTTCTCAACCTACCCTCCTGTGTTTCCTTAGCGATAAACTTAACAAGATTGTTAGACCCCCATTCAGATATAAGGTTCAACACTCTATTGAGCTCTAACGGAAGCATGACATTGATATGAAGAAGAAATAGTGTGGGAGGTACACCAGCATTCACTGACATGAACCGCGAGGCGCATCCATCTGCGAGGACACGGATTCTTCACTCATGCAGGAAGTCGGTATTTATAGAAAGGGCAAACAAAAACCTTACAATATCCTAAGTAAAAACAAGAGGCTCTAATAGATACTAAATTTCTTTGTGCGTGATGTTGAGGTGAAGACTGTGAATTGATGACTCCGAAGAACAGCGCGCGCGCTCATGAGATACTTAGGAGCACGCGTGCTGTTCTTCGGAGGGGGAAGATGGAATAATAAGCCGGCGATCCAGTTGCAGAGCTGAGCGGGCAGACCGTATGTTGGGAACTTGGAGAGAAGAGCCCTGTGCTAGACCCGATCAAATGCTTTGGAAATGTCAAGGCTAACAGCCACTGACTCACCACGTTTGTCAATAGCTTTACCTCAGACATGCATTAATTTCGACCGAAACCCGCACTCTCGATTATCAACTAATGATTGATCTTCTAGATATCGGATCAGCTGGTTGCTTAGGATCCTTTATCCGTCTCCCTTTATGGGGACCAGTTGCACAATGACCTCTCTCCAAGATTTCGGCACACAACCAGTAGAGAAATAAAGACGGTATAGACGCATAAAGACGGCAGACAACTCCGCTGCGCATTTTTTCAGTACTATTAGGGGGAAGATTCTGAAGATGACGAAATCTAAATTAAAAAGAATGAATGAAGAATCTGTGATTTTACCCAAAAATTATTAGATTATATATCAAGCTAAATATTTATAAAAAACTGGATTAAATACTTTATATTGTGGTTTAGTATAGATTTTAATGTGACTAATGAAAAAGCTCAAAAAAATATTAAAATAGTATTTGAAGTAAGTAAATATTTAACTCTTTAGGCGTTTGCAATATTCTACAAAGTGATTAATTTGTGATTTTACTCAAAGATGATTAGATTATGAAAGTTAGATTAATAAAAATTGGATTTGTTCTATTTTTTTTTATTTTATTGATTACTGTTATTGTTTTTCTTCTCTGAAATACAACTACTGAGAACAGGCAGACCAACTCGTTTCACCTGTGGAGTCACTATACTTCTAAAAGGTACTAAAACTGACCATTTCTGTTATCGTTTTTTTTTCGCAACAATGCAGTGACTTGCGCGCATCATAATTCTGAAATGCAACCACTGAGAGCTGCCAGACCAACTTGTTTCATCTGTGGAGACACCATACCTTGAATATGTACTAAAACTGACCATTTCTCTGATCGTTTTTTTTTTGCAACAATGACCCCTCTTGTAAGCTCTTTATCTCGAAGTTGCAACCACTGAGAACAGGCAGACCGATATCATTCACCTTGTGGGACTACTCTACAAACTATAAATGCAAATTAAACCGTATCCATTATCGTTATCAAAAATCCTGTCACCTCTCAGTCTATATATTTAATGTTGAGTATTTGTACTTCGATTGAGCGAAATAAGATGATATCATTGCTTGTATTATAATTGCGATTTTAAAATATGGATATGTAAATTATAAAATTAATTAGGAGATTTATGAGAAGATTTTTTATCTTAAACAGATCGTGAAGATATTACAATTTGTATGAAATAGCTGTTTTTTGCGTTTGCAAATTTATTTTCTAACAAGTCGTGTTTAGGGTGACCAGCACTGTCACCTGCCTTCGTTTAAAAGAGCGTCCCCCTAACACCCTGTATAATGTTTATATTTTATAAAATTATATATGTTAATCATTTTTGTGCACATTACATTTTTTTACTAGGCAGAATTGGATCATGTCATTTATTGAATACATTTATATTGGTATTGTATTGGGACAAGTCCTCTTTATGCCAATTTAATTCTTACTCATGTAGCTATGGCCAACTAACTAAAGGTTTAATTTACAAGCCACATAACACCTTTTGAGTCAAAATAAAAATACGGTTAGCATAACCAATATTTAGATAATTAAAAATTGATTTGAAAAACTGGGAGCTAGGCCTAGTGCCTCCACAATCGTGCAAAACAAAGAGGCAGAAAAAATGTAAGAGCCTGTGTTTAATACTACTAGGCTGTAGATAAAAAACTGTAAATTGTAACATACCTAATTATTTTTTTATAAACTAATTGGAAGAATAGAAAATTTATCTCTCTGACAATGTCAAAAAACAAAAGAAAGTAAAAACAATGATATTTAAATTAAGAAACATTCAAAGAGTTTTTATGTCACTAACAAAACGCTTTACTTGTACTCGAATATGTATTGCTCACACTTCATAACCCGTTAGGTTAGCACTATGTTTAAGTAGGATTATTTTAAACAGTTCACAATTGAATAGGTCGAAGCCTTGCGATGGCCAAGTCATTCTGTATAATTGAAAAATAAAAATATCTAATACTGAAACGCTCACTTTTTAAATAGGCAAGCCGTTGGAAATAGAGTTCTATAGACACCACCCGGTACTGACTAAATAACCGACTTAATTTCACATTACATATGAAAACTTTTATGTAGACTGCGTTGCGAGACTTGCAACTTTTTACATGTAATGTTTTTGATGGGATCCATATTAGTTCATTTTGTTGACCGTACGTTGGACTTCACAATAAGGTCGTACTTTTACGTCTGTATGTTCTTATATTTAGGGATATTTCAATAGCATTTTATTGAACATAATATTTCGGACGATAATAAAAACAAGATGGCTGCCATTCGTGTGGTATTTTGTTACGAGTATTTTTTGAGTAAGTTGATTTCTTGATAAAAAATGGTTAATAATACGCTTCCGCAGTATGGGTTACCGTTTTCAAAATATTCTGATATGTATCTATAATGATTTCCGAGTAATTTTTAGACTAGAAAAAAATATTTTTATTAGACAACTAAATGACTAGGACTTCGAAGTCATTAATTCACTGCCTATTGAGTTTTTATTTATTTATTGCTTGTCAACCTAATTATCTATGATCCATGGGCGAGGCTAATGCCCATCAGTGGGGGCTGAAATAATGATGGCGACGATGATGTTACCTATCAAACAAAACTTTATTATTTGCCTCAGTCACGTACATAGTAACTCGTTTCTTTTTTGTACTTCCAAAACTTGGAATTCTTTTCCGGCACATGTGTTCCCTCCATCTTGTAACATAAAAGGTGAGTACGTAAAAGGCTACTTATTAAGCCAGTGGAGGACAGTGAGTTCAACTTGCACTAGCTGTCTTCGCATATGGACTCTTCTTACCGCTTCACATCAGGTGGTCTTAGCGTCATCTAGGTGGTAGGCCCGTATGTAGGGTCGTCTGGGTTGGTAGCACCGCCTTTCTTATTTTAGCCGTGAAACAGTTCGCTGTGTTTCGAATTAAAGAGAAAGGTAGCCAGTGTAATTACTGGGCATGGACGGCATTTCATCTCAGTTTCCCTTCAATCCGAAACACAGCGAACTGTTTCACGGCTGAAATAAGAAAGGCGGTGGTACCTACCCAGACGACCCTGCATACGGGCCTACCACCTAGTAAAACCCTTGTGTGTTTCCCTTTAAATTGAGACAGCAAAATGTTTTACGTCAGATGTTGTGTTTTTCAGGTTGGATGAATCCGACCTCGTTAGCTCATTAGTTATAACAGTCACCCGGATTGTGAATGTGTGAGTTAGTATTTATGTAGTCTTAAGCTTTTGAAGATTGCAACATTAATAAAATGTCTCGAATATTCTTTAGGATTCAAATCTAAGCATACTTTTCCAGCGTAATTTCTTGTTTAATGATCCCTGAATACAGATTTACGTACAAATGGTATGGCTTAATCGCCTGGAAACGTTGCTTTCGTACTATATTTCACGATTTCTTAAAAACAAGCGACTGTAGGTTTTACAGGAGTATTGGAATGACATTGATATTTATTTATTTACTGAACAAGGTGCATCGATATTTCATACCTGACCCACTTTACAAAACTCAGGTCTTGTGTTGCGTGGAACATAGCTCGCGCCAATGCGATGGCTCCGCAAAGTACCTCCACGATGCACTGGACAGATTGCAGCGCAGTGCTGTCCGTATCATTGGCGTTGTAGAGGTCATGAACAGCCTTGAGCCTGGCAAAAACTGTGGTAATAATGTGGTGTGGGTTTGCCGCAAAAATTGTAAATTATAGGACCACATAGAGTTTCTTTTATTAAAGTATAGCAAATGACTCATCACTACCTGATGCAAAGCGGTCAGAAGAGTCTACAAAAAGCCATCGCAAGCCGCTTAAAACGCTTTTCACGCCTTGGGACCCATGTCATAGAAAGGAGACAAAACATGTGCTGGCAAAGAAATTCTTAGTAATGTGGATAATATTAATAATTAATATACGGACTATAAAACAGACCGAACGAAAATTAAACGCAGTACGCTCTGGTGCTATGATCTTTGGATACTACAGCCTTCAATTTGATTTATTTATTCAACAAAATGAAACGAAATGAAAATATTTTTATTCAAATAGGCCACCAACAAGCACTTTCAAATCGTCAAAAATCACATTTGTATGACTATCACAAATAATATATCAACTAAAAACGTCATAGTGTCTGTCTGTCGGTCCGTCTGTCATGTCTGAATTTACAAATGTTCCAAAATGAAGGGAAGGAGGAAGTATTGGATTTGGAGAACATATTTTTTCTACAGATCTTTCAGATTTCGCTTACGCTATTTAAAACATCATTCTTCTATTAACCTACAAGTAAAGTAATATTACAGGCAAGTCGCTGGTACCAACTGATACCAAAATAACAAATATAACCATACACGTCACGACGATCGCGTGATAAGTGAGCTTAGGCCGTCCTTCCATTGGTCGACACCCAACTTACTTGTGTCGACCTGAGGGCGTAGACAAGATGTCATTCGATAATCGCTATCGCTTAGCGGAAAATGTATTTTGAATTACATAGAAATAAAAACTTTTTAAATTGACCTAATATATCGATCGGTTTTTAAAAGTACCTAGATACAAAGACGTTACTATGGCAACCATCTATGAGAACGTATTTTCAGCTGTCTAACAAACATTTGTGACGTTTTTTGAAAAGTTGCAGGCATCAAAAATCAACAATGTTGTCCGATAGCGGTAAATGTGATTCCATAGATGGTTGCCATAGTAACGTCTTTGTATCAAGATGCTGTCAAACACCGATTGATATAAGTACTCAATTGAAAAAGTTTTTAGTTTATTAATGTAATTAAAAACTTAATAAATATTTAATATAAATTATAAACGAAGATATCAACATATGGTCCGAAAAAAAAAGCTAACTGGTAGCCGTTTAAATGTTTCGCGCAACATAAATAGAGCGCCGCGGAACGTTTAGTTTTGCTTTGGTAAATAATGTAATTAGCGCGATCGAGGCCCTGATGTCGTTGATCAAAAGCTTCTGTTAGAAGCTTCAAAAGCTTTGATTGCTTCTGTGCACTGTCACCTTTGACAGCAACAGCATGGAAGTTAAACTCCACGAGAACCCAGGCTTCAGTGCACGGCAACATGGCAGAGGTTTTAGCGGGTGCAACCCCTACACACCTCTGTCTTCTTTCCCCGAGCAGAAGCAGTGCGTCAGGCATTTCCCTAGCCTAAAAAAGGCGGTTCTTCCACGGCGACGCATCGGCACGTGATTGGAGAATGTCACACGGCGTCGGTCGCTCAGGTGTCGCATAGATAGCCTCTGAGGGTATAATCTCTATCGAATTGCATTCAAAGTCTTTTTCGTATCCTTCATTCTAAAAACAGAGGTAGGGCTTGGTTCTATCCACTCTTATTTTGAGGGATGGATCAGTCAAAATTTGTAACCTCGAGCTCCTCTGTGCTTCGGAAGGCACGTTGTAGAAGTAACTTCTACAACCTACCAACCAGCCAGCGTGGTGGCGTTATGGTCCAAACTCATCATGTGTTTCTCCCATGTAGGATTGCCTGTGCCCAGTAATGGTAAAAGGTGAGGTTTTTAAAAATAGATCCTTAGACCCAAAATCTTTTTATATGACAACATCTAACGATAGCAAGATACAGCCACACCACAACCTACTGCATTAAGCTGTTTTGCGTGAAATATTGCTAAAAAGTAAGTCGTCATAGATGTAATATTTTTAAGAACAAGAGAGAAAACAAAAGGATGTAAAATAAAATAATAAAAAATAATTTTTTTTTAAGCAAGGAGTTTTGTGGTATACAAAAGTCCTTGCTTAGCAAAAAGTTTTCGTTACGACCAGCAACCATATTAATGTGCTTAATTTGATTTTCAACGTTCAATAATGTTTCACAGAATTAGAATAGCATTTAAGCTAGAACAAATTAATATCCTCAAGCAGGGGCTAAACCCGCGACCTTTCACAATCCGGGTGACTGCTCTGACCATCTGAGCTACCGAGGCCTTGGGATGACCGTGTGAATTTCCTTTAGCCCATCTTTATTTGCGTTACATGCCAACGCATACCCTTGCAATGTCGAAATATTCTAATTCAACACCCGAACAGAGCAGTCACCCGAATTAAGAGAGGTCGAGAGGACTTTTCAGATTGATGCTTTCACCGAACAAAGTCAAAATCATACTCAAAATATTTTTATTTAAATATGCCACAAATAATCAGAAAACACATTTTAATAATTATCACAAAAAAAAATATTAACTAACAACGCCATAGTATCTGTCTGTCTGTCATGTCTGAATTTACAAAGTTGAACTACCGAGAAGATTCCGGCAACAAACTCGTGAGACTCTTTTCAAATATTAAATTACAATGTTTGTAGTGAAAAAATTATAACTTTTAGCAGTGCAGTGACGCCCAGCGGAAAAAACAAAATTAAAATTAGAAGAGCAGGTAATATCAACGTACCAACAAAGAAATAACTCAATAACAAAAATATTAACGTTATTTTCAAGTTGTCTGACAGCAGCCCATGATTAGTGACAGCGACAATGACATGGTCACACGCGTGTCGCAGCGACTACCGGCACCGTGCGAGTGCTGCCTTACCACTTCTGCCCTAAATTGTAACCTGCGTCGATTGATCGGACGAATTTATTTGGGCCTTGAATAATTACTGATGTTTTTCAAGTCTTTCGAAGGCCATCTCGATCTTTCATTATAAAACGAAACACAAAGATTTTTAATTTCGTGTTAGTATACTACCTATGTATATTTCACCTATTAATTGTAAAAATGTGTCTTGACTCTAAAAAGATCGATATTTATTTTTATTTACCGCCTCTGTGGTCTATTGGTTGAGACTACCTGCCTCAGATCTAGATGTCCAGGATTTAATTCCTGTGACTGAATAAATTGTCTACTCATTTGAGTTGGTGGTTGGGCTTTTTTAAGACCGCCCCTCATCTAACCTAAGTCTGCCCCCATAACATTAATTCACGCCTCTCTTGAAGGAACCCATGTTATAGGAAGGAGGGAACACATGTGCTGGAAAAGAATTCCAAGTTCTGGAAGTACGACAAAGAAACGAGGCGCTAAATTTCTTTGTGCGTGGTGATGTTAAGGTGGAGACAGTGAATGGATGACTCCAAAGACCGGCACGCGTGCTCCTGAGCAGGAAGGGGGAAGGTAAGATAAGGTCTAAAAGCTCTTCAGAAAACTCTCCATGATATAGCCGATAAAAGGCGCTAAGCGAAGCAATGTCTCACCGTAATGGCTCGACGCAATTGCAGAGGCTCAAGGTTGTTCGTGACCTCATCATCGCCAATTATACGGACAGCATGACGGTACAATCTGTCCAGTGTATCGAGCAATATTCCTCGCAAGAACGGACCTGAGTTTTGTTAAGCAGGCATAATTGGTCATGCGTGAAAAATCGACGCACCTTGTTCAGGACACCGAGCTTCCGTGAGGTTGACTGTCAGACTAAAAATTAATAGATATTTTTAATGAGCGACATTGTCTATTTGCATATTAAATAGGACAGAATATGCTGAACTATTAGAATATTCATATGTTAAACCAACTCGGTTAACTATCTTCTATCTATACTAATAACAGTTCTGATTCTGAAGAAATAGATGATGGTATTTGTTTACCGTAAGATATAACTATAAACACTCGTAACACCTTAGGCTCTATTCACTCGTTGTCTACCCTGCAAAAAGCAAGAGAAATCATTATGTTGACAGCGTTGGAGATAAGTTACCCTGTTGCCAAAATCATCATCAGATCAATCTGTAATATCCACTGCTGAACAAATGCCTCCCCCATCGATTTCCAAATGGAACAGTTCTGTGCAGCCTGCATCCAACGGCTCCCCGCGACCCTGACCAGGTCTGTCTATCTAGAAGCAGTCCGACCGCTTTCCGGTACGTGATCGTTATCACGTGATTGCTACATGGAAGAAACACAGTATGAGAGGTCTCCACACTAGGACTTTAACCGTCGGGCGTCCGTTTTGTGTGTTTTGTGCCCTGCCTACTACCTCATCAACCTGCTAATTCTATGAGCTTAGCAGGTTCTTTGAGAACTTTGGTTCTCTTACGGATGTCCTAATTTTTTATTCTAGCTCTGAGACACCTAACTAGCTCGTTGGGTGACTGTGAACTTGCACAGAGGGCTCTTTCTAAATGAGATTAGAGATTAATGCTCGTTTTCACTGTCCTTTGCTTAGCGTTCAGAGCCCCTAAGCGATTTTTAGTTCAATCTATGTAAAGGAGATAGAAAGAGACAAATGTCGTAAAAAGTCACCTAAGCTTAGGGAATGGTTAGTGAAAACGGACATAGAAAGAAAGAAATTTATTCAGTGCTAAAAAAATAATATAGATACAGAATAATAGTGGAAGACATAGGCATAGACTAGTCGTCCACTCTTCTACGAGTATGATTCTCATTAAATGTAGTTTAAACCTTTTGTAAACATTGAAGTATGCAATAAAGTATTGAGATAAATCTTATACATTCGAAAAGTCTCGAATGGGAGATAAAATTCGAATTCGAACTTAAATCGAGTTCCAATTAAGTTGAGCTATTCTGAAAATCTCGAGTTCGACTTTTCTCGAATGAAAGCCACTCGAATTCATTCGAGTTGTCGGAAGCTGTTGAGACGTAGATTTCGAATTTGAACCGTCATAAATTTAAGTCCGTTCAATAAGATGCCTAGGCGAATCTTTTTGTAGTAAAAAATTGATATACATATATCTTGTAACCAACAAAATGTCGGTTACAAGTAGTCATAAAAAATAACCTTAAACTAATCACTCAAACAGTCACACAAAACCTCTTCTATTTAAACGACCTGCCTAGGCGTCCAATTAAATGTCTAATTTAACCAGACGGCTGACATGACCTTTAGCGGATTTAGCCATCTGGTCAAACTAGATGCCAGCGTTTAAGAACGGCCTAGACGTCCATTTAAGTGGATAATCCAACCAGACGGCTGCGACCGATCCATTAAATTGCTGAAAAAAGTTGGACTTATTTAGATTCGATGACTAAGAGACACCGCACATATACAATTTCAAGTTGGCCAACTATCGAACAACTAAATTGCGTGCTTTCATAGGCCGCACACTTCGTCGACTTAGTTGGTGGACAGTGTTGCTAGCGCGGTGAAGTCTGCGATGAAATGCGGAAAAACAACGCACTTCTTAACTTAATAAAAAGAAGACGAAAACAGAACAAAAAATTTAGGGTGCATCCGATATTAAGTGACAGATTAGAGCGTGGGAAACATCATACCTTACATTCTAAACTGAGATGTTACCCAGATAAGTTTTTTAAGGGCTTGCCTTTTTTGGACTTCGTCGATCAGCAGTTCTATTTTTTCATTTGTTACAAGAAGAGAATGCAAAGATCGACTGGCTGCGGCGGCTGCGTGCCCGTCGGCAAAAATCCAAGCGTGGGGAAATCACGCGCACAAATGGTCACACTGCATCTTACCGTGCGACTGACCAACTAAGTTGTTATAGTGTGCGGGCTATCGGCCGATAGTTGGCCAACTATTTAGTTCAACGACTTAGTTGATATAATGTGCGGGCTATCATAAGATTCTATGCCTAATAGACATTCTGCGATTTAGTTGGCCAACTTGAAATTGTATATGTGCGGTGGCTCTAATATGAATAAAAAGTTTGGTTAACCTATTACTTTGGTTCCATGACACTTATGCTAATATGCCTATATAATAATTTAAAACACTTGATAGATAAAATGAAAATGAAAATATCTTTATTCAATTAGGCCCCCCAAGAAGCACTTTCGAATCGTCAAAAAACCCTTATGTCTAAGACATAAAATAATATTAACTAACAATGTCATAATGTTTGTCTTTCTGTCTTGTCTGGATCTACGTAAGCTAACAATGTTATAATGTCAGTCTGTCTATCGGTCTGTCTGTCGATCTGTCTGTCGATCCGTCTGTCAGCCTGTGTCAGTCAGTCTGTCTGTCTATATGTCAGTCTGTCTGAATTTACACCGGTTCCAAAAGTTGAACTA
The DNA here is from genome assembly GCA_947347705.1 of Nymphula nitidulata. Taxonomy (NCBI): domain Eukaryota; kingdom Metazoa; phylum Arthropoda; class Insecta; order Lepidoptera; family Crambidae; genus Nymphula; species Nymphula nitidulata. The sequence continues at coordinate 5,108,970 of OX374646.1, forward strand.
CCGAGAAGATTCCGGCAACAAACTCGTGTAGTCACTCTTTTCAATTATTAAGTTACAATGTTTAGTTACATAGTAATAGTATTTAGCAGTCCAGTGTCACACAGAGTATAAAAACTAGGTACCTATATGTAAGTATAAACATACCAAGAAGTACCCAATGACAAAAATATTTACTTTATTTAAAGGCTGTCCGACAATGCACCATCACAATATTGGTAGGTATTATAATACACAAAGATCAACAGTTAATATACAACGGCCTGATAAAGCCAAACATCTTTCATTAATTTTAAACACTTGTCTGACCACGTCATTACTATAAGAATTGTATTGTTCTAAATAATTCCTATAATGCCATATACTTACATACGTCTTAGAGACGGTAAGATCTACTTATTTTTATTTCTTGTATCGCTGTGTCTTAAGTAGGAATTTATATTTTTACGCACAAAAATTATGCAAGCAAAAATATATTGAGAAGCAACTGTTAGTATATCTATTTCTTTAAATAAGTCTCTAAGAGATGTTCGAGCAGCAAGGCAGTAGATTGCTCTAATTGCACGCTTTTGCAAGATAAATACTGTCTCAATGTCTGCTGCTTTACCCCACAGAAGAATACCATACGACATAATACTATGGAAGTAACTAAAGTAAACCAAGCGCGCCGTGGCAATATCAGTATATTGCCTTATTTTTCTAATAGCATAAGCCGCGGAGCTAATCGGCGGAATAGAGCGGAATCCTTCCCCTCGAACGTGCTCAGAGAGCAATTTTAAAAGTCGCCACCTTTAGACCCTTTTTCTATCCTACATGCCTGTTATATGAAGCCTGCGATGTATTGACTGTCCGCCAACTTTTTATAATGCAAACAATACTAAAACAACATACCTTGCTTTCTTTTAATATAGGGATAATAAATAAAAGACGGAAAGATGTAGTCTGTGTCATGAATTCTACGTCCAAATATATGTTTACAAATAGATTCTTCGCATTTTTAGGTCCGCTCCTGTACAATAGAGTTAATAAAGCACTAGGTATTTATGAATTAAATTATTTTAAATGTAAAAAACTATTATATAATTATTTACAAATTCTGTCCTATGAACACACTGAAGAGTTAATCATAGGATGCAAATAATATAAGTAAATTCTTACGTTTGTTTTAATTGTACATAATAATATTTAATTTGTCAAATAGCTGTCACTTTCACTTTTATAAGTACTTACGTTTTTATTTATTGTATCTAGAGCATTAAAATAGTATGATATGCACTTTATCGCCTGAAGCACAGGTTTCAACCTAGTTCAGGCAAATTGTATAAATGCGCACTTTTTATTATTTAATTGTAAGGAATTTTGTGTAAATCTTTGTACATTTTTCTTAATAAAGTTTATTATTATTATTATTATTATTATTATTATTATTATTATTTTAAATGTGAACATTTAAAAATTAAAGAAGTATCATCTGCAAACAACACAATTTTTCAAAATTCCTTAACAAAGAATGGTAAGTCATTTACGTATATTAAAAATAAAAAGGGCCCTAGAATCAAACCCTGTGGAACTCCCATTTTGACATAAGACCCAGAAGATTTTGTTTCATTGATGTCAACTATTTGAGTTCTAGAGCTTAAGTAAGATGAGATTAACTTCAGAGCTGAATTTCTATCCCCATAGTGTTGTAATTTTAAAATAAGCGTCTGATGATCAACGCAGTCAAAGGCCTTTGATAAGTCACAGAATATACCAAGAGCATTTTGTGAATTCTCCCATGCATCAAATATGTGTCTTAACAGAGCCACACCAGCATCAGTAGTAGAACGACCCTTAGTAAATCCGTATTGCGCACTATAGAAAAGATTATTTAAATTATAATGCTTGATCAATTGTTCCAAAATAATTTTATCAAATATTTTACTGAGCGCTGGTAAAATAGAAATTGGACGAAAATTACTTGGATCCTCTCTGTCACCTGATTTAAATAGCGGAATAATCTTACTATATTTTATTAAATTAGGAAAAATACTTTCATCTATACAGTTATTAAAAATGTGCGCGAGATAAGGGGATATATTTTACAATCTTCTAATCATTTTGTGTTACACACCCTTTTTTTTTTAAATACCACTATGTCCCTATCTTGTATAAAAGAAACATAATACCTACACGACTATATTCTGGCTATTCATCATACCTTGTGACATAAGCCTCTCGCCCCAAGCCGCACACGACATCCGTTAACAAAGATAAAACAAACAAGGTTGCATCACGGAATAATCCTCATTTAAATTCCGTTACGGTAACCAATTAAGTACTGTAAAATTGGCAAACGAAAACGAACCTTACCATACAAAATAGGCAAAGGGTGCAGAAGGCTGGAATACGCCCGGAATTTTCCGAATATGTCCAACAATACTGTTTTGTTTGTGCGTTGCAGTTTTTTATAGATTTTTAAAGGTGTTTCGATCTACTATTCTATAATCTATGAGGGTCGTCTGGGTAGAGGTACGACCGCCTTTCCTATTTCCACCGTTAAACGGTTCGCTGTGTTTTGGATTGGAAGGAAAGGTAGTCAGTGTCATTACTGGGCAATGGAAGGCACTTTATCTTAGCCCTCAATACTGTGAGGGTTGTGTGTGTGGCAATGGAACATCCATAAAGAAATACGGGATAAAAGATAATGAGAATTTAATAAGAAAAGTGTACAGGCATTTTATCAAAACGAATTAACAGACAACAGTGTTATTTTCCGTTGCTATGGTTACCTAAAACATAGACTTCCAATACGCTCCCTTTTTAGGTAACTCTAAAAACGCTTGCAATTTAAAATACAATCATTTTTCCAATAAACCTAACCCAACTACACACATATTATGTTTTATCTTATACATCTCTTTTCTTTCCCCCATGACCCTGGCGACATCCCTTATCGCCTCGGTGAATTTACGGATAGCTGCTGCTGGCCCACCTCTGAAGTCAACACCGGTCATCCCGGGTCAATAACACCCTATTAGTATAAGCTACTTTGTAATCCTCACCACAAACTGTATCAATGCAAATAACTGGTTTTTAAAAAAAAGAACCAAGCTGACGGCCCACCTGATGGTAAGCGGCGCCTATAGACACCTGCAATAACAATGAAAATCATTTGATATTGCAGGTGCGTTGTCATCCTGGGGTCTAAGATGAAATGCCGTCAATGCCCAGTAATAACACTGGCTACCTTTCCCGTCAATCCGAAACACAGCGAACTGTTTCACGGTTGAAATAAGAAAGGCGGTGGTACCTACCCAGACGACCCTACAGACGGGCCTACCACCTAGTTGTATAAAAAAGGACTTAAGAGCGAAAATATATTACGATCATTTTGCTGCTGTCGGTACGTGTTGTGCGTGCGCTTGTCGTCCGTTGAATGAGGTCTGTCTGCCGTGCCTTCCCTTCTGTGCCTAGCTATTTGTGCTAACGGTTTGGAATGCGGGATAAGGGGGGTTACCGAGCTTTTCAGCGTATATGTAAATCTACATGTAAATGCGTTGCTCGATGGCGTAGGGAGGTAGGGATAGTATTGGGAAATGTACTGATTTTTATGCCTTTGATTAAAGTAGTAGGTTTGGATGCTCTATATTGTTCACCAACTTTCGCCCGTTACTTTGTATGCGTTGTCTTATGGGAGCACAATCGCGGGATAAAAGTAGCATAATTGTGCTATGTCAAACTTTATCCACATCCAGTCTGCCGTGAAAAATTGCAGCACAGCCAAAGAGAACGTGAATACTACGTTTAATTAATCATGGCGCTTAGATATCTTACTTTGGCGGCGTTTAGTTGACATCTATGTCGCCCATTACATTCTCATTAATGTTGCCCGCCATATTTCCATACTATTAGTATTTCTATTAGTATTTCTCACGGATTCATTAGATTTTTTCTGATTTTTTGAGATAGTACATACACCTCGCCGGATATGAAACATCTCCTTTCGGATTAGCAGGTTAAGCGCGAAAGTCAGAAAGACAGACAGGCATATAAAATATTTAGCATGGACTAAGCTTAATAAACTTTGCGTGCGCTGTGCGGTGCCTGCGACTGTTGCTAGTGACGGCTGAAAACAATAAGCTATGCCCTTCCTTGCTCCTTAGCTTTTCGGTATGACTGCAGCTGCTACGTAATTGTTTCTTCATCTTAACAGCCTATGATATACAATCTGAACAATGGCCTCCCCCAGTAGATTTCTAAACCATTACAATCTGAACAATGGCCTCCCCCCGTAGATTTGTAAACCAATAAGTAGGTACAATCTGAACAATAGCCTCCCCCCCCGTAGATTTCTAAGCAATTGTGTTTTTGTAGTCTACTTAGTTTTTCTTTTAATTTCTAAATTTGTGTAAGATCTATGCTCGTTTTCACTAAGATTTGCTTAGCGTTAAGAGTCTCTTAGCGATTTTCATCTCGGTCTATCTGAAGGAGATAGTAAGTGACCAATGTCGTTAAGAATCACCTACGCCTAGGTAATGGTTAGTGAAAACGGACACTAGACAGATTTCTAAAGTGAACTTGTTTTTTTTTGCACAATATTTATTATTGTGATTTCAATTTTGACTGGCTTGAAAGGTTCAAAACCAAAGCCGTAAAACAAAAATAAGGGAGAATTGAACTTTTTCATCAGTGCAAAATGTTACATGTACGTAGCTTTTAAGTTTTACTAAAACAGTTCGCCAAAAATTCACACCAAGTAGGCATAATACTACTACTGTGTGGAGTAGCCTATTTTTTTTGTATCGAATGGTAGCTGAAATCACCTAAAACTGGTAATTCTGTATTTATTTTTTGTCTAATAAAGTGCTACATTACATAATTTAAGTTATTTTTACGGTAAACCAATGCTGATTTCAAAGCACGACTTTCATTTATAGACTGGCAATCCGTCAAGCGGCGGTATCCTCCGGAGGTTTATGACAATTGATAAATCAATTGTGTCTGATGCTTGATGGGTTAATCTCGCCTATTTTGACATTGACGACCGACTGGCCGAGTGGTCAGAAGCACTACAGGCTACTCGATCAGGGGTCCCGGGTTCGAATCCCGGTAGAGGCAAATGTTTATATGTGACTGCGAACATTTTTTTCACGAGTAATAGATGTTTCTTTGTTCATTTAGTACTTACCTACGTATATTTGTTATATTTATATCGGAGTAGTAAGTACGCAAGGTCGTAGCTAGGAATTTGTCAAGGGGGGGGCAGGCGTAGACAAACCAAGTATTATATCTAATTATATCTAAGGTAAATGCTGCATGAACTATGGAACAAGTTACGGTTTGTGAGCATTCCTACATATTCTGGATGGGGGGGGGGGGGGGGCAGCTGCCCCCTCCCCCCTCCCCCTGCCCGTACCTCGCGTACGTAACCAAGAGTACGTATTACCTATTATCAATAGTTCTCCGTTATCTAATTGGTAACTTTGGGCTAGATAATTGGGCTAAAGCTATTATTATTATTATGTCACAAATTAGGATGCTATTTTTTATACACTGTTTTCGCGATTTCGATGTACCGGCCGTTAAACAGTTCGCTGTGTTTCGGATTGAAGGGAAAGGTAGCCAGTGTTATTACTGGGCATGGACGACCTTTCTTACTAGCCCCGTTTGATAAAGGTTAATTTGTTGCAAGTACTTACCACTTTTTAAGGAATATATAGGTAGGTCTTTTTTTCCAGTCACCCTATATAATTTTTATCTGAATGTTAGCTAAATTAATTCAATATAAATCCGTAGCAAACGCACTCGTTCCCCGCGACTGAAGCCCTTAGCTAAGATTCATTAGGTATAAGGAAAAAGCTCCTTTATTGATCTACAATGACTAAGCACATTAGGATAGAAAGAAATGACTACCTACCTGCTTATTGTTAGAAAGTGCGTATTAAGTTTCAATCGTAAAGGACGACGAATAAAAGATTGATGGATAAACTCGTACAAAGAAATCCTACGAAGTGAATAGTGGGTAGATAAAGTCGGGGTTTACTTTCAGAGCCTTGCGGCATAAGCCATTCTGACGCTAAAGTTGAAAGACCATTTTTTGTTTGAATGATTTCCAAAGAATCTAAGGTGTGATTTACCTATTGTTAAAAACGCGGTTCTGTGCGGTCAGTGATTATTAAATTTCAAGGATTTTGGTTGGAGTTACGCGGTTATCGTAGCCTATAGACGATCAGACCTTGGACACCAGTCACACGTTGCTTACCTACCCAGTGAAAATAAGAGAAACGTTTTGGTAGGTATAAGTGACGACTCCGATATTCAAAATTAAATTAAAACCGACTCCAAAACACTGAAAAGGATAAAATAATTCAATTTAAGTAGGTACATACTCATCTCCTAGAAACATGTTTTGGAGTCAGTGCTTCATTATCTATTGTTTCTGGAAACTACTTAGCACCAACTCCAAAAAATATGTTTCTAGGGGATGAGTACCTGCTTAAATTTAATTATTTTATCCCTTTCAGTTTTTTGGAGGCGGTTTTAATTTTTGTTTAATTTTATTTTCACAATTTTTAGTGATAACTTTTTAAGATCAAAGCTAGATGGGTGACCGTCAGCTTATATTGGTTTCTACTATCGTATCATTTCACTAAAAATTCATAGGAAAGCAAAAATCCGCTATTCCGCATACGTAGATGACTCATTCCAGATATTTTTATTTGAAAAGCAAACTACCTACCTAATGGATTTTCAAAATAAATTAATGGGACCAAATGAGAACATCGCATCGAACAAAAAAATAATCATCAATATCGTTTCACCCAGTCGAAAGTTCTGAGATGACAAACATTAAAAAAAATAATATACAGTCGCATTTCAACCTCCTCCTTTTTTTGAAGTCGGTTAATAACGATTTTACTAAAAACAGGTACCTAGTAAGTGTACGTGGCCCGCTATTAATGGTAGTCTGCGTTAGCGCATACCTTCCCTGGCAAGTGACCGCGGCGGAATTTTTGATTTCATATTTTTTTTAACGGACTTTGTAAACGAGGTTTTCAATTCGGCCGGTGGTTTTTTTTTTCATTGTACATGTACACCGATTACGCCGAGATTACTGATCCGATTTACGCGATTCTTTTTTTGTTCGATGCAGAATAGTTGCCATTTAGTCCCATAAAAAATTTTTCAAAATCAGTTGGATATAGTATTGTCTTACATTTTCGCATTTTGAATAATAATAATGTAACATCTAATTAAACGCGAGTTAAATCCGGTAAATTGGTTTTATTTCAAATCAGTTGGATAGTTTAGTTTTACATGAAAAAAAAACTGAAATCAGTAAGTCGTCTACGTATGCGAAATTGCGGATTTTTGCTCTACTTTTTAGTGAAACGATACGATAGGGGGCAACAATATAAGTTAACTGTCACCCATCTAGCTCCGACTTTAGAAAGTTAACACTAAAAATTGTGAAAAAAAATATTAAACAAAAATTAAATCCGACTTCTAAAAACTGAAAAGGATAAAATAATTTAATTTGAGTAGGTAGGTACTCATCCCCTAGAAACATATTTTTTGGAGTTGGTGCTAAGCTGCTTTCTTTTATTTAAATATGCCACAAATAATCAGAAAACACATTTTAATAATTATCACAAAAAAAAATATTAACTAACAACGCCATAGTATCTGTCTGTCTGTCATGTCTGAATTTACAAAGTTGAACTACCGAGAAGATTCCGGCAACAAACTCGTGAGACTCTTTTCAAATATTAAATTACAATGTTTGTAGTGAAAAAATTATAACTTTTAGCAGTGCAGTGACGCCCAGCGGAAAAAACAAAATTAAAATTAGAAGAGCAGGTAATATCAACGTACCAACAAAGAAATAACTCAATAACAAAAATATTAACGTTATTTTCAAGTTGTCTGACAGCAGCCCATGATTAGTGACAGCGACAATGACATGGTCACACGCGTGTCGCAGCGACTACCGGCACCGTGCGAGTGCTGCCTTACCACTTCTGCCCTAAATTGTAACCTGCGTCGATTGATCGGACGAATTTATTTGGGCCTTGAATAATTACTGATGTTTTTCAAGTCTTTCGAAGGCCATCTCGATCTTTCATTATAAAACGAAACACAAAGATTTTTAATTTCGTGTTAGTATACTACCTATGTATATTTCACCTATTAATTGTAAAAATGTGTCTTGACTCTAAAAAGATCGATATTTATTTTTATTTACCGCCTCTGTGGTCTATTGGTTGAGACTACCTGCCTCAGATCTAGATGTCCAGGATTTAATTCCTGTGACTGAATAAATTGTCTACTCATTTGAGTTGGTGGTTGGGCTTTTTTAAGACCGCCCCTCATCTAACCTAAGTCTGCCCCCATAACATTAATTCACGCCTCTCTTGAAGGAACCCATGTTATAGGAAGGAGGGAACACATGTGCTGGAAAAGAATTCCAAGTTCTGGAAGTACGACAAAGAAACGAGGCGCTAAATTTCTTTGTGCGTGGTGATGTTAAGGTGGAGACAGTGAATGGATGACTCCAAAGACCGGCACGCGTGCTCCTGAGCAGGAAGGGGGAAGGTAAGATAAGGTCTAAAAGCTCTTCAGAAAACTCTCCATGATATAGCCGATAAAAGGCGCTAAGCGAAGCAATGTCTCACCGTAATGGCTCGACGCAATTGCAGAGGCTCAAGGTTGTTCGTGACCTCATCATCGCCAATTATACGGACAGCATGACGGTACAATCTGTCCAGTGTATCGAGCAATATTCCTCGCAAGAACGGACCTGAGTTTTGTTAAGCAGGCATAATTGGTCATGCGTGAAAAATCGACGCACCTTGTTCAGGACACCGAGCTTCCGTGAGGTTGACTGTCAGACTAAAAATTAATAGATATTTTTAATGAGCGACATTGTCTATTTGCATATTAAATAGGACAGAATATGCTGAACTATTAGAATATTCATATGTTAAACCAACTCGGTTAACTATCTTCTATCTATACTAATAACAGTTCTGATTCTGAAGAAATAGATGATGGTATTTGTTTACCGTAAGATATAACTATAAACACTCGTAACACCTTAGGCTTTATTCACTCGTTGTCTACCCTGCAAAAAGCAAGAGAAATCATTATGTTGACAGCGTTGGAGATAAGTTACCCTGTTGCCAAAATCATCATCAGATCAATCTGTAATATCCACTGCTGAACAAATGCCTCCCCCATCGATTTCCAAATGGAACAGTTCTGTGCAGCCTGCATCCAACGGCTCCCCGCGACCCTGACCAGGTCTGTCTATCTAGAAGCAGTCCGACCGCTTTCCGGTACGTGATCGTTATCACGTGATTGCTACATGGAAGAAACACAGTATGAGAGGTCTCCACACTAGGACTTTAACCGTCGGGCGTCCGTTTTGTGTGTTTTGTGCCCTGCCTACTCCCTCATCAACCTGCTAATTCTATGAGCTATGCCAGTAACTTTGGTTCTCTTACGGATGTCCTTATTTTTTATTCTAGCTCTGAGACACCTAACTAGCTCGTTGGGTGACTGTGAACGTGCACAGAGCGCTCTTTCTAAATGAGATAAGAGATTAATGCTCGTTTTCACTGTCCTTTGCTTAGCGTTCAGAGCACCTAAGCGATTTTTAGTTCAATCTATGTAAAGGAGATAGAAAGAGACAAATGTCGTAAAAAGTCACCTAAGCTTAGGGAATGGTTAGTGAAAACGGACATAGAAAGAAAGAAATTTATTCAGTGCTAAAAAAATAATATAGATACAGAATAATAGTGGAAGACATAGGCATAGACTAGTCGTCCACTCTTCTACGACTATGATTCTCATTAAATGTAGATTAAGACCTTTTGTTAACATTAAAGTATGCAATAAAGTATTGAGATAAATCTCATACATTCGAAAAGTCTCGAATGCGAGATAAAATTCGAATTCGAACTTAAATCGAGTTCCAATTAAGTTGAGCTATTCTGAAAATCTCGAGTTCGACTTTTCTCGAATGAAAGCCACTCGAATTCATTCGAGTGGTCGGAAGCTGTTGAGACGTAGATCTCGAATTTGAACCGTCATAAATTTAAGTCCGTTCAATAAGATGCCTAGGCGAATCTTTTTGTAGTAAAAAATTGATATACAAATATATCTCTCTATATCTTGTAACCAACAAAATGTCGGTTACAAGTAGTCATAAAAAATAACCTTAAACTAATCACTCAAACAGTCACACAAAACCTCTTCTATTTAAACGACCTGCCTAGGCGTCCAATTAAATGTCTAATTTAACCAGACGGCTGACATGACCTTTAGCGGATTTAGCCATCTGGTCAAACTAGATGCCAGCGTTTAAGAACGGCCTAGACGTCCATTTAAGTGGATAATCCAACCAGACGGCTGCGACCGATCCATTAAATTGCTGAAAAAAGTTGGACTTATTTAGATTCGATGACTAAGAGACACCGCACATATACAATTTCAAGTTGGCCAACTATCGAACAACTAAATTGCGTGCTTTCATAGGCCGCACACTTCGTCGACTTAGTTGGTGGACAGTGTTGCTAGCGCGGTGAAGTCTGCGATAAAATGCGGAAAAACAACGCACTTCTTAACTTAATAAAAAGAAGACGAAAACAGAACAAAAAATTTAGGGTGCATCCGATATTAAGTGACAGATTAGAGCGTGGGAAACATCATACCTTACATTCTAAACTGAGATGTTACCCAGATAAGTTTTTTAAGGGCTTGCCTTTTTTGGACTTCGTCGATCAGCAGTTCTATTTTTTCATTTGTTACAAGAAGAGAATGCAAAGATAGACTGGCTGCGGCGGCTGCGTGCCCGTCGGCAAAAATCCAAGCGTGGGGAAATCACGCGCACAAATGGTCACACTGCATCTTACCGTGCGACTGACCAACTAAGTTGTTATAGTGTGCGGGCTATCGGCCGATAGTTGGCCAACTATTTAGTTGAACGACTTAGTTGATATAATGTGCGGGCTATCATAAGATTCTATGCCTATTAGACATTCTGCGATTTAGTTGGCCAACTTGAAATTGTATATGTGCGGTGGGTCTAATATGAATAAAAAGTTTGGTTAACCTATTACTTTGGTTCTATCACATTTATGCTAATATGCCTATATAATAATTTAAAACACTTGATAGATAAAATGAAAATGAAAATATCTTTATTTAATTAGGCCCCCCAAGAAGCACTTTCGAATCGTCAAAAAGCCCTTATGTCTAACAGATAAAATAATATTAACTAACAATGTCATAATGTTTGTCTTTCTGTCTTGTCTGGATCTACGTAAGCTAACAATGTTATAATGTCAGTCTGTCTATCGGTCTGTCTGCCGATCTGTCTGTCGATCCGTCTGTCAGCCTGTGTCAGTCAGTCTGTCTGTCTATATGTCAGTCTGTCTGAATTTACACCGGTTCCAAAAGTTGAACTACCGAGAAGATTCCGGCAACAAACTCGTGTAGTCACTCTTTTCAATTATTAAGTTACAATGTTTAGTTACATAGTAATAGTATTTAGCAGTCCAGTGTCACACAGAGTATAAAAACTAGGTACCTATATGTAAGTATAAACATACCAATAAGTACCCAATAACAAAAATATTTACTTTATTTAAAGGCTGTCCGACAATGCACCATCACAATATTGGTAGGTATTTTTTTTTTTTTTTTTTTATACCACTAAGGTGGCAATCAAGCATACGGCCCACCTGATGGTAAGCGGTTACCGTAGCCTATGGACGATTGCAACACCAGGGGTATCACTTGCGCGTTGCCGACCCTGTAAAAACCTTTTCACGCCTTTTTTGAAGAACCCCATGCTGTACTCATTCGAGAAAACCTCTGCAGGGAGCTCATTCCACAACTTGAGCGTACGCGGGAGAAAGTTTCTCTGAAACCGTACAGTACGCGACCACTTTGGTTCCAATTTGTGAGGATGAACTCCCTGCCGATGGCGAGCGGTGCGATGATAGAAAGAAGCCGTGGGCATCATGTCAAATAATTCCTCAGAACACGCCCCGTTATACAAACGGTAGAACACACACAAGGAGGCAAAATCTCTCCTTAGGCTTAAAGGTTCAATACCGCTTGTGAGCTCAGGATCGTCGACAATTCTCATAGCGCGTCTTTGGAGCACGTCAAATGGTCCAAGCTGGTATCTAGGCGCTCCCGCCCATAAATGGCAGCAGTACTCCATATGGGGCCTGACTTGAGACTTATACAGTAACAGTCTTTGCCCCGAAGTGAAATACCGCCGCGCTCTATTGAGCACACCAAGCTTCTTGGATGCCAGCTTGACTTTATCCTCCAAATGACTGCGGAACTGCACGTCGCTAGAGATATCAACACCAAGGATCCCGATACTCGTAGAGATGGAAAGCGGTGTGTCGAGGAATTGTGGAGCTACAGCGAATGGGGGTTTTTTAGCGGTGAACGCGCAGACTTGTGTCTTAGTGGGGTTGAATTGGACTAAGTTTAGTCGTCCCCAATCGGAGACTCTGATTAGAGAACTCTCGATTTCAGACACAAGTCGACCGCGACTTTCCTCCACTGTAGACCGAGGGGTATTAGCACGACTCGTATAGTAAGCGTCACCAGTACTGTCATCTGCATAACAATGCAGTCCATCAATAGACAGCATATCATTGATATGCAGCAGGAACAATGTTGGAGACAGCACCGAGCCTTGCGGGACGCCAGCGTTAATGTCCATGCTATCCGAGCAACTGCCGTCAACGACGGCTCTTATGCATCTGCTGGACAAAAAGCTAGCGACCCATTTGCACAACCCCTCAGGCAGCCCGTAAGATGGTAACTTCGAAAGAAGACCCCTGTGCCAGACCCGATCGAACGCCTTCGCTACATCTAGGCTAACTGCCAATGCCTCGCCATGACTCTCAATGGCAAGAGACCAACGGTGCGTGAGATACACTAGAAGATCACCCGTCGAGCGACTGTGGCGAAAGCCGTATTGACGGTCGCTAATAAGGTCGTGATCCTCTAGGTACCTGAGGAGTTGCGTGTTTATAACGCGCTCCATCACCTTTGAGAGAAGGGAGGTTATAGCGATTGGCCTGTAATTCGATGGGTCTGATCTATCGCCCTTTTTGGGCACCGGGTGCACATGGGCAGTCTTCCATGAAGACGGAACTTGCCTGGTGGAGTACGAAAGCGCGAAAAGACGCGTCAGAACAGGACACAACTCAGGAGCACACACAGGTATTATAATACACAACGATCAACAGTTAATATACAACGGCCTGATAAAGCCAAACATCTTTCATTAATTTTAAACACTTGTCTGACCACGTCATTACTATAAGAATTGTATTGTTCTAAATAATTCCTATAATGCCATATACTTACATACGTCTTGGAGACGGTAAGATCAACTTATTTTTATTTCTTGTATCGCTGTGTCTTAAGTAGGAATTTATATTTTGACGCACAAAAATTATGCAAGCAAAAATATATTGAGAAGCAACTGTTAGTATATCTATTTCTTTAAATAAGTCTCTAAGAGATGTTCGAGCAGCAAGGCAGTAGATTGCTCTAATTGCACGCTTTTGCAAGATAAATACTGTCTCAATGTCTGCTGCTTTACCCCACAGAAGAATACTATACGACATAATACTATGGAAGTAACTAAAGTAAACCAAGCGCGCCGTGGCAATATCAGTATATTGCCTTATTTTTCTAATAGCATAAGCCGCGGAGCTAAGTCTACCACAAAGTGTTGTGATGTGAGGGTTCCACTGGAGTTTCGCATCGATTGTAATGCTTAAAAATGTGGTTGATTGAATTAAATTTAGCGACTGATTATTTAATTTAATGTTTGTATCCACTTCCCTAACATTAGGTAAAATAAATTAAATACATTTAGTTTTCTTTGCATTCAGTTGTAAATTATTCACATTAAACCAATTCATTACTTGAGATAGCGCATTGTTTACGTCGTCAAAGTTTTCTTTATATCTTGATAAAGAAATAAAGTAATATGATACTTCTTTAATTTTAAATGTGAACATTTAAAAATTAAAGAAGTATCATCTGCAAACAACACAATTTTTCAAAATTCCTTAGCAAAGAATGGTAAGTCATTTACGTATATTAAAAATAAAAAGGGCCCTAGAATCAAACCCTGTGGAACTCCCATTTTGACATAAGACCCAGAAGATTTTGTTTCATTGATGTCAACTATTTGAGTTCTAGAGCTTAAGTAAGATGAGATTAACTTCAGAGCTGAATTTCTATCCCCATAGTGTTGTAATTTTAAAATAAGCGTTTGATGATCAACGCAGTCAAAGGCCTTTGATAAGTCACAGAATATACCAAGAGCATTTTGTGAATTCTCCCATGCATCAAATATGTGTCTTAACAGAGCCACACCAGCATCAGTAGTAGAACGACCCTTAGTAAATCCGTATTGCGCACTATGGAAAAGATTATTTAAATTATAATGCTTGATCAATTGTTCCAAAATAATTTTATCAAATATTTTACTGAGCGCTGGTAAAATAGAAATTGGACGAAAATTACTTGGATCCTCTCTGTCACCTGATTTAAATAGCGGAATAATCTTACTATATTTTATTAAATTAGGAAAAATACTTTCATCTATACAGTTATTAAAAATGTGCGCGAGATAAGGGGATATATTTTACAATCTTCTAATCATTTATTGTTACACACCCTTTTTTTTTTAAATACCACTATGTCCCTATCTTGTATAAAAGAAACATAATACCTACACGACTATATTCTGGCTATTCATCATACCTTGTGACATAAGCCTCTCGCCCCAAGCCGCACACGACATCCGTTAACAAAGATAAAACAAACAAGGTTGCATCACGGAATAATCCTCATTTAAATTCCGTTACGGTAACCAATTAAGTACTGTAAAATTGGCAAACGAAAACGAACCTTACCATACAAAATAGGCAAAGGGTGCAGAAGGCTGGAATACGCCCGGAATTTTCCGAATATGTCCAACAATACTGTTTTGTTTGTGCGTTGCAGTTTTTTATAGATTTTTAAAGGTGTTTCGATTTACTATTCTATAATCTATGAGGGTCGTCTGGGTAGAGGTACGACCGCCTTTCCTATTTCCACCGTTAAACGGTTCGCTGTGTTTTGGATTGGAAGGAAAGGTAGTCAGTGTAATTACTGGGCAATGGAAGGCACTTTATCTTAGCCCTCAATACTGTGAGGGTTGTGTGTGTGGCAATGGAACATCCATAAAGAAATACGGGATAAAAGATAATGAGAATTTAATAAGAAAAGTGTACAGGCATTTTATTAAAACGAATTAACAGACAACAGTGTTATTTTCCGTTGCTATGGTTACCTAAAACATAGACTTCCAATACGCTCCCTTTTTAGGTAACTTTAAAAACGCTTGCAATTTAAAATACAATCATTTTTCCAATAAACCTAACCCAACTACACACATATTGTTTTATCTTATACATCTCTTTTCTTTCCCCCATGACCCTGGCGACATCCCTTATCGCCTCGGTGAATTTACGGATATCTGCTGCTGGCCCACCTCTGAAGTCAACACCGGTCATCCCGGGATTCCCGGGTCAATAACACCCTATTAGTATAAGCTACTTTGTAATCCTCACCACAAACTGTATCAATGCAAATAACTGGTTTTTAAAAAAAAGAACCAAGCTGACGGCCCACCTGATGGTAAGCGGCGCCTATAGACACCTGCAATAACAATGAAAATCATTTGATATTGCAGGTGCGTTGTTATCCTGAGGGCTAAGATGAAATGCCGTCAATGCCCAGTAATAACAATGGCTACCTTTCCTGTCAATCCGAAACACAGCGAACTGTTTCACGGCTGAAATAAGAAAGGCGGTGGTACCTACCCAGACGACCCTACATACGGGCCTACCACCTAGTTGTATAAAAAAGGACTTAAGAGCGAAAATATATTATGATCATTTTGCTGCTGTCGGTACGTGTTGTGCGTGCGCTTGTCGTCCGTTGAATGAGGTCTGTCTGCCTTCCCTTCTGTGCCTAGCTATTTGTGCTAACGGTTTGGAATGCGGGATAAGGGGGGTTACCGAGCTTATCAGCGTATATGTAAATCTACATGTAAATGCGTTGCTCGATGGCGTAGGGAGGTAGGGATATTATTGGGAAATGTACTGATTTTTATGCCTTTGATTAAAGTAGTAGGTTTGGATGCTCTATATTGTTCACCAACTTTCGCCCGTTACTTTGTATGCGTTGTCTTATGGGAACACAATCGCGGGATAAAAGTAGCATAATTGTGCTATGTCAAACTTTATCCACATCCAGTCTGCCGTGAAAAATTGCAGCACAGCCAAAGAGAACGTGATTACTGTCATGTATTATTGTCTACTTAGTGATGGTAGTTGTGAAATATTTAATAAATCAGTCTACCACTAGCCCTTGTGTTTGATTGACGTTGCACTGGCGACGAGGCGGTTAGCGAACAGATTTACGCGTGTGTTATTGTGAAGTTTGTCTATTATTTCCAAACAAAATGCCAATCGGTAAATTAGAGTCATTTGACTTAAATTCCAAACAATGGCAACCATATATTCGTCGGGTGAAGCAATATATCTTGTTGAACGAGATTAAAAACGACCTCCAAGTGCCCTTGTTGATAACGGTAGTGGGCGAAGCTACCTATTCTTTAATGTGCGATTTGTGCTCGCCGGACCACCCGGAAGACAAACAGTTTGACGATTTAGTAAAATTAGTGGCAGACCACCTGGAGCCACAAAGATCGGAAATAGCAGAACGACATGTTTTTAGATTACGTAGGCAGAAAGTTGGTGAATCGTTAACAGAATACCTACAGAATTTGAAACATCTCGCAACAACATGCAATTTTGGGATCACGCTGGAAGAAAATTTGCGTGACCAGTTCGTTTCCGGACTGGGAAGCGAGGCTATGAGATCGCGTATTTTTGCGGAAAAAACAATTAAATACAAAGAGGCTGTGGAGCTGGCTTTGGCGCTGGAGGCTGCAGAGCGACACGCGGAGGTGAGCGGTGCCACAGCCGTGGCGTCCTCGTCGACCTTGGGTGTGGGCAGCGAGGCGGGCGAGGGCCTGCATCAGGCGAGCGCGGGCAGGCGGCGGAGCGGCAATGGGCGACCCGGCCCCGGCTGGGCCGGCGCTGGCGGGCCGCGGCCGCAGCCGAGGGGCGGCGCGGGGCGCGATTCGGCGCTGCGTTGCTGGCGTTGTGGGAAAGGGCATCGGCCCGAGAGATGTCGGTTCTCTCAATACAACTGCGACAAGTGTAATCAGCGTGGCCACTTGAAAGTGATGTGCAGTGAAGTGCGCGGAGAAGGCCGGTCGTATGGTCATAACTACGTGAGTGATCGTGAATCGACAGAAGATGAAGATTTTTATAACATCGGCTTAGTAGCGAAAGGTAACAAACCTTATTTAGTTTATGTGCAAATTGACGGACACTCTGTAGAATGCGAAATAGACACGGGAAGTAGAATTTCCGCAGTAAGCGAACAATTTTATAAAAATAATTTCGCACACAAAGCTATTCACCAAGATAACTTATTGCTGCGTTGCTATTCTGGTTCCCGTATTGAATCGCTTGGCTATATAGGGGTTGAAGTGAAATTAGGCGATGTGAAGGTACCTAATTTGTCACTTCATGTAATTAAAAACGGTGGGCGCCCTCTATTGGGCAGAGAATGGATTCGTGCCCTAAACATTAAGCAAATAAATTTTAACGAGATTGTGGAGGACACATTTGTTACTCGGTTGAAAGTTGAATTCCCCGAGGTTTTTACAGACAAATTAGGTACCTGTAAACAAAAACTTCAACTACAACTAACAGACGAAGAGCCGGTGTATGTGCGCGCGCGGCCCGTGCCTTTGGCGCTGCGCAGTCGCGTTGAGCGCGAACTCGAACGTCTTGAACGGGAGGGCACCACGTACAAGGTCGAACACTCGCAGTACGGAACCCCTATTGTCCCAGTGGTAAAGGCGAACGGCGATATACGAATATGCGGTGACTATAAGATAACAATTAACCCAAAATTAAAACGTGATTTTTACCCACTCCCACGAATAGAGGAGTTATTTGCTGCCCTAAGCGGTGGAGAGGAGTACTCTAAAATTGATCTTTCACACGCATACGAGCAATGTCTCCTTAGTGAAGAGTCGCAGCCGTGTACTGCAATAACTACGCACCTAGGCACGTTCGTATATCGCCGCACTCCTTACGGCTTATCGTGTATTCCTGAGAAATTCCAAAGGTTAATGGAGGAAACATTACGGGGGGTTCCAGGCTGTGTTGTGTATTTAGATGACGTTTGTTGTACAGGCTCTTCAAGGTCTATACATTTAAGTAATTTAAGGAACGTTCTAACCAGATTACGTGATATGGGCTTTACAATAAAGTTAAGTAAATGTACTTTTTTAAAAAGCAATGTAAAATACTTAGGTTTTATTATCGATAAGTTAGGATTGCATCCAGATCCAATGAAATTAAAGGCTATTTCTGAGGCGCCACGTCCAGAAAATATAAGTCAACTGAAAAGTTTTTTAGGCATGTTAAATTATTATAGTAAATTTATTCCCAACTTGAGCATTATACTACAACCATTACACGAATTATTAAAAAAAGACGTACACTGGGTGTGGAATGCAAATTGTGAGATGGCATTTATAAAATGTAAACGCATGTTAGTGAGTGAACGGGTGTTGGCACATTATACCGAGGGACGTCCTCTAGTGTTATCGGTAGACAGCAGTGCATATGGGCTTGGTACTGTCCTGGCCCATCGCTTCCCAGATGGTAAAGAAAGACCAGTAAGTTGTGTCTCACGGACTTTGAATTCGGCAGAGAGGAATTACAGCCAGTTGGACAAAGAGGCATTAGCCATATTTTTCGGCATAACACGACATCACCAATATTTATTCGGTAGGCGATTTGTCCTACGCACAGATCATCAGCCGCTAACATACATTTTTGGGAAGAAAGGAGGCATTCCACAAACGGCTGCCAGTCGGCTACAGAGATGGGCGGCTCGACTGGCTGCGTATGACTTCTCTGTCGAATTTGTACGTTCGAAGGATAATGGGCCAGCCGACGCGTTATCTCGTTTACCGTTGCCCACAGAACGGTCCTTAAATGATCAAGTTAGCTATATAAATTTAGTACAAGAGTGTTTCCCTGTAAACTATAAAGATGTTAGCAAAGAAACAAAAAAAGATATTTTGTTAAGTAAAATAATAGGATATGTTATGTTTGGTTGGCCATTGACAGCTGGTTGCGAGGAAGAGAGACCTTACTTTGCTCGGAAAAATGAAATAATTTTAGATTTAGGCTGCTTGATTTACAAGTATAGAATAGTTATACCTCCGTCCTTATATAAAAAAGTGCTTAGTGAGATCCATGAGGGCTATCTTGGCATAATTAAAATGAAAAGCATCGCTCGTAATTATGTGTACTGGCCTACTTTAGATAAAGATATTGAAAACCTCTGTAAAACTTGTGAGGCATGTCGAGCGGTTCGGGATGCACCCCCACATTCAGTGCTACATCCTTGGGAGTTCCCGAGCAAACCTTGGCAACGCTTACATGCCGACTTCGCTGACTGCGCGGGTAAGAAGTACCTTATTACTGTCGACGCACATTCTAAGTGGATTGAAGCTATAGCGATGTTACGTACAGATGCATCACACACTATAAATGTCTTAAGGTCGATTTTCGCAAGGTTTGGTCTACCATCGCAACTTGTTACGGACAATGGGCCGCCGTTTTTTTCTCGTGAATTTAAAGAATATTGTACCAATAATTGTATTAAACATGTGACGTCAGCACCGTATCGACCACAGGGAAACGGTGCTGCGGAAAATGCCGTAAAAATAATAAAAAAGGCTATTAAAAGAGCATTGTTAGAAGGTGAGAATGTTAACCAAGCGCTAAACAAATACTTATTTCAGTACCGTAACTGTGAGCATGCGACGACGGGTGTACCACCAGCCGTGGCTTTGTTAGGGCGTCGTCTCCGTAGCCGCCTCGACGCTCTGCGTCCAGATGTGACACAAACCGTTGACGACGCACAGCGTCGGCAAGTACTCGCGGCGGGGGGAACGGACCGCAAAATTAATATCGGGGACACAGTACTTACACGAGATTATAACTCAAAGCGCGAAAGATGGTCTCAAGGCCAAATCGTACGTAAAACTGGACCGATTTCCTATAGAGTCAATGTTGGTAATGGTGTCGAATGGAAACGACACCAAGATCAAATAATACCGTTAAAAGATATTAATCGGCATTCATTAACGCGTACTAGTTTGACTCCGAGCGCCGAGAATAAGGCGGGGGAAAGTGATGCCGACGTCACATTTGAAGATGCCTCAAGCGCGGACACGGGAGACTCACCGTCGCTGTCGGATGCGGCGCCGTCGCCGTCGGGTCCGGCGCCGTCACCGACAGTCCCGTTAGAGGAACTGAGTACACAGCGTACTCCTACGCCCGAGGCATCTGCGCGATCCATACGCGCATACAACCGGTCAAAGAAATTGTTCAAATAATTATGTATACTAAATACACAATTGTATATAGATATAAGATTTAATTTTATTATTAGGTTTATCACATAAGAGACATAGAAAGCCTACATGAAGTTTTTACAACTATTGTTATATAGAGGAGTATTACTTATTAGCTAATACTTATTAGCTATTGTGGTTAAAGTTTATGTAATGATAGATTTTATTTATTGTAACTGTAGTATAGTAGCTATTAAGGTTAAAGATCTAAAGGGGAAAGGTGTCATGTATTATTGTCTACTTAGTGATGGTAGTTGTGAAATATTTAATAAATCAGTCTACCACTAGCCCTTGTGTTTGATTGACGTTGCAATTACTACGTTTAATTAATCATGGCGCTTAGATATCTTACTTTGGCGACGTTTAGTTGACATCTATGTCGCCCATTACATTCTCATTAATGTCGCCCGCCATATTTCCATAATTAATAATAGTGAAATTAAACCGTCATGCATCGGATTCCAGACACAATTGATTTTTCAATTGTCATAGTACGCCGGAGGTATAACATTTTTTTTTTAATATTTGTAAAAGTATTCATTCTGATCACTAAAGGTGTTAACTTCCATAAATGGCGAGATAAACGTTGCTATAAAAACTTTAAAAAAAGTAAAAAGCGGTGAAGAAATTGGAGCCCAGGAGATGCGGGTTCGATGCCCGCCTGGAGCATACAATTGTTTCATCGTTTTCTTTCTGTTTTTGTAATTTTTACAATGAACTATTAGTATTTCTCACGGATTCATTAGATTTTTTCTGATTTTTTGAGATAGTACATACACCTCGCCGGATATGAAACATCTCCTTTCGGATTAGCAGGTTAAGCGCGAAAGTCAGAAAGACAGACAGGCATATAAAATATTTAGCATGGACTAAGCTTAATAAACTTTGCGTGCGCTGTGCGGTGCCTGCGACTGTTGCTAGTGACGGCTGAAAACAATAAACTATGGGAAGGAAGGGCTCCTTGCTCCTTAGCTTTTCGGTATGACTGCAGCTGCTACGTAATTGTTTCTTCATCTTAACAGCCTATGATATACAATCTGAACAATGGCCTCCCCCCGTAGATTTCTAAACCATTAGGTAGGTACAATCTGAACAATAGCCTCCCCCCGTAGATTTCTAAGCAATTGTGTTTTTGTAGTCTACTTAGTTCTTCTTTTAATTTCTAAATTACTATGGAGATCTTTCTTTTATCATCAGATAGTGCTTAGGTATTGGTGTAAGATCTATGCTCGGTTTCATTGAGATTTGCTTAGCGTTAAGTCTCTTAGCGATTTTCATCTCGGTCTATCTGAAGGAGATAGAAAGTGATCAATGTCGTTAAGAATCACCTACGCCTAGGTTATGGTTAGTGAAAACGGACACTAGACGGATTTATAAAGTGAACTTGTTTTTTTTTTGCAGAATATTTATTATTGTGATTTCATTTTTGACTGGCTTGAAAGGTTCAAAACCAAAGCCGTAAAACAAAAATAAGGGAGAATTGAACTTTTTCATCAGTGCAAAATGTTACATGTACGTAGCTTTTAAGTTTTACTAAAACAGTTCGCCAAAAATTCACACCAAGTAGGCATAATACTACTACTGTGTGGAGTAGCCTATTTTTTTTGTATCGAATGGTAGCTGAAATCACCTAAAACTGGTAATTCTGTATTTATTTTTTGTCTAATAAAGTGCTACATTACAGAATTTAAGTTATTTTCTACATAAAATAAACTAATGTTATCTACTTATCACATGAAAATGTTAATTTTTGAAGCTGTCTCGTGTACTTTTGACTACTGGCAACCCTGGCTCTGAGCAAGATGGCGCTCGATCCACAAAAATACCGACAAGCTGTGGAAAAATCAGTTTTAATTTTGCACGAAACAACAGAAAGTTTTCCTGAAGAATGCCGACGGTTTCTATCTAAATCACGTGGATTAGTAATTTATGTTTACGAACTTTTTCGTAAACATTTTGGACTTTTTGATCTCTTGTTATATGGAAGTTAAAGTTGTAATAAAGGTATACAAATTACGGTAAACCAATGCTGATTTCAAAGCACGACTTTCATTTATAGACTGGCAATCCGTCAAGCGGCGGTATCCTCCGGAGGTTTATGACAATTGATAAACCAATTGTGTCTCATGCTTGATGGGTTAATCTCGCCTATTTTGACATTGACGACCGACTGGCCGAGTGGTCAGAAGCACTACAGGCTACTCGATCAGGGGTCCCGGGTTCGAATCCCGGTAGAGGCAAATGTTTATATGTGACTGCGAACATTTTTTTCACGAGTAATAGATGTTTCTTTGTTCATTTAGTACTTACCTACGTATATTTGTTATATTTATATCGGAGTAGTAAGTACGCAAGGTCGTAGCTAGGAATTTGTCAAGGGGGGGGCAGGCGTAGACAAACCAAGTATTATATCTAAGGTAAATGCTGCATGAACTATGGAACAAGTTACGGTTTGTGAGCATTCCTACATATTCTGGATGGGGGGGGGGGGCAGCTGCCCCCTCCCCCCCTCCCCCTGCCCGTACCTCGCTACGCCCAAGAGTACGTATTACCTATTATCATGGACCAAATAATATATAGACTGCCAATGTCATACAAAAAAGCGTAACTCTGTTAAAGCTACGAATACCGGCTTAAGACTAGATGGCGTTAGCAGTTAGCCTGCGGATTAAAATATGCCCAAATATGATAGTAAATCATTAGAATTTTTACATGAAAATTAATAGTTTGATACATTACTATTTTCGAGCTCTAAATATCATCACAATATTCTGCTTCAACGATTTCATTTTTCTATATGAAACTAGCGCTACGTGATAGATTTATACACCATTTGCTACTGTGCTACCAGTGTGCTAGTTTAAATTTTCAATATAATGCTAGCATAAATTTAATAGATGGCGCTAAAACAAGAAAGGTTTTTTTGAAAAATAAGATTGCTAATCCAGTATTTTATTGTAAAATAAAAAACTATTGGTAACATTATACTTAATTACTATATGAAATAAAAAACTTTAAAACACAAATGTTAAAAATTTGTAATGAGGGCGTCGTCGACGACAGCGTTAATAAGTAAATAGGTAGGCATCTAGAATCTAGACTTTGTTTTGATGTCTGACTGCACACGATTGTATAAAAAAAAAAACAAAAATTAAAACCAACTTCAAAAAACTGTAAAGGATAAATATGTTTCTAGGTGATGAGTACCTAGTCTTAAATTTAATTATTTTATCCTTTTCAGTTTTCTGAACACGGCTTTAATTATCACGTAAATCGAACCCGAAATCTCGGCGTAATCGGTGTACATACTTTAAAAAAAACATACCAACCGAATTGAGAACCTCCTCGTTTTTGAAGTCGGTTAAATAATGTAGGTGTGATCAACCACAGAAGTAGCTGAATCTCAGAGAGCTGAACACTTTAGTATCATGTCACAATAATTATGGCTTACTATAGTAAGATATAAACTATTAAAATACGAGACGCAATAGCTGGTGTGACATGGTGCTAAACTCAACCGTAGGTACTTACATTCAGAAGGTTACACTTGTGAGTTGATCGGTTGTTTTATGTAAGCTTTCAATTTAACATTATTTTAGTAATTCGTGTAGATACATAACAATTTATGTAGGTAGTAATATCGCCGCGGTACGGCACCGGCGCGGCGCGGCATAAGTACAAAGCACGCCGGCCGCCCTGTCCCCGCGGCCGCCCGCGCCGCTAAACTTCCCCCCGCCACACGTGCTCACACAAACAACAACCACTCGCACACATTAAAAATGCGTAAAAGAGTTATCTACTTACCTTAACTTATTGATAGGTATTTTAAAAACTGATTCAAAATCTCCGTTAGCTAGCACGAAGCACATCCACAATATCGAAATATTCTATTTCAACACCCGAACGAGTATTTTTCAAATACCTAGAAGTACAATCGACAGCACATCAAGTGTAACAGTTGCACTACAAAAGCCACCTCTATTACGAACGCAGTAAGGGCGGTCTAAAAGTCAAACTGTCAAGCTTGATGTGCTGTCAACTTTACTGAGATAAATAGACAAACTAGAAAAAGTTCATGTGCTGGGGCGCGGGCGGGGACCAAAGCCGCAACCATTCTCAGTCCGCGCACGGATGATAATGTCCGGGTGCCTGCTCTAACCAAGTGAGTTACTTAGGATTACCCAATTTTTTTTTAATTATATATTTTCTAGTCTGTCTGTATTTGCGTTATTATAACCTAACGCATTCTCTCAGTCCCTAAAAAAATATATTTCAACGGTCGCGGATTCGATTCCCGCCCCAAGGCGTATCTTTTTTAACCGACTTCAAAAACGAGGAGGTTCTCAATTCGGCCGGTATGTTTTTTTTTTTCTATGTATGTACACCGATTACGCCGAGATTACTGATCCGATTTACGTGATTCTTTTTTTGTTCGATGCGGAATAGCTGCCATTTGGTCCCATAAAAATTTTTTCAAAAACAGTTGGGTACTTTGGTTTTAAATTAAAAAAAACTGTAATTATGAAATCTTCTACATAAGCGAAATTGCGAATTTTTGCTTTTCCAATGACTTTTTAGTGAAACGATACGATAGTAGGAAACAATACAAGTTGACGGTCACCCATCTAGCTTCGAC
Organism: Nymphula nitidulata; assembly: GCA_947347705.1. Taxonomy (NCBI): domain Eukaryota; kingdom Metazoa; phylum Arthropoda; class Insecta; order Lepidoptera; family Crambidae; genus Nymphula; species Nymphula nitidulata. The sequence goes on from OX374646.1 coordinate 5,134,202, forward strand.
CGTAGAAAGTTATCACTAAAAATTGTGAAAAAAAAATTTTAAACAAAAATTAAAACCGACTTCAAAAAACTGAAAAGGATGAAATAATTAAATTTAAGTAGGTATTCATCCCCTAGAAACATATTTTTGGAGTTGGTGCTAAGTGGTTTCCAAAAACAATAGAAAGTAAAGCACCGACTCCAAAAATATGTTTCTAGGGGATGAATACCTACTTAAATTTAATTATTTCATCCTTTTCAGTTTTTTTAAGTCGGTTTTAATTTTTGTTTATTAATTATAATATTTTAGCAGTCTGATAATTTGTGTATTATAACTATGTAATTTAGGCTGTACAATAAAGCTTGTTGCCATCAACTATTACACTTGATGTGCTGTCGACTGTATACATGTAGGTATTTGAAAAATACTCGTTCGGGTGTTAAAATAGAATATTTCGATATTGTGGATGTGCTTCTTGCTAGCTAACGGAGATTTTGAAACAGTTATTAAAATACTTATCAATAAGTTAAGGTAAGTAGATAACTCTTTTACGCTTTTTTTATGTGTGCGAGTGGTGTTTGTTTGTGTGAGCACGTGTGGCGGGGGGAAGTTTAGCGGCGCGGGCGGCCTCGGGGGCAGGTGGCCGGCGTCCTTTGTACTATTGCCGCGCCGCCGGCGCCGTACCGCGGCGATATTATAAAGAAATGGCTAGGATACCTACATAAATTGTTATGTATCTCTACTTCTCTACACGAATTACTAAAATAATGTTTCGTAATTCGGGTATTTAAGTGTGATGTGCGTGTAATGTGTGTGTTGTGAGTTTTATGTAAATTACACGTCTCTTGCTATTGTTAATTTAACTATAACTTTTTGTAGTTATTACGCAAACAGGCAATTAGTCTGGTACGGTTAGGGGACCGTTCAAGTATTACGTAACGCAATTTTCGAAGATTTCCTAGTTTTTTATTTAAATAAAAAAAAACATGTAAAGTAACGCGTTGTTCGAACCCTACTCCCGCCCTGGTAACGCTTCGTCGTAAGATAAGTAAGGTTCTGGTAAGACCCCCCCCTCCCCTCAAACTGCGTTACGTAAAACTTGAACTCCGTTACGTAATAGGCGATTTTGAGGTCCTACCTTCTGGAGCATAACTTGCTCACAGAAGGTGGCAACTGCCTCCCAGCTCGTCACACTACCGACCATCGATCTAATCAATGTCGGCAGTGCAAGGTCTGCCCCCACTGTCGCGACCAGGTCGCGACGCTCAACAACCCATGCTGGGTACAACTCAAGCGTATGTTGCGCCGTATCGTCTTCGCCACCGCACTCGTGGCACCGGGGACTCGGCTCCCGTCTGATTCTGTGTAGATAATGGCCAAAGCAACCGTGCCCTGACATCACCTGCACTAGTCTGTAATTACTGGGCATGGACGGCATTTCATCTTAGGCCTCAAGATGACAACGCACCTGCAATATCAAGTGCTTTTCCTTGTTATTGCAGGTGTCTATAGGCGGCGGTAACCGCTTACCATCAGGTGGGCCGCCAGCTTGTTTGTCATCTAGTGGTATAAAAAAAAAAAAGTCTGAAGGACAGGGAGCCATGCTCCCGATCCACCCACTTCGTCGAGCATGGCCTGATTCCCTCGACAGTCTACTAGCCATAAATTGGAACCTCCAGCCTGCGTAGCCAAACGCTCATCACTACCCGCTGGGCTCCGTCGCGCCACCATCGAATGAGCTCCGGCTACGGGCAGACTCCTTCCATCCGAACGGCGGCGCTCCGCCTATACACCTCTGCCAATGCAAACGCGTTGAGATCCCAGGGTGGAGTCCCTGCAAGTGCAATCTCCTCCCTGCCCCTAGCAATCTCCTCCTCAGATTTAGCCCTGACCAACCGGATGGCGTCTATGGTGGAGCGATTTTCCCTAAAACCGAACTGCCACTCCACAAGATCAGGACCCACCCGGCTGAGATGCTTAACCAGCCAACAATTCACTCCAGAAGCTTTCCGGCTTCGTCCAGCAGCACAATGACTGTGCGCTGGTTTCCCGGGCTTCTGGAGCAACACCAGGCTCGAAGCAGCGATCTTAAATGCCCCGGAGACGATCCCTCAGAGACCCAAGAGCAAGTGCCAGAACTCGGCCAGGCACTCCGTCAGGCCCCGGGGCTGTATTTTTGGCTCGGAGCCTGGTGATGACTGTCTCAAACTCCCAGTTTGTGATTGGCGGTGGAGGCAGCGAATCAGGTTCGCACGTCGCTTGGTCAGACGCCATCGCCGGAGCGGGGAACTCCCCGCTCTCAGGAAACAGCCGGTCTATTGTCTCTCGTAGTAAAGAGAGATCTATGGATTCCACTACTGGGGGGCCCTTTGCGAACTTATCGCGCACTGCACGATAGGGGCTACTCTAGGGGTCCCTATTTAGATTCTCCAACATATCTGCCCGAGCTGCGACCTTGGCACGAGCAATTGCCACTTGCAGCTCCTTACGAGCGCTCCCCAGGGCCACGTATAGAATCCCGTACTTTCCACAGCGACTTTGATATTATCTGCGGTAACCGAGTCGTCAAGCCCCGCGAGACGTAACTCCGCTGTTTTAATGGGCCGAGTCACCCGTACCCCTTCTCCGAAGGCGGCGCGAAGCTTTTCCGCAAATTTATCTGCGCTATCTGCGTTATCCTCAAGTCCCTGGATTTCAACCAGGCGGGCGTCCGATGCCGACTCTCGCTATTTTAGCGGGGGGAGGCCCAGCTCTTCAATGTTCACAGACGTGCGCGCTTTTGACATGACGTCCGCATACGTCATACGCGCTACCTTTTTCTCCTGCTCAATAGTCACTATGACAGCCGCTGACCGCGAAGCTCTAAGCCTAGTCTTCCTCCTCCTCCGCTTATTTTCGGGGGCTGCGTCTGCTGTTACCTCTTTGGCTTTGGACGTTCCTCCACTGGCAATCGTTGCAGGAGCTAGTATTGATGCTGCGCCAAGCTTGCCCTTACCCCCCTTACTACTTTTTACTTTCGTCCACTTTTCAGCATCCGTGGCGCTCGTCGTATTAGGAGCTGATAGGGGGACGGCGGATATGCCTGCCTTCGGCTTAGAAGCAGGGATGACTATAATTTTGCCCTTATTTGGTGCGGCAGAGGTCGGTGGCTTCGCTTTCTCCTGCATCGTCTTTCGATTATCAGCGGCCAGCGGAGGACGGTGCTGTTTCGCAGGAAGCAGCCTTCCATCGGCCTCCATCCCAATAAACCTAGCGCTAACCATGGTGCTGACGCGGGAGAGCACTTTCCGCATCAGTCTCTCTTCCTTGTCCTCCTCATCGTTAGACGGCGGGGTTACAACAAAGAGTACAGGCGCTTGCCGTGACGTGCTCGGTTGCGGCTGAGTGCACCGAATGTTTTCCCGCTGAGGCAGGGCCTCTCAGGTGAAACATATATCCATGTCGGAGTCCTCAATTGCAACCGGCGCTTTTGGAACGCCTTTGTCACCCAAACGGAGCTCACGAACGTCCTTTTTCAATCGGTCGAGCTGTTGCCTCACCGTCTTCAGTTTACCGATTTCTCGGCGGAGAGCCTCCATCTCGGCTTTGAGACGGGCATTTTCAACGCGGAGGAGCCTCGTCTCCTCGCTGGCCGTGCGTGTATCTCGACATTTCGGTAAATACAGGATATCCTTGCGTAAGCGCGGCTAAGTTATAACTAACAGCCCGTTAGAGAACGATATTTCGGTTTGGGCATGTCGGAAACCTACGCGCCACGCCGCCTCCTTAAAATATCTACTTCTTTCTATGATCTGAGTGCTAAACACACTAAAACTCCCTGGTAACTTCATTGCCCTTCGCGTGGGTAGCCTAGGCTCTGGCGAAGCAATTTCACGAGCCCACCCCCGATATGCTGTAGCCTAAGATGAGATGACTTCGATGCCCAGTAATCATACTTCTAACGTTTCCTTTAATCCGAAACACAGTGTCAAAAACACACAAATCTGTCGAATACTGGTACAAATGTGTGTTTCGTCAATTTATTATTTTTTTAGATTTTTTCCTGATTCTCATTAATGAAACGAATCATTATATCTAATAGAGTATTAAATTATGTATCGCATCGTGTAATTACAACTTCGTACGTAAGCTCAATGATGTTTGTGTGACAAGTCGTCAAAGTCAGCCAAGTTCAAAATCCGACGAGTATAGGGACGTTTACCTTACCTACTAACTGTATGCAAAAAATCATAAACTTTAATATTTTTGGAACCTCAAAACCTAGCGGTACCGGACTAAATGCCTTCCACCAACATCTTGAGACGGCTCGGCCAGTATGCTAATTTTGACTTAGACGCAAATACTCTGCCCGGTTGACACTAAGTCACCTGAATTAAAATACCAGCTGCGCTCTTGAAGAGTTCTTCAAAACGAAGCCCAGGGTGTTCTTGTTTGTCGGGGCGGATGTAACAACACACAGCCTAAATAAAACTTGTGACCCTTGAAGAACACGAACATTAAAAAAACCGACTTCAAAAAACTGAAAAGGATAAAATAATTAAATTTAAGTAGGTATTCATCCCCTAGAAACATATTTTTGGAGTTGGTGCTAAGTGGTTTCCAAAAACAATAGAAAGTGAAGCACCGACTCCAAAAATGTGTTTCTAGGGGATGAATACCTACTTAAATTTAATTATTTTATCCTTTTCAGTTTTTTGAAGTCGGTTTTAATTTTTGTTTAATTTTTTTTTTCACAATTTTTAGTGATAACTTTCTACGGTCGAAGCTAGATGGGTGACCGTCAACTTATATTGTTTCGTACTATCGTATCGTTTTACTAAAAATTCATTGGAAAAGCAAAAATTTGCAATTTCGCATATGTAGACGACAATTTCAGTTTTTTTTAAATTTAAAACCAAAGTACCCAACTGTTTTTGAAAAAAAATTTATGGGACCAAATGGCAGCTATTCCGCATCGAACAAAAAAAGAATCACGTAAATCGGATCAGTAATCTCGGCGTAATCGGTGTACATACATATATAAAAAAAACCCGGCCGAATTGAGAACCTCCTCGTTTTTGAAGTCGGTTAATGAGCGATAGCAGTGGTTTTTGCCGCATTACATAATGAAATGACGCGTGGTAAAAAACACGGGTTTCTAATGCACCCGAACATGACTCCTACCACTTTTGGGAAATGAACCTACCATTTTCTCTAGACGACCCAAAAATATCGTCTTCATTACTGAAATATCAGTTAGAACTTACAAATACAAATAATTTATTCCACAAAATTTTGTTACATATTGCGTTGGTACTAAGTCTCTAGATAATATGCAATAGTTAAAAAAAGGTACAAAACTAAACTATGCAACAATTCAGGAGATCAACCCAGAGCCGGCTCATTTAGCGCCCGTGTGTGCAATCAATTTCCTATAACTTTTTAGTGAAACGATACGATAGTAGCAAACAATTTAAGTTGACGGTCACCAATATAGCTTCGACCTTAGAAAGTTATCTATCACTAAAACTTGTGAAAAAAAAATTAAACAAAAATTAAAACCCACTTCAAAAAACTGAAAAGGTTAAAATAATTAAATCTAAGTAGGTAATCATCCCTAGATGTTCGCGCCCGTCTGTCTTTATTTTTGAAAATACGCGCGCGTATTAGATGCGCGGATCAAGATCGGCGACCTGCGGCGGGGCGGGCGGCGGCGGGCGGCGGCGGGCGGCGGCGGGCGGCGCGGGCGGCGACCGATGACGTAGTCGACGTCATAGGAGGGAGCAAGCCGCGCGAAGTACAAAAGGCGTCCATTTTGAGAAATGGGCCCATTCCCATTTTCAACACATTGTTTATACGTACCTTATTCGAATATTTGTTAAAAGTATTTTTATATGTAAATTCAACCGAATAAACAATTTAAAAAGTATAATAAATAAAGCGTTTATTGGAGATTCCTGACCAGATGTTCTGAAAAGCTAATACGAAACCCTGAGCTCGAAACATGATCCATCGAACCGGACACTAAGAAGAATTCAAGATCGGAAGTCGATTCCCGACGCAAGAAGCGATCCAGAATATTACGGTCAGGTCAAATCCTTCCAATTCCCTCCCATCATAGTTCGATTTGTGCTAATATCGTGCCGTTATTTGCAAATTCCAGTTTTTCAAAACTACCTGCTTTGTCGTCCTGTCGCGGGGTGTGGCTGCCTAGTCGCGTGTGAGGTGATTTTTAAACAACTGTAAGTACTCTTGCTTTTCAATTTCTTCCCAAAATGAGTGAGGAGCGCGATAATATCACCAAACTTAATTTGCCAAAACCTTCGAGAGAAGGTAGTAGGTCACCAAAAGAATGTTCTGGTTTTGATTTTAAATTATCAATTGCAGACCTTAAGAAACAGCGCGGAGTATTTAAAGCCCGAGTAACTTTATTTGAAAAATATATTTCAAAATTTCAGAGCATTCAGTTGGAAAAAAGTCAAATAATAGAATTAAATTTAAAAATATCCCAATTCGAGTCCGTTTTTGACGAGTTTAATAAAATACAAAATAAAATCGAGTTTTCCTCTGATGAAATTGATCTTTTAACGCAAATCGAATATCGAGAAACATTTGAAGAGCAATATTTTCAATGTATTTCTGCCGCTAAGTCCTTAGTAGAAGATATTAATAAGGAGAAATTTGGAAATAATCATAGTTTACGTAGTAAAAATAGTACTTCACAAATAAGATTACCAGATATCAAGTTACCCTCCTTCAACGGTTCATACGATGACTGGCTGGAATTTAAAAATTCTTATTTGACAATGATACATGAGCGTAACGATTTAGATGCTATTCAAAAATTCCACTACTTGCGTTCATCACTTAGTGGTAGTGCACTTCAAGTTATTAGCGCATTAGAATTTACAGCGGAGAATTATACCTACGCATGGGATTTATTACTCCACCGATTTCAAAACGATCGACTTTTAGTACATAATCATGTCAAGTCTTTGTTTTCTGTGCCAAATATTAGTAGGGAATCTCCTTTGCTTATTAGGAAAATGATCGATTCTATTCTACGTAATTTACGTGCATTAAAATCACTGGGGGAGCCTACAGAATATTGGGACACGTTGATTATGCATTTAATTGTGTGTAAACTTGACTCTTCTACCGAGCGAGAGTGGGAGAATCATAAGGGAGCTCTCATATCTGGTTTACAAAGCCAAGATCCTAAACGTAAATTAATATTAAACGATTTATTGTCATTCCTTAGAAACCGTGCTGATTTGTTGGAAATGGTAAATGTTAATAATTCGAATAGTATTCATATTTCTCAAAAGCCTAATAATAATAATAATGGTAGATTTAATTTTTATAATAAACAATCCCATGATATGAAATCGGCGCCAGCGCGGACAATGCAAACACATACAAATAGTTATACCGCGGCTACTACCGTCAGTAATACGCGAACAACCAAACGAAGTCGTGTCTGTGAGATGTGCCGGGGCAATCATGCCTTATTTATTTGTAGTATGTTTTTAAACTTATCTGTTGAGGACAGATATAAGTTAGTGATTGAAAAGGGTCTTTGTCATAACTGCTTACGGAGCGGTCATACGATTAGTGAGTGCTATTTCGGCCCTTGCCAGCAATGTAAACGTAAGCACAACAGTTTATTACATAGGGATTCATACAAAAATACACCTATTGAATCGCCTTCGCAAAGTGAGTCCGGACAATCTCAAGTAAAATCGACCGTATTGCACTCATCATTAGACTTACATAGCAATGACGGGCTAAGTACGCGTCAGCTGACGGCGGCGGCAGCGGCACAACCGGTTTTGTTATCTACTGCGCTAGTAGAAGTGATATTGAATGACAAAAATAATAAGCGACACACGGCCCGTGCGCTTTTAGATAGCGGGAGTCAACACTGTTTTGTTTCAGATGCGTTTTGTAATCGAATTGGTTATACGAATTATATACAGTCCACTGTCCAAATTTCGGGTGTGGGACAATCGGTCACACACTCAAATAAATTATGCGATTTTATTATACGATCAAAAGTAAACGATTATCATACAAATATACGTTGTTATGTTTTACCGTGCATCACATCAGTCTTACCGTCTGTGAGTATCGATGTTGATCATATGCGAATACCAGTCGATATGAAACTCGCTGATCCAAATTATCATGTGCCTTCCGACGTCGATTTATTGATAGGTGCTGATCTCTTTTGGGAACTTTTAAATGAAAATAGAATGCGATTAGAATGCGGACCTTATTTACAAGATTCGAAATTAGGTTGGTTAATTTCCGGGCCTATTTACATGAGTAACTTACACTTCAAAAATAATTATACTCAGTGTAATTTTACACAGAGCATAGATTCGCAATTAAAAAAGTTTTGGGAGTTAGAAGACCTATCTCAAAGGGATAGTCTGACTAGTGACGAACGGAAATGCGAAGAAATATTTACGAACACATTAAAGCGCGAATTAGACGGTCGGTTTTCAGTTCATATACCGCTGAAAGAATCAGCGCATTCACTTGGTGATTCTTATACGACAGCTTATAAACGATTTATTTCTTTAGAAAAGAAATTAGATCGTAGACCTGAATATAAGCGTATGTATTCAGATTTTTTACGAGAATATCGCGAGTTAGGCCACATGTCTAGGGTGGATAAGTACAGTTGGCCACATTATTTTCTCCCGCATCACGGGGTATTTCGGGATAGTAGCACAACAACTAAATTAAGGGTAGTATTCGACGCTAGTTGTGCTACTACTACAAAAAAGTCTTTAAACGACATCCAATATATCGGCCCGAAGCTTCAAAACGAAATCTTTTCTATTCTGTTGCGTTTTAGGCAGTATCAATCGGTAGCATGTGCCGATATCGAGAAAGCCTATAGACAGACACTTATTCAGCCTGACCAACGGGATCTTCAACTTATACTCTGGCGAGAAAATCCTTCAGATCCAATAGACATTTACCGGTTAAATACTGTGACGTACGGTACTGCGTCGGCGCCATATTTGTGTATAAGGTGTTTAAATCAAATCGCCCAGGAATGCGACGATGAAGTAGTCTCACGTGTCATAGAAGAAGATTTTTTCGTAGACGACTTGTTGACGTCACACGATGACCCTAAGATGTTGGTTAAGATTTGCGAGAAGACGTCTCGTGTTTTAGAACAGTATGGCTATTCGCTGCGTAAGTGGACTTTTAACTGTGACGTAATGGCTGTGACATCTTTCAAGGATTTAGGTATAGGCGAATATACTCAGACCAAAACACTCGGGGTAGGTTGGCACAATAAGAGTGATGAATTTTATTTTACCACAAAGTTAGCAGCGGTGGATAAGTCAACACTGACAAAACGTTTAATGTTGTCAATCGTTTCGCAGATTTATGATCCTCTAGGACTGTTAGCTCCGGTTGTTATTGTAGCAAAAACGCTATTGCAAAGTCTTTGGTTGTGTAAACTTGATTGGGATGATTCCGTTCCCAGTGACGTCTCAGCACAGTTTATTAAATTCGTAACTTCGATTAAGCAATTTTTACACGAAATTAAAATTCCACGGTTCGTAAGAAACGTTCATGCTCAACGCATGGAATTACACATTTTTTCCGATGCTTCACAGAGTGCATACGGCGCCTGTGCTTACGTACGCTCAATAAATAATAACTCGGTTCAAATAGAATTACTGTGCGCTAAAAGTAAAGTAGCACCCTTAAAAACAATTAGCATTCCGAAGTTAGAACTGTGTGGCGCTTTAATAGGTGCGCGACTTTATAAAATGATCATTAAGTCACTTAGTTTAACATTTAATTCTGTTTACTTTTGGACCGATTCGACTATCGTTATAGGCTGGTTGCGCATGTCTCAGCATTTGTTAAAGACTTTCGTTCAAAATAGAATCACAGAAATTAATGAGTTGACAGGTGACGCGTCATGGTTGCATGTAGAAAGTCATAACAACCCTGCTGACTTAGTATCGAGAGGTCTAAACGTTATCGAACTTAAGAATAATAACTTATGGTGGCACGGCCCTACTTATTTAAATTGCTTAAAGTGGTCGCCTAGCGATATACAATCGATACCAATCTGTAATGATTTACCCGAATTAAAAAACAAAATTTTCTGTGACGTATGCACCATGCCAGAAAATTTGTTCGATTTTGAAAGGTTTTCATCTTACAAAAAACTAGTGCGAGCGGGAGCGTATTTGCGTCGTTTCATTCATAATACGCGCGCCCGCAGCAAACAAGCGCGACAAACCGGTTGCTTATCAGTTGCCGAAATGAATGAATCGCGGCTGATGCTATCTCGTTTCGCGCAGTTACAATCGTTTCCTACGTTATATAATAGTTTAGTTAGTAAGACGCCTTTAAAGAATTGCAAAGAAAACAATAGGGTTTTAGGATTAAACGTATTTTTAGACGATAAAAATTTAATACGAGTAGGTGGCAGACTAAATAATTTGTCTCTTTTTAACGTCGATAAGCGGAATCCGATATTATTGTGTAGTAAAAGTCGATTTACTCTGCTCCTTTTCCAGTATAATCACATAAAATTATTACATGCAGGCCCTCAGCTCTTATTGTGCACTATACGCGAAAGTTGGTGGCCACTGCTTGGAAGGAACCTTGCCAGAAAGGTAGTGAATCAATGCATAGTATGTACGCGCATGAAGGGTAAGACTGTGTCACCTATAATGGGTGATCTACCTTCTGAACGTTTAGAGGCAGGATTCCCTTTCATGCGTACTGGTGTAGACTACGCTGGGCCAGTCTTCGTATTAAATCGGAAAGGTCGAGGGGCTAGATTAATAAAAAGTTATATTTGTTTATTTATTTGTTTTGTTACACGATGTATTCATTTGGAGCTCGTGAGTAGCTTATCGACAGATGATTATATTCTAGCGGTAAAACGATTTATTTCTAGACGAGGAAAACCCGCAGTAATATTCTCCGACAACGGGAGAAATTTTGTAGGAGCAGAAAAGGAGTTTCCTTTTTCAACACTTAATAATCAGAATAAAATAATTAATTTTACTGCCAATGATGGCATCACATTCAAATTTATACCTCCATACGCGCCTCATTTTGGGGGTCTTTGGGAAGCTGGGGTCAAGTCGTGTAAACATCACCTTAGACGAATACTAGGCATTGCTAAACTAACTTATGAGGAATTTAGCACGGTACTAGCACAAGTCGAAGCCGTCCTGAATTCCCGGCCTATATCTTCTATGTCCACAGATCCCTCTGAATACCTTCCCTTGACTCCTGCCCACTTCCTCATCGGCCGACCTTTGACTGCTCCAGCCACCGAAGACATTAGCGGGGTGCCGTCTGGTCGCCTGGCGCGCTTTGACCGGGTTGAGCAGCTACGACAACACTTCTGGAAACGCTGGTCAACAGAGTACGTCACAGAGCTTCAGGTCCGAACGAAGTGGAAGACGAGTGCCGAAGACATTGAACTTGATAGTCTGGTATTACTCAAAGACGATCAGCAGCCACCTCTCAAGTGGCGCCTCGGGAGAATTATACGGGTCTTTCCTGGCAGTGATGGAGTATCCCGAGTCGCTGAAGTTCGCACGGCAACAGGGACAGTACGGCGAGCGTTCTCAAAAATTGTACCACTCCCCATAGACTAAGAGGAGATGCAGCCATCACAGGAGATGGAGAACACCACACACGACGACAACCGACTATGAATATTATTTCGGAAGCTAAGTAGGAGCTTCCAAGGCCGGCGGTATGTTCGCGCCCGTCTGTCTTTATTTTTGAAAATACGCGCGCGTATTAGATGCGCGGATCAAGATCGGCGACCTGCGGCGGGGCGGGCGGCGGCGGGCGGCGGCGGGCGGCGCGGGCGGCGACCGATGACGTAGTCGACGTCATAGGAGGGAGCAAGCCGCGCGAAGTACAAAAGGCGTCCATTTTGAGAAATGGGCCCATTCCCATTTTCAACACATTGTTTATACGTACCTTATTCGAATATTTGTTAAAAGTATTTTTATATGTAAATTCAACCGAATAAACAATTTAAAAAGTATAATAAATAAAGCGTTTATTGGAGATTCCTGACCAGATGTTCTGAAAAGCTAATACGAAACCCTGAGCTCGAAACACTAGAATCATATTTTTTGGAGTTGGTGCTAAGTTGTCTCCAAAAAACAAAAACAATAGAAAGTGAAGCACCGACTCGAAAAAATATATTTCTATTACTTAATTTAATCTTTTCAGTTTTTTGAAGTCGGTTTTAATTTATGTTTAAAATTTTATGTAAGTAATATACCTACACTTAAAAAATAAAAACAAACAACGAGAATAAATCATTACAATAAAAGTTGCTACGTTAATTTATACTATTACTTCATTACTACTTTGATAATAATAATCTAAGAATAACAAGAATGATATTTGGTCCATGTTGTTAAATTATAAAATAGGTCCATCTATTGGCAAGATTAAGTAAGTTTCACAAATAAATTAAAGTTGCAGTGACGCCATCTAGGAGTCTGCTTTTACGCAAAGTATTGACGGAATGTGTATTTTTATGATTTGATACTGCTAGCGACATCTCGTCGTTATTTAGGTACTAATTTACGCGACATTAGACATTGGCAATCCTTTACTTCTATCATCCTTGCTATTATCAATAGTTCTCCGTTATCTAATTGGTAACTTTGGGCTAGATAATTGGGTTAAAGCTATTATTATTATTATGTCACAAATTAGGATGCTATTTTTTATACACTGTTTTCGCGATTTCGATGTACCGGCCGTTACACAGTTCGCTGTGTTTCGGATTGAAGGGAAAGGTAGCCAGTGTTATTACTGGGCATGGACGACCTTTCTTACTAGCCCCGTTTGATAAAGGTTAATTTGTTGCAAGTACTTACCACTTTTTAAGGAATATATAGGTAGGTCTTTTTTTTCAGTCACCCTATATAATTTTTATCTGAATGTTAGCTAAATTAATTCAATATAAATCCGTAGCAAACGCACTCGTTCCCCGCGACTGAAGCCCTTAGCTAAGATTCATTAGGTAGAAGGAAAAAGCTCCTTTATTGATCTACAATGACTAAGCACATTAGGATAGAAAGAAATGACTACCTACCTACTTATTGTTAGAAAGTGCGTATTAAGTTTCAATCGTAAAGGACGACGAATAAAAGATTGATGGATAAACTCGTACAAAGAAATCCTACGAAGTGAATAGTGGGTAGATAAAGTCGGGGTTTACTTTCAGAGCCTTGCGGCATAAGCCATTCTGACGCTAAAGTTGAAAGACCATTTTTTGTTTGAATGATTTCCAAAGAATCTAAGGTGTGATTTACCTATTGTTAAAAACGCGGTTCTGTGCGGTCAGTGATTATTAATTTTCAAGGATTTTGGTTGGAGTTACGCGGTTATCGTAGCCTATAGACGCTCAGACCTTGGACACCAGTCACACGTTGCTTACCTACCCAGTGAAAATAAGAGAAACGTTTTGGTAGGTATAAGTGACGACTCCGATATTCAAAATTAAATTAAAACCGACTCCAAAACACTGAAAAGGATAAAATAATTCAATTTAAGTAGGTACATACTCATCTCCTAGAAACATGTTTTGGAGTCAGTGCTTCATTATCTATTGTTTCTGGAAACTACTTAGCACCAACTCCAAAAAATATGTTTCTAGGGGATGAGTACCTGCTTAAATTTAATTATTTTATCCCTTTCAGTTTTTTGGAGTCGGTTTTAATTTTTGTTTATTTTATTTTTTCACAATTTTTAGTGATAACTTTTTAAGGTCAAAGCTAGATGGGTGACCGTCAGCTTATATTGGTTTCTACTATCGTATCATTTTACTAAAAATTCATAGGAAAGCAAAAATCCGCAATTCCGCATACGTAGATGACTCATTCCAGTTACTTTTATTTGAAAAGCAAACTACCAAAAAATTTTAATGGGACCAAATGAGAACATCGCATCGAACAAAAAAAGAATCATCAATATCGGTTCACCAAATTGAAAGTTCTGAGATGACAAACATTTAAAAAAATAACATACAGTCGCATTTATAACCCCCTCCTTTTTTTGAAGTCGGTTAATAACGATTTTACTTAAAATAGGTACCTAGTGTTAAAGTAATGAAATATATATACTTTTGTTTGAATATTTTTGCTATAGTGTTTATCGATAAAGTTGTGGTTAAAATGATTATATGTTTAAAAAAAAAAGATAGTGTAATGTAAAATAGATCAATAATCCGGAACTTACTTTAAAAGATGGCAGCCCATTTTATCTGTCGTTGAAATACTCATCTTCAAAGTAATTGTCAATATTTAAAGTAAATATATAATATTATGTTACTAAATTTATTATATAATTATAATATAGAACTAATGAAATAAAATGTATTATGGGTTACAAAATCATTAATAAGTACTCCTAAGAATAGACAAGTGCGATAGTTGACGCCAGAGGGCGCCATTGTGTTTTGGCAGTTTTTAAAAGGTGGGAAAGTAAAGATATATAAACGGGTGGAGTAAGAGAACGGACATTACTATGTTAAGTGAAGTGTTCTAAAAAGTGTAATCATTATGGTATGTGATGTGAATAAAGTGTTGTAAAAGTACATCTACGTGTTTCACTGGAAGAGTGCTGTTTTACTAGTAAGTGTACGTGGCCCGCTATTTATGGTAGTCTGCGTTAGCGCATACCTTCCCTGGCAAGTGACCGCGGCGGAATTTTTGATTTCATATTTTTTTTAACTGACTTTGTAAACGAGGAGGTTCTCAATTCGGCCGGTGGTTTTTTTTTCATTGTACATGTACACCGATTACGCCGAGATTACTGATCCGATTTACGCGATTCTTTTTTTGTTCGATGCGGAATAGTTGCCATTTAGTCCCATAAAAAATTTTTCAAAATCAGTTGGATACAGTATTGTCTTACATTTTCGCATTTTGAATAATAATAATAATGTAACATCTAATTAAACGCGAGTTAAATCCGGTAAATTGGTTTTATTTCAAATCAGTTGGATAGTTTAGTTTTACATGAAAAAAAAACTGAAATCAGTAAGTCGTCTACGTATGCGAAATTGCGGATTTTTGCTCTACTTTTTAGTGAAACGATACGATAGGGGGGAACAATATAAGTTAACTGTCACCCATCTAGCTCCGACCTTAGAAAGTTAACATTAAAAATTGTGAAAAAAAAATTTTAAACAAAAAAATTAAAACCGACTTCTAAAAACTGAAAAGGATAAAATAATTAAATTTGAGTAGGTAGGTACTCATCCCCTAGAAACATATTTTTTGGAGTTGGTGCTAAGTTGCTTTCTTTTCAAAAACAATAGAAACTGAAGCACCGACTCCAAAAAATATGTTTCTAGGGGATGAGTAGGTGCCTACCTACTCAAATTTAATTATTTTATCCTTTTCAGTTTTTTGAAGTCGGTTTTAATTTTTGTTTTTGTTAGTTGTTATTCTTCATATTTTTTTTAGGTAAACCTATAACGGCTTCATTGGCATCTTGCGTTTAAGGTAACTCGATCAAAAGGGAATGTATTTACCTCTTACAAATACTTATTACAAAAGAAAAACCTCATTAGTTGCCAACAATTTATTTCAAAAATATTTACATCTGTATTTATAAACATAATGGCCCTAATTCTGGCGAACACATGCTAAGTTTAAATTTAAGTTCAGTCTATTTCTTTCTCTCAAAATGAAAAAGAAAAGGATGCAAAGGTGCTAAAATGCAGTGTTTAGGAGGCACCTCCGTACATGCCGTCTAAAATTGTCTATGGTTTCTTTGAAATCTATCTAAATTTAAGTGACAGCTCTAAACAGACTCTTGCTATCTTTTTCCTATTACTTATTGCGAGAAAGAGATATACTGTACTTAAATTTAGAATTAAAGTGTGTTCCCAGAATTAGGCCCAATATTGTATAGCGCTCATACAGTCGATAACATACAAAGAGTAACTTTGACTTTTGATTTGGAGCACATTTGTTGTGCGCTTCTCACTATAATAATTATACGTATTGCTCATTTCTCTCGCCTTTATTCTCATTTGATAAGGAAAGGGGCGATTGAGTTTAAGAAATATCCACAGACAATTGCTACAGAAATCTATTTTTGACAGTGATAGGCGGTAGACGCGGACGTAGGATACCACCGCCTTTCTTATTTCGGCCGTGAAACAGTTCGCTGTGTCTCGGATTGTAGGAAAAGGTAGCCAGTGTAATTATTGGGCATGGACGGCATTTCATCTTTGGCCTGAGGATGACAGCGCACCTGCAATATCAAGTGATTTACCCTTGTTATTGCAGGTGTCTATAGGCGGCGGTAACCGCTTACCATCAGGTGGGCCATCAGCTTGTTTGTCATCTAGTTGTATAAAAAAGGGCGCAGAGTTTAATTTAAAGTCGTATGTCGTCACCACCATACATGTGGAAAACCTATGTTTATTTGTAGTCAATATTTGCAATAAATATTTATAACTTCTGTTTAGATTTTTTTTATTTCTTATCTATGTAAATCTTTCTCTTGTTGACACATCTTTTCCATTTCTCCTCTTAAGTGTCGTGCTTCTGTCTCCATCTCTTCTAGAGTTCGGGGAGGCTTCGCTGGGTGACCAGATTTGAACCTAGAGAACAAAAAAATTGAACTATAAAAATTCATCTCATTGATTCAACGGGCGACCTTTTGCAATATGCAAGGGAGGATATACTAAAGAGGTGTGTAGGTACTTTAAAACTTTCCATGTATGAAGGATTTTTCTTATACAGGGTGGTGCCGGCAATACGACAGTAAATTAAAACAGGGGCTAAATTAGTTCATCATAATGTTCTTAATTTTTGATTTTTACATTATTAAAAATGTTTGAAAAATTACTTAGTAATTAAAATAGAATAAAACTCGTTAAAACACGTAAACTCGTTAAAATACTCGTTTCGGATGTTGAAATAGAATATTTCGACATTGTAGGGTGGACGTTAGCTCATAAACGCAAATACAAGATAGACTAGAAGAATTTCACAGGGATATCCCAAGTCCTGGGTGGCTCAGTGGTCAGAGCAGTCGCCCGGATAGCGAAAGGTCGCGGGTTCGATTCCTGCCTCAGGACGTGAAATTTTTCTAGTTTTATTCTATTTTAATTACTAAGTCATCATAATGTTTTGCAACTTTCACATACATCATAATCATTTGATAATTTCATGACATTTCTATGAAATAATGTAATATTGGTTGCATTAATTCATAGAAATGTCATGAAATTATCAAATGAGTAAGTTGTATTAAAAGTTGCAAATCATTTTTATGAACTAATTTAGCCCCTGTTTTAATTTACTGTCGTATTGCCGTCGCCATCCTGTATAAAAAGCACGGCAATTAACCCAACACCACCTGATGTGAAGCGGTAAGAAGAGTCCATATGCGAAGACAGCTAGTGAAGTTTAGACACCGCTCTAGCCACCTCCACCTTGCCCAACCATAAGGTGCCTCTTTGCATATGTTTGAATATGAAAATATAAAATTTGAATATTGAATTGAATATGTTATGAAAATGAAAATATAAAATTAGAAAATGTTTTGAAATTAATGTTTTGAATATGTTATGAAAATATAAAATTAGAAACAAATCATGTCGGTAACCGAACCCGCGACATTATGAGACTAGACGTAAGCTTACAACCGAACCTGTCAGCTTTCACAATCCAAACTGTTAGTCCCGGTTGTTGCTGCAACCGCTTGCAACCCACCAATGCGGGTGCATTGGGCCAGCCTGGTGGTATGGCCCAAACTCCTCGTGTGTTTCTTCCATGAAGGAAGGCCTGTGCCCAGCAGTGGGACGTATATAGGCCGGTGATTTTGATGATGAAAGCTACATTTAATAAAAAATATTCTCAAATGTGTTTCATTGGTTCATAACGCTCACGTGCGGTATTGTTGTCTTTTTTTCCTTGTGCTGAGGAGTCTTTGACACTCTCTGTCTTGACCAAAACAACATTTACGAGGTATAAAAATAAAAAAGGTAAATTCTTATACAGAATGGTGCTGTCAATGCGACAATAAATTGAAACATGGACTATATTAGTACATAGAAATGGTTTGCCACTTTCAAAAATATCGTATTCGTTTGATAATTTTATGACATTTGTATGGAATAGTGTAACGTTGGCAGTGTTATTTAATACAAGGTTCATGAAATTATCAATTGAATACGATATTTTTGAAAGTGGCAAACCATTTCTATGGACTAATATAGCCCATGTTTAAATTTATTGTCGCATTGACGGCACCACCCTGTATTTCGGAAAATGTTTAAAATAAAAAAAAGGGAGTTTTTGGTTCGTTTTGATGGTGTACTCACTGATCGTGCTTGGCCAACTCCATGTATATGAGATCGTTTTCAATAAAGTCGCCTTTCTTCCTCGGCATGATGTGGCAATGCAGGTGCTAAAACAAGCAATACAAACTGACGTCATTAAGTCAAAAATGCTTACTTCTTTATTTTTATATGATGATTTCCAGTGGTGACCTTAGGCGCCATCATCATCATCATCACCTATATACGTCCCACTGCTGGGCACACGCCTTCCTACATGGGAGAAACACATGAGGAGCTTGGGCCATAACACCACCACGCTGGCCCAATGCGGGTTGGTGGGTTACCTTAGGCGTGACTTGTGGAATCGGAGATGTTTCATAGCCGGCCAGGTATAATAATAATCACTGTAAATTCCACGCAAGAATAGTGGTCGCGGAATACTCCACCTCCACCTCCACCACTACGTATTTTTACAAATACCGACGATTCGGTTAAGTTGGGGCAGTGCTTTCAAATATTCTTAATTTTGCGATTGCGAAAGGTCGCGGGTTCGATTCCTGCCTCAGGACGTGAAAATTTTCTAGTTTTATTATATTTTAATTACTAAGTAATTTTTCAAACATTTATAATAATGTTAAAATCAAAAATTAAGAATATTTGAAAGCACTGCCCCAACTTAACCGAATCGTCGGTATTTGTAAAAATACTCGTTTCGGATGTTGAAATAGAATATTTCGACATTGTAGGGTGGACGTTAGCTCATAAACGCAAATACAAATAGACTAGAAGAATTTCACAGGGATATACCAAGTCCTGGGTGGCTCAGTCGTCAGAGCAGTCGCCCGGATTGCGAAAGGTCGCGGGTTCGATTCCTGCCTCAGGACGTGAAATTTTTCTAGTTTTATTATATTTTAATTACAATATTTGTAGTTAAAAAAATATAACTTTTAGCAGTGCAGCGAATAGAAAAAATTAGACGAGAAGGTATATCAACGTACCAACAAAGTATGTACCCAATGTCAAAAGTATTACAGGTAAATAGTACAGGTACTAACCTAGTTTAAGGATCACCTATTTTAAGATAACGTTTACTATGTTTACTAATTTTAAGGCTTATTGAATTCAAGAAATTTATTATTATTAAGTTTACTTCTATTTTTAATATCTCTCATTTCTGAGGTATTTTCTAATTCCACGCGGGTTGATACCAAGCGTGAGTAGAATAATGCTGTGTGTCAGAGTGGTGTAATAGTTTGTGTGTGTGTGTGTTTGTACGTGTGTGTGTGTGTGTGTGTGTGTGTGTGTATGTGTTTGTGTGTGTGTGGTGTGTTTTGTAGCAAGTTAATTAATACGCGATGTTTTATTATTATTATTATTATCATTATTTTCAAGCCATCTAACAATGCATAGGAATATTGGCCCTAAATCTGGAGAACACATGCTAAGTCTAAATTTAAGTTCAGTGCAAAAGGGAAGCTGTCATAAAATCTGACATTTAGAGACGTGCGTTCAATTTTCGACCTTATTGAACGTAAAAAGACGTTACTATGGCAACCATCTATGAGAACGTATTTTCCGCTGTCCAACATCACTTTCCCTTTGAAACCCTCGTGAAAGCGGAATCAGACAAAAAAAATATCTGAACCGGAGGACATGTGGAAAGTGACGTCCACTGAGACGATACCAGTCGTGTTCTCTTATCTTATCATATCTTACTGTGCGTCCATGACTAAGTCACAGTGCACTTCGACCAATTGGGATCTTTTGTGCCTCCCCTGCGTTTACTCTTCCTGTGTCCAGAATATAGATGCCATTAGCCTTACTATATCTTTAGGCAGAAAGAGCCTGTAGTCTTCTGGCTTTGGATATGCCACTTCCAGAAGGCTCATTCTGGTTCTAGCCAGGGCATCACAATGACACAAGAGATGCATCATTGATCCCTGGCATTCACCACATGTTCGACAAAGTTGTGTTGGGGAGAGTTGCATGTTATGTAGCATGTGGTTAGTAGCAAAATGCCCTGTGAGCGGCCCAATCAAGAAGCGAGCTTTTGTTCTACCGTTTGCATAGATGTATTTACTCCATCCTTCTACCTCGTCGTGGTCTCAGTCAACGACCTCGTCCCAAGATCTCTTCGCGACCATCTGAAGAGATGCTTCAGTGAGCGGTCTTGCTTGATAACGCCAGAATTGGCGTTATCAAGTTGTTGTTCTTTCTCTGTCGCCACGACCCTTAGCCGTCTGGTCTCTTCTGGCAAGGGGTCTCCTCTCCTCCCCCGATTTGTCGAGGGATCGGTAAGAATTTAAATTTGTTTTCTTTTAAATAATATTCATAAACACTAGGTGGTAGACTCATATGTAGGATCGCCTGGGTAGGTACCACCGCCTTTCTTATTTCAGCCGTGAAACAGTTCGCTGTGTTTCGGATTGAAGGGAAAGGTAGCCAGTGTAATTACCGGGCCTGGACGGCATTTCATCTTAGGCCTCAGGATGGTAACGCACCTGCAATATCAAGTGATTTTCCTTGTTATTGCAGGTTTGTCATCTAGTTGTATAAAAAAAACACACACACACACACCTATTATCGAGCTCAAAGTAAGGATCATTAAGAGCTTGTGTTATGGATACTAGATAACGGAGAAATCTAAACAAACTAACAGTTATACTGGAAGTACAAACTTACTTTGACCGTCTGTCCAGCGTCGACTCCATCTTGAATAGTCACTGTGCATGAATGGGTATTGTGTACCTTTTCCATTAGCTGCAAAAAAAATGTATATAAAATCGAGTAGCTTATTAAATTAGCTTTGTGAAGAGGTGTATCATATTACTGTTCAAAATTATTCGGAATGAAAGCACAAAAAAGACCGTGTCCTTTTATATCGGACTTTTGTATACACACTGTATAAAATTGTTATTAAATAATCACCAGCCTATATACGTCCCACTGCTGGGCACAGGCCTTCCTGCATGGCAGAAACACATGAGGAGTTTGGGCCATAACACCACCACGCTGGCCCAATGCGGGTTGGTGGGTTAAAGCGGTTGCAGCAACAACCGGGACCAACGGCTTAACGTGCCTTCCGAAGCACGGAGGAGCGAGAGATTATAAATTTGATTGACCCATCCAGGGACCGACCATGGCGAAAGTTGCTTTGTTTTCGTGATCGAAACCAGAGCGCTCAAACCAATACGCCACCGAGCTCCTTAATAGAAAATTGTTATTGGTCAACCCTAATTTAATTTGACTTTAGTATGTAGTTTCATTTTATTGCATTTATTTAATTAGTTCTAAAGTAGTTTCTCATTGAGTCACTTAAATTTTATTTTATTTAATGATACACAAACTTAATAATGTAAAATCTATGACCATAGAGTTTATTTCAGAATCAGAATCAGAATAATTATTTGCTAATATGTGAGTAGATACAAAATTGGTGTTACATAAAATATGAGGTCCTTCACATTTTATCCATAACGGATGTGTAAAAAAATAATGTCAATACAGTACTATTATTACAATTATTAGATTTAACATTACAAATTTATATATACAATTGAAGTAAAGTAACTAATGACTTAAAGTAACTATTTATTTATTTATACGGAAGACCAACAGCTATTAATACAATTTAGGCGTCTTAAAATAAACAGCCTAAAGCCAATTATAGGCCCTCACAAGTGGTAACATATACTGCAACAAACTAACGACATGCATACAGACTCGAACAGCGTATTAAAAATCTCTTAAATAGGTTCAAAAAATTTTTGCTCATAAGACGCATCGCTTTCGTGTTGAAATAAATGTATGTACTCAATTCTATAAGTACCTTCTGGACCAATCTAATGGTTTTGTAGAAGTCGTCAGCCTCTTCTTCTGTAAGGTCTTTGTTCCTCTCAGCCATTCGTAGCGGCGCGACCAAGACATGGCCTTGGGTAACACATCTGAAAGGAATTTTAAAATAAATGATAATACCTGAGCCACTCACTAATACTCTGACTAACCAAGAACTGTTAATTAAAAGCCAAAGCAATCGTGAAAGTAACTAAATTTAATGTTACTTGAACATATAATAAATTAAAACGTGGGCTATATTAGTTCACAGAAATGGTTTACCGCTTTCGAAAACACCTTATTCCTTTGATAATTTTATGACATTTGTATTAAATAGTATAAAATTGGCTGAATTATTTCATAGAAAGGTCATGAAATTATCAAATGAATAAGATGTTTTTGAAAGTGGCAAACCATTTCCATGAACTAATATAGACTATGTTTTAATTTATTGTCGTTTTGACAGCACCACCCTGTACAAAGAGCGTTACAAATAAGCAGAATGTCCAAACAAATTTGTCACATCGTCTTTTATACTAAAAACTAGTTAATAGTAATCAAGGTTCGCGCTTGCCACAATTTTAGCATGGGCGGTGGCCGTAGAACAATAGACGCGTCGGATGGTGAGTATAATAGATCCGTACGCAGCCATATTGCGGCGCACGCGCACTGTGACGTCACCGAACCGGCTACTGGCCCTGATTCTGAAGACACCGTCTAATTCTAAATTTAAGTACAGTATATCTCTTTCTCGCAGTATGTAATAGGAAATTTAGATAGATTTCAAAGAAACCATAGACAATTTTAGACGGCATGTACGGAGGTGCCTCCCAGACACTGCATTTTATCACGTTCAATAAGGTCGAAAATTGAACGCACGTTTCTAAATGTCAAATTATATGACAGCCATCCTTTTCGTATTCATTTTTAACCCCCGACGAAAAAATAGGGGTGTTATAAGTTTAACGTGTCTGTCTGTGTATCTGTCTGTGGCATCGTAGCGCCTAAACGAATGGACCGATTTTGATTCGGTTTTTTTTGTTTGAAAGCTGATGTGACTACGATGTTTCTTAGCTATAATTTATGAAGATCAGTTCAGGCGTTTGATGACTATCAGCTCATTTTCTACATGATAATAGGATTTCACTAACTTTTACAAAACCGATTGCTTTTAAATTTGGTGTACTGTCACTTCGGTGACATTCCCATGACATACTAACCTTGAGCTGATCCTATACCGTCAAAATGTCTGCGAAATTCTTCAGAACCTTACAGCAGATACAGCGTGTTTGGGCTCTTATGAATAGTCTTAATGAGATGGTGTTAGATAGATGATTGATGACGCCGGGGGTTACTTAAAATTTTTAATTTTGTAATTATGAGAGAAAGAAATGCACTGAACTTAAATTTAGACTTAGCATGTGTTCTCCAGAATTAGGGCCACTGCCTGTCGCCTCGTTGAAGACCTACTTAGCGAATGACTGATGAGGGGCTGCCTTGTAATGACACTACCTTTCCTTTTGCAAAAGTTCAAGTTAAGATATAATCATCTCACCTAAGATTGACGAAAGCATAGCTCAACTTCGATTCGTAGAACACACAAGTGTCCGGGATTCGGACGTGGCCAAACACGTGCGTTGGTCCTTCGTGCGTCCGGGGCTTGATGTCCGGAATGTCTGGCTTCTGGGAATGTCCGGGGAGTGAGTTTTTGCGCAGACTTAAAGTGTAAAGGGAGTAAATATCTCGTCTGAAAAAGAGAAATATATTTTAGACTTAAAGACCTTTTTTTGGTTTTAATTACCCATAAAACCCCAGGTTTGAACGAGACTTTTTTTTTACAACTGGATGACAAACAAGCTGACGGCCCACCTGGTGGTAAGCGATTACCGCCGCCTATAGACACCTGCAATAACAAAGAAAAGTCACTTGATATTGCAGGTGCGTTGTCATCCTGGGGCCTAAGATTAAATGCCGTCCATGCCCAGTAATTGCACTGGCTACCTTTCCCTTCAATACGAAACACAGCGAACTGTTTCACGGCTGAAATAAGAAAGGCGGTGGTACCTACCCAGACGACCCTACATACGGGTCTACCACCTATTAAATTTGATTTGAGAAATCAGAAGGTCACACATTAATACTTTTGCTTATTTTATATTAGACAAGGTAGGCAAACAAGCTTGGGGTGCGCGGTTAAATTAGCCTATAGGCGCTCGTAGCACCTTGGGACCAATATAGGATATAGTCACTGAGTATACAGGGTGGTGCTGTCAATAGGACAATAAATTGAAACATGGGCTATATTAGTTCATAGAAATGGTTTATCACTTTCAAAAACATCGTATGCGTCTGATAATTTTATGACATTTGTATGAAATAATATAACATTGGTTGCATTATTTCATAGAAATGTCATGAAATTATCAAACGAATAAGATGTTTTTGAAAGTGGCCAATCATTTCTATGAACTAATATAGCCATGTTTTAATTTATTGTCGTATTGACGGTACCACCCTTTATAACTGGTTTATCACAGCAAAGCAAAAAAGTTTTAGTTCATCAAAATACGTCCAAATATTGATAACACTCTTTTTAGTAAAGATATCTGCACTAAACTGTGACGAATATCTCGAAAAAAAAAACAGAAACTAATGCAAAAATGCTGTTTTTTTTGGAGAAAAATGTATTCGTCGACATTGCGTCGCTTAGCGCCTTCTATCGGCTATATCACGGAGAGTGCTCTGAAGAGCTATTTGACCTTATCCCACCTTCCCCATTCCTACTCAGGAGCACGCGTGCCGGTCTTCGGAGTCATCTATTCACTGTCTCCACCTCAACATCACGCGCAAAGAAATTTAGTGCCTCGTTTCTTTGTCGTACTTCCTGAACTTGGAATTCTTTGCCGGCACATGTGTTCCCTCCTTCCTATAACATGGGTTCCTTAAAAAGAGGCGTGAAAGAGCACCTTTCGGGCCGGCAAGGTGGACTAGCTGTCTTCGCATATGGACTCTACTTACCGCTTCACATTAGGTGGTGTTGAGTCATTTGTCGTGCTTAGTATAAAGAAAAACAGTTTCAACAGATTACTTACCGTCTATGCTGGAAAACGGGCATATTTCTTCTGACATTAATCAACTCTTCGCTTGAAACCTCAGCTATTTTATAACTAGGCGATTCTTCCCCACAATCAGCCAGAACCCCTCCCCAGGGGGACACGCATAGTGCATGCCCGTAGGACTTCCGCTTGGCGTTGTGTTGGCCAACCTGCGCAGGCGCCGCTACGTAGCATTGGTTCTCTATTGCTCTTGACCTAAGGGTCAATTTCGAATGATACGTTAAATAGATATTTATCGTTAAATAATTAGATAGTAAATTCATTTGCAATCGACTGCAACTCACATAAAATTTACAATATACAATGATCTTAACAATGCTTAAAAGTACATATATAGATATTATCCAAACTACTAACTAATATGATTAACGCGAAAGTGAGTTTGTTTGTTTGTTACGCTTTCACGCCTAAGCCACTAAACCGATGTAGATGAAATTTGGTATGGAGATAGTTTGAGATCCTGGAAAGGACATAGGATACTTTTTGGAGCAATAACTGACATCTTGCCGGGCGGTTCTAGCTGCTCTGCGGTACTTTTATTTATTTATAAACTATTAAATGCTAATAACTTACCTAAGTAAAATATGCCAATGAGCAAGTCCTGTAGCATAGGTGAATGCAGACGGATAAGTTAGTATTTCTGCTCCCATTATACTTAAAGAAGTGCTTAGCTCTGGGAAGCGCATATCGTAACAAATCGCCATACCTGTAAAGATTATTATGAAGTTCTAATAATATATCAGTAATAATATATTCATACACTCACACTCATTATCTAGCCCAAAGTAAGCATCATTAAGAGCTTTTGTTACTTTATACAGGGTTAAAACATGGGATATATTAGTTCTGCCACTTTCAAAAACATTTCACTTTTGAAATATTTTAAAGCAAGTCCACGGCTGGACAAATGGATCGGCTCTGCACAGCTAGTTCCTCTGGGTTTGAGACTAAGGCAACTGAGACTTTCAACGACTAAACTTAGTCTTTTCTAATCTGAGAGATCGTAGTGGTATAGGATACATGATGTGACATCGACGACGTATTAATAGGGTTCCTAAAATATCGATATTGATATCCTGAAAAAAATATCGAATAGCGATATACCACAAATAAAAATATCGGCGATAAATATCGATTATTTTCTGAAAAAATATCGATATTTTGAAATATTGATATTTTTTGCCCAAGCCTATGACTCGTATATATGATACGAAAGCTAGCCAGTGTAATTACTCAGGATGATAACGCACCCGCAATACCAAGTGATTTGTTTTGTTATTGCAGCGGTCTACCATCAGCTTGCTTGTCATCTGGCTGTTTAAAAAGTATAGATCTGTCACATCATACATATACTTAAGAACTTAAGTAAAAAACCAGTCCTACCTATCCTCCCAACTGGTGAGTCCACAGGAGTGACAACATGACTGCCAGCGTTAGAGAAGTCACTCTCTTTCAATCTCACTTTCTTCTCCGGAATCTCCACATCAAAAAGATGAAGCTTTCTGTACGTTTGAACTATGTCACCTTTATTGTCTATTATTATGTGTGTATTGAACATTTTATCAGGCCTTGATACATCCTGAAAAACATAATAATAATAATATTCTTAATTTTTGATTTTAACATTATTATAAATGTTTGAAAAATTACTTAGTAATTAAAATAGAATAAAAATAAAATTGAAAGAGATGAGAGATTAGATTGAAATAGAATATTTCGACATTGTAGGGTGGACGTTAGCTCATAAACGCAAATACAAGATAGACTAGAAGAATTTCACAGGGATATCCCAAGTCCTGGGTGGCTCAGTGGTCAGAGCAGTCGCCCGGATTGCGAAAGGTCGCGGGTTCGATTCCTGCCTCAGGACGTGAAATTTTGATGTCTTAAGGCTATACCACACGCATAATCAGTATTTTTAATAAGGCTTTTATTATATTTTTTACTAATATTGTTTTTGTTTAAAGATATGTCGGACTGGACTGTTCCAAAAATATATGGAGATGGACCGTCTTTTTTGCTTTGTTGCGTGGTACAAGACAATTTTTTTTAAAGAAAAATTGCAACACCATCAACTATCCATCATGGCGCCTATGTCAATTTGGTGAAGTTTAGTTGACTTCTACGTCGCCCGCCATATTGCCATATTGAGTTACGGTGAAATACCTTAGTTTGTCTAAAAAGTTAAAAAAAAGGTATCTTATCAGGCTAGTTTTATGGATCAATTAAAAAGTAAACAAAACAACCAAATTGTTTTAAACTTTTTAAGTTTCAAGTATTTTTTTAAGGGCAGGGTGTATTTTAATGGGTGCTTTTCATAAACTTTTAAAGTGAACTTATTGCCTACTTTTGTAGCTATCGAACGAAAGCACTTTTATGCCTGTAGAACCTCTACATCGGTAGATATAGCAAAATAAATAATCTCAACCGTACTTAAATTAAAATGGCCGCCATTTCAAAACAGTACTGGGCAAAATGCTTTACTTGTGGATTTGTCGATAAAATTAGAAAATCTCTCCGAACAAACCACATGTACCTACAGAGTGTCTTTTCCATCACTTGACACTGACGGAAATGATTGCCGACTTTTAACGACCAATTGCAAAGCTTAAAAAACAAAAATTAAAACCGACTTCAAAAAACTGAAAAGGATGAAATAATTAAATTTAAGTAGGTATCATCCCCTAGAAACATATTTTTGGAGTCGGTGCTTTACTTTCTATGGTTTTTGGAAACCACTTAGCACCAACTCCAAAAATATGTTTCTAGGGGATGAATACCTACTTAAATTTAATTATTTCATCCTTTTCAGTTTTTTGAAGTCGGTTTTAATTTTTGTTTAAAATTTTTTTTTCACAATTTTTAGTGAAAACTTTCTGCGGTCGAAGCTAGATGGGTGACCGTCAACTTATATTGTTTCCTACTATCGTATCGTTTCACTAAAAAGTCATTGGAAAAGCAAAAATTCGCAATTTCGCTTATGTAGACGATTTCATAATTTCAGTTTTTTTTAATTTAAAACCAAAGTACCCAACTGTTTTTGAAAAAAAATTTATGGGACCAAATGGCAGCTATTCCGCATCGAACAAAAAAAGAATCACGTAAATCGGATCAGTAATCTCGGCGTAATCGGTGTACATACATAGAAAAAAAAACATACCGGCCGAATTGAGAACCTCCTCGTTTTTGAAGTCGGTTAAAAAATAGGATTAATTTGTTTAGAACAAAACACTAACCTTCTCATGGACACCTCCCATTGATAACCAGACCTTATGTTTGGTTGCCAACTGCCTATATTGTTGGACTGTTTCACCCTCTAAAATAGGCTCAGCGTTTCTCACTATGTCTTGCTTATTATCACAGATATAATCACATGCTTCTGGGAAAAATATCATCTAAAATAACAAAGAATAATTTATTTATTTACTTTACAAAAAAACCACAGCTTACAGTGCTAAAACTCTTATTTAGTAAGATATGGACACAAAACATTAGCCAATTACGGATTCTCACTTTGTTACCAGAGAGGATAGAATTATAATTAGAATGTAGGCCAATATAGAATATAGACTGAGATTCGTACAAATATTTTGATGGTTACAATAATAAAAATGAAACAATATTATAAAAATAACACCGAGGAAAGAGATGCATGTCAATGATGGGGATGTGTGCGAGTGCGTGTGTGTGTGTGTGTGCGAGTGCGTGTGTGTGTATGTGTGAGTGCGCCTGTGTGTGTATGATAGTTGTAGAATTCTAATTATAGCAAAATATGGTTTGTTGTTAAAAAGAGAGATAATATTTTTTATTATATTTTAACTTTTAGAGCCTAGGGCGTTAAGAGTAGGTATAATCTATTTAATAGGTAAAGTGGTCACCCTTTGTACGCGAGGCACATTCGTACATTATGCTTCAAAGAAAAACTAAACGGCACAAAAATACCCTTTGCTTGTGTGCAAAGACACGCTAACAACCATGTTGCTATTGTAATTTGGCGCCAATGGCGCCACAATGTGAGAGCTAACAAGACGCAACGTGTTTTCGCGCGTTTTGAGTAAAAAAAATTCCTGGAGTGTAGTTCG
This sequence comes from Nymphula nitidulata, assembly GCA_947347705.1. Taxonomy (NCBI): domain Eukaryota; kingdom Metazoa; phylum Arthropoda; class Insecta; order Lepidoptera; family Crambidae; genus Nymphula; species Nymphula nitidulata. The sequence continues at coordinate 5,163,529 of OX374646.1, forward strand.
TAAATGAAAGTAAATTTTTTATCATCATCATTTCAGCCGAGAGACGCCCACTGCTGGGCATAGGCAATTTTTTTATGATTTTGACAAAATAGGTTAAAATAGGTAGAGGTTTTATTGTAATATTTCTCATACTAAATTAGAATTTATTTAAAGTTGTAATTTACTTTTGTGCGAGGGCTGGGGCACATTCGGACAGTACTACAGGGGGCACATTTGTATGCGTACAATCAAAACAAAAATTAATCAGGTTACTTCTTTTCAACCCTTGGAAGTCGATTCGTGGCTGGGGGTGATTGGAATACTAGAAGCCAGGTGGAAAAACTCACCACCATCGACACGCAGAGACTTTTCGTCAAATATAAAACAACTAAGCTTACTGATCATGGTCCAAGAGAAACGCAGACTGCGCCGGGTATGGCACCAGAGTCGTCATCCCTCAGACAAGAGAGCTTTTAATAAAGCGATTATATAACAAGGCAAGGTATACAACTCTCCGTGCCAAACTGGAGTCTCTCACTGCTACCAAATCTACAGACTATTCCCTATGGAAAGCAGCCTTTTCGAACTGCAGGCCAAAGTTACCAAAGCCATCATTAAGAAAAGACTGAGCTGGGCCCGAACTAGCCGAGAAAAAGCTTTGTTTAGTTGTAACGACATCACGGACGAAAATATGGCTTAAATACTGTCAGGCACTTCAAATGGACCTACCAACAAAAGCAGTATCACCGATGGAAATTATAGGAACCATAAAACGACTCGACAACAAGAATGCCCCAAGATTTGCTCGAATCCCCAGGTAAGTCCTAATAGAACTGCCGAGAAAGCCAAGAGTGCTTTTCACTACGATATTAGACACAATGCTCAGAATTGGCTACTTCCAGAGAGCTTGAAAGGTTTCTGAAATTATCATGATCTACAAAGCTGGAAAACCTACAGGGGAAAAGACGTCTTATAGGGCGATTAGCCTGCTTTCAACTATGTCGAACCTATTCGAAAAAATCCTGCTCCGAAGATTGCTGTCCGATTTATTGGAACGCAAAATCATACCTGATCACCAGTTGGGCATCAGAAAACAACATGGTACAATATAGTAGATACACAGAGTATGCAAAGATATGTAAATGACTCATCGTCCGGACCCAAGTGCAAAGTGCGCAACCTGATGCTCCCCGGCCAGCTGGGTGTCACTACAAGTCTGCAAACTGGGATGGGTTGCTGAGTTTTACGTATCGTACCTGGAAGCAGCTCTGCTTCACGTCAGATAATCATGATTCCTGTGCAGTAGGAGCCACTGAGACGATACTGGCGGGTATGGAATAACTGGATTGGATTCACTTTACAACTGGCTACAAAAATGGAACATAAAAGCTAGCATTACAAAATCGGTTCAGGTAACAAAAGGGAACAGTCCATCAGTTTAGACTGTGAGAACACGCACGGGATGTATCTTTAATAAAATGTTAATTTCAAGCAATTTTAACAACTTCTAGCAACTTTAGACCTATGGTTTCCATACAATTTTTGGTTTGTATAGTGATATACAATCGAAATAACAAAAAAAAAATATTTTTTAAATACTCCGATGTCTCCAAATCTATTAAGATTTTAAATTTTTTTTCAATACCAATTTTATTTTATCTAAAATTAAGATCACGGTTCCTAAGAGGGTTTTCCTCTATCTCTTATAGTTTAGAATTTCCCCATACTGACCCGAAAAAAAAACTTACCATGACAAGGGCGATTGTTGCATCAAAAGTTAAGAATCATCAATATATACATAGGGTACATCATTTAATTTTTGATATTTTTCTCAATAACAATTTAGTAACAATATCTTATCATGGGGTCGTGAGTCGTGACTATGCCACAATGCACTTCGACCCTTCGGGATCTTTTGTGCTATAAGTAACCATAAGTCAGGCTGATTATTATTAAGTTACTTACCAATTAACTTTTATTAAATCATACAGAATATAAATACATATACTTTATGATTTGATAAAAGTCAACTAGTTTCAGAGGCTTTCTAATTGGTGTACAAAAGTAGCCCACTATGCACCCCGCATTGTAAAAATATCTTATCATAGAAAAGTGGCTATAATCATTTTATCCTTTTGACCTAATAGTTCCAGACTTTTATTACACTTAGGTGCATAAACTACATATTGTAGACATTAAACCATCGAGTAAAAAATAAAAAGTTATGTAGGGAAAAGTGATCACCCGATCACTTTTCCCTACCAGTATTTTGTGTCTAAATATAGCCAGTTGGTTGAGAACAATTCATCAGTCAAAAATTAGAGTCAAAGGTTACTTGAGGTCAATGTCTCCCATATAAACATTCTTTATAATGACCCCCCTACCCATTTCCACTATAAAAAAGTGGGGTCATGATGACACCTCAAACTTTGACCCATAGAGCCCTTTTGCTATACTCCGACCCATCAGTCTATTGAGGAAAGAATATTTGAAATAGAAGTACTCGAAAATTAAAATGTTTTGAATATTTTCTTTTTACATCCAAAAATACTAAATATCTTGTACACTTTAGTCATTTTAAAATTTTTAAAAAATGGTGAATGGCTATTTCTTAACAATATCCTCAAATATATGAAAACAACATACATATTACCTGTGCACCATCCTGAGCAGCGTCTTTCACTAGCTGGCTAACAACACTCATATTCTGAATCTTGTCGGATACAGAGGTCATCTGACAAACTGCTATTTTCTTGGAACTCATTTTGGTGCTTCTACTTGCTTCTCTGACTAGACTATATTTATATGGCTGTGTGCACAGATACCAAAGCTGCAGAAAAAAACCTTTCATTTATTTGAGAGCATGGAAAGCAAAGACATCAGTCATGTCAGCAGCATACAAGCACCAAATTCTCATGTAGTAATCAGTAGCTAATCACCACCAGCCTATATACGTCCCACTGCTGGGCACAGGCCTTCCTACATGGCAGAAACACATGAGGAGTTAGCTAGCTAAGCTAGCGAGTAGTTAATACTCTTGTTTAATTATCATTCTGTTTACTTTTACAATTTAGTCAATTCAGAATTTTAATTTTACATGACACTGACCAAAGGAGAATAACAATTTGGAAAATCAATTTAAATTGATGTATTATATAGCAACATAACTGCATGACTGTATGTATTTAATAAGCCGTTATGCAATTAGTAACAATTACATTGTGATAAAATGCATACTGATAACAAGAAAACAAACATAACCTTTAAATTATAACTACTTACGCGCATTATATCACTTTGGAATACCTACTTACTATTTTTTTGTGTTAAAATACTAGAAAACGAGTTCAATTAATAAACACTTAATTATCTACTTCACAATTTAATTTATTTGTCGTAATAGGGACTAAAAGTGATCTTGGTCAAGATTTCTCCATCATTTTCTAGTTGACAAATTGAATTGACAACAGAACTCAGAACAGCTGTTTATGAGTACATTCCGAATCACGCTCATTGGCGCTCACAGCGCTGAGCATAGACTAGAGATATGCGCTGTGAGCGCAAATAAAAGTGTTTTTAATTCGTGGTTACACCGCTCACACCGTAGACAGAGAATACTCTGTTCTCTGTCTACGGCTCACACGAACTGCTGTGACGTCATGAAAGACGTAACTAATAGACTATAAGTGTGATCTGTGTGACTAATTATTCTGACAGTGCTCAGAAAAAATGCGTGAGCACTGTGAGCCCACACGTTAATGTCTATCTGCAATAATTGACCTACATAAATTGTTATTGGCCCTAATTCTGGTAAACAAATGCTAAGTCTAAATTTAAGTTCAGTGCATTTCTTTCTCAATTCAATTCAATTCAATTTTTGTTTTATGGCCTCTGTCAGATTTGACAATTTCGCCAAGATCCAGTTTTGGAAAAGACACGAGACTGTAGGGAATTATTAACCGGTTGGGTAACCTGTGGACAAGCACAAACAATAAGTTGGTTAGTTGTTGTTAGTATGTTTATAAATACAAAAATGTATATATGCATTTCTTTCTATCAAAAGGAATACGATAAGGATGGCTGTCATATAATTTGACATTTAGAAATGTGCGTTCAATTTTCGACCTTATTGAACGTGATAAAAACGCATTTTATCACAGTTTAGGAGGCACCTCCCGTACATGCCGTCTAAAATTGTCTATGCTTTCTTAGAAATCTATCTAAATTTAAGTGACAGCTCTAAACAGATTCTTGCTTTCTTTTTCCTATTACTTATTGCGAGAAAGAGATATACTGTACTTAAATTTAGAATTAAAGTGTGTTCCCAGAATTAGGCCCATTAACGTAGTGACAATGGGAAGACAATGAGAATCTGTTTAGAGCTGTCACTTAAATTTAGACAGATTTCTAAGAAACCATAGACAATTTTAGACGGCATGTACGGAGGTGCCTCCTAAACACTGCATTTTATCACGTTCAATAAGGTCGAAAATTGAACGCTCGTTTCTAAATGTCAAATTATATGACAGCCATCCTTTTCGTTTTCCTTTTGATAGAAAGAAATGCACTGAACTTAAATTTAGACTTAGCATGTGTTTACCAGAATTAGGGCTAATTCAAAGAACAGCTACATAAACAAACAATTTTTAGGTTATGTTTTGATGACAAATGGTAGTTGAGTCCTTGAGTGCACTCACAAAACGTTCCAAAACGATTGCAAGCCAATAGCTACATGAGCACGAACATCGAATAGGATCACCCGTTTTCAATGTAAGCACTGTTGGCAGTTTTCGATCAAAACGAAATGCAGTTTATGGTTACATTCCGTATCACGACGCCCATTGGCACTCACAGCTGAGCTCACAGCACAGCGCTGTGCACTCATGGCGTGTTAAATTCTCTTTGGCTGTGTGTCGTATCACCTTTTGCCTTTTTTTAGCCTATTGTCAAAATTGACATTTGTTTGACGTTGTTTCTGGACGGGACTTTCTGGAATAATCTTGTCGGTCACCCGTTTGTTTTTTTGCTTTTGTTACTTAAATATCCAAATAATTGGCATTGTCTCAAACGCAAATTACTTATTTAGCTAGTGTCCCATCTCGGTGAACTGGTGGACAATGACCGATACAACACCTGAGGTCAGTAGAAATGTTGTATACACTTCGACACTGGAATGAGAATGCAAAATAAAGCATTAGTAAAGTTTTTACTTTCTTTTCATCCCGAAAATGTCGTGTAACTTGATAGCACCCAATGCTAAATTGTTTTGTCTTTGATGTTCAATATTTTCAGACAGTAGTTTCTTAGCATAATCTTCTATTAAGAACTTCATCTAGCCCGTAGTAAAGCTATCCATGCAAATTGAAAAAGAAAATTGGGTCAGAGAAGTTATGCTCTCATTGTTCATAAGACACCAGTATCTTATCAATACATGGTTTAGTTAATTAATCACCCACGATTTTATAACTGAAGAGTTTCACCCCTCGGAAATGTTTTTTTTTATTTATTTGCTATATGCAAATTACACCCATAAAATAGGTTGGGCGAAAAGTTTCTTTGCATTTTTTAAGAAAATTCAAAACATTTTGTAATATAGTTTATATTTACAAATTAAATAAATTAGAAGTGAGGCATTCTTACGATTTTCAATTAATTAATTATTACAAAAAAAATACAAGTTTCCAAGATGTAATATTCATTGAATATGTATGAAAAACTATCAAAACTCATAGTACTTACCTCAAAAATTAGATTATCTGTATTGAATCTGATACCAATCACACAAGCAAGTCAGTGTAAAACTGTTTTAAAATACAGGTATCTGACCTAAAAAATTCTGATATTATGGGTACCCTAATATTATGGTATCCTTTGAATGATGGATAAGTCAATATTTTTGGGTACCATTATTATAAGTATTTAAAAGTGCAGAAAATGGTTTGGTACTAAAAAAAAAAAAAGTAGTCTATAATATTATAATCAAAACATCCATGTATTTTTTTTATTCTTAGAATAAGTTTAAACTCACATAATATTTATAATCATGTTAACAGTAAAAACTAAAACATTACATTGTCTAATTAATAAAAATGATTAAAAGAATGAATGTAATCCAAGTACAGTTAATTTCATTTAGGAGTTAAGAACTGTAGTACAATATTACTCATCCACATATTTATCTTAAACTCTTATGATTGGTTTGAAATATGTCATCTCTTGTCTGGTGTGATGTTTGATGCACAATGTTGCTGTTTACTATTGACACTCTTGGCTTGAAATCTTTCCTGTTCATATTCTATGCATTAACAGATTTAAAATATGTTTTAATTGTTTATTTTGATTTTCAGTTACTGAAACCAAAAATCAAACATGATTGGTACCAAACAGATGCCCAGGTGGTTATCACAGTCCTAATCAAGAATGCTCCTAGCGATAAAGTCAAAGTTCACTATGGTGATCGTAGTGTGAGTATTACTTACCATGTTATCTCGTTGGGTGTTGACAAGTAAGACAAAATAGAACTTTATTTAGCATTACAATATAAAAGGTCAAACATCAGATTCCAGACACAATTGATTTTTCAATTGTCATAGACCTCCAGTTTTTTTTTGTGAAAAATTGCGTTGCTGTATTAGTGCTCCTTGTTAGTAGTTCCTGTTAATTATTTTTTATTGTAAGCACCTTGTGATTATTGCATGGATCCCATCAGATTATAATTCTCTTCACAGCTCTCCATTACCAGCGTGATACCATCCTCTGACTCTGAATACAGCTTAGAATTAGAATTAGCTCATGAGATAGTTCCGTCCATGTGCACTTATGCTGTTACCCCATCTAAAATCGAAGTGAAATTGCGGAAAAAGGAAGGCCTGAGATGGAACACGTTGGAGGGAGAGGGAAAGGAAGAGAATGTGAAAGCTATCCCTCAAGGTGAGTGTAGTCATTAGGCCTACCATAAAACCTTTACCAAAACTTCAGATCAAAATAGAGAATATGCAAGACATAAAAATAGTGGTAAAAAATTGGATAATTTGATGTTGGTGAAAAAATATCCAAGATAATTGAATTGGAAATTACCTTCCTACATGGGAGAAAACTTATTATTATGAGGACTTTGGGCCATAACAACATCATGCTGGCCCAATGTGGGTTAGTGGGTAAAAGTGGCCGCAGTAACAACCGAGACCAACGGCTTAATGTACGTAACCAAACATTCAGGAGCTCGAGATAACAAATTTTGATTGATCCCCGAATGGGATCGACCATGTTGAAAGTTGCTTTGTTTTCGTAATCGAAACCAGAGCCGTCAAACCTCAACGCCACAGATCTCCTCAAGCAAAATGTAATAACCGTAACAAATTAAACTAACAAAACAAAACAAGTTAGGTTTAAAGAAATTTATTTCTCATACAAACTTAAATTAGTTCATTTACAATGAGATATAAAAAATATAAGTATATTGTGGTAACTTAAATATTTACCTCTGAGGCCTTTATAAAGTGTACAATTTCCTTACGTATAATAATAAAACGTATTAATAAAAGTATTATGGCAGCTAAAGCATGCTTTTAAAAAGTGACGACAAGAAAAAATGATACTTAACTTATTCAATACTTATAAATTTTAAACTGAGTTCAAATGATAAAATCTCACTTCTGTTTAAAATAGAAAAAAGGTTATTTTGACCCTTTTGAACCGTAAAACAACCGTTTAGAAACTTTTAAAACAATTATTTCATGGTTCCAGCTGTCATCGACGCTTCGGGACCACAGCAACCACCAAAATTATTCAGGAAAGACTGGGACAAAATTGAAAAAGACATTAAGAAAATGGTATGTGCTTAATATACTACTAAGACCTATTCTGTACTACTCTAACAACCGAGCCCAATATGCGATTCCAATATACTTATGCCTATACTAGCTGTGCCCGCCACTTCGTACGCGTGGAACAAACTTTCATCCCCTATTTAACCCCTTAGGGGTAGAATTAATCAAAATCCTTTCTTAGCGCATGCCTACATCATAACATCGACTTGCATGCCAATTTTCAGCCCGATCCGTCCAGTGGTTTGGGGCTGTGCGTTGATAGATCACTATGTCAGTCAGTCAGTCACCTTTGAGTTATATACATATATTTAGATGAGATTGCATTTCCTATCCTTCGATTGACGTAAGCACTCCGTCTATTCATTTGTCAGCGAATTATGTGGAAAAGGAGGGTAGGATGTGTAACCACATATGAGTGTATTAGAATATTTTTTTATTGATCTAACTTAAAATAAATACTGAACAGTATTGATACTATCAATAGTCATACAGTGGCCCTAATTCTGGTGAACACATGCTAAGTCTAAATTTAAGTTCAGTGCATTTCTCTCCATCAAAAGGAATACGCAAAGGATGGCTGTCATATAATTTGACATTTAGAAACGTGCGTTCAATTTTCGACCTTATTGAACGTGCTAAAATGCCGTGTTTAGAAAGCACCTCCGTACATGCCGTCTAAAATTGTCTATGGTTTCTTTGAAATCTATCTAAATTTAAGTGACAGCTCTAAACAAATTCTTGCTATCTTTTTCCTATTACTTATTGCGAGAAAGAGATATACTGTACTTAAATTTAGAATTGTGTTCCCAGAATTAGGCCCAGTCTGCTGTTATTATCCAGTGTATCAATTAGTATTAATTACACTCGATAATTCGACTATCGATCGGGAACCTTCAATACACAATGCTGTTTCACACTACATTGAAACCAAACATTTCGTTGTGAAAAGCTCCGAAAACATGAAACTGCTTTGTTTATTGTATCATACATTTAACGAATTTTAAAAAAAATCCTTCAAAAATATTTGGACACAACTCTGGCTGCCAAAATTGCTTGAGGGGCTTAAGACGAGGTCCCTTGAGCCCTCTACACATCCATTTTCCTCAAAGCTTTCCTCAGGCGATTTGATTCAAAATCCAACTCGTTACTAATTATAAAACTGTAGATTTGAACTCCCATTGAGTATTTGCATTCAGAGATGGAAATTTTAATCTATGGATTGGTTAGAACCTCTACGTGGATCGAACGATTGGAAATTCAAACTAAGATATGCATAAATAAACAGGGGTTCGGCTGGCGACCATTATGAAAGACCTAAATATATTACATAATCGTACAAAATTTTTCCCTTTTGAATATCTAATCCACTGATTACAACTCCAACTGGCAACTCCTCTTTATACATTCGTTAGTTCGATAATTTTTATATTATTATAGATACCTACTATCAATACAACAAATAAACATAAAAATATCCAGATTTGTGAACAAATGGTCGTACTTACCATACAAGTATCTGCCCTAACCGGTATCCGCCCTTTAAAGTACCTCATTTACAACTAACTAACGCAGCGGTCGTATCTTCCTCAGGAAGAAGAAGAGAAACCTGAAGGAGACGCTGCATTGAACGCTCTCTTCCAGAAGATATACGGTGAAGGCTCCGATGAGGTCCGTCGAGCTATGAATAAAAGTTTTGTAAGTATTGCCACAACTATTTATTAGATAAAGCACGGCAAATGACGTCACACCACCTGATGTGAAGCGGTAAATAGAGTCCATATGCGGAGACAGCTAGTGCAGCTGGAAACACACTGTTCTAGACATATCGGCCGAATTGAGACCCTCCTCGTTTTTGAAGTCGGTTAAAAACCAGTCTAAGGGAAAGCCGTACGCTGTTACGCTGTTTGACACACTTGTACTGGGTAGTCAACGCGTGAGTAGTGCCCAAGGTGCTACGAGCGTCTATAGGCTACGGTAACCTTACCATCAGGCGGGCCGTACGCTTGTTTGACACACTTGTACAGGGTAGTCAACGCGTGAGTAGTGCCCAAGGTGCTACGAGCGTCTATAGGCTACGGTAACCTTACCATCAGGCGGGCCGTACGCTTGTTTGACACACTTGTACAGGGTTGTCAACGCGTGAGTAGTGCCCAAGGTGCTACGAGCGTCTATAGGCTACGGTAACCTTACCATCAGGCGGGCCGTACGCTTGTTTGACACACTTGTACAGGGTAGTCAACGCGTGAGTAGTGCCCAAGGTGCTACGAGCGTCTATAGGCTACGGTAACCTTACCATCAGGCGGGCCGTACGCTTGTTTGACACACTTGTACAGGGTAGTCAACGCGTGAGTAGTGCCCAAGGTGCTACGAGCGTCTATAGGCTACGGTAACCTTACCATCAGGCGGGCCGTACGCTTGTTTGACACACTTGTACAGGGTAGTCAACGCGTGAGTAGTGCCCAAGGTGCTACGAGCGTCTATAGGCTACGGTAACCTTACCATCAGGCGGGCCGTACGCTTGTTTGACACACTTGTACAGGGTAGTCAACGCGTGAGTAGTGCCCAAGGTGCTACGAGCGTCTATAGGCTACGGTAACCTTACCATCAGGCGGGCCGTACGCTTGTTTGACACACTTGTACAGGGTAGTCAACGCGTGAGTAGTGCCCAAGGTGCTACGAGCGTCTATAGGCTACGGTAACCTTACCATCAGGCGGGCCGTACGCTTGTTTGACACACTTGTACAGGGTAGTCAACGCGTGAGTAGTGCCCAAGGTGCTACGAGCGTCTATAGGCTACGGTAACCTTACCATCAGGCGGGCCGTACGCTTGTTTGACACACTTGTACAGGGTAGTCAACGCGTGAGTAGTGCCCAAGGTGCTACGAGCGTCTATAGGCTACGGTAACCTTACCATCAGGCGGACCGTACGCTTGTTTGACACACTTGTACAGGGTAGTCAACGCGTGAGTAGTGCCCAAGGTGCTACGAGCGTCTATAGGCTACGGTAACCTTACCATCAGGCGGGCCGTACGCTTGTTTGACACACTTGTACAGGGTAGTCAACGCGTGAGTAGTGCCCAAGGTGCTACGAGCGTCTATAGGCTACGGTAACCTTACCATCAGGCGGGCCGTACGCTTGTTTGACACACTTGTACAGGGTAGTCAACGCGTGAGTAGTGCCCAAGGTGCTACGAGCGTCTATAGGCTACGGTAACCTTACCATCAGGCGGGCCGTACGCTTGTTTGACACCCTTTTTAACCGAAATCAAAAACGAGGAGGTTCTCAATTCGGCCGGTATGTTTTTTTTTTCTATATATTTACACCGATTACGCCGAGATTACTGATCCGATTTACGTGATTCTTTTTTTGTTCGATGCGGAATAGCTGCTATTTGGTCCCATAAAAATTTTTTCAAAAACAGTTGGATACTTTGGTTTTAAATTAAAAAAAACTGAAATTATTAAATCGTCTACATATGCGAAATTGCGAATTTTTGCTTTTCCAATGACTTTTTAGTGAAACGATACGATAGTAGGAAACAATATAAGTTGACGGTCACCCATCTAGCTTCGACCGTAGAAAGTTATCACTAAAAATTGTAAAAAAAAATTTTAAACAAAAATTAAAACCGACTTCAAAAAACTGAAAAGGATAAAATAATTAAATTTAAGTAGGTATTCATCCCCTAGAAACATATTTTTGGAGTCGGTGCTTTACTTTCTATTGTTTTTGGAAACCACTTAGCAGTTTTAATTTTTCTTTAAAATATTTCGTATATACAATTACTATTCCTATTATTAACTAAACAAACATTATTGTCTACAGGTAGAATCAGGTGGCACAGTCCTTAGCACAAATTGGAACCAAGTAGGCAAAGACAAGGTAGACGTTAAGCCACCAGATGGTTTGGAGTTCAAAAAGTGGGAGAACTAGGTACCTTACTATTTTTAACACGAAAGACCGTTGGCGTAACTAATAGGGTAGCACAGACTTAAGTGCAAGAGTCCATAATAAGCATTCGCACAATAAGGAATAGGACTTGAGACCGGAGTGGGCGAGACTCATTGTCTATGAGTCCTGTCAGTGACGAGCTTTTTTTGTAATTTTATATTTTACGGCTCAGGTTTCAAGACAATTTGAGCCAATCATAAAATGTGTAATTTAATTTCTTCAGTCTTTTCATTTAAATCCTGGTGTAACACATTTCAATGCATCTTGGGAGAGTTTGGCGCCAAATACAGGGTGGTGCCGTCAATACGACAATACATTGAAACATGGGCTATGTTAGTTCATAGAAATGGTTTGTCACTTTCAAAAACATCTTATTCATTTGATAATTTCTTGATATTTCTATGAAGTAATGCAGCCAATATTATATTTTTTCATACAAATGTCATAAAATTATCAAATGAATATGATGGACGGCATTTCATCTTAGGCCTCTGGATGACAACGCACCTGCAATATCAAGTGATTTTTCTTGTTATTGCAGGTGTCTATAGGCGGTGGTAACCGCTTACCACCAGGTGGGCCGTCAGCTTGTTTGTCGTCTAGTTTTATAAAAAAAAGATGTTTTTGAGTGGCAAACCATATCTATAAACTAATATAGCCCATAATTTATTGTCGTTTTGACGGCACCAACCTGTATATGATGACGTCTTTCACACCAAATTCTCTTTTATTTGAATGGTTTCCCAATTTCACGTCAACACAAACACCTGCTTTATAGAACTACACCAATTATATACCACAACCTTCGCTCAGACACAATTTTGTAATCTTGGCCATCGCCATTAAAAGTTGTATTGAATGATGATGGATACATCTGCTAATTTACGCGGTAAACCTGCGGAGATAAGGTCGAAAATCCCGTGATCCTGCAAATTTTATAACCAGTTACGTCTAAGTTACCAATATCAAGATGTAAAAATAATGAGATATTTTTACTGCAGCGAAATCAGTGAATCCCGAATTTAAGTTGAGTCACTAATCATATAACTAGCCAATCGTTAAAAATAGTTATTTGTTATACAAGAGTGCAAAGTTGCTTTTTATCCGCGTGCTCAATTTTGATGACCGAGCAAGCGAAGGATTCTAAAATTAAAATCCGCTAATTTAATTATTTTTTGCTACGATAAAAAAAGTTTGAACTTTACAAAAAACGCTTTGTTCCAATCAGTTATTATGGCGCCAACTTACCTACATTAAATAAACTTTTGAGAATAAAGCAAATGTATAAAAGTATTACAATCCCTGAATACGCCCCTGCTATTTGTTTACCTTGGCCAATCACAGCTCGACAAGCGGAGGGTTAATCCAAAGAGTACATTTTTTATACGGGTATAGAGGCATCACTCCGTACTACAAAATATATGGCGCTTAGCGATATCTGGTGATCTGAACCGGTAGACAACCAAAAAATTATTTTCTTAATAAAACTTTTTTTTCTTAAAAACTAAATTTAAATAATCAAAAGTTACTTAAAACATGTTTATTTATGTATTTTTATTATCAAAATAAAATTTCAAAGAAAAAAAAAATTACACATCGGGATTCGAACATGGTTTTCTCGGATTAGAACGCAGGAGGTCTGACAGATATACCATTTAATCATTATTAACAGTGATGAATTAGCGCTACAATTTCTACCTAAGTAGGTAAATAATGTATTGAAAAATACTGTATAAAAATTATATCGTTAAAATAATGAACATCAAAATCTCATCAAAAAATTGATATGTCATGAAAAATTCAAAACTGACAGGAACTGCTATGACGGCCTAGGTTCAAATCCCAATACATAGGTCACTACTCTAACTAAGTTATTAATAATTTGGGCAAGATATTATAATACAAGTTATAGTAAGAATATTACTAACGACATTGTAAAAAATATCAAAGTTACCTAATATTGATAAGAAATTGAAGTAATAATTTTTTCTCAGTTTAATGAATAACATCTTAAATGTCACTTAAGTTTTAAATATTTATTGTTGATATTTTTCGAAGTCACTATTTTTTTTATGGTTACAGAGTCATCTATCGACTAGGGCCTGAATTTCTAAGCCATTGTAAGCCGACCAAATTAAATATCAGTTAAACGAATGGTCCTAGTCAATACTTCAATGTTAACTGCAATTGGTCGTATATGATATGGTTATTTTAGTATGAAGTTATAACACCGTGGGTTAATCCCCTTTTGAGTAGATCGCGCCGACAGGGCCGAACTCTATTTTATTTGAAATTAGTTGAAATTCTTTACGAAAATAAACGATTTATGTCAAATGAGATTCTAGAAGTCACAGAAATAATGTCACTATGTTGTGATTACTATAGGATTTTATTAGAATTTCTGTTTGTAAATTTAGTATTCTATGGTCTTTCATGATACTAAAAATCATCTGTTTTCAATACTATAACATGTGTGTGTATTTATTTGTAACTTAAGTTTTGTTATCGAGTATAAGACTGTAAGATTATGGGAAGTTATTGGAATAAAACAATTTAATATTAATATGTGTTTTATTTTAGGACTAGTAATATCACGCAATCTTACATACTCTAACCTTTTATCCGCCCCAGTCGGATTTTAAAGACAAATATTTCTTTTATAATGTTAAAATGAAAATTAAGAATATTTGAAAGCAATGCCCCAACTTAACCGAATCTTAGGTATTTGTAAAAATATTCGTTTCGTATGTTGAAATAGAACATTTCGACATTGTGGGGTAGACGTTAGTTTATAACGTAAATACAGATAGACTAGAAGAATTTCACAGGGTTATCCCAAGTCAGGGGATTTTGAAATGTTGTGAAAGATCGCGGGTTCCATCCCCTCCTCAGGACGTGAAATTTTTCTAGTTTAGATATTTTTATAAGCAAATATTTCATGCCAATGCCAGTGCCAATCATCTGACAAAGAACCTGTGTTTGAATGTAATGTTTTATCTGTTGATTCAGCTGCTTTCGTGACAGACCCACTGGGACTGAACCATACCACCGTAGTGCTGTGCACTATATGTTTACAGGTTTTGTTTTTCCAAATATTACGAACCTGGTGTTAATAGCATAATTCTTTTTTTTATTTTATAATTGTTTCTAATTAAACTCAACCGACAATGCGTCAAAGAGAAAGGTAATTCAGTCCGTTAATTCATTTGATCCGTTGACACTTAATAAATGTATATTTCCAATCTGAAGTACCAGGCTACCATAAGTATATCAGAGGTTATTTATTGTACCCCTACGATTATTATATAAATAAACTTAACAGTATGCTAAACACATAGATATGGTAGCCTGGTACTTCAGGGGATGATCTAAATATAATGATAATATTGACAATTTCTAGTATCTGTTTTTTTTCTATTTTTCCATTAAATCCCAGCACCCAGCACTACTAACGGTGGTATGGTTCAGTCCCCACCCTACCCCCAGGGGTAGGGCTAGGGGTATGGTGGGTCCGCAGCGGCTACTTTAGGTACTTACAATCAAGGCATACAGAATTTAAGGTTGAACGCTTTAGTAAACCGCTAATGGCAGTTCTGCAATGTGATTCATTAACAGAAATATTCGACATCGAGCTTGACGACTGACAAGACGACGAACCGCCATTGATTTTGACGTTTGAGCACGGTGCTGCGCGTAAGCGTATTCTTAATCGCTACATCGATATACGGCATGAAGTACCATCGATATTTTTCCATTGGTTTTTCTTTGTTTAAGTGTATCGCAGTGACTTCATTGAATATTTGATTGACATTTACATAAAGATATGAAAATAAACCTTTTTAGTTCCGGCTCACGCCGTGCTCGTCGTCGGAACGCTAGTCTCACCAACGGTTGTCAAACGCCAAAAGACGTGACAGCGTTGCCGACAGCCACGAATTTAAAGCTGCTGACTTAAGAGAATCGCATAGCTGGACATCCTAAGCACGACTCATTATAAAATGAATACCTACACAATCATTTTACAATTGAATAGCTATTTTTTCAAGATTTAAAGTCACTGTCATTCGCCTTTGTTTACGTTTCCCTTACATTATGTATAATATGAGTAGAAACTCCAAGAATAGTTAAATTTAAAAATTCTTCAAAATTACTTGAAAAGTAAAATGTATAAAACCTAAGAGTCGAGCGCTAGGGGCACGGCATTTGATACAAAGCGGTCAAAAGGCTAAAGAAATATTTATAAAAATTACATAAAAATTCAGTGTGAATAAATGAAACCTGAAGTCCTATTGTTTTCAATTATGATTTTAGTTAATAGTGCCCCAACACTATGTGCTACGTTTTATTATAAATTATTAGTTTGACCTAAGTCTCTCTTATGTAATATTTTTAAAAATAAGTTCAGTATACCTTTCAACTGAGCTTGTAAATTAAACTTTGTAGCACAATAGGAATCCTTTACATGTTAAAATATAATGAATTCGAGTGTGTACTAATTTTTGACTAGTTTTTTTACTGTCTTCGACCTTATTTCTCCTGCGGGTCTCATCATTTCTGATTCGATCACGCAGAGAAACCCCTAGCATAGCCTTCTTATGGGGCCCATTATAAGCGGCCACGTCTCAGTTCCGTAAGTCATCATTGGCAACACACACACTCTGTAACTATGCGTATAATAAAACTAAATAAGTTATAATTAACTTAAACTTATCCTTACACTTGTACTTTTTAATTAATTTAAAAAACTAGTACATAAAGTCTTAAGTAGATACTTATTTTCTTAACATTTTAAACAGTACAAACGCACAAACACAGTACCTTGCCAGTTATCCTCCCTAATACCCACTACTACCTCTTAAAATAATGTATAATACCTATTTACAATATTGCCTATTTTAGTACAAACGATTATATACTATTTATTGCTGTTGAATTCAAAATGAATTGTGGCATCAACTGACATCAAAAAGGAAGTGATCTATTCGACTATTTTTCCAGGGCCCATAAGCGAAGAGCTTAAAAATAAATAGAAGAGTACATCATTTACTATCTCACTCCAATGAGGGAGAATGAATGTCTTAGCCTATGGATCTAATTCTTAATCACTGCAGTGCGTCCTCTCAATATCAATGAAAAGACACTCATATAATTTGGCTTTTAAAAAGTTGTCGACCTAAATAAACGTGGTACAATGGGCCTGATTCTGAAGACACTCTAAATCTAAATGTAAGTACAGTATATCTCTTTCTCGCAGTATTAATAAGAAAAAGATGCCAACAATTTGTTTAGAGCTGTCAACTAAATTTAGGTAGATTTCAAAGAAACCATAGACAATTTGAGACGGCATTTACGGAGGTGCTTCCTAAACACTGCATTTTATCACGTTCAATAAGGTCGATAATTGAACGCACGTTTCTAAATGTCAAATTATATGACAACTATCTTTTTCGTATTCATATTGAGAGAAAGAGATTTACTCAACTTAAATTTAGACTCAGCGTGTGTTCTCCAGAATTAGGGTCAGTGTAGCTGCATGTCTCGTACAGATTTACAATGGTTTTCTTAAATTTAATTTCAACCTTACCAAGTAGTTTTTTATCTAAAAAACAAATAATAACGTCCTGCAATCCCGGTTTTTTTTTGTTTTGAATAAAAAATATTCTACAAGGCCGCTTTCAAATCATCTTTTGACATTAAAATTCGGCGGTCTTTTTTCAAAAGTCTGGTAGTTTTTCAAAATCCTTATCCCTTATGCCCTGAGGGGCAAGTATCTACCGGAGTCAGAAACTTGAACTATTTTTTTTATATTATAACTCAAGACGTTTTCTTGTAGTAAAGTTACAAACTTATATCTAGATAACATACCCGTGTAAAAGAAATATCAATGCAGTTTCGATTTGAACATAATCAAAGTATCTCAGTACCTGCATTTTGATAATAGTCTATTGTCTTAATTTTTCTTTTCAGTTGCTTTCTATTGTATGTACATAAATTTTAAAATTATAATAATAATCTTAACTTATTTTACTGATTATTCGAGTAAAAGGCCACATATTTACAATGATAACAACATGTTGTATACCTGCAGTTGCAGATAAGATAGCCAGTTCCTCTGTGGTTGAGGATTCCGGGTGTAGCTTCCTTTTTGGCCTTATTACCATAAGGTGAGATGAAGGCCAACAGATACCTCGTTAAGAATAGGAACCAAAATAACAACAACATTTTAAATAAATGTTTCAAAGGATTATTGCACTTAGTGTCCTGGGTCAACAAACTCCATTATTTTGGTGTCTCAAATTACGTCCAAATTTTGAAAGAGTCGACACATTTGTCTTTTGTTCACCTTTTTCTGATACCATGTCAAAATTAAAATCTGCCAAGCAAGACAAAATTACATTGATTTACACAAGAAATTATGGAATGTACTAGGAATACTCCCTCATGACTCGAGGTTGATGCCTATCGATTAAAAAAACCCCAAAGGCGATTCGCCCCTGAGGTTTAAGGACTCACCAAGGTTCTCGCCTCCTTAAAACCCCAGTTACACTGTAAAGGCCATCTGTGGCCAACAGCAATAGTCCAAAAAAACTGGGAATACATGGACGATTTTTTTCCGAAGTTTGCTAAAAATTTATTCTAATTTCATCTATTACTAGTATACAGGCCGCACGTCTAGCATAACACGTCAGCTGGAAAATGACCTTTATGTAAAACGAATTAAGCCCAAAAGTCCCGTGCTCTGCATAGGCTGATAATAGCTGGTCTCCAATAACCAGAACTGTTTTTTAATTAAAACTATTTATCCGTTACTATTATTGCTAGCATTAAAAAGATCTACAGTGCGAGAGTAACTCTGCACTCGCCCTTCGAGTATGGTTGATATTTCTCCTGAACGCATATGGAGTCCATTCCTGACTGGAGGGACTTTCTTCCCGTTCACTATGGCAACCGTTGAACATGGGCTTTCCGGGTCTGAAACTGTGAAAACATTAATTTAATTTCAACATTGCATATTCCTTAGTTAACTGCCGAAATCTTAGCCCCCTTTTGTGCAATGTGCCTAAATAAAATCAAATAAGATTGTCATTTTTTAGATCCGTTACATATGTTTCCAAAGTGCCTGGCAAAAAATGCCTTGCATGCTTGGTACTATCTATACGGCGTCTTATTAAGCAGTTACAAGGTGCTGCCTAAAATTAAATGAATTGTTTGGGAATAATTTCATTATTCAAATTTAATTCTTAATAGAATTTAGAGAGCATTCCTGGCATTTAATGGATATCCTCCTTTAGAAATATTTATTTTTTAAGCCAATTCATATTAGGTAGGCAGGCGACACGATATATCGTGGCACAAGAATAAGATAAGTCATTGTAACACTTTACCCCAGGACGTTATCTTCCTAGCCTAACATTTCTCACACAGAAAGTGACCAAACAAAAATGTAACTTACCTTCTTCAGTACTTAAAGTCTTCTTTTGCATAGCAACCACACAAGGCCCTTTCGCCAAAGACCACGTAGGCACAGGCGCATCTTTCAACGGCTCCAAAATATTCCTCCTCGACCTCAAAACGTTTGGCAATTCGCCCCTCACAAAGTTACTTCCCAACTCCCCATTCATGGGTAAGCTGCTTTCGTGTGGCAACATTTTTTCGTTGCTTGGCAACACCGATTCAATTTTCGACATTTGGCTTTCAACTGTAAATATTTCTTTGTCTTTCTCGCTTACTATTGGATTGATATCGTCTGAAGCGTTAGTCTCTGTACTGTCTTGTTTCATAATGCCGTTTCGTGGTGTTATCGAGTCTATACTCTTTGGTGCACCATTTAATTTGGGAGTACCGTTTTCCAAAGACAAAGGAGGGGCCGACGCCATATATTGGTTATACATGTTGCCGATTAGCTCTTCCGTTCTTCTATGAAAAAGACAAATATTTTAATTCTAAGAACAATATGAATACTGTCTCCGCTTCAACACAGGTACAAAGAAGTTTAGTAACTGGTTTCTTTGTCGGACGTCCAAAACTTGGAATTCTTTGCAAGCACATGTGTTTCCTCCTTCCTAACATGGGTTCCTTCAAAAGAGGCGTGAAAAAGCACCTTATGGTTGGGCAAGGTGGAGGCGGCTAGAACAGTGTGTTTCAACCTGCACTAGCTGTCTCCGCATATGGAGTCTTCTCACCGCTTCACATCAGGTGGTACTGAATCATTTGCCGTGCTTAGTATAAAAAAATATATCAATGAATATGTGGTTATATAGGGTGGTGCCGTCGATACGATTATAAATTAAAACATGGGCTATATTAGTTCATAGAAATGGTTTACCACTTTCAAAAACATCTTATTCATTTGATAATTTCATATTTCTACGAATTAATGCAGCCAATGTTATAATATTTCATATAAATGTCATGAAATTATCAAATGAATAAGATGTTTTTGAAAGTGGCAAACCATTTCTATGAACTAATATAGACCATGTTTCAATTTATTGTCGTATTGACGGCACCACCCTGTATGCTGTCGTATTGATAATTGAGTACCTCGGGAACGTGAAAAAGGAGCAGGAAACAGGAACGGGAAAAACAAAGAAACTTTCGCCATTGTGGATACCGAGATGGGTCAATCATATCGTGCCTCGTGGTGCACTTTAAGCCGTTGGTCCCGGTTGTTACCGCAACCGCTTTCACCCACCAACCCGCATTGGGCCAGCGTGGTGGTGTTATGGCCCAAACTCCTCAAGTGTTTCTCCCATGTAGGACGGCCTATGCCCAGCAGTGGGACGTATATAGGCTGGTGATGACGATAACTTAACATCTTACCTAGTCAGTGGTATAATGACCGTCTGCGTAGTACCGTTCGTGGGATGGTAAGCGTTCGGACCAAACCCGTCCAAAGCCGAGCTTCCGGTTACCTGAAAACATTTCTTTTTTAATTTATTTCAGAGCCGTAAGTACATGCAGCAAATATATACAAATTACAAATTTTTTTATTAATAATAATAAATAAATTAAAAACAACTAAGTACTACTTATTACGCTTCCTAAATACAGATATACATATAACAGAAAATAAAAAATAAATAAAGACTTGGCTGTGTGGGCTCGACTCTTCGCTGTCTCTTTCATAGTGTAAATGTGAAGCCTTTTTTATTTTTGATTTTTAAAATAAAAAAGTCTTCCTATTTTTAGAATTTAATATAATGCTCGTTTTCACTAACATTTGCTTAACGTTAATAGTTTGTTAGCGGTTATTAATTAACTCAGTCTATAGGAGATATACCAGGGATCTTCGGTTTGGAGATCCCTGGGGGAGGCTTATTTATTTATTTATTCAATGGCACACACAACAGATGACAGTAAAAATTAGCGCAAAACAACATTTCCAAGGTATCAAACAAAACCGACACCCAAAAACGTGCATACACAACAACACATGCGATGCGGAAACATTTGACATAAAAGTAGATAAGTACAGCAAAAGTTGTTATTATAAAAAATAATTATAAAATAATTGGAGCCAATTAAACTTATAGATTGAAACAATTAAATTACATTAGGTATATTAAAATTAAATTGGATTGAATTATTGATAAAAGATAAATATTATTTGATTACTAAATAAATAACGAGTTACAAAATTAATATTTTAACCTGAGACCTAAAAGTATTATGATTTGTAGTGTAAATATCGAGCTGTTCACTGGACAATATAAAGTCATTATATTGCCGGCACATTCTTACAACAGGATTATAATACGATGTGTTATTTTTAAATGTTTGCAATACAAAAATTTTTTTGTTTCTATTTCTAATCAACAACTTGGTATTAAAATTAATTAAAGATAATAATTTTGGGGAATCAATAAAGCTATGTATGATTTTATGCAAGTGAAAAAGGTCCTGATGTCGTATTATGCTTATGCCCAGCTTATGCCCAGCAGTGGGCGTCTCTTGGCTGAAATGATGATGATGATGATAGGAGATAGAAAGAGATAAATGTCGAAGCCTAGGAAATGGTCAGTGAAAACGAACATTATGAAGACATGACTAAATGCTATGGTATGGGTACGCCGATTGAGTCAAAGGAAATTAAACTTTACTAAATGACAATTGTTACTTTCAAAAACATCTTATTTTTTTATTTCTATTAAGAATGATACCTCCATAACGCCTATTTGTGTAGTCCGCACGTGGTAAGGAAAGTTCTTGTTGGCGAATACTGGCAGTGTCAGTAGCTGAAACAAAAAATAAATATTTATAATATATATTATAAATAAATGAATAAATATTCATACACTCACACCTATTATCTAGCCCAAAGTAAGCATCATTAAGAGCTTGTATTACGGATACTAGATGACGGAGGAATAATGATAAAATATGTAAATAAATATGATTAATATACTAAATAAACATATAAACATCCATGACTCGTGAACAAATGCTTATCATACTAACATTTGCTCCTACCGGTATTCGAACCCGGGACCTCTTGACCGAGTAGCCTGTATAGCAAGGGGTACAGACCACTCGGCCAGCCAGTCGTCAAATTGTTTGGTCATCAGCCTACATACGTCCCACTGTTGGGCACAGGCCTTCCTACATGGGAAAACACATGAGGAGCTTGGATCACAACACCACCACGCTGGCCCAATGCGCGTTGGTGTTGCATGTTGTAGTAACAACCGGGACCGACGGCTTAACGTGTCTTTCGAAGCACGGAGGACCTCGAGATTATAAATTTATTTGACCCATCCCGGGACCGACTATTGCGAAAGTTGCTTTGTTTTCGAAATCAAAACCAGAGCACTTAAACCACTACGCCACCGAGCTCCTCCCATTACATTCACTCGGATACAAAGGATAGATTTCTCACATACACTTTTCAAAATTACTAAAAAATGCCGTTCGTATGATATATAATTTATTGTAGGGGCTTTCAAGTAGCAATATCGAACATCTCCTTTTTAAATTCTTGATCTGGTAGGTTAGGATAAGATGGTAGCTAGCCGGACTTCCGCCACACTCAACCAAAAAACTACAGAGGCAGTCAAAAGTTGAAGTGCAATCATTCCTTTTGAATTAATAAGGGATGGAATGAGTTTTAGAAACCTTAAATATTTACATTCTTCGCAGGTCCGCTATTTTCGACAACACCATTTTGCAGGTTTATTTTGACGCACGTATTCTTTCAATGACACCTTTATTCACTAAATGAACAACAAGGAATCACCTGGAACAAGGTAAGCGTCGTGCTGTCCGTATCGTTGGCGATGTAGAGGTCACCAACAACTTTGAGCCTCTGCAATGCGTCGAGACATTGCGTCGCTTAGCGCCTTCTATCGGATATATCACGGAGAGTGCTCTGGAGAGCTTTTTGACCTTATCCCACCTTCTTCCCCCTTCCTAATTAGGAGTCATCAATTCACTGTCTCAACCTCAACATCACGCACAAAGAAATTTAGTAACTAGTTTCTTTGTCGTTCTTCCAGACCTTATAATTCTTTGCCGGCACATGTGTTCCCTCCTTCCTATAACATGGGTTCCTTCAAAAGAGGCGTGAAAAGCACCTTTTTGGGCGGCTAGAGCAGTGTCTGAACTGCACTAGCTGTCTTCGCATATGGACTCTTCTTACCGCTTCATACCAGGAGGTGTGACGTCATTTACTGAGCTCTGTACTATAAAAAAAACTCACCAAAAACATGATATGTCCACTAAACGTGATGAACATCAGCACTGCTATCACGACGCTTTCGCGCACCCATTTGTCTGAAAGATTGGATTATCACATTCAGATGTTTAATTTTGTACGTTTATAACACCTATTTATTTATTTATTTTATTGTAAGAAATACAACTAAAGAAAGAAAACGATGAAAAAGCTGTATACTCCAGGAGGGAATCAAACCCGCGTCTCCTGGGGTCCGGCCAGACGCGATAAAACCTACGCCACCGGAGCACTAGGTGTAACCTACCAATTTCTTCACCGCTTACTACTTTTTAACGTTTTTATAGCAACGTTTATCTGACCACTCATTGATGTTTTGCAACCTCTAGTGATCCGAAAGAATATTTTTACAAGCATTTTTAAACTTTCAATAAAGATGAGAAAGCCATTTTAATCACATTGACATGTTTGATTTTGTGCATTTTAACGACTACTTTATTGTAAGAAATACAAAAAAAGAATAAGAACGATTTTTTTAAAAAAGAATGTAAAAATTGTATGCCAACCAACTTCAATGAGTGGTGAGATAAATGTTGCTATAAAAACGTTGAATTCTTTTCAACGAAAACGGTGAAGAAATTGGTAGGTTACACCTAGTGCTCCGGTGGCGTAGCGGTTAACGCGTCTGGCCGGATCCCAGGAGACGCGAGTTCAATTCCCGCCTGGAATAAAAATAATTTCCAGAATCAAACATGAACCTCGAAACGGCACCGCAATACGAATATGTATAAACAAGCAAATAACAATTGTTATTATTATTTTAATAATAATAAATCTTTATTTCAGACCACAATTGGATCCATAGTAGTTAGTATATACACGGTTTTACTTACATGCCTAATGTTAGTGATTTAACAGAATATTGACAATAATTACCACATGAAACAATAAACAATTTTGATTTGATTTCATTTGAATTGTAAACATTAATTGAAATTAATTTTAGAACATTAACACTGATTGCAAACATTACTTGAAATTATTTTAATTCATTTTACTACAATTTTAATACAATTTTATTCATTTTAAATTAAAATTACAGTCATCTTATTTTTTTTGTTTAATTTTAATATAACTAATATTAACTAATTAGGTGTGACTAATTAAAAAGGTGTGACTCATTGCTTAGTTACTTCCAACTGCGTAATTTCCTTTTAAACTGATACAAATAATAAATTAAATAATATTGTATTCCCTCACCAATATACGAGTTAGCTGTCAGTATAAACAAAGGTCCAGCGTAGAACCAGAGAGTGCCGCATATGGAGAATGGGCAGTAAAAAGTATTCTAGAACAAACAATAGACAATGTCAAATTGACAAACAAAGCAACTTTCGCTGAAATTTGCTAGTATTGCAAATAATGGCCCTAATTCTGGCGAACACATGCTAAGTTTAAATTTAAGTTCAGATAGATAGATAGATAAAATGTTTATTTAATTCTTCAACACACACATACAAAATACTAAAACATTTAACGTAACCTAAACACAAATTAAAAAAATAAAATAAAATAAAAACAAAATTAAAACATATCAAGTAGGTAATATTTGTGTGTGTGTGTTGTAGAAAGTTCAGTCTATTTCTTTCACTCAAAATGAAAAAGAAAAGGATGGCAGTCATATTAATTGACATTTAGAAAGGTGCGTTCAATTCTCGACCTTATTGAACGTGCTAAAATGCACAATGCTTAGGAGGCACCTCCGTACATGCCGTCTAAAATTGTCTATGGTTTCTTTGAAGTCTATCAAAATTTAAGTGACAGCTCTAAACAGATTCTTGCTATCTTTTTCCTATTACTTATTGCGAGAAAGAGATATACTGTACTTACATTTAGAATTAAAGTGTGTTCCCAGAATTAGGCCCCATGTCGTTTTTTTCCAGGATGGGTCAGTCTTTGTAATTTCTCGCTCCGCCGTGTTTCGCCGTGCACGTTAAGCCGTTGGTCCCGGTTGTTACTGCAACCGCTTTAACCCACTAACTCGCGTTGGGCCAGCGTGGTGGTGTTATGGCCCAAACTCACGTACAAAGGCCTGTGCCCAGCAGTAGGAAGTATATGAGCTGGAGATGATTGCCCGCCTGACTGGGGTCTCGTCTACTATGATATCAACATACGCTATCTGTTTATTTTTACAGGGCAGTAGTGTCCACGAAGGGATCATTTACGTTCGCATAATGTATTTACTCCTAATATACTTTGGCATAATGAATTTGGCATATTGTTGTCTATAATATTACTTTGGCATAATTGTTCTTTGACATAATTATTATTTTGGGATAAGTATACTTTAGACTAATGTAATTACCCATTATTACAATTTGCATAATGGTTTTAGGCATAATGTAAAGTCGTTTAAATGAACATGTATTTAAGTAGGTACATAAAAATGAGGCACATGCCTAATAGTAGGTTAGAGTGCGGCTAAGCCGCCTACATGTTATTTAAAATACGAAAAGTTTTTTATTAGAGCAATATGTAAAATTGTGTAAAAATGTTGTTGCCAGTATTCACTGTGGTTTTGTATCATTATGCCTTTTTCCAATTATGGCTTAGTACATTATGCTTAAAACAATTATGCTAAATTAGTTATGGATAATAATATTATCCGTAAATATCATTAGTATGAATTACCATAGGCCAAAATATTTTATGATTTAAATTTTTATGCAAACAGATATTGAACCGGCCACGATCGTCTATAGGCTACGGTAACAACGCTTGAGGATTGCCCAAGGTGATACGAGCGTCTCCTATAACCGCTTACCTAGTTTAATCAAATAATTACTCACCTTTTCAGGGTATTTCTTCACGGTGAAGAAAGTGGAATAAGCGAAAACACACCACGCTATAATTCTCAGTACAATGAGCCCGTAGCCTGCTGGACTTTCATATAAGTACAACACTTCACCAGGGTCGAACGCCTGGAGGAAACAGGAAACAGTTCATATTAAATAAGTTATATTTAACTGTACACTATACTAAGTACCCCAAAGCACCAACAACGCCTAAATGTTAACCAAACAAATAGAATTTTGTATATTATTTGCAGGTCGTTTCATTATTTTGCTGTTCATTTCTATGGTCAAATTTTAAACGATAAGAAATAGCTAAAAATAAATAGAAAATAAGTTTTATTTTTAAAAAAAACCTATCCGAGAATAGGATTCGACTGATTTTTCGTCAAAACAACGCATTTTAGATTTATCAATATTTTTCTAAAATGCTTTCAGTATTGTTAATTGTTACTGTGTAATATTAATTTTAAAAACATATCAAAATATGCATATTCCCATTGTATTGTAACGCGAAAAGTTAAAATCTCTATTTACCTTAGCCTGGTATATAAACAGCACTATATAAGTGACGATATAGCAGCACATAAATGTCGTCAGTTTGACTGTAAATCCAACTTTGAGGCGACCGCGGGTTATAGTATAGCCTTTAGCCATCAGAATCAGCAACAAAAGGAATGTCGTCTCCGAAACACCGCAAAGGAATTGACCTGAAAATATTTTAATTTTCATTTAAAGTTTTATTTTTTATTATAATACTAGTGGCCAAGTGAGCATCCTATGTCGTTCCCAGAGCTTCAAACCATCTCCATATCAAATTTCATCGAAATCGGTTCAGCAGTTTAAGCGTGAATAAGCGTGAAAGGTAATACTTTTCCTTTCTAAAAGCAAAATAGCGAACATTTGAAACGCAAATTGAGTTTATCAGAAACGCGATAAACTATTGAAATCATGCGAAAACTATTTTTTTCCTAAATTATTTCCAATTTGTGCGCGTGCGCAATTGTTGTCTCTTTCCCTGCTTTGAGTAGTGACCTCTATCTTTCTCTGTCTTGGAAGATGTAAGTGCAAAGCGTCGCGTTACTTGCGAGAAGCTCAGTGGATGACAGTGCAACTTTCGCCATGGTAGGTCAATTTCGATCCCTTGATAGATCATATAAAATTTATAAATAGTTAAGCCGTTGGTCCTAGTTGTTAGCGCAACCGCTTTAACCCAACCTGCATTGGGCGTGGTGGTGTTATGGCCCTAACTCCTTGTGTTTCTTCCTAGTGGGAAGGCCTGTGCCCAGCAGTGGGACGTATATGGGTGATGAAGATGATGATCTCGTTACTCACCGGCAGTGTTAAGCCCCGAGCTGCCCACTCCATTAGCTGCGTACTTGATACACGCCAAAGACTGAAACAAAACCCCAGCGTGCTGCGCCGCGATGGACGCCAGAAACAACTTATACGTCGCGTGCAACAAGTGCCTAGACTTTAGCTCAACGCTGCACATCACTACGGCTATCATTAGAATGACGTAGGCAAAAGTGTACGCTAGGAGGACTGGGAGGACATCTGAAAGAGAAGAAAGAATACTGATGATGGCAGTTAAATAACACTACTTAGCACTGGAGTAGCAACACCTTACAGAAGACCGCAGCCAAATAAAACACTACTTAGTACTGGGGTAGCAGCACCTCACAGAAGATCGTAGCTAAATAACCGACTTAGTAGTGGGGTAGCAGCACCATACAGAAGAATGTAGCTAAATAACACTACTTTGTACTGAGGTACCAGCACCTTACAGAAGATCGCAGCTAAATAACACTACTGAGTACTGTGGTGGCAGCAACTGGCACCCAACTGAGGCGCCTGATGCGAATATAAATGCTGTTCAACCCCTGTTTCTGTATTTTCGATTACTCTGCGTCTTAAGTTCACATCTGGCGCTCAACGGGCACCTGATGCGAATATACTGCTCAGCACATTTCTCTATATTTTCGATTACGCTCCGTCTCAGTTTCACAAGGATTAATAGTCTCCTACGCTGTCAACGCTTAATCTTTACAGGGTAGGCAGTGCGCGAGTAGTACCCCCAAGGTGCTACAATAGTCTGACATATGCCGGGTGAAAGTTGAACGCTCTCTTAAACGAAGACAGATGGCAGTACTGGTGACCCTAACCACTTGTTGGAAAAAAAACCTGGAAAAAATCTGGTTTTTATTTGTTTGTTTTTGTTTGGTTGTATTGTATTCTTTTTAAGGTATTTACCAGCACTGCCTGTTTTCAAATCCCCCTTACACCCAATACAAAGTATGCTAAGTTACTTAACTAACACACACACCTTACGGCGGCTCTACAATGCTAAAGGAGCCGGTAAAACTAATAAGTGATTAAAGTAGGTACTTACAAAATTCATCAGCTGAAAAATGCTCGTGCCAAAAATCACCGTCTGGTCCGTTTGTCATTAAAAACTTGTAGCGGACGTCTAAGCCCTGTCAAAGTTAGAACTTCATATTTATAAGCACACAGGTACGTACGGTAAGGATAAAGTAAGTGAATCGAGAAGTAACAACCGGGACCAACGGCTTATCGTGCACGAACGACAAACTTTGTACATTCCGGAACCGGAACCGCAAAGTATGATGCCCTTCCGCTAGATAGACAATGACCTGGTCAGGATCACAAAGAAGGACGGTTTCCCACTAGATGAACAGATGACCTGCTCAGGGTCACGAAGTAGGACGGTCTCCCACTAGATGGACAGACGACCTGGTCAGGGTCACAAAGTAGGACGGCCTCCCACTAGATGGACAGACAGCCTGGTCAGGGCCACAAATAAGACAGCTTCCCACTAGATGGACAGACGACCTGGTCAGGGTCTCAAAGTAGGACGGCCTCCCACTAGATGGACAGACAGTCTGGTCAAGGTCACAAAGTAGGACGGCCTCCCACTAGATGGACAGACGACCTGGTCAGGGTCACAAAGTGGGACGGCCTCCTACTAGATAGACAGACAGTCTGGCCAAGGTCACAAAGTAGGACGGCCTCCCACTAGATGGACAGACAGTCTGGTCAAGGTCACAAAGTAGGACGGCCTCCCACTAGATGGACAGACGACCTGGTCAGGGTCACAAAGTGGGACGGCCTCCTACTAGATAGACAGACAGTCTGGTCAAGGTCACAAAGTAGGACGGCCTCCCACTGGATGGACAGACGACCTGGTTCAGACATTTGCTCAGCAGTGGACATCATAAGCTGATATGATTATGATAAATATTATAAGTAACGGTTTTTTTTTTGTGATATAATACGCTACCTTAGGACTATCACAGTTGCTGATTGCAATGAACCACCACCGCTCCCTGGCCGATCTAAATCTTCTAGAGTTATGACAGGTGACTATCAATCGCTCCGTCTGCTCGCTTCGCCCGCTCCGACCGCTTTCTGAGTTCAACCGACGGCGTCGGAACCGCTCGTACAGCTCGAATGTCGAGCGTTTTATTTTACGCTGAAAAGTAAATGATTCAAATTATTTGAAATTTTGATGCATACCTAGTTACGTTCTCAGAAGTGTCAAAAAGGAATATTGGAATGAAGTATAATCAACACCGCTTAATGTGAAGCGGTAAGAAGAAGGCATTTGCGACCAGAGCTACCTAGTGCAGTTTGACACTGTACTAGTTTGCCGACATAAAAGGTTCCGTTTCATACCTCTTTTAAAGGACCCCATGGAATACAATGGAGGGAACACATGTGCTGACAAAGTGATGTGAAAGTGGAGACAGTGAATTGGTGTTTCTGAAGACGGGCACGCGTGCTCCTGAGTATGAAGGGGGGAGGTGAGATAAGGATTAGCGAATATTTGTAATAGTTATTTAAAGATACTTACACTCCCATTAGGATGAATATCAAATAAAATCTCAACGTCTTTCAAATTGTCAAATTGACTACGATTTCTTTCCGGGCCTATACTTTCCCACAGTTCTTCTTCAGGCATGTTGGTAGTAAAATTCAAGTCATCAGTTGGCAATACTTCGTACCAAGTGGTAGAATTTGTATTGGCAGTGGTAGCTTTGGGTTTCACAGTGGTAGTTTTTAGAAACTGGTGGTAATAAGTGGGATCTTTCGGAGGTTGTAATTTGGTGTCGTTTGTTTTGTTTTTTGATGTTGGAATTGAATTTTCTGTTGTTGTTGTTTTCGCTGTTGGTGCTGAAGTGCTGTAATGAAAAATAACATCATAATTTTCCATTCACTGTTTACACAAGTGTTGTCGTGTTAAGTAGGTAGTACACGTAATATTCGTTCGTTTTCTCAACTCCAGACCTAAAAAAAAATAGGTCGTTTAAATTTAGTAATAAAAAAAAATTTCGTTCATATATTTTATTTTACCATCGATCCAACCAAAGAATTTGGCTAAAAACTAATTTGATATAGATTTACTACATCCGATCAATGTCACCTTAGCTACAAAAGTATCACCTTTTCGAGGCTGGCAACTCTTTATTTGCTTTCGTGATGACGCATCCGGAGTACTCCGTGTCGGGATACCAGTGGGATAGTTTAATGATTTGATTCTGGCCCGCTTTGTTGAGGGTAGCTTCACGTTCTCTGCACGTCTGGAATTGGATCATATTCATAAAGCAAATTGTCTACATTACATGATGTTCGAGGTGACCATTCGGCTAAAGGCATCAATATCAAGGAAATATTATTAATATCAAATCGCCTAGTGATCTAGTGTTTAAACTCCTTAGTTTTAACTTATGTGTTTCTCCCATGTAAGAAGGTCTGTGCCCAGCAGTGGGGCATACCTATATAGGCTGGTGATGATGATGATGATAACCTAGTGTTTAAGACCACCTACCTCAGATCTGGATGGCAGGGGTTACAATTCCGTGAGGGTAGTTTTCTGCTCGATTAGGTTAGTGGTAAAGAAGAAAGTTTTTTTTATTGACTAGCACAAACACAACACATTAACTTGCACAGCACATCAACTTGTTAGTCTAGCTAGGTCAATTGATTATCGGGCTAGTAATCGGATAGTTCAAGTAACTGTAGAGAATTAAATTGGAAGCCGGCGTTTAATCAACGGGCAGGCATCCAGTTAAGCAGCTGATTATACCAGACGGCGGCGACATAAATATTAAGATATTAAGAAGGAGAACGCAGTCACAATTTTATTTCGCAGACCCCCTCAGTAAATACGTGAGGTTTTCTAGTGAAGTTTTTCCTAAATAACTATGATCATTATGATTCGCATTATCTTAGCCTTACCTTGCTACTGTGGTACACCGCAGGCCACTGGTTGTCATCATCATAGTATAACAGGAGGTTCGGGATACCCATTTCCTTGTCGTACTCAATCAAGTACTCGAATTGACCTTCCAGAGACAGGAAACAGAATCTAGCGAGGAAGGCCCAGTTCTAAAACAAGTAAGGACAGAGGAACATGGTATATTATTTGGTTAAGATATGTGGGGGCTTGGTGGCGTAATGGTTTGAGTGCTCTGGTTGCAATTACGAAAACAAAGCAACTTTCGCTCTGGTCGATACCGGGATGGGTCAATAAAAATTTGTAATCTCTCGCTATTCCGTGCTAATCGTGCACGTTAAGACGTTGGTCCCGGTTATTGCAACCGCTTTAACCCACCAACCCGCATTGGGCCAGCGTGGAGGTGTTATGGTCCAAACTCCTCATGTGTTTCTCCTATCTGGGAAGGCCTGTGAACAGCAGTGGGTAACAGCAATATAGGCTGTTGACAATTATTGATGAAGTTTGACGAAAAATATTAGGTACAGTCGACAACACATCAAGCATAACAGTTTGAACTTGAAACCGTCCTTACTCGGATCGTCCTATGAGCGACTTTCGTAGTGCAACTGTAACTCTTAACTTTCGTGCAGCTAAATTCTGAAAGCATCCTGAAAAGTTGTAATGTACATACCTCCTTAGTATCTATTCTCCCTTCCACCCACTTCCCGTGAGCACACCTTAGCAACGCTCCCAGCAACCATAACCGCATCAAATCGGGTACCATATTGATCTAACTTTAGCCTGGAGTCACTAAAAAAGGAAATCAGGTAGGTAATAATAAAAACTTCCAAAAGCGTGTCGGGCCGCGCGCAGTGTAGGGTTCCGTAGTTCCCCATCACAATATGCGGACTTCCAGTGAGGATTGTTGTTTGATACCTACCTACTATGAGGACGAGGTTTTCAATTTGCCTGTATTTTTTTTGTATGTTCGTTGTTTTAAAACTCCGTCATATAAAAACTGATTTAAAAAAATGTTATTTTTTAATTGAAAGAGTATGCTTACAGACTTAGACTTAGATTTTTTTAAATCGATTCGATAGTTTGATTTTTAATCTGTCAAACGGCGTTATACCACCGGAGGGCTATGTCAGTGAAAAAACAATTGTGTGTGGAATCTGATGCTTGACAGGTATCAAAATAACATAATTAAGTGATCAATGTGTGTGTAATTGCGGATTTTTGCTTTCCTGTGACTTTTAGTGGTACGATACGATAGTAGGAAGCAATAATTATGATGACGGTCACCCATCTAGCTTTGACCTTAGAAAGTTATCACCAAAAATTGTAAAAAAAAAATATATTCAAAATAAAAATCGACTTCAAACCATTCAAAAGGATAAACTAATTAAGTTGAAGTAGGTACATATGCCATAAAAAGATATTTTTGGAGTTAGTACTCAGCAGTTCCCAGAGACAATAGAAAGTGAACCACCGATTCCAAAAAAAAAACTTTTTAGGTTAAGCACCCATGGGTTAAATTTGATTATTTTTAAGCCCCGTTAATTAAAGACACATAATTTAGTTCACGGTTTAACGGCTTCTTATCTCTTTAAAGCTTAATATTTTGCAAACGGATCCCTGAATCGAAAAAATGGTTTTCACATTCCATCCATATTTTTTAACGAGTTATCCAATGACACCGTTCACCTATTTTTTTAATACAACTACATGACAAACAAGCTGACGGTCCACCTGGTGGTAAGCGGTTACCGCCGTCTATAGACACCTGCAATAACAAGGGAAAAACACTTGATATTGCAGGTGCGTTGTCATCCTGGGGTCTAAGATGAAATGCCGTCCATGCCCAGTAATTACACTGGCTACCTTTCCCTTCAATCCGAAACACAGCGACCTGTTTCACGGTTGAATTAAGAAAGGCGGTGGTACCTATCTACATACGGGCCTATCACCTAGTAAAATAACCCCAATTTTACATACAGACAGACGGGCATGGCAAAGCTAAGAGAGATCCTTATGGGTTACGGAATGACCACAAAAAGAAAACGGTAAATAATTATTTAACGTGCGAAATCAAGAATGCTTTTCATTTTAATTTAAATAATTAAGTGCTATAGTAACAAGCGTAATATTTCAGTATATTTTTTAAATTATTAGCAGTTATGCTCAAGTCTGAGTGTCGAGCAATGATATAAATATTAAATGGTTACTTACCTAGGTAAGTGAAATAAACTTTTTATGCAAATATGGTTCTATGTCTAGACATAGAACCATATTTGCATAAAAAGTTTATTTCACAGTTTTTACTAAACTCGATGCCATTTTTAATTACATACCCTTAAATCACAGTTCACGTTACTTTAATAGTAAATCGTTTAATTCATATTCCTTTTAATCCAAATTAAACATTTTAACATTCAAGTGTTTTCGTGTGTTAGATGTTGTGCCCGCCTAGTTGCCATGGCAACGCGTCTACGTCGCAATTAGCATACGAAATTCGGCTTACCTTGTAAAGGTCAAATCTAAACCTACATTTTACATTGTTTAGAGGTATAGACGTAAAGAAACTGGGTACCTAATTTTTGATCTAGTTTCGTAGGTAGTTATCTGGTGTTGCAGTAGAGTTACACGGGCCTTTGGATGCCTTCGGGGTTATGGGCCCATAAGGCTATGGGATACTCAGGCGTTAGCTTTAAATTTCGTTATGAGCGATTACGCCTCTTCTCATACAAAGTTTCAAGTCGAACTTATTGAAAAAGAATGAACCGATTCTAGCAAAACATGACATTAATATGCAAATCAGGTTAGACTAAAAAGTTATCAGAGGATTATTAAGAGAAAAACAAATTGGTTGCTATGAAAAGCTAAAAATTGCTCTTGCTCAACTATTAAGACTGTATTTCGAAAAATCCTCCGACAACTGTTTAGACTAACCTGACTTGCATATGAATGTAAAGTCTTATGAGAATCAGTTTGTATATTTCCAATATGTATGAAAAGTTGTGCGGTGTAAACGCTCCTTGTTCGCGCGCTTTTTGTTTCGCATCAAACTCCATATATGGACTTGTGAATGTATGTGCTGGCTGGACGGTTCGCATCTTCACGAGTCTAGTTTGCGCGCCCTCCGCGCCCCGCGCTCGGATTCGCCTCCGAGCCGCCCCGCCTCCGGATCAGCTGTTGCTTCAAGAACAGTTGACAGTCGCTTCTACGCTTTGTGACCCCCGCGAGCTCTTTAGCTTCTAAACCAAAACCAAACCCTCGCTAAACCTTTACATAAACGCTTCTACGGACCAGAACAAACGACTGGAGCTGCAGCTATAAGGTCAGTGCTTACATTTTGCATTTCTGTGTGGATGTGATGTGAAACCTCGCGCTAATTGAACCGGTTTTAGATGGACTTGTCCAAGGTAAAGACCTTGGACAAGTCCATCTAAAACCGGTTCACCACTCCTAATAAATGAAGCGATTTAGGGTGCGTTTACACTGAGGCGTAGACGAGTGCAGCAGTGCTTTAATTAAACAAATAAATGTGACAGCAGATTGTGTAACCGTTGCACTACGAAAGCCGCTTCGAATGCGAACGCAGTAAGGGTGGTCCCAAGGTTAAACTGTTACGTTTGATGTACTGTCGACTGTACATTATTGAAAGAATTACATTATTTGCAATACTAGCAGGAATTTGAAGTGGACTTATGCCAGCCGTAAATGGGTCACAGTAAATGGTGCTCTAAAGCAAGGTGAGTAGGTTGATTTTCGTTTGCTAAGTAAAGGCGGTCTCAAGGTTAAACTGTTACGTTTGATGTACTGTCGACTGTACATTATTGAAAGAATTACATTATTTGCAATACTAGCAGGAATTTGAAGTGCACTTATGCCAGCCGTAAATGGGTCACAGTAAATGGTGCTCTAAAGCAAGGTAAGTAGGTTGATTTTCGTTTGCTCAAAAAATATTCGCTCCGATCGACTTCGATTCAGTGCAATTTTTCTCCTTATCTAATTTAGAGGTATTTTTGGAGTTTGTGCTCAGAAATATCTGCACTGTTTTAGAAAAGCAGTTCTAACTCTACAACGATAGAGTCGTGTGTTGTTTGTATCTTCATTTAAATCTTTAACAAGTGAAAAGCGACTCTAATGCAGTAGTAATACGGTGGCTTTTATAAAACACCATAGTTATCTTTTAGCACTGTAACCTCAGATAATTCTGATAAAGGCTCACCTTCAGCATTTTAATTTGTTATCGTGTATAGTTCACCTGAACAAAAATCTAAATTATCGTATTGACGAAAAATAATGAAAAACATAGATGATGGTGAAATTGTTTACCATTATTCATGGCAATATGGCGGGCGACATAGAAGTCAACTAAACGTCACCAAAGTGTCATACGCGCCATGATGAATATTTGGCTGTGTTGCACTTATTTTCTATAAAATTTTTGTTTTGTACCACGAAAAAGGCAAATAAAAAGAAAATCGACAGTTGAAAACTGTTCTGCATAATTATTGCCTATTTTTTAGTGTAGTGTAGTTGACCTTGCCAGGTCACTCTTAATTTTTATACCTAAGTAGGTTAAAAATACTAAATGAAACGATAACATACGAATATAATATTATATAATTCTCTTATGCTTACAAACAATTAAAATAACAGTACACTTAAAAGATTAACCATATTTTACAGTCATGTCACAGTCAAAAACAACATAAAAAAGACTTTTCCATATTCCCGATTTTCATACGTGACTGCGACTTACCAAAATATTAACATAATAAAGTTAATGCATAGCCAAAACGAGTGCTTAAATTATACAATACAAGACGAACATCACAAATTTCTCCAAGACAATAATAAAATGCTTATTGGCACTTAACGCCACGCAAACTATAATATTAAACTAAAACACTTACAGTTTTGTAATATTACTTTAAAACCTACTAACCCGCATTGGGCCAGCGTGGTGGTGTTATGGCCCTAACTCATGTGTTTCTCCAACGTAGGAAGGCCTGTGCCCAGCAGTGGGACGTATATAGGCTAGTGATGATAAGGAAGCAATAATTATTGCGAGTTGTCTATAGCCATTTGTAGAATTGAATTCGTATCCAGTTGTTCTTAAAGCAATATCACGAAACAAATTTATTTGCATAGATTTGGTCCACATATACTCGATTATAGAAACATAATGAAACGTATAATATAATTAACACAAATCTAAAAATAAAATATATTTTATATGAGCTAGTAGACAAAACAATACGAATTTTTGATTCAAATTTAGTTAATGTTCAACTAATATACATATCAAACGTTTATTTATAAATATATTTACATATATTTCAAATCGATTATAATAATAAAATATGTATACAATCTAAGAATACGAGTAATCTACAGTAATTAAACTAGATAAATGTCAAATTCAGTTCTTAAAAGTACAAAACAAAGCAAAATATACCTTATTATTATCAAGACTGGGAACAAGATTGTTTAACATTCTTTTTTGATAATAAAACTTGTTAAAACCATATTGGGCCTAAGTCTGCTCAACACTAGCTAGATCTTTTTAGATTAGTGCATCTCTTTCTCTCAATGTGAACTCAAAAAGGACGGCCGTCATATAATTTGACATTCAGAAAGGTGTATTCAATTTTCGATGCATAGTTTGCATTCTAAAAGTAAACGCATTAGATAGAAAGATATTATTAATCTTGTCCATGCACTTATGAAATAAAAAACGTTTTTTTTCTGTTTATTTATTAAGGGATTTTTGTTTTTAACACGTCAATCCCATCGTAGCTAATGTAATATGGTTTGAACCACATTGTCAAAAAAGTTAGAAACAACTCTATTCTTGTTATCTTTTTCCTATTCACATAGCGAGAAAGAGATAAACTGTAATAGAGAGAGATAGTGTAACATTTAGAGTGTCTTTAGAATTAGATTCATTATTAATTTTAAAAAACCTAATTGAATCTGGTACTTATCAAGACTTTTAATTTACAAGTAACTGCGGCTTAGTACTGGAGTTATTATGATATCAGCTCAGACAGAACCGAACTATAGACTTAAGATTATTTAGCTATAGTAGTAATGTATGCCATGTGGAAGTTTCGATATAATAACACAGCGAACGAGGAACTTGGGTGGCTCTGTTTTAGATTACGAAAACAAAGCAACTTTCGCCATGGTCGATCCCGGGATGGGTCGAAGAAAATTGGCTATCTCTCGCTCCTCCGTGCTTCGAGATGCACGTTAAGCCGTTGGTCCCGGTTGTCACTGCAACCGCTTTAACCAACCAACCCGCATTGGGCCAAAACAAAGAACCCTTCGCCGTGGTCGATCCCTGGATGGGTCAATCTTAATTTATAATCTCTCGCTCCTCTAAGCCGTTGGTCCCGGTTGGGCCCGCATTGGGCCAGTGGTGGTGTTATGGCCCAAGCACCTCATGTGTTTCTCCCATGAAAGGCCTGTGCCCAGCAGTGGGACGTATACAGGCTGGTGAAGATGATGATGATGATGAAAATAGCGGATCTTTTCTAAAGTGTCATTTAAAACATCTGGCGTGGCTTTCAAACAACTTTGTATTGATTAGGACAATTTAAAGACTATTTTTACATTTAAATGGCCAAAATACCTGTATTTACTTTTCTGGGAATGGTTTCGATATTTTTACTTTCCAAAAAGTATTTGATACTTTGTATAGTGAGGTTTTCTCACAGCTAACCTTACATTTAACGTGTTGTATGTACAGTGAATTTTATTTTCTTTACCTATGAAAGTCTATACCATAGAGTTGTTTATGCGCATTCCTTTAGAACCTGTAGTGATTTCCTGAACAACTCCTGTTGGGCTCTGGCATGTTTTATTTCTAACTCGGCGAGGTCGATTAAGCTAAAAAAAAGGTACGTAACAAATTTAAAGCCAGCACAAATTAAGCTACAATAAGAACTTGTGTTATAGATGTCGCAGCCATCTAGTTAAATAGCCAGTTGGTTAAACGCCGATATTGAAAGTCATTTCATTTGTACTGAAGAGTTTTTGTGTGATTGGTAGATTCAAGGTTTTTTTATGACCACTTATAACCAAAACATTCCATTATAAGTGGTCATAAAAAAAATTGAGCCTACCATTCAAACAAACAGTCACACAAAGGGTCTTCGATTTATACGACTTTCCTAGGTACCGAATTGAATGGTTAAACATTGCGCTCAATGACTTGGCTAGTTGTTTAGGGCGTTTTATTGGATGCCGCCGTTTAATCAACGGCCTAGGCGTTTAATTAAGTGGCTAATTTAACCAGACGGTTACGACATAAATAATAAATTCGAAATAGTATTACAGAATAAATATTGCACAGCACCAAGCTTCGTATTCTGAACATGATCGATAGCATCGAGCCAGTATATAATACAGAGCTGGTATTACCAAAGGATTTAAGGATTAAAGATATAAACCCGATGGACGGCTCTTTCCACATGACAATGAAGCGCGACCTCTATATTTACATAATGAGTACTAAGATTTTAAAAATAACATATGTTTAAGATGTTTTTTTTTTATTGATGTATAAAAAAAACTTATAAATATAAAGGATACGGTCTTTTTTGGGCTTTTATTCCGAATAGTTTTGAACAGCAATGTGATACACCTCTTTACAAAGGTAATAAAATAAGCTACTTGGTTTTAAATCAATCAGATTTTTCGAGCTGACCGTTTGTCAAAAAAATGTAAACAATGTAACAGCAGAAACGAAACGCATCTTAGCTTTTTCCCCTCGTTTATTAAGTCGTAAAACATGTCAAACGCACCTATTGTTGTAAATACATATTTGAAGTTTAAAAGTAGATAGTAATTGTTGTTATATTAATGCAATAACAAAACGCAAAAAGCAACCATAGTATTTTCATGTTCATGTTAAAAATAAACGGGGGGCTGTATCATATTTTTAATAGCACTAAAAATTCTAAATAATTATACTTTTTCACCCTACATTAGTAGGTTGCTGTTCAAAATTAAATCTATTTTAAGCCCAGGCTATACATTTTGTGGTCCTCTTATTTGTTAACGGGCCATGGCCGTTTGTATATTTATTAATTCTCGTTCTAATGTTTACTTCCATATATTTTTTTATACTAATAAGTTGGCAATAAAGCATACGACCCGCCTGATGGTAAGCGGTTCCCGTAGCCTATGGACGCTTGCAACACCAGGAGTATCACTTGCGCGTATAATTATTATCAATATTTCTCCGTTATCTAGTATCCACAACACAAGCTCGTAACGATCCTTTTTTTGAGCCAGATAATTAGTGTGAGTGTAAATACATTGCCGTAATACCTCTTATTCTTAATTTTTGATTTTAACATTATTATAAATGTTTGAAAAATTACTTACAAATTAAAATATAATAAAATTTTAAAAAATTCACGGTTAGAGGCAGGAATCGAACCCGCGACCTTTCGCAATCCGGGCGACTGCTCTGACCACTGAGCCACCCAGGACTTGGGATATCCCTGTGAAATTCTTCTAGTCTATCTGTATTTGCGTTTATGAGCTAACGTCCACCCTACAATGTCGAAATATTCTATTTCAACATCTGAAACAAGTATTTTTACAAATACCTACGATTCGGTTAAGTTGGGGCAGTGCTTTCAAATATTCTTAATTTTTGATTTTAACATTATTATAAATGTTTGAAAAATTACTTAGTAATTAAAATATTACCTCTTTTTAAACGCTGCAACTCTTCTAGTGCGAAAATCGATCAACTCTTCTCTGGCTCGAGCGGAAAGTTGCTCGAACTTCGCGCATGCGTCCGACTGTTGCTGTTCGGCCTGCACATACATATTAAACTTTACATACAAATATTCACAGATTTAGAAGATACCACTTATACAGATAAGTCCATTTTGCTAACTTAGGTTATAAATTACAAAAAGTGCAAGAAATTACAAAAACATAATTTATAACCTAAGTTAGCAAAATGGACTTATCTGTATAAGAGATCTCTTCCAAATGTGTGAACGGTGATAACGAGTGGGACGGAACAGTGTTAAAGAGAGAAAAAAGATACGGAACATCGACTGTCTCCTTTTACATTGTTTCGTCGCAATCGCTACTTTTAATTTACGGTACAATTTATTTTCACTTATTGGCAAGTTACTTCCGCCCGCGACTTCGTCTGCGTTATCCCATTCCCGGGAGGTTTTTTCTTTTAAACAACTAGATGACAAACAAGCTGACGGCCCACCTGGTGGTAAGCGGTTACCGCCGCCTATAGACACCTGCAATAACAAGGAAAAGCACTTGATATTGCAGGTGCGCTGTCATCCTCAGGCCAAAGATGAAATGCCGTCCATGCCCAGTAATTTCACTGGCTACCTAGGTGAAGTATTCTATGTGACAAATTTCATCCCGATCAGTTCAGCCGTTCTAGTGTGATTGAGTAGCAAGCATCAAGCCAAACTCGCACGCGAGAGGCTTTCTGTTTCAGCTGTTTAGCAGTTCGCTGTGTTTCGGTGCGGTGGTGAAAGTAGCCAGTGTAATTACAAAGCATGGGTGGTATTAAGATCCCTTATTTATTTATGTACTATTTATTTCATCTTTGATTGCACAAAATAAGTCGAAATTTGGCGGACTTAATGCAATTAGGCATTCTCTACCAGTCAACTGGAAAGTTGAGTCCAAAATAACTAATTAGGTAGTGAAAGAAAGAAAAAATATTTTATTTAAATAGGCCACAAAGAAGCACTTTAAAATCGTCAAAAAACACATTTTTGTAACCATTACCAAAAATATATTAACTAACAACGTCTAAGTCTCTCCGTCTGTCATGTCTGAATTTACACCGGTTCCAAAAGTTAAACTACCGAGTGCATAAACAAACTGTTTTAAAAATAAAAAATCTGTTTTAATGTTGTGTTTTTGTTTTATTATGTTACTTATAAATATGGTCAATTTTATACTACTTTATGTGGCGTTGAATAAATGCATTTCTTTCTTTATCTCTTTATTAACTCAACCTATGTATCAAGGTGGTCACTCTTTCGTCGAAAACAGCAATTTAAAGACACATATCGTCGGTGTACGTGCAGGACGCTACCAGTAATTACACAATTACACTGGCTACCTTACCCTTAATCCGAAACACAGCGAACTGTTTCCTGGCTGAAATAAGATAGGCGGTGGTCCCTACCTAGACGACCCTACATACGGGTCTACCACCTAGTAGAATGGTCGATTTAATTTATAAATTAATATAAACATTTTATTTAATTTAATAGTGAAGGCCAACAGAACTTTTCTAGTATCAATATCCACCACTGGGGGACAAAGCCACTCATTTGTTATAATTGAGCCCCAATGACGGATATCGCTACTACTTTTTAAGACATACTTGAAACATCAAGAACACAAATATTAAAGCGTGCATTACCTCCTGAACTTCCATTGGCTGTGCGCACAGACAGAAACACATGTGATATATTAATTATACGTGGACAAACATTAGCCCTAATTCTGGAGAACACATGCTAAGTCTAAATTTAAGTTCAGTGCATTTCTTTCTCTCAAAATAAATACGAAAAGGATGGCTGTCATAAAATTTAACATTTAGAAACGTGCGTTCAATTTTCGACCTTATGTTATGACCTTATCTTATGCAGTGTTTAGGAAGCACCTCCGTACATGGCGTCTAAAATTGTCTACGGTTTCTTTGAAATTTATCAAAATTTAAGTGACAGCTCTAAACAGATTCTTGCCATCTTTTTCCTATGACTTATTGCTAGAAAGAGATATACTGTACTCAAATTTAGAATTAAAGTGTGTTGCCAGTATTAGGCCCATTGACACAAGAAAAACGATACAAGACTTATTTTCAATAACACTACAAGGATGTGATGGTATATGTCGGCGCATGGCCAAGGGTCTCCTCCATATCCATCGTAAATAAGACTCCTAAACGTTTTCACACTATTTATTCCCGACTTAACTATTCACAAGTTTCACAACACAATATTACGTGGCGAAAATTTAAACAGCAATAATGAAATAAAACAGCGGGAACCATATTTATAGTAAAAAAAATCAGTAACAAGTTTAGTTTAAGTAACAATCACAAAATAACACATAATAAATTGATACAATTAATGTTATAAATGTTAAATGTAAATTAAACACCATTCGAAATGTAAATATTGTCTAATAAATTGTTATTACATATAATTCGAAATACAAATTACAGCGGAAGATAAAATACGCGCCAAAAACATAAAACTTGTTAAAAATGCTTTAAAAGGTCTGCAATACTTTTAAAATCATGAAAATTAATTATTATTATTTTTAAAACACATTTAATAGCTTATTTATACTGATTTATCAACTATTACTTTTTCACAGTAACCAAAACATTGCTTATACAAATATTGAAAATAAACTAATTTAATTACAAATATAGCTTCGAAATTCATTACATAATTATTTAATCATTTTTGTGTGTGTATAAATATTAATATAATCAAATAATCACTTATAATTTTAACTAATAATTTATGTGATACTAGCGCCATCTCGTTACTACAAGCACGCGTTACATCAGCCGCAGTACGGTTGACAAAAGTCACCGACAGATGGCGTTGTTATATAGAAAACAATTTAACTGCGTAGGCGCGCCCATACGGCCATACTGACACAAGCGCGCTCTCAGCGCTTATTGTACAAAAAAAAACAACACATCAACATTTACAACAATATCAAATTAACACACAAACATACAAAAGTTGGCATAATAATAAAAATATATTTTTAATACATATAAGTTACAAAAATGAAACGAATAAAACCAAAAGTAACAACCTTACTTAACTTTTTTCTTTTACAATTGCATCACCCATTCCGGGATCTAGCTAGCTAACAAACAAGGCATCACCCACTTCGGGACCTGGCCAATAAACAAGGCATCACCCATTCCGGGATCTAGCCAGTACACAAGGCATCACCCATTCCGGGATCTAGCCAATACACAAGGCATCACCCATTCCGGGATCTAGCCAGTACACAAGACCTGGATAAGGATACGCTTGGTGGCCAGCCAGCGTTTTGGGAAGGGTGTTTGGATAGGTAAATAAAACAAACAAAGAAAAACAATATAAATTAAATAGGAAGTGCATCCACGTTATCTTTATTATAATCTGACGCAGAGGTGGAAGCACCGACCACTCCAGGTACCTCCGAGTGTTCGTCATTTGCCCATACGGTCGATTCCTCCAAATCACTATCAAAGGGGTCAAATTGGGCAAAGGGGGCAGGTCTTAATGAATCGTGACTAGCGATCTTTTCGGTACATCCACGGAGATTAACATGTTTTATTTTGTATCGATCATTCGGCAAAACTTCTAGGATTTCCATAGGCCCTTCGAATTTTGATCCTAATTTTGTTGTGTGACGTTCATGACGTCGGAATAATACAAAATCACCCACATTAAATGGCCTTATCCTAGCTTTTCCTTTGTCAAAACGTGATTTGTC
The DNA here is from genome assembly GCA_947347705.1 of Nymphula nitidulata. Classification (NCBI taxonomy): domain Eukaryota; kingdom Metazoa; phylum Arthropoda; class Insecta; order Lepidoptera; family Crambidae; genus Nymphula; species Nymphula nitidulata. Next base: position 5,207,591 of record OX374646.1, read on the forward strand.
CTGAAGAGATCGCTCGTCCATCCTATTTTTACATTCTAATCTCAAAGACTCTAAATCGTCAGATCTTTTATCGTCATCTATCTGTATGAGCTTAATACCTGGCGGAGAACATTTCTTACCAAACAGAATTTCCATGGGACTTTTACCTGTACTTTTAGATACTGTACTGTTAATTGCTAATTGTAATTCTTGTATTGCTAAATGCCATGACTTGTTAAGCTCTACAACCGACATATTATCTTTAATTACTTTCATAAGACGCTCCACTTGCCCGTTTGCCCTACTGGCACCCCTTGCTACCACGTGATGTTGAATACCATAATGTTCACAAAAGTTTTTGAATTCAATAGATGTCATACTTTTATCTTGGTCTGTAATTAATCGTGTAGGCGTCCCAAAAATAGATATTAAATTTTGAAAACATTTAATAGCAGTTTCTGTAGTTCGATCGTTTGTATAGATCATATGAATATACTTTGTAAACGCGTCTATAAAAACAAAAGCGTACTCAGTCTCGTTACGTTTTCCGTTCATACGACCAGTTATATCACCGTGCACAGTATGGAATGGTACAGCAACTTTATCTATTGGGTGTAAAGTAACCTGACGAGCACCCGAAACGCCTTTCCGTATTCTACAACTAACACAATTTTCAATAAATTTTCTTACTAACCGAGACATATTTGGAAACCAATATTGTTCTCTTATTTTTGCGAGAACTTTTTCCCAACTAAAATGTTGCAAGACATCATGATAATGGTTGATAAGATTCCATCTATAATTACGAGGTACAATAATGAGTTTGAGAGTTTTATTACGGATTTGGACTTTACGTCTTAATAACTTATCTGGAGAGATAACGTAAGTGTCAGCTAAAGTTTTTGGTATTGAATCACTTTTCAGTTGCTCTACTATTTTACTTAGCAAAGAGTCGCGTTTCTGTTCTATAAGTAGCCAATTATGATCAAGAATAGCTGAATTAACAGAATATCTAATTGCACTTTTATTTACACCTTTAATTGTATTAGCTTTTGATAGACCGGGAGTTTCAATAGGGTTACGGCTAAAATAGTCTGCATGTGCTAAGCGATTTCCCTTACGATATTCAATTTCAAATTGGAAATTTTGTAAATAAGCCCACCATCTATGTACCCTCGGAGTTAGTTCACGTTTGTGCCGAGATGCCTTTAAAGAATTGCAGTCAGTTACAACCGTGAATGTCCTACCATGTAGAAAATGTCTAAAATGCTTAATTGCTTTAACGACTGCTAGAGTCTCCAATTCATATGAATGGTATCGACTTTCACAGTCAGTAGTTCGCATGCTAAAATAAGCTATCACTAACGGGTTCATATTCTGCCTTTGAATCAATACAGCACCATAGCCAATGGAACTAGCATCTGTGTGAAGTTCTGAAGGAAGATTTGGATCAAATATAGTTAAGACAGGGGATGATGTTAATCTGTTAATAATTTCTAACCTAGCCGCCTCATGACGCTCAGACCAATTCCAAGGAACATTACATTTAGTCAAATCGTACAAAGGAGCCATTATTGTAGAGAAGTTAGGGACAAACTTACGAAAGTAACCAGCCAATCCGTTAAATTGCCGAACTTGTTTAGCATTTTTCGGAGTGGGTGAATTAGCTAGGGCCTGAATCTTTTTTGGGCTAGGCTTAACCACGCCGTCTTCAATAATATTCCCCAAATACTCGATTTTCTTTTTTAAAAATGAGCACTTGGAGACATTTAAAGAGAACCCAGCTTGGGTCAATCTACTCAAAACTAGTTTCAAATTACATAACCCTTCATCAATTGTTTGTGACGTCACCAGCACGTCATCAATATAGACAAGGGCTATATTATCTTTGTAATCACCCAGTGCTACATTAATGGCACGCTGGTAAACCGATGGTGCATTGCAAAGACCAAAAGGCATGCGTAAATATTCAAATTGGCCATCGGGTGTTACAAAAGCAGTTTTTTCTATTGAATCTGGAGCTATGGGTATACCATGAAATCCAGCAGCCATGTCTAAACAAGTGAAATAATGGGCTTTACCTAACTTATCAATTTGGTCAGAAATAAGAGGTATTGGATAGTGATCTCTAAGTGTGTTAGCATTCAGTTCTCGAAAATCTACGCAAAGCCTATCAGTGCCATCTTTTTTTTTCACGAGTAATATAGGGCTACTGAATGGAGAAGAACTATCTCTGATAATACCATTATTTTTAAGGTCATGAACTATTTCTTTAACTTTTTCGCGTTCCACAGGGGACAATCGGTACGGTCGTCTTTGTACAATTTTATCGGGATTTTTCAATCTAATTTCCAACCGACCAGTTGTCACCTGTGAAACACGGTTCCCTGTTGTAAAGCTATTTTTGAATTTACTTAATATTTGTTGCAACAGCTCTAGATGTTGGGGGTCACAGATATCTGTATCTAAATTTAATGTCGGATCTATAATGTCATTCACGCACTGGTTTACAAATAAATCTCGTGTTAATGAAATACTATCTTTTCTGAGAGTTACACTAAGACCTGGCACATTCAAAAGATCAAAACCAATTAGTATGTCAAATTGGGTTTGATTATCACCAACTACATAAAACTCAAGTTCAACATGAGTGCCGTCTATGGTGACCAGAGTAGTTATGCTCTGATCGGACGTTACCGGTGAGCCACCAATACCGGAGAACTTAGCTTCCACGCATTTACGCCTTCCAGGTATGGATAGTGAAATACGCTCTCTAATCAGCGAGCAATCAGCACCCGTATCAAAAAGACAACTGTATTTCTTTCCCCCAATCTCTACGGTTGTCATACTACGATCGAACGAACTACAGTAGTTAACAGATTTTACAGTTTGGGTTTTCGTTCGTTCATCATTTTGACGACGAAAACAGTTTTTCTCAACATGACCATTCCGCTTACAATAGTTACACTCTATTTTTCCGACACCTACATTGCTAGATATGTTAGAAGATTTAGATATAGAATTAGAATTTATCGAGTCTGATTTCAAAACTACCCTTTCCCTGCAATCTCGGGAACGATGCCCGGGCTTGTTACAATTGTAACATGTGATTATATGATCCCTTTTGGACGTATTGGATTCAACAACACGTGGTTTTTTCGTATCATATCTTTCATTAAAAGTCTTAGAAGGTTGATCAAGTTTACGTTTTCGATATGTTTTAAGAACGGAAATCAACTTGGGCAAGGAATCGGGCGTATTACGCAATAATTCAGAACGAATAAACTCGGGATAAATACCTGTTATCAAAGCCTCGATCACCTCTGCATCAGATGCCTCGGGCCTCACTCTCTTGAATAAGGTCCAAGCTGTAGTGGCATACTCAGCGTAGCCAGACGCTTGGTCAGAAGAGTAAGACCTCCACTTATGGACATCATCAGCATACCGGAATTCCCTGCCAAAAGTTTGAATTAGCTCAACTTTTACTTGTTCCCACGTGGTAGATTTTAAGGACCACGTGTCAGCCCACGTTCTTGCCCTGCCTTTTAATTGCAAAATAGCTTTCATTCGAGCCTCGTGTGAAGGTATTTTTAATTTTAAAACAGTTTCATCTACATGAGCACACCAATCTCTTATATCATGTGATCTTTCATCCGGATCAAAAGGCGGTAAATAAAAATCATTACGATGTCGTAATGGCAAACATATTTCAGATGAAAGAGCAGCGGTTACTGCACTAGAAGCTGCTTGTTTAGTAACAGAATTAATAAGATTCATAACCTGCTCCATAGTGAATGTGGGATCCGGAGGCGTTGGTACTGCATCTTTGGCTTGTGATCCCACCGCTGCTGTCGGCGCATGGCCAAGGGTCTCCTCCATATCCATCGTAAATAAGACTCCTAAACGTTTTCACACTATTTATTCCCGACTTAACTATTCACAAGTTTCACAACACAATATTACGTGGCGAAAATTTAAACAGCAATAATGAAATAAAACAGCGGGAACCATATTTATAGTAAAAAAAATCAGTAACAAGTTTAGTTTAAGTAACAATCACAAAATAACACATAATAAATTGATACAATTAATGTTATAAATGTTAAATGTAAATTAAACACCATTCGAAATGTAAATATTGTCTAATAAATTGTTATTACATATAATTCGAAATACAAATTACAGCGGAAGATAAAATACGCGCCAAAAACATAAAACTTGTTAAAAATGCTTTAAAAGGTCTGCAATACTTTTAAAATCATGAAAATTAATTATTATTATTTTTAAAACACATTTAATAGCTTATTTATACTGATTTATCAACTATTACTTTTTCACAGTAACCAAAACATTGCTTATACAAATATTGAAAATAAACTAATTTAATTACAAATATAGCTTCGAAATTCATTACATAATTATTTAATCATTTTTGTGTGTGTATAAATATTAATATAATCAAATAATCACTTATAATTTTAACTAATAATTTATGTGATACTAGCGCCATCTCGTTACTACAAGCACGCGTTACATCAGCCGCAGTACGGTTGACAAAAGTCACCGACAGATGGCGTTGTTATATAGAAAACAATTTAACTGCGTAGGCGCGCCCATATATACGAGACGCCGTATTCTTTTGACTGTCCTAAAAATATGGGAATCGATATCTTGACATAAACAACTCTCTTCCTAATTTACAGATACGTCTCCCAGCAATTTTATTTGATGTCCTTTCCTATCCTTCATCTCCTTTCAATGTTTCATATAGGTATATAAGCTGGGAAAAGGACTAATAATTCGTTTTCATGCATATTTTTTTGGTTTGTCCAAAAGTTAAGATTTTTCGTCGATTTCACCATTATTCAATATGGCGGGCGACATAAAAGTCAACTTAACGTCACCAAAGTGACATACGCGCCATGGTGAATATTTGGCTGTTGCAGTTTTTTCTCTAAAGATTCTTGTTTTGTACCACGCAACAAAGCAAATAAATAGAAAATGGACAATTGAAAACTGTCCTGCATATTGTTACCTATTTTTCAGTATAGTGTACATAGACCTGGCCGGGGCTCCATACATTTTTGGAACATGTCTTTTATCAATCAAGAGGAGCTCGTTGGAGTAATAGTTTGAGCGGTCGATTACGAAAACAAAGAACCCTTCGCCGTGGTCGATCCCTGGATGGGTCAATCTTAATTTATAATCTCTCGCTCCTCTAAGCCGTTGGTCCCGGTTGGGCCCGCATTGGGCCAGTGGTGGTGTTATGGCCCAAACTCCTCATGTGTTTCTCCTATGTAGCAAGGTCTGTGCCGAGCAGTGGGAAGTTATAGGCTGGTGGTGTTTTATTATATACTTACGGCATGCACATCCTTGTTCTTCGCTCTCGCTTTCTCCAAATTCCTATTGGCTGCTTCGTAAGCCGCTAGGCATCTGAAATAATAATAATATTATTAAGTAAATTTATAGAAAGTTGGTAGTTTTAATAATTTCACAAGGGAGAATATCAGGTGCTTAACCAAAATGAAGCCGCATATAAAATATGTTTTATTATGTGATTTATTTATTGTTATTGACTAAATACTATGTACAAAAGCAAATATTAGACAAAATATTTTAGATATGCAAATTATAAGGGTGTACTCGACCGAGTACAATGGGCGGATTGGTAGTAGTAGTGGATGGTGGATTAGGGTTGAACAGTGAATAAATAAAACGACAACATTCAACGTAATGTAAGTAAGGAACACAGATTCTACAGTCGACAACTCGACAGCACACCAAGCGTAACAGATCTAGAGACCGCCTTTACTACACTCGTAATAGAGACGGCTTTCGTAGTGCAACTGTCACACTTCATATGTTGTAGTGTGTACTTTGACATTGTCGTTTTTGTTTTCTTTAAAATGGCCTCTGTAATATTTGTAATCAAATTTTAAAAAAAACCGTTCTAATTTTTATGTACTGCTGCATAAAATTAATCTATTGCTCTAACCATCTCAGCTACCGAGGACTTGGGATGAGCCTGTGAAATTCCTCTAGTCAATTTGTATATTAGAAGCTAACCTACACTATCACAATGTCGAAATATTCCATCTCAACAGCTAGGGGACATGAAATTATCCTACTCTAAATACCTTTCTACTAGGTTGAGATTTTATGGCCTTTTTTCAACCTTAACGGGGTAACTCTTGGCCTTCACCACACCTGATGATAACTGAAGATAGGGGCGACGATGGAAGCGAGCTACACCCGGATTCCTCAACCACAGAGGAACTGGCTTAGGTAAGAGGGTGGTAGCTATCCAGGCGGGCTGAGAAAAGTCCTACCACCAACCAGACCGAACAGAAAATTTCTGCCCTCACGCCCACCACTGAGGTGGTAAACGGCTTCTTACAAAAACAACTATAAAAAGATTTTTTAATGGTGCTCATGAACCGGCTTAAATCTTATACAAACTTTTACTGTACCCTTAATAATACTTATGTAAAAAAATATTATTTAATATCTTATCTACACATTACCTTAATCTCCTCACAAGGACAGCCTTAGCGGCATGAGCATCTCTCATATAGTAGCGGAGGGTATCCGCCAATTTCAGGTCCTGGTCTGATGCCATGCGACCTTCGATCTTCTGTACAGGTAATAAAATTCACATTACAGAATCAGGTAGAAGATATAACTGACAATGTAAGGAGCACTGCTCGTATCGGTTTATAATGAGCTCGTGGATTGGTAGCGCTATTCAGAATTTTACTGTTGAATATACAGGATGGTCATGACAATGCAACATTAAAACCATTCTCACGTACAGTGAATCATAGCAATTGAGACTTGATTCTAGTTGTGCAATAATTTAATGATGTTTGCATATTTGTGTTACTATTTTAAATTAATGTTTTATCTATCTATCTTATTCTGTAATGTCAATAAAATGCTGGGAACTAATTGCTGTAGTATTAATTATTGTTGTATTTATTATTGCATTTTATTGAAAAAAGTTTCTATGTCGCAGCCGTCTGGTCAAATCAGCCGCTTAACTGGACGGCTAGGTCACTAATCGGCTAGGTTAATTGAACTAGACTCACTTAACGTTTAACGAATTGACGTTACTAATTCATTTCAATTCAATTTATTTATTTATTTGCAGACATGTAGTTTTTATACAATAAAGAAGATATTATAAAATAAACATTTCCAGCACACACACATCAGCATGCAAATATTCTATGAACGTAATTTACTCATTTATTACCCAACGAAAATAATGGAACCAATTATTTATAATGTCAACCACCATACATATCTAAAAAAAAAATAAGCTATATAATGTTAAATGAATAGTCAAGTCATGATTAAAATCAATAGATACAATACAATCCAATAAAATGTCATTACAATAAAATTTTAAGAACATGTCAACATGAAATAATTTTCATCAACTGAAATGCCAGATTTAGACTTCAAAATTTATCATTGATAAACTCGTTAACGTTATAATATGCTTTACTGATTAAAAATTTTGTAGCGTCGCTTTGGACAGTGATAATCTTTCTATGTCTAACATAGCTTTTGGTCAGTGACTATACAATTTAGGGCCCATACAGAAGACACTCTTACTATACTGTCTTGTATTGCAAAAAGGCATACACAGTCTATGATTATGCCTTTGTGACTGGCGTTTTGTGTACAAATGAATATTCGATCTAACAAACAAGATTACTTAAGATGCTGTACTGAATGGAGCGTCTTGTAATGGAAAGTTTTGGTTTGATTAGAACTATTACTTAAAAAGAGAGCGCCTACAGTTTCAGTGGCACTTATATATTTTTTTTGTAATAATTCACTTTTCTTCTAGTCCTTCATCAAAGCCTCCGACGTGACAACTCACCCGGCACTTGTCGAAAGTCTCCGATGCCCTGGTCAGGAACCTCTCGGTCGGCGGTTGTTCCCGGGTAGCCAGTTGGGTGATGCAAGAAGACAGCTTGATGTGGGCGTCTGCCACCTCTGTGTATAGGAGACGTAGCAGTTCAATTATAATAATATCCTGTTAACCCTTTAACTTTTTAAATCCAAGACCTTGGAAATTTTCCTCAAATCCAAATCTTTCTTTTCCAAATCATCATCATCACCAGCCTATATACGTTCCACACTGGCACTGGGCCAACATAATGGTGATATCGTGTGCTCCTAGTGTTTCTCCCATGTAGGAAGGCCTATGCCAAGCAGTGGAACGTATATTGACTGATAAAGAAAGTAAAACTTAAACCAAACATACCCCATAATTTAAAGTTTAACAAATCCTTTCCATCTAAGGTTGCCTGGAAGAGATCGCTTTCAGCGATGAGGCCGCCGTTTGTGCTTTGTATTTTGTCCACGTGTTTGATGTATGTGCAGTAAGTAATTTAACCGCCTTTGTGGTCTAGTGGTTGAGACCACCGAACTCTGATCTAGAGGTCCGCGGTTCGATCCCCGTGGGGGCAGAAATTTTCTGCTCGGTTTGGTTGCTGGCAGGGCTTTCTAAGTCCGCCTGGCTAGCTACCACCATCTTACCTAAGTCTGCCGCCATAACAATAATGTTAACAGCATTGTTGTGTTCCGGCAGTTGGAGGTGAGATAGCCAGTTCCTCTGTGGTTGAGGAATACGGGTGTAGCTTTAGCCGGCCTTATCTTACTTACCATCAGGTGAGATGAAGGTCAAGAGTTACCCCGTTAAGATTAAAATATATATCTAAAGGACTACCTTTCGGCCTGATAACCGATACCATCGCGGGCGGAGCGGTGGGCAGCCATATTTTATACATACCTTTATGCTTGGACGTCATCCGGTCTACTTTAGCGACTGCATCCTTCAAATGCGAGTAGTACTCCTGGAGAAACGAGGTCTCTTGCTCAAAGAAATCGTTCACGTCACGAACGGTCGCGCCCAAGTAGATCTCGTCCGTGGTCGTTGTCATTGACCGCATCTGAACACAATACAATTTTAATTTTAAGTAACTATATATCTTTTTGTTGAATAAGCTAGCTAGGTAATGGAAGTAATAAATAACCCGTAATTTATTAATTAAACAATTTTGTAAGAACTTAGAGCCATATGTTAGGGTTCATCATCACCAGCCTATAAACGTCCCACTGCTGGGCACAGGCCTTCCTACATGGGAGAAACATGAGGAGCTTGGGCCATAACACCACCACGCTGGCCCAATGCGGGTTGGTGGGTTAAAGCGGTTGTAGTAACAACCCGGACCAACGGCTTAACGTGCCTTCCGAAGCACGGAGGAGCTCGAGATTATAAATTTTGGTTGACCCATCCCAGGGTCGACCATGGCGAAAGTTGCTTTGTTTTCGTATTCGAAACCAGAGCGCTCAAACCAATACGCCACCGAGCTCATGTTAGGGTTAGGTTAAATTAAGTTAGTTGATTGATTAATATAAGTAGTCCTGCTTTTTTTAAAACTACTTTTTGCCACTTAGCTTTAAGTTTTTTTTTTCAAAATTTTATCAGTGTAAATAAAAAAAAACACAGTCGAAACCGGATATAACGACATTGAAGGTTTTGTTGCGTGCGCTGCGTAAACGGCTAAAGTTATGCAAAAATCATGAAAGTAAGAATTGTGCTCCTTTGAAAGTTCTAAAAAAAGTCCGGGACAGCATATCTCATCTTTTGAAATCACTATAACCTCACTATAACCATTTCTTGGTAATCAAATTTCAAGTTGTTATTTTCCGACATCTACGCGAACGAAGTCGCGGGCATAGCTAGTTAGTTTATATAGAGATTCGGCCGGGATCTAGCCATTCGATTGTTTTAACCGATCTGTCGTTATTAACGATGTCGTTATATTCGGTTTTGACTGAAAGAAAATATTTTTTTAGAATTAATTTATATTTGTTGTATAAAATGCTTTTTGACTATTATATTATTTATTACTATAGCAACACATATTCATTACTTACAATCAAATCGGTACAAGAGAGAGATAAGACAGTTGACATGTTCTGGGTTCTCACTAGACTCAGACAAAAGGGTACTTATGTGCTATACATCCTTTAATTCTAACATAAATCGAAGGTCCTGAGAATTATATTTTCGCAAGCACTACACATCTTTAGAAATAAAAATAAATCGCCGAAATGTACGTGTAACTTCCGACCGACTATTTCAAATTTAATAATCATTATTTTGTTGTGCACCTGTGTCAGGACAAACTTTGTTGAAAATAAAATTTACAAAAAAAAAATTACGATAACTTTTTAAAATATCTTACTATGAAAAGTGAGTTAGTCAATATTTTGACAGAACACTCAAATACATTTGATTGTAATACCGAAAGTATAAAATTTAAACTTATAATATTTTTTTCATTAGGTATACAACGCTAACTGAGATTACTAGTAGGCCCATGGTTATTTTTATAACCAAGCAAAGTCGGATATTTTCTCTGACAGTTGTGAATGAACTTTCAATTTCTCCTGCCTTACCAGTCCACCAATAAGATCCATTTTCCCTCGCGGTTTTGCACAAAGATCCTGCTCGTACTCCAAAAACACACGGAGATGGGAGTCGTTCCTAAACACAGGGTGCGCCGCCAACCGCTGCAGAAATACCTCGTGCATTGCAACCGTCTTCTTGAATGTCGCTAAGTATTCACTGCAACAATACAATACGTAATATACTATGATAGACAGACATTATGACTTAGCTAACGTAAGTTCAGACTTGACAAACAGAGAGATAAAACTGAAAGACTAGAAAATTTTAAGCGCTATCCCAAGTCCTCGCTAGCGCTATCTTAGTTACGGGTCCCTCCCCAGGACATGAGTTCTAGTTTAGATGTTTTTTTTTAATATACTTCTAAAACATTTATTACATTAAATCAAATAAAATATGGCAACATTCGTCAGCAAACAGCGTTGATGTTTTTACATTACGATGCCATATTAATGCAATTATACATTTAAATGTTGGATTTTATGCGTTTATTGTAACGATTACAAATCAAAAAAAGAAAACGATGAAAAAATTATATGCTCCATGCGGGAATCGAATCCGCGTCTCCTGGGGTTCGGCCAGACGCGATGACCGCTATGACACTACTTTACTAACGCTTACTACTTTTTTAACGTTTTTATAGCAAGATTTATCTCACCACTCATTGAAGTTACCACCTTTAGTGATCCAAAAGAATCCTTTTACAAGCAACTGGCTGGACCCCAGGAGACGCAGTTTCGATTCCCGCCTGGAGCATACCATTTTTTTGTCTATTTCTCTCTTTATTTGTATTTGTTACAATGCAATTATATTTATGTGGTACAAATTAGGACGCTGGAAAGGTAAAACTCCCAATTATGTATGAGTTTTTTTTTTATTTTGGTTCCTTAATTTTAAGAAAATCATTTGACCCGAAAGAATAGCAAACTTTTTATACTGGAATTACGATCCCATCGGTAAACACAGACGAAGTGGCGACCGGAAGCTAGCATAACAAAAACTATATTACTCTACTTTGCCAATCTTTAAAAGAAATCAAAACTCACTCTTCCAGCTCCTCCTTCATCTTGAGGAACTCCTCCCGTGTGAGAGCCCCTTCTCCTTCTCCAAGGCGTTGGAGTTTCTCGCGGGAAGCGTCAAAATCCGGACGAGGAGGCGCAGGGGGGATCTGATGACACAAGTTATGGGAAATCAAAAACAATGAAACAGAAATTTTACTGGTTTGAAACAGGAATGTTACGATTGTAACTGTTGTATTATTACTGTCGCGGCCGACTGGTTAAATTAGCCACATAACTAGGCCGTTGATTAAACGCCGGCATCCAATCAAACGGCTGAAGGACTAGCGACGTCATTGAAGTCGAGACAACCCCACTGCGCATTTCTTGAGGGGAAGACAAAACGTTGGGATGCCATCTGGTCCACTAGCTTTTCGGACGTGGTCGAAATTGTACATAAAAAATAAAGTATTTTCATTAATACTTTATTGAAAAGAAAATATCTGGATAATATTCAAATATTCGGTTAATCATATTTTTTGTCTGATATTATCCAGATAGTAAAACATAATGCATAATGTAAACCCTAAGTGTGACATGAAAACACATTCAAAAGTCAACATCTCACATCTCTACTCTAAACAGGTATTTTTCCACTCACAATATATCCAGCATACTCTTCATTCTCCTCGTATCTGTCATGTAGCCAGACAAACTCTTCATGCTGCCTCACAACAACAAACTCTGACTTCTGGAACTCCGGCAGTGTTGTCTTGGTGTGGACTGTAAACTTTACTTTTTCTTTCTCACTGAGGGCATCCGATATGTCCACCTGGAGAAGTATAAAAAGTAAATATGTTTATGGGGAGACGTAATTATCTATGCTAGGTCCCACTGCTGGGTACAGGCCTTCCTATGTGGGAGAAATACATGAGGAGTTTCGGTCACAACACCACCATGCTGGCCCAATTCGAGTTGTGAGTCAAATGGTTAAATCGGTTTCAGTAACAACCGGAACCAACTTTTTTTTAATTCAAATTTTGGAACCATTGTGGCTTAAAATTATAATCGAGATATTAACCATTAAATTTGTTTGTTTTTTTGTGTCTGAAATCCACTTTTACGCTTGTGTAGCAAAAAGCGTCCCGCATCAGTGTCGCGAGTCGACACTGCAAGTGTTTGTCGTGAGTCATAATGGACATTTTCGACAATCATGTAGACTTTACATGATTGTCGAATTTTGCTGCCATTTAGACATTTATTCATTTTCAATATTGAAAACTATATATCTCTATATATATTCGACTTGAAAGTTTGAATGAAAAGCCATGAGGCATAATCCCTCTTACGGTTTACTTAAACTTGCCATACATAAGCAAGTCAGGCTAGTCTAGAAAGATATTGGCGATTGTGTGTTTGTATAAAAAGCAAAAAATTGCTATTAATCATATACATATTAGACTGTTTTTCCAAAAATCCTCTGACCACTATTTAGACTAGCCTCACTTGATAAGGAATAAAGAATTTCAATGCTTATGGTTCCTTAGTCTCTTTGGTTTGGGGTGAAGATCAAGAATACATAATTCTATAATTTAAAATATTTATATACCAGCAAGCTATTATCTGCTAAGGAGACAGTCTCACTTGGCTTCTTCTTCTCCACTTTCGTATCCAGAGATGGAGGGGAAGAAGTTGGTGGTGCTGACAGAGGATCATGGTTGGTGTCTTCAACACAGTCCTAGAACAAATACGTAGATAATTATAAATAGTATATAATTATAGTACTTCTTTCTAAGGAGGTGCCTATTATTACTATTATTTTATACAACTATAAAAAACAAGCTGACGGCCCACCTGGTGATAAGCAGATACCGCCGCACCTGCAAATAAATAATCATCTATCTATTCCTTTATTCAGAGATCTCTTACAAATAATATAGCAACCGGCTGGTTATGCGTCTGTACCCCTTGTTATGCAGGCTACTTGATCAAGAGGTCCCGGGTTCAAATCCCGGTAGGAGCAAATGTTTGTATGATGAGTACGAGCACTTGTTTACGAATCATGGATGTTTATATATTTATTTAGTATATTTCTAATATTTATATACATATTATTATCAATATTAATCTGTTATCTAGTATCCATAACACAAGCTCTTAATGATGCTTACTTTGGGCTAGATAGTAGGTATGAGTGTATGAATATTATATTACATAGCATAAAATTACAATGCAATAAGACAATCACACAATCTGTCATTTACAATGGTATTTTATACAAATAATAAAAAAAATACATAATACACACTTGACTGCAAATATTACTTTAGATACTTATTAACTATCTATTTCTTTGTGTGAAATAACATAAAACACTGTTAATAGTAGTATTCAAACCATGCATAAATAGTAACAGAAAATATTTAACAATAGAACCTTCAATAAAAGAATTATTACATGCATTTAATATAAGCGATCATGCGTAAGATAATTAAGATATGTAACTAAGAAACACGCAAAATTAGTACAATAAGTGTACAGTAGCTAAGAAGAACCCTCCACGTCACTTAGTTGCCGAAATAATGTTTCAAACCTAGACGATATCGTAGAATAACGACTGTAAGTACCTACACATTAAAGTTATATGCGACTCACTAGTATGATAAAGAAGGTAAAAACTGTTGGCTGCTAATGTTTATTGAGCGACAGTAAAAATATTTCGGCGACGCCCCCCGGTAAAGAACAGAAAATTTTTTACACGTACATACGTATTCTTCGAAAGAAAACTTACCATCATTTTAGTAATTGCTGTTTTTACAAGGACAGGACTTAGTATTAAGACGTATCAATTAGATATTTTAATATGAGAAATTAGGGAAACACGTAAAATCAAATCAAATTATAAAGACAATAGAAAAAGACAAAATATTTTTTGACAAACAGAATATTTTTTGACACTTTGTGTTGACAGTTGACGGCAGCTTAACTTCACAGAGTATGTCTAAAGCTTAACTTGATGGATTCAAAAATATTGCCAGGTATTTACTTTTCATTGCCCTTTGACAAAAAATTGGTTTGTACTACTTTCGTTCTGCTGTTCTGCCGTTTCGTAATGTAAAGTACGCGTACTAAGTACTAATAAATGTCTTTAATCGGCACTGTACCAAAAGACATGCTACCCAACGTGCACTGTTAATCTGACAATCGGACTATTCGTACACCGCGCACAGACCGTGATGCCTTAAAGTAGAACGTGTAGTATTGTACTAATTTGTTATAGGTGACGATACTTGCCACTCGCACTGTACGAAATGAAATGTTGCCGAATCATTGATACTCAATGAACGCGAGCTGTTAGTCGTAAAATCGGACTATTCGTACACCACCGTCCGCTAAGCTATAACGAGCTTTACTCCGTTGCGCTAAGCCGCGGATTTGCATACACCTTTCTATCAATATTTATAGTTAACCGTCAAACACGAGATTCCAGGCACAATTATTTTACCACTGTCATCGCCCCCCGGTGGTATAACGCCGCTTGCTTGACAGATTAAAATAAAACAGTAGCGGTACAAGATTTTTTCTTTAGACATTTTGGATATTATAATAATAAAAAAAAATTTGACGAACGTATGGTACCCGTTGCTGTACAAAATACTCGGTCAAGAGGTCCCGGGTTTGTATCCCGGTAGGAGCAAATGTATGATGAGTACGAGCATTTGTTTATGAGTAATGGATGTGTATATGTTTATTTAGTATATATCTTATATTTATATATTGTATATTATTATCATTATAAATAATTTTCTCTGTTATCTAGTATCCATGACACAAGCTCTTAATGATGCTTACCTTAGGCTAGATATTCATATTATTATTAGTTTTATTTCAAACCAGAGTCCATAAAAGTTTTAGTTACAAAAATTCTTATAAGCTAGGGGTTAGTAACAATAATTATAGCATTTTTATTTATTACATTTTTAAATCTCAAAAAATACTACAGCTGGTCAATAATAATTTAATTTAACAAAGCAACTTTCACCATGGTTGATCCCGGCATATGGGTCAATCTTTTTCTCGAGCTCCTCCGTGCTTGGGACACGTTAAGCCGTTGGCTCCGGTTTTTACTGCAACCGCTTTAGCCCACTAACGCACATTGGGCCAGTGTGGAAGTGTTATGGCCCTCATGTATTTCTCCCATGTAGAAAGGCCTGTGCCCAGCTGTGGGACGTATATAGGCTGGTGATGATGATGACTATTCGTAATATAATTTAATATATTATATGACTGATTACGTAACAATTTTTTAAAAGTTTTCATTGTAAGTTACGAAATTTCATAATATAATAATAATAATTCATTTATTTAAGATAATATTTAATTCAAATTAATAATAATTATTACAATTTCGATGTAGTTCTTGGGATTCAGATCGCAGAATATCTCTAGATCGAGCAAATTTATGAAGCTCTGTGCCGTGAGAGCTGTAACCTGAAGAGAAAGAAGGGGAAGGAAGGTGACATTTTGACTGTAAACGAGTACACTTCTGTTTTATAGTATACTAGCGACCCGCCCCGGCTTTGCACGGGTGCAATGCTTATGTAAATATTATGCATGTATTATACATGTAAACCGTCCTTAAGAATTACTCTATCTATTAAAAAAAACTGCATCAAAATCCGTTGCGTAGTTTTAAAGATCTAAGCATACATAGGGACAGACAGACGGCGGAAGCGACTTTGTTTTATACTATGTAGTGATGATGAGCTAGACAAGGTCATTAGTTAGATATTATTATTTCTATTCGATATAATTTATGTTTTGTTTCATGTTGATAATTTTATATTATGTTAGCTATTCTTTTAGTATTCTTGATGAGAGAACTGCATTTAAAGATAAGAGCATCTTAGTCATCATCATTTAAGCTTAAGACTTTTACGCTGGACAAAGGCCTCCCCTAAAGATTTCCACGACATTGGTCATGCGCTGCACGTCTCCAGCGGCTAACTGCGAGTTCACCAGTGTGTTTTCAGATAAGCCAGACTTTAGAAGTCCAAAATAAGAAAATGAATTAAGCCCACTGCCCATGCAAACGCCGCCTGCTGCTGTGTGCAATGCAAACTCCCTGAGGAGTGTAGAAAGTTTTGTATTTTTCTTCATCTGAGAGAAATTAAGGAATTAACGCAATTTTGCCTGCTGTCAAGAAGTACCTGTTAGAAATTTTGTCCAGCGTGTACTACAAGTGCTGGAATTATTTACGAAAAATCACCCTTCTCTACGAATATAATTAAGAATGGCAATACCTTCATCATCTGCGTTCAAAAACACTTCAAAACGTAAATTGCACAAATCCACACGGATTCATTCGAGTAGAGTAGGTAATAGATACCGCGATTATTACTAATAAGTATGTAGGTATTTTAATTTTTTAAAAATCGCTGAGAATGTTATCATCTTAGAATAATATTAGATAACAATAAATGTTTTAATAAAATACAACGAAACCTTTAAAAATAATTTTATTAATCACTGAGTACTTTTGGAAACATCGAAAAATCTCTGCAATTTGTGCGACAATACACTTTAGGCGTATAGTAATACGCCTAAAAATCTACTGATATTTAGCGATTAAAAAGTGAAATAACATTTTAAAAATTTGCAATGAATTTTGAAAATATTGATTGGTTTGGTTTATAAATGCTTTGACACTAGAGCTAAAGTTGTCATTTTAAATAATTGCTTTGATTTGGGAAAAAATTAATTAATTTACAAAAAAAGATATCTATCCAGTTAAGTTGGGAAAACAGGAAAAAAATGATGGTTTCAAATCTTTAGAAAAAGAACTATTTGGTGTAAAAATTATTCAAAATATAATGTGTTATTCAAAATATTTTCTCCTACTGTCAAGAAGTGTAGTAGACTTTGGTAGATTTATAAAATCAATGCAAAATACGATGAGGCCACTTTGGGATTCTTGTAATATTTTTTAATTTATATTACCCAAATATTAATATTTTATTTACAAAATGGGTACTCAAAAGCCAGGGGAATGGGCTAATTCCCTCATAGCTCGATTTGAAGAACAGGTATGTATTAAAACCGTTATTTCTATCGGTATTTCCGTGACCCACCCAAGCATTTATTATTTTTCTAATTCTTAGATTAAATTACAAATTATTCTTAAAGTTGGAGGATTCACACCATAATATTACAAGGAAATTGTACTTTTATTCTATCTTGTTATTTTACTAGTTTAAAAAAAACGCAAATAATGCGCATAAACAATATTATGACCGGTCTTGCTGGGTTATTAAAATAATTTAACAAGAATTGTCTATATTTTCAGATTGATTTATCCTCAGTCCCCTCAATCATTGCACAAATTTTAATACCAGATAAACAAACAGACAAATTAAAATTTAGACTGTAATAGACCCGACATCACGATGCTAGATAAGTTGAAAAAAATTGCGTATCAATTGACATCGCTATACCAGGCACTCACAACCTCCAAAAGACCATATCAGACAAAATAAATAAATACTCTGAATTAAAAGAAGAGCTATTAAGAATCTGGAGACTGGATAAAGTGTACATCGTGCCACTGGTACTTTCCAGCACAGGAGTTATACCCAAACATTTGTTCCATAGCTTCAAATTACTAGATATACCGGAAAATACATATATTACAATGCAAAAAGCCGCTATATTAAATACTAGTAGGATTGTTAGGCATTTTCTTCAAGACGACATAACTAACACATAAATATAAAATGAAATCTGATACTTGGCACAGCCCTTAACAGACATTCAAATACCAGCTTGAAGCTGAGAAAAACAATGATATAAAATAATAATAATAATAATAATAATAAATTTATTTCGTGAAACACAGGTACAAATAGTTGGATTACAAATTATAAATTTCCGCTGTGTCCAGCTGATTAGCATACGAAAAAGAAATGTATTAATCAGAAAAACAAATTGCAGAAAAGTCAATCTTAGAAGTTATTTATAATATAAATTAGGAATCAGATTAAACAAAAATTATAGTCATAAACTTGTCTAAAATTAAGAGTCATAATAATTTAAAATTTGTCATTAATAAATTCATTAATACTGTAATAACATTTGTCAATTAATAATGTTTTAAATCTTATTCTAAATAAATTACTGTTTAATTTTTTAATGTCCTTTGGAATTCTATTATAAATTTTTGGAGCCATGCAAACAACACTTTTCTGTAGAAAACTAGTCCTGGCAGAGAACAAGCACAGTCTGTCTTTATTACGTCTATTAAAAGTTCCTTCATTAGGTATACGTGGAAATAAAACTGGATTATCCCTAACAAATTTGGCTATCTCCAGTATATATAACGACGGAAGTGTAAGAATTTTATGCTTTTGAAATAATGGCCTACAGCTATCGGTAGTTTGAAGCCTAAACATACTCCGTATACAGCGCTTTTGCATTTTAAATATCACATCTTTGTCGGTCGAGTTGCCCCAAAAAATAACGCCGTAACGAAGCACAGACTCAACTAATCCATAATAAGCAGTAAGTAATGCTTTAGTATTAATTGTTGAGGAAAGATTGTAAAGGGCATATGCTGAGCTACTAATTTTTCTACATATTTCAAAGATATGAGCTTTCCAGTTTAGTTGTTTATCTATTAATAATCCGAGAAATCTGGCAGTATTAACTTCTTTTATATTATTATCTTTATATGTCACTTTAATATTTGGTATTGGACATCTTTGAGTAAAATGCATTACATTTGTCTTTTTGAGGTTGATTTTTAAATTATTATTTTCGAGCCATGTAATTACCGATGTCAATGCTCCATTAATGTCGGATTCATATGAGTACATGTTATTACATTTAATCCAAATTGTGCTATCATCCGCGAATAAAGTCATTGCTTGGTTAGTTGTTTTAGGTAGGTCATTAATATAAACTATGAATAATAGGGGCCCTAGTACACTTCCTTGCGGTACACCATACATTATATTTCTTACATTAGACATATATATTTTTTCTGTTTTCGTTTTAAAGTCAAGTTTACTTATTACTGTCATTTGTTGACGATTAGTAAGATAAGACCGTATCAGGTCTAAGATATTACCTTGTACTCCATAAGTATCTAGCTTTCTTATCAGAATGTCATGGTTCACATAGTCGAATGCCTGCGTCATGTCACAGTATATTGCACATGTGGGTGATTTTATGTCAACTTGAGGCATAACATTTTTTAAAAAATCGAAAACTGCCATATTGATTGATTTCCCCTTTCTAAAACCTTTTTGCTCATTGCAGAAAACCCCAGTTTTTTCTAAATAGTTATAAATTTCATTATAATAGTATTTTTCGAAAACTTTTGAAAATATAGAATTTAAAGCAATCGGTCTGTAACAATCTAATGATTCTTTGTCGTCTTTTTTAAATAGTGGTTTTATTATTGTAATTTTAAGATCATCTGGAAAAATACCTGTTTGTATGGACAGGTTAATTATATAACTTATATGATGGCATATATATCCGTTGACAGCTTTCACTATTTTCGTTGACAAGCCATCATATCCAACACTGTGCGTATTTTTTAATTTATTTATAATTTTATAAATTTGTTGGGGCACACTTGGTGATAAAAACATTGAACGTTGACAATGATGCAAGTTTGACGTAACTTTTGTACCAGACTTAGATATAGGCTTGATTTTATCAATAAAATGATTATTAAATGCCTCAGCTATTTGTATGGGGTCAGTAATGTAGTTATTGTTGGATTTAATCTTATTTATAGTGTGTTTTGGTTCATTTAATCTACTTTTGTTAATAATGTGCCAAGCCGTTTTCGATTTGTTGTCAGATGTGTTAATTTTATAATTATTTTTGAGCACGTTTTGTCAGTGTTATAATTCGTTTAAAAAGTTTACAATAGTTCCTATATAGACTTTTATTCCTTTCAGTCGGTTTTGATCTTAAGGTCCACAGTAATTCTCGCTTCCTTTTACTACAAACTTTAATTCCACGTGATAGCCATTGTGGCTTAGTATTAACCTTTATCATAACTAATTTAACAGGAAAACATAGGCCGTAAAAAAGCTTAAAATTCTCACAAAATAAACGATATGCAGATGTCGGATCCACAGTGTTATATATCTCTGAAAAAGATAAACTTTTCATACACTCAACAAATTTTGCTATATTTTCTGTGCTATAATCAATTATATTTTTTCGCCAAAACTTTACTTTTAATATATTTCTTTTTACTGGTAGTTAGATTAATTGAGCTGTGTGATCCGACAATCCCAATTCTAACACTTCAGTCTTACATTTTTTCTTGTAATTGTGTACAATATTATCGATACAGGTATTACTACTTAATCTGGTGGGTTCCATAATAGCTATTTTAAGATTGTAATTTAAAAGCAGGCACTCAAGATCTAAAGTACTATTGTTTTCTTTTAACATGTCTATATTAAAGTCACCGGCTATAACTACATTACGACAATTCATTTTTGATACATGGATAAAGACATTTTCCAACCTATTAAAAAATGTACCTAAATTAATAGGTTTAGGTATTCTGTATAGACAGATAATAACAATTTTATAATCTACAAGTTCAACTGCACAACATTCAAACACATTACTTAAGGAAAACTTTAGAACCTCTGATATTTCTCTGTATTGATGTTCGTTCTTCACAAGAATGCATGCTCCTCCCCTCTTAATATTTCTTCTACCAAAACATGCAGCAAGACTGTAATTTGGAAGGTTCAGAAATTGTTCATGACCTGCCATCATAAAGTGTTCTGTTATACAAAGTATATCCGGCTGTGTGTTTCTATCTTTGAGTTCATCCAAGTATATTAACAATGCATCAGATTTATTCAATAATCCCGCGATGTTTTGATGAAGTAGGTAAAGATGTTTAGTGTCGAAAAAATGCTGATTCGCTTTCTGTTTCATGGAGCTTGCCAGCAATTGCGTTATTATATTTTATATCTAACATTAGTTTCTGAAGATTGTTGAATACGTTATACATGCCATAGTTATTAATAAGTCCTGAATATCTGCTAAACATGCTGTAGTCGTAGTCTAGTTTCTTATTAGAGTCCAGTATATAAGCGTGTTCATTATTGATCACATCCAAATATAAAAGATTATTAAAATTCTCCACCCGCCAGTTGAACATACTTTTAAATTCTCCACATTTATAGATAGGAAGGCAAATAATGATGTTTGTGTACGTTATTTCCTGTAAGATCATATTGTATTATGAATAAGGTAATGTTCAATTGAAATCAATATTATATAACAATAACAATAATATAAGATTATAGGAATGTTAATTACGTAATTGAATTGATAACTAACATAAAAAAATATCTATTTTTTTTTCTTCAAAAAGGGTTTGAAAAGGTTTTTACGGGGTCTATAAGGTGCAAGTGACCCTGGTGTTGCAAGCGTCTATAAGCTACGGTAACCGCTTACCATCAGGTGGACCGAATGCTTGATTGCCATCTTAGTGGTATAAAAAAACAGAGGGCCTAGGGGCTGAACCAGAATGTTGAACCAACATGTATACTAAGCAATGACAGGTTGGCGATATATGATAGACCGACCAGATAGCTATCCCATACCTCACTGACCCAGCACTTTGGTCCAACGAGTACAGCCAACTGTAATATTTAACTTTTTTTCCTTACAGCTACCATACAAAACTGGTACCCAGAACCTTCACTCCCGTATCAATGAGGAGCAGTGTAAGGCATGCCTAGTTCAAATCAGCCGACACAGGTTTTCACTCGTTATATCAGGCCTCACCAAGATTCTGCAGAGGATCAATGAATTGGTATTTTTTTATAATTTATTAATAATATTAATTTATTACTTTTAGATATTAATGCTACTTTATTCTGATGAAAATTAACACGAATTGTGTTATGCATGGATTAAACCTTAATTTTGATATAAAAATGTTACACCTATATTTAATCGAGAGTTTGCATTAGCTGTTGGATCAGAACGCTTGGATCAGAGGCCGAGCTTACGGGGATCACAACATTGACTCACTGAAAGCAGCCTCTAACAATGTTACCAAGTCCTGCAAAAGGGCCCAGAGCGGATGCTCAGAACGTTGCACTAGTTGGCCAAGAAGTACTTACCCATCTTACAAGTAGCCGTAGCTACTGGTGTATGGACACAGCCATGCAGTCCAACTTCTGTCAATCCTCGCTGCCTCCGTTGAGATGTGATGACGGTTCGCTAGCTCACAAGCCACAAAAAAAAGCCGATCTCTTGGTAAAACTCTTTGCTACTTACTCCCGAATCGATGACTGCAATTCACAGCCACCAACACTCTGTGGCCACACAATTTCAGGCAACCTTTATCACCTAGAGATAAGATTAAGTCTGCGGCTGTTTTCGAGCTAACTGGAATGGACTTAGCCAGGCCACTTTGAAGAAACTCATTGTCCACGCGCAAACTCATTGACAGTCATGTCGATGAGTTTATGCGTGGACATGATAGGAAGGAACAATTATGTGCCAGATAAAGAATAGAGCTACCGAATAACTTTGTATGATGCTGAGATTACTCCGGAGGGTTAGTTGACAGTAATTTGATGACAGAACATATGATAAGGTCAAAAAGCTGTTCAAGAACACTCCAGTCGATAAAACGTGCTAAGCAATGCAACAACGCAATTAGAGGCTGAAGGCTGTTCGTGATCTCGACATAACCAATGATACGAAAAGCACGAACGATGTAATCTTCAATCATCCAATGCATTAGAGAGGTACTTAGCAGGGCCATCTCATAGGTGCGACCAATATTGTACGCAAGACCGGACCTGAATTTTTACTACAAGCAGTTGTGATAAATCGACGCATCTTGTACAGAACATTGATCTATTGTGTATCTGTTTGAATCATGGTTACCTCACTTACCATATAGCACATGGGATTAAAATCTCAGTAGGTATATCTGTATGTAAATGTATACCGAGCAAGGTGATATTGCTCTTTACCGCCTGAGTTGTTCTCTAAAGAGAGGGAAGAGGAAGGAACGGCGACACAATGGCTGTAAACGCGCACTCTTGTGTTTTTAGCTTTCAACTCAACATCGTCGTTATCAGAGATGCCCAATTAGTATAGTTATAAGGTGCAACATGCTGATGAGTTCTGTTTTTTTTTTTTTTTTTTTTTTTTTTTTTTATACAAAGCACGACAAATGACTCAACACCACCTGATGTGAAGCGGTAAGAAGAGTCCATATGCGAAGACAGCTAGTGCAGTTCAGACACTGCTCTAGCCGCCTCCACCTTGCCGGCCCGAAAGGTGCTTTTTCACGCCTCTTTTGAAGGAACCCATGTTATACGAAGGAGGGAACACATGTGCTGGCAAAGAATTCCAAGTTCTGGAAGTTCGACAAAGAAAAGAGCTACTAAATTTCTTTGTACGTGATGTTGAGGTGGAGACAGTGAATTGATGACTCCGAAGACCGGCTCGCGTGCTCCTGAGTAGGAAGGGGGAAGGTGGGATAAGGTCAAATATCTCCTCAGAACACTCTCCGTGATATAGCCGATAGAAGGCGCTAAGCGACGCAATGTCTCGACGCAATTGCAGAGGCTCAAGGTTGTTGGTGACCTCTACATCGCCAATGATACGGACAGCACGACGCTGCAATCTGTCCAGGGCATCGAGAAGGTACTTGGCGGAGCCATCCCACAAGTGCGAGCAATATTCCACGCAAGACCGGACCTGAGTTTTATAGAGCAGGCATAATTGGTCAGGCGTGAAAAATCGACGCACCTTGTTCAGGACACCGAGCTTCCGTGAGGCTGTTTTGATCACGGTTTCGATGTAGTTCCTGGAATTCAGATCGCAACATATCTCCATGCCTAGCAAATTTAGGGAGCCCTGTGCCGAAAGAGTCATGCCCTGAAGAGACGGAAGGGGAAGGAACGGCGACATTTTAGCTGTAAACGCGCACACCTGTGTTTTCTTAGCATTGAACTCAACAAGATTGTTAGATCCCCATTCAGATACGAGGTTCAACACCCTGTCGAGCTCAATGGCAAGATTCTCTCTCTCCCTCTCGGTTTCAGCGCGCCCAGCCCCTGGGCGACCGTAATATCCCCCATGCACTGTACTGTCATCTGCATAGCAATGAATGTTTCCTAACGGAATCATGTCATTGATATGAAGAAGAAAGAGTGTGGGGGATAGAACAGAGCCTTGTGGTACACCAGCATTCACTGACATGAACCGCGAAGCGCATCCATCTGCGAGGACACGGATTCTTCGCTCATGCAGGAAGCCGGCGATCCAGTTACAGAGCTGAGCGGGCAGACCGTATGCCGGGAGCTTGGAGAGAAGAGCCTTGTGCCAGACCCGATCGAACGCTTTGGCAATGTCAAGGCTAACTGCCAGTGACTCACCACGTTTGTCAATAGCTTCACCCCAGACATGCATTAAGTACGCTAGAAGATCACCCGTTGACCGGTTCGGCCGAAACCCGTACTGTCGATCATTAATTAATGAGTGATCTTCTAGGTATCGGATCAGCTGGTGGTTTAAGATCCGTTCCATGACCTTGCAAAGAACTGAGGTGACAGCTATCGGGCGGTAGTTAGCTGGGTCTGATCGGTCTCCCTTTTTGGGGACCGGTTGCACATTGGCCTCTCTCCAAGATTCCGGCACACACCCAGAAGAGAGAGAAAGACGGTATAGCCGCGTTAAGACAGGAGACAACTCCGCTGCGCAGTTTTTCAGTACTATCGCTGGAATGCCATCAGGTCCACTAGCTTTCCGGACGTCGATTGACTGAAGCTCCGCACGTACATCACATTGCCTAATACGAATATCGGGCATTGTGTGGCCACAGTGGGAGAGTGTTGGTGGCTGTAAGTTGCAGTCATCGATTCGGGAGTGAGCAGCAAAGAGTTTTACCAAGAGATCGGCTTTCTCTTGCGGCTTGTGAGCTAGCGAGCCGTCAGAACATCTCAACGGGGGCAGCGAGGGTTGACAGAAGTTGGATTGCACGGCTTTGGCCAGACGCCAGTAGCTACGGCTTCCCGTAGGATGCGTAAGAAGTTCTTGGCCAACTCGTGCAACGCGCTGGGCATCCGCTCTGATGAAGGCCCTTTTGCAGGACTTGGTGGCGTTGTTATAGGCTGCTTTCAGTGAGTCAATGTTGGGATCCCCGCAAGCTCGGCCCCTGATCCAAGCGCGGTATGCCGACTGTCTGTTTTCAACAGCTAAGGCACAATCGCGGTTGAACCAGAGGTTACGCCTACCCCTACTGATGAGATCGGAGTGAGGGATATAGTACTCCATCCCTAACATGATCTCATCAGCAACAGCAGTAGCGCTAGCGTTCGGGTCCAGCTCACTGAAACAGCGCTGCCTCCAAGGGACAGATGCAAAGTAATCCCGCATACCGTCCCAATCTGCCGACGCATAGTGCCAGATGCGGCGTTTGGCAACCATAGGTACCGGTGGCGACGCCCGTGGCACCCCAGCGGATATCAGGCAGTGATCCGATGTTCCCAAAGGAGCACGAACCTCTAGCTGATATCCATCCGGGCGAGTCGTCAGCAGAAGGTCCAACAATGAGGGCGCGTGACCGACAATGTCTGGAATCCTGGTGGGCTGGTTTACCAGTTGGGTCAGGTCATGCGTGAGAGCGAAAGCGTGGGCAGTTCTACCAGCATGGTCAGTTTTAGAGGAACTTAACCACGACTCGTGGTGAGCATTGAAGTCCCCTAAAAACACCAATTCCGCGGTTGGAAACTGCTCCTGCGCAACATCTGCCACCCGACTAAGATGTTCGAAAAGTCGAGTTGTCTCCATGTCACCGCTGTGGGATCTATACAGGCACACGTAGATACGGCAATGTGTGCCCAGGTCCACATGCACCCCAAGAATAGAGTAGGAAGGGTCCTCCAAACAGCGCAGACGGCGACAGCAAACATCCGCCCGGACAAACAAGCATACCCCGGCCTTCGCTTTGAAGGACTCTTCAAGAACGTAGCCGGGGTAATCCAAGTAGCTAGTGTCTGCCGGGCGGAGTATTTGCGTCTCCGTCAAAAACAGCATTTCGGGTCGAGCCGTCTCGAGATGTTGGTGGACGGCATTGAGGTTAGCATGGAGCCCACGGATGTTAGTGAGCCCGACCTCAAACAGCGTGGTTGTGGTGGGGGTGTGCACCGCTGAACGACCGGAAATGTTTCTTAGCGCTGCCATAGTAAATGATGAAGGAGGAGAGGCGTGAATTGGGGGAACGTCGTCGCGATATATACGGTCAAAGCGTGAGGCCTGTTTCCCCAGGTAATAGCCGACAGCAGAGGAGCGCTGACCCGCCGAACGGAAGGGCCCCCGAACCCCCCCGGGAATGGCCGCCGGGACCCCACCACCCGGTCACCAACCGGCACGACGCACCACCCCAAGATTATGCGTGGCATGATAGGGCAGCCTCGCGAACTGGTTAGGTTCGCTTGGGCCCCTGTACTGTACCACGGGCGGCCAGCGGAACAGCCGTTTCTTCGGGTCTCCCTGGTCGGCGGGTCAACGCAGTCCACCTGGCTCTGGTTAGACGGAAGCCGTCACTGACCGCATCCATCGCCGCAATGTCTCCCCAAGCTCTGGTTGTACGCTGACTGATCCCGGAACGCGACCACAAGTGGTCACTTGGCGGGTTTTACGCCATGCGTACGGTGGTCACTAACCAGACGGGTGTTCAGACCCTACCACCAGTCGAGCAGTTGGTAGCTCGGTAATCCCTTAGTCGCCTCTTACGACACCCACGGGAAGAAATGGGGCGGTGAATTGTATTCTTAATCCGTCACCGCACGGACAGGTCTGTGGTAAGATTCGTTCTCTTCGTCTCAGTCTCGAAGCGCCTAGCTCCTGGGCGACCGTAATCTTCTCCATGCACTGTACTGTCGATCGCATAGCAATAAATGGAAGCATGTCATTGATATGAAGGATAAAGATCAGGGGACAACCTAGCCCCGTGGTACACCAGCAGCGTTCACTGACATGAACGAAGTGCATCTGCGAGGATACAGATTCTCCGCTCTTATAGAGGCGATCCAGTTGCATAGCTAAGGGGTTAGATTGTGTGCCGGGCAGTCGGAGCGATAAGAGTCCTTTCTAAATCCGATCTGAGTCTTTTTACATTAAAGCTATGCAAACGATACTATTTTTTATGGCGGTAGTCAGGGAAGTATATATGTCGCAGCCGTCTGGTTAAATTAGCCACACAATTGGACGGCTAGACTTACTACTCCATTTCAACTGCGAGTTCAATTTGTAACTTAAATCTTGAAAATAATATTGAATGAACCATATTTTTAATTTTAACAAGTAAAATTAATTTAGTCAAATGTTCAGATCTTTTGAATTGTTGCCACATGAACCATATTGCAATGATTCATGTAACATCAAACCTGTCGGCAAATAATATCAGTATGGCGTTGGGGCTAGCTCGGACTCTGCGCATCCCAGATAAGCACCGTTTGCGCATGGTCACGTAAAAGCAGTCTACTCGCGACTCGGCGAACATCTCGGACGCGCTACAGAATCGGTGCAGCCCCAACAGCACCCTGTACGCATTATTAAATTAAACCCATAGGGCACTGTACTGTATTAAGGTGGTTTTCCACCAGAGGGGCGAGACGAGGCGAGAAGAGAATTGAAATCGCACTGACCATTTTCCACTAAAAATTGCCATTAATAGCTATCGCGAGCTCGCGCGAGGTGATTTTCCACCAGAGTGGCGAGAAGAGAATTGAAATCGCACGTACTCCATGAAAACAAAAGAGCCTTGCAACCATCTACGTTACGCACAAATAATATACTTAAGCAGGTCTGATAAGGATAGTTGCAAGAGTGTACTTCGTGTTAACAGCGACCTCTAGTAGAAATGGATTGTACTATCATGACGGTATTCTCAGGTAATAACTACCGTGTTATTACCGTATTATCCATAAGTAGCAACGAATAACAATAAACCTATCGCGAGAAGCGTGTTTCTGTTGCAGAGTTAATTTATACTCTATATCGCAAGCAATATGGTTCATTTATACACAAACAAATATTTCAATTCACGCCTCGCATATCCTCGTCAATTCTCACTATTTACACCAAAAATGCGCTAGGAGAGGATTGAAAATATGCCATACATATTTCAATTATCGTCACGTCTCGTCTCGTCTCGCCCCTCTGGTGAAACATCGCCTAGGGTTCGAAATCATATCAAATTTCACATTAAAATTTATACTCTATATCGGAAGCAATACTGTTAATTTTAACACAAACAAATATTTCAATTCACGCCTTGCATATTCTCGTCAATCCACACTGTGCGCTACCCAATCCACCAAAGATGCGCTAGAAGAGAATTAAAAATTTGCCATACAAATATCAAATCTCGTCTCGTCTCGTCTCGTCTCGCCTCTCTGGTGGGCAACCACCTTTATTGTCGTGTATGTGAGCTAAAACATCCACCATCAATTTCTTTCAGTACCAACCAACGATACCCACTGGGGTGAACCGTCCTTCAGACTTAGAGAAAGGTTACCATGACAGCTTGGTCATAGTGTTGGACACGCTTGAAATATGCCTCAGTTCGCAGCCTAAAGACACAACCAAGTACGACGAAGCTATGAATGTGAAGATCCTGTTGAGAGAAGTCTGTCAGTTTATGGGTAAGGTTTTAGCGTTAAGACGAGTAAGCTAAATAATATAGGTATACTTGGCCTCATTCTGAAGACACACTCTAATATCCGTTTTCACTAACCATTCCTTAAGCTTAGGAGACTCTTAAAGACGTTTGTCTCTCTCTATCTCCTTGAAATAGACTGAGATAAAAATCGCTAAGTGACTCCTAACGCTAAGCGAATGTTAGTGGAAACGAGCATAAGTCTAACTGCATTTCTGGACGCATTTGAGCGCGCTAACAGCGATGATAGTTACTTTAAGCGGTTTTCGGACCGCAGCCATCGAGTGGTTTTCGATTGGAATGCAAGTGAAATGTGTGTTGTTGAATCTCGAGTGAGATTACTGGCAAATAACAGTATCACCCCTGTTTCAGATATGCGCAATGAGAGTACAGTCAATAACGCAAAGCTACGGCAATTGTCATGTAAAGTACTCTTCGCTCTCAGCTCGAATTTTTTTAATGCAGTCTTCAACAGAATCAGCGGTAGGCTACAGGTTGGTATAATTAAGTCTTCTATCCTTTAACATCATCATTAGCTATTATCCCACTGCTGGGCACAGGCCTTCTTACGTGGGAGAAACATATGAGGAGCTTGGGCCATAACACCACCACGCTGGCCCAGTGCGGCAACAACCGAGATCAACTGCTCAACGTGCCTTACGAAGCACGGAAGAGCTCGAGATTATAAATTTGATTGATCCATTATGAACATGTGCTATTTTAGTTCATAGAAATGGTTTCCCTCTTTCGAAACATCTTAATCGTTTGATATTTTCAGGACATTTCTATGAAATAGTGGAGCCAATGTTATTTAAAATGTTGTAGAAAGTGGCAAATCATTTCTATGAACTACTATAGCCCATGTTTTAATTTATTTTCGTATTGACAGCACCACCGGGATATTTATTTATCTTGCAGCGATAAGAGTTTACAAACAATTTTTTGAATATAATACAAGAATAGAAAAGATGAAGCCAATTTCGGATCTTTTTTATGTTGTATAGGTGTTAAGAGCATGGCAGACGAAATTTTAAGAGAGAACCTTGGAAATGAACAGCTTTTTCTATGCAAGCCACTCCGAAATCATGATAAAATATATCATATATACAAAACTAATAGTTAGATTTTCAGTTAATGAGAAAGTCCCTTTTGATTATGTTACCTCTAAAATATTTGTTCTGTTATTCCCAAAACACCCGGTGCAAGGCTATCTATCATAAACACGGTCTGCATAAATTTTTCTCATTACTACTAGTCGCAATATGTAGGGCTAAGTTGGAATTGCTAGGCAAATTTATCTAAAAACATATTTAATGTCCCCAGGAATTGGCGTCTAGCTCAGAAGAAAACCCCGACTATACAGATTTAGAACTAATACAGCATATAAACGTGGATATATTAAGGCTTATACGGCTTTTAACTGGTAAGTATTTTATTAGGGTGTCAAACAAGCAAGAATTCGAACTGCTTTATCGACAACGCAGTATCGATTCTCAGTTCGAATCTCGTTTGGTTATCTTTTTTATTAATTTTTTATTTAATTAACCCTTCCTTTCTCATCTCACATCTACACCAATACTCTCGCACATCACTATTCCCTAGCTCAGTCATATCACTATACTAGGCTTAGGTAAAAAAATATCGATATATCAAAATAATCAGAAGCTAACTCTTATATTACAATGATTATCTCTCTCTTACAACAATGAGCTACTCACTCTCTACATATAATTTGTATTTTTTTTCCAGAATCTATACAAAAATTTAAGTTGTTAAGGAAATCAGCGCACATTGTTTTAGTGACCTCTTTAGAAAAAGCGATTTGGAATTGGATGGACACATACCCACAGGTGAGTGTATTTTAGCCGTTAAATCGTCTGCCTGATTCGCGAAATGGCATCCAAGTCTCCAAAGAACTAATTAACTAATATACTTTTGCGCAAAAGGGCTATAGGAGTAAGTAAGCGTTATAAGCTCATATGTACCCTCACAATATCGAAATATTCTTTTTCAACACCCTAAAGAGTATTTTTTCAGATAACTAACCTGGTTACAAAGGAATAACTTACTTATAAACTTAGATAAAACAAATATTATGACATTTCGTAATCGATCTAGGACTCCCTATGAATTGACATTAATCACAACGGGAACGCTATAAGAGAAGTTAAAGTGACAAAATTTTTGGGCTTAAATATTGACTATAACCTTAATTGGAA
This sequence comes from Nymphula nitidulata, assembly GCA_947347705.1. Classification (NCBI taxonomy): domain Eukaryota; kingdom Metazoa; phylum Arthropoda; class Insecta; order Lepidoptera; family Crambidae; genus Nymphula; species Nymphula nitidulata. Next base: position 5,239,016 of record OX374646.1, read on the forward strand.
AGCACATGTTGAGAGTATTTGTACCAAATTGAGCAAATTTTCTTATGTTCTGTACATGCTCGCTAAAGTAGTTAATACTTCTACAGTGGTGATCGCGTACCATGCACACGTAGCATCTACGCTTCGATATTTACTTATATTTTGGGGGAACTCAGTTGAAAAAGAATCTGTATTTAAAGCCCAGAAAAAATGTGTACGGGCTATTTGTAAATTACAACCAACTGACAGTTGTAAACCGCATTTCATATCCTTAAAACTTTTGACATTTCCAAGTATGTATATATATGAAATAGCTATATTTGTGAGTACTAATTTCATTTATACAAAACATTTGAAAGCATTAGACGTTGTAAGAATCTTCGTTTTCCACCTAGCAAGAATGGCTAATGGATAATAGTGTGCTTTGTATGGCACCAAAAATATATAACAAAATACCTTTAGATATAAGACAAATTAATTCCATCAATATATTTCGACACAAACTGAAAGAATTATTATTAAATAAAGCTTATTATAGTATTACCCGAGTATTACAGAATTTATTGACGATAAAATGTAATAGAATTTAATGTGATTTGTATAGGTACTTAATTTCAATAATTTAACGTTTATGTTTAATTAATTTCAACTCTTCATGTATATATTTAATATAATTAAAGTGACTTATGTTAATAATATTTACTAATTTTTGCATGCCTCGTGGCAAAATACAGAAAAGCTCTATAAAAAAAAAATGTCTAACATCTATGTAACCTGTATTTGCAATAAAAGTGATTTTGATTTTTTGATTTTAAGGTTCGGTTAAGTTGCGCATTGCTTTAAATATTCTTCATTTTATTTTAAACGTCAAAAATGATTAAAGTCAACTTAGAAAAAAATCATAGAACTAGAAAAAAACATTTCGATAATGTGAGGGTAGACGTTAGCTTGTACCGCAAATAAAAAAAGACTAGAAGATGTGTAGGGATCATAGGGTCTTCCCAAGTCCATGGTAGCTCAGATGATTATAGTGGTCACCCAAATTCTGAAAGGTTCAGTCTTCGTTCTCCGCCCCAATACATGATTTTTTCTAGCTTACATATTTTCCATGTATGTAGTTCAAATCAATTCAAAACTTACTATTTCTACAAGCCATTTTTATTTGTAGGAATTCGCAGAAGTCCAATCTCGGCCTAATGATGAACTAAGCAAGTGCTGTGACACTTTATTTGATATATTACAAGATAGTTTTTCGGATAACAAGAAATCCAGAGTGGCTATGTGGCCGTTGCAGATTATGTTGTTGGTGTTAAACCCGGTAAGTAAAGTCATTGATATGGACGCTTCATTTAATTTGAGAGTAGTTAGAAAACACATTAGAGAAGTCTACAACAATAAACTATTTGACACGATACCGACGGCCTCTTTCTATAATCGCACCGCATCCTCACAAATTGGAACCAAAGTGGTCCCGTACTGTACGGTTTCAGAGAAACTTTCTCCACCGTACGCTCAGGTTGTGGAATGAGCTCCCTGCATAGGTTTTCTCGAATGAGTACAGCATGGGGTTCTTCGAAAAAGGCGTGAAAAGGTTTTTACAGGGTCGGCGACGCGCAAGTGATACCCCTGGCGTTGCAAGCGTCTACAGGCTACGGTAACCGCTTACCATCAGGTGGTCGGTATGAATGATTGCCACCTTAGTGGTATAAAAAGTGTATATACAAACAACTTACCCATTGACCAAATTTAAAAAAGAGATAAAGAGACTTGTGTCAGGGACCGGCTGCAGTCACTGATGGGGGCGGGTGGTCCGCTAGAAAGTTAGCGATGCGTTTTTGTAATGCCCTGTTAGTTGCTTCCAACGACGGGTGTGGTCTGTCTCGATCTTAAATCGACTCGAACATCAAATTAATTTAGTTAATTTTTAAAGTATCTGTTAAGCCGATTAAGTTACCTATATGTATAATTGTCAAACTACCTAGACAATCTTTTTTATTTTAATGTTTAAAATTCCAATTAATCTGGTAAATTGGTTCCTTTTATTGGTTTTTAGTTATATTATGTTATCTTAGTAACTGCTAAAATATTCCAAGACTGGACCAGAAATTTATATTAAAATAATCAAACTTACAATATATGTTAAGTACAATAAATAAGATAAGTAGATATCTATAGTTTAAGTAGATTCACTTAAAAAACTTCCTTGGGGGCAACTTGTTAATAAACACTATTGCACGAGCTAGAATAACTTAGGCATTATTAGAGAAATTGTATGTTTTGTAAGTTGTTCTAATAAATGAAAAAAATAAATGAAAAAAATGAGTCTACCGACATTTACAGAAAGTTCTAGAAGAAATAGTGAATGCAGATAGCGGTGCACCGTGCAGCCCACGACATACAAAGAAGAAACACTTTATTGATTCTGTCAAAAGAGGATTGAGTAAGTTGGATTATTTATTAAGTTTTTAATGAGTGGGCGGCAGAAATTTTCTGCTCGGTTTGGTTGGTGGTAGGGCTTTTCTAAGTCCGCCTGGCTAGCTACCCCCATCTTACCTAAGTCTTCCTGTTGTGTTCCGGCAGTTGGTGGTTAGATAGCCAGTTCCTCTGTGGTAGAGGAATCCGGGTGTAGCTACTCCATCGTCGGCCTTATCTTCACTTGACATGAAGGCCAAGAGTTACCCCGTTAAGATAAAAAAAAGTTTATAATGTAATGAAACTTCCAATATTTTTTTATAAAATTACTTTCATTCTAACCATAAACATAATGAGTTAGTAATAACTACTCACTTACTCCAAGATAAGCATTATTATCGGACAACGTAGTTTCAGGAAATTTTAACGCCCAGAATGGGACAAATATTAAATAAGGATGGACAGTAAAGTCAATATTAAGAGTAGTAAATTGTAATACAACTGTGCCTTTAGAACTAAAGTTTCACGGCATACGTCATCTTTATCAAATGAACATAAAATATTTATCTATAAAATAAACATTTTAAACATATTTGCTCTATGAAATTTTGGCGCCCAACATGGGGCAAATATTAAAGGCTTCTTTTATCCTTTATATCAATTTTAGTATAAAATTATTGAATAGTAAAACATAATTGATCCTTCTTAAGCAAAGTTTCTTGTGATACGTTGAACATATTTTTTAGCCTTAGGTACAAAATTTCGGCGCTCAAAATGGAACTGATATTTGTCTTTTTGAATTAATAGTAAACCCCACCGCGAGCTATGTAAGTAGTGTAAACTACGCAGCTAAAGTGCCAGGGCACGTATTTATCAAAACAAAACCAAAAACGATATGTTGCGCACAATTTGTGTTGCGCTGAACATTTGAAGGGCCACCAAGTAGCTTTTTTTTCGAAACATACGTTGGTGTCTTTGATTTTTACACAAATTAAAGTAGTTCAATGACATTCGAATGTACAGTGGACAGCACATCAAGTGTAACAGTTGCACTACGAAAGCCGCCTCTATTACGAACGGCGTAAGGGCGTTCTCAAGGTCAGATGTTACAGTTGATGTGCTGTCCACTGTACATTAGAATGTTCATTTTATTACAGCGCTCGAGTGGCATTTTCTCAGCAAAAAATATACAAGTAGTTTCTTACAAAACAAGCCGACGGCCCATCTGATGGTAAGCGGTTACCGCCGCCTATAGACACCTGCAATAACAAGAGAAAGTCACTTGATATTGCAGGTGCGTTGTCATCCTGAGGCCTAAGATGAAATGCCGTCCACGCCCAGTAATTACACTGGCTACCTTCCCCTTCACCTTATTTGTCTGTTCTTTTTAAACCAGGCCCGAACAACTCTAAGCAAATGACAGAAGCGGCTGTAGTGACATGTGTCAAACTGTGCAAAGCCTCCACTTACCTGAATATAGCCGATTCAGGCAATGTTACCTTTGTGCTGGTGAAGTCAGTCATCAATGATTTGAAGGTAATTGGCCCAATTAATTTGTTTTATTGTTTGTTTTATTTATTTGTAGATTTAAAAGTTGTGTCGATTTCTGCCCGATGGTAAGAGGTCACCGTACAGTTTCTTCCGTTCTAGGAGGTTTGAATAGTAGCGCGCAGTATGAGCAATGAGATCTTAATTAAATTTTTGTAAGTTACTAGCTCTGTATGGAGGGACGCGCGTTAGGCATGCGTGGTTGCAAGGTATTTAATTTTTCCACACAACTAAGCAATTCCATTTTTTGCACATAATCTGTATATTGTGAAGAAAAAAAAATGTACCCGTTTTTAAGTATATTGCTCGTACCAAGAAATGTGAGGTTTGGAGGTATAGTTAAACTCCATGCAGAGAAGAAGTGTAGAAAAATGACGAATTTCGACCACTACGGGACCACTAGTTAATTTTTGAAACACTACTCGTGTGACATGAAAAACCACGCCAAGGCTCAGTTATTATACTCACAGCCGTGTTTAAATACGCCTTCATATGGAACAGTTTTATAAACTCGCTAGCTGTGCCCGCGACTTCGTTCGCGTGGATGTCGGAAAATAACAAGGATGGGGTAGGCTAAGAACTTAAATCATGTTTATAAAACACTTTTGCAATTAATGCATTGATCGCGGCCTTGAAAATCATAAATGCGTGCATGATATTTTAAAACTATGATATCTCTTTAGATATTTATTGAAATCAAATCATGTCAAGAACAATTTTGCTCAAAATTAAATACTTTTGGTGAATAATGTTCTTATTTCGATAAGGAATAATATCATGTTTACAGAAACACCTTCGCAGATAGTACATTATTTTAGAACAAATTAGATTACCAAAAAATGTTTCTAGATAGTCAATTTCAAAGAACAGACATATGCTGTTGCTGACTTTTTTTAGAACTTTTTATTTATTTATTTTAGATAGGTACACTTACAGATAATTGTCATTACATGGTTATAGGTGTAATAAATACAAAGACTTAAGCTAGACAGTTATCCTATTTTAGTGTACACAACAAGTTTAATTATGCTTACGGGACGTAGAAAAAGGAAAAAAGTTGTTAAACAGTAACTAGTTGATTATTAATATATAGCTTCACAACGCAGAGACAGCATTTGTGTGCGGGATCGAGGATGCTTCTACCCGGAAGATTTCCGATATAGTCCGTTTATATACTGTGAATTTATTATTAAATATTTAAAGGAGAACAATTCCTGCATACATGATTTATACGTAACTTCAACTGTTTACGCAGCGCATGCAACGAAAGCTCTAAACAGGTAAAAAATATTCCTTATATTTTTTACCTGTTTTTGCAACTTTTTTAAATTAATGCTCAGCTCCTATTGGTGGTAGCGTGATGTTATATAGCCCACATAATACCTCCATAAATGGACTATTTAATACAAAAAGAATTTTTCAATTTGAATCAGTAGTTCTTGAGATTAGCGCGTTCAAACAAACAAACAAACTCTTCAGCTTTATAATATTAGTTTAGATATTATTTTGTGGCGTTACCGTCGTATATCTATTGCACTTCATGTTATCAGAGCCTCCTGTTCAACCCGGCTAAGTCGCACATGCGAGGCAGTGTGATCTCAGGCTATTCGGAACTGGAACTGATGACTGACTGCTTTGTCTCGCTGTTCAGAATAATGCCTCACAACAACGACGCTCTCAAAGTGTGTCTGAACTTGAACACGCATATATCTTACCACAACGTTATTGTTAACTCTTTGCTGAGGTTAGTACTAATTGACTTTTCTAAAATAATATTTTTTATTTTTAACCTCCGATGAATAAAGAGGGGTGTTATAAGTTTGACGTGTCTGTTTGTGTATCTATGTGTCTGTGTATCTGTGTGTCTGTGGCATCGTAGCGCCTAAACGAATGGACCGATTTTGATTCGGTTTTTTTTGAAAGCTGATGTGACTACGATAATTCTTAGCTATAATTTATGAAGATCATTTTCTACATGATAATAGGGTTTTACTAACATTTACAGATCCGATTGATTTGAAATCTAATGTACTGTCACTTCGGTGACATTCCCATGACATACTATCCTTGAGCTGATCCTATACTATCAAAAAGTCTGCGGAATGCTTAATTCTTCAGAAACATACAGCAGATATAGCGTGTTTGAGCTTTTATGAATAGTCTCAATGCGATGGTGTTAGAAAGATGATTAATGACGCCGGGGGTTACTTAATTTTTTTAATTATGTAGTTTTTTTAAACCAGTCTTTTTTCTGGTTTATCCGTTGGTTAATTTTAAGCACTTACAATTTTTGGTATTACTTTTCAGGATAATAAAACAACCTCGCTTGCCATGGTGGCCGCAGATAGAGTTGTTATACCCAAGGGCGGCAGAGCTAAGAGCAATGTTCACTGACACCCTGAATAAGGCTACACAGGTATGTGTTTGGAATATTAAGTATGATTTTTTTTAAATACATATAGGTATTATATTTTTAAATATCGCCGTAACCCAAATACTAGGTGGTAGACCCATATGTAGAGTCGCCTGGGTAGGTACCACCGCCTTTCTTATTTCAGCCGTGAAACAGTTCGCTGTGTTTCGGATTGAAGGGAAAGGTAGCCAGTGTAATTACTGGGCATGGACGGCATTTCATCTTAGGCCTCAGGACGACAACGCACCTGCAATATCAAGTGCTTTTCCTTGTTATTGCAGGTGTCTATAGGCGGCGGTAACCGCTTACCACCAGTTGGGCCGTCAGCTTGTTTGTCATCTAGTTGTATAAAAATAAATAAAAAAAAATCACTTCCCATTAGATCGATAAAAGACAGTAAAAGATTTAAAACTGCACTCAATGGATTCCTTGCTGAAAAGGTGTAATTTACCTTAGAGTATTTTTAATGATAATATACATATCAATATTTATATAATTATCGTGTTGATTATATTTTAGTACACACCATTTCTACCAATATTTATTCATTCTCCTAGTCGTAGGGCTGCTGGAAGAGATTTCTTTTAGGAATAAGCAGTTCCCTTGTACTCTGTTGTCCTTGTTTATGTTTTCATTGTTGTTTTTTATTGTGTGTACATAAATTGTTAAATAAATAAATACTGACATTTTAATTTGTGATTTGGCATTATTTGGCTACACATAACAGTATATTTGAACATCATTGTACAGTCGACAGCACATCGAACGTAACAGTTTGACCTTGAGACCGCCCTTACTGCGTTCGTAATAGAGGCGGCTTTCGTAGTACAACTGTTACACTTAATGTGTGGTCGTCTGTAATATTATACTCATGTTTATGTATTAATAAATGAAAAAATCTAAATCAAAATGTTCATTATTTAAATTGACTTAAGACTAAGTTCTTTTAAATCGTCATTATGGGGATATGCATGTTAATAAAATGATAAAAAAAGGTAAAAGTAATAAAATATATACAGATAAATTATAAATCGTCATAAAAGGGTGAAGTTATTAATGATAAAAAAAAGTTAAAGTAATAACCATTCCATTCCACTCCATTTTCACTAACTCCATTTTCATTTCCACTACCATTCCATTTTTTATTATTACAATTCTTCTATATGCGGAGACTTTCACAGACTTCATGTATTTAATAGCATTTATACCTTGTTTATGTAGTCATTAGTCTTCCAAAAATAAATAAATAAATAAAAAATATAGAGATACTTAGTTATAATTAGTTTTTATGCATGTTTAATTGTTAGTTTTTTTTACTGTGTAAATAGAACGCAACTTTATGGAGTTCTAAGTCAAGAATTATGTTTTATTTTTATAAATCCTTAGCATTCATGTGTATTTCTTTATGTCCATAATTTATTTATTTACAAAAACCCTGTAAGAGCATCACAATGACATTATGTATATCGTATTGAAATGCTTACAAATAATTTACATTACACATTTTATGATTGGTTCAAAAGGTCTTGAAACCAAAGCCTTGAAATGCAATATTAAAAATATTTACTTCACTCCTCAGGGTTACATAGTCCATACTCCTCTCCGCATGATCTCTCTCTCACTCAAGTCCAAGGAAGTCCAGTCGAAGTTCAACCGATCTGAAGAAATGCCGGCATATAGGAACCTGCTACTGTCTATGGTCAAGTTGATACATGCAGACCCTATGTTGATGTTGAGTGTGAGTATCATATCTAAGTATCACTGGGCCTAACTCTGAAGAAGATCAGTTCAGGCGTTTGATGACTATCAGCTCATTTTCTACATGATAATAGGGTTTTACTAACTTTTACAGATCCGATTGATTTGAAAAATCTGGTGTACTGTCACTTCGGTGACATTCCCATGACATACTATCCTTGAGCTGATCCTATACCATCAAAAAGTCTGCGAAATGCTTAATTCTTCAGAAACTTACAGCAGATATTGTGTGCTTGGGCTCTTATGAATAGTCTCAATGATATGGTGTTAGATAGATGATTAATGGCGCCGGGGGCTACTTAAAATTTTTAATTTTGTATTTTATTAGTATCGGTGTGTTAGATTCCAATACTTTTGACTAGAAAGTTCGAAAGCTTTATGGATACTTTCTTTCACAGAACCCCGGACGGTCAGGCATCGAGATACAATCGTCAACCACTGAACTGATCAACGGATTAGTGTCCTTAGTCCACCAGACAGGCATGGGCGAGATATCGCAGGAGGCTATGGACGCGTTACTAGCCCTGCATAGGCCAGATCGAGTGAAGATATGGAACCCTGAAGCGCCTTTGAACACGTTTTGGGATATTAGGTGAGTTTTACACTGTTTTAGTAAGTGGTAGGCATATGTAGGGCCGTCTGGATCGGTACCACCGCCTTTCTTATTTCAGCCGTGAAACAGTTCGCTGTGTCTGGGATTGAAGGGAAAGGTAGCCAGTGTAATTACTGGGCATGGACGGCATTTCGTCTAAGGCCTCAGGATGACAACGCACTAGCAATACCAAGTGGTTGTTTCGCTTCGTGAGATTTTTTGCAGCTGTTAAAGTTATGCTAGTATGGAAAGAGCCTTTTAATTTTTTTTTATTAGTATCCAAATGTTGTAAGTATATAATTGCTGAATGTTCATTAGTTTATAGTATCCGTGTATATTTTTAATGTTTGTGTTAAGTAGTGATATTGAAAAAGGATCTTTATAATTTTGTTTTGTATAACTTGAAGGCGAGCCAAATTAGTCCTAACAGCATTCCCCTAATTCCCCTTTTTTATGTCCACTAGTTAACTATCTATGATAATAATAATGCCCGTTTCTCCACCAGCTCCCAAGTCCTGTACAACATCAGCCAGAAACTGATCCAGAGACAGATCGGCAACTACCGCGAGGTGTTGCGGTGGCTGCGAGACATTCTGACCTGCCGCAATGAATTCCTGACCAAACACAAGGACTATGCCAACGTTGGATCACAGATACCTATATGCAAGCAAGCGCATATCAAGTTGGAGGTTGGTTTGTTGATAATCGGTAGTTCGAACTTTTGGAACCGGTGTAGATTCAGACTTGACAGACAGAGACTATGACGTTGTAAGTTAATATAATTTTTGTGATAGTTGTTGTAAGAATGTGTTTTTTGACGCTTTGCTGGCTTCTTTGTGGCCTATTTAAATAAAATATTTTTTCTTTCTTTCTTTCTGTATTTCTATTACTTTGTTGTGCAAGCACTGCAGCCACAATACCACTTGACGACCGGCTGGCCGATTGCTATACAGGCTACTAGGTCACGGGTCCCGGTTTCGAATTCCAGTAGGAGCAAATGTTTGTATGATGAGTTCGAGCATTTGTTCACGAGTCATGGATGTTTATACTAGCTGACCCCGCAAAAGTTGTTTTGCCATAAAAAAAAATTACAAAAAAAACAATAGTAGCACACATTCTCAGACCCACTGAATATACATATAAAATTTCATGAAAATCGGTCAAGCCGTTTCAGAGGAGGGTGGTAACTAAATTTGTGACACGAGAATTTTATATATTAGATTTAAACATCCATGACTTAGCCTTAATGATATTTATAGTTTTCCCTTTCGCCGATGCCCTGTCATAATAACAGCGCTTCTGCGGCATTTTGCAAATGTAGTGGAAGCATAGGCAAGGGCCTATTGGCTTTGCACACATAAATATTATTTTTAAGTAGATTTATTTGTGAGTATTATTATTGTTATTATTATTTAATGTTCTAGATTTAGCGTGATGTATTGTGCAAGTCAATAAATGTTTTTCTTTCTTTCTTCCTTTCTGTTTAACATATTTCTAATATTTATATACATATTATTATTATTATTTATCCGTTATCTAGTATCCATGACACAAGCTCTTAATGATGCTTACTTTGGGCTAGATAATAGGTGTGAGTGTATGAATATGCGAGAAACGGCAAGAAGAGTCCAAATGCGAAGATAGCTAGTGCACCTTAAAATACAGTGTTTTAGCCGTCTCCTTGCCGGCCTAAAAGGCTTTACCAATCCCCGCACGTGTGTCATACAATGATTTTCAATACATTTGCGAGAAAACAGTACAATATGTATTGTAATTTTGTTTATGAGTATCAGTAGAAAAGTCTAATATTAAATCGGCGCACATTGCCAAATGGCGCCATCTGCGGGCGTAAATTAGAACTATATCTTTCGTCTCACTTTCTTTTTAGTATTAAAGTGAGACTGACGTATTTGACAAAAGCGCGTGGAGATGACAATTTTTTTAAAAAAATATTATACAAAGCACGACACGAAATGACTCAACACCACCTGATTTAAAGTGGTAAGAAAAGTCCACATGCGAAGACAGCTAGTGCAGTTCAGATACTGCTCTAGCGGCCTCTGCCTTGCAGGCCCGAAAAGCGCTCTAAATGCCTCTTTTGAAGGAACCCATGTTATAGGAAGCAGGGAACACATGTGCTGGCAAAGAATTCCAAGTTCTGGAAGTACGTCAAAGAAAAGAGCTACTAAATTTCTATGTACGTGATGTTGAGGTGGAGACAGTGAATTGATGACTCCGAAGACCGGCACGCGTGCTCCTGAGTAGGAAGGGGGAAGGTGGGATAAGGTCCAAAAGCTCTTCAGAGCACTCTCCGTGATATAGCCGATAGAAGGCGCTAAGCGACGCAATGTTTCGACGCCAATACGTCATTTAATTATAAAATGGGCTTTACTAATTAATCTAATGAAATATGGGCTTTAGGAATATCAAAAAATTCTCATCTTTGTTCTACTCTCTCCCAAGGTGGTATTCTTCATGTGCCTCTGGTCCATTGACACCGACGTGGTTCTAGTGGGCATGTCGTGTTTCTCCCTGCTGTGCCAGGAGGCGGATATCAGATGCGGTTCAGACGAGATCACTACGCAATGCTTGCTGCCCAATTACGCGGTCTTCCAGGAGATAGCTCACACGTCTACCGTTCTAACCACCGGTAAGTACAACAGGGATTCCCAGACCTTTTCTCATAGACCATTTTCAAAATAACTGGTTCCTGTTGACCCCCTGCAACTACATTTCTACCATATTCGTAAAACTCTACAAGTAATGTGTTTTTTTGTTATGCCACTGGACTACTTTGGGAACTAGGGATTTAAAGACTCTAAATAATGTTAAATAATATAACAAACTATAATAACTATTTTTTTTTCTCTCTCTCTCTGGACTCTTATATGAAAATTAATGCTATGTTTAAAAATAAAATAAGATAATTTATTCACTGAAAACATGTTATTACAGGATTTTATGGAATATATTTATTTCAATTGTAAAAAATATAAAAATATTTACAAGCCTACAATATTTAATGTAAATACTGTCGCTCTCTCTTTTTGTAACCATCTAATGTACTACACAGTGTTAAGCAAATAAATGATTATGATTATTATGCCGTTTTACAAAGAAAGGGTACAACTAGTAATCGTCATTTCAGTCTAGATAGTTCTGTTCACTGCTGAATATAGGTGTGGAAACTGTGAGTTCTTGGTGTTTTTAAGAAGATTTATTTCCTAGGTAATCTTTCTCTAATCTCGGTTGCCAATATAATATAAAAAGATAGCAGATGCATTTTTTGCAAGTCAAAATGTATTAACGATTTTTTAGAAAATTGACAGCTGTTTCCTTTTCTTTAACGAAGACAGAATCAGTCGTGTAAACTGTTGATGCTGATTATGAAGTTATCATTTTGTTTCTCTAAATAAGTTTTCCTTTTTTTTCGCGTCGCGGAATGAAAATTTCCACCAAAGGAGTTGTACAAAAAATGAATGGAGAACTGGCCAGATATATACTCTACACTACAAAATAGGCAAAAATATGCAGAAAAGTTTTCAACTGTCTATTTTCTTTTTATTTGCTCTGTTTCGTGGCATAAAACAAGTTTTTTTTACAAAAAAAACTGCCACACAGCCAAATATTCATCATGGCGTCTATGTCACTTAGGTGTAGTTTAGTTGCCATATTCATTAATAGTGAAATCGACTAATCATTTAGAATTTTGTACAAGTGAACTGTATTTGAAAACGAATTATTAGTATTTTCCCCGGATTCAGGATACTTTTCCTGATCTTTTGAGATAGTGTACCTATACGTGGTCGGATGTGAAACCTCTCCTTTGAATTAGATTCTTTTTGGCACTGAGTAAAGTCTAAAATGCCATTGAAACAGACATTACTTTTTGAAATTGGAAGCATAGATTACAGCAAAAAGGTTAACCACTTTTGGATGATAAAACCTCATTAGTAAAACATCTGTTCAATATATTGACACTTAGTTCCGTTATTTTATGTACAAACAACAGCACATCAAGCGTAACAGTTGCACTACGAAAGCCGCCTCTATTACGAATGCATTAGGGCGGTCTCAATGTCAAACTGTTACACTTGATGTGTTATTGACTGTATGTACATCCTTTATTGCTCACATAAAAAAAGAGATATACTTATAAATGAAGAAAAACACGTACAACGCAAATTAACTATACACTGTTATTATTCTGCGCACGCAGCCCCACAGGATATGGGACGGGGTTGCTACTACAAAAATATTCATAGTAAGTATCTAATTGTTACAAACCATAGCGTGGTGTATTGGTGAAAATAGCTGGCTAGAACCAGAATGAGCCTTCTGGAGGTGGCATATCCAAAACCAGAAGACTACAGGCTTTTTCTGCCTACAGATATAGTGAGGCTAATGGCATCTATATTCTGGACACATGAAGAGTAAACGCAGGGGAGGCACAAAAGATCCCAATGGGTCGTAGTACACTGTGACTTAGTCATGGCCGCACAGTAAGATATGATTGATGAAAATTATTGTGGTTATCAACTGAAGTAGACGGTTTTAGAGTTCCGTACCCAAAGGGTAAGACCCTATTACTGAGACTTCGCTGTCCGTCCGTCTTTCACCAGGCTGTATCTCATGAACCGTGATAGTGAGACAGTTGAAATTTTCACAGATGATGTATTTCTGTTGCCGCTATAACAACAAATACTAAATAAACAGAATAAAGTAAATATATAAGGGGGCTCCCATACAACAAACGTGTTTTTTTTTTGCTTGTTTTTGCTCGATATTGATAACGGCAACAGGTAGACGCGTGTTTATAGGTAAAGGTATGAACGAAGGCCGACTTGCACTTGGCCGGTTTTTTACTACTGTTAATTGTATAATTTTGAGTATGTACAGTCAAGAGCACATCAAGCTTTACATTTTAGTTGCAAATTGGCTCTTATTACCAACGCAAAAGGTGCCACACTGTAAAGGTTGACGTGCTCTTGACTGTACATACCTCACATTCATTTCAATTCACCAAAGAAAATTCGATAGGTGATGACGTTTCACTCTTTGAAAATGAAAAATTTGAAGTACCCGTCACCTTTTACACTGTCTACCTTCCTGCATTAATTAGACGCCTAGGCCGCTCATGAAACGCCGGCATCCAATGAAATGGTTGAAGGACAACTATCCAATTTATTGAGTGCAACGTTAAACACGATTTCTGAACATTGTCGCAGCTATCTGGTTATAAATTAGTCGGTTACTTTGTTGGTAGGAAGATTATTTCGTGCGTTTGTTTGTGATTAGTAGATTTACAGTTTTTTTATACCTACTTAAAACTGAAATGTTTTTGGTTATAAGTGGTCATAAAAATGACCATTAACCTACTTATAACACAAAAACTTCTGTACAAGACGATCCGCCTAGGCGTCTAATTGAGCTGACTTTCAACACGCCAAGTTGTTGAACGTTGAATGATTCTAGTTCAATTAACTGTCTGCCTAGGCATTTCAGTGGATGCCTGCGTTGACTGAACGTCCTACTCGTCCAATTTAGTGCCTGATTTGATGTCTGCGACGTATAGATTATAGCAGTGGATTGCATCGGATCGACCAAATCAATTTGTATTTCGTTTAACACGCTAATTTTTTGAAATTCTTGAATTTTTAAAGTTAAATTTATTTTATTGATATATTTCAGGTTCGGCGGCGTTGCAGAAAAGGATAATGGCTTTGCTTAGGAAAATAGAGCATTGTGTTAACGGTGTTCAACCGGTTTGGGAAGAAACCTTCAGAAATTGGTATGTAATTGTATTTACTTATATAACAACAGGTACGAATGAAACCAAATCTTGTTGAACACTGAATTTAATTACTTTTGTTTTATGAATATGCAATATGACAAGGTGGTATTTATGGTATGTACAAAGTATGAATATAAAATACAGTAAAGATATAAAATCATGGTATAATATTAAGAAAATTCACATTGACGTTCACAGCTAAACAACCGTTTGTCACATTCGCGCTTTGGCTGCATATAGCGCCATCTGTGTTATTTCTTTGGATCTAAATTTAAATGCCTGCTTTATCGACGCAGAAATTACAAAGATGCAGTCTTGATTTACATACCACAGTTTCCGGTAGTTCAAAAAATACTACGTTGGTGAGAGAAATGTTTTGAAATCGGCGACTCAGTACAGTAGCTCACGTATTAATTTTGTTCGTTAAGTTAGTTTGGTATGATAATCAGTTAAATACAACCTATTTATTTTTACATTCATCAGGGACTCTCTATGCAAGATTTTGCAGAAATTCCCGAAAGGGCAAGGCGAGAAAGTAGACGAGTGTCAGATGGAAGCTATACACAGAGCTGTAGCAAAACGAAGAGTCTCCCACCATCCCAGCAGTGAACAAGACTTTGAGGTAATAATGCTGAGCAGCGCCATCTAGCTTTGCTTTTGAGTTTACTTTGTTATGGGGAATCACGGTCTGAATTCAAATTGAAAAATATCTAATGTTTATTCTTTGTGTTCCTTTAAAGATGGATTTAATAGGCACCTTCTGGATAAGCTCCCTACATCCTCGACCCACCCTTAGCTTCTCTCGGAGAAAGAGAGGGATGAATAGACAGTGTTGATTTTGATGTGTCTCACTATGTTTCAAAATAACTTGATGTGGAACAAACAATACAATGAGAAAAAACATTTATACCACAAAAAAAATCACACAAACAACAGTTTTATTATTTCAGTACTCCTTAGGTTGAATAGGCTTTGCTAAGAGCGTTTAAGCCTCACGTCGCTTTACATTTTTTTATACAAAGCAAGGCGAATGACGTAACACCACCTGATGTGAAGCGGTAAGAAGAGTCCATATGCGAAGACAGCTAGTGCAGCTTGAAACACACTGTTCTAGCCTCTACCTTGTCGGCCCATAAAGTGCTTTTCACGCCTCTTTTGAAGGCACCCATGTTAATATAGAAAGGGGAGAACACAATTGTGCCGGCAAAGAATTCCAAGCTTTGAAAGTCCGACAAAGAAACGAGTTACTAAACTTCTTTGTGCGCGATGTTGAGGTGGAGACAGTGAATTGATGACTCCGAAGACCGGCACGCGTGCTCCTGAGTAGGAAGGGGGAAGGTGGGATAAAGTCGAAAAGCTCCTCAGAACACTGGAATTGGAATTGAACAAATTGGTTCTAGTAAGAGTATACATGTATAAGCAAGTCCGGCTAGTCTAAATATTAATCGGAGGATTTTTCAAAAAACATAATTATAGTTGAGTAAAAGCACTTTTTAGCTTTTAACCAAACATCGTAAATAATTACTTTTTAATTAAATAATTTCTTAGACGACCCTGACCTGCTTATACATCAAGTATTCTTAGAATCGGTTAGTTCACTTCCAATATTTTCGACTTGAGAATTCTTAAAAGTGAGTTTGTATAAAAAGCCGTGCGACGTAAACGCTCTTAAGTAATGATGGGAGAGCTCGCTTGAAGACAGAATCTTGATTAATTTCATGTCTTTGGAAGATAGATGGTTATAAAGATATGGAACTATCCCAAATACACTCTACCACTGTGGCCACACAATGCCTGATATTCGTATCAGGCAATGCGATGTACGTGCGGAGCTTCAGTCTATCGACGTCCGGAAAGCTCGTGGAGTGGAGCTGATGGCATCCCAGCGATAGTACTGAAAAACTGCGCAGCGGAGTTGTCTCCCATCTTAACGCGGCCATACCGTCTTTCTCTCTCTTCTGGGTGTGTGCCGGAATCTTGGAGAGAGGCCAATGTGCAACCGGTCCCCGAAAAGGGCGACCGATCAGACCCAGCTAGCAACAAGCTTTCATTGGGCCTAATTCTGGGACAACACTTTAATTCTAATTTTAAGTACAGTATATCTCTTTCTCGCAATAAGTCATAGGAAAAAGATAGCAAGAATCTGTTTAGAGCTGTCACTTAAATTTAGATAGATTTCATAGAAACCATAGACAATTTTAGACGGCATGTACGGAGGTGCCTCCTAAACACTGCATTTTACCACGTTCAATAAGGTCGAAAATTGAACGCACCTTTCTAAATGTCAATTTATATGACAGCCATCCTTTTCTTTTTCATTTTGAGGGAAAGAAATAGACTGAACTTAAATTTAAACTTAGCATGTGTTCGCCAGAATTAGGGCCATTGTTGTAGGTTTATTTGGTGCTTCCTCAGTCAAGCGCTCGCACTCCGAGTAGTAAATATGAACCTTATAGAGTTACAATAGAAGCGTTTTTTGCAGTCATTATCACACAAATATCTATTCCAGAGTCAAATACAAGAATGGGCCAATATAACGTCGTTTCTATGCGCTCTCGGCGGAGTCTGTCTCCAGAGAAGGCCCTCAACCATGTGGTCACACCTACACGGACATGGTGAGATGATATGATAGTTATAATTATGTTCCTTGTATGTCCGTCTGTCTAGGGTACAAAGACCTACGGTGTTTAAATTGTTGCACAAATTATGTTAACCCTTATATGAGAGACTAGGTATCCGGGTAAAGAAAGTAAGAAATAAAGAGAAGAATTAATTGGCCTAAAAAAAGAAACAATAACATTAAAAAAAAAGAAACAAAACAAAACAAACAAATAAATAAATGTGACAGTACAAACAAAAAAAATACATCTAAAAAATAACCACAAAAACATTTTAAATACACTTCAAACACACAATAGTCACGGCTGAAGGGATTGAATCCCTTTGCCTAAATGGTAGGAATTTATAGCAAATATAAACTGGTACTAACTGATGAAAGTAGTGTCACAATAAAGTAGGAGTTATAATTTTTAAGTTTTATTTTGTGCGTCATAACTTATAACGCACAAAATAAAACTTAAAAATGTTATTAAATGGTTTTTGTCACCTTTACTGGAAGTTTAAAAATGCTTGTAAAAGTATTCTTTCGGATCACTAGAGGTGTTAAATTCAATGAGTGGTCAGATAAACGTTGCTATAAAAACGTTAAAAAGGTTAGAAAGAGGTGAAGAAATTCGTAGGTTACAGTAAGTTACCTAGTGCTCCGGTGGCGTAGTAGTAGTAATCGCTTCTGGCCGAACCCCAAGAGACGCGGGTTCAATTCTCGCCTGGAACATAATAATGATTTTCATCGTTTTCTTTCTTATTAACGCACAAACATTAAAATATGATAAAGTTACTATCGTTAATTTAACTATAGCATTTAATAAAGAATTGCTACGGAACCCACAAGGCACATCACTGTAGGCTAGTTTCAAATTTGATCATATTCCTCACTGGTTATAATGAATGCCTTTTTTAGATTCCAGAAAGTACAACGTACTAGCAAACAGTTCCCAAGAGGTGCAGTATTGTCCTGTGACACAGTGAGTCAATTTAATTTGTTTTATTATTGATTTGTGTATTTTATATGATCAAACGAACTTACCAAGTGAAGTTCGATCCATATTATATGAGTTGCTTCATTCGAAGATATAGACATAACCAGGTAGTCCTCTTATCCTACAAGGCAACGTCGCTTATTAAGAGTATTTAAACTGATTTCCGGTCCGTGCCGGAAATATGAGTATTTAAAAATTTCTTATTTTTACACACAGGAAATAAGGAAATTTACAATTTTAAAAGTACATTTTTGACTAGCCGTTACTCGTTACCCGCGCTCCGATGTCACCTCATTTTTTCAGAGAGCCTAAGCAAAACTCTCTGGGTAATTTAGGGTGGGGCGGGTGTCTATATCTTCGAATGAAGCAACTCATATAATATGGATCGAACTTCACTTGGTAAGTTCGTTTGATCATATATTATATTTCGTTGCTTCATTCGAAGATATAGACATAACCAGGTAGATGTTCAGAGACGTCAATGAAAGAGTTTTGCTATATTCTTATTATCAAGATAAGGAATTTGTTAAATAAAGTTAATACGTATATTTAATTAAACTACATTTAATCAAATCAATGTTCTATTACTCATATTGGCTACCGCGATACATTCACTGGGACGCCCGCCTTGGCGTTGACGGATGACGTCACTGGTAAAGGACCGCCTCGGCGGCGGAAGACTTCACTAAGACACCGGTCTCGTCGGTGGCCGTTGACGACACTGGTAAAGGCCCGCCTCGGCTGCGGCTGACGCCAGTAAGACGCCCGCCTCGGCGGTGGCAGTTGACTTCGCTGGTAAAGGCACGCCTCGGTGGCAGTGACGTCACTGAGACGCCCTGCCTCGGTGGCGGCAGACATGGCGGCTGCTATGAGCGCCGAACATTGCAGCGTCAACGCCGCACTCGCCAGGGCGTATTTGATCCAACGGCCAATGCAACGGCAAGTGGCAGCTTTGTGTGCTTGTCTGGAATAAACAAATTTTTTAATAACATTTAACCTCAACTTTGAGTTTATCTGTTTCTTGAAAGAATTCTTAAAGGGTCCTAATCCTTTAAAGTTTTAGCCGAGCATACCGGGCTTTTCTTTCCAAATAAATTTAATCCCTATAGGTTTTGAAGAAGTTGACTTTCAATATAATATATGAAAAGTTTGTAATTTATGTGCCGTGCACAAAATTTTATATTTGGGTACCTGTGTTACTTTTTTTTTTTTTTTTTACAATATCCTTAATTATATTTTAGTGATTGTATATATGTATGTAGATATTTTGTTAGAATAGTTTGTGATCTATTAAAGAAACAGTATGTGTCTCAGGTGTGGTACCTATCTTTCAGTTAGCAACAGCATGCGTACGGTCGGTTAAAAATATTGGAACCG
The DNA here is from genome assembly GCA_947347705.1 of Nymphula nitidulata. Taxonomy (NCBI): domain Eukaryota; kingdom Metazoa; phylum Arthropoda; class Insecta; order Lepidoptera; family Crambidae; genus Nymphula; species Nymphula nitidulata. The sequence goes on from OX374646.1 coordinate 5,258,488, forward strand.
CATGGTCGGAATGAGTATGGAGCAAAAGGGGCACTATGGGTCCAGGACTGGAGGACTGGTCTACAAAATTATCATTACAACTTAAAAGAGACATGATACTGTCTGTGTGTGCGGCCTGCCGGGACAACTGTAAGCCGGCCCGGTGCTTGCTCTACAGGCCTGAGTCAACAAACACTCATTATTTTCACAGTCAGAAGCATTTTGTTCGGCAATGTAATCCAAGAATGTGAGGGAATATTGAAATTCCCGATGATTTATCAGCTATGATTTTCTCTATACTTTGACCCGTGAAGGGGCAGGCCTCCTTCGGGTACTCGATTTTTTGTACTTTCGTTTGAAAATCCTCTCGAGACAATTCCAGTTCTGGATTATGTCTTCCACATTCAAAGACTGCCTCAGTGTTATCCTAAGTGATAAAGTAAGATGCGAACAACTAGATGTTATGCTCTTTACCATTGCCAAATAATTATTTATAAATATTGGTACCCTCACACCTATTATCTAGCCCAAAGTAAGCATCATTAAGAGCTTGTGTTAAGGATACTAGATAACGGAGAAATAATAATATGTAAATAATGTAAATAAATATTAAATATTAGAAATATATTAAATGGGTTGGCTGGAAGAGATCTCTTTTAGAGATAAGTCCATCCATGTAAACTTCCTATTACATGTAACTTACTGTGTAAGTACATCTAAAGGGCAATAAATAGTATTTATTATATAAATAAACATAAAAATTGTTAAATAAACATTAACTATTTAAATTGCGTGAAATAGCTGTGGCGGTATTATCGATACGTAATAGTATAGCAGTGATTTTTATTTACATAGAAAGATATCAAAATTAGAAAAATTTCACGTCCTGGGGCGGGAACATAGATATCATTATCTGTTTTTCACACATTTATAATTATGTTAAAAAAAATTAAGAATAGTTATTTTACGTTTAAATTTAGTACCGAAAGACACTGCCTAACAGCTCTAAATGATTTACGTGAAACGCTTACTTATCCAGTACACATCTTTCCAAAGTCTATTCGCAATTAGCTTGTGACACCATTCCTCAGCCTGAGCGTGATGTGTCAGTAAAAAACATGTAATTCTTAATAAGTTTTTGTATCATAATTTGACTAATATTTATGACCTAGCTTTAAGACATTTAGAATATAATAATACAACATGAGGCGACAGAGAATATGAATATTTTTAAGAGCTGAATGTTTTAGTCTCTAGAAACTTTTTATATAAAACCATCCGTTATCGTATGGCAGAGCAGGCTGCGCCAAGTGCGCGAATATACGAATAGCACACACGGGCAATTTTTTATTGACCAACTGTGTTACGTATAGTATTGAGTTTCTATCCGGATACTGACAATGTCATGTCTACAAGTGTCAATGACAAAACCTTACAAATTACAAATGTGTTGCGGTTGTATGTCCCTTTTATCGTTAGTTATTATGAAACTAGACATTCTAGGACTTGGTACAGTGTAGCGTACATTTTTTACGCATTCTTCGAAATCGGTCCCTATACACAAAATAACACCTAGATAGATGACAGAGGTAAATCCGCGTGAATGGAAAAGAATCAATTCTGTCCTTACTTTTCAAAATATTCTTGGACCTATCGATAATCCGTGATGTATTCCGTTAAAATCATACGTGAGAATTCGCGATATTCCTTTTCTTATGGCAAATATTAAATATTTTGCGATGATGTTTTTGTTTCGGTCTGTGGTCCGCCATTTTTAAAATGTGACAACTTTACAAATTTGATAAAACTCTTTGTTTAGGACAAATTTAACAATTTTTTGTTCGGGGACGGTGCCAAGAATATGTTTGAAATGTACTGATTATCACGGGACTCGCATAGCGATATCGTCCCCAATGTTACAGTTCATAAGCTACCTGCATCAGCTCCGTTTTCAACGGACTACATTTTGGTGTCGAAAATTGTTCGACTCGTGTCGACAAAGGTATAGGGACTCGTCGCGAATTCACTCTAGTACTTGTGTATTGAGTGAATGTTGCCCAGCAACAGTAAAATACATATTATCAATCTGGCGGCGTGTACCTGCGGTAGCGTCGCTGCTGGGCACGTGGCTGGCGGGGAGCGAGCCGGCGCGTGTGGCGGCGGCTCGGCCGGCGGTGTTGCCCCCCCCTGGTCGCTTCGGACCGGTTAGGGCAGAAGTTTATTGAAACCTGGGGGCAGATATGGCAGTTATTGACGAGTTTTTTATTTTCAATTATTATGGCTTGGTTCCTATGACCTTCGAGATATTGTTGGGTTTCGTTTTTCCTTATACCATACACTATGGTATTAACCAAAAGCAGTGACAGCCATCTTGACATAAAATCTGGTTTAATAAGTATTGGGTCAATACTGCGAAATTTTGAGGAGCGCTTTGGTTTCGATTATGAAAACAAAGCAACTTTCGCCAAAGTCGATGCTGGGAGGGGCCAATCAAAAGTTTGTAATCTCGAGTACCTCCGTGCTTCGGAGGCACGTTAAGCCGTTGGTCCCGGTGGTTCCTGCGACCGCTTGAAACCACCAACCCGCCATGGGGCAGTGTGACAAACTCCTCATGTGTGGGAAGGCCCGTGTCCAGCAGGGGGGCGTATGTAGGCTGGTGATGACTGTAGCATCACGGCCGCGGAGAGCCTGCCAGGTTGGCCGGGCTTAGGTGAGGCACGTGGTCCTCCACCCCGGCGGCTGTGACTCTGGCTCGGGCGGCTGCGGCCGCGTAGCTAGCTCGGGCGACCGGCCGCGTGGATAGCTCGGGCGACCTCGACCGCGTGGCTGGCTCAGGAGACCGGCGGACGGCGTGGATGGCTCGGGCGACCGACCGCGTGGCCGAGGTGAGGTCGGCGGTCTCGTCGGCCCCACGAGGCTCGGCATCCACGGCGGGTGGGCATCCACGGCGTGTGGGCATCCACGGCTGGTGGGCATCCACGGCAGGTGGGCATCCACGGCAGGTGGGCATCCACGGCAGGTGGGCATCCACGGTGGGTGGGCACGGATGGTCTGGGCCATCAAATGATCGACTCACGGTCGAGCCTCGAATTTGACTCACGGCCAACTTTCGAGGTCTTACTGTTTTGTTTAACTCTTGGTTAAACCGCAGGAAAATGCCACATTCAGTTGATAAGATTCGACTCACGGTCGAGCCTCGAATTTGACTCACGGCCAACTTTCGAGGTCTTATTGTTTCGAATAAACCGAAGTTTAGTCGTAGGAAGAAAGGCCACATTAAGTTGATATACTCACTCGTTTTTCCTAAGTCGGGGGTATCTGAATACACTATGACTCGGCGACGCTTTGGCGGCAGCTTATTCTTCAATCTTCCGATTGTTCCTCGTAGTATTACTATACTCTCTTCTTTTTTCTATTAGATATTATCACAACTTGGTACGTTTGAGTACAAGGAATTAAAAATTTAAAAATAACTCACTAAAGAACTAATATTTGATACGCAAGAGAGAGGGTACGAACGTTGCCTCGCTTGACAAAAGAATGAGGTGACATCGGAGCGCGGGTAACGAGTAACGGCTAGTCAAAAATGTACTTTTAAAATTGTAAATTTCCTTATTTCCTGTGTGTAAAAATAAGAAATTTTTAAATACTCATATTTCCGGCACGGACCGGAAATCAGTTTAAATACTCTTAATAAGCGACGTTGCCTTGTAGGATAAGAGGACTACCTGGTTATGTCTATATCTTCGAATGAAGCAACGAAATATAATGAATCATAGTTATGTTAAGTTAAAATTCGTCAAGAGGTTACGCTTCTGTTAAATATCTTAAAGGAGATGTTTCATATCCGGCTAGGTCACACACTGGGCCTAATTCTGGGAACGCACTTTAATTCTAAATTTAAGAACAGCATATCTCTTTCTCGCAATAAGTAAAAAAAAAAAAGATAGCAAGAATCTGTTTAGAGCTGTCACTTAAATTTAGATAGATTTCATAGAAACCATAGACAATTTTAGACGGCATGTACGGAGGTGCCTCCTAAATACTGCATTTTATCACGTTCAATAAGGTCGAAAATTGAACGCACATTTCTAAATGTCATATTATATGACAGCTATCCTTTTCGTATTCCTTTTGATAGAAAGAAATGCACTGAACTTAAATTTAAACTTAGCATGTGTTCACCAGAATTAGGGCCACTGTCTCTAAAAATCAAGAACAATCTCTTGAATCCGGGAAAAATACTAATAATTCGTTTTCATGCATAGTTTGTTTGTACAAAAGTTAATATTTTTCGTCGATTTCACCGTTATTCAATATGGCAACATGGCGGGCGACATAGAAGTCAATTCAACTTCACCAAAGTGACATAGGCGTCATGATGAATATTTGACTGTGTTGCAGTATTTTCTATAAAAATTCTGATTTTGTGCCACGCAACAAAGCAAATGAAAGGAAAATGGACTATTGAACTTCGGATTCTGTGTATTTTTTCACATATTTTTCAGTATAGTGTACCTGTATAGACCTGGCCGGATCTCCATACATTTTTGGAACATCTCTTTTAGATAGACAATTTTTCCTATTGATCCCGAAATCCACAGGTTCATAGGGCAACTTCTGCGCTTGCTTCTATGCAGCAATGAACGCTTCGGTCATCAAATACAAAGTCACGTGAAGGAACTAGTCGGCAGGGAGATGTCGCCTGCGTTGTACCACATACTGTTCGATCAGATCAAAGCTATTATTGACAAATTCTTCGATCAACAACAACAGGTATAGTTATTTTGTAATTCGCACAATCCTTCCTGCATGGAAGTAATGCAGGAGGAGTTAGACATATTGCCCTTTACAAGTTACAAGAAAAGATTACAATTTGAAATATAACAAATTTAGCGGATTTAACTCGCGTTTAATTATATGTTACATTATTATTACACAGTCTTCCCGTGACCACGATCGCTGTAAAGTAATCGAAACGTCGGGTGTATAATAATAATGTAACATCTAATTAAACGCGAGTTAAATCCGCTAAATTGGTTTTATTTCAAATGTGTAGTGGTCGCGAAAATAAGACAATACTAAAAGTTTACAAGATATATTTTCTTCTTCTGTAGGTGATGTTAACAGATATCAACACTCAGTTTGTGGAACACACGATATTTATAATGAAAAGTATTCTCGATAATAAGAAGAGCGGTCAGCCCTCGGAACATCTAAGCACTACGTCCATAGAGGGTTTAATGTTGGCGATAGTGAGGTGAGTTGTGATCTGGAAATGAGGGTGTATAATGTACAATATGTGTGTCGCAGCCATCTGATTAAACTAGCCAGTTAATTCGACGCCTAGGCCGTTCGCTAAATGCCGGAAGGACAACTAGCCATGTCATTGAGCGCAACGTTGAATCAGACGGCTGAACGTTGTCGCAGTCATCTAATTAAATTAGCCAACTAATTAGACGCCTAGGAAGATCGTCTAATACGAAAGCTTTTGTGTGTTTCTTTGTGTGATTGGTAGGTCTAATTAACTTGTAACTGACCCAGATAGCTGCAACCTGCACATATTTTTAATATTTTTGCTTGATTGTGAGAAGGTGCTTCGGACAATCATTTAAATAAATAGCGACTCTTGCTATGACAGAATAAAGTACAATTCAGGTTCAGGTCATTGTATCAAATTAGTATCTCTACTTAACAATTCCACAGCATATTCACAGTCTATGTTTAAATTAAAGTAAATAAGTAGTTCATTTTTTACCAAATTCAGAGACGCTTTGTTTCTTTGTGGCGGGAATAGACTATAAATTTCGTTGAACGAAAAAATACTTACGACATCACTTTTTAAAATCCCAAAGAAATCAGATCATGCGAAATAAATAATTTTCATGTACATAAAGTATTGAGTAACAGTTACCTGAAATAACTGACAATACTTTAATATAAAGTACGGTTGGCAACCCTAGCTACGATTCAGCTTAGTGGGTAGCTAAGCTAAGTTCTTGGTAGCTCGGTGGACTGTGAAAGGTCGCGGTTTTAGTTCACGCACACAACATGAATTTTTGTCTAGCCCAGATATTTTTCACAATACATAGTTTACGTTCCTGTTGTTAAATATTAATTTAATATAAGTGTATAATTAAACAAAGTAGTTTATCTTTGATAAAATCCTAAACTCTTTTTTTTTGTGGCACTTACCTCTATAATGCTCTCTGTCTATACTTAGTCTATGTTTGTACTTACTAAAATAAAACCACGTTTTATAACAAGAAAAGTATTTATTAATTCGTATAATCCTGCAAAGTGTAAAACTCAAAACTAGGCACCTACCCTAATAATTCCCTACAAGGCTACACATGTTAAAGATGGCTGACCAATCGTTTTCAGATACGTTCGACATCTGGACATGACAGTGCTGTCAGTGCATATAAAAACGAAGCTATGTCAAGTAGTAGAAGCTATGATGAGGAGGCGAGATGACTTGGCGTTCAGACAGGTACAGTATCTTAAATCAATGAAGAGAACTGACAATTCTTGTCTCTGTACACGTCTTTTTTTTTCTTGCTTCACTGGCCTGGATACAAGTCCTTTAGGCCATGTCTTAGTAAATTTTTATTTTTTATTTAATAATATACACCAACAATCTTTAAGTAATGTTATTTATTAATGTATGTAACATTGATACATTTAAAATAACAAACACTTAACTTATGCTGCATTCCAAATGTATGCACCTATGACAGGCATACACTACACTCTTAGGTAGAAACTACAGATTACAGGCTAACTTACATACATAACATAAGGTGCCTTTTCACGCCTTCTTTCGAAGGTACCTATGTTTTAGGAAGGAGGGAACACATGTGTTGGGTTTTTTTACACCTTATCTTTAATATTTGATCTCTGATTTATTTTCAGGAAATGAAATTCCGCAACAAAATGGTGGAGTACGTAACGGATTGGGTTTTGGGCACCAGTCATCAAATAGCGCCGCCTCTAAGAGCCGATGCTAGCTCTATCACCAGGTGAGATATTTTAGTTTAACGTTTTTTTTTATACAAAGCAAGAAGAGAAGAGTTTATATGCGAAGACAGCTAGTGCATTTCAGACACTGCTCTAGCCCGCCTCCACCTTGGTGCAAAAGGTGCTTTTTCACACCTCTTTTATAGGAACCCATGTTCTAGGAAGGAGGGAGAATATTTTAGTAAGGGTCGACCGAGACAGGATTTTCTTTCACAGAAACGAGACCGAGAATAGAGAAATTGAAAAAAAAATATGTATAATATTTATATGATGCATTTGCAAGATTTTTTTAATATTGAAACGACCGGCTATGTAAAAAAATACTATTGTTGATATTCGACGTTTATTGTTGTACCTTTTTAATGTATGAATACTTACATTTGGCCAAATTTATTGCCGAAAACACGTATGACTAAGGCTTTTTTAATAATTGTTATTGTTTACGCGGCAACACTCTTTACAATATCAGCGTTGGCAACACTGGCTGCGCGCGCAGTTCAAAACAGCTACATTCTTTTACGCGCGGTTTTTTCGATACACTTCTGTCAAATATTTTCACAACTCAACTCTCGTATTTTTATTGTATAAAATGTACAAATTACCTTCGAATAAACACAATTGTTGAAGATTACAATAATATTATTCATAGTAATTAAAATGATATAAAACTAGAAAAAGTTCACGTCCTGAGGCGGGAATCGAACCCGCGATCTTTCGCAAACCGGACTGCTCTAACCATTGAGCCACCCAGGACTTGGGATATCCCTGTGAAATTCTTCTAGTCTATCTGTATTTTCGTTTATGAGCTAACGTCCACCCTACAATGTCGAAATGTTCTATTTCAACATCCGAAACGAGTATTTTTACAAATACCTACGATTCGGTTAAGTTGGGGCAGTGCTCGACGACGAAGATCGCTGGTTCGATTCCCGCCTCAGGACGTGAAATTTTTCTAGTTTTATATAATTTTAATTATTAAGTAATTTTACTTTCCTGCCTCAGGACGTGAAATTTTTCTAGTTTTATTCTATTTTAATTACTAAGTAATTTTTCAAACATTTATAATAATGTTAAAATCAAAAATTAAGAATATTAAGTAATTTTTCAAACATTTATAATAATGTTAAAATCAAAAATTAAGAATATTATTTATTTGAGCCGATAGAGAACTTCATTTCCAAGTTTCCTCCTACCTAACAGTTATTTTATGTTATCCTTTACTAAGGTATCTCGTCTGCTGTCGGGAGTTAGACCAAGCATGTATGGAAGCTGTGGCGTCTTTGCTGAAGGGTCTACCGCTGCAGCCTGAGGAGTCTGATCGAGGGGATCTCATGGAAGCCAAAAGCCAGCTATTCTTAAAGTGAGTTTATTAACGGGTTCCCTGATTACGAACTGGACAAAAAGAGAAACGATTGTTATTTATAATTCAAGGGTTAGACGATTGTTATACTAAAGGGTTATAAATTAATATATTGATATCAGTAGGAAAAAATCTGAAATAGGGATATTGGCCCTAATTCTGGAGAACACATGCTAAGTCTAAATTTAAGTTCAGTTCATCTCTTTCTCTCAAAATGAATACGAAAAGGATAGCTGTCATATAATTTGACATTTAGAAACGTGCGTTCAATTTTTGACCTTATTGAACGTGATAAAATGCATTGTTTAAGGAGCACCTCCGTACATGCCGTCTAAAATTGTCTATGATTTCTTTGAAATCTATCTAAATTTAAGTGACAGCTCTAAACAGATTCTTGCTATCTTTTTCCTATGACATATTGCGAGAAAGAGATATACTGTACTTAAATTTATAATTAAAGTGTGTCTTCAGAAATAGGCATATTGACTGTATTTAAATTAAAATATCATTTTGACGCGCTATCATCATTATCATCAGCCTATATGCGTGTAACTGCTTGGCACAGGCCTTCTTACATGGGAGAAAACACAGCCGTTGGTCCCGTTGGTTATTGCAACCGCTTTAACCCACCAACCCGCATTGGGCCAGCGTGGTGGTGTTATGGCCCAAACTCCTTATGTGTTTCTCCCATGTAGGAAGGCCTGAGCCCAGCATTCATAGGTGTTTGTACAAGGGACTTTGGATATGTCATCAAAACTTTATGGTTAAAGAAATTTATTCCCAAAAAAGACAATAACAGTCACTTACAAAACTTTCATCGAAGAAACATTCGTCGGCGGAGCGTTTCATACCAGTTTGATCAAGTTCACTACATAAGAAGCAAGTCATAAATTAGAAATGTCTTCCAGATACTTCACACTGTTTATGAATTTGCTGAACGACTGCAACGAGGTGGAATTAGCCGAGGGTCCGGGAAGATTGGAGACCTTACGAAACGCTACCATACAGGCGATGTCTAATTTACTGAGTGCCAATATAGATTCAGGGCTCATGCATAGTATAGGTAAGTTAGTAATTAAAATGTAAAACTAGAAAAATTTCACGTCCTGAGGCGGGAATCGAACCCGCGACCGCGCGCTCAGTTGGTTAGAGCAGTCGCCCGGATTGCGAAAGGTCGCGGGTTCGATTAGCCGCCTCAGGACGTGAAATTTTTCTAGTTTTACATTTTAATTACTAAGTAATTTTTCAAACATTTTTAATAATGTTAAAATCAAAAATTAAGATTATAGGTAAGTTGTTTCAGTACAAAACTGCACATTAAGTATAACCGTTTGTCTTGTAATCACATGTCGAAGTATATCTGTCGCAGCCGTCTGATTCAATTAGCCGCTTAACTAGACGGCTAGCCCGTTAATTGAACGCCGGCATCCAATCAAACGGCTGAAGTACAACTAGCCGAGTCATTGAGCGCAACGATTAACCACATGGCTGAACGTCGTGTCAGCCGTCTGGTTTAGATTAGCCATTGAATTGGACGCCTAGGCAGGTCGTTTAAATCGAAGAGCTTTTGTGTGACTGTTTGAGTGATTGTTAGGTTCAAGGTTATTTTTTTAATGACCACTTAGAACCAAAACAATGTCGGCTATAACTTATAAGAGTTATAAGTAATCATAAAAAAAAAACATTGAAACTACCAATAAAACAAAAAAATCACTATAAGACGATTCATTGAATACGCCAAGTCGTTAAACGTTAAGTAAGTCTAGTTCAGTTAACTATCGGGCTAGGCATTCAATTGGATGCCGGCGTTTAATCAACGGGATAGGCATCCAGTTAAGCGGCTGATTTAACTAGACGGCGGCGACATATGTAATACTTCGGAGAAATCACAAGTGCAAAATGAGTTATCTGCTTTCTTTCTATTTTACTCCAATAAGAAAGCGATAGAATGACAAAAAACTTGTTTATTTCATTAAAAAGAAAGTACATACATGCGCAGAACAATATTAGGACCCGAGATATAGAAATTGTAATATCAAAGATTAAATAGCTATCCTTGGGGAGTTACTCATGGTTATATTTTTTGTTTTATTCTAATAAATGAAGTTAGGTAGGTAGCACTCATTCTTTATATTTATTATCTTTATCTAAGAATGTATAAATAGCATTTTAAGATTTGCTTTAATTGATTGATATTTTATATTAGTTAATTTATTTATTATTTCTTTGGGATCTTTATTAATTGTCATCCTGGGGCCTAATATTAAATGCCGTCCATGCCCAGTAATTACACTGGCTACCTTACCTGGATACATCGTCGCTAAACGGTTTTCATAAATGTTTAGATGATCATGTGTCAATTTACTGGAATTCATGACTACCGTTTGTGGACGTTGTGTCCTGTAATTAAACACATTCCAGGACACAACGTCCACAAACGGTAGAATCGTAGCCTCGTAAACTGATTCTGCCGCCATAACAAACTTGTAAGTATTTCTGCCACCACAGGGATTCTTCCGCAAACCTCTAGATCTTAAGTAGGTGTACCTAACAACAAGATCACAGGTTATATATCATGAATATTCCAGATCTAGGCTACCACCGCGACTTACAAACCCGCGCGGCATTCATGGAGGTCCTAACGAAGATCCTCCAGCAAGGGACCGAGTTCGATACCCTGGCGGAGACAGTACTGGCCGACCGGTTCGAACAGCTGGTCCAGTTGGTCACCATGATATCCGATAAGGTACCTATTTATTTAATAATGGCCCTAATTCTGGAGAACACATGCTAAGTCTAAATTTAAGTTCAGAGCATCTCTTGCTCTCAAAATGAATACGAAAAGGATGGCTGTCGTATAATTTGACATTTAGAAACGTGCGTTCAATTTTCGACCTTATTAACGTGATAAAATGCAGTGTTCAAGAAGCACCTCCGTACATGTTGTCTAAAATTGTCTATGGTTTCTTTGAAATCTATCTAAATTTAAGTGACAGCTCTAAACAGATTCTTGCTATTTTTTTCCTTTGACTTATTGCGAGAAAAAGATATACTGTACTTAAATTTAAAATTAAAGTGTGTTCCCAGAATTAGGCCCAATGTTAACGCCTAACATCTAGTTTAAAATTCTTAATTTTGATTTTACGTTATTATAATTGTTCGAAAAATTATTTCCTAATTAAAATATATCTAAACTAGAAAAATTTCACGCCCTGAGGCGGGGATCGAACCCCCGAATTTCACAGGGATATCCTAAGTCCTGAGTAGCTCAGATGGTTAGAGCAGTCGCCCGGATTGAGAAAGGTCGCCGGTTCGATCCCCGCCTCAGGACGTGAAATTTATCTAGCTTAGATATATTTAAATTAGTAACCTCGTTTTCTTTAAAAATGCCTCATATTTTATAGCACCAACCAAACAGTCTGAAGGCCCTCCAAGTTTATAAATTTGAGACAGAATGAAAAAAGAGACAGCTTATGTCGGAACCATTTTATGGTATTTGTATAAAATATTATAAGCTGACCTAAGTAATGAATATTATATAATTACTCAATTGATAGGACACATCAAATAATTAAAATATTAAACAAGAAAACCCGCGACCTTTCGCAATCCGGGCGACTGCTCTAATTTTTCTAGTTTAATATTTTAATTACTAAGTAATTTTTCAAACATTTATAATAATGTTAAAATAAAAAATTAAGAATTATTGTATTGATTAACATATCTTTGACATTATTATTTTTTATTTTTAATAACGATTATACAAGTATTACATTTTCATGTACTTAACATAATCAGCTGAAGAGCTCGGCGGTGTGTAACAAAGCAATTTTCGCCACGGTCGATCCAGGGATGGGTCACCCAAAATTTATAAGCTGTCGCTCCTCCGTGCTACGGAAGCCACGTTAAGCCGTTGGTCCCAGTTGTTACTGCAACCGCTTTAATCCACTAATTGCTGGGCACAGGCCTTCCTACATGGGAGAAACACATAAGGAGCTTGGGCCATAACACCACCACGCTGGCCCAATGCGGGTTGGTGGGTTAAAGCGGTTGCAGTAACAACAAACCACTACACCATCGAACTTTAATCGGATGCCGGAATTCAATTAACGGCCTAGGCGTCCAACTAACTGGCTGGGACATGTCATCGTTATATCTTGACCTTTCTCTACAGGGTGAGCTCCCCATCGCAATGGCTCTAGCTAACGTGGTCAGTACATCTCAAATGGACGAACTAGCAAGAGTATTCGTCACACTATTCGACGCAAAACATTTGCTCGCTCCATTATTGTGGAACATATTTTACAGGGAAGTCGAGGTGAGTAAAATTATACTTTATAACTAAAATAACAGAGTATAAAATGGTTTTCTACCCTTTTTCCAACGTTTTTATAGCAACGTTTATCTCACCACTCATTGAAGTTAACACCAGTAGTTATCCGAAAGAATATTTTTACAACCATTTTTAATCTTCCAGTTAAAGTGAGAAAAGCTATCTCAATCAAATTTTAATGTTTTTGTTGTAACAATTACAATTATAGAAAGAAAACAATAAAAAAAATTATATGCTCCAGTGCTCCAGTGGCGTAATGGTAATCGCTATAAAAACTTTTTTAAAAAAGGTAGAAAGTGGTAAAGAAATTAACGTGCAGATTATACCTAGTGCTAGTAAAAAATGAGATTAAAATGCTTCGATACGGAGTGAATGTAAAATTAAAAACATACAAATATTTATTCAAATTGTCCTGCCAGGTATCCGACTGTATGCAGACCCTATTTCGTGGCAACTCTTTAGGGAGTAAAATAATGGCATTCTGCTTCAAAATATACGGGCATGGATACCTACAGTCGCTTCTCGAACCTCTGATCACTGCTTTGTTGGACCAGTTTGAAGGACACACCGATTTGAGCTTTGAAGTTGACCCAGCAAGGTAATTAATTATTAGCTTAAATATGGTGTTCACAATTTATTTATTAAACTATTTTTTTTAAGTATACCTTTATTGACAAGAGATTTTGAAACTGTACTAACTAATATCTAGACTTATCTGTACCCGTTTTCAAACCCCGACGAAAAGAGGGGTGTTATAATTTTCATGTGTCTGTCTGTGGCATCATAACTTCTAAACGAATGGACCAATTTTAATTTATGAGTTAGTCAAGAAATGGGCAACTAATCTTTGAATAGTTACCCAAGACTATTCAACAATTAATCGCCCATGGCATAATTCCCGACGCCAACTTAAGGCAATGCATTTGAAAATTCGCACTTTTGTATGTAATGTCATAGCTGAAAGATCTTACGGATCTAAAAATCAGATATACATTTCTTCGTATCTTTCATATCTTCAGTTTTTTTTATACAACTTTATACTGGCTACCTTTTCCTTCAATCCGAAACACAGTGAACTGTTTCACGGCTAAAATAAGAAAGGCGGCTCAATTTAATGTCTTTATTTTATTAATACTCTCTTAACATATTTAAAACTCGCGTGGCTCTGAAATACATGAGTTGCTATCAATCTACCAAAATTTCTTCCAGATTGGACCCAAACCAAGACATAGAGATGAACAGAACGAACCTCATTGATTTGACCAAAGAAGTGTTTGACAGAATCGTCAACTCAGCGGATAAGTTTCCACCGCAGCTGAGGAGTATGTGCCACTGCTTGTACCAGGTATTTTGAACTTTATTGCAACAAAGATAAGAATTGGTTTTGTACAACAAGCCTCAAGACATGATTCTCTTGGCTTAGATATTTTTTCTTAAAAAATTACGATGTTTATTCAATTATAAAAATTGTATGCATTTTTTCCAGGTGTTGAGCAAAAGATTCGCTCAGTTCCCCCAAACGAGCGTCGGCGCAGTCGGTACTGTTCTCTTTCTGAGATTCATCAACCCGGCTATTGGTGAGTTTTTTTTGATTTTAGATATATTCTTTTAGACATATTAATTTGTGCGTCTTGTTAGACGCCCTTGTTGGATCGTTTTAGACTTTTTACAAGTTTTATTTTCAGGATTGTATGTTTATTTATTTGGCACGGTAACAAAATACAAATCAAAACACTTAATAACTTATTCCTACCTAAACAATTTACTAAATTTGCATTTCAGTGAAAACTGAGCACAACATTTGGTTTAAATATGTTAACTAATTAGTTCATACGTATCTACATATTATAATAATAGAGTGTTACTGGTTTGTAAGAAGTAAACCAACGTTTTCTGAACACTTAGCACTTTTTAAGAAAGATTTTAAATTCTGATAGAATATATAAAGGTCCTTACATAAAAGATTGAGTTTATTACACATGTTACCCGTCAAGTGTTAGCGATTTTCGGAGCAATAGTGCTTCAAATGTAGAGGTTTTTGTAAAGGTTTTTTTCTTTTCGTGAGGCGTTGATTAAACAGTTATATTTAACTTTATTACAATGATAACCGTTTTAATTATTCATCGTTGTCTTCATTATAAAAGGTGATGTGACGTAAAATAGCATGTTTATCAATTAAAACTGACGATTCCGGGTAATGATGAGAAATATTTCGAGGTTATAATTTTTTTACCTGTTAGATACCAACTTTACATTAAAGTACCGGAACGGAACATAATGAATCCGTTGTGAACTGTGGCGTGGAGCTCGACATTCAACGGCCAATATCTACGTATCACACGTATGTACGTTCGACTCTTGACGGGTTAGTGAAGAATTGCTACAACTTGTTTTGTAGACGATACTAATATGTAACTATCCAATATTACATATTACTAAGTACAATATTAATAATGGGTTAACGTTTTTATAGCAACTTTTATAAAAAGGGTAGAGAACGGTGAAGAAATTGTTAGGTTACACCTAGTGCTCCGGTGGTAATCGCGTCTGGCCGGACCCCAGGAGACGCGGGTTTGATTCCCGCCTGGAGCATTTAATTTTTCATTGTTTTTTTTTTATTTGTAATTGTTACAATAGAATAGGCGTTATAAACTCACAAAATTAAACATTAAAATAAAATTAATAATAGTAGGTATTTGTAAAAATACTCGTTTCGGATGTTGAAATAGAATAGTTCGACATTCGACATTGTAGCTAACGTCTACCGTTAGCTTATAGCGTAAATACAGATAGACTAGACGAATTTCATAGCGTTATCCCAAGTCCTGTGTAGCTTAGATGGTTAGCGCAGTCACCCGGATTGTGATAGGTCGCGGGTTCGGACCCCCGCCCTAGGACGTTAAATTTTTGTTAGTAAATATATTTTTTAAACATTCTTAATAATGTTAAAATTAAGTTTAGTATATTTTCGCGTTTATTTTATAAATATAAGCATGCATTATTGTTATTGGCCGATAGTGTCCCCGCAAGAAATGGGCATAGTCTCCCGGCCAGTGCCGGCCCAGCTCCGCCGCGGGCTAATGCTTGTGTCCAAGATCCTGCAGAACATCGCCAACCATGTGGAGTTCTCCAAGGAACAGCACATGCTCCCGTTCAACGACTTCTTGAAGGCCCATTTTGAGCAGGGACGCAAGTAAGTTCTATCATTGTTATGTATGATATCATTGTAAGGTACCCGTACACTACAATTTGCCGTAATAATGTCAAGCACCTCGTGTGTTTCTCCCATGTAGAAAGGCCTGTGCCCAGCAGTGGGATGCATATAGCTGGTGATGACGCTTAATTTAACAAAATAATCACAAGTTTTTTGGTGTCAACTACTTATACAATTCATTAAAACGGTTTGTTTGGAGTTTTAACCGTTCAATTAGACTTTAAATGATTTTGAAATAAAATAAATTAATCGCTCTACTCTTGGCCCGGGTAGCGCCACCTGTCGTTACACGGCTTAAACCTTTAATGCCCAGACGGCAACTTAAGTTGACATGACAATTAAAATTCAATAATGTCTGATTTATCGGGCTTTAAAGGGTAAACGAAACCCGAGTGAAGCGAGCTGCGCGAGCGCCGTGCAAATATCTCCGGAAATCGTAGCTGTCTTCACTCTCTTCATTATTCCCTCCCGACCCATATACAACCTCACATTTTACAATTTTGTAACATATTTTAAAGAGTATACATTTATTTTACTTTGGAAAAGCAAATTAAGATTCATTGAATATTGCTGGCTGTAGAATGCCTTTATTTACATTACTCGAAAGTCTGAGCACGAAACATCTACAACTATATCAGAAATTCAAGATGGTTTGTTCTCACTTCACAGATTAATATCGAAAATTGCATAGTATGTAAAAAATTAACGATAACTTAGTATACTCTTGGTTTTGATTAATTCATGGCATTTCGTAACTTCCGCCAAATCGTATGGATATTAAGCTATTCAATATTACGATGATTTTATGGTAAATGCTTTGTAGGCAATATTTTGTATTTTTTTATACAACCGTAAGCGGTTACCGCCGCCTATAGACACCTGCAATAACAAGGGAAAATCACTTGATATTGTAGGTGTGTTGTCATCCTGAGGCCTAAGATGAAATGCCGTCAATGCCCAGTAATTACACTGGCTACCTTTCCCTTCAATCCGAAACATAGCGAACTGTTGTATTGATGTGTTTTTGTATGTATCGCTGTTATACAGTCGTCAGCACATAAAACGTAATTGTTGAATCTTAAGACCGCCTTTATTCCATTCGCAATAGAGGCGGCTTTCGTACTGCAGCTGTTATACTGTGTGCTATCGGCTGTATGTACTTAAAGAAATAAATTAATAAAGACACACAAAGACATGTAAAATAAAACCAACAAACTCCTCATTTGTTTCTCCCGTGTAGGAAGGCCTGTGCCCAGCAGTGGGACGTATATCGGCACCAGCCAGATGATGATGTTTATTTTACAGATTCTTCATCCAAATAGCGTCTGACTGCGAAAGCGTAGATCAAACATCGCATAACCTCTCCTTCATCAGCGACGCTAACGTAGTCGCTCTGCATCGCTTACTATGGAACCACCAGGAGAGGATAGGTGATTATCTCTCCTGCAGTAGAGATCACAAAGCGGTTGGAAGGAGGCCCTTTGATAAGGTAATTTGTATTTCATTTAAAGAATATTTTTACATTATTTCTTTAAGATACCACCTGCAATAACAAGGAAAGAATCACTTGGTATTGCAGGCGTGGTCATCCTGAGGCCTAAGATGAAATGCCTTCCATGCCCAGTAATTACACTGGCTATTTCTGCTTAGTTTCTTAGTTGTCTGTTTCGTTCATAGATGGCGACATTACTTGCCTATTTGGGTCCACCGGAGCATAAGCCTGTTGAATCGTAAGTACTCACCATTACTAAAAGAGTGTAATAATATAAATATTTTTTAGATAGGTAAACATTTACACATAACACACACACACACACACACACACACACACACACACACACACACACACACAAACACAAACACAAACACACACACACACACACATACATACACACACATACATACACACACACACATACACACACACACACACATACACGCACACACATACACACACACACACACACACCTAACAACTTGCCCGGAAGCCCGCATGTTTTTGACATAAAAAACTAACCGTGTCAAAGAGACAAACATACATATAAAAATAATAATAATTACTATACGTCAGCAAATCATTAGGGCATGCCCTTATCCAGCAGTAACGTCTTTCGGCTGACATAATGATAAAGTACAGAGGACAACATATCAAGTGTTGCAGTTGCACTATGAAAGACGCCTTTATTACAAACGGAGTAAGGGTTTAGTCTGTGGTCTAGTGGTGGCCTACCTCATCAGATCTAGAGGTCCGGAGCTAATTAATTTGTCAAATCTGCTCGGTTTCAATGATGGTAGGGCTTTTCTAAGTCCGCCTGGCTAGCTACCCCCATCTTACCTAAGTCTGCCGCCATAGATAGATAGATAGAAATTCTTTATTTCAACTATAACAATAATGTTAACAGCGTTGTTGTGTTCCGGCAGTTGGTGGTAAGATAGCCAGTTCCTCTTTGGCTGAAGAATCCGGGTGTAGCTCGCTTCCATTTTCAGCCTTATCGTCACTTACCATAATGAGATGAAAGCCAAGAGCAATACTCCATTAAGAATATATATTTTTTTAAGTCTCAAGATCAAATTGTTTGATGTGTTGTGGACTGTAGAGTAGGGATGATCAATATTAGAAAAACATCGATGTTGACATTGGTGTCATAATCGAAAGCCCAACATCGATATTCGATATTTATCACGAACCGATCATCGAACAACGAAGTAAAATACAGTGAAATCGTTTTAAATTTACTAAGAAACAGAACAAATTATTGTATATTCCAATATTTTTTATCAAATTTGAATAAAGAAGAACCAGAATTTAAATAAATCTGTACGTGTGGATACGTTCATAGAAGACATACTTTGTTTTGTACGTTGCATTGGTGGTCGTCAGTGCATCGTCGATGTTTTAACATCGATGATCATCGAGCATCCCTACTGTAGAGTCGGCATCAGAATTAGCTAAGTTGAACTGTGATGTTTTAGAAAACCAATCTTTTTATTAATCAATTAGAATCTATAACAAGTCAAAGCACTTGATAACTTGGTCAAGACCCCACGTTATAAGCGTTTATGCCACACGTCTTTTCATACTAACTATTAAGTCGAAAAATTAGAAACAATAAACCTATTCTAACAAAACTTGCCATGCTTAAGGAAATCAGCCTACTCTAAGTTATCAGAGGATTTATAAAAAAAAGTCTAATATTATTGTAATACGAGTGCGGTAAGCTAGTTTTTACAAATGAGTAGACAAATGTAAACGATGTTACCATAGTCACGAGTTTGTAAAAACCGAGAAAACAGTACAACAGTAATATTATTTTGTTGATGCGGCCATTCGTTTAGTAGGTGAATATTATTAATGATTTTAAGTGGACTGTATAATTTTAATTAACTGCGGCAAAGGGAAACTGAATTAGGAGTAAGGTGATAGGTATGCACTGACTGACCTGATTGGTGTTGTTCGGCGATCTTCTCCGGCTTCAAGTCTCCACGTTGGTTTTGTTCTCTTGTAAATGCACCCACAAACTGACACACGAGACACGACATATATTATTTCACATGGACTTCGCGGTTCACGGAATAGATTATGTTCTCAGTAACGCGGATTTTGAGTACATTTCACCACCTTGATCTCGGACGTACTGCTATGCCGGCCGTTGCGGCTACAGCTCTTGCACACGAGTAAACGTGTCTTCTTATGTGGTTCCTCATTGGTCGATAGCCACACTCGAATATGTGCCAGTGCAAAGGATGTAGGAAGGGATTTGGCGCGAATATTTGAATAAATATTATAATTTAAAGTAGTAATTCGACTTGATGAATGGCGCCACCATTTGTTTTTAAATAACAGTCGGAAAGTCGCAACAATATTTGACGTTCCTAATATGACAATGGCGCACATTTGCAAATGGCGCCACGTGCGCGTGTTGAAAATTAGAACTATATTAAACTGTTGAGCTAAAGCCTTTCCAAAAAGGTTCGATCATTCAGCCTATTTATTCCTATAATGTGAAACTCCTTGAATTCTCGGCGTGGGCCTTGAATACAACGGAGCTTGTGGTAAAACAGGTATCTAGGTGTGAGTACCTATTTTACAGTTGGGAAACCTAGAAATTGCTCTTACTCAACAGTAAGACTATTTTTCTAAAAATCCTCTGACTTCTATTTAGACTAGCCCCACTCGCTTATACATGTAAAATCTTATTGGAACCGGTCAGACCGTTTCCTACATTGTCAACATGAAAGTTTGTATGTAAAACCGGGCAGCGTAAACGCTCCTAATATAAGATAGTATAAGATGAGCTCAGCTTTACAAGAAGTAAAGTTACTACGAATAAATTTCAGCTCATATTTCAGCACGTCCGGCCTACTTTTCTCGTCCTACGCTCGGTGGTCCTCAATAGACATGTCTTCTACCAACTTCGAAGAGTTCATAGTAAAGCATAATATGCACGAAAAAGAAGAATTCAAGAGCATCAAAAGCTTAAACATATTCTACCAAGCGGGCACCAGCAAGATTGGCAATCCGGTGTTTTATTTTATATCTAGGAGATACAAGTAAGTTTTTATATGGTATGTAGTGTACAGGGCCCCGGTCGCGCTAATTTTTTATGGTTTTGTTTTGTGTAATGCATGGGATAATTAGGGTACTCTGATATAATTTTATATTACTCCATGTAAGGTATTATTGAATTGTTTGTGTGAATGTCTGTCAACTTCAGTCCGACTAGATTCATGCTATCGCAAGGACCTCGTATCATTTCTACTGAGCTCAATATTCTTCACTTTGGTAAATACGTTGTATAGCACCCTGGTCGTGTAGGTACTTCAATATAGTATGATACATCGGATTTTATCGCGATTTCAATTTATTTCAACAAGTCCTGCTTAGGGTCACTAGCACTATTTGTTTGTTTATTTCATAAATTTCGTTTAAATTCAGATGAAGTGCATTTTTACTGATTATTTTAACATTTCTTGTCTTGTCGACAAAATATAACTAGCGATCATATTATTAATATACTTGTAATAATGAAATATTTTGTTGTGTACGCAGTTTGTATAATCTGACATTAATATAATGATATCCCTTATTTCTTAAACTACTTGACATTTTTATAAAAAAAATTTGATTATGATAATGTTAGTAATACCTTTATGATGTATTTGACTTATCTAAATTTTAAAGTGATATTAATTTTAACATTTTTATTGTAATCGACATAGCTAATATGTCTTACAAATTTTAAACTTGTACGCGACTTGGATTTTAATCTGTTAGCATGCAAATGTTATGAATAAATAAATAAACTACCGTCTGCCATCGTTTTGAGATGAAACACTTCTCCAAAATCAGCGAGCGTCCCTATTGTGTTAGAAGTTCAGAGGCAGAGCTTCTCACTATGCAAATTATCTTGTAGAATAGGCGAAGTGAACGCGGACCTGCTGATCTACCACGTGATCCTGACGTTGAAGCCGTTCTGCCAGCAACCCTTCGAGCTGATTGTGGACTTCACGCACACGAACTCGGATAACAGGTTCAGGTAGAACAGAGTATGACTGTTGTGACCGTCACGCTTTCTGTCTGTAGCCGTGTTCGGTAGATGTGGCGTCTTACTGGCAAAAAAGGGCATCAAAATAAATATCTATATGTATGAGAAATGTTGACTGAATTCAAGTTAAAATATTGACGAGTAGTGGTAAAGGAGATATTTAATGTTTCTATTGGGTTTAGGCCAGGCCATTAGCACCAGTTTTTCGCAAAAAATATTTTAATTGGCTGAAAAACATCACAGAGGTTGCCATTTTGAAGAAAACAAAGTGTCAATGTCATAATACAATTTGTTTTTTTTATGACTTTACGTTGAATACTGCCGTTTTGTTTCTTCATGGCCAGGGTCAATAAATTTAAAAAAAAACATAAACACTTCAGTTGCACCCAAAACATTCACGGTGGAAAATAGGAAATGAAAATGACAATGGACATTAAAGTCAGCTTTTAAGAGCGTCATTGTGGCTATGGAATATGCACTTTTGGGCACTTTTATGACTTCTATGTTGCCATTTTACACAATAATTATTTTATTTCGTATTTTTTTTGTAATGAAATAAAAGAGTTTTGTGTTATTTAATGCAAACCATGTTATTCAGACATTTTTGTCTACAATCTGTAATGGTGCCCTTGAGCCGGCCCAAAACTTGACCATCTCTTTTGATAATGAATATTCAATTGCACACTCACTCCACAAAATTACACCAATTTCACAATGTTTGCTTAGACAACTCTTACAGTTTTTTGTAATTATTATATGTAATAAAAATCTTGAATGACACCATCAAATCCCGACAAAAAGTCCTTGTGGCCTACTTTAAAAGTATTGCTAGTAAGACGTCACGCCTCAATTCACAATCATTTGTCTATCATTTCACTAAATGTACCCATTAAGGCTACAGTATGTAATGTAAATTGTTATTAACGCACCATAATTCCAACCAATTGCGTAGTAGAATTTGTAAATATAATTTTAGAATATATCATTCACTTAAACATGATAGAGTAGATTATTGCATGCTTTTTTAGATAAGTTATATAACGGGTGTAAGGGAAAAAAATTAAGGGAAATAGCAGTAAACTACTTGTGGAAAAAAATAATAATTGCGAAATAAAAGCAGCTTTTCCATACTAAATTTTTATTCCTGCACGACCTGTTTGATTGGAACAGCTGATTTCTTATCAAAAAAATTTTTTTTCCTTTAAAATGTCGTTTACATTATCACCATCACTGGCATCTGCCTTCGTTTTCGAGAGCTTTCTTACACCCTGTTTGTATGACACCGACCATTTATACTTTGCCTTGCAATAATAGATCAATCGCAGAAACTTGTTCTTAATAAATAATATGCATAAAATTGACAATTGCTTAATTCTATATAAGGAGGAGTGCTGTAGTGGTGTGATCGCTCTGGTTACAAAAACAAAGCAACTTTCTCACAGGTTGATGCCAGATGGGACAAACAATATGCAATCTTGGCATGTTGAGTCCGTAGTCACAGTTGATACGGCAACCTTTCACCCACGAACCAAACACAGGAGTCTTTTATGCCCACGCTTCTTTGTTTTCCATTTAGGAAGGCCTGTGCCCAGTACATATTTTTCCAGTGGAGGTCCAACTGAGGACAAATTGTAGAGGAGGGGTGGGGATATATATGTTTACTTGATACCGTCGTAATTTTAACTAATTAAAAATTAGTATTCTTAATTTTTGATTTTAACATTATTATAAATGTTTGAAAAATTACTTAGTAATTAAAATAGAATAAAACTAGAAAAATTTCACGTCCTGAGGCAGGACGTGAAATTATTAATTACTTAGTTTTTCTATTTTAATTACTTAGTAATTAAAATAGTTTTATTCTATTTTAATTACTAAGTAATTTTTCAAACATTTATAATAATGTTAAAATCAAAAATTAAGAATATTTGAAAGCACTGCCCCAACTTAACCGAATCGTCGGTATTTGTAAAAATACTCGTTTCGGATGTTGAAATAGAATATTTCGACATTGTAGGGTGGACAGTGTGGGTAGGGCTCATAAACGCAAATACAAGATAGACTAGAAGAATTTCACAGGGATATCCCAAGTCCTGGGTGGCTCAGTGGTCAGAGCAGTCGCCCGGATTGCGAAAGGTCGCGGGTTCGATTCCTGCCTCAGGACGTGAAATTTTTCTAGTTTTATTCTATTTTAATTACTAAAAATTAGTAATTAAATCTGAAACTACACGCCCACACAAGTAGTCTTTGCTATTGGTCATTGTCTCACCGGCTACACACGACAAAACAAATACAAACGGTACAGGTTTAAAAATTAAACGTCCGGATCTGTTAGCCAACTAGTGTATAATTAGCGCGAACTCTCAACAGAGCGGACGTGGCATTCCGTATATGTATAGCAAGAAATGTACATTTCTCGTATCCGGACTGATCGCACGATTATTAAGCTATTAGACGATGAACTGCTCCACGTTTAAAGTAAAATTGCACACACACAAGTTAAAAATTGCAATAATTAATTGCTCCACACTTAGAAACAATTACGATTAGTGGAAGGCTGCGTGAAGTAAGCCGACTTAGCCCCTGTGCCGGCCAACGGCGCGCGTAATACCGTAATACGTAATCGTGTACGGTTGTCGCTTTTAGTTTATTTAATTCATATGTAGGACTAGTCTCTGTGCATAAAGTTGTGCATCATCAGGCAACAGGCAGCAACAGAGCATCAGGGTTTTAAATACAAAGTTTATTATTGATATTGAGTTGTCTGTGCGTACGCCGGGATCTGATTACAGTTTTGTTTGAACCGTGTCATGTTAATAGCTTCGCGGTTTGTGAAGATGCTGTCCAAATAATAATTTAATTAAAACTGCTATTTATGAAAGTATCTAACTAGCTATATCATAAAGTTGCTTTGCCAAAGGAAGAAAAAACCATATTTAGTAGGCTATTTGAGACTATAGTAAATTATATCCGCTTAATTCATTCAAATTCACTGCCATATTTTCAATCAAAACTTTGGCTCGCGCTTAAAAAGTAACCCTGTATATTATGAACTATAATTGTTTTTAAATAGTACCAACTAAAATAAGGTCTTTACTATAAATCTTCATTATCAATAAAGAAGCGAGTTTTCTTTTGCGTTTAGTGTGAGCAAATTATATTTCTTCAAACAGTTTTGGAATGTTTCTTTTCCCCATAAAAAATGTTGTGTAGTATAGAATCCTTTACAAAATACACGTCTGATATAACATTACCTAACCAAACTAGTGTGAATGAAAATGTAGTTATGTATTACCAAAAATTTATCCGAATACCCTAAAGATTTTCAAACGAAATAAAAATGATTTCTGTCAATTTTTAGAACGGATTTCCTACAGAAATGGTTCACAGTGCTACCGGAAGTGGCGTATATTAACATACACGCCTGCTACATATACAACTGCAATAGCTGGGTGAGGGAGTACACCAAGTTCCATGAAGCTATCCTGGCTCCTTTGAGGGTGAGGATTTTGTTTCTCTTTTAAAAACTTTTTTTAAACAAAGCTCAGCAAATGACGTCACACTACCTGATGGGAAGCAGTAAGAAGAGTCCAGAGTCCATATGCGGAGACAGCTAGTGCAGCTTGAAACACTGTTCTAGCCGCCTCCACCTTGCCAGCCCATAAGATGCCTTTTCACGCCTCTTTTGAAGGAACCTTTAATCTTTCTTGCACCCACTCTGTTTTATTTTTTATTAGGTGGTAGGCCCGTTTGTAGGGTCGTCTGGGTTGGTACCACCGCCTTTCTTATTTCAGCCGTGGAACAGTTTACTGTGTTTCGGATTGAAGGGAAAAGTAGCCAGTGTAATTACTGGGAATAGACGGCATTTCATCTTAGGCCTCGGGATGAAAAGGCACCTGCAGGTGTCTATAGGCGGCGGTAACCGCTTACCACCAGGTGGGCCGTCAGCTTGTTTGTCATCTAGTTTTATAAAAAAAACCTTTTGTATTATTTTCTTTCACTCCAGGTTGCTTGAAAGATATTGATGCCTGGAAGATATTGCAGCTTTGAGTTAAGGCCGCCTATTGTATCGTTTTATTGTTCTTTCTGTTTATTTGCGTGTCTTTTTATACAATAAAGCGTATTTGATTGATGGAAATAAAAAAATTGTTGTAGGGTAACCGCAAACTACTATTCATTGACAACCACAGCAGACTGAGCGAATACGTGGACAGCGAACAACAAAAGTTGCCTGGCGCCACTTTGGCCTTAGAAGAGGACCTCAAAGTGTTTAATAATGCTTTGAAATTGTCGCACAAGGACACGAAAGTTGCTATAAAGGTAAAATATTGAACAAATGCTGTTTACTAGGTGGAAGGCCCGTATGTAGGGTCATCTGTGTAGGTACCACCGCCTTTCTTATTGCAGCCGTGAAACAGTTCGCTGTGTTTCGGATTGAAGGGAAAGGTAGCCAGTGGCATTACTGGGCATGGTCGGCATCTCATCTTAAGCCTCAGGATGACAACGCACCTACAATATCAAGTGATTTTCCCTTGTGCAGGTGTCTATAGGCGGCGGTAACCTCTTACCACCATGTGGGCCGTCAGCTAGTTTGTCATCTAGTTGTATAGAAAAAAAACAGTTCTGTAAAAGAAAATAATACACGACGTGGAAATCGTTTGCCACGGTTCGTAGCTGCTCTTAGCCGCTCGTAGCCGCTCGTAGCTGCCCATAGCTTCTCGTAGCAGAACATGCAATTTTCTGCTAAAGTATTCTCAGTGTTTCCAATGATAAAATAAAATAGGTTTTTGAAATCGATATATCTAGCTAATAAAGAAAAATCCATCAAAATTTGCAACCTCTCTCTCCTCCGTGCTTCGTCATGCACGTTAAGCCGTTGGTCCCGGTTGTCACTGCAACCGCATTAACACTCCAACCCGCATTGGGCCAGCGTGGTGATGTTATGGCCCAAACTCCTCGATGTGATGACGGGCACAATTTGTATTTGTGAAACTGAACTGAATAAGCTATTACTACTTAAACAATCTGAGGACTATATTCTCATGTATCATATTACAGTTTATGACGTGCTCAACTTTTACTGTAAGTAATAATAATATTTCTCTTCGCAGGTGGGACCCACGGCTTTACAAATCACTTCAGTAGAGAAAACCAAAGTGTTGGGTCTGCCTGTGCTACTAAACGACGTGTATTACGCCTCTGAAATTGACGAAGTAAGTATTATTTGTGATATTGTCGCCTGGTGTCTATAGTACCATTGATTTGTACCATCAATGGTACTAGTGATACTACTATGTGTCCTTAGTACCATCGATGGTACTACAGACACATTCTAGTAGCAGTAGTACCGTTGCACCAAAGACGGGCAAATATATATAATAGTATAAGATAATTCTATTTATTACCTTAGGCACTACTGCTTGGCACTACCAGTAGTGTCATGGGAAATTTTACTTTCCCATGACACTACCGGTAGTGCCACGTGTAAAAAGAATTTCCTGTGACACTACAGTAGCCGTAGTAGTGTCACGGGAAAATTAATTTCCCTTGGCACGCGATGGATTATCTTGTCTTCACAATAGTTCCCTTAGTAAAAAAAATAAAAACAGATCTCATATCGAAATATCGTATATATATAGCTGGATCATCCCCTGAAGTACCAGGCTACTATATCTATATAGGAGATGTTTAGCATACTGTTGGATTTTATATAAATAATATAACCGTAGGGGTACATACAATCTAGGGTCGGGCTGCCCGGAGGCGGCTCGGTGAAATTCTTCGGCAAACCCCGGGTCGTCTCCATTAGGGGCATGGGGTTTTTTTTAGGGGTACATACAATAAATAACCTCTGATATACTTATAGGTAGCCTGGTACTCCAGATTGGAAATATGCAATGGATGGTAGTGCCATGGGTAAATAAAGAAGGAAATACACGGTATAAACTAGTATCTTTTTCAATGGTACTAAGGACACATAGTAGTGTCACTAGTACTATTGATGGTACAAATCAATGGTACTATAGACACCAGGGGGATATTGTTTTATTACCAGCCGGTTTGTGAACTATAATGCTACGTTTACACGCTTGCCTATGCTTGGCAAGCGTCCGCAACCTCCAAGCACCAAACGCTTGGATGCCATTTACATGCTTGCGATTGCGTTATTGTGTTCCAGACAGGCAAACATGACATACGTGGACGTTGAAGTTGTGTCGGCGACACTGAACACTGCTATTGTTTGGTAGTTAAAATATAAAACTAGAAAAATGTCACGTTCTGAGGCGGGAATCGAACTCGCGACCTTTCGCAATCCGGGCGACTGCTCTAACCAACTGAGCCACCCAGGACTTGGGATATCCCTGTGAAATTCTTCTAGTCTATCTGTATTTGCGTTTATGAGCTAACGTCCACCCTACAATGTCGAAATATTCTATTTCAACATCCGAAACGAGTATTTTTACAA
Organism: Nymphula nitidulata; assembly: GCA_947347705.1. Classification (NCBI taxonomy): domain Eukaryota; kingdom Metazoa; phylum Arthropoda; class Insecta; order Lepidoptera; family Crambidae; genus Nymphula; species Nymphula nitidulata. The sequence continues at coordinate 5,286,406 of OX374646.1, forward strand.
ATACCTACGATTCGGTTAAGTTGGTCGGTTGGTTTTCAAACATTTATAAATGTTAAAATCAAAATTAAGACTACTATTGTTTTTCAGTGTAGTGTATAGACCTGTCTGGGTCTCCGTACATTTTTGAAACATATCTCTTATAAAAACAATTAATGAATATATATTAGTATTTTTAGAATACGCAATATCTCGAACGTAATTTATTTTCACTAGCGATTGGCACAATATAACAATACAATCGGCGATGTTTTAATGCATCTTGTCATATAAAAATATAAAATATCGATTCTATTTCATTTGAAATAGTGTTATCGATTCCTACTAAATAATCGATTGGGTTTCATTATGGGACACCGCTACGACTATTAAATTTAAACTATCACAGGACTTATGTTTTGTGAGATGGACTTTAATAGACTGTAAAAATTAATTTTTGTTTTGTATTTGGTTCAATAAAGAGTTTAATATTTGTACCCACAGGTGTGCCTAGTAGACGATAATCAGTTTTCCCTATCAATCATCAATGAGGCCACCCCCCTCAGCTTCATTCACAATGACTGCGACAACATTGTGCAGTCCATCATACACATACGGAACCGATGGGAGTTGAGCCAGCCGGTAAGTCACGATTTCAACTTTAACGTACTTGGAATAAGGCCTTTAGTTGTATGTCCTGGGACAAATTTTACCTATCACAATTTCTAGCGTGTCCCTTGGTGTTGGAATCGTAATACTGAACTTCTTTTATAAAGGCGCCGAATCTTTGTGTTCGCGAAAATTCAGTTGTTTCATACATTTTATGAGGGTCACATTTTATTGAATTATTGTATGGAGTGATTGTGATTTTTTTCGTGAATTCAAAATGTTTTTTTACGAATTCAGTGTTAGTCTTATAATTAAATTTGTTCGGTTATTAAAACCATTGAAGTGCTAGGTACCTAGCCTTCAGTTTAATGTCCTTGGACTATTAATCCGAAATTTGAGTGGTTAATACGACTTTGTAATTAAAATTAAGCATGTGCATTCATGTGTGTGAGGAGCTCGGTGGCGTAGTGTAGTAAAACAAAGCACTTCACCGTGGTCCATCCTGGGATGGGTCAATTAAAATTTGTAATCTCTCGCTCCTTCGTGGCTCGTGGTGCACGTTAAGCCGTTACTGCAACCACTTTAACCCACCAAAGCGCATTGGCCAGCGTGTTTTTTTTATACAACTAGAAGACAAACAAGCTGACGGCCCACCTGGTGGTAAGCATTTACCGCCGCCTATAGACCCCTGCACAAGGGAAAATCACTTGATATAGCAGGTGCATTGTCATCCTGAGGCCTAAAATGAAGGGCCGTCCACGCCTAGTAATTACACTGGCCACCTTTCCCTTCAATCCGAAACACAGCGAACTGTTTCACGGCTGAAATAAGAAAGGCGGTGGTACCTACCCAGACGACCCTACATGCGGGTCTGCCACCAAGTAAAGTTATTATAATAGTGGTGGTGTTATGGCCGAAACACATCATGTGTTTCTCCCACGTAGGAAGGCCTGCGTCCAGTGTAAAGGTTGGTGATGATGATGTGCACTACATTAGTATACTTAGGACCAATATCACAATAATATTTCCAGGATTCTGTAACAGTCCATCAAAAGATTCGTCCAAAGGACGTGCCTGGAACACTTCTAAATATGGCGTTACTCAACTTGGGCTCGTGTGACCCGAACTTGCGTACAGCAGCGTATAACCAGTTGTGCGCGTTGACTGCGACCTTCCATCTCAAGATTGAGGGACAACTTCTGGAGACTTCAGGTGAAAAACTCGAATCAAAATCGGTCTATTCGTTTAGGAGCTACTATGTCACAGACAGACACATTGACACAAATCAAATCAAAATATTTATTGCAAGCCACATTGGTGTACATAGTAAACTACAGATCAGTAGGTACATGAGTTGTTAACATATACAATGTAGCGCCCTGTCAGGGCATATCAATTTGGTTTACAGACGGCTTTGTACATTAATAAATACAATAGTGCTTTAGTATCATTGATTATCTTAATTAGACGACTTATTGACGACTTTAGAAGACTTATTGTTACTGTTATTTAAATATCGGAGGATATATGTTATTTATTGGTTTTAAATATTTATTTTGTGGAAAAGAATTCGTCAAGCGAGTAATAGAATAGAATAGAATATTTATTTATTTTCTCTCACAAAAGTTACAATTTTCAATATAGTGTAAGTAGGTACATTGATTTTAGTGTATGAACCATTATGTGAGAGACTGGAGCCTGAGATAGGTTTCCAAAAAAAACCCGTAGTACAGTAATAACTATTTTCAATCAAATAAATTTTTGATTTACTAAGGATCGTAACTTCGTTAGATACACAGGCACACAGATTCAGAGTTGTAAAACTTATAACACCACTCTTTTTGCGTCAGGGATTAAAACCTTTAATAAGAGTATTTGATTGATTGATTGAATTACACATTGAATCATTTGCACTAGTGTAAATCCGTAGCTATCGCTTCGCAATCCCTCTTTTTACGCCAGGGATTAAAACCTTCAAAGAGTATTTGATTGATTGATTGAATTACACATTGAATCGTTTGCACTAGTGTAAATCCATAGCTATCGCTTCGCAATCCCTCTTTTTACGCCAGGGATTAAAACCTTTAAAGAGTATTTGATTGATTGATTGAATACCACATTGAATCATTTGCACTAGTGTAAATCCGTAGCTATCGCTTCGCAATCCCTCTTTTTACGCCAGGGATTAAAACCTTCAAAGAGTATTTGATTGATTGGAACCATTTACAGTTGTATCAATCCGTGGCTATCGTTTCGCCATCCTAAACTTAACTTAACTATGCTGTAACTCGAGCGCTTATTCAGAATGGTGACGTCAATGCGACATTAAATCAAAACATGGGCTTTACTAGTTCATAGAAAGGTTTTGCGACTGTCAAATAAATGTTATTTATTTATTAATTTCATAACAATGCTATGAACTAATGCAGCCAATGTTTTATATTTAATGTCGTAGTGTCGTAGCCACCCGCGGGGCGATCGCCTAACTGTATTGTCATTTATTTATTTATTTATTTATTTATTCAGGATAACAACAACCTATTACAGACTGGTACTTAAATCTAAATTCTAATAAATAGGTCAATTACAGTTATCCACTGAGGATACCATCTTAGAAGAGAACACACATAATCTGTTGTGCTTACAAATAAATATAAATACAATATAAGTAATTTGTTTCTAATAAGTATAAAACTAAAGCGGGTAGGGAATAAATTTAACAAACCGGTAGTGAGCGTGAGACAAGACAATTTATAAATAGCTACTGTATGATATGCTGCATAATGGTAAGTATTTGGCTGCACACTACATGAATAAATTATCGAGTATGTCAGAAAATTATGTATGAGTACAATCAAATGTGAGTGATTTTAATATTCATTAACTTTATAAGGCTTCAAATTAGGTACAATAGTTAAATAACATAATTATTAATATTTAAAACTGGATAACATAATCAAATCGCAACATCTCTGTTAATAAGTAATAAAAATCTTATAAATAAATATAACTTGACTATAATATGTTTTAAATTTTAATTGTTAAGTTCTAATCTTATTCAAATCCTAAACAAAAAAAAAAAAGAAGATTTTTTACTCGTTTGTTTTTGTGTGCCAAATATCTTGTGTGTTTACATGTTTTACTATTACATTTACATACACAGACACATATATGCATATCTAAACATACACATATACATAATTAAGTACACATGTGAAAAAGAGGAATAAATTTCTTTTCTTAAATAAGCTATTAATTAATATTATATCTGCAACAATAACGCAGAATTGTTGTTGTCATGAACGTTGTTATGGCATATGACGTCAAATTATCATATTGAATTCAATTATGACATTCACTAACGGTCGCCCCGCTCTGGTATAGTCCAGCGCGTCAGCGAGTACATTGTTTCTTTTTTAAATCTTATACTATATTTTTAGGGTTATGCATACCTTCAAACAATACGATCTTCATCAAGTCTGTGAGCGAAAAATTGGCGCACAATGAGCCACATTTGACATTGGAGTTCTTAGAGGAATGCATTCAGGTAAAAATTATAATTTCATCTTTATTGCAAGTGAATAAGATTATTTTTTGTATGTAACCAAATGTTGTTATCAACAGGGTTTTAGGGGATCCACAATTGAATTGAAGCATTTGTGCTTGGAGTACATGACTCCCTGGCTGGCGAATTTAGTGAGGTAAGGACTTCTCTTTCACTTGCGGAGGCATACTTTCTGTTTCCACAGATAATAAAAACATAGCGCATGATTTTTTTTAATACAAACCAAGGCAAATGACTCAACACCACCGGATGTGAAGCGGTAAGAAGAGTCCATATGCCAATGGCACCTAGATTACAAGTTACAGTGCCTGCCAACTCCTATACCGGGTGTAAGGGAAACTCGTTCGAAAACGAAGTACTGGTGGTCCTGTACACATTTTGTTAAGGCGATACTGTCAACAGCATACCAAGCGCAACAGTTTGACCTTGAGACCGCCCTTACTGCGTTCGTAATAGAGGCGGCTTTCGTAGTTCAATTATTACACTTGACGTGCTGTCGTCTGTATGTATAAATAACTGAAGAATCTATCCATAAGCACCTGTCACATAAAATTGAACTTGAGGACAGAGTTCATTATGACACCATTATGTAGGGGGCAGAGGTCACATTCTGTCAACATAACCCTGTGACTTTAGTAAAGTATGCAGCGTGTCGGTTATCGCATCTAAAAGTAGTCATTGTCCTGAGAAAGGTCTCAGAATGGAATCTAACTTCATGCTAAATTTCATCTAAATCAAAATCATCTAAATCGACATCATCTAAATCAACATCATAAAGATAAAGATAATTTATTTGTCAGAACATGTGTGTCATAATTAAATGGATATTACATAATATAGGTACACTGCATCAACATGTCTTGCCATGAAAGGCGTACAAAAATACAAATTACAATTCAATAAAATACAACTAATATAGAGAATATAATGTCAATTAATAAGTTTGGTATACATTAATTATGTCAAAGTTAAATCACTTGAATAGAATAAATTTCAATGTCGATTATTGAATACATTAGTCACTCAGAAAATCATTCACATTATAATATCATGTAACTCAAAATCATCTAAATCAACATCATCTAAATCAAAATCATCTAAAACAGAACGTTTCCTGTTGATTTTTGTATGGCAAGCTGCCCAAGATGTTACGAGCGTCTATCTATATACTACTGTTAGCCAGCCTTGTCGTATAAAAAATACGTCAAATTCATATATCTTCTAGATTCTGCAAGCCATCCGACGAGTCCCGCCGCCAGAAGCAAGTCGCCCAAATCCTGGAGAAGCTCATCACTCTGACCATTGAGGAGACAGAAATGTATCCCTCCGTCCAAGCCAAGATCTGGGGGTCCATAGGCCAGGTGCCGGAACTGATCGATATGGTACTGGATAGCTTTATACAGCGGAGCGTCAACTCAGGTATGTTTTAATAATAGAGATGTCTGTTAACTACAAAGGTTTTTTAATATACATATTTTTTTATACAACTAGATAACAAACATGCTAACGGCCCACCTGGTAGTAAGCGGTTACCGCCGCCTATAGACACCTGCAATAACGAGGAAAAATCACTTGATATTGCAGCTGCGTTGTCATCTGAGGCCTTAGATAAAATGCCTTCCATGCCCAACTGGGTTTAGTCGCAAAATGTCCAAGTTGTAAAATGTCCAAGTCGCAAAATGTCCAAGTCTTAAAATGTCCAAGTTTACTTTTTTATACTGTAACAGTTCTTATTGTTAAGAATTTATCATAGTGTGTGTATTTTATCGAAATAGTGTTATATTGATTTTTAGTTTCCCATAATTTTGTTTTCACGTAAATTTCATTGGGTCAGGTTAGGTTAGAACAGTGACCATTGGCCGCCGAGTTCCAAATTCCGATGTTGTAATTATTCAAATACAAATTCTCAATAATAATAAAAACTGTTACAGTAAAATATTAAAAGAGTTTTCATTTAATTGCTATTGAGAGTTTGACCTTTTGCGAGTTGGACATTTTGCAACTTGGACATTTTGAGACTTGGACATTGTGTTTGACTTGTTTGTTAGTCAGTAAACTTGTTTTGAATAATCGATGTGACCCTTTTTTATTCTCTATAAGCGAGGTTGTTCGACAACCAGTACAACCACCCACGGGAACCTAATAAGAAATATTTTTCATACATTTTTTAATACTTTCCTCTGTCAGGTCTGGGATCCCCAATGGTCGAGATCATGGCCGACACAGCAGTCGCCCTCGCCTCCGCTAACGTGCAGCTGGTATCAAAGAAAATCATCGGCAGAATGTGTCGGGTCAGTGATTATCCATAGCCTTTGTTCCCGTTGAGTCACACCATTTTGTGTCACACACGGGAAAAATATTCCCGATGAGTAACACCGTAACTCAATGCCACTAGTTTTTCCCCGTTGAGTGACAGTGTAACTAATCAAAACGCTGTATTCCCGTTAAGTAACACCTTCTTGGGTGATTGTTCAAATTCGTATGTATATAGCTGGATCGTCCCCTGAAGTACCAGGCTACCATAAGTATAGGAGAGGTTCAATACTCAATCAATACTCAATCAATACTCAATCAATACTCAATCAATACTCAATCAATACTCAATCAAAACTCAATCAATACTCAATCAATACTCAATCAATACTCAATCAATACTTAATCATTTATTGCAACCATAATGTAGTACATAGGTGTTAAACATAATTATACAGATCAGATTATGGACCCTGTCGGGCATCGCAATGGGTAGAGGAGAGGACGACGTCTTACTCATTTAACAATTTCCAATTCTTTAAACTTATTTGTGTGTACATGCATTTGTGTAATAAAATAGAGATAAATAGATACTCTTAATTTTAATTTATTTTGTCGTTTAGGTACTCTTGGAGATTGTAATAGCATTTATGTAATAAAATTTCTTCTAAGCATTTTATGAATATTTCGTGTTTTTCTTGACGTAATCTATCTGGTAGTTTGTTATAGATCTTGATAGACATATTATAGGTGCTAGATGAACACAGATTTAGCCGAGCAGACGGAACAATCAGCCTATTTTTATGCCTTATAGAATATTTTGTAGGTACATCCTCTCGCCTTATATAAAACTCACTATATTTTCTGACAAATTTGCAAATCTCAAAAATATATATGCAAGGCAGAGAAAGTATTTTATATTTCTGAAAAAATGGTTTACAGCTCTCTGTTGGTTCAATGTTGACTATAATGCGAACAAGTTTCTTTTGACAGGTGACTTTTGATAGGCTATTTATTGTACCCCTACGATTATTATATAAATAAAATTAAAGTATGCTAAACATCTCCTACATAGATATGGTAGCCTGGTACTTCAGGGTATGATCCAGCTACATACATACGGGAAAAAAATTGTGGCATTGTGTTACGGTGTTACTCATCGGGAATATTTTTCCCGATGTGTAACAGTGTGACACAAAATGGTGTGACTCGACGGGAACAAAGGATCCATAGTGTTAGTCAAAATAAAGATATGTGAATGAGTGAATGAACTTTGCGTTATCCTACAGGCGTTGACTAAACTGCCAAATAATATCCTGAGTCCTGTCACCCCGGCCACTGTGAGTTTCTTTTCTTTTTTCTTTGTTTTTTTCTTCTTAAATATTGTAAATTGCGTTTAAGGGTATTTGACTGTCGTATCTTTTTTATTATGTACTATTGCCTCCGCCTGCGTGGATGTAGGTTAATGTACCAATAATATTATCTATAGACCGCGGCCATCTCGTTAAATTCGCCGCTTAATTGGATGCCTAGCCCGATAATTGATCAAACTAGACTGGATGCCGGAGTTAAATCAACGGACTAGGCGTCCAGTGAAGCGGCTGATTTAACCAGACGGCTGCGACATATATGTTTCACTGCTAAAGCACTCAGTCAACAGCCCAATTTTTTGTAGTTATAAAATTTGTTTTTTTTTTTAATTTTTGTTTTTTTTTACAGAATTTTTGTTTCGTTCATCGAAATTGGCCATAATAACCCATCATTCCAAATTTCCTTATGAGTATAAACGCTTCTTTTATGATTAATTGATTTGTATGCTTTTTTCTGCGTTAGGATGTAATTATACAGACGACACCATCAAATCTGACAGTTGCCCTGCAAAAACCGCCTCTATTACGAAGAGGATTAGAGCGGTTTCAGAACTGTTACGCTTTCTGTCGACTTTTTCAGAAAGAGAGGAAATAGATAAAGTTATATTGATCGCCCGACTGGTGTATAACTCCCACCTTACAGAAGATCGTAGCTAAATAACGCTGCTTTGTAGCGGTGTGCTACCGCGGTAAGTAAGGTCGCCAGAGCCCATTCTTATGTTGGGAGCAGGGGAACTCGTTATGTTGACTCGGGTTATGTTGACAGCATAGGAGGCTGTCAACATAACGACTTCTCTTCATTCTTAAAGTCTAGCCAACGCGTGAGTAGTGCCCAAGGTGCTACGAGTGTTTATAGGCTACGGTGACAACTCGTGAGTAGTGCCCAAGGTGCTACGAGCGTATGCTTGTTTGTAAAAAAATAACTCGCGTTTATTTCCTCCTGTACCTTTCGATTGGCATATAGCGAACATGGTCACGCAGTTTGAAGATGTCAGTTGTCTTTGTATAGTTTATTAGTTAGTGAAAGTGCTACCCCAGTCAGGCACTTCATCCACTTCTTATTTGGTGCACTTGGTCCATTTCGTGTGACGTTATATTTGCGATTAGTCAACTTCACGTTTGGTCAACTAATATCATGTTAATGATTAGGTTAGGTTAGAACTGTGAAGTCAGAATCAGGAGGCCCTTTAACATCCGAGATCCTTTACGGAGCCACATCTGTCAATTGCATGCCGTGGACGCTACAAATGTCTGATAGCTACCTCGTGTCGTGGGTAGGAAGCAGCAAAGAGCTGCAGTAGGTGTGAGCTCCATGTCCTCAAGGGAGAAGGCGGATAGAGCTTCGTAAAACGTCCCAGCGTCACAAAAAAAATGTTAAAACTATGACCAAATGGGAAGTGGAGCAATGCGACGTGGGTTACGTACGACCACTATACTCTCCCTCTCTGAAAGTGATCCGGTAAAGTGGTTCTATTTCAAATGAGTAGTGCTTGCTTAAGCATAAATAAGACAATATAAGCCCTAATTCTGGAGAACCCACGCTAAGTCTAAATTTGAGTTCAGTGCATCTCTTTTTTTTAATATGAATACAAAAAGGATGGCTGTCATATAATTTGGCATTATTTTACAAACGTATGTATTGAACGTGATAAAATGCAGTGTTTTGTCTATGATTTCTTTTTAATCCAAATTTAGTTGACAGCTTTAAACAAATGCTTGCTATCTTTTTCCTATTACATATTGAGAGACAGAGATATACTGTATTTTAGTTAAGATTTAGAGTGTGTATTCAGAATTAATAATAATAATAACGTTTATTCTCTCATCATAGTCGAAAAAATTACAAAGTTTTAATAGAGAAAAAAAGAATAAAACATACAATGTGGGCAGGTCACACTAAAGTACAAGTTCATTCAATGACAGAGTAAAGTTAATGCTATGCAATAAATCTATAGTGAGGTTGGGAACTATGGCGGGCTAATGCCCGATTAATCCCCATTGGGGGATTGAACCCCCCATTTGGAAGTCAGATCCTGGTGTAATGCTAGCAGGCTTGTCACAGGTGGTGGACAAGACGTGTCACGCGCCGACTGCGATGCTGGAACAACACATGATGTGGGACGACATTGCTATACTCGCGAGGTACTTGGTGAGTATACTGTCTTCAAAGAAATATTGAAGACTCTACTTAATATGCACAATTAAGTTTGAAATCAATAATACAAATCAACATTTTTTACAAAAAAACATATTAATAAATACCTTACTTACAACCACATACGACGACCGGCTGGTCGAGCGGTCTGTACCCCTTGCTATACAGGCTCCTCGTTCAAGAGGTCCCGGGTTCGAATCCCGGTAGGAGCGAATGTTTGTATGATGAGTACGAGCATTTGTTTACGAGTCATTGATGTTTATATGTTTATTTAGTATAATTTCTAGTATTTATATACATCAAAATCAAATCAAAATAATTTTATTTCAACAACCAGTAAACAATTATGATAGTGGTGGTTGGAATCAAAAATATATACCTGTGTCAGGAGGTCCCGCTCTTCCATAACTCTTAAATAGGGTAGCTACATATTTATGGTTTCGAAACAATGCAGAACATATTTATTTACATTCAAAGGTGATTCTGATATTAATGTACTTCCAGATGAGTTGTATGGTTCATACATATTGTTATCATTATTTCTCCGTTATCTAGTATCTATAACACAAGCCCTTATGATGCTTACTTTTGGCTAGGTAATAGGAGTATTATGAATATTATTATTATTATTTATAAAATGCTTACTTTATCTCGGGCCTGAGCCAACTGTTACCCATGTTAGAGTTATGCAATGAGTCGGGAATCTGTATTTGTGTGTCTTCAATTTGTAAAAATTTTCTAACTATTCTACATGTATTTAGAATTACCGCTTTTTGTAATTTATCGTACGTATAGGGGGACAATTTTAGAGTTTCCAGAGATTGGTGAAGCTGCTTTGGTATGACACCAGTGCTGGATAGTACTATTGGTATAATAGTAACCTTATTATTATCCCTTTCCAGTTGATGTTATCGTTCAACAACTGCCTGGACGTGGCGCGCCACCTGCCATACCTGTTCCACACGGTCACATTCCTCGTGTGCTCCGGAACGGTCTCCATGCGCGCCGCCACCCACGGCCTCGTCATCAACATTATACACTCGTTGTGCACCTGTACCACGCCTAGCTTCACAGGTCAGTGTTAAACGCAACTGGAAATCGAATAGTACATTTAGTCGGCATCAGAATAAGGCTAGTTGACACACTCATATCTCATACTCATACTCGAAATATTGCCAAAGAAATAGTATGTCTTAGATCCAGTAGGTTTCAGTGGTATGTTTTGATATATTGCGGCGCAACATCCAAAAACGCTCCATAGATAATCTACGGAACAGGTAACGTCACATGTTCCATATTACTAAGAAATGTATGGGCATATACTTACAAAATTAATAATAACTATGTTTTATGTATGTTTTTATTCATAGTTGTTATAAGAATAGTTGTTTTAATTGATGTCAGCAATCTAAAATCATTAACAATTTTGATAAATATTGAAAAAAATATGACCATTTTTTTTTCAAAACAGTACAACTTCAACAATATTTCATATCTTTTAAATTTAAATTGTTTTTATGGGTAATATTAACACTTAGGCAACATCCCAATTACCTGCTTTGCGATTCTCTAAAGTTCTTGAGGCTTTGAAGGCCATGAGTTTTGAACATTACGGTGTGCAATAAAGTATTGAGTAATTAAGTTCGTGGCTCTGGCAGCATTGTAAACCTAGCGTTTCGACAACGAGCACGGCAACTGAAAATATCTATATGTAAAAGTCAATCATAGTCTGTCCGTGTCCACATAACTACTTAATTATTAAATATTTAATTATGAGTTTTTTTTCACGCATGTGGTGTTGTTTACCTATAAGTAATTGTTGCACTTATCTATGTAATTGTGAAATGTGTGTTTTTTCTTCTTCTAGTGTACACAATTGTTGGTGAACCAAATAAATAAATAAATCATAGTTAATGAAGTCGTCAAGGTTACATTTGAAAAACTAAATCGATAAATATTCATTGTACTTTATATCGTATCACTGAAACGGCGACATACGACACTATCCTTAAGCAGGATTGACATTTATCTGACGCCTTTTGACGTAACGCGTCAGAACGGAATCGGTTTCATATCATTACTATGGTTAGATTTACATTAATCTGTCGTATTTGACGACACGTCACAACAGATTATTGTAAATCAATGTAAATCTAACCATAGTAATGATATGAAACCGATTCCGTTCTGACGCGTCACGTCAGAAGGCGTCAGATAAATGTAAATCCGGTTTTAGAATTCAAAGACAATACAATATTTAAAGTTAACGTCGATATATTTTCCGACAAACCAGGAATTAAACATGGATTTATAGGTTCTTTTGCCCAAGGGAACTTATAGTTTCGCGTCCAATCCCATCTGTCAAAACCACATAATTAATTAAGTTTACAACATGTATATTCTTTTGGTTAAACAACTCATGTTTTAGTTATTAACTACATTTATGTGGCGACCGATTATATCCTAATATAATTAGTTATTGTAAGGACAAGAGCTCACGTCTGTATGCCGTGACAACCTTTAATTTAGACTGCACTTATTTTATACTTTTATGCCTTATACTATTGAATTTTTAACTATTTCTCCCTTCCAATAAATCTTTCGGCTCATCTTTGTCCGTTCATTTCGCGATCGAGCCAGGGCTTTGTTGCCCATTCATCAGAGTCACGGACAGCGAGAATTGGGTACAAGTTATTTTTCCTGACTGTACCCGGTCCTGTTTATTTTATGTCCTCAGAGGAAACTCAGCGTGTACTCATGTTGTCATTGGACGAATTCGCTCTACCAAAATTCTACCAGATGTTCGGCATATCAAAGGTGAAGTCCGCAGCAGTTACCGCTTTCAGGAGCCCTTACAACAGACATTCGAATGACTGGTGAGTTTAATACTAATACAATAATTCTACAAACTAATCTACCAATTTGTCTCTAGCAAGTCCCGATTCCTAACATCTATATACATTGCTGTTTCACGGTACAATGAAACAAATCGTTTCGTTGTGAAACATCAATGTACGTATAAACACTAAAGATTTTATCCCTCGGCACTTTTTGAATTAGCGGATAGGGGTACTGATAATTTTATAGATATTTATAGATATATTGATAGATTAATGAATTTAGATTACTTTTCACTAGCACTCATTTTAACTATGAATTATGTATCATTATACGATTTGAATTTTATTAAAAAAATGCCTCTTTCGGCATCGTTACATCGGTGCCAATTACTAAGTTAAGTTGTGGGATTCGTAATTATGTTGGTTTTTTTAGCTACAATTATTTAACTTATAGAACCTAAAAAACCTTAAGTAAGCTTCACCACATCTTTTTTTTTATACAACTAGATGACAAACAAGCTGACCGCCCACCTGATGGTAAGCGGTTACCTCCGCTTATAGTCACCTGCAATAACAAGGGAAAATCACTTGATATTTCAGTTGCGCTGTCATTCTGTGGCCTAAGATGAAATGACTTCCATGCCCAGTAATTACACAGGCCCTAATTCTGAAGAACACATGCTAAGTCTAAATTTAAAATCAGTGCATCTCTTTCTCTCAATATGCATACGAAATGGATGGCTGTCATATGATTTGACAGTTAGAAACGTGCGATCAATTTTAGACCTTATTAAACGTGAAGAAATGCAGTGTTTAGGAGGCACCTCCTTACATGCCGTATAAAATTGTTGGTTCCTTTGGAATCTGTCTAAATTTAGTTGACATCCCTAAAAGAATTCTTGCTATCTTTTTCCTATTACATATTGCGAGAAAGAGGGATAGAGTGTGTCTTCAGAATTAGGCCCACTGGCTACCTTTCCCTTCAATCCGAAACCCACCGAACTGTTTACGGGTCTACCACATAGTAAATATCTAGATCAAATGCTTCAAAATATATTCATTCTGTGAGTTTATCATAATGAAATAATTTTATAGTCGTTACGCTGAACACCAGCATGCAGCATCTAACGAATCCGGATCGTCGAGTGGGGGGACAGTAGTAACTAGCGCATCTGTCCCGCTCGTACCCACGATTACCGACAGAGAGAGGCTACCGTTACAATCTCTGGAGACTATAACAGATGCGCTACTGGAGATAATGGAGGCTTGCATGAGAGATATACCGGATTGTGATTGGTTGTATACTTGGTAAGCGTATAGATACTCCCACTGTCTTTTATTCCGAAAATGACAATTTAGAGTCACGAATCCCCTTTTTTTCACGTAAAATGACGTTCTAGAGTCTTTTTAGTTTTGTTTTTTTTGTATGTGAATTACTGATATTTATTTACAAATAATTTATTTTATTTAAAAGTACAGTTAAGAATCAAAACTCAGTTGAGAGTCACAAATGTTCTTAATTTTTATTTTAACATTATTATAAATGTTTGAAAAATTATTTGCTTATAAAAATATTTAAACTAGAAAAATTTCACGTCCTGAGGCGGAGATCGAACCAGCGACCTTTCGCAATCCGGGCGACTGCACTAACCATCTGAGCTACCCCGGACTTAGGATAACCCTGTGAAATACAGCCGCCCAGATTGCGATAGGTCGCTGCTTTGATCCCCGCCTCAGGACGTAAAATTTTTCTAGTTTAGATATTTTTATAAGTCACCAATTTTTTTTTGTGTTAAATGACAGTTGAGAGTTACAATTTAATTGAGATTTACAAATGTTATTTTTATTTCCATGTTTTGTTCCTCAAATTCTCAACTGAGAAATCTGTTGAGGAAGGAGTATTTCTTTATTACTTTCTGAATATTTTCAGGACGTGTTTGGCCAAAAGCTTCGCGTTCTGTTTCAATCCTGCATTACAACCTCGCGCTTTAATTGTCTTTGGATGCATAAGTAAGTAATGTTTAGATATGTTTCACACTATTTAGGGCCCACTAATTAATACGTGATTTTTGTAAAGTTGCAATCGTAGGTGACTTGCCACCCTGTTAAAGTCCTTCCGCCAAAATAATGCTTCCTTGACGAGCTTTAAGTATATTGTCTTATTACGTCACTACTCCGGCATAGCAACAGAATTTTAAATCGAACATTGGTAACCTTTCGTCGTGTGGCTCAAACAAGAAATTTAGAATACGAAGTTTCTTTGGCACGAATTACTTAGTTACTTGCTGAATAGACATTTATTTATCCAATGGCATCCACTACAGATGACAGCCAAAATTAGCACAAAAAAATTACAAAGTAATGGGCAAAATTGACATAAAAAACGTTTAAACACATTTGACATTAAGGTGGACACAGCAAAAGTTGAATGAAATTTAACAACAAGTGACGTCGCACTACGCTTAGATTGATGTACAGTGTCACGGCACCTCAAGAGTGATTTGGTTGCATTTTGTTTATTAAATTCCGTAATAACACAATAAACTATTGTTTTTTTAGGATTTGTATTATTAAATTATAAAACGCGGAAAGTAATATTGTAATTCGAATATTAAATTAAATTGATATTCCTGATACATCACACTGAAATGTACAATTAATAGATTGACATTGACAGAAAGAATCTAATTACATTATACAGGATGGTGCTGTCAATACGACGATAAATTAAAACATAGACTATACTAATTAATAGAAATGTTTTGCTTCTTTCAAATAAATCTTGATAAAATGATATAACAATGGCTGCAATCTTTCATGGAAATGTTCTAAATTATCAAACGATTAAAATGTACTAGTATAGCCTATGTTTTAATTTATTGTCGTATTGACCGCACCACCCTGTATATTAATATTATATTGCTTCAAAACGACACACAGTGCACTGATAAACGACCGAAATTATCTAAAATAAAAAATATTACCTAAAGACGTTAAAGAAATTCACTCAAAAAGACATTGAAGTTCCACATCCTCAAAGACTTTGAGGGGTAACGAACGCACATCGATAGAAACTAATTGACATAAATTTTTCGAATACGTAATCAGTTCACATAATTCTATAACTACCGACAAACGTCATTGTATTTTTTTTAACCTTAACGGGGTAACTCTTGGCCTTCATCTCACCTGCTGGTAAGTGAAGATAAGGCCGACGATGGAAGCGAGTTACACCCGGATTCTTCGACCACAGAGGAACTGGCTATCTTATCTCTAACTGCCGGAACACAACAATGCTGTTAACATCATTGTTATGGCGGCAGACTTAGGTAAGACGGTGGTAGCTAGCCAGGCGGACTTAGGAAAGCCCTACCACCAACCAAACCTAGCAGAAAATTTCTGCCCCCACGGGAATCGAACCACGGACATTTAGATCTGAGACAGGTGGTCTCAACCACTAGACCACAGAGGCGGTTAAAGCGGTATCCGTACTTGTCTAGCATAAATAAGTTAATTTACCAACTATTTAAATATTGTATTTCTCATTTTAAGTGAAATGTTATATCTTTTGAGAAACAAATTCTTAAACCTTTAATAGGAAAGGCGGTGGTACCCACCTGGAGTCAATATATCTATATCTCCTTTGTTTATTGTATTTTTAGGTAAAAACGTGACAGACGATGATATGAAGCAACTGCTCCGTATACTAGTGAAGGCTCTAGAATCGTTCAATGACCTGGCGTTGTTAGAAGCCATCATCATGTGTCTCACGAGACTTCAACCGCTTCTGTACCCGGTGAGTTTTTTACACCTATTCAAGTTTCAAGTACCTTTAGTCGCAGAATGTCCGATTTGCAAAATGTCGATTGGTATCAAAATGTCCAAGTTGCAAAATGTCCAAGTCGCAAAGTGTCAATCGGTATCATAATGTCCAAGTTGCAAAATATCCAAGTCGCAAAAGGTCAAACTCGCAAAAACAATTAAATGAAAACTCTTTTACTCTTCATCTCGTCTTAACATATCATATTGTAGGGCCTCGACAATGTCACAACACACTTGGGAGTCTCTTGTGCTTTATTTCAACACCCGAGCGAGAATTTTTTCAAATACTGAGGATTTGTTTCTGTCTGGCATTGCTTTCAAACATTTATTACAATCACACACACATCACCAGCCTATATACGTCCAACTGCACAGGCCTTCCTGCATGGGAGAAACACATGAGGAGCTTGGGCCATAACACCAACACGCTGGCCCAATGCGGGTTGTTGGGTGAAAGTGGTTGCAGATACAACCGGGACCAACGGCTTAACGTGCATGACAAAGCATGGAGGAGCTCGAGATTATAAATGTTGATTGACCCATTAAAAATAAAATTAAGAATATTAAAAGTGCATGTGAAAGGTCGAGGTTTCCGTTCCATACTCAGGACATTTATTTTTTATATACAACTAGATGACAAACAAGCTGCCGGCCCACGTAGTGGTAAGCGTTGTCATCCTGAGGCCTAAGATGAAATGCCGTCACGCCCAGTAATTACACTGGCTACCTTTCCCTTCAATCCGAAACACAGCAAACTATTTCACGGCTGAAAAAATTTTAGATATTTGTCTAGATACAAAAATTCAATTGAGTGCCATAGCTAAAGTGTTACCAACCTAATGATTTTACAATAATACCATTCGCTACAGGACTCGCCCATCCACAAGGCGTTATTCTGGGTAGCGCTGTCTGTATTACAACTGGATGATCCAACTTTGTACGCCGCTGGCTTGGCTTTAATGGAACAAAACTTACACACGCTCGATTCTCAAGGACAATTTGACGAAAAGGTAAATTAATATACTTCGAATCTTATGTTAAACTACTTACGGAAACGATGCTTTAGATTACACAATGTCCGGGACTATATGTATAAAACTACAGCAGATTTTATGCTATACTAAAGCAGATTTTATGAAATGCATCTGAAACAACACATTATTGAAGAGTCACATAACTATATTTTTGCCTTTGGCAACACTACAGATGAACTGTTGCAATTTGTTTGAATGTTTGACTGAAAACCCTTGAAAAATTCTTCACTTGTTTGTCCATGGGTTGTTTATTTCAGACGCTGGAACAAGCAATGATGGAAACGAGAGAACCCTTGGAATGGCATTTTAAGCAGCTGGATCATGCCGTGGGATTAAGGTATGAATTATATTAAAAGATATAATGGAATACGTCTTTGAAAGTAAATAAATAATATAATACTAGCAAGACATAAACATCAGTCACACAAAAGCTTTTCGATTTCAACGACATTCCTAGGCGTCCATTTGAATGGCTAATTTAACCAGACGGCTGACATGACGTTCAGCTATCTGCTTAAACGTTGCTCTCAATGACTTGGCTAGTTGTCCTTCAGCCGTTTCATTGGATGCCGGCACTTAATCAATGGCCTAGGCGTCCAGTTAAGCCGCCAATTTAACCAGACAGCTGCTACATTATGCATTGGTTTATTTGCTCTGAGATATACATAGAGAACGAAAAGAACGCTTTTATCAATTACAATAAGCTTACTGGCTTCGCAAAGATGTGACAAGCTTGATTTAATTGCATTTTGTTTATTAAATATTATTTAAATTTTCTTTTGTGTTTATTGGGATTTGACCTCTACGCGTCTAAATTATATTTTAATTTGAATACAGTGGACATCTCTATTAGGCCCGTTGTATAAAAATCTTGATCGCCGCTATTTAATGGCGGCAACAACACTCATGTTCAGTTTTTGTTGTTTGTTGTAATTGTTTAAAGAATAAAAAATAAATTCCTCTTCAACCCAGCTTCCGGTCGAACTTCCACTTCGCGCTAGTGGGCCATCTGATCAAAGGTTACCGTCATCCCGCCGCGGGAACCGTATCCCGGACCTGCAGGGTTTTGGCCGCGCTACTGACTATCACTGCGCGACCGAGACAGGATAAGTTCCATGTTTCCATGGACACTGTGGCTTATTTGACTGGTAAGGGAAAATGTTTTGGTGTAAATTTTAATGTTTTCTTGTAGACTTCAATCCCCCATTTTCCATTTGAATCCCCTATTTTCCACTTGAGCCCTAGGGTATTCACGTATATATTCCTACGTCTTTAAATACTTATAATTTAGTGAACTGTATAATGATGATAAGTAAACACGAGTTTTAAGAGTTAAAACCAAATTTAATACAATATAAAAATATATAAACAAATCTGAAACATAGAGTATAATTATTAACTTTCAATAAAACTACGTTATGGTCATTCCACTAAATATCTTAAACTGCTTAAATTAGTATTTTCCACTTATACCCACTAATCTGAAGTTCATATTACATAGTGTATAAACATAATGTTGTTCAACACAACATTATGTTATGTCATCTTCAGCCTATATACGTCCCACTGCTGGGCACAGGCCTTCCTACATGGGAGAAACACGTGAGGAGATTGGGCCATAACACCAACACGCTGGCCCACTGCGGGTTGGTGGGTTAAAGCGGTTGCAGTAACAACCGGGACCGACGGCTTAACATGCCTTCCGAAGCACGGAGGAGATTATAAATTTTGTTGACAGGGACCGACCATGGCGTAAGTTACTTTGTTTCCATAATCGAAACCAGAGCGCTCAAACCACTACGCCACCGAGCTCCTCAAACCTTATTCTTTCCACCCGGCTTAGTAGTGAGTATCTGTAAATCCCCTGGGGGGATTAAGTGGAAAAATTAAACGAATAAGCCACCTACGATAGCTTAACTTCCATTTTGTTGCACACATACCTACTATATTAAAATTTACTACAAATGAATGCATCTCTTTCAGCGCTAGTATGTGTGAGCGAGGAGGTGCGATCCCGTTGTCACGTGAAGCACACGCTACCAAAATGGCTTCCAGATAATTGCGATCATTACTGTCCTACATCGGATTACCATCACGTGAGAATTAAAACTATATTTGACATTTGAAATTTTGTTGAATCTAATTGTTAATAGTCTGAAAAATAATTACAATGAAAATGAATGCGGGTGAACGGTTGCCCCGTAGTATACAAAAACAAGTTTATAGGGCCTACGAAGTATTTTGTTTCTTTCACTGGTATGCAAAATGAGAAAGATAAAACATGTTGTCATAATGAGTAAGGATAGGACTATATTGCTCGTTCTCATCATACAAGCATTTGCTCCCACCGGGATTCGAACCCGGGACCCCTGACCGAGTAGCCTGTATAGCAAGGGGCACCCCAAGAACTATTTTTAAAAAATACCTGATTAGATAATTTTATTAAATTGCTACAAACGTTATTTCAACTGGATTAACATAAACCTTATAAAATATATCTGGTAATAAAAATACAAAATTAAAAATTTTAATATATCTGCTGCTATATCTGCTGTAAGTTTCTGAAGAATTAAGCATTTCGCAGACTTTTTGATGGTATAGGATCAGCTCAAGGATAGTGACATCATGGGAATGTCACCGAAGTTACAGTACACCAAATTTCAAATCAATTGGATCTGTAAAAGTTAGTAAAACCCTATATCATGTAGAAAATGAGCTGATAGTCATCAAACGCCTGAACTGATCTTCATAAATTATAGCTAAGAACCATCGTAGTCACATCAGCTTTCAAACAAAAAAAAACCGAATCAAAATAGGTACATTCGTTTACGCGCTACGATGCCACAGACAGACACACAGATACACAGACAGACACGTCAAACTTATAACACCCCTTTTTTTCGTCGGGGGCTAAAAAGAAATTCTACCTAATCTCAATGAACATAAACCATAAATTACGTTGTTCCAGTCATCGATGTTGATCCATCCTCCTTCATCAGCTCATTCAGTGAGCTCCAGTCGCAGACAGAAATCCTGGGACGTATTGGATCAGGTCGCCATATCTTCTGCTCATGGAGGTAAATATAGGTTTTAAATAAATTTATTTGGTAGTGAAATTCTTTATTTATGTCATTTTTGACAGGTCTCAGTTAGCAGTCAACCTTCTTCTAAATAAAATGTTTTAACAGGTGATTCTCCTAAATATTATGTTTTCTACAAATGAAACCAGGGACTAAAAAACCGCTATAACCGGTAACGCGAAATCCGGTTATCATTATTAACGGTATCCGATTCTTATAAAGATATCAAAATTTACGGCAGCGGTACCTTAAACATTAGGGTTTATGTATTTAATTGGATACCCATCGCACAAGCTGGCACTTTAAAAACCGTTTTTCTACTTTTAAAGCCGTTTAAGCTTAAAGGTATCCGTAACCTGAGGTAAAAATTAAAGTACCGATATCACGGATAGGTACCCTTTAAATTGAGGTATCCTTTGAATTAAAGAGTATTTGATTTCTAAATTTTTTTAAATTTTGATTTTTAAATTTCGGTATTTTAAAGCCCAGAAAATGGTCGGATGCCGAAAAAAATAATCCTTTCATTCGGTACCGTTACAGTGAATCTCTCAAATATATTGTTTTCAACTGTGAATCTCCTAAATATATTGCTTTCAACGGTTCATCATCACCAGCCCGTTATACGTCCCACTGCTGGGCACAGGCCTTTGTACGTGGACAACACAAAGGAGCTTGGGCCATAACACCACCACGCTGGCCCAATGCGGATTGGTTGGTTGAAGTGGTTGCAGTAACAACCGGGACCAACGGCTTAACGTGCTTTCCGAAGCACGGAGGAGCTCGAGAGTATAAATTTTGATTGACCCATCCCGGGATGGAACATGGCGAAAGTTGCTTCATTTTAGTAATCGAAAGCATAGCGCTCAAACCACCACGCCACCGAGCTCCTCCCTTTCAACGGTTGAATCTTCTAAATATTATGTTTTCAACGGGTGAATCTGTTAATATAATCTGAAATAGTTAATAAATGTAGCGTTGTTTATTTTACCAGGTGAATCTCCTAAATATAACGTTTTCGACAGGTAAATCTCCCACACTACAACAGTCCAGCAGTGGAGGCCACAGTCCCCATCTCATCTCAATGACACATCAGGTAATATCTACGATTATTATTATAAATTCCTTACGTCAATGTTAGTGCTATGTACTGAACGTCTGCTGTGGGAAAGACTGCGTTTTAAGTGACTTAATTGTAAAGATTTCATAAAATTTTGAAGATTTGTTTGTATAAGTATTTAGTTTTGACCGATATCATTTAAATTGAAAACGAACTTTATTTTTGGACTCCTACGAGCCATGACAAATTGACTCAAATTAATTCGTTGTACAATATACCGCGATAAACTAATTACATGCGCTACAAAACTTTATAAAAAGACGAAACATATCTCAAAAAAAACATGTGACATATTATATGAGTTCTTTGCAGATAATTACGAATTGTAACATACTCTAATTAAATTGGTCTCTCTCTATTAGATAAGTGTCGCTCTCTTTAAATTGCAATAGCCTTGCAGGGCGACAAGTGTGCAGTGTTCTAGTAGAATATATTTACATGTATGTAAAAAGAAAAAAAAATGTACAATCGCAATCTAAAAATGTTTAACAGTTTTCAAATTAGATTCTGTCACACTGTGTGTGGTAAAGGCTTATTACTTTTTAATATTAATGAAACACATATACATACTTTTTGTTGACGAAACTCATTTGATAGAATAAAAATTGACACATTTAAAATTAAATGCATCTCTACAATGACATAAATATTAGGATAGCAAAAATATTACGATTGAAATACGAAACAAAATAAATTGATTTTTGACTGTCCGTATATTTTATGACTTGTACCAGATAATAATTTCGATTTTTTTTTAACAAGAAAGGTTTTCTATATCATATGTAACCAATCAATGCCCTTTATCTATATCTAATCAAATTATATTTCGTTGCTTCATTCGAAGATATAGACATAACCAGGTAGTCCTCTTATCCTACAAGGCAACGTCGCTTATTAAGAGTATTTAAACTGATTTCCGGTCCGTGCCGGAAATATGAGTATTTAAAAATTTCTTATTTTTACACACAGGAAATAAGGAAATTTTCAATTTTAAAAGTACATTTTTGACTAGCCGTTACTCGTTACCCGCGCTCCGATGTCACCTCATTCTTTTGTCAAGCGAGGCAACGTTCGTACCCTCTCTCTTGCGTATCAAATATTAGTTTTTTAGTGAGTTATTTTTAAATTTTTAATTCCTTGTACTCAAACGTACCAAGTTGTGATAATATCTAATAGAAAAAAGAAGATAGTATAGTAATACTACGAGGAACAATCGGAAGATTGAAGAATAAGCTGCCGCCAAAGCGTCGCCGAGTCATAGTGTATTCAGATACCCCCGACTTAGGAAAAACGAGTGAGTATATCAACTTAATGTGGCCTTTTTTCCTACGACTAAACTTCGGTTTATTCGAAACAATAAGACCTCGAAAGTTGGCCGTGAGTCAAATTCGAGGCTCGACCGTGAGTCGAATCTTATCAACTGAATGTGGCATTTTCCTGCGGTTTAACCAAGTGTTAAACAAAACAGTAAGACCTCGAAAGTTGGCCGTGAGTCAAATTCGAGGCTCGACCGTGAGTCGATCATTTGATGGCCCAGACCATCCGTGCCCACCCACCGTGGATGCCCACCCACCGTGGATGCCCACCCGCCGTGGATGCCCACCTGCCGTGGATGCCCACCAGCCGTGGATGCCCACACGCCGTGGATGCCCACCCGCCGTGGATGCCGAGCCTCGTGGGGCCGACGAGACCTCCGACCTCACCTCGGCCACGCGGCCGGTCGCCCGAGCCATCCACGCCGTCCGCCGGTCGCCTGAGCCAGCCACGCGGTCGAGGTCGCCCGAGCTATCCACGCGGCCGGTCGCCCGGGCTAGCCACGCGGCCGCAGCCGCCCGAGCCAGAGTCACAGCCGCCGGGGCGGAGGACCACGTGCCTCACCTAAGCCCGGCCAACCTGGCAGGCTCTCCGCGGCCGTGATGCTACAGTCATCACCAGCCTACATACGCCCCCCTGCTGGACACGGGCCTTCCCACACATGAGGAGTTTATCACACTGCCCCATGGCGGGTTGGTGGTTTCAAGCGGTCGCAGGAACCACCGGGACCAACGGCTTAACGTGCCTCCGAAGCACGGAGGTACTCGAGATTACAAACTTTTGATTGGCCCCTCCCAGCATCGACTTTGGCGAAAGTTGCTTTGTTTTCATAATCGAAACCAAAGCGCTCCTCAAAATTTCGCAGTATTGACCCAATACTTATTAAACCAGATTTTATGTCAAGATGGCTGTCACTGCTTTTGGTTAATACCATAGTATATCCTATGGTATAAGGAAAAACAAAACCCAACAATATCTCGAAGGTCATAGGAACCAAGCCATAATAATTGAAAATAAAAAACTCGTCAATAACTGCCATATCTGCCCCCAGGTTTCAATAAACTTCTGCCCTAACCGGTCCGAAGCGACCAGGGGGGGGCACGACCAGGGCCGAGCCGCCGCCACAGCCGCCGCGGCCGCCGCCCGCCGCCACACGCGCCGAGCTCGCTCGCCGCCAGCCACGTGACCAGCAGCGACGCTACCGCAGGTACACGCCGCCAGATTGATAATATGTATTTTACTATTGCTGGCAACATTCACTCAATACACAAGTACTAGAGTGAATTCGCGACGAGTCCCTATACTTTGTCGACACGAGTCGAACAATTTTCGACACCAAAATGTAGTCCGTTGGAAACGCAGCTGATGCAGGTAGCTTCTGAACTGTAACATTGGGGACGATATCGCTATGCGAGTCCCGTGATAATCAGTACATTTCGAACATATTCTTGGCACCGTCCCCGAACAAAAAATTGTTAAATTTGTCCTAAACAAAGAGTTTTATCAAATTTGTAAAGTTGTCACATTTTAAAAATGGCGGACCACAGACCGAAACAAAAACCAAACCGGTTTTCAAGCAGTGATTGACTAGAAAAATCATATCTTTTATGTATTGATAGCAAAACACCATCGCAAAATATTTAATATTTGCCATAAGAAAAGGAATATCGCGAATTCTCACGTATGATTTTAACGAAATACATCACGGATTATCGATAGGTCCAAGAATATTTTGAAAAGTAAGGACAGAATTGATTATTCTTTTCCATTCACGCGGATTTACCTCTGTCATCTATCTAGATGTTATTTTGTGTATAGGGACCGATTTCGAAGAATGCGTAAAAAATGTACGCTGCACTGTACCAAGTCCTAGAATGTCTGGTTTCATAATAACTAACGATAAAAGGGACATACAACCGCAACACATTTGTAATTTGTAAGGTTTCGTCATTGACACTTGTAGACATGACATTGTCATATCCGGATAGAAACTCAATACTATATGCTACACAGTTGGTCAATAAAAAATTGCCCGTGTGTGCTATTCGTATATTCGCGCACTTGGCGCAGCCTGCTCTGCCATACGATAACGGATGGTTTTATATAAAAAGTTTCGAGAGACTAAAACATTCAGCTCTTAAAAATATTCATATTCTCTGTCGCCTCATGTTGTATTATTATATTCTAAATGTCTTAAAGCTAGGTCATAAATATTAGTCAAATTATGATACAAAAACTTATTAAGAATTGCATGTTTTTTACTGACACATCACGCTCAGGCTGAGGAATGGTGTCACAAGCTAATTGCGAATAGACTTTGGAAAGATAGGTACTGAATAAGTAAGCGTTTCACGTAAATCATTTAGAGCTGTTAGCAGTGTCTTTCGGTACTAAATTTGAACGTAAAATAACTATTCTTAATTTTTTTAACATAATTATAAATGTGTGAAAAACAGATAATGATATCTATGTTGCCGCCCCAGGACGTGAAATTTTTCTAATTTTGATATCTTTCTATGTAAATAAAAATCACTGCTATACTATTACGTATCGATAATACCGCCACAGCTATTTCACGCAATTTAAATAGTTAATGTTTATTCAACAATTTTTATGTTTATTTATATAATAAATACTATTTATTGCACTTTAGATGTACTTACACAGTAAGTTACATGTAATAGGAAGTTTACATGGATGGACTTATCTCTAAAAGAGATCTCTCCCAGCCAACCCATTTAGTATATTTCTAATATTTAATATTTATTTACATATTATTATTTCTCCGTTATCTAGTATCCTTAACACAAGCTCTTAATGATGCTTACTTTGGGCTAGATAATAGGTGTGATGGTACCAATATTTATAAATAATTATTTGGCAATGGTAAAGAGCATAACATCTAGTTGTTCGCATCTTACTTTATCACTTAGGATAACACTGAGGCAGTCTTTGAATGTGGAAGACATAATCCAGAACTGGAATTGTCTCGAGAGGATTTTCAAACGAAAGTACAAAAAATCGATTACCGGAAGGAGGCCTGCCCCTTCACGGGTCAAAGTATAGAGAAAATCATAGCTGATAAATCATCGGGAATTTCAATATTCCCTCACATTCTTGGATTATATTGCCGAACAAAATGCTTCTGACTGTTAAAATAATGAGTGTTTGTTGACTCAGGCCTGTAGAGAAAGCACCGGGCCTGCTCAGTTGTCCCGGCAGGCCGCACACACAGACAGTATCATGTCTCTTTTAAGTTGTAATGATAATTTTGTAGACCAGTCCTGGATCCATAGTGCCCCTTTTGCTCCATACTCATTCCGACCATGCGGTTCCAATATTTTTAACCGACCGTACGCATGCTGTTGCTAACTGAAAGATAGGTACCACACCTGAGACACATACTGTTTCTTTAATAGATCACAAACTATTCTAACAAAATATCTATATACATATATACTATCACTAAAATATAATTAAGGATATTGTAAAAAAAAAAAAAAAAAAAAAAGTAACACAGGTACCCAAATATAAAATTTTGTGCACGGCACATAAATTACAAACTTTTCATATATTATATTAAAGGTCAACTTCTTCAAAAGCTATAGGGGTTAAATTTATTTGTAAAGAAAAGCCCGGTATGCTCGGCTAAAACTTTAAAGGATTAGGACCCTTTAAGAATTCTTTCAAGGAACAGATAAACTCAAAGTTGAGGTCAAATGTTATTAAAAAATTTGTTTATTCCAGACAAGCACACAAAGCTGCCACTTGCCGTTGCATTGGCCGTTGGATCAAATACGCCCTGGCGAGTGCGGCGTTGACGCTGCAATGTTCGGCGCTCATAGCAGCCGCCATGTCTGCCGCCACCGAGGCAGGGCGTCTCAGTGACGTCACTGCCACCGAGGCGTGCCTTTACCAGCGAAGTCAACTGCCACCGCCGAGGCGGGCGTCTTACTGGCGTCAGCCGCAGCCGAGGCGGGCCTTTACCAGTGTCGTCAACGGCCACCGACGAGACCGGTGTCTTAGTGAAGTCTTCCGCCGCCGAGGCGGTCCTTTACCAGTGACGTCATCCGTCAACGCCAAGGCGGGCGTCCCAGTGAATGTATCGCGGTAGCCAATATGAGTAATAGAACATTGATTTGATTAAATGTAGTTTAATTAAATATACGTATTAACTTTATTTAACAAATTCCTTATCTTGATAATAAGAATATAGCAAAACTCTTTCATTGACGTCTCTGAACATCTACCTGGTTATGTCTATATCTTCGAATGAAGCAACGAAATATAATATATGATCAAACGAACTTACCAAGTGAAGTTCGATCCATATTATATGAGTTGCTTCATTCGAAGATATAGACACCCGCCCCACCCTAAATTACCCAGAGAGTTTTGCTTAGGCTCTCTGAAAAAATGAGGTGACATCGGAGCGCGGGTAACGAGTAACGGCTAGTCAAAAATGTACTTTTAAAATTGAAAATTTCCTTATTTCCTGTGTGTAAAAATAAGAAATTTTTAAATACTCATATTTCCGGCACGGACCGGAAATCAGTTTAAATACTCTTAATAAGCGACGTTGCCTTGTAGGATAAGAGGACTACCTGGTTATGTCTATATCTTCGAATGAAGCAACTCATATAATATGGATCGAACTTCACTTGGTAAGTTCGTTTGATCATATATTATATCATCGACCCTGTGCGACAGATTCGTGCATGCAATTTTAAACCTTAAGGATGTGAACATTTTTAGTTTACGATTGTATCCATCATATCCATGTGCCAAGCAATAAATAAACGAATAACAACTCATTACGGATTTAAATTAATTATATTTCTGCTGCCGCCAAAAAGGCCAGAATTTTTTACATTAAATATTCTGTAGGTACTATTATAAAAAATACTTCATTTGTATTCTATAGAAATATTTTTACTTGATAACATCACCTAAAACAATTGTATTCAAACACTTAACGATAAGTTACTGCATTATTTTATCTAACCTTTAGAATTTAGCAGTATTGTCTTGACTCTCTAATTGAATTTCGTCCCTACCCTAATACAAATGAAGTATAAAATAGTTTGTCAAGTCTATCCCAAGCAGACGAATCGAATTGGCTTGTTAGAGTGAAGATTTCGGCTTGTGTATGAGTCAAGGTGCCTTTCATTGAGGAGTCTGGTCATCATTGTTATAGTTTAGTATACTTTCTATATCCGTGGTGTGTTGAAGATTATTATAATACTAGTAGCTGCAGCTCCGCTCTTGTGGATGTGGGTTATCACGCCGAAAGGTAACCTATATCCTATCTCAGGATTTAACCTATATAAATAATCATAGGAAACTTAGCCTTATGATAACAATATGCATTAAAAAATGCATATTGTTATCATTAGGCTAAGTTTTCCGGAGCAATAAAGATATCAACAGTATTGACTCTGTAGTAGTAAGTGAAATTTTTAATTTAAAATCTGTTTCGCACTTTCCCTCCAAAACTATGATGTTTAGAGACGTCTAGTTAAATTACTAATAACAAAGGCATAGAATTTTGACATAATTTTGACGGAATATTTCTATGCATACTTGCTGACGTCAGCTGTTTTACATTTTTTTGTTAATTTGAAATGAAATAAAGGATTGAGCATAATTTAGAGAATGTACACACGCCTGCAAATATAGTTAATCTCTTGAATATTTGTGGGTACCTTATTCCGTTGTAATAAGAGTCATATTTCAACTGACGAATCCCCAGTGATTTTTTTTCTAAGAAATCAGTTAACATAATTTACAGTTAAATTACGATGTTTCAATAATTTAAACTTTTAATATGCTCTAAGGATTTTTGTTCTTATCAACAATCTTCCACGCACCACCGATGTCTATTAACAAGTCTTTACCTTTCAGTATCTAAGACACGTATTAATCATACTACTATATCACGTTGTTTTTTCACGCCACTTTGTACTTGGATTTGGTTGATAAATATCGTTTGTATGCATTCGTATAACGTTATCACCCTTCGCTGTTGCTTGCGGTGGCATTCGTTTTTAAAATAACGTTATGATACTCACACTGTAACGTTATTATAACGTTATTTCGATAACGTTTTTACATGCCGTTTTTATTAAATTGAAAATGAATGTTCCGCAATATATCACCCCTTATGTTTACATTCACTATTGTATCCGCATATGTCTGTCTGTTCGTTTTCGCTTCGCATTGCATTTTTAATAGGCTTCTGCCAGAATGCTGTTTAAGACCCAGAGGTCTTTTTCTGTACCCACTTCTAAGGATACTATTGGACCGCCAAGGGTAAAGTCAGATTTATTAAGAAGAAAGTTGCATGATATATTTCTTCTTTAAGGAGAAATGGCATCGAAATATCAGCTAGTGCATTAATTTGGGACTCGTATTTATAATTTCAGTTACATATAGGCCTTGACTCAATGTAAATTATGGATTTCAAGTAAAATTGCTATAATATCAAGCAACTTTGATTCTGGTTTAAAAACATATGTTTAGCCTTTTAGAATGCATAAGCGGAAGTCCCCTAGATATAGATCACAGAATCAATAGATTTTTCAATTAATAGACTAGAGATTTTCCAGCTACTATAAGCTTATTCCAATTATTCCAATATCTTATTTGAAAATACAAATAAAACTAGTCTTACGCCAGCATTTCAGTTCGGCAGTCGAGGACGACCTTGAAATGTCATACTACACGACACCTCTTCGGCACTGATACAGAATAAACACACTAATGTCTGTTTTATTCTTGTGCTCTTTGGGTATATTATACAATGATAAAATTAAATAGTCAACCGGCACATCAGATTGCTCATTCAATTGGTTACACACAGCGCAGAAATAGACATGAATGGGTTGTGTGCTATAATAATTTCACAGTTCTTTAGCCTTTTTTGAGGGGGCAAAAAGGAATTAACGCCTGCTCAGCATTGGGGGGAAAGTAATATGCAGGCTTATGTGGAGCTCCTCGGTCGAAGAGGTTAAAATCCGATACTACCCACTAAAACGAGCCATGTGTCCCTCCTTCGTCGTCTTACATGCATCTTTTTTTTAATACAAAGCACGACAAATGACTCAACACCACCTGATGTAAATCGGTAAGAAGAGTCCATATTCAAAGACAGCTAGCTTGAAACAAACTGTTCTATTCGCCTCCACTTTGCCGACTCAAAAGGTCCCTTTTCACGCCTCTTTTGAAGGAACCCATGTTATAGGAAGGAGGGAGCACATGTGCATCTGCCTTAATGAAGCTTTGTGTTGCGTAAGACTTCTTTTATTAGTATTTAATAAAAAAAAATCAATGCGAGTGTTTTAAATTGAATAAACCTTATTAGTTGTTGAATAAATCGAACATAATTCATTAGCCAATTACAATATATAGATGATTTACGAATAGGCTTGTAGATGGTGGAGGTTAGCGTAGGCGCCCCTAAATACCCGCATGGTTTAACAGTTAAAATGGCAGTAAGTCATTAGGCTAATATAATAAATTGCAATTTGTATATATGAAGGCTCCTTTCCAGTAAACTCTTAAACTTCAGTCTCCCTCATTTGAGTTTCTTGCGCCGCATCTTCTTCAGGGCTAAAGTATTACTGCGAGCGGTAGACGGGTAAATAATGACGTATATTCGTTTCCTGCGGTGGGAACGGAACCTTTGACAACGTTCAGATTCATAATGTTCCAAAATGTTTCTTCTCCGAAATGTCCCTTCCCTGAAATGTCCCCTGCCCGAACTGCTGCGATCCTGCAACCGGGGATTTGGGATAGCCATATGAATTTAAGTTTGGAGGGTAGTACGCTGCAGACAGTGCTTGAAGCTTAGCAAAGTTGTCTTCAAAAAATTTGATCATTATTTTTAAATTTAAATGACTTACAGCCATTTTGCAATACCAAATATACCATGGACACCAAAATGTCACTTACGCAATACACCACTTAAAACAGATTTCTTCACAATTACAAACTACGTATAATCAAAAGAGTACTGACGCAACGACATAATAACATTATTTATTCTACAAAAGAAAATCTTCACAAAAAATTGAATAAACTTTCCCTCGCTGTTTGGTAATTTGTCCATATAAAGTGCACAAATTAGATACACCAGGTGATGGTACGAATCATAAAGACCGTCATCCATTAACCTCCTCCGCGCCAGACCTCTTTTTCGCTAACTCAAATACACAGGAGCACGCGTGCCGGTCTTTAATTTCCTTTCTCCACCTCAACATCATGGAGAAAGAAGTTTAGTAACTTAACTCGTTTCTTTGTCGGACTTCCTAAACTTGGAATTTTGCCTTGGAACTTAGCACATGTGATTCCTCCTTCCTATGACATGGGTTCCTTTAAAAGAGGCGTGAAAAGGCACCTTATGGGCCGGCAAGGTGGAGGCGGCTAGAGCAGTGTATTTCAAGCTGCACTAACTGTCTCCGCATATGGACTCTTCTTACCGCTTCACATCAGGTGGTGTTGAGTTATTTGCCGGGCTCTGTATAAGAAAAATATCAAAGTGCCGGTTAATATGTGTATTTTTGTCGATTAAGGGAGCTGACAACGCCGCCGCGCGTTACTACTATAATTAATGAAAGGCGGACTTTAAGCTGTATAGCATACATTATAAGATTTGATTCACTCTTGCTATCTGTTTTTACTTCTGTCAAAACGCCAATAGTGTGATGTTCTAGTGCTGAGCTGCTTAAATAAACGAAGTCTAAGAACATGTGTCAACACATCTTCTATAGAAACGACGATAGATGTATCTAGTCCTCGAAACAAATCGCCGTCTGAATTATTCCAAAATTGATAGGTATTCTTTTCAAGAGGATATTGCTAAAAATTTTGAGGGCTACGAGGATTTTGGACCTGTTTAAAAATGTTCCTCTCGCGTGATCTTTGACGACAAGTCGTTGCTTTGTTGCAAAATAAGACTATGGACTAAAAAACTATGTTACATCACTTATCATCTTCATAATCATCAGTACCTTCTATCAGTATCTTTTAATTATAGCAACAGAGCTAAGTGCATAAATAAAGCTTCGACATAAGCTTAAGTCAAGTTTCAAGTGATTAACAAAAACTGTAAATCATACAGTCGACAGCACATCAAGCGTAACAGTTTGACCTTGAGACAGCCCTTACTGCGTTCGTAATAGAGGCGGCTTTCGTAGTGCAATTGTTACACTTACATGCTGTCGTCTGTAAATCATTTACTAGTGGTAGGCCCGCATGTAGGGTCGTCTGGGTAGGTACCACAAAATTTCGTGCCTTCGGCCTTGAAACAGTTCAGTGTGTTTCGAACTGAATAAATGAACAAGGAAGGTAGCCAGTGTAATTACTGGACATAGAAGGCATTTCATAGGCGTCAGTAACCAAAATACATTATATGGACAAACTTCCGAACGTCTTAATGTGTAACAACAATTGTTCTAAACGTCACCTGGCACTTCGCACATGAATTGATTACTAACACCGAAAACAACTGCTTATTAGACACCCTAAAAGCTCGAGAGGGAAGGAGAGCTTCCGTGTAGACAGAGACGGCACAATAGCTGCTTCTATTTGATATCTTTGTTGACCCCAATATCACTCGATAGACCCCTGTGTTAAATATGTCGTCGTATTAATGTAAGGTCTTGTAAAGTTGTTGACATTTAGATATTGATATAATTAATGTTATCGTGAATATGGCGAAGCACTTTTGGTCACAAATTAAATTCATGACTATATTTTTTCCCCGGGAACAAGAGCTTTTTTATTAAGCACATTCATATTGAGTGATATGCAATTATACGCTGAATCGTAAAACTGTTCTTAATGTCAAGCTGTGCTCTATATGTCACCGCCATCTGGTTAAATTCGCAGCTTAATTAGATGCCTAGTCCGTTGATTAAACACCGGCATCCAATAAAACGGCTAAAGGACAACTAGCCAAGTCATTGGGCGCAACGTTTGACCAGATGTCTGAACGTCATGTCAGCCGTCTGGTTAAATTAGCCATTCAATTGGACGCATAGGCAGGTCGTTTAAATCAAAGAGCTTAAGTGTGACCGTTTAATTAGATGCCGCCGTTCTATCAACGGGCTAGGCATTAAATGATTTCATGAAAAAGTGCATTTAAGCTATTGGAGAATATTTTGAGAAACAATGAATTCATTTTTGACATTGTTTTTCTAATTCTTTCCGGAAATTTTTAGTGTGCTCTACGTATACTTATCGCAAAGGGACTGTGTGTTAATGAAACAGAATCGTAATTCAATAATAGTACCTAATTCGCTTTACAAGACCTCACCCTCTGTATAAGTGTACCCCTAATCCGTGTGTGTGTATATATCTATGTGTCTTCATAAGACTAAGTTATCGTTGGTATATACAGGATAGTGAAGGTAGAGCCCATAGTATGCAGCATGGAGCTGCGGGAGACGCAGCGCGATCAGAACCGGCTGATGCCGACAGCGGCTTAGATGTGAGTATTAATTAATTATGCTTTTTTTATATATACAATGACTCGAGGTGTCGAGATGTGAAGCGGTAAGAAGAGTCCATATGGGAAGACAGCTAGTGCGGTTTAGACACTGCTCTAGCCGCCTCCACCTTGCCGGCTAAAAGGTGTTTTGTCAATGCTACAAAATACCATCTTTATTCAGCAGTGGGCATGATAGGCTGATAATTATGTCGATGATGATGATATAACGCCGCCTTACTGTCTATAAATAGTAACATTATATAAGATAATAGTATATTTTACTAAGTGGTAGGTATGTAGGGTCCCGTATGTAGGGTCGTGTGGGTAGGTACCACAGCCTTTCTTATTTTAGCCGTGAAACAGTTCGCTGTGTTTCGGATTGAAGGGAAAGGTAACCGCTTACCATCAGGTGGGCCGTCATCTTGTTTGTTATCTAGTTGTATAAAAAAAATATCTATTTAAACAGGGGGTGGAAGACGATGGGCGCGTGTCTCCCGTTAGTACTGATGAAGTCACAGAGCGGCCATCCTCCACGAAATCTGGCGACAGTGATTTTCCCGACGTCAGCACAAAGGTAAGGACTTTCCTTTGTGTATTCTTTTGGACTATTTGGCTACGTAATGAAAAATTAATCACAATACACACAAACAAAGAACTATTTATTCTACAAGAAATCTCTTCTGACAACCCTACGTCTAGGAGAATATTCAAATTGCATTTTTTAAACTAAGTCTGCCTAAGTAGCATGGCGAAACATTCGTCATGGCGCGTATGTCACTTTGGTGACGTTTGGATGACTTCTATGTCGTCGGCCATATTGCCATATTGAATAACGGTGAAATCAACGAAAAGTTTCAAGTTTTGTTTAAATAGACCATGCACGAAAACGAATTATAAGTACTATTCCCAGATTCAGGAGATTTTTGAGATATTGAACTGATTTGTACTTATACCTGGTCGGATATGAAATATCAAAAATACTCAAACATTTCTAAATCTTCAAAAAGGAAGAGAACTTTTTATAAAAAATTTTGAAAATATGCTTGTTACTCCCAGTAATGGAACCAGCTAAAACCGAAAACTAACACCGTGTACTTTTATGGCATGAAGCGATAGGGTCAATTATGAAGATTGAATCTCTCTAACCAACATGATAAATTAAATGAAAGGAAAACCATGTCTACATCACGCGTAACAGTTAGACCTTGAGACCACCCTTACTGCGTTCATAATAGAAGCGGCTTTCGAGTGAAACTGTCACACTTGATGTGCTGTTGTGTGTACAGAAAAAACGAGTACCTAACAAATTAGTTATTGCTATGGAAATGGGAATTTTATATCCCCTATTACCTGGCTATGAAACGATTGACTGCTCCGAAGTCTATTGATCTTAATAGTGACCTTAACACCTTCAAATGAGGTCTATTTTTCCGTGCAGCAAGCGTCAACAGACAAAGACACGACTAGCCCAGAAAGCAACAGTCTTCTCGATCCTTCTGTGCTGTCTGACTTCACGACTCAAGCCCTGGTACTGACAGTACTCGCTACATTAGTAAAGTATACTACAGGTAATTAATTTAGATCATTTTACCCAGCCTTCTTACATGGGAGAAACAGATGAGGAGTTTGGGCCGTAACACCACCACGCTGGCCCATTGCGGGTTGGTGGGTTCAAGCGGCGATAAAGCTTGAATCCTTAAAAATCCGTGAAACAGCCATTAATTTCAGCCGTGAAACAGTTCGCTGTGTTTCGGATTGAAGGGAAAGGTAGCCAATCAAATGATTTTCCCTTGTTATTGCAGGTGTCTATAGGCGGCGGTAACCGCTTACCATCAGGTGGGCTGTCAGCTTGTTTGTCATCTAGTTGTATAAAAAGAAATTATTTTTTTGCAGATATGTTAACCCATACCCTAGTAGCCCGCCACCGTTCACACACAAAATAAAATCTACCTCACAGTAACTTATCATCTAACTGACATATAAAAGTAAAAAATTATGCAGTACATGTTTAAATTGAGGAGCTCGGTGTCATAGTGGTTTGAACGCACTGGTGTCGATTACGATCCCGGGATGGGTCATTCAAAATTTGTAATAGGAAGGCACGTTAAGTCGTTGGTCCCGGTTGTTAGTGCAACCGCTTTAACCCACCAACCCGCATTGGGCCAGCGAGGTGGTGTTATGACCAGCATTGGGACGTATATGTAGACTTTTAATGATTGTTGTTTTGGTATTTATTTCAATCCTTACACTATTTCTTTATCCCAATTTTATATCTTACTTTTTCATGTTATTTTTCGTGAATATTGATATAGTACAGATACCTATTATTTTCTCTTGCAGATGAAGACGAGATCAGAATTCTTTACCAATATTTGGCGGAAGGATCGGTGGTGTTCCCAAAAGTGTTCCCTGTTATGTAAGCTATTTTTAATTAGGTTATTAACTACCCTACTGTCAAATCACACTAAATTTTGATGTAAGTGTATTAACGGCGGAATACTCAAATGGTTTTTTATATATTTAAATTATTGTCAAAATCAAACAAGTTAATATAACATTGGCTGCATTATTTTAGGAAATTTCTAGAAATTGTCAAATGAATAAGATGTTTTTAAAGTGGTAAACCATTTCTATGATCTAATATAGCCCATATTTTATTTTATTGTCTTATTGACTGAACCATTCTATAGTTTTTTAACTTTTGATAATCCTTAGTTACCCATGTTAACGTCATATAAATAATATTACTGTAGGGGCTCGCTTGTCATAGCATATACCAAACCCACGGTATATTAGTATTCTTGAATTCTCAATTGACAGATATATATTTCTTCAACAGTCACAGCCTACTGGACATGAAGATCAACCACGTGTTGATGCACTGCAACGATCAAGTCATACTGAGCGCTGTACAAAGTATCATACAGGTAACGACTTCTAAATTAAAAACCGACTACAAAAAACTGGAAAGGTCAAAATAATTAAATTTAAGTAGTGTACTCATTTCCTAGAAACATATTTTTTGGAGTCGGTGCTTCACTTTCTATTTTTTATGGAAACAACTTTAAACCAACTCCAAAAATATGTTTACTACTGAAATTTTATTATTTTAACCTTTTCAGTTTTTTAGTCTGTTTTAATTTTTGTTTAAAAATTTTTTTCACAATTTTCAGTCATAACTTTCTAAGGTCGAAGCTAGATGGGTGACCGTTAACTTATATTGTTTCCTACTATCATATCGTTTAACCAAAATGTCATAGGAAAGCAAAAATCCGCCAATTTCACATGCGTAGACGACTTAATGATTTCAAATTTTTTTTTTATATAGAAACCAAACTACTCAACTGATTTTGAAAAAAATTTTATGGGACCAAATGGCAACTATTCCGCATCGAACAAAAAAAGAATCACGTAAATCGGATCAGTAGTCTTGGCGTAATCGGTGTACATACATAGAAAAAAAAAACATACCGGCCGAGTTGAGAACCTCCTCGTTTTTGAAGTCGGTTAAAAATTCACAACTTAAGCCCACATGTATTTCACACACTTTTATGGATTTTTACAAATGGGCGTTAAACGGCCATAAGTGACCTTAAAACCTCTTAAAAATGGTGGCATCGGATTAGTTGGCCCCTGAAACGGCCCGAAAACATATTTCAGGTGAATAGGTCAAAACTTTTATTCTTTAGTATGTGCAAGAGCTATAAATGAATCGTAATAAATAAATTTTTGAGTGGAAGTAACCAAAGAGAATATAACGCTACGTTTAGAAGTAACCTTAACCCATCAACGCTAAAAGCAAAGGATTATCCAGTTTGGTGCAATCATTAGGATGATATGCGCATACATACATTTTGGCGATATATATTTATTTATACTAGACCCGTGAGAGCTCAATACATACAAATGTTGCATCAACCCCCTTGCCATACATATATATACAAACATAATGTGTTTAATATGTGCATATTGCTGTACAATAAATTACCGGAGAGCATTAAATCACTGGAAGGGAAAGTTTTTAAAAGAGTTCTCATAAATTGGTTACGAGAAAAATGTTTTTATAGTGTATTGGAATATTTAAATGACAAACTATTATAGTAATTTAAGGATTCCAGTGATTTTATGTATTTAATATTTTATGTATTTAATAATTTAAGACAATTTGACAATTTTTTAATGACTATTATATTAATTTAAGATTTTTTATAGTTTATGATTTAATGTATGTGGTTAATAATTGATAAATCTTAATATAAAAATTTGCACGTCTGCTAGCAGGCTGGATACAATTTCTTGATAATATTTAAGACCATGTAAGACTCCCGTGTATTCATGCAAATGATTATGATTTGAATGATTATTATTATGATTATGATTATTATAGATAAAGAGTTTATTGAGAAGAAAATGTAATGCTTGTGAATAAAAGTTCGTTCTCATCATACAAACATCTATCAATATCTGACAACTTGACCTGATGGCCGTCAATATATTATACTCACATCACACCCGGGATATCTTCTGTTTCATCATTATCATCACCAGCCTATATACGTCCCACTGCTGGGCACAGGCCTTCCGACATGGGAGAAACACATGAGGAGTTTGGGCCATAACACCACCACGCTGGCCCAATGCGGGTTGGTGGGTTAAAGCGGTTGCAGTAACAACCGGGACCAACGGCTTAACGTGCACGACGAAGCACGGGGGAGCGAGAGATTTTAAACTTTAGTTGACCCATCCTGGGGTCGACCATAGCAAAATTTGCTGTGTTTTCTTATTATGACGACCGTCTGGTCGATCGGTCTGTACCCCTTACTATACAGGCTACTCGGTCAAGAGGTCCTGGGTTCGAATCCCGGTAGGAGCAAATGTTTGTATGATGAGTACGAGCATTTGTTTACGAGTCATGGATGTTTATATGTTTATTTAGTATTTACTAGGTGGTAGGCCCGTATGAAGGGTCGCCTGGGTAGGTACCACCGCCTTTCTTATTTCAGCCGTGAAACAGTTCGCTGTGTTTCGGATTGAAGGGAAAGGTAGCCAGTGTAATTACTGGGCATGGACGGCATTTCATCTTAGGCCTCAGGATGACAACGCACCTGCAATATCAAGTGCTTTTCCCTTGTTATTGCAGGTGTGTATAGGCGGCGGAAACCGCTTACCATCAGGTGGGCCGTCAGCTTATTTGTCATCTAGTTGTATAAAAAAAACATATACATACTATTATTATTATTTTTCCGTTATCTAGTATCCTTCACACAAGCTCCTAATGATGCTTACTTTGGGCTAGATAATAGGTGTGAGTGTATGAATGAATATTATTATTCTAAACCAGAGCGCTCAAAACAAAACGCCACCAAGCTCTTCATATTATAATATTATGTATAATTTATACCAACAGAACATGACGGCGTCAGAAGACGCAAGTCAACAACAGCTACATTACATGCAGAGCTGCGGGTTCGGCGGACTGTGGCGATTCGCTGGACCGTTCACTAAGGTAATTTCTTTTTTGTATAAAATGGCAACATAATTGCAGGGTGCAATTAAGCATATAGCTTGATTGGTATATACCACTTTAGTGGTATAAAAAAATACAAGTCCCAAAAGTGCCCAAAAGTGTACTGTCCATAGCCACAATGACGCTTTTGAAAAGTTGAACTTAATGTCACATTGACATTTATTAGAATTTTACTGGCATTCCGGGCTTCCACCGTGAATGTTTTGAATGCGCTTGAAATGTTTTTGTTGATTTTTCTAAATTCGATATTGGGAATAAAGAAGTAACACGAAAATATTCAACGTAAAGTCGTAAATAACAATATTGTATTTTAACATTGACCTTTTCTTTTTCAAAATGGCTACCTCTGTGATGTTTTCCAGCATATTAAAATATGTTTTGCCGCTTCTCTTAGTCAAGTTGTAAGATAGTTCCTTAAAAATAACTTTTAAACGTTTACTATCTCCTTTATGCACATAATTTTTCTTCGTGTACATCACTTGTGTGTCTTCAGAATTAGGGCTTGTAACTTTTTGATGCTTACTGTACTGCTAAGTGGGTCTGAAAAGGAGTTTGGGATGATTAAAACCAGCAAAACTGGATGGTATAGAATATATTTTAAAATAAAAAAATACAATATATCATTCGAGTAGGCAAACAGAACGAATGACACCATGACAACAGAATAACAACGTAATATCAAAATTAAAAGAATACAAATTTAAAATACAAAATTTTAAAATTTAGGTAACCCCCGGCGTCATTGGTCATCTATCTAGCACCATCACATTGAGACAATTCATAAGAGCTCAAAGGCGCTATATCTGCTGTAATTTTCTAAAGAATTAAGCATTTCGCAGACTTTTTGATGGTATAGGATCAGCTCAAGGATAGTATGTCATAGGAATGTCACCGAAGTGACAGTACACCAAATAGTATTGTCTTACATTTTCGCGAGCACTACACATTTGAAATAAAACCAATTTACCGGATTTAACTCGCGTTTAATTAGATGTTACATTATTATTATTCACCCGACGTTTCGATTACTTTACAGCGATCGTGGTCACGGGAAGACTGAAGATGTCAGTTGTCTTTGATAAGTTTTAAGTTAACTACCGTCACTTTGTGTTATATTTTGAGCGGTCCGAATTACGCATACGGAGCTCACGGTGTCAGTTTTTTGGGCAGTGTGAGGACGGGCTTGGGACTTTATTATTCGAATGATGGGATCCCAAGCTGGTGGTACACTCCAACCATCTTCTCTATTGAAATTAGGATGTTTTTTGATTTCAATAGCCTCACGTAACATTCTAGGAATGAAACGGTGTTCTTTGGCGAGGATCTGGGGCTTATCAAATCTGATATAGTGATTGGGTCCGTCAAGAGCGTGTTCACACACCGCCGACTTCGTTTCGCGCCTGTGTTTTACGTCAGCTATATGTTCTTTTACCCGGGTGCCTATGCTTCTCTTTGTTTGACCTATGTATGAGAGGCCGCAGTCACAATCTAACTTGTATATGCCTGCATCTTGTAAGGGGATATTGCACTTGACAGGTGGTAGGAATTGGTTAATCTTCTTCGGCGGCTTGAAATAAGTTTTAATTGAAGCACGCTTCAAGATGTTGCCAATCTTGTCAGTGACACCTTTCATATATGGTAGTACAGCAGGTTGACGTTCGACTGTGACAAGTTTCGCTCGGCTTCTATGACTTTGGCGTGGTATTTGCAGTTTGTTGTCCCGCAATACATGCTTGACATGCTGTAGCTCAGCTGTCAGGTGTTGGTTGTCACAGATGCCGCGCGCTCTCTGAAACAAAGATTTCCCTACGGTAGACAACTGACTGGGGTGGTGATGAGAGTCACCATTGAGGTACCTATCAGTATGGGTTGCTTTACGATACACAGTGTGGCTCAAGCTGTGATCTGGATTTCGGATAATTAAAATATCTAAAAAAGCTAGTCTATTGTTTGCCTCTAACTCCATAGTGAATTGAATTTTAGGATTGATGGAGTTAAGGTGTGATAGAAATGCAGTGACTTTATCAGTTGGTAAAATTGTGAAAGTGTCGTCTACATACCGTTTATAAAACCTTGGTGTTACTGGTGCTGTACTAAGGGCCCTCTCCTCAAAGTCCTCCATGAAAATATCGGCGACTACGGGTGATACAGGAGAGCCCATTGCCACACCATCCACTTGTACATAGAATTCCTCATTCCACAATAGGTAGCCCGATGTGAGGCAATGTTCAAGCAGGTCTGCATACTCATTAGGCATATCACTATCACATAGCTTCCTTTTAGCAATTTCAATGCAGTCCTTAACAGGTAAGCATGTAAACAGGGACTGTACATCAAAACTGACCATAGTTTCATTGTCAGCAATATGTAGGTGTTTAATATCGCTAACAAATTGGTAAGAATCCTTCACATGTGCTCTTGTGTTACCTCTTAGTGGCGAGAGTATTTTAGCTACGTGTTGAGCCAAACGGTAAGTTGGTGAATCAATTTGGCTAACTATAGGACGTAACGGAGCGTTGTTTTTGTGTATTTTCGGCAGCCCATACAGTTTTGGCGGTTTGGCACAAGCAGGTATAAGATAATTTACGTCCAGATTCAAAAGTTCTGAGTGTGATTTGACAAGATCACTGGTTTTCTTTAATATTTTATTAGTTTGGTCTGTTTTGACACGTTTGTAGGTCTTGTCATCCGACAAAAGATGTTGCATTTTTTCTTTGTAATCTGACGTATCCATAATAACCGTTGCGTTTCCTTTATCTGCACGGAGAATAGTTAATTCCGGCTTAGCTCGCAAGTTCTTTAATGCTAGATATTCGTTATAAGGAAGATTTAACTTGGGCACTTTACTTCGACGTAAGGTCGATGAGATGTCTTGCCGTATTGCCACTGCATCTTCCTTTTTCACAATATTTTTTACTAAGCAATCCTCAACGTTACAAATAATTTCCTCATACGGTATCCTGCGAGGAGTCACGGCATAATTTAAACCTTTTTTTGAGCACCTCAATAGTGGAGTCGTCCAAAGATTGTTTACTTATGTTGACAACCGACCGGCAAGCTGTTTTATTATCTATGCTCGACTCTCTTGTCGATGCATCATTCGCGTTTCGTTTCACCGGCTGTATGTTAGATTTTGTTAACAAAATTTCAAATTTATTTTTCTGTTTTTGTTTGCATCGATTGTATTTTGACTTTTCACGGTTGTTTAAAGTACTAATGCAAATATTGAAATCTTTAACAGTTAATTGTATTTTCAAATCATTGGACGACTGTTCTACTTTCTTATCTATGGTACTTAGCTCGAAACGTTGTTGTTGTATAAGATGACGGAGCAACTTTTTGCTGGCTTGTTGAAGGATCTTTGCGCTCCCATGTATGTCTTTTTTCGGTGATATTTTGACACACGATGGGATGAGACCACGATCACGGCATCTCTTCAAGAAAATTAACGATGACAAATTTCTTGCGCGCTTAGTTTGAAGATCTTCCAACCGCCGTATTTTGTTTGCGATTTCCAGTCCGTACTGGTGCACATAGTATTGTCTTACATTTTCGCGAGCACTACACATTTGAAATAAAACCAATTTACCGGATTTAACTCGCGTTTAATTAGATGTTACATTATTATTATTCACCCGACGTTATATTAAAGAAAACCAGTGATCTTGTCAAATCACACTCAGAACTTTTGAATCTGGACGTAAATTATCTTATACCTGCTTGTGCCAAACCGCCAAAACTGTATGGGCTGCCGAAAATACACAAAAACAACGCTCCGTTACGTCCTATAGTTAGCCAAATTGATTCACCAACTTACCGTTTGGCTCAACACG
Organism: Nymphula nitidulata; assembly: GCA_947347705.1. Classification (NCBI taxonomy): domain Eukaryota; kingdom Metazoa; phylum Arthropoda; class Insecta; order Lepidoptera; family Crambidae; genus Nymphula; species Nymphula nitidulata. The sequence continues at coordinate 5,329,393 of OX374646.1, forward strand.
TAGCTAAAATACTCTCGCCACTAAGAGGTAACACAAGAGCACATGTGAAGGATTCTTACCAATTTGTTAGCGATATTAAACACCTACATATTGCTGACAATGAAACTATGGTCAGTTTTGATGTACAGTCCCTGTTTACATGCTTACCTGTTAAGGACTGCATTGAAATTGCTAAAAGGAAGCTATGTGATAGTGATATGCCTAATGAGTATGCAGACCTGCTTGAACATTGCCTCACATCGGGCTACCTATTGTGGAATGAGGAATTCTATGTACAAGTGGATGGTGTGGCAATGGGCTCTCCTGTATCACCCGTAGTCGCCGATATTTTCATGGAGGACTTTGAGGAGAGGGCCCTTAGCACAGCACCAGTAACACCAAGGTTTAATAAACGGTATGTAGACGACACTTTCACAATTTTACCAACTGATAAAGTCACTGCATTTCTATCACACCTTAACTCCATCAATCCTAAAATTCAATTCACCATGGAGTTAGAGGCAAACAATAGACTAGCTTTTTTTAGATATTTTAATTATCCGAAATCCAGATCACAGCTTGAGCCACACTGTGTATCGTAAAGCAACCCATACTGATAGGTACCTCAATGGTGACTCTCATCACCACCCCAGTCAGTTGTCTACCGTAGGGAAATCTTTGTTTCAGAGAGCGCGCGGCATCTGTGACAACCAACACCTGACAGCTGAGCTACAGCATGTCAAGCATGTATTGCGGGACAACAAACTGCAAATACCACGCCAAAGTCATAGAAGCCGAGCGAAACTTGTCACAGTCGAACGTCAACCTGCTGTACTACCATATATGAAAGGTGTCACTGACAAGATTGGCAACATCTTGAAGCGTGCTTCAATTAAAACTTATTTCAAGCCGCCGAAGAAGATTAACCAATTCCTACCACCTGTCAAGTGCAATATCCCCTTACAAGATGCAGGCATATACAAGTTAGATTGTGACTGCGGCCTCTCATACATAGGTCAAACAAAGAGAAGCATAGGCACCCGGGTAAAAGAACATATAGCTGACGTAAAACACAGGCGCGAAACGAAGTCGGCGGTGTGTGAACACGCTCTTGACGGACCCAATCACTATATCAGATTTGATAAGCCCCAGATCCTCGCCAAAGAACACCGTTTCATTCCTAGAATGTTACGTGAGGCTATTGAAATCAAAAAACATCCTAATTTCAATAGAGAAGATGGTTGGAGTGTACCACCAGCTTGGGATCCCATCATTCGAATAATAAAGTCCCAAGCCCGTCCTCACACTGCCCAAAAAACTGACACCGTGAGCTCCGTATGCGTAATTCGGACCGCTCAAAATATAACACAAAGTGACGGTAGTTAACTTAAAACTTATCAAAGACAACTGACATCTTCAGTCTTCCCGTGACCACGATCGCTGTAAAGTAATCGAAACGTCGGGTGAATAATAATAATGTAACATCTAATTAAACGCGAGTTAAATCCGGTAAATTGGTTTTAGTACACCAAATTTCAAATCAATCTGATCTGTAAAAGTTAGTAAAACCCTATTATCATGTAGAAAATGAGCTGATAGTCATCAAATGCCTGAACTGATCTTCATAAATTATATCTAAGAACCATTGTAGTCACATCAGCTTTCAAACAAAAAAAACCGAATCAAAATCGGTCCTTTCGTTTAGGCGCTACGATGCCACAGACAGACACACAGATACACAGACAGACACGTCAAACTTATAACACCCCTCTTTTTTGTCGGGGGTTAAAAAGTATACAAAAACGGATTCTAAGGAGTACGCAACAGGGTCAAATCTCAATTTACATCTACATAAACCTGATGAACGGAAAAACCGAACCAACTGCAAGCCCCCATTATTTTCCAGAACCAATGCACAGCAGAAAGCAGTGAGCTGTTCGTGAACTGCCTCGAGGCGATGGTGGAGACTTGTCTCCCGGGACCTGAGCCCCAACCAAGGCCTCGGCCGCCAGACCCTGACTCCTGCCAACACGACGAGCGCTGGGGTACGTATTTATTTACTAGCTGACCCGGCGAACTTCGTACCGCCTAACAGTCGATTCTTTAAGGTGACATTTTACCACAGACAATTTAAATTTTACCATAGACTTGGTTGCTAATAAATAACTTCTACTCAATTGACGAATTTTTAAAGCATAAGACCAACTGACTTTTGTATTCGATATACCGATGTTTTTTTTTTATATACAACGAGATGACAAACAAGCTGACGGCCCACCTGATGGTAAGCGGTTACCGCCGCCTATAGACACCTGCAATAACAAGGAAAAATCACTTGATATTGCAGGTGCGTTGTCATCCTGAGGCCTAAGATGAAATGCCGTCCATGCCCAGTAATTACACTGGCTACCTTTCCCTCCAATCCGAAACACAGCGAACTGTTTTACGGCCGAAATATCCTCTACCTCTACACAGTGGAGTACCAACTAGTAAAAAACTTTACCCATCAAAGCCCGATAAATTAGACACAATTATTTTTCAATTGATATGTCATCAATTGATGACGTCTTGGATTAATGGCTAACTACGCGGCGATTGTTATTGTTGCCTTTCCTCCTCTTGCTGAGGGGTCTCGACCTAAATAAACTTACACCCATATGCACAGTCGGCTCCTCGAGATTTCCTCCACTCGACTGTGACTCGACTCAGCCTCAAGGATAAAATCGGTATGCAGAATTCAAAAAACTATCCTCGACTTGAGCAAATTCCTCAGTTGAGTCGAGTAATGAACTGTCAAACTCAAGGTACGTCGCGATCTACCTTGAGGTCTCCTCAAAGGTTGTTAACAATGCTTTTCACGTTATTTCTGAGGTTATTTCAAGTTTTATTAGCATAATGACTGATTTCTATGATTTTATTGACTAACTTTCAAGTGAGTATATGTGCTAGATACACCTTTATTTTATTAATTTACCTAGATATTGTGATGCAAATATAATTATGTCAACCGACAGTGGTGTTTAATTTATACTTTATGATAAATTCCCTCAAGCACGCCTTTACCATTTCACTAAAAACTTGCCTCCCGGCCATAATAATTTTCATACTGAACGCGAAAAACGAATGAAATCTAATAAATTAAAATAAATCATTGCAGTCTACAGTTGAGATGAATGACAAATAATGACAGAACTGAAAGATACCTCACAGAAGCAGAACACAATCTCAGAGGAAGACGACATCCCACAGATGAAAAAAGTGAACCATAAACATATTCTCTACACTTTGCCAATATAATAATAAGAAATTTCATGACGTCATTCCTTCACTCAACCACAACTCGACTTTACTGGAGTTTCCTCACTGAAGGATGAAGCCGTAACTGAACATACCGATTTCAAGGATGTTTTTAAGATTTCCTTGAGGTGACTTCGACTAAGGTCGAGTGGAGGCGGTTTCGAGGAAACGTCTCTGCATATCGGTGTTAGCGTACAAGGTGTGTCTTATTAATATTTATTTATTTATTTTCCAGGTGTGCATAGACAACCGACTCTATATTGCTCCGGACAAGACACATAGCAAGAAGTAAGTGAAATAAATTTATGAACATAATGGGAAATATTTTACCGTAATAAATAAATATATTTTCCACAGATGACAAACCGGCAACCCCAAAACGAAATCTTTAGTTTTTAATTAGATAGTAACGTACAAAAGTAATATTTGGTACTACTTATAGAAATATCTTCAAAGGCTATTTTAAATGTTGTTTTTTATATTTAAAAAAAAGAAACGTTAAAAAAAATATTAACGGGTATCAATTATATGATCGAAATTGTTGCTTTATTCAGAAATTTGTTGGGCTACTGATATCTTCCTTTACGAAGGTCGTAAGTGATGGTTCACAACGCAGCGCAGTTTAAAAAAAAACACAATATGTAAATAAAAACTGACGCTTACGACTTTTGTATCGAAGAGAAAAGAATACAATAATTCGCTCTGAAGTCCTATAACACGCCAATAAAGTTAAAACAATATATATTTTAGTCACTTGCATTGGTAGATACACAGTTGTTGGAAAAAGGAACTATGAAATTTTCGTTTGATACTTCAAATGGCACCCACTTTTCTCGTAATTTGACAGTTGATACTGCCTACGGTCCACAACGCACAATTTGCGCAGATAGCGCGCTTACCATCGAGCCGAAATGAACGTATTCGTGCCAACGAGAGTAATTTGACGTGAGCGTCATGACTCATTAAGCCTTGCTAACGGTGCCTCGACAAAGGCACACTTGAGCATATATAAGTATTCTTTGAATGCCCATAAGGTTCTCCCTTTATGATAGGATTCCTCCTAATATTCCTCATGCTTCTGATTTTAAAACGCTAATATCATATGTATTTACTCCCTCCATAAGTAATTTGTCTAAATTTATTGTAGCTAATAAAATTAAATTATAAGTTGTTAATCCTTCTGCATATACTTCTGCACTCTTAACTTACGGTAGGTATGCAGATTCCTATATTTATGAGATAATTATATATGTTTGTAACGTGTTTTCTATCACAGACTTTGGGAAAACTCCAATGGTAGATAATAATTATTATTATAACGTGCATCTGTCATAAACTCGACACTGGCAGAATTCTTCTTCTTCGAAAATACGTAGTGCAGTATGTGCGCAATTGTCGAATTAGATTTTTTGACTTTGAGTCCGTGAATGATGTTGTAATTAAGTTTGGAGTAGATTAAACTTGTTATCTTACTTCATTCGCTGTAAATACTTCCCAAATTCACTTTTTGATAAAAACGTAAGATCTTAGAACGTGTTTGTTACGGACATAGACACACACGAATGCGCTAAAGCGTGGTCCGAATATTGCACGCAAACAGTGCACATAGCACCGTATTCAATTCGGTTCAAGGCGTTTGCACTGTTCGTAAGATTGGTAATGTTTGCGCGTTTTGGACACATCATAGTATTTTATTTTTCTATGAGATTGTGCATCTACTATTGCAATTAAAGGTTGTACGTTAATGTTCTATAGAGATTATATGCTTTAATTAGTTATTAATTAACAAATTATTATTAATACAATTCGCGCAAGTTATTATGAAAATCAATGTTTTAGAAAAACCCCGTTTAATGATAAATAGATTTATATGCGTAATTTGTTTTTGTGCGACAGAGATAACAGTACCTACGTTTATTGTTATGATTAAATTAAGAATAGTTTTGAAATTGACGTCAATTCTAAAATTATTGTTATTTGTTACTGGGTGTATCCCGCTACTTCCATGAAAATACAAAAATGAGTGAATGAATGAATGAATTTAGATTAATTGATGGATCGAATGAATTGTGGAGAAACGATTTTTCAAATTGCAAATGCCAAGGGCGTTTTTACAATACATATTGTATGCTGAAGGTGTGATATGCGTCAGTGTCAGTCATAAATAAATAAATAGCATTTAATCACTTTGATAAATTGATTTCATTGGAACTAATAGTTACTTCGTGTGCGCACCGACTTATGGAAATAGTGGAACAATCGTTACCAATATTTCCATGAATGGATAAATAAAATAGGAATAGTGAGATATACCCAAGTCACCAAAAATAATTTTATCCCTATTCGCTAGTGCTATAAAGAATTCGCCGTGACACTCGGGCTATAACTCGATTTGATTAGACGCGACGCCATTTTCGAAACCTTTCTTCATTTAACTGGAGTACCTACTATAGTTTAGTAAGAAATATTATTATTATAAAGTAGTTAATTTTTTTTGTAGTTGAATAGTTATTTGTATGTTGGCAGCTTCTATTAATTGTAATGGTATTCATTTTGAAATACGTTAACGTTAATTGTCTTATTTAAAATTATTTATGTCTCTCTCTTTTATTCCAAACTTACAAAATAAGGAGAGAACATTTTTTTTTTTTTATACAACTAGATGACAAACAAGCTGACGGCCCACCTGATGGTAAGCGGTTACCGCCGCCTATAAACACCTGCAATAACAAGGAAAAGTCACTTGATATTGCAGGTGCGTTGTCATCCTGGGGCCTAAGATGAAATGCCGTCCATGCCCAGTAATTGCACTGGCTACCTTTCCCTTCAATCCGAAACACAGCGAACTGTTTCACGGCTGAAATAAGAAAGGCGGTGGTACCTACCCAGACGACCCTACATACGGGTCTACCACCTAGTAAACATATGTATGTCATTTAAAGATTTAAAACATATGTACGTTTGCCTCCATATGACTTAGTTTTATAGATTAGTTACTTAAATTGACGTTTGTATGTTCTCTCCTTCTCTTATCAATTTGGAATGTAAGAGGTGGCATTGAGCTTATTTTTAGTTTTAGGTTAGGTACTAAAACCTTAACACTAATAACTTATTTTATTGATAATTAATTATAATTATTTTTATTATCGTCTTAGATCTGATATCTTTTTGAAACTATAGAACGTTATACGTGATAGTTATATTGCAGCGGTAAATTTAAATGCCTATCAATATTAAAAACAGTGAGATTTACACACAGTTTATTATACAATATTAATAGTGGTTATCATAAATATTTTTATTACGATTTGTGTCAAATGGCTCAAAAAAAAAACAAGTTTTTAAATAGTAATTAAAATAGAATAAAACTAGAAAAATTTCACGTCCTGAGGCAGGAATCGAACCCGCGACCTTTCGCAATCCGGGCGACTGCTCTGACCACTGAGCCACCCAGGACTTGGGATATCCCTGTGAAATTCTTCTAGTCTATCTGTATTTGCGTTTATGAGCTAACGTCCACCCTACAATGTCGAAATATTCTATTTATTCTATTATTCTCTATCTCTCTTCTCTTCTTCTTCTATTTATTCTTTCTTCTATTTATTCTATTATTTTTATCTATTTATTCTATTTTTTTTATTTATTTTTTATTTTATTTTTTCTATTTATTCTATTTATTTATATTTTATTTATTTATTTTTCTATTTTTTCTTTTTTATTTTTTTATCTTTTTTTTAAATAAAAAAAACTTTTGATAATAGTCAACAGCGTGTTAGAATCAATCAGAAATGAAATACGTACGGGTGACTGCCACTGAGCTTAAGTGAGAGAAATTTGAGTGATTGTTTTCCCGCGGCGAAATGATTTTTTAATATCTTAAGGTTCGCGGAGCGGTTTTTTCAGAATGAAGACTTTAAGGAAAACCACAGCCTTTTGAGTTTAAGTTATTTTAATTATATACAATATGAAAAAACAAGCTAACAAAATTTTTAAGTCAATCATTTCTTTTTCTTGAGAAATAAAACCTCAACATCCTCCCCACCTTGACCTTCCAGGGTGGAAGGCAACATAAGACTATATAAAACTAAATATGTAGCCTTTGTGGAGCCTTCACGATACGACCAGCACGAGTAACCTTTGGATCATCCCTAGGTACCGCAGGGTTGGTGTTTACTGCTTGGAAACCTTTACATGCTAATGGAATCTCATGCGATATCTCCAGACAATAGAGGCGTAATAAGTTCGCCTGTAGAAGTTTTGATTCGAGCTACTCTTCCGTGCCCGTCGGCTCCTCGGAAGATTTCTAGAATAACTCCTAATGGCCAATTAATACGCTTTATATCATCTGCAACGACCAACACTACATCTCTACTTGTAAAGGTCTACTACCTTGAATCTTAGCATTATCGAGAAGACGAGATAAATATTCCACATATAAATATTCTCGCACTTTCTAGTTGATGAATATTTTTTCAATTATTCGAAACAATTTTTTAAGTTTAACCATAAATTTCGCTAATACTATGTAGGTAGAATAAATCGTTCTGCTATAGGAAAATACCCACGGGAATTTCTGTGTGGATATGTCGCAGCAGTCTCCCTAAATTAGCCGCATAACTGGACGCCTGGTCCGTTGATTGAACGCCGGCATCCAACGAAACAGTTGAAGGTCAACTAGCCAAGTCATTGAGCGCAACGTTTAACCAGATGGCTGAACGTCATGTCAGCCGTCTCGTTAAATTAGCCATTCAATTAGACGTCTAGGCAAGTCGCTTAAATCGAAGAGTGTGACAGATTGAGTGATTTGTAGGTAGGTTATTTTCTATGACCACATAATATAACCGATGTCGGTTAAAAGTAGTCATAACAACATAACCTTGAACCCACCAATCAAACCAAAACTCTTCGGTACAAGATGATCCTTTCAATACGCCAAATCGTTAAACGTCAACTAAGTCTAGTTCAATTAACTATTAGCCTAGGCATTTGATTGCATGGCTAGGCATCCAATTAAGGCGGCGATCTTAACCAGATGGCGGCGACAGATATAACATACCCTTAAAGGAAGAAAACAACATCGAACTATTTGAGTCATTTGGGACAAATTATTGTTTTGGTGTCATATTAATATTAAATCCGTTTAGACACAATAAAATCGAGTACCTTTAATATTGAAAGTAATAAATACAAGAGTAAACTTACTATTAACGTTTTATAGAGATAGCGAAGCGTAGAACGTAATGGACACAAAAATAGTTGTAAGGTTAAAATAAATAATATGGAATTGTCTACGTATAATTATGTTAGTTGGACATTTTTCGTATTGTGTAGACAATGTTGATTGATAATGAAGGGTATTTTAAATATTATGCATGAAATTATTTTGTTGTTATTATTAATTGATCTTGTCACTGTATTTTTTTCTTGTGTTCCCAGTAGTGCCAATAGAGTAGTCCCGTGTTGGGACTACTGGTATTTTTTCCCAGAGGTTCAGAAACAATTTGGCCTACATTGACGACCCGGCTTAGTTTGTTTTTTGAAAATCTTTTTAAAAAAGGGTTTATATCTACTTCCGGACTATGAAATAAACCACATAGGTACCTTCTAACAGTCAATACCTACCCAATAGTCCAGTCAGTGGAATCTCTGGTAAAAAAATACCAGCAGTTCCATCATGGGACTACTCCACAGGGACTATATTGAACAGGGCAATATTGAATCGTATCTCTGAACCAAAACCATATGCTTCAATTTATTTCAATAGCTTTCAAAGCCTACATAACTATTACTAGATAATATTTGTATAAAGAAATGTTAAATACCTCAAAGTGACATCGAATGTATGCATGTGTGAGAAACAATACAATACAAATATACTTCATTGCACACTAGGACAAAAAAAAACATTAAAAAGCAGAGAAGAAACTAATAATACAAAAGGCGACCTTATAGCTAACAAGCCATCTCTTCCAGGCAACCTTGGGTTAAAGTAATAGACTATAATGACAACAGAATGGGTGCAATTTTGAAAATCGTGTACCTGACACTACCCAATATTAGCTGTTTTTACATTTAGACAATACGAAGAATGTCATGTTTAGTGTTTAGCAGTAACATGTCTATTGTTAAGGCATTTTTTGCTATTAGCTTTTAGTAGGTATAACTAAACGAACAAATTTAACGCCAAATTCTTGTCACTGCCTGCGACAGACGCATACGGAGACACAGGCGACGCAAAATGTACTGAAATCTATTACCTATATTGGCATATTGCTGTCACTACATTTGTTTAGTTTGTTGAAAACTGCTTTTAGCTATCCGAATAAATTATAGATTGCTTCAAATCTAAAGACCGGTCATATCGATATAAGATATTATCGGTACAACTCTGTAGAAGTAACAGTGGTATGAATTGGTATAAACCGGTATAATTTATACCTATTAATACCGGTTATATCGATATATTTTAACCGGTTATTTTGTGAATACGATTTTAAGACCTGATTTATCACATAAGATTCGAAAGACTAAAAACGGTGTCATACTTCAATGACAAGTGACAACAAACTCCACACTTGTATGCATAAATGTTTTTCTTTTAAAAAACTTTCATCTATGCATTTGATTGGTGAAAGCTATTTAGTTCCTGAGTACTAAATCGTTGTAACGTTTGTGTCATGATATAATTCATGTCCGCTAATTGACGTCAGGTGTCACTTTTTATTTAAGGGTCGACCGAATACCATTTTTGGCCGAGAATTTCGGCTATTTTTAGCCGAGAACCGAAGTCTCGGTCGAGCCTTTCTAAGCATTTAAATCCATTTGTGAACATGTGGAGCCTGCGTTTCCGTATTATTAAAATGATAGACGACATTTCAAAAACTTTGGATTAACACATATAAGACTTTGATGATTAGGGCATAATGAACCTTTGAAAAATGATGTAAAATTAAAAAAAACGCTTATGGCCTAACAATGATGCCGCACAGCCTCCGTAGCATGGCAAACTCCCTGGGGAGTGCAGAGGTAATTATTGCTAGAATCAATTAATAAAACCTCACAATCAGGAAAATTACTGACAACACTCTTTGTGATTTTATGAGTCAGGTGACACATCACATTTTTACAATTACCGGATAATATTTTTGAGAAACAAAAATAAATAGTGAGATATTTTTTTACTATAATTTGTAAAAAATAATAATGTGGTATAACATTTACACTTCTCAAAATCTAAATAATGATTAAATTTTGTAAAAAAAAGTATGTAAACTAAATATTTGGCAGTTCATTGAAAGTTTCCATAGTTTTCTGGTTTTTGCTGAATTTGCAAAGAATAATGACCTGTGTTGTAATGAAATTAATCCTTTAACGCCCAACCCCCGTAGCAAGGCAAACTCCCTGGGGAGAGGACAAAAGTTATCTCTTCGCCTAATAGAAAAAGAGAGACGCATCTTCACATAAGAGACATAAGGGGTGGAGATTGAGAGAGAGAGCGAGAGAGAAAGAGAGATTTTGTCCACAGTCCGAGCAACAGGTTGAAAATCAATTGAGTCTAGTGGTCTTGTTTTGAATATGAGAATTATTATCTTAATTTTTTGAAATGTTGTCTTTAACCTTTGGTAATGTCTAGTCAAAAAATTTTGTGGAAAGAATATCGTGTGTAGTTGTTATGATATATTTGAATGTACAAATTTTAAATTAATATTTCATTCTAGCTAATGTAATGTGAACACTTGCTCTGTAAAAATAACACCTATTACCACGTATTAAGGTTGCTATAAATGTAAATGCTAAGCTATTGTTTTGTGCAGTGTCTTAAAAGCTGAAATGTTAGCGGTTGTTTTCCCGCAGCATAATGATTTAGTTCTGGCAGTACAATCGATATCAAATTTGTTTTTTATTAAAATCAAAATCAAATTCGAATGTTTCCTCGAGATATCTTTGCTAAGTGCTGGCGGCTCGGGCAGCCGAAATATTATCAATCACGTGACACGTCTAGAGAATTACTATTGTTTGTCCCGATTTCGAGTTGTATTTTTTAAAATATTTATCTTTCGATATACCTCCATGGTTCGATGGTGCTACCAAGAGTAAATCCTTATAATGGTAAATAAAATCTCAACGTGAATAATGTATGTAGACTGGTTTGACAGCTTAAAGATTTTAGAAGGCAGCGCAAGTAGTACAACTCATCTGTTGAGCGTAGACTAAGATCAAATTTAAGTTCAATGCTTCTCTTTCATTACAATCAGACTAGAAAAGGACAGGTGGCAGGTGACGTCGTTTGGCGTTTCTAAATGGCAATCTTAGAACATTTTAGCCTGGCTTAATCAACAACTTGACGTATCTAAAAGTCACTTTATCACTGTGTTATTGAAAGAAAGGCAGATAACTTCATTTAAGCTTTAGAGATTTCCAACAAAATTGACAGCAATAAGTATTTATAATAGAATAGTGAGACCATCGAGAGATTCTTTTACATAGAGATATTTAAAAATATATTTCTACACTATTGATTTTTATACCAGCACCATTTGGCGCGATAAAAGAGACCAATTATGCTCGGACAGCTAGTGCACAAAGATCATACCACACCGTTCTGCATCCACCTTGCCTGCCAAAGGTGCCGTGTCACGCCGTTTTTGTACGAATCCATGTTTTAAGAAGGAGGGAACATATGTGCCGTTATCGAATTCCAGGTTTTGGAAGTACTTACGACAAAAAAATGGGTTACTTAACTTCTTTGTGCGTAATATTGAAGTGGAGACAGTATATTGAATACTCCGAAGAATGGCAAGTGTGCTCCTGAGTAATACTGGGAAAGGATAAGGTCAACAAGCTCTTCAGAGCTCTTCTCTCTGAGGAAGACCTTATTTCGGAAGCATGGAGAGAAGAGCTTTGTGCCAGATTCTATAAAAGGCTTTAACAAAGTAATGGACTATGTTTGTCAATAAATGCATTAAATACGCTGAAATACAGCTTTAGACCGATCGCTAAAGGCCGCATTGTCGATCACTAATTATGAAGTTAACTCCTTAGTATCAGATCGCTTCTCGGTAGTTCAACTTTTGGAACCGGAGTAAATTCAGACATGAGAGACAGACTGACAGAGACTATATATTTTTTGTGATAGTTATAAAAACGTGTTTTTTGACGATTTAAAAGTGCTTCTTTGTGGCCTAAGTATTTAAATAAAATATTTTTTCTTTCTTTCTTTCTTATTGCTGATATGCATAAGGAATGAAAGTAAAATTAACACCTGATTTGTCGTTAACAAATTTCGTTGAAGATCTTCTCGTCCTAAAGTCCCTAGTGTCAGTCAAGACGAGTATCCGATCAGTATGCCGCCGATGAAATACGGCTGTGAAACGTGGTCGCTAAAGGCCTTTTGAACTAGTTTACAGTCAAGAAGCTATGGAACGAGCTGTTAGGTATTCTTGTACGAGATAGCATCAGAAATAAAGACATCCGTAAGAAAACCAAAGACACACATAGCTCATACGATTACAAGATAAAGTGGCTGTGGGCAGGGTACATAGCACGCGGAACGGACGGCCAATGGGGCGTTAAAGTTGTACAACGGCGACCACGCCACGGCGTATAGGACCGCGTCCGGATGAATGGATAGAGTGAGGTACTCTCAGTCAGGGTCGCGGGAAACCGGTGGATGCAGGCGGAGCAAAATCTTTCCGCTTGGAAGTTGATGGAAGGACTTTGTTCAGCAGTGGACATCATAGGATCAGCCTATGATGATAATGATGTAGTTCAGTTCGTTTACGACGCCGCGTATACGGAAGCAAAGCTCATGTCGCCATGTGAGCATGCTGTATAGTCTCGGGCAGGAAGAAGTATACACTATTCAGTGACTCGCATTGTTGTGGACAAAAAAAATGTATACATCTTTTGCTCTTGACTGTACCTACACATTTTATGCACGCACAGTCGTAGCCATGTTTAGTACCATGTCACAATAGCTATGACGTTAACATAATTCGGTGGCAATTACGTACGACCGCAAATAGTCAGCGTGACATGGTACTAAAGTGTTAAGCTACTTCTGTGGTCGACTGTACAAATTGCCGTCGTGCGTAATACAACAGTTGAAAATTACTTATTATAAAGGATTAAGGTGCACTTCAACTCACAAATGTCAATGTGTTTATAACTTATTCTGCATTGTGTGTACTATTTATCACAACGCTGCTTTGCTATTATTATTAGGAAATATTGAAATAGTGAGATTGAAACTTCCAACTTAAAGGCCCATTTCCATGGTACAAACTTGCCTGTAGAATACAGTTAAATTGAAGAAAGGAATGACTTGCATAGATTAGATATAAAGTCATTTCTTGCTCCTATTTAATTTTATGGTAGGTACAGGATAGAAACTTGCATCGCGTAAATGGGCCCTCATAATATTTATAATAAGTGAGGAATTGGCTTAATTTTAGAAGCGCTAAAATAGTGAAAATTTACTGATGTTCAATATAAAACTACATTTGAGGTACGTTTAGAGGGTACACTCGGGTAATCGGTTCACAATTTGAAAGTTCTTCTAAATGAGAAAAATAAACAGTAATCTTGATCATTTTCTGTTTTTAAATGAAAGATATGGCAATTTAATAAACTATTGGAAGAAAGTTTTGGACATTTAACGCCCAAAAAGGTCTGGTTTATGATATAAACAAGTTTTTGAACAAAAACCTGAACATAGGTTACGGGACTGCTCGCCCTTAGTCAAATTCTGCCCACTTTTTCTTATATTTCACACTCGAGGTACTACGTAACTTATTGCTAGTAGAACCGAGTCACAGATATGAGTATAAAAATTATGGTCAGGTGACAACTGTGACCTGAAAAATAAACATTAAATAAGTGGATTGAGTTTTACACCAAATTGTCGCCTTAGATAATGTTGTCTTCCGGTTTTAGTCAAAACCCCGATTTTATCATAAACCGACATAATCTGACAACTGCAATGTAAAAAAACTAGTCGTTTTGTCATACATTAGAGCAAGTTAAAACAAGCAAACAGCTTTTGAGCTGGTACCCCCTGAACATGACCCTGCAAGTTCGTTTGCTTGTCAAACTATTGCATATTAGTAAAATGAATTTATCTTTTTGCGTCCGTAACGCAAATAAGCCGTATTCAGTTTAAAACATGCTAATAGAAAGACGTAGGTTTGTCAAACCGCTTGATTGTTATATTCACTAGGGTACATTCCGAATCACGCTCATTGGAACTCACAGCGCTGTACGCGGTTTCAAATCATGCTTACACTGCTCACATGAACTGCTGTGACGTCACTAACAGTTCTCTCAGTGCTCAGGAAGAAAGCGTCAGCACGTCAATGTCAAAATTTCGATAGTAAGCAATTAGTTTTAGTTATTCTGCAATAACAAGTAGGTAGGTAGTAATCTAGTGGCAATAAAGATCAAAACAGCGATATCGTTTATCACAAACAATTTTAAGGTTATATTTTGCTGTCAGGTGTCAATTACGTCCTTGAGCGCGCTCACAAAAAGTTCCAAAACGATATCACATGATGTAATGTAGTGTGAGCAGTGTTCGGTCAAAACGGAATGCAGCCCTAATAGTATTTTGGCGCAGTCTAATAGTTTGACATGCTAACACTTCTCCGCCTTTTGTATTAGTGAGTATAAATAGACCCACATATAAATGAAATAATGCAGTATTAATATTTTATAAGAGATTTTATGGCTATAACGTATAGAATGGTGTCGGTGACATGTCTATACCTATTGATGTATTTAGTAAAATAAAAAGGAACAAATTTAAAGTTAGTTTCATTGAGAGAACCCTTATCCTTAGAATATTCAAAGTAAATGAATATCTCGACACGAAAATTAAGGTCGATTATGGGAGGAGCTCGATTGCGAGACAAGGCAACTTCCGTTATAGTCGATCCCGGAATAAGCAACCAAAATTTCTAATCTCGAGCTCCTCTGTACTTCAGAAGGCACGTTAAGCCGCTTTGGGCCAGCGTGGAGGTGTTTTGGCCCAAACTTCTCATGTGTTTCTCCCATGTAGGAAGGCCTGTGTCTAGCAGTGGGACGTATATAGAAAGGTAGGTAACGAATAAAAGAGACATGTTTGTGACACATGGTTGAGCTGTCACTTAAATTTAGATAGATTTCATATAAACCATAGACAATTTTAGACGGCATGTATGGAGGTGCCTCCTAAACACTGCATTTTATCACGTTCAATAAGGTCGAAAATTGAACGCACGTTTCTAAATGTCAAATTATATGACAGCTATCCTTTTCGTATTCCTTTTTATAGTAAGAAATGCACTGAACTTAAATTTAGACTTAGCATGTGTTCACCAGAATTAGGGCCAGTGTGTTTTGAATTCGTTGGAATCTCACACCATGGCTAGGGATATAGGCGGTATAAGCACTTTTACTAAGGACCGGTGTCCCTTTGTAAATAAAAGAAATGTTTTTTAAAAAGATTTATTTATAACAAAATAAATACAGAGTAGGATAACCAACACAATCGCCCACTATGTAACAATATCATTTTATGCTGCGCATGCGCATACCGAATTCGTCACCTATTTATAATATCTATGTTTATGTTAACTGACATTACTTTAAGTGACAGCTCTAAACAGATTCTTGCTATCTTTTCCTATTACTTATTGCGAGAAAGAGATGTACTGTACTTAAATTTAGAATTAAATTGTGTTCCCAGAATTAGGCCCATTGTATTGCAGAATCGGCTCCATTATAAAATACTCTTGATTTTTGGCTAGACGCACCAACATAGATTAATTCACATGAATTTTTTCAAGTGTTCGCGAATGACCATATTAGCAACAGAATGTTTGTCAATATTTAAATAACGTTAACAATATTAATAAGGATGACAGAAGTATGAACGTCAATGTCGAATGTCTCGAAAATTTGTACTGAAATTGAAACGAGATGGCGGTAGCTGTGGCGATGGCATCACGGCTAATTTATTTAAGAAGACTTGATGAGAAGCAACTAAAAAAATATTTGGTTTATGATAAAAGTCACATAACAATATTGGACTTATTTCCTACTAGATAAACGTGTTATTCACGGTAGCTGCGATATTTTTGCTCGTGACTATTGCGAACACGCCATTTAAAGTTGAGTTTTATAACAAACGGGTTATGGTATTAAATAAGTCATGCAAAACTTATCGTAGTTCTCTATACATGAATAATAGTTTATTAATTATATTTATTATAGTAATAATAATAATTATATAAAAAATAAATTTGTCAGTAATTTAATTAAATAAGAAAAACCATTTGAGCTAATTATGAGACAATTTGAGCATAATTATTTGTCATTAATTAATACAAAATGCATAATTTCTGGAATAACATACAGTATAATGACCAGTATAAAATAGAAACTATAGGAATGACTCCGTAGTCAGTAGGCACTGATTCCAGATAACCGATTTCTCTCAATATGTGTGGAAAAAAACAACTGCCATAAGGACATGTTTCATATCAGGCCACGAGTTTGTACACTTATACTAAAAAGTAGGCAAAAATATCGAATCAAAGCGTATATCAAAAATACCCCTTAAGCGGAAAGGGTGTAAATGGGTCCCTTGTGTAGAGATTATTACCAATGTATGACAACTGTATTATGACATTATTATACTGCTATTAAATTATTTATTTATGATAAAAAAAATCAAATATAACTCTACACGAAGGTCCCATTTACACCCTTTCCGCTTCAGGAGTACTTTTGATACACCTTGTATATTTTATAAAAAAAACCACATAGCATAGTTTTTTATTCCGTTTTTAGTTTTTTGAAATGAATAACAGCAACTTTTTGATACGTCAACAACAACGTGTAATGTCAACAACAGTTGAACGCGACAACAACTTTGTTGCACATCAACAACAATTGTTGTACACGTAAACAACAACATGTTGTACACGCCTACAACACAAAGATCAAAATGTTCAAATTGGACTGCGGCGTATGACGTGTGTACTATTTATTTTAGCAGTCCTTATTAAAAGTCGGTATAAGACGATAAACGCTTCAGCGACAAATCCTCGAATTTGTCGCTGAAGCGTTTATCAGGCCCTTTCGTTCGGCAGTTACCTGGGGAAAACAGGTCTCATAGCGCGACAACGTCCCTCCAATTCACGCCTTTTCTTTTCTCCTTTCTTTTTCCTTATGGCAGTGCTCAAGAACATGTAGGAACGGTCGATCGGCGGTGCACACCCCCACCACAACCACGCTATTTGTGGTCGGGCTCACTAACATCCGTGGGCTCCATGCTAACCTCAATGCCGTCCACCAACATCTCGAGACGGCTCGACCCGCAATGCTGTTTTGGACGGAGACGCAAATACTCCGCCCGGTAGACACTAGCTACTTGGATTACCCCGGCTACTTGAAGAGTCCTTCAAAGCGAAGGCGGTTCATGTCAATGAATGCTGTTGTACCACAAGGCTCTGTTCTCACACTCTTTCTTCTTGATATCAATGACATGGTTCCGTTAGGAAACATTCATTGCTATCTCTTCAGGGCACTACTCTTTCGGCACAGAGCTCCTTAAACTTGCTCAGTAAGGAGCTGCAATCTGAATTCCAGAAACTACATCAAAACCGTGATCAAACAGCCTCACGGAAGCTCGGTGGCCTGGTAAAGGTGCGTCGATTATGCCTGGTTTACAAAACTCAGGTCCGGTCTCGCGTGAAATATTGCTCGCACTTGTGGGATGGCTCCACCAAGTACCTCCTCCATGCACTGGATATATTGCGGCGTCATGCTGTCAGTGTCATTTCCGATGTAGAGGTCACGAACAAATTTGAGCCTCTGCAAAGCGTCGAGACATTGCGTCGCTTAGCGCCTTCTATCGGCTATATCACGGAGAGTGCTCTGAAGAGCTTTTGGACCTTATCCCACCTTCCCCCTTCCTACTCCGGAGCACGCGTGCCTGTCTTCGGAGTCATCAATTCACTGTCTCCACCTCAACATCACGCACCAAGAAATTTAGTACCTCGTTCCTTTCGCGTTCATTCTCCTTCCTATAACATGGGTTCCTTCAAAAGAGGTATGAAAAAGCACCTTTTGTCCGGCAAGGTGGAGGCGGCTAGAGCAGTGTCTGAACTGCACTAGCTGTCTCCGCATACGGACTCTTCTTACCGCTTCACATCAGGTGGTGTTGAGTCATTTGCCGTGCTTTTTATTTAAAAAAAAAACACTTATTAAAAATGCAGTAAATACCTCTTTTGGGTAAATACATTGAATGGCTTATCAAAGTGTAATTCACTGAGACTTTTAAAATCGTGCTTAGTGCACTTATCATAAGGAAAATTATGCAGGTGGCACGTCTAGACAAATTCGTCGGCAATAAACAGGTCACAAAGTCAATGATAAAAATCGGTGACGAAATCGCAAAAAAACACTACTGAAATTTACGTTTGATTTGTGCGTTTATAACGCTTGCTTTATTGTAAGAAATACGAATAAAGAAAGGAAACGATGAAAAATTGTATGCTCCAGGCGGGAATCGAACCCGTCTCCTGGAGTCCGGGCAGACGCGATAACCGCTACGCCACCGGAGCACTAGGTTGTAACCTACTAATTTCTTCACCGCTTTCCACTTTTTAACGTTTATCTGACCACTCATTGAAGTTAAAACCTCTAGTGATCCGAAAGAATACTTTTACAAGCATTTTTAAACTTTCAGTGAAGATGAGAAAGCCATTCTAATCACATTTACATGTTTGATTTTGTGCGGAAAACGCCTTCTTTATTGTAACTCCAATGAGTGGTAAGATAAACGTTGCTATAAAAACGTTAAAAAGAGAAAAGCGGAAAAGAAATTGGCAGGTTACACCTAGTGCTCCGGTGGCGTAGCGGTTATCGCGTCTGGCCGGACCCCAGAAGACCCAGGTTCAATTCCCGCCTGGAGCATACAAGTTTTTCATCGTTTTCTTTTTTTTTTTTGTTTCTAGACCTTCAAAACGACTATCGTGGGTGAGCAGACTTATTTGTAAATAAAATTCATACTCAAGTCCATGTTTTGATTATTGAAGTGCTAATGCTAATCATTTGCATACATTTTTACATTATTTCATCTCGACTGGCGGTATAAAGAGGCACTTTAAGAAAACCCGTCTTGTACCTTATCCACAGATAAATATCCTACTCGCCTATCTCCAAAACTATGTCAGATTTGACAATTGACATTAGCGAAATGATGTGACATCGCAATAAAATGAAGGACCAATTTAGCACACCATAATAAATGTATGAAATAATAATAATCCTATTCAGATTTCATCTTATGATGTTCCGAAAACAGCTACGAAGTGGAAAATAATAAAAAAAAGGTAGATAAGTATGTACAATCGACGGCACAGCAAGCGTTACAGTTTGACCTTGAGACCGCTCTTATGTCGTTTGTAATAGATGCGGCATTCGTAGTGCAACTGTTATAGTTAATGTGCTGCCGTCTGCACTGGGAATTATTGTCATAGTTTCTCAATTTGATAGTGAGTGTTAAAACTAATCCCCATTTCATGACTTTATTTCCCACTTGGAAGCCAACTAAATAACAGATCCCCGGAATGCTATAAACTACGTTATACGATTTCTCTGTGAGATAACACTATAAAAAACGTCGATACTTTTTCTCATCGCCAATGACATCTGTCATTCGACCAAGTGACGTTTCATATAGACTTTACATAAAAGTAATTGATATTACATAATTAACACACATCGTAAAAGAGATCAAAGTACTGATCATTATGAACATCTGTTACTAAGGAGCCAACTCTAAAATGGTGATAAATAGCTGTCTCATAGAAACATAAATAGCTACTGTACAAAAATTTATATAACAGCAGATTTTTTCACAATTTCACTGTTGGACCCATAGTAAAATATGGTTTTACTGATGATTACTTTGACTCACTTTCAGTATGTCTGTTAATTATGTCGCAGCCATCTATTTATATTAGTCACTTAATTAGACGCCTAGGCCGTTAATTAAACGCCTGCATCCAATGAAACAGTTGCAGGACAATTAGACAAGTCATTGGCCGTAATGTATTACCAAATGGCTAAATGTCGCGGCGGACATCTGGTTAAAATAGCCATTCAATTTGATGCCTAGGGTTATCGTTTAAATCGAAGAGCTTTTGTGTGACCATTTAAAAACGGAATAGTTGTGGTACGTATTACCAGTCTTAAAAAAATAACCTTAAACCTACCAATTACACTAAAACATTTCAGTACAAGAAGATCTGCCTAGGCGTCCATTAAGCAGACTTTCACTACGCCAAGTCGTTGGGTGATTCTAGTTCAATTTACTATTGGCCTAGGCATTTTAATTGGATTTGATTAACGGTCTAGTCATCCAATTAACTGGCTAATTCAACCAGCGACACATCTATGTCGATAAACTATACTAAACCATCCCAAATGGTAGCAATAGTTCCTTACGCTCATATATTTCTGTTTTTAACAGTAACCTAATACAACAGGTCGTTACAAAATAGCTAACATGTCATTATTATCGTTATATACATAATTTATCTAAATTGGTATAACCATTCCCGACTAATGTCTATGAAGAATCCATTCATCTGAAAATAGAAGAAAACGGTATCTAAATATCATATCATAAAAGAGTATTCACATCAAAGGGGACAGTAAAATATTCTTAATTTTCATTTTAACATTATTATAAATGTTTGAAAAATAGGCGGGGATCGAACACGCGACCTTTCACAATCCGGGCGACTGCTCTAACCATCTGAGCTACCCAGGTCTTGGGATAACCCTGTAAAATTCTTCTAGTCTGTATTTGCGTTATAAGCTAACGTCTACCCTACATGTCGAAATGTTCTATTTCAACATCCGAAAAAGTATTTTTACAAATACCTAAGATTCGGTTAAGTTGGGAGATTACTTTCAAATGTTCTTAATTTTCATTTTCATTTTTCTAGTTTAGATATTTTTATAAGGCGATGGTAAAAGTTTGTATGTGTGTCGCAGCCGTCTGGCCGTACATGATACCGTTGCGTACCCTGTGAAAATCTGAATTTTACTGACTGCATAGACAAAAATAGCAAATCGAAAATGGCCTTTAAAAATAGAGATTTAAATTACCTGTTTTCTTCTACCAACTATGTAGCGTTTTTTTGTGATGATTTTGGGCCATCAGCTCTCTCTGACAGATCCTGGAAGATGGAAATCGTGTCATAACAACAATATTGTCTATACAGCTATGCGGTTCTCTTAAGTCGCTGTCATACCTTCTGGGGTTTGCGTGACAACCGTTGGTGACAAGAAGGTAGTTTATTTTTATACCTTTATGTAAAAGTCAATCAAGTATTGAGTGAAGTCATTGCGATAAGTTTTCAACACAAAAATGCCGATTGTACTTTATGTCATAAATCCAAAATAGTGACAAAAATACACAACCCGTGCTCGTCATCGGAATGCTAGTGTCGCCAACGGTTGTCAAACTAACGCCAAAAGGTGTGATAGCGCTGCCGACAGCCACGAATTTATGGCTGCTGACTTAGAGAATCGCATAGCTGGGCCTAATTCTGAAGACACTCAAATCTTTTTAATACATTATACCGGGTGGTGCCGTCAATGCGACAATAAAAACACGGGCTATATTAGTTCATAGAAATGGTTTGCCATTTTCAAAAACATCTTATTCATTTGATAATTTCATGACATTTGTATGAAATAATACAACATTGGCTGCATTATTTCATTCATTAATTTCATTTTAGAAAAGATACTTCATCAGTCGATCGATACCTCTCGGATTTCGCATTGAGATTCAATGTGCCTCGTACCATTCGGTGATCACTCCCCGTGTTAAACGAAATGATCACTGAGACATCATTGAATATCCGAGTCTTAGTCGACATGATGAAGTCGATCTCATTTTTCGTTGCGCCATACATGTACTGTACTTAAAATGTTTACATGTACTGAATGGGCTTTAACTATGGTGTCCCCTATATTATTTTAATAGAATAATTATTTAGGAGTATGTACATCAAATATTTACATTTTTATAGATAATTGTGATTATTTATGCTATATGTATAATGGACGTTGGCGCACACAGTGACGTTCCACCTTTTGCATCCAGACAACCTATCCTGGTACACACGGAAGACCAGCGTCGAGGCTACAACAAGTGCCTCGACATTATGCTGAGTGGGGTCCTTTCAATGTCACCTAATTGTAATTTAGTTACTTATAAATATGATTAATGTGTATACCTACTTTGTGTGGCGTTGAATAAATGTATTTTTCGTACTACTTGCTCAAAAAAGTGACATTCTATGCCACAAAAAGCGAACATAACAATAGTCATTTTTAATCTGTTAAAAACAGGGAAAGAAAATTGTACTGAATTTCATTCATCCTCTAGGGGGAGAATGTGATTTAAATTTGGAATACTTACCGAAATTTATACTGAACTACATCTGTGTTTACACCGTTGTTTACACCATTGAGTTTGTATATAAAGCATTATACATCTTTTTGAAAAAGGAATACGCACAAAAATGTAACTCTCTCTATCAATAATTGGACCAATGTTTCGAATGTTAACTTTTACTTTTAATTGTCATTATTTTTAATAAATGCTTATCTCATATTATTATTGTGTTAATTTTTTCGCAAATGGTACGAAAAGTAGAGTATTTTCCTCGGTGATAAAGCTGTCTTAGTCTTGGGTGAACTTAAATCCCTCGCTACATTCAGGACTCGTCTTAAATCCCTCGCTTCGCTCGTGGTTTAAGTTTTTAA
This sequence comes from Nymphula nitidulata, assembly GCA_947347705.1. NCBI lineage: Eukaryota > Metazoa > Arthropoda > Insecta > Lepidoptera > Crambidae > Nymphula > Nymphula nitidulata. The sequence goes on from OX374646.1 coordinate 5,352,505, forward strand.
CACCCTCGCTGCGCTCGGGAGTAAACCTCGAGTCCTTCGTTACGCTCGCGATTTAAATCGTCACCCGCGACAGAAGACACTGCTTTATCCCCTTGGTTAATAATCTACTATTTTTTCTTTCTTTCTTTCTATTGATGACAGAATACTAAAGAATACTAACCTCATCAAGTTCGTCCGCTCCAGGCGCGTGACCGTTCTTCAGAGACTCTCTCAGCGTGTCGTCCTCGTTCTCGTCGTCAGTGTGCACGTCGTAGAACTCTTCGCTGTCCATTTCATGGTCAGTACCTGTAGAGAAAGTTGCCAAATAGATAGAAAACAAACTATAAGCTATCAGAAAAGTTTTGGGACATGAAGAACAGCCTTTTTTTTATGTTAAACTGAAGAATAAAAAAAATAAACAAAAAGAATTGTAGATTTGGTTTAATCAATAAGAATGTGAAAAAAACAATAGAGTAAGGAAGGTACGATAGCAAATAAGATAAAAAAACCTAAATCTCTGAGTATGCGCTAGTGTGAAACAGCTTAGGCAATAAGGCCTTAGGTTTGGTCTTAGGCAACAATCAAATATCCCTGAGACCTAAACTGACACAAATTTTGGGACTTGGGGGTCATACCTTACGATTTAGCTTGGACTGTGGAACCTTTTAAGCTCAGCATGAGGTACCTCAAGCTATTGGTTCTGGTTGTTACTACAACCATCGTCCACATTGGGTCGTCGTGACGTACGCTTAGCCGTAACCCATATTGGGTCAGGGTGAGGTACGTCAAGCTGTTAGTCCTGGTTGCTACTACAACTATTCACACCCAACAAAACACATTGTGAGGTGGAGTTGGTCTAAGCCTCACGTGTTTCTACCTAGGTGTTTTTTTATACCACTAAGGTGACAATGAAGCATACGGTCCACCTGGTGGTAAGCGGTTACCGTAGCCTATGGACGCTGTAACACCAGGGGTATCACTTGCGCGTTGCTAACCCTGTAAAAACCTTTTCAAGCCCTTTTTGAAGAATCCCATGCTGTCTCGTTCGAGAAAAACCTCTGCAGGGAGGTCATTCCACAACCTGAGCGGACGCGGGAGAAAGTTTCTCTGAAACCGAACAGTACGAGACCATTTTGGTTCCAAAATGTGAGGATGAATTCCCTGCCGATGGCGAGCGGGGCGATGGTAGAAAGAGGCCGTGGGCATTATGTCAAATAGGTGGTAGAAATATATTTATTTCACCTCCTTGAGATCCTTCTGGCAGGCCTATGCCCAGTAGTGGGCGTCTCTAGGCTGATATGATGGATGATGATGACTCACCTAATACCGACTGGTAGTCTGTAAAGTATTCCGAGTCTGACGCGTAGCTCTGCTCCGCTGCATCGACTACGTCACCACCTGGTGTTGTGTTGACTGCACGGATTCGCTTCTGAGCGCTCTTGCGTTGTTTCTGGCGTCGTTGCTGGCTAGGAAGGTAAAAAACACTTTTATACTACAGCACGCAGTCTAATTATCCAATAAAATACAATTAATAAATATAAACTAAGTAAATGAATATATAAAACCACTAGAAAATACATAAATAACAAAACAAACATTGGTTCTAAGATTAATTACAAAAATTGGTAATAGATGGCGGTGCACTAAGTTGCATCGCGCTAATGTTTTCTACCGCGGATTTGTATAGGTTTTTCTTTGTAATTAAATTGTCTTTCGTCTGATTGAACGTGGTGTTTTATTCAGTGGCAAATAAGGTTTAAATTAGTGGTCAAATAAAAGTCTGAAACAAAAGCTATTTACCTGATTTAACTCGCGTTTAATTAGATGTTACATTATTATTATACACCCGACGTTTCGATTACAGCGATGGTGGTCACGGGACGTCTGAAGATGTCGAGATAGGCCGAGAGATAAAAGTACTATTGATAATTATAAAAACTTTTAAACAATATACTTACTGAAAGTTCATAGAAAATGCAAAACTGAGACAACTAGGAAGATATTAGTTTAACTATATGTTCTCACATTTAAATCAGTTGCAAACAGTGGCACTAGATGGGGCTACATCATGAAAGGCCAATAGAAGTCTATCATAACTTTCTTTTTCACTTAAATGACATCAAAAGTCATAATATAAAACTAGAAAAATTTTTTCACGTCCTGAGGCGGGAATCGTACCCACGACCTTTCGCAATCCGCGCGACTGCTCTGACCACTAAGCCACCCAGGACTTGGGATATCCCCGTGGAATTCTTTTAGTCTATCTGTATTTGCGTTTATGAGCTAACGTCCACCCTACAATGTCGAAATAATCTATTTCAACCTCAGAAACGAGTATTTTTACAAATACCTACGATTCGGTTAAGTTGGGGCAGTGCTTTTAAATATTCTTAATTTTTTATTTATCATTATTATAAATATTTGAAAAATTACTTAGTAATTAAAATAATATAAAACTAGAAAAAAAATTTCACGTCCTGAGGCGGGAATCGAACCCACGCCCTTTCGCAATCCGGGCGACTGCTCTGACCACTGAGCCACCCAGGACTTGGGATATCCCTGTGAAATTCTGCCCCAACTTAACCGAATCGTAGGTATTTGTAAAAATACTCGTTTCGGATGTTGAAATAGAATATTTCGACATTGTAGGGTGGACGTTAGCTCATAAACGCAAATACAGATAGACTAGAAGAATTTCACAGTGATATCCCAAGTCCTGGGTGGCTCAGTGGTCAGAGCAGTCGGATTGCGAAAGGTCGTGGCTTCGATTCCCGCCTCAAAACGTGAAAATGATTTTCTAGTTTTATATTATTTTAATTACTAAGTAATTTTTCAAACATTTATAATAATGTTAAAATCAACAATTAAGAATATCAAAAGTCATAATAAATCATTGGACAAAAATTATCTCACAATTAATTTATACTGGTGCAACTGATTTTTTTTTAAATTGCAGCCAAATCGTAAAACAAATGACAAATGAATGTAAGTAACACATACTCAATAATTTTAAAAAGAGTTCAAAATTTAAACTTATTTTTATATTGTATTGTTTACAAGTAATCAGTTCTCAAAAATTTCAGTGTTAGTCTCAAAAGTATTTCTTGGAAATAATTGGCTCTAAAAACTGAAGATTTTTAATCAAACTGCATAAACACTCTTAACCACTTACAACCAGGTGAACCGCCAGCTTATTTGTCGTCTGGTAGTATAAAAAAATGTTGATTAGGATATTATAAATTGAAATTAGTATATGGAAAATAACAATAAAAGAGAATAAACATATATAAAACAGATATTGGTGTATTATTATTATTTATATCTATAGCTATTATTATTATTTTAAGGAAACATTGTTCATCGATATTTTTTTTATTATAACTTTACAATTAATATAAGATTCTTACTTTAGATTAAAATTAGTCATAGATACACTCCATAATATGATGATATGTTTTCTCTAGAAGCATATTTTTCAATGCACTGGGCTTGATTCTGAAGACTCATGCTAAATCTACATTTAAGTGCAGTATATATCTTTGTCGCAATATTTACATTTATACTTCAATTTATTATGTTCAATAATGTCAAAAATTTAACATAATTATGTTTCTGTCAAATTATATGACAGCCATCCTTTTTGTGTTCTTATTGAGGGCAAGAGATGCACTGAGATTTATTTAAGGTTAAGTGTGTGCTCTACTGAATTGACCACCTTGGTCTTAAGTCCTAATAAAAACTTACTCATATTACACAACACAACAACCATTAAAAAGCCTCAACAACCATTAAACAACCTTAATTAAAAAAGTTTTATTAATCTGTAAAATGTACTATAAATATTTACGTTTCCTTCTGCAGTTCCCTTAAAGCTTCTAATTCAGTCCGCATTGATGAGACTTGTCGGTCCAGTCTGGCAACTTCACTAACTGAAACAGAGAAGCACCAGATTTATTTTTAAATATAATATATTAATTAAGGGCAGTTTACAGTGCAGTGGCAGGAATGAATGCAGAGAATGGAAATTCTATATCTCGGCAAATAAAAGTTACCAACAACTAAAACATTAATCCTATCAAGCACCAGGTTCCAGTCGCAATTAAATTTTCGATTGTCATAGCCCCCAGATGAGATAACGGCACTTGAGGGATATACACATTTTGTCATAATGTTACACAACTTGAGGGATTAATACACATTTTGTCACAATGTGGTCTGACTGAACTGAATTGCAATAATACCTAGTTATTAACTTGTTGACCATTTTACATGTTGTGAAAAACTGGCTATTTGCGCTAGCCACTAATTAGCATTAGCTAAGATATCAACAACACCAATCATCTAAAAAGTATCAAATACCAACCCAACATGGCCCTCCTTTTCTCTGCATAGATTTGTTCGTAAATAAACATTCCGGCGGCTCCAACCAGCCCCACAATAGCTGCTCCCATCATAGCTCGTGGTGACAAAAAGCCATGAGAACTCATCATAAAAATTTCGTAACTAGTTACTAGTATCACTCTGTTATAGCAATGTTTACGACCTTAGTGGCACCGTGTTGCATTCGTTTTTGCTAGTCGCAAATACAAGAGTAATCAGCACTGCTAATAAAATATTTATTACATGTAAATTATTTGTTAAAATGCAAGTTAACTGTGTCGAGTGTGCACTTGGTGTTGATGATGATGGGTGTATACTGTATAGTGTAGAATATCGCGAGGAGAATGTTTATATATTATTTGGAATTCGATCACTGTGCATTTGGCGCGGGATGAAGAGAAATTCTACGTAATTTGGTGAATGTATTTAAGTTAAGAGTGAAATCAGTTGAAATCACAGATTGGATTGGAATGTCAAAAATGCAGTGTTGCCTGTGACCGATAGTCAATAGTAACATGAGACAGATCAAAAGTTACATTAGTTTTTTTTATGTAAAAAAGACTAATACTAAAACATAACAATTTCTTAGAAAAATCGAAACAATTTTTAGAGATCGTGAGACTTACCAATCAACAAAAAAGCAATTGCAAGCTACTCCATTGCGTAGTTTTATGACTACTCGGTATGTGAATTTTTTTGCTACTTTTGTTTAAATCCTAGAAGTAACGTAAAAGTAACATTTTGTGCCGTGTAACATAAAAGTAACATAAAATGTTACAAAAGTAACATTCTGGCAACGCTGCAAAATGTCAAACTTTTTTTTAAATTCTCTCTATAAAGAAAAGGCAAAGGGTACTAATGCCCATACAGCCATATCTTTAGTATTTGTTATTTCTTCATTTATTGCATTAAAATGCTGGCGTAACACATTTTAATGCATCTTGGGAGTTGGATATTTCTTCATTTATTTCATTATAATATTATAATAATAATAACAATATTCTTAAACTCACACCTATTGGGCCTAATTCTGGGAACACACTTTAATTCTAAATTTAAGTACAGTATATCTCTTTCTCGCAATAAGTAATAGGAAAAAGATAGCAAGAATCTGTTTAGAGCTGTCACTTAAATTTAGACAGATTTCTAAGAAACCATAGACAATTTTAGACGGCATGGTACGAAGGTGCCTCCTAAACACTGCATTTTATCACGTTCAATAAGGTCTAAAATTGAACGCACGTTTCTAAATGTCAAATTATATGACAGCCACCCTTTTCGTATTCCTTTTGATAGAAAGAAATGCACTGAACTTAAATTTAGACTTAGCATGTGTTTACCAGAATTAGGGCCATTATCTAGCTTAAAGTAAGCATCATTAAGAGCTTGTGTTATGGATACTAGATAACGGAGAATTAATGATAATGATATGCATATACATATATTAGAAATATACTCAATAAACATATAAACATTAATGACTCGTAAACAAATGCTCGTAATCATCATACAATCATTTGCTTTATAGCAAGGGGTACAGACCACTCGGCCAGCCATTCATTAAAATGCTGGCGTTACACATTTTAATGCATTTTGGTAGAATTTGACGCGAAACCTACGTTACTTTTGTCGCTCATGACGTCACATTACTCTTCTTGTGGCACGGATCCATACGTTCAATTCGGTTCGTATGTAAGCGCGCTTCATGCGTAAATTGTTTATTGGGGACCGTAGGGAATAATCACAATGTCGGAAAAGTTTACGACTTAGAGACACCGCACACATACAATTACAAGTTGGCCAACTAAATCGCAGAATGTCTAATAGGCATAGAATCTTGATAGTACGCACATTATATCCAACTAAGTCGTTCAACTAAATAGTTGGCCAACTATCGGCCGACAGTTGGCCAACTACGGTAAGATGCAGTATGACCAGACCCGTGCGCGTGATTTGCATTTGACACGCTTGGATTTTTACCGACGAGCACTCAGCCGCCCAGTCTATCCCTGCATTCTTTACTTGTAACAAATGAAAAAATAGAACTGCTGGTCGACGAAGTCCAAAAAAGGCGAGCCCTTAAAAAACTTTTCTGGGTAACATCTCAGTTTAGAATGTAAGGTATGATGTTTCCTACGATCTAATCTGTCACTTAATATCGGATGCACTCTAAATGTTTTGTTCGGTTTTCGTCTTCTTTTAATTAATTTAAGTAGTGCGTTGTTTTTTCGCATTTTATCGCAGACTTCACAGCGCTGGCAACACTGTCCACCAACTAAGTCGGCGAAGTGTACGGCCTATGAAAGGACGCAATTTAGTTGTTCGATAGTTGGCCAAGTTTAAATTGTATATGTGCGGTGTCTCTTATTATGGTAACTGTCGGTTGTTGTCGGCTGACTGTGAAATCGATGAAATCGACGGGTTGTGCGCTTCTACAGCCATCTTACAGCATCTATTTTATTTTATCGGGCCAGTGGCGACCAAGTTTTCTTCGGAAAACGAATTCCTCTTGCCCAATCACCGTACAACGTTGCGTCAAGTTATTTGCAGATTAATTTTACTATTTTCTACATCCATATTTATATTTTTCACATCCTATCAATTACCTTCATGATCCCATCCTTAGAATCAGAACAATAACTAAAGATCTCATCCGACCCCACATAAACAACTTCCATTTAGCAAAAACGACAGTGATTATTGTCAACAAGCATCTTGTTTTTCTCAAGGTGGTTTTGGCCGTTTGAATCTCAATTCTTTGCCTTTGTTGGTCAACCATGTTTTAAAAAACGTACTGTCAAAAATAAAGCCGATTTATTTGGAAAAATCTCTTGGTCAATGCAGTCGAGTAATTCCATGTTTTTTGTGGTTGTTTGGGTTAATTGATAAAATTCTCATTTTATTACACACAGTTTAATCATTGAAGTACAAAAGAAATGAAAGTAATCAGTGCTTAAGGCTCTCTAAATGCCACTGTTTCACCTATTTACTTCTCCAAATCGTAAGTAGTAAATCGTTTTTGTGTACTGAATACTGAACATTTGTACTTAAATTGCAAGGAATTTCAATTTAAATTTTTATTTAGGTCAGCCTTATCATGAGTTCTGAAGATACACTGGTGGTAGCTAATGATGAAAAGTTACAAACGGAATCATTTGTAATGGACCAAAAATCTGTAAATGAAAAGATGCCATTAGACAAATCAAGCACAGAAATCGGACAAGGTGATGTTGGTATATCATCCAATGATACGAAGAGTGATGCTTTAGATACAATACTTACCGATAAAGTTGACAAAATTGGTATAGATCTTGGTGATGAAAACAGTGATGAAGATTTGCATTTAAAATGGGATGATGATGAAGACATTGAAGAGGATATCATATCTTTACAGCTACCAGAAGAAGGGGCTCATGACATAACCTCATACAGTACTACTAATGATGTTGATATGGTAACAACTGAGGAAAATGAGCCTGAAAACCAGGATAAAGTATTATGTATGGATGTCACTGAAGATGCAGATAAAGAAATAATAGACATTACTGACCTATCAAGTCCCATAGCAGATGAGTTAGAAGAGAGTCAGTCGAATATAGATAATATCTGTGATACAAAACAAGAAATGAAAGAAATTGATAATGTGACCAATGAAGAAAATACTATTACAATCATTGATGATGTTGATGATAAAATTAAAATAGAGGAATGTGCCAGTAAATCTAATTTTATTGATGATGATCTGATTATTATAGAAGATGACATTGATGATGATAATATGGATTCTAGTAAAAATAGTGATGTGAACCCTGCAATTAATAATAAAAATATAGCTTCAACAGAAACTGAAAAGGATGTAATATCAAATAAAAAAGATGAGTCCCTGGAGAATGTTTCTGTTGTAGAAGGTAATTCAGACCATGGTTTGACTAAACCTGACATGATGCTTGAAATACCTACTCAGGAAATAATTGATTTTATTGATGACTCAGATGTTTCTTATAACATGAATGATAGTATGACTGATAAAGATACAAAAGACAAGTCAAAAGAAATAAAAGAGAAAAGAAAATCTGTTGATTCCATAATTGAAATTGAAGAAGAGTCCACTCAATTGAAACAAGAAAATGTAATTCATGATGTTGATGATATTATTGAAACACCTAAAAAACTTACTCAAGATTTATGCAATAAAACATTGGAATCTGATTCACTTAAGAATGTTGAAGAATCTAAGTTTAATACAGAATTAACGAAATCTGAATCACTTATCGTAAACGAAAATAAAATGCAGGTTTTAGTAGATAATACAGAGCAGGCCTCTAATTTATTAATAAAAAAAGATAGTGAAAATGAAACAACTCTCATACAAAAAACTGATACTAATAAAGATTTAGATATGAATGTAAGTAAAGAAGCTCCAGATTCTGAGATTATATCAATAGAAGAAAAATTATGCTCTGATACGAAAGATACTCAACATTCTAATACAGCTAACATAGACTCGAAGCAAGTTATAGATAACAATGATCATAAATTTAAACAATTAAGACTGGTTTCTATTGACAAATTACAGACTCCTCGTACCACTTCACCTGATAAAGAACACTTAAAGTCTGATAAAGAAGAACAGTACATCACAAAATCTGTAGTAGATGATATAATTCAACAACTTCCACCTGTAAGTAGTGAAGAAAAACAACTACCTGAATCAGAAATTGAAAAAACACTGCCTACTTCTAATTTCGAATCATTAATAGATGATAAACAACAACAATTGGCTTCTAAATCTTTGGATAAATTAAATCAGTCTTGTCCAAAAGAATCAGTTTTTAAAAATGAAAAATTACTGCCTAAAGATGATCACCTGTCCACATCAGATTCAACTAATAATGAACTACAATGTAAAGCTAAAACATCTAATGAAGAAAAAATGTCATCACCTGAAATAAGACATGATGAGCAACAATTTGATCAAATTACTTCCAAAAATTTGCAGAAACTTTCTACATCAGAAATAGTTGGTGATGAATCGTCATCGGTACAGGTTATTTCTAAAGATGACCAAACTCAGTCAGCATCTGAAATGATTATTGATGAACAACCATTTGAAGCTGGTTCTAAAAATGTACATATAACAACATCTGAAGTGATTTTTTGTGATGAACCACAACAAACTTCTATAGATGAACAAATATCAACTATATTGGAAATGTTAGATGATGGACAACCAACTGAACCAATTTCTAAAGTTGATCAAATATCTACTACGTCTGAAAAAACTATTGATGTATCATCTAAAATGATTGAAGAACAGTTTTCTCAAGTAATTTCTAAAGATGAACAAATATTGACAACAGAAACAACTACTAATGAACAATCTGTATCTAACACTATTTCTAAAGACAAAGATGCACTGTCTTTACTAAAAGTAACTGATAGTAATCAAGCAATAACATCTAAAAATATCCCTGAAGATAAACAAACAAAGTCTGCATCCGAAGCAAGTAACAAACACCCATCAACATCTCAAGATTCCAAAGATGAACCACTTCCTTCTACATCTAAAACAGTTCATGACATACAACCATCTACATCTCAAAATACAGATGTAAATGTTCCCACAACATCAGAAATGTCTGAACAATTAGCTCCGGACTCTAAGGATGAAGCCCCAGAGGTGACAGATAGTCTGGGATTGTTGGCTGAGTCGTCAAGAGTGGTGGAGGATGATGAAGAGCCAGATGAAGAAGAAGAGGATGATGATGACTTTGATCAAGATGGTAAGTGTTTGTTTAAAATTTCAAAGGTTTTATTTGATTTTTATGAATCGCTAATATTATAGTTATTAAGTAAATATTTCTGTAATACAAAATTAACCCACCAAACCGCATTGGGCCAGCGTGGTGGGGTCACAGACCAAATGCACCATGTGTTTCTCCCATGTAATAAGGCCTGTTTCCAGCAATGGGACATGATGCAAAATGAATAATATTTTCAATCTACTTCACAAAAGGAAGAGGTTATCAATTTGACATGTTTTTATACCTGTATATTCACATTAGAAAAGTATTATAACTAGAAACAGTACATGTCCTCAGGTGGGGACTGAAGTTGCGACCCGCACAACCAGGGTGACTGCTCTAACCATCTGAGATACCTGTTTGTTATTTTATTTTTAGTTAAAGACAACCTGTTTAGCCTTAGATTCTGCACACATCATTATCCTCAGCCTATATATGTCCGACTGCTGGGCACAGGTCGTACTACATGTGAGAAACACATGAGGAGTTTGGGCTATAACACCACCACACTGGCCCAGTGCACCTTGGTTTGGTTAAAGCGATTGTAGTAGCAACCGAAATTAATTTCTTAATGTGCACGACGAAGCACGTAGGAGCTCGAGTTTACATTTTTTTATTTGAACCACCCCGGTTTAGACCATGGCGAAAGTTACTTTGTTTTCATAATCGAAACCAGAGCACTGAAACGACTGAGCTCCTTAACACACAATTGGTTTTAATTGCCATGGAGTTGTGTGCTTCTTCATTATAATCATCATCATATTAGCCGAGTGAAACCCACACTGCTGGGCAAAGGCCTCAAGGATAAGCCACGAGAACCTTTCCGCTCCAACGGCCATTAGTCCTCCTTGCAATGCCTTCAGGCCTGCCCACTGCCACTTGACGCTCGCAATTCTTTGGCCTATTTCGGCGACCTTAGTTCTCCTGCGGATCTCATAATTTCTGATTCGATGACGCAAAGAAACCCCTAGCACAGCCCTTTCCCTTGCCCTCTGGGTGAATTTGAACCTTCTTATGAGGCCATTGTAAGCGGCCACGTCTTAGTTCAGATTAAAGACTTTCGTCTTGAGACACTGCGGTAGTTGGGCCGACAATATGCTGCGAAGCTTCCCAAACGCTGCCAAGGCGAGTTGGATCCGTCGATGGATCTCTTTCTGGAAGTTGGGTAGAGCTTCTAATATTCACAGGAGTGGGTACGACATGGGAATTCGACATAATTTTCGTCTTATCCGTGTTCATTTTAAGACTCACTTATTGGGAGGCTACAGAGGTCGTCGAGCATTGTGGCCAAGTCTGCCAGGGTCTTACAAGTCACCCATGACTACGATATCATCAGCAAAACTAAGATGAGTCGTGCACTAGCCGTTTATATTGATGCCTCTCCAGTCCAAAAACTTAAATACATCCCCTACGCGGCAGTGAACAGTTTCGACGAAATAATGTGACCCTGTCTCACACCTCGCTGAAGTTGTATTGGTTCCGAGTTTGTTCCTGGAGGTGGACTGACATAGTGGCGTTTTTGTATAATGACTGCAGCACTTGGATGTACCGATAGTCTATTTGGGATCTCTGCAGTGACTGTAGCACGGCCCAGATCTCGACAGAATCTAAGGCTTTCTCATAGTCCACAAACGCTAAGTATAATGGTAGGTTTTCTGTATAACCGGCCCCAGCGTATGTATGTGGTCTATGGTACTAAAGCCTTTTCGAAATCCGGCTTGTTCAGTAAGCTTGTAAATACCCTTTTTGAAGAAAAGTTTCACAACTTCCCTGTGTCACGCTTTTGGCGTTTTACCCTCGAGCAAGATGAAGTTAAAAAGCTTATGAATAATTCTTAGAGTTATCCCAAGTTCTTGGTGGCTCAGTAGTCAGAGTCTCCCCTATATTTTTAATATAAAAATAAAAACAAATAGACTGCGGTTCTAAAAGATGAAATATACGATATTTTTTTTGTAATTTACTCAAACCTATTTCAGAAAGTAGCAATCAAATGACGGCAGAACACTCGGAGGATTCAAACGCTCAGCATTCAGAAACTGATGCGTCTAAAGAGCAAGATGAAAAAGGGACAGATACACCCCAAGAAGAAAAGCAAGAGTTCAACTTTGATATAGGTCAAAACGAAACAAAAGATGGGAAAGAGAAGGATGGGGATATGGTTGTCGATGATGTAGTTTGTGAAGAAGTAGTAAGTTTCTATAAACAACTTTTTTATATATTTTTATAAGACAAGGATGGCAAACAGATTACGGTCCGCCTGATGGTAAGGTTACGTATCCTATAGACGCTCGTAGCACCTTGGGCACTACGCACGCGTTGACTACCCTGTACAAGTGTGTCAAACAAGCATACGACCCGCTCGATGGTAAGGTTACCGTAGCCTATAGACGCTCGTAGCACCTTGGACACTACTCACGCGTTGACTACCCTGTACAAGTGTGTCAAACAAGCGTACGGCCCGCCTGATGGTAAGGTTACCGTAGCCTATAGACGCTCGTAGCACCTAGGGCACTACTCACGCGTTGACTACCCTGTACAAGTGTGTCAAACAAGCGTACGGCCCGCTTGATGGTAAGGTTACCGTAGCCTATAGACGCTCGTAGCACCTTGGACACTACTCACGCGTTGACTACCCTGTACAAGTGTGTCAAACAAGCGTACGGCCCGCCTGATGGTAAGGCTACCGTAGCTTATAGACGCTCGTAGCACCTTGGGCACTACTCACGCGTAGTTAACGTAGCCTATAGACGCTCGTAGCACCTTGGCCACTACTCACGCGTCGACTACCCTGTACAAGTGTGTCAAACAAGCGTACGGCCCGCCTGATGGTAAGGCTACCGTAGCCTATAGACGCTCGTAGCACCTTGAGCACTACTCACGCGTTGAGTACCCTGTACAAGTGTGTCAAACAAGCGTACGGCCCGCCTGATGGTAAGGTTACCGTAGCCTATAGACGCTCGTAGCACCTTGGACACTACTCACGCGTCGACTACCCTGTACAAGTGTGTCAAACAAGCGTACGGCCCGCCTGATGGTAAGGCTACCGTAGCCTATAGACGCTCGTAGCACCTTGAGCACTACTCACGCGTTGAGTACCCTGTACAAGTGTGTCAAACAAGCGTACGGCCCGCCTGATGGTAAGGTTACCGTAGCCTATAGACGCTCGTAGCACCTTGGACACTACTCACGCGTCGACTACCCTGTACAAGTGTGTCAAACAAGCGTACGGCCCGCCTGATGGTAAGGCTACCGTAGCCTATAGACGCTCGTAGCACCTTGAGCACTACTCACGCGTTGAGTACCCTGTACAAGTGTGTCAAACAAGCGTACGGCCCGCCTGATGGTAAGGTTACCGTAGCCTATAGACGCTCGTAGCACCTTGGACACTACTCACGCGTCGACTACCCTGTACAAGTGTGTCAAACAAGCGTACGGCCCGCCTGATGGTAAGGCTACCGTAGCCTATAGACGCTCGTAGCACCTTGAGCACTACTCACGCGTTGAGTACCCTGTACAAGTGTGTCAAACAAGCGTACGGCCCGCCTGATGGTAAGGTTACCGTAGCCTATAGACGCTCGTAGCACCTTGGACACTACTCACGCGTCGACTACCCTGTACAAGTGTGTCAAACAAGCGTACGGCCCGCCTGATGGTAAGGTTACCGTAGCCTATAGACGCTCGTAGCACCTTGAGCACTACTCACGCGTTGAGTACCCTGTACAAGTGTGTCAAACAAGCGTACGGCCTGCCTGACGGTAAGGTTACATTATTCACTATGGCAATACAGCGGGTGACATAGAACTCAACTAAACATCACCAAAGCGACAGCGTTATGATGAGTATTTGACTGTGTTGCAGTTTTTTCTGTAAAAAATATTGTTTTGTGCCACGCAACAAAGCAAATAAAAAGAAAAGGGATAATTTAACATTGTTCTGTTCTTACCTATTTTTCGGTATACTGTTCATAGACCTTGGCGGGTCTCCATACATTTTTAGAGCATCTATTTTAGCCCCTTGTATAACATTCACTATGATGCTTTCTATCTATTTTAGGAGTTAATGTGTACAGAGGAAGTAGATGCGGAAACTTCTGTAGATAAGGCTGTGACGATTCAGGACTCGGAAAATGTCAAGGTAAAACAGAATTAATTCATTCATGAAGGACATTGAATAGTCAGGCGTTGCTATAGAATATTTCGACATTGTAGTGTATGCGTTATCTTCTAACGCAACTACAGACGGACTAGAACAATTTCAAAGGGTCATCCCATCTCCTTATTAGTTTAGATGGGTAGAGCAGTCACCAGGATTGTGAAAGGTCGCGGGTTCGGACCTCGCCCTAAAACATGAACATTTTCTAGTTTAAATACTTTTAACCCCCGACAAAAAAGAGGGGGACGTGTCTGTCTGTGTATCTGTGTGTCCGTCTGTGACGTCGTAGCTCCTAAACGAATGGACCTATTTTGATTTAATTCTGCTTGTTTGAAAGCTGACGCTGATGTAGGAAGATCAGTTCAGGCATTTGATGACTATCACAGATCCGATTGATTTAAAATTCGGTTTTTTGTTACTTTGGTGGTATTCCCAAGACATGCTAACCTCGAGCTGATCCTGTACCATCCAATAGTCTGAAGAATAGTCTCAATGATATGGTGTTCCATAGATGATTGATGAGGCCGGCTGTTACTAAAAAACGTTTTTTTTTTCAAATGAATAAGATGTGCAAGTATCATAGGCACTGTATGTGAGCAGTGAGTTTAACGACAGTAAATTAAAACATAGGCTATATTAGTTCATAGAAATAGTTTGCCTCTTTCAAAAATATCTCATTCATTTGATAATTTCATGCCATTTGTATAAAATAACTTAATTATTTGATAATTTCATGACATTTGTATGAAATAATATAAAATTGGCTGCATTATTTCATAGAAATGACATGAAATTATACCCTCTTCTCATTCAATCCTCTAGTTGTCTAGTAGAGATCGCTTCTATCGATTAGATTGCCTTTTTGGCATATTTGTTTGTTTTTTCTTTGTGATGTTTAGGTATGTAATTGTGAAAAATAATAATATCTATCTATCTAAAATGGAATCAGACATTTTAAAATTTCACAATTTAAAAGGTTTATTACATTCTGCTCTAGGTGACATCAGCGGAAACCGACCAAGCAATGGATATTGAAACAGTGAAATTATCGGATAATTCAGATAATGAGGCAAATGATAATAAAAGCATTTTGAGGAATATGCTAACAGAGATGATGCAGAAAGGTATGTTGTTCAACCTGTTTCTATACACATAAAATATATACGGTTTATGCATTTTTTTATACAAGTGAGTTGACGACCCAGTTGATAGTATGTGGCTACCATTACCTATAGACTCCTGCATTTGATCTTAGGCCCCAGGATGACAACGCACCTGCAATATCAAGTGATTTTCCCTTGTTATTGCAGGTGTCTATAGACGGCGGTAACCGCTTACCATCAGGTGGGCCGTCAGCTTGTTTGTCATCTAGTTGTATATAAAAAAGGTCATAATAATCATTTATGTTATAGCTAAAGTATGATATACACTCACAACACTTTCTTACATAAAGTACCCATTTCTCGCAATTCGTGATTCTTATTCTATTTACAATCATCATCATCATCACCAACTCATGCATGTCCCACTGCTGGGCACAGGCCTTCCTACTACTACACAGGAGAAACACTAAAGGAGTTTGGGCCATTACACCAGTCTGAGTAAAACCCAAAGTGTCCAGGCTGTGCTTATATTTCGTACTTTAGCCGTAACATGAATAGGAGTTGTAATTTTAATGTTTGTTTTTCCGCAGAGAAATGATTTAGTCTTGGTAGTACAAATTGATATACAAATATGTATATTGGGTGGATTTTTGAGACGGGACAGTAAGGGCAGGTACCTTAACCATTATAGTAACAGGAAAAGGGTCCTAGGAGACCATTCATAACTTTCTAAGATATTCTGAACTGCATTCACATATTTGAAATAAAACCAATTTACCGGATTTAACTCGCGTTTAATTAAAACGGTTAAAATCCGGTAAATTGGTTTTATTTCAAATGTGTAGTGCTCGCGAAAATGTAAGACAATACTATGCATTCAAATAGTTTGGAAAAATGTACAGCCAGCGAAAAAATATGCTAAAATACCAAAAAATTAAATTTAAGTTTTCCTGTAACTATAATGGTTAAGGTACAGTCGACCACAGAAGTAGCTTAACACTTTAGTACCATGTCACACTGACTATTTGCGCTTTTACTTAATTGGTACTAAACTGTTCAGCTACTTCTGTGGTCGACCGTACCTGGCCTTGCTGTTCCGTCTCAAAAATCCACCCCGAATTATGGTTGTGTGTACTATGTCTAAAACTATTTATGTATTTAATTTTTATCTATGAAATCCTGTATACCGTCGAATTCCATTAGTCTAGTTAAAATTGGTTTTTATAAATATCGTATATAAAAACTAATTATACAAAAAACAAACGAATATCGGTCAAAAATAAATGAATGTCAAACTAAATGAGCATTGAAAATCAAGCAACGTTAGACCTTATTGACATTTCAAATCTTTTGAAAGGAAAATCATCTGAAGCCGTAGCAATAAGGTTGATTAGATCTTTATTTGGTTTGAGACATTCTTTTTTGTTTGAGTTTTGCGAAAAATAAGCATGGGCAGTAAGTAAAATATGCCTTGTTATTTGCAGAAATAACCGTTCAAAAAGTAGAGGCAACTAAAACGCCTCCTAGTAAGAAATTAGAAATAACTCAACTGTCGAACGTATTGAATTTCGTTGATTTGGAAGAGAGTTCTTCTGAAGATGGTGAGGCTTTGTTTATTTATTTAAAAGGTTCATTTTCCAATGACAAGGACACCATCGATAGCGAAATCCACCACACTATTATTTATTAACAAACGTTACGACGATGACGACAGCGCCATCTAGACCAATTCACGAATAACTAGATGGCTTGCAAATGAAGTGAATTCAAATTGTTGTTAGAAAGTTCGGCACGAATATGCTAGATGGCGTTGGCAACGCTTACCTTAATTGGAGGTACTTATATACTAATTGAAATTATCTCACTTGTTATTTAATTTGTCAAGCCGCGTTAGGCTCCCCAGAGTCTCTATTTAAAAACTAATTGTGACTGGAGTCTGTGGCTTGACAGGTAAGATTAATAATAATAATAATAATATTCATACACTCACACCTATTAACCAGCCCAAAGTAAGCATCATTAAGAGCTTGTGTTATGGGTACTAGATAACGGAGAAATATTGATAATAATTATGTACATAAATATAAGAAATATACTAAATAAATATATGAACATCCATGACTCGTAAACAAATGCTCATACTCATCATACAAACATTTGCTCCTACCGGGATTCGAACCCGGGACCTCTTGACCGAGTAGCCTGTATAGCAAGGGGTACAGACCGCTCGACCAGCCGGTCGTCTAAAAACATTAAATGACCAAACATAAAATTAACTCTTCTTTCGGTGCCTAATTTACAAACGTCCTGTCTATCTTATATTTTCGCGAGAAATAAAACCACTTTGCCGGATTTAACTCGCGATAAATCAGATTTTGACTGCGGCCTCTTATACACAGGTCGAACAAAAAGAACGTAAAACATAAGCGCGTAACGGACCCTCCTAACATTTGATAAGCCCGAAATCCTCACCAAAGAACCCCGCTTCATTCCTAGAATATTAGGTGAGGCCATTGTAATAAAAACATCCTAATTGGGATGTTGCCTAAGTTTGAATATGGCGCTATTTTTCACAAATTCTAAAAATATACGCTAATGTTACGCATAAAAACAATTCAAACTTAAAAGATATGGAATATTGTTGAAATTCTACTGTTTTGAAAATTAAAAAAAAGGTCAATTTTTTTTTCAAAATTTATCAAAAATGATGATGATATTAGATTGCTGACATCAATTAAACAACTAATATTATGACAACTATTAATGAAAACATACTTAGTACATAGTTATTACTAATTTTGTCAGTACGCCCATACATTTCTTAGTAATATGGGAACATGTGACGTCACCTGTTCCGTAGATTTTCTATGGAGCGTTCTTGGACGTTGCGCCGCAACACATCAAACATACCACTATATCTGTGAAACTATTGATCTTAGACATACTATTTCTTTTGCAATATTTCTTTATGAGTTATTAACTTCTTATTTTTGAAATAAAAAAAAAGTTGTCAACTACCCTATTGCAATAGAGAAGACGGTTGTACTGTACCATCAGCTTGGGATCCCATCATGTGACTAATAAAGTCCCAAGCCCGTCCTCACACTGTCCGACAAACTGACACCGTGAGCTCCGTATGCGTAAATCAAACCGCCCAAAATTAAACACGAAGTGACGGTAGTTACCTATAAACTTAGACAACTGACATCTTCAGTCTTCCCGTGACCACGATCGCTGTAAAGTAATCGAAACGTCTGGTGTATAATAATAATGTAACATCCCATACGTCCCACTGTTGGGCACAGGCCTTACTACATGGGAGAAACACATGAGGAGTTTGGGCCATAACACCACCACCGCTGGCCCAATGCGGGTTGGTGGGTTAAAGCGGTTGCAGGAACAACCGGGACCAATAAGTTAACGCTTTGAATTACTGAATGAACCTGCTTTTAACAGTCAATGTATCACCTTCAATAATCTCCAACAGACGTTCAAGAGGTGAATAAGCTGACTGCCATTGCCAGCGAATTAGATGCCACAAAATTAATAGTTTCATCCGACATCGAAGTCACAACCGCTGCCGCTGCAAGTTCGGATGCGCCTGCGTCGAAAGTTACCAAAACGGTGAGTTTTTTTATTCCGGAATTTCTTTCTCAGTTTTTTTTTTATATAAAACACGACAAATACCTCAATACCACCTGATGTGAATCGGTAAGAAGAGTCCATATGCGAAGACAGTTAGTGCAGTTCAGACACTGCTCTAGCCGCCTCCACCTTGCCGGCCCGAAAGGTGCTTTTTCAAGCCTCTTTTGAAGGAACCCATGTTATAGGAAGGAGGGAACACATGTGCTGGCAAAGAATTCCAAGTTCTGGAAGTACGACAAAGAAACGAGCGAGCTATCGAGTTGACGAGATAATTGATTTGAAATGAGATATTACTAGCTCTCTGATATTTCTCTTGGCCTTAATCTTATTTGTAAGTAACTGTTGTTAAGGCCGCAGATGGAAGCAAGTTGCTAATGTGGAGCCGATTTTTTTCATCAATCTATATCAATTTGCTAGGAACACTGACAGGAGTTTTTTTTACATAACTAGATGACAAACAAGCTGACGGCCCACCTGATGGTAAGCGGTTACCGCCGCCTATAGACACCTGCAATAACAAGGAAAAATCACTTGATATTGCAGGTGCGTTGTCATCCTGAGGCCTAAGATGAAATGCCGTCCATGCCCAGTAATTATACTGGCTACCTTTCCCTTCAATCAGAAACACAGCGAACTGCTTCACGGCTGAAATAAGAAAGGCGGTGGTACCTACCCAGGCGATCCTACATACGGGCCTACCACCTAGCATTCAAATTTAAATCCATTATTTAAATTCCTCAACAAGACAATAAACTATTGTGTTTTTTCGGATTTCTATTAAGAAAATACAGTGTACCTCTGATTGGGTTTATTTTTCATCTCACTACCCCATGTTGCCTTTGTTATCGCATGAAAAAATTTAACAAAGGTTTCTTTGCAGACTCGAGTAAACACTAGTGAAGTGACTATCAAAACAGTACCCAAAGGGGAAATCGTCGAATCGAAACTAATCATACCGGAAGCCAAGGTGAGACTATAAAAATAGCCAAGAGTGACCACTTTTAAAAATAAATCAATAAATACCTTGTGAACATTGTTTAGGCCGAGAGAGAGATAGAGATATCATTTCCCAACGCGAGGGAAACAGGTAGCTATAGCGTGCGCGCGTGTAACGTAAGGGATGAAGTGAAAAAAATAGTAACAAATTTTGAAAAAAAAAAACTTGTACGAAATTCAAATAAAGAAAAAAAAACGATTTTAACATTGATTGAAATAGTTGATTGCGCTTCTAATAAACTTAGTTTGGGTTTTAAATAATCTTCAGTTTGCTTATAAATGAAAAAAAAGAATGATAAAATGGGCAGACGGACAGCGCCGTCCGTATGCCCGTCCGTCTGTCACCAGGTATCTCATGAACCGTGTTGACAGTTGAAATTTTCACAGATGATGTATTTCTGTTGCCGCTGTAACAACAAATACTAATAAAGAGAATAAAATAAATATTTAAAAGGGCTCCCATATACAACAAACGTGATTTTTTGCTTGTTTTTGCTCGATATTGACAACGGCAACAGGTAGATGCTTGTTTATAGATAATGGTACGGAACCCTTCATGCGGGAGTCTGACTCGCATTTGGCTGGCTTTTTTTCTGTCAAGAAAATAGTTGCGATTCATGTTTTGGCATTTTTTAACCACTTTATTGATGTTTTCATGTCACTGTCATTTTTAACAACAACTTATTGAATTATTTTTAAAAATGTTGAATAGGTAGCTCCGTTCTGATGATATTTGTAATAATAGTATTATGTGTTTTTAGCCTCCAGAAGAAAAATCGAAACCGAAATTCAGTCTAGAAATATTCAATTTAGACTCAGACGAAGAGGACAGCCCTCCGGCTGTAGGTAAGTACTTAGCACGTTAAGGCCGTCGAAAAAAGATCCATGTTTTATAATTTAAAGTAAATTCAAAAATGAACATTATTATACAAAAGGCAAGTGGCAAACGGTTGTATTCTTACCGCTCTCTCACTTTCAAATTCAGCAGCTTTAAAACAAAAAATATGCATTTACATTTGTTTCAGTATTAGTTCTCAACTATTTGCAGTGTATGAATGAGAAAGAACGAGACGCATATATTTTATACGGGTGGTGTTTTTAATACGACAATAAATTAAAACATACGCTATATTCGTTCATACAAATGGTTTGCCACTTACAAAAATATCTTATTCATTTGATAATTTCCTGAGATTTCTATGGAATAATGCAGCCAATGTTGTATTATTTCATACAAATTTCAAGAAATTATTGTTTCAAATTACTGTCGTATTGACGGCACCATCCTGTATAATTATCACAGAGGCTTATATTAAAGTTAGTTTGTCTATTTCTAGCGAAACTAGAAAGAAAAAGAAGAAATCGCACCATATTGGGTTAGTTAAAAAATACTCTTATTTGTACAGACCCACCACCAAATCACTGCTTTTAGGAGATTTTTTTGTATTATTCTTCTTAATGGGGTAACTCTTGGCCTTCACCTCACCTGATGGTAAGTGATGATAAGGCCGACGATGGAAGCTAGCTACACCCGGATTCCTCAACCACAGAGGAACTGGCTATCTTACCTCCAACTGCCGGAACACAGTGCTGTTAACATTGTTAAGGCGGCAGACTTAAGTAAAATGTTGTTAGCTTGCAACCAAATCGAGCAGAACCTTTCTGGCCCCACGGGAATTGAACCCCGGTACTCTAGATCTGCTGTGATCTCAACCACTGGACCATATGGCAGTTGATATTCTATCTTCTCCTTCCGGGTGGAACATTGGATTCGCCTAAAAATCTGCTGTTACATACAAAATACCCACCCGCACACTTCACATCACCAGCTTTTATACGTCCCACTGCTGGGCACAGGCCTTCCTACATGGGAGAAACACATGAGGAGTTTGGGCCATAACACCACCACGCTGGCCCAATGCGGGTTGGTGGGTTAAAGTGGTTGCAGGAACAACCGGGACCAAAAGCTTAACGTGCACGACGAAGCACGGACGGGCGAGAGATTAGAAATTATGATTGTTGTTTTGGTCCAGTTCGTAAGCACCATTTCAGATTGTAGACAAAATGCATAAAATGGTTTTTTATTACACAAAACTCTTTTATTTTATTGCAAAAAAAAATATAAAGTGGCAACTAAATATAAGTCATAAAAGTGCCCAAAAGTGTACCGTCCATAGCCGTAAAGGCGCTGTTAAAAAGTTGACTTGGATGTCATAATTGTCATTCATTAAAATAAGTCAAGATTTTTATTACAATAACTAATAATTGTGTCTGCGCAAACTTTGTGTTATAAAATTGGTGTAGTTTTATGAACTAAGTGTTTGTGTTGACGTACAACTAACAGATTATTAGAATAAAAGTGATTATGGTGTGTCCACCTCATCAAATAGCATCATATGGAGACTCTCATCATATATTTCGCGTCAAATTTTCCCAAGATTCATTGAATGTCTAACATCAGCATTTCAATGCAACGACTGAAGAAATAAAGAAATACTAAATACATGGCTATTCGGACATTAGGTGCCTTTGCCTTCCCATTACAGGGAGAATGAACCAAAAAACATATGCCAGTCCGTAGTTTCCACCGTGAATGTTTTAGAAGCGCTTTATGTGTTTTTGTTGTTTTCAAAATTGTTTGATCCTGGTTATCAAGAAATAAAACGAAATTATTTAACGTAAAGTCGTAAAAACTTAATTTCACTTTTGACATTGGCCCTAATTCTGGAGAACACATGCTAAGTTTAAATTTAAGTTCAGTGCATTTCTTTCTCTCAATATGAATGCGAAAAAGATGGCTTGCGTTCAACGTGCATTCAATTTATGACCTTATTAAACGTTCTTAATTTTTGATTTTAACATTATTATAAATGTTTGAAAAATTACTAAGTAATTAAAATAGAATAAAACTAGAAAAATTTCACGTCCTGAGGCAGGAATCGAACCCGCGACCTTTCGCAATCCGGGCGACTGCTCTGACCACTGAGCCACCCAGGACTTGGGATATCCCTGTGAAAGCACTGCCCCAACTTAACCGAATCGTCGGTATTTGTAAAAAAAATTTAAACAAAAATTAAAACCGACTTCAAAAAACTGAAAAGGATAAAATAATTAAATTTAAGTAGGTATTCATCCCCTAGAAACATATTTTTGGAGTCGGTGCTTCACTTTCTATTGTTTTTGGAAACCACTTAGCACCAACTCCAAAAATATATTTCTAGGGGATGAATACCTACTTAAATTTAATTATTTTATCCTTTTCAGTTTTTTGAAGTCGGTTTTAATTTTTGTTTAAATTTTTTTTTTCACAATTTTTAGTGGTAACTTTGTACGGTCGAAGCTAGATGGGTGATCGTAAACTTATATTGTTTCCTACTATCGTATCGTTTCACTAAAAAGTCATTTGAAAAGCAAAACTTCGCAATTTCGCATATGTGGACGACTTCATAATTTAAGTTTTTTTAAATTTAAAACGAAAGTACCCAACTGTTTTTGAAAAAATTTATATGGGACCAAATGGCAGCTATACCGCATCGAACAAAAACAGAATCACGTAAATCGGATCAGTTATCTCGGCGTAATCGGTGTACAAACATAGAAAAAAAAAAAAAAAACATACCGGCCGAATTGAGAACCTCCTCGTTTTTGAAGTCGGTTAAAAATACTCGTTTCGGATGTTGAAATAGAATATTTCGACATTGTAGGGTGGACGTTAGCTCATAAACGCAAATACATATATACTAGAAGAATTTCACAGGGATATCCCAAGTCCTGGGTGGCTCAGTGGTCAGAGCAGTCGCCCGGATTGCGAAAAGTCGTGGGTTCGATTCCTGCCTTAGGACGTGAAATTTTTCTAGTTTTATTATATTTTAATTACTTATTGAACGTGTTGAAATGCAGTGTTTAGAAGGCACCTTCGTACATGCCGTCTAAAATTGTCTATGGTTCCTTTGAAATCTGTCTAAATGTAGTTGACAGCTCCAAACAAATTATTGCTATATTTTTTCTTTTACATATTGCGAGAAAGAGATATACTGTTCTTAAATTTAAACTTAGACTGTGTCTTCAGAATCAGGCCCATTGTCAATTTGTTTCGTTTAAAATGGCTACCTCTATGATGTTTTTACCAAAATAATAACTGTACAAGAAAATAGTGCTTAAACTGGCCCGAATCCCAGAGAATCTGTTACTATCTCCTTTTAAACATATTTTATAGATCCTACGGCAGCTGAAAAGGATACATCTCTTCGAACGGAGACCACTCGGGAAAAGAATAAATGTGTCAACGTGTCATGCAATTCTGACAGCAGCGTCGCATACTTCCCGGCCGATATAGCCACCGTAACTTTCTTTGATGCAACGAAAAAGAGAAAGGCCATGGTGTGTGAGCCGTGCGCTGGTATTTTCGCTAAAAGGACTGAGGTAAGTTTGTAAGCATTACAGTTTTATTTGACTGCACAGGTCTCGAAAACGAAGGCAGATGGAAGTGTAACATCCTGCTATCGTGTTTCTTCTGTTTTACTTTTGATGGTATAAAAATAACAACAGGATAGGTAGACTTACAGACTTTAATAACTAAACGGTACAGACCACACAACAATATTAATCTTACATAGAGACTTATTACAGACATAAAGGAATACACGTAGTATTACTAGACAATAGAATAGACCATCATGTTTTTTAGGTGCAGTGTTACCAACAACATAGATATGTTGCCAACAACATCGATATTAAAAAAAGGAAAAAAAAGTCTTGCGCGTAATAAAGCATCTTTCCTATGATTTTTGCAACGAACAATGACATCCAAACGATCATTTATTCCGTATAACTCACCGCTACCCACAGACAGGGAGTTCATCCTCACAAATTGGGACCAAAGTGGTCGCGTACTGCACGGTTTCAGAGAAACTTTCTCCCGCGTACGCTCAGGTTGTGGAATGGGCTCCCTGCAGAGGTTTTCTCGAATGTTGCCACCCTTTTCATGCTGGAGAGAAAAAGATATTTGAACAAAGCAAAACAAGGAAATGACCGAGTGAGAATTTGAGAACTCTGTACTAACGCACGAGTTTGTTGTAGGAATCTTCTCGGTAGTTCAACTTTTGGAACCTGTGTAAATTCAGATTCAGACAGACAGACTGACAGACGGACAGACAGCCAGACAGACCGACAGACAGATCGACAGACAGACCGATAGACAGACTGACATTATAACACAGACAAGACAGAGAGACAAACATTATGATATTGTTAGTTAAAATTATTTTATGTGATAGACATAAGGGTTTTTTGACGATTCTAAAGAGCTTCTTGGGGGGCCTAATGCCTAATTGAATAAATATATTTTCATTTAACGGAATATGAACGCTCGAAGCACACGATAAGTTTCAATTTCGCGTGCTAGCATATAACGGTCGTAAAAGTAGGCAAATTTTGTACCTAAACTTGACTTTTGTTCCAGAGTGAACCTTCTGTTAGCCTATTATTTATTCTGTGCCTGTACTTTATGTATTCTGTGGTATGTGTGGTGACCTTGAGACCGCCCTTACTGCGTTAGTAATAGAGGCGGCTTTCGTAATACAACTGTTACACTTGATGTGCTGTCGCCTGTAAATTATTCACGTTTCTTTGCAGAATCTCGTGAACGGTATCAAAAATTTTACTCCGCTGCTCAATTTGGAAGTAACAAAGGAATCATCGGAGCTGGTTGAAATATCCGACTCCGATTCCGAAGAGGAAACAGAGTCGGTAGATGACACGAAAGAGACGATAGGAGAGGAGGGGGCAGCGTAAGTTTATATCCGTCCTTAGAAAAAAGTGTATATTTATTATTCTAACTACATGTTACGTGTGTGAAAAACATTTTATATTATGTAGCTCATTTTTAAAAGACAGCTATATTAGCCCACCTGTGATAAGAGGAGTGCTTGGAGAGAATATACACCAAATATGCTATATTAGTTTATAGAAATGGTTTGGTATAATGTTATAATAGTTGATACGAATGTCATGAAATTATCAAACGAATAAGATGTTTTCGAAAGTAACGAACAATTTCTATGAACTTAATATAGCCCATGTTTTAATTTATTGCCGTATTGACGGCACCAACCTGTATATATCTCTATATGTGGACGCTTGTAATTAGCTCCTAGTTAACTATTGTTATACTTATTTTGTGAATAATGCTGTAAGCTTTCCTAATAAAGTAAAATAAATATACGTCGCTTGTACTCTATTATAATTAGGACCTTACCATTTTCCTTACTGGTTTGCCAACGTATAATTTATATAAATTAATTCGCAGGATGCTAGAAGATAAATTAGCAAGTATGATTAACGAGGCGTGGCTTAAATTCAAATTGGACGCTCGGTTGAACGAAGCGGAAGATTCGCTCAAGAAGGAAATGCAAAAATTAGAAGGTGAGTACAAGATGTATAAACGAGTCATGGATGTTTGTATGTTAATTTCATCATCATCGTCACCTGCCTTTATACGTCCCACTGCTGGGCACAGACCTCCAAACATGGGAGAAACTCATGAGGAGCTTGGGCCATAACACCGCCACGCTGGCCCAATACGGGTTGGTGGGCTAAAGCGGTTGCAGGAACAACCGGGACCAACGGCTTAACTCGAGATTAGAAATTTTGATTGACCCATCCCGGGACCGACAGTGGCGAAAGTTGCCTTGTTTAGTAATTGAAACCAGAGCGCTCTAACCACTACGCCGAGCTCCTGCACTAAATTCTAATTTTAAGAACAATTACAAATAATGAAAGGAAACGATGAAAAAAAAATCCTCAATGAGTGGTAAGATACACGTTGTTATAAAAACGTTAAGAATAAGGATAGAAAGTGATAAATAAATTAGCAGGTTATACCTAGTGCTCCGGTGGCGTAGTGGTAATCGCGTCTGGCCGGAAATCAGAAGACGCGGGTTCGAGTCCCGCCTGGAGCATATATTTCTTCATCGTTTTCTTTCTTTATTTGTAATTGTTGCAATAAAGTAGGCGTTTAAACGCATCAAAAACTTTAATATGTTAACTAAAAGATTATTAGAATAAAAGCAACTATGATGTGAAAGACGAGAACTTTTTTTATGGCTGTATTTCTATTGGCCCCTTTGCCTTCCCATTACAAGGAGGATGAACGAAAAAAAATCCTTTTTACAGACGAAAGCAAGGAGATAGATTCTCTCCTAAACGAATGTCAATTAGCCACAGACAAGCTAAGGAATGAATTGTATGCTACATTTGAATGTGAGAGACATGAGTTGGCACCCTTGATCGTGTATGACACCCCTGCGAATAAGGTGAGTAGTTAAACGATGATGCCATTTGACAATCGCTAGTGTATGGGATTTGACATTTACAATCGAAAGTCAATCGAGAGCTTATGGCAAATCCAATACATTTTCCGCTTAGCGATAGCGATTATCGAAAGGCATCTTGTCTAGGCCCTCTGTAGTCCGAGCATGGATCTTTCTATAACCCAGAGGAGGATGCCAATGAAGCCTTGCCCCACTTAAAAACTGACACGCCCAAAACGCAATTAGATATTATTAAAACAAAGCATACTAATAAGAATCTAAACTAGAAAAATTTCACGTCCTGAGGCGGGGATGGAACCCGCGACCTTCCGCAATCCGGGCGACTGCTCTAACCATCTGAGCTACCCAGGACTTGCGATATCCCTGTGAAATTCTTCTAGACAATCTAGTCTATCTGTATTTGGGTTATGGGCTAACGTCCACCTCACGTCGAAATGTTCTATTTCAACATCAGAAACGAGTATTTTTACAAATACCTACGATTCGGTTAAGTTGGGGCATTGCTTTCAAATATTCTTTAATTTTGATTTTCATATTATTATAAATGTTTGAAAAATTATTTACTAATTAAAATCTAAACTAGAAAAAAAATTTCGAATAAGACAAAGTATTTTTAGATACCAATACATTTTTGATTAAAGATGCGGTTTCTGAGATATACATAAAACAAAACTGGATTGTAATATCAATTATAACACTAGCAATGTTTGTCATCTGTCAAAGTGCTTTTTTTATTTTCTTCCTAGATAATAAACTTGTTCAATCCAACTAACTGAATTTAATTATGACTCATCATAATTGTAATGAAATAATAATCATATAAAAAAATCCATAAAAATTCATTAAAATACCTTTTATGCCTTTCAAAACGTAAAGAAGTATTTGTTTTTAACGAAACAAAACGCACTGGTCAATGGTATCCATTGCATTGACAAAATATAACAATTCCGGAATGAAAGATTTTTTAAGATTTTATTCAAGTTTACTAATAAAAATGTATCTAAACTAGAAAAATTTCACGTCCTGAGGCGGGGATCGAACCCGCAACCTTTCGCAATCCGGGCGACAGCTCTAACCATCTGAGCTACCCAGGACTTGGGATATCCCTGTGAAATTCTTCTAGTCTATCTGTATTTGCGTTATGAGCATTTATAATAATGTTAAAATAAAAATGAAGTTTATTTAAGTTATCGACAAAACCTTAGCTTTATATTAACTCAAACTATTTCCAAAAATAATATTTCTATTTATGAGGTATTATTGGAAATATTGTTTTGTTGGACATTAAACTTGTTTTGGGGCAAAATTGTCATCTTCCTTTGACGATACATCTCGACAAAAATCAGTTTATCGATTTTTAATGTCAACGTTTGTATGATGAAAATGATGTCGAGTTCATCATCATCATCATCAGCCTATACAGGGTGGTACCGTCAATGCGACAATAAATTTAAACATGGGCTATATTAGTCCATAGAAATGGTTTGAACTTTCAAAAATATCGTATTCATTTGATAATTTCAGGACATTTGTATGGAATAGTGTAACGTTGGCAGCAATATTTCATACAAATGTCATGAAATTATTAAATGAATACGATATTTTTGAAAGTGGCAAACCATTTCTATGGACTAATATAGCCGATGTTTAAATTTATTGTCGCATTGACCGCACCACCCTGTATACGTCCCACTGCTGGGCACAGGCCTTCCTACATGGGTGAAACACATGTCTAGTTCAAATGTCAAATTTTGTCGATCAATAGATCCATGCTCGCAGGGCTGGTTGTAGTAGATGTAATTCATCATCATCATCATCACCAGCCTATATACGTCCCACTGCTGGGCACAGGGCTTCCTACATGTGAGAAACACATGAGGAGTTTGGACCATAACACCACCACGCTGGCCCAATGCGCGTTGGTGGGTTAAAGCCGTTGCAGAACAACGGGGACCAACTTTTGATTGACCCATCCAGGGATCGACCATGGTGAAAGTTGCTTTGTTTGCGTAATCGAAACCAGAACGCTCAAATCACTACGCCACAGACCTCCTGCACTTAATTCTAATTATGAGAACTTGACAGGCCTAACATAATGCGTTTTCACAACACTACACAATATTAAAAAGTAGGTTTTCTCCAATTGGTCGAAGTGCACTGTGACTTAGTCATGGCTGCACAGTAAGATAAGATAAGATCATCATCATCATCATACCAGCCTATGACGTCCACTGCTGAACAAAGGCCTCCCCCATCGATCTCCAAATAAAACGGTTTTGCGCAGCCTGCATCCAGCGGCTCCCCGCGACCCTGACCAGGTCGTTTGTCGTAAGATAAGATAAAGTTGTTTGATTTAGCTGCGATCTTCTGTAAAGCGGAAGTACTACCTCGATATGTTTGTCGGGCACTCATATTCGAGTGGCATATACTGATCTATGTTTTATTTTGTTTGCAGTATTCGTGTTTGGAATCAGTAGAATCGGTAAGCAAGCATACCTATACCTATATTACCTATATTATGTTACGGGCAATATGAGAAGGCCAGTCCCTATGAATAATAACCTCTCACAGATTGTTACGGGAGTCTGTACGTGGCCGTGGTAGGTTAGAAGCGATCGCGTTTCTTGGATTATTTCATCACTCGATTTAGATATTTAAAGTGTTAATTCAAAGTTTCAAAGTTCAAAGTTTTTTTTATTTGCTCACAAAGTGTACATTGGATCTTTGAATTCAAAATAAAGAAAATTAAAAACACCAGATACACGAAGGAAAATAGCAGGGCATACCCTCAACACATTTTGTTGAAAAATCAGCTGTTTCATACAATTTGTTTCTGCCTTGTGCCTTCGTTTTCGAGAGCGTCCCCCTTATACCCTGTATGTATATAGACCGGTCATTTTTCATAGTGACTGGTCTTCTCTAGTTGCCAGTATCATATACAAACATGCTTTACACTGTACAATTGGTGATAAATTTTCTTAAAGATATCATTCTTTTAATAAAATGTATAAATAAGACGACTGGCCCACCAATTCACAAAACTCTGGAATTTTCCAGGAGGCATAATTTTAGACATTACATTCACAAATGTCAAATGAAGTTACATCTAGTATCTTTCTCTTTCCTTTTGCATTGAAAAGAAAGAGGAGTAGGGTTTGCATTATTAACCAAACCACACGTTTATTGTTTTGCTGTTTTATACATTTGGAAAATATGTGTCAAACTATATAAATAGAACAACTTTCTGTATAAAATATGCGACTTTTACTAAAAACTAAACAATTGAAAGTATCAAACATGGGTCGCAATCTAAAAACTGAACTGCTTTCTGCGTGGAACATGGGTTGCAAACTAAAAATTTAACTTTCTGTATGAAACATAACAATATAGAACACGTGTTGCATAAAAAAAACTGAATAAAAATAAGAATATTTGAAAGCAATGCCCAACTTAACCGAATCGTAGGTATTTGTAAAAATACTCGTTTCGGATGTTGAAATAGAATATTTCGATATTGTAGGGTAGACGTTAGCTCATGACGCAAATACAGATAGACTAGAAGAATTTCGCAGGGTTCACCCAAGTCCTGGGTAGCTCAGATGGTTAGAGCAGTCGCCCGGATTGCGGAATGTCGCGGGTTCGATACCCGCCTCAGGACGTGAAATTTTTCTAGTTTAGATTTTTATTACTAAACTAAATGAAGTTATGTACGGTACATGAGCCAAAAATTAAAATCTGAACTGGGGCTCGCTCGCTTAACAAGGTTGTACTAAAAATATCAGATATAGTTATTTAACAGTTACACCCTAATCCCGATGCAATCCTTAGGACGCTGGTTCAAATCCGGCTCGAAGGACCGTTTGATGTAGGTATGTTGCGCACGCACAGATTAGGTCGCATTTTCCGTGCTTTATATTTAAATAATTGCAATTATTTTTACGTTCACCAACCCATGCAGTTTTATGTATAAAACATATCGTCGCTTTAGTGGTGAAAAGAGTCAAGCCACAACTTGGTCCAAAATGAGTTAAAACATAAATAATTGGTCCAAAATGAAATAAATATAAAAAAGAAAAATACACAATTAAAAATTTTAAGTAACCCCCGGCGTCATTAATCATCTATCTAACACAAGCTCATTGAGACTATTCATAAGAGCCCAAACACGCTATATCTGCTGTAAGTTTCTGAAGAATTAAGCATTTCGCTTAACTTTTTGATGGTATAGGATCAGCTCAAGGATAGTATGTCATGGGAATGTCACCGAAGTGACAGTACACCAAATTTCAAATCAATCGCGGATCTGTAAAAGTTAGTAAAACACTATTATCATGTAGAAAATGAGCTGATAGTCATCAAACGCCTGAACTGATCTTCATAACTTATAGCTAAGAACCATCGTAATCACATCAGCTTTCAAACAAAAAAAACGAATCAAAATTCGTCCATCCGTTTAGGCGCTACGATGCCACAGACAGACACAGATACAGAGACAGACACGTCAAACTTATAACACCACTCTTTTTGCGTCGGGGGTTAATAAATTGCTAATTTAAATATTTTTGTCACAATTAAATTTGCAATTGGCTCTATTCACCACTGTAAAAAGCACATTCTTCCGATGCTAGTAATGTATTTATCTGATTTTGGACCAAGCTGTGGCTTGACTCTTTTCACCACCAAAGCGACGATATTCTTTATTTGTTTGCTGAAGAGATTAACTTATACATTTGAATGTGGTATTCAGTCTTCATCTAAAAGGCGCTTATCTTCGGCCAGCGAGTCTTCAGCGAAGAAGCCTGCTATACCATTGGGTTATACGCCTTTAGATCATGATACCAAGGAGACTCCACCTGTGCAGGTATTTTAAAAATGATTTTCTACTTTAAACAAGCAGTAAATTAAGTATAAAGTCGATTGTTAAGAGGGGGCATAAAGCAAATGACTAATCGTAGATTTGATTTTAATCGTATTAAATCAAATGCAAATGAGCTGAAATTTTAAATATGGTAATTACATTATATTTGTGAGGGTTGTGTCAGAGCAAAAACATGAATTTATAAAATTTTCTCGATAGAAAAAAATCACAAAGATACCTCTGACTTCCAACGAGATTCAATTTATTGCCCAAATCACATTACTTCACCACTGGGAAAATTGATAAATATGTGAGTCACCATGTTTCCGAGGGCTTCTACTAGCGATTTTTCAATATATGTTATGGTTTGCAAGTAATTAATAAAAAACTGTATTGGCGCATACTCCATTTTCCTTCCGCGCTATACGCCATCGTCGGTCTCTGTCAGTCGCATGGCAGGCCGCATGATATTTGTTTTGTTTCACTCGCGGCTGCTCCATTGAGACGGGAAGACTATGTTTCTGTGTTGTCGCGCGCCCTCGTCAATATTCTCGCAAATAATTTGTAGTTTATAACTTAAAAACCATAATTTAGTACATATATTTTAAGACTATTACTTAAAAATTGAATGAAACGTTGTAAATTGTGATTTCTCATAATTATTGAAATAAAATGCTATAAAATGAAACTGAAAATTCAAATGACGGCTAGGTGTCAAACTCAAGTCTTTTGTTTACTCACTTTTTAATTGTTGATATCGACCTTATTTTTATGTACATTGAGCAGAAATCGCATTGTTTTTGCAATCTCAGTAGACGTAGTATATGTAAAATAAAATCATGCTTTGTGTTTCCGAGTAAGTCATACTCGTATTTGATTTATTTGTAATAAAACTTTTATCGATGGTCGAAATTTTCATATATATTTATAATACAGAAATCACAATATTACCGGGCAGTTATCAATATGCAGTTGGAGAATCCAACACTTTAGTTTATTATAAACATGGCATAATAAACTTTATTGCAATTTAATGATAACAATGTTTTTACAGATCAGCGTCGAATTAATATCACCAAAACTACACCTAATTAACAATTCTAATAAAGCGAAGTCTGTAGTAAATAAAATATGGTATCTACTATAAGATTATTAATAACAAAAATACATTATAGATGTCATAACATAATGTTAGTTAAAGTTTATTTCTTTTGGATCACTAGAGGTGTTAAATTCAATGAGTGGTGAGATAATCAACAGTAAATTAAAACACGGGATATATTTGTTCATAGAAATGGTTTGCCACTTTTAAAAACATCTTATTCATTCGATAATTTTATGACATTCGTATGAAATAACAGAACATTGGCTGCACTATTTTATAGAAAGGACATGTACTAAGAGTGATTGCGGTTCACCAGCTGTGTCGAAAGTTGTCGAAATAATATTACGAATTAATTTAGCATTTTTCAGTACAAAATGTATGAAAAATGTTTTGGCGATTTCTGACACGTAATCATTTAAATTAATGGTACCTTATATGTAAATATATTCTCATCCGTACTTAAACAAAATTTTTCTGTGACTTCCCTTTGCG
Organism: Nymphula nitidulata; assembly: GCA_947347705.1. Classification (NCBI taxonomy): domain Eukaryota; kingdom Metazoa; phylum Arthropoda; class Insecta; order Lepidoptera; family Crambidae; genus Nymphula; species Nymphula nitidulata. Next base: position 5,386,350 of record OX374646.1, read on the forward strand.
TACCGCTTCAGTAGTTGTTTCGATTTTATCAGTTAAATTAATCAGTTAAGAAATGACCAGTACGTCTCTTATAGGCTGCAAATCCTAAGTTATCTTTTAAAATACGCGACATAGTTCTAGGTGCTATCTTCATCTCACGAGATAAAATCTTTTGCTTTCGGACAAGATTTCTTCGAATTCTTTCCCTTACTGCTTTGACCACCGTACAACCACTACGTAGACGGTCAGATGTTTTTCTGTCACAAACAGAAGAGGTCTCATTGTACCTATTAAAAGCCCGGATACAAACATTTTAGTAATTTGGTATTACTTATGGTATTGCGTATGGAGCGCGTACCAAGAATTAATCATCGGTAGTATTAGAAACCCCTTTGAAACATTTTTTCAAATTTTACTATACTCATATACCGTTGGTAGGCCCCCCACAAGGTGGACCAACGATCTGGTGATTGTGGGAAGCTGATGGATGGGGCACCGCAGGACCGATCGGTTTGGAGAACCTTGGGGGAGGTCTAGATAGTCATTGAAAACCATATTTCTAGCATAACCTCAGTAGCTTTTTTGATTTTATATCTAAAATATTTATTATTTTTAGAAAAACAAATCAAACCTTTTAAAAGTTATTTTTGAGATGAGATTCTAAAGTTTTTGCATTTTATTTAGTATAGAGGTCTGCGTTACGGTCCAGAAAGTCAAAGCGGCGCGGCCTTGCACTGTTAGATATACTCAATGCATGGCGGTGTCGCCGGTATGAGAGTATTTTTTGTTGGTACATTTAAAAAAAATAAATTTCAATGTCTCTCTGACCAATATTAGTGAGCAATTCGATATATGTGCCCGGCTACATCATTGTGCCAAGCTTACTGACACTTTTTTTAAATAAACAGAAAGAAAAAAAATATTTTATTTAAATAGGCCACAAAGAAGCACTTTTAAATCATCAAAAAAATACATTTTGACGGTGGTGTTGAAACATAACAAATGATTCAACACCACCTCATGTACAGCGATTAGATGAGTATTTAAGCGCAGACAGCCACTAAGAATTCCAAGTGTTGGAAGAACGACAAAGAAATGAGTCACTAAACGTCTGTATGAGTAATGTTGGAGTGGAAACAGTGAATTGATGACTCCGAAAACTGGCACGCGTGCACTTGAGTAGGAAAAAGGAAGCTGAGATAAGGCCTAAAAGCTCATCACAGCACTCTTCATTATTATAGCCAATAGAAGGCGCTTCTCATAAGCTCGCTCGTAGAGGCTCAATTGTCCTTGTGACCTCTATATCACTAATTATATGTACAGCTCGAACACTGCAATCTTTCCAATACTTATTAGAGTGCAATCCCACAGGTGCGAGTTATATTCCACGCACGATCGGTCCTTTGTTATAAAGCAGGCATACTTGGTCAGCCGTGAAAAATCAATGCACCTCGTCGTGTAGTTTCTTTGATTTGGATTACAGCATATCTCCATGAGTAATACTCTGAAGAGAAGGCAGGGGAATGAAAGGCGACATTTTAGTTGTGAACGCGCACACTCGTAGTTTTTAGCATTAAACTCAACAAGATTATTCGAACCGCATTTGGATATAATAAGGTTTAACTAACACAACAACGCTGCCTGTTAAGCTCGACGGTAATATTGATTCTCTCTTTCTCGGTGTCACTGCGTTCCGCCCCTGGGCAACCGTAATAACAATTTACCATGCACTGTACTGTCATCTGCATAGCTAGTAATGTTACAATGATTCAGTTCAAACTGATGGAGCAGCAATATTTAGTACAGTTTATGAAGACCTAAATTTTGAACAAAATATGATTTTATTTTCAAAAGTAAATAGTTTGTTCATTAAATTTTTTAGCGTATCTATTTTAGTCGTAACTTTTTCCAGGTGGGTGACATATATTCATTTCTCTTAATATGCCAACTACATCTAATTCAAGAGCACCCAGAAATAAATTACCGACATTGATTTGAAATTAGAGATGATTTTGGTATGCTGCACCATTTACAAAAATTATTAATGCAGTGGATAGTTGATATGTGTGCGAAAAATAGTACAAGGATACATTATATTTCATTCAAGAAATTCAAACAAGACTTAGATCTTAAGTTTACAACGATTGATTATTTTTTTTAATTTGAAAAAAAAATTTGTATTAGTGAATTAACTATGTGTCGCCTTGACGAAAATTTGGTCTAATTTAACAACTTCCCCTAGTAATAATAAAAATCTAGACTTCAATATTGCATTGAGCCAATATAATTATTATTATAGACTTGAAATGCATTACATTTACTCCTAAGAAGCTACTGTTGCTTTCATGTGGATATTTTGCGTATACTATGCTATGACGTCCGCAGGTGACTAGACGAGCTCTATTGACAACACACTGCAATCGTGCCTCGCGATGCGGGGGGTGCGGGTGAAATTTGATTTTTTTCTAGCTTTAGGCGCCCTCTTAACACTCGTCCAGTACTCTGTACTTTTTCGAAAATATAAAATTTAAATTTTAAGTAACCCCCGGCGTCATTAATCATCTATCTAACACCATCTCATTGAGACTATTCTTATGAGCCCAAACACGCTATATCTGCTGTGAGTTTCTGAAGAGTTAAGCATTCCGCAGACTTTTTGATGGTATAGGGTCAGCTACCGGTAAGCATGTCATGAGAATGTCATCGACTGACAGTACATCAAATTTCAAATCTATTGGATCTGTGAAAGTTAGTAAAACCCTTTTATCATGAACTGATATCATCAAACGCCTGAACCGATCTTTATAAATTATAGCTAAGAACCTTCCTAATTATTTATTTATTTAAACTTTATTGCACAATGAAACAAAATGTGCAAATGGCGGACTTAACGCCTGATGGCATTCTCTACAAGTCAACCAGGGGCTTAGCAGAAAACTAAAAAAGAGGTGCACAGCAACTATGTCTAAGCTTTAAAAAAAACAAATCAAAATTGGTCCATTCGTTTAGGAGCTACGATGTCAGAGACAGACACACAGATACACAGTCAGGCACGTCAAACTTATAACACCCCTCTTTTTCGTCGGCGGTGAAAAATACAATACGATAGAACATATTTATTGGTCAACTGTGACAATAATAATAATAATAATAATAATAATCGTTTATTACTCACCATAATCATTACAGTTATAACCTATGCTAAAAACACAAAATTTTATTAAACTAATAATTATGGCGGGCTGATACCTGAACTAGGTAAGACCTGTATCTCAGGTTATCAACCCTCCTCCTCTTTATTGAATTAATATATTCAATTTAGCAATAATCCAAGAAGTTATTACATTACATTTATATGTATCAATTATATTATCATTTATATTTACAAAAAAATATATACATATGATAAAAATGTGAGTGGGTAGTATGGGAAAGAAGCTTGTATTACTGCGTGGTGAACGCGCGTAATAATGAATGGCAAAATTGGTAATAAATGTTAGCGTGCGTATTAGGGTGTGGTCCAAGTCAAAAGCTAAATGCTGTTATTATATTATATTATTTTTTAAGATCTTTTCTGTACAATCGTAATTTAATACTTGCAAAAAATTATTCAATTTGGTTTTTAATTACAATGTTTCTTATTGCTAGGTTTCAATATCATAAAATGTTTGTGAATATTTTAAAATGCTTTCAAGATCTTTTAATAACATCTTAATTTATTTTATCAATCCGCGTTAGTGTCATATGACAATTAAAAACCAATTTTGTCTGGAATTCGATGCTTGACAGTATTCTAGATCCGTATAGCAGACACATAAACAATTTTCTCCAAAATACGGAACTTCGTTATAAGAAAAAACAATCAGACATTTTTCAACATTTCTTATCAAATTGAATAATTATTTTTATTAAATCTGAATACGAATTCGCTCATTTCTCGAGCGCTTTGGAGACTGAACGAAAACGGGATAACCACGAGAAGTGATGCCTCATCATCATCTTCACCAGCCTATATACGTCCCACTGCTGGGCACAGGCCTTCCTACATGGGAGAAACATTAGGAGCTTGGGCCATAACACCACCACGCTGGCGCTATGGGGATTGGTGGGTTAAAGCGGTTAACAACCGGGACCAACGGCATAACGTGCCCTCCGAAGCACGGAGGAGCTCGAGATAACAAACTTTGATTGACCCATCCCGGGACTGACCATGGCGAAAGTTGCTTTGTTTTCGTAATCGAAACCAGAGCGCTAGAACCACTACGCCACCGAGCTCTCTGAAGCTGAAGTGATGCCTATTGATTAGAAATTCTTCAGAGGTGATTCGCCCCTAAGGCCACAGGGGTCACATAGGTTCTCGCCTCCTTAAAACCCCGGTTACACTGTAAAGACCATTTGCGGCCAAAAAAATAAACCCTAATCTTTTCTGTTTTTTTCTTTCAGCAGGAAAAGTCACCTGCGCCAGAAACTACGTCAGCACCTCCTGATAACAGTAAAGTTGATGATGATGTGAGTTGTTTTTTTTTAAATTTTCAGCTGTATCCGGCCCGAAGGACCAGACATACTCTTACTATTTTTTTTTGTCACAAATTGTTAAGCACCGTTGTACGCATGATATATTTCTACCTATATGTACCTAGCTGTTGCCTACCCACTGTTTTTATGATTCTACCTCGCACCGATTTCTTAATAGCTCTAGCTTCCCGACCTAGTGTGTGTGACGTCACTTGTTGCTAAGCATCAGACGCTGTCAAAGGCTTCGTTGTTTTGTCAATGCATTAAGTGATTTCTGAGAAACCCTTAACACTTATAAATATAAAGGCTTTGCCAGACAACGCGTACTTAGCGCGCGTCAGAGCGCTATTCTGACGCCGCGCTATAGCGTCGAATTGTGTTGTAATATGAACGGTATTAGCCGTCAAACAGAGCACCGGCGCTAGCAGTACGCAACGCCGGTGTTCTTCTCTTTAGAACTCATCTTTTATCTCCACAATTACTGAAAGCCTCTAATTGATTTAAGTAGTTTACCAGTGTTTGGGAATACATAACGCCACCGCGATCACGTTATGTATTGATTGATTTGGAGCGACATTTAAAGCGGAAGTTGAGCTCCATGATTTTTAAATTAGCTATTAATATTTTTATTATTAAAATAATAATTATGACTGTTTAGATCGATATTAGGTACTTATCATCATCATCATCACCAGACTGTATACGTCCCACTGCTGGGTACAGATCTTCTTACATGGTAGGACACCACAACTCAGGCCCAATGCGAGTTGGTAGGTTAAAGCGGTTGCAGCAACAACCGGGACCAACGCCTTAACGGTACACGGATTAGCGAAAGATTACAAATTTTTTCATTGATCCATCCGGTATCGACTATGGCGAAAGTTGCTTTGTTTTCGTAATCTAAACTAGGAGCTCAAACCACTACGCCACCCACGTGATACCACTAGGTGGCAGGCCCGTATGTAGGGTCGTCTGGGTAGGTACCACCGCCTTTCTTATCTCAGCCGTGAAACAGTTCGCCTTGTTTCGGATTGAAGGGAAAGGTAGCCAGCGTAATTATTGCGCATGGAAAGCATTTCATCTTAGGCCTCAGGATGACAACGCACCTGCAATACCAAGTGATTTTTTCCTTGTTATTGCAGGTGTCTATAGGCGGCGGTAACCGCTTACCACCAGGTGGGCCGTCAGCTTGTTTGTCATCTAGTTGTATAAAAAAAACTGAAACACTTCGCTAAACATTTTTCATCATATTCGCAGAAAGATATAGCAGTCCTGAAGGTGTCAGCGGAATCCGCTCCGTCTGACCTGCCACCGCCAGGGGAGCCAACCAAGCCTCCACTGAAGGCTGGAATGACGGTGTTCGCAATGAGAAACATGTTCAGGTCATGGGTGCGGGCCAAAATCGTCGAGTGCCAGGGCAAAAATAGTTTGCCAGGGGTAAGTACTATGTTCTATATACACAGGATGATGACACAAAACGACATTAAATTTGGAATTTGGCTGCAATATTTCATAGAAATGTTATGAAATTATCAAATTAATAAGATGTATTTGAAAGTTTTAAAACATTTCTATGAACTAATATTTTTTTTTTCCAAAGCTCAGCGTAATATGACTCAACTCTAGTGATGGAATAATTAGCATTAGCAATAATATTTAATTGCTATGGGACTATTCGCAATCATTAAATTAATCTTAGTTGCTGAATTAAATAAATGCACTGCACAGGGATATCCCAAGTCCTGGGTAGCTCAGATGGCTAGAGCAGTCGCCCGGATTGCGAAACGTCGCGGGTTCGATCCCCGTCTCAGGACGTGAAATTTATCTAGTTTAGATAGATTTTTATTAGTAAAATAATTTGTCTCTCTGCCTTTCTTATTGAATTTAAATGATATCGAGGCAGTGAAATTGAAATAATTTTTGGAGAGTGACAATATTTTCCGATTTCAGGCGCAGTTTCACAATTTCACTGTATGCAGAGTGAGGATCGACGCCAAAGGCCGGGGCATGGTGAAGCAGTTGCCCGCGCGGTGCTTGGCGTATAGTGAACCCAGTAATGCTAGAATGACTATAGGTAAGTGTTGTATTACCGACTGGCTTAGTAGTCAGTGCCCCTGACTGCAGGCTACTCGGCCAGGGCGTATAGTGAACCCAGTAACGCTAGAATGACTATAGGTAAGTGTTGTATTACCGACTGGCTTAGTAGTCAGTGCCCCTGACTGCAGGCTACTCGGCCAGGGCGTATAGTGAACCCAGTAACGCTAGAATGACTATAGGTAAGTGTAGTATTACCGACTGGCGTAGTAGTCAGTGCCCCTGACTACAGGCTACTCGGCCAGGGGTTTTTAACGGGTTCGAGTCCGGTCTGGAGCAGATTTTTTTTGGAAATTATAAGGGGGATTCTTACAAATATAAATGTACGAAAAAACGGTGCTCATGTGTTGGCCCAAATCCCATGGAAACTTTTACATTTGTAACGTATGAGGTAAGGGGTCCAATAATTGAGGCACCAGGAATACGTCACTTTTGGTATATTTAAAAATTAATTAAGTAAAGGTTATAAAATAAGGCACTCTGAAACAATATCAAATACACTTAAAAACCGAACACTTAGAAGCTGAAATAACACTAATATGATTATACAAATAAGGTAGGTAGGACTCACAAGAGTGCCTTGTGATTAACAAATGAATAAATATAATATCAAATCATGTTATATGTATGATAATAATATATCGCCACAGCTAAATTAGGAGGCGCCGAGAGCGAGACACTGATAAGTAAGGAGATACGTCCCCTCTGGTGGTCGGCCGAATAATGAATTGAAAGATAAAACCGAATCAAACGCCAAAGTATAAATTAGAATTTTGAATTTACGTTGATTTTAAATAACGATTTGATTTAAATACTGACAGTAATTAAAATATAATAAAACTAGAAAAATTTCACGTCCTGAGGCAGGAATCGAACCTACGACCTTTCGCGAGTGGCGCGCGCGCGGTCAGTGGTCAGAGCAGTCGCCCGGATCGCGAAAGGTCGTAGGTTCGATTCCTGCCCAAGGACGTGAAATTTTTCTAGTTTTATTACATTTTAATTACTAAGTAATTTTTCAAAAATTTATAATTATGTTAAAATCAAAAATTAAGAATACTGACAGTAAATTTGGAAGGAGGAACGAGTTGCTATAACATCGTAATGTTATAGTACCATGTTTCACGTGCAAATGCTTCGGTCATTGTGTAATTACTGGGCATGGACGGCATTTCATCTTAGGCCTCAGGATGACAACGCACCTGCAATATTGTGCTTGTCATCTAGTTGTATAAAAAAAAGATGTTTGTGTAACGCGAAATGCGTTTGTTGTAAACGCGAATGTTTGTTCACGTATGTATATCTCTAATATTCTAATATAAGAAAAACGAAGACAAACACCCTGTATAAGTACAGGGTGTTTGGCAAATGGTATAACAAGTGGGCACCTACCGACGTTAACATAGTCATATAAATACTAAGGTATTGGGCCTAATTCTGAAGACACTCTCTAAGTCTAAATTTAAGTACAGTATATCTCTCTCTCGCAATATGTAAAAGGAAAAAGATAGCATGCATTCGTTTATCGTTTATTAGCTGTAAGCACTGCGTTTTATCACGTTCAATAAGGTCGAAAATTGAACGCACATTTCTAAATGTCAAATCATATGACAGCCATCCTTTTCGTATTCATATTGAGAGAAAGAGATGCACTGTATTAAGACTTAGCATATGCCCAGAATTAGGGCCAGTGTCTTACAATTTAGTGAGCACTACACATTTTTAAATAAAACCAATTTACCGGATTTAACTCGCGTTTAATAAGATGTTACATTATTATTATACACCCGACGTTTCGATTACTTTACAGCGATCGTGGTCACGGGAAGACTGAAGATATCAAATGTCTTTGATAAGTTTTAAGTTAACTACCGTTACTTTGTGCTATATTTTGAGCGGTCCGAATTACGCATACGGAGCTCACGGTGTCAGTTTGTTGGACAGTGTGAGGACTGGCCTGGGACTTTATTATTCGCATGATGGGATCCCGAGCTGGTGGTACACTCCAACCATCTTCTCTATTGAAATTAGGATGTTTTTTGATTTCAATACCTCCCGTAGCATTCTAGGAATGACTTCATATCGCTGTAAAGTAATCGAAACGTCGGGTGTATAATAATAATGTAACATCTAATTAAACGCGAGTTAAGTCCAGTAAATTGGTTTTATTTTAAATACTGTGTGGTAGGTAGAATGAAAATCAACAATCACTGATTAATCGGCTTTAATTGGAACAGACCAGCAATCACTAAAACATTGGATGGTTAAGCACTAGGTTGCAAAGTTATTATCAAAATCAAAATCAAAATCACTTTTATTGCAAATACAGGTGTGTACATAGATGTTATACATTTTTTAGAGCTTTTCTGTATTTTGCCACAAGGCATGCAAATTTAGTATGTAATATTAACATAAGTCACTTTAATTATTAAATTTATACATGAAGAATTGAAATTAATTAAACATAAACATTAAATTATTGAAATTATGTACCTATACAAATCACATTAAATTCTATTACATTTTATCGTCAATAAATTCTTTAATACTGTAATAAGCCCTATTTAATAATAATTCTTTCAGTTTGTGTCGAAATATATTGATGGAATTAATTTGTCTTATATCTAAAGGTATTTTGTTATATATTTTTGGTGCCATACAAAGGACACTATTATTCATTAGCCTAGTCTTGATATAACTATTTCAGATATATACATACTTGGAAATGTCAAAAGTTGTAAGGATATGAAATGCGACAAGAATCAGATGCGTGCATTTTCGGCTGGTTGTTTTTTCCGAGTCCCCGTGTTGCCTAGCAACGGCTTAAGGACGTTGCATGTAGAACGGTGGGGCAACAATAGACAAACGGCTGATGTAGGAAAACTCCTACAACTGTATTGTTATCAAAAATTCGAAACTAATAGTACATTATGATATAAGTGCGGTAAGTTGAAAATTACAGCCGAGGCGATATTGCTTGCCCGTATGTCATATGGCGTTTTATAACATATTTGCGAGGAAATAAATAAAACTTGGACTTTCTTAAACGAATAAATCTTTAATCACTTGTTAAAGCAGTTAGAAATATTTGAACAATTTGTAAAATTGATTATTACATTGCCAATTGGCATCTTTAATGTTGTCAAGTAAATTCATTTTTTTATGTTTTTGTTACCGAGAAATGGTTGTAATTTATTCAGTAATCAGTAATCAGTCCTTTATTTGTGAAATACAGGTTTCATTGTCAAACAGTTGGTTATGTTACTTAAATATGCATCACCATATTTCAGCCCTTGAAGAGGCATACAAACATTATATTTTTTTTTTGTTGCATATCAATTTAGCTTATTTAATATATTTAAATATTACCTATATAATTAATCATAACATTACCTATATCTAAACCATTCACATAAATTAAAGATTTCAAATATTCAAACTAAATACATCACACATCAGCAATATTAATAAAATAAACACAAAATATAATTATTTACAATAATGATTTTAAAAAAAAATCAGTTAATTGTCAATGTCAGCAACCATTAAAACCTAAAAACTAAATTAATTCAATGTAATAACTATGTCAATATTAATTTCAAGTAAAAATAAAATACCATTACATTATACCTAAATATTATGTCAATAATTAATTAATAAATATGAAATCCTAATGCAATTCTACAAATTATAAATAAGAGTATAATGTCAAACATTTAAATTAAGATCAGTATCAAGATCAAAAGTTAATTCTAGTCATTGCATGTTATTTAATTAGATTATCTTTGTCTTCCAGGAATTCTAGTACTGAATAATACGCTTTATCTAAAAGTATTCTAGTTAAATATTTTTTAAACATATTTATATTAAGCTCTTGAATCCTGCGAGGTATTTTGTTGTATATATTGTCAAAATTAATTAAATTAAAGAATTAAATCTTTATTTATTATATTTTGTCTCCGAAAGTTAATTTTATTTATAAAATGTTAACCACTTTCTGCCATAGAAACTCTTTGCTAAGATTTAAAAAAGTACACAAGTAAGTAATGAGATACAATACAATATTGCAATTGGTGAAATAAGAGACCCTTTACGAGCAAATGTGTTATAAAATAAATTTCAAAGAAGATGATATAGTTTTGGGCTGGGATGTACTGAATTCAGTCAGTTTCCATTAAATAACACAAAAACCCTTTATATTATATAGAGTGGCAACATAGAAGTTATAAATGTGCCCATAAGTGCCACAGTCCACAGCCACAATAACACTGTTAAAAAGTTGACTTTAATGTGATATTGACATTTATTAAAATTGACATTTCGTATTTTCCACCGTGAATGTATACGGTGCGCTTGAAGTATTTTTGTTGATTTAGTTATTTTGTTACGCTGGCTATGAAGAAATACAACGACAATTTTGAAAAAAAGAAAGAAAGACAGAAATAATGTTTATTTAGTGCAAATATGATAAAATACAACAGCAATGAGATAAGACATAACATATCTGCAACTAAAATGGTAACCATTCCAGTTTAATGTCACGGCACCAATGAGGAGCCATGACGCTGGTTTTCAGTGGCACCATAATGGGGGGGGGGGGGGGGGGACAAATAGCACCACCATCCCATAAGATTACGTACTTTGCTAATAATACATATCTGCTTTAACTACTTAAACAGAGAGTTGACAAAAATAATAAAAAAAAATATATTATGACATTGACATTGTTCTTCAAAATGGCGACCTCCGTGATGTTTTTCAGCAAATTAAAATATTTTCTTGCCGCTTCTATCAGTCAAGATTTATGGAAATTATAAGGAACATACGAAAAAACGAAATCCAATGGAAACTTTTGCTACGTCCTTTCACTATACAAATTCTTCGGTCAATAAAACAAACTGGATGTATGAAATTTCATAATCAATCGTACTATTTTGATTTTTTGGTAACATCTTAGTTCTAGGGTTCGAGTCCCGCCTGGAGCATATATTTTTTCGTTGTTTTCTTTCTTTATTTGTAATTGTTATAATAAAGTAGCCGTTTAAACGCATCAAAAACATTAAAATGTGAACATCTTAGTTATTTATCTCAGTATTACTATATTAACATTGGTAAAGTCCGGTCGCGGAACAATAAGAATTTCGTATATTGACCTGTCACTACCCATCCTTATCGCTCCCGTTGAAATGTAATGCGTCTCGCTCGCACCGTGACGTTCACGGCCGTCTGAAGTGGTTGCAAACCTTTATCAAAAGTGCATTATAATAAGGGTTGTTTTGGTATGCAGGCATTTGTCTTTAAAATACCACGTGTTGCTTGAAATTAATATTATCTCTTTAAATAACAAACGACATTCCGTTCTGGGATGCGCTAGTGATCGCTCAGTACTTGCAGTGAAATCGCTCCTAAAGTTGTTTTTGTATTGTTGTTTTGTTATAGTTGTTTTGTTATTTCGTTTTAATTGTTTTAATTTCGTGAGTGTACATGGAACCAACGCCGTCTAACTACCGAACTCTCATAGATTTTTTTTCACTCGCAATTAATTTTTAAAACAATACCTAATAGAAAAAGGTTTGTAATTTCTGTCAGTAGGCCAAGAGGTCATTGTATGAAATTCTTCCTGCTCCCCGACCGGAGTTTAGATGCCCACTTGTTATACCACGTACAACACCTTGTATAATGAATTTTCCCTTATGAAATATTTGCACTCCTGCGCAGGTTTTTGTTGAAGCTCACTGATTTTTGTTCCAGGTACACGCGTCATAGCGCTGTTTAATAACGAGGATGGGACGAAAAAATCTTTCTCTTCCGGTATAATAGCGGAAGTACCTAACCCCGTGAACAATTATAGGTCAGTGAATCAACCATTTTTCATAATTCTGAACACACACATATAAAAATTGGCTTAGTCGATAAATGCCTAATTCTTAAAATGACCAATTCGTAAAATGACTATTTCCTAAAATGGGCAATTCGTAAAAGGACTATTTCTTAAAAAAGCCAAATCGTATGAGGACTAGATCTTAGAAATCTTAGGACTCTTTTATCCATCCAGAACTCCGAAGTCATTAAAATTTTCTTAAACTTGACTTGATTCAAACTTAACATGTTCTTAACTTGAAAGTACTAGGGTAACAGAAGTTAGTAGGAGGTTGTATAATACTGCTTAGTATGAAGCAACTCCATGCAATACGCCGCATGTTTTTCATGAATTTTATTTTAGCAGCCATCACTTACATACTTCTGCTACCCTAGTACTTTTCAAATAAAATCGGCGGTCCCGAGAGAAATTCAAACTAATACCTATTTCCGTCCCAACCCATTTATTTTTCTTCTTAAAATGTAAAAATAACAATTAGAAACAATTTTAAGCAATCTTAAAATAACTGTACAGTTAATTAAAATGACTGTATGTACCATAAGTAGGCGCGACGTGGTGGGACTAACAGTAAGGTGAACAAATGGTTCCTTTTTATAATTGGCCTTTTTTGAGAATTAGTTCTCTTAAAAATTATTCCTTTTAAGAATTGGTCTCTTTAAGAAATGGGTATTTAAAGAACTAGGTATTTAGCGAATTAGTCATTTTTTAAACTGTTGTGTATTTTAAGAATTAGGCATTTATCGACTAAGCCTTCACTGTATCCCGTTCTCTCAATATGAATGCAAAAAGGAAGGCTGTCATATAATTTTATATTAAGAAATACGTGTTCAATTTTTGCCCTTAATGAACGTGATAAAATTCAGTGTTTGGCCTTTAGACCACCCTTACTGCGTTCGTAATAGAGGCGGCTTTCGTAGTGCAACTGTCACACTTGATGTGCTGCTGTGAGTTAATGCCGTATAAAATTGTCTATGGATTGTTTATTTGAAGTCCATCTAAATTTAGATGTATATCAATTTTGATTTCAGAATTAGGGCCATTCTAATATTTACTAGATTAGTTAGCACAGAGGGTATACGTACATCGGAGTACAGTTGGTAATTGCATTGTTTCGCAAGTTAAATTTTGTCGTATTATAGCGGTCAATGAAACTACAGATTATAAATTATCGGCTTTCTTCGTAATAGTTCGTGTAGCGCTATTATACTACCAAATGCGAATATTTTTAGTAATTGTTTAATGGAATATTTTCTCAGGAAACCTGTAATTATATTTAGCCTAGAATACCTTTTTAATTGTACATAGCTGTTATTTTATAACAATAAAAAATACAATATAAGTCGGGACGTGTAGTGCTCGCAAAATTATAAGACAATACTAACTTAGTACCGCCTCTTTGGTTTCGTGGTTGAGACCACATACTTCAGATATAGAGGTGCGGGGTTCTATTCGCGTGCGGCAGAAATTTTCTGCTCGGTTTGGTTGGTGGTAGGACTTTTCTAAGTCCGCCTGGCTAGCTACCACCGTCTTACCTAAGTCTGCCGCCATAACAATAATGTTAAGAGGGCGCCTAAAGCTAGAAAAAAATCTAATTTCACCCGCACCCCCCGCATCGCGAGGCACGATTGCAGTGTGTTGTCAATCGAGCTCGTCTAGTCACCTGCGGACGTCATAGCATAGTATACGCAAAATATTCACATGAAAGCAACAGTAGCTTCTTAGGAGTAAATGTAATGCATTTCTAGTCTATAATAATAATTATATTGGCTCAATGCAATATTGAAGTCTTGATTTTTATTGTTACTAGGGGAAGTTGTTAAATTAGACCAAATTTTCGACAAGGCAACACATAGTTAATTCACTAATTCAAATTTTTTTTTTCAAATAAAAAAAAATAATCAATCGTTGTAAACTTAAGATCTAAGTCTTGTTTGAATTTATTGAATAAAATATAATGTATCCTTGTACTATTTTTCGCACACATATCAACTATCCACTGCATTAATAATTTTTGTAAATGGTGCAGCATACCAAAATCATCTCTAATTTCAAATCAATGTCGGTAATTTATTTCTGGGTGCTCTTGAATTAGATGTAGTATTTTTTTTCTTTCTGTTTATTTGAAAAAAGTGTCAGTAAGCTTGGCACAATGATGTAGCCGGGCACATATATCGAGATGCTCACTAATATTGGTCAGAGAGACATTGAAATTTAATAGGATTTGCAGCCTATAAGAGACGTACTGGTCATTTCTTAACTGATTATTTTAACTGATAAAATCGAAACAACTACTGAAGCGGTACGCAAAGGGAAGTCACAGAAAAATTTTGTTTAGGTACGGATGAGAATATATTTACATATAAGGTACCATTAATTTAAATGATTACGTGTCAGAAATCGCCAAAACATTTTTCATACATTTTGTACTGAAAAATGCTAAATTAATTCGTAATATTATTTCGACAACTTTCGACAGCTGGTGAACCGGAATCACTCTTAGTACATGTCCTTTCTATAAAATAGTGCAGCCAATGTTCTGTTATTTCATACGAATGTCATAAAATTATCGAATGAATAAGATGTTTTTAAAAGTGGCAAACTATTTCTATGAACAAATATATCCTGTGTTTTAATTTACTGTTGTTTATATTACCACTCATGGAATTTAACACCTATAGTGATCCAAAAGAAATAAACTTTAACTAACATTATGTTATGACATCTATAATGTCGAGCGAGATAATTGAGGAGCTCGGTGGCGTATTGGTTTGAGCGCTCTGGTTTCGAATACGAAAACAAAGCAACTTTCGCCATGGTCGACCCTGGGATGGGTCAACCAAAATTTATAATCTCGAGCTCCTCCGTGCTTCGGAAGGCACGTTAAGCCGTTGGTCCCGGTTGTTACTACAACCGCTTTAACCCACCAACCCGCATTGGGCCAGCGTGGTGGTGTTATGGCCCAAACTCCTCATGTGTTTCTTCCATGTAGGAAGGCCTGTGCCCAGCAGTGGGACGTATATAGGCTGATGATGATGATGATGATCTATAATGTATTTTTGTTATTAATAATCTTATAGTAGATACCATATTTTATTTACTACAGACTTCGCTTTATTAAAATTTTTAATTAGGTGTAGTTTTGGTGATATTAATTCGATGCTGATCTGAAAAAACATTGTTATCATTAAATTGCAACAAAGTTTATTATGCCATGTTTATAATAAACTAAAGTGTTGGATTCTCCAACTGTATATTGATAACTGCCCGATAATATTGTGATTTCTGTATTATAAATACATATGAAAATTTCGACCATCGAAAAAAGTTTTATTACAAATAAATCAAATACGAGTAAGTCACTAAGAAACACAAAGCATGATTTTATTTTACATATACTACGCCTACTGAGATTGCAAAAACAATGCGATTTCTGCTCAATGTACATAAAAATAAGGTCGATATCAATCATTAAAAAGTAAGTAAACAAAAGACTTGAGTTTGACACCTAGCCGTCATTTGAATTTTCAGTTCCATTTTATAGCATTTTATTTCAATAATTATGAGAAATCACAATTTACAACGTTTCATTAAATTTTTAAGTAATATTCTTAAAATATATGTACTAAATTATGGTTTTTAAGTTATAAACTACAAATTATTTGCGAGAATATTGACGAGGGCGCGCGAGAACGCAGAAACATAGTGTTCCCGTCTCAATGGGGCAGCCGCGAGTGAAACAAAACAAATATCATGCGGTCTACCATGCGACTGACAGAGACCGACGATGGCGTTTAGCGCGGAAGGAAAATGGAGTATGCGCCAATACAGTTTTTTATTAATTACTTGCAAACCATAACATATATTGAAAAATCGCTAGTAGAAGCCCTCGGAAACATGGTGACTCTCATATTTATCAATTTTCCCAGTGGTGAAGTAATGTGATTTGGGCAATAAATTGAATCTCGTTGGAAGTCAGAGGTATCTTTGTGATTTTTTTCTATCGAGAAAATTTTATAAATTCATGTTTTTGCTCTGACACAACCCTCACAAATATAATGTAATTACCATATTTAAAATTTCAGCTCATTTGGATTTGATATAATACGATTAAAATCAAATCTACGATTAGTGATTTGCTTTATGCCCCCTCTTAACAGCATTGTTGTGTTCTGGCAGTTGGAGGTAAGATAGCCAGGTCCTCTGTGGTTGAGGAATACGGGTGTAGCTTGCTTCCATCTTCATCATCACTTGCCAGCAGGTGAACTGAAGCCTTGGGCTTCTAAATAAATATGACTAATATGACTATAGTATTGTCTTATATACACAAGTTAGATTGTGACCGCGGCCTCTCATACAAAGGTCAAACAAAGAGAAACATAGGCACCCGGGTAAAAGAACATATAGCTGACGTAAAACACAGGCGCGAAACGAAGTCGGCAGTGTGTGAACACGCTCTTGGCGGACCCAATCATATATCAGATTTGATAAGCCCCAGATCCTCGCCAAAGAACACCGTTTCATTCCTAGAATGTTACGTGAGGCTATTCAAATCCAAAAACACCCTAATTTCAATAGAGAAGATGGTTGGAGTGTACCACCAGCTTGGGATCCCATCATGCGAATAATAAAGTCCCAAGCCCGTCCTCACACTGCCCAAAAAACTGACACCGTGAGCTCCGTATGCACAATTCGGACCGCTCAAAATATAACACAAAGGGACGGTAGTTAACTTAAAACTTATCAAAGACAACTGATATCTTCAGTCTTCCCGTGACCACGATCGCTGTAAAGTAGGTAATCGAAACGTCGGGTGTATAATAATAATGTAACATCTAATTGAACGCGAGTTAAATCCGGTAAATTGGTTTTATTTCTAATATGACTATTTCTATTTTGACAGATACCTGGTATTCTTCGACGATGGCTACGCGCAGTATGTTAGACATGCGGACACAAGACTTGTATGTGAATGTTCACCACTTGTATGGGAAGAGGTATGTATCATCATTATTGTCGTCATCAGACTATACACGTGCCACCGCTGGGCACATGCCTTCCTACACGGGGCAACACATTTTTGGGCATTTACACCACATTGCAGAGTCCTGGCCCTTTGCCTGGCTTACACTTTTGTTAGACAAACCTTACACCTTTTTAGGACAAGATACCTTGCATCAGCAATATATCATGACAATGATTTTTAATATTTAATTAAGTATAGTGTACCTACGACAATTAATATTTGCATGCCTACAAAAATAAAGGTATAATACTGATGAAACTATAAATATAATGTGTCACCATCTGAAATGTAAACACAGTATTATGCAAATAAAATTCATTCATTCATTCATTCTTCATTTTAGACAAAATATCTTGCACCTTTTTTGGACAGGATATCTTACACCTTTTTTGGGCACAATTCCTTACTATTAATTGGGCCTTATTTTGGACAATCCTACAACATTTTTATACAAAATACCCCGCCCAATTTTGGACAATATAACAGCTTCCAAATGCCTCACACCTTTTTTGGGCAACTTTTTGGACAAAATAGCTTGCACCTTTTATAAAAAGCAAATGCCTCATATCTTTTTTGAACAATATAACTAAAGAAAATACCACACGCCTTTGTTTACAAGATACCTTTAAACTTTTTTGGATAAGGTAACATTACACATTTTTCGGTTAACTGTGACGTCAGCCCGTATATCTTTTTAGGTGCATCCGTTGTCACGTGAATTCGTCCGTGAATATCTGGTGGCATATCCGGAACGACCGATGGTGCGTCTCCATGCTGGGCAGAGCCTCAAGACTGAGTGGAACGGTATGGTCTTGAAAATTGCTACTATTTACAACTTATCCAATTAATTACCCTTAAAAAATCCTTATTGTACATTCGACAGCACATCAAGGGTAACAATTTGACCTTGAGACCTTGAGACCTTACTGCGTTCTTAATAGAGGTGGTTTTCGTAGTGCAACCGTTACACTTGATGTGCTGTCAGTCGACAGCAAATCAAGGAAAACAGTAAATTAATCAAATTATATCATCGACCTTTTGACACAGATTTGTGCTTGCAATTATAAACTTTAAGCTAGTTAAAATTATTGGACCGCGATTGTTTATATTTTGAAGCCTTGCGTGTCCAACGTGATTGTACACCGATATCAAATATTGAAACGTTCCAATAAATCTGGATCAATGCGGTAAAAAACTATAAGTCTACTAGCTGACCCCGCAAACGTTGTTAAGCCATAATAAAAAAAAATGTCAAAAAAAATAGATAGTAGATAGATACGTATAAAATCCCGGCAAACGTTGGTTTGCCTATAAAAAAAAATAGATTGTAGCCGATTCTCTCACGCCGTTTCGGAGGAGTATGGTAATTAAATTTGTGACACGAGAATTTTATATATGTACAAGATTACATTTCCTCAAAAAACCGATCCCCACAGGAAAATGGTGGCCATCTCGCGTCATCCAAGTAGACGCGTCTCTGGTGAAAGTCCACTTCGAAGAGGACAATCGTTCAGAGTGGATATACCGAGGGTCCACGCGTCTAGCGCCGCTCTACCTAGAGCTGCAAGCGGCGGAAAGACACAGGGCCAGGCCTATGCCCAGGACCAAGCAGCCTAGGGTAAGACATATAGAGATAGTTATCTAAGGGCTGATTTTCCAAGAATAACTTCGACAAGTTGACAGTTAATCTATAGAAAATCTGCCAAAACGTCAAAATTATTCGCTAGATAAAAACTATCTGAGGATTGAAAAATCAGCCCTAAGTAGACAAATGTATCGTACATATCTCACACACCCTAAAAGTCACATTAGTCACATTAGTCCACGTCAGTCAGCCACACACAGACACCAACATACGCACACACACACACTACTCAAACACACACGCACACACATGTATCATACATATCTCACACACACTAACAAACACACTACCACAGACATAGATACTAACATACGCACTCACACACACACTTACTCAAACACAAATTTACTTAAACACTCACTTACTCACACACACATGCACACGCACACACATGTATCATACATATCTCGAACACCGTAAAAGACACACTACCATACACACACACTTACTCACACACACATGCACACGCACACACATTTATCATACATATCTTACACACCCTAAAAAACACACTACCACACACATAGACACTAACATACGCACACACACACTTACTCAAACACACATTTACTTAAACACTCACGCACACATGCACACGCACACACATTTATCATACATATCTCGAACACCGTAAAAGACACACTACCATACACACACACTTACTCACACACACATGCACACGCACACACATTTATCATACATATCTTACACACCCTAAAAGACACACTTAGTTTTCATACTTAGTCTGTTGGTACAAAAGTTGAAATTTTTCGTCGATTTCACCGTTATTCAATATGGCAATATGGCCGACGACATAGAAGTCATCCAAACGTCACCAAAGTGACATAGGCGCCATGATGAATATTTAGCTGTGTTGCAGTTTTTTCTATGAAAATTCTTGTTTTGTACCACGCGACGAAGCAAACGGGTGGTTAGCCCGTGTGTAGGGTCGCCTGGGTAGGTACCACCGCCTTTCTTATTCCAGCCGTGAAACAGTTCGCTGTGTTTCAGATTGAAGGGAAAGGTAGCCAGTGTAATTACTGGGCATGGACGGCATTTCATCTTAGGCCCCAGGATGACAACGCACCTGCAATATCAAGTGATTTTTCCTTGTTATTGCAGGTGTCTATAGGCGGCGCTTACCGCTTACCATCAGGTTGGCCGTCAGCTTGTTTGTCAACTAGTTGTAAAAAATATGACAATTGAACACTGTTCTTCATAGTTTTACCTATTTATCAGTATACTAATACATAGCAGATTAATCGCAGAGACGACGGATTTTTGGTCACGTGATCACAGATTAATCTGAGCAAATTGCAATTACCTAACGGCCCAATCAGCAGGCTTCCAAGGATTCCAATGACAAACAAACAAATGTCAAACTTCTAACCTTAATTTTCTGTCTTTCATTTCGATTTTCATTTAACACACCCACAAATAAAAATGAAATGTTTGTTATAAACAAATGGAGATCGAGAAAATCACCAATAACAATAACAAATATCAATCAAACCAATCCGAACCAAAACATAACCTCACAGCATGACAGATAAACAGATTAATCTTTCTCGTCGGTCAAAATAGTCCGAGCGAACAGATTTACGTCGGACTGATCTGAGCGGTGATTACCGAACGATTCACAATTTACCTCCACTAGCTCTAGATGTAATAAACGAACGATTAAGACTAAAAAGATTGATAGGACGCAATTACCGAACGCAGCTACTGGACATACACCTGGCCGTGTCTACATACATTTTTGGAATATCTCTTTTAAGTGTAAACTGTTTATACATTTTTTTGTATTGTCAGGTGAATATGCCGTACGTGGAATACATACGTTCAGACGAACAAAGCAAGTCTGAGGAGCCCCCGCCACCGGCGCCGCCACAGACCGTAGAGGTGAGAATAAACATTTTAATTGTTAATTTTGACGACCGGCTGGCCGAGTGGTCTGTACCCCAGGCTACTCGGTCAAGAGGTCCCGGGTTCGAATCCCGGTAGGAACAAATGTTTGTATGATGAGTACGAGCATTTGTTTACGAGTCATGGATGTTTATTTAGTATATTTCTAATATTTATATACATATTATTATCATTATTTCTCCGTTATCTAGTATCCATAACACAAGCTCTTAATAATGCTTACTTTGGGCTAGATAATAGGTGTGAGTGTATAAATATTATTATTATTATTATTATTAATTGTTAATTTATTAAACTCTCTTTATTGAACCAAATACAGTACAAACAAAAAAAAATAGAAATTATAAATTGTCCATACTTTTTGATTTTAACATTATTATTAATGGTTTGAAAAAGAGCAGTCGCCCGGATTGCAAAAGGACGCGGGTTCGATTCCCGCCTCGGGGCGTGAAATTTTTCTAGTTTGACATATTAATTACAAAGAAATTTTTCAAACATTTATAATAATGTTAAAATCAAAAATTAAGAATATTTGAAAGCACTGCCCCAACTTAACCGAATCGTCAGTATTTGTAAAAGTACTCGTTTCGGATGTTGAAATAGAACATTTCGACATTGTAGGGTGGACGTTAGCTCATAAACGAAAATACAGATAGACTAGAAGAATTTCACAGGGATATCCCAAGTCCTGGGTGGCTCAGTTGGTTAGAGCAGTCGCGCGGATTGCGAAAGGTCGCGGGTTCGATTCCCGCCTCAGGACGTGAAATTTTTCTAGTTTTACATTTTAATTACTATTATAAATTGTATTTTCTTTTTATTTTACCATCTTTATTTGACAGCTCTAGTGAAATTAATGTTATTCTTTTCCTAAATTCTTTGAGAGAAAGAGTTATAATCAGAGGTCGGAATTAGGTAGAATTATTTATGTACTTGCATCGAAATGTTGATATTAATATGGATCTTCCCGGGATTTCTAATGGACCTCCGATGTCGTTGGTGTAGATTTGGCAACGTCCCGCGTGCCGTGGCTTAAATTGTGTAAAAGTAAATATCTTTTTTATTTAATAAATCTCAAGATTTTTCTGCCTTTTCAAATTAATTTCGGAATTTAAGGCTTATCCACTTTATTCTTTGGCTGTATGAAATCAGTGTAAGTACATAAATAACTCCACACTTATTCCGACGTCTGGTTATAATGTACTTTAATGATATTGTATACAAATATATCACAATAAAAAAGTATAAATATACAAGTACATAATGATTATATTAAATTATCTTCATGAAATTGCGTGAAGGAAATAAATTTAATTATACATATAGCTATGAATCTTGTGACAGAAAGTGCTCCTTGACTCGTACTTGATATTTGTACGGCGAGTTTGTACACACGACATCAGTGTAACAGTTGCACTACGAAAACCGCCTCTATTACGAATGCAGTAAGGGCGGTCTCAAGGTCAAACTGTTACGATTGATGTGCTGGCGACTGTACATTAGTTCACGAGTCATAGATGTTTGTAATAATGAAAAATTATATAAAAAAGTAATTTGTTTCGAACAAAATTTTATGAGACAGAAACATTCGCTTTTTTACTAGGGTAGATATTTATATATTTTCATGTTTATAGCAAAGAGAAAGTCGCCAACGCGCCGTCGCTAAGAAGTCGACGGCAACTCCTCAGCCGCAACCACCGCAACCTTCCATAGACAACGTCATTAGTCGAGTTGTGGTGAGTATAGTCTATGCTAAGTTTTTGGCGCAATTTGATGGCGTCAGTCAGGATTTTTATTACATTAATTTGTTACAAAATTGCGAGGAGCTCGGTGGCGTAAAACAAAGCAACTCTAGCCATGGTCGATGGGATGGGTCAATCAAAGTTTGTTATCTCGAGCTCCTCCGTGCTTCGGAAGGCACGTTAAGCCGTTGGTCCCGGTTGTTCCTCCGCTTTAGCCCACCAAACCCGCATTGGGCCAGCGTGGTGGTGTTATGGCCCAAGCTCCTCATGTGTTTCTCCCATGTAGGAAGGCCTGTGCCCAACTGTGGGACGTATATAGGCTGGTGATGATGATGATGATGATTAATTGTGCCTGAGCAAACGTTGTGTTATAAAATTGATGTAGTTTTGTGTTTTGTGTTGACTTGCAATATGAAAGATCATCATAACAAAAGTGAATTCGATGTAAAAGAAAGTGGTGTATCGTTTTATATGTTTGACGCGACTGTCTTCCGACCAGCAATGATAATGTTTATCTAATTTTAGTAAGTTCTCAATAGGACTGACATCTCCCTTAGGATAAAAGTCCTGTAAAAAAAATAAAGAGAAAAAAAAAGTTGAGAATTTTACTGTGGCTATCCACCAAACTCTCCCAAGTGGGTTAAAAATGTATCAAAGTTGTAGTTAGTAAGGTGAGCGACCGCTGCCTTGTACGGTCGACCACAGAAGTAGCTGAAATCTTTAGTACGATGTCACAACGACTCTAGCATAAATATACGGTAGCAACTATAAAGTACGTCCACAAGATCGGTGTGACAGGGTACTAAAGTGTTCAGCTACTTCTGTGGTCGACCCATTACTTACAGAACACCCTATACAGGTTGTAAGGCAACGCTCGCGTGAACAAAGGCAGATAGCAGTACTGGAAACCCTCACCACTTGTTTGTATAAAACAGCAGATTGTTTTCGCGATTTTTTTAACAAGTCGTGCTTAGAATGACCGCGGTGTCATCTGCCTTTATTTGCAACACCCTTATACTATAAAAGCCACACGAACAACAAAATAAAGAAACACGGCTGTTTAAAAATGTTTACAAACGTTAGTAAACATTTGTTAAGAAACATACCATCACAATGTTATAAAATGTTTTCATGTTAGATAATGTTAGTAAACATTTCTAAACTAGTTTACAAACTGTAACAAAATGAAACATTTGTTATCATTTGCTTGTAAACAGGCCAAATGTTATCAAATTTTATAAATGTTTGTAAACATTTTCCATTAGTGTAGGAGCACTTAAAAAATTTAACAATTCCTAACAGAATGTAACCAATTCCTAACATTTGTTAGTAAATGTATTAGTGTTAGAAAATGTTTGTAAACATTTCTAGTGTGGCAGCACCTTATGTATTGAGATGAACGCACGCTACGGCTTGACAACCGGCTTATATTTGTGTCCTATACATACCTTACGGTCCAAAATACGCAAACATTACCAACTTTACGAACAGTGCAAACGCTTTGAACCGAATCAAATACAGTGCTAATTGATCGCTTTCGCTCATTCGTGTGTACTCCTGTCAGTGTCCATAACAAAAACTTTCTACGATCTTACGTTTTTTATCAAAGAGTAAATTTAGGAAGTGTTTGTAGCAACTAAAATGCGATAACAAGTTTTTATCAATTCAAAATTAAATTACTACATTTTTCACATACTCCAAGTCATAACCTCAAAGGAGATATTTCATTTTCGACTACGAACATGTACTGTACATTAAAAAATGTCGAAAAATGATCAAAACACTACAAATTATTTTGCGTGATATTTTCGGCCGATCCGAATCCTTAAAAAACCTTAAACAAATGAAAAGTCCCGGGTGGCTCAGTGGTCAGAGCAGTCGCTCGGATTGCGAAAGGTCGCGGGTTCGATGACTGCCTCAGGACGTGAAAATTTTTCTAGTTTTATTATATTTTAATTACTAGCCACAGCTAAATTAGGAGGCGCCGAGAGCGAGACACTGATAAGTAAGGAGATACGTCCCCTCTGGTGGTCGGCCGAATAATGAATTGAAAGATAAAACCGAATCAAACGCCAAAGTATAAATTAGAATTTTGAATTTACGTTGATTTTAAATAACGATTTGATTTAAATACTGACAGTAATTAAAATATAATAAAACTAGAAAAATTTCACGTCCTGAGGCAGGAATCGAACCTACGACCTTTCGCGAGTGGCGCGCGCGCGCTCAGTGGTCAGAGCAGTCGCCCGGATCGCGAAAGGTCGTAGGTTCGATTCCTTCCTCAGGACGTGAAATTTTTCTAGTTTTATTATATTTTAATTACTAAGTAATTTTTCAAACATTTATAATAATGTTTAAATCAAAAATTAAGAATACTTAAACAAATGTCTATAATCTGTGGCCATATTTTTGAAACGTTCGGAAAACGTTCTTTTTTTAGTCTAGAAATATGGACTCAGTAGTCTGATATCAATAAAATTTTTGCTTTTTCTATACATTTTGAGTGGTAAAATACAGAAGTTTGACGTTATAGTGTTGCCATTATATAGATAATTTTAAAACTGTCAGTCATCATCAGAAAGTATTTTGTACGGGAAAACAATATAAAATATAATGAAAATGCATTTAAAATAATTTTATATTTCCATTTCCCTGACTTAAACAGATCGCTGTGTTTCGAATTGAAGGGAAAGGTAGCCAGTATAATTACTGGGCATGGACGGCATTTCATCTTAGGCCTCAGGATGACAACGCACCTGCAATATCAAGTGATTTTCCCTTGTTATTGCAGGTGTCTATAGGCGGCGGTAACCGGTTACCATCAGGTGGACCGTCAGCTTGTGTGTCATCTACTTGTATATATAAAAAAAACCACTATACATACTCATAGCCGGCACTCCATATTAACCACTCACCGCTCACCGTCACTCATGACGTCACATTACTTTCGTTGGCACGAATACGTTCAATTCGGTTCGGTTGTAAGCGCGCTATGTGCGCAAATTGTTCATTTTGGACCGTAAGGGTTGATCAGGGTGACAAAAAAGTCACCCCGAGATGTGACCGGTGTTCACTGGCACTAAATGATTTGATGTAATTCCTCTCAGTACTACACACCCAAGAATGCGGTGAAGCCGTATAAGATGACGCCCCACAACTGCGGGCCTCACTGCAAACGAACAGACGTACTCGCCCTAAAGGACTTACGGACGTACAACCCGTTGGCTAAACCTTTGCTCAGCGGTTGGGAGAGGTAAGAACAATCGCAACAACAAGACACAGTACTAAAAAACAGATCAACAACAAACCGTGAAGAATAATAAAAACAACAACATATTATATTTCGTTGCTTCTTTCGAAGATATAGACATAACCAGGTAGTCCTCTTATCCTACAAGGCAATGTCGCTTATTAAGAGTATTTATTTATTTTTTAGGATAGGTGACAGCGTTATTATCAAAACACACAAACAAAATAACAACAATAAGCCATTAACTAGCTACCACATTTATATAGCCAATTAACATTCATGGAAACTTTTATTATTTAATTCATATACAAGTAAAACGAAAAACTACTGGTGCTCAAGTAATGCTCTCTTTATGCTATACAGACTATCTCGAAATATATCGATATCATTATCATTGATTTAAACCTATTTCCGGTCCGTACCGGAACTACGAGTATTTAAAAATTGCTAATTTTTCACACAGGCAATAAGAAAATTTACAATTTTAAAAGTATGGTTTTTGACTAGCCGTTACTCGTTACCCGCGCTCCGATGTCACCTCATTTTTTCAGAGAGCCTAAGCAAAACTCTCTGGGTAATTTAGGGTGGGGCGGGTGTCTATGTCTTCGAATGAAGCAACTCATATAATATGGATCGAACTTCACTTGGTAAGTTCGTTTGTTCATATTATATTATATTTTATTTTTAGTCAAATTATATTTGTCTATACACTGTGTCTACTTCAATTGTAATTTATATATCCTTCTCGCAGATCTGCTGGCAGAAATTTCTTTAGAAATAAGCAGTGCCTTTATAGAGACGACAGCACATCAAGTGCAACAGTTGTACTACGAAAGCCGCCTCTATTACTAACGCAGTAAGGGCGGTCTCAAGCTCAAACTGTTACGCTTGATGTGCTGTCTACTGTACAAATATTTTTGTATAAATTGTTTTTTTAAATATTGTGTGTGTACATAAAGTTATAGATAAATAACAACACAGTTTAAAAGGACATTTCAACAACAAATAGAAGTATTACAATAACAACAACACTAAAAGACATTTGAACAACAACCACAATATTTTTTTCTACGACTTAAGTGGCAATGGCAAAGAAACGTCCAGCTCGAGCGACTCGATGAGAAGCTCGGTTTCGATTACAAAAACCAAGCAATATTTACCATGGTCGATATCGAATAAGTCAATCAAAATTTATAATATTGAGCTCATCAGTGCTTCAGAAGGCACGTTAAGCCGTTGGTCCCGGTTGTTACTGCAACCGCTTTAACCCACCAACCCGCATTGGGCCAGCGTGGTGGTGTCCTGGCCCAAGCTCCTCATGTGCTTCTCCCATGTAGGAAGGCCTGCCAGGATGCCGTCTAAAATTGACTATGGTTCCCTTGAAATCTGTCTAAATTTGGTCCCGCTCGATCCCCCGAGTCTCTCTACCATTGAGGCTTCAGTCTGTCGACTAGGAATGACTGGCCATCAACCAATTACCATCGCGTCAGTATATCTCTCTCCACAAAAAGTCTTACACAGGGCCGATCTCGAAGCTCTGTTTGCTATGGGAGGCGCCGTCATTCTTGCCGGCGACTTCAATAGCAAGCACACTCAGTGGAGCTGCACCTCAACTAACCGTAATGGGAGGTTGATGAGCAGCTACGCAGACGAGCTACTCTTCGATATCGTTGTCCCTATGTCGCCCACCCACTACCCCAGCCAAACGTCTCACCGTGCGAACCCACTTGACATGGCGCTTCTACAGAACGTAACGCTTCCGCTACGCTCTATAGAAACTATACATGCTTTGGATTCGGACCACCGCCCCGTAGTTCTTCATCTCGGCTCCCTTACGGACCCGACCCCGGCCACCAAGACGGTGACGGACTGGGAGAAGCTTACGAGTTTACTCGAGGCTCCTAACAGTCCGGCGCTCGACTCGATCCCCGATCTCATTACCTCCCGTCAAGATACAGAGCACGCGGTCGAGGCCCTCAGCAGCCACCTCAGCTCAGCAATGAGCGGAGCGTCCAAGGTATGGATAACCACCGCTGGAGGCTACCGGACGATCTAAGGCGGCTGTTGACGGCCAAGAACGCTGCTATTCGCGCATATGACTCCTATCCCACCGACGAAAACCGCTCGCGCATGCGGGCTTTACAGAGGACTGTAAAGCAGCGCATGCGCGAGTTTCGTAACGATCGGTGGGATAACCTACTTAAAGACATCTCGCCATCCCACCAGGCTTACTGGAGGTTGGCGAGAACCTTTAAGTCGGACACGGAGTACACTACCCCGCCCCTCCGAAAACCTGACAACTCTATCGCTTTCGAAGACGATGAGAAAGCCGAATGTCTGGCCGACAGTCTGGAAGCTCAATGCTCTCCCAGTGCTCTCCCTGTAGACCCCGAACATGTCCTGCTGATAGACACTGAAGTCGAAAGGCTCTCCTCTATCCAGCCGACATCTACTCTCTCTCCGGTCACTGTTGACGAGGTGCAAACGATAATCAAAGAACTCCGTCCCCGAAAAGCCCCAGGCTCAGACGGCATCTCCAATAGGGTCCTTAAGATCCTCCCCGCCCAACTACTGTTCCTTCTAGTCTCCATTTTCAACGGAGCCATGTCCAACTGCATCTTTCCCGCTCAGTGGAAAGACGCGGACGTCATCGGCATTCGCAAGCCTCGTAAAGACGCCTCCGACCCTTCTAGCTATAGACCTATAAGTCTACTCAAGTCCCTTGGCAAGCTCTATGAGCGTGTCCTTATTGCCCGCTTAAGAGACTTTGTATTCTCTAACAATATCCTTATCAACGAACAGTTTGGCTTCCGCGCCAACCACTCGTGTATCCACCAAGTGCACCGCTTAACGGAGCATGTCCTCAAAGGCCTCCGTGCCCCGGCCGCTAGTCGCCCCATTGGTACAGGAGCGCTTTTCTTTGACGTGGCGAAGGCATTCGACAAGGTCTGGCACAATGGCTTAATTTACAAGCTATATCAACTCAAAGTGCCAGACAGTCTCGTACACATCATACGAGACTTCCTGTCGAATCGCTCCTTTCGCTATCGCGTCGACGGAACACGCTCTCTCTCCCATCCGATACGAGCCGGAGTCCCCCAGGGCTCTGTGCTGTCCCCCTTGCTCTTTTCACTCTATGTAAACGACATTCCCAAGACCCCGGGCGTCGAACTCGCACTTTTTGCGGACGACACAGCCCTCTACATGTCGCACCGAAATCGCAAATTCGTTGCCAAAAAACTCCAATCTGCCGTGAACACCTTAGGCGATTGGTTCCGTAAGTGGAGAATCGAGGTAAACCCAGACAAAAGCGCTGCTATTTACTTTTGTCGGGCTCGAACCTCTCCCCTGCCCCCTATCACTCTATTTGACCGCCCCATTCCATGGGTGAGTAAGGTTAAATATCTGGGTGTCACCCTTGATCATACATTATCGTTTGCACCTCATATCAAAATAGTCCGCGATCGAGCCTTCTTTGTGCTCGGGCGACTTTACCACCTTCTGGGGAAGCGAAGTAAAATGTCTCTTAGAAATAAGACGACACTTTACAAAGCTGTTGTCCGCCCCATTTTGACCTACGCTAGCGTAGTGTTCGCCCATGCCCCAGACAAATCCCTGCATAGACTACAGGTCATACAGAACCGTTTCATGCGCATGACCACAAGGTGCCCCTGGTACATGCGCAATGTCGATCTCCACAGGGATTTCGACCTCCCAACCCTCTCTCAAGTCATGAAAGACGCCTCCAGGCGCTACTTTGACAAAGCACCCCACCACTCTAACCCCTCATAGTAAGAGCCTCCGACTACTCTCCCGATGTAAACGCCCCGACCCGTTTACGTAGGCCTAGGAATGTCCTCCACGACCCTACATACACCGTTATACACCGCTATACACCGCACTCGTCGAACAAGGGTGCGAAGACCCGGTCTACACTCGTCGCGCATTACCAGGTACAGACATGTGCCTGGGCGCTTCTCTCCCATTCCTCCACGACACGACTCACCTGAGCCGAGGTCCGAGCCCTTAGAGGCACCCTCAGGTTTGTCGCTCCCTCGTGGCTCGAGCGCCCTGGAGACTCTAAGAGTCAGCGGGACACCTCCTCCGGAGGGGATGCCTGACGATTAGAAAACCTCCAGAGGCGAATTCGCCCACCAAGGCTTGAGGACTCACCAAGGTTCTCGCCTCCTTAAAAACCCCGGTTACGCTGTAAAGGCCTTCTGCGGCCAACAGCAATAGTCATTAAAAAAAAAAAAAATGTCTAAATTTGGTCAACAGCTCTAAACGAATTCTTGCTATCATTTTCTTATTACATATTGCGAGAAAGAGATATAATTTACTTAAATTAAGACTTAGAGTGTGCCTTTAGAAATCAGCTCAATACCACTGACTAAAGAAATTATTTTTCCTTTTTAGGGTTTTGAAGTCGGTTTTCATATTATTATTTAAGCAAGTTTGATGATAAATTCAATAGTTACATTTAACATAATATTTGATGTTATTACA
The DNA here is from genome assembly GCA_947347705.1 of Nymphula nitidulata. Lineage (NCBI taxonomy): Eukaryota > Metazoa > Arthropoda > Insecta > Lepidoptera > Crambidae > Nymphula > Nymphula nitidulata. Next base: position 5,416,905 of record OX374646.1, read on the forward strand.
CAGTTGTAGTCTATAAATATTGTAATTCTTAACATTTAGTCTTGATCTAAGCATAGGATTCAAGTACTCCCCAACAGAGTAAAAACACCGTTCTTGTAGCCATATTTTTACTGCTCCACGGAAGCGCGTTTTTGGTGAAACAAAATTTCGTCGGCGGTAAAAAATCGAGAGCTTCCCAATAAGCATAGTGTCCGTGTCTCGCAGACAAATAGTCCGGTTCAAGGGCCACAAGGAAGTGATTTATCGCGCTCCTTGTCCATTCGTTTAAGAGCTAAAATACCACAGACAGACGTCAAACTTTCGTCGTCGGTTGAAAAACCGCTGTAGAGCTTCCAAATAAGCATAGTGCCCGTGTCTCGCAGACAGATAGTGCGGTTCAAAGGCCACAAGGAAGTGATGTATCGCGCTCCTTGTTCATTCGTTTAGGACCTACAATGCCACAGGCAGACACGTCAAAACTTTCGTCGGTGGTTAAAATATCGAGAGCTTCCCAATAAGCATAGTGTCCGTGTCTCGCAGACAGATAGTGCGGTTCAAGGGCCACAAGGAAGTGATGTATCGCGCTCCTTGTCCATTCGTTTAAGAGCTACAATACCACAGACAGACGTCAAACTTTCGTCGTCGGTTGAAAAACCGCTGTAGAGCTTCCAAATAAGCATAGTGCCCGTGTCTCGCAGACAGATAGTGCGGTTCAAAGGCCACAAGGAAGTGATGTATCGCGCTCCTTGTTCATTCGTTTAGGACCTACAATGCCACAGGCAGACACGTCAAAACTTTCGTCGGTGGTTAAAATATCGAGAGCTTCCCAATAAGCATAGTGTCCGTGTCTCGCAGACAGATAGTGCGGTTCAAGGGCCACAAGGAAGTGATGTATCGCGCTCCTTGTCCATTCGTTTAAGAGCTACAATACCACAGACAGACGTCAAACTTTCGTCGTCGGTTGAAAAACCGCTGTAGAGCTTCCAAATAAGCATAGTGCCCGTGTCTCGCAGACAGATAGTCCCGGTTCAAGGGCCACAAGGAAGTGATGTATCGCGCTCCTTGCGGTCACGTCAATTTTTAAACAAAAAGACCGAATTAAAATCTGTCCATTCGTTTAAGAGCTACAATACCACAGACAGACGTCAAACTTTCGTCGTCGGTTGAAAAACCGCTGTAGAGCTTCCAAATAAACATAGTGCCCGTGTCTCACAGACAGATAGTGCGATTCAAAGGCCACAAGGAAGTGATGTATCGCGCTCCTTGCGGTCACGTCAGTTTTTAAACAAAAAAACCGAATTAAAATCTGTCCATTCGTTTAAGAGCTACAATACCACAGACAGACGTCAAACTTTCGTCGTCGTTTAAAAAACCGCTGTAAAGCGTCCCAATTAGCATAGTGTCCGTGTCTCGCAGACAGATAGTCCGGTTCAAGGGCCACAAGGAAGTGATGTATCGCGCTCCTTGCGGTCACGTCAGTTTTTAAACAAAAAAACCGAATTAAAATCTGTCCATTCCTTTAAGAGCTAAAATATCACAGACAGACGTCAAACTTTCGTCGTCGTTTAAAAAACCGCTGTGAAGCGTCCTAATTAGCATAGTGTCCGTGTCTCGCAGACAGATAGCGCGGTTCAAAGGCCACAAGGAAGTGATGTATCGCGCTCCTTGTTCATTCGTTTAGGACCTACAATGCCACAGGCAGACACGTCAAAACTTTTGTCGGTGGTTAAGAAATCGAGAGCTTCCCAATAAACATAGTGTCCGTGTCTCGCAGACAGATAGTCGGGTTCAAGGGCCACAAGAAAGTGATGTATCGCGCTCCTTGCGGTCACGTCAGTTTTTAAACAAAAAAACCGAATTAAAATCTGTCCATTCGTTTAAGAGCTAAAATACCACAGACAGACGTCAAACTTTCGTCGTCGGTTGAAAAACCGGTGTAGAGCTTCCAAATAAGCATAGTGTCCGTGTCTCGCAGACAGATAGTGCGGTTCAAGGGCCACAAGGAAGTGATGTATCGCGCTCCTTGCGGTCACGTCAGCTTCGTTTAGGAGCTACAATGGCCCTAATTCTGGAGAACACATGCTAAGTTTAAATTTAAGTTTAGTGCATCTCTTTTTCTCAATATGAATACAAAAAGGATGGCTGCCATATTATTTGACATTTTTTTTCGACCATTAGGTCGAAAATTGAACGTATGAATAATAAACGTGATAAAATGCAGTGTTTAGGAGGCACCTCCATACATATCGTCTAAAATTATCTATGGTTCCTTTGAAATCTGTCTAAATTTAGTTGACAGCTCTAAACGAATTGTTGCTATCTTTTCCTGTTACATATTGCGAGAAAGAGATATACTGTACTTAAATTTTAACTTAGTGTGTCTCCAGAATTAAAAAACCGCTGTAGAGCTTCCAAATAAGCATAGTGTCCGTGTCTCGCAGACAGATAGTGCGGTTCAAAGGCCACAAGGAAGTGATGTATCGCGCTCCTTGTCCATTCGTTTAAGAGCTACAATACCACAGACAGACGTCAAACTTTCGTCGTCGTTTAAAAAACCGCTGTAAAGCGTCCCAATAAGCATAGTGTCCGTGTCTCGCAGACAGATAGTCCGGTTCAAGGGCCACAAGGAAGTGATGTATCGCGCTCCTTGCGGTCACGTCAGTTTTTAAACAAAAAAACCGAATTAAAATCTGTCCATTCGTTTAAGAGCTACAATACCACAGACAGACGTCAAACTTTCGTCGTCGGTTGAAAAACCGCTGTAGAGCTTCCAAATAAGCATAGTGTCCGTGTCTCGCAGACAGATAGTGCGGTTCAAAGGCCACAAGGAAGTGATGTACCGCGCTCCGTGCGGTCGTCGCGTGCGCAGCATCCGCGAGCTGCACCGCTACTTGCGCGCGGTGCACGCCGACATGGCCGTCGACCTGTTCGACTTCGGCCCGGGCACCCACTGCCTGGCCGAATTCGTGCTCAACACCTGCCGCGTCGGCAAGAAGGTAAGCCACGCCATTATCCGATTGACTAACCCTTTTGTTGTTTTTGTATACAATGTTATTCATGTGAAAACGTTCACCGTCTTCGGCAGGGCAGCACAGTTTTTAGTTAATAATAATAATAATAAGGGAGGATGACAATTCTTGCCCCACCCCAAGTTTAATGTCCAACAAAATAATATTTCCGATAATACCTCATACATTGAAATTTTATTTTTGGAAATTGTTTGAGTTAAAATAAAGCTAAGGTTTTGTCGACAACTTAAATAAAATCTTCAAAAATCTTATATTCCGGAAATTGTAATATTTTGTCAATGGAGACCATTGACCAGTGCGTTTTGTTTCATAGGAAACAAATATTTTTTTATGTTTTCACAAGCATAAAAGGTATTTTAATTATTTTTCCATGAATCTTTTTTATATTATTATTATTTCATTACAATTATAATGAGTCATAATTAAACACAGTTAGTTAGATTGAACAAGTTTATTATCTAGGAAGAAAATAACAAAACGCACTTTGACAGGTGACAAACATTGCTAGTGTTAATTGTTCTACAATCCGGTTTTGTTTTACGTATATCTCAGAAACCTCATCTTTAATCAAAAATGTATTGGTATCTAAAAATACTTTGTCTTAATAATATCTAATTGCGCCCTGAGTCACTTTAGGACTTGTCAGTTCTTAGGTGGGGCAAGGCTTCATAGTAAGATTGGCATCCTCCTTTATTTATTTCAATAAGCCTTAAAATTAAAAAAGCCTAGGAGGAAAATTACTACGATCTTTAATATTTCTAAGTATCTAAGTATCCTTCACTGCTTGCGAATTATTTATTAATCACACCATTTGCTCATCAGGATTTGTCGCATGGCAAAGAAAATGTACCCGTGCCGTGTGTGAACTACTACGACGACTCTCTGCCCGAGTTTTGTTCGTACAACACTGAGCGAACCCCCACCGCCGGGGTTCCGCTCAACTTGGACCCTGAGTTCCTGTGCGGGTGCGACTGTACCGATGACTGTGTGGTAAGTTGAATAACACTACAAAGGTAAAAAAAAATCACGAGGTGGTAGACCCATCATATGTAGGGTCGTCTGGGTAGGTACCACCGCCTTTCTTATTTCAGCCGTGAAACAGTTCGCTGTGTTTCGGATTGAAGGGAAAGGTAGCCAGTGTAATTACTGGGCATGGAAGGCATTTCATCTTAGGCCTCAGGATGACAACGCACCTGCATTATCAAGTGATTTTTCCTTGTTATTGCAGGTGTCTATAGGCGACGGTAACCGCTTGCCATCAGGTGGGCCGTCAGCTTTTTTGTCATCTACTTGTATAAAAATATATATTAAAAAAAAAGTAACCCCCGGCCTCATTAATCATCTATCTAACACTATCTCATTGAGACTTTTCATAAGAGCCCAAACACGCTATATCTGCTGTAAGTTTTCAAGAATTAAGGATCCCGCAAACTTTTATGATAGTATAGGATCAGCTCAAGTTTAGTATGTCATGGGATGTCACCGAAGTGACAGTACACCAAATTTCAAATCAATCGTATCTGTAAAAGTTAGTAAAACCCTATTATCATGTAGAAAATGAGCTGATAGTCATCAAACGCCTGAACTGATCTCCATAAATTTAAGCTAAGAACCATCCTAGTAACGTCAGCTTTTAAACACAAAAAACCGAATTAAAATCGGTCCATTCGTTTAGGCGCTACGATGCCACAGACAGACACAATATAAATATCATTTTTTAAAGTTTCATTACTATACATTACATTTATTTTGTTTTACTCTGTGTGTGTGTGTTTGCGTGTGCGTTCGCGCGTGTGTGTGTGAGTGGTGTGAAGTATATATTAATATTTAATATGAAGAAGTGTCTATTTAGTATTTTATTTATTTTATTGTATAAATGAATGCTCATACTACATTGCTGTAGTTTTGCAGAAGCTGTTTGGAGTTATAATGCAGCCAATGTTTTAAATGTGCGTTTGTTTTTTAGGATAAAAAGAAGTGTGCGTGTTGGCAAATGACTCTAGAAGGTGCTAGAACGATCGGCTTGCAAGGGTCATCCATCGGTTACGCGTACAAGAGGCTGCCTGAACCATTGCCATCGGGGATATACGAGTGTAACTCAAGGTCAGGGGATAAAACGAAACTGTTTTTATATTGCTTTTATGAGAAAAGGATAGTGATACTTTTATAAACACCGATCTAGTTGGAACGCATGTTTGAGATGCGTATAAAAATAAAACTAGTATCCTTTAAATGATTAAATTTTTAACAAATTGACCGCCACACCATAAAGTGAAAATGATGATGTCAGCTCGTTGTTACAGAATACGATACTGGTATAAAAGAAAGGATTTATGGTGGCAGCCATTTAACTATAGTCCGTTTTTGTATATACAGTGTGTCTGGTCACCGGTGTCCGACCCGTTAAGGAGGCGAAGCAATATGATCAATTTTATTGACAAATCCACCATAATAAGGCATTTTGCCCCTACTGTTTTGAAATGGCGGCCAAGCTATACCGAATTGAATAATGTAGTTAATTTAATTTGTGTCCAACTATGGATAAATTCGCTTCTGACAGGGTCATATTCAAATAGTCACAACTCCTAAACTATTTGACTGAGAGCTTAGGTCTTGACATCAGTTTTTAGGTAATACCTTAAGTGGCTTAGAGCGTCAAAAAAGAAAAAAAGGTATGTTATCAGCCTGTTTTTTTAGGAAACCATTAAAAATTTAAAAAACAACCATTTTTTTCACACTTTAAGTTTCAAGTATTTTTTTAAGATTTTAATGAGAGTTTTGATAAACTATTTAGTGTGAACTTATGGCTTACTTTTGTAGCTATTGAACGAAACCACTTTTATGTCTGTAGGACCTCTACATCGGTAGATATAGCAAAATAAATGAACCCAACCTAACTAAAATTAAAATGGCCGCCATTTCAAAACAGTAGAGGAAAAAATGCCTTATTGTGGTGGATTTGTCGATAAAATTGATTATATCGCCTCGCCGTATCAGTTCGGTCACCGGTGACCAGACACACTGTATATGACTCTTTATGCATTTGAATTTAATTTTTTTTTGTTACTAGGTGCAAATGTAAGCAGACATGTCTGAACCGAGTCGCTCAACACCCTCTCCAGTTGAAATTACAGGTAAGTTGTCTATGAATGTTGTTGTTGTCTAAAAAGGTTTGCTGTTGTCTAAAAATAAATATTATACATGTCACAGCCATCTGGTTGAATTAGCCGGTAATTTTTAAAACCACTTTAAAACCGAAATTCTTTATATTGTTTTTATCTTTATTTCTTTTTTATTGGTTGGTCCTAAGAGCTGGCTTTTACCACGCGAAGCTGTTAAACGTCGAGTGATTTAAGTTCAATTAACTGTCGGCCTATTCATTTAATTGGATGCCGGCGTTTAATCAGCGGCCTAGGCGAATGCCTATCTGAACTGCCTTATTTAACCAGATGGCTGTGATATATATAACACACCACATGTAATTTTCCTCGTATAAAACTAGTTATATATTTTTTCTTGAATAAAAGTCATGCATTTGTTCTTAGTTCGTGGCTTTTTTAAGTATGTTTGATATATTGTTTTTATTATTAGGTGTTTAAAACTCTGAATCGAGGCTGGGGCATTCGTGCCCTCAACGATGTGCCCAAAGGATCGTTCCTGTGCGTGTACGCAGGAAACTTGTTAACCGACGCCACGGCTAATATGGTGAGTTTATTATTCACTCTGGACCATTCTCTCACGGATGCCCTCATTACATGGCTGGAATGAGAACACGGTGTCGGTTCTCGGCTAAAAATGGCCGAAATTCTCGGCCATAACCGAGACATTTGTACGGTATGGGATTCGCGTTCGTCGCTGTATGTCAGTGCGGCAGTTAGCTGTCGATTGTGATATGCAAGAACCTTGCATATTACCATCAATGTTATGCAGTTTATTTTTTTTCACGATTTATCTATTCTCGGTCTCGGCCGAGATTTTAATTCATTCTCGATCTCGGTCGAGAACAAAAATCCTGTCTCGGTCGACCCTTAGTATATATCTCTTAAGGAAACACCTAACATGGCTCGCTCTATAGCTCGTTGGGTGACTGTAAACTTGCCCAGAAGGCCCTTAGTAAGCGACCACGTTTCACAGCCGTATTTTATCACTGGAAACCACACTGGTCGAAGACTACGTAATTTCATTCCATTTGTCACATCATTTCTTTAGAATTGCGTGTCTATTTTATTGCTTCCTGTTATTCGAATATGACTGTCATTTGCTAGAAAGAAGCTATACAGCGTCAATCAGAACTTCGTGCAAACCAGAGGTTCCCAGACTTTTTTCTCATAGACCATAGACCCCTTTAAAAGTTTAGCTGTTTCCGATGGACCCCCTGCAGCTACATTTTTACCAAAGTCCCAAGACTCGACAAAAATGTTTATATTTATAGTATATATATAATATTAGGTGTATTTATATTTATCACATATATATATATTTTTTTCTATGGTTTGCGCTTTTTTGTCACTCACTCTAATTACTAAATTATTTTACCACATTGGGCTGACTGGAAGAGATCTCTAATAGAGATAAGTCCACCCTTGCTCACAAATTGTAAATTTCAAATTTATGTATAATGTCTAAAGTGCAATAAAGAATATATATATAAAAATGTGTATTTTCGTCGCGCCAATGTTGCCCCCGTCGAGACTTCCGCGGGCCCCTGGGGGTCCGACAGAGACTGACTTGTTTTTTTTAAATACAGGATGGTTTGAACGAAGGCGACGAATACTTAGCCGAGTTGGATTACATAGAAGTTGTGGAGCAGATGAAAGAGGGGTACGAAGAGGATATACCGGAGGCCGACAAGAGACTGGATAAGGTGAGTCACATTTTTGGGGGAAGAATTCTGGTTAAAGACCTTTATTTACCATGAGAATTTTACAATTCACTTACATGGGACTGCAGTTACTTAATTACTTACATTTGGTTAGAGCTATACTTTTAAATTATAGGTACACGTACATAAACAGGATGATACTTTTTAATGTAACCATAAATATCATTTAGCAATGTTTGTTCACTAATAAAAATATATCTAAACCAGAAAAATTTCACGTCCTGAGGCGGGGATCGAACCCGCGACCTTTCGCAATCCGGGCGACTGCTCTAACCATCTGAGCTACCCAGGACTTGGGATATCCCTGTGAAATTCTTCTAGTCTATCCGTATTTGCGTTATGAGCTAACGTCCACCCTACAATGTCGAAATGTTCTATTTCAACATCCGAAACGAGTATTTTTACAAATACCTACGATTCGGTTAAGTTGGGGCAGTGCTTTCAAATATTCTTAATTTTGATTTTAACATTCTTATAAATGTTTGAAAAATTATTTACTAATAAAATCTATCTAAACTAGTTTTTTTTTTAAATGTAATGTTTTTGTTCTGTAGAAAAACCAAGTCAACCCTGATGAAGAGGAGTCAGAAGAGGAATCTTCACCTTCCGAAGACGACACCAAGTCGAAACTGGAAGAGGACGACGATGACTTCAGGCCGGGGCATATAGGAATGGGCGTCTCAGAATTCAGGTACGTTAAGCTTTTTCTTTACCGACTTCATAAACGAGGAGGTTGGCCGATATGTTTTTTTTTTACGATTACGCCGAGATTACTAATCCGATTTACGTGATTCTTTTTATGTTCGATGCTGTTGACATTAGGTCCCTTATTTTTTCTATTTTAATCAGTTGGGTAGTTTGGTTTTAAATATAAAAAAAAACTGAAATCGTTAAGTCTACTACATATGCGAAATTGCGAATTTATGCTTTCCTATGACTTTTTAGTGAAACGACACGATAGTAGAAAACAATAAAAGTTGACGGTCACCCGTCTAGCTTCGACCTTAGAAAGTTATCACCAAACCAAAAAAAAGTAAAAATAAAATTAAAACAAAAATTAAAACCGATTTCAAAAAACTGAAAAGGATAAAATAATTAAATTTAAGTAGGTACCTACTCATCCCCTAGAAACATTTTTTGGAGTCGGTGCTTCACTTTCTATTGTTTTTGGAAACAACTTAGCACCGACTCCAAAAAATATGTTTCTAGGGGATGAGTACCTACTTAAATTTAGTTTTCGAAGTTGGTTTTACTTTTTGTTTAAAATTTTTAATAAAACCATTTTACCGGATTCAACTCGCGTTTAACATTATTTTAAATATGTAGTGCTCGTGAAAATAGACTATAGGTTAAATATTTTTGTGGTACTGCAACCGCTCTTCCTGTTTTTAAGAAGGGTTCTCGCTATTTTTTATTATTATAATTCCTGAAATTGTAATTGGTTTCGTTCGATTTTGAGTACAATTTGGCTCATGGTTAAATTTTGTCAATGTCAGACATTTTTCGTATGGCCGTGTTGCATTTTTCGATTTTTATTGCTATGTAAATATTAATTAACATAGTATTGTCTTAAAATAAAACCATTTTACCGACACCGAAACACCGTGAGTGTTAAAAACTGACACTGTGAGCTCCGTATGCATAATTCGGACCGCTCAAAATATAACACAAAGTGACGGTAGTTAACTTAAAACTTATCAAAGACAACTGACATCTTCAGTCTTCCCGTGACCACGATCGCTGTAAAGTAATCGAAACGTCGGGTGAATAATAATAATGTAACATCTAATTAAACGCGAGTTAAATCCGGTAAATTGGTTTTCTTTCAAATTAATTAACGTGATATTTTATATGTTTACATAACAACTATTACTTTACAACAGCAAGCGACTTCGCAAACGCGAGAAAAAGAAGGAGAAAGAAAATGAACGTGCGAAAGAGAAGGCCAAGGAAGATAAGGCTGAACAGAAGGGAGAAGAAGACTGTATAACTATAAGCGACGACGAAGAAGGTAAGAGAATAACTGCATTCAAACCTACTGGAACGTTCAAATTTGTAGGTAACTTAAGGAACAAAAAACTTTAAATTAAAATAATGCCTTTTAACAATTACAAATAAAGAAAGAAAACGAATGAGGCGTTTAAACGCATCAAAAACATTAAAATGTGATTAAAATAGCTTTCCTCACCTTAACTGGAAGTTTAAAAATACTTGTTAAGGGGATACCTCGTGCACACTAGCGACACCAATTGATTATTATTAATTATGGTGAATTGAGAACATAATAAACAAAACCGCTTTAGAGGATTGCTAAAGATCGGTATTTGTAATTTTTAAAGACGTAGCTTGTATAAAGTGTCTACCTATAAGTAACCAAATTTTTTATTATTGTCAAAAGTGGCCACTTTAGGCAATATTAAAAAATAGGTTACATGTAGAGGAATATCTTATACCGAGCACATCTCAAAAAATTACAAATACCATTCTTTAGTCATTCACTAAAGCGTTTTTGTTTATTATGTTCTATATTCACCATAATTAATATAAATCAAGTGGTGTCGCTAGTGTCGACGAGGTATCGGCTTTAGTGTTCTTTCGGATCACTAGAAGTGTTAACTTCAATGAGTGGTAAGATAAATGTTGCTATAAAAACGTGAGAAAAGGAAAGAAAGCGGCGAAGAAATTAGTAGGTAATACCTAGTGCTCCGGTGGCGTAGAGGTAATCGCGTCTGGCCGGAAATCAAGAGACGCGGGTTCGAATCCCGCCTGGAGCATATATTTTTTCATCGTTTTCTTTCTTAATTTGTAATTGTTTCAATAAAGCAGGCGTTTAAACGCATCGAAAACATTAAAATGCGTTAATGCCTTTTATATAGTAAAGATAAAGGTATTTTTTTTAATAGTCCAAAATAGCATAATAGTAATAATAATCTTTATTTAAACTTTCAAGTAAATTACACAATATGGGTTGGTACATCTTCTTTTAAGTTTGTAGAACCTGTATTAGAAGAGTACCCTCTTCTCTGTGGCGTTTAACACTTGAAATTAGGATAAAAAATAAAACTTAAACAATAAAAGTGTATTTGTAACAAAATGCGTCTCTCGAGGCTGGTATGGTCAGTGTATGTGTGTGTGTGTGTGTGCTTGCGTATGTGTGAAAAAATATTTTTTTAAAATTCTAGCTTTGAAAAAATAGCAATTTTTAAATGTTTAAAGTATTATTAAGTCAATGAGGACATCCGTAAGAGAACCAAAGTAGCTCATAGGATGAGCCTTTCTTTTTCTTTTTCCGAAGAAAACGTGGTAGCCGGCCCGATAAAACAAAATGGATGCTGTCAGATGGCTGTATAAGCGCACAACCCGTCGATTTCACAGTCAGCCGACAACAACCAAAAAAAAAATACTTTTAAAATTGTAAATTTCCTTATTTCTTGTGTGAAAAATAAGAAAATTTTAAATACTGTATTCCGGCACGGACCGGAAATCAGTTTAAATACTCTTAATAAGCGTCGTTGCTTTGTAGGATAAGAGGACTACCTGGTTATGTCTATATCTTCGAATGAAGCAACGAAATATCAACTCTAGATCAATACTCAGTAATCTTTTGAAGTTTACATAAATAAGTCTCTGCTTATTACCAATTACATCAGTAACTGCATCAGCTAATAAACCATCCTCTACTGTCATTACCAACCGAACTAAAGAACGGAAAATCGTAGATATGTTGTATAACATGGCTAATTCACTTTTATACAACTAGATGACACGCGAGTTCTCGGCCTTTTATATGTATATATTTCATTTATTTTTTATATATATTTTTGTACAAGTAGATGACAAACAAGCTGACGAGCCAACTGATGGTAAGCGGTTATCGTCGCCTATAGACACCTGCAATAACAAGGGAAAAGCACTTGATATTGCAGGTGCGTTGTCATCCTGAGGCCTAAGATGAAATGCCGCCCATGCCCAGTAATTACACTGGCTACCAAAATCAAAATCAAAAATATATTTATTCAAGTAGGCTCCTAAGAAGCTCTTTCGAATCGTCAAAAATCACAAATTATGTATATCTATTTAAGAAATGGTCTCACAATGTCTTATTGTAAATCTGTCTATCATGTCTAAATTTACACCGGTTCCAAAAGTTGAACTACCGAGAAGACTCCGGCAACAAACTCGTGTAGTCACTCTTTTCAAAATATGAAGTCGCAATAGGGTAGTTGACAACTTTTTTTTTATTTCATAAATAAGAAGTTTATAACTCATGAAGAAATATTGCAAAATAAATAGTATGTCTAAGATCAATAGTTTCACAGATATAGTGGTATGTTTGATGTGTTGCGGCGCATCGTCCAAAAACGCTCCATAGAAAATCTACGGAACTGGTGACGTCACATGTTCCCATATTACTAAGAAATGTATGGGCATACTGACAAAATTGATAATAACTATGGATTAAGTAGGTTTTTATTAATAGTTGTCATAATAATAGTTGTTTTAATTGATATCAGCAATCTAATATCATTAACATTTTTGATAAGTTTTGAAAAAAAAATATCATTTTATTTTCAAAACTTATTAATTTTCAAAACATTACAACTTCAACAATATTCCATATCTTTTAAGTTTGAATTGTTTTTATGGGTAAAAGTAGCGTATATTTTCCGAATTTGTGAAAAATATCTCCAAATTCAAACTAAGGCAACATCCCAATTGTTGTGGTTACATTATTTAAATATTTTGCCGTGCAGTGCCATACAGAAAAAAAAACCTTTCCCTTCAATCCGAAACACAGCGAACTGCTTCACGGCTGAAATAAGAAAGGCGGTGGCACCTACCCAGACGACCCTACACACGGGCCTACCAGCTATAATATTGATTTTGTTTGTTTTTAGTGAGAGAACCGTCTAGGTTTACAGCGCAAGCGGGAATGCAGTCAAATGAATTCAAATCTAAATATAGGTATGTGTTATTTATTATATTTCCGCTTTTAAACAAAACTTTTCCCAGTACTCTCATTGAATATATTATTGATACTTCATAAATTACGTGGTATAATGTGACATTGATATTTTTTTATTTCAATTCATTTTAGTAGATAAATACAGGGTGGTGCCGTCAATACGACAATAAATTGAAACATGGGCTATATTAGTTCATAGAAATGGTTTGCCACTTTCAAAAACCTTATTCATTTGATATTTTTATGTAGCTAATGTTATATTATTTCTTACAAATGTCATGAAATTATCAAATGAATAAGATGTTTTTGTAAGTTCTTTCATTTTTTTTTCATATAGCCCAGTATATCTTAGTATCAAAGTTCTGAATACCGTCCATCAACTTACTTAGGATTTTTTAATAATCATCGAAAGACGTATTGAATTGTAATTCCTTTCAAAAACGTATTAAACCATATAAAAATTCAATTTCAAGTTTAATATAAAGCGTCGTTTTGTTCACGAAGAAACAAGCCCAGGTTTCAATTTATTGTCGTATTGACGGCACCACCCTGTATATAGTACTATTCACTAGAATTAAATCATAACGGTCCCAATCTCCTCATGTGTTAATCCCATGCAGGAAGGCCTGTGCCCAGCAGTGGGACGTATATAGGCTGGTGATGATTGATAATAAAGTTTATTCCATAATATCTTAGTCATGAAATTGTATTTGCAGGTCTGTCCGTTCTCATTTCGGCGAGGACGAGGCGTGTTATATAATGGACGCGAAGGTTCAAGGCAATATTGGAAGATATCTCAATGTAAGTTTGTTATTATTTTTTAATTCTTAGGCAGAGTAGTTCTTGGCCTTCATCTCATCTGATGGTAAGTAATGCTAAGGCCTTTTTTTATACAACTAGATGACAAACAAGCTGACCTGGGGATAAGTGGTTACCGCTTCGTATAACTCCAAAAAATATGTTTCTAGGGGATGAGTACTTAATTATAAGAGTACTTAATTTTAATTATTTAAATCGGTTATAATTTTTGTTTTTTTTTTTCTCAATGTTTAGTGGTAACTTTTTAAGGTCAAAGCTAGATCAGCTTATATTGTTTACTACTATCGTATCGTTTCACTAAAAAGTCATATTCCTATGACTTTTTCTGCTTTCCAGCAGAAACCCGCAATTTCGCATACATTAGTCATTCTAGTTTTTTGATTTAAAAACCAAACTACCCAATCGATTTTCAAAATAAGTTTATAGGACCAAATGGCAACTATTTCGCATCGAACAAAAAGAATCACAAATCTCGGCGTAATCGTGTACATACATAGAAAAAAAAACATACCAACCGAATTGAGGACCTCCTCGTTTTTGAAGTCAATTAAAAATTTGGACTGATACCATCGAATCTTCGTTTCTTCCAGCATTCCTGCCAGCCCAACGTGTTCGTTCAGAATGTCTTTGTTGACACGCACGACCCTCGGTTCCCTTGGGTGGCGTTCTTCGCGCTCTGCCACATCAAGGCCGGGACGGAACTGACGTGGAACTACAACTATGACGTGGGTTCGGTGCCCGGGAAGGTGTTGTATTGTTACTGTGGCGCGCCCAACTGTAGAGGACGCTTATTGTAAATTATTGTAGTTTAACGTCGCTGTCAAACCAAAATCTGCAATTTGCTATATATGACGCTTAAAAACTTATACATGCACTAGCTGACACCGCAAACATTGTTTTGCCATAAAAAAATCCAAAAAAAAATTATACAGGTTTGTGCCGTCAATGTGACAATAAATTAAAACATGGGCTATATTAGTTCATAGAAATGCATGAAAGTTTCATGAAATTTGTATGAAATAATGCAGCCAACGTTACACTATTCCATACAAATGTCATGAAATTATCAAATGAGTACGATATTTTTGAAAGTGGCAAACCATTTCTATGGACTAATTTAACCAATGTTTAAATTTATTGTCGCATTGACGGCACCACCCTGTAGATAGTAGCCGATTCTCAAACCTACTGAATATACATAAAAATTGCATGAGAATCATTTAAGCCGTTTCGGAGTTTTATGGTAACTAAATTTGTGACTCGAGCATTTTTTATATATAAGATAAGCCTCTCATACATAGGTCAAACAAAGAGGAGCATAGACACCCGCGGAAAGAACATACAGGGTGTTAGAGGGACGCTCTCGAATACGAAGGCAGGTGGCAGGGCTGGTCACCCTATACAGGACTAAAAAATAAATTTAAAATTGCCAAAAAAACAAGCTGTTTCATACAAATTGTAATAATAATCATAATTATAATATTTGTACACTCACACCTATTATCTAGCCTAAAGTAAGCATCATTAAGAGCTTGTGTTATGGATACTAGACAACGGATAAATATTGATAATAATATGTATGTGAATATAAGAAATGTACAAAATAAATATATAAACATCCATGACTCTTGAACAAATGCTCGTGTTCATCATACAAACATTTGCCCCCACCGGGATTCGAACCAGGGACCCCTGACCGAGCAGTTCGTATAGAAGTCAGTTCATAACTAATCTTACGCTAATTACAATCTATATATTAAACCTATGTGTTAATCTAATGAGGAGACGCAACATACACTACAACGGCTCAGCTAATCAGCTGTTCCATACAAACTATGGAACAGCTGATTATTTTTCGTGATTTGAATTTTTTTTTTTAACAAATCGTGTTCAAGTTGACGAGCACTGCCACCTGCTTTCGTTTCCGAAAGCGTCTCCTAACACCCTGTATAGAAACACAGGCGCGAAAAGAAGTCCGCAATTTGTTAACACAATCTTGACGGACCCAATCACTATATCATATTTGATAAGCCCAAATCCTAGCCAGAGAACACCGTTTCATTCCTAGAATGTTACGTGAGGCTATTGAAATAAAAAAACATCCTAATTTCAATACAGAAGATGGTTGGAGTGTACCACCATCTTGGGATCCCGTCATTCGAATAATAAAGTTCCAAGCCTGTCCTCACACTGTCATAAAGTTGATGAATTTGATTCTAACTTATACTTACTTTGATATTTATGCTAATAAAATTGTAATTTTTTTTAATTTAAAATGCATTTTTTACTAAGCAGATTTTGGTTTGACAACGATATGATCCTAAGGTGAATTTTGATAGTATGCTTCCCTTTCTTTCTGTTTCAATAAGATTTATGAGTTTTCTGACTAATTTAAATTTTTTTGTATGATAGTTGGTCAGTAAAATTGTTCTCAAATACTCTAAAAGGAGATGTTTCATACCCGGCCATGTATTTATTACAGTATCTCAAAAAACCAGGAAGTTTTCTGAATCAGGGAAAAATACTAATAATTAATTTTCGTGTTCACTTGTACTAACTTCAAAATTATTCGTCGATTTCACCGTTACTCAATATGGCAATATGGCGGGCGACATAGAAGTCAACTAAACGTCACCAAAGTGACATATGCCATGATGACTACTTGACTGTGTAGCAGTTTTTTCTATAAAAATTCTTGTTTTGTAGGCAAATAAAAAGAAAATGGACAATCGGACAGTGTTCTGCATGTTTTTGCCTATTTTCTATGATATGTATATAGAACTGGCCGGGGCTCCATACATTTTTGGGACAACTCCTTTGCAATTTCAAAAACAGCAAATGTTGCCTCCGGTCAACTATCCTTTTCTTGTTGGAATGTAATGAAAGAGCAAGTTTTAGTCGCCGTACAACGGAGTTAGGGCCAGGTAAAGAATTCTTAAAATTGCCAATTCTTTTTTTTTTCTGAACATAAAACTTTGAATATATTCAATAAAATTACAGCATTTTGGTAGATTGATCTTAAGGTTCAAAATTCTCTGAGCGCCTAATCAACCCATGGAATAGAATAGAACTTTAATAGTTTAATGTGCAAGGAATAAGATACAATTATTTGATGTGAACTTTTTTACAATTCTTTCCAATCATCTGTCAAAAATGAAGAAAATCATGTGATTGTCTCTTTACAATGAAAAATGGCTTTTATCATTTTCTTTTACGTGAGCGAATTTACTTTAGCCACTATTTAACACATATTTTATCTAAAACCATATTAAATATACAGGGTGGTGCCGTCAATACGACAATAAATTTAAATATGGGCAAAAACATCTTATTCATTTGATTATTTTATAACATTTCTATGAAATAATGCTGCCAATGTTATATTATTTCATAGAAATGTCATAAAATCAAAACGTTGCAAAACATTTCTATGAACTAATATAGCCCATGTTAAGTATAAGATACAATTTGATAATCCATTAAAATCTCCTATGGCTGATTTTTTAATACTCAAAAACAATTTATTTCGAGAATAATTGACGGCACCACTCTGTTTAAGATAGAATTTGATAATCCATCAAAATCTCTTAGAGCTGATTTTTCAAGTCTCAAAAAAAATTTAGAGAATAATTTTAACGTTATGACAGATTTTCTATAGATTTACTGTCAACTTGTCAAAGTTATTCTCTGGATAGATCTTATCTGAGTATTGAAAAATCAGCTCTTAGTGAATCTATATTTATTTAATACATAATATGGATATCAAAATGTCACGTTCACATATTGTCCACGTTCTTAGCAATCTGTAAAGTATATATCGCTTTCCTCATAAGGAAAGAGGAAGACTGTTTTATTGTTACGAAAGTTACAAAGAAATAAGAAAAGGGTCTCTCATTGGCGTTCCCGAGAAGAGTGGAGATTATGTATAAATATTAAAAAGCAAAGTTTTACTGTCGCAAAGTAACTCTTATTACCAGCGCATAGAGTGCAAGTGTCTCGCTTTGTTTTTATTTAGTTTGAATAGGATTGAAGTCTGTGTTTTTGTAATAGTTAAATCTAGTAAAAAATATCGAATATATTTTTAAGTTTCAATGTAAATATCATGATATGATGAAAATAAAGTAGAAGTGTATGAACTGATTGTTGTTTTTTATACTTACTTGAATTTTCCTTATAAGTTGAATTCTCCTCCAGGTAAGGCAAAGGGTCAAGCCCATACAGTTATTGCATTGAAATGAGGGTTTAACACATTTCACACACACAAAGAAAGTTTATAACAAACTATAGACAATTTTAGAAGGCGTCTAGGGAGGACTACTAAATCCTACATTCGACACGTTCATAGGTCCAAAATTAAACACACCTTTCTAGATATAGAATTGTAACTAAGACAGCCATCCTCTTTGTATGCATATTGAGAAATTTGCATACAAAGTCAACAAATGTTGTCTTGTGGGATTGAAAGCAGTTTTGTAAGCATTTTTAAAAGAAAACACCAGTTGTCACAAAACATATTTATTTCTAAATTGTCACTATTACACACGTAGTCACTTAAATCTGACTCTAATCGTTCGTAAGAGCAAAAATAGCTACTTTGCTATGTCGAGCCGAGGCTTATTTAAAAAATTACGCAATTTAAAGATCAAAATCCCTAAAATCTCATAAGTTCAGAAAAATATATTTTAAACTGTTTCGCTCAAAGATGCCTCTGTAAAGGTTCTTCGTATATCTTTTATTTAACACTTTATTTTATTAAACTTTGATACTTTTACACTATAGTTTCTTCATGAAGGCCAACTTCATTAAAGTAGTATTTAAGGCCTTTTTTCCAAGGGCCGGCCTTTTCATATCAGGGCTTCATACGGCCTTTAACTTTCAAAGGCCGTCGTTGAAAGGCCTGCGCACTGAGGCCGGCCTTTCAAGGCCTCGATTCTCAAAGGCCAGGCATAATATAGGCTACATTGTGCAGAGTGTCTTGTAGTAGACGCTGCGGTGGTGCTATGGCGGGAATAGCGCGGGCGACGCCCAACAGTGGGGCGAGGGCACATAGTAGGGTATCTAGCAACACCGATACAGAACCAGACACTGCGATTTGACCCTGGGAAACGAAATCATAAATGTAATTTCAGAGTTCGTAATATATTAGGTACATGAATAAAAATGAAATGACATAAATAAATGAAAATATCTTTATTCAATTAGGTCTTTATTCAATTAGGCCTCCCGAGAAGCACTTTCTAATCGTCAAAAATCCCTTATGTCTATCACATAAAATAATATTAACTAACAATGTCATTATGTTTCTCTCTCTGTCTGGATTTACGTAAGCTAACAATGTTATAATGTCAGCCTGTCTATCGGTCTGTCGTTCTGTTTGTCGGTCTCTCTATCTGTCAATCAGTCATACAAAATGACAAACTTTTTTATACAACTAAATCACAAGCAAGCTTCCAGATGCCTACCAGATGGGAACAAACACTTGATATTGCAGGTGCGTTGTCATCCTGAGGCCTAAGATAAAATTCCGTCCATGCCCAGTAATTACACTGGCTACCTTTCCCTTCAATCCGAAAAATAGCAAACTGTCTTACGGCCTAAATAGGAAAGGCCTTGTATACACTTTTGACAGACCTTGACACTTATGGCAAAGAGTATAACACAAGTATTCACAAACGACACTATGAGGTCTCACAGTGCCCGCGGACGCACAGGGTGCCAAATTCCTATTCATAAACAATACTTGGGTGTAATCGGCACTATGCGTTTGTCATAATGAACATTTAGCTAAGAGAGCCTGATAGCTATATTAATCAACGCATAGTGTCTAACTCACCAAAGAGAATGTAATCACTACGGAGTTTACGATTAAAAGCAAATAAACAATGAAATTGAAATGTCAGTCATTGAAGTTTTGGTAATATTGTCACTAATTATATATTATATAAAGCTAAATTATTTATATATAGTTCGTAAGGTAGGTATAGATCACAAATGATACCGCATCATATTAAATCAAATAACTCCGTTTATTCTGAATGTCCGAATGTCATACAACACAAACCGACCAAGCTACTGACTAACTCCGTACTTAATAATATAGAACAATGGATAACATGCTACCTGACACCCCTACAAAGTGAACTACGTAACACTGATCAACCAATCACAGAGCTATATTCAACGCTATGCGTCCGCATAGTAAAGATTCGTTTGAGTATTATTTGTGAATTGAAAGGCTTGACATAGTGAACCCACTGAGAAATGCCTTTCTTCGCATAGTATTGCTCCTTTACTTACATAAGTATCGTTTGTGAATACGGGCGTAAGGATCCTATTATGTCAAAGGTGAGACATATTACTAACTGTACAGACGACAACACGTCAAGTTTAACAGTTGCACAAGGAAAGTAGCCTGTATCACGAACGAGTTAGGATGGTCTCAACGTCAAACTGGTACGTTTGATGTGTTATCGGCTGTACATTAGCATTGGAGACGAGACGGCAAGATTTTTATTTATTTATATCTTTATTGCACTATATTTTTATATTATTGTCATAATAATATGATAGCTGATTACAGCAACTTTCGCCATGGTCGATCCTGGGATGTGTCAATCAAAGTTTGTTATCTCGAGCTCCTCCGTGCTTCGGAAGGCACATTAAGCCGTTTGTCCCGGTTGTTCCTGAAACCGCTTTCCACTAACCCGCATTGGGCCAGCGTGGTGGTGTTATGGCCCAATCTCCTCATGTGATTCTCCCATGTAGGAAGACTTTTGCCCAGCAGTGGGACGTCTATAGGCTGATGATGATGATGATGATGAATAAAGTATTCTCATCGTACAAATATCTACACTTACCGAGATTCGAGCGCGGGACCTGGGACCTCTGGGTAACTGTGGTAAAACGATTAGAACAAATGTCTCACCGAGTGCTCTTTGAGCCTTTCTCCTATAATAGCTAGGCTCTCCCCCAACAGTCGTAGATGCGCCGCTAGCTCCACGGCCCCGCATCCAGTGACGCGGTAGGCCGATGCCCCAGCCACTACGGCGCTGCCTGACACTGGCTATATAAGGACAAGAACAATAGTGAAGTAGACGCCACTGCGAAACGTAGTTAGTGTGACTGTAAAATGACGGCAATAGTACTGCAAAATGTAAGTTAGTGTGACTACAAATAAGGGCAATACAACTGCAAAATGTAGTTAGTGTGACTGTAAAATGACGGCAATACTACTCCAAATGGAGATAGTGGGACTGCGAATAGGGGCAATACAACTGCAAAATGTAGTTAGTGTAGCTGCAAAAACATGCAATTCTACTGCAAAATGTAGTTAAGTGTAACTGCAAATAGACGCAATGCAACTGCAAAATGTAGTTAGTGTGACTGCAAATAGTGGCAATATAACTGCAAAATGTAGTTACTGTCACTGCAAATAGAGGCAATACTATTGCAAAATGTAGTTAGTGTAACTGCAAATACATGCAATTCTACTGCAAAATGTAGTTAGTGTGACTGCAAAATGTAGTTAAGTGTGACTGCTAATAGGGGCAATAATACTGCAAAATGTAATGAGTGTGACTGTAAAATGCAGGCAATAGCACTGCAAAATGTAGTTAGTGTGACTGCAATTAGAGGTAATACAACTGCAAAATGTAGTTAGTGTAACTGCAAATACATGCAATTCTACTGCAAAATGTAGTTAGTGTCACTGCAAATAGAGGCAATACTACTGCAAAATGTAGTTAGTGTGACTGAAAAATGAAGGAAACGAAGTTGATGGCACTGCATAATGTAGTGCTTTTTTACGCCTCTCTTGAAGGAACCCATGTTAAAGGCAGGAGGGAACCCATTTTAAAGGCAGGAGGGAACCCATGTTAAAGGCAGGAGGGAACACACGTTTTGGCTAAGAAATCCAAGTTCTGGAAGAACGACAAAGAAACGAGGAACTAAATTTCTTTGTGCGTGATGTTGAGGTGGAGACAGTGAGTTGATTTCTCCGAAGGCCGGCACGCGTGCTTCTGAGTAGGAGGGGGGAAGGTGGGATAAGGTCGAAAAGCTCTTCAGAACACTCTCCGTGATAAAGCCGATAGAAGGCGCTAAGCGACGCAATGTCACTACGCAATTGTAAAGCTCTAGGCTGTTCGTGACTCTACATCGCCAATGATACGGGCGGCACGACGCTGCAATCTATTCCGTGCATCGAGGAGGAGGTGGTATCATGGCCCAAACTCCCTATAAAGGAAGGCCTATGCCCAGCAGTGGGACGTACTTGGCGGAGCCATCCCACAGGTGTGAGCAATTTGCGAGCAATATGACAATGATATTAAGTTAGATATATTCAGTGACAGCATTAGTAGTTGAACCTTAGACTATCATCACGATTGTAACATAGCAAGTTCTTGGCGGGGTTATATTTGTATTCCATTTGTGATAGCTTTTCATTGGCTTTTAGTTGTAAGTGTTGTTGTTTTATAGAATAATTAGCTGTAAGCTATCCTAAAAATATAAATAAATAAATATTCCACGCAAGACCGGTCCTAAGTTTAACGCGAAGTCAATAAATACGACAAAATGGATTAAATGCGACTGACAAGTGGAGTCAATAAGAACACAAAATGGACTAAATGCTACTGGCAAGTGGAGTCAGTAAGACGACAAAATGGGTCAAATGCGTCTGACAGGTCGAGTCCATAAGATGACAAAATGGATTAAATGCGACTATGCGACTGAAATGTGGAGTCAATATGACGACAAGTGGATTAGCGACTGACAAGTTGAGTTAATAAGATGACAAAACGGATTGCATGTGACTGACAAGTGGAGTCAATAAGACAACGCAAATAAATTAAATCCGACTGGCAAGGCGTCAAAAGTGTAAAATTGAAAATACATTCAACAAGCAACACTATTTGTAAATATTTGTTTTGGTACTACTGGTAATTCGATGCGTAAACTTATGGTAGTTATATACGCCTACATGGATCGGTTTTTTGCTTTTATCTCGACATTAGGGTTAATGTGAAACTATAATTCGTGTTATTATTCTAACTTGTCAGGCATGATAGAATGATTTGAAAAAAAAAGTAGGTAAAACTTAGTAATTAAAATAGAATACCCGCCCGCACTGCCCCAACTTAACCGAATCGTCGGTATTTGTAAAAATACTCGTTTCGGATGTTGAAATAGAATATTTCGACATTGTAGGGTGGACGTTAGCTCATAAACGCAAATACAGATAGACTAGAAGAATTTCACAGGGATATCCCAAGTCCTGGGTGTCTCAGTGGTCGGAGCAGTCGCCCGGATTGCGAAAGGTCGCGGGTTCGATTCCTGCCTCAGGACGTGAATTTTTTCTAGTTTTATTCTATTTTAATTACTAAGTAATTTTTCAAACATTTATAATAGTGTTAAAATCAAAAATTAAGAATATTTGTAGGTATAACTTACAACGAGCGCCTGTTGTGGTGGCGAAACAGTTGTTTGTTTTGGTGGTGGCTTGTTCGATGGCGGTCTACCAGGCCCAGGGTTAGTGTGACGAACGGCTGGAGGGAGAAAGTAATAACGTAACTGTAATAAATAGCTGATGGGGAAATAGCCTATTTGAAAAAGTTTTCGGGTATCAATATTCTATCTACTATCTATGTATACAGGGTGTTAGCTCTCGAAGGTAGGTGGCAGTGCTGCCCCCTTATTCGCAACTGTCGGAAAATATTCGGATTTCGGAAACTCTATACCTGTCACTTTTTAATGCTATACGTCAAAGCGAGACGGCATGTGACTTTTCGAATCGAATCCGTGATCCGACAGTTGAGAATAAGGGGGCTGCCCCCTTATTCTCAACTGTCGGAAAATTGACGAATTTCGGAAACTCTATATCACGGATTCGTTTCGAAAAGTCACATGCTGTCTCGCTTTGACGGATAGCGATAAAAAGTGACAGGTATAGAGTTTCCGAAATTCGACAATTTTCCGACAGTTGAGAATAAGGGGGCAGCCCCCTTATTCTCAACTGTCGGATCACGGATTCGATTCGAAAAGTCACATGCCGTCTCGCTTTGACGTATAGCATTAAAAAGTGACAGGTATAGTTTCCGAAATTCGAATATTTTCCGACAGTTGAGAATAAGGGGGCTGGTCACCCGAAACACGGCTTGCTAACAATCAAATTTTAAATCACGGAAAAAAATTAGCTGTTTCATACAAATTGTAATATCTACACGGCCTGTTTGTATAAAACATGATTTCAAATTTTATTTTCAACAAATCGTGTTTAAGGCGATACCTCGTCGACACTAGCGACACCACTTGATTTATATTAATTGTGGTGAATATAGAACATAATAAACAAAAACGCTTTAGTGAATGACTAAATAATGGTATTTGTAATTTTTATGACATGTGCTCGGTGGATATGGTCGGATATTCCTCTACATGTAACCTATTTTTTCACTTTTAACAATAATAAAAAATTTGGTTACTTATAGGTAGACAATTTATACAAGATACATCTTTAAAAATTACAAATACCGTTCTTTAGCAATTCTCTTAAGCGTTTTGGTTTATTATGTTCTAAATTCACCATAATTAATAACAATCAATTGGTGTCGTTAGTGTGCACGAGGTATCCTCTTAAGGTGACCAGTACTGCCTACCTACCTTCATTTCCGAAAGCATCCCCCTTACACCCTGTATAGATGGGCTACCGCAGCAGCAGCTTTCGCCATGGTCAATTCCGGGATGGGTGGGATGAGAATTCGAATTCCAATTAAATTTATTTGCTCTAAATAGGGTTATTACAAAGTTGTTTTATGTTCTATGAGTGGCTTAACCTATTTAGCCATATAATTACAGCATGCAAATATAAACAGTTTTGAGGAATACGTAAAAGAATAATAATGGTTTGCCACTTTCGAAAACTTCCACTTTCGAAAACTTACTTATATACTTAGTAATAAAATCAATGTCAAATGGAAATTTGTAATCTCTTGTTCCTTTGTCCTTCGTTAAGATGTTGGTCCCAGTAGTTACTGCAACTGCTTTAACCCACCAACCCGCTTTGGGCCAGCGTGGTGGTATCATGGCTCTAACTCCCTATATAGGAAGGCCTATGCCCAGCAGTGGGATGTACATAGGCTCGTGATAATTACAATGAATGAAAATTGCTAGGCAACAAAACATTATTAAGCCTGCTTTAATCAATTAAGCTTGCTTAATATTTGTGGGAAAATATTGAAAACTTTATCCACACGAAAATAACTTACTTGGGTTGGAGATGATCTTAGTAACTTGTGCCTGCCCGGTCTGCTGTTCCTTCTGTATGGCAAACCTTTTGGCCTTACGCTTCCATAGATAACGTTCGTTGTAGTTCACCTAGGACAGTTATAATGATACATTATTATAAAATAAGAGCAGAGAGAAAGTTGAGTCCAGAAAGTTTAAATATGTACTGGAAAATTAATCATTAGAAACATAAAACATACTACAAAAACTAATAAAGCTACTATGTAGTGTCTGGACCTATTAAATTAGCCAGTTGATTGGTTGCCGGCAAATAACAAAGAAAAAATCACTTGCAGGGCTAGTAATTACATTAGTTTCATAGCCAATCCGGTAATAATCCGGTGGCATAGCCAGTGGAGTACTTTATAATGGTTACAGGGAATCTTGCAGTAATCTTGCCAGTTCAAAAATATCAGGTTGCTACTCGTTTATACATTTGAATACGTTTAGTATTAAATTTAAAACTTACATTAGCCCACATTTCTCCGAGCCTCTTAGAGATAGCAGAGAAGTCCATGTCGGGATGCTTACGAAGCAGCTCGTTCCTTGCTTCTTTGGCCCACATCATGTATGCTGTTATACGAGTTTTACCTGTGAATCAAAATATTTTTGGTCAAGGGATAAGAATTTATCTATCATACACAATTCACAAGTCGACAGTTCTTAAGAATAATACTCATAGAAAAGGTTTTATATCATTCGATTAAGTTGTGTAGAACAAACAAGAATAATAATAAATGTTCCTATTGGCTCAACTAAATGGTTGATTCCTTGGTAACAAAATATTATTGATCCGTTTCAGTTTACGGTTTAGTTGATCGGAACCGGAAGCCTGGGTTATGATGGAAAAATTTGTAAAATGTCTTTGATTTTTGTGAACGCCACCGGTACCGCACTCGCGTACAGATACTCCATATCATATTGAAGCGGGTGTAAAGGGAATTGTCTCCTGCGTTCGAGTTGCACTAACAATTTGTAGTAAAAAAGCTAGTATTAAGATTATACCTTTATCCTTCCTTTGCGCTTTGGCCCGGCCAACGACTCGCCCATCCTTAACTATCAACTTCTTTTTACTGCTCTTCTCCATCATGTAGAGGGAATTGGCTGGTGTCCGTGCTGACCCATCGTCTGATGCTGAGCTGTCTGATTCCATGCTAGAACATATTACAGTAACTATTCTTGAACAAACTTTAAATCTTGAATCAAATCTATAACACACCCTCATTCCATCAAGAGAAAAGCAAAGAACAGAAAT
This sequence comes from Nymphula nitidulata, assembly GCA_947347705.1. Taxonomy (NCBI): domain Eukaryota; kingdom Metazoa; phylum Arthropoda; class Insecta; order Lepidoptera; family Crambidae; genus Nymphula; species Nymphula nitidulata. Next base: position 5,443,115 of record OX374646.1, read on the forward strand.
AAAGAATAAGTAATTAGCTAAAATTACTTACTCTTTTATTTATTTTGAAATGGCAAACGACATTACTGGCCATTTGTCTTTTCTGGTGGGATTTAAGGAACATGGCACTGAACTTAAGCATTGTATCTTGTATTTTTTAGCGAATGAAAGGGCAGGGCCATTATCAGTTTCAAAGCCACTTATGATGGGTGTTTTAGGTTAACATTGACCATTTATGATGAATGGATAACATTAGTTAGTCACATACATTTTTGGCCTACATACTCTTGATTAATAAATACTTCTGAGTTATATTTATTAATGGGGGATATGTTATTGCTCCTAACCAAAGGTAACATACAAAATGGATAAAGCATCTCCTCAGCAGGTTGGTTTGATGGAATGTGGCCAATGTAGTCAGTAGGCGGCAGAGCAGGAATTTAACATACCTCAGTAGTGGCCCTCAATGATTATTGAGTAACCATAAACTCTATAAAAGGCATCAATGAGGTGCTTGAAAGATGGGACATGGCTAAGGTGTGGACACAAGTAGGGGTCCACACCAACACCTACCCGTTTTCCAAGGCACATAGTCGTGCCGTCAGGCCTCTTCTCATCATCACACGCTAAACTGTAGGCTACAGAAGGGGTCTCGAAGATAGCAAGAGCTAGGGACGTTCGATATTCATCGATGTTGAATAAACATTGATGTTTAACTGGATAACATCGATGTTTTTACCATCGATGGGTTGATTTTAAGAATAAAATATCAAAACGTCAACTAGGTACCAGCTTCAACTAAATGTTGGATAGTCATTATCAGATGACCATCAAGTTCAACTATTTTCCACTAGATGACACTGTAAAAACCTATCAAAGTAATTTTTTTTTACAGTGTGCCTAATAAATACTGGGAATGCTAATATTTTTTCTTTAACTCTTGTGATTGCAATAATAATAATAAACACATTTCATAAATATAATAAACAGTTTTATTTGTTACCGAAAAACTTCGATGTTTTAGATGTATAGATGTTTTTCAATTGATATTTATCGTACATCAATACTTTGGATTTGATGTTAACATTGATGTCAACATCGATGTTTTTCTAATATCGATCATCCCTAGCAAGAGCCCAACAGAGCCCAATATGATATTATTGATATCAGCATGCCTTGAAAATCAACCTGCAGCTTTCGCAGAAGAGAGGCCATGGTGACCAAGATCATCAACCAGACTACAATGGCAACAGTGAGGGACTTTGCAGATAATTACTTAACACAAACAGGAAGGAACACGAAATTGGGTGTCCACAAGGAAGGGTCACTAACAGAAGGGTGACTGTTACCTGGTACCTATCTGCATGCAGGAGGTAGAGGTATGAAGGTTGTTTTAGTGAGTCAGGTCAGTGTTTAGCATCATGAAAATGAAAATATCTTTATTTAATTAGGCCCCCCAAGAAGCACTTTCGAACTGTCAAAAAAACCCTTATGGTCTATCACATAAAAATAATATATCTGGATCTACGTAAGCTAACAATGTTACAATGTCAGTCTGTCTATCGGTCTGTCTGTCGGTCCGTCTGTCCGTCAGTCAGTCTGTCTGAATTTACACCAGTTCCAAAAGTTGAACTACCGAGAAGATTCCGGCAACAAACTCATGTAGTCACTCTTTTCAATTATTATGTTACAATGTTTAATTACACAGTAATAGTATATAGCAGTGCAGTGTCGCACAGAGTAAAAAAAAGGTATATTAACATACCAATAAGTACCTAATGACAAGAATATTTACTTTATTTAAAGGCTCTCCGACAATGCACCATCACAATATAGGTATTATAATACACAAAGGTCAACAATTAATATACAATGGCCTGATAAAGCCAAACATCTTTCATTAATTTTAAACACTTGTCTGACCACGTCATTACAATAATAATTGTATTGTTCTAAATAATTCCTATAATGCCATATACCTACATCCCTCAAAAATTATACCATTGGTGTATAGGTATGTAAATTATTACAAAATTAAGTAAGCTTAGAGATAACCATTTCCACTAGTGGCACCTGTTCACAGGTATCAGGTATGACGCATGTGCCAGCACAGAGGCTCACCTATGCTTGCATTGTTCGTTTACCCACAAAGCAAGGCAAGCTTAAACATCTTTTCATGTAAACTCCATAAACAGTTTTAAGTCTAAATTGTACAACTATATTCTTGAGAACCACTAATTCGCCGAGATAAGGTATGTTAAATTGAGAAAGTTTATTGTAAAATTATGTCTAAATTATTTTTCCATTTAAATTGTTAAATGTGACCGCTACCTGTATTTAAGAATACTCAGTATAATTTTGTTCTCATGTAAGTGGATTTTGTAATCTTTTTTGAGAATAAATTCTTTAAACCTATCTTTTACCTCCCATCAAAAGAAGGGTGGTACTGAATAGAGCTCATTGGAAAGGTATGGAAAGGCATGTCGAGATACCTAGGGATTTGTTATGAGATTGTTAAAATATTTAAGAAAAACACAACTACAAATTAGCAGTAATGACAGGAGACATACCTGTCTTGATTATCACCATTGTTGTCATAAAAATCTGACTCGCTACCCGATGCTGTACCAGTTTCCTCCAGCTGTGGGTGTGCCTCCTGGATTGAGAAATCTTGTGTTTCTTCAACTCGAAACCCTGATACAGCTTTTACAGGTGTTTGTCTCCGATATCTTGTTTCAATATCATCAGGGGATTCAAAATCCATCAGTTTGGAGCTCTTCTTCCTAACTCTTCCGCTCCTGGATATTCCAGTGACTTCTAAATCTGAAATGAAGGCAATAGGTGAAAAATGCTTCGCACAAGAAATTCAAATCTTGCCTTCTATACCAACAACAGCAATTTTCGTAGGAAAATTTATCATATCAAATTGCTTAGACATATGTGAGACAAAACTTACCGTCTTGCATCTTAGTATGTTGTTTTAGTTTTGTGTAATGTGTAAGAAAAACAAAAAAGCCGCTACAAAGGAATAATGATTTTTATTTCACACAAAACGAGTTTATTCTTTGATGCTAAAATTTTGTTTGGTTCGCTGCACACACGTTGCACAGATGAATAAAATGAATAGCACAGATTGATTACATGAATAGAATAGCTCCTGAAGTGTGTTTCAATAATTTAATAATCCATAATTCCACAGATGACTAACGTCGAACACTATAGAGTAATGTGACGTTATGAGTGAAATCATGAAGCCTAAATTTTTTCACTTTAAAGCCTTTCTTTCTAAGCCCCTTAGATTATGTAGCTCTAGATGTAGCCATCGCGTGGCCACTCATGAGACAGCGATATAAAATGCCAGTGTTACCATTACACAAGGTTTTCCCTAAATATGGGCAAAGCAATATGGGCATTACCTTACATTCGCTATAAAGAAAAATTGTCTAAGGGAAACACAGCATTTATAACAAATACTCACAATATGAAATAAAACGTTAAATTATTGATATGATGATGAGGTTTCATTTTAGAATATTTTCCTTTATTATCGGATCATAAGATCGGTGCAATGGATTTAGGTGAAAGGCATCATAATAATTGTCCCTGTTATAGATTGAAATACACAATTTTTAATTGTCTTTAGTTCAAACGTGATTGACTAACAAACATTAACATATCTAAAATATTGGAGGATTACTAGGGGACGGTAATAAAAGACTACATTATGTAATGTGATTTATTATTTTCTAATAAAATATAACTATTGTCCCTTAAATAAAACAAATTTATTGTGAAAATTGCGGATTTTTTCATTTTTGTTACTTAGCGATTTATTCAAATAATGAATCCTTACTTCGAAATATCTATAAGCAATTGGTTTCAAAAGTAATATTATATGCTTGTCAAAAGGGCTTTGTTCATACACATGCTCACTTAAATTAGTAAATAAAGGTTTGCCCACAAATTTTTTTAATACTGTCAAAATCATTCTAGGTAAAATTTTGTCATTGGAAAAAAGCGATGGGCTGTGTTCAGCCAAAAAAGACCTGAAAATCTTTTCCGAAAATAGACAGATTTTCACCACATCCTCAGATGGATAATGAAGTCCTCCAACATCTTTGTGTGAAATAAGTCCAATGTATTTATCAACTGATACTTATGAGGCTAGGCATTCTTCACATTTTATTAATTTAAACAGTTTCGACACGATAAAGCCTGCTATATATTTTGTGACTTCAATTGAGAATTCTGATAAACTGTTGATAGCCACGTAATCGTGATGTTCTGGTAAGTCAATATCATCATTAACATACAAATCAACCGCATCATTGACGTCAATTGATTGTAAACGATTTTTGGAGCTGTTAATACTTCTGTTTATTGCTGTTTTATTGCAATTGAGTATACTAACAGAATCCAGCGGTAGACAGTTACCGGTAGTTATATTTTTTAACTCTCCGTGAATCAACAACCGTTTGTACGCAGATTGAAATTGATGTGCTGTAGGGTTATTGTTAAACCCGCCTTTAGACCGAATGGCACTAAAAAAAAGTTCTAGGTGATCTTGACTAAGCTTATAGGTAGGTAAATATTTGAGATTATCTGATTCTATTAAATTTTTATAAATAATCCGCAAAGATTTTATACAAATCAACAAGCCAAGAAAACCCGTCTTACGACCAGACTTGAGAACAAGCTCACCACTATCAAAACGTAATTTTTTGAGATATTGTTCAAATGACATTAAATAATGGAGGAGCTCGGTGGCGTAGTGGTTTGAACGCTCTGGTTTCGATAACGAAAACAAAGCAACTTTCGCCATGGTCGGTCCTGGGATGGGTCAATCAAATTTATAATCTCGAGCTCCTCCGTGCTTCGGAAGGCACGTTAAGCCGTTGGTCCCGGTTGTTACTGCAACCGCTTTAACCCACCAACCCGCACTGGGCCAGCGTGGTGGTGTTATGGCCCAAGCTCCTCACGTGTTTCTCCCATGTAGGAAGGCCTGTGCCCAGCAGTGGGACGTATATAGGCTGATGATGATGATGATGACATTAAATATGAGTTGATGTTATTGAAGTTTTCTTTAGATATAGGTTTTTTAAATCTATATGAGTACAATTTTCGGCTATTGAGAATATCAAAAATGTCGTTCAAATGGGTAACAAAATTAATAGTAGAACCGGAATTCCTAAATTCTTCTAAGTTTAGACCGTTTTTTAAAAAAGAAAGAGAATCTGCAACTGACTTGCTAAACGTTTGTGTGGCTAATCGTACTTTCATGATTTGTTTTTTAAAATCTATGTGACCTTTCCTTAACTTATTTCCCAAATGGAGACCTTCATTATCTTGCAAAGTGTGTAGTTTAATAATGTATTCCCAAGATATAACACCTGTATCATCTAAAATGTTACTTCTTTCTGCTAAGCAGTTTCTAACTAATTTTATCATGTGGCAAGGATCGGGATAAATTACAAAATTTTGACCTTCCACGGTAACTCGAGGATCTAAATTATTTAAATCATCAATCTTTGCTCCTAGGTATTTCGCCATTGCAAAATTTGCAGGGCAGCCATCGAAAGTTACCGAAGCAATGATAATGCCGCAATCATTTAAAAGGCTCACACAAGTTTTTAACAGACCACACCTCTGCTCCCCATTTACACCACTAGTGAAGAAATAACCAACAGGTAATTTCCAATAGCCATTTATAGATGTCACCATAAAAACAAATGCATCTCTAGCTAAAGGCTTATCTACGTCACCAGCTAAATTGTCTCCTATGTTAATATAACCTACAGATTTTTTCCCATCCCATTGGATATGTTGGCGAATTGCCATCTCGTCTAAGCTAATGGCGCAAACAATTTTCTGATTACAGTTTTTAGACATTAATTTGATAGCATCAAATGCTTCTTTAGAAAATCCTGGTTCGCAATTTACAGACGAATACCACCGATACAACGTTTTTGGATGTGGTAAACATGTGTCAAATTGTTGTCTTACAAAGCTATATGCCTTGGGGCTGATAAAATGTAAGCACAGTGCAAATTTGCGTAATGATTTTGAGTATTTTTTTTGAGAATTATTTTTATCAACAACCCTTTTTAAAAAATCTACATTTGTATTATCTATATTAGCTAAAAGATCTAAATTTTCAGTATTCATTTTCATTTTGCATTGTAATCCTGTTAATACATTTTGAAGAAGCGTGATTTTTTTATTCAGTCGACGGTTGGATTCTCGGGCTGCTCGTAGTTTATGTAATCTTCTTTCAGACAGTTGCTTAGATTTTTGAAGTTGGAGTTTTAACAATCGTTCCTTTCTAGGTGTTGATGGTACAGTCTGAAATCAATCAATAAATAAAATTTAATTTAATAATAAATTTTTTTTTTTTTTTAATAATTTAATTTTAATAATGAAAAATTATATTAGGTATGTGATGCTGAAAATACCAGAACTAAATAAGTTATTAGTACAAGACAAAAGAACCCATTAGGTCGTAACATAAAAGCCACCATTAAATTAAATAATAGAAAATTTATTAAAACGACAAAGTTTCAAGATACCTATCTTTCATTATTAGAGTCTTGTTTTACAGTGTATTGTCAGTGTTTGTGACAAAAGATGTATCTGTCGTGATAATCTAAGTAATTTTCGTTATTTACTATGCCTTATCATTTACTCATTGACGCTTAATTTTATAACAAATACTGAAAATACTGAAAAAATACATAAATACCATGCGAAGCGTCTTCCGTGGGCTTTTTGGAGATTTTATAGCCCGTTTTCTTTTTCTTTGAGGTGTACTTGCTTGTTCCCGATGTTCTTGGCAAGAAGCTGCCACTATTATAGAGGTCGACGGAAGCACATCAATTGTTTCAGGCTGGTCTAATGGAATTACAGGAGCCTTTAATAAAAACGGTGAATTAAATTATTTCAGACTTCATGCTACACCTTCAAAGTAATCAATTGAAATTTTTTAAACTGAATATAACACATCAATGGAATTAAACATGATTATCATTAACAATCAAATATCTTGATACGAGTAATGATAGGCTATATGGTAGATATTAAGCATCAAAGGGGTCTTACACTAATTTACCACCCTTATTGAATAAAATAAATGAACATTTTCTTACATGAACATGTAATGTTGGAGTAGCGTCAGGTTTTATTCTTCTCAATTTGTTAACAGTTATTATTGCACCATCATCAAAATGTATAGAACATATTTTGGAAGATCTCTTTGGCGTCCAATCCTGTCGACCAGTAGCATTAGTCCAAACTTTCCTTATATTTTCTTTCTTAGGAAACCTGAAATCAAAATATTTTACTAAGCAAATTTCACATTTATATCTCTTAGGTTCCCACGAAATTTCTTTTATACGAAACTTAAATTATGTATTTTAGGCAGTGTATGTATTTAAACGAACAGAAAACAAACCTTTAATCTGATTTGTCTCTAGTTAAAAAAAGCTCCTAACATATTCGACCTATCAAGATAGGGGAAAATGGTGGCAAATATATGGCAGCACATCAAATAATTATTTCTAGGTTATGTATTATGGAAAATCTATTATTTACGCGAAAACTGCCTTTATTTGGATTTAAATTTATGTCAACATTACGGAAAAATGTGTATAATTTATAAATATACTATATCTAATAATAGTTTTGTACTTACGAGTGAAAAGTGACTTCATTAGCTGCGTTCCTTTCTGTACGGCTTTGGCAGCCTAAAACACTGCATCCACCCATTGTAGTACACAAAATTTACACAAAACACTTAACTAATGGAGTCTATTTCTCATAAATATTCAAATACTTTAAGAAAACTGCAGGAAATAATCAAAATAGCTTCAAGAGTACTGTTTACCGAGTAGAATAACGTTTTCAGTGACAGTGACAGCGCTTTGTTTGGCTAACAATTAAAGTTCGCCAAGCGAAAAACCGGCACGTCATAGGAGACAGAAGATATGATGCTTTATCTCAACTTTCCTACTAATTACGTATATATGCATCTCACTTTCACAGGCCGCAGTGTAATCATGGCTACATCTAGAGGTAGATAATCTAAGCTAAGCCCTCAGAATAATAGCAAAGGCCACTCCGTAGACTAGAGATTTATACCATAGAGTACACATGCCACTTGTATCTACTACTCCTCTCAATCTTGAAAGAAAAAACAACTTTTTTGTATGTACTTATCCACCTGAACAAATTGCACTGTCGTCATATATTTCGCGTCAAATACTCCAAGATGCATTGAAATGTGTAACATCAGCATTTTAATGAAATAAATAAAGAAATACATGGCTGTATGGGCATTAGTTTCCTTAGCCTTCTCATTACAGGTTGTCAAAAAAAATCTTAGTTGAACAAATTGAACCATTTGCGCACATAGCGCCACAGACTTAATAGTGATGCAAGCGTCATAGCGCGCTTTAAAACGAACCGAATTAAACATAATATTTAGTGCCAGCGACATTATAAAGACGTCATGAGTGACGTCATGATGCCGTGCTAACAGTGCTCACGAAAAAGAGGTAGTGCAGTGCTTTAGTTATTGTTCTGAGTTGCAGTGTGTGCGCTAATATCAAATTTGAGGTTATGACCTAGACTTTGTGAAAAATGTTGTAAATATTTTATTTTCGTATTGATAAATCTTCATCATACTTAATGTGCTACAAATACTTTCAAAATTTACTCTTTGATGAAACGTAAAATCTTAGAAAGTTTTTGTTAGGGTCATTGACAGGATTACACACGAGTCACGAATGAGCGAAAGTGTGGTCCGACTAGATTCACAGACTAGATTGCACGCAAACAGCGCACATCGCACCGTGTTCAATTCGGCCCAAGGCGAATGCACTGTTTGTAACGAATGCATTGTTTGTCATTATGGACTGTTAGGTACGTTCTGTCGTGTTTCTGTCGTTTGTCCGTCACTGTCACAGATTAGAAAGAGTATGTGTCACTGTCAAAGTCATCAAAGTCTCGTCTCGCTCCAAATGTAATCGTTCCCGTAATAAAATGTCAATTTAAATATTAAATTCTATCTGCAACCCTATTTTTAACATGAAATCATGGCTGACAGACTTCGCCAGATCGCTCAAAGGCTAAAGGACAAGGTGCACATGCCGCAGTTCCCACAACTAAATTCAAATGGCCGCGAAAAAGTCGATCAACTGTTGACCAAGTATGTTCCTGCAAAGCGAGTTACTGACATAGCAGATAAATTTAGACAAGAAACTTTATCGAAAAAGGTTCAGGAATTGGTATCTAAATATGAAAAATTCACGGGAGTGGCGGAAATTATGGCCATACAAAATACCGTAGTTGAAGCCCAGGTAAGGACTTGTGTGTATTTTCATGTGAACTTTCAAGGTTCTAACTGCATGCGTACTGAAAAGTTATTCTCGTTCAAACACATGTCAAATATTATGCCAACTATACATTTCCAATAATATAAAACAGGAAATACTATGATGAAATTAGGTTTCGGTATTGTAGATATGATATCACTAATCTTTAGGGTTAGGATGTTGTATGAGTCCCAGAAATTGAGTAATTATTTTATATATCCAGTATTTATTTCAAATATCTTGTTGGTATACATTTTTGTTGGTCTTGCAGTATATGGATGTTGCCTACATTTGAATACATTTAAATGTTAGATTTTGTGGTATAGAATGCCTACTTTATTGTAAGAAATACAAATGAAAAAAGTGATGAAAAAGTTGTGACAGTTTTTTTATCATTTTCTTTGTATTTCTAAATGTTTGAATATTTTTATGACCAGACAACTTTTTTTATTTACAACTACATGAAAAACAACCTGGTGGCCCACCTGTTGGTAAGCGGTAACCACTGTCTGTAGACAGCTGCAATAACAAGAAAGAAATCACTTGGTATTGCAGGAATGTTGCCATTCTGAGATCTAAGATTTGCATAAGTGAAGGTATTTGCCTTCCATGCCCAGTAATTTCCCTTCAGACTGAAACACAGTGAACAGTTTCACGGATGAATTAAGAAAGGCGGTGGTACTACCCAGAGGATAAGCCTTACAGGCCTACCACCTAGTGCAGTGCTATTTTTCACAAATTCAGAAAATATACATTATTTATACCCATAAAAACAACTCAAACAAGGTTATTGAATATTGTTAAAGTTGTATGGTTTAGAAAATTTATAAATATTGTCATTTTTTTTTTTAAAATTTATGGTATTAAATTGCTCACATCAATTAAAAACAACTATTAATCTGACAACATTGAATAAAAACAGGCATAGCAAAACATAATGTTTAGAATAAAACCTTCATGCAAAACATTACTCGCACGACTAAAAAGTGTTCGAAAGTTAACAGTCTTTTGTTTTTTAAAATGTCATTGTCTTATAATTTTATTACATTTTTCTATCTCACGATTGAAACAAGTTTTATTTTTCTCTCCAAATTAATATCTCAACACATAACATGCATGCACACATAATATTTTTTTTGTGCTTTTATAAATCTGCAATCAGTCTCTGGACTTTAATCAGATTTGTTGCATGTTTCGGCTTTGCACAGCATGTCACCATTGGGAAGTGATGCTTCTCAATTGTATAAATTTATATCTGCTGGTTGAAGTGGTCAAAGACTGTAGATCGCTTCAGTCTTTTGCTGTATGTTGGTTTAGTGAGAGTCAAATCAGCGCTGAGAACCCGCTAGCGCGATATTTCTATTTTGCGACTTTTGTGAATACGCGGTTTAGCAAACTACTCCTACGGGGTCTTTCACACCCACAGACGATATGTTATTCTGAATATATGAGCTATATTGGGCCTAATTCTGGGAACACACTTTAATTCTAAATTTAAGTACAGTATATCTCTTTCTCGCAATAAGTAATAGGTAAAAGATAGCAAGAATCTGTTTAGACAATTTTAGACGGCATGTACGGAGATGCCTCCTAAACACTGCATTTTAGCACGTTCAATAAGGTCGAAAATTGAACGCACCTTTCTAAATGTCAATTTATATGACAGCCATCCTTTTCGTATTCGTTTTGAAAGAAAGAAATAGACTGAACTTAAATTTAAACTTAGCATGTGTTCTCCAGAATTAGGGCCATTATTGTAAAGTTTCATTAAAATCCATTGGGTAGTTTTTGTGTGAAAGAGTAACAAACATACATAATCATCAAACTTTTAGTTGACTTCTATGTGGCCCGCCATATTGCCATAGTGAATTATGGTGAAATCGACGAAAATTTCAACTTTTGTTCAAACAAATTATGCATGACAACAAATCATTAGTATGTTTCACAGATTCATGAGATTTTTCCTGATTTTAAGAGATACTGTAGTACATATACCTGGTCGGATATGAAATTTCCTTTTAGATATATTTATGAATCACTGAATTTGTTAGAAATTGTATTAAGCTTCACAATACGGAGTCTTGTAGAGAGGCGAAAGGCTGGGAAACACTCGAGCGACTGCGGCGAGCGGCGAGACTTGAGAACAAAAGTACCTACTCACAGCGCGGTGGGGGCACCACGACTCAGTGCGATGCGACTGGCGGGTACGAAGGAATTATTGTTCTGAGCCTCTGTCTGACGCGCTCGCAGCCGCCGCCGCTGCTGGCGGTTCGAGTGTTTCGCCTCACCACAAGACTCTCCGTGTTGTTAAGCTTAATACAATTTCTAACAAATTCAGTGACTCATAAACATATCGAAAAAGAAATGTTTCCTATCCGGCCAGGTATATGTACTACAGTATCTCAAAGAATCAGGAAAAATTACCTGAATCCGTGCAAAATACTAATGATTCGTTTTCATGCATAAATTGTTTGTACAAAAGTTGAAATTTTTGATAGATTTCACCGTAATTCACTATGACGAAATCGATTGCAGGACGCACTAACCGATGTCTTAGCACGCGCCTAATATTTACGTAGAGATTTATATTGTACTAGCTTCTGCCCGCTACGTCCACGGATGTTGTTATCGTTCGACAAAGTATCCTATGTTCTTACCAGTGTCTCATATTATCTCGACACCAAATTTAATCTAAATCAGTTCATTGGTGCGAGTGAAAGCATAACAAACAAACAAACTCACTTTTGCATTTATAATGTGTATTAGTTAGGATTGTACTCTCTTCTCATTTCTCCAATACAAAAGCATTTATTTATGTATAATATGTTTCCCAGGAACGTTTCCTAGCGGCGCAGGAGCGGAGACGAGACCTTGGTCGTCAGGTAGCCAACATTGAAGGCCGGTTGAAGGAACTGCACTCGGAAATACAGAATACGATGAAGGGCGACGACAAGTACTTGCAGTTCTGTACTGAGGAGCATAAGGTAGATAAACTTTAAATGTACACATGGTACTTTCATAAAGGATTACAAATCACAAAAATTTGATCTCAGCTAAAAACTAGATTCTGGCGAAATCAATGACACTGGCAACAACCAAAAAGAAGAAGGCGTTAGTCCCGTATCTGGCTATACAGGCTGACTGGGTAGGTGAGTACCACCGCCTGTCTTATTTCAGCTGTGAGGCATTTCGCTGCTAGTGTTTCCACTCAGAGTTGCTCAGCGATCTATGAAGAGGGCTATGCTAGGAGTTTCTCTGAAGGATCGCATTCGGAATGATTTGATCCGACGGAGAACTAAAGTCACCGCCATAGCATACCGAATTAGTAAGCTGGAGTGGCAGTGGGCCGGCCATGTTATCCGCACAACTGACGACCGTTGGAGTAAGCGGGTACTTGAGTGGAGACCACGGATCGGCAAGCGCGGTGTGGGACGTCCTCAGGCTCGATGGAGTGACCACCTCCGCAGAGTGGCTGGCAGCAACTGGATGAAGCTAGCCATGGATCGAGCCAAGTGGCGATCCTATGGAGAGGCATATGTCCATCAGTGGACTGTTGTGGGCTGGTGATGTATCCACTACTTACCCAAGTTGTCACTCAATTCTCCAAATTGACTACTTCTACAATTTCAGATGCTCCATCAAAGCACTGTGCTGGCAGAATTGTTATCCAATTTTAAAATAACATATCGCCATTTTTTTTTAAATTGAGAAGAAGCAAGAAAGGAGAGGATATACATATTTGAATTGAGTTTAGCAACCATAGTGCAGAATCGCCTCATTATCGCCGTATTTTTGTCTCCCAGCTCATCATTCAAGAACGCGCTCTCCGCGCTCTTTTCGCTGAAGCAGAGAGGGAAGAGCGCGAACTGTTCGCCACGATGTCAGCGGCTGTCAAACTGGGTCATGAGCGAGAGAGAGCGCACGCGGAGAGAAACAAGTACTGGTACATCGTCGCTTCGATATTTGGTGAGTAATGATTTAAGACGGCAGACGTTATAGAAAATATTGTATAAAGGAGATGTTCGATATTGGTACTTAAAAGCCCCCTACGATAAATTATATACTAAACGAAAGCTCATGCTTAGAAAATGTTGAATAACTTTTTTTATTTTGTTACCTCGGATTTTTTGAGTAATTTTAAAAAGTGCTTGCAAGAAATCTAACTTTTGTATCCCAGTTTCTCTGATGAAATATAGTAGAAAATAAATTAAAATCATTAGCCAGAAACAAGAGCAGAAACCTTGTCGTATTATTTTAGCGTTTATTTTGAAATATTATTACAAAATAGTTGTGGCTGAACCAAATCAACCCCATGCCTAGTTATAAAAAAATATATAACGAGTCAATCGACGACATTGACGTTTTATACTTTGTCTGAATGTGTCACTTCTTTTTGTAATCGAATTTTACATCTCTGGATAGCATTTTTTTGAACCAGAATGAAATGTTATTTTTTATTTAAATGCAGGCATTTAAAAATATACTTTTTGTCGTATAATATTCTTAAAAGTGTACTCTTTCTTCTGATATAACTTTTGTCTTGGGGGTAGCTGAGTACCAGCTCCCATACATTTTCAGAACATGTCCATAGTAGATTAGCACTTCCTTTCTTATCCCACCGTCCCCCTTCCTATATTGGAGCACGCTTTCCGGTCTTCGGAGTCGCCAGTTCATTTTCTCCACCTCAACATCACGCATCAAAAAATACTAAACCGATTTTGATGAAACTTGCACGGTGCCTTAAGTTGGACTATATCGAGCCCAATAAAAAATATGTTTTGCAATCCCACAGATAGATTTTGAGATATGCGCCGACGAGCATACAAATATACAATAAGTACATAACAAGTTCAGAATCTGGCATAGACTAACATACACAAAAACTGTGCAATTCTGCCAATATTACATACATACGGGTCGAATGGATAACCTCCTTTTCTTGTAGTCGGTTTAAAACTGCAACGTAGTCAAATATTCATCATGGCAGCTATGTTAATTTGGTGTCATTTAGTTGACTGCTTGGTCGCCCGTATTTTTCTCGGATTCAGGAGAATTTTTCCTAATTTTTGAGATAGTGTGCATCTAATACCCGGTCGGATATGAAACATGTCCTTTAGTAACTCATTTCTATGTGGTACTTACAAAATGGACCATGGACCTCTTTTCCACCACGAGTGTTCCCTCATTCCTATAACATGGGTTTCTTCACAAGAGACACGAAAAGGTGAAGGCGGCTGGTGTGTTTAATTAAACCTGAACTAGTTGTCTTCGCATATTTTTTTTATACTACTAGATGACAAACAAGCTGACGGCCCACCTGATGGTAAGCGGTTACCGCCGCCTATAGACACCTGCAATAACAAGGAAAAATCACTTGATGTTGCAGGTGCGCTGTCATCCTGAGGCCTAAGATGAAATGCCGTCCATGCCCAGTAATTACACTGGCTACCTTTCCCTTCAATCCGAAACACAGCGAACTGTTTCACGGCAGCATAAGAAAGGCGGTGGTACCTATCCACCCTACATACGGGCCCACCACCTAGTAGAATTCTTCTGACCGCTTCACATCAGGTGATGGTGTATACGCTGCCCTTCAAGTCATGATGAGCCGGTATTCTCATTCTAGGCACGGTCCTCGGTATAGCCGGCTCGACCATAAACAACCGGCTAAAGATGGCGGAATTCCGAGACATGATGGAACAACAGATGGCTCGGAGTGCGAGTGTTCTATACACCATAGCCGGCGGCGGGAGTACCAACCGTGGGGAAATTGCTGACGCCATGAAGACTGAGTTTGCTTATCAGGTTAGAATCAGATCTAGATACTGAAGACATAAATGGTAGAACTATAGACTTATGTGAACAGACTGTCGACTTAGCTGACAACTCTAAACATAGGCGCTGATGCGTTTAGTAGGTGACTATTTCAAATGAGTATAAGTGGACTGTATAATTATAATTAACTTCGCCAAAGTGAAAACTGAAGAAAGGTAATAGGTATGCATTGACTGACCTGATTGGTGTTGTTCGGCAATCTTCTCCGGCTTCAAGTCTCCACGTTTGACGCCGTTCTCTTGTAAATGCCCGTACAAACAAACACGCACACGGCACATATATTATTTCACATAAACTTCGCGGTGGCTTAACTCGATTATTGCACAGGCAAGGGGCCCCCTTTTGTTCTTAGTAACGCGGAATGTGAGTACATTTCACCACCTCGATCGCGGACGTACTACTATGCCGGCTGGTGCGAATGCGACTGCTGCTCTTACACACGGGACGTGTCTTCTTATGTGTTTCCTCATTAGTCGATAGCCACACGAGTATGTCGAATAATTATGTCAGTGCAAAGGATGAAGGAAAGGATTTGGCGCGAATATTTTAATAAAGATTGTTATACTTTTAAGTAGTAGTTCGACTCGATGAATGGCCACCAGGCAGTGAGACAACACTTAAGTGAAAATGCTGAAAACACAGATATGAGACTGTAGCTGCTTAGGTGAAGATACTGTAAAGAAAGATGGTGAAACTTTAGACTTAGGGGAAGAGACTTTCAATATAGATGGTTAGACTGTATTCTTAAGTGAATAGACTACAAACTTAGATGGCAAGACTGTAGACTTAGATAAAGAGACTATGAACTTAGATTGTGAGACTGACTTTGGTGGAGAGACAGAACACGTAGATGGTAAGACTGAAGAAATAGCTGAAGAGACTATAAATATGGGTGGTGATGCTGTAAAGATAGGTAAAAACACTGTAAACATTGGTAATGAAGTCAGTAGACTTAGTCGAAGGGACTGTAAACATAGGTGAGACAGTAGAATTAGGTGGGACGACTATAAAAATAGATGATCATACTGTAATTTTAGGTTCAGAGAATGACAATAGTATCAATGCCACTGAAATATATTTAATATTTCTTCCTGTTACAGGAGCAATTAGCACAAAATCTGAAGTTGATGCAGGATAACATCGATAATTTAGTAAATAAGCAGTCATCGTTAATAGGTAATTATCATAGGCTAGCTTATATACAAACTTTCATCTCATATTCACCTCGGGAGATGAATTTTTAATAATTCCCTCTTTTTATTACTTAAATAAGGACTTGTTTTCTGTGTAACTTGTTTTGTAACTACTCGGGCGTTGTTACCGTAGCCTATAGACCCTCGTAGCACTTTGGGCACTACTCACGCGTTGTTTCCGTAGCCTATAGACGCTCGTAGCACTTTGGGCACTACTCACGCGTTGTTACCGTAGCCTATAGACGCTCGTAGCACTTTGGGCACTACTCACGCGTTGTTACCGTAGCCTATAGACGCTCGTAGCACTTTGGGCACTACTCACGCGTTGTTACCGTAGCCTATAGACGCTCGTAGCACTTTGGGCACTACTCACGCGTTGTTACCGTAGCCTATAGACGCTCGTAGCACTTTGGGCACTACTCACGCGTTGTTACCGTAGCCTATAGACGCTCGTAGCACTTTGGGCACTACTCACGCGTTGTTACCGTAGCCTATAGACGCTCGTAGCACTTTGGGCACTACTCACGCGTTGTTACCGTAGCCTATAGACGCTCGTAGCACTTTGGGCACTACTCACGCGTTGTTACCGTAGCCTATAGACGCTCGTAGCACTTTGGGCACTACTCACGCGTTGTTACCGTAGCCTATAGACGCTCGTAGCACCTTGGGCACTACTCATGCGTTGTCGGCGATTGTCAAGCGGTAAGAAAAGTCCATATGCGGAGACAGCTAGTGCAGCTTAATACACTGTTCTAGCCGCCTCCACCTTGCCGGCCCACAAGGTGCCTTTTCACGCCTCTTTTGAAGGAACCCATGTGATAGGAAGGAGGGTAATGTAATAAAATTCACGTGTATATTTCAGATCATTTAAATCACCAAGAACACATAATAAATTCGCAGCTAAGAGATCTCAAACGTATGGTGGTCTCCGCTTCGCTCACAAGCGCTAAGTCTGACGCAGAACTGGCAAAGGCGTTATCAGTGGTCCACCAAGAAATGGGCGAAACAGAGAAAGAAAAAGAAGAAAAAGAGAGAACCGACACTAAAATGTCATTAGAGCCTAATCAAATATTAACGGGAATCGGTGTCATAATGTGCGCGGCCATAATATTCGGCAACATCATTGGCAGAGTCAGTTGATTCCTTTGCCACCGAAACAAAAATTGTCTATGGAACGTTAAAATAAAAATTGCAATTTTCAATCTGTGGGGACGTTTAGAAATATGTTTGGCGCTCAAATGCTTGCTTAAATTTTTTTTGGGGTTTTACTGGACGCAAGACCTTTAGGCCATTAAATGACATAAGTTTTCTTGTCACGTTCAGAGGGTACACTCCAAGGTACTTAGTTATTTTCTTCTCGCTCTATTGTCCCAGACGTCGCTCTTGTTAACTCTTATTAACTTAAAAGGAGCATGTTCTTTTGGATTTTTATTCTACAGAAATCAGAACAGCAATGTGATATACCTCTTTACAAAGCTAATTAAATAAGCTACTTGATTAGAACCTTTCAAAAAGAAAAGTTTATACTTTTGCATATAATGACTATATCTCACTGAAGGTATAATATTACTTAGTGAAAACTCAGGTTATTCATTATAATTATTATAACGTGTATCTATCATAAACTCGACACTGGCAGAATTGGTATAAATGAGAAACAAAAAAGTTAATTTAATTATGATGACAAGAGAAATAATATATACAAATCAAATGTGTATAGTAAACTAATTCTTCTATAAGCAATTTGCCCTCGTATATCTTGTATGATGAAAGCTTAGTAATAGTTGATGTAAATAGCAGTTCGATAAACATCTTTGCTCGACTAAAATAAGAGGAAAAAAAGTGGTGTTTGGCGGGTTTTTGTGGCGTCAGTCAAGATTTTTATTTCAATAATCAAAAATTGTGTCGGAGCGAACTTTGAGTTATAAAAGTGGCGTAGTTTTATTATTCAAGTGTTTGTGTTGACGTGCAACTAAAAGATTATTAGAATAAAAGTGATTATGATGTGAAATACGATGAGAACTTTTTTGTGGTTATCCACCTCATCAAGTAGCACATTAAGTTACTGTCATCATATATTTCTTGTCAAATAATCCCAAGAAGCATTGAAATGTGCTACGCCAGCATTTTAATGCAATACAAGAAGAAATAAAGAAATACTGAAGACGTGGATGTATGGGCATTAGTTCCCTTTGCCTTCCCTTTATAGGAAGAATTATAAAAAAAACGACTTTAAAACACATAAAAGATAATAAATATATTAAATAACGTTTAGCGAGAGCCGAACTGCAAACAAACATTGAATTACATGTTTAAAAATTACGCTGTTAAACCAACAACACGTGTTCTTAGTGACTCATACAGACTTATTTCTCTTTATCAAAAACTACTAAATTTTGATAAAACTTGCACTGTTCCCTAAGTTGGACGTTACATTGTTCAACTAAAATGAATTTTTGCAATCCGACATATAGTTTTTGAGATATGCGGGTACAAACATACAACTATAAATAAAATAAAGTACACATACAATACACTAATGAAAGTTTTCACCTATGTTTAGAAGCTGGTATAGACTAACTTATGCAGCAACTATGCAATTGTACAGTATTACATACATACGGGTCAATTTATTACCTACTTTTTGAAGTCTGTTAAAGATTACTAGTTGTATAAAGATAGAGCAAATATCAACTGTTGCTATCTCAGTCTATCCTGTGGTACACATGGTGGTATAAATATTTCTTTCGACAAATTAAATCTTAGTTATAATGTCGCAAGGCTCTTCGCAATTATGACAACTGGCAATCCGACATGAGTCCGAATCCGTATTATCCACACATTACGAGTATAAGGCCGAAATCCATTGTAATAGCAACCAAAAGCAATTTATGAAGAATATTAGAGTATCGACAAACATATCGTGCATCTTTCAAAACCCGATAAATTTATGTCAAAATAGACAAATTGTATCTGTCTCTCATAATTATGATCCATGCTTGAGTTTATCGAGAAAATCGGTAAGATTAGTCGACTTTGTCTAGAGATCGTTAAACTGAGTTCTGTGCTACTCAGTTTATCTTAACTTTATAAGATAAACTACGGTTCTGTCAAATTTTAATGTCAAATAAGCTTATCGAAAGTTCCGTGCCACCACTCTGTCTTTCTAGTACTGATGCTAGAAAGAGAGGTCTAACCACAGACACTAGGAGAATTTTGCTTCAAAAACTTTGGGAGTGTTATCCACCCTGTTAAATACCTCTATGGTTACAATTACAAATAAAGAAAGAAAATGATGAAAAAATTTTATGCTCCAGGCGGGACTCGAACCCGCGTCTCCTGATTACCGGCCAGACGCGATTACCACTACGCCACCGGAGCTGTAGGTATAACCTACAAATTTCTTCACAGCTTTGTTTCCTTTTTCAACGTTTTTTTTGGCAACGTTTTTTTGTTCGAGTCCCGTCTGGAGTATAATTTTTTTTTATCATTTTCTTTCTTTATATGTAATTGTTACAATAAAGTAGGCGTTTAAACTCATCAAAAACATGAAAATGTACCTCTATGGTTGTTTTTATTAACGGAACACTCGGGAGTGTACCCTCTGAACGCACCCTTGTGGTACAAAGTGACATTTGAGCGCCATTCAAAATGCCAAAAGTGTTGAAAAAGTTTTCCCGCCTTGTTTGGGTACCTACCTGTCTAAATATGTGCTAAATATTGGCGCAAGTCTATTTTCATTTTTATGATATTAAAGGCGGCAAGTTGATTTATAGATTTATTCAATCGTCAAGTGATGATTGTCTAAAGCTACACCGGCCATTTTGAATTGCCAATAAAAATGGAAAACATTTGGAGATATTTTAAAATATTGTTACTGCTGTAGAATAAAAACCGATTGGTATACCACGAGGTTAATGCTAATAATTTGAATCCATATTTTTGGCCAATCTTTTAAGATTGTTCCGATTTTTATTCGATTAATAATAGAAGTGCAATGTGATTGTGATATAGTTAGTTTTAAGCTGTGCTATTTGAAGCAAAACATTCGATTTTATAAAATAAATTTGGTCCTGCCAAAGCATTAACATAGTAAATTATTATGTTTTTTTTTAGTATATTCGGTCCATGTGTATAATCATAAAAAAAACCGGAACTGAATAAGAATTCCAATGACTATTTGTATAAAACTAATATCGAAGTGCTATGTAACAATAATCCTTATATAAATAAAAAAACAATTGTTTCAAACTGTCTTTTATTTTTGCCTTATGTGTGAATCGTTCTGGATCGGCCACCATCGCCGATTTTAATTCTGACTACACCAAATATTTGTCGCGATTTTGTCGAAATTTGTCGCCCAAATTTCTGATTTTGTCGGACCATGGTTCAAAAGTTATAGGGGTACAAAGGTGGCCCAGCCAGATCGGCCACCTCAATATCTGGGAAACTATACCACCTAGCGACGAGCTGTTTTATCTCAAAATTTGTCGCGAATATGTCGCGACGATTCGCCAAATATCAGTTTTTGTCGGAAAGTAATTTAAAAGATAACGGAGAAACAATATTTCACCATACAACGGTACAGGCGAGTTGAAAATACTTTTCAATACTTGTTTTTAACGTGTGACGTCATAATTACAAATAGCAAATGTTTACTATTCATAAAAGGACATAAGATGATTTACAATTATACACCTAGCCCTATTCGAATAAGTTGAAATAACTAGTTATTTGTTCAACAAGTGAGCAAAATTATTTTTTGTAGCGAGTGCTGATGTTAAATCACAAACCAGCGAAGTAGTCTAAAATTGAATCACGAGCATAGCGAGTGATTCACAATTAGACTACTGAGCGCAGTGAGTGATTTAAAGGCACGAGACAAATTGCTCTCGTCTGAAACATACAACTTCACCTCTCCGGCGAGAATATTGTTATAAGTGAGATACACAAACAATATTAATTCAGGCGTTAAACAATCATTTTCATCACTCGATGAACTCATTTTTGTAATTAAATTAACAGAATAATCACAATTAATTATAAACACAAGTCGGAAAGTCAAAACAATCTGAATTTATTTTTCCCGCTTTGTCCACAGATTATATAGACTATTTTTGAGTTGCGTTCCGAAATTACAGTGCATGTCATTTTTTTTTAAAGTAAATACTAATTATATTTCCTTTGTTCCCGTTGAGTCTCACCATTTTGTGTCACACTGTTACACATCGGGAAAAATATTCCCGATGAGTAACACCGTAACTCAATGCCACTATTTAAAAACTTACTTTGCCTCACGCTCGCTGCAAGAACCGGTTTTCCTTCGAGATTTTACGAAGCAAAGGAGATATTTTGCTGCTGGAGAGGTGAAAAATTATTTTAATGTCTAATACCTATTAATTTATATGCCTTTTCTAAATAGTCGCATAATGACAAAAGCTTAAAGTACAGTTTTTATTGTTCAAGGAGGTTTAAATGCTAGCTGGAACGTGCTGTGAGCAAGAAGGTATAATTAAAATTTTTGTAAGTTGCTAGTGGGACGCGCGCTAGGGCGCATGCATGGTGGAAGTAGTAGGGCTTTAAATCTAAAGTTCTGTAGCTATATTTTATATACAAGTAGATGACAAACAAGCTGACGCCCCACCTGGTGGTAAGCAGTTACTGCCGCCTATAGACGCCTGCAGTAACAAAGAAAAATCAGTTGATATTGTAGGTGCGTTGTCACCCTGAGGTCTAAGATGAAATTCCGGCCATGCCCAGTAAATACGATGGCTACCTTTCCTTTGCTTTTTTTACTCCGGAGTTTCGTAAGAAACTAATTAGTTGACATGCCCTTTTTATTAAACGTTTTAATTTAGCTTGTGGCATCTAAGACGGATTGATAAAATTTGATAATTTTGGGTTGAGACCATACCGCCTCGAAAAGTATACCCTATCTGTTACATGTAGGTTAGTTGAACTATGAATGTAAATTTATTTTGTCAAATCGTATTGTTATCATAAGATAGCAATATCTTATATTTTTAAATTCCTCTTTTATTTGGTCTTCCCCTTCTTATTTGCTTCAATGAATACCAGTGATTTATGTATTTTAGGTATAATTAAAAAACTTCGATGTATCGAGTGACCTTACGGCAATTCGAAGTATGTAAAAAGAAACCTTTGTGATTTTTACCAGACTGCCTTAAAAGAGAGTAACATATAAATTATTTACGTTTAAAATGTATTTTTATGGAATAAATAATATTGATAATCGTAATTAAATGTGATTTACTTTATGTAGTTTATGTCAATTATCATAATCCTATACGTAGTAGAACGCGACTGTACGTCTTGACATCTAATAGACTAAGAGCGAGACTGAATTTTGACAGTGAAATATATTATCATTTTCATCGCGGAATATGATACAGTAAACACAAATTTTATAATACCTATAGCACTTCTTTTAATTATTTTGGGCTATTAAATTGATAAAACTGCGCGATTAACAAAAAATTCGAAATAAATATTACATGTTACCTTTTTTTTAGCAAAGTTTGCTTCATATCCCTTGGACTATCCATTATAATTTCGAATACGTTATTATTCCTAAACTACGGCCCGACAAAATCTGATATTTGGCGAATAATCGCGACATATTCGCGACAAATTTTGAGATAAAACAGCTCGTCGCTAGGTGGTATAGTTTTCGAGATATTGAGGTGGCCGATCTGGGACGAATGCGTCCTAGCTGGGCCACCAACACACCCCTATATCTTATCTTATCTTATCATGGGGCCGTGACTTTGCCACGATGCACTTCGACCCTTCGGGATCTTTTGTGCCACCCCTGCCTTCACTCCTCCCACGTCCTGAATATAGCTGCCATAAGCTTCACTATATCTTTGGCGTGAAAGAGTCTATAGTCTACTGGCTTTGGATACGCCACTTCCAGAAGACTCATTCGGATCCTCGCCAGGGCATCGCATTGACACAGAAGATGTTCCATCGATTCCTGGCCTTCACCACATGCCCGACAAGGTTGTGCAGGGGAAATTTGCATTTTGTGTAGCATATAGTTGGTGGCAAAATGTCCCGTGAGCGCTCCCGTGAGGAAGCGAGCCTGTGTTCTACCGTTTGTAAAGATGTATTTACTCCATTCCCCTACCCTCCCCTCCATAAAGGACTTGGAGTGTCTTAATCGTGGTACCTTTTGCCATTCAGTTCTATGCCTATTCTTGACTTCTTCTGTAATGGCTGTGTTAATAAAACTTTGTGTTAGAGATATGAAGGGCTCAGGGCCCACGTACTTGTTTTCCGAGCCTTTCCGTGCCAGTTCATCAGCCTTCTCATTGCCAATCACTCCTACATGACCAGGCACCCATATCAGTCTTACCCTATTATACCTACCAAGCTTGTTTAGGGCTTGTATGGCATTCAGAACCAGGTCTGAGCTAACGCGCGGAGAGCTCAGTGCCTTGAGGGCTGACTGACTGTCACTAAGAATATATATAGTTTTATTCTTAGTCCTCTGTTCCATAATTTCCATTGCACATAGAATGATTGCATGTGTCTCCGCCTGGAAGACAGTGGCAAACCTTCCCATGCTTTGGTATATTTGAGTGTCTTTGTTATAGACCCCAGCACCTGTTCCAGAGTCCATCTTTGATCCATCAATGAACCAGATTAGGCTTCCCTTTTCCAGGTATGGTGGCTTACATTTCCATTCCTCTCTTGTGGGAATGCTGATCTTAAATTTCTTTTCGAATATGAATTTGGGGCAGATTTTATCACATCCTATTTCCATATACCTGTCTAGGACAGAGGTTTCTGCCCATTTTGTGTGTTTCAACAGAGGTTTAGTAGTGTCCCACAGTCCTGCTACTTTGAGTCTATGTAACGCCTTCCTCGCCTCTGTTTCTATCATAATATGCAGTGGCGGGATGTCGAGGAGCACCTCCATCGCTGCCGTTGGAGTGGTTCTAAACGCTCCGGTTATCGCTAGACATGCTGTCCTCTGTAACTTGCTAAGCTCAGTTTTGCATGTTACCAGCCTTGTCCTAGGCCACCAGACGATGCTACCATAAGTTATAACAAGTCTGACCATGGTTGTATACACCCCACCCCTATAACTTTTAAACTACTGCTCGACATAATCTGATATTTGGCGAATCGTCGCGACATATTCGCGACAAATTTTGAGATAAAACAGCTCGTCGCTAGGTGGTATAGTTTTCAAGATATTGAGGTGGCCGATCTGGGGCGAATGCGTCCCGGCTGGGCCACCAACATACCCCTATAACTTTTGAACCACGGTCCGACAAAATCAGATTTTTGGGCGACAAATTTTGACAAAATCGCGACATATTTTTGGTGTAGTCAAAATTCAAATCGGTGTTGGTGGCCGATCCAGAACGATTCACACTTGCCTTATTAACCCTTTGAAGCCCGATAAACCAGACACAATTGAATTTTAATTGTTATGTCAACTTAAGTTGCCGTTGAATGTATGTACTTACGCATAAACAAGAAATATTTGTAAGGAGGATGTATTTTTTTTTCTAAGCTAAAGTAGGTTTCGATTGAAGTATGCGCATAAACAAGGAAGATATATGTATGTATGGTTAAATACAGTGATTTGACTAGAGATATACTGGCGGAGATTACTGATCCGATTTACGTGATTCTTTTTTTGTTCAGTGCGGATGCGGAATAGTTGCCATTTGCTCCCATAATTTTTTTTCAAATTCAGATTTTTTTATTTAAAAACAAAGTACCCATGTACTTTGTTTTTAAATAAAAAAATCTGAAATCATTTAGTCGTCTACGTTTGCGAATTTTTGTTTTCCTATGACAATTTAGTGAAACGATACGATAGTAGGAAACAATATAAGTTGACGGTCACCTATCTAGCTTTGACCTTAGAAAGTTATCACTAAAAATGTATAAAAAAAATTAATACCGACTCAAAAAAACTGAAAAGGATTAAATAATTAAATTTAAGTACCTAGATACTCATCCCCTAGCTAGAAATATATTTTTTGGAGATGGCTATTAAAGGTATTTTTACTATTACAAGGTGTGAGTAAGCCATAAAACTACACATTAGTGAAAGAATAACTTGTTTGTTTATTGGTGGCTACTTTGACTTGTTTGTTAGACTCCGTTTCTTAATTACCTATTAGCGCGATTAACGGTAAAAATTTAAGGTTCAATTGTCCTTTTGCAAACAAATTAGAAGAAAAAAAAACGATATGTTAACGACCAGCCCCCTTATTCTCAACTGTCGGATCACGGATTCGATTCGACAAGTCACATGCCGTCTCGCTTTGACGCAGCGCGATAAAAAGTGACAGGCATAGAGTTTCCGAAATTCGAATTCTTTCCGACAGTTGAGAATAAGGGGGCTGGTATTCTAGGTAGAGCACAATAACTAAAAAAAAAACAAAAACTTTACCAAATTTTTCGTCTAAATCAAAGGGTTTTGTTTATTATTTTCAGTAACTTCTTAACAAATACCGTTTTAAATGCTGGTACATTTCAATATCTTTAAAATAAGGTCACTTTTGTGTACGTAGACAACATAAAATCATAAAATCTCGATATTTGGGTACCCCACGAGCTCACTAAAAGAAACCTAATGAACCGTGTACTCATTTGTGATTCTTTATTACGACGTAATGAAACCGAACCTTTTTTGAAGAAGCTGATAACTGGTGATGAAAAGTGGATCACGTACGACTAGGACGTGCGAAAAAGGTCGTGGTCAAAGGCCGGTCAGGCTTCACAGATTGTGGCGAAACCCGGGTTAACTCGTAACAAGGTGATGCTGTGTGTGTGGTGGGATTGGAAGGGCATTATTCATTATAAGCTGTTACCACCAGGCAGGACCATCGATTCTGAACTCTACTGCGAACAACTGATGAGATTAAAGCAAGAAGTTGAGAGAAAGCGGCCGGAATTAATCAACAGAAGGGGTGTGGTTTTTCATCATGATAACGCTAGACCTCACACATCTTTAGCCACTCAGCAAAAATTAAGATAGTTTGGCTGGGAGGTGTTAATGCATCCGCCGTATAGTCCTGACCTTGCACCTTCATATTTCCACCTGTTTCGCTCTCTTCAGAATTCTCTAGGCAGTGTCAGGTTAACATCACGAGAGGACTGCCAAAACCACTTGTCGCGGTATTTTGATCAGAAGCCCCAAAATTTCTATAGCAATTGGATCATGACCCTACCTACAAGATGGCAAAAAGTTATCGAACAAAATGGTAACTTTAGTTAAATGTAAATAAACTATATTAAAAAATGTTTTGAATTTTCTTAAAAAATGCGAAGAAACTTTTTCCCCAACCTATTATATATATTTTGTCTTATCATTTCTTCGTTGTTTTCTCGCGATGTTTCCTTAACCGCTAAGCACGTGACAATTCAAACATGAATCCGTACGTAAATTCTAAAGAATCCTAAAATTCATAAGAACTTAGTAGTACGGGACCGGGATCGAATCTGCGACCTCACAGTCGCAAGCTGACCGTACTCCCAAATGGGCTATCACGGCTTCTCTCACATCATTTATCAGGTGATAATTTATAATCAAACTGTACCTACTACCTCTTTGTCCATGGTCATTATGTAATAGTTTCAAAAGTCAAAATTTAAAAAACCTAACATTGTTAACTTCAAGAAAAGTTTCGAAAAGTTTATGTGGATATGCCATGTGGACAAAAGTTTCAAATGCGACGTTGCCAGCTCAGGTAAAGAGTAATTTATATTAGATAAATTACATCTAAGCATTAAATTTGTATGAAAATAAAAAATGTTAAAGAAATTGGATTCATAAAAATAAATGTAAATGCATAAAAATTTAATAGTCTGAATAACATGCCGAAGTTAATGTATAACCTCAGGAACACGGTGTATGCATGCAACTAGATGACAAACAAGCTGACGGGCCGTCACCTGCAGTGTGATGTGCGATTCACAAACATAAATATTCGACATCGAGCTTGACGTCTGACAAGACGACGAGCTGCCATTGATTTTGACGTTTGAGCGCGGCGCTGCGCGTAAGCGTATTCATGGTCTAAGGACCATATATTATCTCTAATCTATGGACTAAGGCGTATTCAGAAATCTCTACGTCGATTTCATGGCTGTGTATGATGGTCGCTGTTTTTGATAATCGACATGAAGTAAAATGGATATTTTTTGACTTCATTTTTATTGTTTAAATTGTATCGCAATCACTTCATTCAATATTTGGTTGATTTTTAAATAAAGATATATCGATGTATAAGTTTAATCACGAATTGATCAGATCCTTTGTGCATATTGTCCGTTGTATTAGTTAATTTTAAATTATCTGTGTATAACAAATAAATAAGTAACTAACTACGAAAATCAAATGATTTTGGTAACCTACCTAGGTGCTTCCCATTTATTTTCACATTTTATTGTAACTTTCTTACCTACCTATTTATTTTTAATTTAATGAATGAATTTGCAAGTCGAATGATAGATGGGCTGGATTTTTCCCATGCCCAGACGTCATCAATTGCTGACATATCAATAAAAATTTGATTGTGTCTGGTTTATCGGGCTTTGATGGATTTTGGAATTATATTCTGCAAAAATAAGGCCATTAGTATTCATGTTTTATTGTCTAAATATTTTGGCGAACATTGTAAGTAAATCAGCGACAAGGATAACATGCGGTTCATCGCATAATATTTTATTTAATTGTGGACGTGCCTTTGTTCATGTCGCTTAAAGAATAATAATACCGCGGATTAAATCATTCAGGCACGCGGGCCGGTCGAACAAAGCCTGTTATCAGTAGTTACGAATTGTAGATCTTAGATATCGTAAAACAAAAATATTAAAAGAAATCTATTTATTTAGGTACTTATTTAAATAAAATCCACAGCATAAATTACTATTAACAGGACACTAGAATAGGTATATCTTGTTTAACATACCTACCATTCTAGTACTTCATTGGATTTGCATCTCAGCGTACATACATACCTATACTGAAGTCAAATCAAATAGGTACAATTCCGGCTACCCCATATTCGCTAAAGCATTTGTTTCCCTAATCGGGGGAAGATGAAAATTTTCGTTTTATCTTTCGCCGAAATTAAATTTGGGGGAAGATGGGGAGTAAAAGTTTAACTGGCCCCACTTACATAATAAACGTAAATACAATACGCAACCTCATTGAAAAGCAGAAATTTCTTCCAGGAAATAATACAGAAAGAAAAAAGAGATGGTGCAAAAAAGGCAATAACATTAAAATATACTATATAAATAAATATCCATACCCACGTACATATTTAATAATATATTTAGAACTATTTTTAATTATATCTTAAGGACGTATATTTCAATTAAATTAGGTACTTGTTATATCACTATTTCTGTTATTCTGACACCTATTTCATGCCCACGAACTAAAAATTTTATTACAACATTATCATAATATACGTTTAATTATATTAGGTACAATAATTCGTGAGGAAAGGACATCAACGCGCTCTCAAGGCCTTCGTGATTTGACAGCACTTATTTAGAGACAAAATACGTTTTATTCCTTTCGTTCTATTGGACGAGGATTATTACAGGAGCAATAAATGATTTTCTCTAGTTTAGATTGAAAAATACTTTTCTAATCTTTCATACATTTATTTTAGTATTTAAAATAAAAGAGATAGAGACATTTAGATATTTTTCAACCCCACACTGTAATTAATAGCATATCATTAGTAAATTGTTTTTTTTTTAAATATCAGTAAGTGCTTAATTAGTTGTCAGTTACTAATTGTGACGCCGGGCCCGCACTGCAGCCTCGCAAGGCCGCGCGCGCACTGCCTGACCCGACTATTAAGCGATCGCGGCTGTAGCTTGAGAGATTAATGACCTAAATTAGAGACTAAAATTAAATAAATCTAGTTCGTAGTTTTTGTTAACAAGTTCCTATTTAGCATCTAGTTAACACAGTGAAAATAAATGCAAGTATTTCAAAAAAGGAGGAGTTTATCAATTCGACAGTATTTTTTTTTATGTTTGTTACTTCAGAACTTTCGACTGGGTGAACCGATATTGATGATTCTGTTTTTGTTCGATGCGGAAAAGTTGCCATTTGGGGAAAAAGAAAGAAAGGCGCGAAAAAGCACCTTTTGGGCCGGCAAGATGGAGGCGGCCAGAGCAGTGTATAAGCTGCAATAGCTATCTATGCATATGGATTCTTCTTACCGCTTCACATAAGTTGGTGTTGAGTCATATGCTGTTCTTTGTATAAAAAAGCGATTCCGGAGTGCGAGTTGAAAGCTTTCGGGATTTTGGACTTGAACAGGTAATGGTCAGAGCCGCAGCAGTGACGACCTTTCTAATCTGACGTTGAAAAATAACGTGCCTCTCAGCAATACGTTGATTGCTACAGATTTTCACCCTAGCGATCAATGAGACATTATTAAATATCCGTCTATTAGTGTTCGTAATAAAGTCAATCTCATTTCTAATGTAACCATTCTTCAACCTTCTTGAAGAAAGAGTTCATCATCAAAGTTCTTTATGAAATCAGTCAGCCGCTGTTGCAACGCCTAATTTCTCCGCTGAGAGTGGAGAAATTTGCGTTTGACTCATGCTCGCTTTGTTTGCCCAGCCTAGCATTGAAGCAACCATAAAACAGTGAAATGAGTTTCGTAAGTATGTATGGCTCTAGATAACTCCTCATACCAACATACTTAATACCTCATCATCAGGATCTGTTGAGGTTGTCGCGCACACCTGTTTGATCTTCAGCGAAAATTGATTGGTAATTCTGAGTATAAGATAAGAGACCCTCGCCAACACACTTCGAATCGTTCATCGTATAATCGTCATAATCGTCATTATTTTTTAGGTAGACATTCATATAAAATGATAAGGGGAAAAAATTAATTGGAAAAAAGGAGATTTTATATCTAAGGACCCATTATTAACACACTTAAACACCAAATGAAGTACTTACCATTAACATATTTAGGTAATAAAAGGTGTCGATGTGTTATTTTTTTTCAAGATGACTTAAATATTGTACCTACAATATTTGTAGTTTTTTGCCGGTATTTTATAAAACACATAAGAGCGTTTACGTTGCACGGCTTTTTATACAAACTCTCAAGTTGAAAATATTAGAAACTAACAAACCGATTATAAATAAGACTTTACATCTTTACTTTTAATTTATTTTTTACTCTTTAGCTATCGCTGGACGACATGTTTCTCAGTCAATTTAAATACCTATCCATCCGCCATCTTTAGAAGTCCGCTTTATTGGATATAGAGTGACGCCACTTTATTTGTCGAATTATTCTTAGCAAGCCCTTTCATTCTATATTCATATTGCAGGAGTGCATTAAAAATAACTAGTCCGCCATGGGTGTTCCGCCATGTTGAATTTATAATGACGCCGCAGTCAGCTAACCATAGGTACCATTATCATATACACACTAAATTGGTAAAATTTCAGCTCATTTATCTGCTTCAAAATTGAGTTAAAAATTTCACCCGAACAAACAGATACATACATTGCAAGTTTGATAAAAGCTTGTAAAAATATCTGAAGTCGAAAAAATCATTAATGTAGTATATAGTAGGTAAAGGTAGGTAGTTAGGTTTAGTTTAACTTTAGTATATTAAGTTCCAAATTACGTTACTAGATGGCGTCAAGGACATAAACATTGCGGTGCCAAGTTTCACCGACAACTCAACATCTTTCTCGTTTCAGGAAATCATTTTAATGATAAACCATCGTAAGATAAAATGTACTTTACTAAGCCTACTAGATATGATGGATGAACTTAAAATAAATTTACACAAATAAGAATATTTTAAAATTTATCCCTGCAAGACTAGAACCCTGGGGCCTTACCACCATCTTTATAAAAGCGATTCATATTCCGCTCGGTTCAGTATTGGTTCCTAGACTGCACCGCTGTCATAGTCGTAGTACGGATATAACGATTCTACTCAGTTTAGGTCCTAAAAAAGATGGTGGTACGGGTGCTGGACAGAAAAAGGTATTTCGTATAAAATTATACAAGGTCAGCCTCTTCGAAGAGGATTCCGCTTGTTGGTGTTTTGGTTAACACACGTGTTAAGTTCTTAATCTCATGTTTCGGTATCGAATTGGTTGTAAAACCTTAGGATTGTGTAGTCTATGTGTGCTTCATAACTGTGCAGTTCTTGTGGTGTGTTTAGTTTTTGTGTTTATTGTATATTTTCTATTTAAAGTCATCACTTACATGAATGGAAACGAATGACGAGCCCCCTGATGGGGGCTCGTCACGTTTATTTGTCGAATTATTCTTAGCAAGCCCTTTCATTCTATATTCATATTGCAGGAGTGCATTAAAAATAACTAGTCCGCCATGGGTGTTCCGCCATGTTGAATTTATAATGACGCCGCAGTCAGCTAACCATAGGTACCATTATCATATACACACTAAATTGGTAAAATTTCAGCTCATTTATCTGCTTCAAAATTGAGTTAAAAATTTCACCCGAACAAACAGATACATACATTGCAAGTTTGATAAAAGCTTGTAAAAATATCTGAAGTCGAAAAAATCATTAATGTAGTATATAGTAGGTAAAGGTAGGTAGTTAGGTTTAGTTTAACTTTAGTATATTAAGTTCCAAATTACGTTACTAGATGGCGTCAAGGACATAAACATTGCGGTGCCAAGTTTCACCGACAACTCAACATCTTTCTCGTTTCAGGAAATCATTTTAATGATAAACCATCGTAAGATAAAATGTACTTTACTAAGCCTACTAGATATGATGGATGAACTTAAAATAAATTTACACAAATAAGAATATTTTAAAATTTATCCCTGCAAGACTAGAACCCTGGGGCCTTACCACCATCTTTATAAAAGCGATTCATATTCCGCTCGGTTCAGTATTGGTTCCTAGACTGCACCGCTGTCATAGTCGTAGTACGGATATAACGATTCTACTCAGTTTAGGTCCTAAAAAAGATGGTGGTACGGGTGCTGGACAGAAAAAGGTATTTCGTATAAAATTATACAAGGTCAGCCTCTTCGAAGAGGATTCCGCTTGTTGGTGTTTTGGTTAACACACGTGTTAAGTTCTTAATCTCATGTTTCGGTATCGAATTGGTTGTAAAACCTTAGGATTGTGTAGTCTATGTGTGCTTCATAACTGTGCAGTTCTTGTGGTGTGTTTAGTTTTTGTGTTTATTGTATATTTTCTATTTAAAGTCATCACTTACATGAATGGAAACGAATGACGAGCCCCCTGATGGGGGCAGTGATCATTCGCTTCCAGACATAAACATGGATTCTTCTAATTGGGAACCCGCTAAGAGACCTAATAAACGCCCGTCTGAATCGACCCAAATTTCAGAACCTTTAAACAAAAAAACTTCATCCCCTGCTGCCTCTAATCAGAGTACTTATACAGTGCCTGAATATTTAAGCAATAAACTAAAATATACACCTAATGATGTCTCACCTTTTATAGTTCATGTCTCTCGGAAGGAACCAGACCCAGCTGCAGGGCTTTCATTAAGATTATTATACTTTGCTCAACTTCTTCATAAAAATAATGTTTCTGGCATAGTTAAAGACGGTATCAAGGCGTCCGGTCGCAACCGAATCATTGTAGAATTTAAAAATGCTGATCAGGCCAACAAATTCTTGGAAAATAATATATTAGAAAAGCATGGTTTAATATCTACAATTCCTAAATTTCATGTTACCCGCAATGGTATAGTCAGAGATATTCCCATAGAATGGTCAATGGAAGAGCTCATTAACTCCATAGAATGCCCGGACAACATCCAGCTTATTAAAGCTAGACGACTAAACCGCAAATCATTCAAAGAAAACTCCATTGAGTGGATTCCATCTCATACTGTTGTTCTAACTTTTCAAGGTCAAAAACTACCTGAGCGAGTTTATTGCTTCCATACTTCGCTTCCTGTCTCAATCTATCAATTACCGACCATACAGTGTAATTCCTGTTGTCGCTTTGGTCATACTCAAGCCCAATGCCGTTCCAAGCCCCGATGCTACCGTTGTGCTCAATCCCATACAGGAGAAACCTGCCAAGTATCTGAAGAAAAATCTACCTGTCTTCACTGCTCAGGCCCTCATTTCGCCACCAACCCTAGCTGCCCTGAACACTCTAGGCAGAAAATGATTAAAAATGTTATGTCAGAACTAAATATTAATTATTCTGAAGCCAGTCTTCGATTTCGTCCAGTCCGTCGCTCATATGCTGACACTTCTCGTATAACTCCATCTGAAAACCTTAGTCAAATTTCTCAAAATACTAACTATCTTCATGCTTCCCAGAATTCAGTTCCTCCTTCTCAGTCGCAATCAACTTCATACAACAAAACTGTTTTTATAGGTCCATCATACCACCATGGTCCCCTGCAGAAGAATGGATATGATAAATATTCTCATAATAATATTGTGAACTCTCCTCCATCATCCCAACATAATGGCTGTGCATTAAATAATGCAACTAGTCCAATTAGCCCAAATGATAACTTAGGTTCCCTAATAGTCCAACTCGTCATCAATCTTGTTTCTAAGTTTAGCGACACCCTACCGTCCAATGTCTCAGAACAGCTGCACCAACTGATTTCTATCCTTCTCCTCTCTTAAATGGATCAGAAAATCCTACAGTGGAACTGCCGAAGCCTTAGACCCAAAAAGTCAGAGCTAATCTATCTTATCAATAAATATAAGTTCTGGCTTTTTATTTTGGCTATTTCTGAGACTTGGCATAAACCTGGGTCCGTGTTTCGGATCCCTGGATACTCATGCCTCAGAGATGACAGTACAGATGGTTGGGGAGGTTGTGCCGTTTTTATAAAACGCCCCCTCTCCTTCTCTCACATTCCTCTCCCTGTCCACTCAGCAGGTATCAACATAGTTGCTGTGAGGGCGATTAATATTTCTTTCATTTCAGTTTACATCCCACATCCAAATTCCTCTCTCATTACAGAATTAGATTTAATATTATCACAAATACCTGGCCCACTTATAGTTATGGGTGATCTTAATTGTCATCATCCCCTTTGGGGATCGATATCCTGTGATTCCTTTTCTTCCATCCTGTTGGACTCTTTTGACAAATTTGACTTATGCTTACTCAATGATGGCTCCCCTACTAGGAGAACTTCGCCATCTCAAAATCCAAGTGCTGTAGATTTATCTGTTTGTTCTGCCAGTCTCGCCTCATGTCTTCTATGGAGGATTCTCCCTTGTTCTCATGGTAGTGATCACCTCCCTATTATAATATCACTTCCTTCCCCCAATTCTAACATCCTGCCCGCCCTCCCTCCTCTGCTAAAATATAAATTGGCTGAAGCAAATTGGGACTGGTTTTCATTAGAAGTCCGCAACACAGTATCTTCTTTGCCTCCCGTTACTAACGTAAATTTTCTGGACCACTACTCGAAATTTGCCGCCGGTTTAATATCGGCAGCTGATACTACCATTCCCTCAAAGAATCCATCTCGCAAGAAAATATCATCCCCTCCTTGGTGGGACCCCGACTGCACTAAGGCAGTACGACAGCGTAAAGATGCGGAACATTCTTATATTCTAAGTCTTGATATGGAAAACTACCTTTCCTTTAAAAAAATCTGTGCCAATACAAAGAAGTTATTGAAAAAGAAAAAGCACTTGGGTTGGGTCCGCTTCTGTGAAGGTCTCTCGCCACGCTCCTCTATTTCAGTTGTATGGAAAAATTAAAAAAAAATCCGATCCTCTTTATCTGTTGCTAATTCGATATTATCATACGATCCCTCTCTGTGGCTTGACCATTTTGTGGACGGTTTGGCTCCGCCTTTCGTCCCAAATCAATATTATTTCCCTTTATCCCATTATATTCCATTCCTTCCTCCCCAGGATAGGATGGACGAACCTTTCTCTTTCAATGAATTGATGAATGTCCTCAATAATGTTAAGGATTCGACTCCTGGTATGGACGGTATCCCATACTCGTTCCTCAGGAACTGCTGCCAGTCTTCTAAATTATTTTATCTTGAAATTGTAAATAATATTTTTGCAACAGGGATAGTCCCCGAACCTTGGAAACACCACATAGTAATTCCTGTCTTAAAACCTCATAAAGACCCATCCGTCCCATCATCTTATAGGCCAATTGCTCTCTCATCTACTCTTGCAAAAATAATGGAACATCTGATAAAAAATAGATTGGAGTGGATTTTGGAAAGTAAAGGTATCCTCTCAAGAACCCAGTTTGGTTTTCGCAAGGGTATGGAAACCATGGATAGCTTGAGCATATTCTCTTCTGACGTTAGGTTAGCTTTCTCTCGCGGACAACATATGGTTGGAGTCTTTCTTGACATCACATCCGCCTATGATAACGTCCTTCTTC
Organism: Nymphula nitidulata; assembly: GCA_947347705.1. Lineage (NCBI taxonomy): Eukaryota > Metazoa > Arthropoda > Insecta > Lepidoptera > Crambidae > Nymphula > Nymphula nitidulata. The sequence goes on from OX374646.1 coordinate 5,478,906, forward strand.
CAGTGCTCAGGCAAAAAATGCTACAGCTGAGTTTACCTGCGAAGATAATTAACGTTATTTGCAATCTATACATGACGAGATCTATTCATGTTAGAGCCAATGAAACTATTCTTCCTCCCAGACTTGTCTGGAAAGGTCTCCCTCAAGGTTCTGTCTTGAGTCCCATCTTGTATAGCCTTTATACCTCAGATTTGGATAAAACAGTTGATTGTTTCTGCGACATTCTTCAATATGCCGATGACATTGCACTTTATTATGCCGCCGAAGATATTTCTGAGTGCTCAGTGCGACTAAACTCAGCACTCTATTATTTAAATCAGTGGCTTTCCGACCACGGCTTGTCACTTTCTGCGTCCAAAAGCTCTGTTGTTGTTTTTTCTCGGAAAAAAAGGATCCCTGACGTTGATATTGTCATTAATAACGATAGCATACCAGTTCAAGACAAAACTAAATTTTTAGGTATTATCTTTGATTCCAGACTGTCGGGTATTGCTCATCTTAATTATATCAAAGACAAATGCGAAAAAAACATTAACGCCCTTCGCGCCGTCTCTGGTGTATGGTGGGGAGCACATCCATATTGCCAAAAACTCCTCTATAATGCTGTTATTCGCAGCCACCTTGACTATGGTTCATCTCTCTGGGAACCTTGTAACAAAATGGCATTATCAACACTTGATAAAATTCAATCAAAATCTCTTCGAATTGTTACAGGTGCCATGAGATCCTCTCCTGTCAATGCTCTCCAAATAGAGTGTGCTGACCCTCCTCTTTTCCTTAGACGGCAGTTCCTTGCGGATAGATACTTTTTCAAAATTATTCAGATATCTGATCATCCTTTAATTTTTCGGCTACACCAACTTCATAATCTAATCCCAACAGCAACATATTGGTCTCATAAACAGTCTCCATGTCTGATCAAGAGCTATGACAGATTTATATCTGGCCTTCCCATATTCCAATTTCCCGGCAGCCCTCTTTTCCAAGAATTCAGTTATGATGCCATAGTATTCAATCCTCCTATTATCCTTAGTCTTGGTATCAATAAAGATTCCCCGGGAGCAAATGAGCAATTTAATTTCATAATTGATAAGGACTGGAAAGACTGGACTCTGGTTTATACGGATGCATCTAAACTCTCTCAGGACAGTAACGTTGGGTCCGCAGTTTGGATCCCAAAATTCAGAATTCTTTTAAATTTTAAATGCCCTTCTATGACCTCGGTCTTTACTGGAGAATCAATAGCCCTGAATGAAGCGGTCTCTTATATTGAATCACATAAATTAAATAAGTGTTTAATTCTCTCTGATTCTCGCAGTTCTCTAGAGGACATTCTTAAATTCCCTATTCGTGCAAAAGAAAATTCCCTCTTATCTCTAAGAACGAGAGAAAGCCTTCTACGCTGCCAACAATCAGGTATAGAAGTGGTCCTGGCTTGGATCCCGGGTCATTGTGGTATTGCCGGTAACGTGACAGTAGACTCCTACGCCAAAGATGCTGTCACCTTGGGATGTCCTAAATATTCGAAATGTTTCGCCCATGATATCCGCGCCATTGCTAAATCGCTTTTGACTGAGAACTGGCAATCCATTTGGTCGTCCTCTCGCCTTATCAAGGGTAAACATTTTGGCAATATTCAACCATTAATCCCTGTTAAGCCATGGTTTTTTAAGTACCGATCAGCGGACAAGCACGTTACTTCTACTATAATCCGTTTGCGAATTGGACATGTTTGTTCTCCGGTTTTCCTGGCAAAGATTAAAATTCTGGATCACTCTTTATGTGAATGCGGCTTGGAGGAAGGTTCCGTTGATCATATATTCTTTAATTGCTCTAGGCATCCTACCTCACTTTTCAACTATTTGCCAGTTAATATACCTCGTCCTTCAAATATAAACTTTTTACTTTCAGATATTAACGCAGAAATAATAAAAAGCTTATCAATTTATATAAAAAAATACAAAATCAATCTATAAATTACTGGTTCCGCTTTTACCGTTATGTTCATAATATGTTGCGTCAATGTTTCCCACTACCCCAATAATTAATTAATAAAGATCGTAGTTGTACATTGTCCTTATATTTATTCACATTTAACCATACTAACAATATCCTCCCATAATATTATTTTGTTTGCCCTCAGGTTGCCCGAGCGATCACGTGTCTACAAACCGAACATAGTCATCAATCATAGTGTCTTCTCCAAACTCGACACTGGCGGAATTGTCAAGCCTGACATAAGCCATAAACAAAAAATAGAATAGAATAGAATAGCCTCTTCGAATAGCATGGTTCTACAATTTTACATTAGATAAGCATTATGTAGTAACTATGAATATACTTCGTTCTCGACACTATCCATGTAACAAGTTTGGATTTCTGATGAAGAAAATAGAATCCCCTAATTGTGAACTGTGTGGCGTTTTAGAAGATATCCAACACTTGTTAATGGAATGTGTCCGGCATCAGGAAGAGAGACGCGCGATGCTCACTACATTACAACAGAATGCATATGATATAGGTATATTTCACAGCATTTTGGCTCAACCAGTGTCGGAGGAATCCAAAATGGTGTATCGCTTTATATGTTTGCCGCGACTTTCTTCCGACCAGCAATGATAATTTTGGTGTAATTTTTAGTAAGTTCTCAATAGGACTGGCATGCCCGTTAGGATAAAAGTCCTGTAAAAAATAAATAAAGAGAAACCCTGGACTTTTGTAAAAAAGATAATAAACAGGGATTTAAACCACTTATTAACCGGTCGTCTGGCGCTTGGTTTTATCAAATAAGTATAATAAAATCTTATTAGTCAACTTTATGTATTTGGCTTTTTATTATTCTACAGTAAAACTATAAATAATGCTTTGCGTCAAACTTTGTGCTTATTTAAAAATAAACTCGATTTCTAAAATAGTCTTGATAAATATAGCGTAAAAATTGGACGTCATTGTCGACACAACGACCTGTGACTGTGACTAATTATGTTAATATTAAGCAATATAGGGCTTTGCTAATAATTAGGTGGAATTGGCAAGCTATGCTATGTAAAGTGTTTCTAACGAGCTATATACCTAAAGTGCTTCTCTGCGAGATAGAATCAGAAATGGGGACATCACTGACATAGCTCATAGGATTAGCAAAACAAAGTGGCAGGGCACATAGCACGCGGAACGGACGGCTGGTGGTGGGTTAAAGTTCTAGAATGGCGACCACGTACCGGAAAGCGCAAAGTAGGACGACCTCCCACTGCACAGACGACTGGTCAGGGTCGCGGGGAGCCGTTGGATGTAGGCGAAGCAGGACCGTTTTATTTGGAAAGCGATGCGGGAGGCCTTTGTTCATCAGTGGACATCATAGGCTGGCATGATGATGATGATGGGCGAAAACCAATAAGTACCCAAGTACTCAGACGGCTGATGATGTATAGGTTCGTCTGGGAAGGTACACCGCCTTTCCTATCTTGGCCGTAAAACAGTTCGCTGAGTTTCGGCTTGAAGAGGAAGGCAGCCAGTGTAATTACTAGGGATGGACGGCATTTCCTCTTAGGCCTCAGGATGACAACGCAACTGCAATACCAAGTGATATTTTCCTTGAGATTGCTGGTCTATAGGCCACTACAATAAGATATTAAATTAAAACATGGGCTATATTAGCTCATAGAAATGTTTTGCAACTTTCAAATAGGTAGGTACATGTTATTCATTTGATAATTTCATAGGATCAATATTCTATTTTTTAAAAATGACTCAACACCACCTGATGTGAAGCGGTAAGAAGAGTCCACGTGAGAAAACAGCTAGTGCAATTTAGCCACTTACCACCAGGTGGGTCGTCAGATTGCTTGTTATCTAGTTGTATAAAAAAGTGTAATAACCAGAGGCCTCGGGTTTGAACCCAATAGAGGCAATTAGGTAGCTATGTTTATTTTATAAAAATAACGACAAACGACTCAACATCAGAAGCGGTAAAAAGAGCGAAAGCCATATTATTATGCGAAGACAGCTACACCTTGCCGGCACAAAAGTTGCTTTACCACGCCTCTTTTGAAGGAACCCAATTACGTTAATTTATGATTGGGTTCCTTCAAAATAATGTTAATTAATTATCTAATGAAAAACAAAAATTTGATATTTTTGCCATTTTACTTGATCAAGTGTAACAAATGAGATTTTTCATATCCGGCCAAGTGTATGTATACTACCTCAAAAATTCAGGAAAGTTCTGCTCCGGAAAAATACTAATTATCCGTTTTCACGTTGGTATACGTTACTGGTAAAAAGTTTTAAAAGATTCGTCCATTTCACCAATCAATCAATATGGCAATAGGGCGGGCGGCATAGAAGTTAACTAAACCTCACTAAAGTGACGTAGCCGCCATGATGAGGAATTTGCTGTGTTTTCTATAAAAATATTAGGTATTTTGTACAAAGAAACATTTTTTGTTTTGTAATTATTTTGTTAAAAAGAAAATCCGCCTTTTGTGCATTTTTGTGCAATAAAGAACAAATAAATAAATCTACCTTAATCTAATCTAACTTACGGCCTGATCCATTGACACGTGCATGCCAAGAAGGTTTGACTCTTTTTTTTTAACAGGAAAATCCATTGACGAACCTACCCGCCACTAGCGAAGTAGCAGGCGTGTGCGGGGCTCGCCCAGGGTCTAAATTGACCCTGGGAATACCCGCTAAAACTCCTGGGTAACTCTCGTGCCTTTTGCAGAGGTGGTCTGGGGTCTGCGTAGCAAATTCACCAGACCACCCCCAGGCAACCCGGCCTTACGGCCTGGTTCTGCGCTGATGGAGACTGCCCAGAGTTACTTTGAGCAATCTCGGACAAGAAGGTTTGTCTCCTAGATCCTTTGCTGTTTCTGTGTCTGTTTGTAGGCAGCAAGTCTGCATACCATTCTTCTTTCTATGATCTGAGATACCATTATTCTACGTCAGATCGGCCCGGAGGACGGACGGACGTAGTTTGTAGATAGCAAGTCCAAAAGCCAAATTGACCTGATATTACACGGAAAATATCCGGACATCAGCCTGTACGAGATTAGTTTAGTTCTCAAATAGCTTAAGAACAGACCATGGAGATCCTTGGGGGAGGCCTATGCCCTATGGGCCTATGGGTCCTTCAAGAGAGGCGTGAAAAAGCACCTTTTGGGCCGGCAAGGTGGAGGCAGCTAGTGCATTGTCCGTTTCTGCACTAGCTGTCTTCGCATATGGACTCTCCTTACCGCTTCACATCAGGTGGTGTTGGGTCAATTACCGTGCTTTGTATAAAAAAAAAAAAGAAAAAAAAATGCCCAGCAGTGGATGTCTCTCGGCTGATATGATGAAGTCCATACTATTCCGAAAGTGTTGCCCTTTAAATGTGTCCAGCCGTGGGCATATCGTATATAGAGGCTCGTGAAGTGAATTTAAAGCCGCCTTTAACCAAGCGGTTTTAAATTCTTAAATTATTAATCTGTGCTTTAACTATGGGGGACCCTGTAGCATGACGGGGCCCCAAAATTACTAATATGACAGAGGACTATTTTATTAAAAGGCAAATAGAACTCGTGGGGGCCCATGGATCGCGAGGCCCTGGACCCTTGCCCAGAGTGGGGAATGGAAAAGAAGGGCCACGTCGTGATGATGGAGCACTATACTAAGAGAGAGATTCAATGATCGGAGTATGTCTTTAACAATATAAAAAGTTGTTGCAAGTCAGTAAACAGTCACATGCAAAAAGGTAAAACTTTTGATATCTATGCCTTATTCTCTTAGCAATAAGAGTCACTGACAGTCCTCTTAGTGCACGTGACTTTACAAGCAAAAATTAATAGGCACGTAAGACAGTTAAAATAAAAAATTAAATAAAAAATCTAAATTTAGATAAAGACAAAGCGATAAATCGTTAACTTTATGATATTGTTTAAAGTTATAAAATAAAATATCCGAACATATTACTGTAGCAAATTAAATTACAGATGATAAATTAAAAAAATATGTAAAACAAGTTCTTTTATAAAAAGCTTACTTTATGGCAGGGGCGTAGCTACCGCCGTATGAGCCGTATCAATGATACGGGGCCCCCGGGTTACGGGGGCCCCGAACGTGTACAAGAAAAATCATAAAATATTATTTCCAGAAAAAAAATGTGATCCAAAAGAAAACCACCGATAGGGTTCCCAAAGGACCCTCATGTAGGTTTTTCAAAAATTTAGTTTTCAAGAAAAAACCTTTTTTTTTTGTTGATAGTAGATACACTAAATGTTGTAAACGTTTTAAAACTTTCTCATCCTACAGGCCTATTTTTTTTGTGATTATTATTATTATTGAATTAACTGTAACTGTAACTGTAATACTAGATTTTAAATTGATTTTAAGACACTTTTTGTACATTTTTCTTTGTAAATTATCTGTTGTTAATAAGTGAAAAGATTCTTAATAAGTGTTAAAAATTTTAACAAATATTTCAATTTTAATTTCGGAATCCGACCCATTTTAAATTAATAAAATATCATAATTAGGTATATTCACTTAATGTAGCCGGTTTTTCAGGTTATTGATCCATTAAGTAAACAAGTTTTTGAAATAGATAAAGCAGACAAAAAATAATAATTATTCAAACGTCCAAAAAAAAATATGTTTTCTCAAAAAGCCATGAACCAATGGATTGATGGTCATTGATGGTCTTCATTTAGACATGAAACCCGACACTTTGTGTAATTATCATAGGGCCCCCAAAAAATTTTTGATACGGGGCCCCTCTAAAGCAAGCTACGCCACTGCTTTATGGCCAGTGACAATTAACACCTTCGTTATTAATAGCTTTTATTGTAAGACAATTAACTCTCCGAGTCAACTAGGGCGCAGTGTTTTGCGCTTTGGTTTCTATTGCTATTACGAAACCAAAGCACCTCTCGCCAGGGATGATCCTGGATGGGGTAATCAAAATTTTGTAGTGAGCTTCACGTTGTTACTGCAACCGCTTTATCCGATCAAGCCGTATTGGGGCAGCGTGAGCATAGACTAGTGGTGAGATACCTACTACTAGGTGGTAGACCCATATGTAGGGTCGCCTGGGTAGGTACCACCGCCTTTCTTATTTCAGCCGTGAAACAGTTCGCTGTGTTTCGGATTGAAGGGAAAGGTAGCCAGTGTAATTACTGGGCATGGACGGCATTTCATCTTAGGCCTTAGGATGACAACGCACCTGCAATATCAAGTGCTCTTCCTTGTTATTGCAGGTGTCTATAGGCGGCGGTAACCGCTTACCATCAGGTGGGCCGTCAGCTTGTTTGTCATCTAGTTGTATAAAAAAAAAAAAACCTAGCTCGGAATTCCTCGCCTCTTCATTGCCTGTGTCCAGAAATATTCGACATCGAGCTTGACGTCTGACAAGACGACGAGTTGCCATCCTGATTTGGGTTATTCCCTGAGGATCACATTCCCCGAGGATCCTGATTTGTTTTTACCTTCATGAAAATAATCAATACTAAGTTTAGCTTAAAAGTACCGTCAGCAGAAAAACTGGTCGATCAAATTTTAATGTGTATTGTAATATTGAAAAAATAAAAGTCACAAAAAATGTAATCGAATGAATGTAACGAATGTTGAAAAAGTAAATGTAATCACATTCAACGCATTCGTGATCCTCCGGGACAGGATCCTCGGGGAATGTGATCCTCAGGGAATAACCCATTGATTTTGACGTGTGCGCACTGCGTTGTGCGTACGCTTACGATACGATCCTTCAGTAGCAAATTAAAAAAATATTTGATTGCAAATTGTTATTACTCGCTCGACGAATTTTTTTCCACAAAATAGATATTTAAAACCAACAAATAACATATACCTATCCTCCGATATTCAAATAACAGTAACCATAGGCCTTTATGATAAGCAATAATAGTAAAGCACTGATGTATTTATTAATTAATGTACAAAGCCCTCTGCAAACCAAATTGCTATGCCCTTACGGGGCGCTACATTGTATATGTTAACAACTCATGTACCTACTGATTTGTAGTTTACTATGTACACCAATGTAGCTTGCATTGCAATAAATATTTTGATTTTGATTTTGATTTTATTCACTAATCTCTAAGTCGATCTCACGGCCGTCTGGCCGTGTATGATTGTCTCTGTTTTGGATATACGACATGAAGTACAATCGATATTTTTTGATTTCGTTTTTGTACTGTTTAAAAGTGTATCGCAATGTATAATAAAAATATTAGCGTGGTCATCAAAAATATTAGCGTGGTCATCAAAAATATTAGCGTGGTCATCAAAAATATTAGCGTGGTCATCAAAAATATTAGCGTGGTCATCAAAAATATTAGCGTGGTCATCAAAAATATTAGCGTGGTCATCAAAAATAATAATTGGTGTACAAATTATTAATTTGTCGATATTTTGATGACCAATTATAGTTTTTGATGATCAATTATATTTTTAAGTTTGGTTAGATTAGGTTTGTATGGTGAATCAGATCTATATTACTGGACAAAGTAGAAAAAATATGTCTCGGCGAACGACTTTTCACAATGTAGAAGTTGATAGTTCTTAGCACAAAGCTACCGAGGAACGAGGACTGGGTAGAATCCTATGAATTTTATCTAGCCTTTCTTTTTTACGGAAGCTGACGTCAAAATAGCTTCACAAAGTCGAAAATATATTATTATCAACATCTGAATGAATTATTTTACAAATATCAACACTTAGAATGGATATTGCCTGAATATGGCGCTATTTTTCACAAATTCGAAAAATATTCGCTACTGTTACCCATAAAAACAATTCATTCAGACTTATAAGTTATGGAATAATGCAATGGAATGGAATATGCAATAAAGTATTCTATTCTATTCTATTCTGAATATTGTTGAAATTGTACGGTTTAGATAATTTATAAAATTGGTGGTATACCCAGACGACCCTGCATACGGGCCCGTATGCAGGGTCGTCTGGGTAGGTACCACCGCCTTTCTTATTTCAGCCGTGAAACAGTTCGCTGTGTTTCGGATTGAAGGGAAAGGTAGCCAGTGTAATTACTGGGCATGGACGGCATTTCATCTTAGGCCCCAGGATGACAACGCACCTGCAATACCAAGTGATTTTTCCTTGTTATTGCAGGTGTCTATAGGCGGCGGTAACCGCTTTCCATCAGGTGGGCCGTCAGCTTGTTTGTCATCCAGTTGTATAAAAAAAAATAAAAAAAAATTGACATTTTTTTTCCAAAATTTACCAAAAATTATAATGATATTAGATTGCTTGGGTACATCAATTAAAACAACTATAAATAAAAACGTACAATATAACATAGTTATTATTAATTTTGTCAGTGTTCCCACACATTTCTTAATAAAAGGAACACATTATTATGTGAGCGTTTTTGGACGAATGCGCCACAAATGGCCCCAATACATCAATCACTCCTATCTGTGAAACGATTGATTTTAAACTTACCATTTATTTTGCAATATGAGTCATAAACTTCTTATTCGTGAAATAAAAGAAAGTTTTCAACTACCTTATTATTATACACCTTACCCAAGGACTAACTCCCAGATCTTTAAAAAGAGTACTTATGTGTCGGCTATTCAGATTTATAATAAATTGCCTGTAAAACTAAAAGATCTTCCTGACCACAAGTTTACAAAATTCTTAAAAAAATGGCTTCTATGTAATGCATTCTACGACTTGAATGAATTCTTAAATAATAGTGACAAATGAATATAACAATGACCATAGATTTAATTTGTCAATCTATATATATAAAAATGTTATGTTGGTTTGTGTACCTTCAAAAACTCAAAAAGTTCTGCACCGATTGAGTCGAAATTTTAACATGATATAAAATCCGCATCAAGGATTGTTTTTATCTATTTTTTGCATCAGTCACATATCTGCGACCGCGAAAAAACAGTTTTTTTAACGATCAGCTGTGTACCAGTGACCGCGCCATCTGCCAGAAGCGAGGAAAACACTCGCTGACAACCGCAATAGTAATGTAGTAGTCACATGAGAAACAATTTCGTTCCCAATTACATTGTTTATTTACAAAAAAATTTGCATCTGATTCTGATTATTATACAATCTGAATTAAATATTCACTTAAATCAAGAATTATCACATTCTTTGTTTTGTTTCTCATTTCTCAACCATTCAATCACAATTTGCCACTGCGAAGCGTGGCAGGGTACAGCTAGTACATTATAAATAAGTACCTACATACATGTTTTTTATAATTAATGTTTTTTTTTTATATATTGACTAAGTACCTACCATGAATTGTAATAATATTTTAAAATCAGATTACCTACATTATCAGTTATCTAATTATTGTATGCCCGATAAGGGTAACTGTTCTTACTCATTGTGTGCAATAAAATCTAGAACTATAATAATTTGTAACAGTTATACAATAAAATGTTCTTATTCTTATTCTTATATTTCTAACATTTCATAGTAAATCGACACAGGGACTAAATTCACAAAGTCGAAATTATTTCAACATCCGAATGAACTATTTTACAAATATCAACGATTATGTGAAAAGTTTCACAGAAAACTCAACCCCCCATTTCATGTTCTTAAGGGTGAAATTTAGGGCGGGGAGTAGAACATGTTTTTTGCTAGTTGAGATACTTTTCATAAAAACCTTCTATAAAAACCTTCTTTTAGTGCCAGCAAGTGCAAGGACAACTAATTAACAAACACTGCACGTTAAATAAAAGCTTATGAAACAGATACTTACCGTTTTATTAATGTTCATGTTAGCTTTTAATGTCATCGAACCTCATTGAACCGTCAAAGTAGGTCAGTTTATCTAACGCTTGGTCATAGTTCAAAACTTACCTTCAACCTCTTCATGGAACTACTCAGAGGAAAGCGAGTAACCTAGTTTTTTATTCAGTGGACCGTTGTACACACTGTATATTAGTGTTTATTTAGACATGGAGTTGAACTGTTATGTCAATTTTAAGGATACTACAAAGGTTTTTAGGATTCCGTGGCCAGCAATACGGAAATCTTTACCATAAAGTTCACAGGTATAAAAACTACTTGGTTGCCTCGTGTTTTTAGAAGAAGTATTGCTTTGGGAGTGTAAATCATTTTATTTTTATTTTATTTTATTTATAAGGTAACTAAACAGCGTTTTTTTTAGTAATCATGCTTTTTATAACTCATACATAACACTTAGCCAATTACAGAGTTACACAACATGGTACATACATAAATAACACATAGCACTAACAATAACACGTAGGTAAAATAAATATTAATACAATTAATTCCATGCTAGTTAATAAGCGTTCACATGCGCTAAAAAAATGGATGAATACTTAGTATGGATTTATAGTTTCTTATTTCAATTACCTCTATGTACGTTTCTGCATTTACCATTGCAGCTTATTCACGAAAGCTATTAGCTAGTTAGTTTTTTTAGTAGGTATGCTGGAGACTAGGTCCGGATAGTCCCATATTGCCCATATAACGATAAAGTCCAGGGGCATTCCACTAGCCTTCGAGTAGGCCCGACAAGCGCTCCTCAAAGCGCTACGCTATCGCCAGTTTCGCCAATTATTTTGTCCTATATTGCTACGGAACTCCCAATAAAAGCCCAGCTGCCTCCTGTCCAGTTTTTTTCATTCATAACACGTACTCTTGGTAATAATACCTATGCCTCGGTAAACATTCAACGTCCGCATGTGACTCAAAATATTGGGTGAGGCCAATCTATCAAATCTCGAGCAATACTAGAGTATATCGTCTATCGGTACTTTATAGCGGTTGAGTTTTGTCAAACATGGCCCACTTCTAATTGTTTATTTAGGGCATAGTCCTAACCACGCCCGAAGCCCAAGCGATTTTTTTATAAAACTGGATGACAAGCAAGTTGACGTCCCACCCGGTGGTAAAGTGGCTACAAGTCGCCTCAGACGCTTGCAATAGCAAGGAAAATATCACTTGGTATTGCTGGTGCGTTGTCATTCTGAGGTATAAGATAAAATGCCTTCTATGCCCAGTAATACACTGGCTAGCGAACTGTTTTACGGACGAAATAGGAAAGGCGTTGGTACCTATCCAGACGACCCTACCACCTAGCAAATGAGACGTTTTTATGTGGGTGGATGTAGGCACTCAAATTAGGCACTTCTTCGCCCGAGCGGTGACAGATTGCGAAAATGGCGGCTTGTTGAGTTGACTTGAGACTGCATTGCATTTAACATACACACGGGAGGTGACGACCGGGCGCCGGGGTCGTGTGATGTCGCCGCTACGAGTGGGAGCTGGGCCCAGCAGTACAAAAGCTGCGGCCGGCCGTTAACTCACTCTTGACACCACCGGCGGCATCGGAATATTAGTTGTTCTATGTACCATGTATGTATACTTTACATATAGCATAGCACAAATTACAGTCGATTATTTATACGCCCCAGTAGGACCCTAACACGGCTTCATCCCGGTCACCTTTCGCCTCCTCCTTTAGGCACATCGCCGTCTCGCTCCGTGAGAACCTTGGTGCGAGCTCAACTCCCGTCTCCGCTGACAGTTTGCAGAGAGGCGGGAGTAGCTGCCGCAATTGTGGCGCACTGCTCTTGCTAGTTCAATGAAGGCCTAAGCGTCAAGTTCAGTGGCTAACTTAACCAGGTGGCTGCAACATAATATATAATACTTGTTTCCCTCCCAGGACCCGTACCACCATCTTTCATCGCGATGAGTAGAATCGTTAATTCGTACTACGACGCTATCTACGACTATGACAGCGATGCAGTTTAGGAACCAATACTGAACCGAACGGAATATGAATCGCTTTTATAAAGATGGTGGTAAGGCCCCAGGACATTAACCGATAAAGGAAGATCAAATAAAGCAAGAGGATTTATAGCTGGAGGGTAACGGATTTATTTTTATATCCACCTTCAAAGTAAAATAAGGCATTATGTAATGTAAAAATACTATTTTATTTTACCTATTAATATTTAAGAAAGAAAATTTTTATTTTGTGACACTTAAAGTATCGAACAATAGAAATCTTAAGACTAAAGTAAAACATAACCAATAATTGTGATACTAAACTAAAAGGACAGCCACTCAGCATGTGTCGGTTTTCACAGACATCCGACGCTGATCTTCCGTGGTCGCCTAAATTTTTATTTTGAAAGCACTACCTACTTACTACGCTGTGTTAAAACTACTAAGTACCTACTCATTTGACAAATTAAGTATAAAAGCAAAAAGTATACATTTTTATTTAATAATAATATTTATACAATAACACATTACACAAACAGACAGTACATACACTGCACAATACATACGCATGACAGTTCAACACGCTATCAACAAAACAAAGGCAAGAAAAACACTATTAAAATCCTTACCTGCCTAATACCTACCTACCATCCAAGTCCTTGTTGTAGGTACACCTAATAAATAATTCCTAAACTTATTTCTAAAAATGTTTACTTACATTGCTACATTTCCATAATGGAGGAGGTATTTTATTCCAACACTTTGTGGCGGAGTACCTAAAGCTGCCACGAAATGCAGCCGTGTTGTGTGTTGGACACGCAAGGCGAGATGCAATCATTATTTTGCGCTGTGAGAATGACAATTTATTAAATAAATACAATACCTGACGTGAAGCGGTAAATAGGATATTCTATCTAAATAACAATTCTCTAATAGGAATCCTATTTACTAGTTAGGAGATAGGAAATAGGATAGTGTACCTAATAGGTGCTTAAGAAGATTGAATATACATAAAAAACGAAAATAGCATATGCTTTTCTTTCAGTTAAAAGCAGTTGCATAAAAGATTTAAATTAATTTTAACTATTAGTATAAGATTTCAAGTACACGCATTTATTTATCATAATCTTTTTGAACCTTGAAACTAAAGGCTTAGGTCAAAATGTTGTAATCTCTCTCACGTCGTACCTAATCATCTTAATTCAGAGAAAAAATAACAAAATAATGCAATAAAAGGATGTTAATTTTTCCTCTAAATATTTCTTGTTTTATTTACTTTGAAGGTTGTTGATAATATCAATCCCTGTTAATACCAGCTTTAATTGGGCTCATCTTATTTTATTAGTTTAATGCCCTAAGGCGATACATTGAATATAGTCGCACTTTTTTTTAAATAATGTCGCAGGTCGCATCATTATCTAGACACGTGTAAAACAAAAACACGATTGAAACGTTTTGTATTAAATGAAACCGACTTCAAAAAACTGAAAAGGATAAAATAATTAAATTCAAGTAGTTACTCCTAATCATAAATTAGAAACATAGTTTTTGGAGTCGGTGCTTCACTATCTATTGTTTCTGGAAACAACTTAGCACCAACTCAAAAAATATGTTCCTAGAGTATGAGTACCTACTAAAATTTTATTATTGTATTGTTGTAAAAAAAAAATATTTTTCGATTTGTCATCATCACTAACCTGTTTATAGATTCAAAACAAAACTAATATTTATTAAATTAGCCAAAAATGCTGTTTCCAATGGTCAAAAATCCCATGTTTTTATTTTTGTCACAAATAGAATGTCATAATGTATGTCTGTCTGTCTGTCATGTCTGCATGAACATTGCCTTTCGAGTCCTTTCATAAGGTCTATTCTCAACTTGCCCCGCAATTCATAACTTATCTTATGTGCTTAGTAACAAGTCATAAAACTTTAGGTGTACAAGCGATAGTGAGATAATTATATTAATGAGTTTCATTAGATGTACAGTCGACAGCACATCAACCGTAAGAGTTTGACCTTGAGACCGCCCTTTCATAAGGTCTATTCTCAACTTGCCCCGCAATTCATAACTTATCTTATGTGGTGCTTAGTAACAAGTCATAAAACTTTAGGTGTACAAGCGATAGTGAGATAATTATATTAATGAGTTGCATTAGATGTACAGTCGACAGCACATCAACCGTAAGAGTTTGACCTTGAGACCGCCCTTACTGCATTCGTAATAGAGGCGGCTTTCGTAGTGCAACTGTTACACTTGATGTGCTGTCGTCTGTACTTTCCAAGTGTTGGACGCGTACGCACGCACGTACGCATAATATTCAAAGAGAATGCACATCGGGCCGAAGTCCGACCTCAGGATTCGCCGAATACGCATATTTGGCTTTGGCCGAATGGTTTTTACATCCGAACCGAATATTCGGGTAGTAAAATTGAAAATTTTAAGTAGCCCCCGGCCTCATTAATCATCTATCTAACACCATCTCATTGAGACTTTTCATAAGAGCCCAAACAGGCTATATCTGCTGTAAGTTTCTGAAGAATTGAGCACCCCGCACACCAGCCAGCTAGGGATTGAACCTTGAACCTCTAGATCTGAGTTGGGTGGTTTCAACCACTAGACCCTAGCTAGGCTATTCTATTAACTATACATAATGACGACAATACGACAGTAAATTAAAACATAGGCTATATTAAATAATATGAATTACAAAAATCGTTTATTTTCTCACCACAATATACAGTTACATATTCACAGCTTACACTCCAATATGGTTCATACAATTGTCATTGTGGGAGACTGCACCCGTACCACCATCTTTTATCGCGATCCAGTTTAGGACCAAAACTGAGTACCTAGAATCGTTAATTCGTACTACGACGCTATCTACGACTATGACAGCGATGCAGTTTAGGAACCAATACTGAACCGAGCGGATTATGAATCGCTTATATAAAAATGGTGGTAAGGCCCCTGATGCCTAATATAAGCTTATACAGGTTGGTGCCGTCAATGCGACAATAAATTTAACCATGTGCTATATTAGTCCATAGAAATGGTTTGCCACTTTCAAAAATATCGTATTCATTTGATAATTTCATGACATTTGTATGGAATAGTGTAACGTTGGCTGCAATATTTCATACAAATGTCATGAAATTATCAAATGAATACGATATTTCTGAAAGTGGCAAACCATTGTTTTGGCCCATGTTTAAATTTATTGTCGCATTGACGGCACCATCCTGTATAAGCTTGTATTTCAGGTCATCAGGCCACCCCCCAAAGAATACAATTTTCGTTGTAGTAGATTTTGGACGGAACCAAACAATTCATTACGGCATGGTGTATATATTGTGAAAAATAACACAAGGTATTAATATTAGTTCTTATAAATTTATTTTATATTTCAAATACGATAAATGACATTTCTATGAAATAATGTAACCTAAATATATAGATATACTTAAATTAAATTGTACAAGGGCGGTCTTATCGCTAAATAGTGATCTCTTCCAGACAACCTTTGGATGGACAGGATACACAAGAATACGATATATGTGTAAAGTCGACGGCCGGCGTACCATTAAAGTAAACTATAGTTATAAATAAATATGAAAAGGGTAAATTAATTAACAAGTAAATTTAATACGTACATAGTACTATTATATACAATAAATACCTAGACATAACTAATCATAAACTAATATGAATTTAGTAATTAAAATGACATAAAAGTAGAATTTCACGTCCTGAGGCGGTTCCTATATGAATTTATAAATATACATAAAGAGGATGAATTAGAAAACTACTGGCGAACTAACGACAGATAATATTCCCTATCTTCCAAACACTTCCTGCGATTGCGCCTTGTGGCTACATTATTCATAGAGACGTTAAAAAATAACAATTAAATGAGATGTACCTATTTGAAAGTTGCAAAAAACATTTTATGAACTAATAGTATAGGTAGGTAGCCCTTGATATAATTTATTGTCGAATTGTCGACACTAGCTGTATAAATTTATGACAACGATTTTTTTTTAAGTAAATTGATTTTACCCGCACATTTTTACCCGCAAGACACAGACAGGTTTTGAGTCCAAAGGCTATTGCAATAATAAGTTGGTATGTACTTTCAGAGTAGTTAAACAAACTATTAGATGATTGCTTTATTAAACAAGTACCCGAATATTAAATTGCTTTTCTAATATACCTAAGACTCATATTTTCACAGCTAAATAAACGAGCTGTCTTAATTACATAATGAAGTGTAAATGAATGACAGTTACGGGGTGATTATTACGATATTTATAAATTTAACAGACTTGAAATATAGGTAACTCTCTTCAGTTCTAGATTATTATTATTTTCTTCTTTTAAGGTAAGAATATATTTCGAAGGTCAAAACCGAATGGGAGACCGTGGACCGACCTAACGGAAACAGATTTAAAGCACCACTAAAAAGACACAAAAATAAAAGATCTACAATTTCACTTACATAGATGTACGAGCAAGCGCGTACATTGTCACATCATCATCATCATCATCATCACCAGCCTACGTTCTTGAAGAGTCCTTCAAAGCGAAGGCCGGGGTATGCTTGTTTGTCCGGGCGGATGTTTGCTGTCGCCGTCTGCGCTGTTTGGAGGACCCTTCCTACTCTATTCTTGGGGTGCATGTGGACCTGGGCACACATTGCCGTATCTACGTGTGCCTGTATAGATCCCACAGCGGTGACATGGAGACAACTCGACTTTTCGAACATCTTAGTCGGGTGGCAGATGTTGCGCAGGAGCAGTTTCCAACCGCGGAATTGGTGTTTTTAGGGGACTTCAATGCTCACCACGAGTCGTGGTTAAGTTCCTCTAAAACTGACCATGCTGGTAGAACTGCCCACGCTTTCGCTCTCACGCATGACCTGACCCAACTGGTAAACCAGCCCACCAGGATTCCAGACATTGTCGGTCACGCGCCCTCATTGTTGGACCTTCTGCTGACGACTCGCCCGGATGGATATCGGCTAGAGGTTCGTGCTCCTTTGGGAACATCGGATCACTGCCTGATATCCGCTGGGGTGCCACGGGCGTCGCCACCGGTACCTATGGTTGCCAAACGCCGCATCTGGCACTATGCGTCGGCAGATTGGGACGGTATGCGGGATTACTTTGCATCTGTCCCTTGGAGGCAGCGCTGTTTCAGTGAGCTGGACCCGAACGCTAGCGCTACTGCTGTTGCTGATGAGATCATGTTAGGGATGGAGTACTATATCCCTCACTCCGATCTCATCAGTAGGGGTAGGCGTAACCTCTGGTTCAACCGCGATTGTGCCTTAGCTGTTGAAAACAGACAGTCGGCATACCGCGCTTGGATCAGGGGCCGAGCTTGCGGGGATCCCAACATTGACTCACTGAAAGCAGCCTATAACAACGCCACCAAGTCCTGCAAAAGGGCCTTCATCAGAGCGGATGCCCAGCGCGTTGCACGAGTTGGCCAAGAACTTCTTACGCATCCTACGGGAAGCCGTAGCTACTGGCGTCTGGCCAAAGCCGTGCAATCCAACTTCTGTCAACCCTCGCTGCCCCCGTTGAGATGTTCTGACGGCTCGCTAGCTCACAAGCCGCAAGAGAAAGCCGATCTCTTGGTAAAACTCTTTGCTGCTCACTCCCGAATCGATGACTGCAACTTACAGCCACCAACACTCTCCCACTGTGGCCACACAATGCCCGATATTCGTATTAGGCAATGTGATGTACGTGCGGAGCTTCAGTCAATCGACGTCCGGAAAGCTAGTGGACCTGATGGCATTCCAGCGATAGTACTGAAAAACTGCGCAGCGGAGTTGTCTCCTGTCTTAACGCGGCTATACCGTCTTTCTCTCTCTTCTGGGTGTGTGCCGGAATCTTGGAGAGAGGCCAATGTGCAACCGGTCCCCAAAAAGGGAGACCGATCAGACCCAGCTAACTACCGCCCGATAGCTGTCACCTCAGTTCTTTGCAAGGTCATGGAACGGATCTTAAACCACCAGCTGATCCGATACCTAGAAGATCACTCATTAATTAATGATCGACAGTACGGGTTTCGGCCAAACCGGTCAACGGGTGATCTTCTAGCGTACTTAATGCATGTCTGGGGTGAAGCTATTGACAAACGTGGTGAGTCACTGGCAGTTAGCCTTGACATTGCCAAAGCGTTCGATCGGGTCTGGCACAAGGCTCTTCTCTCCAAGCTCCCGGCATACGGTCTGCCCGCTCAGCTCTGTAACTGGATCGCCGGCTTCCTGCATGAGCGTAGAATCCGTGTCCTCGCAGATGGATGCGCTTCGCGGTTCATGTCAGTGAATGCTGGTGTACCACAAGGCTCTGTTCTATCCCCCACACTCTTTCTTCTTCATATCAATGACATGATTCCGTTAGGAAACATTCATTGCTATGCAGATGACAGTACAGTGCATGGGGGATATTACGGTCGCCCAGGGGCTGGGCGCGCTGAAACCGAGAGGGAGAGAGAGAATCTTGCCATTGAGCTCGACAGGGTGTTGAACCTCGTATCTGAATGGGGATCTAACAATCTTGTTGAGTTCAATGCTAAGAAAACACAGGTGTGCGCGTTTACAGCTAAAATGTCGCCGTTCCTTCCCCTTCCGTCTCTTCAGGGCACGACTCTTTCGGCACAGGGCTCCCTCAACTTGCTAGGTATGGAGATATGTTGCGATCTGAATTCCAGGAACTACATCGAAACCGTGATCAAAACAGCCTCACGGAAGCTCGGTGTCCTGAACAAGGTGCGTCGATTTTTCACGCCTGACCAATTATGCCTGCTCTATAAAACTCAGGTCCGGTCTTGCGTGGAATATTGCTCGCACTTGTGGGATGGCTCCGCCAAGTACCTTCTCGATGCCCTGGACAGATTGCAGCGTCGTGCTGTCCGTATCATTGGCGATGTAGAGGTCACTAACAACCTTGAGCCTCTGCAATTGCGTCGAGACATTGCGTCGCTTAGCGCCTTCTATCGGCTATATCACGGAGAGTGTTCTGAGGAGTTATTTGACCTTATCCCACCTTCCCCCTTCCTACTCAGGAGCACGCGAGCCGGTCTTCGGAGTCATCAATTCACTGTCTCCACCTCAACATCACGTACAAAGAAATTTAGTAGCTCTTTTCTTTGTCGAACTTCCAGAACTTGGAATTCTTTGCCAGCACATGTGTTTCCTCCTTCGTATAACATGGGTTCCTTCAAAAGAGGCGTGAAAAAGCACCTTTCGGGCCGGCAAGGTGGAGGCGGCTAGAGCAGTGTCTGAACTGCACTAGCTGTCTTCGCATATGGACTCTTCTTACCGCTTCACATCAGGTGGTGTTGAGTCATTTGTCGTGCTTTGTATAAAAAAAAAAAAAAAAAAAAAAAAAGCCTATATACGTCCCACTGCTGGGTACAGGCCTTCCTACATGGGAGAAACACATGAGGAGTTTGGGCCATAGCACCACCACGCTGGCCCAATGCGGGTTGTCACATCAGCATTTTCACAATTGACACAAATTAGTTACTTATTAGAAATTATAATTTTACCGAATCAGTTCGCAATCATCAAGCAATCAAGTCGCGCGTACTCATATCATTTATCATTATTTCACAATTATTTTATAGTTTTTATAACAAATACTTATACATCAGTTTACTTAAGTCAGTTTTATCATTTTATCAAGTTAGTTCTAACCCGAACATAGATAACTTAGTTATTCCAGTTAATTTGATTTAAAATCCAAACTTATGAATCCATGAACGCTCCAAGAAAGAATTACGTGAATATTTCTTAAAATCACTTGAGTAGTTACTAAGTATGTTATTTCATATTCTTTTTTGCTTACGTATTGATTATTTTTTATTTGCATGTAGTTTTGTTACTTATGTGTAAAAATTTATGTAGTATACAGGGTGGTGCCGTCAATACGACAATAAATTGACACGTGGGCTATATTAGTTCATAGAAATGGCTTGTCACTTTCAAAAACATCTAATTCATTACATGATTTCATGACTTTTGTATGAAATAATATGACATTGGCTGCATTATTTCTTTATAATGTCATGAAATTATCAAATGAATAAGATATTTTTGAAAGCGGCAAACCATTTCTTTGAACTAAATATAGCCCATGTTTTGATTTATTGTCGTATTAAGGGCACCACCCCGTATATTATATTTATATATTTAGTTTATTTGATATGTATGCATAGCTATTTTAACTTTGTTTAGTTTAGTTTGTTAAAAATATTTTTCTTTTTTATTGCTGTGCACCGCTTTTTGAGTTTTCTGCTTAGCCCCTGGTTAACTGGTAAAGAATGCCATTAGGTGTTAAGTCCGCCATTTGTACAATTTTTTTTTGTGCAATAATGTTTAAATAAATAAACATATTATATGGGACCAATCTAAAGGATTTTTTTTAATCTAAAGAATTCGGCCCATTATTATGACAGAGGCAACAAACATTAAAAACTCTTTCTCCCGCGTACGCTCAGGTTGTGGAATGAGCTTCCTGCAGAAGTTTTCTCAAATGAGTACAGCATGGGGTTCTTCAAAAAAGGCGTGAAAAGGTTTTTACAAGGTCAGCAACGCGCAAGTGATACCTGGTGTTGCAAGGGTCTATAGGTTACGGTAATCGCTTACCATCAGGTGGGACGTATGCTTGATTGCCACCTAAGTTTTTTTTATCTGAACGGGATAACTCTTGGCCTTTATCTCACCTGATGGTAAGTGAAGATAAGGCCGACGATAAAAGCGAGCTAGACCCGGATTCCTCAACCACAGAGGAACTGGCATGTTACCTCCAACTACCGGAACACAACAATGCTGTTAACATTATTGTTATGGCGGCAGACTTAGGTAAGATGGTGGTAGCTAGCCAGGCGGACTTAGAAAAGCCCTACCACCAACCAAACGGAGCAGAAAATTTCTGCCCCCACGGGAATCGAACCCCGGACCTCTAGATCTGAGTTCGGTGGTCTCAACCACTAGACCACAGAGGCGTTAGTGCTATAAAAAAGCAGCGGTTTGAAGTCGGTTAAAAATAGGATTACCAAATTATTATTTTATTCCTAACTAAAAATGCTGAAGATTATCGCCATAATGAATTATTTATATTTATTCTGGATCCAATTTATGATCCACGCACGAGATACGAGATCACTGATATAAAATGACAGTGAAAAAAGCTTTGTTATGCACTGCGTCTACGTCTGCCTTTTTTATTTTAGTGCTAGCTTTTCCCCGCGGCTTTGTCCGCGTGAATAACAGTCCTGTCGGCAACCATAGACTTTTTTTTGTATAAAAAGTAACCTATGTCTTACTCCACAATATAATCTATGTGTGTGCCAATTTTCATTAAGATCCGTTTAGCCGTTCTAGCGTGATTGCGTTACAAACATCCATCCAAGCTTTCGCATTTTTAATATTGTTAGTATGATTGATGGATTTAATTATAATATTTATTGGTAAACAAATTATTTTAGATGGATAGTACCTGAGTTTTATTTTTAGATGTTTTGAGCAAACATTACCTACTGCATAGTGTCAGAATCAGAACACATTTTTAATTTTATAGTGTGAATAAAATATACAGTGGATAGCACATTAGGTATGACATTGAGACCGCCCTTACTGCGTTCGTAATAGAGGCGGCTTTCGTACTGCTTATGTTACACTTGATGTGCTGTCGTCTGTACAATGTGCGTCATTAATATATTTTTTAAGGTTAATGTCATATTCATCTAATATGTTTTTTTATTTGTCCAATAAAAGATTTCATTGCACATATAAAAAAACTAAACCTTTATATCGAAACTACATATTTATCAAGTATGTGCTATTTATAGCTACACGTGTATTTTAAAATACCTTTTTTAAGCTATTGGTCAATATGGTTTTTCCCACCAACGCGTAATGGGCCAACGTGGTGGTGTACCCAAGCTCCTCCTGTGTTTTTCCCATGTAGGAAGGCCTATGACTAGTAGTGGGACGCGTAAAGACTCGTGGTGACTCCATAATGTGAGAGCGACAAGCAAAACGGCGACAATCGTTGCGGTGACAGCTCATTGAGGCGACAAACGTTACGGCGACCGCACATTACGACGACAAACGCTACAACGACAGCATGTCAGGACGACAAACGCTACAATGAAAGCATGTTAGGGCGACACACGCTAAGCGACAGCACGATATGGCGACACACGCTACAGCGACAGCACGATAGGGCATCAAACGTTACAGCGATAGCACGATATGGCGACACACGCTACAGCGACAGCACGATAGGGCATCAAACGTTACAGCGATAGCACGATATGGCGACACACGCTACAGCGACAGCACGATAGGGCATCAAACGTTACAGCGACAGCATGTTATGGCGACACACGCTACAGGGACAGCACGATAGGGCATCAAACGTTACAGCGACAGCATGTTATGGCGACACACGCTACAGGGACAACACGATAGGGCATCAAACGTTACAGCGACAGCATGTTATGGCGACACACGCTACAGCGACAGCACGATAGGGCATCAAACGCTACAGCGACAGCATGTTATGGTGACACACGCTACAGCGACAGCACGATAGGGCATCAAACGCTACAGCGATAGCACGTTATGGCGACACACGCTACAGCGACAGCACGATAGGGCATCAAACGCTACAGCGATAGCACGTTATGGCGACACACGCTACAGCGACAGCACGATAGGGCATCACACGTTACAGCGATAGCACGATATGGCGACACACGCTACAGCGACAGCACGATAGGGCATCACACGTTACAGCGATAGCACGATATGGCGACACACGCTACAGCGACAGCACGATAGGGCATCACACGTTACAGCGATAGCACGATATGGCGACACACGCTACAGCGACAGCACGATAGGGCATCACACGTTACAGCGATAGCACGATATGGCGACACACGCTACAGCGACAGCACGATAGGGCATCAAACGTTACAGCGACAGCATGTTATGGCGACACGCGCTACAGGGACAGCATGTTATGGCGACACACGCTACAGCGACAGTACGTTAGGGCGACAAACACTACAACGACAGCATGTTGCGGCGACAGAACATACAAAGTCGAAATTATAAACATTTTATTTCCCTCAAACGGCGCAAATATGCTGGTTTATCTGGGGACTACATATTTGAGCCATTTGGGGTCGAGACTTTGGGACCTTGGGGGCCAGGAGCTCATCGACTTTTTCGGGACATTGCAGGTCGTCTTTGTGAAACTTTAGGTGACAATAAGGCTGGTATATATTTCGCACAAAGATTAAGCATCGCAATTCAGCGAGGTAATGCGACCAGCCTTGTTGGTACACTTCCTGTTTCGCAAGATTTAGGGGGTGTTTATTATTTGTAAGTTCTTTTTTTTTTTTCTAATGTCACGTTGTAATATATTTAGGATTAATTAATTATTTATTTATATTAATAAATGATATTGTTACAATAAAAGCATCAAAAACTTTTATTTGTGGTTACAGTTTTTTTCTCGCTGAGTGGAAACTCTACCAGCCTATCCGCCCTCCCCCTGGGGAGAAGAGGGAGGAGTGTGTGGGGTTCTAAGCCCCTCAGCGATGCACCCCTTTCCTGCTTACTGTCGACCGTGCGGGTATAGACTGCAGGCACTAGTCAGGTACTACTCAATCCGACTACGTTTTTCAAAGTTGGCGAGAATTGATCCGCCGACTGAGCATTGCAATCTAGGCACGGTCTTCAACCGCGCTCAGACCCCAAGAAAAAATGTAATGTATGTCGCGGGCAGCTGAATGCGCCCAAATTGCTGTCGCTGTAGCATTTGACGCCATTACATGCTCTCGCTGTAGCGTTTGTCGTCATAGCATGCTGTCGCTGTAGCGTGTGTCGCCATATCGTACTGTCGCTGTAGCGTTTGACGACCCAAAATGCTGTCGCACCCTACGGTATGGCCTGCCCCACGGGTCCCTGTCCAAGGTGGCCAGTTGCTCATCCCTGGCCCGGGTCTTCGCCTCATCAATCGCCACCTTTCGCTTTCGCCGGCTTTCCGCGCTGCGGTATAGGTGTCGTGGAGGACCGCCTCCCTAGCAGAGTCCCTCAGACTCCGCCGCAGGTGTACTGGCGACGAGCTGCGGTACACACCTGACGCAACTGTGTTAGCTCGGCCGACCACCAGTACACTTGGCTTCTGGGGGCATACGCCTTGGTCCGAAGCGTGGACGCGTCATACACCTGTGACAACGCCCTTCGGAACCAGGCTGCCTCCCTTTCAACCTCCACCTCAACGGGCATTGGGAGCCACGCCTTCACCTGCCTGTCGGAGCATATCCTGGTCCAGTAACCTTTTTTTTTTCACGCTGAGGGGAAGTTCTACCAGCCTATCTTCCCTCTGCTTGGGGGGAAGAGGGAAGGGTGTCTGGGGCTCTCACCCACGAAACCCCTCAGCGATGCACCTCTTTCCTGCTTCCTACCGACACAACGGGTTGGCCCGAAGACGGTGAATGTCTTCGGTTCAGTTGAACGATTTCGGTGCCATCTTTTGGGGAGGCTATATATATGGTTCAGTAACCTAACCTAACCCCTAGGTTATAATAATAATAATAATATACACTCACACCTATTATCTAGCCCAAAGTAAGCATCATTAAGAGCTTGTGTTATGGATACTAAGGTAGGTGCGGCCAATAAGGCCTACCTAAGCGGGAATTAAAATAAATCAAAAACTGTCTAAACAAATCAATAAATTTTAATGTAAATTAAACGTTCATGTCAATTACTATCTATTAAAAACGAAAAACGGCAACTTCTGCCATAAACATAGTCTAAATTAAACATTTTTAAAAACACAGTCTTTAGGCCTTATTAAACTATGGTAGTATATTAAGGCCTAAGACTTTAAACTACAAAAATAAATAGAATTAACTTCTTATATTTGGTAATTCAGATCAATAAAATAATTGTAATGCAATAACCACAGTAAAGACTTAAAAATAACATTGTTTTTAAATTAGGAACAATCTGGACACTCAAAATTATCATCGTCCTCTTCTGATAAACTAACGCACTCCTCGTGGTACCACTTGCTGCATTTGCAACACATCCTCATAGCAGTCTCTTGGTCATGTTTACATGCGTGACAGTACCAGCTTTCTCTATTCTCTTTACTTACTGCTCTCTGCTCCTCTGGTCTTTTTAATTTTTGAGGTATTTTTTTCTATTTTGTTGTTATTAAACAGGTCTTTGGTAACTGGAGTTCCTCTATAATTGATGGCCTTTCTGACTGTTGGTGTCTTTTCACCTTCTGAGCACTTTGTACCTTTCGGCAGCTTTGTACGTGCTCAGCCGTCCACATACTTCAGAAAACAATCTAGTGGCAGCAGTCCGAGCAGTACTGCTCGGACTGCTGCCACTAGATTGACTTCAGACCACAATGCTCGCTTGGGGGGCATTGTGATTATGAGAAATGCCTAAAACCCATAAATCAATTAAAAAACAGTTGTAATTATAGTTCTAAAGGCCTAAAATAAACAGTCAAATAGTCACTTGATGATACTAATAAAGGAGGGTAATAAGGCCTAGGGTCGAATTTTATAGGCCTTATTAACAACCGACCACGTTGTGAAGAAAATTTTAAAATACAATTATTTGGTCTAATTTGTACTATTTTGGACAACACAGGTATTTAAAGCTTAACTAAAAGAAAATTAAACTGCAAAATAATGTAGAAAAGTGAAAATTTTAAAAAAATACTTACGTTTGGTTCGACCGTTAAATTATAAATCGAGATCTGCGTTCGTCGGCCACGATGAATGACGCCGCTCTGGCGGCAGCATGCGGGAGTGCGAGTCGTGTCAGGTTTGGGGGGCCATCTGGGATGGTTAGCTACCTATGACTGTGACGTCGGTTGGCGGGGACCATTTAAAGTTATGTTTCTGGTACTTAGGCCTTATTACCCGATAGGCCTTATTGGCCGCACCTACCTTAGACAACGGATAAACATTGATAATAATATGTATATAAATATCAGTAATATACAAAATTAACATATAAACATCCATGACTCGTGAACAAATGCTCGTAGGTACTCATCATACAAACATTTGCTCCTACAGGGATTCGAACCCGGGACCTCTTGACCTAGTAGCCAGCATATCAAGGGGTACAGACCGCTCGACCAGCCGGTTGTTGGTTATAATTTTCTTAATACCTATGCTGCATAATTGTCCCCGCTTGTTTGTCGCTCTCACGTTACGGAGTCGGTGGTGTTATAATAAAAACGGTTGTCTTGTCCTTAATTAGCTTCAACAACAGATTTAGCGTTTGACAATATATTTTTCTCATACAATGGCTTTACAGTGAATCAAAATAAAAAAGAATATTGGCTTATAGCGGTGCGGTGCGATTTTTCGCAAGTTTATTGATTGTCATTCATTTGATTTAAAAACAAGGTAGGAACTAAACAACACCGTTTGAGTGTTTAGATTAGAGTGTAACGTTAATATTGTTTATTCAATAGTATCGGTATTTTCCGATGGAGAATAAGTAAGTTTACGACTTGATAATTCGGAGATATACCGTTGACATTGAAAAAGCTTATAGTGCACAAACCCAAGAAAAAAGAAGGATTATTTACAATGTTGTACATCATCATCACAGAGGAGTTTGGGCCATAACACCACCACGCTGGCCTAATGCGGGTTGGTGGGTTAAAGCGGTTGCAGGAACAACCGGGACCAACGGCTTAACATGCCTTCCGAAGCACGGACGTTCGGCACAATATGAATTATTATGAATTCTACCCATCCAGAGCACAATGTCAAAGGGTCAAAAAGTCCAAGGACTCAATAAGGTCCGAGAGTCAAAATGTCCTAAGCGTCAATATGTCCGCGGAGTCACCTATAACCTACAGTTATACAGAATGGCACATTTAGATCGGTAAGTATGGGAAAAACTGAAACTATAAGACATACAAAAATATCTTCTTAGGAACCATGTCATCGATTTTAGTAATAAGAAAACTGCATTCATACATTTAAAAAAAATAATTACATTTGAGTAGGTAGGTACTCATACCCTAGAAACATATTTTTTGGAGTTGGTGCTAAGTAGTTTTCAAAAAACAATAGAAAGTGAAGCACCGACTCCAAAAAATAAGTTTCTAGGGGTGAGTACCTACTTACTCAAATTTAATTATTTTATCCTCGGTCGGTTAAAGTCGGTTTTAATTTTGTTTAAATTTTTTTTTCACAATTTTTAAAGTCGAAGCTAGATGGGTGACCGTCAACTTATATTGTTTACCACTATCGTATCGTTTCACTAAAAAGTCATAGGAAAGCAAAAATAATCAATTACGACGTAGACCTAAGGATATCTATCCCTCCATTCACCATATATGCCCATTTATTTATTATTTATTTATTTAAACTTTATTGCACAATAAAACAAAATGTACAAATGGCGGACTTAACGCCTGATGGCATTCTCTACCAGTCAACCAGGGGCTAAGCCGAAAACTCAAAAAGCGGTGCACAGCAATAAAAAAGAAAATTTTTGAACAAACTAAACTAAACAAAGTTAAAATAGCAATACATACATTTAAAATAAACTAAATATATAATTATAAAATATACTACCTACATAAATTTTACACATCAGTAACATAACTAACATTCAAGTAATTACTTAAGAGATTTAAAAAAATATTCACGCAATTCCTTCTTGAAGAGGGTCCTGTTCTTGGATTGCCGTAGACTGTCAGGTATTGAGTTCCAGAGCCATATAGCAGAGACAACAAATGAGTCCGACATGAAGCCAGAGCGAAAAGAAGGGAACAGCAGGGCACGATGGTTGTTAGATCGAAGCGAGCGTTTACTAAGGGCATCTATCCCTCCATGCACCATAATGCTGCCAACGTTACACTATTTCATACAAATGTCATGAAATTATCAAATCAATACGATATTTATGAAAGTGGCAAACCATTTCTATGGACTAATATAGCCCATGTTTAAATTTATTGTCGCATTGACGGCACCACTCTGTATATGCCCATTTATGATGTTAGTGTCTATTTTTAAATTATTTTATATAAAAACTATCCGAATGATCTCTTTATTGTTTTTTTTTTATAGTATGACTATGCATGTTGAGACCTATTTTTTAACCCCCGACGAAAAAAGAGGGGTGTTATAAGTTTGACGTGTCTGTCTGTGTATCTGTGTGTCTGTCTGTGGCATCGTAGCGCCTAAACGAATGGACCGATTTTGATTCGGTTTTTTTTGTTTGAAAGCTGATGTGACTACGATGGTTCTTAGCTATAATTTATGAAGATCAGTTCAGGCGTTTGATGACTATCAGCTCATTTTCTACATGATATTAGGATTTTACTAACTTTTACTGTACTGTACCGTCACTTCGACGACATTCCCATGACATACTAATTTTGAGCTGATCCTATACCATCAAGAAGTCTGCGAAATGCCTAATTCTTCAGAAACTTACAGCAGATATAGCGTGTTTGGTTGTGCTCATAAGAATAGTCTTAATGAGATGGTGTTATTTAGATGATTAATGACGCCGGGGGTTACTTAAAATTGCTGCTGAATAATTCTTATATTTTTTATAATAAATAAATTATCTTCTTTTAAATGTTTAAAATTTAATTTTAATAAAGTATGACTAATATTCTTAATTTTTGATTGAAACATTATTATAAATGTTTGCAAATTACGGGAATCGATGCCCGCCCAGGACGTGAATTTTTTCTAGTTTTATTATATTTTAATTAACAGATTTCAATAACAATTAAAATATTTTTAAAAACGCAAAATGTTTTTTGTAATTCGACCCGTGCTTCTTGTAGACCATTGCTGCTTCAGGAGTAGAACGACCTCATAAAATTTTGTTGGGTTTTTCGTTTACACAGTATAAAGGGCATCTATCCCGCACTGCAGGCATCTATCCCTCTTACTATTTTCATAGTGGGGCAACTATCCACCATACAGGTAGGCATCTATCCTCAAAAAAAAGGTTCCACAAAAAGCTAAATTTTGCAAAATCTGTGATTGATAGGTCAAAAATAAATAATTATAATTCAACATGAATGATCGAGCTACCCCACATTCATAGAAATTATTCTTATTAATGAATATTTCCAAAATTAGGAGGCTTTTTTAAGAAGTGGGGCATCTACTATAAGTTTTTTTTCAGTTCAGTTTGGTATTTGTGAGGTCACAATATCTAACCTAACCCACAGTTATACATTATATACTTCCCAACTAGCACACTAATGGAAATAGCAGCCTAATTTGCAACTTTTAGCTTTACAGTAGCGCTTTAGGGGTTCAGAAAGTGGTTATAAGTTCTACTATTGCTTCTGTAACTGCTTATAGCTGTAAATATCACTAGGGGTAGCAGAAACTGAACCAAACGCTACTCTAGGCTTTATAAGAGTTCATTTTACAACCCATTTGCCGTCTATAGTGTTAAAAGAGAGTTAAAACATGTATGTAAAGCTTCAAGCTGCTAAAAAGCTTGTATTGCCGCTGCTGTACGCTTCAGAACTGCATAAAGACTTTAATTGCAGGCCTTTTAACGGAACTGTATAAAATATATATTTATTACTGTTCTGCCACTGAAAGTAACATTGCAGAAGTGATTTGTACTTTTGCGCAGACTTAAGTAGCAATTTGATCCACTGTTTTACCAATAGCGACAAATAACACGTAAGTTTTTTTAACTCAATTACGTGAGACTGTGAGAGTAATTTAACTTTCATTTATAAAACTGTATTCATTCAATTTATACTTTAAGGGATTCATTGGAAACAAACAAAAATAATGGGCCAAGTTTGAGTTCAACAAACACAAGCGACGGTCCCGTAGATTTTGTTTTCTCAATTAGTGATAACGGACCAGTTGCAGAAGAAAAGTAATTTATATCTTGGTGTATTATACTTATACAATACACTAAGCATATTATAAAAATAAAATAAAATAACCTCCTTTGCGTAATTTATTGTTTCTTTCTTCTAGATGCAATAATGTGGACTCGGACAGCTATACTGAATATAAACTAGAGTATGTCGAATGTGAACGAAAATGTAGCTATCGCGAGCAAATACGAATTTGGGCGCTGAAACACAAATGTAGTCATGTAGCTTTAAAAGACTTATTTCAAATTTTAAACCAAATTACTCCTAACGCTATGCCTAAAGATCCACGCTCACTACTTGGTACACCAAGAGAAATTACAAGAAACTGCGTCGATCCAGGTGAATACTGGCACAATAATTTGAAGAATAGTATTATAAAAAGTTTTGATAAATCTAAAGCTATACTGGAAAATATTTCGATTTTAGTAAACATAGACGGAGTACCTATTTACAAAAGCTCCAAACAACAATTCTGGCCTATATTGTGCAGTATTTTTGAAATGCCTCACTTAAGTCCTATTATATGTGGAGTATTTCTAGGTTCAGCTAAAATGAAAGATTTGCATGAATTTTTAAACGTTTTTATTGAAGAAATGGGCAGTATTCTTCACGATGGCATTTAAATACGAAATAGAAAAAAATCAGTGTCATTGAGATGCTTTGTATGCCATTCTCCTGCCAGAGCTATGATAAAAGGTAAGACATAATATTGTTCCTTTTAACAATGCAGTTTATTTTTAGTCCAGTTTGGTTGTGGAGTTGAATCTTCAATTTTACATAATTTTTTACTTTTCTTGTTCGGCCAGTGTAACACTCGATATTTTTCCCACGTAGAACTGATGAAAAGTTCTTGTTTATTTCGTTGTTTATTATAAGTTTGAATTATTTTGAAAGCCATTCTGAAAACATGGTAAGACATAGTAAGTGTTAAACAATTAAAAAGAGCGAAAAATATAGGAGCAGCTAAAAACGATCATCGTATTTAGGGTTTTCAACGAGCTCTACGGATCTCTAAACACATAACCATTAGTGTGGTTCGATACCTGCAGTAAGAACGAAATAAAAGTGATTGCAAAGACTTGAACTGCATTAGTGGTATAGGTATTACTTGGACCTTCAGAAGAGTGAAACTTAACGCTTTGACGCGCAGAGAGGAAGTATTAAGGTTGAAGTTGCAAGTTAAAGCTGCTTCTCATAGATGCCATGTTTACTAGACAATTATTTATCATTGCTTGAGAAATTTATAGGTTTTTATCACATCTTGTAGTAAATTATAACTAAATATAGAACCAGCAAGTTACTAAATACAAATGTAGTCAAGAATGTAATTTCAATATCGTTTAGGTATGTGATATATTATTATTTTTATAATAATATTTTACATATTTTACGATATTCTGAGGTATTTATTGATGCGCGTTAAAAATACTCGAATTATATCACCTATATGCACGATAAACTGACCTGCGTTTTTAGCCACTTGCATATTATACAAAAATATAACTCAAAAACACTTACCTACACTTCACATATACTTAATTTATTTGTATTCAGTAATGTCTGACTCAGGAACAACAGATGTATTTAATAAATGAGAGACAAGGTGAATGATCAGTGATCCTTTATTCGTTCAGTTAAACTTGTCATTCATTCAATAAGCGCCACAAGAGTTTTAGTTTGGTGTTAAGTATTCGTTGCAGCTCCTGTAACGGTTTAATGCCACTATTATGAAGTTCTAATGGAACTGTAGGTTGCAAAAAGTTGTGCCCCTTTGGCTGCAAAGCGGCTGAATAAGGTCTGCAGTGCACGCTCTGGCGCTTGAGCTTGGCGCCTTTGGGAATAATCGGATTAGCTCCAAAGCTCTTAAGCAACTAGTTTGTGCTACTTGGGTTACTAAAAGTATTTTCCAAGTTTTTTCTCAGTTCACTTTGATGTTTTTGTGTGGTCACAATATCTAACCAACTTGTAAGTATACACATAAACATGTATTTTTAGACACTATGATATAAATATTTGCATGCTTTCAACAGTTAAACAAACCACTACTGATATTTTTCCCCTCATCTTTACATCAAACGTCCAGCATTGGGCATACTAAGTAAACAAATACATTGTCACCCAAGGACATGTTCTGTTTTGGGCTATTATTCCAAACAACCAACGTGACAAACCTATTTACAAAGCGAATTAAAGAAACTAAGTACCTACTTGATTTAAATTCAATCAGATTTTTCCAGCCACCACATTTACTTTTCGTTTTCAAGTTTTTATTATAAAACTAGATGACAAACAAGCTGACGGCCCACCTGATGGTAAGCGGTTACCGCCGCCTATAGACACCTGCAACAACAAGGGAAAATCACTTGATATTGCAGGTGCGTTGTCATCCTGAAGCCTAAGATGAAATGCCGTTCATGCCCAGTAATTACACTGGCTACCTTTCCCTTCAATCCGAAACACAGCGAACTGTTACACGGCCGAAATCAGACAGGCGGTGGTACCTACCCTACATACGGACCTACCACCTAGTAAACATGTCAAATTGTAAGTCTATTAAATATTTTAACTTTTTACTAATATATCATATAGGTCTCACTTTTATGATACTTGTAGGTAGGGGTACGGGGATAGTGAAAAAAGGCATATATCTGATAATAATTTTATTTATTTAATCAGGTACACAAAACAGAATTAAGACAAGAACATGTTAAGAAGCAGTAAAAAATTAAATACATCGATAGGCTGTAACTCTACAAGCATATGCACACAGCATGATAAGCGGATATCGAGACACATTATTAAACTTTACATACCTATATTAATCACTACATAGTATAAAACAAAGTCGCTATCCGCCGTCTGTCTGTCCCTATGTATGCTTAGATCTTTAAAACTACGCAACGGATTTTGATGCGGTATTTTTTAATAGATAGAGTGATTCTTAAGGAAGGTTTATATGTGTAAAACATGTTTATATGTATAATACCCGTGCAGAGCCGGGGCGGGTCGCTAGTTTATAATAAGTCAATCTATTTCAGCAGTTTTACTAAAAAGTAAAACAAAAATTTAAACAAACTTCAAAAACTGAAAAGGGTAAAATAATTAAATTTAAGTAGGTACCCACTCATCCCCTAGAAACATATTTTTTGGAGTCGGTGCTTCACTTTCTATTGTTTTTGGAAACAACTTAGCACCAACTCCAAAAAATATGTTTCTAGGGGATGAGTACCTACCTAGTAACTTAAATTTAATTATTTTAACCTTTTCAGTTTTTTGAAGTCAGTTTTAATTTTTGTTTATATATATTTTTTTTCAATTTTGAGTTATAACTTTCTTCGGTCGAAGCTAGATGGGTGACCGTCAACTTATATTGTTTCCCACTATCGTATCGCATCACTAAAAACTCATAGGAAAGCAAAAATCCGCTAATTGCGCATACGTAGACGACTTTATGATTTCAGTTTTTTTTATATAAAAACCAAACTACACAACTGATTTTGAAAAAAAATTATGAGACCAATTGGCAACTATTTCGCATCGAACAAAAAAAGAATCACGTAAATCGGATTAGTCTCGGATGAGTCTAGGCGTAATCGGTGTACATACATAGAAAAAAAAATATACCGGCCGAATTGAGAACCTCCTCGTTTTTGAAGTCGGTTAAAAACGAAACCAAAATAGCTAATATTTAACTAAGGAGGCACATAGAAATTACGAGCATTACCAACGCGAAATGATGCGCCCTCGGCCGCAATCGTGGAATGCTTTTGAAGAAGGTAGTTTACAGTGTTTTAGAGAAAAAACACAGAAATACCATAACGTTCAATTTTGTTTATGGACTATAAGGAGATTTCTAATATAACCTACAGGTTAGGAAGATGTTATGGTGTCTGTAGATACTTTATCAGTCTAGCGACTCAGGCGCAACTGAATTTAAGGAAAAAACAGCCAAGATTTGCCTAAGCTATCTTAAAAAGTGGCTTTTATGCGCTTTTATCCCACCAGACTCGTGGACCCACTGCGGTGACCCACTAGTGGGCCCACGAGTAATTTTAAGCTTATTGGTGGTCCCACCGCTTCGCTCTTGACAGGTTTAGGAGTTATTACGCAATATGGTATGTTACTGTTACTGCCTCTCCAAGTACCTATTTGATCACATCACCGCAAGAATCTCATTCCGTAGTTTTGCCCATAAAATTAATTATCACCAGGTTAGTATTTCACAAAACTCCCCGATATCAACTTTATGACGAACGAGGTGGTGCTAATTCTATTGTCAATAAAGAAAATACAAAGCTCAATTACTATTAATCGTTGAATCATGGGTAGCTGAGACAACATAGGGATTTTTTTATGCTAAGCACGACAAGTGACTCAACACCACATGCTGTGAAGCGGTAAGAAGAGTCCATATGCGAAGACAGCTAGTGCAGTTCAGACACTGCTCTAGAAGCCTCCACCTTGTCGGCCCAAGAGATGCTATTTCATGCCTCTTTTCAAGGAACTCTTTTTATGTTCAGGGATTTTGATATTTATGTCGAAATACCGAAAGAAATACAGAAATACTGGGATCCCGGTTTTTAAACCGACTTCAAAAACGAGGTATCCTTTTGTCATGAATTAATTATTATTATTTTATCAATGTAAATTTGCTAATTTTTATTTAATTAATTGCTCAGTTAAACACACAAGCCTCTTTCTGCCGTCAACAAGAAGCCCCCGACACGTATTGCAGTACTTCCTACTAAGGCCAGTGAGTGCCGCGCGGACGCAATCAAAATATATTCTTTGGAAGGGCGGAGTGTTGAGACTGAGACCGCGCGGTGGCTCTATGCTTACTCGTTGCTACGCAACGGTTGTTACCCTTTTGTCATGAATTTAATTATTATTTTATTTTAAATGTAAATTTGCTATTTGGTTAGAATTTTTTTTTCTATGTATATACACCGATTACGCCGAGATTTCTGAATTTTGTTCGATTCAAATAGTTGCCATTTGGTACCATATTTTTTTATAAATAGATTGGGTAGTTTGGTTTTTAAATCAAAATAACTGGAATGAGAAAGTCATCTACGTATGCGTAATTGCGGATTTTTACTTTCCTATGACTTATTAGTGAAACAATACGATTGTAGGAAATAATATCAGCTGACGGTCACCCATCTAGCTTTGACGTTAGAAAGTTATGACTTAAAATTGTAAACCAACTTCAAAAAAGTGAAAAGTGTCGAAATACCGAAAAAATACAGAAATACTGTGATCCCGGTTTTAAAATTTTCTATACCAAAAAATACCGTTATTGCAAATAGTTACTATGCGGCCATGCCCTAATCACGACGCTGTATTCTATAAATTCCACTCAAGACCGGTCACCGGTCAGGCGTGAAAAACCGACGATGCTATTTGTCCCCGGTGTTTAAATACAGTATCCACCATTACCAGCCTACATACGCCCCACTGCTGGGCACAGGCCTTCCTACATGGAGTAACACATGAGGAGTCCGGGCCATACCACCACGCTGGCCCAATGCGGGTTGGTGAGCTAAGCAAGAGCAAGAACAACCGGGACCAATGACCCATCCCCGGATCGACCATGGCGAAAGTTGCTTTGTTTTCGTAATCGAAACCAAAGTATGTAACAAATATGTAACACCAACAAATTATGGAGTGCAATAAATATATTGAGTATTGAACATCAGATTCCAGACATGATTGATTTGTCCATTGTCATAAAGCCCTCCGGTGGGATAACGCCGGTTGAGGGATTAAATCGATTGCAGTAACAGCAGCGAGATCACAAATTTCAATCGACCCATCTTGGATTGGGTTATTCCCTGAGGATCACATTCCCCGAGGATCCTGTCCCGGAGGATCCTCCTTGGATTAACCATGGCAATAGTGGCTTTGTTTTCGGAATCGATACCAGACCGCTCACTACGCCACCGATCTCCTCTCGTACTTATATAAATACAAACATACAAGTTTAAATATGCATAAAATATGTGTCACCTGACAATACACCTCGTAAATCTCGGTGAGCTGACCAAATTTGCAATGCGCATGTGTACATTTTCCTCGAGTTAAACATACAGTCAGTCATTTTGTTAAGAGGGAAAAAAAGTCAAGTGATAAATGCTGTATTTATTCTGTGTCTCACAGTTTGGCGTATAGGACCTTCGCTATTTCCGATAGGTACAAGGACAAGCACTTTTAAGGTACGCTTTACATTTGTACGACTCTACCACAGTATGCATTAACCACCGCACAAGTAGGTACACTAACACACACACTCACACACACACAAACACACACACACTTGAACGTGCACCGATAATCTTCTTTTTATGTGGTTTTCTTGGATTGTTTTAATTGAGTAAAGTTATTTTTCGTTAGGTGCTAGTAATTTATATTCAACTACCCACTTAGTGAGAATCTTAAATTGAATACGAAATGTAGGTTCGTTTAATTATGCTTGTACTATGATTTTCACACTTTGTGCTGTGGACTTATTGTTAAATAATAAAATAAAACGGATTTATTTTGATATTTTCTTAATTCAGGGAATAACGCGGGGAGACGTCAAACAATAGGATTTGACACACTTCTTCCACGACCGCCGCACCAGCTGCATACCCCTAGCCATACCCCTGGGGGTAGCGTGGGACTGAACCATACCACTGCAGTGCTGTGCACAGGTTAATATCAAAGTCCCGGTGCGTTTTATTCGAAGTTAAAGGAGCTACTTTCTTATTTCAGCCGTGAAACAGTTCGCTGTGTTTCGGATTGAAAGGAAAGGTAGCCAGTGTAATTACTGGGCATGGACGGCATTTCATCTTAGGCTTCAGGATGACAACGCACCTGCATTATCAAGTGATTTTTCCTTGTTATTGCAGGTGTCTCTAAGCGGCAGTAGCCAGCCATAGAGTACTTACATAATAGATTAGGAGTACATTTTTGAGCCAGCAATGAATGCCCGTGGAGCTCGGCGTCGTATTAGTTTGAGCGCTCTGTTTTGGTTTGAATACGAAGAACAAAGCAACTTTCGCCATCGTCAATCCTGGAATGGGTCACAGCCATCGGTCCCGGTTGTTACTGCAACGACATTTACACTTAATATGCGATCCCCTTTACAATACAGTTATTTGACACAAGTTGAGAGTTCGGTTTGGATTCATACGACCGACTACAACTCAATGAATTAAGATAAGTAATATTAATCATTAACTAAAGTATACCCTTAAAAATTCTCTACAGAAAAATTCATAGATTCGATAACGAACAAACCGATTCTAACTAGACTTGCCATGCAAGTTAGGCTAGTCTAAAAAAATATCAAAGTATTCCGCAAAAAGTCTGACACAAAAGTAATTATTTATGATTGTTTAATTGAATGAAAGGCCCCTACGCATAATAACAACCAATAATTTTTAATTTAAAAACGTATATTGACCAATAGGAATTACGACGACTAATACGACTAATACGCATAATGACCAATATTTCATTCGCAAAACAACCAATCCGCATATTGACATTCCCTATACGCAAAATCACCATCGAAAAATAAGAACTAATAATAATAATTTTCATATAAATTTATTTTCACAAAATGTGTCGTTAGACTTACGTATATATTGTTATGCGTCGAGAGCGAATGAAAATGCTAGAAACTCGTTTATCTCAACTTTAATGCAGTTTTTCGTAGAATCCTCTGACTATTTCTTATTTCAGCCGTGAAACAGTTCGCTGTGTTTCGGATTGAAGGGAAAGGTAGTCAATGTACTTTACAGGGGCATGGACGGCATTTCATCTTAGGCTTCAGGATGACAACGCACCTACCATATCAATATACCAGTGATTTTCCCCTGTTATTGCAGGTGTCTATAGGCGGCGGTAACCGCTTACCATCAGGTGGGCTGTCAGCTTGTTTGCCATCTAGTTGTATAAAAAAAAACTATTTAGTTAGACTACCCGATTTGCTTATGTGTGTAAAGTCTAATTATAATCGATTTGTTCTTTTCCAATACGAGGGCGAGCGTGAATACAAATACAAATACAAATCATTTATTGCAGACCAAGTGAAAGTTTTAAGATTTGAAAATGGAACTCTGCTAATATTATTGAGTGCGTATTACATTTATTTCGTTTGTCATTTTTTTTAAATTTGGCGACAAATTAAAAATTGTCTGAGTGTCACATCAGCATTATTTTTATGCGAGAAACTCGTGCCAATATTTTTGATGTCATTTAAAACTTTTGATGTCATCAAGTCAACAAGAGGGATGTGATAGTTTTCGATTATATTCCTAATGGATATTTCAAAAAATCTGAGAAAACGGTTTTGATATACTAATATTTTAAAAATGAAGGAATTATTCCTTTTAGTAAGAATTACAATTCAGGAAATACATCCAAGCCGTGATCAAAACATCACGGAAGCTCGGTGTCCTGACTGAGGTGCCTCGATTTTTCAATGCCTGCACTACAAAACTCAGGTCCGTTTTTGCGTGGAATATTATTATTATTATCTTGTATTTGGGGCTTTTCGGTCTTGTTAAGACTGATTTGTCACTGCGACCTGAAAGATCTTTTGTGACTTGCCACCAATTATTATTTATTATTTATTTATTTCAGACAATTTATTCATGAATACAGTCCATAGTTTGTTAGTACATGTTAGTAACAATTTTTATCTTACTCGACTAAATTAGTAGTGTTAGTGGAACAGGTCTTGACATTAGCTAATTTAAACCTATCGCCTGCTCTATCATGTGTCGCTGAATAGGACACTCGGATCTGGAAGCGATTAATTTTAGAATGGTGTTATCACTACCACGGACGTGATACAGCAAAGAGGCCGCTTTTTTACGCATGACGGCTTGAAAACCATCAGTGCGTAAATCCGCAAACATCCCCGAAGCACTGCAATATCGCGGCAGTGCTAACAGCATCCTAAGCACATTGTTATACTGTACACGCAATACATTGTAGGTTCGGCGCGTATAGGTCACCCACAAGCTGCCCGTGTAAAAAGACTGATAGAACGCCTTAAAAAGAGTCACTTTTACGTCTGCAGTACATCGAGCAAATACCTACGGGCGAGCATATTGCCCCTCACCGCCAATGCCCTGCGCTCCCTTTCTATGTCGCAGTCGGCCTTTAAGACACTCGTTACAATGTGACCCATATATTTGAAACTCTTTACTACATCCAGTGCACAACCATCAAGATATCCAGCCGGCACATGCCTTAGCTGTTGTTTAGGCGTTTGAAACATTAGCACTCTGGACTTTTCAGAGTTGTACTTTAAGCCGTGTTCCTGAGCATAGGTCTCCCAAATTCTGAGCAACCTTCTTAAACCACCAATTGAGGGACTGAGCAGCACCATGTCATCGGCGTAACTTAAATTATTAACACATGTGCCATCAATATAACAACCGACGTGAACGCTACTCAGTCTCTCAATCAGGTCATTTATATAGATATTGAATAAATGAGGTGAGCTCAAGCCCCCCCCTGTCTCACACCGCATTCCAGCCTGAACTCATCTGAAAGTTTACCAGACCACTTCACTTGATTTTTCTGGTTGCGATACCAGTACTTAAGAAGAGAGATATGTTCAAACGGTACTTTTGCTTTCTTTAACTTATCCCGCAGAATACCATATGCAACCATGTCAAAGGCCTTTGACAGGTCAAGGAAACAAGCATAAACCTGTGTTCTCCTCACAGTATAGTACTTGACAGTATGTTTCAGACTTAGAATAGCGCTATAAGTGGAAACTTCAGCTTTAAACCCGAATTGTGCATCATGTACTTTCACATTACTTATAAGAACGCTATTCAACAGACTGTCAAGCACCTTCGCCGCAGTGGTAGCTAGCAAAATAGGCCGATAGTTTGTTGTATCAGATGTATCCGCAGTTTTGTTTTTTACTACAGGTACTACATTTGTTCTCATGAGATCTTCAGGCCAATAGGAATGATTGATGCACAGACTGAAGAACAGTGAGAGAACCCGGGGAAGATGTACTCCAGCATATTTGAAATGCTCAATGCTGAGACCATCGTGACTAGGCGATTTTCCTCTACGCATGTTGCTAATAATATTCGCCACGCTCTTAGCTGATATCTTTTCACTTTTTCCAGTCACGCTGCCCCCAACATCGCTCAAATCGTTAGATGCCAGACCCAAGGGCGACTGCACAGTAAAATATTTACTAAAAAGGTCAGCTACATCTTTGTGGTCACAAATGCCATCGACACTCATCGGGAGAAGCTGCTCTTTATTCGCATTGTTAGTACATTTCCAAAACTTTTTAAAATTATTTGCAGAGTGGTATAAGGCAAGGTGGTCCATTTTTATTTGGTTTTGTCTGTTTCGACACCATTTGAGTTTAGCTTTAAATCGCTTCCTCGTCTTTGTCATTTCATAGAACAACCGTCTACTAGTCGGTCGCCCGGCTAGTGACCACATTTGAAAATTAAGCCGCGCCTCCCTATGCGAGTCCGCTACATACCTATTCCAACCGGAAACATAACCTCTACGCCTCCCACACGGTCTTTTATATGATTGAATGGCTGCTATTGAAAGAGTATCAATAATATCGGAATACAACTTATTAAGTATTGAATGATGTTGCACATTGTTACAAAATCTATTTGAGCATTCATTTAACTCAGGAGGGAAATCAATCAGTCTCACTTTAGAACAGCAGAGGTTATGGTACAGATCTATTTGGTGTGGTTTTCTGTCACCTCAGACAACAGGGTTTACACTTCTAGTGTTTACACACCCAGGAATTTTAGACTTAAGGCTACCTAAATTACATTGGACTACAAGCGGATAGTGGTCGGACCAAAACACATCATAGTCAACTGATACGCTAACTACTGTTTTTTGCGCAGACTCAGTGACAATACAGTGGTCCAACCATCAATTACACCCATGGGCATCACTATGAAATGTATAGGTATTCTCATCACACTTATCTACATCTACACAATGCCATTGCTGATCAGTACAAAAATTTATCATTTCATTGAAAAACAGTTCATTAGAATGAGCATTAAAATCCCCCAATATATAAAAAGCCTCAACACCCTTATTTTCCTCAACTTCTATAATTGATTGAAGTGCACTTAAACAAGATGTAAGCTCAGGAAGGTTCTCATACGAGTTAGTGGGCATATATACACTAAAAATTACTATTGGAGTATTACTTACAGTTATTTTAGTTCCACATATACGCACGTTGTCACAATTTATCACAGACACTGACTTAAAAGCGCACTTGCGCCACAACAAAGCAACACCACAGTGTAAGGTCTTCCACTAAGAAGGCCCGCCGCGGTGTCCACCGCAGACGTGCCGGTACACCCAAACTGCTCGTCGATTAGGCAGCAAACAAGTTTCGTGAAGGGCCACTATATCCGCCGTTCGACAGATCCCTTTTATTCCCTTCAGCGACCTCTTGATAGATTTGCAATTAAAACTAATAATTGTACTATAATAATCCATTATGTCAAATTTTATTAGGTTAATAATTCTTAATTACTATAAATTTAATTAATCAAATTATGTAATGCAAATGTCAAAATCGACTCTCTATTATTATTATTTATTATGATAAAGTCTTGATTTGGGCACTTTCCATAAATTTTAGGATTTTCCTAACCTCAAGGGTCTTAACTTCATTTGGGTCAATGGTGTGTCTCCCCAGATGAAGGCTTCGTTTGTGGATAAAAGGTCCACAGTTGCAAAGGAGATGCATTGGGGTTTCGCGCTTCTGTGCGTAGAATCTGCAAACATCCGAATCACTTAGTTTTAGGTTGAATAAGTGTCTGTTCAGTTTGCAGTGGCCTGTCAAAGCTCTAATCATAGCACTCGCGTTACTCCTGCTAAGCTTTATCAGCTCTTCAGTTAATTTAGCATGGTAGCCATGTATTAGAGACTTTGAGTGTATCAAACCAGGTGTCCTTAGCCATTGTTCGGTGGACTCCTGTATGAGTTTGCTTTTGTGGGAGTGCATGGCCTGATTCTTTGAGATTCCGTAGAAAGGTTCCGGTCCAATCTGCCGTCCCTGAGCCCCAGCTTTAGCTAATTCGTCGGCCTTTTCGTTGCCTTTGACGCCAGAGTGACCAGGCACCCATCTCAGAGTGATTCTGTTGTTGAGCCCCAGTATATTTAATTTCTCCACGCAGTCTTTCACTAATTTTGAATGCAGTGTATTCGCATTTAAAGCACTAAGCGCTGCTTGGCTGTCAGAGTAGATGTTAATTCTTTGGTTAACGTAGTTCCTTAGACGGTTGGCCTGCACACATTCAATTATAGCATAGACTTCCGCCTGGAAAATGGTGGCGTATTTTCCGAGGTTTACGCTTTTGCTATGCGTGGAATATTGCTCGCACTTGTAAGTTGACTCCGCCACGTACCTCTTCGATGCGCTGGACAGATTTCACCGTCATCGTGCTGCCCATATCATTGGCGATGTAGACATCACGAACAGCCTAGAGCCTTCTATTGGGTTAATCGTGGAGAGTGTTCTGAAGAGCTTTTCGACCCCATTCCACCTTCCTCTTTCCTACTCAGGAAAACGCGTGCCGGTCTTCGGAGTCATCAATTAACTGTCTCCACCTCAACATCACGCACAAAGAAGTTTAGTAACTCGATTCTTTGTTGTAACTACCTACTTCCAAAACTTTGAATTTTTGCCAGGACATCAGACATGTGTTTCCACACAGAAAATAGATCTATCTTTTGTATGTTCTGTGTGTTTACACCTTCTTATAACATGGGTTTCCTTATAAGAGGTGTGGGCACCTTATGGAGGCTGCTAAAACAGTAAGTTTAAGCTGAACCAGCTGTCTTCGCATATGGACTCTTCTTACCGCTTCACATCAGGTGGTGTTGAGTCGTTTGCCGTGCTATGTATAAGAAAAGCCTTCTGTTCTGGTCGATTGGTCAGCCCCCCTAGTTACTCAGAAGTCTGGGGGTTGGAATTCCGGTAGAGGCAGATGTTTATATCACGGGTACTATTTTTAATTTTGTTCATGAGTCATGGATGTTTGTTGGTATGTTTTAATATTTATACACTCACAATATTGTTATCATTATTCTCTGTTATCTAGTGTCTCTTCCGGATACGGTATTCCGGATGGGTACAACAAATAATTTGTAATTTCACACTCCTCCGTGCTTCGTCGTGCACTTTAAGCCGTTGGTCCCGTTGTTACCCACCAACCCGCATTATAGG
The DNA here is from genome assembly GCA_947347705.1 of Nymphula nitidulata. Taxonomy (NCBI): domain Eukaryota; kingdom Metazoa; phylum Arthropoda; class Insecta; order Lepidoptera; family Crambidae; genus Nymphula; species Nymphula nitidulata. The sequence goes on from OX374646.1 coordinate 5,522,878, forward strand.
AAGGAAGGAGGGAACACATGTCATCATCATCACCAGCCTATATACGTCCCATTGCTGGGCACAGGCCTTCCTACATGGGAGAAACACACGAGGAGTTTGGGTTATAACACCACCACGCTGGCCCAGTGCGGGTTGGTGGGTTAAAGCGGTTGCAGTAACAACCGGGACCAACGGCTTTACGTGCCTTCCGAAGCACGGAGGAGCTTGAAATAACAAACTTTGATCGACCCATCCCGGGACCGACCATGGCGAAAGTTGCTTGGTTTTCGTAATCGAAACCAAACCGCTCAAACCACTACGACACCGAGCTCCTCGTGCACATTTTCTTGCAAAGAATGCCAAGTTTTGGAAGTACGACAAAGAAACAAGATACTTCTTTGTGTTTAATGCCAGCAACATCGAAGCGGGGGTTGGTTATCTATCATGCTTTGAAATTTGCCTTAAGTCAAGAGTGGAGTAACTCTCTCGGCTATCAGTTTTATTTAAAGCAAGTCTAAAATATTTTTTTGTTGACGAAATAAAGTTGGAAGCCGCTTAAAGTGTTTTGCTGTTGTGAATTTGGGATCAAGGGTGACGAGAAAATATAAACCTGAATAGTTAATTAAGATAACACTAATTTGTTATATCAACTTTTTAATCTATTAATCTATCTACAGTTTAAGGCCTGCCATAGAGAAACAATGAAATTACTATGCGTCGTCCTACAGCCGGTCAAGGAGTACTAATGGGTAATTTTAATTATTGGAACATCTTAAGGCCAGACGAATGCCTCGAACCATGCAGTATATGGCATTTCGCAATACCATGCGCATCGAGACGCACGGACACGGACGCGCGGTAAATCTTAGAGGAGTTACGAAACGCGAATCATATTTTTTAATTTCCGAAATTCGAACTTGAAAAGTTGTAGGTCTTTTGAGAAGAGAACTCCGCTTTTTGGTTTTCTAACTTTTTCGGTGCATGGATTTTTGTTTTCGAAACTTTATTTAAAAAGTTTGACGAACTTTTTGGTTTTGTGCTGTGTTGTTTTTCGTGATTTTTTAAAGGTAGGTGAAACTTTTCTTATGCTAAGATGAATTATTTTTATTCGATTTTTTTTTTCTAACATTATTAAGTTTTATATAGTTTACTTTTGTGTTCGTGTATTTCTTTTCTAGGGTTTTTTCAACTATTGATTTTCGTTACTTTAATCATAAATTTCCTACCCTATTTTGATAGAGACTTAACATTTTGTTCGTACTTAATATTTTTATAACTAAGGTCCGGAAAGATAACGTGCGTGTATTATCATATTGATTTTTACGACCTTTATATTAAATTGCTGCCCTGTTTCGAAAGAAACTTTTGTTTTGAAACAGACTTTTTTATAAAAAAAAAGATTTGTCTGTTTTAAATTTTTATAAAAAATATTAGGTTTGGATACTTACCTATTTGTAGCTTTTGTGTGTGATTTTTTCAGCCTTTTTAAAACAATTACTTTTATGATCTTATATTTAAACTGATGTTAAAATATTGATAGTTTTTTTAACTAAGTATGTTTTAGTTTTAATAACCGAAGTTAAAGAATTTCAACCAGAAAGAATTTCAACCAGTTCAACCATTTAGTAAAATTGTGAGAGAACACACTAAATGCAAAATCTAATTATTAAAAGACTGTCATGTTTTTAATTTGAATACAATAAGGGTACTTATACTGACAGCATAGGCTGGAGAACCTTCTAGCCCAGGTCCCAGGTTCGAATCTCGGTGGGGCAGATGGATGTTTGTATGTTTATTTAGTATAAGTTCAAATATTTACCCTACTAATTTTAACTAATATTAAAATATATAAATGCGAAAGTGCACACCTAATCCACTAAACCGATTTAGATGAAATTCGGTATGGATATAGTTTGAGATCCTGGGATTGGCGTAGGATACTTTTTGGATCGATAACCGACATCCACGCGGGTGGAGCCGCGGGCTAAAGCTGGTATTATATAAACGCACAAGTTCGTATGGATGGCTGTATTGATGTATGTTTGTTACTTGTAAACGCTAAAACTGCTGAATGGATTTATATTAAACCTTTCAATATTAATGCTCATACATCAGAATAGCATATAGACTACTTGAAGTACTCAATTCAATTCAATTCTTTATTGCATGTCACAGCTAGTACATTAGGTGATAATAATTTAAAATGAGGCACAATTGTGACGCCCTGCAAGGGCATTGCAAACAATTAAGAGGGCTAAAGTTAACTAAGCAATAAAATATGATACTCAAATTAGTGATTAGTAATTAGTTTAACAATAATAACACAATTGACATAAGCAGGTAGGTATTAAACAATAACAAACTATAGGTACACATTGCACATAAAAACATAGCTTTTTAAACATTTTATATGTATAATTTGATTTATAATTTCTCCTTCAGTCACTTCTCAATTTAAATTAGATTAATTAATTCATTATAAAGAACATTGATTTCATAAATTAGGGAATAATTAAATAAAATAAATACTAAAAATCCTGCGCAGACAAAATCGTCAGCAGAAGTTAATATAACATATTGCTTTCAATATTTTTCCGTTATCTAGTATCCATATAAGAGTTTTTAATGATGCGTTTGGGCTAGCTAGATAATAGGTGTGAGTGTATAAAAAAATGTACACCACACAACACTCCACAACACTACAAATTACTGCCATTTATCAGCGATTTTCGCTCGGAGTGATAATAAAAATATTTTCCATATTTTTTTTCCTGCTGGTTCAGAAAGACTACACTATAATAATAGAGAATTGATAGCTATCTTGAGGCCTTGGTGGCTCAGTGCTTTGAGCAGTCACCCGGAGTCTGAAAGGTCGCAGGTTCAGTTCGTGCCCCAGGACTGTCAACCACCTGACCACCGTTTGTGTGGAAAGGTCCTCGAGTTGTCTCTTAGTGTCTAGTTAAAATAAATTATGTTTGATTTAAAGAATTATCCTCCAACTCCTCACCGTTGATGAGTTTGTAATTTCCATCAACAGCTCACCGACATGAGATGAAGGCTACCAGACGCATGTACTTGAATAGATTTAGGAAAACATATAAAATACGTACTATGTGCCAATAGAATTGGAGGGTTGCCCTCGAGGCCTCATCATCAGATCCCTACTTGGAGACAATGGGACCACCTCAGGAGTATACTCTCGAATCGATTGAAACAGAATTTTAGTAATCGGGCCACAATAGTTTTGATTTTTTTTTATTTCATAAATAAGAAGTTTAAAACTCATAAAGAAATATTGCAAAAGAAATAGTATATTGTTGAAGATCAATAGTTTCACAGATACTAGTAAAAAAAAAGTCGAAAGCCAGTACTTACCCAGTGTATGTTTCAATAAAAAATGATCATCGTGGTGTTCACCTCTCAAACCCATACATAAAAAAAAACAAAAATTAAAAGCGACTCCAAAAAACTGAAAAGAATAAAATAATTAAATTTAAGTAGGTTACCTACTCATCCCCTAGAAACATATTTTTTTGGAGTCGGTTCTACACTTTCTATTGTTACTGGAAACAACTTAGCAACAACTCCAAAATGAGTACCTATATTTAATTATTTTATCCTTATCTGTTTTTTGAAGGCGGTTTTAATTTTTGTTTAAATTTTAATTTTTACAATTTTTAGTAACAACTTTCGAAGGTCAAAGCTAGATGGGTGACCGTCAGCATATTATTATATTGTTTCCTACTTCGTATCGTTTCACTAAAAAAAAATATACCAACCGGATTGAAAAGCTCGTCGTTTTTGAAGTCGGTTAAAAATAAGAGCGGTTTTCGCTAAACCTAACCACTAAAAATCACTCTGCTATTGTAAGATTTGTTGAGATGACCGGAACCAGTTTGTAAAAAGCCAGTACCCAGTGTAAGTTTCAATCAAACTCACTTTCGCATTTTTAATAACGGATACGGAAAAAGAACGGCAAGCTACCTTATTCCCCGATTAATTAACAAACTACCTCCGGAATTACACGATAATTTAAATGATAAAAACATTAAACAAAAGCAGAAAGCTTACTTAATAGATAATTTGAAATTATTAGATTTATTAAAATTGATAATCAATAACTATTAGGTACCTTTATTTCAAGTAGGTAATAATGCGTGTACTCATTCCTTTTCATTGACCGTGTACCTTTTTAACCTTTTTAATTGTAATTTTATTTTTATTTTTATTTATATCTAATTACTCGAGCTGATTTTTGTTATTCTGTTAGCAACTGTGAACTCAAGTCGAACCATTACAAACAAACCTTAGTGGTTTATTAATGCGGTAATGTACTAATTTTTATTAAGATTATTTGCTTATTAAATAAATAAATAAAATAAAATAAAAACGAAACGAATAGAAAACGATCATCGTCGTATGTATTATTTGGTCTATGGTCGTATTCACCTCACAAATCCATACATAAAAATTGGATTCCAATAATTCATAACAGAGGCGCTGCCGTTTTCATACAACGTTTTTGTTTCAATTCGATGGAATCGTACTCCAGGGGCACTGGTTAGTTAGATCGCGGGTACAAATCTCGTCCCAGGACATAAAATTTTTCAAGCTTAGATATTTTCTAAATATCTTGACAACATTTATAAAAAGGTTAGATAACACACAACATTATTTTTTTAACTCAACGTCAGGATTTTATCTAACGAATAATCCCATTCGACATTCACTAAGTAAATCAGAGTCATATAAAATATTTTAAGCGCCTAATACTCCTAAGCAATAACACTAAGTAAAATCAACAAATCTTAAGCGGGCACTAGAAATACTTTACGAGTGAATAGACCTTCATTCTATGATCTGAGGAATAGACCTAATCTCTGATGTAAATTAAAAGCAAAAAAACCTTTTTTAAAAAGGTTTTATTTAAATGCTTTAAAAAGAAGAAAATAAAATTTTCCTTTAAAATTTTAACTAATCACCTCATTATTATACACAATTTATATGATCATTAAAGCTAGTCGCTCAATTAAATAGGTACTAGTTTATTTACACAAGTAAATAGGTACTAGTTTATTTACACAAGTAAATAGGTACTAGTTTGTTTACACAAGTAAATAGGTACTAGTTTATTTACACAAGTAAATAGGTACTAGTTTATTTACACAAGTAAATAGGTACTAGTTTGTTTACACAAGTAAATAGGTACTAGTTTATTTAAACAAGTAAATAGGTACTAGTTTGTTTACACAAGTAAATAGGTACTAGTTTATTTACACAAGTAAATAGGTACTAGTTTATTTACACAAGTAAATAGGTACTAGTTTATTTACACAAGTAAATAGGTACTAGTTTATTTAAACAAGTAAATAGGTACTAGTTTATTTACACAAGTAAATAGGTACTAGTTTATTTACACAAGTAAATAGGTACTAGTTTATTTAAACAAGTAAATAGGTACTAGTTTGTTTACACAAGTAAATAGGTACTAGTTTATTTACACAAGTAAATAGGTACTAGTTTATTTAAACAAGTAAATAGGTACTAGTTTGTTTACACAAGTAAATAGGTACTAGTTTATTTACACAAGTAAATAGGTACTAGTTTGTTTACACAAGTAAATAGGTACTAGTTTATTTACACAAGTAAATAGGTACTAGTTTGTTTACACAAGTAAATAGGTACTAGTTTATTTAAACAAGTAAATAGGTACTAGTTTGTTTACACAAGTAAATAGGTACTAGTTTATTTACACAAGTAAATAGGTACTAGTTTATTTAAACAAGTAAATAGGTACTAGTTTGTTTACACAAGTAAATAGGTACTAGTTTATTTACACAAGTAAATAGGTACTAGTTTATTTACACAAGTAAATAGGTACTAGTTTATTTACACAAGTAAATAGGTACTAGTTTGTTTACACAAGTAAATAGGTACTAGTTTATTTACACAAGTAAATAGGTACTAGTTTATTTACACAAGTAAATAGGTACTAGTTTATTTACACAAGTAAATAGGTACTAGTTTATTTACACAAGTAAATAGGTACTAGTTTATTTACACAAGTAAATTGCGCGACAAGCTTCTATGATCATATAAATTGTGTATAATGACAATGAGGTTATTAGTTCATAGTTAAAATTTTAAAGGAAAATTTTATTTTTAACCGACTTCAAAAACGAGGAGGTTTCAATTCGGCCGGTTTGTTTTTTTTTTCTATGTATGTACGTACGATGTATGTACGATGCGGAATAGTTGCCATTTGGTCCCATAATTTTTTTTTCAAAATTATTTCGGTAGTTTGGTTTTTATATAAAAAAAAACTGAAATCATTAAGTCGTCTACGTATGCGAAATTTGCGGATTTTTGCTATCCTATGACCTTTTATCTTCTTTTAAGAGCATTTAAATAAAAGGTTTTTTTTTTAAGTTTTTTTGCTATTATTTTTTATTTACTTTTTAGTTACCGCTGGCTAGGTTTCTGAGTCTCGGCAAGGCCTTTCATTTGATACCCATATTGCAGAAATGCATAAAAAATAACTATTTTGGTTGACCCATCCCGGGATTAACCATGGCGAAAGTTGCTTTGTTATCATAATCTAAACCACTACGCCACCGAACTCCTCCTATTATGTTTTCTAATTCAATATTGGGTTAAAGATATGCAGGATGCATTCGGCGTAGGACCCACAGAATACTTCTATTCCAAAGAGGTAGCGTTTGTGGAAATCTTTTAAGGCCTCTTTCCAGCAGTGGACATCTTTCCACAGATTAGATAAAACTTACTATTACTACGTGTGTTTAGCCTAAAATTATAGTAATGATGATGAAATGTTCTCAACTTATTGATTCATATTGTTTACACCTATCTAATTAAAATGTTATTTATTCCACTAATAGGGGCATTATGTCAATTTGTCTCTTCGTTGTGATTATAAGTATGACAAAATAGTTTTTTTGATTAATTTCTTGAGCGTATCTTATCTTATTACCTGCCCTGCCTAGTATTTATAATTATTCGAAACATTTGCAATTTCGTGGCTTTATGCTACTAGTTACCTACCATAGGCAATAGTGCAAGCGTCTTTGGCTTTCGATATTTAACTTGAGGAGCTTGGTGGCGTACTGTTTAAGCGCTCTGGTTTCGATGCGAAAAACAAAGCAACTTTCGCCATGGTCGGTCCTGGGATGGGTCAATCAAAGTTTGTTATCTCGAGCTCCTCCGTGCTTTTAAAGGCTGCACGTTAAGCCGTTGGTCCCGGTTGTTCCTGCAACCATTTTAACTCACCAATGGTCATGATGATGATTCCAATTAGGAAAATCATAAGATCCACTCCACGACACTATTCACCTGAGCCGAGGTCCGAACCTGTACATGAACTTAAGGTCTGTGCCTCAGGTCTGTAGCTCCTTCGTGGCTCGAGCGCCCTGGAGACTATAAGCGATTATTATTTGAAATTGGGGCTTTTCGGTCTGTTGAGACCGATTTATCACTGCGACCTAAAATACCTATTGTGACTTGCCGCCAATAGTTTATAGTAATAAAGCCTGGTTTCGAGCACTTTCCATCAATTTTCTTAAGGGTCTTAATTTCATTTGGGTCAACAGTGTGTCTCCCCAGATGAAGGCTTCGTTTGTGGATAAAAGGTTCACAGTTGCTAAGGAGGTGCATTGGGGTTTCGCGCTCCTGTGCACAGAATCTGCAAACATCCGAATCACTTAGTTTTAGGTTGAATAAGTGTCTGTTCAGTTTGCAGTGGCCTGTCAAAGCTCTAATGATGGCACTCGCGTTACTCCTGCTGAGCTTTATCAGCTCTTCAGTTCTAGCATGGTAGCCATGTATCAGAGACTTTGAATGTATCAAACCAGGTGTCCTTAGCCACTGTTCGAAGGACTATAAGCGATAGCGGGACCTCTTCGGGAGGACCGGAGGTGATGCCTGTCGATTAGGAATCCTCCAGAGATGATTCGATCCTCAAGGCTTGAGGCCTCACCAAGGTTCTCGCCTCCTTCAAACCTCGGTTACCCTGTAAAGGCCATTTGCGACCAACAGCATTTAATCTGTCAGAAAAGCTACCATTTTACCCATGGATTTACGCCGGCTAAGCCTGAGTAATTAATTACATCAAAACAATGTACTTACCAAAAAATTTTAATTTATTAAAAGGCCTATAAAAATCGGCGATTATTGTGTCTATTTTCTAAGGCTGAGCGACGGACGGCGTGGACTCCAGGAAACTGGAACAGCGACCGGGCAGAGATTAATGCAAATTTTAAATAAATTTCAATCTAATTAAATCGCTTGCAATAAATATTGCATTATTTTATTGTAAATGGAAGCTAAAATTAAACCAGTTTAATCCTACTAATTTTAAAGTAGCCTTAGAAATATTTATTAAATTAGTAAGAGCAAGGTCTTTCCTTGTTAGTTTTAGAGTTTCAAGCTTTTAATTATTCTTACTAAGTTTCTAAATTGGTGCAGCGACTTCGTAACGAAAACATATAGATTACTATCGCCAACGGTGGATATTCTGTGCAGTTCTCCATATTCTGAGTTTAAACAGTTTAATCGAAAAAACTACTTGTAGGATGTATTTTTTTCCATTGTAGACGCCGTGACTTTCATGGTACTCCCGTGTTTCGTTTTAGCGACGCTAGTCCAATAGCCATACTTGAACGAAATCTTCTCAATACTTTACCAATGTATCTAATCACTTTAATACTTTACGAATGTATCTTATTACTTAATTAACTCTGACAGTAAGCTTCTGGTTAAAGAACTTTATTTCTCATAAGAATTTTATAATTCACTTATATGAGACTAAATTGCTATATAAAATTATATTACGGTTTGGTCTATGCTATAAAATTTACTTCACATACAACAAGATGCTACTTTACTTCTAACTTAGACATCATTTAGTAAATAACTTAGCTTGAGACTAATATTAAAATATAAAAAATAGTGTGGGTAGTTCACAAAAACTTTATAATTGTTTTATAAAGCTTAATGGGCCTGATTCTGAAGACCCACTCTAATTCTAAATTTAAGAAAGAGATATACTTTCTCGCAATATGTAATAAGAAAAAGATAGCAAGAATAGATTTCAAAGAACCATACACAATTTTAGACGGCATGTACGGAGGTGCCTCCTAAACACTGCATTTTATCACGTTCAATAAGGTCGAAAATTGAACGCACCTGTCTAAATGTCAAATTATAATGACAGACATCCTTTTCGACATCTACTGTCAGAGTTTTTACACGGGAAGTCTGTGGGTCTGTCACACCAAAAGATCGCTAGATGTCTTGCGTGTACAATATAATAACACCTTCAGGATGTTGTTGGGGCTGCCGCGTTATTGTAGCGCGTCTGGGATGTTTGTGGAATATCAAACTGATGGTTTCCAAGCCATAATTCTGAAAACAGCATCGCTGATTACCAGGTTGCGTGGTGGTCACAACAGCATACTGCAAACGATGGCTGACGGGTACACCCTCAGATAAGAGAAATAATTCTATGATCTGAGGGTACACCTCTCCCATCTGGAGGTATATGGTGCGGAGGGTGTTAATCTGAGATTTTGGTTTGAAGCCTTTCCAAATAATAATTGTTACTTATTAACACTATTTTTAAAAATGCATTTAATCGACTTCAAAAACGAGAAGTTCCTCAATTCGGTAGGTATGTTTTTTTATAAGTATGTACACCGATTACGCCGAGATTTCTGATCCGATTTACGTGATTCTTTTTTTGTTCAATGCGGAATATTTGCTATTTGGTCTAATAAAAAATTATTTAAAATCGATTGGGTAGTTTGGTTTTTAAATCGAAATAACTGGAACGAGTAAGTCGTCTATGTAAGCAATATTGTCAATACCCTACTTCAAGTAAGTCGAGATACTGTACCAAAAATGTAATTGCTGGTTTTAATAAACATTTTTGATTTTTTGATTTGATTTATTGCGGATTTTTGCTTTTCTATGACTGTTTTATCTTGTTTGTTTATAATTTATACTAACCCAATACGAAACTAATTTTTGTTGTTCAATATAAACGATTTGTAGTTATTTATAGGTAACGAACCTAACTTTTTTTTTAATAACTAATTAAAATTATTTTCGCGGCAACATACACATCGCAATTCGTAATGGTAACCTTCCGCGGTAAATACATAACACTTATTGACGTATGTATACATCATAGACTAAATAAAAGATATAATATGTAAAGAACTTTAACGTACGTCACAGATTAGTGATAGTATCGAGACATCGCAGTAAAGAATTTTCGCGACAACGTACATCGTGATGGTAAACTTCCGCAAACTCCCTGGGGGTGGGAAATTTTTTGTCTTTCTCTTCGTCCGAGAGAAAGAAAGAGATAAAACACATTTTGTCCCCGAATACGTGGACAAGCAGTGGCGAGTTTTGTCCACCAAACCAAAGCGTTCAATCAAACCACTGCGCCAAGCAGGATTGTCATTTTATGACGCAAAAATTATACAATGAATGTTGAATGTCGTGTCATTGACACTAGACATTGACTGTTGACTTTTGATTTAATTTGGACTTAAAGTACTGCTTCGGCAACTTTAAAGATTGGTCACCATTTTGCTTTCGAGCGCTATGTGGCGCTATTTTCTGCAGGACGCACCCTTAAATAAGATCGCTAAATGTATTTGTTCAAATGTATTAGAACTGAGGAGCTTGGTGGTTTGAGCGCTCTGGTTTCGATTACGAAAACAAAGCAACTTTCGCCATGGTCGGTCCCGGGATGGGTCAATTAAATTTATAATCTCGAGCTCCTCCGTGCTTCGGAAGGCACGTTAACCCGTTGGTCCCGGTTGTTCCTGCAACCGCTTACACCCACCAACCCGCATTGGGCCAGCATGGTGGTGTTATGGCCCAAGCTCCTCATGTGTTTCTGCCTTGTAGGAAGGCCTGTGCCCAGCAGTGGGACGTATATAGGTTGATGATAATGATAGGTGCAGTGTCGCCCACTTTGAAGATTGTCATATATTCACAATATTTAGTGGTCACCACTTTGCTTATAAAGCTATCTATGTGGCGGTATTTTCTGCAGAACGCACTCATTAAGTCATAAGATCGCTAAATGTATTTGTTCAAATGAGTTTTGAAGACTAAGTATTTGAACTGCAAGACACCTCAGGTATTACTAATAGGCGGTATATCGGCTCTTCCATTCTACTACAAGAAGAAAGAGATAGAATGAGTTTTTTGATAAATTGACATTTTGACTTATTTTACATCCGCTTATTAAAGCTAAAATGAAAAGCATTTGATCCTATGAATTTCTTGTAGTTTATAATCTATTTTTGCGTTATGAGCTAACGAATGCTCTCACTTCCATCCCAAGTCCTTATCAGCTCAGTGGTTAGAGCACCCACCCGCCAATCTCTGATCTAGAGGTCCAGGGTACAATTTCAGTGGGGGCAGAAATTTTCAGCCTGGTAAGGTTGGTGGTAAGCTTTTTCTAAATCCGTCTGGCTAGCTACCACCATCTTACCTAAGTCTGCCGCCATAACAATGATGTTAACAGCATTGTTGTGTTCCGGCAGTTGGAGGTAAGATAGCCAGTTCCTCTGTGGTTGAGGAATCCGGGCGTAGCTGGCTTCCATCTTCAATTCTTCAACCTCATCCTCACTTACCAGGTGAGATGAAGGCTATGAAATACCACGTTAAGGATAAAAAAAACCTATTTTATTATTACTTTCAGTGTTCTGCAGCTCTGCATATTAATTTACAAAGTCCAAAGGGTCCGACAACATGCGTACGTGATGGCTGATGATTCATTAATTATTTAATTTATGATTAGTCGTGTCTCGAAATTCGTTAGAAATGATAACTTAATGTTATTTGACTTAGTAGGTATTCGTTTTACTTGTCATTGTTAGGTAGATATTGTTTGGCATCGTTTTGTTATATTGTAGCAAATATTCCACAGACCAGACACACGCTCTTTGTGGCACGCACTTAGTCTATGACGTTTGACGTTACTTATTATTATACTTTATAGCGATAAGGTAAAAGCTCATTCTATATAATATTCTATGAAATAATGCAGCCAACCGATGTTATATAATTTCATACATAGGTATGTCATGAAATTATCAAATGAATAAGATGTTTTTGAAAGTGGCAAACCATATCTATGAACTAATAAAGTCCATGTTTCAATTTACGGCCTCAATCTGTATAAAAAAAAATCGGCTACTAAAAAATTGGAAAAATATGCAGTGTTTAATTGTCCATTTTCTTTTTATTTGTTTTGTTGCGTGGTACAAAACAAGATTTTTCATAGAAAAAACTGCAACACAGCCAAATATTCATCATCGCCCGCCATATTGTCATAGTGAATAACAGGAAGTTGACGAAAAATTTCAACTTTTGTACCAACAAATTATGCATGAAATCTAACTATTAGTATATTTCACGTATTTGGGAGATTTTCCCTGATTTTTTGAGATAGTGTACATATATCGGCCGGATATGGAAAATCAGCTCTAATCAAATTCTTGCTATCTTTTTCCTATTACCTATTGCGACAAAGAGATAATTATACTGTACTTTTTTTTTCTTTTTTTTATACAACTAGATGACAAACAAGCTGGTGGGCGTGATGGTAAGCGGTTACAGCCGCCTATAGACACCTGCAATAACAAGGGAAAATCACTTGATATTGCAAGTGCGTTGTCATCCTGAGGCCTTAGATGAAATGCCGTTCATGCCCAGTAATTACACTACCACCTAATTACTACTACCTAATTACCCAGTTATTAACCTTTCCCTTTAATCCAAAACAAAGCGAACTGTTTCACGGCTGAAATCAGAAAGGCGGTGGTACCCAGACGACCCTACATACGGGTCTACCACCTAGTAAAGTATTTTAGTTTAGATTTAGAGTGTGTCTTCAGAATTAGGTCTATTGTTTCTAAAGTTTGAAATAATCGAAGACCCAGGCCAAGGTTAGTCGCGGCAATCTTCCTCTATCTCATTCTTTCTTTCTTCTCTTCTGTTTGATCATGGGGAACGTTGCTCCTGGTAACCGCTAGCCCCAAAAATAAGACCTAATAATAATTCCATTTTTAAGAAAATGTCAAAGTATAGTAAAATTTATGGGTGTAATAAAAAAGGTCTATAGTTATATTTAAAAACATAGCCCATAATTTTCCCCCCTGATTCTTAAAAAAACTGGCAGCAAATATAGCGTGTCTGGACTCATAAGAATAGTATTAGAGAGATAACGAAATGTGGCCGGGGGTTATTTTTATTTTTATATCTCTTTTCTTCGCGAAGCTATTTCCATTGGAACACCTTACCCCCGGATCTTTGAATCTCGCTCTACCTAATCAATAAAGTATCTTACAAAAGCCAAAATCGTAAATATTTTATTGACCTTACTTATTTGAAATAATTTGTCCCGTACGTCAAAGATAGAGTGAGCGCTATTGTTGATAAATTGAGATTAAAGTGGTACTCCTTGGTGGAATACAATTATAAGTTTCTTACATTAGTCTTTACAGACATGCAATTTAATACTTGAATAATATCTTCCAAATCGATTTCATTAACTAAGTATTATGTCGATAATTGTCTTTTTTCCTCACGCTAAGAGTCATAATCTCTATCCCTCTCACTCGGCTTACTTCTAACTGCCGAATAGGCACTCAAACGTCACATAAGTCTAGTTAAAAAGAAAAAAGTAACTAGTTAAAAAGAAAATCAGTATGTTATTAATTATGTTATCTGAACATTACCTAATGAACAAACGAGTTAAAGTAACCCACTTATTTTAATAACTTAAATAGTTTAATAGGCATATCTTTACTATTATAGTGATTAAGTAATAAATTTATAACAATTATAGATAATATGTGGGCGAGTGACATTTGAACTAAAGACCAATCAAAAATTATCCGTAAGTATACATACATCTATATATGTATTTGTGTTAGATAGAGCTAGCTATCGCGCTGTACAAATATTAGAACGTGGGTCGAACTAAAAATTTCCGGAATAAATAAGATAAAAATAATAAGTTTAAAGTCGCTTATAGGCACCTGCGATAACAGTAAAAGATTACTTGGTATATAAGGCACGGACTAGTTGCAGGTGCGTTGTCATCCTGAGGCCTAAGATGAAATGCCTTCCATGCCCAGTAATTACACTGGCTACCTTTCCCTTCAATCCGCAACACAGCGAACTGTTTCACGGCTGAAATAAGAAAGACGGTGGTACCTACGAGACATCATCTAATCTGTGCCTAGACGACCCCGCCTACACCTGCTTACGGATCTATTACAAAGTAGGAAGGAGATGTTGCAGATCCGGCCAGGTGTACCTATATGTTTCGGTCACGGTAAGTGTGATTATTTGAAAATTATTAATAATTACCAAAATTGAAGGCAATAATAATGAATTATTTATTGCACGTTTGACCAAAAAGGAAAAACAATAACCACGAAATTATTATTATTAAGTATACATAATATAATATTTATTATACATTTATTATTATTTCTCCGTTATCAGGTATAACACAAGCTCTTAATGATGCTTACTTTGGGCTTGATAATAGGTGTGAGTGTATGAATATTATTATATTAATCTTATACAGAGTAGTGCCGTCAATGCGACAATAAATCAAAACATGGGTCATAGAAATGGTTTGGCACTTTCAAAAACATGTTATTCATTTGATAATTTCATGACATTTCTATGAAATAATGCAGCCAATGTTAAAATATTTCATACAAATGACAAGAAATTATCAAATGAATAAGATGTTTTTGAAAGTGGCAAACCATTTCTATGAACTAATATAGACTATGTTTCATATTATTGTTGTATATAGAGCGTCATCGATATTGTTTATTTGCAAAGTTAGTCCTGAGAGTTAAACCTGACAGAAAGTGTAAAAGTATACGTTTTTAATAATAATATGAAGCATTAGACACACAGAAAGTACATATACGGCACAATACATACCTACGCATGTCGACAGTTCAACAAGCTATCGATAAAACAAAAGCAAAAAAAAACATTAAAATCCTTAACTTAAGGCGATACCTCGTCGGAACTAGCGACACCACTTGATTTATATTAATTGTGGTGAATATAGAACATAATAAACAAAAACGCTTTAGTGAATGACTAAATAATGGTATTTGTAATCTTTTGAGATGTGCTCGGTATAAGATATTCCTCTACATGTAACCTATTTTTTCATTATTTCCGAAAGTGACCACTTTTAACGATAATAAAAAATTTGGTTACTTATAGGTAGACACTTTATATAAAATACATCTTTAAAAATTACAAATACCGTTCTTTAGCAATTCTCTAAAGCGTTTTTGTTTATTATGTTCTAAATTCACCATAATTAATAACAATCAATTGGTGTCGCTAGTGTGCACGAGGTAGCCCCTTAAGTACGGCAGTAGTGCACTCTGCTAAACCACTAAGATAATATTTATCCGCCCCCGTATCAAACATTCACTACGCGCTATCTTATTTCCTGTTGTTTTATCAACATAAGGTCAAGAGCGAAAGCAAGTTCAAAAAATAAACCTATCATCCGATGTATTGACTAGTCAATAGTTAAATGACTGAGGAGCTCGATGGCGTAGTGGTTTGAGTGCCTTGGTTTCGATTACGAAAACAAAGCAACTTTCGCCATGGCCGGTCCCGGGATGGGTCGATCAAATTTACAATCTCTCACTTCCCGTGCCTCGGAAGGCACGTTAAGCCGTTGGTCCCGGTTGTTACTGCAACTGCTTTAGCCCACCAACTCGCATTGGGCCAGCGTGGTGGTGTTATGGCCCAAGCTCATGTGTTTCTCCCATGTAGGAAGGCCTGTGCCCAGCAGTTGGAAGTATATACTCCGCCCGCGTACCTATATGTCAGTTAATTATCGCTCCAAAAAGTATCCTTGGTCCTCCCCAGGGTCTCCATACCAAATAATGCCAACCCTGTAAAAACCTTTTCACGCCTTTTTTGAAGAACCCCATGCTGTACTCATTTGAGAAAACCTCTGCAGGGAGCTCATTCCACAATGTGAGCGTATGC
This sequence comes from Nymphula nitidulata, assembly GCA_947347705.1. NCBI lineage: Eukaryota > Metazoa > Arthropoda > Insecta > Lepidoptera > Crambidae > Nymphula > Nymphula nitidulata. The sequence continues at coordinate 5,538,949 of OX374646.1, forward strand.
GGCAGAAAGTTTCTCTGAATGAAACCGTACAGTACGCGACCACTTTGGTTCCAATTTGTTAGGAAGAACTCCCTGCCGGTGGCGAGCGGTGCGATGATAGAAAGAGGCCGTAGGCATCATGTCAAATAATTCCTCAGAACACACCCCGATATACAAACGGTAGAACACACACAAGGAGGCAAAGTCTCTCCTTAGGCTCAAAGGTTCAATACCGCTTGTGAGCTCAGGATCGTCGACAATTCTCATAGCGCGTCTTTGGAGCAAGTCAAATGATCCAAGCTGGTATCTCCGACCCTGTACAAACCTTTTCACGCCTTTTTTGAATGACAGTATATGTCATCATAACGCTTCATGGTAGGTAGAGATGTGCTAAATGGTACCTATTGGTAATACAGGAATCAAGAAGGCTGGACGCGTATAGGGGACCGGTCTTCGAGGAAGTCTTTAAGCGAATTATTTTCACTAAGTGGTAGACCTAATGTTTGGTCGTCTGGGCAGTACTACCGCCTTTCCTATTTCAGCCGTGAAACAGTTTGCTGTGTTTCGGATTGGAGGGAGAGGTAGCCAGTGTAATTACTGGACGTCATTTCATCTTAGGCCTCAGGATGACAACGCGCCTGCAATATAAAAGATTTTTCCTTGTTATTTCAGGTGTCTATAGGCGACGGATCTAGCTAGTTGTATAAAAAAAGGAGGCAAAATCTCTCTCGCACTTACCACGTACTTTTACCTAATTAATATTATTAGTACCTGTATTATTTGTGATGAAATCATTACTTACATAATAAAATTATTGTTCCCAACATAGGTCGGGTACGTCAACAACCAAAAGTCACTGTATTCTGATATCACATTAGGTAGTACCAAAATATACTTATATAAAGATAATATAACACATTTACATAATAATATGACTAATTAAAAGTCAAGTCAAAAGCCAGAATAAGGCTTCTTCTATGATTTTTTTTATATAAAACTTGATGACAAACAAGCTGACGGCCCACCTGGTGGTAAGCGATTACCGCCGCCAATAAGCACCTGCAATAACAATGAAAAATCACTTGATATTGCAGGTGTCATTCTGACGCCTAAGATGAAGTGCCGGCCATGGGTAGTAATTACACTGGGTACCTACCCTTCCCTTCAATCCGAAACACGACGAACTGTTTTGCGGCAGAAATAAGACAGGTGGTTAATGTTATGTTAACACCAACTACCTGAGATCTAGAGATCAAGGGTCTAGGACGAGTTTTGATTGTGGGCAGAAGTTTTTTCCTCGGCGGTAGTAAAACTACATCCTACAAGTGATACGAATATATCACTGATTGCGCTGCGTGTGTTCCTATTATTAGGATAGTTGACAACTTTTTTTATTTCATAAATAAGAAGTATGTACCTCATAAAGAAATATTGCAAAAGAAATAGTATCTCTAAGATCAATAGGTGCACAGATATAATGGTGTGTTTGGTTGGTGTGTTGCGGCGCATCGTCCAAAAACGCCCCATAGAAATTCTACGGAACAGGTGACGTCACATGTTCCTTTATTGCTAAGCAATGGCTTGGAACTTGTACTTACTTGCACTAAGAAAATTAGTAATAACTATGTAATACGTATGTTTTTTCATATTTGTCATAATAATAATTGTTTTAATTGACGTCAGCAATCTAAACAACTAACATTTTTGATAATTTTTCGTAAGAAAATGACCATTTTTAAAATTTTCTAAACTGTAGCTACACGTACAACTTCAACAATATTCCACACCTTTTAAGTTTGAGTTCTTTCTATAGTCAACAGTGGCGTATATTTTCTGAATTTGTGAAAAATAGCGCCATGTTCAAACTTAGGCAACATCCTAAATCTGAGAACGAAATATTGCTTCAGAGACGATAGCGATAGCACAAAAAGTAACGTTATTTCGCTGGTAAAAACCAGCGAAATAACGTTACTTTTTGTGAAAAATAACGATATTTTTATATCCTTACCAAAATAACGACATAAATAACGTTACCTTACACTCAATATTGCTGCTCGCTGCCCTTTATTTTTTATCTCAGTACAGATCGGAAGTATTATGTCATCATTTTATTATTTACCTATATTTTGGTCGCTGACCGCCACAAAAAGATACGGCTCTTGGTCTTTGGCTTTGCAACAAAAGAGGTTATCAAGTGGCTATATACAGACTTGTTTGTTTTTGTAAGGTCGGCGCAATATGTCTTCCTCTTTCGTTCTTTGATATCCTATTATACCATTAAGGTGGCAATCAAGCATACGGCCCACCTGATGGTAAGCGGTTACCGTAACCTATAGACGATTGCAACTTGCAACACTAGGGGTAGGTTAAGCGTTGCCGATCCTGTAAAAACCTTTTCACGCCTTTTTTAAGGACTCCATGCTGTACGTATTCCTGAGTTGTTACAAATATGTATGGAGTCCCAGCCAGATCTATGTACCTACTTAAAAACCGGCGAAAATATGCAGACAGTTTTAATTGTCCAATTTCTTTTTATTTGCTTTGTACCTTGGTAAAAAATTAGTTTTTTTTATAGAAAACTGTAACACAACCAAATATTAATCATGGCACCTAAGTCACTTTGGTGACGTTTAGTTGACTTTTAAGACTTTTTGGTCGCCCGCCATATTGCCATATTCAATAATGAAATCGACGACATACCTATTATTTTGAATTTTATACAAGTGAAATAAACGTGGTAATGAGTTATTAGTATTTTTCCCGGATTCAGGAGACTATTCCTGATTTTTTTACATCTCCTTTATTTCTTTATACGCAGTCTATTTATATTTCCTTAATTTGATATTTTCTCTCTGTAATAATGCAAACACATTCCTAATAATTGCTTCCCTAGTCACATCTTGAACTTAACCTGCGTATAAAATGACGCACTGCTGAGCACTGGCCTTCCAACAAGGTAGGAAGCTCCCAGCATTGACCTATCCATACCTCGCCAAGCGACTTGACGTCGGTGGGCCACTTACACTGACATGTTCTACGCCTTGGCTCTGTACGTCATAACCGGTAGGACACATTATTTGTAAGCCCTGCTCCTCAGGCATTAGTGATGACGCGAAGATGTGACGCAGCTGCCCAAATGCTGCCCAACCCAACAGTTCCCTTCCAGCGATGTCTTGCTCGAATCCTCGAATAACTAGTATATTCACTTCGTCCAGTTGTTTCGAATTTAATACAGTTATTATTCTTTTAATCGACATTATCACAATTATATTATTATCACTTATTATCACTCTAACGTCTCATCATGCAATTCTTAAAACAATGTCACGGAAATGATTGTATTTGAGTTCAATGAATCATTATCTCGATTCTTTAGTGACCTACAAAAATTCATTTGAAAATTTACTTATCCATTTTACTACTGACTTGTTTAATTATGTTTGTAATATGTTATTTATAACCACTTACATGTTTGAATTCACGCGTTTATAGGTAGCGCCCACTTTATTGTTCGAAATCCAAATAAAGAAAGATAACGATGAAAAAGTTGTATGCTACAGGGGAGAATCGAACCCGCGTCTCCTGGGGTCCGGCCAGACGCAAACAAATTTGACAATTTTTTCATCGTTTACTTTCTTTATTTGTATTTCTTACAGTAATGTTATTTATATATTTTTATGTCTACCATGCAATGCTCTGTAATTTAAATCAGGTAATTTGAACACCAACCTAACTTGAAGTGGTAAGTAGAGTCCATAATTATTAAGCTAAGACAGCTAGTGCAGTTTAAATTTAAAACAAGTTGTTCTAGCCGCCACCGTCTTGCCAGCCCAAAAGTGCCGTCCAACATTTCTTCTTAATCAAATCAAATTGAAGGAACCCAATTGAAGGAATCCAAATCCGGAAAAGGAATCCCAAATAGAAGGTACCACCGCCTTTCTTATTTTAGCCGTGAAACAGTTCGCTGTGTTTCGGATTGAAGGGAAAAGTAGCCAGTGTAGTAACTGGGCCTGGACGGCATTTTATCTTCGGCCTCAGGATGACAACGCACCTGCAATATCAAGTGATTTTTCCTTGTTATTGCAGGTGTCTATATGCGGCGGTAACCGCTTGCCATCAGGTGGGCCGTCAGCTTGTTTGTCATCTAGTTGTATAAAAAAAAGACAAAATATCCCAATGGGTCGAAGTGCACTGTGACCAGGGGTGTAGCTACCGCAGTATCAGCCGTATCAATGATGCGGGGCCCCAGGGTTACAGGGGCCCCGAACGTGTAAGAGAAAAATCGTAAAATATCAGGCCGCGCTTTCCAGAAAAAAATGTGATCCAAAAGAAAACAATCGATGGAGGGGCCCATGGGCTACCCGAAGGACCCCCATGTATGTTTTGTGAAAATTTAGTTTTCAAGAAAATAGTTTTTTTGTCGATAATAGGTACCCGAAATGTTGCATACTTTTTTAAACTGTTCTGAAGGCCTAATTTTGTTTGTGAATGTCAATATTGAATAAGTCCGCTAGATTAATAATACAGTGTTTAATCCGGACTAATAATTTGTGGGGGAAAATATAAACTTTTATTTTATTTCGATGACATTTATATGTAGGTATAGGACGTTTTCACTTCGAAAAATCAAATAACAAAAACGAAATACATACTTCAAAAACTTATCCTTTAAATATTTTCTCAAAAAACCATGAGCCCCTCCATCGATGGTCTTCATTTACCACCACCACATGAAACCCGACACTTTGGGTAATTTTCATAGGGCTCCAAAATTTTTTGCCCATCTACAGCAAGCTACAACACTGACTGTGACTTAGACATAGTAAGATAAGTTAAGATAAGATTCACCTAAGCCTAGAGCATTAGTGAAAACGGACATTAGAATTAGAAACCTTGTCTTACAACACTCGTGTCTGACAAATTACAACACTATTGATATGAGTATTGATGATTTCCAATCAATTCGAGATATCCACAGGCCAAAACAATATCAAGTACACACGTTCTACTGATAGCACGTGACCTATGACCTATGCTATTACTATCACTGCGACATGCAGTGTTTTATGTGTGCACATTATTTTCACTCTTATCGGCTATAATGCAATCAGGAAATTACATTAAGTACTGTTCGTATAATTACAATGTGGTGTTTGAGTTTGATTATTTTTTTTACTATACATGATAAGCAAGCTGTGACCCACCTGTTGGTAGTTACCTCCGCCTATAGACACCTGCAATAATAAGGAAAAGTCACTTGGTATTGCAGGTGCGTTGTCATCCTGAGGCCTAAGATGAAATGCCGTCCATGCCCAGTAATTACACTGGCTATCCTTCCCTTCAATCCGAAACAGCTAACTGTTTCACGGCTGAAATACGAAAGGCGGTGTTATTTACCCAGACGACTTGACATACCGGCCTTCCTATTGATAGGCCTGGTGATAAAAAAGTAATAATTGAAGACACAATTTTATTACAAATCAAACTAAAATTAAATTTGGTATTCAGAAACACAATTCCCAAACTAGGCAAGGCCTGTATATTGGCAGACGTAGCAGTTTGTTAAAAGTATCTTTTTAGTTGTGAAAACACAAAAAAAACATATTATCCTTTATTGTCCAGACGTCATCAATTGAGGACATAACAATTAAAATTTAATCGTGTCTGGTATATCGGGCTTTGATAGGTTAATATTAATTATCAAAAAAGGCAAAATTGATATTTTTGATATTTAAACGCCAAGTTGTATAGTCCTTAGTGAATATTGAAAATTAATAATTACAAGCTTATAAGTCTCTTTCTTTTCCAACACGTTATCAGCACGAAGCTCTAATATACATAAAAGTAATTCAATTAAAAGGAATTACGAACGTATTTAATGTGAGTTAGTGAATACTGTGAAAGTGATTTTCTTGTATTTGTTATTTTTCTGCAGTTTTGAATCTGACAAGTCGTAAGTATGTCAACAAACACACTCGCATCTATAAAACCTTTAATAAATAGAGAAGGTTATGGCGTTTGGAAGTTTCAAATGCGTATGTGTCTTCTTCATGAAGAACTATGGGAAACTATTGTTGGCTACCCGGCGGATACGTCTATATCAGCAGAAAAGAGGCGTCTAGCTGATCAGAAAGCTTTGTCGAAAATTTGTTTAACTGTAAATAATTTTGCTATAAACCATGTTAGAACTTCTAAGACAGCAAAAGAAGCGTGGGATGCTTTGTCAACAGCCTACGAAGACAAAGGTCTTGGACGTCGCATTAGTCTCGAACGTCAATTATATAGAATGTGTCTTGTTGATTTTGATAGTATAGAATCGTATATAAACGCTGTAGTTTCTACTGTCTTGGATTTGGCTGATATTGGCAAAGTAATAGAAGATGCTTCAATAGCTGCAATACTTCTCGGTGGCTTAACACCCCAATATGATCCGCTTGTCGTGGCATTGGAGAATTCTAACATTGAGATTACTTCAGAATTAGTAAAAACAAAGCTGTTGAATGAAATGAACAAGAGCAAACCAGATTCTGCTTTACGGACCAGGTACAGTCACAAAGATAAAACATCAACTTCAAAATCCAAAGGGGCCCATTGTATGTTATGATTGCAAAGAGCCAGGGCATAAACGTCCAGATTGTCCTTTAAAGAAAGATAAAAAGAAAAGGAAACCAGAAAACCACCAGAGCTTAAGTGCTTTATCAGTAAATACTGAAGCTGAAAATGGCAGATGGTATGTGGATTCTGGGGCTTCTGCGCATATGACATCAAGACTTGATTGGTTGGAGAATGTCAAAGAGTCATCTAAAGGCGACGTTACTATTGCTAATGGTGAAAAGTTAATAAGTAGGTGTATTGGTGACATTTCTTTAGCAAGTTGTAATAATGTTTGTGATATTAAGAAAATATCAGATGTTGTTTGTGTACCGTGTATACTTTGCATTGAAGCTAAGCATAGTAGAATACCATTTAAGAAATCATCGTCTTCAAAAACAACGAGAGTCTTGGAGTTGGTTCATTCGGATCTTTGTGGTCCTATGTCGGAAACCTCATTTCAGGGTAATTTGTATGCTTTATTTTTCATAGATGACTATTCTCGTATGATTTTTGTATTCTTTATATCTTCAAAAGCTGATGTGAAGAAAAAATTTCTTATTTTCCAATCTCTAGTAGAAAGGGAAACTGGCGAGAAAATCAAAGGGCTAAGAACGGACAACGGAACGGAATATGTAAACAAAGAATTTTCTAACTATTTACAAAGTGTTGGTATCAAGCACCAAACGACAGTTCCTTATAGTCCACAGCAGAACGGTATAGCTGAAAGGACAAATCGTTCGATTTTCGAAAAAGCGAAATCAATTCTATTTTGTAGTTCTCTTTCCAGGGCATATTGGGAGGATGCAGCAGGAACTGCTGTTTACCTCAAGAATAGGTCTCCTCACCGTGCTCTTGAAGGAAAAACTCCATTTGAGAAATGGCACGGAACTAGTCCAAATTTATCCCACCTACGTGTATTCGGTTGTCGTGCTTTGCTACATGTCCCGGAACCACATAGGAAGAAATTAGACGTGAAGGTCAGCGAACATATTTTCGTTGGTTATTCAGAAGATACAAAAAGTTATATGTTTCGTGATGTCAAATACCCAAGAAGGCTAGTAAAGGGCAGAGATGTTGTATTCTTTGAAAACACATTTCATGATGTGAAGAGGACGGTTGAAGAATCAGAATCAGAAGCTGATAATAATCTTACAAAAGTTCCTTTACCCTTAGCCTCTACATCGAAAGTGATTTCAATGGGTGGTGATAATACCGAATCGTCAGCTGGGACTAGCTCTATTGATGCAGAGGATGTACCTTTTCATTCTGACGCCATACCAATATCAGAACAAATTAATCAGAATGTTCTTGATGATGACGTTGCTGAGCCCAGGTATAATTTGAGACCAAGAAAAGTTAAAGGAACTGATGCAAGTCTTGTATCTGCTCAGATTTCCTTTCTCAGTTCATTGAACGAGCCTACAACATATCTACAAGCCATGAATTCAGAAGACAGTGATTATTGGTACTGTGCAATGCAAGAAGAATACCGGTCGTTGCTTAATAAAAACACATGGCAATTAGTAGATAGGCCCGATAAAAAGGTCATACCTTGTAAATGGGTATTTAAAATGAAAAAGAATGCTCATGGTGAAGTCACCAAATATAAGGCAAGACTTGTTGCCAAAGGCTTCAACCAGATCCATGGTGTCGATTATCATGAAACTTTTTCTCCTGTGATACGCAATTCATCTTTACGAGTGCTATTGGCATTAGCAGCTGAAACAGGTTTAAAGATTCATCACTTAGATGTCGACACTGCGTTCCTTAATGGGGACTTAGAGGAGGAGGTTTACATGCATCAACCTCAAGGTTTTGTCGAACCAGAGCAAGAGGATAAAGTATGCTTGTTAAAGAAATCGCTATATGGTCTGAAACAGGCTGCAAGAGCTTGGAACATAAAACTTAATGACACTTTATCTTCTTTAGGTTTTGTTCAAATTCCTTCGGAAGCATGCATTTACACTAAAAAGTTTGATAATGAGGTTGTCATACTCGGAGTGTACGTCGATGACGTAGTAATTCTCTATAAAGAAAACAAGTCACTTGACATTGTCATTCATGACTTAAACAAATTTTTCTCTTTGAAAAATCTTGGAAAATTAAATTATTTTTTAGGTTTGAATATTGAGTGCAAGGAAGATGAAATCAAGTTGTCTCAACATACTTATATTAAAGACTTACTGGAAAGATTTAATATGTTGGATTGCAAGACCGTCTCCACACCGTTGGTAAATAATAAACTTTTACCGAATGAAACTGGTGAGCAGTACTCATATCCATACCAAGCATTAATTGGTTGCCTTATGTTCTTAGCAGTAAATACGAGGCCAGACATAGCTTATGCAACTAGTTATTTGAGCCAATTCAATACAAAATTTGACAAGTCACATTGGTTAGCTGCTAAGAGAGTTCTACAGTACTTAAAAGGAACTATAGACTATTGTATAACTTACAGAAAAGGTGGCGGTCAATTAAAAGGTTATGCTGATGCGGATTGGGCAAACTGTGCCACGGATCGTCGCTCGTACACCGGGTTTTATTTCTCACTCGCTGGAGGTCCGGTATCGTGGGAGTGCAGAAAGCAAGCGACAGTTGCACTTTCCTCTTGTGAAGCTGAGTACATGTCTTTGTCTAGCGCAGCAAAAGACGCTGTATTTTTAAGAAGACTACTCAACGATCTGACAGGTAATTTAAATACTGTTGAAATCTTTAACGACAGTCAGAGTGCACAAAAAATTGCGTCTAATCCAGTTTATCACAATCGGACAAAACATATAGACACACGATATCATTTTATTAGAGAACTGATAGCAAAATGTATAGTTAGTGTAAGATATATTCCTACTACTGAAATGTGGGCGGACATTTTGACAAAGGCACTAGGATGCCAAAACCACAAAAGGTGTGTTGTAGGATTAGGTCTTTTATAGTTTATTATTGTTAACCATACCTTGATTAAGGGGGAATGTTGGAAATACTGGTGGTTTTTATATTCCTTTTTTATGTTATTCAATTTATGGTTGTGACATAATAAACTCGATTGTTTTTCTATCGCTTTGTCAGTTACATTATACATTTACAAGCTTATAAGTCTCTTTCTTTTCCAACAGTTTTGTATAAGTATCAGTAATTAGTGAATATATCAAAATCTAATATCGAAGTCATATAATAATTTTAATAACTAGTTTTGTATGATTAGTTTTGTCATTTTTTTATTCATAACGGGGTAACTCTTAGCCTTCATCTCACCTGCTGGTAAGGGATGACAAGGCCGGATATGGAAGCGAGCTACACCCGGATTCCTCAACCACAGAGGAACTGGCTATCTTACCTCCAACTGCCGGAACACAACAATGCTGATAACATTATAGTTATGGCGTCCGACTTAGGCAAGATGGTGCTAACTACCCAGCGAGACTAAGAAAAGTCCTACCACCAACCAAGCCGAGTACAAAGTGATGAGTAGGTGGTCTTAATTATTTTACCACAGACGCGGTTTGTGGTGGAATTTATGCTTTTTGGTGGTCAATTAGAGAAAGTTGCACTTTATATTATTTAAGTTAAGTTTTAAGTCCACTATGCATCCCGCGACCGTGGCAATCTATAATTGACACAGCACTTAGCTTATGTACCCTTTAGTTTTAACATCTGGCACAGATGTTTTTTTTTATACAAAGCACGGTAGATGACTCAACACCACCTGATGTGAAGCGGTAAGAAGAGTCCATATGCGAAGACAGCTAGTGCAGTTTAGACACTGCTCTAGCCGCCTCCACCTTGCCGGTCCTTATGGTGCCTTTTCACGCCTCTTTTGAAGGAACCCATGTTATAGGAAGGAGGGCACACGTCTGCTGGCATAGAATTCCAAGTTTTGGAAGTACGACAAAGAAAAGAGTTCTTAAACTTCTTTACACTTGTTCTTTATAGTGTTCGTCTTGTTAATAATTGACCTAAATTAAAATAAAAAAACAATGTTGACCAAATTAAATGATTAACAGTAAACAGCAGACTACTCAAACGCTTACTATCAGCCCCTTCTAAATATTTTACTTTCAAAGACAAAAATTTGTATTATTTTATATTTTTTTATACAAATAAATGACAATCTGACGTCCAACCTGATGGTAAGCGGTTACCGCCGCCTATAGACACCTGCAATAACAAGGGAAAATCACTTAATTTTGCCGGTGGTTTGTCATCCTGAGGCCTAAGATGAAATGCCGTCCATGCCCAGTAATTACACTGGCTACCTTTCCCTTGAATCCGAAACACAGTGAACTGTTTCACAGCTGAAATTAGAAAGGCGGTGGTTCTACCCAGACGACCCTACAGACGGATCGTCTGTAACCACCTAGTAAAATTGTATTGTCAAATGTCAAATTGATTTTTCATAAATGGCCGTAAGTCCTCTTAGGGTGGATAACACGCGTTTCGTCATACACGCAGTTCATCACACACCCACTTTCGTACATATTTTTTAAAAATTACATTTGTCAAAGTCAAAGTCAAAACATTTATTGCAATCATGTGGTTATAACGAGGTGTACATTTAGGTTTCAATACCATTAATGAACCCTGTTAAGGCACCGCAACATGCTTTACATTAAATTAATAACAATAATAATTATTTCAAATAAATATTTTAACAAAAACATCATTGACGGCCGGCTGGCCGAGTGGGCTGCTTGCTATACAGGCTACTCGGTCAAGAGGTACCGGGTTCGAATCCCGGCAAAGCATTTGTTTACGAGTCATGGATGTTCATATGTTTATTAAGTATATTTCTAATATTTATTTACATATTTTATCATTATTCCTTCGTCATCTAGTATCCATAACACAAGCTCTTATGATGCTTACTTTGGGCTAGATTATTCATTTACAACAAAAACTAAATAGAGATCATAGAATAATAAATAAATTAAAACTTATCTATTTTATGACAAGTAACTTGTTCCAACGAAAGGCAGATAGCGTAAATCGCTTCGACAATGACCTATCGGTGAGTGACGACTTGCGTGTAAACCACGGAATCCTACAATGCACGTGGCCAGACCCGATACGCATTTCATCATCAAATTAGCCGAAAGACGTCCACTGCTGGAGAAGGGCCACCACGTCATATTTCCACGTCGATCGATGCTGTGCTGCACGCAACCAGCGGCTGGCTGCATGCGACCTTCACCACATCGTAGGTCATTCAATCTACCTCAGCCGGTTTTGATGGTAGTATGCCAATGGGTCCATGTTGCCCTTTCGCGCTACCGGTAATATTGTGTAAACTCCCGTCTCATAACTTGACCGTGACCTAAGGTTGTATTCTCACCCAACCTTACCATGTTGCGTTATTCTGTTTTAAACAGGTTCTACTTAGAAATGTTAAATAATAAATCATAATTTAGCAACTTTGACGAAAACCTTAATATGTTATCAAGATGCTAATTTTAGGGGCGGGGCGTAATATGAACTAATATATTTCATTGGGAAATATTCAAAAATCTGAACTGAATTACGAAAGCAATATAAATAAACAGTAAGGACGACCTGGTCAAGGTTGCGAAGAGCCTATGGTTGCAGGTTGCACTGAACCGGTTAGTTTAAATCGTTGAAGGTCTGAAAGTCGTCATGGACTGCAATATATGTTAAAAGATTCAGGGAATCTACGAGCAAGGGCGGTGATCTGACCTTGCTGCAATATTCTATAACATTTCAGTTAATATTTTAAGGGCTTCTAACTAGCAAAATTGATATTCACCAGAGAGCCTAGACAAGATGCCTTTCGATAACCGCTATCACTATCGCTAAGCGGAAAATGTATGGGATCCGACATAAGCCCTCGATTGACTTTCGATAGTAAATGTCAAATCCCATACATTTTCCATTTAGCGATAGCGGTAGCGATTGTCAAATGGCATCTTGTCTAGATATTTTCCAAATATACAATGGTTTGCTACGATATTGCAATGACGGCAGTGCAAAGACGAATGTCACACTTTGAACCTATTAACGTGCTTTCGTCCACATGTGTTTGCGCCCTTGTCGTTCGCACTGTTGTCAATCGAACTTCATAAGCAAGTTCGACTCATCGATGCATCAGATTCCAAGCACAAATGCACAATTGAAGCTTCTATTGTCACAGACCTCCGGAGGTATAACGCCGCTTGACAGATTACATCCCTGTGAAAACCCTACATAATTTTTTGTATTTATGAAAAAACCGGTTTATTTCTGCGAAGTAACGTTATTTTTTATGGTGTCAGATATTCACGTGCCAATATTGTAAGTGGGTATCTCTTCACTTAAGTTTTGAGACTGGTCAAAAGTGTGATTATTATTGTCCATTTGGGTAAAACCACAAAGAATACATATCAAATCTAACCACAAACGTTATTATAAAGTGTAGGTATTTTTTCACAATAAATATGTAAAAATTATGTGTTTGTTCAATGAGTAAAGTTTTACTGGAAAGTCATTGTTTCGCAAACAATAGATGAATTATATTAATAAGGAAAAATCACAAAAGAATTGGTAACTTTTCGATAATTTCTGCCTCTTTATTAAAATAATACACAATACGGAAATACAGTAATAATTAAATGATGACACCTAAAATTAATAATTATTTTTTTAATATTCTGTATAATATTTCTATGAAATTATGCAGCCAATGTTATATTATTGCATACAAATGTCATGAAATTATCAAATGAATAAGATGTTTTTAAAGTGCCCAACCAATCCATAAATTAATATAGCACATGTTTTTATTTATTGTCGTATTGACGCCTCTGTGGTCTAGTGGTTGAGACCACCTGCCTCAGATCTAGAGGTCCGGGGTTCGATTCCCGTCGGGGCAGAAATTTTCTCCTCGGTTTGGTTGGTGGTAGGGCTTTTCTAAGTCCGCCTGGCTAGCTACCACCATCTTACCTAAGCCTGCCGCCATAGCAATAATGTTAACGGCATTGTTGTGTTCCGACAGGAGGTAAGATAGCCAGTTCCTCTGTGGTTGAGGAATCCGGGTGTAGCTCGCTTTCATCGTCGGCCTTATCTTCACTTACCATCAGGTTAGATGAAGGTCAAGAGTTACCCCGTTAAGATAAAAAAACACCCTGTATATTACCCGCCAAAAATTTTAATTAGTATCGAATCGTTAGTCAAATTAACAGAGTATTAATTTTGTGTCGAAGCATTTGATGCTTGTGACAACACGTGAGTTAGTACCCAAGGTGCTACGAGCGTCTACAGGCTACGGTAACAATGCGTGAGTAAGGCCCGAGGTCACAGATTAGATAATATCATTCGTATACAAAAGCTGAAACACCTATGTTATATGCCTACTTGGAATATTATTATTAGCCATTTCAGACGTTGCAAGAAGAACTCAACGAACAGGCGATCGGCAGGTAAATATTGTACACTCACATTAATATCTACAGTGTTTTGAAATTGTGAATGTATTCATTGCCGACAGTACCTTACAAAATAAAAATCAATTTGCTAGTACTTCACAGACTGCAATGTATTAATTTAACGAGTGTTTGTAATGTGCAAGTAATGTTTATACACAAATGATAAGCTTATCGCGCATATTAATTTAGTTGAATTATAATTTGATGTGGTAACCACACACGACGACACTGACACTTATCGACCTTAATTCGTCGTAATAAGAATCATTCTAAAACTGACATGTCACGCTTGATGTGCAGCCTGTACATTTTTTAATAGCGTTACAACAGATCAAATTTATCAACTAATAGATGGTGAAAGATACAGTCGAAAGATCATGACAAAGTAGCCTCGTGAAGGGCGATTGGCGCCTTGGGGATTAATTGCTCTGACTGGTGCTTCTTCCCAACTTATGATATTATACCTCGTGTTAGAGTGCTGCGAAGCAAGATGGTTTAATAATTAAAATATAAAACTAAAAAAATTCACGTCCTGAGGCGGGAATCCAACCCGCGACACATACATGAACAACACCAGACCACCACCACCATACACCAGACCAGACACCATGCGCGAACATTTATAATAATGTTAAAATCAAAAATTAAGAATATGATTTAATAGTTTGAATAGCTCACTGTACATACATCTGTCCTGTAATTAGCTTCCTATCACTTTAAATATCTACTTACCTATTATGTGTAATATCAGCTAATGATTTACCGAATGAAATGAAATAAAAAAATTAAACAAAAATTAAAACCGATTCCAAAAAACTGAAAAGGATAAAATAATTAAATTTTAGTAGGTAGGTATATACCCATAATTATGTTCGTAGGCATCCCCTAGGAACATATTTTTGGAGTCGGTGCTTCACTATGTATGGTTTCTGTAAACAACTTAGCTTAGCACCAACTCCAAAAATATGTTCCTAGGGGTGAGTATTTTTGAGTAATTTTAGTTTAATTTTTTTTTGCAATTTTTAGTGATAACTTTTGAAGGTCAAAGCTAGATGGATGACCGTGAGCTTATATTGTTTTCTACTATCGTATCATTTCACTAAAAATCATAGGAAAGCAAATATCCGCAACTTCGCATACGTAGATGACTTAATTTTTCCAGTTTTTTTGATTTAAAAACCAAACTACCCAATGGATTTCCAAAACATTTTTATGGGACCAAATGGGAATTATTCCGCATCGAACAAAAAAAGAATCAACAATATCGGTTCACCCAGTCAAAAGTTCTGAGGTAACAAACATAAAATAAAAAAACAAAAAGACGAATTAGTAACATCCTCCTTTTTTTAAAGTCGGCTAAAATAATGTCTATCCATCTCTGTTGCGCCCGAAAATAGTTATGTATAAATCGTTTCTATAAGTTTGCTGTAAGCTTTTTCTGCTCAGTAAATATCAGTGTTAAGAATAAATATTTATAAACACCGATATTCACTTCATTGTTTTGTGGATTACCGGTATCTGCAGAATATCTACCAGTGTCAGAGTTTTTTTACTATGCGAGAGTTGGCAAACGTCGCTTTCTTGTATCTTTATCAAAGTATCGGTACTTAACCGACTTCAAAAACGCGGAATAGTTGCCATTTGGGACTGATAAACTGAATTTCGACAAACTTTGTAAGACAAAATTAAATTCAGACAATATAGAACCTCGACATTGCTCAATTCCGACAATACATTAGATAGACATCTCTTAACTCCAAAACTACTTGGTCCCATATTTTTTTTTCAAAATCTGTTGCGTAGTTTGGTTTTTATATAAAAAAACTGAAATCTAAGTCGTCAACGCTATGCGTAATTGGCGGATTTTTGCTTTTCTATGACTTTTTAGTGAAACGATACGATAACTAGTAGGAAACAATACATTTAAGTTGACGGTCATTCATCTAGCTTCGACCTTAGAAAGCTATCACTAAAAATTGTAAAAAATATTTTTAAAACAAAAATTAAAACCGACTTCAAAAAACTGAAAAAGTTAAAATAATTAAACTTAAGTAGGTACTCATCTCCTAGAAACATATTTTTTGGAGTTGGCGCTAAGTTGTTTCCAAAAACAATAGAAAGTGAAGCACCGATTCCAAAAAATATGTTTCTAGGGGATGAGTACCTTTCAACCTTTTCAGTTTTTTGAAATCGGTTTTTTTTTTTTTTTTTTTTTGTAACAAAATACCTATCGATAATTTTCACGATTCCGTTAAAAGCCAGGGAAATAACGCCAGGTTACTCTGTAACATTACCCTATAGTATTTCTAAAGTCATCTGGATTCTACCTATTCTGGAATGGACACTCGACAGCACTACAAGCGTGACAGTTCGACCTTAAGACCGCCCTTATTCCGTTCGCAATAGAGGCGGCTTTCGTAGTGCAACTTTGACACTTGTTGTCGTCCGGACATGGATATTTTTATACTTTTGATACTTTTCTAAGTAAAGACTATAATATGAGTATCTACCTAGGTTGATTCCCGCTATTTTACCACGACGTCACAACTTAATTTTTCCTCAGAAATGTCACTGTACAAATGGAATCACTAAATAAATACGTAGGTAATAAGTACATAACATAGTAATTTTTTACCTACTCACCAAATATAAAATACCCATAGTTGAATTACTCAACAGGCAACGTGCTTTATTTTTGTATACATTATTAGATTGTAATAGGGGTTATTTTAGTGCCATTGTTGTGATTATGCGCTGTCGCCGTACTCTAGGGTCGATGACGTAATTTACCTGCTAAATGTTAAGTGTACCACCTAACCTATGACTTAATCTAAGTATGTTTTGTAAAGGCAAACAAAACTAAAAACCAACTTCAAAACACTAGTGGGCCTAATTCTTGGTAAACACATGCTTAGTCTAAATTTAAGTTCAGTGCATTTCTTTCATTTGAATACGAAAAGGATGGCTGTCATATAATTTGACATTTAGAAACGTGCATTCAATTTTCGAGCTTATTGAACGTGATGAAATGCAGTGTTTAGGAGGCACCTCCGTACATGCCGGCTATAATTGTCTATGGTTTCTTAGAAATCTATCTAAATTTAAGTGACAGCTCTAAACAGATTTTTGCTATCTTTTTCCTATTACTTATTGCGAGAAAGAGATATACTGTATTTAAATTTAGAATTAAAGTGTGTTCCCAGAATTAGGCCCTGGGGCTTTACCACCATCTTTATAAAAGCGATTCATATTCCGCTCGGCATAGTATTGGTTCCTAAACTGCATCGCTGCCATAGTCGTAGACAGCGTCGTAGTACGAATTAACGATTCTACTCAGTTTAGGTCCTAAACTGGATCGCAATAAAAGATGGTGGTACGGGTGCAGTATTGTCTTATATTTTCGTCAGCACTACACAAAAAGAAGCATAGGCACCCATAATATTGACGACCGGCTGGCCGAGTAGTCTGTAGTACAGACTACTCTGTACCCCTTGCTATACGATACGGGCTGCTCGAGTTCGAATCGGGGCAAATGTTTGTAGGATGAATACGAGCATTTGTTCACGAGTCTTGGATGTTTTTATATATTTATTTAGGATATTAATTTCTAATATTTATATTTATTGTTATTATTTCACCGTTCGTTATCTAGTATCCATAACACAAGCTCTTAATGATGCTTACTTTGGCTAGATAATAGGTGTGAGTGTATAAAAAAATTTAATGAATGGAATCAATGCTAATGTAACATTGGCTGTATTATTTCATAGAAATGACATGAAATTATCGAATGAATAATATGTTTTCTAAAGTGGCAAACCATTTCTATGAACTAATATTGCTAATATAGCCCATGTTTCAATTTATTGTCGTGTTGAAGGCACCATTCTGTATAGCGGACGTAAAACACAGCCGCGAAGCGAAGTCGGCAGTGTGTGAACACGCTCTTGACGGATCCAATCACTACATCAGATTTGATAAGCCCCAAATCCTAGCCAAAGACCACAGCTTCAATCCTGGAATGTTACGTGAGGCTATTGAAATCAAAAACATTCTCATTTCAATAGAGAAGATGGTAAGAAGAAAATAGCGAAAATTGGAACAAGGATTGTATGATGCAATTTTGGAAAATTTTCAAATTATTTTTGTTCCAATTTCAACCTTCGCATGAAGCATACATAAACATAACACATACCTACATAATAGGTGGTAGGCGCGCATGTAGGGTCATCTGGGTAGGTACCACCGCCTTTCTTATTTCAGCCGTAAAACAGTTCGCTGTGTTTCGGATTGAAGGGAAAGGTAGCCAGTGTAATTACTGGGCATGGACGGCATTTCATCTTAGGCCTCAGGATGACAACGCACCTGCAATATCAAGTGATTTCCCCTTGTTATTGCAGGTGTCTATAGGCGGCGGTAACCGCTTACCATCAAGTGGGCCGTCAGCTGGTTTGTCATCTAGTTGTATATAAAAGCAAGCAATAATTTATATCATCTTTGGCACTGGTAAGGTCGAAAATTATTTAAGCCCTGCGTCAGTACTAAATGACTAGAATATTTTAAACTCAATAATAAAGTCAAAACTAGTGCGAAACGAGTTAAACCCGCAGTCGTTTGCGGTGAGAGGAGGCCTTGTGCAATGTACAGAGAACAGAACATCAGCTGTGACAGTTGTACTGCGAAAGCCGCCTCTGTTACCAACGGAGTAAGGGCGACAAGGCCGAAGTGTTACCCTTGATGTGCGGTGACCTGTGGGTAACAGACATAACTACAGTTCATCTATAGATCATTTTATCGATGATGTATTAAATTGCGAATTTGAAAGTACCTGCAGTTGGAGGTTCTCATAATGTATCTTAAAAAAGTAGGTTAGGTACTTACCTAAGTATTTTTTTTTCTTTACGGGGTAGCTCTTGACCTCCATCTCATCATCATCATCATCAGCCTATATACGTGCCCAGGCGAAGGCCTTCCTACATGGGAGAAACACATGAGGAGATTGGGCCATAACACCACCACGCTGTCCCAAAGCGGGTTGGTGGGTTAAAGCGGTTGCAGTAACAACCGGGACCAACGGCTCGTGCCTCCCGAAGCACGGATTATAAATTTGATTGACCCATCCCGGGACCGACCATGGCGAAAGTTGCTTTGTTTTCGTAATCGAAACCTGAGCGCTAAAACCACTACGCAACCGAGCTCCTCACCTGATGGTAAGTGATGATAAGGCCGAAGATGGAAGTGAGCTACACCCGGATTCCTCAACCACAGAGGAACTGGCTATCTTACCTCCAACTGCCGGAACACAACAATGCTGTTAACATTATTGTTATGGCGGCAGACTTAGGTAAGACGGTGGTAGCTAGCCAGGCGGACTTAGAAAAGTCCTACCACCAACCAGACCGAACAGAAAATTTCTGCCCCACGGGAATCGAGCCCCGTACCTCTAGATCTGAAGTGATCTCAACCACTAGACCACAGAGGCAGTTAAAAATCTTTATTGAAGAAAGACAGTTAGGATTAGAGAAAGCTTTATAAGAGTAGCTTATTGAAGAAAGACAGTTAGGTTAATAGAGAAAGCTTTATAAGATTAGCTTTATTGAAGAAAGACAGTTAGGTTATTAGAGAAAGCTATATAAGAGTAGCTTTATTGAAGAAAGACAGTAGGTTAGTTTATCTTTATTGAATAAAGATTGATTTTAAATTTGCCGACAAAAATAATTATGATGAAAAATAACATTAGTACCTTTTCATAATAACATATTGGCATATTCTTCACAAATTTGAATGAAGACGGTGAATGACGTAGAGTGACTGGTAATAAACTTTTAATCGACTTCTGTAACTGACTGTACCAAGTTCGCAATTTTTTGTCAGTACTTTGAGAATGCGTTACGTTAAAAAAGAAGAGGTAGGGAAGTAAATATGGTTCAAATAGTTTTTTTTTAATATATTTTTTAACCAAATTCACCCAGGGTAACCATGGAGACTTGTCATTCCACTTGGATCCCCTAAGCAAAGATATAATATTTTTCTTACACAAAAACCGTTATCATTATATTAGTTAAAATTGAATAGTAATATATTCATACACTCACACCTATTATCTAGCCCAAAGTAAGCATCATTAAGAGCTCGTGTTATGGATACTAGATAACGGAGAAATAATTATAATAATATGTATAAAAATACTAGAAATATACTAAATAAACATATAAACATCCATGACTCGTAAACAAATGTTCTTACTCATCATACAAACATTAGCTCCTACCGGGATTCGAACCCGGGACCTCTTGAGTCTTGACCGAGTAACCTGTATAGCAAGGGGTACAGACCGCTAGACCAGACGGTCGTCAAATAATAATAATATTTATTTTACTAAAATAAATCTTTATTAAATAATAATAAATACTGAATGAAATAATACCATTGGACACATTAATAGAATTTTTCTTGATTTTAACCTCTAGAGACAAGTGGGTATAACCGACATGGCAGAAATAAATGAGGAGTTTGGGCCGTAAAACACTACGTGACTAAATGCGGGCTAGTGGGTTAAAGTTGTTCGACGAAGCACGGAGGAGCAGAACATTACTTTTGTCTGACCCATCCGGAACATAGCATGGCGAAGGTTAATTTGTTTTTGCAATCGAAACCAGACCACTACGCCGCCGAACGCCTCAATGGATGCAGTGCCTATCAATTAATTGTAATATGCAAAATTGCGAGCTGGTGTAATGGTATCGGGACCATTATTTCCAATAGAACAACAGCATTGACCTAATTTCTGTATTGACCTAAATATATCATTATTGATGCAACAATTTGGTTATTATATCGACTTTGAATTACTCTTCAATATTATAGCTGAAGCTTCGTCTGAGTATATTTATTGTAATAGATAACGGTATGGTTCCTGTTTATTTTGCAGCAAACAAGCGTAAGGCCCGCCTGAAAGGTAGACCGGTTACCGTAGCCTTTAGACGCTCGAAGTACCTTGGGCACTAATCACGCGTTGACTACACTGTACAAGTGTGTCAAACAAGCGTATGGCCCGCTTGATGGTAAAGGTTACCGTAGCCTATAGACGCTCGTAGCACCTTGGGCACTACTCACGCGTTGACTACCCTGTACAAGTGAGTCAAACAAGCGTACGGCCAGCCTGATGATAAGGTTACCGTAGTCCATAGACGCTCGTAGCAACTTGGGCACTACTCCCGCGTTGACTACCCTGTACAAGTGTGTCAAACTAGCGTACGGCCAGCCTGATGGTAAGGTTACCGTAGCCTATAGACGCTAGTAGCTCATTGGGCAGTACTCACGCGTTGACTACCCTGTACAAGTGTGTCAAACTAGCGTACGGCCCGCCCGATGGTAAGGTTACCGTAGCCTATAGACGCTCGTAGCACCTTGGGCACTGCTCACGCGTTGACTACCCTGTACAAGTGTGTCAAACTAGCGTACGGCCCGCCTGATGGTAAGGTTACCGTAGCCTATAGACGCTAGTAGCTCCTTGGGCACTACTCACGCGTTGACTACCCTGTACAAGTGTGTCAAACTAGCGTACGGCCCGCCTGATGGTAAGGTTACCGTAGCCTATAGACGCTCGTAGCACCTTGGGCACTGCTCACGCGTTGACTACCCTGTACAAGTGTGTCAAACTAGCGTACGGCCCGCCTGATGGTAAGGTTACCGTAGCCTATAGACGCTCGTAGCACCTTGGGCACTAATCACGCGTTGACTACACTGTACAAGTGTGTCAAACAAGCGTATGGCCCGCTTGATGGTAAGGTTACCGTAGCCTATAGACGCTAGTAGCTCCTTGGGCACTACTCACGCGTTGACTACCCTGTACAAGTGTGTCAAACTAGCGTACGGCCCGCCTGATGGTAAGGTTACCGTAGCCTATAGACGCTCGTAGCTCCTTGGGCACTACTCACGCGTTGACTACCATGTACAAGTGTGTCAAACTAGCGTACGGCCAGCCTGGTGGTAAGGTTACCGTAGTCCATAGACGCTCGTAGCACCTTGATCAATACTCACGCTTTGACTACCCTGTACACGTCAGTGAAACAAGCGTACGGCCCACCTGATGGTAAGGTCACCGTAGCCTATAGACGCTCGTAGCTCCTTGGGCACTTGGGCACTACTCACGCCGACGTGTTGACTACCCGGCAGTTGGAGGTAAGATAGCCAGTTCCTCTGTGCCTGGTCATCACTTACCATCTCCCCAGATGAAGGCAAAGTCAAGAATAAAAAAAGATTCACGTAAGCCATTGATTGTTTCACACCCTTATTCAAAAATCATTAGTAAAATAAATCTAACAGAGCAATGGCCTTGGTTTTAATTCTTATCATTAACATAACATTCTGATGAATATTTACAATACCAAACAAATAATGACTACACAAATATATACACATTGGACATTGACTCTGAATAAAGTGTTACAGTAAAACTTATGAGCGGTAAAATTCATCGACTGTACCGTCTAGTATTACCTAGATCCAGCTATCTTCACTAATGAAGAATTTTTACCACGAAAAGCAGGAAATTATAGAAACGAGTTATAGACAGTCAGCAGAACTTAACTCTAAGTTCCGGAAGCATATCCACTAATCAGAGATTGGTTGCCAATGGACACTTACGCCAAATTGCTACAAAATTGGTAAAAAAACTTTAAGTCGTAAAAATATTTCACTGTAACATTCAAATACGACTTTAAAATAATAATAAGAAAAAAAAGGAAAAAGGTCATTCTAAGAAAAATCCCCGAGTGTCGTTGGTAATTTAGTTCTGTTTTAAGTAAATAACTATTTTTGAATTTGAACAAAGCACATTTACTTGACTGACTCAACAAGATGACGCCTTTTAACGTCAAAGCGAAATAGACTGCGTCACAGCAAGTTTACATTGTTTTAAAGCTGTAGAGGTGAATCGGTAAACAGCCTAATGGTACTATAACACCAGGGTAGATGCTTCTTACATATGAATCACCCTTATTATTTCGAGCACCATTGGGAAGAAAGATCGATGCAGGGGTTAAGAATAAGACTACATTATGCTAGGACTACCCACTAAGACAACCCCGATTTCCCATCTTCTTGCGCTAAAAGGTTTTAACAGTTTCTCTTATCCTGATAATCCTAACAAGCAATCGTCTTAAGCTTTGTCTCCGCGACGGCGCTGGACAGCCATGTGAACGTCACATCGTCACGCAACTTCTCATGGGCTACTTAAGAGAAAGCTTCCATAAGTCAATCAGTACTCACCACAGATGCTGGTAAACACAACATTCCGATACTCACTTTCAGTTATATCCTATAGCGGATTAGAAATTAAAACCATTATAGGGTAGCCCCTACAACGGCTCATGCGTGATATTCACGTTTGTTAAATGTTATTAGTTACTCGTGTGCATAGGCCCTCCGAGATTCTGGATGAGTAAATTCTATTTTGATGTGCAGCGTACAGCACATCACATCAAGCGTAACAATTTGACCTCGAGACCGCCCTTACTCTGTCCGAATAGAGGCGGCTTTCATATTGCATCTGTTACCCTTGATGTGCTGTCTTCTGTACTCAAGCTCACTCATACGAGGATAAAACACGAAAATTACAATTTTGCTGTAATCAGAGCCGAATTTAACTATCGCCGTAAGAGATTTACTTTTTAAACATAAAACACTGAATATCTCCGATACAAATTTCTGATGTCGGTAGAACAGAATATAGTCCCTTCTCTTTCTTTTGTTCCGCAATTTACTAAAACCACCTAAAATCATTTTTTCTATCTTTTCAGAATGCCCAACACCGGTGTTAAGATGTGCTCAGAATCTCTGCCTTCGGCAAACGGGCCAAACACAGAAGAGACAGAATGCTTAGACAATGATTCTAGAGAAAGTGCGGATTCCCTCAACACTCTTATAGATAATGCAGATAGGAAATACCCAGAATCCTGCATGGAGGTGAAATGCTCTCTCGCTGACAACGCTTACGAGAGCAGGTCGAGAGAGAGAAAGTCAAAGTCTTTTTGCTGCAGTAAGTGTTTAGTTTTTTAACCAGAACCAGCTTCAATTAAAAAAGAGGAGGTTCTCAATTCCAATTTATTTTTAATTGTGTTAGGTTCATATCTCCGTTAAATGTCCTTTTGATTATATTTTTGTGTTCGATTAAAATATTCTACCAGCCTGATATCATATCAATTTTTGTCTGGATTTGATAAATCTTCGTAAATAGAGAACAGTCCTTCTCATTTTTGCTTAATTAGATTTTGACTCACCTCATCAATAATACCATTTGGTCTATGATAAATGATAATACTTTAGTATATACGCGCAAGTGATACCCCTGGTGTTGCAAGCGTCCATAGGCTACGGTAACCGCTTGCCATCAGGTGAGCCGTATGCTTGATGGTATAGTTCCCTCAATCAAGTCAGAAAAAGAAATTTCAGTTTTCCACCTATAACTAACAAATTTCAAAAATATCCTTTTGATCCGCCTTGCTTAACATTAACCTTGCAAAACTAGACAGATTATAAAATACATTAGCTAATTCTATAATACACTTTACATACGATGAAAATATCACAGTTCCATTTAAAAAATAACGTTAATTAAGGATTTTTTTTTAAACAAGAAAAAAAAAGACTTTAAATCTGATATTTCTTAGACTATAAAAACATTAAATATAAGTATAATAGATTCATAATAAACAAATAAAAATAGAATTACAATCCATATGCTTTCATCAAATTGTCTTCATATTACATTCAAAAACACCATCAATAATTCAATCAACCAGGAAACAATAAACGCAAGATATTATGTCAGATTCGCGCCATTATGACGTCACTCGCGGATTCTATGCTTTGAATCGCCAATAGATAAAGTATCTTTGCTGTGCAGCAAACAAAAATAAATTCTATTACATTGTGTTATAGCATAAATTAGAATTTATAATATGTAAACATCTTTGGGATGTTTAGTACTTTATATGGGATGTCTTTATTAATATTCGACCGGCGTTCCTAATGCTAGGTCACGCATTGTACAGCTGGTAGGCTGATTAGTTGTGATTCCTTTGTCACTACTAAGTTTAAATTTATAAATGGAGCGTTTAACGTATTTATATAATCTGCATATAATAGATTTGAATATTCAGTATTAAAATCATGTTACTAGCCAAAGACACTGCATGTTTTTTTTTTAAATTAAAGTCAAACGCTGGTGTAGATAAACCATCGCCTAAGCCAGAGGTTCCCAGTTTTTTTTACATTATTACATTTTGTGATACATTTTGTGATATACTTTCTTATTCATTTATTATTTTTTGTACACAAATAACAACTACATATAGTACTTTAAAATTTCATGGTTAAAATGTCACAATTGATGTTTGATTTATTATTTGGTTTTTATTATTATTATTATATTTACTATCGGCGATTTACTTTTTATTACATGGTAAATATCCGGAATATAATTATAATTCAAACTAAATATATTATTACAAAATAAAATATGATGTACATAGACGGGCTTAACACAAAACTACGGGCGACTGTTTCTTGGCTCTATTATGACCTCAGAATAAATGTTAAAATATTTAGGAAAATAACTAAATAGGTAAATAATGGACAAATAATTCATGTTCGGAGCAGAAACCGAACCCAGGACCTTAGCGACTGCTTTGATCATTTAGCCACCAAGGACTTGGGGTAATCTTAACAACTTTATCTTTCTTTGATATTATTATAATTAAAAAAAAACATTCTTTCTGATGAACAGTGCAAGCTTTGACGTTTGTAAAACGTTACTATTACGCGATTATCTCACAAACTGTATTTATAAAGACAAAAGGACCATTGTTTGTGACGTAGGTATCAGATGTTTTAAACGAACGACCGCTTTTATTGTATGTTCTCCACAGAACATAGGGTCGTAAAGTCGAAAAGCGGTTGTTCATTACGTTTCGCTTGAAGAACAAATTTTGTATTCGTTTTCAATTAAAAATTCCAATATCGAAAATGTCGCGTACCTACAAACAAACTCAGTGAGACCATACCCGACCTCGACATTTTTGGCGATTCACTATCAACCCTCAAGAACAAAATTATCATGAGCTAATTGAGCTGGTGCGAATGATATACTATCATCTTTCTCCTCTTTTTTTAGTATAGTTTCTCGTATCTCTCTATTATAATAAATTCGATATTCTCTATTTGTAAGAATGAAAAATAATAATCAGTAAAGCTTTTAATATATACTTATGTCGATATAGGCTGGCTATGGCTAACCTGTAGTTTCTATCTAAGCGTGATTATGTACGTGCATACATTTAAAATGAAGATAATAGTTAAGTGTTTTTTTTAATGTATTAATGTTACATACATCAACACATAAAAAAAACACTTAACTTAGTTAATGTATATAAATAAATAAAAAAAACACAAATTAATACAGCCGCCATGTTGACGCATTGTCGTTTTATTTTTAACTCGTGATAAAAATAGAGTTTACCACTATGTTTATTCCATTGTATGTTTTTAGGTTCATAAAAACTTCCAAATGTCAAGTATTCACATATAAATGTCAAATTGTGCTGAAAAGATATGTTTATCGCTCAATAAAATAATATTTTAGCGATAAAAAACTATTTATAGTGAGCATGCCTCTTTGTTTCAATATTTTTAATAATTTATTGGCATTGAATGCAAATCTTCAAACACTATTTATATTTAAAAATTTCTTTAAAAGCCGAGTACTGATGCATGGCTGAATACTGGGTGGTTTACCCTTTACCTTCACCACGGCCATGTGCGTAACGGTATATTTAATCTTTAATTGCACAAAATGGGTTACACTTTGGCGGACTTAATGAAGTTAGGCATTCTCTACCAGTCAACCGGAAAGTTGAGTCCAAAATTATTAATTAGGAAGTACAAAAGCAACAGTTTTAAAAATCTAAATATACAATAACATTTGAATACCCATATACATAATAATGTAAATAAATATTTTTAAGATGTATAAATATGGATAAATGCATTAATAAATACATATTTTATGAATTCATATTAAATAAATATTACAGAAACAATAAGGATAAGAACCTATCTCAATTGGATAAAGGCATTATGCTCTTGTTTTTTATATAAAAATCCTATCTATTAGTCTAGATCATTTGCTTACATCATAAACATTAATATAATGCTATACATTTGTGTGTATGAAGGCCAAAAAGTGAATGATGTGAATTCAAAACGGACAACGGAGATTACTATGCGAAGTGCATAATGTGTGAATAAGATGACTATATTTTTAGAGCCATTGTAATTTATATTTAATGCGATCTAAAAAGGCTTTACTTATTCTTAAAGTAACCAAGTCTCATACAAATTATTTAAAGAGTAGTGGGTCGACGTGGAATAGTCAATGCTGTTGGACCCCCAGCGTTGTTGGGTTAGGGGATCCTAGTGGAATTAAAAATCATGTGTTGGAGCGGGGATCGATGCCGGAACATAGGTAAGCAGCTCATAAGGTGCCTCCCCGCCCAAAAAAAATGACTAGGTTAGTAGAACGGGACCCTCCCCGGATGCCCAGGATGAGATCTTTTTACGGATCACACAGATATTGCCCTGCCGACAAGCGGTATCAATGTCAATCAGGCTAGGCCGCATGGCCGGCAGAAAGCAGAAAGGTGGTGCTTCATTGAAGGGCTTAGTGGGTGACCGGGGGGTCACATCTCCCCTCTACCCCCAGGGAGTGAGCGAATAGGCTGGTAGCTACTTCTTAGCAGAAAAAAGGACTGACCTAAAAATACAGAAAATTAACAATTTCGAAAAATAAATTTAACAAAAATTAAAACCTACTTTTTTGAACCGATATTTTTTGCATCCCCTACGCCACATCAAGTCACCTGTGGGAAGTGGTCAAAATACATCTTGTGAAAAAAAATGAACATGAGTTCATAAATCTTTGATTTGAATGGGTGTAGATGTGGGTAATAGAAAATTAACACATGCTATGATAATATAGTCGATATTTTGAAATTTCGATTATATAAATGTTTGATATAATGAATATTCGATATAAAGAACGTTCGATCATTTAAACTTGGATGTTTTGAATACTCGATGTATTGAAATTTCGATTTTTTGAGCTTTTGATAAAATGAACGTTTGATTATTTGAAATAATTCGAATGTTCGATACATCGTTGTCGATTAATTGATATTCGATGAATTGGTAGTCGATATGGCGTAGGGGATCCATATTTTTTGAAGTCAGTACTTCACTTTCTACTGTGAAACAACTTAGCACCAAATTAAAAAAATATGTTATTAGGGGATAAGTACCGTGGGTTTTAATATTTGTTTAATTATTTTTTTA
The DNA here is from genome assembly GCA_947347705.1 of Nymphula nitidulata. Taxonomy (NCBI): domain Eukaryota; kingdom Metazoa; phylum Arthropoda; class Insecta; order Lepidoptera; family Crambidae; genus Nymphula; species Nymphula nitidulata. The sequence continues at coordinate 5,567,328 of OX374646.1, forward strand.
CAATTTTTAGTGATAACTTTCTAAGGTCAAAGCTAGATGGGTAACCGTCAGCTTATATTGTTTCCTACACGGAGTACTTAACCAGGTTCCCTACTATCGTATTGTTTCACTAAAAAGTCATAGGAAAACAAAAATCCAGACGACTTACTGATTTTAATTTTATTATGATTTAAAAACCAAACTACCATACTGATTTTGAAAAAAAAAATATGGGAACAAATGGCAACTATTCCGCATCGAACAGAAATCTCGGCGTAATCGGTGTACATAGAAAAAAAACATACCAACTGAATTGAGAACCTCCTCGTTTTTGAAGTCGGTTAAAAAAGGTTCGCGTCACGTCTTTCTTTATAAAACCTTTATTGCTATTATTACGTCTAATATTATGTGGGTAGGTACTAATTCACATATTAAACCCGTCTACTAATAATTATTCACTAAATCATAAATCACACTTCAAACGTAATAAATTATTCGCTTTAAATGTAATTTGTGTCAAATTGTCCATGTCACACTGTATTTACATTTACAATACATGAATAGTTAATATCTAACCATCAGCAAATTAGCAACGTCCGTCCGTCTGTCCGCGTCATACATAACTCGATCCGAACTAAATCTCAAACCTTCTTAAAAATTTTAATTATGAATCCTGTGAAGCCACAGATTCCGGACAGAATAATTGGTTTTTAATTTGCGAAAGTATTTTTGTTACCTTTCAGCTTAACCGCTGAAATGATTGGTATCGATATAGTTTGAAACACTGAGAAGGACATGGGATGCTTTTTGGAGCGACACCCGACATCCACGCGGGCTACTAATAAAGATTCTGAACGGGAGAATACGGGACCTCGACCTTGAGTCTTACTGCGATCTTAATAGAGGTTTTCGTAGTTACACTTGATATGTACAGTCGACAGCACATAAAGCGTAACAGTTTGACCTTGAGACCGCCCTTACTGCGTTTCAAAATGCGACAGCGACTTCAAAAATAAATTTTAATAAAAGCTTTTATTTAGATGCTTTAAAAAGAAAATAAACTTTTCCTTTAAAATTTTAACTTTAAACTAATAACTTCATTATACACAATTTATATGATTATAAAAGCTTGTCGCTCAATTAAATAGGTACTAGTATACTATAGGTAAAAAAAGTTTTATGTTTATAATTTTTTACTTTTTAGTTATCACTGGCTAGGTTTCTGAGTCTCGGCAAGCCCTTTCATTTGATACCCATATCGCAGAAGTGCACAAAAAATAACTATTCCGCCATATTGAATGTTCATCCATATTGGATTTAGAAAGACGTCACACAGCTTATCGTGTATTGTCATCCAAACTGAACGTGTATACAAAATTTCAGCTCAATCGGTTGAAGATACCTATCTGCTTCAAAATCGAGTAGCAAGATTCCACCTTACCATAAGAAAGTTAAATAAAAGCTTTTTTTTTAAAAAAGGAGGAGGTTATCAATTCGGCTGTATGTTTATTATTATTATTATTATTATTTCGTATCAAAACCAGAGCGTCGCTATGGTCGATCCTGGGATGGCTCCATAATATGGGGTCATTCAAGAGAGGCGTGAAAAAGCACTTTTTTGGCCGGCAAGGTGCAATGTCTATTTTGCACTAGCTGTCTTCGCATATGGACTCTCCTTACCACTTCACATCAGGTGGTGTTGGGTCAATTGCCGTGCTTTGTATATAAAACCAAATAAAGTTTGTTGTCTCGAAATCCTTCGTGCTTCGGAAGGCACGTTAAGCCGTTGGTCCCGGTTGTTCCCGCAACCGCTTTAACCCACCAACCCGCATTGGGCCAGCGTGGTGGTGTTATGGTCCAAACTCCTCTGTGTTTCTCCCATGTAGGAAGGCCTGTGCCCAGCAGTGGGACGTATAAAGGGTGGTGATGATGAGGATGACTCCTATGAATAAATAATTACAATAAAAACGTCGGTAACAGACCTAGATAATTAGCATAAAGCTGTTAAATTTCCATACATATTTATCTACAACATAGTCAATGACCTTATAATATATAATATAACCTTTTGATAGAAGAATTTGTTTTACGAAATTTTTGAATTCATTCAGGGTAATTAATCATGGAACTTGATGTGATTCCACAGTAGGATCACTTGCTTTTTCTCTCACACTTTTTCTTGCTTGTGGTGAATTTTCAATTTTGTGAATGAACCAGTCGACAAATAGGCAGAACTACTGCGGTGTCTCAAGAGTATTTAATTCGTGTGCGTTGCCAGTGATGACTTACAGAACAAAGACGTGGCCGCCTACAATGGGCCTCATAAGAAGGCTCAATGTCCCCCAAAGGAGCAATGGAAAAGGCTATGCTTTGGGTTTCTCTGCGTGATCGAAACAGAAATGATGAGATCCGTAGGAGAACTTACATCACCGACATAGCCCAAAGAATTGCGAGCCTCAAGTGGCAGTAGGCAGGCCACATTGAAAGGAGGACTGACGGCTATGAGGCAGAAAGGTCCTCGAGTGGCGGCCGCGTACAGGGAGTCCCCCACAAGGTGGACCGATGATCTTGTGAGGGTCGCGGGAAGCCGTTGGATGCGGACAGCGCAGAGCCGATCGGTTTGCAGATCCTTGGGGGAGGCCTATGCCCAGGTGTGGGCGTCTCTCGGCTAAAATGATGATGATCAGACTTAGATATTTTACCTGTCAAGTATCAGAGACACATTAGATTTTTCAATAATCATAGACCGCCAGAGGCATAACGCCGCTTGACAGATTAAATCGTACTTAGTCCGTTCGTAATGTTACACGTGATGTGCTGTCGCCTATACAATAAATAAAGGCTCTAGCAGAAACCCGTAACTCGTAAACATTGCAACGACGCTATTGTATTCAATAATATTGAGACATGCCATTAACATTTCGCAATGCAACATGTAAAGTCATATTTTACTATGGAAATTGCTAATATGTAGTAGGTAATTAATTAGATGGTTGCCAGCGAAGGTTTTGTCACATGGTTATTACAAGATTTTATTATAGTTAACTCTGATAAAACGTTAAAAAGCGCTCAGCCTAAGCCGTTGGTCCTCAGCATCACCAGCCTATACCTACGAGGTGTAGTTATCAGAATTACCCAAAAAAAGGAATTCTTTATCGAAAACTCAAATTGAAAATGTCACTACTCTAGATTAGGTTGTACTCTAGTTAGGGGACGACCTCTCTCCCGACTGTCATTGTCAAGATGATCGAGTGCGACAGGTCGTGGAGTGCGGTACTCACTTTCTGTGGGGGAGTGATGGCGGCGAAGGAGGATGCAGAGAGAGCGCGGAAAGCGGCCGCCGTCTCTGGCATCCGGCGAAGGAGGGCGGGGCGACGTAGGACGGCCTTTAGGCGTCTTATACCGCCGTAACAACTTTTTGGGCTCCGGGTACGGTGGGGGGCCGTGTACGGATTGCACAGCCCAGTCGGCGTACCTGCGCACGGTGCGCTGACTTAAAATACCGAGTAAATTGTTGGGGGAGGGGGAGGGTCCCCTTTACAGGCTCTCCCCTTTTCATCATCATCATCATCATTTCAACCGAGAGACGCCCACTGCTGGGCATAGGCCTCCCCCAAAGATCTCCATACCGATCGGTTCTGCGCTGTCCGCATCCATCGGCTTCCCGCGACCCTCACCGGATCGTCGGTCCACCTTGTGGGAGGCCTACCAACGCTGCGTCTCCCGGTACGCGGCCGCCACTTGAGGACATTTCCGCCCCAACGGCCGTCAGTCCTTCTTACAATGTGGCCTGCCCACTGCCACTTGAGGCTCGCAATTCTTCGGGCTATGTCGGTAACCTTAGTTCTCCTGCGGATCTCATCATTTCTGATTCGATCACGCAGAGAAACCCCGAGCATAGCCCTCTCCATTGCCCTTTGGGTGACATTGAGCCTTCTTACTAGGCCCATTGTAAGTGGCCGCGTCTCAGTTCCGTAAGTCATCACTGGCAACACACACGAATTAAAGACTTTCGTCTTGAGACACTGCGGTAGTTGGGCCGAGAATATGCTGCGAAGCTTCCCGAACGCTGCCCAGCCGAGTTGGATCCGTCGATTGACCTCTTTCTGGAAGTTGGACTTACCAAGTCCCCTTTTAACTCCCCTACAATTAACTGCGAGGAGGGACCGATCCACGGTCACGCCGCATAACCGAAATGACGGTGAAATGTCCTTGGGCCATCCCGTGCTGTCGGTAAGAGCGGTCTGGTGGTGCGTCGCTGAGGAGTTTAGTTGGTGAGAGCACACCACCACATTTCCCAATGCGGGTTGGTGGGTTAAAGCGGTTGCAGTAACAACCGAGACCACGGCTTGAATATGCACTACGAAACACGAAGGAGTGAGCGATTACAAATTTTGATTGACGAATCACGGGTTCGACCATGGCGAAAGTTGCTTTGTTTCCTTAACCGAACCACTACGCCACCGTTGATCCTAGAGACATAATATTCATTCACTCACACCTCTTATCTAGCCCAAAGTAAGCATCCTAAAGAGCTTGTGTTATCGATACTAGATAACGGAGAAAAAATGATAATAATATGTATATAAATATTAGAAATATACTAAATATACATATAAACATCTATGACTCGTAGACAAATGCTCGTACTCGTCGTACAAACATTTGCTCCTACCGGGATTCGAACCCGGGACTGCTTGACAGAGTAGCCTGCATAGCTAGGAGTACCACTCGGCCAGCCGGCCGTCAAAGAAAGGAAGATGTGTAGGTGAAGTATTGTGTTAGGGGATTTGTCACTGCGACCTGCAAGATCTGTTGTGTCTTGCCACCAATTGTTTCAAGTAGGAAGAGCCTAAAAGAGCTGTTCCAAAAATGTATGGAGACCCGGCCAGGCCTATGTATACTGAAAAATAGATAAAAATATGCAGAATAGTGTTAAATTGTCAATTTTCTATTTATTTGCTTTGTCGCGTGGTACAAAACAATTTTCATAGAATAAACTGCAACACTGCCAAATATTCATAATGGCGTCCATGTCACTTTAGTGACGTTTACCTAGTTGACTTCTATGCACAGAATACTTTTACTCTGATTCTGTGTCGCCCGCCACATTGCCATGGTTAATAACGGTCAAATAAAAGAAAATTTTCAACTTCTGTACAAACAAACTATGTATGAAAACGAATTATTGGTATTTTTCACGGTTATATGAAACATCTCCTTTGGGCACTTTCCATAAATTTTACGATGATCCCAACCACAAGAGTCTTAATATCATTTGTGTCTATAATGTGTCTCAAGTCTCAACCTTCGGCTTCGTTTGGGGGTGGGAGGTCTACCTACACTATACGAGGTGCATTGGGGTTTCACGCTCCTGGTGCACAGAATCCACAAACATCCTAATCACTTAGTTTTAGTATGCTTGATTCCTTTAAGAACAGACTAATATTAATTAAAACTGTATATAATGTCGTCTACCTCAAAAGTAAGGTTTCTATCATGAGCTATGGCTCGTGACTACACAGAATGTGTATTGTTAAGGCTTTATTGATTGACGAGTGTAATATTACATGAAAATAATTTGACATCATTTATTTTTAATTGTATTACCTATATAGGTCTAAGTTTGGTTGATTCAATTTAACTGTGCCTGAAATAAAATATGTTTCATTTTTATTTATTTAAGGTGAACAGTTTTACAAAACATTACGATGCATTTTGTAAAAGCTTCATTATTTTTTGTTACAGACGCTGTGATCCAGTGCGTCTGGGGTGTTCTTCTACTGCTCATATCTATCGGCGGCTTTATCTTCACGCCTCTGGACTTCATGCTATGGGAGAAGCTGAATATGAGACCAGGTAAGTTATAATGTTTATGTTATTTGATATGAACGCACTTTACCGGGATCCATGATTGCTTTTAACCAATCATAATTTCTAGAGGAGCTCGGTGGAGTAGTAGTGAGGAGCTCGGTGGTGTAGTGGTTTAAGCGCTCTGGTTTCGATTACGAAAACAAAGCAACTTTCGCCATGGTCGATCCCGAGATGGGTTAATCAAATATTATATTCTCGAGCTCCTCCGTGCTTCGGAAGGCGCGTTAAGCCGTTGGTCCCGGTTGTTACTGCAACCGCTTTAACCCGCCAACCCGCATTGGGCCAGCGTAGTGGTGTTATGGCCCAACCTCCTTATGTGTTTCTGCCATGTAGGAAAGCCTGTGACCAACAGTGGGACGAATATAGGCTGGTGATGATGATGATGATGAATCATAACTTCGGATCATCATCAGCTTATACACATGCCCCTCCTTTCTTCGTTTTTGGGTTAAAGCGGTTGCAGTAACCACTGGGACCAACGGCTTAGCGTGCATGACAAAACACGGAGGAGGTCGAGATTACAAAGTAGATGTTTCGGGTTTATTATATGATGGAGTCCTGGCTATGTAAAGTACAGTGGTTTTTAAGTTAGGGAAATAGAAATAAACAATTATTTTTAAAATTATTTTTATATTTTTTTGTTGTTTTCCCGTACAAAATGCTTTCTGATGATAAAGTGACAGTTTTATAATTATCAATATAATGGCAAAACTATAACGTCAAACTGCTATAATTAAACCACTCAAAAAATACAGAAGAAAGACTACTGAGTCCATAATTCCATATTCCTAGACTAAAAACCAATGCTTTTCCGAACGTTTTAAAAACATGGGCACAGATTAGGTATAGAGATTTTGTCTTGGCCTCCTATATTGCCATATTTGGTTTTTTTATGGATGCTTTTAATATATTTTGTACGTGGCTTATCGATCGAAAATATCACGTAAAATAATTTGTTGTGGTTTTAATAATTTTATGTCATTTTTAATAAACTGTACGGTCATAGCCGAAAATGAGACATCTAGGTACTCTTTCTGCTTGACCCATACGAAATCGTCCATGGCGAAAGTTGTTTTGTGTTACTATTCGAACTAGATCTCGCAAACGACAACGGCACCGAACTCCATAAGTATAATATAGACTTATAAAAATATCTAAACTAGGAAAATTTCACGTCCTTAGGCGGGGATAGAACCCGCGATCACAATCCGGGCGACTGCTCTAACCATCTCAGCTACCCAGGACTTGGGATAACCCTGTGAAATTCTTCTAGTCTATCTGTATTTGCGTCTTAAGCTAACGATTACATACTTAGAATACAACAATAACATAACACCAACAACGTTAAACACGTAAATAAAATAACGTAACGTAAGGTAATATGTACTTAAAATTCTACTTGTTATAATATTACAAACTGAATTCTTATCATACCCAAAATTATGGTTTTTATGTTAAAAACTACAAATTATTTGCGATAATATTTCCGAGAGCGCGCAAGAACGCAGAAGCACAGTTTTCCCGTCTCAATGGAGCAGCCGCGAGTGAAACAAAACAAATATCATGCGGCCTACCATGCGATGCGACTGACCGAGACCAAAGATGACGTTTAGCGCGGAAGGAAAATGGAGTATGCGCCAATATAGTTTTTTGCTAATTACTTTCAAACTATAACATAAATTGAAAAATCGCTAGTAGAAGCCCTCAGAAACATGGTGACTCACATATTTATCAATTTTCCCTGTGGTGAAGTAATGTGATTTGGACAATAAATTGAATCTCGTTGAAAGTCAGAGGTATCTTTGTCCAGGTATTTGTGATCCAGTTTAGGACCTAAACTGAAAAGAATCATTAATTCGTACTAGTTACGACGCTATCTACGACTATGACAGCGATGCAGTTTAGGGACCAATACTAAACCGAGCAGAATATGAATCGCTTTTATAAAGATGGTGGTAAGGCCCCAGGACGCCTACGCGTTGGACACCCCTATTAACAGTAGCTCCGGCGACCTTACTGAAACAGCGCGCAATAAATACGTGTTGTCTGACTGAGGTCTTTCGTGAGGTGAAGGCCTTCCTTCAGACATCTGACAGTAATTTTCTGAAACGCACAAGCACTAGAAGCTGAATAAAGAATTGAGTATTACGCAATACTTATTTAACACTTCAGTGTATAAAAAAAGGTGCAAATGTATTTGAAATAAATAAATTAGCGAAACAATGAATTCGATAATTTTCTTTCACAAGGCTGACGAACATATGGCCGCCTGATGGCACGCGGTTACCGTGGGTACCCTATTGGACTCCTAGCACAATGAAAAAACAAGAGAAAGCGTCAGAAAATGCAGTGTTGTTTTCTTTGTTTTGCTTGTTTTCTCTATAAACTCTGACGACCTTACTTACCGCGGGAACTTAGCTACAGAGTAGTATTCTGCTTTATTCTGTAAAGGTGCTACCCCAAAAAAAGAAATTCTTTATCTAAAACTCAAAATGAAAATGTCACTACTCTAGCAATCGGCCTCTAGTAATTTTAGGTTGTACTAGGTTAGGTTGTGCTCTGGGGTGTGTGGAGTGTGGCAGTGCTGGAGAGCCTCCCCGTGTGTCAGGTCCATTGTGAGACCAGTACTCACGTTTGATGTGATCCTGTAAAACATTCGATGTGAAGAGCGGTTCCGCAATGGCCCTGGCCGGCGCACTCTGGGCAATCGCGAGCAATCCCCATATGTCTAATATATGGGTATTGCTCGCGATTGGCTAATCTCCAGACGGGGGTGAGGTGGTTGAGCCCTTTTGGGTTCCTGCCGGGCGGGGGCAGAGTATTTTGATGCTTTCCCTGCTGTGAGAATGGGCTCTTAAGGCCAGTGGACCCATCCATGGGTCGTAGGATGGCTGACCTTCAAGGTTAGCGACAGGTGCATGAACACGCCCTGTGTGTGTGACCCAAAGAGTTGCAAAGTGGTCGGCGGGGGTTGTCCACAGCTACGTACCGGGTAGGTCGTAGGCCCGGTACGTGTGCGGCTTTCGCTGCATTCGTAACGGGGTAGTGGACCCGGTTATGGGTATGGAGTATGGCGATCCTCCTGCGGATGCGGACGACTACCAAGTTCTCTGGGTCCGGTCCTCGTAAGCAGCCTCCTGACGGGAGAAGGACGGTTTTTAGTGGGTAGGGCCGCCGCATCATTATCTTTGCGGCGGGGGAGTCCCACATAACCTCGAAGCCGACCACAGGCACCGGGGTGTGCATTAAGCATTTTCCGTCCAAAAAAAAACAATAAAAAGGTTAGGTTGTACTCTAGTAATTTTAGGTTGAATGACATTCACAGCCAATTACTAGAGGAGTGACATTTTCATTTTGAGTTTTCGATAAAGAATTTCCTTTTTTTGGGTAATTCTGATACATTTTGTAAATCTAAATAGACGGACTGATTTTGTGACATTGTTATCTTATCTTATCTTACTATAGGATTGCATCATGTCTAAGTCACAGTGTACTCTTCCTGTGTCCAGAATATGGAATTGTGACTATTTGTGATATTGTTAACGCATGGAACAAATAATACCAGTATTACGTTATTCTTTTCTGATGGATTAATATTAATATATTACTATGGGATTTTTGACAATTAGAAAGAACTTGTTGGTTGGCGTATTTAAATAAATATATGTTTAATTTTTTAAATATCTTTCTGTCCTAATTAAATCAATAATTTAAAATTTTAAGTAACCCCTGGCCTCTCCTCATCATCTATCTAACACCATATCTCATTGGGCCTATTCATATGAATGAACCCAAACTTCTGTTCGAAGTGTCCTGAAATTATCAAACAAATGAAATGCTTTTGAAAGTGGCAAACCAATTCTTTAAACTAATATAGCCCATGTATCAATTTATTGTCGTATTGACGGCACCACCCTGTATAGTCTGTAAAAAAATATTTTAGGTAATAATCTGTTGCTGTAATGTTAGTGTGTGGCCTGTAAAAAACTGCTACTTTCACGTAACTTTTAGCCTAAACAACTAGAAAACAAGCAAACTACATTACCAGAGGTTTTCTCGAATGAGTACAGCATGGGGTTCTTGAAAAAAGGCGTGAAAAATTTTTTACAGGGTCGGCAACGCGCAAGTAACTGCTTACCATCAGCCCCCTTATTCTCAACTGTCGGAAAGAATTCGAATTTCGGAAACTCTATACCTGTCACTTTTTATCGCGCTGCGTCAAAGCGAGATGTCATGTGACTTATCGAATCGAATCCGTGATCCGACAGTTGAGAATAAGGGGGCAAGTGGGCCGTATGCTTGATAAAAAAAAACCAATCACTTGGTATTGGAGGCGCGTTGTTATCCTAAGGCGTAAGATGAAATGCCTTCCATGCCCAGTAATCACACTGGCTTACCTTTCTGTTTACTTATTATGAGTTTCTTGAGTAATCTGAATTACTCAAGAAACTCATAATAAGTAAACAGACCGAACCTTCTCGTACACGGGACAAGAAGTGACAATGATGCCATAAAAAATAACAAAAATAAATTAGTAGTGTTGCCAATATCCGCGACATTTACCTACTATATGCTAATTAATAGTACTATACGCGTTGGATTTTCGGTAACAGCTATGGACATGAGAGGTAGCGTTACAAAGAATGAATGAAGTGATTAGCGCTTACCATGTCTCGCAACTTTTACCAGCCACGATGCTCATTTTCAATGGAGTTTTATTTATTTTATTTATTCTTAATTTTTATGTTAACACCCTACCCTACAAAACCAGTGGCAAACTATTTCTATGAACTAATATTGCCCATGTTTTAATTTATTGTCGTATTGACGGCACCACCCTGTATATGTCGCAGACGTTTGGTTAAATTAGGACGCTTAACTGGACGCAACGGGCTCCTTGATTGAACGCCGGCATCCAATGAAATATCTGACGGACAACTAGCCAAGTCATTGAGCGCAACGTTTAACCATATGAACCATTCAATTGGAATTTGAACGCTCTTTGATTTAAACGTCCTGTCTAGGCAGACAGGTCGTTTAAGTCAAAAAGCTTTTGTGTGACTGTTTGAGTGATTGGTAGGTTCAAGGTTATTTTTTTATAACCACATATAACCAAAACGATGTCGGTTATTATAAGTGGTAATAAAAAATAACATTGAAGCACCAATCAAACCAAAACTCTTCGGTACAAGACAATCCATTAAATACGACAAGTCGTTAAACGTTAAGTGAGTCTAGTTTAATTAACTATTGGGCTAGGCATTTGATTGGATGCCGGCGTTTGATTAACGGGCTAGGCATCCAATTAAGCGGTGTGTTCAACCAGATGGCGGCGACATAGGTATTAGGTTGGGGAAAAAGTCTTTTCGCATTATAGTATGTATGAATTTGTAATAAAATCTCTTTGGATGTACTATTTGTATCTGGCAGGTTTTGGTATCATTAAAAGTTTAGTTTTTAAAAAAGATAATTCCAAATTCAAATTAGGCAAATGTGTGTTTTTCATTTGTTTTTCGTACTGTCAAGATGAGTGAATCTAATGAAGAAATTCGATACATTTAAAATTTTACTACAAAAAAGGTAAAAGTGCAACGCAAGCCGCGAATAAAATTTGCGATGTTTATGGACCTAGTGCAGTGTCTGTGAGAGTAGCACAAATTTGGTTTAAGCGTTTTTAATCCGGAAACTTTGATGTCAAAAATGCACGTCGCTCTGGTCGCCCTATTACTGTACCGCCTGGCCGAGTGGTCTGTACCCCAGGCTACTCGGTCAAGAGGTCCCGGGTTCGAATCCCGGTAGGAACAAATGTTTGTATGATGAGTACGAACATTTTGTTTACGAGTCATGGATGTTTATATGTTTATTTAGTATATTTCTAATATTTATATACATATTATTATCATTATTTCTCCGTTATCTAGTATCCATAACACAAGCTCTTAATGATGCTTACTTTGGGCTAGATAATAGGTATGAGTATAAATATTATTATTATTATTATTATTATTACGGATAAAATTGATGCCATTTTTGAAAAACCGTAGCAAGATCGGCATATCAGCAGTTACGACGTAGCTGAAGAACTGGGAATTGACCACAAAACAGTTTTGGCGCATTTGAAAAAAATGGGTACACTAAAGAGCTCGATATTTCTTTACCCCACGAGCTCACTGAAAGAAACCTAATGAACCGTGTACTCATTTGTGATTCTTTATTACGACGTAATGAAACCGAACCATTTTTGAAGAAGCTGATAACTGGTGATGAAAAGTGGATCACGTACGACAAGAACGTGCGAAAAAGGTCGTGGTCAAAGGCCAGTCAGGCTTCACAGACTGTGGCGAAACCCGGGTTAATTCGCAACAAGGTGATGGGGTGTGTGTGGTGGGATTGGCAGGGCATTATTCATTATGAGCTGTTACCACCAGGCAGGACCATCGATTCTGAACTCTACTGCGAACAACTGATGAGATTAAAGCAAAAAGTTGAGAGAAAGCGGCCGGAATTAATCAACAGAAGGGGTGTGGTTTTTCATCATGATAACGCTAGACCTCACACATCTTTAGCCACTCAGCAAAAATTAAGAGAGTTTGGCTGGGAGGTGTTAATGAATCCGCCGTATAGTCCTGACCTTGCACCTTCAGATTTCCACCTGTTTCGCTCTCTTCAGAATTCTCTAGGCAGTGTCAGGTTAACATCACGAGAGGACTGCCAAACCCACTTGTCGCGGTATTTTGATCAGAAGCTCCAAAATTTCTATAGCAATGGGATCATGTACCTACCTACAAGATGGCAAAAATTATCGAACAAAATGGTACCTACATACTTCAGTTAAATGTAAATAAACTATAAAACATGTTTTGAATTTGCTTAAAAAATGCGAAGAAACCTTTTCCCCGACCTATTATATGACATATTACTAGTAAAGTAACTAGCATTTCATTTAAAATCATTTGCAACTTCACGCGACCTCTTATTGCAGCTGCCGCTGCCGCATGTTGTCTCTTCCGCTGTATCTTATATAATATGATCTGTACGTGTATTTTTGATAATATTACTCACATTTGTTCAAGGTCACTGCCTCACTGTGTCAAGATCACTGTTATTTACCTCAAAACATCGCAAAAATTCACTGTCGTTTTCACATATTTATAGAATAAACTGTATATGTATAGGTCGTTCTTGTTGATAATTATGTAAGCGATTTTGTTTCGTATCGCATCGACATAAGATGTCTCATTCTCTGATTAGCTCTGTCGGGCGTATGACATAATTTTGACGCCGATTGAATGTAAAGACATGAAGGTGCCAATGCTGTCTTCATGGAGTCTTAGTGTATGGTAAGGGATCGCCGATTCGATAGCGATATCATTCCGGAAGTTTACCAAAGTACGCTGTCGCGAAAGTTCTGTGCGGCGAAAGTCTTCACTGCGATGTAGGATATATTAAAATGTCTGGTGAGGTTAAGTTAGTAGAACTATGATTTGAAAAATGATAAAAATAAAAAATGTGGTCAGCCTTACTATACTTTAATTCATATAAAATTCCGAACTAGGATTAGATTGGTTAAGTAAGGTTAGCACTGTGACTATTTTATTAAATTTGCATTAACTTACATCGCAATGAAGACCTTCCCAGTAAAGATCTATAGTGACAGACAACGCACGTCGCGATGGTAAACTTCCGCAGTACCCTACATATCACCAAAGAACTTTCGCGACAACGTACGTCGCAATGGTACACTTTCGCAACAACATACGTCGCGATGGTAAATTTTCGCAGTAAAGTACTTTCGCGACAACGTACCGCAATAGTAAACTTTCACAGTACCCTACATGGCAGTGAAGAACTTTCGCCACAAAATGTACGTCATAATGGTAAACTTCCGCAGTAAAGTACTTTCGCGACAGCGTATGTCGCGGTGGTAAACTTTCGCAGTAAAGTACTTTCGCGACAACGTACGTCGCAATAGTAAACTTTCACAGTCCCCTACATGGCAGTGAAGAACTTTCGCCACAAAACGTACGTCATAAAGGTAAACTTTCGCAGAATTAAAGTACTTTTGCGACAGCATATGTCGCGATGGTAAACTTTCGCAGTCACGTACGTCGCAGTAAAGAAATTTCGCGACAACGTACCTACTTACGTCGCGATGGTAAACTTTCGTAGTAATGTACGTCACAGTAAAGAACGTTCGTCACAATGTACGTCGCGATGATAAACTTGCGTCTTTCGCAACAACGTACGTTGCAAGCATAATAAACTGCGAAAGTATTATTTACACCCGCTATATTTTTGCTCTTTGCACATAGCAAAGAAGGCTATACATTTAATAAATCTCATGTCTTACATACAATCTGTCAAGCGGCGTTATACCTCTGGAGGTCTATAACAATTGAAAAATCAATTGTGTCTGGAATCTGATGCTAATAAGTTCATTATACAAATTCTTGATTTTAGCGGAAACAACTGTTTTGCTAGACCTAATAAACCAATAAAACCCCTTCATTATGAAAATATTATCTCATTACAACTCGCAGGTATTAGCGTAATCTTGACCATATACAGCAAAGGTTAAGGACCTCTAAATAAACTTCCTAACAAGTTTCAGTTAGTTAATATGGCGGATAGTGAGCATTAACGATTTGTTGACCTTGTCTTTCATAATTTAAACAATGTTACTCAAGATTGAAGTGTAAGTAGGACAGTTGACGAACACGATGATGAAGGTTATATCATGAAGGTACCTATGATAATAATATGATTATGAGCTTATAGACTCATAAGCTCATAATCATATCGCTCTCGTGAGACCGAAGAAAAATATAGATACAAAGATAAATAGATAGATAGATAGATCGTTAGAAATTCTTTATTTTGCACATTCACATAAACAACACAGAGATAAAACAAACACAATATGCGGTCTTATCGCTAGAAGCGATCAATATTCATATATGGTTAATTAAAAAGTTTTTTTTTATACCGAAAGGTAATGGTGGTGGTAAATGGATTTTGAACATTAAGCTGATCTCCAAAAATCAATAGTAAGTAAGTTAACTGGCCCCTTATTCTCAACTGTCGGATCACGGATTCGATTCGACAAGTCACATGCCGTCTCGCTTTGACGCAGCGCGATAAAAAGTGACAGGCATTGAGTTTCCGAAATTCGAATTCTTTCCGACAGTTGAGAATAAGGGGGCTGGACTAAGTTGGGACCTTGTGTTCATTTATCATCATCATCATCATTATCATTTCAGCCTAGAAACGCCCACAGCATAAGCCTCGCGACTATCGCGACCCTCACCAGTTCGTCGGTCCACTTTGTGGGGGTCAATCAACGCCGCCACTCTAGGATCTTTCCGCCCCAACGGCCGTCTGTCCTCCTTGCAATGCGGCGTGCCCACTACCACTTGAGGCTTGCAATTCTTTGGGTTGTGTTGACTATCTTAGTTCTGTTGTCGTGCGGATCTCATCATTGATCTGATCTGATTCGGTCATGCAGAGATACCACGAGCATAAAACATTATTACAGGGCTCATTTACAGTGCATCTAAATTCGCTTAACTCTATTTCATAGCAAGAAAGATTTTTTTTTACTGACTTGCACAAGCACAACACTTCACACAGGCACAGTATATTTACAATAAAAAAACCATCAGTGCAAGACCAATAGGCCCCTGTCTCAGCACTTAGCTTCAACGACATTCGCAGAATGCCGCAGAAGCGCTGATATTATGGCAGGGCCCAGGCGATGACAAAACACGAAACAATTAAAAATAAAGAAAGAAAACAAATAGGCGGAGTTCTTAGTAATTAAAATAGAATAAAATTAGAAAAAAAAAAATTCCACGTCCCGAGGCAGGAATCGAACCCGCGACCTTTCGCAATCCGGGCGACTGCTCTGACCACTGAGCCACCCAGGACTTGCGATATCCCGTTGAAATTCTTCTAGTCTATCTGTATTTGCGTTTATGAGCTAACGTCCACCCTACAATGTCGAAATATTCTATTTCATTTTTAATTACTAAGTAATTTTTCAAACATTTATAATAATGTTAAAATCAAAAATTAAGAATAGGAGGAGTTCTATTATCAAAAATATTTCTAACTGAATTTAAATTGTATATTTAGAGAAAGGTTTTGTAGTAGCAGTAGTAGTAAGTATGGACATACATTCATTAATATTTTTAAGTCTAACTATATTATTTTAATGCTGGCACAATAGTTAGCAACCTATTAGATTGCAAGCAATAGTTTTATGTGTTTCCCTAGGTTCGTAAAGCTGTTATTGTGTCATAAATTAAATAAATATGTACAAAAACCTGTTAATTTCAGTTGACAAAATGATATCAACTTTCGCTATGACAAGTTCAAAGTCACAGAGGCTTGACTGTGTCAAGGGCATCACGATTCACGTCAAATGCTCGTGTCATCGGAAAACGATAGCGATTTTATGAATGAATCATAATAATATAATCACGCAATCACGCTGTTATTATTGAATTCCTTGTACTTACTTATTTATGCTTGTGATTTTAATATTACGTGAGAAAATCTTATTCTTCTGACTTAGGTTACCTACAGGTTGGCTTGAAATTTGTGTCAACCGGATTTTGAAAATTTTAATTGTACTTTCTGAAATTGAAAATTTTAAGTAACCCCAGGCCTCCTAAATATCATTGATACTATTATTATGAGCCCCAAACACGCTATTAGTTTCTGATGTACTGAAGTATTAAGCAACTCCCTGACTTTTTGATGGTATAAATAAAGGATCAGCTCAAAGATAGTATGTCATGGGAATGTCACCGAAGTGACAGTACACGAAATTTCAAATCAATCGGATGTGTAAAAGTTAGTAAAACCCTATTTACAAAATGAGCTGATAGTCATCAAACGCCTGATGCTGATGACGCTTTGAACAATTAATCAGTCAAGGTTTAATAGATGGATAAAATCTTCAGGGCTTTTACAGAATTTATGGTTTTCACAATGAAACATTTCTTCCATTGTAACGTGAAACAGCTATGTGTCGCTACCGTCTGGTTAAATAAGCTAGGAAGCCTGTTGATTGAACGCCGGCATTCAATCAAACGGCTGAAGTACAACTAGCCAAGTCATTGACCATATGGCTGAACATTATGTCAGCCGTCTGGTTTAAATTAGCCATTCAATTGAACGCCTAGGCAGGTCGCTTAAATCGAAGAGTTTTGTGTGGCTGTTTGAGTGATTGGTAGGTTCAAGGTTATTTTTTATGACCTCTTAGAACCAAAACGATGTCGATTTTAAGTGGCCATAAAAAAAAAGCTGGACCCTACCAAACAAACCAAAACTTTTCAGTACAAGTCGTTCAATACGCCAAGTCGTTAAACGTTAAGTGAGTCTAGTTCAATTAACTATCGGACTAGGCATCCAATTAAGTGGCGAATTTAACCAGATGGCGGCGATGTACTGGAAAGTTACAAAAGTCCGAAAGAAAATTATTCAGGGTGGTTGTGGTCCTTGTCAAGAGTTTTGCCTCTGTTTGACACACTTCAGACCATTTTTATTTTCCGATTTAATTAACACGTTCGCTGACAGTACCTACGTTCAAAGGCGGGAAATTTAAGGCTGCGGTCCGAAAACCGCCAAAAGTAACTATCAGCGATATTAGCGCGCTCAAATGCGTCCCGAAATACGTCATTGATGACATCATAGCACACTTACATACAGCGCTAATGCTCTAGGAAAATCACTGTGAGCGAACTGTCAAACTGTGGTTTGTTAATTATTTTAGGTTATTTATTGTAAGGGGAATACGTCTTCTAAGGGTAGTTTTATATAGCGCTGTCTCGCTCTTTCACCCCCACACTTATACTATAATGCAACGAAAGATCGAAACTACGATTAACATAACTATTAACATAATATTTGTATGCCGCAAAGGCAGGACATAGTCATGGTAATTATATTGTAATTTATAACAGCTATTTTGTACCTATGTGCCACAAATAAATTTTTCTATTCTATTCTATTCTATTCTACGTCGACCGGCGTGAACGCGCGCATTCTCGAACATTCAGTGCGGCCAGTGCCATTTTGGAAACATCTACGCGCATACGTCGCTAAAATAGTAATCGTTTAGTATGGAAAATTCTAGTGCCTTATTATGGTGACAGGACAAGTGCTTAACGTCAGCGAACGTGTTAATAAAAACTTGCTCGTGACAACCCTGAAAAATGCGCACTTTAGCCTATCGTACGCGTACGGCACACTATAGTTATACTAAACACACACACACACACACACACACGCAACCCGCGTACATACTGCGATATCGACCTCCCGCAACCCCAGAATTCCCAATTTTACTTCGGGATTCTGTTAAGCCTGGTTTATGTAGCTACATTATGAAATACCTACATTTAAATTTTGTCAAATAACCATTTAAAATTTATCCATCACAAAAAAATCTGACAAATCACGGTTTTATCTCTAAAATAAAAGTGTTGATGCAACGGCACTTTAATGATGTCCTAAGTTCATTAACATAGACAATGCACTAAGTGCTAGATCATTAAAGAGCTTAATATATACAAAAATAGACTAAAAAGTCATTTCAACGATTAATTTGACAGATGATCAAATAACGAAGTGTTTGACGTCATTATTTACTTTTGAATAGTTTGTGATAATAATACAGACGCCTAGGTACGAAGGCAATCAATCACAGGAGTTTACTTTTAATCTGTTAGGTACACTCGACGGCACGCACATCAAGGTTACGCTTGATGTGCTGTCGACTGTACAGTCAGAAACTGAGGGGCTGGCTTCAACAGCTCAACGAACCTACCGCCGGCATTCGGACTGTGGAGGCCATTTGTCCGGTCTTCCGGGAGTAAATAAGGCGGTAACACGGAGTGTTGTGCAGGTTATGACCGGCCACAGCTGCTTCGGCACAACACGGCCCAAGAGGAGCGTTATCCCCGCTGCCATGAGTGCGGCTGCAGTGAAACATTGTGCAGCACACACTGTAAGACTGTCCGACGTGTCTTGGTCGCTGCTATAGGAGGTGACCTCACCCTCCCGACGTTGTGAGGGCAATGGTCGCCAGTGAGAACAACTGGGAGATGGCAGCCTCCTTCTGCGAAGACAACACCTCACAGAAGGAGGCCGCGAAACGGGTTCGTGAGGAAGACCCCCTTACGGATACGATTCCGCCGTAGGAGGCGGCTCTGCAACTACGGTAGTGGGGATAGCGGGTGATTGAGTGGGCCCCTTCTTCCGCGCCAGACGTTCCCGCTGGGCCTGAAAGCAGGTATCAGTCACACAGTCTTCGGCGTATGACAGCGGTTGCGAAAAATATTGTCGTGCGTCAAAGAAACGTGACTCTGAGGAACACGTTAGTTTTTAGTGGATTAGCTCCGGAGACTCCAACATAACCTAGTGGCAGCGTCACTCCTCTCGGTAGCCATAAAGGATTTTCCAACGTAAGAAACGGTACAGTCCTTACCTAAGTCTGACGCCATAACAATAACAGCATTTTTGTGTTCCAGCAGTTAGAGGTAAGATTGCCAGTTCCTCTGTGGTTGAGGAATCCAAGGGAACCTCGCTTTCATCGTCGGCCTTATCTTCACTTACCATCAGGTGAGATGAAGGCCAAGATTTACCCCGTTGAAATTTAAAAAATATATCATAAATATCTGAGCTTTTAGAATACTCAAAAATAACTATGGCGTGTTGAAAAGCAACCGTATTATTACAGCATTAGAATCACCTTTTACTTGTTTAAGATTTAAGTGATGCTGCAAGCAGATTTAAGTGATTACAATTAATTTGTAATCGCACGCTCCACCGCGCTTCGAAATAATTCGGAAGGCACGTTTAGCCGTTGGTCCCGGTTGTTACTGCAACCGCTTTAAACCACCAACCTGCATTGGGCCAGCGTTGTGGTGTGTTTCTACCGTGTAGGAAGGCCTGTGCCCATCAGTGGGACTGGCTGGTGATGATGTGGTATTTTTTTAAAAAACTCTTTTTATTTTCAGGTTTCCCCCCTTACGAATGGTGGGCTGACCCCCCGGATGAGGTGAAGCTCCGCGTCTACGTGTTCAATGTGACCAACCACGAGCGGTTCATGAGCGGAGCAGACGAGAAGATTAACATGCAGGAGATCGGGCCCATCGTCTATTTGTAAGTCAGCCATTTTTTTAGGAAACTAAATGTACATCAAAATAATTAAACGAGTACCATACACTATATAAATAATTGATTAGGAGCATTTAGCATTTACCCATTTTTGTTGAGCATTTAGCCATTTTTGTTGAGCATTTAGTCATTTTCGTTTAGCATTTAGCCATTTTCGTTGAGCATTTAGCCATTTTTGTTGAGCATTTCGGCAATTTAGGTGCTCATTTGTTTTCTTTGGCTGGCTATATATAGGTTTTGGTAACATGGTTATAGAGAACGATTAAATTTAATCCTTTCTATGACAACTCGCTTCTGCAATCGACAGCGTCTGCTGGAAGACTTTTCAAATTAAAATGATTACTGATAATCTTAGAATATAGACACGTTATACTTTTCCTTATGTAGGCCTATTTATAACAAAAAAAAATTAAAATGTCTTTATTCAAATGGGCTACAAGGAAGCACTTTTCAATCGTCAAAAATTATTTATTTATGACTATCACAAAAATATATTAACTAACAACGTCATAGTGCCCGTCTGTCCGTCTGTCTATCTTTCATGTCTGAATATACTTTAACTAACAATGTCATAATGTCTGTCTGTCTGTCTTCATGTCTGAAATCTGAATTTACACCGGTTCCAAAAGTTGAACTACCGAGAAGATTCCGGCAAAAAACTCGTGTAGTCACTGTTTTCAAATATTAAATTACAATTTTTAGGTACACAGTTTTCTGTTCGTTCCGTCGTTGAAGTATAAATCGATATCTAATATCTTTTCCATTATTTTACTATAAATAATTTCGTCATAATTATGTTAAGGTCTACCTTAGTTAAAAACGCACACAGAAAGATTACCATTTAGAGGAAAATGGCCTAAGCTACTATACAATGGCCCTAATTCTGGAGAACACATGCTAAGTCTAAATTTAAGTTCAGTGCATTTCTTTCTTTCAAAATGAATACGAAAAGGATGGCTGTCATAAAATTTGACATTTAGAAACGTGCGCGTTCAATTTTCAACCCTATTGAACGTGATAAAATGCAATGTTTAGGAGGCACCTCCGTACATGCCGTCTAAAATTGTCTATGGTTTCTTTGAAATCTTTTAAATTTAATTGACAGCTCTAAACAAATTCTTGCTATCTTTTCCTTATTACATATTGCGAGAAAGAGATATGCTGTACTTAAATTTAGAATTAGAATGTGTTTTCACAATCAGTCTCAATGCGTTACAAAAGTCCGTATTTTTTTTTAAAGGGGTGGGTTGTATTCCTTTACAAGATTTACCTACTTCTGAAAGTTTCACACTTTTCAGTCCATTTTATTGGCAGGTATTGACGGCACCAGCCTGTTTAATCATACAATTTATTTCGTAAACTTTTCCGTTATGATAATAATAATATTATACACTCACACCTATTATCTAGCCCAAAGTAAGCATCAATAAGAGTTTGTGTTATGGATACTAGATAACGGATAAATATTGATAATAATATGTATATTAAATATTAGAAATATACTAAATAAACATATAAACATCCATGATTCGTAAACAATTGCTCGTACTCATGTCACGGTTCTAAACCCGTCTTCCAACCTATTACATACTTACTTGATTTTCAATAATAAAATCCATACAAAACAAAGCATCACATTTTGGAGACCTCTAATTAAATATTCTACGACTATATTAATATTAGCTTTTACTTGTTTTTAATACAAATATAAACACATCAATTGTTATTGTAAATAACTTATTATGATCGGTCTACTAATGACAGATATTGTATCGGTTAACGCCGGTACCTACATTTGAATTATATTATTCTGATTATAATTCCAAACACCCTCCAATTGAAAATTATTCGAACTTGGACACAAGCCTTTTTGTCCAATCTAATTTGATCAATAAACTATATTTATTGATTAATATAGTTTAATTGTGTTTTTCTGCTATAATGGATTACGTGGAATATTCTGATTAACAAATTTAAATAAGTTTGTGAATCAGAATCTACCATTAGTTTCGGCCATAGAGAATACCATAGTATGAACCGTTCTTTAATTTATCTATTATTTATGGTAGCATGATTCTTAACATCGTAACTCCCACTACCATTTCTCGAAATATTCTAGAACATTTGGAGTATATAAGCTTATAGTCCGGAGAAAGAGGCTCTCTTGCATTTTCGCCGGCTATTGCTTAAATACTACAAATCTGAGTAAATATTACTTTGTGCGCGATCCCCGTACTTATTTTGGGGATCCTACCTACGGGCAGCCGCCTACCCTGCTGCTCCGTGCTGTGCTTCGGGCCACACTACCGGCCGAAGCTGAACCCACGCCGACCACGCTGGTAGCCGACGTGGCTTGTTCCTGCTGCTTCCTTCGCTAACCGTCGAAGCTAAGTCCCCTTTTTTTCCACTGGGAACCACCGAGCTAGGACCTATTATCCACGCCCTGAGCTAATAAATAGTGTTAAAGTAACTATTCTTTTATTTCGTTCTATTCTGCACACCTGGCCGTGCTTCACACGGCTAGAGCGTGACAGTGGCGCCCAGCTCGCTCAGGGTTCTTCGCTCTGTGGTTCTCATTTTCTTTTCTTTTTTAATTTTTTGTTTTAGGTGGGTACCTACTTTTAAATTTTTAGTTTTATTTTATTTTTTAACTTTTAACTTTTAACTTTTAATATAATTAAAAGTCCGTGGAATTATCATTAGGTGATAGCCCTATGCTATCACTAGATATTATTTAAAAAATAACTCTCTTTTGCCATTTTGTTAGTTTTTATTAGATACCCACTCAAAAAAAAATTTTTTTCTTTAACGCTGCAATTGAATTGTTTTGCACACACTCGCCCTAGTTCCTTTTTTTTTAAAATTTTAACTTGGTATTTTACTATGGCTGAAAATAGTATTAATTTCCTTTCGTTACAAAAGTCCGAGCTCGAATATGAGGTTGCCTTGCGTGGTCAAACTCCGGCTGATACTGTGTTGGAGTTAAGAAAACAAATTGTTAAATTGAGTAAGGAATTTCCAACTGAAACAATTTTACTTTCTCATTTACCTCCTTCTGAGGATTTAGACGGAGTTGTGGCTTGTTTGGACAAATCTTTAAAAAATATAAAAACTTTAAATAACAAATTCGATAAAAATTTACTATTGAGAACGGAAGTCTTACTCAACCATACTTATCACCGGATGAATAGGATCGAAGTTGACGATGATGATTTGGAGGCGGTTCTTTCCGACTGCAAACAAAATTTTGAGTCGCAAATGACCGACTTTAGAAGATTATCACCATCTAGTAAGACTACCTTTTCTATTAACGATTTGCAAAAGGCAATTGGTGGTCTAACCGTTGATCAAAACCGTACTCCGGATTTATCAAAACTTAAATTTAATGGCAAGTCGTGTGTGCGTGCGTTCGTTCAAAAAGTGGACGAATTTGTTGAGGCAAGAGGCATTGATCATGATAAGTTGCTGTCTTTTGGTTATGAAATTTTCACGGAAGATGCTCTTCATTGGTTCCGGTGCATCAAGCCCAAGGTGGATAGCTGGTCTCAAGTCGTTGTTGCTCTAAAAGCAGAATTTAGTCCACATGATTTTGACTACCAATTTTTGGCAGAAATTAGGGGTCGTTTTCAGGGCGAGGACGAGAACATTAGTGTTTACCTATCTATCATGGACGGTATGTTCTCTCGTCTTTCAAGGCCCCTGCCTGAGACTGAGAAATTAGAGATCATTTCACATGGCATCCGGCCTTGCTATGCTAACGCATTGGCTTCTGTTTGGCCGGTGCTAAACATTGACACGCTTAAGGCTGTATGCCAAAATTTTGAAAAGGTACAATGCCACTTTAAAAAATTTAATGAGCCTTCTGCTGCTAGTTCTTCAACTCTAGCTCCTGAATTCGCTTATAAAGGCAAATCCAGCGCTTCTGTTAGTGTTGAAAAACCTGCTTATAAATCTTACAACGGTACTATAAAACCGAAGTCTTTTGTTACTGCTGTAGCTTCAGCAACCCTATACTGCCCGAGGTGTCGTACTAACTCACATAGCCTAAAGGCTTGTACACAACCAAGAACAATAATATGTTTTAAGTGTGGGAAAAAGGGTGTACGTACTCCAGATTGCACTAAATGCAACCCAAAAAACTAGTTTGCCAGGATTGGAGAAAAAGCGACCCTCATCGCTCAAAATTTAATAATCTCTGCAGTGAGACCGAGTGGAATCAATGGTTATCCTATGTTTCGAGCGCCTTTTCTAACCACTCGGTGTCTCCAATCCTAGATTCTCAAAATATATTTTCACGCCCTTATATAAACGTATATGTCAATAATAAGAAACTCGTTGGTCTCTTGGATACTGGTTCAGGCATATCTTTATTGGGTAATAGTTTTAATGAATATTTCAAAAAACAAAATTATAAAACTTATTCTTGTAATCCGTTACAGCTTTCTGCAGCTGGCGGTCAAAGATTCTACGCTTGTAAATATCTAAATTTACCTTTAACTTTTAATACCAAAACCTATAATATAAAACTTTATATTGTACCAGAAATACAAAACAACCTAATCTTAGGTATGGATTTCTGGAGAACTTTTGGATTGTTTCCTAGGGAACTCGATGGCCTAGTAGTCAAAGCATCTCAGGAGGCTAACATTTCTAACATAGCTCTTGACGAACCTAAACATATTTTTTCATACGCTCAACTATCGGAGGAACAAAAGGAAGCTGCTGATGATATCATTTTCAAATTTCGCGGAATTTCTTATGAGGAATGTGGTTTGGGTCGTACTTCATTGATAACTCATGCTATCGATACTGGTGATGCGGTTCCTATACGACAACGATATTACCGTATGTCTCCTCAAAAACAATCCATCCTCGGTGGTCAACTAGATGAGATGCTTAGGGAAGACGTTGTTGAACCATGCGAAAGCCCCTGGTCTAATCCCGTTCTCCTTACACCTAAGAAAAACGGTGAATATAGGTTTTGTTTAGACAGCAGGAAACTAAACTCTGTCACTCGTAAGGATGCCTATAGCTTACCTTATATCACTGAGATACTTGATAATCTCAGAGATGCTAAATATCTTTCCAGTATTGATCTCTCAAAATCTTTTTGGCAGGTTTTAATAGAGCCTGAAGATCGATGCAAGACTGCATTCTATATCCCCTCTAGGGGAACCTTTCAATTTAAGTCTATGCCCTTCGGGTTAACCAACGCACCCGCTACGCAGCAAAGATTGGTAGATTTGCTCTTTTATGGGCCTGAATTTGAAAATAAGGTGTATGTTTTTATCGATGACGTCATTATTGTGTCAAATACGTTTGAGGAACATATGTCTCTACTTTCGCGTGTTCTAGAAAAACTAAAATACGCGAATCTTACAATAAACTTTGAAAAATGTCAGTTTTTCAGGGAAAAACTAAGATATTTGGGTTACGTCGTTGATTCGAGTGGTCTTCATGCAGATCCAGAGAAGGTAGAAGTTATTAAAAACTATCCTACACCATCGAATAAGAAGGAAGTTCGTCGTTTCCTGGGTACTGCCTCTTGGTACCGTCGTTTTATACCTAACTTTAGCACTTTGGCTGCACCCCTTAACAAACTTACCTCTCAAGGTAAGACTGCACCTCCTTTTGCTTGGACGCCGGAGGCAGAGTCTGCATTTAATAAACTCAAAGAGTGTTTGTCATCACCTCCCATTCTATCTTGTCCTGACTATTCGGAACCCTTCCAAGTTCACACCGACGCCAGCGATTATGGTATTGGTGCGGTACTGACTCAGATCCAAAACGGGGAAGAGAGGGTTATAGCCTACATGAGTAAATCTTTGTCAGCCCAAGAACGCAACTATAGCGCTACGGAGCGCGAAGCACTCGCAGTAATTGTGGCTATAGAACATTGGCGGTGTTACTTGGACAATGGTAGGAAGTTTACCGTATATACAGACCATTCCTCTTTAAAATGGTTTCTCAATATAAATAACCCAACAGGACGTCTAGCTAGGTGGGGAATTCGTCTATCTGCTTTCAACTTCGACATTAAACACAGACGTGGAAAAGACAATGTTGTTCCAGACTCCCTATCTCGCGCTGTACCTGTAGCGGCTATAGATAGTCCATCTTCATCACCAGTATCAGATCCTTGGTACTCGGAGATATTTGTCGGTTGCAAATCCTCGCCTACATCTTTTCCAAATTATAAAATAACTGAAAATAAATTATATAAATTCATAAAAACTTTAAATCCCTTAACTAAGGAATTTGAATGGAAAGAAGTAGTCCCAAAAGACAGTCGCACTGGTATTATTATTGATAATCACTCTAATCCTACTTCTGGTCATCTCGGTATTTATAAAACTTTAAAGCGTATATCTTTAAAATATTTCTGGCCTAGTATGCATAAAGATATTGCTAACTTCGTAAATAATTGTGATGATTGTAACTCTCATAAACATGCTAATCACCCTACCTTAGGACTTATGGGTCGACCTAAGGAATGCTCTAGACCATTTCAAATGATTAGCGTGGATTTGGTTGGTCCATTACCTCCATCTAGGAAGCAAAATACAATGCTGCTTGTCGTAACTTGTTGTTTCTCCAAATATTCATTATTATTTCCTATACGGCGAGCTACTGCCGAAGTTATAACTAATATTTTAGAAGAAAAAGTTTTTCTTGTACATGGCATTCCCAGTACAATTCTGATGGATAACGGAAAACAGTTCGTAAGTCAAAAATTACAACATATGTTTTCTCAATATAAAGTACCTAAAGTACGGTATACGCCTAAATATACGCCGCAAGTAAATACTGTCGAGCGTTATAATAAAACTATTATGACGGCTGTTTCCACTTTCATCAACGAGGATCACAGGATTTGGGATCTAAATATACCAAAAATTCAGTTCGCTCTCAATACTGCTGTAAGTGAAGTAACGGGATACTCCCCATCGTTTCTGGTCTTCGGGAGAGAATTGGTTTCGTGTGGTTCTCACTACGTTGACGTTGATCAAACTGACGATATAGTTTTCGCACCTCGAGATGTCTATGCAGAAAATACTGGAAAACTTAGGAAAATCTTTGACCAGGTCCAAAGTTCTCTAATCAAATCGCATGCTCGTAATTGTGGTCCTTATAATCTTCGTCGCAAAAACTTTGACTTTAACGTTAATGATATTGTCTGGCGAAAAACTTACTATCAAAGCGACAAAGATAAGCGATTTTCTAAAAAACTTGCTCCTAAATATATTAAATGTCGTATTAAATCTAAACTGTCGCCCTTGGTCTATGAATTAGTTGATATGAAAGGAAAAAATCTAGGTTCTTGGCATATCAAAGATTTTAAAGTAAATAATTACTCTTAACTAATGTAAAATAATAAAATTACTAACATAACTTAAAATAATAATCTTACAATTATGGTATTTATAGTCTACAACTATAAATATAATAATTTCAAAAACTACAAACTAACACTTAATCTACAACAAACATACATTCTGATGTATTGTTTTTTTTAAATAATTTAAATAAAATATAAATATTATTTAAAATAAGAAAACAGCTACTTGTCTTATAAATCTGTCTTGTTTTTTTTGGTTCTATCCCAATGAATTTTTGTTAATTTTTTTCTGGTTGTTTTATGTGTTGTTTTTAACAAAATTTCCTCCATTTTCTCCAATTCTAACTGGAGAATGCTTTACTTAAACTACGCTCTTATTCTTTTATAGAATACTATGAGGTATCTCTTGCTTTTACTTTCACAGCTGTGACCTTTTTGTTTTCCGGTTGCTAAACAACCGATTACTCTCTTTTGCCTCGCATCTGTAGTCCTATGTACTACCAAGACTCTAAATCTTGTATTGTCGATACCTCTCGTCAATGTTGCAGGGTAATCTTTTGCAGTTGTGTTGTATTTTGAGTGTCTGAATGTTCTATATAACTATTACTCTAGTTTTAGTTTCTTATTGAGAGTGTAGATTTCTTTAGTGGATTTTGGACTAGCAAAATCCTACACTAAAGGGGGGGATATGTCACGGTTCTAAACCCGTCTTCCAACCTATTACATACTTACTTGATTTTCAATAATAAAATCCATACAAAACAAAGCATCACATTTTGGAGACCTCTAATTAAATATTCTACGACTATATTAATATTAGCTTTTACTTGTTTTTAATACAAATATAAACACATCAATTGTTATTGTAAATAACTTATTATGATCGGTCTACTAATGACAGATATTGTATCGGTTAACGCCGGTACCTACATTTGAATTATATTATTCTGATTATAATTCCAAACACCCTCCAATTGAAAATTATTCGAACTTGGACACAAGCCTTTTTGTCCAATCTAATTTGATCAATAAACTATATTTATTGATTAATATAGTTTAATTGTGTTTTTCTGCTATAATGGATTACGTGGAATATTCTGATTAACAAATTTAAATAAGTTTGTGAATCAGAATCTACCATTAGTTTCGGCCATAGAGAATACCATAGTATGAACCGTTCTTTAATTTATCTATTATTTATGGTAGCATGATTCTTAACATCGTAACTCCCACTACCATTTCTCGAAATATTCTAGAACATTTGGAGTATATAAGCTTATAGTCCGGAGAAAGAGGCTCTCTTGCATTTTCGCCGGCTATTGCTTAAATACTACAAATCTGAGTAAATATTACTTTGTGCGCGATCCCCGTACTTATTTTGGGGATCCTACCTACGGGCAGCCGCCTACCCTGCTGCTCCGTGCTGTGCTTCGGGCCACACTACCGGCCGAAGCTGAACCCACGCCGACCACGCTGGTAGCCGACGTGGCTTGTTCCTGCTGCTTCCTTCGCTAACCGTCGAAGCTAAGTCCCCTTTTTTTCCACTGGGAACCACCGAGCTAGGACCTATTATCCACGCCCTGAGCTAATAAATAGTGTTAAAGTAACTATTCTTTTATTTCGTTCTATTCTGCACACCTGGCCGTGCTTCACACGGCTAGAGCGTGACACTCATTATAAAACATTTGCTCCTACCGGGACTCGAACCTGGGACCTCTTGACCGAGTAGCCTACATAGCATGGGGTACAGACCGCTCGACCAGCCGATCGTCAGTTATTTAGTATTCTATGACAAGCCAATAAGTTAATATACCTCCCCCATTAAGGAAATGTACCAATGTGTGAACATTTTTAGAAATAAGTTTAGAAATTATCTATTAGCTGTACAACGTAGTAGGTTGATAGGTATTAGATAGGTAAAGATTATAATAGTGCTTGTGCTTGATTAGCTTGCTCAACTGTCATGCGTAGGTTGTGCCGTGTGTGTACTGTCTGTGTGTGTGTAATGCTTCCTATAAATTATATGAATATTATTATTAAAAACGTTCAATTTTAGACTTAATTTGCCAAACGACTCGGAACTTAGTAGTTTTACCACAGCGTGGTAGTGCTCTCAAAACAAAAATTTAGGCGACCACGGAAGACCAGCGTCGGATGTCTGTGACAACCGACATATGCTCAGTGGCTGTCCTTTTAGTGTCACAGCTATTACTTTAGTCTTAAGATTTCTATTGTAAAGTTAACAATAGTGTGTGATAGTGTGTCACTAAATAAATATTTTCTTTCTTTCTTTCTTATCCTTAATCTGGGCGAGATAATTGGACTGAATACAAGAATATTAGTGTATTAAATATTATAATTAAACAACTATTCCGTATCGAACAAAAGAAAAATCACGTAAATCGGATCAGTAATCTCAGCGTGATCGGTGTACATACAAAGAAAAAAAATACGTAGACGACTTACTAATTTTAGTTTTTTCACTTATAAAAACCAAGCTACTGAACTGATTTTGAAAAAAAATTTATGGGACCAAATGGCAGCTATTCCGCATCGAACAAAAAAAGGATCTCGTAAGTCGGGTCGGATCAGTAATCTCGGCGTAATCGGTGTACATACAAAGAAAAAAAAATATACCAGCCGAATTGAGAACCTCCTCGTTTTTGAAGTCGGTTATTTAATCAAGCTGTCACGATTTAAAGCAAACAAAAGGCATTGTATAATATTTTACTTTATTCAGCAGTTAGGGTATATATTGTGCACGAGTTTGTACGAAAAACACCAACAAAAAGTCAACCAAATACTTCAACAATAAGATTTATAATTTCCTGTTTGTTTCTTAACATTATTAGAGTTTTAACTAATGTTATTTATTTATCCTTTATTATACTTACACAAAAGCAATTAAATACTGATAATAATATGATATACATACACTCAAACCTTTATCTAGGCCAAAGTAAGCATCATTAAGAGCTTGTGTTATGGATACTAGATAACGGATAAATATTGATAATAATATGTATATAAATATTAGAAATATATTAAACAAATATATAAACATCCATGACTCGTGAACAAATGCTAGTCTTCATCATACAAACCCCATATAGCAACGGGTACATACAGTACAGACCACTCGGCTAGACGGTCGTCAAATACTTTCACACAATAAAACATGATATTTTTTTTTAATATCAAAGTATGTAAGTAGTCTTTAACACTACTACGCTGGCCCCATGTGGGTTGGTGGGTTACGGGCGTTTACGCCGCACGCCTTTCCATACAACCTTTTAAGTCGAAAATATTGTAAACAAACAAACCTATTGTAACAAAACATGCCATGCGTTAGCAAGTCAGGCTAGTCTTTTAAGATATTAATTTTTGAAAAGTCTATTAGAGAAATTAGTGTTATTGTTGGTTTGTATGAAAAGCTAAAAATTGCTCTCACTCAACAATAAAACTGTTGAAACAATTACAAATAGATAAAGAAAACGATGAAAAAATATATGCTAAGGCGGGAATCGATCCCTCTTCTCCTGACGTCCGGCCAGACGCAATTACCACTACGCCACCGAAGCATTAGGAACCTTCTTCACCGCTTTCTACCCTTTTTTTAACGTTTTTATATCAACGTTTATCTCACCACTCATTGAAGTTAACACTCTAGTGATCTGAAAGAATACTTACAAGCATTTTTAAACTTCCAGTTAAGGTGAGAATGTTGGAAATTAATAAATTAGGTAAAATAAATAAAACCAAGGCCACGCTTGGGTGAAACAACCGGATCGAGAGTGTCAGTTTATTTTTCACATTCGTACCAAGCTTTTGACAATAGTCATGGAGTTTATATATTATACTCGACAGAGAAAAGGTTAAGGTCTGGCCGGACATCAGGAGCCGCGGGTTCGTTTCCCACCTGGAGTATATAATTTTTTCATCGTTTTCTTTCTTTATTTGTAATTGTTACAAAAAAGTAAGCGTCTAAACGCATCAAAAACATTAAAATATGAATAAGACTGTTTTTCGGAAAATCCTCTGATAACTAATTTAGAATAGGTTGACTTTGCTGTGCGTGTAAGTCTTATTAGAATTGGTTTCTTCGTTTGCAATATTACAAGTTTTTAACGTACACGATGAAGCACGGCGAAACTCGAGATAACAAATTTTGGTTGACCCATCCCGGAATCGACCATGGCAAAACTTGCTTCGTTTTCGTAATCGAATTCGTTTTTCATAATTTGATCCCCCCCGCCCCTTTCCACCACCGCACGACCAGGCGCGGCGAAGGCTTTCACCCTTACGTTGTGGATATACCTCCCATCCGCACGAAGCGCTTTGCTTCCTCTTTCATAATGCGAACAGCTAAGAAGTGGAAACCAAGGTCTGTTTTCCCGGATCAATATGATCTGGATATCTTTAAGGCCAGAGTGAACAAGCATCTTCACTCTGGCCTTAAAGGCGAGGCTTCTAGGCGAGCGTGTACTATCTTAGGCCTCATCTTCGCTTCACATCAGGTGAGATTGTGGCCAAAACGCTCTGCTTATCATAAAGCTTGCATCACTATTAAGTCTGTGTTATCTTATCATACATAAAAAAAACCAGAGCGTTTATAACACTACGCCACCGAGCTCCTCATTATTCATACTAGGTGTTACAAAGCTGAGAAATAAAAGGAAATCCGGGATTGATGTAATATGTGCGGGTTGTGTGTGTGTGGTTTGATTGTAGTGTGCCGTACGTACGCGATAGTACACATTTTTAGGGTTCTCACTAGCTGGTGTGACTGTTATAGTGGGTTCTTACAATAAAACATTGGTAACTTGTATTTTAGTTGGAAAGGCATACCTAATTTACCTGAGTCCATATCACACAGAATCGCCTACACACCACTCGCCCAAGCCCCATCTGCGCGGGCTGTCAATGTCATATCAAACCCACAGGTAATATCAGTTTCTAGCTATATAACAGATTATAAAGACATTACTATAACAGTGACAGTTTTTTATTAATTTTAATCGGAAACTAAAAGTGGTTTGAAAGGTGTCGAACTTTCAGACCACTTTTCAAGGAACACAACCACCCCCTTAAAGGACATGTTTCATATCCGGCCAGGTATATGTATCTACTCTCAAAAAATCGGAAAAAATCTCCTGAATCCGCGAAAATTACTAATAATTCTATTTCATTATTTCATGCATAGTTTGTTGGTATTGGTACAAAAGTTGAAATATTTCGTCGATTTCACCGTTATTCATTATGGCAATATGGCGGGCGACGTAGAAGTCAACTGAACGTTACCAAAGTGACATATGCGCCATGATGAATATTTGGCTGTGTTGCAGTTATTTCTATAAAAATTCTTGTTTTGTACCACGCAACAAAGCAAATAGAAACAAAGCGGACAATTGAAAACTGTTCTGCGTATTTTTACCTATTTTTCAGTGGACTCTGTACCGGGCCGGGTCTCCACACATTTTTGAAATATCTCTTTTTATTTCGGACTTTTGTAACACGTATACCTAGGCGCCACGTGTCACAATACTGCTTTATTACAATTAAAAACCAATTGCCGAATGTGCGGCTTTTGACTCCACTAAGGTCTGCCACAGTAACTTTTGCTAAGATACAGTAGATACTGATCTTCATAAATAGAAGTTTTCTAGACTATAGTAGAAAGTACACCGCGCTTATAAAAATAAGTTAATAGGTAGAAACCATATTAATATACGCAGTTTAGGCGGGGGGGACAGACCATTGTGCGTGAGGTGTTTTCCTAATTTTTAAACTGTATTGTTTACTGCATTTATGAGAAAAAATTTAAAAATTGCCAAAACTATTCATAACTTCAAGGTCCCGGCAAACATCTTGAACAATTACACAGATAAAATAACATGCGCAGTTGCAATATTTAGTACAAATCATTTACTGCGCAAGCTTTTTAATCTGTGAAAATTAAATTGTTCAAAATGTTTGTCAGGACCTGAGGCCGGGACGGACCTGTACAGTACGTACCTACATTGTGTCATTAGATACGTCACGGATAGCTAGATTGGTAGGTATTTTATAACATTAAGTTTATCATTATTTACGGCATTATTTTAATATTTATATTTTGATCATGATGTTAATCTTAGCTCTTAATGATTACTTAAATTACATAATTAATGTACCCACATTAATTATTATCTTATTCAAAATTCTTAAATATTCTTTACTGCACTATGAACATAATAAATATTAAATTAGTTTCCACGCTAAAAACTAGCTGTAAATATACTAATGACTCGTATTGACGAAGTGGATTCATTTTTTGCATCCTAAACGAATAAAATTTAACGACAAGGTTATTTCTAAAAAACTAAACTTACATAATTGTCTTCCGGATCTTGAAAACAAGTAAATATGCATACCTACTAGACTTAGAACATTAGCTAAATACAGTGACCAAAGCTCCGCTAGTGTAGATTTCGGTAAGTGCGCCAAAAAGTAGTTTTTATTGTATTTATTCGTCCATTTAGTAGGTAATACAGGCAAAGGCATGACCATACAGCAAATTCTTTTATTATTTCCGCAGATATTGCATTGAAATGCTAGTGTAACACATTTCAATGCATCTTGGGAGAGTTTAGCGTCAAAATTACGATAAAATTCTGACGTCTTTTATTAATATCACTTTTATTATAATGATCATCCAATTGCTAGTCAACACAATCGCTTGATTTACAAAATTACACAAATTATAATACTTAACACAACGTTCGCTCAGATACAATTTTGTAAGGCTGGGGCTACATTAGCGGACAAAGATTCGTGTCGCGTTGGCGCGCTAAAAACATCGTGTACGGGCATACACGATGTTCTTCTTGTCTACATTAGCGGGCGACGATCCGTGTCGTGTTGGCGCGCTAAAAACATCGTGATAACGCAATGATTCTGTCTTTATTGGCGGGCGAAGATTTTTCGGCCTGTTGTGCAGCAGACATATTTCAAAATGGATGGAACCCACGCATCATGTACTAAATGTTTTTTTTGTGGTTCTACTCTTCGTTTAAAAAAACTGATGGAACTCCAACACTTTTTTCGTTACTCCACTCCATAGTAAACTTACATAAGCTGGACGACATTGAAGTAACGTAGGTGTAGCCACTCAAGCGAATATTGTCGCGACAAATCCCTTTGATGCGCGCCAGTTTACCGACAGTGCCCCGATAGCACATCGTCTTCGCCCGAATACTTCGCGTTGCAACGATCTACCCGGCCACTCTCATCGCGCTATCCGAATATTCGCCGTAGCCCGCTAATGTAGCCCCAGCATAATAATTGTATTAAAAATTTTGACTGACACCACCAGACACCAATCACAAAATTATGTACTTATGGATGTAATCCATAAACATGCCCAATATCAACAAAATTAGATCAGTGGCCGTGAGTGGTTTGAGAGTGAAAACATTACAGACACAAACAGATTTGCTTTAGTAAAAAGGGTGTGCAACGTGTATCTAAGTACCTACCCTGTGTACCACTTAAGCCACTTAAGTAAGTTTCAATCGATTTGAAAACATATGGATTTTGGTTTTGGTGTGTTCACTGTTCACCTCTCAAATCCATTAGCAGTACGTTTCGAGAGTCCGAAATAAAATTTAAGGGGGTGGTTGTGTTCCTTGTCAAGAGTTCGCTCTGAAAGTTTGACACATTTCAGACCACTTTTATTTTCCGATTAAATTAATAAAACAATGTCCAACGTGACAACCCTACAAATGCGTACTATTGAGTACCGTACGATACACTACAAGTTACATTATAACAACATACAAACACAACACGCGTACATGCTATGATATCGGTCACCCGAGACCCCAGAATTATTAATTTTATTTCGGAATTTTGAAACATCCGGTATAAAAGATTTTCATACAATAGGGGAGGCGACAACTTTTTTTATATTTCATAAATAAGAAGTATATCTTATATATAAATAATAAATAAATAAATATAAAATTCTCGACTCACAAATTTAGTTACCATACTCCTCCGAAACGGCTTGACCGATTTTCATGAAATTTTAAATGTATGTTCAGTAGGTCTGAGAATCGGCTACTACCTTTTGTTTTGGTCAATTTTATTTTTTCATGGCAAAACAACGTTTGTAGGATCAGCTAGGAATTTTATATGTATATTCAGTAGGTCTGAGAATTGGCTTCTACCTATATTTTTATGGCAAAACAACGTTTGCGGGGTCAGCTAGTAACTCATAAAGAAATATTGCAAAAGAAATAGTATGTCCAAGATCAATAGTTTCACAGATATAGGGGTATGTTTGATGTGTTGCGGCGCATCGTCCAAAAACGCTCCATAGAAAATCTACGGAACAGGTGACGTCACATGTGTCTAAGTTATAAATGTATGGGCATTTTTTTTTTGTTTGTACAAAACACCACAAATGACTCAACACCACCTGATGTGAAGCGGTAAGAAGAGTGCCATATGCGAAGACAGCTAGTGCATTTCAGACACTGCTCTAGCCGCCTCCACCATGCCGGCCCAAAGGTGCTCTTTCACGCCTCTTTTGAAGGAACCCATGTTATAAGAAGGAGGGAACACTTGTGCTGGCCAAGAATTCCAAGTTCTGGAAGTACGACAAAGAAACGAGGCACTAAATTTCTTTGTGCGTGATATTGGGGTGGAGACAGTGAATTGATGACTCCGAAGACCGGCACGCGTGCTCCTGAGTAGAAAGGGGGAAGGTGGGATAAGGTGGCATATTGACAAAATTAATAATAACTATGAAATATACATGTTTTTATTCATAGCTGTCATAATATTAGTTGTTTTTAAATTGGTGTCAGCAATCTTATATCATTAACATTTTTGGAATAATTTGGAAAAAAAAACATGATTATATTTTTAATTTTCTAAACAGTAGGTACAACTTCAACAATATACCATATCTTTTGAGTTTGAAATGTTTTTATGGGTAACAGTAGCGTATATTTTCCGAAATTGTGAAAAATAGCGCCAGATTCAAACTTTGACAGTTACGAACGTTGTTTCAAATCGACTGTAACTTACAAATCGTATGGAGAAAACGTTATATTGGGAGCATGGGGACTCGTCACCCATGTTGTCAACTCAACATAGCACTTTGTCTTCATAAACAGGGTGGTACCGTCAATACGAGACGACAATAATTAAAAACATGGGTTAAATTAGTTCATAGAAATTGTTAGCCGCTTTCAAAAACATCTTATTCATTTGATAATTTCATGACATTTCTATGAAATGACTAGCTGTAGAAATCCCCAAAAATGATTCTTCCTGGACTGGGTGTGTGTGTGTGTGTGATAAATAAAACAACCACAATCCAAACAAGATGAATGAATATTATAATCAAAAGTAGTTACTATCATATAAGTACAGAAAAATCGAAACAGCGTGATTTACAAAAATGCACCACATTTCACAACGCCATCTATGATGATCTGTGGGAACTAATTTACAAACAAGATTTAACCTAGCTTACAAACTATACACTAGCTGACCCAGCGAATTTCGTACCGCCGAACAGTCGATTCTTTTTTTTATATTTTTTCTGCCAATTGACATTAATATTTATACGATACTAACGTCACTTAATTGTTTTGCCTTCCCAGATCCCCTCCATTAAACTTTACAGTAGGTATCACAGAACATAAGAGAGAGGTTCTGTGGTAGGTATGGTATTAAAGTTCAAAGTATTATTGCAAATCTTTTGTATGGGAGTATAGAAAAGTGTTGTTTTAGAATTTTTCAGGCAATTTTTAAAATTTTTCTCTCCATAAGAACCATCCTCGTACTTCAAGGAATATTATAAAAAGATAATTAGCGAAATCGGTTCAGCTGCTCTCGAGATTTGCGCTTAGCAACACATTCAGCGATTCATTTTTATATTATACAAGATATAACATTGGCTGCAACTCATAGAAAAATGTCATGAAATAAAAACTAATATAGCCCATGTTTTAATTTATTGTTGAATTGTCGTTTTCACCTGTATAAAAAACTGTTAATGCTTATGAGTGCTTTCACTGGAAAACCCCTCTACGTCCATTCAAGCTTCACATTTCGTCCTTCAACGCTTGCACAATAGAAAATATATTGTGGCCGACATATGAATACCAGAGTAATGATACTAATCCATATCCATATTGTTTTGTTTCAGGGAAAAACTTATTCACTCAAACGCAACGTTCAATGAGAACAGTACAATGACTTATACCGCAACACGATATCCAATATTCTTGCCGGAGCTGAACAATATAGACCTGAATGCAACCATCATCGTGCCTAATATGGCTATATTGGTAAGTTTTTTATCTTAACGGGGTAACTCTTGACCTTCATCTCACCTGATGGTAAGTGTAGATAAGGCCGACGATGGAAGCGAGCTACACCCGGATTCCTCAACCACAGAGGAACTGGCTATCTTACCTCCAACTGCCGGAACACAACAATGCTGCTAACATTATTGTTATGGCGGCAGACTTAGGTAAGATGGCGGTAACTAGCCAGGCGGACTTAGAAAAGCCCTACCACCAACCAAACCGAACAGAAAATTTCTGCTGCCACGGGAATCGAACCCCGGACCTCTAGATCTGAGGCAGGTGGTCTCAACCACTAGACCACAGAGGCGGTTAAATCCATTTTTTTTAATAAATGTATTATGTATGGCAGTATCTTTGGTTTCAATACGACATTGTGAAGGTTTAGCTTAAAATTCTAAATGGAAAGACTAGAATTAAGTCCTCGGTAGCGTAGTGGCTGGAGCAATCACCCGGAGTGTGAGAGGTTGCATCGCACTCTAAGAGACGAGTTTTTTGGTCTAGATATATAAACAAGGTTAAGACATGGTTTAACAAACGGCCTACCCATGTATACAAAGGTCTTATCAAAAATTAAAATTGTAAAATTAATACTGAAATTCACTATATATACATTTTGTTTTACAGACCTAACTAAAAATCAAAATTAATTTCAAAATTATTTTTTTTTGATATCACCATATTTATATGTATTATAAGTTAACATGTGTAGGTGCCCGCTTGTTATGCCATGTACCTACCAAACACCTTGTATAAAAACTTTTTTGTAAATCAAAGCAAGAAAATTAGCGCGTCGCTTAACCACAGCTTCGCAAAACGTTCTATTACACG
This sequence comes from Nymphula nitidulata, assembly GCA_947347705.1. NCBI lineage: Eukaryota > Metazoa > Arthropoda > Insecta > Lepidoptera > Crambidae > Nymphula > Nymphula nitidulata. Next base: position 5,605,902 of record OX374646.1, read on the forward strand.
CACAGATAATTAGAATGACATAACAGCTATGTCAACACGGTCAAGGGCCTTTGCATAGTTTTAAATGGTTAATAACATTAAATAACAACTATGTAGTATGTAGACGACCGTAGTGGCTAAGGCTGTCCGCAGACTAGAGGACGCACCGCGTGCGTATATTTGTTACGGGATAATAACATTAATACCAGACTTAGAGCCAGACTCTATCTCCCCCCTCGAGGATAAAGATGCTCAATTGTGCTGAATAACTAGGTACCTTATCTCTAAATGTTACTGCACACTAAGAAGTCTTTGGAAATAATTTATTTATTTATTAATTTATTGTTTTGTAATTGTACCTATAATTACTAGGTGGTAGGCCCGTATGTAGGGTGGTCTGGGTAGGTACCACCGCCGTTCTTATTTCAGCCGTGAAACAGTTCGCTGTGTTTCGGATTGAAGAAAAAGGTAGCCAGTGTAATTACTGGGCATGGACGGCATTTCATCTTAGGCCCCAGGATGACGACGCACCTGCAATATCAAGTGATTTTCCCTTCATATTGCAGGTGTCTATAGGCAACGGTAACCGCTTACCATCAGGTGGGCCGTCAGCTTGTTTGTCATCTAATAGTATACAAAAAAAATGACATTTTATAATTATTGTATGGAAATATTTATAAAACTTCATTTTAATTACTATTATTTTGTAAACTTAAATACATTATAATGTTGCAGTGCCTGAAAAGAGAGAGTGCCTCGAGGAGCTCGGTGGCGTGAGGAGCTCGGTGGCGTAGTGGTTTGAGCGCTCTGGTTTCGATTACGAAAACAAAGCAACTTTCGCCATGGTCGGTCCCGGGATGGGTCAATCAAATTTATAATCTCGAGCTCCTCCGTGCTTCGGAAGGCACGTTAAGCCGTTGGTCCCGGTTGTTTCTGCAACCGCTTTAACCCACCAACCTGCATTGGGCCAGCGTGGTGGTGTTATGGCCCAATCTCCTCATGTGTTTCTCCCATGTAGGAAGGCCTGTGCCCAGCAGTGGGACGTATATAGGCTGATGATGATGAGTGCCTGAAAAGGGCAGTTAAGTTCTAAGCACAATACAGGGTGGTGCTGTCAATGCGACAATAAATTAAAACGTGGGCTATATTAGTTTATAGAAATGGTTTGTCACTTTCAAAAACATCTTATTCATTTGATAATTTCATGACATTTGTATGGAACAATATAACATTGGCTGCATTATTTCATAGAACTGTCCAGAAATTATCAAATGAATAAGATGTTTTTGAAAGTGACAAACCATTTCTATGAACTAAAATAGCCCATGTTTTAATTTATTGTCGCATTGCCAGCACCACCCTGTATATCTTATAAGACCTATTGTAATACACTTAGTTCGCAATAAAGAATTTGATTTGATTTGAACTTGAGAATTCGGTCACTATGAATTATAAATAATAATCAGTCTCACACGGTGCGAGAACAGAGCTTTCTAACGGAAGCTCGAAGTGGCCGTGGTAGGCTCGAAATCGTTTTTTCATCGCTCGATTTATGCAGTCTGTTACAATTATCTATATCCGTAATAAAAGTAGTATCTAAGCAAATCAGGAAAAATCTCCTGGATACGTGAAAAATACTAATAATTCGTTTTCATGTAGGTATAATTTGTTTACACAAAAGTTGAAATTTTTCGTCGATTTCACCGTTATTCACTATGGCAATATGGTGGGCGACATAGAAGTCAGTTAAACGTCACCATAGTGACATACGCGCCATGATGAATATTTGGCAGTGTTGCAGTTTTTTCTATAAAAAAATCTTGTTTTGTACCACGCAACAAAGCAAATCAAAAGAAAATTGACCATTGAACACTGCTCTGCGTGTTTTTACCTATTTTTTAGTATAGTGTACATAGACCTGGCCGGGTCTCCATAAATTATTAAAACATCTCTTTAAAGAGGGTGGTTGTGTTCGTTGATAAGAGTTATAAATAGACCGTTTCATTCCTACAATGTTACGTGAGGCTATTGGAATCAAAAAACATCCTAATTTCAATAGAGAAGATGGTTAGAGTGTACCACCAGCTTGGGATCCCATCATGCGAATAATAACCTCCTTCCTATAACATGGGTTCGTTCAAAAGAGGCGTGAAAAAGCACCTTTCGGGCCGGCAAGGTGGAGGCAGCTAGAGCAGTGTCTGAACTGCACTAGCTGTCTTCGCATATGGACTCTTCTTACCGGTTCACATCAGGAGGTATTGAGTCATTTGTCGTGCATTGTATTAAAAAATAAAAAAAGTCCCAAGCCCAAGTGTGAGGACTCACACTGTCCAAGAAACTGACACCGTGAGTTCCGTATGCGTGATTCGGACCGCTCAAAATATAACACAAAGTGACGGTAGTTAACTTATAACTTATACAAAGACATTTGACATCTTCTTTCAGTCTTCCCGTGACCACGATCGCTGTAAAGTAATCAAAACGTCGGGTGTATGTATAATAATAATGTAACATCAAATTAAACGCGAGTTAAATCCGGTAAATTGGTTTTATTTAAAATTAGAGTGAGCTTCAGAATTGGGCCCATTGTAACACTTATATTCTTAATTATGAATTATGATTGACAATAAAGAATTGAACACCGACGTTTGTCAAACGTTTTTATACTGCTAAAACGCGCCGTATGTAAATGCCCTATTATTTGGCCGTCTTTTAAATTATCGGATGTTCTCTCATGAATAGTGAATCGTGATTGTAGCATTATAATTTAAAAGCATTATTGTACAGACGACAACACATCAAGTGTAACAGTTGCGCTACGAAAGCCGCCTTTATTACGAACGTAGTAAGGACGGTCTCAAGGTCAAACTGTTACGTTTGATGTGCTGTCGTGTGTACAACTTGCAAAATGAGGCGCAGATGAATAACATAATTAATATTTTAACATGTTATGTCGCAGTAAACTGGACAAAAAGTACAAAGGGCGGACTTAACCTGTACCAGTCAACCTTCGAAAATAGTTTTGTGTGTAAAAAACGTCCAAAATATTACAAAACTATTGAATTTTTTAATACTTATATTTTCAACTAAATTATGGTGATTGATTTCCCTAGGTAATCCGTATTTATTCAATAAATGAGTTTTTAAATTACATTATAATAAGCCAAGCTAAGTTGAATGTATGACTTTTAATGGGTTTGGTACCAAAAGTACCCGAGACATAATTTTAATGACATTATTATCATTATGATCAGACTATATACGTCCCCTTCCTACACGGGAGAAACACATTTGGAGTTTGGGCTATAACACCACCACGCTGGCCCAATGCAGGTTGGTGGGTTAAAGCGGTTGCAGTCACAACCGGGACCAACAGCTTTTCGGAGTGCCTTCCGAATTCCGAAGCAGGGAGGAGCTCGAGATTATGAATATGATTGACCCATCCCGGGACCGACCATGACGAAAGTTGCTTTGTTTTTATTCTCGAAACCAGAGCGCTCAAACCAATACGCCACCGAGCTCCTTGTTCATATTATTTAATGACATAATATATTTTAATTTTTAATGCTAAAATCTTAGGGTAACATAATGTAAAATTTAAAATTTTATGTAGCCCCTGACGTCATTAACAATTTATATAACACCATCTCATTGAAAGTATTCTTGTGAGCTCGAACACGCTATATTTGCTGTAATTTTCTAAAGAATTGAGCATCTCGCAGTCTAATTGATATGATGTGATGATACAGGATCGATCAGCTCAAGGTTAGCATGTCTTATAAATACCATCGAAGCAACAGTAAACCAAATTTCTTATCAATCGGATATTTTAAAAGTTTGTAAAACCCTTTTGTGAAGTAGGAAATGAGCTGATAGTCATCAAACACCTGAACAGCTCTTCATAAATTCTGATCACGTCAGCTTTTCGTTTAGGCGCTACGATGCCACAGACCGACACACAGATACACAGACAGACACGTCAAACTTATAGCACCCCTCGTTTTTCGTCGGCGCCTAAAAATAAACAAGAATTTAGGAAATACTAACGCCATCTAGTTTTAAGCATAGATAATCAGAATTCAAAATAGGTAGAGTAATAAAATTATGTGCATAAATAGTTTATATGTAGTGTTTAAAAGCATGTATGTATATAGGTATATAATAGTGACTTACTGTCCTAATACAACTATAATTCTGGCCAATAAGCTGAGATAGAGTTAACAGTCAACAGTTTGTGAATAAAGTGACATCTGTTATCGTGTTTGCAAACTATTCCCTTTAGCAAAATTTATCATGGGAGATTTTTAATTTTATTACAATAGATAGGCACGCTAAGCCGTTGCTCCCGGTTGTTACTGCAATTGGTTTCCCATCCCACCAACCCTCATTGGGCTAGCGTGTTGTTGTTTATTTATTTCGCTTAGACATAAATCCACAGCACCTAACGCGAAGGGCGTGATCCGTGATGTGGCCCAAACTCCTCGTCTGTTCCTCCTGGCAATTCCTGTGCTCAGCATAGGCTGGTGATGATGATAATGAAGATTGATGATTTAATCTTGCAAAATTGCTGCACTGTGGCTTATGACAGAAAAAGTAGAAATTAGACTTACGACCTGTGCCTATACCTGCTACACATGAATGTTGGATGAAATTATGAATTTGAATTTATGAATCTTATTCAATTTATTTGTCTTTCTGTTCCAGGGACTCTCGTCCTATCTCCACGACGCAAACTACCTGGTCAGAACAGGTTTCCGTCTGATGGTGAATACGTACAACAGCAAAATGTTTGTGAAGAAAACCATTTATGAGTACTTATGGGAGTACAAGGATCCGGTTCTGGCTACATCAAGGAGTTTGGTGCCAGGGTTGGTGCCGGTGGATAATATGGGCATGTTGGCCAGGGTAAGTTCATTTCGAACACTTTTAATAAGGATTGAATCCATGAACGGAAATATTTTTCTCTATAAAAAAAATCCAATAATACGTACTCCTTCTTAATCCATTTTTCCTTTTATTTGGTCTTGTAAATAAGCAAACAGACAGATATTAAAACCCAAACTTATTCGAAAGGCAGTCGACTAAACAGTCGGACCAAGTAAAAACTCTTTTCATAAGGGAATAATTCTTAAAAGAGTATTTGTTGTCTTTTTTCCTAGCGCTGAGAAGTCGTATCTCTATCCCTTTCTGGGAGGTTAGGGGAATGGAGTTAATATATCTGTACAAACGGTAGAACACAGGCTCGCCTCCTCACTGGAGCACTCACAGGACATTTTGCCACCAACTACATACTACACAAAATTTTAAACAAAAATTAAAACCGACTTCAAAAAACTGAAAAGGATGAAATAATTAAATTTAAGTAGGTATTCATCCCCTAGAAACATATTTTTGGAGTCGGTGCTTTACTTTCTATTGTTTTTGGAAACCACTTAGCACCAACTCCAAAAATATGTTTCTAGGGGATGAATACCTACTTAAATTTAATTCATCCTTTAAATTTCATCCTTTTCAGTTTTTTGAAGTCGGTTTTAATTTTTGTTTAAAATTTTTTTTTCACAATTTTTAGTGATAACTTTTTACGGTCGAAGCTAGATGGGTGACCGTCAACTTATATTATTTCCTACTATCGTATCGTTTCACTAAAAAGTCATTGGAAAAGCAAAAATTCGCAATTTCGCTTATGTAGACGATTTCATAATTTCAGTTTTTTTAAATTTAAAACCAAAGTACCCAACTGTTTTTGAAAAAATTTTTATGGGACCAAATGGCAGCTATTCCGCATCGAACAAAAAAAGAATCACGTAAATCGGATCAGTAATCTCGGCGTAATCGGTGTACATACATAGAAAAAAAAAAAAAACATACCGGCCGAATTGAGAACCTCCTCGTTTTTGAAGTCGGTTAAAAATGCAAATTTCCACTGCACAACATTGTCGGGCATGTGGTGAAGGTCAGAAATCGATGAAACATCTTGTGTGTCAATGCGATGCCCTGGCTAGGATCAGAATTAGTCTTCTGGAAGTGGCGTATCCAAAGTCAGAAGACTATAGACTCTTCCACCCCAAAGATATAGTGAAGCTTATGGCAGCTATATTCAGGACGTGGGAGGAGTGAAGGCAGGGGTGGCACAAAAGATCCCGAAGGGTCGAAGTGCATAGTCACGGGCCCATGATAAGATAAGATAAGATATCCCTCTCTGTCTCGGCCGAAGCAGAGTTCACAGGGTTCATCAATAATATTATGCTAGCTCTTCGCATTGGACGCCGATGTAATCTTAGAAATACTACAGAAATCATAGGGTTATCCCAAGTCCTCGGTAGCTATAGGTTAGAGTAGAGCAGTCACTACTCACTCGTATTGTGACAGGTCGCCTGTTCGCATCCCGCCCTGGGACATTATTTATTTAATCTTTATTGCACAAAAACGTACAATGAGCGTGGTGGGGTGAGGTGGGGGTCCACCTGAAAGAGCCCCAATACCTAGTGCCACGTTGACCATGCTAGGGAATTGGCGTTGAGCATGCTAACCACGATGTAGGTAAATGGCCTTGTCTGGAGATAACCTGCATCCGTAATTACCCCACCACCTGGTCGGCATAATACCATTTGAGCGCTCTTCTTATGAGGTGGAGACAGTACACTGATAATTTCAAAGACTGGCATTCGTGTGCTCCCGACTTACAAATTTATTTTACCTTTTCAGATTTATTCAGACTTCGTAGACGAGGTGACTGTTAAGATTGGACCTCAGTGGGGTCACGAGAATTTCTTCCAAATAGACAGATTCAGGGGAGTGCCACAGTTACCTGGATATGATCCCGACGTAAGTGTAGTGAGCGAGGTGTATTAAAAAAACAGAGAAACACATCAATGAGTAATACTAATAACGACATCTAGTGAGTCAGCTATCAAACAAAAGTGTCTATTTTTTATTTTACTTCTAGCGCCATTTGGTACACCTATTTGTAGTAGTAATACGAACATAAGTAGATATTTAGCTAAATGTAAATACTGCTTTTTAGTAACTGATCAATATAATCCTTAAAAAATGATATTTTTCAGGTATGTCCCGACCGCATATTTGGGTCGACAGAAGGAGTAATGTACCATCAGTATTTGACTAAGAAAGACGTGGTATTATACTGGAGGAAGTCAGTGTGCAAAATGATGCCCCTATATTTTGACAGTAAATATATATTTTCATTACAATATCTACATACATTTAAGATTGCAATATATTAATATAAATAAATAATTAATTAATCCTAAATATATTACGTGACATTAGAAAAAAAAAAAAGAACTTACAAATAATAAACACCCCCTAAATCTTGCGAAACAGGAAGTGTACCAACAAGGCTGGTCGCATTACCTCGCTGAATTGCGATGCTTAATCTTTGTGCGAAATATATACCAGCCTTATTGTCACCTAAAGTTTCACAAAGACGACCTGCAATGTCCCGAAAAAGTCGATGAGCTCCTGGCCCCCAAGGTCCCAAAGTCTCGACCCCAAATGGCTCAAATATGTAGTCCCCAGATAAACCAGCATATTTGCGCCGTTTGAGGGATTCAGCAGAAGCAGCAGCTGATCCTGGTGTCGATGAAGTATTTGAAAGATGGGACATGGCTAAGGTGTCGACACAAGTAGCGTCCCACACCAAAGACTTACCCATCTTCCAAGGAACAAGAGTCATTCCGTCAGGCCTCTTCCCATCATCGCGTGCTAAGCCATTAGGCTCCAGAGCAGCGGGAGCCCCGGAGGTAGCAAGAGCCCGACGAATGATATCATTTATATCGGCATGCCTCGTAAACCGACCTGCACTTCTTGCACAAGAGAGGCCATGGTGACCAAGATCATCGACCATAGCACCACAACGGCAACGGTGAGGGACATTGCAGATGGTTCCTAAACGCAAGCTGGTAGCAATACGAAATGCTAAGATTATTTTCAAAATTGTAAGAGTTAGGTAGGTACTCAGAACAATACGGTAATGGATACAGGCCGTATAGTTCTATATAAATTTACGGCGCACGACTTTTCATACCAATTTTCAAGTCCAAAATATAGGAAATGAACAAACAAACAGAACTTAACAGAAGCATAAACTATAAACGCTTTCTAGGTTCTCTATTACATTGAAGGCAAGGGGAACTAATGTTCATACAACCATGTCTTGAGTATATAATATGTTTTAATTCTGCAAATATTGCATTGAAATGCTGATGTAACATTTCAATGCATTTTTTGTGAGAGTGTGGCGAGAAGTATATGATGACAGTCTCCATAATGCTACTTAGTTGAGGTGCATGGATAGCTAGGGTAAAATTCTCAACGTCTTATAAATCAAATTTACTTATATTACAATGATCTGCCAATTGCACGTCAACACAAACACTTGCATAACAAAAAAACACCAATTAACCTGACTGACATCATCAAATCGCGCCAATGTTACCAGTGTACCTAAAAATACTATTTCGTACTAAATCACTTTTTTTTTGTTATGTGCTTAAATAAGAAAGTGTTGTAATTTCAATTTCAATTCGATCCTTTATAAAGAACATTCAATTGCAAAGTATATGAGCTCTTATACAAATTAATGTTGAAATGATGATGAATTAATAGCTATTGCGCTGGTGGCAACTTAGGTATATGATTTCATCTTCATCGATACTGAGACGTAATGTAGTCTCCAAATATGTGAGCTAGAAAAACGAGTGGTGAGATTAGCCCCCTTATTCTCAATTGTCGGATCACAGGTTCGAATCAAGTCGCGATAAAAAGTGACAGGTATAGAGTTTCCGATAGTCAAATCCTTTCCGACAGTTGAGATTAAGGAGGCAGATAGCTCTGAAATAATTTCAAAATTGTAAAATAACTGTCATAAATTACTCTATCGTGTCTGCCATCTAACATATCTTAGAAAATAAATTTTATTAATAATGAAATGAAAGGCAGACGTCAGGATTCTGGGAGTTTTTATGAAAATAATTATTAAACTAAAAAATAAGTAAGTAGTAAGAAATCATTCCACCGTCTTTTTATTAATTATTTTTATGTTTTATAGAGTCTTTGTAAAAATATAAAAAAGTAGCAGATTTCTACCATTTTTATTTTAGATGTTCTCTTTTAAACCACCTATTCTTTCAAACTTTCATTTACCTGCGACCAAATTTATTTAACTGAACTGAAGAGCAATCATACCAATTATATAGTGAGTGTGTATTTGTAGTTTTTGTAGTCCCTTACAGCTGTTCTCAGGTAGTAAGAAACTTCTGCCTTCGAAAAGAAAGTATCGATTTTGTCTGCTTTTTTCATTTTTATGCTTTCCACAAATAATATAAATATTAGGCTTAAAGGCAGGAAACGATGCTATACGCTATACAATGCTATAAGAGGATATATTTTTTATTCTTTTTTAATCATTTTTGCAACTCTTAATTTATTTTTCATTCCACACTTCAAACATTTATAATAATATTAAAAACAAAATATTAAATTCGATATTTGTTTCAGCTGAAATGGTGGTAGATGACGTGCCGGTATATCGATACAACTTATCGGAGAGCATCTACGAGAGGGTAAAGAATAGTACCGATTGCTATGACACAGAACCGAGTCTGCCAACTGGATTAAGCGATGGATCTAAATGTTATTTTAGTAAGTGTTATTTTAGTAACTAGAATGCAACGATATAGAGTTTATTGTACAAAACCACTGGATGATTATGATTTAATTTTACATTTTGTTTATTCTGCAGATTTCCCGATGGTTATATCATATCCTCATTTCTACACCGGCCAACCGCCCAAAGATACCTACGTGACTGGACTACAACCTGACCGATATAAGCACAATTCTTATGCTGTTATAGAACCAGTGAGTTAAACACCTACATTTTGAAGGTAGTAAAGCAAAAATATTAATATTCGAGACTTTACAAGCTTCGAATGTTGATAAGTGCACCAGTGCTAGTCATAAGAAATACAAAATTTAAGAAAAGGACGAAAAAATTGTATGCATCGAACCCGCGTCTTCTGGGGTCCGGCCAGATGCGATAACCGCTATTTCTTGATTTGTATTTATTACAATGATAAATATATGTTCTTCCTTCGTTTGTGAGAGCGTTTTTCTTACACTCTGTATCATATTTATCTACAAGTTGCCAAAATATGCACCTAAGTTTGTGGTTCAGTTTTAATAAGTTATTGTCCCTTGTTTCAGCTATCAGGCATCCCGTTCCGGTCTGTAGCTCGAATGCAAAGCAATCTCCGTGTGCATGACTTATCAGGATTCTCTTATGAATATGATAAATTCTCTAATCTCGTCTTGCCTTTATTTTGGGCGGAATATGTAAGTATTATTGAATGAAATCATCATCACCAGCCTATATATGTCCCACTGCTGGGCACAGGCCTTCCGAAATGGGACAAAACACATGAGGAGTTTGAGCCATAATCCCAACCACGCTGGCCCAGTGCGGGTTGGTGTGTTGAAGCGGTTGCAGTGACTACCGGAACCAACGGCTAGATGTGCCTTCCGAAGCACGGAGGAGCTCGAAATAACAAATTGTGTTCACAACTGTCGCAAAATTTCCCTCACTTTTTATAGGATGCGTCAAATCGAGACGGGATGTGACTTTCCGAATCGAATTCGTGATCCGACAGCTTGTGAATAATTAAGGGCACAAAGTGCTTAAACCACTATGTCACTAAGCTTTGTTAATATAAGAATGGGTAAGGCAGTTTTATCACTAATGGTGTTCAAAAAAATCATATTGATCATTTGTATTAATTTATAGAATTATCAATTTGAAGCACTTATTCAAAATTATTACTGAATAAAATTGCCTAGATTGGGTACTGATACAAATAGGATATATACTTTTTATTACTAAATGTTTGTATTAAAATTTCCCATTTTTATTTTTATTTCAGAATCAAGAAGGATTACCACCGACCATAAGGAAAACTATTTACTACATGACAGTTGTACTGCCACCTGTTTCCTATGTAATTCTTACACTAATATTGTTCATCGGTAGTTATTTTATTGTGAAAAACCTGTACAAACACCAGTTTGACAACGAAGCCATAGCCTCATTGCTACAATTCAAGAGTAAAAACTCTAAGTCTACAAATAACATAATACTAACCTATGAAAGAGAACCTTTTATAAAAATGGCAAGGTAATTAAATTAAAACACTAGACTAATTAGCTTCTGTTTCAAACCCAGTGGGGCTTGATTGTACACTATTTATTAATGCTTGATGTTTTTATGTGATGGTAAACTTTTTAAATTATGGTATTTTGACATTTAAGCGTTTATAAATAGTGTTCTTGCTGTTGTTTTAGATATTTTTTATACGGGGGTCTTAGATATCATGTATATAAAATAGTAATATTAGTATAGATTTTATTAAACTGTAGATATGTTTAATTAGTTACTTAAATTACTGCCTATAAACTAGGCGAATATTATTATAATATTGGATTCAATGAATTTAAGAAACTTATTATATAAATACTATATCATTATTTGTTTTAAATATAACCCAAAGACTGAACTATAACTAATGTTAATCTAATAGCATGGACATTTTAAAATACGTGCCTTATTTAAGATCACATAGACTTTCAAACATTATTAGCAGGTGATATATTTTTCTAATAATTGTGTTGTTATTTTACTCACCGTACATCACTTATTAAGACATGTATCCACAGAACTTGCTGCACCTCCCTACGTTTATCAATAAATATGCATTATAATACAATTTGGCGAAAAGATGATATCTAGAAATATAGTTTGCGAAATTAATAATTACTTAATCCATCACGAAAATTTACAAAAACGAAGAAAATGTCAATTTTTATTAAGTATTTTTACTTTACGAAGAGGGTACGTAATCAGGTTAAGATGAATATATTAAATAACACAAAAATATTTACGCTTCTTTATTAATTAAGTTAGTCGCCAAATTCCTTGTTAAAATATTTTGTTGCGGTAATCTGCTAATTAATAGACTTGACAAATACATTAATTACCTAGTAAGTTGTATTTGAAGCCGATAAATTCCGGAGATATTTGGAAATCAGTAACAAGCATACTTGGAACACACACATCACCAACCTATATATACCCCACTGCTGGACACATGTCTTTCTGTATAAGAGAAACAAATGAGCAGTTCACCTATCACTGCCACGCTGGCCTAATGAGAGTTGGTGTGTTTAAACGGTTTCAGTAACAACCGGGACCATAGGCTTAAGGTGCACCACGAAGCTTAGAGGAACTCAAGATTACAAATTTTGATAGTCGCATCCGAGATTGACCATGACGAAAGTAACCTTGATTTCGCAATATAAGCCAAAGCGTTCAAACCACTCCACCATCGCGCCACCGAGCTGAAAATATTTCGAATATTCATCTCTTTTAATTTTAAAAAAATCCATGTGATATTAATAGTAATTTAGATAAGTTTTAATAATTGGGGAATAGTTTGTAGCTGTGATTGTTCCTAATTTAAGATATTTTTGTAAACTTTTGCTCACAAGTAGCTCTAAGTTTTTTAATAAAATTACAAATAAGATAAAATGTGCTTTTTTTCTGAAAACTTGTAAAAGTTCCTCTTAGCATAGTCCTTATTAAAGAAATTTTTATAGACTATCGCTAATTCTACAAAAAAAAACTATGATGTTGAACTTAATCTTACAGGATGGTGACGACAATAGGACAATATTAAAATATGGGCTACATAAGTTTATAGAAATATTTTGCAACTTGTAAAAACATACTAATAAAAATCTAAGCTAGAAAATTTCACGTCCTCGATTGAACCCGCGACCTTCCGCAATCCGGGCGACAGCTCTAACCATCTGAGCTACCCAGGGCTTGGGATATCCCTGAGAAATTCTTCTTCTAGTCTATCTGAATTTGCGTTATGAGCTAACGTCCACCATACAATGTCGAAATGTTCTATTTTAACATCCGGAACGAGTATTTTTACAAATACCTACGATTCGGTTAAGTTGGGGCATTGCTTTCAAATATTCTTTAATTTTGATTTTCACATTATTATAAGTGTTTGAAAAATTATATACTAATAAAAAAATATTAAGCACCGACTGCTTCACTATCTATGGAAACAACTTAGTACCAACTCCAAAAATATGTTCCCAGGGGATGTATACCTACTAAAATTTAATTATTTTATCCTTTCCAGTTTTTTGGAGTCGGTTTTAATTTTTGTTTATATATATTTTTTTCACAATTTTCAGTGATAACTTTTGAAAGCCAAAGCTAGATGGGTGACCGTGAGCTTAAATTGATTTCTACTATCGTATCATTTCACTAAAACTTCATAGGAAAGCAAAAATCCGCAATTTCGCATATGTAGACGACTTAATTTTTCCAGCTTTTTTTATTTAAAAACCAAACTACCCAATGGATTTACAAAAAAAATTTATGGGACCAAATGGAAACTATTCCGCATCGAACAAAAAAAGAATCATCAATATCGGTTCACCCAGTCAAAAGTTCTGAGGTAACAAACATAAAAAAAAAACATACAGACGAATTAATAACCTCCTCCTTTTTTTGAAGTCGGTTAAAAATCTAAACTAGAAAAATTAGGACGCCTCAGGACATGAAATATTTTTTAGTTTAGATTTTTATTAGTAAATAATTTTTCAAACATAATAATGCTAAAATCAAAATTAAAGAATATTTTAAATTCATCTTAATCATTTGATAATTTATGAATGACATTTCTATGAAATAATATAAATTTGCTGCATTATAGAAATGTCATGAAATTATCAAATATAAACACATTGCCATTATTAAAAGAAGAAAAAGAAAAAATTATCAAATGAATAATATGTATTTGAAATATTCTTTAATTTTGATTACAACATTATTATAACTGTTTAAAAAATTATTTACTCCTACACCGGAGAGAATATTATTGTTTTGATGTAAAACAATTCTTAATTATTATAAACCTCTTACAATAAACAATACCTACTATTTGTTATTGCCAGACAGTGTTTAAGGGCTCTCGAAAACGAAGGCAGAATCCAGATGGCAGTGCTGACCGTCACGACTCACGACTAAATGAACACGACTTTTTGAAAATAAATTGAAATCGTAAAAAATATCTAAATTAGCGCATCTGTTCAGTTATTGAAAAAACTTATATAGAATTGTGTGAGATTACAAAACAATCGAATTTTGTATCTCATTTTAACAAACTCTGTTTATGAGAAATACATAATTTATTATTTCTGATATTATTGTGGAGGTATTTCACTGGATAATAAGAAATATTAATATTTGGATTTTCTAATTTTATTGTATAATCAAAATTATCCAAAACTTGTCAAATAGTAGAAAATTACTTTTCATTGTGGTATCACTTAGCGTTTTATTTTTGCAATCCAAAAGTTTAGAGTTTATTACTTGTGTGCGTTCGATTACTTAACTTGCAAAAAAACAAAGCAGTATCGAAACGCAAAACAAAATGTCTAATATTTTCAAACTTCAAACAAAATGCACAAGTTTTTCGCGGGTGTCAGCAAAAATTTTCTTTGTAATCTAAACTTTATTGGTTTGACGTGGGCACGTGTGCGTGTGACCGTTTGTGTTGTTATCTGTCTGTCTCCTAAATACCTACTTTGTTTTAGACCAGAAACTAAAATGTAAAACACAAAGATCCTGATAAAACTTGAATTAAAAGTGCGACTATGAATCCAAACAATCCAAGTACAAAAAAGAGCCCTTGGATCTTGTGTCAATCTAAATCGACACCAGGTAAATTTTATTACTTCAACGTTGTAACCGGCGTTCAAGCATGGTGTGAAGATTACGAGAGAGTGAGTACATATTGTCTAATACATTTTATGTTGAGACATTAGACGACTATCCTTTTCCTTCTCGTCCCTTTAATAACTAAATGAATACACACCTACTTAGGGAAAGGAAAATTAATACGATAGGATGTGTGTACTACCAACTAGACTTAACCATTTGGCTAAGGTGCCTTTTCTAATCAGAACGTGAATGAGAAACATTATTTCTTAGAATAGTCTATACGATTTCCTAAACAAACCATGTACTTACTTACCGGAAAGCTTCCCTTACAGCGACTTTCTCACAAGAGACAGCTTAGTCAAGAGCTAAAAGTTACTCAAATCAGACAGAAATTGGTGTGAGCTTAGTTCATCGCTGCGAAATTTTAGTACATGATTTTATTAGGTCTCATAAAACTAGACAAACTGTAAGGTAGTATTAATAGATACTACAGAGGAATCCCATAAATAAGGGTTGAAAATTTTATAGACAGGTTTGTCAACTTTTTTACCATTAAAACCTATTGAGTCTGAAATGTGGGTGCTTCACAGATGTCTATAGGCGATGGTGACTATTTACAATCAGGAGGGCTGTCCGCTTGCTTGACATCTAGTTGTATAAAAATATTTTTTGGTATGATATTGGATTTTCTAACAACATTAATTATTCTGTAAAGGTGTTGATGAATTGTGAATCCTAACCCATTGCGTATGAAATGAAACAAATTATGATTAGCCAAAAACTGATATAATTGTTTTAAGTATCAAGTCAAAAACTAATTTGCAATACATAGACTAATTTCATGCTCAAATCTAAACTAAGTAATTTCTTTCAAATTGGATAAAATCTATATTCATCACCAGCCTATATACGTCCCACTGCTGGTCACAGGCCTTCCTACATGGAAGAAACACACGAGAAGTGTGGGCCATAACACCACCATGCTGTAATCTATATTCAATTCAATTCAATTCTTTATTGCATTTACCATAATGTTACATGAGATGGAAGTATTAGCTTAAAACTAGCAGATTGTTATGGACCCTGTAGGGCACAATAATTTATAAATATTAGGAAGGAGGAGGGTTTATTATTCATTACACTCAAGATAAAAATTTATAAAGATAAATCATATTAATAAAGGCATTTCTTATGTTACATTTCATTTATAAATCAACCTTTAGGTATATTGGTAGTATTCAGTTTCATTTGTAGTTAGATAGGTAGAGGTAACAGTTATTTTATTTATATAAATTAAAAATTACATTTTATTATAAATTATTCTATTATGATTTGTATGTAATTTATTATATTTTATATTAATTAATAATAGGTCAAGATAAATTTCATATTTAAAATACATAGTTCATTTTCTACTTTGGCTTACTAGTAGTAAGCAAGGGAGGACTTATCTCTGTTAGAAATCTATTTCAGCCAACTGGTTTTTGGGTGTGTGAGTTTTGATGTCCATTCAGAAATGACACCAGTGCATTTATTTATTATTACTAATAATTATGATTAGTTAGTTTTGGGCACTAATCAAAGGAAGCATTTAACAAAGCCTAATCTACATGTTTGAATTTGTGTATGCTTGTCAAGGTTTGCCAAGTGTGTGGAGCTAGCACTAAATCTATTGTAATGCGAAATTAAAACAATCAATTTGATTAATTTCTGTTTATATCACAACTGGGACATTGTTTACATTCTTTCAACATATATTTTTGTTTAAAACTGTTTATCATTTTATTCTTTAACATGTTTCCTGATGTGACGTGAGCCCCACATAGTGCATTTATATGAGTCACTCCCCCATACAAAGTTTTACCTTGAACACCGGGAAGATTTTCCCTGCAAGGGGAAAATAGCTAGTCATCTGGGCTTTCAGGGGTTTAGTCTTGTCAAATCTCACAGGTATGAGATAAAGCCCTTCCTTACACATGTGGGACTATAAAACTGTAAACAAAACTTAAGGGTGCCAGGAGGACATTTTAGCCATATTTTTTACTAATTTGTTAAATACAATAATAAATCTTAAAAAAGAATAATAGGCTGTTCCACTTCCTTCAATTATCTTATACTAACACCTCACCTATGACAAACTCCAGTCAGTTATAAAGTGCTACCCTATAGTGAGAATGACTTTAACATGAGTGTGCACCACTTTTATAAATGGCTCTCAGTTTAGAACTCACACATAAATGACATATGGGTCACTGAGATAAAAATTGCCTTAACACTTCGCAACCCTCGCTATTTTAGCAAAATTTACTTGTGGGGTACCTAGATCCCCCATGAATTTATGCTTCATAATAGACAACATATGCACGACGAGCTTTGGAACGAGCTATGTTAGGTATTTCTCTGCGAGATAGAATCAGAAATGATGACATCCGAAAGAGACCCAAAGTCAAAGACATAGCTCATAGGATTGAAGTGGCAGTTGGTAGGGCACATAACACGCAGAACAGACGGTCGGTGGGGCGTTAAAGTTCTAGAATGGCAACCGCGTACCGGAACGCGCAAATTAGGACGGCCTCGCAGAAGATAGACAGACGACCTGGTCAGGCTGCGCAGAACCATTTGGAAATCGATGGGGGAGCCCTTTGTTCAGCAATGAACATCATAGGCTGATATGATGATGATGTCGTATGCAGCCATGGAAATTTGCTGCATGCGGCGTTGAGCTTAAATGTGACAGGCCGCGGCGTCATCAGCGTAAACATTTTCACAATAAACAATCGTCATAACATCATATGTTGGACATTGAGTCTATGCTGAGTTTTTGCAGCAGTACAATTTATCTAGTCACATCACATTGCTATGCTAATAATTTGCTAATGGTCACGCCGATCACGCCGATTTTTTGGCCAATCAAAGTCAGTGACATCGCACAGGTCTACATCATAAAAAGAGAGAAGCAGTTTTTGGTGTTAATATAATTTAATTTTAGAATCCAAGAAAAGTAGTTTATAAATTTATGAAGCATAAATGTGCCATTTGTATGAATTTATATAAAAAAGTGTGGTCCTAATCACTCAAATCCGACAACTACTCTGGGAAACTCTTCATTTTCACTCTCATCTGATATCTGGTAGTTCAACAGACTTAGTATATGTTAAGGGTTTAAATTCTTATTCATTATGCTAAAAAAAATCTAACAGAAATCTAATGCAGACAAAAGTAAACAAGACATTTTACCTACGTAACTACACTCGTGGGGGACCTAGGTCCTACAGCAACGCGACGCGTACCTCGTCAACCAATAACCGGATGCGCACCCGGCTCACCGCGACCTCTCGGGCTATACTAATGCTGCGCCTACACTACCGTGATATAGCAACAATGATGGCCATAATTGAAACAACAACTAGGTGTAGCTACGAGTTTATGGCAATAATTTTAGAATGCTAATCAATATGGCATATGGCGGTAGGCAATAGCTTCGGTGGCGGTCTTTTTTCGTATATTAAAGAAAATTACCGCGATAAGGAAAGCGTTTGTGGCTACACTACCGTTTGTCCAGTGTGCAACAGGAGTTTATCGGAAACCTACGTGATTGGTTGAATGAAAGTGCGCTCGAGTTTTGAATTATTCTAATCTACACCGTTTCTATGGGAAACCAGTCTGAATAATCATAGAAATCGTCCACCATTTTCTATTAAATCTTGGTTTAGCTTTATTGAAAACCGCATAGTTCATTTTCATATCTAGGTAATCTGTATTGTAGCCACACCACTTGAGGCGTCCACGCCATTTCTATGCTATTTCTATGGTCTCACCATCGCCATTCACTTGTCAAAGATTTTTGCTAGAAGGAACATAAGACTCTATAGGTATATTTTTGGTAATTTTGAGAGCTCGGATGATTCTGCTGCTGACAAGGAGTGATAAGTTTTTGATAAGGTTTCACACCATCCACGCAATTATCTTGTGTCAATGTCAAATTGCATGACTTTGGAAATATTTAAGCGAAAACTGGTTGACCGCGTATTCCCCTTGAATATTTCCAACGTCGGACTATCTACTCTTATCATAATATTTTACCATGTCTCTTCACAGGTGAGAAATGAACAAAGAGCACGAAATATCGCCAATATATCTCGCATATCTTTGGATAGATCTAATCAAAAGAATCATTCTGATACATACTACACAACAACACATGGTTTGCCGGATTCCTTCGAGACTCCAACAACTTCGTATCGGCAACCCATCTATTCGCATAGTCCTCCTAGAAAAAGCCAATTTGATTTCAATGTTTATGAAAAGCAAGAAACTATCCCTAACTACTGTGAAACTTCATCTACTTCTTATCCGCTATCAGTACCCTCCAATCCGAAACATAGTTTTCGAACTGCAATGTCTGGCAGTTCTAATGTCTACGAGAAATCATTACCAGTCCAAGAACATCCGAGTATATCTCAATCTAGTAATTCTAATAATCGGGACATACCACCAAATTTATTTCGAGGCCCTATATTCCCGAGAAACTCACAAGAACACAAGCTTAACTCAACTGAATTGAAAAAGCCGAATTTTTATGTTAATCAAGTGGATACACCTGAATTTGGATCGAAGACATATGAAAACACGCCAACATTCCATCAACCCTACTTCCCACCAAGTTTAGTTGACGGTCGACCAATTTTACCCCCCAAACATCCAAATATCCATAATAAGTTAGTACCGACTGACCCTTTCAAAGAATCAGCTTACACCTTAAGAATAACAGTAAATAATCAACCCAAAGATTATAAAAAACAAGATGTAACAGAAAATTATATAAAAACATCCACGTCATGTAGGCAATCGGCCTCTTTAAATCCCTCATGCGGTAATCAAAACAGAACCAGCAAATCCAATACTTATACAAAACAAGAATCTACCTCGGCAATATCTTTCAAACCTGCTCCCATATTTGGGCAAGCCGTTTTCTCAAGATACGTAACAAATGAGCCAGGGAGCAATATACTTTGGGCACCTATTCAAATACCAACTGTCATTCTGCAAAATCCTCAAGAAAGTAATAGTAGAATCGATCGTGATACGCAAACGTCGCAGGAATATGAGGAGTCGATTGTTCAAGCTTGTGATATCCCTCTGTCTAAAAGATTCACTGCAAACAGAAGTGAAAATATATGTTCCGGTATCGCAAAGATGCCCAATGATCATCGAATCTTAACTCGATCCCAGATATTTGATATTGCAAAGCAAAATGTTAAGGAATCGTTTATTTCCAATGAAGAACCAGTTTTAAGAACTAATTCTATACCGAATAGAGTGCGATTTCAATCAGAGAATAATACTCATACAAATGATGAACACATTTATGAGATGACTTCCTTTGAAAATTTAGAGTTCAATAAGCTGCAATTAAGAAATTCAACACCAGAAGAAGTTGACATAGAAGACACAAAAAGTGCAGGCACAGGATCTAATTTAGGTAGTAATGATTTAAGGTATCTTATTTCGGCTAAGAAAAAAAGGAAGAAATATGATGAAGAAGGTATACCTAATTTTGAAGGTATGTTAATATAAAACGCTCTACATTCCATACACAATAAAAGAAGCCCCATCGGTGCAGTCGCCGGCTCATAAAGTATTACATAAGGGGTGTCACAAAAATTACAACTATGCTATCAATAAATTATATAGCAATTTGGAGCAGGCAGTTCTCTGAGCAAAGCGTCTTTACAGGCACTTAGTTCCCAAACCATAACAAAAAATGTCAAAAAATGACTTCATGGAAGACCAGGGTGCAAATCGTCCGCTAGTAAAAATGCCCTACACTAAAACAGCAAGTCGTCATAATCGAAAAGAGACATAAAACAAAACGTCCGTAGCGCATTGTTCCTATTTTTAATAAAAAGTCCATGTAGAATTTTCAAGATCTCTAAAGCTACATACAGGCTGATACCGTCAATACAGCAATAAAAACATGGCACCACTCTGTATATGTCGTTTAAAGATAGTCGAAAACGTGCAGTAATAGTAGATTGTTGCATCGAGCAGAAAGTGACTTATAATTTCATCGAGTGTTAGTTTGGATCCCGAGCTTTAGTGAGGGCTCTAAAACACGAGTGCAATTATAAACGTCACTTTCCCGAGGTTCATAATCTGCTTTTCTTTAAGCTACCGAATAAAGAACTGAAATCAAATAAAGTAGAAAAAAATATTTAGAAAATTAAACTTTCACTAAAATTCAATTCGCGCAGGGAAATCGAAAAAAAAATTATCTTTATTTTTGGCAATGATCGTATATTTATTCTGCCATTGTTCCCTGGAGTAAAAATAGCAATGATTGGCTGGTAGAAAACTAGTTGGTTATGCTTGTAGCCTGCGATTGGCCTGTTGTGTGGTCAGAATAGCGCTGATTGGCTGGTATAAATCTAGTTGGCTGTGATTGTAGAAATAAAACCTGCGATTGGGCAGTCAGCTGGGATTTCCTGGCTTTAGAGCGACAACGATGCAGTAATGGCTTTTCATACAACAGTAAAGATATGAATTGGGTTGAATCGAATCGAAACCCTTTTCGATTTCTTTGATGCGAATTTAGGGAAAATTTTGTTTTTTTACATAAATTGTTTCTACTTTATTCGGTAGTTGATAGAAAAGCAGATTATTAACCTCGCAAAAGTGACGTTTATAATTGCACTCGTGTTTTAGAGCCCTCGCTAAGGCTCGGGCTCCACACTAATACTCGATAATTATAAGTCACTTTTTTTTCTTTTTTTTTATATAACTAGATGACAAACAAGCTGACGGCCCACCTGATGGTAAGCGGCTACCGCCGCCTATAGACAACTGCAATAACAAGGAAGAATCACTTGATATTGCAGGTGCGTTGTCATCCTGGGGCCTAAGATGAAATGCCGTCCATGCCCAGTAATGACACTGGCCACCTTTCCCTTCAATCCGAAACACAGCGAACTGTTTCACGGCTGAAATAAGAAAGGCGGTGGTACCTACCCAGATGACCCTATATACGGGCCTACCACCTAGTAAACTACCACCACTACCACTTTGCAACAATCTACTATTGGAAGCTGTACCAGAATATGAAATAAATAATATTTATTTTTTAAATTTAAATACTGTACCTGTTGTATTAATTGTGTATTTTGCCGCCTATGCAGGGTGGTGCCGTCAATACGTCAATAAATTGAAACATGAGCTATATTAGTTCATAGAAATGGTTACCCATTTACAAAAACATCTTTTTTATTTGATAATTTCATGACACTTGTATGTAATAGTATAACATTGGCTGCATTATTTCATAGATAATTCATGAAATTATCAAACGAATAGGATATTTTTGAAAGTGGTAAACCATTTCTATGAACTAATATAGTCCATAAATTATTGACGGCACCACCCTGTATATGTGTACATCCAAAGTATATTTTGAATAGTAGCTGTACTTTTTAAGTTGCAGACATTAAGCTCCCATGACTACAATTCGTGGTCGTTTTATAAAAAGAACATTTTGCTTTTCTGATGCAATACCCCTTTGAATTGAGGAAGCTTTGCTCCCATGCCGTTTTACGCTATGGACATTTTTTCAGTGACGACATTTTGCTCAGAAAACTATGTACTCCGGGTTGCATCAAAGCTCATTCGTAATTTCGGTTCCGGCATTCACAATCGACCGAAAACAATAGACTTTTCGTTGTTTTAATGTATTCTGATAGTTGTGAATATGAGTGCATATCAGCGGCCTGCCTGGTCTAAAGAATATAGTAAACGTTTCTATGGGAGTTGGACCAGCTCATGAGCACCAGTTTTTCGTACAGCTATTTTTGTAATAATCCATCTTACCTTATCACTTCCATACATTTTAACTGATAGAAGCGGCAAAAATAAATTTTAATTTGCTGAAAAACATCACAGAGGTCGCCATTTTGAAGAAAACGAAATGTCAATGTCATGATACAATTTGGATTTTTCCGACTTTATGTTGAATAGTCACACTCTAGTTCGAAAAACACAAAAGGACCTCAAGCGCACCCAAAACATCCACGGTTGAAAATAAGGGATGACAGTTTTATTAAATGTCAATAAGTATGACAATAAAGTCATCTTTTTAACAGCGATATTGTGACTTATGCACATTTTATACAATACATATTATATTTCGAATTTTTTTTGCAATAAAATAAAAGATCTTTGTGCTATTTAATAGAAACCATCTTCGCGGGTCGCCCATGGTCGCGGGTTCGATTCCTGCCTCAGGACGTGAAATTTTTCTAGTTTTATTACATTTTAATTACTAAGTAATTTTTCAAACATTTATAATAATGTTAAAATCAAAAATTAAAAGAAACCATGTTATTCAGTAAGTCTATTATTGTTTACAATCTGAAATGGTGCTCATGGGCTGGCCCAGAACTACCATCTCCTTTGACAGTCAAATCAAAAGTGATGATCACTGATGATGTATCAATCGCTTATCCAATAATGGGTTACACTGTTGATATTATTCAGTCTCATCATATTTTATATGTCCCTTTCTAGTGTGGATTTAAAAACATTCGTTTGCGAATGTGACCTTACGATTATAGAAGGCAGCTATGCTAAATACTTTTTATCAAAATCCCACTTGTTTGATAAAACCGATGGGACTTTTTTACTTTCCTAATTTTGAGCACATTAGTAGATTGGATAAACTTTCACGACGGGTCTTTTTTTTATAACATTTTGATAAGATCTTGTACCATTAGCTATAGGGAGCTCTAAGTCGCTACGTGTTGCTATTTAGTGGATTGTAATTAATGAAAATATTTATTTTAGGTAAAAAAATAAAAACATACAAAGATGATCAATCAGTGGCCGACAAGCCTAAGAAAAGAGTATCATTTCTGCTACAAGATGAAAACAGTGCGGTAGATGATGTAAGTTTATACCTACATAACTTTGGGTAATGGAAATTACAATACTTCACATCACTAGCCTGTACACATCCCACTGCTGGGCACAGGCCTTCTCACATGAGGAGTTTGGACCATAACACCACCACGCTTGCAG
The DNA here is from genome assembly GCA_947347705.1 of Nymphula nitidulata. Taxonomy (NCBI): domain Eukaryota; kingdom Metazoa; phylum Arthropoda; class Insecta; order Lepidoptera; family Crambidae; genus Nymphula; species Nymphula nitidulata. Next base: position 5,629,765 of record OX374646.1, read on the forward strand.
AAAGCTGGTTGGTGGGCTAATGCGGTTGTAGTGACTATTCGTCACATATGCGCCATAATGAATTTTTCTATAAATAATCTTGTTTTGTACCAAGAAACAACGCAAAATATAATAAAATGGTCAATTGAACACTTCTGTATATTTTTGGCTATTTCTCAGTATAGTGTAGATTGACCTGGCCGGCCTATAGTGTACATAGACATATACTTCGTACCTTTTTGGGACACCTGCTTTGTCAACATCCTTTTTCGCATACCTTCTCCCTCCGGTCTTGTCCCTTCGTTGTCGGTAGATTCAGTGGCTAGATCCACGGTAGATTACGTAACGCCTTAGGAGTAGGGCATAGTCGTAACAGGGCAAGGTAAGTCGTAACATGCAAGTAACTTGCAACGTGTCAATGGGCCTTTAAGATGATTGATTGCGCGCGAGATGCAGAGAGCCGAGCGAGAACCTACTGCCATACGCCGACCCGAGAGGCGCGCTGGCCGATCATACCCAAACTGCGGAACAAGCGGTGTGGACTCATCTCCGCATTCTGTTAACATAACGCTTTCTCATTATTTTTACAAGGTAGTCAACGCGTGAGTAGTACCCAAGGTGCTACGAGCATCATGGCTATGGTAACCTTACCACCAAGCGGGCTGTACGCTTGGTGACCATCCTTGTCGATGAAAAAGACATAGCTGTATGGGTTTGACTCTGAATTCCCTTTTATAACAAGGATATAAAAATATTATGTGTGACATATTCTATTTCATTTATTTGTATGGAATCGTACATCTGATGGGCCGTCAACTGGTTTGTCATCTAGTTGTTTAAAAAAGAAACAATTGCATACATTCATTTCTTGAACAAGTAAATATTCTTTCGCCAATCGCTTTTTCGTCGGTGAGCAGTGGAGTAGGTCTAATAGACAGAGAGGAGAATAGTAACCCACGTTTTAAGAAAACATGCATAGTCTTTGAGCGAGCATATTTAAAATAAACAAATATACTTAGTTGCATAGATCCGAAAATAACCTAAATACCTACATTTTTATTTAAACGGCAAGGATGGCAAACAACCTCGGCCTACCGTAGCCTATAGACGCTCGTAGCACTTTGGACACTACTCGCGCGTTGGTACCGTAGGTAGCCTATAGACGCTCGTGGCACCTTGGACACTACTCACGCGTTGGTACCGTTACCTTATAGACGCTCGTAGCATCTTGGACATTACTCACGCGTTATTAACGTTACCCATTAACGCTCGTAGCACTCTGGACACTACTCACGCGTTGGTACCGTAGCATAGGGTGCTCGTAGCACCTTGGACACAACTCACGCGTTGGTACCGTAGCCTATAGATGCTCGTAGCACCTTGGACACAACTCACGCGTTGGTACCGTAGCTCATAGATGCTCGTAGCACCTTGGACACTACTCACGCGTTGGTACCGTAGCCTATAGACACTCGTAGCTCCTTGGACACTACTTACGCGTTGGTACCGTATCCTATAGACACTCGTAGCTCTTTGGACATGACTCACGCGCTATTACCGTTATATGGCATCATTTCAATTTATTTACCAGCTGCACAAGTTAGTCGCAGGCAAACAAAAGATTTTAATTTTGAGATATAAAAAAATATATTTAGATTTCACCTTTTGTACCACTCTGTATATGTTTTTGTATTTATATTTTAAGTCAGTACCCTGATTCTACCTTTTCATTCTCATTTCTGTGTGGTGGGATTGCTGGATGAGATTTCACTTAGATATAAGCAATATGTTTCGTCAAATATCTTTTTATTATTGTGCTTGAAATAATACTGTTTTAATACATTTATAAAAAAAATCCTATAGTTACATTGCTACTGCTAAATAGTGTAAACAGAATGTGTATTAGCCAAAAATACCCGAGATAATTCAAATCAGAAATAGCTTTAGAAATAGAACTTTTTATATGAAAATGTATGGCAGCGTGCGCAGTGACATCAATGTTTCTATCGGATCTCCTTATCTAGTACGCAATTTTAAATTGTAAATCGAGTATTCCATCAATATTTTTTGAAATTCTTTTAGTTTTGTAAATTTTTACTGTATAGTATTCATTTTAAAACCGTATAAAACATATGTATAATTATGTATGTAACCTATCCTCCATTGTTAATTGTTAAAAAATACAACCTTCAATATGTTTTCAGATAACTGATGATGATGATGATCTTATTGACGATGATATTAGTCAACGTGACATACCAAAACTGCAGGCAGTCATTCAGTATGTCTTAGTGGACGCAAACACCTTCATTGATGAATTTGAAGCCATTGATAGGTATATTCAAACAGGTAAATGTTGTATTATATCTCTGTACCCTTAGTATGAATTTAAGTCGAGTGGAAACGTCTCGATCTCGTTTGCGTTCAGGTGTCAAAATTCCATTCATAAAAAGTCGTTCAATTAGGTGGTGCGCTGGTATGTAGTGTCTTCTGGGTAGGTGCCACCGCCTTTCATATTTCAGCCGCAAACCAGTTCACTGTTTTTCGGATTGAAGGGAACAGCACATGTGTTCTCTCCTTCCTATAACATGGGCTCCTTCAAAAGAGGCGTGAAAAGGCACCTTATGGGCAGACAAGGTGGAGGCGGGTAGAACAGTGTGTTTCAAGCTGCACTAGGTGTCTCCGCATATGAATTCTTCTTACTGCTTCACATCAGGTGGTGTTACGTCATTTGCTGAGTTTTGTATTAAAAAACCGAAACACAAGCGCAACTTACTTTCGGCAAGATGAAAGGTTTGCGTGTATGAATATTATTATTTATTATTATTATCATTATTTCCGGGATAGACTCCTAACTTGCAATGTTCGGCAAAACCCTAACATTTTTTTTATTGTTTTTTTTTACAATTAGATGACAAACAAGCTGACGGCCCACCTGATGGTAAGCGGTAACCGCCGCCTATAGATAGACACCTGCAATAACAAGGCAAAATCATGCATATTGATATTGCAGGTGCGTTGTCATCCTGAGGCCTAAGATGAAATGCCGTCCAGGCCCAGTAATTACATTGGCTACCTACCCCTTCAATCCGAAACATAGCGAACTGTTTCACGGCTGAAATAAGAAAGGCGGTAGTACCTACCTATCCTAAATATGGCATTATTTTCTTTCAGACGACAACCTCCGTTTGCTAGTAACGGAACGTCTTAGATCGGATGTCGAGGCGTTGTGTTTTGGCGACTGCGGTGGACAACGACGTGTCATTTTCGCTCGGAAAATCACTAGAAGGTTCCTCACGCCACCGCCTTGTTATGGTAAGTTTTTATTATTTATTACGTTATATATACTGGAGATAGCCAAATTTGTTAGGTATAATCCAGTTTTAATAGACGTAATAAAGACAGACTGTGCTTGTTCCCTGCCAGGACTAGTTTTCTACAGAAGAGCGTTGTGTGCATGGCTACAAAAATTTATAATAGAATTCTAAAGGACAAAAAAAAGTTAAACGGTAATTTATTTAGAATAAAATTGAAAACATTATTAATTGACAAATGTTATTATACAGTATTAATGAATTTATTAATGACAAATTTTAAATTGTTATGAATTTACTTACTCTTAATTTTAGACAAGTATGTGACTATAATTTTTTATGTTTAATCTGATTCGAAATTTTTATTATTAAATAACTTATAAGATTGACTTTTCTGTAATTGGTTTTCCGATTGATGTTTTTTTTAGTACGCTAATCAGCTGGACACAGCGGAAATTTATAATTTGTAGTCCAACTATTTGTACCTGTGTTTCACGACATGAAATTTTATTATTATTATTGTTATTATTAACTTACTACATACGACAATAAATTGAAACATGGGCTATATTACTTCATAGAAATGGCCTTGCCGCTTTTAAAAACATCTTATTCATTTGATAATTTCATAGCATATGTATGAAATAATCTATCATTGGCTGCATTATTATATAGAAATGTCATGAATTTATCAAATGAATAAGATGGTTTTGAAAGTGGCAAACCCTTTCTTTGAACTAATATAGCCCATGTTTCAATTTGTGCACGCATGTATGTATGTGTGTTTTCTATGCATTTCTCCGAAACTAGTAATCGGATTTTGCTCATTATTTTTTTATTATCTACATTTAATAAATCAATAGAATAATATTATTATACATTTTAAATTATATTTTTTTGCGATTTAATAAAGCATAGTTATCCTTATTTTAATTTGCATATTATGAAGACACCCTGTATATAAAATAAGAGCATGGACCCGCAAGACCCCACAATGTACCTTACAGTTTGGGGTCTGGGTGGGCACCACCGCCTACCCAGACCCCAAACTGTTTCAATGTTTCGACCGTAAAACAGTTCGGTATGCTCGGACTCAAGGGAAAGGTAGCCAGTGTAATTACTGGATGCGAATGGGCATTACATCTGAGTCTCAGGATGACAACGCTCCTGCAATACCAAGTGATTTTTTCTTTGTTATTCCATGGTAGCCAATTACTATCAGGTGGGCCGTCAGCTTGCTTGTCATCTAGTTGTATAAAAAAAGTATAAAAAAATATGTTTAGCATAGTTTCCGAGTTTACTTTGTGCATATTATGAATACACACGTTACAGGATTATTTTAAAAAATCAACAACCTCAAAACCATTTGAAGATATCTTCAACACTAAAAGTTGTTTGTATTGATAAGATTTTCAAATGTTTTTAAGATTCTTGATGTTTTAAAAATAACCCTGTACATAAAAAAGAGTACGGGGCTCGCCATCTCCCAAAATGTTACATTTTGGGGTCTGGCGAGCCCTATACTTTGTCTCCCTCTTCTACTTTAAAAAAGTATAAGCGTGTTCAAAACAACTTAGTTTTTTTTCCAATTTCAGTATTCGGCAATGATTTAAATATGAATAATTCCCTAAATATCAAACACGATGCCGACATTTTGACGTGTTGTATACAGCTCATTCGAAATGGGCTTGAAGCGGTGAGTAACTGTCTGGTTTTAATATTCGATTATGAAAATTAGAAAGGTTGCACCTCCATCACAGATGATCGCAGCTAAATCACACTACTTTAAATATGGTAATCTTAGTAAGTTAGTAAGTCTTGAGAGAAAGCGTCTCTCCTAAGCGGAAGCAAGCGTGTCGCCTAAGCGGGAGCAAGCGTGTGTCCTAAGCGATAGCAAGCGTGTCTCCTTAAGCGGGAGCAAGCGTGTCGCCTAAGCGGGAGTAAGCGTGTCTCCCTAAGCAGGAGAAAGCGTGTCTCCTAAGTGGGTACAAGCGTGTCTCCTAAGTGGGTGCAAGCGTGTCTCCTAAGTGGGTGCAAGCGTGTCTCCTATGTGGGTGCAAGCGAGTCTCCTAACTGGAAGCAAGCGTGTCTCCCTAAGCAGGAGAAAGCGTGTCTCCTAAGTGGGTACAAGCGTGTCTCCTAAGTGGGTGCAAGCGTGTCTCCTAAGTGGGTGCAAGCGTGTCTCCTATGTGGGTGCAAGCGAGTCTCCTAACTGGAAGCAAGCGTGTCTCCTAAGCGGGAGCGAGCGTGACTCCTAAGTGGAAGCGAGCGTATCTCTTAAATGGGTGCAAGCGTGTCTCCTAAGTGGAAGCAAGCGTGTCTCCAAAGCGGGAGCTGTCAACATAATGCTTCATTTAATTTTATCTGGTCACCAGTCCGAGATGACGTCACTCGGTGACAGGCATGTTTAAAATAACTGAAATAGCGTTGAGCTATTTAGCGTACTTTTTATGTTAAAAAATAAAGCAAACTATCGAATATAATATAACTTAGTTATCACAAAATAATGTTCATATCTGTGTGTCTGTACCGTTTGTATAACGGGGTGTGTTCAGAGGAATTATTTGACATAATGCCCACGGCCTCTTTCTACCATTGCGCCGCTCGCCATCGGCAGGGAATTCATCCTCACACGTTGGAACCGAAATGGTCTCGTACTGTGCGGTTTCAGAGAAACTTTCTCCCTCGTGTTAATATATTTTTTGTGATAGTTGTAAAAATGTGTTTTTTGACGATTTAAAAGTGCTTCTTTGTGGCCTATTTAAATAAAATATTTTTTTTCTTTCTTTCTTTCTTTCTTTCTTTCGTGCGCTTAGGTTGTGGAATGAGCTCCCTGCTGAGGTTTTCTTGAACGCGTACAGCATGGGGTTCTTCAAAAAGGGCTTGAAAAGGTTTTTACAGGGTTGGCAACGCGCAAGTGATACCCCTGGTGTTGCAAGCGTCCATATGCTACGGTAACCGCTTACCATCAGGTGGGCCGTATGCTTTGATTGCCACCGTAGTGGTATAAAAAAAAACTAATTTTCCTATCTCTTAGTAAGTTATGCATGCGTATTATTTTGTCTCTGAATATAATACTCCTTATAATCAGACGTGTACCTACAGTTGGACACAGAGAACAGACGTTAAATGCTTATAATAAAAACTCTTCATGCAGGTTCTCATATCAAATGACCAAAAAATTATCTCCGAAGCGAAAACCTTTGACATACGTTGTTTTAAAACAAGTGAATTGTCAAACCTTGGCCATCCTAAACCAGAAATAACGTTCGATTTTAAAAAGATTTATGTCACGGAAAATGATTGTAATATAGACGTTCTGGATTTAGAATCTAGCGCTATTCAATCTAATTCATTGAACAATAAAGATCATCATCAGAATTTTAGAAAGCAATCAAATATTGGGCCTTTTCCCGGAACTGAAATCAAAAAGGTCAATGCAAATACATCACCTGTTATTGTAATAAATACAGAAAATAAAATACAAAATCAGCTTAAAGAATCATTCAGCTACGAAAAAAGCTGTATTGTCAAAGGCAGGGATGACCCAAACCTATACACAGACGATTATAATCAACTAATAAACTCTACGGGAGATAATAGACAACATGAGTATTTCAACGAGAAACAAAACGCTATTGACAGATTGGGCGCAGAATTCGAAACTCAAAATGACCAAGCAATGTTTGCAATTGCAAAAGATAAAACACAAATATCTGTTTTTCAAACCAACAACGCTTTTAATGAATTAGATATCGAAAATTCACAACCCGTATTCGCAGTCCAGAACTCTGATCTAAGCAAAGAAAGTAATTACTTTAAAAATAATTCTAACATTCAAGCTAAGAAAGTGTTAGATGAAGCCAAAGTTGAAAAACCGAATTCTGTTCTTCTACAATCTGTTTTTAAAATGCAGAATGAACAGCCCAATTTTGAAATTCAGAAGCCACAATCCAAGTTTGAAAATCAAGAAACACGTTCTATATTTGACATTCAAGACCAAACTGAAGTAAATGTACCGAATTTGAAAACTGGCGCAGAATCTCAACTCAATCGCATTGATGATAAGGTTGATATTCCGAAGCCACTATCCGCATTTAAAATTCAAAGTCCACAGATAACAAAAGAGCTGGATTTGAAAGATAATTTTATAACTAAAAAGGTAGTCCATTTTGAACAAGCGCATATGCTGGACAATTATCTAGAAACGTTTGAAGTGAAAAGCCACGCTATGCACGAGAGAATAAGGAACAGACTTGATGAATGGGCATGTTCTTTTACACAAATAATTGAAGATGCACTCACGCAAGTGTTGATGGTAATTATCAGAAAATATTTAGATTACATTTACATGTTTGATTTTGTGTGTTTATAACGCTTACTTATCGGCTTGACACCAGGAGATGCGGGTTCGATTCCCGCCTGGAGCATACAATTTTGTTCATTGTTTTCTTTCATTATTTGTATTTATTTATTTATTTTTTCTTGTCATTATGATTTTTAATTTACTTTTTATTACCATTGCCTTAAAATATTGTAATTTTTCAGAAAAACAAAATTTACTCTGGAAAAATCACACAATTAGATATTTTACATGATTTAATATTGGGAGTTGAAGAATTAGATGTTTTTAATAATGAATTGAAATTAATCACGAACAAATTTATTTCCTTGTACACTAGTGAATGTGATAGAAATGGTAAGTGGTTTTAATTTTCTATGAAAAATTACCGTTCTGTTTAATAATTAGCGATGAAACAATTAGGATGTTGCCTAAGTTTGAATATGGCGCTATTTTTCACAAAATCGGAAAATCTCATAAAAAAAATTCAAACTTAAAAGATATGGAATTTTGTAAAAGTTATAATGTTAAGATTATTAGTCAAATTTTTTCCATTTTTTTTTAAAATGGTGATGGTATTAGATTGCTCACAGCAATTAAAACATCTATTATTATTACCACTTTGAATAAAAAAAATAAAACAAAAATAACCATATTACATACATTTTGTAGTAATAAAGGAACATGAGACGTCACCTGCTCCGTAGATTTTCTATGGAGCGTTTTTGGACGATGCGCCGCAACACATCAAACATACCACTACATATGTGAAACTATTGATCTTAGACATACTTTTTCTTTTTGAATATTTCTTTATGAGTTATATACTTCTTATTTATGAAATAAAAAAGTTGCCAAGTACCTTATTAGTGATGAATACATGAATACTTATTGATTATAATTACACTTTCGATTATTTGTTTTTGTTTTTATACATATTATCGACAAATAATACTTATTAACATTAATTCTAAAAAAGGGTTTGTTAAGGAATTACTAATCAAAATTAACTTGTCTAAGATGGTGGACTTGGAACTTGTACTAGGTTAAATCAGCAAAACAGTAATTAATCGTTTCGTCTGAATAACAATGTATATTTTTTAGGGAAATTAAGTAATTATACCAAGCCTGACGATTTTATACAGCTATTTGGATGTGGCATGGTGTTAATACAAGAATTAAAGGTAAGTTTCTATATTTTTAACCGACTTCAAAAACGAGGAGGTTCTCAATTCGGCCAGTATGTTTTTTTTTTCTATGTATGTACACCGATTACGCCGAGATTCCTGATCCGATTTACGTGATTTTTTTTTGTTCGATGCGGAATAGCTGCCATTTGGTCCCATATTTTTTTTTCAAAAACAGTTGGGTACGGTTTTAAATTTAAAAAAACTGAAATTATTAAGTCGTCTACATATGCGAAATTGCGAATTTTTGCTTTTCAAATGACTTTTTAGTGAAACGATACGATAGTAGGAAACAATATAAGTTTACGGTCACCCATCTAGCTTCGACCGTAGAAAGTTACCACTAAAAATTGTAAAAAAAAATTTAAAACAAAAATTAAAACTGACTTCAAAAAACTGAAAAGGATAAAACAATTAAATTTAAGTTGGTATTCATCCCCTAGAAACATATTTTTGGAGTTGGTGCTAAGTGGTTTCCAAAAACAATAGAAAGTGAAGCACCGACTCCAAAAATATGTTTCTAGGGGATGAATACTTACTTAAATTTAATTATTTTATCCTTTTCAGTTTTTTGAAGTCGGTTATAATTTTTTTTTACATAAAATTGCACGACCAGGTGATGTTGAATCACTTCCCTGATTTGTATAATAAAGAAGTACGTTTTTTCTGAGACGCAAATTTTTCAGGATAACAATCCCACGTGCCAAGAGTTGTTTGACGCCGGAAACTCTCTGTCGGACATTTTGGAGATCTTAGAATGCCCCCAAATGGATGAGGAGATGCTAACCTTCGAGACTCCCAAATTCAATGGGAAGGAAATAGACTTTGAGAAAGAAAAACTAACAAGAAGCAATTGTAAGTTATGTAACGGAGGCGCTCGGTGGCTCTTACAAGGGCGTCAATAGTACTCAATAGGCTACAGTTATAACGCGTGAGTAGTGCCCAAGGTGCTACGAGCCTCTATAGGCTACGGTGGCAACGCGTGAGTAGTGCCCAAGGTGCTTCGAGCGTTAATAGGTTACAGTAATATCTCGTGAGTAGTGCCCAAGGTGCTTTGAGCATTATTAGGTTACAGTAATATATCGTGAGTAGTGCCCAAGGTGCTACGAGCGTCTATAGGCTACGGTGGCAACGCGTGAGTTTTTTTTTTTTTTTTTTTTTTTATACAACTGATTGACAAACAAGCTGACGGCCCACCTGATGGAAAGCGGTAACCGCCGCCTATAGACACCTGCAATAACAAGGAAAAATCACTTGATATTGCAGGTGCGTTGTCATCCTGGGGCCTAAGATGAAATGCCGTCCATGCCCAGTAATTACACTGGCTACCTTTCCCTTCAATCCGAAACACAGCGAACTGTTTCACGGCTGAAATAAGAAAGGCGGTGGTACCTACCCAGACGACCCTGCATACGGGCCTACCACCTAGTAAGGTGGTAGGCCCGCAAGTGGTAAAGCACCGTGAGTAGTGCTCAAGGTGCTTTGAGCGTTAATAGGTTACAGTAATATATCGTGAGTAGTGCCCAAGGTGCTACGAGCGTCTATAGGCTACGGTGGCAACGCGTGAGTAGTGCCCTAGGTGCTTTGAGCGTTAATAGGTTACAGTAACATATCGTGAGTAGTGCCCAAGGTGCTACGAGCGTCTAAATGCTAAGGCAATAACGCGTGAGTACTGCCCAAGGTGCTACTAGCGTCCATAGGCCACGGTAACTACGCGTAAGTAGTGCCCAAGGTGCTACAAGCATCCATAGGCTACGGTGACAACACGTGAGTAGTGCCCAAAGTGAAACGAGCGTCTATAGGCTATGGTTACAACGCGTGAGTCGTCACCAAGGTGCTACGAGGGCAACAACGCGTGGGTAGTGCCCAAAGTACTACGAGCGTCTATAGGCTACGGTAACCTTACCATCAGGCGGGCCGTACGCTTGTTTGACACACTTGTACAGGGTAGTCAACGCGTGAGTAGTGCCCAAGGTGCTACGAGCGTCTATAGGCTACGGTAACCTTACCATCAGGCGGGCCGTACGCTTGTTTGACACACTTGTACAGGGTAGTCAACGCGTGAGTAGTGCCCAAGGTGCTACGAGCGTCTATAGGCTACGGTAACCTTACCATCAGGCGGGCCGTACGCTTGTTTGACACACTTGTACAGGGTAGTCAACGCGTGAGTAGTGCCCAAGGTGCTACGAGCGTCTATAGGCTACGGTAACCTTACCATCAGGCGGGCCGTACGCTTGTTTGACACACTTGTACAGGGTAGTCAACGCGTGAGTAGTGCCCAAGGTGCTACGAGCGTCTATAGGCTACGGTAACCTTACCATCAGGCGGGCCGTACGCTTGTTTGTGTAAAATCATGTGTAAATAATAACATTTATTCTGTTTCAGTTGTAAAAAAGAGATCCGATGTCATCAAATACTTAAAAGCACATTTCGAAGATTGGGAGAACTTTGTTGATGAAACACAGGTATTTGCAATAAAATGTAATTCTTTATTCTATTAAAGATTATTATAAGTGTACCAGTTTGTGGAGTGGTCTTACCATATATATATATATATATATGTATAATCATAGGTTGACATAAACATTTAAATAAAGAAATAATTTGCCTAATTTTATTTTTAACAAATGTTAGAGAAAATAGGGGAGGGGACCGAACTCTAACTTTCACACTCCAGTTGACTGCTCAAACCATCTGAGCTACCGAGGACTTGGTATGACCATGTGAAATTCCTCTAGTCTCTTTGTATTTGTGTTACAAGCTAACGTGTACCCACAAAATGTCGGAATATTCTATAATATTTTATTTCTATTTATTTATTTGAGATAACAACAACTTATAACAAACTTATATAGGTAAATTATATTTAATAGCCAGCTTAAAGCCACTAACAGTTATCTACGGATTATACAATACTATATAGAAAAGATCAGTACCGAGCAATAGAAAAACAGCTAAAACTAAACATATTCAGATACCGCTACCAGATTCATATAATATAACACTTTACAATAATAAAGCAACTCATTATTTATTATTCAAATGTACATAAACAATATTACATTAAAAACATATACTACATATACAGGGTGGTGCTGTCAACACGACAATAAATTAAAACATGGGCTGTAGTAGTTCATAGAAAAGGTTTGCCAGTTTCAAAAACTTCGTGTTCGTCTGATAATTTCATGACATTTCTATGAAATAATATAACATTGGCCGCATTATTTCATAGAAATGTCATGAAACTATGTAATGAATAATGACTATGATATTTTTGAAAGTGGCAAACCATTTCTATGAACTAATATAGCCCATGTTTCAATTTATTGTCGTATTGACGGCTCCACACTGTATATTATATACATATAACATAAGCATATACTCATACGCAAGTATAATAAATAAATACACATACACACAAAAGGAAATACATAAAGTATGATAAGATTTACAGTTAGTTATGCTTCAGGACACTTTTTAATGTTCGTACACAACTCAATCGTCGGAGCTCGTACAAAATATCATAGACATCGCTATGTTTTTAAATGAGGCTTTGCTATTAGAGAACAGATCTATTGATCCCAAACAATCATTATACAAACGTGGCAAGCTAAATTTCTAGATATTACTTTTCTTAATATTTTGTTTTTCCTCAGCAAAATGATAACCAAAGCGACGTCAAAATTGTCCGTACAGTCGGACGCAATCTAAGTTTGCTTAAACTCGACAATAAAAATATGACAATGAAAAATTCCACCGAAATCAAACCTGCAACTGGCAATACAGAAGATGCAGATCAGAAAGCTACCAATAATGTTGCCATTACAAAAAACACTGGTAATGTTACCATTGAAAAGGCGGAGACTTTGAATTTAGATGTCTTAGATTACAGCGAGGGTTTCTCAAATGTAACAGAGCTATCGTCTTATAATGAAAATGAAAAGGAACCGAATGATATGTCCTTAGGGACTATTAGCTTCGTGTATGACATCAAAGTTGTGAAGAATAAAAACGCGAATGAAACCGTCCAATGTGACAAAACGTCTAATGTTGACATTTTAAATGTCAAAGATGACAGCAAAGTTGACAGTGGGATTGGGAATGAAAGTATACAGGCACATTCCTTAGTGAAGATGTTTTTGACAGAAATTAGCGCAACCTTTAAAGCTATATACACATTCATGTAAGTATTGGGTTTTTTTTTTTTTATACATCTAGATGACAAACAAGCTGACGGCCCACCTGGTGGTAAGCGGTTACCGCCGCCTATAGACACCTGCAATAACAAGGAAAAGCACTTGATATTGCAGGTGCGTTGTCATCCTGAGGCCTAAGATGAAATGCCGTCCATGCCCAGTAATTACACTGGCTATCTTACCCTTCAATCCGAAACACAGCGAACTGTTTCACGTCTGAAATAAGAAAGGCGGTGGTACCTACCCAGGCGACCCTACATATGGGTCTACCACCTAGTGCCAGTGCCTAGTGCTAGTGTCTTTATGTATGTAATTTCCGTTTAGTACCAAGTATTTTGTGCAAACCATATTATGTTTTTGTAATTAACTTGAAAATGGCTTCACCGATTTTTCAAAAGCAAATGCAGTGCAAAAATAAATTTAAAATAATAAAAACTAATTAAAACAAATCTCAACATTGGAATCGGCTACATATTGTATTGTAGCCGATTCAAATAATAAATTTTAACAAAAATAATAATTCCATTTGAAATAAAACCAATTTAACGGATTAACTCAATTTTAATTAGATGTTTATACATTCGTGGTTTTGAATGTTACGTGAGGCTATTGAAATGAAAAATCATCCTAATTTCAATAGAGAAGATGGTACCACCAGCTTGAAATCCCATCATGCAAATAATAAAGTCCTAAGCCCGTCCTGACACTATTCAAAAAACTGAAAGGTACAAGGTGGATCCACAGTCCTTGGTGACTAGTAATTAGTAAATACCATCTCCTCTCTATTCATTCTTATTCTCGGTTTTGTTTTTTGATACTTATTGCAGCGATATAAGTATAACACAGCTGAAAGAAGATGAAATACAAGAAGACAAAATGTGTTTGCTGCGAGAAAAAGCCAATAAAACCCATCAGAATATCGCTTACATCATAAAAAGATTAAAAAGGTAAGTAAAGTTAATCATGCTGACATATCCCTATATTATCATCTTTTTAGATCGCCGTCTCCTTAGATTGTCATCTTATTAGATCGTCGTCTCTCTATATTGTCATCTTTTTAGATCACCGTCTCCTTAGATTGTCATCTTGTTAGATCGTCGTCTCTCTATATTGTCATCTTTTTAGATTACCGTCTCCATAGATTGGCATCTTGTTAGATCGTCGTATCTCTATATTGTCATCTGTTTAGATCACCGTCTCCTTAGATTGGCATCTTGTTAGATCGCCGTCTCCCTAGATTGTCATGTTTTTAGATCACCGTCTCCATAGATTGGCATCTTGTTAGATCGTCGTATCTCTATATTGTCATCTGTTTAGATCACCGTCTCCTTAGATTGGCATCTTGTTAGATCGTCGTATCTCTATATTGTCATCTGTGTAGATCACCGTCTCCTTAGATTGGCATCTTGTTAGATCGTCGTATCTCTATATTGTCATCTGTTTAGATCACCGTCTCCTTAGATTGGCATCTTGTTAGATCGCCGTCTCCCTAGATTGTCATCTTTTTAGATCACCGTCTCCATAGATTGGCATCTTGTTAGATCGTCGTATCTCTATATTGTCATCTGTTTAGATCACCGTCTCCTTAGATTGGCATCTTGTTAGATCGTCGTATCTCTATATTGTCATCTGTTTAGATCACCGTCTCCATAGATTGGCATCTTGTTAGATCGTCGTATCTCTATATTGTCATCTGTTTAGATCACCGTCTCCTTAGATTGGCATCTTGTTAGATCGTCGTATCTCTATATTGTCATCTGTTTAGATTACCGTCTCCATAGATTGGCATCTTGTTAGATCGTCGTATCTCTATATTGTCATCTGTTTAGATCACCGTCTCCTTAGATTGGCATCTTGTTAGATCGCCGTCTCCCTAGATTGTCATCTTTTTAGATCACCGTCTCCATAGATTGGCATCTTGTTAGATCGCCGTCTCCCTAGATTGTCATCTTTTTAGATCACCGTCTCCATAGATTGGCATCTTGTTAGATCGTCGTATCTCTATATTGTCATCTGTTTAGATCACCGTCTCCATAGATTGGCATCTTGTTAGATCGTCGTATCTCTATATTGTCATCTGTTTAGATCACCGTCTCCTTAGATTGGCATCTTGTTAGATCGTCGTATCTCTATATTGTCATCTGTTTAGATCACCGTCTCCTTAGATTGGCATCTTGTTAGATCGTCGTATCTCTATATTGTCATCTGTTTAGATCACCGTCTAAACAGTGATCTAAACAGATGACAATTTTTTGAATTGAATCTAAAAAGATTGTCATCTTTTTAGATTCAATTCAATTCAATTCTTTATTGAAACTTTACCATAATAATCGTCGTCTCCCTAGATTGTCTTTTTTTAGATCACTAAAACCTACCCCAACCCTATTATTGTCATCATTTTAGATTGCCTATATCGTCATATTATCTAATCACCTTAATTGTCTTTTTAGATTGCCGTCTACCGAGATTATCATCTTTTTAGCTTGCCGTCTTTTAGACCACAATCTCTCTCAATTTACATATGGTTAGACAATAATCATTAAATTATCATCTTTTCAGACAGCCGTGCCTCTTGATTATCATCTTTGTAGATCGCCGCCTCCCTAGATTCTCATTTTTACAAATTCCTACGACACCTTTTTCTAAGTAATTACATTTCCAGTCATTATGTCTAAATAATGTATAGTATATTACATATCATTTATGTTTTCTATTCAGCATCATCCAAAGAGAAGCAAACGAAAGGACAGCTCTCAAAGAAATTTTATTGAAGGCGGGCATAGAAGCGTCTACTGATAAAAAGATTACCAAATACGGGTAAGTTTTATACAGAATGTAAGGACAACTCTTGTAAACGATATGATATGTGTTTTTCTCATGAATCCTGTGTGTAGTAGTTCAGAAACTTACAGCAGATATAGCGCGTGTTTGGACTCATAAGAATAGTCTCAATGAGATGGTGTTAGATGATTAATGAGGCCGGGGGTTACTTAAAATTTTCAATGTTACTAGGTGGTTGGCCCGTATGTAGGGTCGTCTGGGTAGGTACCGCCGCCTTTCTTATTTCAGCCGTGAAACAGTTCGCTGTGTTTCGGATTGAAGGGAAAGGTAGCCAGTGTAATTACTGGGTATGGACGGCATTTCATCTTAGACCCCAGGGTGACAACGCACCTGCAATATCAAGTGATTTTCCCTTGTTATTGCAGGTGTCTATAGGCGGCGGTAACCGCTTTCCATCAAGTGGGCCGTTAGCTTGTTTGTCATCCAGTTGTTTAAAAAAATAAAAATAAAAATGTTATAGTTTTTAGAGATTTTCAATTAGCAATTCGATGGAAACTTGCACTAGGGGCATAGTGCTGCCCTCTGCCTGCTTTTACAAGAACTTTCCCCTTACACGCTGTGTACAGGGTGGTGACGACAGTATACGTCCCACTGCTGGGCACAGGCCTTCCTACATGGGAGAAACACATGAGGAGTTTGGGCCATAACACCACCACGCTGGCCCAATGCGGGTTGGTGGTTGGTGGAATGCGGGGTAGCCACATTGGCCCTAATTCTGGTAAACACATGCTAAGTCTAAATTTAAGTTCAGTGCATTTCTTTCTATCAAAAGGAATATGAAAAGGATGGCTGTCATATAATTTGACATTTAGAAACGTGCGTTCAATTTTCGACCTTATTGAACGTGATAAACTGCAGTGTTTAGGAGGCACCTCCGTACATGCCGTCTAAAATTGTTTATGGTTTCTTAGAAATCTATCTAAATTTAAGTGACAGCTCTAAACAGATTCTTGCTATCTTTTTCCTATTACTTTTTGCGAGAAAGAGATATACTGTACTTAAATTTAGAATTAAAGTGTGTTCCCAGAATTAGGACCATTGGCTGCATTATTTAATAGAAATGTTATAATATCATCAAATGATTGAATATGTATTATGCTGCTGATGATTTACTTAAATAAAGATATTTTTATTTCGTTTTCAATTCAATAAGATGTAGGTTTTAGAAAGTTGTAAAACTTTTCTATGAACTAATATAGCCGATGTTTTAATTTACCTTCATATTTTTGCCACCACCTGTATGTAGAACAAAATGAAGTATTCATTACTTTTGTGATCAATCATTATTATAATTGACTGCATTTTAATGGGTTTTTTTTTATTTCAGACAAGTGGTCACCAAATGTTTGGAACAAGCCAAAATATTAGATAGTGCCTTAAAAGCAATTCTCAGTGTAACTGATGGAGATTGCCGGTCGAGTTTAAGTTCCGATTCATCTCATTTCATACTTAGATATTTTAATATATTCGAATGAGAATCTATATTCATGACAGTAAATTTAAATATAGTAAGTGGGTATTGTGTTACTCTTCCTCAATATTAAAAATATTTTACAATAAAATTATATTTAGTGATACAACAATACGGGTATCTACCGATAAGATTCCGGTATTTTTTTAAAAATACCGGTAGTACCAGAAAGTAACCGGTATTTTTAGAAAATACCGGTAATACCACAGTATGTTATTATAAGACTATAGATAGAAATACAATTAGGGAGTTATAATGTCGTCAGCTTATGGGCGCAAGTCACTCATCTTAGTCATTAAGTTTCAGTTGTTATAATAGTCTGAAATGTAATTCTCTATGTATTATTTTCATTGTTGTTTCACTGCCATAATTATAGGTATTTAAACTATAATAGGCCAAATTCTAGATTACTTTAATTTTGATTTAATAAAATCAAAATTTAATTGCAGTTCATCTCTTTCTCTCAGTATAGGTGGAAAAGAGACAGGAAAATAATTCTACAATTAGATAGGTAGAGTGGAATAATAGCTGCTCTCTAAAACCATTTCAAATCCTCTTAATATTACTAAGACTCAAACTAACGTTGTGATTAGAAGTTAAAGACTTAGTCATAAGTAAATTTAATTATTGTAAGCAGAGATTTAGAAAATCATATTTTTTTGTTAATTACGAAATGTAATTATATTTCCGTTGTCAATCGAAATGTTTATCAAAGGTGATTTGTGATAATAAAACTAAGGAATTAATACTTAAATTGTTTTATTTCAATATATTATTCGATTACATACAGAATTCAATATCTTACTGGGGATTTGAAACTTAGGTATAGACAGCGTCGGCATGGAATTTAAGATAAACGATTTTTAAAAGATTGGTCTATCTCTATAATTATCTATACTAATACAAGTTGTGCTGGTCCTATGGATAATCCGTTTTTTATAATGTTAAAAGATCCACCGTCTCATATAAACTTTGGCGAATTCTAAGCTGCGACTATTGTAGATTAGGCACTTAAATTCTTTTTTTTTAAGAAATTTTGGATGTTGCTTATTTGGGAAAGTAATTCATGTTGTCTATAGGTAAGTATCTAATATAGCCCGAAATAGTAATTATTTTATTTAAATTGACAAACATGTATCACTATTTCGGGCTATATAAGATACTATAGACGACATGAATTACTTTCCCAAATAAGCAACATCCAATATTTTCCTTAAAAAAATTAAGTAAGTAAGCCTAACTTCAATATTCTCTGCTTAGAATCCGCAACTAAGTTTATATGAGACGGTAGATCTTTTTAACATTATAAAAAACGGATTACCCATAGGACCAGCACAACTTGTATTAGTATAGATATTCTTGTTTAAACTTTTATAATTGTTGCTTAAATAACAAAGTACTAAAATAGCAAAAAAACTAGGTAGCCTGTTTGTGCCACAACTTTTTTTGTTTGTTTCTATAAAGACACCATATTGGCGAACTGAAAGTTTACAATCTTGAAAAAAATTATAGTAACAACATATTTTTTTTACATAATTATAATTCAAATACATAGCAAGGTATACATCAAATGCTTATTTTGAACATGGACTTTTAGATTTCATTCTAAATTCTACTTTAAGTCGCTGTGATTAAAGAATGATTTTGAAAATATACTATTATATATTTTCTGTCAATAAGATCTACTTAACATAGACACGATGTTTAATTGTATTGCAAAGGGTAAATGGGCCTTAAAAGCTAGAATGATCAATGACTTCATCGAACGAAATCTTACTTCTATTACTACTTTCAATGTCCAATAATAAGTTGTTTTGCTATGTAAAAAATTAGGCGCTAAATACAAAGTGCTATGCTTGCTATGTTAATAACTGTACAATCGACGCACATCATGCATAGCAGATCGATCTTTAGACCACCCTTACTCCGTTCGTAACAGAGTCGGTTTTTGCCTGTACAATCTAAAAACATTCAATACTAACTGATGCAAATGTTAGTGTTGATCTTATTGGAGTAAAGATACGTAGGTATTAGCAAAATCATCCTTTATTCTCTACAAGACAGAAATATAAAAACTTAACCAACTGCGGCTAAAAGAAGCTGTGCGACGTCTTCTCTTGGAGACCTGGCGGCTAATTGCATGGTGACTCCCGCTGCGCTTGAAACCAACCTAGCACGCACTAACACAGGGGCACCTCCTCTAAATATGCCACCTCCTCTTATTTCTTTAACAGCTTCGCCAACTATAGCGGCTTTGGGCAACCCTAGATGCTCGCAAACTGCCTTCGCGGCATCACTCACGTCATTCTGGGAGAGGACAAACGTATCGGATGCCTGTGGAGCGTTCGAAGACCTCTCCCAAGTCTGATCCCAGTCGTCCGCTGCCGCTCTTGCCCTAATCTGATCAGAACAGCCCATATCAAACTCTTCCAGAGGGTAGGAATCAGCGTAACCCTCTCCGGGGTCCGGCGCCCCAGTAGTGGGGTCGCAATCGTGTACTGTGAACTCTAAAGTCGCGCCAAAAGTGCCTAAACTGTCCATAAATGCACTAGGGTATTCTACCACCAGAAAAACGCTCCCAGGTTTATCGTAAACCAATTTCTGGCAAGGAACTATGGACTTTATTTCGTACTCCGGTGGGCATTCCAATCGGATATGAACATCCTCTAGTATCTGGTCGCTAAGGGTGTTTATGCATTCGAATTGCAAGACCACATGACGGCCATAAACGTGTTTTAGCAAGCGAACTCTATACTCAGTTTCGGCCTCTGTCAAATCGAGAGGCTGATTAGTTTTGAATACGGGACCAAGCCGTTCGATTCCCGGTATTTTGGTCAATTGTTCTGCGTACAACTCCTCCATGGAAATTTGAACTGGTTTCCGAACTTCGATCTCAACAATGGCCTCCTTGTTTTCCTTCGGTTCTTCTTCGGTCGGTACCGTTTTAATATCGAATTCCTCATCAGGGTTCGTTGCCAAATGGTCTCTTAAAGCCTTCTCGAGTAACACAGGATTGGGCTTGGGCACGTTTATAATGTAATCATTTATTAGCTGCTGGTCTTCTGTGTCTAAAATAGCGCTGTAGAATATGGCTCTGTCGCGGACCTCGTCTTCATCATCCAATTGACAACGGGATAGAAGAACTCGGATATTCGGCAACAGTTCCGGCCTCTGAGCTCCGAACTGAGCTACAGCCGAAACAGCGGCAGCTCGGACTGGTCCCGATTCTAAAATGACTCTGTTATAAATAAACCGAATGTAACGAGATGGCTGACGCGATTTTGGTCCTTCTCGACCGAGTAGATGCAAGATTCGGACGGCCAAAGCCGTGTGCTCGCAATCCTCAATAAATTCGCACAGATGGGCTAACCCAGTCTCCTTAGCGTCAGGGTTTTCTTCCACTAACGCAATGATAGCGTCAGCTATTGCTGCTTTGTACTCCAAACCACCTTCGTCGCGAAGCATGCCAGCCAAAAACGCGGCCAACGACTGGTGTTTCCGCGGGAATTTGGTGCAGAGACGCCTGATAGCTCGGACGACGACAATCTTGAATTCGTCAGAGATTTCTGACACGAAACTAGATATTTGTTTCATCAGTCTATCCACGGAGCTTTCTGCACCTGTTGCGAGCAAAGTTGTAACGGCCAAAGTAGCTACAGACCTGTTAGGGTCTGAAATAAGGTTTTCGAGATCAACAGCACACGCTGCGACCGCAGTAGGGTGTTTCACTGTCAATCTAGCAAGAGTTCTCGCTCCTGCGAGTCTGAGTGCCGCTTTAGATGACCCACAAAACAGTTGTAAGACTGAGACAGCAGGCGCAAGGTCCCTAGCAGTTTTACGTAAATTGACAATAGCATGGGCAGCTTCGTATATAACCATTTCGGATTTATGGCGTAAACAGCACTCGATAAACTCAATGAAAGGCTGAGAATCTGAATCGTCATCCTCAACTAGCTGTGCAGCTAAACGGATCAATAGACAGAGTGAGTAAGGTGATTTGAGTGAAGCACGCGCGAGTCTTGTCACCAACTTCACAGTGGAAAGCTTATCATTCTTCCTGGCTCCAGCAATCACTCCTACTGCATGATAGGACACCATGGCATTGTCGGAGGCTATAGCTTCCTGTAAGGATACACAAATACTTTAGTTTAGTTATATAGAAATATTTTAAGGATTTAAAACCAATAATTAGGTGCTGGGTAGCATAATGGTTTGTGCGCTTTGGTTTCGATTACGAAAACAAAGCAACCTCCGCCATGGTTGTTACTGGATGGGTCAGAGTTTGTTATCTCTAGCTTCTATGTACTTCAGAAGGCACGTTAAGCTGTTGGTCCCGGTTGTTACTCCAACTGCTTTAACCAACCAACCTACATTGGGCCAGTGTGGTGGTGTCATGGCCCAAACTCCCCATGTGTCTCTCGCATGCAAAAGGCCTGTGCCCAGCAATAAGACATGAAGGCTGGAGATGAATTTTTATTCATGTTTTTTTTTCATACAGAAAACATTTATATTCACTTTCATTCATTACCTCATCAAGTAAAAACAAAAAGACTATAAGAAACTTATGGAGCTCTCCCAAGTCCTCAGTAGCATTGTGGTTAAAGCAGTCACATTTATTGTGGAAGGTTGCGGGTTCACATCCTGCTCCATGAATTCTTCCTAGTTAAGATATTTTTGCTTTTACTAACCAATACTTATTAGTAAAATCAATTTATAAACAAGAATGCAGTAAAATAATATATATAAATACTGTGAAATTTGTCAGGCCGCGTAAGACCCCCAGAGGTTTTAATAAAATAAAACAGTGTCTGGATTATGTGGTTCGACAGGATAAAATCTATAGCTCTTACTTTTTTATTTATCTTTTTTATTTAACAAATATGAAACAAATTATAGCATTTTGAATCAAAGGAAACAAATATCTGTAAAAGTATATAGACCACAAAAAACAAAGCATTTACTATGATTTTAAAATAAAACTAAGTAAATTATGATATAATAATATTACAAATGCTGGTGCAATCTTTGTTGAAGTGTTGCCAACAAGAGCACAAACAATAATTCAAAAAGAAGTCGCATAAAAAAGAGAAGAGGAAGAAAACTATTTCTTAATATTATTGTTTTTGATTTGTTTAATATCAAATATCATTCATCAAATGTGGTTTAGGAACTTTATTTCTCATTAGATTACATAGGTATTCACTTATGGAGAAATGTCAGATAATTTACTTAGGTATTTCATATTGTGAGCATTCGGAATAAACAAACTAAATTAAAATGTTTTAAGACAACATATATACAATCTTTCTTAGTAAATAAGATACACAAAAATTTCTCAATCAACTGCCATTGCAAATATTTTATGGCCATAAACATGACTGTTATAAAACCGAAACCTGTATAGGAGCGGCATTAACAAATGTGCAATAAATACGTTATAATTTAAATATTTAATTTTGATGAATGATATATAAAATGACAATAAGCATTTTTCAATACTATTTTCCATCTTGAATCTATTGTGTCAAGTTAGTAGGCACAAATTTAAAATGAAAACAATGAATTTATTAAAGACACCCACCTGAGCCTCGTTAGCCCATCGACGGACTAAATCAGGAGCTGTAGAAGACAAATGAAGCGCAGAGACCAATGCTGCTGAACTGACAGCAGGATTCTTGTCAACTATTGCCTGTTTCATATATCTCTCAATAGCTTGCAGCATTGTGCTGTCGGTTATACTACACAATGCTCTTATAGCAGCAGCTCTGTACAAATCCTCCTTTCCAGTCATATCTTTAGTTAAAGAGGATGTTACTATGATAACATCTTGAGCCAATGTACTCAATTCTTTGATGCAAAGGTAAACCATGCGGCGAAGCATCACATCCTTAGATTGAAACAGCTTTGTTGTAGCAAAAAACGCCTCTGTAGCCTCCTGGACCGTGAATTTCTCCCCCTGATTCAGTAAATACAGGATTTTCGTTAAAATAAGACTGCATTTTCGTGGGTTTACAGGAGTCTGGTTGAAGTACCTAGCCTCCTGCAAAACTATTGTTTTGTCCAAATTCTGGTAAGGATTACTACTGCTATCCTCTTCTTCTTTCTTATCACGTTTGAAAACGCTCATTTTGAGCTTTTTCTTGCTTTTGATTAAAAAATTATGTGGCACCGAAGAATACAGTTTACACGTCACTTCTGTCAATTTGTCAATAATTTGAAATGTCAAAAACGCACGGCATGTTCCACTATCGAGTTACATGATTAAATTGATACTTCTGCATTCTATTGATATGTTTTGATATACCTTTGTATTTATTGAATACGTATTTATTATTGTGTGTATGTACCATCTGCAATTAATTAATTAATTGTATCCATAATTATGTTTAGGTGTATTCACATGTTATTGTATATTTTGATTTTCAAAACATTTGTTTTTGCACAACCTATTTTAATCATTTTGGACTCCATTTTTCGGGTGACTGGTAGAAAATGCATAATGGCATTAAGTCCATCAAATTGCATCTTATTTTGTTCAATTATAGTTTAATTAAATAAGCTCACTGGACGGTGTTAATTTAAAAGTACGCATTAAATTGAGTTACATCCGCATTTTAACAACAGAATTAAAATAAAACAGACATGGCTGTATGAGCTTGATTCTTTGCTTTACCTATTATACGGATAACTCAAGGAAAAGTATTGGGGTGTTTGGCGGGATTTTGTAGTGTCAGTCAAGATTTTTATTACAATAATTAAAAGTTATGTTGGAGTGCACTTTGAGTTATGAAATTGGTGTAGTTTTATAAATCAAGTGTTTGTGTTGAAGTATGTATACAACTAAAAGATTATTATAATAAAAGTGAAGTGGTGTGAATGACGATGAGAACTTTTTTTTGGTTATCCACCTTATCAAATAGCATCATAAGGAGACTGTATCATATATTTCGCGTCAAATTCTCCTAAGGTGCACTAAAATGTGTAACACTAGCATTTCAATGCAATAAATGAAGAAATAAAGAAATATTTATGACATGGCTGTATGGGCATTAGTCCCCTTCGCCTTTCCATTATAAGGAAAATTAAAAAAAATAGAAAAGTAATCTGTAATCTCTTTGGGCGTACAGCTTACATTATTACTCTTTGGCGTACAGTCCTCATCAGAATAGTCCTAGTCTGAGCTCAAATATAACACTACAGTTATACACAGATTAATGATATACAGGGTGGTGCCGTCAATACGACAATAAATTAAAACATGGGCTACATTAGTTCATATAGAAATGGTTTGCCACTTTCAAAAACATCGTATTCATTTGATAATTTCTTGACATTTGTATGAAATAATGCAGCCAACGATGTATTATTTCATACATATGTCATGTATAAATAGCCCATGTTTAAATTTATTGTCGTTAGATTCGTATGTTCAACTTCAACTTATTGAGTTTGATGGCAATCGGTCGTCAAGTGATCACGACCATTTCTGCCAGTGTCGAGTGACGGAAAATACACTCGGTAGTTTGTAGTTTGATCGGTACCAAATAGATAGTTTTTTAAACTGTATGCAAAATCTGAAATGTAATATCGTCGAATTACCTGCAATAGGACAAAACAAAAGCGTTACAAAAATATTATATAGCGAGCACGGAGTTAGGCAGATTAGTTATAAATGTTAAAGTTTAATTTTAATTTAATAATTACATAATAACTTAATAATTACTGGTGAGTTAGTATATATCAGTAGGCTCTTCATATTAATAGGTCTAGGGATTTTAGAAGGTAAAATATCATATAGTGAAACAGGATGAATGGGGCAATTGAAGAAAACATGGTCGGTCGAACCCTCCTCTAATCCACAGTCACAGATTGGGGATGGGCGCACTCGTATTTTATGAAGGTGAAGAGGCGTACAAGAATGTCCCAGGCGAAGCCTACATATAACTGATGTGGTACGTTTGTCAGCCATTCGATATCTGAAGAACCACGGCTTTGGCGGTATTTCAGGTTGAATATCTCCATAATAACGTCCTTTTATTTTTCTAGATATTTCCCATTTTTCCCCCCAGTCTTTTTTAAGATCGTATCTTGCTCGGGAGCAAAGGTCTTGTGAGTAAAGCTGGTAATGATCGGAACAACCTGTTACAATAGCATCTTTAGCAAAAGAATCAACTATTTCATTTCCTTTAATGCCGCTATGGCTTGGGATCCATGCTAAAACTACTAAAATATTGTTGGAGTGGCAGTAATATAGGTACTCCTTTATTTTTAAAACGAGGGGGAATTTTGAGCCCATTGAAAAAGAATTAGCTATGAGAGACTGTAGGCAGCTAAGAGAATCTGTAAATATGATGGATCGGGTATACTTATGGCAATGGATGAATTTGACTGCTTCTAGTAGGGCCACGGCTTCACCGGAAAATATTGAGCAGCCGGGTGGGCATTTAAAGGAGAGGAGAGTAGAGAATTGTGGCAACCAAACCGCTGCACCGACATCACTATCAATATCGCCTTTTGAGGAATATGTATAAAAGTGATACCATTCCCGCCAGTGTTCTTCCAAGGTGGAAGTGAAAAGAACATCTGCTCCTGGTTAATTCTTAGTAATGCCAAAGTTTAAAATAACATTTGGTTTGAATATAAGAGCATCATATGGTGTGGAATATAAGGGGGAAATCGATGATTGGAAACATGGAGCGGAAATGTTTGAAACCTTGCGGTAGCTTTTAACAAGGCAGGGGATATCTTTGCTGTTCCAATATCTGCTCTGGGGTATAATTGTTTCCAGAGATTGTAGTTTAGGTAAAAGAATATGGTTGGGGTTTTGGATGACTTTAAAGAGAAAATTGTTTGCTAGGAATTTGCGACGTAATGTTAGGGGGGGGTCTAGAGCTTCCACTTGGAGAGCATTAGTGGGAGATGACTTCATGGCACCTAATATGATACGCAGACATTTAAATTGAAGTTTGTCTAATGTGGTTAATGATTCTTTGTTACATGGTTCAAGAACCAAAGATCCGTAGTCAAAATGGCTGCGTATTATAGCATTGTAGACTAATTTTTAAGCAAATGGATGGGCTCCCCACCAGACCCCAGAAAGACAGCGAAGAATATTAATGTTTTTCTCACATTTTTCAGCTAAATATTTCAAGTGTGTTTTCCCTGACATATTTTGGTCCAACATGACTCCTAAAAATTTTATATGATCTACAATGGGTATAGACTGACCATTAAAACAGATATCAAAATCAGGGAGTCTTCTCCTTCTAGTGAACACTACTACATTACTTTTGGGGACAGATAGTGACAGCCCATTATCTGACAACCAATCACCCAAGTAAAATAGTGCACGATTTAGTCTGAGAGAAGCCTCTTCAATGGAGTCAGATGCAACATATAAGATTAGGTCGTCAGCATATTGTAAGATGGAGCAGAAAGAATCAACGCTCGGTTCCAAGTCATATGTGTACAAACTATATAACAAAGGGCTAAGAACCGAGCCTTGAGGTAGGCCTTTCCAAATGCGTCTAAGAGGAAGTGAACTGCCGTCAACTTTAACTTGTATTGACCTGTCCATCAGCATATTACACATAAAATGTGCTAGCCTCGCAGGGATGCTCAGATTTTGCAGCTTTTGCCTGAGAACCGGAAGTAGGACATTGTCATATGCTGCGGATATGTCCAAAAAAACGCCAATAAGGGATTGGTTGTTGGACATAGCAAGTCTGATGTCAGTGGTTAGTATGGCAAGATTGTCCAACGTACTCATCCCCTTTCTGAAGCCAAACTGGGATTTGGCTATTAATCCGTTATGTTCAGTGAACCATTCTAAGCATTTTTTGAGAAGATGTTCCATAATTTTGCATAATGTTGACGAAAGGGCAATGGGTCTATAGGATGTCCCGGTGGTGGCATCTTTACCAGGCTTTAGAATTGGGATGACCAATTGGTTTTTCCAGGAATCAGGAACTAATCCATGTTCATACAAATTGTTGATGATAGTGAGAAATACAATCTTAGTGTCATGGCCGGCCCTCTTAAGAAAAGAGTAGGGTACTCCATCAGCACCTGGTGATGAGTCTTTTAGGTTATCGAGGGAACAGTTTAGTTCAGATATGGTGAAGGGATCATTAAATTTGTGGTAAGGAAAAGAGGGAGGGTAAGGAGAAGGCAAGCAATCAAAATTTGGGACATACGGAGGGGCTAGTTTGCTGCAGAAGTCCTCTATCCAAATGGTAAAATCGTTAGAATCAGGATTATTAGATTGTAGTGACCCTTTAAATCGCCTAATCGACTGCCATAGTTGGGAGGTAGGGGTACGTGGGGAGAGGCTCTGGCAAAATGCTAGCCATGCTGACTTTTTTTTCTTTTTGTACAAACGTTTAGCTTGTGCTGTTATTTTTTTAAGAAAAATATAATTTGGGACCGTCATAAAAAGTGAGTAATTTACTTCTGCTTCTTTACGCTTCTTATGCATCTCTGTGCATTCAGCATCCCACCAAGGGGGAGAGTATTTGCTGCCAGGTTTACTTTGTTTAACTGGTATGTTGGCATCGGCTGACCTGACAAGAGCAGCGACAAATTGCTCGTAGCATTGGGTGGGACTGAGGTTAGGGGTCGAGGAGATCAGATGAGCCTCAGAGTCCATGTCGAAGGCAAATTTGCTCCAATCCGCTTTAGCTAACCGGTATTTAAGCAAAGGAGTAAATTCTCTTTTAGGGACAGAAGGGAACACTAAGGTAATTTCAATAACAAAGTGGTCACTATTATAGGTGTAAGGTAATATATTCCATGAAACCATAGACCGTAATTCAGGGGACACCCAAGTTAAGTCAACAGCACTCACATTAGCTTGGGGGGGGGGGGGGTTATTCGGGTTGGGGAACCATCATTCAAAATGCAAACATTATGGGAATCCATAAGATCTACTAACTCGCATGCGAATGAGTCACATCTTGGGCCACCCCATATGAAATGAGAGCAATTAAAATCTCCTAACATCAGAAATGGGCCTGAGATAGATGACAAAATTTGGTCAATGTATGGGATTAAAATGATTTCTGGGTGGGGAATATAGACACAAACAATAGTTATATTTTGGATTTTGACTGCTATTGCGTTAATATTAGGAGGAGTAGAAGGGAGATCTATTCGGGAGTAGGTGTAGGGTCTTTTAATAAAGATTGCAGATCCGGCATATCCGTCTCCTCTGTCATCACGGAGGCATGCATACCCAGGTACCCGGAAATGGGAACCAGGGACAAACCATGTCTCAGTTATGGCAAAGATGTCGGGATCGTGGGAATTAATATAATTTAATAATTTAATAATTTTATTCAGAAAGAAAATTTCATAACAAAATAGTTTAAAACAGTTACAATGTTACTTAGGTATTATAAACAACAATGTGCCTGAACTAGGAAATCCTGTGTTTCAGGCTAAAAGATCCTAATACAATTAAAAATAATCACTAAATAATATATAAAAGTAAAGGCAGTATACATAACAATTAATGTAAGCGTAGTTACAGGTAAACAATACAATTAAAATAAAGACTACCTACATTTAATAAAAACACAAAATAAAATGTCCTTAAGGAATAAAACACAGTAAATTATATTTAATTATTTCAATACAGTTATCAGTTTCTCTGTATCTTCGTAGGATAAAGTTTGAAGAGCATCTTTGAGAACCTTTTTACAATTAATGTAATTAAGGGGATAGATGTTTGTTTTTGCGTTTAATCTATTGTAGAGAAATGGACCCAAGTACATGTAGAATTTCGATGTGAAAGCGTGTTTTGTGCCTTTTTGAGAGCATACTATATCTTTCCTCCTCTTATTAATAATTTCAGTGCTGTAGGGAAGGGCTAGGTGCTGTTTTAATACTATGCTCATTATGAATAACTGTCGAACAGTGAGTACTTCACATGATTTGTACAGAAGGTCAGTGGGAAAAAGGAAAGGGCGAAAGGTAGACACCTTTAGTATTGCTCGTTGAGCTCTCTCAATCGGCAGTAACAATGTTTTACCTGCTCCACCCCATGTGGTTATACAGTAGCTGAGTATCGATTGACATAAAGAAAAGTAAACCCGTCTAATTATTTTTTGATCTGCAACGTACCGTAATTTTTTGAAGGCAAATATCATCTTACGAATTCTATTAGTCAAAGCTTCGATATGCTGTTTGAATGAGAGGGTTTCATCTATTATAATACCCAGGTATTTTATATTATTTGTAATTTTAATACTAGGGCATCCGCATTGGTTAGTGGGAGTTATACATTTGTGAGCATACAACATTGGATTAGCTTCTTTTGACATTAGTTTGCGCATGGAGAACTTAATAAAGTTTGTCTTATCTGAATTCAGTGTTAGTAAATTGTGCTTAAGCTATTTATTAACAAAATTGAACCCGTGTTGTGCATGCTTATAGACCTCCTCTTCTGAAGTGGCTGAAAAAAGGAGTACAGTGTCATCCGCGTATGATATGATTAGGCCATGATTGAGCTTAAGGTTACAAAGGTCATTTATATATATCAGAAATAAGGTAGGACCTAAAATACTTCCTTGGGGGACTCCAAAGGAAGTATTTTTCTGCTCATCGCTGAGGACACTACCAATCTTAACGCATTGCGAACGCTCTTCTAGATAGCTTGTGAAAAGTTTCAGCTGAGTGCCCCTTATACCTAAGATTTCAAGCTTGTGCAATAGGATAGGGATAGAAACTGTGTCAAAAGCTTTAGCAAGGTCCAGGAAAATTCCTACTGTGTGGTTACCCTCATCAAGGTTTTGTACCAAATAGTCAGTTAAATTATGTACGGCGTCTGCGGTTGATATTTTAGATCTAAATCCAAACTGCATCTTTGATAAAATCGATTTATCCTCCAAATATTTTACTAATCTTTTGTTAATAATTTTTTCTAATATTTTAGACATAGAAGGCAGTAAAGAAATAGGCCTATAATTTGTTACTTGGTCTTTACTGCCAGACTTGTAAATAGGGACAACAATGGCTTTTTTAAGACACCTGGGAAAAATCCCTGTAGATAAACATTTGCTGAAAATATTAGTAAGTGGTGGTACCAAAATTTGTCTGAATTGTTTTATAATTTTATTTGAAATATTATCCCACCCAACCGCACAGTCGTCCTTCAAACTCATAATGATACTCTCTACCTCGTTTTCGTCAGTGGGCCTAATTCTGGGAACACACTTTAATTCTAAATTTAAGTACAGTATATCTCTTTCTCGCAATAAGTAATAGGAAAAAGAAAGCAAGAATCTGTTTAGAGCTGTCACTTAAATTTAGATAGATTTCTAAGAAACCATAGACAATTTTAGACGGCATGTACGGAGGTGCCTCCTAAACACGCATTTTATCACGTTCAATAAGGTCGAAAATTGAACGCACATTTCTAAATGTCAAATTATATGACAGCCATCCTTATCGTATTCCTTTTGATAAAAAGAAATGCACTGAACTTAAATTTAGACTTAGCATTTGTTTACCAGAATTAGGGCCAGTATCTAGCAACGCAAATGATGTTACAGAAGTGTTAGTACAGTCGGCAGCACATCAAGCGTAACAGTATATATAACCCTAGTAAACGCTATGTATAGCTATTAGAAAGAAAGCACACCCTCTTCGCTATTGGTTCAACTTCCACCATCTTTTAGAATCTGACCAATAGCAGAGCTTGTCAGAATGCTTCGAGCGTTTATTGGTTAAAATTGGTAGAATTGTTTGAGCTAACGCTATTTGTACGCGCAGTTTAGTCTAATTTCTATGACATCGCATTTTTTAAGTATGAAATTGGGGCTCAAGTTTAGAAGTTTTTTTTTTGTATCTGTGGTATTTAAAAGTTGAGTATAGAAAAATCTCGTCCATTTTGTATTGAGACCTGAATTGTATGGGGCTACCTAATAATATGGGTTCAAACTATTGAATACGAAATAACGAAATCAACATTGACTTTTCTTGTTTAATTTATTTGTAGATAAATGTTAGTTTCTTTGAAAAAAATATAAGTAATATACGAAATGGCCACGCACTTGGATGGAATGAAAATAAAATAGTAGCACTACACAAATGGGTAGTTAATTATATGAAAATCCGACCAAATATCGGTAAGTTAAAAATTTTGTTCTACTGTTTTTATGAGAACAGGACATACCAACCTATATTTTAAATAAACTGCACTTTTCTTCTTGTTTTTGAAATGACCGCCATGTGTATAAAAGTATTTTCCTTCATTTATTTTTCACCTATACGAAACAGGTTTTGGTCAATGTCATTTGATTTTCTTCAACTTCTAACAAAATGAAAAGTATTTGGAGACTTCCTTGCTAAACTAATTAACTTATAACCTTGCATAACCTTGATAAGTTAATTAGTTTCATTATTTGGTCTAAATATACCAACTAGGTGGTAGACCCATATGTAGGGTCGCCTGGGTAGGTACCACCGCCTTTCTTATTTCAGCCGTGAAACAGTTCGCTGTGTTTCGGATTGAAGGGAAAGGTAGCCAGTGTAATTACTGGGCATGGACGGCATTTCATCTTAGGCCTCAGGATGACAACGCACCTGCAATATCAAGTGCTTTTCCTTGTTATTGCAGGTGTCTATAGGCGGCGGTAACCGCTTACCACCAGGTGGGCCGTCGGCTTGTTTGTCATCTAGTTGTATAAAAAAAAAAAAAAAAAAACTAATCATATTTGTAAAATGATTCCACCTACTATAATGTTTTGTAAAAACATCTTTGATTAAGTAGCTGATATTCTGAAAGACTCAATCCAGTTTATTTATGAACAGTTACACATAATAAAACAAATACTACTTTGCAGGTGGCGGACCATATATTTTTGGTTTTTAAATATGAGATGAAGATCCAGGCTGTTGGTAGAGGCTACAAGATAGTGTGTTGATGTGTGGTGTATTTGTTCACATAATTCTTGTTATTAGTGAATTCCATACCTATGTCAGTGAAATAAATAAGTAACCACAAACCAGACAAGAGATATTCTATTGTTGAGTGGATGCCAGTGTCAAAATTTATTTAACTAAAAGCTTCAGACATAAATAATATTTTGACAAAAAGTATATATATGACCACCACATAGAGGTTAGGGTAAGTTTCAGTTTATAATTTAATGACTGACTTGAAAAAAATGAAAGGTTATTGAAGATATTTTTTTAAGATACTTAGTTCAACATTTTGGCTTAGCAATAGTGAGCACTTTAAATCAATACATAAGCAACCAGAGTCATAATTACATTAGTTTTTGTTTCCTGGGGTGATAAGATCAACAGGGCCTGGTAAAAATACTTATAACACCACCACATTACAAAGTAGGTTAGGAAGAGTTGTCCCTATAGGTACCTATACCTATCTCTGCCTGTACAACTGTAATATTCACATGTTCATAATTGTTCAGCAATAGCAGTGTTCCAAGTTCCTACATGATATTAGTGTAACTTTCATGACCTGTAAATTCAAATGTAATAGTAAAGCTATCTAATTATCTATGTGATTTTTATGATAAGAGATTGATATAATTTCAAAGAGCAATGGTGTTAATTCACCCAGAACATTTTCTTAACCCAAATTATAATAAAATATAGTTACTTTTCTAAACCTAACAGTCTTCTAACATATTTTCTCCTATTACTTTTGTTGTTTAATATTATTTAAATTCACTTACTTCTCATTGCAATGGTTATTTGATTTAGAATGGTGTTCAAAATTTAATTTAAGCAATTTTATAGGTTAAGTAGTAATATTTCTCACATCACAGGAATGGTTTTTGAATACCTGTCAAGTATCAGATTCCAGAGTTTCTAGACACAACTGATTTTTCAATTGTCTTAACACTCCAGAGGGATAATGCCGCTTGACAGATTAATAAATTACTAGCATGAAACAAAAATTTGCATAACTCTTTAATTAAAAGAGATTTCTGAAAGTTGTGATGTTCTACATATAATTTTGGATTTCATTAAATAATTATAGAAAAGAATAAGGGAGGTAAAATGGTGCTAAAAATACTAATATCTACCTACCTACTACCTACCTACTTAACTGCATATTGTTAGCACCTAAGTTATTCATAAAATTACCCTTTTTTTGTTTTTATGACCCCCGACCCTAAAAGAGGGGCATTTTAAGTTTGACGTGTCTGTCTTTGTATCTGTAAGTTTGTCTGTGCCATCGTAGCTAGCACTGACAGATTTTGATGCATTTTTTTTTGTTAGAAAGTTAATGTGGTCAAGATGGTTCTTAGCTTTGAATTATAAAGATCTGTTCAGGCGTTTGATGATAATCATTCACAGATCAGATTTTTTTCAAATTTGGTGCACTCTTACTTTAGTGATATTTCAATAAGACAAGGCTGAGAGTTAATTAAAATTTTATTTTAATATTGTTAACTATTCAATAAACATGTTAAATCAATTTTGACTCTGTTTCTTATTTCTTGCACATTCCCAATTAGACCTGATTGCTCTCAAATAAAGAATTTCTTATTTCTGTCAAGCCATGGATTGCAGAAACAATTGGTTTTTATTTTTGTCCAAAAAAAAATGTATTCTTAAGTAATTTTACTGTCATCAATCATCATCAATATCAGTTTATCTCAGAGAAGTAGATCCAAGTAGCAGTTTCAGAATGTCAATGAAGTATTTGGCTAAATCATTATGCAATTTGAATTGCAACTTATGACTTATAAAATTACTAATCCAAATGTTTTTCATTCAAGAGACAGCACTTCACCATTTCACCTGTAATTTCAGTTTTATAATGCTACTTTTAGTTATTTATCACTATAATTTGAGATCAGTGTCATAGAAGAACTAGTAGCGACCAGTGTCTAGGAATTATTGTTGAGTCTCTTTGATTATATACTCATTGAACAAAGCTGTTAGCTTCTTAAACTAGTCATATTAACAACCTATAAAACTATATACAGTTTTGGAATTTGTTAGTATCACCTTGAATATTATAGCATTGCAGAATATTTTAAAACTAAGTGTTTCTGGTGTAAGTGAGGTCGCCAGATCTCTTGGAGATACTAATAGTAATGATCCAGTGCTCATGGGGTGTATCATCAGTCCGATCAGTCTACCTGTCTGTCTGTGTGTCTACTTAATAGCTTCTTTGCACCATCATCATCATTATCAACACCAGCCTATATACGTCCCACTGCTGGGCACAGGCCTTACACGGGAGAAACACATGAGGAGTTTGGGCCATAACACTACCACGCTGGCCCAATACGGGGTGGTGGGTTAAAGCGGTTGCAGGAGCAACAGCTTAACATGCGAAGCACGGAGGAGCTCGAGATAACAAACTTTGATTTACCCATCCTAGGATCGACCATGGTGAAAGTGGCTTTGTTTTTCGTATCGAAACCAAGCGCTCAAACCAATACGCCACCAAGCTCCTCCTCCTTAGCTTAAAAAACTTGTATTAAAATTTGAATCCACTACACTATTAATTCCCTACTATTATTTTATTTTAATTATTAATTTAAAAAACCCTACACATTATAATCATCACGTCAGTTAAGAGATACCCACTACTGAGCATAAGCAATTGGGCAAGGTCCTCCAAACCGATCGGTCCTGCACTGCCTAGACATGAGAATAATTTTCAATCTTTAAATTACAAATCGATCCTAAGTAGGTAAGTATGATTATCCTGAAAAAGACAACATAAAATTGTGTGAAAAATATTTCAACTAGAAAAAATGTCTGCCCCCCGCGCTCATAGCATGGCAAACTCCCGGGGAAACAATAAGATGGTCTCTCTCTCTTCGTCAGAGAGAAATAAAGAAATAAAACAATAAAACACATTAATTTGTCTCTTAGTATGTGGACAGAGGTGGTGGAACAAGGTGGTTTTGTCCACGGTCCGTTCTACCTTCTACGGGTGCTCGGCGGTCCGAACCCGTGACCTTTCACAATTCGAATGACTGCCCTAACCACTGAGCTATAGAGGATTTAACTGAATCCTTTAAAGTTATTATAGATATTCCTTAGATATAAACAATTAATCTTAGTGATAATCTTTCAGTTTTTTAAGCGTTTACTTATGGCTAAAACTTAAAGACTAGTAACTATAAATTTTGAAATGTATTTAAACTAGGTATAACCCCCGACTTTACACAATTCTTTTACAAACTGATCGACTGCTCTATCCTTATCCTTAGACAGACCATCATAAGATATATTATCTCTAATCTATGATCGTAGGACTAATAACTAACACAAATCAAAAAGTAATGTAATGTCACAGGCGAATTTTAGACCCTACCTATTGATCTAAATATCATGAGCCATACCTTGATAATTAATAATCGACCTAAGGTATCTGATATAAGGTCGAGATTCCATTGAAGACGTAACCGCATTGCACCATATATTGTTATGTCGTATGGTATTGTAATTAACTTAAATAGAAAAGGATTTAGATCCTACATAAGTAAGTATATTAGAAAAAAACAAATCACGAAGACCTATCTATCATACCTACTTCACATACCTAATTGAAAATTTATTCAAGTATTAGTAGTTGATAGTTAGTGATTTACACCAACAAATCATTACAATTATATACATTTAACACAATTTCAACTTTAGCGTCATGTAATTAAGCTTCAAAATTGCTTGCTTCACACATCACTGTATCTTGTAAAATACATTAAATAAATTCGAAACAAAGTTACAAACATCCCTGGTTGATTGCGTTACATACTTGTCTTCATTCTTGGGGAACCCAGTTCAAATCTCAAATATTGTTTGTTGAGAATTTATTTTTAACACTAAAATTCAATAAGATTTTGTGTGTTGTAGTTGTGCTGCCTGAAATGTGCGTTGGAGAAGACTGAAGCCCTACTCTTTCATGGCCCCCGCCGAAGGCCCCCCGCTGGGGCAAACGTAGCCATACGTGGAGTGCGCATCCCGATAGCTGCACACATGCGCTATCTGGGACTAGTGCTGGACTCGCGCTGGAGCTTCCAGGAACACTTCCGCCAACTGTGTCCGAAGCTTATCGCGACTGCTGGGGCCCTTGGGCGGCTCCTTCCAAATGTGGGTGGACCGAGCGTCACCTGCCGCCGGCTGTATACCGGGGTGGTGCGGTCTATGGCCATGTACGGCGCACCGGTGTGGGCGGATACCCTGTTATCTCAAAACAAGGCCCTGCTGCGGAGATCGCAGCGGATCATGGCTAACAGGGCCATACGCGCTTACCACACCGTGTCGTATGAGGCCGCGTGCGTTCTCGCAGGGACCCCACCCTGGGACCTGGACGCGCTCGCGCTTGCAGACATATACAGGCGATGCGCGGAGGCTCGGAGGGAAGGAGCCCGACCATCGCCCGAATTGCTCCGGCGGTGGCGCGAACGGGCGCAGCGCTCGGTGCTGCTAGCCTGGAAAATGAGACTGGAAGCTCCAGCGTACGGCCACTGGACCATTGCGGGATTAAAACCGAGTCTGACGAGATGGGTGAGCCGGAAACATGGTTCTCTCTCGTACAGGCTCACACAGATGGTGTCCGGACACGGGTGCTTTGGGCACTATCTGTCCAGAATTGGGCGCGAGTCCAACACTCAATGCCACGAGTGCGCTTGCGACGACGACACGGCCCAGCACACGCTGGAGTTCTGTCCCGCATGGGCGGACCAGCGCCGTGTCCTCGTCGCGACAGTAG
Organism: Nymphula nitidulata; assembly: GCA_947347705.1. Classification (NCBI taxonomy): domain Eukaryota; kingdom Metazoa; phylum Arthropoda; class Insecta; order Lepidoptera; family Crambidae; genus Nymphula; species Nymphula nitidulata. The sequence goes on from OX374646.1 coordinate 5,666,809, forward strand.
GGATGGACCTTTCGCTGGCGACCCTGATCAAAGCCATGGTCGCCAGCGCGACGTCCTGGGATGCGGTCGCCTCCTTCTGTGAGCATGTGATGCGCCAGAAGGAGGCCGCGGAGCGAGCCAGGGAGGAGAACCCTTCCGCAGAGCCGTTCCGCAAGAAGCGTACGGGCCGGCGGAGGCGAGCCTATGCTCTGCTCCAGCCACCGTAATCGGGGGCGTCGGCGATGGAATAGGGCTCCGTCGCCGACACCACACTCCCCCGTGCGGATAGAGATATCCCACGTTTTCCCGGGATATCTCTCTAACCCTGTGTAGGGGGCCTTGAGGGCCGGCTGCAGCGTGGCTATGCGGAAGAATACAACGTTTCCCGTGTAGCCATGCCACTACGCAGCGATGTAGGGAAAACTGTCAGTTTTAGTGGGTATGCCAAATCTATCTCACATGGTGAGTCCCACATAACCCTGTCGTGGCCCTCTATCACGGCTGGGTAGCAATAAAAGCTTTCTGACAAAAAAAAAAAAAAAAAAAAAAAAAAAAAAAAGGTCTAATATTACTTTTCTTCAAAATTGTTAATTCATATTCACATTTGAAGAGTAGAATGTTAGATCTTTAAAATATTGTGAATGAGTAGTAGTTACAGGTATGATAATAGGAGTTGAACATTATAAATGTTTTGTTTTTGTTTTTTAACATTAAATAAATGTAGAAAAACAAACCTAAGTAAATGTTTATTTTCATTTCTCTCCATGGACCATAGTCCATTGTTATGTCCAAAAAATATTTCTATTGTCGGGTCATTATTATGATAATGACCCGACAATAGAAATATTTTTTAAGTTAATAACAATGAATAAATAATGAAGCCTGTATTTTAATAGGTATAATATTAGTTGATTGAAATAACTAGGTACGCTGAGCATTATTGGTAAATAGGTAGGTAAATAAAATATCATAACTAGCCATTATATGTAGAAAACTTTTTGTTTTATTAAATTAAAGCAATAGTCTCAGCCGTACTTTAATTTTAAATCAAGTTCAAACAACGAAGCGAAGAGAGTAGACCGCGTACATAGCTAGCTGTAGCTATAGCTACCTATAAACCTACACATATTTCGTCGGAGGCTATATCGAACAAATACAAATTTTAATAGTCGTCGCGCTCGCGTTCAAGGCCAACTGCGAGTATTGTAGGTACAGAGTACTTGAGAGAGAGACGTTAGAAAGAGGCGCTGAGAGACATATGTTTATCCTTTGCTCACAAATTTTCTGTGCGTTGCGCTCTAGGTTCAAGGACAAACTGTTACGCTTGACGTGCTGCCGACTGTACATGTAAAAGTAGAGCTGTTTGGGTATTGTAATTGACCCTGAACTGATTCTGCCAGACACTTACCAATTACCAATATTAACAAAAAAATTATTTGCAAAGTTAGCGGATGTTAGTGGCGATAACTGTGCTCTTAATAAACCCGACGATGACTCGCATTGTTTCGCACTGTAAGTTAAATTTTTAATGTGTTTCCAAATATTTTTACTGTTTGTGCCAGCTCTTTCTAATGCAATTTTGTCGTAGGCCGTTTTTATTTTCTTAAGAAGATCGTTACAAAAATTTCGGTATCTTTTGTACGATATTTGCAGTATTAAATTATCTGGGTTAGATTTAGCTTTCGTGTGCAGTTTATCCCGGTGTTTCATACATCGAATGAGACCTGGAGTGATCCACGGCTTCAAATTATAATTTTTATTGTTCAATCGAATATTAACTGAGTTTACCTGAATCGCATGTTGTACATTTTTTATAAGATAAAGCATACAAAATTGCGGGTCAGCGGTATTGTAAACTGGGGCGAAGTCAATGTTACGCAAGTACTCTTCAAGTTTATTTATATTTAATTTAGACACTATGCGATTATTTTCAATTTTAGATAATTTACAATTAATGGTTAGTAGGGCAGCATTGTGATCGGTTATTGTTGAGTTAATAACAAGTGCAAGCGAAGGTAACTTAGTTTTAAGAATGATATGATCCAAACAAGAACCACTTTGATGTGTAGCTAACGTGTGTGCGGGGAGCATGCCATGAAACGAACAAAGGTTGAGGTAGTCTTGAGCAGCCGCGTCGGCGTTTCCTGGAATAATATTGATATTAATATCTCCAATCAAAACGACGTTTTTATAGGATGATAATTGTTGCAGGGTATCATTTAAAGAATCAATAAAATTGTTTATATTTTTAAAAGAAGGGGGTCTATACAATGCGAGTATCGCAAAATCTGAGCCAATTTTAATCAACAATCTGTTGCAATCTTGTATGTTCGGTTCCTCTACGGTAACATTAAGATGATTTTTCGCATAAACCATTACCCCATCGTTTTGATTGTAATTTATATTACTCCTATGCATACTATATCCTGGCATTAAGGGTACGTTATATTGCTTCGCAAGCCAACATTCAGTCAAAACAATAACGTCACAGTCAATGTTTAGTCTTTGCTGGAAAGCACTAAAGTTATCGAAGTTTTTATAAATACTACGTATATTTTGTGTTAGTATTGTTAGTGGTTTACTATAGGAGGACAGATATTGCTTGCAATTCTCGACTTCACAAACACTTGACTCAGATACAGAGAAACTATCTAAATCGTCAATTAAATTATTAATCATAATTAAAAACTAAACGTCCAGAAATTTATAATTTGCGGCGCTCTTAGGCGCCTTCATAGTCAATTGTATTAATGTACCTTTTTTCCGCCATTAGTTTCGCTGGACAGTCAGCAGCACCAGTATTATGGTTACTAGGCTTTTTAAATTGCCAGCAGGTAGCGCACTTTGGCTCCTCTGTCTTCTTAGTGCAGTCTTTTATTGAGTGGCCTTGATCGCCACAGTGGCCACAAGTGTAGATTGATTCCCGACAAGTCTTGGCGGCGTGACCATATTGCTGGCATTTATAACATCGTGTGACCAGTGTAAAGTCTCTGACAGGGCATGATGACCAGTTCAGAAAAACCCTATCTCCTGTTATCAGGGCTTTACGGATAGCGGCAGATACTTCTATTATATAATTACAGGTCTCGGCATCCTTCTTACCCGACTTATGACTTAACCTAACTGAAGATATAAACGTCTCAAGGTTGGTATTTTGAAGTTTGTCGGCTAAATTTTGACTGTAGAGACAGGTGAAAACTTCTTTTTCATGCATCGATGAGGGCACTCCGATAACAATCATTCTGGGATTCCGTTTATGAGGCTCATTTACTGTAAACCCAGAGTTTGTCAGTTGCACCGACTGTTTCAATTTGTCGATGTCATCCTTGCTATCTGTGCTAATTATAACTCCTCCATTCCTTGTTTTCCGTAAGCCTCTAACGTGCAGCTTCATTTTTGTTCGGGGCAAATAATTTTTTGGACCATAGATTTAGTCTCCTCGCTGGATAGTTTGCTGTTAGGATAAATAGCAACTGAACTTACATTTGATGGTTGTATGAACTTATTAGTCCCTTTTCTGACAATTTCCGCAAAGGACGTTGATACGGCGGGCTTCGAGGATTCGTCAATACTTAGTTTTAGGTCCTTTAGGTGCTGAGACAGGTCAACTTGGTCTTGGAGTGTTTGGACAGAGGAGTGGGCCTGGATGAATTTTTGCTTAAGGGCTTGGTATTGAACTGCCATCTGCGAGGTACCGTGACTCACTTTCCGACATAAGTTGCTGATACGTAGTTTTTGCTCGGTGTTTAATTTTCCTTCGGATACAATGCAGCCTACCTCATTTAAGCATTGCTCAATAGTGCACATCCAATTTTGAATTTCGGGTGTAGAAACTGCTTCAAATCCATCCCCATGGCTCTGCGATTTTGGACGGGGTGCCTCCGTGGATGGCGTAGGAGGCGGGGAGCGGGCTGTCCTGGCACTCCGGTCAAACGGACTATTCATTTTTTATAATATAAAGTATACTTTACACTGATTATATCATTATATCTATCACTGAGTAATTATCCACATCTCATTTGAATTAGTTCATTTGAATTAGTTCATATTTCTTCGGCCGAAGGCTCCGTGCGTTCCACTGTATTATCTTGAATTTTACAAATGTCAAATAATTGATAAAGTTTCTGGGCAACGTTGGACGGTGGAGGAATATCACTGTATTTGGAAAACATGTTAATGAGAAGTGATAGAGTGAGTTCCATAAAATTTTCATTACTAGAGATAGATGGGTAATTTATCATGCTACCATTCTCTGAAGGAGGGGGGTCTCTTTGGGAGATGATGGCTTGATAAGCATCTCTATCATACCCTTTAGGTAAGGTGACTCTTGAATGAACTGGGGTGGCAACTGTTTTTCTATAGGACGAGGAAGTTTGAGTAGTGGGTCTTGGAGTAACGTGGCTTGAATTATTAAGGGAAGAAGATCGAGGAGGAGTATCTAAAACACGTGCAACATTAGAGTATGGTAACTTTACAGAGGGGAACCTGGAAGCTGCTTCAGCATAAGATATGTTTTCTTTTGACATGGTCATCTTGATAGATTTTTGACGGAGGTGTTCTGGACAAGTCTTATTTGTAGCGAAATGGTTGCCAGAGCAATGAAGACAGTAGGCTTTATTCTCAGGAGTTGAGCATTCACTGGGCATGTGTGGTTGAGGACAACGGAAGCAACGAGGTGTTGACCGGCATTGGGCCTGGATATGGCCGAACCTACAGCATTTGTTACACTGTATGGAGGGTAACTCGTACATTTCTACCGGTAGGGAAGTGTAACAGCAAAAGATTTTTCTGGGAAGGATTTGACCGCTAAATGTAATGACTACAGTACCGGTGGGAGCCCATTCAATTTCACCATCATTAAAAGTTTTCCTGTTAAGGCGACGTGCTTTTAATATATGACCACAATTTTCAGGGAGTTCTACAGATTCTACGAATTCTGACATAGACCATTCTACGGGGACTCCTCTCACTATGCCCATGCGTGTTACATTATATGTGGGAATCACAGCAATGAATTTATTGTCTTTTAAAACTGGGTTGGAGATAAATTGGTTGGCATCAGAGGCAGATAAAAATTCTACAGCTATTCTATTTCTACCTACATTTTTCACTCCTTGTTTAGATATGTTTTCAATTTTGGCATTAAAAAGAATCTTTCCAAAATGTATTGAGTTTATGGATGTGCCGGCTTTTGGATGGTTTTCCTGACGTGATACATGTACAATAAAAGGTCCGCCATCCAGTGAAGAGTATATTCTATCTTGGTCCAGGGACGGGTGTCTGTATACGTGTTCATTGGAGGCAGATGGTGAAATATTTGTTTTGCTTGGGACAGATGTAATAATGTTATCTGCAGGTCTTTTCCTGGGATTTTCAGAAATTGAAGTAGTTATGTTCATATTTTGAGTATTAGTGACACTATTATCAGCGTCGCCGTCTGTGTCTGTTATTGTTAGAGGCGGGTCGGGAGGTTTTTTTGGAGTCGACGACATTGTCGTCGGTCCAAGTGTTATTTGTCACATAAAATACTCACCATGCACCACAGGACAACACAAATATATAAGTTAGAACGGTAATATTACGATATTTTAGATAAAAAACAGCTAGAAATAGGACAACTACAAAACTCGTGTGTTAACCTTCAAGCTCGCCCAGCGAAAAAAAAAAAGGATTCGTATGTTGTTTGTAGCAGCACCTAAAACTTTGACAGGTGAAAAGCAATTCTAAAGACATATTAATACGGTTGCTTTTCTAAAACAATAAAGTTGTTATTTAATAGAATATAAGAAAACTATTTCCTTCAAATAGGCTGTTATGCTCTGACCTATACCCGTGCACGACAGATATCTTAAAACGGGCACTGAACCTCAGAACAATATTAGTTATTGTTCTGAGCACTGGACGGTGGCATTTGATGTAATGACTTCGTACAGGCAGTCGACCATAGAAGTCGCTTATTCTGTAAAGCGGCGCTATCCCACCGGAGGGCTACGACAGTTTAAAATCAACTGTCTGGAATCTGATCCTTGACGGCTTAACACTTGAGCGTGCACCATGTCACACCGACTATTGCGATCGTACGGTCGACCACAGAAGTAGCTGAACACTTTAGTACCATGTCACAACGACTCTAGCGTCAATACAGTATGGTAGCCACTATAAAGAACGTGCACAAGATCGGTGTGACATGGTACTAAAGTGTTCAGCTACTTCTGTGGTCGACTGTACCTAATAGTTGCTACCGTACTTTATGGATGCCTTAGTTATTGTGACATGGTACTGAAGTGTTCAGCTACTTCTGTCGTCGACTGTACTTACAATACCAATTAGGTTCAGGGTAATCATAATAATCATACTAGGTTCTTATCTTCATTCCTAAATGAATTTAACCGCCACTGTGATCTAGTTTGAGATCACCTGCCTCAGGTCTAAAAGTCCGGGGTTTGATTCCTGTTGGGGCAGAATTTTTCTGCTCAGTTTCGTTGGTGGTAGGGCTCTTCTAAGTCCGCCTGGCTAGCTACCACCGTCTTACCTAAATATGGCGCCATAACAATAGTCAATAATTAATAACATTATTGTGTTCCGGCAACTGGAGGTAAGATGGTCAGTTCCTCTGTGGTCGAGGATACCGGATGTAGCTCGCTTTCTTCTTCGGCCTTATCTTCACTTATCATCAGGTGATATGAAGGCCAACAGCTAGCAGAGCTAATGAAATTAAAATATTCTTTTTTATTGTAAGCGCTACTCGAGAAAAATATATTAAACAATATCATATATTGGGGTGGGAAAAACCCACGACTTTCCACAATCTGGGCAACTCATCTGACCAATGGGCTACCAAGAACATGAGATAAACCTGTGAATTTCTTCAGGTGTTATTGTTTTTGCGCTACCAGCCCGCCTAGCATAACCACCGAAACGCGATATGATAAAGCCATTTATCGCTTTGATTGTATTGTATATATAGATGTTCGCAGTTTCGATAAAATTTCAAGATAGCGGTTATATTCAATGATTTTTGACAATTCAAAGCGATAAATAGCTATAACATCGCGTTTCGGTGGTCATGCTAGGCGGGCAGCTAACGTTATTCTCATAATGTCGAATTTATATTTTAACAAATCACTCAAATACTCGTTTGGGTGTGCCCAAGTCCTCTAGCGGTTATAGAGAAGTTACTCGGATTGTGAAAATTCTGGGGTCCAACTCAGGGCACTATTTTTTTGTCCAGATATTGTTATAATACCTTTAAAACATTCATCATCGCCTACATACGTCCACAGCTGGGCACAGATCTTCCTACATGGAAGAAACAAATGAGTTTGTAACCACTAACTTTGTATACTCATGTTTTCACAAATAAAGAATTATTATTATTATTATTTGTGCCTTAACACCACCACACTGGCTAAAGAGTTATTGGTGGGTTAAATTGCGGTAATAACCAGTACCAACGGCTTAACGTGCCTTCTGAAGTACAGAGGAGCTCGAGATTATACATTTTGATTGACCCATCCCGGGATCGACCATGGCGAAAGTCGCTCTGTTTTCGTAATCGGAACCAGAGAGATCAAACTACCCGTATAAAAAATGTACTCTTTGGATCTAACCACTACGCCACACCGAGCTCCTCTAAAACGAACAAGAAAATATGACGAAGAATATTTACCTATATAAATATTATTATCATAATTTCTCCGTTATCTAGTATACATAACAAAAGCTCAATGATGCTTACTTTGGGCTAGATAAAAGGTGTAAGATATGAATATTATTATTATGGTAACAATGATATTATTTCGTCTATTCTCCATAATGGTAAATGTCTGTTATTTATAAGTCATTATGATGGATGGATACTTTTGTAAAACGCACACAGATTTCCAGATTCATTTTCTAATTAACCTAAGCTGACCAAATGAGTCCCGCCTTTTTCACCGACTGTCTGATTCAACCTTATTGCATTCATCATACGGTTGCTTTTTGCCTATCGACCGCGCTAAGGAAAAAGTTATATTGTTTAGTATTTCAAGTTCAATTCAGAAATGAGGTCGAATCCAATTGTGCGCTGTCCTATAATATTGTTGATTAGTGGAAAATGTAAATAAAACGAACTTTTATATAAATATTTACAATTTATTCTGGTTCTTTCCTCACAACTTCGTATAGTAAAAATCAACCATATTGAACCATTCCAAATTAACACACGTGGCAATTTATTGTCATAAAAATCCTTTCACTTTTCATGTTGGTTAGGGAATTTAAAATTCAGTGTTGCAAAAGGAAAAAACAATAACCCTCCATGAATTACAAATTCAATATGGCCGAAATTGTATAGAAAAGAAATAGTTATATTAATTTTATATACAGATCAGTCGTTACAAACACTTCATTTTCCAGACGACTCATCGTCGATATAGTACATAGGACTTAATTAAACACTGCATACATGAAAAAATATTTTACAATAGAAACCACCTTACGAAACTGTAGAAAAATATTTTAACGTTGCATATAGGTGCTGATTCTGAAAACAAATTGGCAACACAACATATTTTTATGGATAGCAACACTATACATTTTCCGCTTTATTTTCTGTGCCTTTCTATTAGTAAATCTATAATTTTAAACTGTAACAAAAGTATAATATTGCAAGGCAGTGACAGGCTATTAGCTTTTTTATGGTAGTTTGCAAATCCTTTACAATTGATATTCAAATACGCAAAACTAGACAGGTTTCATACCGCTTAATAGAACTAAACCACAGAGAAAATATCCCTGAACAACTTTTTTTTATTGAATCGAAAAGAAAGAGTGCACTAAATTTCATTTTTCTTCCGTGTTTTCAGATTCAGCACCAGTGTTGCCATACTAAAAAAACAAATTTCCTCTTGTTTCACTAAATTACTAACAAATAAACTCGACTTTTCACTTAGGTATAAAAATAAAATACAATCAAACCCGTTGCTATGTTATAGTACTATCTTGTTAAATCGAAATATATGCCAGAGATATGTCACTTTTATTGTCACATATGGGAAAAAAGGACTCCGTCTATCCCGTTTAAGAAATTGAATCACTTAGAATAAGCCAAACATACCAATATTCCCTTTTAACCAATGCACGTGTTTTATGCACTACAATGAAATCATTTTAGCACGTTTGGCATCGTAAAATGGTACAGTTGACAGTACATCAAACGTAACAGTGCTGAAGGACAACTAGCCAAGTCATTAAGCTCAACGATTAACCAGATAGCTGACATAAGTCAGCCGTCTGTTTTAAATTAGCCATTCAATTGGACGCAAGTCGTTTGAATCGAAGAGCTTTTGCGACTGTTTGAGTGATTAATAGGTTCAAGATTATTTTTTTATGAACACTTAGAAACAAAAGGATGTCGGTTATAAGCCATAAAAAAATAACCTTGAACCTACCAATTAAACTAAAACTTTTCAGTACGCCAAGTCGTTAAACGTTAAGTTCAATTAACTATGGGGCTAGGCATTCAATTGGGTGACATCGTTTAATAACAAGATGACTATTATTTATAGCATGTTTTGTAAGGCATTTAGACTCAAGGTTACGCAGTCCTATTTCCTCATCTGTGTATTACAAAAATATTCTTACATGTATGCAGCCATTGGGAATGCGAACCGTTTACAGTATGGACCAAAAATTTTTTACTATTGATATGAACACTCACATTCATAGACAAGTTTTTATTTCTATGCATCTAAATGACAAGCAAGCTGACAGCCCACCTTGTGGTAAGTGGCTGAAGCTGAAAATGTCCATGCCCAGTAATAACACTGGCCACCTTTCCCTTCAATCCGAACAAAGCAAACCCAGACGACCCTACATACGGGCCTACCCACCTAGTAATTGCATCACTAGTATTTTTAATATAAAAATTACCATCAACGATGACAAATTTAAAGATTTTTCACTAGAAATATTTTGCTATGTAAAATAAAAATATTACTAGCTTGTCAATCAATGTGAATATTCATAGAAAACAAACTTTGGTCATGTAAATAATTTTTAATAAGCATGACTACTTATTTTCTTAATTTTGTTTATAAAATCATTATTACAGGGTATAGCCGTCAATACGACAATAAATTGAAACATGGACTATACCAGTCCTTAGTAATGGTTTGCCACTTTCAAAAACATCTTATTCATTTGATAATTTCATGACATTTTTATGAAATATTATAACATTGGCTGCGTTATTTCACAGAAATGTCATGTCCTTCGGATGGGCACAAGCCTTCCACATGGTAGAAACACATGAGGATTTGGGCCACAATTCAGATTAGTGGGTTAAAATGGTTGCAATAACAACCGGCACCAAGGGCCTGATTTCGATTAATCCATCCCAGTATCGACCATAGCTAATGTTGCTTTGTTCTCATATCAAAGCCAGAGAGCTCCACCTAATCAGTTTTAAATCCCCCTTATATCATAATTGTGAAGTCGGCTCACATTCCCAATTCCTTAAGTTAATGTCTATGTTACAAATAATAATTTTTTGGCATATCTATAGTACAAAATGTACAAGAATATTATTCGTTCAAGCGTAAGATTTCAGGCAGTTTTATGGTACTGTAAATTACAGAACCACTGTATTATTGGTGTTGTATCACTGTACTTTTATAGTACGATTCCATTTGCATGTAATTACTACAGATAGGATTTACGGACGCAGATTTACCTAAAGTTAAGATCTTGTCTAGTAAAAAAATATCTGTTAACTACATCAAATGCAATCGATTTGACAAAAATGAATGTTGCCTTTTTTAAGTGTAATAGGTAGCTTTACTTTTATAGGCAGTGATTTTAGACAAAGCGAAAACAACCTAATTGTGTTTGTAGAAAGTGTCAAATTGGCTATTGAATCTCACAGAGGTATAAGCAATTTTGTAAGTGTACTCTTTTATTTTTGATAAATATATTCTAACAAGCCACATTACCTTAGCCAATAGTTAACTTTAGGTTGATATGCAACCGAATATCCGATGTATAGGAATTATCATAAGCATTTAATTGAAATCAAACAAGTTTGTAAGCTACACTAACTATTTACCAATAGCTGTGCTGATTTCTTAGTTGTTTGTATTGGTTAAATTTAGTTATAAATTTACAGAAAAAATTAGACGGCAATAGCTAAGTTTAGTAAGACCTGCCTATCAATACAGTAATACAACCCCAACAACACAGTAAAACCTTTATTAAAAACTATAAATCACCTAGATCACTATAATTTTACAACTACTTTAATTTGTTGGACATTATTCACTATATCACCTTTCATGCATTCAATATCTCCGTAGACTTGTTAGATTTTGATATACGTAACTTACACTATAAAGGCTTATTGTAAGGAAAACATATCAAATATAACACTTGTCTTGCATTGCTCCAACGGATCACTACAAATGAATATTGACGGCGAAGCCAATACCTTCTAACTAATATGGACAAAGGAAATGTCCCAAAAATGTATGCAGACCCAGCCAGGTGAATGTACACTATATTAAAAAATTGGCGAAAATATGCAGAACAGTTTTTAATTGTACATTTTCAAAAAAATCTTCTTTTTCATTATTATGGCTTCTTATTTTATCCTATTCTGCCAATGTCAGTCATGGGAGGAGTGTGGTGTAATTGTTTAGTAGACACCGCTTTTGAAGGACCTATATCTAAACAATAACCATCACCAAATGTTAAATGCTATATTATGTATAGACAGGTAAATACTGCATAACTATGTAGTTATAGTTTAGTTTTATTACTACATTTTAATAGTCCATTTTCAATTCAATTCAATTTTTGTTTTATGGCCTCTGTCAGATTTGTCAATTTCGTCAGATCCAGTTTTGGAATAGACGTAAAACTGTAGGGAATTATTAACCGGTTGGGTAACCTGTGGACACGCATAAACAATTCATCCATTTTCAAAAACACAGCCAAATATTTAACATGTCGCATATACCTTATGTTATGTACCACCTCATATTTATGTAATGTGACATGCAATAAATGATTTGATTTGATCATTTTGGTATCTGTGTGTAGCCATTTTGAAAAATACTGAAAATATTGAAGTCTTGATATTTTAAATAAGTAAACTATAATATGTGTACATACAATTAATAATATGTTAATTTTGTTTGGTGCATGCTAGTGTATTGTTCATCTGTAAGCTTGCATGTATTTTAATAATAAATAAATGAGGAAATTAATTATTAATGTTTTCCCCCGATTCGGTAGATTTTTCCTGATTTTTTGAGATAATGTACAGACACCTCGCTGGATATAAGACATTACCTTTTACCACAGTGAAAAACCGATCTGTCATAAATCACATACGCTGATTAAGTTAGAAGCCATTACCTTATTTTTATTAGATAAAAGCTAAAAAAATATTTCAAAATATTTAAGATAGTTAAGATAGCAGGTATTGGTATCTCGCAATGGATATGATAATGTCTATTAATGGAATACAATGGAAATAGTGGGATACAACCCATCCTATGAAACAGACTGATTTAAATTCAAATGGGTGTATTTTAGACAGACATTTTAGTAATCATGAAACATAGTAGCCGTAATATTCAAACCCAGATGACAATATGGAAAATTAACAAGAAATTGGGTTACTTTTATGGTAAAGCATCATTCAAATTCCATATAAATCCCTCAATCAGTTTGACGATAATCTAACAGTCACTAATTGCTAATTGGATACAGGTAAAAATAGAGTAAACTCTATTTGAGTGACATTAGGTTGAAATTGCAACATGACTAAAAGTTTGTTATAATAATAATCTAATTATTATTGATAAATAAGTGAATAATGTTATTGATACAGGATAGAATAGTTTCAACTATTATACATGTCATTGTATAAAATGTGTGCATATAGACTACTTGAAAATAAGTATCTGAGCTAAATAATAAGCATTTTTTTTAAATAAAATTTCTGGAGGTTTAGTTTCATCACTTTTTCTGAGATGGTAGTTTATTGAAGCAATTTTCTTCTTCCTAACAATCTGTTATATGGCATTTTACAATGATGATGGAAAATAACCTTTAGACTTACTAATAACGTAAGTTCATGTACAAAACTGCAGATATGTTAATAATAACATATACCATAACCCTCAATTCTGACTGATTTGATTTCATTGTTACTGATTGACTTCATTTATACATAGAAAATAACCTAAAAATTAATTTGAGATGTGTTTAACTAAATTCTTTAGCATGAAACTTATTTTCAATAATTTACTTTAAAATTGTGTCTCACACACTTATTACAACACGAAAAGAATAGAAGACGCTTTTAACAGACTAGAATCATGTCTAGATAGGGGGAAATTAGTAAAAACACCTCAAATATAACTTACTTTACGTTTAAATCAACAGTCTTCAGAAATCTTGCTATTCGAGCCCTCCAGCCAATGTCTAGGACCGTACCGTACACTAAACTAAACTAAATAAGTCTAGTTCTATACAAGTCTTTACACATTGCAGGCATCAGTTGTGCTTCAAGTCCAGCCTTTTTATACACAATAAGTATTTTTAATGTCATTCGAGTTTAACACTATTTCACTTTTCACTTCACTCGTGTGTATAGAAGATCAATTGAGGGTTAGAGTCATCAGGAGACATCTCTAGTTGAACGTACTGTGGTGTTGTTCTTGCGGATTCGTATGAGTTCCCTCCATTGCGCGATAAAGAGTTTCTTGATCTGAAATAAAAATTAAATGATTATTATAAATGATTGGAAAACATAAAACAAAGGAGATATAAAAGTTTTGAGCCAGCTTATGAGCCCCATTTCAGATTATAGACAATAATATACTGAATAACATGGTTTCTATTAAATAACAAAAACTCTTTTAATTTTATTGCAAAACATAACGAAATAAAATAAATATTGTATAAAATGGCAACATAGAAGTCATAAAAGTGCCCAAAAGAGTACAGTCCATAGCCACAATAAGGCTGTTAAAAAGTGGACTTTAATGTCATATTGACATTAATTAAAATTATCATTGCATATTTTCAACCGTGAACGTTTTGGGTGCGCTTAAAGTGTTTTTGTTATTATTCTAAATTGTTTGACCCTGGCTATGAAGGAATAAAACGCGAATATTTAACGTAAAGAAGTACAAAAAAATATTGTAAGACATTCATATTTAATTTACTTAAAAATGGCGAACTCTGTGATGTTTTTCAGCAAATTAAAATATTTTTTTTGGCCGCTTCTATCAGTCCAAGGCTTACGGAAATGATATGGTAAGATAAGATTGTCATAAAAATAACTGTACGAAAAAATGATTCTCATGAGCTGGTTCAAATCCCATAGAAACTTTAGAACAAAATTCACGTCTGAAAGCACATCAAGTGCAACATTTGCTTTACGAAAGCCGCCTCTATTACGTACGCAATAAGGGCGGTCTCAAGGTGTTACGGTTGATGTGCTGTCGGCTGTACAGGCTCAAAACTTCATAAAATATATATAGATGGACTCTATTGTAGCAACAATAAGGTGTATTATACCTATTTGGTTTACTCGCATTTTGTCATACACGCGCGTTGAGTTGCGTTCTGTGAATGTAGCCTTTGTTTGTAAGTTAATATTCAGAAATTCAGAATCAATCAGTCCTCCATTTTATGGAATCAACACTTGTAAACCTGCACTTCATTTACAGTCCCAGCTAGAATACTAAGCTTTGGAGTGTTATTACACATTTGGTCCCTAACTTTATATTCTTAGGTAGTTTAAAGCGGAGACTCCAACGGTACTCGAAGACTTTTTATTTCGGTACCCAATGGTTTTCTCAAAAACCGATAATACCAGCTAAACGAGTTAAGATATTATAATTTGAAGGGGTACCCGTAATAACGGTACCATAATTTTTAGGCCTGGTATCTTTATTTTAAAACAGTTTTTTTAGTTCATTCACCCTGTAATGGGAAGGCAGAAGGTACTAATGCCCATACAGTCATGTCTTAAATATTTCTTTATTTATTGCATTCAAATGCTGGTGTTACACATTTCATCTAGCATCTCGGAGAATTTGTCATTTTTTTTACTGACGCTAATGTAGGTATACATGTATTTATTTTATTCTCAATCTATTTCAATTTCTGTTTTTGTTTGACATACATAATTCATTTTTTTTATACAACTAGATGACAAACAAGCTGACGGCCCACCTGATGGTAAGCTGTTACCGCCGCCTATACACATCTGCAATAACAAGGGAAAATCACTTGATAATGCAGGTGCGTTGTCATCCTGGGGTCTAAGATGAAATGCCGTCCATGCCCAGTAATTACACTGGCTACCTTTCCCTTCAATCCGAAACACAGCGAACTGTTTCACGACTGAAATAAGAAAGGCGGTGGTACCTACCCAGACGATCTACATACGGGCCTACCACCTAGATTCAAGACCTATGTATATACATGAATGCAATAAATGATGAATTGAATTTTGTGTGAATGGATAAAAGGGGTTTGTCAGTCCCTGCCAACATTAATAACCCAGCTTTATCTACCCTATACAATTCAAGGAAGTGTTGTTGGTAGCATAGGGGACTTCCCCTCTTGCTCCCAACCTTACTCACCGCAGGATATTTGGCCGCGGTCTTCTCTTACGTGGTGGTGCTCCCTCAGACGATTGCTCGGAGTGACTATTGCCTACCAAGTCACTTCAAAAGAAAAAAAAATATCGCTAAAATATCCGTCAAAACATGACAATCAGTAATAGTTTTGCCAGTTCTGATTTTCATTCAATAATCTTTATGCAGTCTTAAATTATTCTTGTAAACAAAGCTTAATATCTTTCAAATTGAAGACAGATTGATTCCGAACTTCTGGATAAGGTTTTGACAAACTTATGAGTAAGACTTTCACTGATGAACCCTCGGGTTGTAGCAGAATATGACCCTTTTTATATTGCTACAACACACACACACACACACACACACACACACACACACACACACACACACACACAGACATATTACCTACCTACTTAATTAGGGAATGCAATCTCGTTCTTGCGAGATCTCGGCCTTTTTTAGCGAGATTGATCTCGAACGAAAAAAGGGCGAGATTTCGCGAGTTTAACGAGATTGCACTCGAGCATAAAAACGTCTTATTCGAAGCGCGAACTGACACGGACGGAGTTATTTAATTGATTATAATATCTCAGTTTAATAGTCAACTCAACTTAGATAATAAGTTCCATTTTTTTTGACTTCTCGCTGTTTTGTTTGTTATAAAAAGAACTGTTTTATTACTAAAAGATTTTTGTTTGATGTTAGAAGAGAAGACTGGTTGTTTCTTTAATTTGTTATTTGATAGATACGTACGTCAAAGTTTACTACTTAGAAGTTAATTAAAAAATTATAGACAAAGACGTCAAACATGTTTGATGCATTAAAGTCTATCGAAAAATTCGTGAAAATAAATTTTTATCTTATAATACTTATAATTTGCAATATTATTTTTTGTAATTTATTCAAATATTGAGATTATTTGCAAAAAAAAACCACACGAAACTGCCAATCTCGCGAGATTTCCATTCCCTAACTTATTCTGTTTTTATTTTTTTTATTTATTATTTTTACATTTAAGTTGTGTGTTGGGTTGAGTTAAATGTTTCAGTATTTTGTATGTGTGTTAAAGAATTAAAATAAACACTTTATCTATCAATCTAACGAGATCTTTGCCACATTATAGTTTCTAAGGAACTCCCTACTATTGTTACAACTCTAGCGAGGCAGTTTTAAATCTACATGCCAGCTCGTACATATGACGTCATAGCAGATCTAATGACGAGAAATCACATTGCCTCAGAAGGGAAACGAATATAATATCATAAGATTTTACCTGATCGAAATGCTCCTTTTGAGCACTCAAATTCATTTTATTGACTAATGACAACCCCATCAGTTCGCGATGAGCCACCGGCCGGAAGTAAAGCGAAAAGCGCGCGCGAATGAAAAATATTTGTATGAAATTACAAAAAAATAATTTTTGAAATGAAATCGTATGAAAAAATAATTTTCTTAATTTTTGATTTTTACATTATTATAAATGTTTGAAAAATTACTTAGTAACTAATTACTTTACGTTAGCTCATAACGCAAATACAGATAGACTAGATGAATTTCACAGGGATATCCCAAGTCCTGGGTGGCTCAGTTGGTTAGAGCAGTCGCCCGGATTGCGGAAGGTCGCGGGTTCGATTCCCGCCTCAGGACGTGAATTTTTTTCTATTTTAGATATATTTTAGTTACTAAGAAAAAATAATTGTTTGAAAATAAAATCATAAGCTTCTGTATTCATTTATATGCTTTCATTAACACCCTAGGCCTAGAGTTATGGGCAATCAAACAAAAAACAGTTTGTATAATTTTGCCGCAGAAAAACCACCACAAAAATTTCAGCTTGTACACATGACATCAAATCCGATGTAACATTGCATTACAAATGCCGCCTCTATTACGAACGCAGTAAGGGCGGTCTCAAGGTCAAACTGTTACGGTTGATGTGCTGTCGACTGTACAATCACAGAAAGAGCCACCCTGCCAATTCCAAAACATTTTCGCTTGAAAGTTGAAACTGGCTACTTTCGCAGACCATGACAGACCCACCATACCCCTAGCCCTACCCCTGGGGGTAGGGTGGGGCTGAACCATACCACCGTTAGTAGTGGTGGGTGCTGGGATTTAATGGGAAAATAGAAAAAAAAATTGATACTTGAAATTGTCAATATTGTCATTATATTTAGAAGTGAGATAACTCAATCGAAATATCATAAGCTGGATCATCCCCTGAAGTACCAGGCTACCATATCTATGTAGGAGATGTTTAGCATACTGTTAATTTTATTTATATAATAATCGTAGGGGTACAATAAATAACTGTAGGGGTACAATTCACTGACCAGAGATACATTGTATCTGTCACCTAGATTTAAAAGACAAATTGCTACATTGTTAGCATATAATATAAGGAACAAGGTTATGAATACCATAACTAAGAAAAATAAAAACAATACCATATTTTCTAATGAATTGGTCTCACCTAATATTAATTCATTATCTTTAAACTGAACCATAAGACAAAAGCTAAGCCTATGTTATTAAATATTGTGTACCAAAATTTACAAGGATTAGCTGGCAAAGAACTAGAACTTGAATTGTTTACAAAAAGTCAAGATATTCATGTGGTATGTTTAACTGAACACTGGCTAAAAGTTTTTGAATCGGTGTCTATTGACAATTTTCAGTTGTCAAGCAATTTTGTAAGGAAATCTGCAATTCATGGTGGCTCTTTAATACTTGTTGACAATAAAATGAAATGTAAAGAACGTAAAGATATCGTAGGTCTTTCAGTCGAGCGTATAATTGAATTGTCTTGTGTTGAATTAGAGAGTTATGTTATAGTATGTGTGTACAGACCACCTTCTGGAAATTATAACACATTTGAGTCCATAATGGAAGATGTACTCAAAAAAATAAGTAATAAAAGGGAACATATTATTATCTGTGGCGATTTTAACGTTAATTTGTTAGAGAGCACACCATCATGTACTCGTTTACTTTCCGTTTTTAAATCCTTTGACTTAGTTAATCAATTTCTAGAGCCTACTAGAATCACTTCCCACTCGGCCACCTGTCTTGATAATATTTTTTCAAATAAAGACCCTGTTTCAAAGTCTGTTATTACCAATCTTACGTCTGATCATTGTGGTTTGCTGATTGCTTTTGTTGATAACTTATTGATTGAACCAAAATATTTAACATATAGACCTATTACGAAGAGTCGTGAAGACATTTTTATGAATAAATTGGCTATAAAGGTAGCCACACTGCCACTCACACATTCCAGCCCGGACGATCAATATACTTATTTGTTTCATGTAATAACAAATGAGTTCGAAAATACCTTCACAAAAAAGACAGTTAAATCTTCAAATAATAAAATGAAATTTGGTGACTGGGCTACAAAAGGTATATATAAAAGTAGAAATAAGATGTATGAATTATACGCACAAAAGAAATACAATCACAATAAGGACTTTCATGAGTATGTAAAGAAATATTCCAAGACTTTCAAAAAGATATGTAACCGCGCCAAAGCGATACACATCCGAGACAAAATTGAAAAATCTAATAACAAAACAAAAACTACATGGAATATAATAAATCGTGAAACTGGTAAAGTCAAGTCACAAAACACCACGTTCACAATAAATGTAGATAATCAAATTATTAATTCTGACCACGAAATAGCTAGCATATTTGAAGATTACTTTTCAAAAATACCTTCGATTACAACATCTCATTTAGATTCTTCTTCTCTTGAAGCAAGTTCCATCCTGAGGCATTGTGTGCCCGAGTGTAGCGAGACTTTCCAATTTACCCATGTTGTTCCTCAAAAAATCATTAAAATTTTTAAATCCCTAAAATTGAAAAATACAGGGGATTTATGGGATGTATCTGTAAAAATAGTTAAGAATATCATTGATATTATTGCCCCTTATCTCGCGCAAATTTTTAATAACTGTATAGATGAAAGTATTTTTCCTAATTTAATGAAATACAGTAAGATTATTCCGCTATTTAAATCAGGTGATAGAGAGGATCCTAGTAATTTTCGTCCAATTTCTATTTTACCAGCACTTAGTAAAATATTTGAAAAAATTATTTTGGAACAATTGATTAAGCATTTTAATTTAAATAATCTTTTCCATAGTGCGCAATATGGATTTACAAAGGGTCGTTCTACTACTGATGCTGGTGTAGCGCTGTTAAGGCACATATTTGATGCATGGGAGAGTTCACAAAATGCTATTGGTATATTCTGTGACTTATCAAAGGCATTTGACTGCGTTGACCATCAGACGCTAATTTTAAAATTACAACACTATGGGGTTACAAATTCAGCTCTGAAGTTAATCACATCTTACTTAAGTTCTAGAACTCAAATAGTTGACATCAATGGAACAAAATCTTCAGGGTCTTATGTCAAAATGGGAGTTCCACAGGGTTCAATTCTAGGGCCTTTTTTATTTTTAATATACGTAAACGACTTGCCTTTCTTTGCTAAGGAATTTTGTGAGATTGTGTTGTTTGCAGATGATACTTCTTTAATTTTTAAATGTGATAGAAATAAAGTTGACTTTGACGACGTAAACAATGCGCTATCTCAAGTAATGAATTGGTTTACTGTGAACAATTTACAACTGAATGCAAAGAAAACTAAATGTATTAAATTTATTTTACCTAATGTTAGGGAAGTGGATACAAACATTAAATTAAATAATCAGTCGCTAAATTTAATTCAATCCACCACGTTTTTAGGCATTACAATCGATGCGAAACTCCAGTGGAACCCTCACATCACAACACTTTGTAGTAGACTTAGCTCCGCGGCTTATGCTATTAGAAAAATAAGGCAATATACTGATATTGCCACGGCGCGCTTGGTTTACTTTAGTTACTTCCATAGTATTATGTCGTATGGTATTCTTCTGTGGGGTAAAGCAGCAGACATTGAAACAGTATTTATCTTGCAAAAACGTGCAATTAGAGCAATCTACTGCCTTGCTGCTCGAACATCTCTTAGAGACTTATTTAAAGAAATAGATATACTAACAGTGGCTTCTCAATATATTTATGCTTGCATAATTTTTGTACGTCAAAATTTAAATTCCTACTTAAGACACAGCGATGTACATGCATTAAATACAAGAAATAAAAATAAGTAGATCTTACCGTCTCTAAGACTGCATAAAGTTTTTAATACTTTTATGGGTCAAAGCATACTTTACTATAACAAGATTCCTAATAACGTACTAGACTTGCCATTTGACAAATTTAAAATTCACATTAAGAAAATTCTAATGTCCAAAGGTTACTATACTATTAACGATTATATAAATGACAAAAATGCTTGGTTGTAACTTATAATGTCATATAGTTATTTCCACCAATAGCATTTCATTGATTTTGTGGTTGCTGGAAGATGTCATGCTCTCTATAAGTTTCTGCGGTGGTGGCGTCGTGTGCCGGGTCGCTCCGTTCCCTATGATATGGTTGAGCGGAGCGATGGCTGGCACATGCGTCATACTTGTGAACAGGTGCCACTAGTGGAAATGGTCATCTCTAAGCTTCCTTGATTTTGTAATAATTTACCTACATATTCATCAATAGTATCATTTTTGAGGGATTTTTGAGGTATATGGCATTATAGGATATTATATATAAAACAATACAATTATTATTGTAATGACGTGCTCAGACAAGTGTTTAAAATTAATGAAAGATGTTTAGCTTTATTAGGTCTTTGTATATTAATTGTTGACCTTTGTGTATTGTAATACCTATATTGTGAAGGTGCATTGTCGGACAGCCTTTAAATATAGTAAATATTCTTATCATTAGGTACTTATTGGTACTTTAATATACCTTTTTTATACTCTGTGCGACACTGCGCTGCTAAATACTATTACTGTGTAATTAAACATTGTAACTTAATGATTGAAAAGAGTGACTACACGAGTTTGTTGCCGGAATCTTCTCGGTAGTTCAACTTTTGGAACCGGTGTAAATTCAGACAGACTGACAGACAGACTGACTGACTGACAGACAGACAGACTGACTGACGGACAGACGGACCGACAGACAGACCGATAGACAGACTGACATAACATTCTTAGCTTACGTAGATGCAGATAAGACAGAGAGACAAACATTATGAAATTGTTAGGTAGTTAATATTATTTTTATGTGATAGACTTAAGGGTTTTTTTGTTGACGATTCATAAGTGCTTCTTGGGGGCCTAATTGAATAAAGATATTTTCATTTTCATTAACCTCTGATATACTTATGGTAGCCTGGTACTTCAGATTGGAAATATACATTTATTAAGTGTCAACGGATCAAATGAATCAACGGACTGAATTACTTTCTCTTTGTTGTTGGTTTAGTTTAATTAGAAACAATTATGAAATAAAAAAAAGAATTATGCTATTAACACCAGGTTCGTAATATTTGGAAAAAACAAAACCTGTAAACATATAGTGCACAGCACTATGGTGGTATGGTTCAGTCCCACCCTACCCCCAGGGGTATGGCTAGGGGTATGGTGGGTCTGTGATGTTAGTAGACCTACTAAGGTCTACTAAGTTCCCAGTAAGTGCCCAGTTGTAACTTTCAAGCGAAAATGTTTTGAAATTGGGATGTTGCCTAAGTTTGAACTTGGCGCAATTTTTCACAAATTCGGAAAATATACGCAACTGTTACCCATAAAAACATATCAAACTTAAAAGATATGGAATATTGTTGAAGTTGTACTGTTTTGAAAATTAAAAACATGGTCATATTTATTTTTTCATAATTTATCGAAAATGTTAATGATTTTAGATTGCTGACATCAATTAAAACAACTATTATTATGACAACTATTAATAAAAACATACTTAATACATAGTTATTATCAATTTTGTCAGTATACCCATACATTTCTTAGTAATATGGGAACATGTGACGTCACCTGTTCCGTAGATTTTCTATGGGGCGTTTTTGGACGATGCGCCGCAATACATCAAACATACCACTATATCTGTAAAACTATTGATCTTAGACATACTACTTCTTTTGCGATATTTCTTTATGAGTTATAAACTTCTTATTTATGAAATAAAAAAAAAGTTGTCAACTACCCTATTGGCAGGTTGGATCATTCTGTGATAGTACAATAAAAAAACACAAACATTATACTCACTTTGCCTTCGCGTGGGTGAGTATGTGTGACTTTAGATTGGTGCTCTGTGCGAATTTCTTGTTGCAGCCGTCGAACGGACAAACGTAGGGCCGGTCGCCCGTGTGTATGCGGACATGCGTTCTGGAGATGATATATACAATTATTTTGTTTTATACAACTAGATGACAAACAAGCTTAATATTTACGGTAGACTTTATTATAAATGTAACGAAATTGTTCCCAAATGGCTTCGTTCCAAAACTTATGAAGAGACGGAGAAATTACTGGAAAAAATTATCTTAATACTTCATACGCACACATAAATACTCAAACACGAACCCACAAAACATGCTCACATACACACACGCACCCACTCACTCACACACACACACACACACACATACACGCGCTACCTGAAATTAATATTTAAGTTTTTTTTTATTTTATAAAAATTGAATTTCAAACTTTTATCTAAAGAAATATCTTTGGAACACATTCGCTCGTTTCTGTTGTGAGCATTATAGGTATCTACTTATGTATGTTCGAGTTATAGAAGAGCGGTGCTTCCTGATACAAGCAATACCATGCTTAAAAGGAGGCTCCAGCCACAGTCCTAATTATGTAACAATTGAAAAATATAATAATAAAAAAAAAGCTGACGGCCCACCTGGTGGTAAGCAGTTACCTCCGCCTATAGACACCTGCAATAACAAGGAAAAATCACTTGATATTGCAGGTGCGTTGTCATCCTGAGGCCTAAGATGAAATGCCGTCCATGCCCAGTAATTACACAGGCTACCTTTCCCTCCAATCCGAAACACAGCGAACTGTTTCACGGCTGAAATAAGAAAGGCGGTGGTACCTACCCAGACGATCCTACATACGGGGCTACCACCTAGTAAAACACAATTGGAAAGATGTCTAGAAAAATTATGGAGAATTGACCAGATCTATGTACAAATGACAGATTGCCCTCGGTCTCAACTGTTACGCTTGATGTATTGGCCTCTAGTAATTTCAGGTTGTACTCTAGTAATCTTAGGTTGAATGATATTCACAGCCGATTACTAGAGTAGTGACATTTCGATTTTACCTGACTCCTAATTCAGTTTTCCCTTTAGCGAAGCTAATTAAAATTATTTCAAATTAATCACCAATTAAACGGATTCCACCGTACTGTATTTAAATTTAGATTGAGTGTCCAGAATCAGACCTGATGTAAAAAATTAAATGAAGAGCATTAGCTTACCTTAAGTTAAAATCTAGCGAGAACCTCTTTCCACAGCCTTCAAATGTACACTGAAATGGTTTCTCTCCCGTGTGTACGAGCTGATGTCTTTTTAGCTTCGAGCTCTCTACAAACGCTTTACCTGTTAACAAATAATAATAATAATAATAATAATATTTATACACTCACACCTATTATCTAGCCCAAAGTAAGCATCATTTAAAGCTTGTGTTATGGATACTAGATAACGGAGAAATAATGATAACAATATGTATATAAATATTAGAAATATACTAAATAAACATATAAACATCCATGACTCGAAAACAAATGCTCGTACTCATCATACAAACATTTGTTCCTACCGGGATTCGAACCCGGGACCTCTTGACCGAGTAGCCTGGGGTACAGACCACTCGGCCAGCCGGTCGTCAAATAATAATAATATTACCTCAGAAATTAGAAAACATAAAAATTCAAGTATAATAATAATAATATTCATACACCAAATACACTCACACCTATTACCTAGCCCAAAATAAGCATCATTAAGAGCTTGTGTTAAAGATACTAGATAAAAGAGATAGATAACGGATAAATATTGATAATAATATGTATATAAATATTAGAAATATACTAAGTAAACATATAAACATCCATGACTCGTGAACAAATGCTCGTACTCGTACTATTCTTATATCTAGAGCATAGGATGCTTTTTACTTTTAGTCACTTAAAAAGAAAATGGACATTCTTAATTTTTGATTTTAACATTATTATAAATGTTTGAAAAATTACTTGGTAATTAAAATATAAAACTAGAAAAATTTCACGTCTTGAGGCGGGAAACGAACCGCGACCTTTCGCAATCCGGGCGACTGCTCTAACCAACTGAGCCTCCCAGGACTTGGGATATCCCTGTGAAATTCTTCTAGTCTATCTGTATTTGCGTTTATGAGCTAACGTCCACCCTACAATGTCGAAATATTCTATTTCAACATCCGAAACGAGTATTTTTACAAATACCTACGATTCGGTTAAGTTGGGGCAGTGCTTTCAAATATTCTTAATTTTTGATTTTAACATTATTATAAATAATTAAAATAATATAAAACTAGAAAAATTTCACGTCCTGAGGCGGGGATCCCTTGGGATATCCCAAGTCCTGGGTGGCTCAGTGGTCAGAGCAGTCGCCCGGATTGCGAAAGGTCGTGGGTTCGATTCCCGCCTCAGGACGTGAAATTTTTCTAGTTTTATATTATTTTAATTACTAAGTAATTTTTCAAACATATAATAATGTTAAAATCAAAAATTAAGAATATTATTATAAATGTTTGAAAAATTACTTAGTAATTAAAATAATAAATAAAAATATATCTAGTTTTATATTTTAATTACTAAGAAAATGGACAATTAAACACTATTGAGCATATTTTTGCCTACGTTTTGCATGGTGTACATGGGGCTCCTTACATTTTGGGATATTTTTCTAGGCAGTAAAACTTTTGTAAGCGTGGTTAATATATATCTCTGTGGTTGTATATATTACTTATTATTTTATAGACTTTTTTATATTTCACAATTTTTGTTAAATAATATTGTTTTTTCTTGTTTCTTATTTTTTGTGTGTATGTATGTTTAAAATAACGTCATCTATCTAGATTGGGAACGGCCGTTAACCGGTTCACTTTAAACCGGATTTTACCGGTACATTATAAACCGGATTTAACCGGTAAATTTCAAACAGGTTTTACCGGTACATTTCAAACCGGTTTTACCGGTACATTTTAAACCGGTTCCCATCTGTGACGTCAATACTCACCGCACTCAGCACACACATGTACTCTGGGCCCGTGGGTGTGAAGGTGTTTCCTCATCGCCGAGTTGTCTCTGAACATCTTTGTGCAGCCTTTGTGCGGGCAAGCTGAAAGGAATGATAAACGGAGATATTTTACTATGTGCTATTAGACGTTTAGGAGCTCGGTGGGGTATTGGTTTGAGCGCTTGTTTACGAAAACAAAGCAACTTTCGCCATGGTCGACTCCGGGATGGGTCACCCAAAATTTCTAATCTCTAGCTCCTCTTCGGAAGGCACGTTAAGCTGTTCGTCCCGGTTGTTACTGCAACCGCTTTAACCCACTAACCCGCATTGGGCCAGCGTGGTGGTGTTATGGCCCAAGCTCCTTATGTGTTTGTCCCATGTAGGAAGGCCTGTGCCCAGCAGTGGGACGTATATAGGCTGGTGATGATGATTAGACGTTCCCGTTATATCGCATCTTATAATGATACTAGGTTTTGCAAGCGGCTATGCTCACGTGGATCTCGGTTATCGCTCCAAAAACTATCCTAAGTTCTTCCTATGGTCACCAAATTTCACCTAAGTTGGTCCAACGGTCTTTGCATCCCCATTCTAACTGTGAATACTTTCTAAGACTATATTCTAAGACTATTCCTAATTTAGTAATATATTTATTTAAAAATTGTTGAAGTAGTGATAAGTTTCCCAAATAAATAAATAAATACATACTTCTCCACCCCTTTTCACCCCCTTCAAGGATAATATCTGGGATAAAAACTATCCCTTGTCCCTTCCCGGATTTCAAACGATCTCCATACCAAATTTCATATAAATCGATTCAGCGGTTTAAAGCGTGAAGCGGTAAAGGACAGACAGACTAAAATAGACATTT
Source organism: Nymphula nitidulata (assembly GCA_947347705.1). Classification (NCBI taxonomy): domain Eukaryota; kingdom Metazoa; phylum Arthropoda; class Insecta; order Lepidoptera; family Crambidae; genus Nymphula; species Nymphula nitidulata. The sequence goes on from OX374646.1 coordinate 5,693,510, forward strand.
GAACAGTGTTCTGCATATTTTTATCTATTTTACATAGACCTGGCCGGAGCTCCATACATTTTTGGAACATTCCTTTATTTGTCGTCCATGCCCAGTAATTACACTGGCTACCTTTCCCTTCAATCCGAAAAATAGCAAACTGTTTCACGGCTGAAATAAGAAAGGCGGTGGTAGCTACCCAGGCGAACCTACAAACGGGCCTACCACCTAGTAAAATTATATTGAATAAATGATTATTATTATACAGGTTGGTTCCGTCAATGCGACAATAAATTTAAACATGGGCTATATTAGTCCATAGAAATGGTTTGCCACTTTCAAAAATATCGTATTCATTTGATAATTTAATGACATTTGTATGAGATAATGCTGCCAACGTTACTATTCCATACAAATGTCATGAAATTATCAAATGAATACGATATTTCTGAAAGTGGCAAACCATTTCTATGGACTAATATAGCCCATGTTTAAATTTATTGTCGCATTGACGGCACCACCCTGTATTTTAAAACCAACTGACCTATAGTTCTGTCTGACGATTCCGGAGAGGGTTTCTTTAGCCTAATCTTGTGTCCAGGCCTCGCGAACTCAGCCAGTTGTTTAGGGTCTGACAGGTCTAGACCTGAAACAAAAATGAATACGATTAAATCGCCTAATTTTGAGCAGAAATGAAATATAGAAATTAATTAATAATATATAATAATAATTATGTGTTACTGAATTAATAATTTCATAATGGCCCTGATTCTGGAGAGCACATGCTAAGTCTAAATTTAAATTCAGTGCATCTCTTTCTCTCAATATGAATGCGAAAAGGCACTTGTCATGTGCCATGTCTATTATTTATACATACCTGGCATTGCTTCGTTTCCTAATATATTCTTCTTGCCGGTCATGTACTCTGTGTAGTCGGGGTCCGGTTCAGGATTTGAGCCGTCATCTGTAAATGTTGTGTACATTGATTTACTTAATATAAAAAAAATGGGGGGGTGGGGGGGGGAATATATATGTATATATTTAAGGTGTTTGGTATTTAATGAATATAAGGGTGTTATCAAAAGTTCGAAATTATAAAATTATATTATATATTTTGATTTATTATTAACGTTGTAGTAATCACATTTCAATGTTTTTGATGCGTTTAAACGCCTACTTTATTGTATCAATTACAAATAAAGAAAGAAAACGATGAAAAAATTATATGCTCCAGGCGGGATTCGAACCCGCGTCTCCTGATTACCGGCCAGACGCGATTAACTTTTCTCACCTTAACTGGAAGTTTAAAAATATTTGTAAAAATATTCTTTCGGATCATTAGAGGTGTTAAAAATATAAAAAGGAAAGAAAGCGGTGAAGTAATTCGTCGGTTGTACCTAAAGCTTAGTTACTGGCGTAGTGGTAATGGCGTCTGGCCGGTAATCAGGAGACGTGGGTTCGAATCCCGCCTGGAGCATATAACTTTTTCATGATTTTCTTTCTTTATTTGTAATTGTTACAATACCTTTGTAGTATTTCAATAAATAAATAAGTATAGTATTTAAATAATCTAGCACAAAGTAACCATCATTAAGAGCATGTCTTATGGATACTAGATAACGGAGAAAAAATGATAATAATATACTAAATAAACATATAAACATCCATGACTCATAAACAAATACTCATACACATCATACAAACATTCTCGAACCGCAAATTATGCTGCTATTTATATGACTAAAGGCAGGGTTTGAAATTATCAAGATAAATATGGCCTTAGATAATTATCGCGATAGTTATCATGATAATTATCAAACGGATATAAGCCTAGCTGTTACGCTTAGGTCTTCAGATCCGAGAGAAATAAAAATCTTCTGACTGTTCTAGCTTTTACTTGCAGTTTTGTACAATGGTTATTTAATAGAAAGTTATCGATACGTTGTATTAGAGGTATGGAAATTTCAATTTTAAGTAGGGGAGGACCACGGTAGCCAATCAGGAGCGCCTTCCGTTCGGCGCGTTCCTTTCCTCGTAGACGTCGCGACACTAGCGATCCTTTTTTTTGGTTTAATACAGCCAAAGTTTGACCAAACACCCTATTTCGTGGCAATACGTAATGTTGAGGAACCAATCTATTCTACATTTTTGTACAAAACTCAAGTTACGCTAAGAATTAAAAAACCAACTTCAATTTCTTTGTTTCAGCCACAAACACAAAACAAATGAATGAGAAAACAATGAATAAGTGACAGTTCAGATACGAAAACCCGACGACGCAGGGAATCCCCGCTATTGACGTTTAAGTGGCGCGTTCCGATACACGCAGTCGTTGAATGCGACAAATAACAAGTAGCAAATATTTTCGATTATACTTATTAAAGATAATTATCACTTCAAACCCTGACTATAGGTGCCCACTTCCCTTTTACATGCACTGACGGTGCATGGGGAATTAATGGTTTTTTTTTTTTGTTTTGTTTACTGACCGTCATCATCGCCTGTGGCCCACATGGTAACACTGAACTCCCCCTCCATAGTCTTTATTTGCACCTGCTTCTGTTCCCATCGCCTCGCTGGACCCCTCCCCGTCCCTTCCATAAGGCCCATTGGTACTTCGCCTGCAGATCAAATTGGATAGATATAAAAAATAACAATAAAGCCTTTTCTTTCCCAAACTTATTACTTTACAAAGATTTTTGTTAGTATTTAGTGTAAAATAGTTTCAAAACAAATAATATTCTCTAAGGTTAGTTGTGTTAGTTTTTTAGTTTAATTGTTGCTCATAAATTTGGGACCCTTGCTGAGTAAAGGCCTCCTCCAGTCTTCTCCAGGTGTCTCTGTTCTGTGCTGTAATCATCCATTCTTCTCTGCTATATGGGTGATGTCATCTGACCGTCTTTTAATAGGTCTACCTACTTTTCGTTTCCCTGCTGGGCCTTTCCACTTGGTTGTTAGTTTAGACCACCTGTTTGCCACTTTAATTTTAGCGCCCGTGTCAGTGCGTCATTAATTTTTGTAGTCTTCCTAATTGTTACGCTGTTTATTTTATAATGCCAATATAATGACACGTTCAGGATGCTGTTGGGGCTGCGGCGTCACTGCAGTGCTTCAGGGATGCTGGCAGAAGCTCGAGTGGATAGCTTTGCCACTATAATAAGAAAACGCATAGCGTCCCTGATACACCGTGTGCGCGGCAGATCCAACAGCCTCCTGCAGAGTGTGGAGGCGAGGCTGGATGTGGACAGTGCTATTATGCGACACTGGACCAGCTTCCATTTGGCCAAAGATACGGCCATAAATTACAACCATTATAAATAAGTAAATATTAAAATTAGGTACGCTTACTAACATAGTTTTTAAGATCATTGTTACTAACACTGTATGGGCCCGTACCCGAAATAAATAATTTTTATTTATTTATTTTTTATTTTTATGTCTTTTTTCATGTTTAGAAGACTTCTTTCTTAAGTGCGATAGATATAAGAGTTATTTTATTAGATGAACACAGATTCTGAAGACCAACTAAGAGTAACTTTATGTACAAATTGGGGCTAGTTATCTAGAACAGATGCTGAATTTAAATTCAGTGCCTCCCGTTCTCTCAATATGAATACAAACAGGACGGATGTCATTTAATTTGACATTCAGAAAGGTGTGTTCTATTTTCGACCTTGAGGAATGTGATGAAATGCAGGTTTTAGGAAGCGTCTCACCATTTAAGTTAGGTTTTTAACAAATCTAATTATTTTTCCTGTGTATAGTGAAGGCATGCTGCTTCATACGCATTTCTCATTTAGGGCAAACAGCTTTTTAGGCAAATCCCATGTTTAGGTATAACACCTTAATTGGCATCTTGCATTTAAAGTAACTCAATAAAAAAGGATTCATTGTGCCACCAACAACATTAACCACGAATTTTATGAAAAGTGATGATGCTAGTTTGTGTAACATTTTAACAAAAAGACTTAATATGATAATAAGACAATTATGATAATTAACTCACCGATTGGCATTAAGTGATGTATGTTGTTAGTTGTATTGTTGGTGTTCGCGTTGGCGCGGGGTCTGCCTCGACCTCTTCTGGGAAAAAGCAATAGGCGGATATAGACATATTGCAGAACTTAACATGTAAGAAATAATAAGGGAAAGAAAAAATATGCAATACATTTATACCCTCTTATTTTAAAATGGGGACTAAATTGTAACAACTAAAAATAAAGAAAGAAAATGATGAAAAACTATATGATCCAGGCGGGAATCAACCCGCGTCTCCTGATTTAAGACCAATAGCAGGCCCTCAGTGGATTAGACTAGCCCCTTGGCTAAAGCTTGGCTTAGCTTCTTCCAAATTCCTCTATCCTTATAGAGGAATTTGGAAGAAGCTGGAGGCCTTTGTGTGACAAATCATGGTTTTATACATACTTCTCTGTCTGCTAAAAAGGCTTACTAAATAAAAATAAATGAAATTATTAAAGAACCAAAACGCACCTGCTGGTAGACGGAGGCGTAGGGTAGCTCTCATAGGGGTTGTCCACAGCCGCCTGCAGTACTTCTTCCCCCGACATTCCTGGCAGTATGACTTCCTCGCTGCCGACTGCAATTTTATAGTCTGTCAGGGTCAATGTCACAGTATTAGTTGGTGGTGTGATGTAGACATATTACGTGCGTAAGAAGCCCAAAACAACTTAATTTGATAGCTACACACAAAATAAAGAAATTGTGAATTGTCGATTTATTGCTGCGCTTAAAAAAAACTGGTTTAATGATTTGTTAAAAAAAATTCGTATAACTATATTGGTAACAGGAAAAACAGAATTGATTTTAGCCAAAAACTAAGTGGATATTTGAATTTGAAATGGCAGTACACCTATCTCTTTCTAAAACTACTTTTTAGATATAAAATGTATGGCGGGTGTGTATGTTTAAGTTTATATAGAATCTCCTTGCTTTAAGTGGTTGTAACTAGGATATTTATCAATCTTTTTTAAAATGTAAATTTTTACCATAGAGTGTAAATTTCAGAAACTTAAAAATAATGTCTCTAGTCCTCGGTCATCTATCTATCTCACCCGGGTCCAGGTTTGCATCCCTCCCCAGGAAATGTCTTTCCAAACATAAGGCTAAATATCTTTAAATCATCTAAAATAGAAATATAGAAAAATCTAAAACAATGCCTTACTAACCGAATCGTCAGGGCAAATACTTGTTCAGATATCGAAATGAAATTTTGTACTATACTGTAATTTGGTGGCTATTCAGGATTGTGCCTGACACACAATTTTTAGATACATTGGTCTACAATTTTTCTAGGGTAGTTTCAAAAAATCCATGCAAAACCAAACTAAGCGGAAACTTATTTATTACATGACTGACCCTCTTCAAGATGCTGCATACCAATAACTTGTTCCTCCACTTCTTCATACTGATCATCAGTGATGTACTCCTCGTACTGGCCAGTTTCTATCTCCTCATACTGTCAGCGTTAGAAAGAGACAACATTATTTTTATTTAATAACGCTGTGCGTTTGAACAAAGTGTGAGTAAACCATATGCCAATGTATAGCAATGGTTAATAAAAACAATCAAATAAACATGTCTAAGAAGAGAAAACTATATTAATTCTGTGTGAACATATGCAATGGGACTTGACGGATTGGCGGTTTGTCAGTGTTAAGGTAAGGACCCTTTCAGATTGTTCTATTTCCCGCCAACAATAGGGATGGCCGGTATGTATGTTTGTATCCCTTCATAGGGACAGACTTTTAATTATATAAACTAATGCAGTTGCCGTATTGTAATAGCCACTTTGTATATCCAAAATTTTGTCAAATGGAAAAACATAAATTTGTAGCTATTGTCCCAATTGAGTAACTGCCTTAAAATGTATGTGGCTTTTGAGTATTCGACCGATAATAATTAAAGCAGTATTAAGTAGACACCTTCTGCATAAGCTTGCTATCTCGTCGACCTCCCCTCAGCTTCTCTCTGAGCAAAAGTAGAATCAAGAGCAAACAAATCTTCATAATAACACAAAAGACATGTGCCTTTCCGTATTAAACTTTGTATTAGATAACGTAGGGAGAAAATCAAGATGGGCTTAAAGCCGAAAATCACAGATTCTTGCCAGAGTAGACTGTAAAAAATTCAAGACGGCCGGAGATATTGTACAGTGTAAAGTAGAAAAGGGGAGCCACAGGCTAATTAACTGGTAACCTAGAATCGGCAAAAGGAGGCCCATAGTGGTAAGAGATAGGGTGTAGTGCAAGGAGCTGAAGGACGTCTATGCCAAGAGGCAGACTGAAGTTAGGGATTTAATGTAATGAAAAATCATAGACACTGTATAATCTTTTTTAATAATAGGTTAGTCTCATCATCATCACCAGCCTATGGGACATGGGATAGACACATGCTTATTATGACAAACCTTGACTCCAACCTGGTCATCTCCGTCTATATCGCCCATGCCCCCATGGCTGGCTATCTCCACCTCGCACATTATCTCCTGGTTCATCATCTTGAGTCCCTATGCCTGTAACAAAATATAGATACATAAATAAATCAGTCACAGTGCATTGTTAACTATGTAGAACAGTTACATTCATAACAATGCGAGGTTCTATTAGGAATTAGCCGTATCTTGTATTCTGTTGTCCTTGTTTGTGTTTTCATTGTTTCTTTTTTTGTGTGTACATAAATTGTTAAACAAATAAATATATTAACAGAAAACAAACAACATAGCCTTTTTATGTAAAATATGATTTCATACTCAGCTTGGCAAATTGGTGAATAACAGGGCAAATTAATTAGGAAGTTATTCATTAAGTAGGTATTTACTTTTTTTTTTATTTTTATTTTTTTTTTATTTTTATACAACTGGATGACAAACAAGCTGACGGCCCACCTGATGGTAAGCGGTTACCGCCGCCTATAGACACCTGCAATAACAAGGAAAAGTCACTTCATATTGCAGGTGCGTTGTAATCCTGGGGACTTAATTATTTAATTTATTATTGTACATAAAATAATTATAATAATATGATATTACAGAAGATATGCACAAAGAATCTGTTTATTTAGTTTTAGACCAGCTACATGTAGCCCACAGGATTTTATTTACTTATAAATTTTCAGCAGTAAAGATTTATCTCTTAAATTGTAGAAATAAAAACAATACTTTCCACTATGAAGTAAACAAAATATGTTGTTTTTATGGTGGGTTATGCATGTAAAAATTTGGTACCACATTATATCCAAATACCCAACCAGACCCCTCCAAACTGGGAAGCTTGGATGGATGTGACAACTCTACTCTAATAGTTTAATGTTTTATTTATTAATTTTTAGTTATTTTACATTAACAAGAAATGGTTTATAGTTTTAGTTTTAAGAATAATAACATGTATTTGGAACATTAGTTTAATAAGTAAAATGTATGCAACTGAAGGACTTGTTTCCAGGTTATGAATAAAAAATATATAAAAAAAAGTCGGAACAATCGGGTTGAAAAAGATGTGAACAATTTTGGTCCCTATCACATTGACATAAGAATGTAACATCATTTATGCTGATTTTTTTTATCTGTTCTCACCTTAACCTATCATCTCTACCCAGACTGCATGTGTACAACACACATTAAAACTGTGTCTGATAAGTGGGTACTTCACACATTAAAAGTATATCTTCTATTTTCTCATTGAAGAATGAAAGTGAGCTCTTGAGTGTTCTGGTTTGACAGAATGAAAGCCACCCAATGAATAATTTGATATACTGTTCACTAACACTTAATCAGTGGAAGCATCTTCAATCATGCACATGAATGCTGTCTCCTAGTCGGAAAATGTTAAGTGTTATTAATACTTTCATATTATTTAGCATGTTTTTCTTTTTCAAAGTACTGTAACCATAATATTAACATGTTGTGTACACTAAAATAGGATTATTGCCTAGCTTAAGTCTTTGTATTTTGTAATATAACCATGTCATGACGATTATTTATAAGTGTAATATAAAATAACTAAATAACAGATTCAATAACTTTTTTACACTATTGCATAACACAGCGCAGATATCAGAATACATAGTTTTGGTTATTTAACTAATGACCAACTAGGTAATTCATAAATATTAATTAATTAGGGTAATTTATATGTCAACTGTAATTTAAATAGTAGACAAGTATGAACTTATACAATTTTTCATTTGTACATATTATAATACAAGTTAAAAATAAGTCACAATGTTTACAAAGTACATAAATGTAATTTGTTATATTTACTGATAAGCCTACCAACAGAATAAAATTGATGTACCTTCCCTAATAGAGTTGTTGTTGACAGTAGTAGTATGTATGATTACTGACTCCTTTGCTTTGCACCAGTAAATAAAAAACTCATAGTAGATTTGCTCCAATGCAACAAAATTTTGTAAATAGAAATATTAAATTTCGTGTTTTAATGTGTGTTATCATGTTACTTTTATTAACACTGTATCTATCAGGAAAACTAGTTTCTTTCGAACGTAAATAAGGATAAATGAGTAATTGACAGCGAGTCAATCTTTATCACAAGGGTTGTGATCAAGATTAATTATAATTACATGGATCTAACATATCAAGTTTCAGACGACGCATAATTGATTTAGACGGGTTCTTTGTGCTTTCAGGCGTAAACAAGCAGTGATATAGATAGTTTAATATTTGAAATCAACATATAAACACAGAACGAGTGTAGCAGGTGCGTTACATAGAAACCGGCCGGGTTGGACATAAAACAAACCCGTGTTAAATATAACACGACCACGCCAATCTACATAAAGGCAAAAAGAACCTTCCATGACCTTCATATACTATGCCTTTATTTATGATTTATTGTTGTAATTACATAGAAAACAGAAAACACTTGTTACGATATGTCAAAAAGTACAGTGTTTTGTGAAAATAATTTACCTCTATTTATCTTGTAACAAAAGCTGCACGGCCCCCAAGAGACAGATATGGACTGCTGCGTAGGCACAGAATTTTTTCGCCCAATTATCACTACAATCAATGTCACAGGTTTTAGTGAAAAAAAGTTCGCTATTTACACTGAAAAATATTTGAAATTTACGCGAAAATGTTTATAAAATATGTCCGACTAAACATGGCGTCCAAAGATGTCCGACCAAATTCAATATGGCGAAGCAAAATGGACGCCCGCTCTTCAGCCGCTTGCACTCAAGAACTCTCGGTGAGCAAAAGAAAAGCATCGATACACGTCGCAATGAAAAAGGCAGCAGTCTGCAGTGTTGCCATACTGAAATAATATCTTAGAAAAGTAATTTTCAAAATAATCTCAAATATGGTAAATAATGATAGAAAGACGATGTATTTTTTTTTCTTCAAATATAAATATGTGAAGCCAATTAGGTTTATACTGCTTAAATAATAGTTGTTACTTTGACGTTTTCATGCATATATGGCTTTATATCGCTGCAATATGATACTAGCGCCATCTATTTTAAACTTTGACAGCAGAGCGCAGTCTAGCGGAATCAATCGCAAATTACTTTTTCCTGCCTTCCTCTTCCTGTGATTATTTAACATCTGTCATTCGAAAAATCGGAAAATAAAAGTTTTCACAGTAAATCAGGATGGCAGTGAGGTTGTTCTCTAAATTGAAGGCTCTGCCTGAGATCCGTGCTGCGTATGCTAGCTCTGCAGCCGCTGCTGCCCCTGCACAACTATCGGATTTCGACCTTCAACACAAAACTCCAGTCATCAGGAAACAGCAGCTGATCCCTAAGGCCCACTATGGTGGTAGACACGCAGTTACTATGTTACCCGGTGGTGGTATTGGCCCAGAATGTATGGGATACGTGCGAGAAATTTTCAAGTGAGTGTAACCCAATATCTTATACTTCCTCCTCTTCAATTTATCCTTGACTTTTCATGCAGGTCAATTAAAATTAATGAACTATCTATTACGTTCTATCATTTCTTACCATAAAGAAGCTAATTTATAAAAATATATTTCGAAATCAATACTCAAGACATTCATGACCGGCTGGCTGAGTGGTCTGTACTCTCTACCCCTTGCTATACATTCTACTTGGTCTGGGGTCCCGAATCCCGGTAGCAGGAATGAGCAAATGTTTGTATGATGGATATGGTAGGCATTTGTTCATGAGTCATGTATGCTTATATGTTTATTTAGTATATTTCTAGTATTTATATAAGTACTTACCATATTATCAATATTTCTTCCTTATCTAGTATCCATAACACAAGCTCTTAATAATGTTTACTTTGGGCAAGCACTGCATATAGCACCATATTCAATTCTGCCCACAGCAATTGCACTGTTCGTAACTATGATAGGTAATGTTTGCGTATTATGCACTGTTACAATAATAAAGCCTTTTATTGCCCAAACTTATTACTTTAACCCTAGATAGCTAACCTCTGTCGTATCGACGGGCAGCGCAAAGTAACATCGCTGTTTCTTTTTAACAATGCATCCAAATAGTGTGGTTCGGCAAGTCAACTAAGTCGCCGGTGAGGTCTTTTTCGTGGCGCACACTCCAAACCGATAATTGTTATGGTTTTTGAGATATGTAGCCGTTTCCCGTCATTTCGACGGAAAATCACAGAATGTGGTGAACAAGTGACACATAAAGTTTGTTTATGTGTCACATGTTCTCAAGAAAAGTAGTTTATATTATATTGTAATTATGTTTTATATTCTAATGTCCCATGTAACGCCAAAAGACTAAGTGTTTTGCTGTTTTTTTTTGTTGATTTTGTATGAAAAAGTATTTATTTGAGAAAATTTTCATTTTTAGAGGTCTAAGTAAAGTTGCGGTAAGTTCATAAGGTAATAAATAAAGTTTATTTATAAAATGTATTATTGGTTAGCCTTTCAATTAACTATAATAATCATCAAAACATCTATAAAGTATATATATTATGACAAATAACTGTTTTTAATACCCGTCGTTTCGGTGGATGGTTAGCTTAAAAAGGGTACACCAGAAGGTTAGCTATCTAGGGTTAAAGAGATTTTTCTTAGTATTGTTAGTGTTTAGTTAAAAATAAAACAAAGTATAGTTAATAATATTCTCTAAGGTTAGTTGTGTAAGATTTTAGTTTGATTGTTACTCATAAATTTGGGACCCTTGCTGAGTAAAGGCCTGCTCCTACCTTCTCTGGCTGTCTCAGTTTTGTGCTGGGTTCATCCATTCGTAATGTTCATCCATTCCGTTTTTTATGATACCAAAACCAGCCAGATACAAATAGTACAGCCAAGGAGATTTTATTACAAGTTCATACATACTATAATGCGAAAAGACTTTTTCCCCAACCTAATATAACATGGGTTCCTTCAAGAGGCTTAGGAAATGGCACCTTATAGGCCGGCAAGGTGGAGGTGCTGTGCCGTAGCTTGCTGTAGATGGGCCCTGTATCAAACATTTTTGGGGGCCCTATGATAATTACATAAAGTGTCAGGTTTCATGTGGTCTAAATGAAGACCATCGATGGAGGGGCTCATGGTTTTTCGATAAAATATTTAAAGGATAAGTTTTTGAAGTATGTCGTTTTTGTTATGTGATTTTTCGAAGTGAAAACCTCCTAAAATAAGAATATAAATATCATCCAAATATTTTTTTTTAATATTTTCCCCCATAAATTATTAGTCCGAATTAAACACTGTATTATTAATCTAGCGGACTTATTCAATATTCACATTCACAAAAAATTGGGCCTGTAGAATAACAGAAATTTAAAAAAGTAAGCAACATTTTGTGTACCTATTATCTACTGTTTAATTCATTTCCTATAAGAAGTATTTACAAAGTATTTCAAAAAAAGTTTGTATGTAAATCCACGTTGAGGTGTTACTATGTTTGTGCATGGCCATCTAGATTTAGATAAAACAATTCGAAACAAAAGACGGTGCATTCTGTTCTGTTTTTTCACTAACAAACCAATGTATGTATGAAAGATGTGTGTAAGCTCTTCTGATACAATTATATTTTATTTTACGTAACGAAATGGTTTTTTTTAAAGTGGATTAGCGCAACTAGTTTATTGTGTTTAATCATAGTGGTCCTTCGGCACGGATTTGTCAGTAAGTAAAGTGCTAAATACAAAAGTGTTCATGCGATAAACAGTGGTAAGAACTTTAATTTATTTCAATAATTATACAATTGAAGACTGAATATTATTTACAAAATTACTATTAAAAACATTTTGTATTTGAACGTGTTGTGTGGACTTTAAAAACTTAGTTAACGGTATAACAACAACATATAACTTAGTGAACTGATGATTTTATTTTAACTTGAACTCTCGTCATTTGTTTTTTACTGTTTAATAGTGAAGTGGTCTTATTGAACTTTGTGGATATTCTTATCTAATTTACAATCACAATGACGGAAAGCAATTCAATTACGTCGTCAATTAATGCAATTAATGACAGTTCCATTAAGATTATAAAATTACATTCTAACACGAAAAAATGTGCTAAGGCTAAGATTACTAAGGGATATTTAGACACTCGTTTGGAAACGTTGAATAATTACTGGTCTAACTACATAAAATTATATGATTCGATTATAACATCATTTACAAAGCCTTCCTTGCAAGCACAGGGATTTTTTGATGAACAAAACTATGAGGTTACAGAGGAAGCTTATTTGGATTTAAAATCATTAATTAGCGATTATTTCTATGAGTATAAAAAGTCCGAAAAGGCAGAGAATAGTGATCCAAAGACTAGTTATTCTCACTCTGAATCGCGTAGATTAAGACCTAAGCTACCACCTATACCTATACCTACTTTCTCTGGTAATTATAATGAATGGATAAGTTTTAGAGATTTGTTTGTTTCTCTTATTCACAATGACGACATGCTCAGTAAAATCGAAAAACATCACTATCTACGATCTAGTTTGTCCGGAGATGCAGAGCAGTTATTGAGAAACATTTCTCTCTCGGAAGCAAATTATGATGATGCCTGGAAGAAGCTCGAGGATAGATTTGATAACAAAAGGGTCATTGTAAACAATATACTTAACCGTTTTCTTGGCCAACGAAAGATCACATCTGAATCTGCTAAAGGTATTAAGGAGTTACTAGATACTACCACCCAGTGTCTTACTTCACTAAAAAATCTTAAGATAGACACTACCACATGGGATGCTATTATTGTTCACATTGTTGTCTCAAAGTTAGACTTGGAATCACACAAACTTTGGGAGCAATCACTTGGAAAATCCACCAACGTCCCTACTTTTGATGATTTAACTTCTTTCTTAGAAAATAGATTCAGATCAGTGGAAAATATTTATACCACTTACCAGAGAACCACAAATTAAAGATTACCACAACAACACACAAAATCGCAACACTAACAGAGTCTTATTGAAAACATTCACTGCTGAAATAGACAGCACTTGTACTTACTGCTCACAGAATCATTATGTGTGCCACTGTAAGGATTTTGCCTCTCTGGGCGTTCCTGAACGTCAAGAGTTCATAAAGAAGAACAGCATCTGTTTCAACTGTCTTGTTAAAGGTCATTCTGTGAACACCTGTAGACAAAGCACTTCATGCAAGAAATGTGGTCGACGTCATCACACATTGCTACATTTTACAAGCCCTGTCGAAGCAACAAGTCAGTCATAACATCAACGACAGAACAACTAGATACACAACAGCCTCTAACTACAACTCAATCTATTTCCTCCAGTCATGCTGCTTGTAACTCTCATGCAACTTACAAAGCTGAAATTAATAACTCGCAAGTAATCTTGGCTACAGCTCAGATTGCGGTAAAAGCAAGGAATGGAGTTACTTACGTGCTACGAGCTTTAATCGACCAAGGCTCTCAGGCGTCGTTTATTTCAGAAGATGCATCGCAACTGTTAAACTTAGATCGTACTGCTGTTATAGGCAAAATCACTGGTATTTCAAGTTCATCAGTGGTAACCACAAAATCTATGGTGACACTCACAATCCACTCCACAAAAGATGTTTCATCATCTTTCGAAGTAAATGCATATGTTTTGAAAAAACTTACTTCCTTGTTACCATCACGACAAATTTCACATGATGCTTGGCCTCTTTTTATGCAGCTGGATCTCGCTGATCCAGATTTTCACAAGCCAGGGTCTGTAGATATGCTACTTGGTGCCGACGTGCATGCTCACATTATGAAGGAAGGTTTACACAAGCATGGGTCTCTCATCGCTCTCAACTCGAGTCTCGGATGGTTAATATCAGGCAAAGTCACACAAACTGATTTACCGAAACACAATCTTATTGTTACTCACACAAAGTTCGAGGTTGATCAGTTGCTGAGACAGTTTTGGGAAGTTAAAGAACACTTACCTCACAAGAGACACATGACAGATTTAAATTCACACTGCGAAGAATGTCTTAATGCTGCTCACACTCGCAATTCAAACGGTCGCTACACAGTCCGTTTGCCCTTCAAAAATAATTCACCTACAAATCTTGGAAATTCTCAATCACAAGAAAAACGTTTAGGTTTTATAAAAAAGCTTTTCACGAACAAACCTGAATTTCGAGATAAATACAATCCTTTTATAAAAAAGTATGATTCACACAGCCATATGGAGATGGTTCTGGAACCAGAAAGTGTTATTACATGGAAAACCTACTACTTACCTCTTCACACTATGCCACGTCCCTTAAATCCATCTACAAAGCTACGAGTCTTCGACGTAAGCGTAGCTACTGAAAAAGAAGCTATACCTACTAGCCTACAAACCTGGCTAACAGAGTTGTTAGCTCACTATAGTTTTCCCCTATACAAGTGGTCCTCTTATAGTGAATCAGTGTTGTGTGAAAGTTCTGAAATCAATAGAAAATCAATTAGTTTAGTGAACATTGAAATTGACACTATAGTGAAAACATTGGGTATCACTTGGACCTCACACTCTGATAATTTTGTATTAAAACTCTGTTTTAATTACGCTCATAAAACTTTTACTAAAACATTGGACCCTCTGGGTTGGTTCATTAAAAAAATACTGTTAGATGGCTTAGAGTGGGACCTAGAATTACCCGATGACTTAAAAAATGAAAAGATTATATGCCGTAACAAATTTACATATTATAAAAACATACAGCTTTCACGCTGGCTTGGTATTACTTGCTCAAAAAATAAAGTAGAGTTGCATGGATTCATTGATGCATCTTGTTTCGCTTTTGCTTGTGTAATATACCTCAGAGTTTGGGATGGTGATATTATTAAAGCTCGTTTTATTATGACAAAATTTGACGCTGTTCCGGTTAATCTAGTGTCTCTCCTTCGGTTCAAACTCTGTGGTGCAGTGTTACTGACCAAAGTATTAAACTTTGTTAAAATGTATCTTGAGATCCCTAATGATTGTGTTCACTTATGGACAAATTCTACAATACTCCACAAAACTCCTAGATCAAGGACTTCATTCGTTGCTCATGGTATTTTGCCTGTCACTAATAGTAGTCAGTGGAATAACTTTGATTTAGCTAATAATCCTGCTTATATAGTTTTTCGTGGGTTAAGTACAGCTGAGTTGCTCTTGTCAAGGCTATGGTGGGATGGTCCTGATTTGCTTCAAGAATGTAACAAAATAATACCATATCATTCAGACTTACTGATTATTAATTTAAAAGCTAAGGTTAGTATTCCCACATATTTTTATAAAGACAAGAATGATATTATGTCACATTTAAGCACATTCTCGACTACATGGATACATAATACTAAGTACCTATTGCACTAGATTTGTAAATAAATCTAAATTTAAAATTGTTAATCAATATAATGTATCTATTGTACCCAATTATTTAAATTCACATAAAATTAAAATTGCCTTTAACATATGTATTCGCCTTGCACAATCAGTATATTTCAAATATAAAATAGAACAATGCAAACAAGGCAAATGTGGTAATAAGACCGTGAAATTTATGTTCTGAATCCTTACCTTATGATGATGACAAAATCTAAAGTCTTGGTGGTCGCCCAGCCAATGCAGATATTCCTTGCTATATGAAATCTCATATTCTTTCAATTTGTGATAATCTAACTGATTAGTTTTTGATGCACACTTTAAACCATGGCATGACGGTCATCAATTTACCTTGAATTATCTATTTGTCATTACTACTCTATTCTGATTGAATTAAACTAATAATCTTGTAAGTACTATTGATAAAAAATTGTGTATTTTTTTGCTTATAAGTAACGAGTGTATCTACTTTCACTTTCCATGGGAAATTCGACGAATTTCTCAGTAAACTTTACACTCCCTTTGTAGATATTGTGTAGATTATATTCTTTTTCTCCTGAAAAGTGGTTTTGAAGATAGATTGTGTAGACATTGAGGTTAAGATGTACCTATTATTACTATTATAACTTTATCTTTCCTCGACGATTCTGACTCTTAATAATTTTAGATATTGTATGATTCTGATTACTTAACTGTTCATTTTATATTGTGCTAACTTTTGTATTATTAAAGAACTTTAATAGTTCTTGGGTCGCGGGATGTTTAATTCATTTCCTATAAGAAGTATTTACAAAGTATTTCAAAAAAAGTTTGTATGTAAATCCACGTTGAGGTGTTACTATGTTTGTGCATGGCCATCTAGATTTAGATAAAACAATTCGAAACAAAAGACGGTGCATTCTGTTCTGTTTTTTCACTAACAAACCAATGTATGTACGAAAGATGTGTGTAAGCTCTTCTGATACAATTATATTTTATTTTACGTAACGAAATGGTTTTTTTTAAAGTGGATTAGCGCAACTAGTTTATTGTGTTTAATCATCTACAAAAAAAAAACAATTTTCTTGACAACTTAATTTCTGCAAAACATACATGGGGGTCCTTTGGGTAGGCCATGGCCCCTCCATCGATGGTTTCTTTTGGATCACATTTTTTTTCTGGATAGCACGGCCTTATATTTTACGATGTTTCTCTTGATGATTCCCTGTAACCCGCGGGCCTCGTATCATTGATTCGGCAGATAGGGTGGTAGCTACGCCCCTGTGGAGGTGGCTAGAACAGTGTGTTTCAAGCTTAGTCTTTCCATATTTACATCGATAGTGTTTGTATTTTTTGCCGTAAAGTAACCTCACTTTTAAGTTGATTGAACAACTTCTTGAGAACAAATAACGGTTTTGTTTTATATTTTATTTGTGTTTACTATCATAATAAAATGATGACCCGTAAGGCCTTGGCTCGCCAGGAGGAATATCAACTCGCTTTGCAGGAATTAAAGGCTTCCAAGGAGTTGGTTAAGCAATTGAGTAGGGAAAGGGATGACAATGAAAAAGAACTGTTAGATTCTCTAGACATTAACTGTAAATTAAAAAAGGAAATGGGTGAGTTGTACACTCAAAATTTAATGTTAATTGAGGAAAAGGACAAATTGCAATATACTATAGACCAATTTGACCAGTGCAGTGATGAGTATGAGCAGGCCCTCAGGCGCATCGCTGAATTGGAACAATGTTTAAAAGAGGCTTACAATAATATTAATGTTTTGGAATCTGAAAAATTGAACTGGACCGCCTCACAGAATCAGAGTCTATTTGATGAATTGATAGATAGTGCCCCACATATGGTTTCTGTTGCATATAATATAAATCCTGCAGTGTCATTGAACTTTTCTTCTAATGATGAGACTATTAATACACCCAACACTAAAGGATTGGTTAAATGCAGCAGAAACAAAATAAAAAAGTATTTAAAATTAAATAAATTTATTAAGAAAACAAAAACTATGATTAAAAAGCAAAAGTATTATGACAAAAATTTGAAGTTTAGTAAAGAACGTACAGTGTTGTTAAACAAATTAGATTCTTATTCCAAATTAATCAAAGAAAATCAAGAGATGTATGATAATAATGTAAAATATTTAAATGACAAAATTAGTAATCTGCAGACATCTTTAAGTGATATTTCTAATAAATATAGTTCATCAAGAAAAAGTTTGAGGGAACACACATTGACACTTAATCACCTATTAAGCACTTCCAAAACTGAAAATCACCACTTGGCTAGGCGATGTTCCTTGGTGTCAGGCCTGGTCACCTTGGATCAGTTAGAATGGTCCATGTCAATGTGTGAGCCATCTTTCTCTGAACAACCCACATTTGAAATGTTTAGCAGTAATGAAAACAGTTCTTATACACAAACAAACAACAATAATATAATGTTTAGTGATGAAATTGGAAAAGATTTGGGCCTTATGTTAAAAAATAAATTGGGACAAAGTGTAACAAATTACTGTAGTCCGGGCTCATCTTACAATAATATTATGGATAAAATATCCAAACATAACTATACTAAAAGTGATAATTTGATTATTTTAATTGGAAACAGAGGTAATGTAAACAAAAAATCGCTTCAAAACTATCTTGACTATTTAAATAGATTAAATGTGAAAAAAATTGTTATGTTTACATTACCCTACTGTTACAGTTTGCCACAGGAAGAAAATAACATTAGGTATAAATTAAATTTAGTACTGTCCAACATGGCATATTATAGTAAGAAAATACAAGTTATTGACTTCAATATATTGACCAACTTAAAAAATAAATTTTATTTGACTAAAGATAGAATAAATCTATCTAAGTATTTTAGAAGACAAATAGCTGAATTGCTAAGCTATAATTTTTTAACTTTAGCCAGAAATTTGGCTATTCAAACCTCTGCTTCTATTGAGCAGACTTTTATTAATGACCTTGCTTCTATTGAGCAATTTACTCCTGACAATGCTTCTATTGAGCAAATTAGATTGACTAATGATACTGTTTTGGAATCTATTCCAATTCATTTAAATTAGATAATAAGACAACAGAGAAAGTCTCTGGCAAAGTTAAAACAACAGAAAAGTCTAATTATTTAAATATTGTTCACCAAAATGTACAGGGCTTTTCTGGCAAAGATCTAGAAATTAGTTTATTTTTGCAGACCATGGAAGTGCATGTGCTATGTCTTACAGAACATTGGTTAAAAAAAAATGAAATTCTGACCTGTATTGAAAACTATAATATTGTAAGTGCTTTTACAAGAGAATCTACTATTAGAGGTGGATCTTTAATATTATTATTAAATAATATAAAATATAAAGAACGACCAGATGTTGTTCGTCACTCTATTGAGCGAACTATTGAAATTTCCTGCATAGAACTCGAGCAACATATTGTTGTATGTGTATACAGACCTCCCTCTGGAAACTATGATCTATTTGAGGCTTCAATGGAAAACGTTTTAAATATAATAAGTGGCAATAACAAGAAGATAGTTGTATGTGGTGACTTCAATATAAACATTTTGGTATCATGTTCGTACTCAGATAGGTTCCTTAATTTATTCAGATGTTTTAATCTTCTCCATACTTTCTTTGAACCTACTAGAATTACACCAATATCAGCTACCTGCTTGGATAATATTTTTTGTAACTGTGATGTACTTGAACAATCAATTATATATTGTATAAATTCAGATCATAGTGGACAGAAAATCGCTATTGAGCACCATCATGTTAACCAAATAAAAAAAATAACTTATAGGCCTATTACAGATAGTCGCTTGAGGAAATTTGAAAATAATGTAATGAATAGAATTCACTGTCTAAAAGAAACCGATGATCCCAATAAGTTGTATAGCAGTTTATTTGATAATTTAAATATTGAATTCAAGAATATTTTTAAACAAAAAAGCTTTAAAGTCAATTCTAAAAGGAAGTTTAGTGATTGGGCAACTCCGGGTATTTATATAAGTAGAAGAAAATTATTTGAACTATACTACCAGAAGTCGACTTCCACTGATCCATTTTTTATTGATTATGTCAGACAGTACTCCAAAATCTTTAAAAAGGTTTGTAATACTGCCAAAGCGAACTTTTTGAGTAATAAAATTAAGAAATCTGATAATAAAATAAAAGCCACTTGGAAAGTTATAAATCAAGAAAGTGGTAAATCAAAAGTTACTAATAGGTGTTTTAAAATTAATGTCAATGGAAAAACTATAGAAACAGATGATGGAGTTGCAAATACCTTCGAGACTTTTTTTCCAATATACCTATTAAAATTACAAAAGAATTGAATTCGTGTACTAAGCGCGCACTTGCTCTCATAGAGACGAATGTTCATAAGTGCAATATTCCTTTCAATTTCCATGAAATTAACGTTAATACGATCATAGAAGCTTTCAAGTCTTTGAATATGAAAAAGACTGAGGATTTATGGGGCTTTTCTGTTAGTGTTATAAATTCTATAATAAATGTTATATCTCCTCAACTATCGTTTATATTTAATAAATGTATTGATGATGGTGTATTTCCCAATCAAATGAAATTAAGTAAAATAATACCTTTGTTTAAGGCGGGAGATAGCAATGACCCCACAAATTTCCGTCCCATTTCTATTTTGCCGACTCTTAGCAAAATTTTTGAAAAAATTATTCTTAACCAATTGCTTTCTCATTTTACGAGAAATGAATTGCTTCACAACAGACAGTTCGGATTTACTAAAGGAAAAAATACTACAGACGCGGGAATTGCACTTATAAAACACATATTTGATGCTTGGGAAAATCGGCAGGATGCTCTAGGTATCTTCTGCGACTTGTCCAAGGCGTTTGACTGTGTTGATCATCAAACATTATTGGGTAAATTAAAGCATTATGGTGTATCAATAAACTCATTAAAACTTATTGAATCCTATTTGACCAATAGAATTCAAAAAGTTGTTATAAACAAAACTGAGTCTTCTGGTGCGCCTGTGCATATGGGCGTGCCTCAAGGTTCGATATTAGGGCCATTGCTTTTTTTAATTTATATCAACGACCTCCCTTACTTTTCAAAAAAATTGTGTGAGACGGTATTGTTTGCAGATGACACCTCACTAATTTTTAAAATAGACCGAACTAAAACTGACTTTGAGGATGTAAATAATGCCATTTCAAAAGTGCTATCCTGGTTTGAAAATAATAATTTATTGTTAAATTCAAAGAAAACAAAGTGTATTAAATTTACTTTACCAAATGTAAGGCAGGTTAGTACTCATGTTGAAATCAATGAAGAAACTATTGAATGTGTTGACTCTACAGTATTTTTGGGAATTAAGTTAGATTCTCGTTTACAATGGTATCCTCATATCTCGTCCCTATCTAAAAGACTTAGTTCAGCTGCTTATGCTGTTAAAAAAATTAGGTCTTTGTGTGATGTTGAAACAGCAAGACTTGTTTACTTTGGTTACTTCCACAGTGTCATGTCATATGGCTTGTTATTGTGGGGCACAGCAGCCGACATTGAAGACATTTTTATTTTACAAAAAAGGGCTGTGCGTGCTATTTACGGACTCAAGCCACGTGATTCACTAAAAGATTTATTTAAAGAAATTAATATTCTGACCATTGCTTCTCAATATATATATGAGAACATAATTTATGTTCACAAATATAAACATACCTTTTCAAAACATAGTGATATTCATAACTTAAACACTAGATATAAAAATAAACTTGCTGTTCCAAGTTTTAGACTTCACAAGACAAGTCGCTCATTCATGGGGAAATGTATACACATTTATAACAAAGTCCCGCCAAATGTAACTGAACTGCCTTTTCACAAACTTAAGTTATATGTCAAACAAACTTTAATGAAAAAAGGCTACTATAAGGTCCAAGAATATTTAGATGATAAGAATGCGTGGAAACATTAAAATTCCAAAATGTTTTTAAGTTTATTTACGTGTAAGTACTATGACTATTAACTTCTGTATGCCTATTTTGTGATTGTGCATTGTCAGATAGCTTGAAAATAACGATAAGACTTTTGACATTGGGTACCTACTTTGTCGGTACGATGATATAGATTCTCTTCTAATTTTAATTATTTTTATCGCTGGGCGGCACTGCACTGCTAAAAGTTATATTTTTTTAACTACAAACATTGTATTTGAATATTTATTTTGAAAAGAGTGACTACACGAGTTTGTTGCCGGAATCTTCTCGGTAGTTCAACTTTTGGAACCGGTGTAAATTCAGACATGACAGACAGACAGAGACTATGACGTTGTTAGTTAATATTTTTTTTGTGATAGTTGTAAAAATGTGTTTTTTTGACGATTTAAAAGTGCTTCTTTGTGGCCTATTTAAATAAAATATTTTTTCTTTCTTTCTTTCTTGCACTATCTGTCTTCCCATTGGACTCTTCTTACGGCTTCACATCAGGTGGTGTTGAGTCATTTGCCGTGCTTAGTATAAATAAATTTTTTAATTTTTTGTATTGTTACTCAGGTACATTGGTGCTCCAGTCGACTTTGAAGTAGTCGACATTGATCCAACCGTCGACAATGACGATGATGTCCACTATGCTATCACTACCATCAAGAGGAATGGTGTTGGTCTTAAGGTATTTATTTATTAATTCATGTACAGTCGACAGTATATCAAGATCAAGCGTAAGTTTGACCTTGAGACCGCCCTTACTCCGTTAGAAATGGAGGCGGCTTTCGTAGTGCAACTGTTTCACTTGATGTGTCGACTGTACGGTCGACCACTGAAGTAGCTGTACACAGTACCATGTCACAACGACCTAGCGTCAATACAGGATGGCCGGAACATTGACGTCCAAAAAAAAATTTAGGTCCCTCGTATCGTGGGGTATCTGAATCACCCCCATGTATGTTCTGCTACTTTTTATAGTTTTCGAGTTATGAATTTTCGGGAATTTTCAACCTGACCAACTTAAAAAAAAAAGTAGAAGATTTTTTGTATTTTTTTTTGCAACAAAATGTTGACCTAAAGTAAAAAGTTTCCGTTCAGTGAATTATGACTTAAATTTTCAACTTTAAATTGAAAATCTAAACAAGGGACTTCATGGTTCCTAAGTAGCCCTCAAGAATGCGCCATTATTCTCAGCTTTCATAACCATTAAAAAAAAATAGTACTTAAGGAGGCTACTTTCGCTAAAATCGGGTTTCAAAGACAGCGAGGTGGAAATTTCTTAATATTAGCCATTTGATTTAAAAAAAACGCCCTGTATTGTACGCCCTTTATAGAACGGTAGCAACTATGAAGTACGTGCACAAGATCGGTGTGACATGGTAATAAAGTGTTTAGCTACTTCTGTGGTCGACTGTAACCACACACTATATTCAAAGAGAACACTATTACAGACAATTCAAGTACACAGGCACTGCTTATTAACCCCCGACGGTAAAAGCAGGGTGTTATAAGTTTGACGTGCCTGTCTGTGTATCTGTGTGTCTGTCTGTGGCATCGTAGCGCCTAAACGAATGGGCCGATTTTGATTCGGTTTTTTTTGTTTGAAAGCTGATGTGACTACGATGGTTCTTAGCTATAATTTATGAAGATCAGTTCAGGCGTTTGATGACTATCAGCTCATTTTCTATAAGATATTAGGATTTTACTAACTTTTACAGATCCGATTGATTTCAAATTTCGTATACTGTCACTTCGATGACATTCCCATGACATACTAACTTTGAGCTGATCCTATACCATCAAAAAGTCTGCGAAATGCTTAATTATTCAGAAACTAACAGCAGATATAGCGTGTGTTACTATTACTTTTGTTAAACACCTATATCATTCTATTATGCATAAGTACCTCAATAAGTAATGGTTCTATTACCTATATCTATACATATAAAGATGTATGCACCCGGCCCGATGTTTATAACCAAATAATTGTATTTGAAAGATCAGTCGCAAAATAAAATATCAGAGCGAACACACGTCTCTTTAATTCAAAACCTTCCCAGTGAAAAGTGTACCTTATTACCATCAACATATGGTCGCAATCGAGACCGGATCCATACCTACATTAATTCGTCCGTCGTTTACCTGCGCGGCACCTAGTCGACCCGAGAACAAAAGAACCCATTATCGCTATTCATCGAGCGCGTAAACAACTTAAAACTTTAACATTTTAATACAAAATCATGGCAACTACGATTGAACAAACTAAATTACTTTCCGTGTTAGAAGATACTGCAACTTTATTACAGAAGACACAAACCAATTTGAAAAAATGTCCGAAGGCTCGTTTAACTAAAGGTTATATAGAAGCACGTCTTAATATTTTAGAAGATTATTGGAGGACTTTCAAGACTGCCCATCAAGACTTATTAAGAATCTCGCCCAAGGAAACAAGAGGTACTTTGCCATATTTTTTAAATGAAGAATATTACCTACATGAAGATTTATACAACATATTGTATGGAGATTTGAAAGATATGCTTATTTCACTCACGGAATCGTCTAGTATGGAAAATAGATCACAGAATGCAAGTAGTGGTGAAATAACACTTACACAAAATAAATTGGTGCATTTACCTAAAATTCAAATACCTACGTTCAAGGGCGATTATGAAGAGTGGCCTACGTTCAAAGATTTGTTTACAACCCTCGTCCACAATAATCCCTCACTGTCCGAGGTACAAAAACTTCATTATTTAAAGACGAGCGTCACGTCAGAAGCAGAGTCACTTTTAAAACATATTCGAGTCACCTCCGATAATTATTTACAAGCATGGGAAGTGTTACAATCAAGGTATGGCAACAAACGCTTAATTTTGAACAGTACTATGAAAAGATTATTTAACCAAAGAAAAATGACTACACAATCAGCCATTCAGTTAAAGAACCTTTTAGATACTACGTCCGAGTGCATAAACAGTTTGAATAATTTAGATATTTCCACCGCGTCTTGGGATCCTGTAATTATTTATCTTCTGGTGCAGAAGTTGGACCCAGAGACACACAAAAGTTGGGAAGAATACGCCTATAAAGAAGAACATGAAGCGTTACCAACATATAAACAATTCAAAATGTTTTTAGAGTTGAAATTTCGCACTCTGGAGTTAGTTACATCAAGTACCAAAGAAGTCAAGCCTATAAGAGAAATTAAGCCAATAAGGGAACGTTCATATCATGTTGCCACAACCAGTTCACAGAGATGTTGTGTTATGTGTAAGGATAAACACACGTTATGTCATTGCAAAGACTTTATCAAGCTGGAACCTAGTGAACGAAGCAATTATGTTAAAATAAACCAACTCTGTTACAACTGTCTGGCACCTGGACATTCGGCATTCAAGTGTAAATTAAACATGTCCTGTAGAATATGCCAAAGGCGTCATCATTCACTACTACATGTAAATAAGCTAATGGAACCTGCGTCATCATCGAGCTTTCCCCCACCACCGCAAGTTTCAACACATGTAGTAGAAGAAGAGGAACAAGTACAAGTACACACAATGATATCGTCATATCACAGTGCCAGACTGAAAGTAGCACTATTAGCAACAGCAGTAGTTGAAGCAACAAATGAAGAAGGATACACCATTCCACTACGCGCACTTATAGACCCTGGTTCACAAGCAACCTTAATCAGCGAGAAAGCGACTCAGTTATTGAAGCTCAAGCGACATCCGACAAGAGGATGCGTTTTAGGAGTAGGATCTACAAGAGCTGACATTAAATATGAAGTACAGCTAAGTATCACGTCCATGTCAGATCGTTCTTTCAACCTTACATTTGAAGCCTACGTTATGTCAAAACAACTGACATCGAAAATACCATCCAAAACTATACCTACCAAGTCATGGCCTCATCTCAAGGACTTGCCCTTAGCTGATCCAAACTTTTATACACCAGGTTCAATCGATTTACTTTTGGGAGTAAATGAATATGCTCGGATTATTCAAGAACAGATAATTAGAGGTCCACCTGGATCACCTTGTGCACAGAAAACGCATTTAGGGTGGATAGTTTTTGGAGAAGTATCTGATAAACGGCAAAGTCATAATTACGTTGTGTTACATCATCAAGTTGACATGGATGAATTATTAAAATCATTATGGGAAGTAGATCATGACAAAAAAAGAAGCTTAACGAAAGAGGAACAGTTATGTGAAAAAATATACGAAACAACAACAACCAGAAATAAGGACGGCAGATATATAGTAAAATTACCATTCAGAACTGATAAACCACAATCACCTAATGGAAACACGAAAGAAAAAGCTATACAAAGATTTAAGCAATTAGAAAGAAGATTTAAGAAATCACCAAATATGAAAAGAGATTACAGCAATGTTATAGATGATTATATGATGAAAGAGTACATGGAAAAGATACCCGAAAGCGAAAAGGAAAAGGAGAATACAGTCTACTTACCACATCACGCAGTAATCCGTACTGATAAAGAAACCTCTCGAACACGTATTGTGTTCGATGCGTCATGTAAGGGCTCGAACAATGTCTCGTTAAATGATGAACTACTAGTTGGCCCCCAAATACAGGAAGATTTGCGAAACATTCTGATGAGATGGCGTTCAAAAAGAGTATGCTTTGTGGCAGACATCACCCAAATGTATCTTCAATTAATGGTCACAAAAAACGATGCAGACTTTCAGAGAATAATTTGGAGACCTAACGAAACTGATGCTTTACAAGAATACCGCCTACTGAGAGTCACTTTTGGCACGGCCTCTGCTCCTTACTTAGCAGTAAGGACTTTACAGCAAGTAGCAAGCGATGAAGGCTTTGCTCATCATCTTGCCTCCAAGGTAATCAAAGAAGATTTCTTCATGGACGATGTACTCTCAGGATCAGATACCGCTACCGAAGCTATATCACTGGCTAAACAGGTCAAAGATATATTAGAAAAGGGTGGGTTTCGACTAACTAAGTGGTCATCCAATAGTGTTAAGTTCATGGAAGCAATTGATGAAAAAGAACGATCTGCAAAGGCTCAATTAGATTTAAATCTTGACGGAATGGTTAAAGCACTCGGTGTAATATGGAATTTAAAAAACGACACGTTTCAGTACCATTTAAACTTAACGCCAATAACTAGAGCTGTCACCAAACTAGAAATCTTATCTGACCTACAAAAACTTTTCGACCCGCTTGGATGGATATCTCCCAGCACTGTCATGGCCAAAATACTTATACAAAACTTTGGCTTGAAAGAATCGGATGGGATGACAGAATAAATGATACACTGGATGAAGAATGGAAACAAATAAGATTGGACTTTGCTAACATCAAGGAAATTCAAATAGAAAGATGGCTTGGAACACACAGTACTGACAAGGACAAAATACAAATTCATGGTTTTAGTGATGCCTCCATGCGTGCATATGCCGCAGCTGTTTATATCAGAGTAGAAAAGGACAATGGAGAGATTGTTACTAAGCTTATGTCGGCTAGAACCAGAGTGGCACCATTAAAAACTATTTCATTGCCACGCTTGGAGTTATGTGGTGCCTTACTCCTATCCAAACTTATGACACAAGTAGGTCAAGCATTGAGATTGCCATCGTCACAGATGTACGCTTGGACCGATTCGTCTATTGTGATTGCCTGGTTAAGTGGTGAACCAAACCGCTGGAAGCCCTTTGTGGCTAACAGAGTTGTTGAAATCATAGATAATCTTAACAGTAATCGCTGGCACCATGTCCAGTCACATGAGAACCCAGCTGATCTAGGGTCACGAGGAATGATGCTTGCAGAGTTAAAAAATTGTGAGCTGTGGTGGATAGGCCCTTCCTGGCTATCTGAAAAGGAAATAAACATTAGCATAAAAGAAGTAATACCTACTTACATAGAAATAAAAACCAGTAAATTTAATACTTACCTTCATATCGATGAGTCTATAGATCTGCAAAAAACCCTGTTATCACAATTTGATATGTTTAAAAATTTAACTGAAATATTAAAAACTATAGCTTGTTGTAGAAGGTTTTTAAAATTTAAAACAAATAGAAATATAGATTATACACAATTATCAACGGAAGAATTGGAAGATTCACTGAACATTTGCATAAAGAAGGCACAAGAACTAGAATTTAAGGAAGATATAGAAGAATTAAAACTTAAGAAACAAGTTAAAAATAGAAGTCCGTTAAGATCCCTTCACCCTTACCTTGATGAGAACAATATTATCAGGGTGGGCGGTCGTCTTAGACACACACAATTACCGATGGAAAGAAAGCATCCAATTATCTTGGGAAACAAAAATCCACTTTCAAATTTTATCATAGCAGATGCTCACGAAAAGACGCTTCACGGCGGAGTACAATTAACGCTTTGTTATATACGATCTAAATTTTGGATGGTGAAGGCCAAATTGTCAGTAAGAAAGTACATTCACAAATGTATTGTATGTGCTAAAATAAACGCCACTCCTAAGGCTCAATTAATGGGAGATTTACCCAAAGAAAGAGTAACGCCTTCAAGACCGTTTCTACACAGCGGAGTAGACTTCGCTGGACCTTTTCAAGTTTCTATGTCGAAGGGCAGAGGAAATAAGACAGTTAAAACATATGCTGCTATATTCATCTGCTTATCAACCAAAGCAATTCACATAGAATTGGTTGGAGACCTCACCACAGAGGCTTTTATCGGAGCCTATAGACGTTTTGTTGCTCGTAGAGGAAAATGCAGCCACCTGTGGAGTGATCAAGGACGTAATTTTGTTGGTGCCTCTAAAGAACTTCACGAGGCATGGCATGAAGCAAAACTAGAGTTTTCTGGAGAAATAGCATCAACATTAACAACCGAAGGTACCCAGTGGCATTTCATTCCCGCTTACAGCCCAAATTTCGGAGGTCTCTGGGAGGCTGGCGTGAAATCTATGAAATATCACCTTAAAAGAATATTAACATCTAATCTGACATTCGAAGAAATGACCACAGTGTTGTGCCAAATAGAGGCTTGCTTAAATTCCCGTCCATTGTCCCCTATTGACGATGACATTGATAACATGGACATACTTACACCGGGACATTTCTTAATAGGAGAAGCCCCAATTGTCGTACCACATCCGGATATGAAGAACATAAAGGTACATACCTTGTCACGTTGGCAGCACACACAAAAGTTACTTGGTGATTTTTGGCGACGATGGCAGGATGAGTATTTATCAAGGTTACAACAGCGTCCTAAATGGATAAAGACTGAAAATGAGTTTAAGGTTGGCGATATAGTCTTAATCAAAACCGATAATTTACCACCAGGTAAATGGCAGTTGGGACGTATTACAGATAAGCACCCTGGAGCTGATGGTCACACTAGAGTATATAGTGTAAAAAGTGGAAATTCAATTACTAAACGGACTGTGACAAAATTATGTGCCCTACCAATAGATAGTGAATGATTATTATATACATAGTTATTGTTATAAATGCATGCCAATATCCTGTTTGCTCTAATAGAATTGTTTAAAAGATCTCAAAGAGTTCTTTGGTGGGCGGTATGTTACTATTACTTTTGTTAAACACCTATATCATTCTATTATGCATAAGTACCTCAATAAGTAATGGTTCTATTACCTATATCTATACATATAAAGATGTATGCACCCGGCCCGATGTTTATAACCAAATAATTGTATTTGAAAGATCAGTCGCAAAATAAAATATCAGAGCGAACACACGTCTCTTTAATTCAAAACCTTCCCAGTGAAAAGTGTACCTTATTACCATCAACAGCGTGTTTGGGTTCTTATGAATAGTCTTAATGAGATGGTGTTAGATAGATGATTAATGACGCCGGGGGTTACTTAAAATTTTTAATTTTGCAATTATTACATCATAATTTGCTGCGTACAGCGATGTCAAGAATAATTATTATATCATTAAACATCTACGGGGTCGAGACGACAATACGACATTAAATTAAAACATGGGCTAGGTACACTAGTACATAGAAATAAAAGTCAATGCTTAAAATTGGTGCCTTTTGTTTTTTTGGCGGCAGTCGATCCGATATGAAAAAAATGATGGAGAATAATATAAACAAACGAAAAATTGTATGAGGTCTCAAATCGTGAAATATTAAAATATTTGTTGACCTTAAAACTGATATAACTGAGCCCGGACTATGTTTAAGATGTAATACAATTCTTCATTCGTTATATTATTCTCCATAACTTTTTTCACATCCGATCGACTGCCGCCACAAAAACAAAAGGCACCAAATGTCCACGGGAGACTCGACGGCAGTCTACGTTGGCGTGACAAAAAAACACAGTCTTTGTCGAGTTTTGGGAGTATGGTAGAAACGTAGTCCACCCGGAACCAGCTAAATGAAAGCGGTCTACGAGAAAAAAAGTTGGGAACCTCTGATTTAGACTAAAATAGAAATATCAACTTCATGTAGCCAAAAATTAGGGCAATCTTCTTAATTTTGATTTTAACATTATTATAAATGTTTGAAAAATTATTTAGTACATAATTCTATTCAGCCTCAGGACGTGAAAATTTTTCTAGTTTAGATATATTTTAATTACAAAATAATTTTTCAAACATTTATAATAATGTTAAAATAAAAATTAAGAATATTTGAAAGCAATGCCCCAACCTAACCGAATCGTAGGTATATATTTGTAAAAATACTCATTTCGGATGTTGAAATAGAACATTTCGACATTGTAGGGTTAGCTCATAACAGATAGACTAGAAGAATTTCAGAGGTATATCCCAAGTCCTGGTTAGCTCAGATGGTTAGAGCAGTCGCCCGGATTGCGAAAGGTCGCGGGTGTGAAAATTTTTCTAGTTTAGATATATTTTAATTATTAGGGCATTGATCAAATCATAACGGATTCATAGGAGTTGGGTGTAATTCCAGGGTAACATTGAAACGAAGAGCGAGGCAACTTACGTGACCTCTCGCAACGTGGCTCTTCGTAACGAACTGGACATGTATGCGTATGTGTTGAACTGCAAGTCATTCCCCGGGGTCGACACGAGGCACAAAGATATTGACGTCGTCATCATCAGGTAAGTTTCTCTAAAATACCCCATTTAAAAATCGGAATGGCACTAAATTGGCATTGACTGAAAAATTCTCATTTGAAGACCGCTTCTTTGGTCTAGCTAGTATGTGAGACCTCCTACTTCAGATCTAGAGGTCCGGGGCAGAATTTTTCTGCTCGGTTTGGTTGGTGGTAGGGCTTTTCTTAAAACAACTAGATGATAAACAAGCTGACGGCGCACCTGGTGGTAAGAGGTTACCTCCGCCTATAGACACCTGAAATAACAAGGAAAAATCACTTGATATTGCAGGTGCGTTGTCATCCTGAGGCCAGAGATGAAAGGCCGTCCATGCCCAGTAATTACACTGGCTACCTTTCCCTTCAATTCGAAACAGCGAACTGTTTCACGGCTGAAATAAAAAAGGCGATGGTGCCTACCCAGACGAGCCTACATACGGGCCCGCCACCTGGCATTATTGTGTTCCGGCAGTTGGAGGTGACATAGCCTGCTCCTCTGCTGTGGTTGAGGAATCCGGGTGTAGCTCGCTGCCATCGTCGGCCTTATCTTCACTTACCATCAGGTGACTAACACCATCAGGTGGTTTACTAGGTGGTAGGCCAGTATGTAGGGCCGTCTGGGTAGGTACCACCGCCTTTCTTATTTCAGCCGTAAAACAGTTCGCTGTGTTTCGGATTGAAGGGAAAGGCAGCCAGTGTAATTACTGGGCATGGACGGCATTTCATCTTAGGCCTCAGGATGACAACTCACCTGCAATATCGAGTGATTTTTCCTTGTTATTGCAGGTGTGTATAGGCGGCGGTAACTGCTTACCATCAAGTGGGCCGTCAGATTGTCTGTCATCTAGCTGTATAAAAAAAAAGGTGAGATGAAGGCCAAGAAAAAAAAACCAGCGTTACAGTGGACTATAGGTAATTGGAAACTATTTTCTTGATTAATAAAATCTAAAGATAATTCTTAATGTTTAATTTTGTTCCTTAGATATTTCCAATTCTTTGCATAAATTATGCGCGCATGCGCTATTACTATCTTTTTTCCTCGCTCTGAGATGTTATACCTTTATCCCACATTCGGCCCAAACAAGCTTCTCGAGGTGCCTCCTTAAAACCACTTAATATTACTGGGAGTACCGCTTTCATTATCATAATCACTAGCCTATATACATTCTACTGTTTGGCATTGGCCTTCTTACACAGGAGAACTGACTACACGGTTTTGTTGCCGGAATATTCTCGGTAGTTCAATTTTCGGAACCGGTGTAAATTCAGACTAACGACAGACAGATCGATAGATGGATGACATTATAACATTGTTAGCTTACGTAAATCCATACAAGACAGAGAGACTAAACATTATGACATTGTTAGTTAATATTATTTTATGTGATAGACAAGGGTTTTTTGACGATTAGAAAGTGCTTCTTGGGGGGCCTAATTGAATAAAGAGTTCATTTCATTTCAGAAACACATGACGAGTTTGGGCCATAACATCACCGCGCTGGCCCAATGCCGTTGTAGTAACAATGGGGAATAACGGCTTAATGTGCCTTTCGAAGCACGGGGAAGTTCGAGATTATAAATTTTCATTGACCCATTCGGAATCAGCTATGACGAAAATAGCTTTAAAACGCTCTGACCACTCCGCAATCGAACTCGTCAACTCCACTGCCTTCATATTAGCCTATTGCAGTCCACTGCTGGACGTAAGCCTCCCCCACAAAACACCATCTTTAGCTTTTCCATCCAGCCACCACCTGTCAGCTTCTTTATAACGTCGGTCCACCTAGCAGAGGGACGCCCTTCACTACGTTTGCTGAGGCGTGGTCTCCATCCTAGAACCTTCTACTCCACCGGTTATCGGTTCTGCGACGGATGTGACCGGCCCACTGCCACTTCAACTTGCTACATTTGTGGATGATATCAACCACTTTGGGCACAAACCCACTGCCTTAAATAATTTTATTTACTTGTTTTCCAGACAAAACACCGAAGGTGAATACGCCATGTTGGAACACGAGTCCGTTCGTGGTGTCATTGAATCCATGAAAGTTGTGACTGCTAGCAACTCCGAAAGGGTTGCCAGGTTCGCTTTTGAGTTCGCCAAGAGGAACGGCAGGAAGAAGGTAAGAAGAATAATGCTGCGGGAAAAATAAAAATTCTAAATCAATTGAAACTCCACCTCAATATCACGCGCGCATAAAGAAGTTTAGTAACTCATTTCTTTGTTGTACTTTTTTATATGACAAAGCAAGCGGACGGCCCACCTGATGGTAAGCGGTTACCGCCGCCTATAGTCACCTGCAATAACAAGAAAAAATCACTTGATGTTGCAGGTGCGTTGTCATCCTGAGGCCTTAGATGAAATGCCGTCCATGCCCAGTAATTACACTCGCTACCTTTGCCTTCAATCCGAAACAGCGAAATGTTTCACGGGTGAAATAATAAACTTCCACGTACGGAAGCAAGGAGTGAGAGAAAAATGGTTTTAATATATTGAGTCGAACCGATGTTATAATGGTCATCCTGTTTCAGGTTTTTTTAAATTTTCATATTAATTATCTCTGTTGAAAAGAATGTCAATACAATAGTATATTATTCACCTTTGAGATCTTAATTCGAATTTTAAAACATGAGTTAAAACTTATTTTTAGGTAACGACAGTCCACAAGGCCAACATTATGAAGCTGTCGGACGGTCTGTTCTTGGAGACCTCTCGTCGGATGGCCAAAGAGTATCCAGATATAGAGCACAACGACATGATCATAGACAACTGCTGCATGCAGCTCGTCGCTAGGTCTGTTACATTTTATTTTTTAACAAGTTAAGGGTTTATATTTCAATCAACACTTGTCCCATTTCGCTACTTGTGATAATATTTTAACCAACACTTTTCTTATTTCGCCACTTGTGATGATATTTCAATCAACACTATCAACCAAGACGACCGGCTGGCAGAGTGGTCTGTACCCCTTGCTATACAGGCTACTCGGCCGGGGGTCCCGGGTTCTATCCCAAATGGTAGCAAATGTTTGTATGATGAGTACGAGTATTTGTTCACGAGTCATGGATGTTTATATGTTTATTTAGTATAGTTCTGATATTTATATACATATTATTAGCATTATTTCTCCGTTATCTAGTATCCATAACACAAGCTCTTAATGATGCTAACTTTGGGCTAGATAATAGGTATGAGTGTATGAAAAAAAAACACTTCTTATTTCGTCACTTGTGATCATATTTCAATCAACACTTCCTATTTTACCACTTGTGATGATATTGCGTTCAAGACTTTTCTTATTTCGCTAATTTTAAGTATATTTCAATAACACTACCTATTTCATCACTTGTGATCATATTTCAATCAACACTTACTATTTCGCCACTTGTGATGAAATTACATTCAACACTTCCTATTTTATCATTTGTGATGATATTTCAATCAACACTTTTCTTATTTCGCCACTTGTGATGATATTTCAATCAACACTTTTCTTATTTCGCCACTTGTGATGATATTTCAATCAACACTTTTCTTATTTCGCCACTTGTCATGATATTTCAATCAACACTTTTCCTATTTCACAACTTGTGACCCACAGGACCATCTGACCACCGCTAGTGATCTATTAAGATAACGCTTATCCTACCGTCCGTGTGGAGGTCGGTTATCGCTTCAAATCGTGGCATATCTTCTTTCTCAAGGTGTAATCTGACACGAATTTCATATAAATCGGTCTAGTGGTTTAGTTTAGTGTTACTTTTTCATGATAATTTATATAAGTATGGACATTTCAGGCCGCACCAGTTCGACGTGATGCTTATGACCAACTTGTACGGGTCCATAGTGTCCAACGTAGTCTGTGGACTGCTCGGTGGAGCGGGCTTGTTGTCTGGCAGGAACTATGGAGACCATTACGCTGTGTTTGAACCTGGCACTAGGAACACAGGTATGTAGCGGGCTCTGTTAATGGTTTGAGCGCTCTGGTCGACCCCGGATTGGGTCAACCAAAATTTATAATCTCTTGCTCCTCCGTGCTTCGGAAGGCACGTTAAGCCGTTGGTCCCGGTTGTTACTGCAACCGCTTTAACCCAGCAACTCGCATTGGGCCAGCGTGGCGGTGTTATGGCCCAAACTCGGGGCCCAGCAGTGGGACATATGTAGGCTAGTGATGTATGATGTTTTATTTATATGTATGTGTATTAAACGAAGTACCAAAGTAACCAATTGGTATCCACGGGAAGAAAAGAGGAGAAAAGGAAGACAATTTCGTCGATGGGAAGACGACTTTTTTTTTTTTTTTTTATACAACTAAATGACAAACAAGCTGACGGCCCACCTGGTGGAAAGCGGTTACCGCCGCCTATAGACACCTGCAATAACAAGGAAAAGCACTTGATATTGCAGGTGCGTTGTCATCCTGAGGCCTAAGAATGGTGTCTGGAAAGTACTGGAAAAGAAAAACACAGGACAAAAAGGGGTGGAGATTCTTGGAGGAAGTCTATGTTAAAGTCAAAGTCAAATCTTTTATTTGCGAAGAATGTAGGTACAATGCATTTTTGTTGTTCAATATAATTGTAAGGCTTCCTGTACATTCTACCATTATTGGCATGCAAATTTATAATTATACGATTAATTAATGGACACTTAATTGGACTTGTGAATGTGATTTTATATAAAGTCAAGAAAATTATAATAGTTTTTAAAATTCCTAATGTCAATAACAATTCTAACAATTAAATTAAATCAATAATGAAATCACATTATATTAACTCAGTCATACAATTACACAAATCAAATATTGTAAGCAGTCAAGTGTGAGATAATAAATTAAAAAATAAAATAATAAATATAGCAATGTAATTTTTTCTCAATTAGTAAAATGAATGTCAAAATATAATTAGAGACGTCAGATTTTTATTATCTACTACTATCAGAGTTTATATGTCAAAAAATCATCTAGTGTATAGTAACATTTTTGTGTTAATAATAATGTCAATTTTACAATGGCAAAATTTTTATATCACTAGGCGATTTCTTAATTTTTGATTTTAACATTATTATAAATGTTTGAAAAAATTACTTAGTAATTAAGTTACTAACTTAATTAATTACTTAGTTTAGTTACTAGGCGATTTATTATATATTACAGGTCCCATATGAATCACACTTTTTTTTACCTAAAGCAGTGTTACACCGATCAATACATAAATATGTCTGAGAACAAATTGATGCAAATTGAAAATAGTTTAATTTTGTATTTTTTATTTATAAAAAAAAAATTTAACAATGTAAATTCCTATCAGTAATAAAGTCTTATCTTATGTGTATTATATTTCAAAATTGGCATTTTCTCCAATATTGTCTGCGTTAAATAGACTTATAAGATTTGAAAAAGACTAAAATAGTGAATTCTGTGCTCATTCAACTCCATTATGGTACAATATCACACGAGTTTTTGTCAAGCAAACTACTTTATAATGACACAATTGGGATGTTGCCTTAGTTTGAATATGGCGCTATTTGTCACAAATTCAGGAAATGTACGCTCCCGTTACCCATAAAAACAATTCAAACTTGAAATATATGGAATATTGTTGAAGTGGTACTGTTTTGAATATTAAAAAATGGTATTATTTTTTTTTCAAAATTTATCAAATATGTTAATGATTTTAGATTGCTGACATCAATTAAAACAACTAATATTATGACAACTATTAATAAAAACATACATAATACATAGTTATTATCAATTTTGTCAGTATGCCCATACATACCATACATACATTCTTAGTAATATGGGAACGTGTGACGTCACGTGTTCCGTAGATTTTCTATGGAGTGTTTTTGGATGACGCGCCGCAACACATCAAACATACCACTGTATCTCTAAAACTATTGATCTTAAACACACTATTTCTTTTGCAATATTACTTAATGAGTTATAAACTTGTTATTTATGAAATAAAAAAAAAGTTGTCAATTACCCAATTATTGTTATTGTTCCAGGCACGGCCATCGCTGGCAAAAACGTGGCCAACCCCATCGCTATGATCAACGCGTCCGTGGACATGCTAGAACACCTCGGCCACCACTACCACGCCGACGTAATCAGGCACGCCTTGCATAGGACCATCAACGTGGACAGGTCAGTTTGGCATCATCAGTCAGTCAGTCATCGGTCAGTTCCACATACTCAAACACGAACCCGCACACAAACACGAACCCACACACAAACACGAACCCACACACAAATACGAACTCACACAGAAACACGAAACCCACACACAAACACGAACCCACAAACGGCACCACCCTGTATAGGCTTTGCGTGAACCTTACCATCAGGCGGTCAGTACGCTTGTTTCACGCACTTGTACTGGGTAGTCAATGCTTGAGTGGTGCCCAAAGCGTCCTTAGGCTATGGTAACCGCGCCTATTGATAATAGTGGTCTTACGTTTATTTTCCTTTGTCAGGATCATGACTCCGGACGTTGGCGGCTCCGCGTCATCCAGTGAAGTAGTCGCGAGCATCATCAAGAACATCGGTACGGAACATTAACACTTAATAGAAAATCAACGCTGTCGTGAAAACACCCGTTAAATAGTAAAAAAAAAACAGATATCGCGGCAAAAAATAACAAATTGGTAGAATTTTTAAATACATGGCAACATTACGTTAAAGGCTGTGTAGAGGGAGTTTTTGCCGCTATTTAATGGCGATCAGTCAAGATTTTTGTTACTATAATTATAAAAATGTGTCCGACTCCGAGCTCACATTGTGTGAAAAAATGACTGGCTCATAAGATCTAGAAACCAGACCCGTAAAACAAAATATAAAAAAAAAGGTTACGATAGAATAACCGAGTACACAATGCTGTAAAATAACTAAAAAAATAAATAAAGTCACGACTGCATTATCATATTATTTTTTAAGCCGGATTCAAAACCGTAAGTCTTAGATAATAAAGGCTAATAATAGTTGTAAAATGTAGAACCAAATACAATTCGATTGAAATTACAAGTAAATAAAATTCGATTGAAAATTAAACTATTTAGGTAGGTACAAAGTTTGTTCAATTGAGTCTCAAATATTATTATTAATTATACCTTTATTAACTGAAAGTGCCAGAAGAACCTTAGAAATATTTAAACACTAAAGTGTTATAGGTCAAATCAAATTGAAGCGACCGATCGCTGTGTTCCAAGCTTGTGACGTCATAGTGACGTGTACAATGCCTCAGTGTTACCATTTGTCGACAACTTACTAAATTGAATTCTCTCTATTTCGACGTACAAATTAATAGAAAATGAACTTTCAATTATTTTAGAATATATCTCCCATTTTACAGATTTTTTTTAAATCGTGTAATAGTTATTTGATTACAAGTCTTTCAACTGCTAACTTATCATAATGGGCTAATTTTGTAGAACACACGGTAAATCTCAATTTAAGTTCAATGCATCTGGTTCTCTCAATATGAATACGAAAAGGACGGCTGTCGTAATTTAAGATTAAGAAATGTGTGTTCAATTTTCGACTTTATTGAACTTAGTTCTAATACTTGCTATTTCTTTTCTTTACATATTATGTAGAAAGAGATATAGATACTGTATTGTCTTCATAATTAGGCCCAATATCATTAACAAAGTGCTAAATTTTGTGGTAAAACTGTAAAATCTTATTAAGGACTTGATGACAATAATTATATATGTTCACGCATTTTTACTTCTTTCTTTATTATATTTTATTTGTAAGTAGCAAAATTGTAAAAATGCATAGACACTAAGTATTTCTGTAGAAATCTTTTCTAATCATCCTTATATTTATTTTGTTTAGTAAACATTTAGCATTAATATTAATTGTAGTGATTATCCTGGTTACTTAAAAGTTACCAAAGTAGTAGTGTTTTTATTTATTGCGGCAACCCCAAAGTTTGTTAACATTGCGTAACAGAGTTACCAGTTTAAGTATTAACATATTTTTATTTATTTATAGTAAATGTTAAAATATATTCACCTTCAGTTTAAATAATTGTTTTATTTTCTTTAGTATTCATTACAGTACCATAACTTTGTACAAAGCTCTTTATTACTTAGAAACAGCCGGGAATTAAACCCGGTTCCTTTCTACAAATGCTATTCACCTTTTATGACAAAAAAAAATTATTCATCCCCGCTAAAGTAATGTTACAATATAGCTATCTAAGGGTAGTCAACGCGTGAGTAGTGCCCAAGGTGCTACGAGCGTCTATAGGCTACGGTAACCTTACCATCAGGCGGGCCGTACGCTTGTTTGACACACTTGTACAGGGTAGTCAACGCGTGAGTAGTGCCCAAGATGCTACGAGCGTCTATAGGCTACGGTAACCTTACCATCAGGAGGGCCGTACGCTTATTTGACACACTTGTACAGGGTAGTCAACGCGTGAGTAGTGCCCAAGGTGCTACGAGCGTCTATAGGCTACGGTAACCTTACCATCAGGCGGGCCGTACGCTTGTTTGACACACTTGTACAGGTTAGTCAACGCGTGAGTAGTGCCCAAGATGCTACGAGCGTCTATAGGCTACGGTAACCTTACCATCAGGAGGGCCGTACGCTTATTTGACACACTTGTACAGGGTAGTCAACGCGTGAGTAGTGCCCAAGATGCTACGAGCGTCTATAGGCTACGGTAACCTTACCATCAGGAGGGCCGTACGCTTGTTTGACACACTTGTACAGGGTAGTCAACGCGTGAGTAGTGCCCAAGGTGCTACGAGCGTCTATAGGCTACGGTAACCTTACCATCAGGCGGGCCGTACGCTTGTTTGACACACTTGTACAGGGTAGTCAACGCGTGAGTAGTGCCCAAGATGCTACGAGCGTCTATAGGCTACGGTAACCTTACCATCAGGAGGGCCGTACGCTTATTTGACACACTTGTACAGGGTAGTCAACGCGTGAGTAGTGCCCAAGGTGCTACGAGCGTCTATAGGCTACGGTAACCTTACCATCAGGCGGGCCGTACGCTTGTTTGACACACTTGTACAGGTTAGTCAACGCGTGAGTAGTGCCCAAGATGCTACGAGCGTCTATAGGCTACGGTAACCTTACCATCAGGAGGGCCGTACGCTTATTTGACACACTTGTACAGGGTAGTCAACGCGTGAGTAGTGCCCAAGGTGCTACGAGCGTCTATAGGCTACGGTAACCTTACCATCAGGCGGGCCGTACGCTTGTTTGACACACTTGTACAGGTTAGTCAACGCGTGAGTAGTGCCCAAGATGCTACGAGCGTCTATAGGCTACGGTAACCTTACCATCAGGCGGACCGTACGCTTGTTTGACACACTTGTACAGGTTAGTCAACGCGTGAGTAGTGCCCAAGATGCTACGAGCGTCTATAGGCTACGGTAACCTTGCCATCAGGCGGGCCGTACGCTTGTTTGACACACTTGTACAGGGTAGTCAACGCGTGAGTAGTGCCCAAGATGCTACGAGCGTCTATAGGCTACGGTAACCTTACCATCAGGAGGGCCGTACGCTTGTTTGACACACTTGTACAGGGTAGTCAACGCGTGAGTAGTGCCCAAGATGCTACGAGCGTCTATAGGCTACGGTAACCTTACCATCAGGCGGGCCGTACGCTTGTTTGACACTTGTACAGGGTAGTCAACGCGTGAGTAGTGCCCAAGATGCTACGAGCGTCTATAGGCTACGGTAACCTTACCATCAGGAGGGCCGTACGCTTGTTTGACACACTTGTACAGGGTAGTCAACGCGTGAGTAGTGCCCAAGGTGCTACGAGCGTCTATAGGCTACGGTAACCTTACCATCAGGCGGGCCGTACGCTTGTTTGACACACTTGTACAGGTTAGTCAACGCGTGAGTAGTGCCCAAGATGCTACGAGCGTCTATAGGCTACGGTAACCTTACCATCAGGCGGGCCGTACGCTTGTTTGACACACTTGTACAGGGTAGTCAACGCGTGAGTAGTGCCCAAGATGCTACGAGCGTCTATAGGCTACGGTAACCTTACCATCAGGCGGGCCGTACGCTTGTTTGACACACTTGTACAGGGTAGTCAACGCGTGAGTAGTGCCCAAGGTGCTACGAGCGTCCGTCTATAGGCTACGGTAACCTTACCATCAGGCGGGCCGTACGCTTGTTTGACACACTTGTACAGGGTAGTCAACGCGTGAGTAGTGCCCAAGATGCTACGAGCGTCTATAGGCTACGGTAACCTTACCATCAGGCGGGCCGTACGCTTATTTGACACACTTGTACAGGGTAGTCAACGCGTGAGTAGTGCCCAAGGTGCTACGAGCGTCTATAGGCTACGGTAACCTTACCATCAGGCGGGCCGTACGCTTGTTTGACACACTTGTACAGGGTAGTCAACGCGTGAGTAGTGCCCAAGATGCTACGAGCGTCTATAGGCTACGGTAACCTTACCATCAGGCGGGCCGTACGCTTATTTGACACACTTGTACAGGTTAGTCTACGCGTGAGTAGTGCCCAAGGTGCTACGAGCGTCTATAGGCTACGGTAACCTTACCATCAGGCGGGCCGTACGCTTGTTTGACACACTTGTACAGGGTAGTCAACGCGTGAGTAGTGCCCAAGATGCTATGAGCGTCTATAGGCTACGGTAACCTTACCATCAGGCGGGACGTACGCTTGTTTGACACACTTGTACAGGGTAGTCAACGCGTGAGTAGTGCCCAAGATGCTACGAGCGTCTATAGGCTACGGTAACCTTACCATCAGGCGGGCCGTACGCTTATTTGACACACTTGTACAGGGTAGTCAACGCGTGAGTAGTGCCCAAGATGCTACGAGCGTCTATAGGCTACGGTAACCTTACCATCAGGCGGGCCGTACGCTTGTTTGACACACTTGTACAGGGTAGTCAACGCGTGAGTAGTGCCCAAAGTGCTACGAGCGTCTATAGGCTACGGTAACCTTACCATCAGGCGGGCCGTACGCTTGTTTGACACACTTGTACAGGGTAGTCAACGCGTGAGTAGTGCCCAAGATGCTACGAGCGTCTATAGGCTACGGTAACCTTACCATCAGGCGGCCCGTACGCTTATTTGACACACTTGTACAGGGTAGTCAACGCGTGAGTAGTGCCCAAGGTGCTACGAGCGTCCGTCTATAGGCTACGGTAACCTTACCATCAGGCGGGCCGTACGCTTGTTTGACACACTTGTACAGGGTAGTCAACGCGTGAGTAGTGCCCAAGGTGCTACGAGCGTCTATAGGCTACGGTCACCTTACCATCAGGCGGGCCGTACGCTTGTTTGACACACTTGTACAGGGTAGTCAACGCGTGAGTAGTGCCCAAGGTGCTACGAGCGTCTATAGGCTACGGTAACCTTACCATCAGGCGGGCCGTACGCTTGTTTGACATACTTGTACAAGGTAGTCAACGCGTGAGTAGTGCCCAAGGTACTACGAGCGTCTATAGGCTACGGTAACCTTACCATCAGGCGGGCCGTACGCTTGTTTGACACACTTGTACAGGGTAGTCAACGCGTGAGTAGTGCCCAAGGTGCTACGAGCGTCCGTCTATAGGCTACGGTAA
Organism: Nymphula nitidulata; assembly: GCA_947347705.1. Classification (NCBI taxonomy): domain Eukaryota; kingdom Metazoa; phylum Arthropoda; class Insecta; order Lepidoptera; family Crambidae; genus Nymphula; species Nymphula nitidulata. The sequence goes on from OX374646.1 coordinate 5,735,886, forward strand.
CCTTACCATCAGGCGGGCCGTACGCTTGTTTGACACACTTGTACAGGGTAGTCAACGCGTGAGTAGTGCTCAAGGTGATACGAGCGTCTATAGGCTACGGTAACCTTACCTTACGTTAACCTTGTTTGTGCCACCTAGTAGTAAGAAAGTAGAGTACCTACACCAGATTTTATTTATGATGAAATTAATATTTAACATTGTTTACAGGAAGTAGGAGACACTATTTTGCGCAGCAAACCTCAAGATTTAGCTTTTGATCGTTCATATATAATAGCAAATGATACATAATTACAGCTCTAGGCGTTTTCATACCCAATTCCATATAGAGGATAAATAATAGAAATCCGATTCAATGATGTAGCTCGCTCGCTTGAGAGGAGCTCGGTGGCGTATTGGTTTAAGCGCTCTGGTTTCGAATACGAAAACAAAACAACTTTCGCCATGGTTGACCCTGGGATGGGTCAACCAAAAATTTATAATCTCGAGCTTCCTCCGTGCTTCGGAAGGCACGTTAAGCCGTTGGTCCCGGTTGTTACTACAACCGCTTTAACCCACCAACCCGCATTGGGCCAGCGTGTTGGAGTTATGGCCCAAACTCCTCATGTGTTTCTTCCATGTAGGAAGGCCTGTGCCCAGCAGTGGGACGTATATAGGCTGGTGAAGAAGAAGATGTAGCTCGCAAATTATTTTTTTAAAAGCTCGGGCTCGACCGCGAAATATAAGCTCTACGTACAAAGATAAGCAAATGACGAAGTTTTTAGAAGCGAGAAATAGTTAAAATGTAATTTGTATATTTTGTGTAATTATTTATTTATCTAGGTAGGTACACACTGTGCCCACTTTTATTTTCCCGTTTTCCGGTCGCAGGTCTGCTGGTAGAGATTTTATGTGTACATATAATTTTGTTTTGTGCACATAATATGAAACACGATGACACAGGAAGGCTTCCACCTATTTTGCACTTGCAGCCCGTCCCGATACTAAGACGACAATAAAATTTATTAAAACATGGGCTATATCCGTTCATAGAAATGGTTTGCCACCAATGTGTAACAGTGTGACACAAAATGGTGTGACTCAACGGGAACAAAGGCAAAAATTAAACCATGGGCTATCTATATTAGAAAGAAATAGATTCATAGAAATGGTTTGCCACTTTCAAAAGCATCTTATTCATTTGATAATTGCATGACATTTGTACGAAATAATATAACATTGGCTGCATTATTTCATAGAAATTATCAAATAAATAAGATGCTTTTGAAAGTGGCAAACCATTTCTATGGTCATTCATATTTACTAGGTGGTAGGCCCGTATGCAGGGTCGTCTGGGTAGGTACCACCGCCTTTCTTATTTCAGCCGTGAAACAGTTCGCTGTGTTTCGGATTGAAGGGAAAGGTAGCCAGTGTAATTACTGGGCGTGGACGGCATTCCATCTTAGGCCCCAGAATGACAACGCACCTGCAATATCAAGTGATTTTTGCTTGTTATTGCAGGTGTCTATAGGCGACGGTTACCGCTTTCCATCAGGTGGGCCGTCAGCTTGTTTGTCATCCAGTTGTATAAAAAAAAAAAGAATCTATTTCTTTCTAATATAGCCCATGTTTTAATTTATTGTCGTATTGACGGCACCATTCTGTACATGGCAACTATAATGTGTAGTAGAGCACGATACATTTTTCCTTACAAATTGTCAGGAGACCACACACAACAGTTATAAATAAGTATCCATACATTGTCCCGAGATGTAATAGGTATTATAGGTATGTACATGCCGTCTGTAAACTTCCTTACCCGTCATCCCGTCAAGCATGAGATTCCAGACAATTGATTTTTCATCTGTCGTAGCCCCCCGGTGGCATAACGCCACTTGACAGATTAATGTAGCAAGACGAAAGGTGCAGTTTAAAACTGTTTAAGCCATGTTACCAGTAGACTAGTACGAGGGAATGACATACGGCCGAATATACAAAAACTTCTTAAATTTGAGGTTCTTCTAAAATTTTTAGGTATTGTCAGTCAATTTTTAAATATTTTAAGCATTGTCAGTCAAATATTTTAAATATTTTAAACATTGTCAATTTTTTTTACTGGCAAACGTCAAATTGACTATTCGGTCGTTAGGGAATTAAAACAACAAGTAGGGTATTTAACGATATATTGAATACATTGTTCTGTTCACACTTTTAATAGAGATATGACATCAAATCGCGCGATCATCGCAACTACATTAATAAAATAATAATCAAAATTTAAATATAATTTAATTGTTCATAAAGTAATAGAAAATAAATGCGGCTGTCAGTTTTAAGGTTTAAAACCGTCTGCGATTTTGACGCCGGAAGCGACTTCATAGTCGGAGTGGAGTCAGCGAGTTACCCTCCGACTCCGGAGTATGCGACCCGTGACTTAGAAGTCGCTCACTGCCTAACTTTAATAAGGCGTTACAAAAACGACATAGAAAATACATCTTTATAAGATATTTTCTAAAAATAATGTTGAAATATACTTAAGTAGAGAGTCTAGAATAGGTTGATCACAAAATTAGTGAGATTTCTTTAGTACTTTGAACTTTTACTGTTTGTCGATAAGTGTCTATTACCTTAATTTGGGTAACAATTAACATACTTAATAAATACCTACTGACTTTAATAGATTTAAAATTAAATCTAAATGTATTGCTCCCTTATCTGTCTTTAATATAGAAACAACGCACTTAAAACTCCATTTTGAACTATATTCCATCGTATTGAAAGCTGTCTTTAAAGAGCAATGAGTTGCCTGTTGTATATTATTATTGCTTAGTGAATAAGTTATTGCCTTGTATGTAATTAAAAGAAAACGTAATTTGATTATGATGTGGAACCTCAGGAATTCATTTCAAATTAAAAAATAAAAATATTATTATATAAAATTGTCACGCTGGGTTTGATACACAGATTAGGTTATAACTCAGACGGCTGATTGATTAATTAATAATGATTTGATCATGAAATTAAAGGCAAGTTTTAGCGAATTAGAGGGTGGCTACACTCATACGACATTAAAATAAAACATGAGATATATTCGTTTAAAAAAATGTTTTGCAATTTTCAAATACATCTTATTCAATGTCAACATTTCTATAAAATAATGCAGCCAATGTTCTTAAAATGTCACATTGTCGTCAACACCCTGTATAACACAAAACTCAATCATGTTGATGTTTAAGCAAAATTTCTACTTCGGTTAGTAAACTTTATGTTCTATGGAATGCTCGTAAAATAACTTATATCAGTAAAATGTGCAATACAGCGTTTAGTTATACATTCTGTAAAATATATTAAAGAAAAATCACCTTACCTTATATCTAATTTAAACTAAGTTTCACCCATATAATATACACTGAACGCCTTATTAAAGTTAAACTGTTTTCGTTTCGTTAGCCAAACTTAATATTACGTCTTGGACTACATTTTATGTCATCGTGTATTTATAATACAAAAACAAAATTGAATATACCTCAAAAATGAATCAAGTTCATTTTTGAACGTTTTATCTTTAATTCAAAATGAAGTCCAAGACATAAGTTTGTTTTCTCAATACCGATAGTTGTATCAGAATATATTTTGAATACTAATTGATTTACGTAAATTTCATTCAAGTAAATTTTTCTAGGTTACTAACATTAAAATAATTGATATATTAAAATAACATAGAATCACAATTACTAAATAACCTGGGTTACTTTTTTATTTTAACCGGGTTTACCGATTTAGCTTAAACCGGGTAAACCGGACATTTAAACAAGCCGGTTACCGGTTCTTTTAAATAACCGGTGATAAATTATACGGTTTTTAAAATGCAACTATAATCGGTTTCGGTACACACTGACTTTCTGCATATTCTTTAATATTTGAATGATTTTACAATCTCTCGATATTCAAAATCACATTCTAAATGTCTTTATTATGCCCCTCAAGCTATAAAAGCGCAAGAGTTTAAAACAAATAGAGAATAAAAGCAAAAAAAATCTTAACATTTTTTAGCGAAAGTTAACTAACTGTTGGCAATTTGAATATTTAATTTAGCACCCAATTTTGGCTAAACTGATTCGTGCGTTGGATCCAAATGTAGGTAGTCAGAGATATTTGCGTCGCTTCTGTAATTTTAGTATTCTTTTAATTCAACAAGGGGCTATAAAGTACGGCCCACCTGATGGTAAGTACCGTAGCTTATAGACGCTCATAGCACCTTGAGCACTGCTCACGCGTAGAGTATAATGCCTTAGTGTTACAATCATCTATAGGCTATGGAGGAGCTCGATGGCGTCGCGCTCTGGTTTCGATTACGAAAGCAATGCAACTAACGCCAAGGTAGATCATGGGATGGGTCAATCAAAATTTGTGATCTCGAGCTCCTCAGTGCTTCGTGGTGCACGTTAAGCTTTTGGTCCCGGTTGTTCCTGCAACCACTTTAACCCACCAACCCGCATTGGGCCAGCGTGGTGGTGTTATGGCCCAAACTCCTCATGTGTTTCTCCCATGTAGGAAGCAGTGGGACGAATATAGGCTTATGATAGGCTACGGTGACAACTTAATATCAGGCGTCTGTAGGCTTGTTTTCCATCCTAGTCGTATTAATAACATACAATACTATTTAACCCGACAAGCATCGGATTACAGACACACTTGAATTTTCAATTTACATAGCCCTCCGGTGGGATAACGCCGCTTGAACGTTCTACCAACATTTGGATCGTAACGCAAAGTATTAACAAGAATAATTTCCTACCACGCCAAATAGAGATAATGTCAATATTATAGATATAAGCCTGCCATCTTTTTATGTAGAATTAATGTTTTAATACTCCGGTTTCGGCGTACAAAAAGAATACAGATTTTATATTGTAGTGCAGTCAATACTTATAGTTCATAAAACAATAAGCCCACAAAATGATGATAGTGAATTTAGAAAACACTTTAAACCAACACCGTAGCCCCCTGAACATAACGTCAATTGGCCTAAAGGACTTGTATCCAGGTCAGTAAAGCAACCTCAAAAAAAACTATAAACGTCATTGACAGCTTTATTTGAAATGACAACAGCTGTCATCTTTTTATAGATAAAAATAAAAAAAGATTGCAGACTTACGTAGATAAAACAATAACAGATAGAGTTAATATAGAATCTAAAAACATTAAATAAACAATAAGATATCTTCTCTCATTGTATGAGATCATACTTTGTGAATAAATCAGTCTATACGAGTTGTTGGTACAATCTAAAATTTGTTTTTGATGTGCTAGTGGTTCTTGGAACTAATTGTCTTGGCAATAGTGCTCATTTTTCTCTGTCAGAAATATAATCTGTGTTATAGGTAAATATTAAAACCTATCAATAACTTTCAGTAAGGAACATTCGAGCAATGTTCCTAAGTAATAAGAATTGTCATTCGCCAAAAATAAGCTATTATGTGTCGTTTGTAGGTAGTGTCATGCTCTCTATAAAGATGCTCTGCTCTGAAGGGTGCTCTGCTGTAAAGATGTTTTTTTTCACATACTCACACCTATTATCTAGCCCAAAGTAAGCATCATTAAGAGCTTGTGTTACGGTTACTAGATAACGGAGAAATAATGATAATAATATGTATATAAATATTAGAAATATACTAAATAAACATCCATGACTCGTGAACAAATGAAGTATAATTAAGACATAGCCCCACGACACCATACGACCTATGTGCCTAAGGATTGTTCAAGTTTATAGTCTCAAGAGAACACATTCGGGTTTCTCTAGTTCGGGGCACTCCCGCGTAAACTCTCCATACAGTTTTGCATAATACTTTTCAGGAGGCAACTCTAAAACAGATACAGAAGCCCACCATACAACGTTCGATGTAAGGCTGGAAAATGGCTCTTATTCCGAAGAATTAAGGTGTTCCTTTGTTATGATTTGAAAATCGCCGTTCGTGTCTGTGTGCGCGTACGCATATTATTGCGCGTTGCGTGAAACCAGCCTGTGTCTATGAATATACAAATCTTATATTGCATATTATGTTTAGGGTCAATACAACGTTAAACAGACTGGTGCTGTCAATACAATGAATTGAAACATGGGCTATATTAATTCATAGAAATGTTTTGCCACTTTCAAATAAATCTTAATCATTTGATAATTTCATGACATTTGTATGAAAAAATATATCATTGCCGCATTATTTCATTGAAATGTTATAAATTATCAAATGAATAAGATGTACCTAAAAGTTGCAAAACAATTCTATCAACTAATATAGCCCATGTTTTAATTTATTGTCGTATTGACGGCCCCACCCTGTTTAACGTTGTAATGTCCCTAAACATATATGCAATATAAGATTTGTAAATTAATAGACACAGGCTGGTTTCATGCGACACGCAATAATATGCGTACGCGCACACAGACACGTACGGCACTTTTCACATCATAACAAAGGAACACCTTAATTCTTAGGAATAAGAATCATTTTCCAACTACCGTGTTATATATGCGGCTGTCTGTACGTGGGCCTGATATCAAACGTTGTAGAGTTGCCTTTAATAAAGTGTTAAGCAAAACTGTCTTGGGACTTCCCCCAACAAGTGAAACTAGAATGTGTTCTCTTAATAAATTTGAACAAATTTTCGTTAGGAACATAGGTCGTGTGGTGTCGTGGGGTTATGTCTAAATTATACTTCATTTGTGCACGAGTCATGGATGTTTATTTAGAATATTTCTAATATTTATATACATATTATTATCATTATTTAACCGTTATCTAGAATTGAAATCATCCATTGAAATCGAATCGAATTTCATTAGTCATTGGTCCTAATTCTGGAGAACACATGCTAAGTCTAAATTTAAGTTCAGTGCATCTCTTTCCCTCAAAATGAATACGAAAAAGATGGCTGTATTAAGATTTGAGAAACGTGCGTTCAATTTTCGACCTTATTGAACGTGATAAAATGCAGTGTTTAGGAGCCACCTCCGTACATGCCGTCTAAAATTGTCTATGGTTCCTTTGAAATGTCTAAATTTAATTGACAGCTCTAAACGAGTTCTTGCTATCTTTTTCCAATTACACAATGCGAGAAAGAGATATACTGAACTTAAATTTACACTTAGAGTGTGTCTTCAGAATAAGGCCCATTATGTCTGTCAGCTGTCTAGAGATGGAGGCATCTCATTAGTATAGTCCAAGAACGATTAGCACATTACACAGTCTAAGTTTTACCAGCATCACAACATTCCCGGCACGTCGTCCAACATCACAAAACCTAAACTAAAACAACAACCACTTAAAGGGTAAATTATTTTACGATAAAATGGCATCAGAATCACAGACGAGTATAAAAACCATAGAACTACGTTAGGAATCATTTTTACAATTATAAAACAATAATAATTACAAACAATCACAGGTGGAATTTTATCTACGCTTAAAACTATTGGAAACGAGACACCCGGCATCGTCTTCGATACCGGACAGACATTGGCCAATATTAGAGTTAAACCACACACACCGTACAATTTCCTAAATTGAACACACGTTTCTTTCGTATTGGCCTTAATACTGATAGTCAGCTGCTTCAATAACTTACAATTAATAATAAATACAATAATCATCATAAAATAAAAAAACCTATTAATATAGTCCATCGTATTCAGTGTACGCCACATAAAAAAATCAGTTACGGTATAAAGCGGGTAAAAAATGTACGAATCACGCGCATCTAAACTAACACACACACAAAACGCACGCCCGACTGCCATTACACTAGCCAAGGGCGCTGTCAAAGTGACACTTGAATTGACACATGTCAAAGTCGAAGCGACACTTTTGACAGGCCACGTTATACGTAACGCGATTTTTACGCGTTTAATTAGCCTCGCTACGATTAGTGTACGATCTAACCTAACTTTGTGAGCTATGATTGTGAAGTTGTCAATTATTGTTTTGGCTTTGACAGTGTTGACTTTAGTTTTGAAATTGACTGTCAAAAATGACACCGTCGTGGCAGCTGTTATAATTACGCTAGCCACGTAAACAATGTACGTTATAATCACATGTGTTTGTAACGCAGCATGGACGAAAGTTATCAATGATGAACTGTCAAATGAATGAGTCATACGAGTGACACCTGTCAAAGCCACACTAGCCGCTCCGTCAAGAAACTGTCGATTATTCTCAACCTTAGTCATCACGCAATAGATCTTAATTAAAGCTATCACTGTCAAGATTGTCAAATTCCATTTGAAAGTGACATCAGTCAAAAATGTTGAACACACGCCGACTAATATTAGAGTCGAGTTACCTGGCATTATCAGAACTGTCATACTGACAGCTGTCAAACCTTGACGCGTCAATGTGACGCGAATCATTAACGTTAATAATAAATCAGTCAAAATTGTGCAAATACGAATGAGATTCAATAAAGCATGACTAGTAGAACGAATTACGCGCGTAAAAATACACGTAAGTAAGTTAAAAACGACAATATTTAATACTACACTACTCTTAACATTAAAATCCACATATACACATATCGGGAGAGCGCGAGACGAACAACGCGAATTCCCAATCCAGTTGCCTAGTTTACAGTTACAAAATTCACTTGTACACTTACAGGTCTCGCGTTTACACTTACAGGTCTCACGTTTACACTTACAGGTCTCACGTTTACACTTACAGGTCTCACGTTTACACTTACAGTTCTCGAGTTTACAGTTACAGTTCTCGCGTTTACAGTTGCAAGCTTCGCAACTGGATTGAGTGTCGTACTCGCGCTTAGAGGTTACATTCGGGCGTGCGGGGGGAAGGGCTAGCGCGGCTCGGAAGGCCGCTGTTAAACCGTACTGATGTGAGTTTAATGGTTAAGGGCAATGCTGTTTTTTGGGCTTCTTCAAATGTTCCTCGTCGATACCAGACTTTGGCACCTAGAAATGTCAATGTAAATTATATACAACTCTTATGAATTTATGTTTTGGTCGCTTTTTCCTCGGTTAAGCCTAAAAGTAGGTATACATCTGTCTTACAGTTGAGTCTCTGTCCACACTATCATGCAACAAACACCCTGTATATTTACCAAATATTTCCGAACATACAAGACGACATTTTATTAATTTGAAAATGACATCTCTCACATCTTATCTCTGACATATTAATCCATTGACACACCATGAGGAGCTCGGTGGCGTAGTGGTTTTGGCGCTCTGGTTTCGATTACGAAAACAAAGCAACTTTCGCCATGGTCGATCCCGGGATGGGTCAACCAAAATTTCTAATCTGGAGCTCCTCCGTGCTTCGGAAGGCATGTCAAGCTGTTGGTCCCGGTTGTTACTGTAACCGCTTAAACCCACCAACCCACATTGGGCCAGCGTGGTGGTGTTATTGCCCAAACTCCTCGTGTTTCTCACATGTAGGAAGAACTGTGCCCAGCATTGGGACGTATAAAGGCTACTGATTGATACCATGTCATGTAAGTGAACGTCTACTTTTAATTTATTATGAGATAATTTTTTTCAATTTTCGTTTTCTAAAATAAATAATATTTTATTAGAGAAAAATACGGTATTTTCTATGACATTGTTATCTCGGGAAGTCAAGTCTGGACTTAACTACGACAACCAAAACTTCTAAAGATGTTACTTCGATAAGTCTAGTTCGACAGACGTTACTTCGACCATCCGTATCAACTTTATTGGTAAGTTTATAACTGGGAACCAACAATTGTCGGTTTTTTTTACTTTTCAGGTCATAATTATAACATAACCTATTTAATTAAAGACACACAACAGGATACAGTCATCTCAAATCACGGTATGTGATGCTAAGGCTGAAGATGGAAGAGAGCTACCCCCGGATTCCTCAACCACAGAGGAACTGGCTATCTCACCTCCAACTGCCGGAACACAACAATGCTGTTAACATTATTGGTAGCCTAAAAGGCTAAACAGGGGCAGTATACAGGGGTTTACTAACAATTTAAACCGACATAAAATTCGCCCCTACAATAGTTCAATGCCCGTAGGAGAATTTCTAAGGAATGGAAAGAGGTCAGGGAACCTGTTTCAGAGTAGTCTATCTATTTTTTATACCACTAAAGTGGCAATCAAGCATACGGCCCACCTGATGGTAAGCGGTTACCGTAGCCTATGGACGCTTGCAATACCAGGGGTGTCACTTGTGCGTTGCCGACCGTGTAAAAACGCCTGTTTTCACGCCTGTTTTTTTATGTTATAAGATTAATAAATATATTAACCCCTAAACCCTTAGTTCCCAAAGTGGGAGACTCGACGGGGGTCTACGTTGGCGTGACAAAAAACGCATTACTTGTAGAGTTTTGGGAATATGGTAGAAATTTAGCTCGAAATTTTTAAAGGGGTCTATGAGAAAAAAGTCTGGGAACCTCTGCTCTAAACTAAAGTGGAATCCGTTTATTATGGCCCCGCTTATATTGACCCACCGCTTAATTTGAAGTAATTACACAGCGAAGTTTGGTTTTCATATAATTTTTTTTATAACAAACTCGTATATAATGACTTCGCTTATAGTGACATATCGCTTATAGTGGCATATGGCTTATTTTATTTATATTTTATTTACTTATTAAGGAAGGTTTACAGCCATAATATTTAATAAATAACATAATGATATCTATTGGCCTAGTTCCAACCCCCACATGTGGACAACAAAATAATCCTTATCATGGCAACAGCCAAAAGTAAACAGGTGTTTTTTTTTCTTTAAATTAATTTTCTTAATAGCTAGTAATATACTCTTTAACTACCAAACAGTTCGTATGCCAATGCTCGCTTTAGTGTAGCTTATAGTGACATATCGCTTATAGTGACATGTCGCTTATTGTGACCCATTATTAATAAGTTATGTCTGGTTAATAGCGACCGACAAAATTCCTAACACCTTCGGCAGTGTTCGGGAGGGTCTGTGAGGCCTGACGACGACGTTCAGCGTTTGCGTGACACGTGGCTTGTTTTTGTTTTGAGTCACAGTGATTAATTGATAGTTGAATCGTATGCTGTTTCATGCCTAACAAAAAAGGGGGTTGTTTGTTTTTCTACAAAATCATTTGTATGACGTCCGCTTAGTGTGACGTGTTTGTCATTTGCCTTTGATGTCATTATAAAGGGATTCCACTGTACTATCGATGTAAGAAAACCCTTATACATAGGTTAAAAGTCTCTTAATTATTCAAAAACAGCGGACCCACTGAAAAGGTTAAGATAGAGGTAAATATAAACTTGAGTGATATAAAAGTAACTTCTTTGAACTTTGAGTAATGAATGAACCAAATTAATAAATTCATAAACATGCGCACAATCATACACGTACACAAACAGACACACAAAATCACCTGGTATTGTTATGGAATAAATAATTTTTGAATTTGATTTTTTGAAGAACCCCATGCTGTACTCGTTCGAGAAAACCTCTGCAGGCTCATTCCACAACCTGAACGTACGTATTATGTCGAAATAACGACTGTCGAACTAAAGACATCAAACTAGCTCCTTTCGAAGTAGCGATTGTCGAAGTTATCTTACGGCCTGCCAACTTACCTCAGTGTATCTCTCTCCTTTGAGAGAGACTATCTTGTTGTCCCTGTAGCGAACCATTTTCTTGGGCTCGATCTTCGGAGCCAAGGGCTTATGCTCCTTGGTCTCCGAATTCTTGTCCACGTACGAGTAGCTGGAACAATGATGTTTTTAATACAACTAGATGACAAACAAGCTGACGGCCCAACTGATGGTAAGCGGTTACCGCCGCCTATAGACACCTGCTATAACAAGGGAAAATCACTTGATGTTGCAGGTGCGTTGTCATTCTGAGGCCTAAGATGAAATGCCGTCCATGCCCAGTAAATACACTGGCTACCTTTACCTTCAATCCGAAACACAGCGAACTGTTTCACGGTTGAAATAAGAACAATGAGGTAAAATATAGAGGCTGTAAGGGAACGCCCCCAAAAACGAAAGCAAAGCTTTCAACTAGAGGAGAGACAAGCTGACGGCCTACCTGGTGGCAAACAATTACGAAAAACAACATAAACACTTCAAGAGCACCAAAAACATTCACTGATGAAAATGGAATAACAATTTTAATGAGTGTCACTATGACATTAAAGACCACTTTTTAACAGCGTTATTGTGGCAATGGCACAATGCACTTTTGGGCACTTTTATGCCCACTATGTTACCATTTTATACAATACTAGGTGGTTTTACTAGGTGACAGGCCCGTATGTAGGGTCGCCTGGGTAGGTACCACCGCCATTCTTATTTCAGCCGTGGAACAGTTCGCTGTGTTTCGGATTGAAGTGGATGTTGTGTGGATGTTAAAATTAAAAATTAAGAATATATGAAAAATCTAATTTGAATAAAGATGATTGTTATAAATGAGGCACTTCAGAGAAGGTTGATTAAGCTATAAGTAACTTACCGAGCAATGATCCTGTTCTTCAGCTCGTGCTCATCACAAAGGGTCTGGCGCGAGGCGACGTGTAACGCGGCCGGCGCTAGAGCCTGTCCTTGCTCGCGGCGGTGAAGTAAGGTCGCCGCTGCTCGCTCTACGTCGCCGTGAGCGATCGACACGCAGTGCTTTATCTGTTTGGGGATAAGGTTGATAGTCGCTTGACTGTAACCGGAGTTTACGGGGGCGTAGTGGTTTGAATAGCGTTGTGCGGAGCCATTTTGGCGAAGACGGGGTAAAAAAATTATTCGATAAATAGTTTTTGATTATGAAAAAAATTTATTTTTCATGCAAAATCTCGTTTAAAATTCCTCAGTGCTTGAAGTCGAAAGTCTTCGACCAGTGTGTGTTGCCAGTGATGACATACGGCTGTGAAACGTGGTCGCTCTCTAAGGGTCTTCTGTGCAAGTCCGCAGTCGCACAACGAGCTATGGAACGACTAGGCTATGTTAGGTGTTTCTTTGCGAGATAGAATAAGAATTGATGGCATCCGTAAGAGAACCAAAGTTATTGACATAGCTCATAGGATTAGTAAGTTGAAGTGTCAGTGGGCAGGGCACATAGCACGCAGAGCAGTCGGCCGGTGGGGCGTTAAAGTCCTAGAATGGCGACCACGTACCGGAAAGCGCAAAGTAGGACGAGCTCCCACTAGATGGACAGACGACCTGGTCAGGGTCGCGGGGAGCCGTTGGATGCAGGCAAAGCAGAACGTTCCATTTGAAAATCGATGGCGGAGATCTTTGTTCAGCAGTGGACATCATAAGCTGATATAATGATGATGATGCATAGTTCCTTCATTATGCTAAGTATTACCAGGTAAGAGAGTTTACGCCGCACAGATTTTCATACTTGCAAGTCGAAAATGGAAACGAATAAACCGATTCTAATAAGATTTTACATGCACAAGCAAGTCACGCTAGTATAAATAGCTATCAGAGGATTTTTTCGCCAATAATTTCTTTATTATTAGACTTCGAGAAAAATCCTCTTGTAACTTTCTTAGACTAGCCTGACTTGACTCTGTTCAATCAAATTGAAAAGCTCCTAAAATCCCTAGTATGTGTACGTAAGGGCTCACCTCCATAGCGCAGGTGTTAGGGAACATCTCGTGGAGCGCCCGGCACTGCTCTGCGTGTTCGTCGCCCTCTACTACCGCCCGGCGCGAGCCCTCCACGCTCTCAGAGCTCTCAGAGTTGGAATGAGACCTACAACGTACAAACAGAGTTAGACCAGTCACTCCCCCCCCCCGCCCCAATCACAATGTCCGCTACCCCCGTCGATAAGCCCCCTTATTCTCAACTGTCGGAAAATAATCGAATTTCGGAAACTCTATACCTGACCCTTTTTATCGCATTGCGTCAAAGCGAGACGGCACGTGACTTTTCGAATCGAATCCGTGATCCGGCAGTTGAGAATAAGGGGGAAGGTCTCCTGGAGATCTCTTAGTCATAGAATACGTCATAAACAGAGTTAGAATGGCCACTCGCCCCCCGCACCAATCTCAGTGTCCACTTCCCCCGCCGATGAGGTCTCGTGGAGGTCTCTAGTCATAGCATACGTAATAAACAGAGTTAGAATGGCCACTCTCCCCCCGCACCAATCTCATTGTCCGCTCCCCCCGTTGATGAGGTCTCCAGTCCCTTATTCACAATAGAAAAGAATCGAATTTCGGATACTCTATAGTTGTCACTTTTTATCACGGTGCGTCAAAGCGAGACGGCATGTGACTTTTCGAATCGAATCCGACAGTTTCTGTATAAGGAGGCTGGAGGTCTTTAGTCACATTCTACGCCTACAGTTGGTATGCGCAACATTTGGGCCGCTCAAAATATAAAACAAAGTGACGGTAGTTAACTTACAAACTTATCAAAGACAACTGACATCTTTAGTCGTCCCGTGACCATGCTCGCTGTAAAGAAATCGAAACTTCGGGTGTATAATTATAATGTAACATCTAATTAAACACGAGTTAAATCCGGTAGTTATATATCAAATGTGTAGTAGATAAGGCGTACATATAGCGTAGATATGGCGGCTATGATACAATATATCTGTAGATAGAAATTAGCGCCAGTTGGTTTTTCGGCGTGAGTTCTGACTCAAACGGGACTCTATTACTATTTTTTTTTTTTTTTTTTTATACAAAGCACGACAAATGACTCGACACCACCTGATGTGAAGCGGTAAGAAGAGTCCATATGCGAAGACAGCTAGTGCAGTTCAGACACTGCTCTAGCTGCCTCCACCTTGCCGGCCCGAAAGGTGCTTTTTCACGCCTCTTTTGAAGGAACCCATGTTATAGGAAGGAGGGAACACATGTGCTGGCAAAGAATTCCAAGTTCTGGAAGTTCGACAAAGAAAAGAGCTACTAAATTTCTTTGTACGTGATGTTGAGGTGGAGACAGTGAATTGATGACTCCGAAGACCGGCACGCGTGCTCCTGAGCAGGAATGGGGAAGGTGGGATAAGGTCAAATAGCTCTTCAGAACACTCTCCGTGATATAGCCGATAGAAGGCGCTAAGCGACGCAATGTCTCGACGCAATTGCAGAGGCTCAAGGTTGTTCATGACCTCTACATCGCCAACGATACGGACAGCACGACGCTGCAATCTGTCCAGGGCATCGAGTAGGTACTTGGCGGAGCCATCCCACAAGTGCGAGCAATATTCCACGCAAGACCGGACCTGAGTTTTATACAGCAGGCATAATTGGTCAGGCGTGAAAAATCGACGCACCTTGTTCAGGACACCGAGCTTCCGAGAGGCTGTTTTTATCACGGTTTCGATGTAGTTCCTGGAATTCAGATCGCAACATATCTCCATACCTAGCAAGTTTAGGGAGCCCTGTGCCGAAAGAGTCGTGCCCTGAAGAGACGGAAGGGGAAGGAACGGCGACATTTTGGCTGTAAACGCGCACACCTGGTGACTATGGAGGTCACCAGGCTGTATCTCATGAACCGTGATAGTTAGACAGTTGAAATTTTCACAAATAATATATTTCTGTTGCCGCTATAACATCAAATATTAATAATAAATAGAATAAAATAAATATTTAAGGGGGCTGCCATACCACAAATGTGATTTTTTTGCTTGTTTTTGCTCGATATTGATAACGGCAACAGAGAGACGCTTGTTTATAAATAATGGTACGGAACCCTTCGTGCGCGAGTCCGACTCGCACTTGGCCGGTTTTTTTTATTGACACGGGATCTATACCTACCTTTTGCCTACCTATACCTATATTAAAATAGTCGACAGCTAATAGTTAGCTCGCTGGCGGTGGAACGAGTGCCTAAGAGTATGCTAACCTGTTGTTCTTAGTAGGAACTGCTGGCAGCATCTCGCTGAGGCTCTGCAAGGTTAAGCTGATTTTATCACTGCCGGCTGAATCGTCTGTAAAAAGATTTCAACACGTTTGACAAAAAGAATGAAAGATACCATTTTTTTTTTATACAACTAGATGACAAACAAGCTGACGGCCCACCTGATGGTAAGCGGTTACCGCCGCCTATACACACCTGCAATAACAAGGAAAAATCACTTGATATTGCAGGTGCGTTGTCATTCTGAGGTCTAAGATGAAATGCTGTCCATGCCCAGTAATTACACTGGCTACCTTTCCCTTCAATCCGAAACACAGCGAACTGTTTCACGGCTGAAATAAGAAAGGCGGTGGTACGGTCGACCACAGAAGTACCATGTCAAAATAACTATGGCATCAATATTAGTAAGGCAGCACTATTAAGTACGAGCGCAATAGTCGGTGCGACATGGTACTAAAGTGTTAAGCTATTTCTGTGGTCGCTGTACCTACCCAGACGACCTACATACGGGCCTACCACTGATAATGTCGCCGACGGATCCCGGGTGGTTCCGAATAAGCTACACAGAATGGCCCAAGCCTGATGAATATAATTTTTTTAGATAGTGGACCAAGGGACAAATTTCATGTAAATCGGTTCTGTATAGGAGTGAAAATGGAGCAGACTGAAAGAGTTTCTTTCCCAATATTAGTATTTATAAAGATATCGCAAATCATTATACTCAAAGTTCAATTTATAAAGCGATAATTAGCTATCTAATTATATGAAACTCACATAAAATGGTCGGATGCAGGCTGCGCAGGACTGATCAGTTTAGAGATCCCTGGGGAAGGCTTATGCCCAGCAGTGGGCGTCTCTCGGTTAAAATGATAAACAAGAATCGACGCAGAGGGAATAATTCAAATATACCACCTCAATCCAAATCAGGGGGTGTATTATAAACTCTTATTTGCTTTCAATTTAATGCCTGGTTAATTTTTGATACAGAATGAACTCTATGACTCTTCTAATAGAGTTCACTGTGCAGCATGATTAGAAATAAGCGCGAATTTAAATGGAAATAGAGCTCATACCTCAAACTTTATTATATCGAACCACTCACCGTTATTAGAGATAGAATCTGTCTCCTCTCTACGAGATAACTCAGCCTCTAGCTCCAGCACCCAGGAGCAGACTTGTCCAGCATCGATGCGGGAGAACTCTGGTATATATGCCGCCATCATTTCTATAAACCCTGCAAAGATAAGGATAAAGATATATTTATTTGTGAAACATGTGTAAGTAGGTAGGTTAGGTATATTACAGTAAAATGTTTTGTTTCAACATGTTCTGCCTCATTAGGCGTACAAATTAAAATAACTAGGTACTACATTAGTTTAATCCTTCACATACATAATTATTTAGGTATTTGCAAATATAAACTATGGTTATGACAAATACAAATTCATATTGATGTTCTAATTTTCCTTAAGGCAAGGATATGTTATGATCATTTATTTTTATTTATGAAAAAAAAAACATTATTTTAGATCCGTCGATATTCTATGACTACAGAGAAATAAAATAACAGAAGGACCAAAGAACTAGCAGCATTACAAATAATCCTGATATTGGAGGTTGAAATAAAGAACCCACGAAAAATCATTTATCTGACTTTATTTAACATTTAATCCTTATTTCGCTATACCTTAAACTTAAACTGTATGTGCTATTCTTATAACAAACCAAACACTGATCCTGAGATCTTTAAGGCGGTAGATATATTCAGGAGGTATGATTTGCTTAGGTCCAATATACTTTTATTGGGACCTTCAATCAAGAAGCAAATTTTTGTTCTACCATTTGCATAGATGTATTTACTCCATCCTCCTACCTCCTTCCCCTAGGAAGGATTTGGAGTGTTTTAATCTCGGTATTTTATTCTATTCAGATTTATTTATTGGACAGAAGATTTTAATAATAATATAACATCTAATCAAACACCAGTTCAATTCAGTACAGTATGTCATGCAAGCCATAGTAAAATCCATTAAATACACAAGAGAAACTACATAATTTTCAAAATTTTCAATTATCTTCTACTTTCAATGTCAATTTATTAACTTTTAGCAGGTAACAGGTGATATAATCTGTTTAAAACATAGTTTTAGATTCATGGATGGGTACTGCAAACAAGTAAACTTTCAAAACACTCAACTTTTTAAAATTAGTATATAATTTAGACATTGTAGCTATTCTCCAAACACATAGGTTGCACATGCATGGCTCGGCTTGATAGAATATCGGCGGTCTTCGGCGGTATAGAACTAATACCTTGTAGGTATATCTTTATGTTTGACTAAAATATATCCCGTTAAAAACATAAAAAGAACGAGTTTCTGATGAATTGAAACAAAAGAAGTGTTAAACAATGAAAACCGTCCTGAATGAAAAGTGAACCTTGAAAAAGAATAGTCAAGTTACACCAGTTTTTTTTAATACTTATACAAAGATTATTAGCAAAAATTACGCCAGTATGAAGCAGTTGGCATAATTAACATGTATTCTAGATTGTTCTTACCTTCCACATCGAAGCAAGGTTCCTGGGAAGCCTCTTCTAAAATTGATATCACGTAAGCGAGCACAATATCATCAATTACGTTTAAGTTTGCTGTAGGGATATTTCTAGTAATGAACTGAAATAAACTCTCCTTGACGAGAGATTCCTGTTGCGCTATAGCACTCATTTTTACCTAAAACAACGTAATTTTATATAAAACCTTAAGTTTATGCAGAATTTATTCAATGCAACGTTACGGGTGGCTACACAATAACGAATGAGAGCAAACGGCGAGTATAAGCCGATTTTATAAAACTTTCTCAGTTACCTTCGTAGGTTTACTACGAAAATTTAAGGTTTAATTCTAAATAATATAGAATTTTCGCGAGAAAATTCGCCAGACAGCGACAAAAATCAATACAAATGAAGTTTTTTTATAAACAACTTTTGTTGTTTTTCAGGTAGACTGCAGCATAAATTTATACTGCCACTAAGAAATGGAGTAAATTTATAAAAACTATCATACACAAATCGATTAATTCGCCGTATAAATATTTTATCGGAAACATAATACATTTTCTTTATTAAGTGAAAAAAGCTTTAATATTATAGTTCGTGATAAAATTAAAACTAATTTTGTTATCTTGCATGAAATGAAACGTAGTAAGAGTGACAGATGTCATTCAACTCGGGTAGGCTGACAGACAGGCCAAAAGGGCTCGAGCTGGTGGCGGTAACTTCATCTTGGCGGCCGTTTTGAAATCTAGACTTTTCAGATACATTTTTTTTTCTTCAATTTTATAATTTTTGAAAGAGAGTGGAATGTCTTCCTATTTCTCGAGCACTGCACATCTGAAGAAAACTGCTCTACTGGATTAACTCGCGTGTAATTAGATATCACCTGCTTTATTATTAATGTTTCGACTAAGCACAGTCGGCTTTAGAAATATTTTAACCCTTTGGTACCATGCCACAACAAAACCACACAAGTAGTTGGTGTGACATGGTACTTAATACTAAAGTGTTAAAGTTCTAAGACCGACCGTAGATAGCGGGTCTTCCCGTGATCAAGTCCGAGTGATTATATTTCAGAAGAAGAGGATTGATTTAAATTATTATTCGTTCGTAAATCACGCACTAGTTTCGTTGTTTTAATAATGATGAAAGTCGTACTTACTTACATTTTAATTAGGTAACTACATTATAATATCGGGATTTCAATTGTTATTTAAGTATAAAGGTACTAGGTATAGGTAGGTATTACCTTTAGGACAAGGTTGGCCGGAGTGTAAACTACAATAAAACAAATAAGACATTTTTTAAATTAATATATATATTCCAATTAAAATTTTAAAATATAGGTAACGAACAATCATATTATTAAATCTCATACTTTATATCTAATATGATTGATTAACACAACGCCAATTTCACAACTACATGTTTATCGTTATTTTAGGTAACAATGAAACTACGTATTCACTAGAAAAGAAAAATGCCGGCAAGATTTTATGTCAGAACGAAGTTTTAAGTTACGCCAGAAATTTTTGTGACACCTACATAAAAGTGTATTCGGTAGTGCAGCAGGAAAGAACTATCTAGATTGATAGGGGAAAATTGTCACAGAGGTTCTCATGTAAAAAAGACAGCGACAGACGAGATAGGAGTGGATGGATAGCCGAGGTAAGTACAAAATCTTCCATTGCGGACCGAAATACGGTCTGATAAAGACGACAGTTAACAATTTAAATAAAAGCTTGCGAAAATTATCGTTAATGATAACCTTGCTTGCCGCTTCTCGCGTTTGTACGTCAATTTAGATTTATCTCAAGGAAAAATGAAACATAAAATAACTAAAAATAAAAATCCAAGCATTTTGGGAAGTATTTTTTGGGAATTTCGTACTTACCTTACTTATTTGGATCGACAGCAGAAATGTGGACGAAAATACTCGCGGGACATTTTATAACTTAGTGAATACTTTTTTACGCGGCCTAAATTTTAATATAAAATTCACAAATATTGGCGTGGTTTTAAGACTAGCTATGTTTTGTATAATTTTATACACAAATTAGTATTATTTAAACAAAACATTAAAAATCAAATACACAATAACGAATAGAAAGGTACATTTTATTACTTTAATGGTAATTAATTTATAGGTATTATTGCTAACAGAAATTGCATATAATTGATTGTAATCAATTAAACATTGAGGTTTATCGATTTTATATAGGAAGCGATAAAGGAATATCTAAATAAAATACTAAACTTTTAAAAAAAATACTTTTTTTTTTAAATCTTAGCAATTTGTATTTCTATTTGTTGCGTTCGTATGTATCTACAGCGTGGAATACTAATAGGTATTACATAACAAAATACTGCTACCATCAATATTTTTTTATCTTGTTCACAGCACAGATATTCTCAAAATCTTATCGCTTCCTCATTATTCCCAACTTTTAAAGGCAATAGCGGTATAAACAAAAAGTAATTAGTCTAAATATAATGTTTTTATTTTATCACAATTATAATATACGCCACAATAGCTTTGACACATGATCATATTAATATACAATTACAAACGTAAACTACCGGATAAATTATTTCATTAAAATTCACGCAACAAATACAAATTCTCATTTCACGCATACTTCGCTTATTATTACATTTAACACATCTTCTTTGCGTTTTCTGCGGTTAGTTGTTCATTGTTTAATCAAATCCATAGTTATAAAACATATTGGTAATGCAACTTATAATAAGCTTAAAATTACATTATATAGGGTTACATACTTACATACTTAAACATAGGTAAGAGAACTTCTCGCTTAGATTTTAAATTTTTTATAGAACAAAATTTAATATTTATTTCAACCTTTATTTAAATAAAACATTGGCAAAATACATGATTATTATGTTTTTAATTTTTTTTTTTTTTTTTTTTTAATAAATATAGGTATGCCTTTAAACTTGCAAATCCGTTAAAGAATAAATAAACGAGCAAGACAGCCAACCACCGACCCGCATTGGGCCAGCGTGGTGGTGTTATGGCCCAAACTCCTTATGTTTCTCACATGTAGGAAGGCCTGTGTTCAGCAGTGGGACGTATATATGCTAGTGATGATGATAAGCAAGAAAGGTAGAGAGTGAAGAGCAAGTAAGGGACAAACCTATACAAAATGACATTTAGTTTGTTTACTTTACCGAATTTGGCTTAAGTTGAGTGTTTAACAGGGGCAATTAAATTGAGTAAACAAAACATAAAATTACATTAATGGTCTTTTTGAAATAATAATGCTAGTTAACACAATTATTGATGATAGCGAAAAGGGGCACGTAGAAAATAAGGTGTAAGTAATTAATCACATAAAAAAATGTTACTTTATTTTTCGTTATGATTACCAAAAATACAAAATAATGACAAAAAACAGCACGACTTTTTCTTATAATTTCCAAATAACACCCAACAAATATATAAAAAAAATACTACTTATGTCAGTAAATACAACCAATATTGTATTTTATGTGGATACTAGGTACTTAGTCAAGTCTCAAAATAAAATTTAATCCGTGTTAGACATTTTTTGAAATGGCTAATTCAAAACTTTACCACAACATACAAGAGTTCTCTTACATAAGCTTTCCACTTGAAGATAGGTACCTATTATTTTTTGTAGTTTTCGAAAAAAAGAGGCGTATTTAAACTTAGGTCCAGCGCAGATATTGATAAAATTCACATAACACCCAAAGGACATTATAATTTCTACATCTTATCGTGCTATACACACTATAGCTAGTTTTAGAGTGTGAGATAGAGCTTCAACTTTTAGTGTAGGTGTTGTATAATAAGTACTTAAGAGATAAAAAACGCCACAGACTATGGTTTTTTATATCTTTTAACTGTACTGCGATGACATGACTCTACATTTACAATTTTTTGGACGATTCGAAAGAGCTTCCTAGGAGCCTACTTGAATAAACATATTTTTGGTTTTATTTCAATTTACAATGTATAAGTAGGGGGTACTCTAAATTAATACTCTATGAAGGGGTGGTACCATCAGGCAATGGTTTCTATATACTCACCGCGCAGAAAATGTCAGGCGATGTATTACAATTTACAGTACAGCGTCACGTGTAGACGTGAAAATTCTTCAGCCCATTAAGTATTTATTGGTGACTGTACCCCTCTCTCCGAGGCCCTGCAATCGATGTAGCACCGACCGACCGAAGACTAGATTAAGAGCCAGAAATGATAAGGAAAAGGTGTATTAATATTGTGCATACCGAATAACCACGTGTCCATGGCGTTCTTAGTGGTCTATAAAACGACTAACTAAGATACTTTTAAAACTAAAAATTAATTATGTAAAGTAATTAATTTTACTACAGATACTAAAATAAATGTATATTTTGAATGTTTAGTTTTACACGACCGAGAGAAAAAGAACAACATGTCATCGCGATCGAAAAAACGCATAGTTACTTCCTATTAAAGTGTGTCGATTGACTCAGGGGCGGACTCTGAGAATGTGTAAGGCTCTAGCTAGGCTAATACTACTTGGGATACGTTAAGATCTAGTACATCATCATCGAAAACAGTTTTTTGATAAAATGGTTATTAGTTGACTAAGGCAGTTCAGTCAACTAATAGTCATTTTATCAAAAAACTGTTTTCGATTATGATGTTACTATGTTAGGTACATTAAAAAAAGAGGACAATAAAATATTTTATACATACGCACTCGGTCTAATTGACCTCACAACTTCCCACCTAAAGCTAGGAGATTATAAAAATTTTGGTTTTTAAACTTTCAATATCGTCTATTGCTTTCAATGGGAGCTGTTAGTCCTTTGTATCCACTGGGCCCTGAGCCACAGCCTGAGCTGCAGAGCAAAAATCCTTCAATACATCCACCCCTGGCCCGACCATCAGTGCTTCAAGTTTTCATTAGATCATACAGAGTCCTTTTTTCTCCGGCCTGTTTTATATTATCTAATAGATAATTTTAAGTAAGTATAGAGTTAGAATAGTAAGTACATACGCCTGCAGATCGAGCGAAACACTTTTTATTTGTGGGTACCTTAACCCTTTGTAATAAGACTCTTTTTCCAAATTATGTGTTACGTTTGATGTGCGGTCGTCTGTACATAGATGTGCAGGTACGTACATTTGAAGGACACAATATTTAGGATTATTAATTTGTCACAAGAATAAGTTCGTGATTAAAAAAAACCTTTTTTTTTCTCATTTTTAATAATAAAGAATTAACTTACTTAAATGACGATCTTTGATATTTTTTGTATAGCCAGGCTAACAAAGGTATTGAATGGGCTCATCAATTTAAAATGGAACACATTGAAATATTTATTCTTGTAACAAACCTCACATTTCCTAAAAATTTCACAAACAAATTTAGTCTGTTCTAGCACTTTAATTATTTATATTTTATCGATAAAATATAAATATTGTGTTTCCTTTTAATCCAATACAAGTAGACAGACAAAAACTATCTAAAACACAAAATAACTAAATTATGGGTTAGATACCTTTTAGTCCCTAACCAAAAAACAACACGATCATCCGTCAGACAGGGTGGTGCCGTCAATATGACAATAAATCGAAACATGGGCTAAATTAGTTCATAGAAATGGTTTGCCACTTTCAAAAACATCTAATTCGTTTAATAATTTCATGACGTTTGTCGAAATGCCATGAAATTATTCATACGATGTTTTTAAAAGTGGCAAATTATTTCTTTTAACTAATAAAGCCCATGTTTTAGTTATTGTCGTATTGACGGCACCACCCTGTATTTTTGTATATTATGCTACTTTTGGTGGGCCCACCTAGAGGTGGAGGTACCTAGTATATAGGCAAAATTTAATTCCAATTGGCATTAGTACCTACTATTACGGAAAAAAATATGCTCATAACTTTTGGTGCATGAAACAGATATTAATGGAGACAATGTTTGGTGTTGTATGAAAGTAAACAGCTAACCTACCTTGAACTTTCACAAATTCACAGCCTAAATTTGTTTGCAACAATCATAAAGTTGCAACGGGCTCTGATTATACAAGTATGCGAGAGATTATACTAAATTATAGTCTGTATCCATTTTGACATATAAATTATAGAGAAAACACCATCTATTCACTATGTTCCCTTCAAGTATAGTTATCTCGATTGTGCTAGAACCGAACGCGTTACAATTACAACCTTTTGGTCGCGAAATAAACTACATCACAATGTTTCAAAATGGAACTTAATTGTTGGACATTTGTATGCAATATCTTCTCTTCTATACTTACTCTTCATCTCAATATCTGTATCAGACTGATACTGGTGACGCTCTATTATTTTTATTTACAAAAGTAATATATTATGATAATTTGAATATGCCTTTTATGTTTGAATCCAAAAATAATTAGAGCCAGTTACAACTTTTAATATTAATAATAATACATCGCTTCCAATTTTATTAAGTCTAACTATCTTAATATTACATTGTGCTTAATGATTAAATATATAAATTTTATGAATTAATAGTGGTAAATAAGGAATCTGAGTTGAACCGATAAAATATAGGTATTATATAATTTTTAATATACTATGCATAATCTTGTAACTTAACTTCACAGTCTTTGGACAACAGTATAAGATTAAAATATAATGGTAGTAACGACCATAGAATTTATCTAATAATATAATATTTTTATCTAGTATAATCTCTAATTTTATTTTGAAGTGTGATAGGAGTAGTGTAAAAGTTAGAAATAGATAGCGAAGGTTTCCTAATTTCTTTAAATATTAAATTAAAAAAATATGAAAGAGGTAGGAGTAGGAAGGTTAGTTATTTAGATACTGCTGGAACTTGGAGTTGCTGGAATAATGTGTACCTTCTTTACATCGGCACCACTTAGATTTTTAAAATATACGATAAGTGTGTCAATCAAGCGTTTGGGTCGTACGAACCACCTTATGGTGTGAGGTTGCTGTACCATGTAGACGCTCGTAGCACCTTGGGAACTGCTCACGCGTTGTTACCGTAGCCAATAGACGCTCGTAGCACCTTGGGCGCTACTCACACACTGCCTACCATGTAAAAATCAAGAGAGGCGTTCTCCCCCAATCCCCACATAGCGCTTTTTCCCTTTCCTTTTATGTACGAAAATATTTTATGGAATAAATCATATTTTCTGAAAGTATATTTTCATCAAAGTTTCTTAGGGAGATGCGTAAGTTATTCACTTATTTTTGCACATTTATTCCACTTAAAATGTCTCAACAAGCACTATTTTAAGAAAGACAGCAATTGACAGCATGAAAGAAGATATTTCTTGTAATTTAAAAATTCAATGGTACACTGATCAATTCCTTTATTATTTGTGCTATAGATACTTACATTATTTCAAATGACTCCTTTATTTTGGTATATACGGAATTATAAATAACTATTGATAAGTGATAAAAGTACACGTATACATAGCTATAATATAATTTAGGTTAATATATAATATATATCATTGTATACGTACAAGTAAATAAAATTGTATTATTATAAAACCGCGAATCATTATAATGTTTAAATGATAAAAGCTAAAACATTATTTAATATTAACTAGCTAAATAATCACCATTACATACACTTACACGATAATATTTAATGTATATTTAGAATAGTACACAATATCATACCCATTTATTACATTTCTTCGTAAACTTTTTCACTACTCCATTTTGTGTGCTTTTTTGTTTAAACCAGTGCAACTATATGACGTCATTTTACAATATTTAATGTTATTACAGTGTTTTTATTTCTTAATTGACCATACCTATTTGGCAGTTCGTGATATTGTTTAGCTTGGAATCTATCCTTTTAGACATTTTAAATGTTAGACTATCAGCATTTCTATAGAAATGTCACTAAATTTAACTTCAATGTATATTTAGAGATTCATTTGTCTAATTTGATTAATAAAGCGTCTAGATCCCTTCATATTGCTGACAGACAAGGGATGTAGAAATATATGTAAATAATTTTTTTAACGTAGACAAATGAAGCTCTTATACCATCTACAAACGAATATGGAACCCGCAACAAATATTATCTCATTATTATAAGCGTATATAATCTCTTCGAAAACCAATAATCATTATAATAAGTAGATTTATTATATTTAATATACATACACCAATACCCGATTGCCAATATATAATAATTATATACATAATTTCGTACAAAAGAAAGTTTTTTTATCAATAAAGCGTATTTTCAAAGGAATAATATCGTACAATAATTATTTTATATTAATTTAAAAGGATATGGACATTCGTTCCTTTTCTTCGTTAACAATTCCATTGGTTTCCATTCTCATAATTTTCGATCTATGATCACTTTTACGACACTTTAATAAAGGCTTTAAATGGGATAAATAACTTTTATATATTTTAGTTTGTTTTGAAAACGTAAATTTAACACTTACTCCTTTTTCGAACTATGCCTTTTTAAAGTTGACATTCGACTTTGCTTTTTTTTCGTTTCTTTAAAATTAATGACTATTCACTATTCACAATTTTTTTTAACTATATAATAGTTCTATGTTTTTTCGAAACTTTAAAATTGGTTGAATAAACGAGAAATGAAGCTCGTAAAATATGTTGCATACAAGACTGATTGTGTATAATAATTATTGCAGTTATTGCATTGGAATGTTGTGCCTTGGGAAAGTTTGGCATCCCATAGGTATATGTTGCCAGTCTACCTCAGTGAGATGGATAACCGCGATAAAATTCTATAAGTCTCGTTGGTGGTAGCCATTGCTTAGCATAAGCAATGGTTTCCACCAAGTAGAGATGAAATAAATAATTTTTATTTCTTTCCGACAATAAAAACTATAATTATTCGATTAATCAACGAATACATACTTTGCGAAACTAACGTGAATAGTCTAAAACATAAAAGATAAAAGTTTGTTTCAACGGAGCTTTTAATTATACGCTGGATGTTGCTTGCTGGCTGCTGTGGTCTGAAAATATCGAGTTGAGATCCGAATCACGCAGCATGGGTGGTGTGCCAAACGGGAAATCCTGGTGACGAAACAGATATTACGTGGATATTAAAGTATCGAATCAGTGGCCATATATTCGCTCTCTGCGGCTCTGTTTCATGTATTCACTTTTAAACCTTTTTTGTGTACTTATATAATTAAGTAATATTTTCTATAGATGATAATGAAATGTTACATAGGTAATATAATTTGGGTTCATAAAGTAATATTTTTAGTAACTTCCGTATTATATCGAAATCATTTAGGGATTAAAGTCAACAACCAAAAATTGCTTCTGCTAACCTGGGTCATACCTATATTTGCAAAGCCAAAACGTACACCAAATAATAATATGTGGAATTATTTGACTTGGGTAAGTCATCTACATCTATGTACATCTATGTAGATGACTTACCCAAGTCAAATAATTCCACATATTATTATTTGGTGTACGTTTTGGCTTTGCAAATATAGGTATGACCCAAGTTAGCAGAAGCAATTTTTGGTTGTTGACTTTAATCCCTATATGAAATACGATATTTATTTTTAAATGTACAATATTTTTGAATATGACCCATAATATTTCTAGAACTGTCCTTTTTGCGACTAGACTTTCAG
This sequence comes from Nymphula nitidulata, assembly GCA_947347705.1. Lineage (NCBI taxonomy): Eukaryota > Metazoa > Arthropoda > Insecta > Lepidoptera > Crambidae > Nymphula > Nymphula nitidulata. Next base: position 5,763,920 of record OX374646.1, read on the forward strand.
ATGGGCAGGGTGCGCGGGGGGCGGGAGGCGGCGGGCGCGGTGTGTAGGTGACGTACCTGGGCGGGCAGGGTGCGCGGGGGGCGGGGGGCGGCGGGCGCGGTGTGTAGGTGACGTACCTGGGCGGGCAGGGTGCGCGGGGGGCGGGGGGCGGGGGGCGCGGTGTGTAGGTGACGTACCTGGGCGGGCAGGGTGCGCGGGGGGCGGGGGGCGCGGTGTGTAGGTGACGTACCTGGGCGGGCAGGGTGCGCGGGGGGCGGGGGGCGGCGGGCGCGGTGTGTAGGTGACGTACCTGGGCGGGCAGGGTGCGCGGGGGGCGGGGGGCGGGGGGCGCGGTGTGTAGGTGACGTACCTGGGCGGGCAGGGTGCGCGGGGGGCGGGGGGCGGGGGGCGCGGTGTGTAGGTGACGTACCTGGGCGGGCAGGGTGCGCGGGGGGCGGGGGGCGGGGGGCGCGGTGTGTAGGTGACGTACCTGGGCGGGCAGGGTGCGCGGGGGGCGGGGGGCGGCGGGCGCGGTGTGTAGGTGACGTACCTGGGCGGGCAGGGTGCGCGGGGGGCGGGGGGCGGGGGGCGCGGTGTGTAGGTGACGTACCTGGGCGGGCAGGGTGCGCGGGGGGCGGGGGGCGGGGGGCGCGGTGTGTAGGTGACGTACCTGGGCGGGCAGGGTGCGCGGGGGGCGGGGGGCGCGGTGTGTAGGTGACGTACCTGGGCGGGCAGGGTGCGCGGGGGGCGGGGGGCGCGGTGTGTAGGTGACGTACCTGGGCGGGCAGGGTGCGCGGGGGGCGGGGGGGCGCGGTGTGTAGGTGACGTACCTGGGCGGGCAGGGTGCGCGGGGGGCGGGGGGCGGGGGGCGCGGTGTGTAGGTGACGTACCTGGGCGGGCAGGGTGCGCGGGGGGCGGGGGGCGGGGGGCGCGGTGTGTAGGTGACGTACCTGGGCGGGCAGGGTGCGCGGGGGGCGGGGGGCGGCGGGCGCGGTGTGTAGGTGACGTACCTGGGCGGGCAGGGTGCGCGGGGGGCGGGGGGCGGGGGGCGCGGTGTGTAGGTGACGTACCTGGGCGGGCAGGGTGCGCGGGGGGCGGGGGGCGGGGGGCGCGGTGTGTAGGTGACGTACCTGGGCGGGCAGGGTGCGCGGGGGGCGGGGGGCGCGGTGTGTAGGTGACGTACCTGGGCGGGCAGGGTGCGCGGGGGGCGGGGGGCGGCGGGCGCGGTGTGTAGGTGACGTACCTGGGCGGGCAGGGTGCGCGGGGGGCGGGGGGCGGCGGGCGCGGTGTGTAGGTGACGTACCTGGGCGGGCAGGGTGCGCGGGGGGCGGGGGGCGCGGTGTGTAGGTGACGTACCTGGGCGGGCAGGGTGCGCGGGGGGCGGGGGGCGGCGGGCGCGGTGTGTAGGTGACGTACCTGGGCGGGCAGGGTGCGCGGGGGGCGGGGGGCGGCGGGCGCGGTGTGTAGGTGACGTACCTGGGCGGGCAGGGTGCGCGGGGGGCGGGGGGCGGCGGGCGCGGTGTGTAGGTGACGTACCTGGGCGGGCAGGGTGCGCGGGGGGCGGGGGGCGGCGGGCGCGGTGTGTAGGTGACGTACCTGGGCGGGCAGGGTGCGCGGGGGGCGGGGGGCGCGGTGTGTAGGTGACGTACCTGGGCGGGCAGGGTGCGCGGGGGGCGGGGGGCGGCGGGCGCGGTGTGTAGGTGACGTACCTGGGCGGGCAGGGTGCGCGGGGGGCGGGGGGCGGCGGGCGCGGTGTGTAGGTGACGTACCTGGGCGGGCAGGGTGCGCGGGGGGCGGGGGGCGGCGGGCGCGGTGTGTAGGTGACGTACCTGGGCGGGCAGGGTGCGCGGGGGGCGGGGGGCGGGGGGCGCGGTGTGTAGGTGACGTACCTGGGCGGGCAGGGTGCGCGGGGTGCGCGGCGCGGGGGGCGCGGGGGGCGGGGGCCGCGTTGCCCTTGGAGACGCGCACTCAGCGCACTCCGCTGCCCCCGAGGTGCGAGTGGACCGACGCGACCAAGACTCAGGCATGCAGCTGTGGTGGTGATTCACATGGAAAATGAAAATATCTTAATTCAATTAGGCTCTCCAAGAATCTCTTTCGAATCGTTAAAAATCCTTAATGTCTATCAAAAAACCAAAATGAAAACCAAAAACAATAGAAAGTGAAGCACCGACTCCAAAAAATATATATCAGACAGACAGACTAACAGGCAGACAGATACATACAGACTGAGATTATGACATTGTTATCTTACGTAAATCCAGACATGACAGAGAGACAAACATTGTTAGTTAATATTTTTAACCGACTTCAAAAACGAGGAGGTTCTCAACTCGGCCGGTGTGTTTTTTTTAAATGTATGTACACCGTTTACGCGGAGATTGCTGATCCGATTTACATGATTCTTTTTTTGTTCGATGCGGAATTGTTGCCATTTAGTCCCATATATTTTTTTTTTTAAATAAAAAAGAACTGAAATCATTAAGTCGTCTACATATGCGAAATTGCAAATTTTTGCTGTCCTATGACTTTTTAGTGAAACGATACGATAGTAGGAAACAATACAAGTTGACGGTCAGCTTTGACCTTAGAAAGTTATCACTAAAAATTGTGAAAAATTTTTTTTCAACAAAAATTAAAACCGACTTCAAAAATCTGAAAAGGATAAAATAATTAAATTCAAGTAGGAACTCATCCCCTAGAAACATATTTTTTGGAGTCAATATCATAATCTCAGTCTGTATGTATCTGTCTGTCTGTTAGTCTGTCTGTCTGATATATAAATGTCGCCGCATTGGATGCCTAGCCCGTTGATTGAACGTCGGCGTCCAGTCCAGTTAAGTTAGACTAATTTAACCATATGCCGTTTGGCGAGATTTTGTGGTGTCAGTCAAGACAAGATTTTTATTACAACAGTTAATAATTGTTGTTATAAAAATCTTGTTGTCCGATTGATCCGCGTTGTTGAGGAGCTCGGTGGCGTAGTGGTTTGATCGCTCTGGTTTCGATTACGAAAACAAAGCAACTATCGCCATGGTCGGTCCCGGAATGGGTCAATCAAATTTATAATCTCGAGCTCCTCCGTGCTTCGGAAGGCACGTTAAGCCATTGGTCCCGGTTGTTACTGCAACCGCTTTAACCCACCAACCCGCATTGGGCCAGCGTGGTGGTGTTATGGCCCAATCTCCTCATGTGTTTCTTCCATGTAGGAAGGCCTGTGTCCAGCAGTGGGACGTGTATAGGCTGGTGATGATGATGATGATAATGAATTAATAATTGTATCTGAGCGAACGTTGTGTTATAAAATTGTTTGTGTTGACGCGCAATTGGAAGATCACAATAGTAAAAGTGGTTATGGTGTGAAAGACGTTGAGAATTTATCGTGGCTATCCACCTCATCAAAGTAGCGTCATGGAGACTGTCAACATATATTTCATTCATCATCGTTGTCTGATTTATAGAAGTGAAAATTAGATTTAGGAATAAAATCTTTCAAGTGTATGTATGACAGTCCGACATACTGCTTATGTCACTATGCATGACTGTGAACCTTTAATAGCAAGACGACGGATACGCTGTATGACGCAAACGCGAAAAGCCATGTAAGCAAAATGTCATGAATCCGACATTCTGCTTATCTGCCATTTCATGTATCTGACTTAATCCGCACTTTCATATAAAGTAATACCCACAGACCTCTTTTATCTTTTCTGTGCTAATGCCCATTCATACTCAAGAGCACAAGTGCCGGTATTCAAGAATATCAATTTACTGTCTCCACCTCAACATCCATCACGCATCAAGAAATTTAGTAATTCTGTAGGGGTGTCAGGTAGCATGTTATCCATTGTTCTATATTGGCCCTAATTCTGGTAAACACATGCTAAGTCTAAATTTAAGTTCAGTGCATTTCTTTCTATCAAAAGGAATACGTAAAGGATGGCTGTCATATAATTTGACATTTAGAAACGTGCATTCAATTATCGACCTTATTGAATGTGCTAAAATGCAGTGTTTAGGAGGCACCTCCGTACATGCCGTCTAAAATTGTCTATGGTTTCTTTGAAATCTATCTAAATTTAAGTGACAGCTCTAAACAGATTCTTGCTATCTTTTTCCTATTACTTATTGCGATAAAGAGATATACTGTACTTAAATTTAGAATTAAAGTGTGTTCCCAGAATTAGGCCCATTATTAAGTACGGAGTTAGTCAGTAGCTTGCCCCTAGCCGAGCGACGGTGGCGGTGGGTGTTGTATGTCATTAGGACATTCGTAATAAACGGAGTCATTTAATTTAATATGGTTCCGTGTCATTTGTGATCTATATACCTATACCTACCTTACGAACTATATATAAATAATTAGTGACAATATTACCAAAATTCATTTCTTTGTCATCCTTCCAAAACTTGGAATTCTTTACCAGCGCAAGTGTTTCCTCCTTGGGATCCTTGTAAAGAGGCGTTAAAAGGCATCTTATAGTTGGGCAAAGATGAGCTAGAAAGAGTCTCTTCTTACCGCTTCTCATCACGCGGTGTTGTGTCATTTGCCGTTCTTTGTATAAAAAAAACAAAGTGAAAGTACTTGCTCTAAATACTCACGCGTGGTGCACTATATGGGCACAAGGTAACGCTGCCAATGGCTCAGGCCTGTCAGCTAATGGTTCCCTGCATCGCGCACAAGTAGGGGCCGCCCAACCAGCTGATAGCCTTTTCATTTTGGCCGCGTTATTGTTGTCGCCTAAAGCTGTATAGATGTCTGCTAGGCGAAGGCGCACGCGGCGGACTAGCATCTAGGATAATAAAGTTGAATTTGTTACGCGCAGACACTCATACCAGTTTGTTAAAAGCGCGTATACATAAACAGTGGGTTACAAAAGTCTGAAATTGAATTTAAGGGGCTGGTTGTGTTCTTTGTTACCTCTTAAAGTTTGACACCTTTCGAAGTACTTAAAGTAATAAAAACATTGCCAAACCTGCTCGTGACAACCCTGACTACAGTTATAACACACACACACACACCATACACACACCATACACACACGCGCGCACGCACACACAGCCCGTGCACATGCTATGATGTCAACCTTTTTTTTAAAAAAAAAAACAAAATTTGGAATTCTGGAACATCCGGTATAATTAGGCTACGGTAACTATTTACGGACTACGGTAATTATGTTTTATCTAATCATAGTATTTACTAACAGCAACATAATAATGCAACTAAAAACAAAAAAAAAATCCTTTATGCTCACCATAAGTGTGCAAAGTAAGTTTTTAAATTATCTATTGGTAACCTCGTGAACTCGCCCAAAGAGTTCAAAAAATTTGTTTCTTAAAAAAATCGCAACGTGGTGCTTGGTGACCAACGTGACGTACTTTGCCGTGGTTCCCGGTTCTTATTCCATGGCTTTGCCATTATGACACCAACTCTACATGCGTTTCTCCCATGTATACCCTGTGCGGAGCATTAAAACCTATTCATCATCCCTCTTCAACGATTATCTTACCTTAGCACCAACAGAAGTGGCTACTTCCAGAAGCCTGGTGTTGAACTCCAACGGTCGGCAGTTGCAAATCCTACCCTGCAATCGTAGAGCCTCCAAGCATCTCGCGGCTCCATCCATAGCTTCCATCTGAGCCAAGCGATCGCCAAGCGCTTGGCCCGCACCCATTGCTACTTCGTAATGTCTGGAAAGAGTGATGAGCGAAAAACATTATAGTAGACGATAATAATAATAACAATACTCATACATACATTCACACCTATTATCTAGCCCACAGTAAGCATCATTAAGAGCTTGTGTTATGGATACTAGATAACGGAGATATTATGGTAATAATATGTACCTACATAAATATTAGAAATATACTAAATAAACATATAAACATCCATGACTCGTAAACGAATGCTCGTACTCATCATACAAACATTTGCTCCTACTGGGATTCGAACCCAGGCGCTCTTGACCGAGTAGCCTATATGTATAGCAAGGGGTACAGACCACCCGGCCAGCCGGTCGTCTCATATCGGAAACTCAAAGATATCGTGGAAAATAATTGATGGTTTACAATTCATTAACTGGATGGATGCGGGCAGTACTGATCGTTTTGGAGGTGTTTGAAAGAGGCCTATGCCCAGCAGAAGCCGTCACTCGGTTGAAATGATGATGATGAAACGCTTCTGGTGGTCTGGTATTAGAGACCACCTACTTACCTCAGATCTTAAGGTCCATTTCTAAGTCCACCTGGCTAGCTAGCACCATCTTATCTAAATCTACCATAACAATAATGTCAACAGCAGAGTTTTATTCCAGCAGTTGGAGGTAAGGTAAGCTCTTCTGTGGTTGAAGAATCCAGGTGAAGCTCGCTTCCATCTTCAGCCTTATCTTCACTTACCATCAGGTGAGATGACCTTTTTAAGAATAATAATAAAAAAGATTAAAACTACGAATAAAGTGGGCCTAATAAAATAAGGCGTGTACGTGGAAATGTACTTCTTGAAGAGCCTAGTCATAGCCACTTGGATATGCTGGTCCATCAGTTTTAAATCCTGCTAATCATTTGCTTTTATCAAGATGATTCTGTAAGAATCCTATGTTCCTATTTATCCCCTACTAGTGTCGCAGCACCCTTTTTTCTAATAGCCTTTCCGCTGCTTTCCCATTCTTACCTCAACGCTTTCCCAATATCGCATTTCCGTCGGTACACATCGCCGGCGATACGAACCGCTCGAGCATAGCAGCCTTGATCTCCAGCTACTGCCGCTAGACGTAACGCTTCCTGAAAATAGAACAAAAATACTCATTGGACTCTCATCTGACAAGTCGGGGCTTTATCTGAAGTTATTTTTTTAAATACAAAACATGGCTTATGGAACAACACCACCTGATGACAAAAAGTCCTTACTGCAAAGACTGCTACTGTTGCATTAGCATACACTGTTCTGGCCGCTTCCACCAGCCCATATGATGCCGTTCCATTCCTCTTTTACCCATGTTTTATTAGGAAGCAGGGAACGTCAATGTGTTGTGGTAAAGAATTCCAAGTTTTGGAAGCACGACAAAGAAACGAGTTACAAAATTTCTTTGTGCGTGATGTTGAGGTGGAGTAAATTGATGACTGTTACGCGTGGTCATAAGTAAGAAGGAGGTGGGATAAGGTCTATAGAAAAGAAAGGAAGAAACAAAGACTTTCACACTGCAATATGACCTGGAGGACTTTGGGAACTAGCCAAATTTGGACCTCCAGGGGTCCACAGGAAACTCGACGGGGTCTACGCTGGCGTATCTAATCTTTACATTGGGAAGAGGTTGGTTGGTTCTTTTTCATTTGGGATTCAGTATTGGGAATATGGTAGATGTGTAAATGTATGGTGGCCATGGCTATATCACTACATAACATCAGGTGTCATTGTGGTCAAATGTTTGCCTATTAATTCTAAAAGAAAACAATATTAGTCAAGATAGGAATTGAAGGAAGAACTCACGTTGCAGTAATCATGCGCGTCTCCCAGCTCCCTTCTCGCTCTGAGCGCGGCGGCCATTTGCAACAGGGCAGTGCGGTGATACCTCGTGTTTATATCCGCGGAGCATGGCACTACTTAACATTAGGTGTGATTGTGGTCAAATGTTAAATGGAGGAACTACTCACGTTGCAGTAATCATGCGCGTCTCCCAGCTCCCCTCTCGCTCTGAGCGCGGCCGCCATTTGCAACAGGGCAGTGCGGTGATGCCTCGTGTTGAGATCCGCAGAGCGAGGTCCTCGGCCGAGGTCACATGCTCGCGCCGCGCACGCCACGGCGCGTTCTGCGTCCCGTAGCCGCCGCCATAGCTCGGATAAGCCGACGTACACCTACATAGGGTGGGCAACCCATATCGCTATAGAAGCTATTCATTTATTACGTAAGACGATTTAGGGGGGAGAGAGGTCAACCATGACTTATTTTTTCTTAGAAGGGGGTTGGAGGGAGTCTCGATAGTTCTTACGTAAGATCACAAAAATGCGCAAAGTTAAAAGTACTTTGAAAAAGAGCGGGCAACCGCGCGAGTGCCGAGGAAGCGTATAGGTATGTACAAATGAACATTTCTAAAAATTGTTTCTTTGAAAAATAATCATTAAAACAAACCAAACGTGTATTCATTTTTCCTTTTAGATTATTACGTAATAAATATTAAACAGGGGGGGAGGGGGTAGAAAACTAGTAAAATTCGTCTTACGTAATAAAAGAATGGCCCCATACTTCAGCCAATTTAGATAAAGAATCAATGCTTTTTTTCATACAACTAGATGTTTTGTATGAGTGATCAGCAAGAAAATTGACGAATGACGAGTGGATGGACAAACCTTTACAAAATGAAGTTTAGTTCGCATATATTTATTCTTTATCAAAGTTGGCGTATATCTGTGGACAGTATATCCATGAGCGTGAACAATATTACTCCTCTTTGGACTCCTCTTTGGAGTAATATTGTACTGTGTGACTCTGTTGTAATTGTAACTACCTATAGCGATACCAAGTGTGTATTTTTTCTTTGAGTGTAACACCGTGGTCTTCTGGAAGACCTGTTTTCAACAGTGGGATGAGTAAAGGCTGGTGATGGTTGAATAGCACACACAAATGCGTGTTATAAATGAAGTTTGAGCTGCCGAGACGATTATTATCAATCGGGCCCACATCGATAGAATATACTACGAATCTGTGGGAACTTGGCTATTCAATAATTGAGCAGAATCATGTCACGGAGTCTGCACCAAAGCTAATTATGACAGACCTACGCATTATACTTGTACAGGAGTGGATAAATAAGCAAATACATAGAAATATAGCCGTAAAACAGTTCGCTGTGTTTCGGATTGAAGGAAAAGGTAGCCAGTGTATTTACTGGGCACGGAAGGCATTTCATCTTAGGCCTCTGGATGACAACGCACCTGCAATATCAAGTGATTTTTCCTTGTTATTGCAGGTGTCTATAGGCGACGGTAACCGCTTACCATCAGGTGGGCCGTCAGCTTGTTTCTCATCTAGTAGTATAAAAAAAATCTATCTAAGTTTAGTAATTGAGTAAATCTAAGTTTAGTAGTATTAGTTCAGCTCTAAGCAAATTCTTGCTATCTTTTTGCTATAGCTACATGTCGCGAAAAAGAGATGTACTATTCTTAAATTTAGATTTAAAATATGTTTTTCGAATGAGGCTCAATTTTTAAAAAATAATGCAAAGCATATTTACCTGTAGCAGCAAAGCGTTGTCGTTATGCGCCTGCGCCGCAGCCAAAGCCTTCTGAAAGCCGTCCATGGACTTGGAGAAGGCTCCAAGCTCCAAGCTCACACTAGCCACCGTTAGATGAACGAACCCAGCCGTGGAGCCGCCTCCGCAGTCGTTGTAGAGAGCGTGCCGAGAATATGATAATGCTCTGGAGGAATAAGACAAATAGTGATTGAATAAGGGAATTCTGGAGGAGCTCGGTGGCGTAGTGGTTTGAGCGCTGTAGTTTCGATCAGAAAACCAAGCAACTTTCGCTGTTAAGTTCGCAACGTCGCCAATAGATGGCGTTAGCACTAGCCGAGCCATTTCTAAAGCTCGCTGTTATGAATGTCACCGGTTATCATATGATATCATAGAAAATTTAGTTCAAATTTGTCATACTAGATGGCGTTGATCAAAATGCTGTAATTTCTGTTAGGCGATGTTAAAGATTTTCATTTTCACTATATAGGGTTATGATTGTGTTATGTTTATTTTGCAAATAAATTGGACCACAGTACTTTTAACTACTGTGGTAAAGGGTACCAGTTTTTTTTGTCGTTAGGAAACCACCCCTACTTTCATCACCCCAGTAAGCTTCCGCTATATTGTGACAACCCTGTAGATTAGGGTTGTACATTCGCCGTGGTCGATCCCGGGATGGTCAATCAACGTTTGTTATCTCCCCCGTGCTTCGTGGTGCACGTTAAGCGATCTCTTGGCTGTATTTGTCGCTGTTTTGAATATACGACATGAATATTACAATCGATATATTTCGATTTCGTTTTTCTTGCGTTTAAAAAGTATCGCAATGACTTCATTCAATATTTGATTGACTTTAAATTATAGATATTATAGATATAAAAATAAATAACTGTTTAGTTGCGGCTCACGCCGTGCTCGTTGTCAGAACGCTAGTGTCACCAACGGTTGTTAAATGGTTGTCAAACAAATGCCAAAAGGTATGTGACAGCGCTGCAGACTGCCAAGAATTCAAGGCTGCTGACTTTAGAGAATTGCATAGCAGTATTCAAAACTTAAAAATATTATTTTCGGTTATTTTACTCCCATTGGTACTTATTTAACATTATACCGTTACCTGTCGAGCCCCCCCAGGGTCTGATGCGCCCTCGCCAAGTTGAGGTAAGCCTCTGCCCTCATCGGCGCGGAGTCCAGCTCCTCTGATATGCCCAGTTGGTTTTTGGCAAACTCCAAAGATTCCCTGTAGCAAGAAGTGAAATGAAATGAAAATATCTTTATTTAATTCCATTACAACGAACAAGAAGCACTTTCGAATCGTCGAAATCCCATTCTTAATAAATTTATGTAACTACCTAACAATGTCATAATATCTGTTCGTCTGTCATGTCTGAATTTACACCGGTTCCAAAAGTCAAACTACCGGCTTCCGGTCCTACAGAACACAGAAAAGAGGTACCACCGCCTTTCCTATTTCACCCATAAACAATTCGTTTTGGATTGAAGGGAAAGGTAGCCATGGACGGCATTTCATCTTTTTCTTTCTTTCTTTTTTTTTCATCTAGTTGTCTAAGAAAAAATGATTTCATTGTACGCTTTTGTCGTATAATTACAATGGAGTTGTTTTCCAAATATAAAACCCTTTATAATATAAGATCAGAGCTAATTACTAGGTGGTAGGCCCGTATGTAGGTCGTCTGGGTAGGTACCACCGCCTTTCTTATTTCAGCCGTGAAAAAGTTTGCTGTGTTTCGGATTGAAGGGAAAGGCCAGAGCTGGGTATGGATGGCAATTGATTTTTCCTTGTCACTGCAGGTGGTTCAGCTTACTGTTAAATGGATAATAGAGTCCACACGCGAAGACAGCTAAGAGAGAGCCTTAGCTTAGAAAAAGCGAGAAATAAGCTGCCCTAGCCCGCCTCTACTGTACCGGCTCAATGGCCCATCCTACCTGTACTTCCCAAAATCCATGTAAGCCTGATACAGATGACCTAGTAAGGCGAATTTGTCGCTCCTGTGTCGTATACCACGCAGCGCAGACAGCCATATCTTCACCGCTTGCCGCTGCTCGTTGGAGTTGTACAGGCGGACACCGCGTTCAATCTGGTTATGGAGAAAGGATGATAAACATGTCTAAGTCTAATAAATACCCTAAGCACTATATTGTTTCATAATCTCCAAATATCATCATCATATCAGCCTATGATGTCCACTGCTGAACAAAGGCCTCCCCCATCGATTTTCAAATGGAACGGTTCTGCGCAGCCTGCATCCAACGGCTCCCCGCGACCCTGACCAGGTCGTCTGTCCATCTAGTTGGCGCTTTCCAGTACGTGGACGCCAGTCTAGAACTATAACGCCTCACCGGCCCTCCATTCTGTTTGCTATGTGCCCTGCCCACTGCCATTTCTACTTACTTATCATAAGAGCTATGTCAGTGACTTTGGTTCTCTTTCGGATGTCCTCATTTCTGATTCTGTCTCCAAATATCATTCGACGAAAATTAGACAAATCAAAAGGCTGTTTGTTGGTTGGTTTCGCCTGTTAAAATGGCACTTTCTTATAAAAGAGGAACTTAGTGGCGTAGTGGTTTGAACGCTCTGGTTTTGATTACGGAAATAACGCAACTTTCGCCATGGTCGATACTGGATGGGTGAATTTAAATTGTATCTCGAGCGGCTCCGGATTTCGTCATACACGTTAACATTGGGCGAGCGTAGTGGCGTTATAGCCGAAAATCCTCATGTATTTCTCCCACGTAGGAAGGCTTGTGTCCAGCAGTGGGACGTAATAGGCTGATTTAGGAATGCATGGTGGACTGCTTTTGAGAACGCCAGCTTTAAAGAGATAGACGGTAAAAGCGGTAGTAATAATTGGGACCAACAGCATAAAGTGTGCGACGAAGCACGGAGGAGCTTGAGTTAGAAAATTTTGATTGATCCATCCTAGATCCACCATGGCGAAAGTTGTTTTGCTTTCATAATCGAAGGCAGAGCGTTTCATTCAAATGCTGGATAATTAACTACATAGAGTACTCCTATAGCTCTCTCTGTCCATTTTCCTGGGAGGAAGGTGGAAAGTGTGGAGCACCACGTCTAGGATCGTCGTCATGTGGCGATGTCCAGACAGACCTTAGAGCACTTTCAAAAAAGCAGTCCACCACATATGCTATCAAAATGCGAAACTGTTTGACCTTGAGATCTTATTTCCAGGCGGCTTTCGTAGTACAACTGTTGCACTTAAGTGACATAGACATAATTAGCGCTGCTTATAATTGGGATGTTGCCTAAGTTTGAATATGGCGCTATTTTTCACATATTCGAAAAATATACGCTACTGTTACCAACGAAAACAATTCAAAATTAAAAGATATGAAATATTGTTGAAGTTGTACTGTTTTGAAAATTTAAAAATGGTCATATTTTTTTTCAAAATTTATCAATAATCCTAATGATATTAGATTGCTGACATCAATAACAACAACTATTATTACGCCAACTGTCATAGTTTTATCATTTTGTCAATATGCCTATACATTTCTTAGTAATATGGGAACATGTGACGTCTCCTGTTCCGTAGATTTTCTATAGAGCCTTTTTGGGCGACGCGCCGCATTCCACTATATCTATGAAACTATTGATCTTAGACATACTATTTCTTTTGCAATATTTCTTTATGAGTTATAAACTTCTTATTTAAGAAATAAAAAAGAAGTTGTCAACTACCCTATTATCTGTAGTGTGTACCTTTCTCCTAGCCAAGTACTGATCGACCCTGGCGCGACAGATGTTGAAGCAGTCTAGCAGCCCCCCGGCCGCGGGTCTGTACGCGGGCCCGAAGCGCGCGCCCCACCGCAACGCGCCATTCCTCGACCCGCACTCCTCTGAGAACGGGAATACCTCTGGAGAGACAGATATTATAAGATTCGCAGACATATTCTTAATTTTTGTTTTTAAGATATTAACACGTTCCATGCGTCATGAACAGTATAGAGCCATGCTTGACTTAATCACGGTGCGACGGAGAAAAACGTGTTTCTCACCGCAGGGCGAGGGGCTTTTTTATATGTTATATCCTGAGTAAAAAAGAAACGAATAGACATTTGTGTATGCGTGTTCAAATATAACAAAATATTTATAAAAATGGGCATGAGAAAATAATGTTCATGATGCACACAAGTTAATTATTTACCGTTGCGTGCGGCATGAACACTATATGGCCACGCACGTCCCTGCACCTCATGCCGCACAGAATGGAGACGCGCCGTACTGGCCAGTCGCACATAGTGATGTACAGTGTCCGCAAGCGTTTCTTTAATTTTTCCTGACCAATCAGTTACGTGCCATATTTAATGCTTTGGAAGCAGGAAAAAAACCAAGAAGGTACGCACGTTCTGTGAAGAGTGCGGTAAAGCAATGTGCCTCGATGGCTATAATAAAGCACACAATAAATAAAAAGAGAAAATTACTATATATGTATTACGCATACTGTTTTTTTAATATATTTTTAACAAAATATAACTTTGTTGATTAATTTACAAATTTTTAATTACTCATGAAGAATATAATTTCTAAAAGGGTTTGTTAAATTGAATTGTTCTATGTTCCTATTAATACCAAATATATGGCAAATAAAACTGCTCTTGTTGATTCTTATTTCGATGTATTTTTTTTTTTTTGATATTTCCCATCACTAGTGCTTAACCAACGTAGTGCGGCATGGCAAACTGATTCTTATGAAATCAGAAAGGTACAATACTTCTTATATCTGTAAATACAAAACAAAACTAGGGGCGATTCATGCTGTGGAAACTTTAATATATTTACAAGATTAATAAAAACAAACCATAAAAATATCTTTAAAATTTCACAAAGTTATTGACCTTTAAATTCAGTTACTAATGTGGACAAATATAGTTCTTGTCGCACCATAGTGAAATTGAAGGTGAGAATCATAGAGCTCATGTCGCTTCTTTGGGAAGTTTAGCATATGTGGTGCCGCATTGAACGTGTTAAGAAAACTTTGAACAATAGAACAGAAACATGTTCTGGGAGCACGGCAAAAGACACCTCACCACCTGATGTGAATCGGCTAAGAAGAGTCCATATCGTCGGGGATAGTGCAAATCCGCGACTCTTAAAAAAGCCATACGTAAAGGCCGCGTATCTACAATAGATCCAGTTTTACAAGGGGAAGGTTAAAACTTAAACTTTTTATTTCAACGAATTTTAAGCTCATTTTGACACAGAAAGTAATTATTGATATGTTCTATCTCTAGTTAGGAAAATATAAATCCCTTAAAGTAGCTGCCAATCAAGATTTTGCTTGAATTGCCCGCGACAACTTAAATGGGCTACATTTGTCAGATACGCGGAATTATCCAATGCTAGTTACGAGGATTTGTACTATCCCCGACGATATGCGAAGACAGCTAGTGCAGCTTGAAACAACCTGTACTAGCCGCTTTCACCCTGCCTAGCCACAAGGTGTTTTTTCACGCCTCTTTTGAAGGCAGGGGAACACGTGTGCTGGCAAAGAATTCCAAGGTGTGAACAGTAGGTTCAAGGTTATTATTTTATATGTCCTTCACTTTCCGTTTCATTGGATGCCGGCGTTTAATCATCGGCCTAGGCGATGGCGAACCTTTACGTATCAACGTGCTATTTTTCTAAAGAAATGTTTGATGAGGCCATAGACGTGCCATCAAATAATTTTGACTTTGTGATTATTGGTAAAATAATAGTAACAAAAGTGACTTAAAACTTTACTACTGAAAAATAGGAACATTTTGCTATGTTTCAATTGTTCGGCGTAATTTAAATACAAGTAAAATTAGTGTGACTTCTGTTGTTGCAGATTAGATGACAAATAACATATGTTAGGGTTGTAAGATGTTTGTTACTTTTAGCAGAATGCATGTTGAACTGGACTTTCTGTCAAACGGTTTCCAACCGAGTTTTTAATAACGACTCGCAGGCATAGGTTGATGAAAATATTGTTAAAATAGCATGAGCCAGCTTCTTTAAGCAATTAAATGTGTCTGGTGCCCAAAATATTGTGTCGAGTGCCATTAATGGCACGCGTGAGTTTTGTTCGCCATTCCTGCATGGCCTAGGCGCTCAATTGAGTGGCTTATTAAACCAGTAAGCGGCGACAGAATATAGTATGCGTACTTTTAGACATCCCAAGCCTTTCAGCGCAGGCAACAGATGATTTAACTGCGTCACCATCACTTTTAAGCCTAGCGCGGATCAGCTTAAATATTGGGAAAATACACTTCTAGTACCTGGTTGCTCTTCGAGATGGTGTCGCGACGGATCCGGAGAGCTTAGGAGTCGCGTCGCCGACAGCTGATGTGCCGGTACCCCGCTGAAACATTAATTTGTCCTTTTTTACTAGCAAGCAATACTTTCGATTGCCTTTCTTTAGTTGCTTAGATTTTTGATTTCTTAAACCGTAACGTTACTGGGTTTGTCATAGTGGCATGTGCCAGCTGGACACGTTTTTTCAGATTAGAAAAAACAACTCATAGTAGCTAAGTTGTTTTTGTTAAAATTATGACTGAAACGTGCGATCGCTTCGACAGGGTGACGACAATACATTACATGTAATTTATTGGCTGCATTATTTCAAAGAAATGATAGGAAATTATCAAATGAATGCTAATTATTTGAAAGTTGCGATTGTAGCAAAACATTTTTATGAACTAATATACCTAGGCCATGGCTTATATTACTGTGGCATTGTCGTCACCAGCCTTCATATGAATTAAAAATATGAGACGAATAGAATTTATTTGCGTATGAGGAAGCTATCGACACGAACATTAACTATATGGCAGGCAAGCTGTCGGCCCACCTGCCATCAGCTAGAGACACCAGCAACAACAAGGAAAAATCACTTGGTATTGCAGGTGCACCATCCTGAGGATAAGAGATGCCTTCCTTACTCAGAAATTACACTGGCTACCTTTCCACTCAATCCGAAACAGCGCTCTGCTTTACGGCCTTTAAGCTTACCACCTAGTAGAGACCTATTGTCTTTATAGAGGCGTATCTCCGTAGAATTTCCACAATTTACGAAATATTGGAGATCAAGAAGGAGATCCGATATAGACTGTCGACTCAGTACATCGCCGCCCATACATTTTTCTAATGCAATATCTTGGGTATTTTTGGCTAAATTATAAGCTTATATGTTTATTCAAACTGTTTAGTGTAAACAGAATTGATTTTCTTACAAGTTGGTATTAAAATTAGTATTTTTTAATATTTCATTTTACAGTACTATGACTTACCCGAGGAAGTCCCGCGATTCTATAGAGTCCCATGACATGTTCCGAGGGTGCAAGCGGCAGCGTCAGCTGGCGGTTGGGTGCATCGTACCCTCTCGCTCGCACGTAGTGCAAGCTCACTGGAGGAGACAGAGACAAATATACTATCACCATATTAAAAATACATATACAGGGTGTAAGGGAGACGCGACAAAGGCAGATGGCAGATGGTCACCCTAAACACGACCTGTGGTATGGAACAGCTGTTTTTCAAATTAATTTTTAATAGGTCGTGCTTAGAGTGACCTGAGGGCTTAGACAAGATGCCATTTGACAATCGCTATCGATATCGCTAAATGGAAAATGTATAGGATTTGACATTTACAATCGAAAGTCGATCGAGGCCTTATGTCAAATTTCATACATTTTCCGTTTAGCGATACCGGTGGCGATTATCGAAAGGCATCTTGTCTTTGCTCTCAGTACTGCATGCCATCTGTATCTGTCTCAGTTTTCGAGAGTATCCCCCTTACATCCTGTATTATCAACTATTTTGTTTATACAACTAGATGACAAACAAGCTGACGGTCCACCTGGTGGTAAGCGGTTACCGCCGCCTATAGACACCTGAAATAACAAGGTAAAATCACTGCATATTGCAGGCGCGTTATCATCCTGAGGTCTAAGATTACATGCCGTCCATGGCCAGTAATTTCACTGGCTACCTTTCCCTTCAATACGAAACACAGCGAACTGTTTCACGGCTGAAATAAGAAAGGCGGTGGTACGGTCGACCACAGAAGTATTTGAACACTTGAGTACCACGTCACAATAACTATCGCATCAATATTAGTACGGTAGCACTATTAAGTAAGTTCGTACTTAAGTGTTAAGCTACTTCTGTGGTCGACTGCGCAAATGTCAAATCTGACATGTATGATTTCCAATTTAGCGATAGTATATCGATTGTCTAGGGAAGCTGATCAGAATCGGAAAAAGAGTCCATATTTATTCTTGGACAGCTGGTGCAGCATGAATACATTTTTAGCTGCCTCCATCTTCCCGGCCCATAAGGTGCCTTTTCACGCCTCTTTTGAATGGACCGATGTCATAGGAAGGAGTATGTATATTTAGGATCAAGAACGATTCTTACCTATCTCAAACAAGCAGTGAGGGTTGGGGGACTAGTGTAGAATCCATAGTAGAAGTAGCTCCGCTGGCATCCCGCTTACTATGGCGTCTTTGACTGTAAAAAGGACAAAATGTATACCTAGAGTCCCCGCCACCAAAGAAGTCGCGCGTCGAAAACATTTTCGTACATTGTTTATTGTGTCGTGACATAATTCTTGATAGCCAGTCCAAAAGAAAACGTCACATTAGCGCGAAATACGACTCTTAATAAAAAAGCCAAAGGCAATAAAATTTTATTGGCGCCCAACAAGGGCCCAATATAGACCCCATGTTGGGCGCCAATGTGAAAATAGGTGCCATGTGACTAAAATGAAATAAATTAATTTGAATATGATTAACTTATCAAAAAGAAAACTGAATTCACCAACATTTTATTGGCCCCTAACGGCCTAGCTTGAGCCCTATGTTGGGCGCCAGTGTAAAATAATGACATAAATTAAATTTAATAAAATACACTGATTTAATAAAAATGAGGCTTAATGGTTGGAATTTTATTTTATTCGGTTATGTTCTTAAAAGTATAAACGAATATAAAGACAACTAAATATATAATAGCTAAAACAATATTTATCATGTCAGCTATTTAAGTGTAAAAGTAACATGAAATAAGCTTATTCAGCCATGCTGTTTTCCAAGAGTGTTATCACAAACTCACAGTGGATTCGCACCGAATCAACTCGTGGTGTGACTAGAATGTATATCGTGGGGGTCGCTCTAACTAAAGGAATCAGCGCTAATCAACCATGAGTTTGTAAATGCTGTGCCTAGAGAATACGACCACTGTTCAGATACTAGATTTATATCACCCTGATATGAAAGACCTTATTCTAGCCTACTTTTAGTTCACGAATACTATCTGTGGATTGAGCAGACGATGTTCCATCTTGGAGGTTTTTTTTCTATGTATCAGTTTATGAGATATGTTTAGCATTTTGAATGTTAAGGACGAGCCACGATCAAAGGACCTGTATTGCAAAATGAGCCATGAACCGCCAAGTCAGTACATATTGCTCGTAACTGTACTGAAAACAGCACATCAAGTTGTACAGTTGCACTATGAAAGTCGCTACTTACGAATCCCTTCTTACGGTCACTCTTGATGTGCTGTTGACTGTGTATAATCAGCATAATTTTAGCTGCTTGCTCAAAAGGATATTTTTCCCTGAATGTCTTTGTTTCGCATCTAGTTTTGTTATACTATACTTTGTATATTTTCACTCGCCTTGCAAAATACTTGTACAATTTATTAGAAGCTTTGGACGCACCCTTATACTCTTAGTTTACTTGGCATCAGTAACTGCATTGCACTGCTGTGTTGCATCTATTAACTTTACTTTTTACCGCAAAATTTTCGCGTTCTGAGAAAACTTTATTAGATAGATCTACTAAACTTTTGTTATGTTAGATAGACTTGGGAAAACGGTTGATTGTATTACTTTAACTTATACATATTTGTAAGTCCTATCTAACTCGTCATACTTTATTTAACATTTTTGGTTTGGACGTTTAAATCGCCAAATGAAAAGGTTTTATGGATAAACTTCTAAAAACTACGTAAAGTCACGCTGATGCACACTGAATGTGGTTGACATAGTTGTCAGATTAGGCAATATGACGGTTGCGATAGTCTTTAAACATTTAAAATGTAACGCCTCTCTGTCTATCTGTTTGTAAGCTTACAACTACTAGGCCACCTAATAGGATTTTGATGCAGTCTTTATTTTGAGGTAGATGATTGCTTTAGAAAGACTGAACTTTTTACACCTCGCAACGGCCAGCCTCGTCGGGCCAACTGTGCAGGAGCGCTCTCCTATGCCAGTTCGCTGCCATCTAGCTTGGACCGCGTGTACTCTTCGGGGATCTGGCGTACTCGCTTTACCGAGGTCCTCGCGACGGGAGATGCCCCTCGTGATCCGAGGGCATCTCCACTCTCTACAGTATCTCGTTGAAGAGTCTGTCAAGGGCCGCCGCGGTGATCCGACAGCATCTCCACTCTCTACTCCATTTCGTGGAAGAGAAAAGGGCCACTGCTGTATTGTGGAAGCCAAGCCAACCCCCTTATTCTCAACTGTCGGATCACGGATTCGATTCAAAAAGTCACATGCAGTCTCGCTTTGTCGCACCACAATGGAAAGTGTCAGGTATAGAGTTTCCGATATTCGAATCCTTTCCGACAGTTGAGAATAAAGGGGCAGAATAGCAGCGTTTTCAGAGGGAATCTCGTAAATAGGTTTTCCAGCTGCAAAAGGCTTGTGTCATCCATCACTATGTCACAGTTTTTACACTGTTTTCGAGCCTTACGAGCGCTTGCATAGTTTATACTGGCTAATGTCTTAATCTATCTTATACCATAAGAGATAGATTATAACATTAGACTAAGAAATTGTGTCTATCTCATGAGGTTAACTCGCAACGACAATTTTATTTTTTATCCTTTAGGACCTTAGTTCTCAAAGTGGTCCTGGAGGACCCCTAGGGATCCACAGGAGACTCAACGGGAGTCTACGTTGGCGTAACAAACAAACACATTCTTTGTCGAGTTTTTGAATATGGTAGCAATGTAGCTGCAGGGGGTCACCGGGACCAGCTAAATTTTGAAAGTGGTTCATGAGAACGAAATCTGGGAATCTCTGATCTAAGCGGTCGTAGCTGAGGGCAGATTCTATAGCATTATCATAATTTACAACCTATTGATTTTAAATTTCAGCAACACTTTTGTATGTCCAAGATTTTTATTCACACATACTTACAAACACATACAATCTAATAAATTATAGGTTTTACTCTCGAAGCCTATTAATACCTACTCGTACCTAGATATAAATATAAAAAAAATAATAGGATTATTTAAATGTTGGGAGATAGTCAGTTAATAAGCTTAAAACTAAGTGTATTATAATAACAACAATAGTTTAAAACTAGATATTATAAAATAACTGTAGGTATAAACGTTGCTATAAAAACGTTGGAAAAGGAAAGAAAGCGGTGAAGAAATTAGTAGGTTATACCTAGTGCTCCGATGGCGTAGTGGTAATCGCGTCTAGCCGGAATTCAGAAGACGCGGGATCGAGTCCCGCCTGGAGCATATATTTTTCATCGTTTTCTTTTAATAACT
Source organism: Nymphula nitidulata (assembly GCA_947347705.1). Taxonomy (NCBI): domain Eukaryota; kingdom Metazoa; phylum Arthropoda; class Insecta; order Lepidoptera; family Crambidae; genus Nymphula; species Nymphula nitidulata. The sequence goes on from OX374646.1 coordinate 5,784,701, forward strand.
GAAGGAATTTAGTATTAAAGATCGTACATTAAATTAGCGTCAGAACTTCTTTTACAAAAATTTTAAAGCCACAAAGTCCCTCGCCACCTCAACTCAAAGCAGAGTGGGCAATTACGTGACCTAGTAGCGACGTAGCGTAACAGACAGACATCCTACTAAGAACCTAGGATGTATACAGTATACTACCTAATGTCATCTTGCTGAAAATTAGGTCACAACTTCGATTCTTCTTTACTACCAAATGCATATTAAAATAGCGACATTAAAATAGTTCAGTCAAAAATTGTAATGAGAACATTTTTATCGAACTTTTTTAAAAAATGTAGAGAAATTAAGTACCTATATTTCAATTTATGAAACCTTCTTGCGTTAAACACAACATACAACTTTTTTGGAAAGAAAACAAACGAAATCCTATTTAGAGGTTTTAAATTAAAAAATGAGGCAAATTCAAAAATAGGTTCGATAAGGTTAAAATAAGATTATGAAAAATCGTTAACTTACGAACAACATCTCCCTTGGGGTTCTGGCACTTAAATTCCTTGATATTTTTTTCTTTTCCAAACCCACATGTATTGCGTGTATTTTATCACTGTTATGTTTTGACTTGTTTTTTACCGTGATGTTTTATTGTTCATTTAGCGCAAGTATTCGCGACTAGTGGATCACACCCCAATCATTGGGGATGTTGTGCTGCGGGACAGAGATAGACTGGAGTAGTTTTAGACGTATAATTTTTATTTATCTGAATTTCTATTTTAAGTAGTAGAGTTTTATTGTTACAAACATAAATAATAATCTCCTAATCTTCAGTGTTTCAGGTAGCAATATCTTTTTGTCCTATATGCTTACGCAAGTTAGTAAAATAAGCCTGATCAGGGGGCACACAATAAGGAAAACATACATAATATATGATTTTATAATATATTACAATATAATGTTTCAAAGTTATGGTAAAAAAAATATCCTACCCTATGGGTACTATTCTCACATTGTCCACTCAGTCAAAAACAAAAAAACACTAATTTAAAAAATAGAGAAAATAGATAATACATACCTAGTACTTACCTACTGACTAGATAGTTTCGCTTAGTTAAGGATGTAGTAACATAATATTTATGGCGCTCTTGATTTTTATAAAAACATTGGTCTTTTATAAACTTAAATGTAATTAAATGAATGTAGAAAATTCTTTATTATTTACGTTATAGTTGCCTGAAATCAATAAATAACGACAAAGACAAGTTTTTTCACTACTCCAATCTTTCGTCCAACCAAATTTACTAACAAAACATTAGAAAGGAAATACCCGTAATTTGGATTTAAAAAAATATGAACTCTAAGACTATGTAAGGAGTAATGTACCAATGGTACTGAATGGTATAACAAAGATATGGAAAATATACCTTTCTTTTTCTTATCTGTAGACGGTACAGTTAATAAAAAGAAAAGAAATTTTCCAGCATTATTAGTAAAATTTATATACAGTATTCTAAGACCATTTCTGTCTACATACGGTACAGTATCTTCCCTTCGCGCTCTATCTCCATTTCTAGCCTGTAAATAAATAAATAATAATAGCTCGTCTACTCCACTCCTGCCGCAGTGCTACCCCAGCATCCGTCTTTCTCGAGCGCGGCGCGCGTGCGTCGTCGACCCGCGACCTCGGCACGCGCCATCTTGACACAAACTCGCGCAATCCGGCTGACAGAAGTGTTGCTTTTTTAAAGCAAAGGTGATTGTTATCTTACAGTATTATTTTAAAACTTTTGGGAAGTAGCGCTTGTTTTATAAATATTGTACACAACCTAGAATGAATCAAGAGGAACGCTGGTATTTTTAGAGTAAAGTTTAAGTTCCTTGTAATATGTATCAATTTAAGAATAACAAGCATGAAAACGCTAGATGGAAGCTATAAATACAGACCATAGCTAAAGGTTTCAAATTAGTGCCTATGAACATGCTGGTGAGAGGAGGTCGATGGCGTATTGGTTTGAGCGCTCTGGTTTCGATTACGAAAACAAAGCAACTTTCGCCATGGTCGATCAAGGATGGGTCAATCAAAATGTTTCAGTAGGTAACCTCGAGCTCCTCCATGCTTCGCGGTGGACGTTAAACCGTTGGTCCCGGCTGTTGCGTGCGTGGCGGTGTTACGGCCCAAATTCCTCATGTTTTTCTCTCGTGTAGGAAGGCGAATCCCCAGCAGAGGGACATATACATATAGACTGGCCATGATAATGAAAATCTAGTTGGTGTTGCAATTGCAAGCGTCCTTACAGTATCCGTGGGCCGTATGCTTAATTGCCAACTTAAGAGAATCAAAATTTTATCTGGTTTTTTATACGGAAGGTTAGCAAATTACTGATCTGGTATACCTTAGCTGATACTGTAACACTTTAGGCGACTCACGTGCTGCTATACCCATTAAAATCAAGAAAAACACATAACACTCTCTTTGAAGTTCATTCATGAGATAAGTCAATCAATCCTGTATGTAATACAGGTGATGCCGTCAATACAACAATAAATTGATACCTGGGCTATAATAGTTCATATTGAAATGGTTTGCCACTTTGAAAAACATCTTATTCATTTGATAATTTTATGACATTTCTATGGAATTATAGAACATTGGCCGCATTATTCACAGAAATGTCATGAAATTATCAAATAAATAAGATGTTTAAAGTGGCAAAACCATTTCTATGAACTAATATACATAGCCCATGTTTTAATTTATTGTCGTATTGACCACCCTGTATATTGCTGAGCTCGGTGGCGTTGTTGTTTGAGTGCTCTAGTTTCGATACGAAAACAAAGCAACTTTCGCCATGGTCGATCCTGGGATGGGTCAATCAAAGTTTGTAATCTTGAGCTCCCCCGTGCTTCGGAAGACTCGGTTGTTAACCGCTTTGACCCACCAACTCGCATTGATCCAGAATGGTGGAGTTACGGCCAAACTCCTCATGTATTTCTCCCATGTAGGAAGGCGTGTGCCCAGCAGTGGGGCGTAGATACGCGATGATAATATATTGTGCATTGTCGGACAGCCTTAATACTTTTTTCATTAGCACTTTGTTGGTACGTATTCAAGTTTCTCTGAAACAACTGAGTTTTTCTTTCACGTTTCTAGGTTTCGATTATCTCTCTCTCTCATAATAAAAGTTTTTCGTTAGTAATAATAAGTAGATAAATACTCAGACCCTTTTTCAAGATGAGCGTTAATGAACTAGTCTGTGGTATTACCTTAAATTATCGAGAGGTCATAAATAAATTCTTACCACTCTTCATCGTAAGTAATCGCAACTACTTCAAACTTCGGTCCATTAAAGATTCGTTTGATAAGAACATATAATATATAGCGGAATGTTTTTAAAGTAATAATCATCATTTAATTTCAGACACCGCATAATGTTCCCCATTAAAACTTATTTAAAGGATAGTGAAAAGCGCGCATTAAAAATCGATATGACAAAACGTAAACGAGACAGAATAAAAATGTCGCAGTGCTTTCAACGCAACAAATTCACGGGAAAAATATGGCGCGCATCAATTTCAATCCAAACACTAATAAATTGGCCTCTCTCAACAAGAAGCTAGACTGTGTATTAATAGCCAAGAATATTTTCTCAAATCTCACCCTTGTTCAGTTATTCAGTTTGGACGTCGCAGCGGCGGGCGGCACCCGAAAAAAAAAGTTACGAGAGCGCGCGCAAAACTGTCACCTGTCAAAGTTGGCGGGAAACTCTAGTTTAACTTGCATATTAACATTTTTAGTTGATAAACTATTTTGCGATGCACGCGAAATTGTGTACGTAACCTCTTTGGTCAAAAATTTAAACTTCTGTTATTTAGCTACTGATTAATAGCATCAGACAATTTGAGTGTTATTAAACGCAACAAACAATAATGAGTTACAGTGCAATATACGAAAACTACACAAACAACTACAAAGAGTTCGAATACGAGAAACAGCGCGAAAAAAGTTCGGACCAGTGTTGCCTAGTGAAAAACGAAAATAAAAGTGCGGAAATTCCCATTGAGGAAAAAGATGAAGAAGAGGAACATATTCAGCATGTTTTGGGCCCTAGTAGGAGATGCTTAGCCTGGGCATGTAAGGCATGTAAGCGGAAGACTGCGGCTGTCGACAGGCGAAAAGCAGCGACGTTGAGGGAGCGACGTAGACTGAGAAAAGTAAGTTTAAGAGAACGAGTACCTTTTTTTTCGGGGAGGAATCCGCTTACGGACCTAACCGCCGCTGGCGAAGCATTGTGAGGTCGCCCAGTGCTTGATCGTAAGTTACGATTTGTAACGGCACTGGGAATACCCGCTAAAACTCCCCGGTAACTCCACTACCCTTACTGGGGATAGACTGGGCTCTGCCGAAGCAATTTCACCAGCCTACCCCCGGGCAACCCGGCCTTATAACCAGGTTTAGCGCCGATAGGGATTACCCAGAGTCACTTGGGCAAGAGAACGAGTACCTAGTACCTACAGGTTTGCGTTGAATCCTTCTTTTTTTATTCCTAAAATTGTAAGGGACTTTTAAACTAAACTGTTTATGTCAACACTTATTTTGTACCTAAAATAATAAAGTTGACTTAACTAAGGAAACATTATCTTCATTACCATATCAAAAAGCTTCATCGGATGAAGGACTGGCTAAGATGCTTTGAATTACTCCTATATTGCTTTTATTCACATTAAGAATGGACAAAACTAAACTTCTCTCAGCTTCATTCCTGAGTCCTGACACATTCTAGAATCCTTCTTATAAATGTGTTTGTTACAATCACGTCAAAATGTTTGGTGTCGAAATTGTTTGTTCACCGCACTACAAACCACATGTTGATGAAGAAAAAGTAGAGAGAGAACAGAAAAAATGCCTACGCATGTTGTACTATACTGTGGTCACATCGATCCCAGCTATGACACTAGGCTATCCAAGTTCAAAGTGCAAAGGTTAAAATCACGCAATAAGTTTTTTGATTTTGTTTATTTTTTCAAAATAGTTCACTCAATGATTTGCTTCCTTTGTTCCTGCTGTAACCTGTCACACTGTGACTCGTTGGGAGAACTTTTGCTTTCTCAAATAGCTATCAATACAACGTATAGTGCGCGCAGGTAAAGAAGTTAAGCAGACAAGAAGTCTTTTTGCGTTAGAGACATATAAGGCTAACAGTTCTCTTTACAATCCCCTGGTTGGTTTACTAGTAGTATAGGTACTTTGTTTTATGGCAACGTCGTACTTTGCGACATTACTGCCAATGTCAAGTGCCACAAAGCCACCTTTGACAGTCATTTTGACATTTGCGTACTTTGCAGTGGCGTAGTGGGTTGAGCGCTCTAGTTTCGATTTCAAAACCAAAGCAACTTTCGCCATGTTCGATCCCGGGATGGCTCAATCAAAATTGGTAATCTCGATTTATCTCTTCCGTGTTTCGTTGGTCCCGGTAGTTTTACAATCACCTTAAACCATCAACCCGCATTGGGCCACCGTGGTAGTACTGATGTTGATTATGGCTTAATCATAATCATAATCATAATTGTTTATTTGCTTAACACTGTGTAGTTACATTAGATGTTTACATAAAGAAAGAGCGACAGTATTTACCTTAAATATTGTAGGCATGCAAATATTTTAATATTTTTTATATAATTGAATTACATATTTTCACCATTAATTTTCATTATGAGTCCAGAGAGAGAGAGGGAGAGAAAAAAAATAGTTATTATAGTTTGCTACATTTTTCTATTGTCATTATTGGTATTATTTTTTCGTCACATTAGCTATTTAAATATTCAGTGAGCCAGCGATTTAAGCAATTTTTAAAAATATTTTTGTCAGATGGAAGCTTTTTCATATCTTCTGGTAGCTTGTTGAATACTTTTATGGCCACACAATATACATTTTTACTGAAAAAAAATAATAAACTCATGTTTCTCCCATGGCTTGTTCCCAGCAGTGGGACGTATACGCTGGTGATGAGGACATGGCAGAAACACATGAGGAGCTTTGGCCATAACACCACCACGCTGGCCTAATGCGGGTTGGTGGGTTAAAGCGGTTGCATTAACAGCCGGGACCAATGTCTGAACTATCACCACGAATCACGGAGTGGCTCGAGATTACAATTTGTTTTCGTATCAAAACGAGATGTCTCCACGCGATAGAGTGTTTGAACAGAGATAATTTTAGAGTTTAAGTTTATCCGGACAACCCTAGTCAAATCTGAAGCAGTAGATATTAGCCTCACTAAACCAAAAACGATCAAAACCGCATTAAAAGCATTCCACATCTAATCTTACCAAGATGGCGGACGACACGGAATAGTTACAGAATTAACTCTTTAATCTCGCGACTGTCGCGATATAATAATAATATACTTGGAATAAAATGTCCGATGTCACGTACGGTGGATCAAGGGATTACAGGAGACTCCCGGATGTTGGAGTTCGTTTCCAATTCGTATAATCTTCAAACTAAACGAAGACGCGGATCTTTATACAACATGGGTGTCAGACAAGCGTACGGCCCGGCTGATGGTAAGGTTACCGTAGCCTATAGATATAGACGCTCGTAGCACCTTGGGCACTACTCACGCGTTGACTACCCTGTTCAAGTGTGTCAAACAAGCGTACGGCCCGCCTGATGGTAAGGTTACCGTAGCCTATAGACGCTCGTAGCACCTTGGGCACTACTCACGCGTCGACTACCCTGTACAAGTGTGTCAAACAAGCGTACGGCCCGCCTGATGGTAAGGTTACTAATTTTCATAGGCTTCAATTCCATTGCATTCTCTTTTAAATTTTAAAAACAAAGATTTTAGGTAAATTGCGGTTATTTCCAATCCCACTCTTCAATTAATCGAAATAAAGAAACATCCGACCCTTCAATATGAACTCAAGTAAAAGTATCAAAGTCAAACACTATTAATATACCTTAAAGTGACGGTGTCTCGCTTAATTGCCTTTAAAATGCTCTTTCTCCCAGGGGAGAGTCTGTCACAACAAATTAACCATTTTACGCGAGTAAGGACCGAATGGGAAGTACTGGCGACGACACGTCGACAGTAACACTAAGTAAGAACGCGTAGGAGTGAGAAAGAATTTTCATTGCGAATCATGAACACATTATGTATTTCGGAAAACACAATACAAATTTGATTACAGATAAAATTAGATACAGATTAAATCGGCGATATTTACACAGAAAGTCGAAACAGACATATTAATAAGACATAATAATATGAATTTAAATTAAATAAATAGCTATGTGATTTAAGTAAACGTTAGATATTTATTTACGAACTTTTTTGTGGTTTTATTTCAAATTTCGAATTATTTTATCTTATAAAGCCGATTACTTATAAAAAATATTTATAAATAAAACAAAAATAAATCAAAACAGATTTATAAAAAACCTTTTGTGACAAAACAAAATACCATTATCCAATATCATATTTTTCTACGAAATTTTGAATACTTTTATTGAATTTACTATTTTATGTGTTGAATTTCGTTTGGGTTCAACTGAATTTCGGCGGCTTATAAAAATTCTTCGTTCAGGTAAAATGCATGCATTTGAAAAATTGTTCGATAGCATAATGTCCAATCCTACCGCATATTTTTCGATTAGAGATCTCCGAAGGTTTATATGGAGTCCCGGGCAAGGGAAATGAAAATAAAATATTATTTGACGACCGGCTGGCCGAGTGGTCTGTGCCACTTGCTAAGTATACAGGCTACTCGGGGTCCCGGGTTCAAATCCGATTCACATCAGGGGTGCGATTCTGTAACGAATCTCGCACCTCACTTCGCAAGACACTTCGAATTCAACTGTCAAATAGAGCAAAAAATGTATGAAAATTAGCTCTATTTGACAGTTGAATTCGAAGTGACTTGCGAAGTGAGGTGCGAGTTTTGTTACAGAATCGACAGGCAGGTGGTGTGGAGTCCTTTGCCGTGCTTTGTTTAGGCGTAGCTAAATGTTCGTAGCGCCGTCGGAGTACCTTGGATATTACTCACTCGCTGCTGACGCCGACGCTATGAAATATCGATCGATCTTTTCATTCAAAATGTCAAGTGGAAAATATTGAAAACCAACAAACCCATTCTAACAAGACTTGCTACGCAAATAATTTACAATGTATTTGCCAAAGCAAAACCAAAAACGTTCCGTTAAGTACAAATTGTATGGCGCTGTTTGACAGAATTTAGGTCCAAAGACCTAAAGGGATTTTTATTATAGGGAACGTATTTTCCTCTGTCTCAAAAATTTTGACGTTTTTTTTTTTTGATAGGCACCAACTTAATAAAAAACGTTCGACAGCGGTAAATTTATACGTTCCCTTATGGTTCCCGTGTAAGTAGTATAGATAGACGTCGTCTTTGTATCTAATGCTATGAAAAACTGCTCGATAAATTAACTAACACAATTTAGAAAGTTTTTATTTTAATTATTTATTTAATATAAAATTCAGTAACAAATATGTAATAAAACTATAATCGAAGACATCAGAGTATGTTCCAAAAGAAGCTTATTGGTGGCTGTTGAAATATTTAGCGTGCCACAAATTGTGAACAAAGTAACTTTTTTGATTTCGTTTTGGTTAATACGTTGAAAATTAGGCTCCAGGCTAGTTTAAAAGTTGAAAGAGGGTTTTTCGTAAAGTCAAATCTAATATATAAAAATTACATATCACACACGGTGTTAGTAATCGAACTCCTCCGAAGGGCTTGAGCGAATTTTATGTTTTTTTTGGATATTTGGTAGGTCTGAAAATAGGTCGTAGGCTATTTTTATACCCCCAGCTAGGTCCTTAGTATTAAGGGTGGCCACCGTCAAGATTTTTTTATGGCAAAATAACGTTTGCCGGGTCAGCTAGTAAAAAACAATTAATTACTTGCGATATTACATATTGTTTTTCGATAACATTAGGTCATATTATTTTGGAAGCTTTGCAAACATTTAACAATAGTTAACATGTTACATAATGGATGTTGAAATAGTGTTCATGTTAAAAAAATGGTTTTTAATTTTATTTATCTATGACATAATGCCAACCTCAGATCATAGAAAGGTCTATGAATTGGAACCAAAGTAGTCCTGTCTTTAACCGAAAGGCGTGAAAAGGTTTTTACAGGGTCGGCAACTCGCAAGTGATACCCCTGGTGTTGCAAGCGTCCATAGGCTACGGTAACTATATTTTTTTTAGCTTTTCTTTTCACCTTTTTAATTTTCTGCGTATTCTATTCATGTAATACATGTCTTAAGTTCTTTTTAAAGTCCATCAAAGGGATCTTCCTCGTTAAACACAAATCAAACAATCACATTTATATTGCAACTCCAGCAAAACGGCAGGGCTTAAAAATAAAAACATATAAATATGTGTATACTGTCGAGCCGCAGTCGACACCAGCCGTAAATTAGTTTTTATGTGAAATTAAGATGTTCGTCGTAAATTCAACTGTTTATTGACGGGGTGTGTCTATTTTGGTAAAAGGGCCGAGGAGCACTTGCGACATTTTTTTGAGGTTTTTGGAACGCGTCATGTTGTTTTTTTTTTAATTTTATAAGCTGTTTAAGGCTGGTACAGTAGACAGCACATCAAGCGTAGCAGTTTAATCTTGAGACCGCCCTTACTACGTTAGTAATAGTTAGATATACAGAATAGTGTCGTTAATGCCACAATAAATTGAAACATGCCCCCTTATTCTCAACTGTCGGAAAGAATTCGAATTTCGGAAGCTCTATACATGTCACTTTTTATCGCGCTGCGTCAAAGCGAGACGGCATGTGACTTTTCGAATCGAATCCGTGATCCGACAGTTGAGAATAAGGGGGATGGTCTACTAGTTCATAGAAATGGTTTGGAATTTTGAAAAACACATTATTTATTTGATAATTTCATGCCATTTGTATGAAATAATATAACATTGGCTGCATTATTTCATAGAAATGTCATGAAATTATCATATGAATAAGATGTTTTGAAAGTGGCAAACCATTTCTATGAACTAATATAGCCCATGTTTTAATTTAATGTCGCATTGACCACACGGTCCTTTAAAATAAGTATACGCCGATACGCGTTTTCCATACCAAGTAATGGATTCGTGAATTTTAATGACCAATTCATAAGTAAACACCAAAAGTATCCAATTTGTTTTGCAGTTAATGACATTTTAGGTGAAAAAATATATTTTAGTTGGTGTTTTTGAAGTTTGCACAAAATGTAACTATTTGTTTATTCCCAACCTATCATGTATATCTCTCAAAATATGCGATTGCTTTGGCGGGGGATGTGTTTGGGCTAGAGAGGACCCCCCCCCCCCCCATTTCTCTCTTCACTCCCCGAAATCCCCAAAATCGTGGGTCCGTAATCTAAATTTTTAACGAGTGCATAATATTTTTATAACTGCCATTTCCTGAAAGTATTATTATTTAAATAATCCAATTATTTATTGCACGTCACATTACATAAATATGAGGTGCTACATTTAAAAAGGTATACATGTGACGCCCTGCAAGGTCACATGTATACTATTTCTGTCGGGTCAGATATAATATCAGCAATTCGTCATAAGTACTGCTTCTAAGTCAGACTGACAAATTATAGTGTGAACAGCAAGAGCCGACAGTCGGCCACCGGTAACATATTTTTTTTTATACAACTAGATGACAGACAAGCTGACGGCCCACCTGGTAGTAAGTGGTCACCGCCGCCTATTGATACCTGCAACAAGGAAAAAAATTACTTGGTACTGCAGGTGCGTTGTCATCCTGAGGCCTAACATGAAATGTTTTCCATGCCTAATAATTTCACTGGCGAGCTTTCCCTTTTTTTTCATTTATTCATTAAGGCCCCCAAGAAGCACTTTCGAATTTCGAATCGTCAAAAATCTATCACAAAAAGTCGATCAAAAAAACGTTAACTAGTAATGTCATTATGTCTGTCTATCATATCTAAATTTTTACCTTTAATCGAATGGCTGGGTGGTTCGTTTGACCGAAAAAATTGTAAGCTAGACCCAAGGCCATAAAACAATATTGGTTGAATGAAAGATACTATTGTGAAAGGTATATTTTATTTTATGCTCACCCGCGGCCTCTCATTATCCGGGTGACTGCTCTCATTGGTATTCTGCGACTGGTTTAGGTTCTTTGTCTCAAGTTTGTCGCCGCCCTAAATTAGTTCCTCAATGGCTTTGTGCTTTGACTGTCATGTTTACGACTCCAACTAATTCTCTTTAATAAGTATTTTAACAATAAAATATTTTCTTTCCTAATGGATTTACATTTTAGACCAGGAAAAGCGGTAATTGATAATTTTATTTACAAATAATTATGTTACTAAAATACAAATGGCGAAATAGTCGTCGTTTGGCGTCGAGTTTACTAGGTGGGTACAGTCGACAGCTCATCAAGAGTAGCAGTTTGACCTTGAGACCACCCTTACTACGTTCGTAAAAGAGGCGGCTTACGCAGTGCAACTGTTACACTTGACGTGGTGTCGTCTGTACATATTTAACATATAATTATTGTAACTATACCGCTATTAAAACGCTATACCGAAAGTTAATCTGTCAAGCCACAGAATTCAGAGACAATTGGTTTTTTATTGTCTGGGATCTTACGCGGCTTGACAAACGTGCAATGCAGCTTGTCGATTCTGTAACAAAACTCGCACCTCACTTCGAATTCAACTGTCAAATAGAGCAAATTTTCATACATTTTTTGCTCTATTTGACAGTTGAATTCGAAGTGACTTGCGAAGTGAGGTGCGAGATTCGTTACAGAATCGCACCCCAGCTCACTTTTTCAATATGCATGCTCTAAGAACTAATTCCGAAGACGCACTCTAAATCTAAAGGAGATGTCCCAAAAATGCATGGAGACCCGGCCAGTTCGCTAAAAAATAGGCAAAATATGCAGAACAGCGTTCAACTGTCCATTTTCAAAGTCAAAGTCAAAGTCAAAGTTAAAACTTTTATTTGCTAATAATGTAGGTACAATGCATTTTTGTTGTTTGATTAAAATATGAGTGACTACCGTTATCTATAGACACCTGCAACATCAAGGAAAAATTACTTGATTTAGGGGATGTTGCCTGAGTTTGAATATGGTGTTATTTTTCACAAATTCGGAAAATATACGCTATTGTTCAAATTGTACTGTTTAGAAAAGAAAAATAAACAGCTGTTCCCTACAAACAGGTCGTGAATGTTGGGCATGCGGCTGGCGATACCCATGCACCATGTAGTTGGATGGTTGATGTGGATCAAAATATGGTTATAAAAACACTGGCGTTGTGTATACTGTTTATTACTATTAAACATTAACACACAAAAAACGTCTAATAATAGGATTCGAAAAGATTATGAATAAAATGCACTGGGGAGATACATTATCCATTTCACAGAGAGAATCAATCAATGTCAATGTCACAAAAATACATAGATTATAATTTGGGCCATAGAGCATACTGATCCCTTAACACTTCCCCTTATGCTCTATAAACCAAAAAACCACTAGTGTATCAAGTTTAAATACATAGGTACCGACCTTACATATATTGACTCTACCATTTTATTAACAAACTATAAAGGTACATTGATTACATTTTATTTAAACAAGTCACAATATTAATACTTTTAACAAACTTTTCATGCTTAACTCTACTTAGAGACTTAGTGAGTATGTCTGCTATCATATTTTCTGTTGACAAATAGCTAATTTTAGCAAAACCATCTTGAATCAAATCTTTAACATAATGATACCTAAGGTCAATATGTTTCGTTCTTTTGTGACAATATGTTTTATTTTCTAATAATTTTTGGGCACTTTGGTTATCATTGTATACAATAGTATCAATCCCTCCATTTATTAACTCAAAAAGCAAGTTCTTTATAAAACATAAATCTTTACAAACATCTCCAATTGCTAAATATTCAGCCTCAGTACTGGAAAGTGCCACACACTTCTGTTTCCTACATTCCCAGTTAATTGTGTTCTTTCCCAACTTAATCACAAAGCCTGTGTATGACTTAGGATCTACTACGTCATTACCCCAGTCTGCATCAGCATAAGCAGATATATTTAAATCATTACTCCTATAAAAACATAGGGAATAATTTATTGTTCCCGCCAAATACCTTAAGACGCGTTTGGCTGCTAACCAATGACTCTTATCGAAGGCGTGACCAAATTGACTCAACTGGCTGCAAACAAAGGAAATGTCAGGTCGGGTACATACCGACAGATACATTAAGCTACCCAATAATTCTCTAAATTCATAAATTTCACCATCCATACATGATGAACTTGATTTTTGCAATTTACAATTTAACATCATAGGTGTACTTACAGCTTTACAATTACTCATCCCAAAACGGTTTAACAATCTCTTTATATAGTCACTTTGATCCAATTGTAATATACCTTTAGCTCTATCACGAAATACATTCATACCAAGACAATTAGACAAATTTCCAAGGTTCTTAACATTGAATTCTTTCTTTAGTAAACTAATCAGCTTGTCAATACAAGTAGTATCATTACCAAATACATAGAAATCATCGACATATAGTGCTACAATAGATAGAATCTTATCACATCTATATATGTATATACATGGTTCACACTTGCTTTGCACATAATTGTAATTTGTCAACAAACAATGTACTTTATTGTTCCACATACGACTGGCTTGTTTAAGGCCATATATACCCTTATGTAATAAACATACTTTAGAACCATCTGTAGTAAAACCCTCGGGCTGTTCCATGTAAATAAGCTCATTAAGGTCACCATTAAGAAAAGCATTTGCGACATCAATATGACGTATGTCCATGTCAAGCTCATTCGCCAATGAGAATAATATTCGCAAGGTCGAATGTCTGACAACTGGAGAAAAAGTTTCGCTATAGTCCTGCCCCCTTCTTTGTGAAAAACCACGAGCTACTAAACGTGCTTTGTACATATCTTTACCTAAAGCTTTATCTTTAATTTTATACACCCATTTGCATTTTACTACATTGGTGTGATTTGGACGGTCTACCAATGTCCAAACACAATTTTTAATAAGAGCATCATACTCTTTTTGCATGGCCAATTGCCATTCGTCCCTGTCTTGTGATGCCATTGCTTCATAATAAGAAAGGGGTTCATATCCTCCCTCAGTCAAAAGAGAAAAATTATAATCATAATCACCATACCTTTTGGGTACATTACCCCTTGTACTCCGGATAGGTCGTGAGCGGTGTGCTTCGTCTACACTAGGATCCGCCTCTGCAGAGTCCTCATTGTTACTACAAGACAAATACTCCCCTGGGCTTCCCATCTGCTCATCTAGCACCAGGTTTTCGCTGATTTTGGAACCATCAGCTGCGTCGGTGGACTCGACCTGATCCTTGGTGGCCTCACTACCAAGGCAGGGATCCTGACCTAAACATACAGATAAATCCGAATTATTACAAATATTATTACCGCTTTGCGGAATTGAGTTATTACTAATTTCAGTTAACACAAAGTCATTAGAATTATTAATAGAATTATCATAAATATTGTCATTATTATTATTATTTTTAATATTATTATTATTATTTCTAATATTATCACAGTCATATTTTTCAATAAAATGAACACTTCTCGCCTTAATGATTTTCTTAGGATTATTGGGATCTGACAGTCTGTAACCTTTGGAGCCTTCACAGTAACCAACAAATATATACTTATTACATTTAACATCAAACTTTCGCCGATTACAATCAGGAATGTGAGAAAAGACCTCACAACCAAATATTCTTAAGTGACTGAGGTCCACTTTGTGACCAGTCCATTTCTCTTCAGGAGTTGCGCCGGGTACAGCAGCAGTAGGGGACCTGTTCTTTAAATAAACTGCTGTCATTACAGCCTCACCCCAATAGCGCACACCTAAACCAGCATCAGCCAGCATACAGCGTGCCTTCTCAACCAAAGTTCTGTTCAGTCTCTCAGCAACTCCATTTTGCTGAGGGCTGTATGGAATAGTAACCTGATGAATGATCCCAAAATCAGAAAATAATTTTTCAAATGCAGAACTACAGTATTCTCCTCCACCATCAGTTCTAACACATTTAATCTTAAGGCCTATCTGATTCTCTACTAAATTTTTAAAAGTAATAAAATGAGACATAACTTGATTTTTATTTTTTAATAAATAAGCAAATGTTTTGCGTGAGAAATCATCTGTGAATGTCACGAAATAACGAGCACCTCCCCAGCTGCACTCTTCTATGGGTCCACAAACATCAGAGTGAATTAATTCGAGTAACTGTGTAGCCCTTTTTGCTTGACCCTTGGGAAATGACATAACTGTCTGCTTCCCCTTAATGCATGCTTCACAATTCTCTATTTCACCTTGCTCACTAAAATTAAAACCACTAGAATACTTAAGAAGCTCACACATACCTGCTTTGCTAAGGTGTCCTAGACGCCGATGCCAAGTTTCTAGAGAAATGGTAGACGCAACACGTGCACATTGTTGCCCATCAAACGCAGTAACCGGCATGGCAGAGGACGAAGTAAGCACCTTATGAGCACAAGGCGTAGTGTACCTACTCTGTACACATCCAGAAGCATTATGAATCTGCAAAACATTGTTATAAGCACAACAGTCCAAAACAAAAACACCACTCTTATATGAAGCACTAGCAATGCATTGGCCCTTCTGATTTTTAATTTGACATCTAGTGTTACTAAAATCTACCACATAACCCTTTCTAGTCAGTCTGCTGACAGATAACAAATTAGTGGAAATGTTTGGGACATACATCACATTTTCAATTATCCTTTTACTTTTATCATTTAACATAATCTCAACAGACCCAAGACCTTTACATTCTAACTTATCATTATTTGCAACTACAATGGTACTACAATAATCAGTATCAATAGATACAAACCAGTTCTTATGTCTACACATATGTGTGGTGGCTCCGGAGTCCACAATCCAATCGTCACAGCTATAGGCAGCGAGTGCCGTAGATACAAATACTGTATTTTCAACATTATCTTGTTTATTGCTTTTATCACGTTTTAATTTAAAGCACTTAGACTTAATGTGTCCAATTTTCTTACAATAGTGACACATTACTGCCTTTTTATTTTTACTGATGAATGCTGTATTACTAACAGTCACAGTATTATTATCACAGGATTTTCTTCTAAATTCTTCTTGAAGTAGGCGGGCTCGCACCTGCTCACTTGACAAAGTTTCTGCTATGTTAGCCGCTTCAAGACTGGACACCAAACTATCAAACTCCTGTGGTAAACCACTAAGCAGCAGTTCAGCAACCTCTTTATCATCTGTAGATCGACCAATATCCGCCAACAGCTGCACCAACATGGTAATCCCATCTATATATTCACTCATGGAGCCATAATCCACATAATTTGCTCTGTGTAGCTTACGCAAGAGAACCACTCTTCTAAAAAGACCCTTGTCTTCAAATATGTCCTGTAGTTTAATCCAGGCTTCTCTAGCAGAAGTGGCATTTCGCAAATGCTGAATACAAGCTGGCTTGACAGCGAGACATATGCGCGCCAGCGCACGCTGTCCACGTATAAGATCTTCATCTGTACCATCAATACAACCCCATAAACCATCCATCATAAGGCAATGTTTCATTTGAAATTTCCAGTTTAGATATGTAGCCACTCCATCCAACTTTTCAAAGGAAAACGTGGCATGAGGCCCGTGCCCGTTCTCACTTGCCATTTTATTTAAATGATTAATCTATTACTCACTCTGTAGAGGTGCGCCAACAATATTGTGTTCGTCCTTCTACGGATTTCTTTCTGAGCCCATAACCTGTTGGGCATGCGGCTGGCGATACCCATGCACCATGTAGTTGGATGGTTGATGTGGATCAAAATATGGTTATAAAAACACTGGCGTTGTGTATACTGTTTATTACTATTAAACATTAACACACAAAAAACGTCTAATAATAGGATTCGAAAAGATTATGAATAAAATGCACTGGGGAGATACATTATCCATTTCACAGAGAGAATCAATCAATGTCAATGTCACAAAAATACATAGATTATAATTTGGGCCATAGAGCATACTGATCCCTTAACAGTGAAGATATTACAATTTGTACCTATTTTTTTTTTTATACTACTAGACTCCTCCAAAGTTTGTCAAACAAGCTGACGGCCCATCTGGCCCAAGCGGTTACCGCCGCCTATAGACACCTGCAATAACAAGGAAAATCACTTGATATTGCAGGTGCGTTGTCATCCTGAGGCCTAAGATGAAATGCCGTCCATGCCCAGTATTTAAGTATTTACGGGAGCGTCCCCCTAACACTCTGTATAGGTACTTATACTCACACGTTGTCTACCATAATGTATAAAAGAAAAAATCGTGAGTTGACTACAGCATTAGGAGATAAACTGACAAAGTCCCCTGCCCATGTGACACTGCACGGGTAATCAGGCTACTCCCACGAAGGGCAAAGTTACGAGGAGTTTAAGTGGATTTTAAGAATCTCAGTGGTATTATAATAATAATAATATTCATACACTCACACCTATTTTATTTTTATTTGCTTTGATCTCGGTGGCGGAGGAGCTCGGTGGCGTATTGGTTTGAGCGCTCTGGTTTCGAATACGAAAACAAAGCTACTTTCGCCATGGTCGACCCTGGGATGGGTCAACCAAAATTTATAATAGCGAGCTCCTCCGTGCTTCGGAAGGCACCTTAAGCCGTTGGTCCCGGTTGTTACTACAACCGCTTTAACCCACCAACCCGCATTGGGCCAGCGTGGTGGTGTTATGGCCCAGACTCCTCATGTGTTTTCTCTATGTAGGAAGGCCTGTGCCCAGCAGTGGGACGTATATAGGCTGATGATGATGATGATAATGAGTCACACCTATTATCTAGCCCAATGTAAGCATCATTAAGAGCTTGTGTTATGGATATTAGATAACGGATAAATATTGATAACAATATGTAAGAAATATTAGAAAAATACTAAATAACATATAAACTACCATGACTCTTAAACCAATGCTCGTACTCATCATACAAACATTTGCTCCTATCGGGATTCGAACCCGGGACCTCTTGACCGAGTAGCCTGCATAGCAAGGAGTACAGGCCGCTTAGACAACGCACAGGGCACAGGCCTTCCTAAATGGAAAAACACATGAGGAGTTTGGGCCATACCACACCACTCTGACCCAATAATGCAGTAACTAACAAACGACGAATCACAGAGAAGTGAGAGATCACTTTTGATTGACCCATCAAAATCGACCATGGCGAAAGTTGCTTTGTTTTCATAATCGAAACCAGAGCGCTAGAACTGCTACGCCACCTCGAAAAGAACTCCTAAAATTGCATCATCACCAGCCTATACTACATCCCACTGCTGGGCATAGGCCTTCTTACCTGGAAGAAACACATGAGGAGCTTGGGTCATAACACCACCACGCTGGCCCAATGTGGGTTGGTGGGTTAAAGCGGTTGCCGTAACAACCGGGACCAACGGCTTAACGTGCATCACGAAGCACGGAGGGGCGAGAGATTATAAATTTGATTGGGTTGGGGTGACCCATCCAGGAAACGAGCAAGGCGAAAGTTGTTTTGTTTTCACGATCACGAACCACTACGCTACCGAGCTCCTAAAAAAAATCCTCAATACCCTTAAAATTGCAATACTTAGGTATTGACCGTTTTTTAAAATTGAAATATCATGAAATTATCAAATGAATAAGATGTATTTGAAAGTTGAATAACATTTTTATGAACTTATATAGCCAATTTTTTTTTTGTTGTCGTAGTGTCGTCATCAGTATAATAATCGACCTTCAACCATCTTCTTAAGGGCGGTTTTCCAATAAACCCTAATATTGAATTGCAGAAGTCACAAAATTACACTCTCCTTATTAGCAACGCGCCGTTTGTAATACACTAACCGTGCTACCAAAGAATTTAATGTTTTTGATGTAAAATTAGACGTTTCGAGTTCGCCTCTTATATAAGATGACTAATTGGATATTAAAGTGTGTTTGATGTATTTTTACACTGCATGGGGCATATTTTTGTTTTATAAAATTTATGCGAGACATAAAAACGATAATTTTCGTAACTCTACCTCATAGATTGATGTCCGTTTTCACTAATCATTCCCTAAGCTAAGGTGACCCTTATCGACATTTGACTATTTCTATCTCCTCTAAATACACTGAGCTAAAAATCATTTAGAGACTCTTAGCTAAGCATATGTTATTGAAAACGAACTCATTTTTAACTAATTATTTTAATAAAAACGAATAATTCCGTTCGCAAAATTTTGCTTGTATACTTACTGCACTTTGAATATAAACATGGTTTAGGGTCTAATGATGATTCATTAGATGATGATTCATAGATCACCTAAAGCACAGGTCTCAACCTAGTTCAGGCAATTTGTATAAATGCGCCCTTTTTATTATTTAATTGTAAGGAATTTTCTGTAAATCTTTGTACATTTTTCTTAATAAAATTTATTATTATTATTATTAATCATAAACATTTTCGTTTGTGTAGAGGTTTCTATGATCTGAGACCTCCACTTTACAGATGGTTGCAGCTGAATAACCCTGGTTAGTAGTGCTCTTTGCTGTGAGTAACATACCATATAGAGCTCCACCAATATATATCTCTTGTCTATGTAGAGTTCATTGAGAAAGGTTTATGTTGCAAGCCTCGTCGGCTACAGTCAGCGCCTGAGTAGTGCCAAGGTGCTACTAGCGTCAATAGGCTACAATAACAGCGCGTGAGTAGTGCCCAAGGTGCTACGAACGTCTATTGGCTACGGTAATAACGCGTGAGTAGTGCCCAAGGTGCTACGAGCGTCTATAGGCTACGATAACAACGTGTGAGTAGTGTCCAACGTGCTACGAGCGTCTCTATGCAATGGTAACAATGTGTGTGTCCAATTTGCTGCGACCGTCTATAGGCTACGATAACAACGCGTGAGTAGTGATCAAGGTTCTACGAGCGTCTATAGGCTACGGTAACAACGCGTGAGTAGTGTCCAACGTGCTACGAGCGTCTATAGGCTACGGTAACAACGCGTGAGTAGTGTCCAACGTGCTACGAGCGTCTATAGGCTACGGTAACAACGCGTGAGTAGTGTCCAACGTGCTACGAGCGTCTATAGGCTACGGTAACAACGCGTGAGTAGTGTACAACGTGCTACGAGCGTCTATAGGCTACGGTAACAACGCGTGAGTAGTGTCCAACGTGCTACCAGCGTCTATAGGCTACGGTAACAACGCGTGAGT
Source organism: Nymphula nitidulata (assembly GCA_947347705.1). Classification (NCBI taxonomy): domain Eukaryota; kingdom Metazoa; phylum Arthropoda; class Insecta; order Lepidoptera; family Crambidae; genus Nymphula; species Nymphula nitidulata. Next base: position 5,805,030 of record OX374646.1, read on the forward strand.
AGTGTCCAACGTGCTACGAGCGTCTATAGGCTACGGTAACAACGCGTGAGTAGTGTCCAACGTGCTACAAGCGTCTATAGGCTACGGTAACAACGCGTGAGTAGTGTCCAACGTGCTACGAGCGTCTATAGGCTACGGTAACAACGCGTGAGTAGTGTCCAACGTGCTATGAGCGTCTATAGGCTACGGTAACAACGCGTGAGTAGTGTCCAACGTGCTACCAGCGTCTATAGGCTACGGTAACAACGCGTGAGTAGTGTCCAACGTGCTACCAGCGTCTATAGGCTACGGTAACAACGCGTGAGTAGTGTCCAATGTGCTACGAGCGTCTCTATGTAATGGTAACAATGTGTAAGTGTGTCCAATTTGCTGCGACCGTCTATAGGCTACGATAACAACGCGTGAGTAGTGCTCAAGGTTCTACGAGCGTCTATAGGCTACGATAACAACGTGTGAGTAGTGTCCAAGGTGCTATGAGCGTCTCTATGCTATGGTAACAATGTGTAACTGTGTCCATTTTGCTGCGAGCGTCTATAGGCTACGATAACAACGCGTGAGTAGTGTCCAACGTGCTACGAGCGTCTATAGGCTACGGTAACAACGCGTGAGTAGTGCCTAATGTGCTGCGAGCGTCTATAGGCTACGGTAACAACGCGTGAGTAGTGCCTAATGTGCTGCGAGCGTCTATAGGCTACGGTAACAACGCGTGAGTAGTGTCCAACGTGCTACGAGCGTCTATAGGCTACGATAACAACGTGTGAGTAGTGTCCAAGGTGCTACGAGCGTCTTTATACTATGGTAACAATGTGTAAGTGTGTCCAATTTGCTGCGACCGTCTATAGGCTACGATAACAACGCGTGAGTAGTGTCCAACGTGCTACGAGCGCCTATAGGTTACGGTAACACCGCGTGAGTAGTGCTCAAGGTTCTACGAGCGTCTATAGGCTACGATAACAACGTGTGAGTAGTGCCAAGGAGCTACGAGCGTCTATAGGCTATAGTTAACTTACAACGCGTGAGTAGTGCCCTAGGTGCTACGATCGTCTAACTAGTATAGACATATAAAAAACAATTAATTGAGACATAATTGATTTTTAATTGTCATAGCGCTCCGGTTGGATAGCGTAGCTTGAGGGATAGACAACGTTTTGGCCATTGAAAATAACTTTGATTATTTTGTAAATTAAAATATTATGTGCGTTATATACCTAAGTTAATAAGTAAGTACTTAAGTAACAAAATTAATATATACGCCTCTGTCTACTAAACCCAGTCCCTTATTTATTGAGTTATCATTGTTATAATACAAGTGCGACGTCGGCGAACTCAACTCTTTGCAGTGCCCAAGCATAATTATTCAATCATGAATTATCTTGATGATTGAATAATTATGCTTGGGCGCTTCATGATTCTTCTTTTTCCTAGTTCTCTTCTAAAACCAAACAGGCGAATATTTTAACCCCAAAGTAAGTTATATAGGAAAGGCATTAAATGGCATTAATCTATAGAAATTATTTAGCTGTTTAATTTTCTAAAAAATGTTGTATTTTTAATTAAACATATAATTACTTAATGATATTTAATTTGCCACAAAAAAGCATTCGGCTATGTTTTTAATGTCTTGACTCGATTTTAAAAATCATCCTGTCTTTTTTTTCTAACAAGAATGAAAGAGACTTGCTTAACTTACTTAAATTTAGTTTCATTCTCCGTACTTCAGAATTAGCAGAAAAATGTGTCATATATATTTGCCATTTATTTGGCAAAGGATCCATGTAGTACACTTAAACTTCTTATGGTTGTCAATTGATTATAATGACAAAGAGCATGATTGAGAATTCCAAATTAGTATATTATGGACTTCTTACTTTCCCATGAAGGAACTAGACAGACTTAAAGCCGGATTTACATTCATCTGACGCCTTCTGACGAGACGCGTCAGATCGGAATCGGTTTCTTAACATTACTATGGTTAGATTTACATTAATCTGTCGTATCTGCCGACACGTCACGACGTCACGTCAGAAGGCGTCAGATAAATGTAAATCCGTGTCCGTATGTTAAAGCAATGTCTGTTTTTCAGGTGAACGCAGCATTCGAGGAGCTGCGAATACGAGCAAGAGCAGGCAGCGGCAGACTGCCAAAGCTTGAGATCCTGAGGGCTGCTATACAGCACATAGAGAGGCTGCAGGCGGCGCTGAGGGCGGCTGCCGTTGTAAGTTCTAATTACCTGAGCCGACCTTGTTATTGGCCGAGTGTTCTGTATCCCTTGCTATAATTTACTCGTGGGATTCCCGGTTGAAGAAGATTCAAACATCTTCTCCAACCGGAAATCCCGCGAGTAAATTATATACTGGTACTCATCATACAAACATCAAACCAGTCATGAGTACCAGTAAGCATTTGTTCACGAGTCATGAATGTTTACATGTTTATTTCTTAGCGATTTTATCTCAGTCTTTCTAACGCAGATGGAAAGAGAGAAATGTCGTTAAGAGTCACCTAAGCCTAGGAAATGGTTAGTGAAAACGGCATTAGATTACCTACCTCTCACCTAAAAGCCAGCGCTTACTTAGCGGTAGAGAGAGCCTATACAAGATGCCTTTTGATAAACGGAAAACGTATGGGATTTGACATAACCCCTCGAACGACTTTCGATCGCAAATGTCAAATCCCATACATTTTCCGTTTAGTGGTAGCCTCAGATCATAGAAATAAGCGATAGAGATTGTCGATTGGCATCTTGTCTAGGCCCTCTGCCCGTGATTGTCTGACAAATATTTGTAACCCTCGACCCAAAAATAGGGGTCTTATATTGTCGAGTCTGTTTATCTATGTGACATGTAATTTGTTGGCAAGATGCTGAAGAATTAAGACAATCATTTCATATTTTGTTTTAATATTCATAAAAAAAATAGAAGGTTGGGGCGAAATACCGGGAGACGCATCGTTGGTAGGCCCCCCACAAGGTGGACCAACGATCTGGTGAGGGTCGCGGGAAGCCGATGGATGCGGGCAGCGCAGGACCGATCAGTTTGAAGATCCCTGGGGGAGGCCTATGCCCAGCAAATCGGTTGGAAATGATGAAAGAGTAGGTTAAAAAGCACCTAAAACAGCGTTTTGGCAGGGGAACCGCCTCGGTCCGCTTTCGCCTCGCGCTCCGGGAAGCGGGAAAATATTGGAAACGTACATCGGGACTCGAACCCGAGACCTCTGATTAATACAGTCTCTCTGATCACTGTACCAGTAGATAAGTCATCAATAAATATACCTGAAAGAATGATTAACGATCAGTACATTATTTTTAAATGGCAACATCAATTTCGAAAATAGAATAGAAACCAACATTCTATAAATTAAAAAAAAAACTAACCAAGGAGTTTCCATCTCGTAGCGACGAACGAAACTATTTTTTTCTTTAAAAACACGACACGCGGCTATGGAGGAACGTTGTATCGATGTTAAGCCGTAATTAATTCACGTCCGAGATTATTTATCTCTGCGACGCGAACAGGAATAGATTTCGTACCGCGAAACGACATCCAACGGAATTATTTTAATTGCCATCACATACATGCGGTAAAATAAACCCGATTTGATTATGTCTCGTTGATATTTTGGCGGGAATATATGGCGGCAGTCCGAGATGTATATTTTAGTTTGAATCTAAGCGGAAATTGTGATTCATGTTATAATAGATTTAGATACCCTGACAAATTAAAATTGGTTAACAGCCGCTAAAGTTCATAAATACATCCATAATTTTTAATGTGTTCAAACTCTTTCCAATGACATTCTAAAAGTTTCCACCTAAGACTGAATGTATGAAATAGCCGTTTTAGATATTTAAAAAAACGACTGACCCGCCTCACATAAAACCCTTCCGAAGTTTGTAGTCAATAATGTAGTGCAAATGCAATGCATTAACGCAGCCACAAAACACTACATTGGTTGTTGTAGACTGTGAAATCGACGGGTTGTGCGCTACTACAGCCACCTTACAGCATCCATTTTCTTTTATCGGGCCGGCGACCACGTTATCTTCAGAAAAAGAATTCGTCTTGCCCAATCACCGTACATCGATGCCGCAAGTTATTTGCAGATTAATTTTACTTGACATTGGCAAAATTCGCAATAACGAGAGGCCATTTGTGAAAGATGATAGAAGTTGAGTCTATGGTTTTTTGTAGGGCAGTAACGTAAATACCCGCCGCCGAAGCCATTTACCAATGAACAAAGCCATTTTCATACCTTATGAATACAATCAAATTAATAATAATAATAATATAATATTCATACACTCACATCCATTATCTAGCACAAAGTAACCATAATCAAGAGCTTGTATTATGAATACTAGATAACGGAGAATTATATGTACATAAACATTATAAATCCGATCAGCAGTCCGTAATGACATCATTGAGGATTTAGTTGGGGAGCAGAGTAACCAAGGACTGCTGGTCGTATAATAAATAAACACATAAACATCCATGACTCATAAACAAATGCTCATACTCATCATACAAACAAACATCTGCTCCTACCGGGACTCGAGACCGGCACCCAAGACCGAGTAGCCTTATAGCAAGGGACACAGACCAGGCCAGCAGGTCGATCAATAATTGTCTTGCATCTTCTTACTGATTTCCATACATTTTTGAAACAAGCGATGTTTCAAAAATGTATGGAGACCCGGCCAGATCTATGTACAGTATTCTGAAAAAAAAGTAAAATATGCAGAACAGAGTTTAATTGTCTTTTTTTTTGTTTGCTTTGTTGCGTGGTACAAAACAAGAATTATTCAAGTAAAAGTTTAACATTCATCATGGCATGGCGCGTATGTCACTTTGGTGACGTTTAGTTGACTTCTATGTCGTCCGCCGTATTGCCATAGTGATTATCGGTGAAATCGACAAAAAAATTCAACTTTTGGACAAACAAACTTTTGGACATGAAAACGTATTATTAGTATTTTTCCCGGAATCTGGAGATTTTTCCTAAGAAACTTAGGATATGAAACATCTTTCAAAACAAGTTTTTTAGGTATAAATATCGTATAATAATAAACATTTCATAGTTTGGTCCCCTTTTAGCTGTAACAGCGTCACTGTTTGGGTTTTTTTTCAAATATATTTCGAAACGAATAACAGTGTTACACGAGGATAGTGCAGCAATTTACATTTATTCCCAACGAGTCACACTCCTATCTTTGGGGTGAAAATAGTCTCATTTGGTTCACAGACGGATCCAAGATAGACTCAGGAACGGGTGCTGGTGTCTATAATAAAGATATACAACTATATCAAAGCATGGACAATTTAGCAACTGATTTCCAAGCGGAGATGTATGCTTAGTATGCTGTAATGAAAATTATAGAACAACGGACTAAGAATAAAACAATATAATTCTTAGTGACAGCCAAGCAGCTCTCAAGGCACTTAACTCACCGCGCTTCAACTCAGATCTGATACTGAAGGCTGTACAAGCTCTTAACAGGCTTGGTAGGCATAATAGGGTAAGTCTGATCTGAGTGCCCGGCCATGTGGGAGTGATGGGCAATGAGAAGGCTGATGAATTGGCAACGAAGGGCTCGGAAAACACGTGGGTCCCGAGCCCTTTCTAGCACCTTCGCAAAGTTTCATAAACACAGCCATTTAAAAGTATGTCAAAAACAGACATAAATCTGAGTGATTCCACTCAGATTTTAAAAATACCGGGATTAAAACACTCCAAATAAGGATTTGCCTAGGGGAGGAGGTAGGAGGATGGAGTAAATATTATACATCTATGCAAACGGTAGAACAAAAGCTCGCTTCTTGATTGGGGCGCTCACAGGGCATTTTGCTACTAACCACATGCTACATAAAATGCAACTCTCCCCAACACAACTTTGTCGAGCATGTGGTGAATGCCAGGAATCAATGATGTAATCACTTGTGTCATTGTGATGCCCTGGCTAAAACCAGAATGAGCCTTCTGGAAGTGGCATATCCAAAGCCAGAAGACTACAGGCTCTTTCTGCCTAAAGATAAAGTTTGGCTAATGGCATTTATATTTTGGACACAGGAAGAGTAAACACAGGGGAGGCACAAAAGATCTCAATGGGTCGAAATGCACTGTGACTTAGTCATGGCCCAACTATAAGATGATCTTTGAGGTGTACCTCGTTGGGAATGGGTATTTATATCTTACCTAAGCAATTTTTGGGTCATTGAGAAAGCGAGAACGAAACTCGCTACCTCCCAGAAGAGATACAGCTAAGATGCGATCTGAATGGGAATTACATTCTATAAACTTGATCAAACAGCTTAGTTAGCCTGGACAAGGGGCGTCGATTTTTCGAGCCTGACCAATATTATGCCTAGTCCATAACTCAGGTCCGGTCTTGCTTGGAATATAGCTCGTTCTTGTGGGATGGTTCCGCTAAGTTATTCGATGCCCTGGATAGACGCCAGCGTCATGTTGTTTATATCTTTCGCGATGTAGTGGTCACAAACAGCCTTAGAGCCTCTACTTCAGACATCAAATAATCTGAGGCCTTTACAATTGCGTCGATACATATTGCGTCGAGACATGTTGCGTCGAGACATGTTGCGTCGATATTTTACTCCGAAATATGGCAATTAGGGAGGTAAATTAATCAAAGGATTTATTTATTTTCGAACTTGCTTGCAAATAGAAAGCTGTTTATTGAAGAAAAAAGTCCAGTCCAAAAGTAAGTACATTTAATAACTGTATTTTCAAATAAAAAGCTCTGCCTAGGTACTACTTAGTTTTAATTTCCGCGCATTATTTGAGTAAAGTACTATACAAGTCTTGGCCACAACTAGGCACTGTTGGACTTACGAAGGTGTGCCTCGGCGTGTGACAGTTTCGTCCATCAATGCCTCTTTTGCTGCCCGCTGCAATAATGTATTAATACAATAAACTTCAAGCATCATTAAAATATTGCCGGCTCTTATAAACTGAACCAGAAAAAAACAACACCATCGAAATAGTTTTCAGTGTATGAGCATTGTCTCATTACCTACACCAGTTACAATCGCTTTAATCTCTTGCCGTTATTGTACTATTGACAGCACATCAGAAATGACGCTAAAGCTTATACCGACAACCTAATTCCCCTGCAATAGGATCGATTTTAGAACTGCGATCGTTTTGATTTATGTACGGGTGTCTGTACCTACTGAATTAGACGTTAATGTTTTTCATTAATGGTGGTTCTCTCTGCTTTATTAAACAAAATGGACGACAAGTCGCACGCTAATTCAGAAATAACATCGCGTCCACCGATACGAGCAAAAAGTATGCGCCACATTGTACGACAAAGAGTAGATAAATGCGAGTTAGATGTTGACTATATGTAAACATGTAGGTTTTTCACATATGTTCCTAAAATAATTATGAACTATTTAAAAAATAAAGTTTTGAAACGTATATTACTATCAAACTATGTCGAACTATATTTATACAAGTGAGTCAAACAAGCGTACGGCCTACGGCCCGCTTGATTGTAAGGTTTTTTACCGCGTTGTTAGCGTAGCCTATAGACGCTCGTAGCACCTTGGGCACTACTCACGCGTTGTCACCGTAGCCGATAGACGCTCGTAGCACCTTGGGCACTACTCACGAGTTGTCACCGTAGCCTGTAGACGCTCGTAGCACCTTGGCCACTACTCACGCATTGTCACCGTAGCCTATAGACGCTCGTAGCACCTTGGGCACTACTCACGCGTTGTCACCGTAGCCGATAGACGCTCGTAGCACCTTGGGCACTACTCACGAGTTGTCACCGTAGCCTGTAGACGCTCGTAGCACCTTGGCCACTACTCACGCATTGTCACCGTAGCCTATAGACGCTCGTAGCACCTTGGGCACTACTCACGCGTTGTCACTGTGGCGACCTTACTGACCGCAGGAGCACACCCCTACAAAGTAGTGTTACTTTGCTGCGATCTTCCTTATGAACTAACTTTCCTAACTTCGTTTTAAACTTTTGTTTTCTTTATTCCTTGCGACTCTAAGCTCAAGGGCTTCCATGCTGCTGAGAAGATCCGTTACTATGGTTACCTTGTTTTGTTACTCTGTTTTACTGTCAATAAAAGTTTTCCTATTGAAATCTGCTCTCACAGTTTTATTTAAGTACTTTAACAAACTGTGCATGAAAATTTTATACCACGAAGTTGGCAATCAAGCATACGGCCCACCTGATGGTAAGCGGTTACCGTAGCCTGTGGACGCTTGCAACATTAGAGATTTTTCGAGATACTGTACGTAACGTGACCGGAAACATCTCCTTTAAGGTACGAAAATTCTGTAGGATCTTGTCACAATATGCGGTTACCTATTGTTCAGTTAGCGAACGAATATAGCAACTGGCAAACACGTGCGAGGCACTCGCCACTCTGGCACCGCCCACTTTCTACTTGTTGCAGATATGAATCCGCATCCGTAAAAGTTCCGTAATTATTGTGGATACGGACGACTGTTTTAATGCGAATGTTCCGCATTTGCGGATGCGGAAGCGAATATCCGTAACACCCATGGTAAGAACTACGTATCGGGTTCTAAAATACCTCTCTCAGAATATTATTGATATTATTATCCTTATGAACAACGTTAAAGAATGCATTTTCATTGACAGTTGGAATCGGAGAGCTGCAAAAGCTACATGGAGGCACCGGTGACCGCGTCGAGGCACCAGGAGACCAGAGCAATGAAGGCGGAGAAAGAGAAACCCTTCCTATCAAGTAAGCTGCTTTTAGCATTAAGATATATACATATATGTAACTAGCTGTGCCTCCGACTTCGTTCGCGTGGATGTCGGAAAATAACAACTTGAAATTTGATTACGAAAAAATGGAGTGAGTCAATTTCAAAAGATAGACATAACGCTCTCGCAGACTTTTTTTTTTTTTTTTTTCATTTTGTTCACAATTCTATAGATATACACTCATACATCATAATAGCCATACACGGAAACCTATAAAGGTTTATCTGTGAGGGCGAGCCGTTCATGTATCAAGATATTACTTAATTTTACATAGAAACATTATACAGAGTCTAGATGCGAGTTCTTAAAAAAATGATCCTTAAGTAGTTTTTTACACTTTCGTGATTCCACATATGATGCCTGTAGATTGACAGGAATATCATTTACATAAGATGGTATTATATACTCCAAGGTTCTAGAACCATATACATTTGTGATTTTGGGGAGACGATATCTATAGGTACGCTGGATTTGTCTCAAGTTAGCAGGTCTTGATATTTCTTTTTCTTCTTTCTTTTTTAGAACTTTTAAAGGACAACAATTCCTGCATACATGATTTTTGCGCAACTTTAACCGTTTACGCAGCGCACCCAACAAAAGCTCAGAAATGGAATATTTTTTAGTTGTCATACTCCTTCGAAACAACAGAAGACACCACCCGACACCACTATGTTCCGTTCAAGTGCGGCTATAACGCTACACTGTACTCAGTCTCTTGCTAGCGCCATGAATATCACAGCGCTTACAACCTTTGGTCGCGAGTAAACCACATCCTATCATTTCAAAACGGAACATGACTTTTGTATGAGATTCTAGCCATACATTGTGGTACAAGTCCGAAATAAAAGTTAAGGGGTTGGTTGTGTTCCTTCTCAAGAGTTAGAAAGTTTGACACCTTTGAGACCAGTTTTAGTTTCCGATTAAATTAATAAAAACATTGTCATATCATACCTAAAATATGCGTATTTTCGTACGACACACTACAGGTAAACGGTTTACCACACACACGCACGCACGCAAACAGACACACATGGTATACATTACAGGCCATGAAAATAGAAGAATTTAAAAAATCAACCACTAAAGATAGCTCTTATTAGCAAGTTGGGCAAGCTGGGCACATAGGTCACCACCGGTACGGACGGCCTATGGGGCCATGGCGACCACGTACCGCAAAACGCAAAGTGGGCCTCCTTATTCTAAAATTTTGGATCACGGATTCAATTCAAAAACTAAAACCTTTCCGACAGTTGAGAATAAGGGGGCTGATCAGAGTCACAAATTAGGGCGACCTACCTACCTGATGGGCATACGCTATTGAGCGTAGTTATTACTTAGTTAATTTAATGTCAGTGTTATTTTTTTTTTCCTAATTTCAGTTACTCAATAATAGCATTTATTTCACAGACGACAATACCAGCTGCGGGGTGAACAGCTTGGCAAGGCTACGATGCATCGTCCAGGCGCTCTCGGTTAAGGACCATTGATATGACTGCATGTGATATCGAATAGCGGTTTTTGTAATAGAACACTCAGTATAGTAGTGTGAGAAAGAGACGAGTAGAATTCCTATAGTTACTGCACTGTCATTTGTGAGTATGACACTTCAAGAAATGAGATAATTGAAACATACCTCTGACTCTCTCTACTGAAACTATCACAAATGTCGTGCTTCTTCCCGACTTAACACTCTCGCCTGTAAAAGTGTTACTGCTTGGGATTTCTTCATATTTCCCAACGAGTAACAGTGTTCCACGATAGGACAACTTTTTACATTTATTCCCAACGAGTCAAACTTCTATCTTTGAGTGTGACTCCTTGGAAATAGATCTTCTCAACACAACACTCGTGATTAGGATTTTGAAGCATAATTGTTATAAGACAATGTATATTTTAAAATTACCGAAATTGGTGAGCTGATTTAGTAAGCTCTTTTGGATCTTTTGGTATTTTCTAATAATAAGGTATTTGAAGGACAAAAATGAGTATATTTGTAAAACATTTGTGAGAATACGAAAAATGTATTCCAATAGACATCAGCCATTTTATTTCGATTTATTTTCTTTCTTTCGTGTCTACTTTATGATGCGCAAGAGTCGCCGTAAATCACTCGACGTCACTCGACACCATCTCATGACTATCAAAGTTAAAATATAGTGTCACCTAAAGTACTTAGGTATATTCCATTTTCGTTTCAACTTAATGATGTTTATGTATTAGATTGAAACAACCATATACTCCAATCAGTTAGAAATGTGTGTTAATCTTTTGTCACATCGGAGTTTAGTAGCAATAAAATTTTAGCTTTTAATCGGCAGTTAGGCGTTTGTACTTACAAAAAATAATAGTACCTAGGTATCTAAGAGTCTAATAATAAAACAGCTCAAAATGTGCCTTATTTATTAACTTAGATAGTGAAGATTTATTTAGGTAGGTAGTAAGTTTATTTTAGGTGAATATTTTGCCATAAAAATGTTGTTTTTTTTTTACAAATCCCTTTCATAGCTGTAGAAGAACTTTTAAGTAATTCCCATTGGACAGCCTGCTTTGAAATGGGAGATCCTTATAATTAGTCGTTTTATTATTTGCGTAGGTATTTATTTCCAAAATTAAAAGCTCATAAAATTATAGGTACTTACCTACGTTGTAATATCTAATCTAATAATACTTTTCATCGCCCTATTGCCATAGTTCATAATAATTAATTATTTTTGCAAATTCTAGCTACTATTTAGACTAGCCTGACTTGCATAACTATGTAAAGTCTTATTCGAATCGATTTGTCCGTTCCTCATATCATAGACGGGATCTGAGGTCCGTTCTCAATATTTTCGACTTGAAAAGTTTGTTTAAAAAGCGTAAAGATAACGCTCATATTAAAAAAATATTTTTTCATAACGAATCCACCTATCAAATGTTTAAAATATTCAGTTGAATATTTACACGTAGGTATTTTTGTTTCTGTACATATTCTAGTGAATTATAATATTTGTACACATTACATTTGTTTTATTTCAAAGAAAACAAAGCCTCCTCTATAAACGCACGCTTGCGTCACGTTGGTAGTTACTTTTTTTATATATACTACCACTAAGGTGAGGCAATCTAGCATACGTCCCACCTGGTGGTAAGCGGTTACCGTAGTCTATGGACGCTTGCAACACCAGGGGTATCACTTGCGCGTTGCCGACCCTGCAAAAACCTTTTCAAGCCCTTTTTGAAGAACCCCATGCTGTACTCGTTCAAGAAAACCTCTTCGGGGAGGTCATTCCACAACGTGAGCGTACGCGGGAGAAAGTTTCTCTGAAACGCACAGTACAAGACCATTTTTAACCGACTTCAAAAACGATGAGGTTCTCAATTCGGCCGGTACGTTTTTTTTTCTATGTATGTACACCGATTACGCCGAGATTACTGATCCGATTTACGTGATTCTTTTTTTGTTCGATGCGGAATAGCTGCCATTTGGTCCCATAAATTTTTTTTTCAAAATCATTTCGGTAGTTTGGTTTTATAAGTAAAAAAAACTAAAATTAGTAAGTCGTCTACGTATTTTTTTTATTTGTATGTACACCGATCACGCCGAGATTACTGATCCGATTTACGTGATTCTTTTTTTGTTCGATGCGGAATAGCTGCCATTTGGTCCCATAAAATTTTTTTCAAAATCAGTTGAGTTTTATGATTTTTACATAAAAAAAAACTGAAATCAGTAAGTCGTCTACGTATGCGAAATTGCGGATTTTTGCTTTCCTACGACTTTTTAGTAAAACGATACGATACTGGGAAACAATAAAATTTGACGGTCACCCATCCATCTTCGACCTTAAAAAGTTAACACTAAAAATTGTGAAAAAAAAATAAAACCGACTTCAAAAAACTGAAAAGGATAAAATAATTAAATTGAGTAGGTAGGTACTCATCCCCTAGAAACATATTTTTTTGAATTGGTGCTAAGTTGTTTTCAAAAACAATAGAAAGTGAAGCACCGACTCAATTTAATTATCTTATCCTTTTCAGTTTTTTAAAGTCGGTTTTAATTTTAGTTCCAAACATCCAACGTGTGAGGATGTATTCCCTGCCGATGGCGAGCGGTGCGCGATGGTAGAAAGAGGCCGTGGGCATCATGTCAAATACTTTTTTTTTTATTTTTTTTTATTTTTTTATACAAAGCACGACAAATGACTCAACACCACCTGATGTGAAGCAGTAAGAAGAGTCCATATGCGAAGACAGCTAGTGCAGTTCAGACACTACTCTAGCTGCCTCCACCTTGCCGGCCCGAAAGGTGCTTTTTCACGCCTCTTTTGAAGGACCCCATGTTATAGGAAGGAGGGAACACATGTGCTGGCAAAGAATTCCATACTTTGTTGTATGTTATTTGTATACAACTAGATGTGAATCCAGGTCCATCTAAAGTAAAGAATAAGTGATTAGTAGTGATTACCGTCGCCTATAGATACCTGCAATGGAACTACAAGGAACGAATCACTTGGTAAAGCATGTGCGTTGTCATCCTGAGGCTTAAGATGAAATGCCTTCCACGCCGTAATTATACTGGCTACCTTTCCCTTCTCTAACCGAAATATTATGTATTCTGTGCCGAGAGTGCCCGAGACACAGCGAACTGCTTTTTCTGCGGAAATAAGAAGGGCGATGGTAGGTACCTACCCAGGCATACGCACCTTCTTCCTAGTCTTGTTTGTAAAATGTACAAAACGAATTTTTTTTACTGATGCAATAGGTATATAATATTTAAACATTTACAGGCAGCCTTGTGATATTATTTATTTCACCAAGATAATGAATGACAATAGAATTTTAAAATCTATTATAGTTACCTAGCCTATGTTCGGAATCATATAGACCCTTACTTAGCCCACTGTAGGAGTTGTGGAGTTGATATTTAGGTAGACCACGCTTGAGTAGGTAGAAAGAAACATACCTAACTAGTGTCTTTAGTGTTAAAAGTGTCTATCTATACTCTATCTATATGATACTCTCTCTGACTCTACAGTAATTGGGTGGGCCCTGCACTTATTTTTGCAACCATTGTATTACTTATTAAGTACTACTTTGCACTCCTATGTGTTCTATGGAGGAAGGCCTGTGCCCAGCAATTAGACGTTTATAAAAAAGCAGTTTTCCTACGCCCGTATGCTTAATAGCCATACATAAATATATGTAATGGTTATAAATGAACAAATCTTGATTTCATAGTTCTCCATTATTCCTACAGTTCCTATGGGCGGAGCGAGAACCTCTGCCAAGTCACGCCCCTTGCGCGCGCGCAATTCCGTACAACTCTACGCGTTGATGCCTCAACCACTAAAATAAACAGTTGTAGATGCAAAGTGGATGAATGAAGGGCCATTATCTATTAAGAGACGAATATTACTTTCCTGTCTCTGTAGTGTAACATTTAAACATTTCATGATTTACTTTCACGAAAGTTTTACTTACTTAGTTAGTCGTCTGGGTAGATACCATGGTCTGTCTTATTTCAGCCAGCCGTAAAGCAGTTTGCTGTGTTTGCAAACGACAGCGGTAAAAAGTCTTCCTATTGGTATAATTTTTTTCTCTACGGAAGAGTCTACAATAATGTGCGAAGACAGGTAGTGCAGCCTGCAACTAAGCAGTTTCCAGAAACAATAGAAAGTGAAGCAGCGGCTCCAAAAAATACCTTTATCCTAACTAATATTATTTATACGAATGTGAGTTTGTTAAGCCACTGAACCGATTTAGGTGAAATTTGATATGGAGACAGTTTCAGACCCTGGGGCGGATGGAGAGAAAGATACATTGACGTTTTTGTTTTTTATAGTTATTTTTGCGATAGTCCTAATAATGTGATTTTTGACGTTTTGAAAGTACTTCTTTGTGGTTTATTTGAATTAAGATATTTTGATTTTCAATGAAATTTGAAATCGATCAAATACAAAGATTTTAGTTGCATTTTGAATGCTTATACGGAGATGCACTATAGACGGACTTCCCGGCTGTCACTTTACCTAAATCTAATTATGTTTTGCTGGTTTTTCTTTTTTAAAGTCGGTGTTTATTTTTTTACGAAAATTAACCTAATGTCGTTGTTTTAGGACACTATTGGCTTTAACTCTTTCGAGAATGGCACATCTCCGCCACTCTAAGGTTCGACTTTCGTTAGTATTGCAAAGAATGTCGTAATTCTTTTAACAATGAAGTACATATTCTTAATTTTCATTTCAACATTATTATAAATGTTTGAAAAATTATCTACTTATAAAAATATCTTAACTAGAAAAATTTTAGAACATTTAAGACGTTAGCATATAACTCAAATACTTACAGATAGACTAGAAGAATTTCACAGGGATATCCCAAGTCCTGGGTAGCTTAGATGGTTAGATTAGTCGCCCGGATTGCGAAACTTCGTGGGTTCAATCCCCGCCTCAGGACGTGAAAATTTTTCTACTTTAGATATTTTTATAAGTAAATAAAGTACATATTGATTTATTGAAGAATGCTCCGCTTCGATGAACTTCTCCAGTTGACAGGCAGCCATAAGCGCGCTCTCTATTGCTGTATTAGGCCTTTTTGTTAAATAGCCTTTCATTTAGATATAACGTAATTAAGTTTGAAGGAGTTCGGTAGGGTAGTGGTTTGAACGCTCTGGGTTTCGATTGCGAAAACTAAGCAACTTTTGCCCTGGTCGATTCCGACATGAGTCAATTAAAAGTAATCTCGAGCTCCTCCGTGCTTCGAAATGCACGTTAAACCGTAGGTCCCAGTTTTTACTGCAACCGCTTTAACCCACCAACCCGCATTGGGCCAGCGTGGTGGGGTTATGGCCCAAGCTCCTCGTGTGTTTCCCCGTGTAGGAAGGCCTATGTCCAGCAGTGGGACGTATATAATCTGGTGATGATGAAGTTAAAAGTAAATGTTTGTAGAACATTACTCTATTCCTTATCGAATCAAAATATTCGGTCCCATAACTCTAACTGTATTTTTTAAGCGTCAAAAACTGCCCGCTTGTATCTATTATTTATCAACTAAACAAGTCGCACCGCCCACCAACGCGCGCCAACTCTTGACTCTCTGAACCTGAACCAAAAACAATTTATTATTTGCGTGCAGCCATTTTTTATTTGTGTTCTCGCGATAGAATTACGATAGGCATTTAGTTTTGTGAATGAAAGTTGGGTGAGGCAGTTTTGAATTTTGTTTCATACGGTTTTTGTAAAATAATACTGATTATTTGAATGAATTACCTAAGTATATTTATTTGAAAAATAACACTTCTAGGTACAGTGACGTGGAATAAGATGTAGCACTTAAGTCCTAACACTTGCAAGTAGGTTGAGCTTACAACTTATAAACAATTCCTAACTTAAATAAACTTTCTTTTATTGATTCTTCATAAATCCACAGTACTAAAAGGAATAGGTGCATACATCAGAGAAGATCGGCGGAGTAGTGGTTTGGGCGCTCTGGTTTCGATTACGAAAACAAAGCAACTTTCGCAATGGTCGATCACAGGATGGGTCAATCAAAATTTGTAATTTCTCGCTTTCCCTTCGTGGTGACATTAAGGCGTTGGTCCCGGTTGTCGCTGCAACCGCTTTAACCCACCAACCGGTATTGGGCCAGCGTGGTGGTGTTATGGCCCAAACACCTCGTATGTTTCTCCCATGTAGGAAGGCATGTGCCCAGCAGTGGGACGTATATAGGCTGGTGATGATGATTAACATCAGAACCAACATTTTGTGCCACAGGTTAAATTTAAGCTATTTTAAGGTCAAAAATATGTACAATATATACAAATGTGACACTAAATAAAATATTTTTATTCAATTTTATTCTATAACGATAATATCAAACATTATTGCAATCTACGGATTTTCACTATTCAAGCAAGGATTATCTAGGTATCAATCTAGGTAGGTCTAGGTAAAGATAATAAGTGATATATCTTGATTTGATGTAAAATTGATCTCTAGACTCTAGACCTTATCATCTAAGTAATTCATCATCAACCAGTCAATCGTCAACCAGTATCTATTTAAATAAAATAAAACCAAAACTACTTTCAAAAACGTTTTATTCAATTAAAAATGTAACATTTTACAAAAATATATTTACATGTGTAATAAGTATAATCGATAAACTAAGCGCCTTATACAATCAATATATAAAAAACTACCTTTCGCATGGAAAAATCGTAATATACATTTACATCCCTTTTCAAAAAAACTAGGTGAAAGATAGAACAAATGCATGATTACACTACATAACGTTTTATACAAAACTAAATTTTTATTTAAAAACTAAATGTCATTACAAGAATGCTAATCTCAGTTTTCGCATCTGAAGTAATTTGAAAATGAAGCGTATATAACATGGCAGTTTCACTACCTTAATATCAAGCACGGAGTTATCATTTAGGCAACTATTTAAGCGAAAATATCTATAAATTCATTAGTACTTTAATTCCAACCAATAAATCATATAACTAGTTTAACTAGTGTCCGAAATCATCAAAATTTAGTGTAACTAGTGAGAGGTAAAGCCAGGAACTAGTAAACTAGTGACTGTTGTTATTGCCAACTAGTGGATATTAAACTGATAAACGAGAGTGAATAGTGATTATAATTACTAACCATAAGTTTTATGAAAAAGATTTTATTTCTGAAAAAGTAGCATCGCATTTGTGACAGGTAAGAAAAGCTTGCACATTTCCAATATGCAAGTGTCCATTCTTACTTAATTTGTGAAATACCCGTAGACTTTTTTTTTATACAACTAGATGACAAACAAGCTGACGGCTCACCTGATGGTAAGCGGTTACCGCCGCCTATAGACACCTGCAATAACAAGGGAACATCACTTGATATTGCAGGTGCGTTGTCATCCTGAGGCCTAAGATGAAATGCCGTCCGTGCCCAGTAATTACACTGGCTACCTTTCCCTTCAATCCGAAACACAGCGAACTGTTTCACGACTGAAACTAGACACAATAATAACTCTTTTGTGGAGTAGACGCCTCCGCCGCGGGTTTGTTAGGACGTACAGCTGAAAATCAAAACGCAGTCTATCTGTAAAGCGTCTAAAAATTAGATGCACTAAGAATTTTATGGTGTGTCTCCCGCCGTCGAAAAGTTGAGTGTTAAAACGAGTCAGAGATACTACTTTCAATCACAGATTTTATCGTGTAGAAACTGACATAACTAGTACAACTAGTAACTGCTATATCTAATTATATCTTGAAGAACTAGTAGTAGAATTAGATGTTTTCGCTTAAAATTTATTATAAAGCTAATAATGTTTTCGCTAAGTTTGTTTAATATTTTACAACACAATTTATTACAAAACATGATACAATATTAAATACATTGCATCGATTTTGTTACTAGAAAAAAAATATGTTACGATGATTGAATATGCTTTTTTATTACTTCAAAACAAAGGGACCAGCGATGATACAGCCTTTCAGTTAAAATTAATTATAAAATATAAAAAAATATCAAAATCATGGTTTATTATCATGA
Source organism: Nymphula nitidulata (assembly GCA_947347705.1). Lineage (NCBI taxonomy): Eukaryota > Metazoa > Arthropoda > Insecta > Lepidoptera > Crambidae > Nymphula > Nymphula nitidulata. Next base: position 5,823,333 of record OX374646.1, read on the forward strand.
AGTTTATTTCACATGGATAACGAAATATCTATTATCCCAATACTCCAAAGTATAATTGATTAAGTAATATGTTATATTTACATATATTATGTAATATGTATATGCTAGGTCCCTTTCCTTTTTGCATATTTTTAAGAATAGCTAGATTTTGTATAGGTACATTTGTTTTTAAGGACGTCCTCTGCATTATATGCAAACTTTAAGGCAATAATTATAATTGAGAGTTCAATGTCTCCTCGACTTAAAATAGTTTTAATATACAAATAATTATTATTGTTTTCATACCTTTAAAAATATACGGTTCATATTTGTTTTTGAACGTATCGCAAATAAGTAGAATACTTTTTAAAAGTCGACTCAATTACCTAAATAAAAGTTGCTTTTTGATTAAAACCACACGTAAATTTTATATAAATTTAATTTCGAGTCAACTGTTATCATATTAATTATGAGGACAGTTTTTTTACAATAAAATGACTTTAACATGTGTTTTATATAATCCGTTAAAATTAAAAATCCTTAAATTTTATTACAATAAATACTGCACTGAGGCCTAGCAGTAGGCTTGTGGCATTCTTCATTTCATTGTTTCATAAAAAACTAACTAATAAGTGTTGCCAACTCAAAATCTCAAATTATGCCACAACTATAGTCGAAATATCCCAAAAATTTATGCTGAAACTTTGGAGAATATTTACTTTAATTTAGTAATTTTTATAATGGAAATTGAAATGGGACAGAATAAATCAGTTCTTACACCCACTTAAAGTTGCGTGCTAGAGAAGGAGATCCAATATATACGAGTACACGACCGCCATAGTTTTTTCATATCAAAAGTTATTGCAGAAAGAGACAGTGGGTCAATTCTGCTATTTATTTTCCTAAACTGATCGACTGCGGTTCGATATCGTTACCAATACGGTTGTAATAAAAAAATGTATTCCACTAGCATTGCATATAAAGCCGGAACGCTAACGAAACGCTCTCGATTGGTTCAACTTCAATAATCATTAGCAATGTTGCAAGAAGCAAATGTAGTTTAGCTTAGTGAGCTGACAGTTGATAACTTTTGACAGTTCAACCAAAATAGTATCGCCGCGTTTCGGCTGCCACAAATGTCAAATATTTTGCAGAAAACAAAACAATGATTAAACCGAACGGTTCGTTTTACGTGTTTGTCACTAGAATACCAAAATGATGCGTTTCGGCTACGTTTCGATTGCCTTGAGTTAGCAGAATACAGAAACGTTGTAACTAAAGCGTTTCGAATTCGTTTCAGATCAAAATACAATAGCAGAATTGGGGGGCAGGTATTCTGTAATTTCTAATTCTAATATCTCCGGTATTTTTTGGCTAAAATCAATTCTGTTTTCACGATTAGTAGCCTAATTTTACTTATTTTGTTTTATAAATGTATTAAACCAGTACAATATTTATTTTTCATGCTTATTCCCTATTCATTTCATCAAAATGCGGTTAAAACCTTTTTGTTACGGCCAATGCTTTTCAATTTGAAAGTCATTTATGCAAGTTGATACATCTCAGACCTTATTGCTGTGCGATATAGAATCTAATTTGAAATGCCTGCAACATGTTGGCACAGAATTCTATATAAATGTTTAGTATATACATGTCGGTGAAGGCAATACGACATTAAATAAGAACATTTTCTGCATTAGTTCATAGAAAAGTTATAAAAATATTATATTTATATGAACTAATATAGCCCATGTTTTAATTTAATGTCGTATTGTCACCACCCTGTATAATAGCTAAAGTATCTTTTCAAACTCAACTTCTTCTTTCATATATTATGTTACATTTTTTTTAACAATACGCGTTTCACTATTAATATTGTGTCTTTTGTTATTTGAACTTAAAATACATGTGTGAGGCTTGTTAAGGTATAACTTATAGACTTAAGCGCTATTTACGACTAATATCACTTGATATGGGCGTATTATGATCACGCGTTGCCAAGGAGCTCACTGGAACAAACAACACATTATTATTCTTATTTAATAATTGATAACAAATCATCATTTTCGTTCACACAACTTGGTTTTTAACGAAATTTTATTCACTTTATAAATTGTAGAGATGTCGTTACACGATTTGTTATTAATCTTATGGGGATAGCACTTGGCCTTTCATCTTAAATTATGGTAATAATAAGGCTACACCCGGTCTCCTCAACCACAGAGGAACTGGCTATCTTACCTCCAACTGCCGGCACAACAATGCTTAGGCAGAGTTAGGTAAGATGGTGGTAGTTAGCCAGGCGGAATTAGAAAAGTGCTACCACCAACCAAACCGAGCAAAAGTTCTCTGCCCCCACGGGAATCGAGCCCCGGAGCTCTAGATCTGAGGTAGGTGGTCTCAACCACTAAACCACAGAGGCTGGTTACTATTGCACACGAAATTAAAAAACATAATACAAAATAACATGAATACTTTAAAAAGGTATGCTGTACAAAAAACATAAATGTCATGTTTCGTTGCCTGCAATCCTAAATGTTACTTACTTGGTCAGTTCTCTCGCAGTCAGAGGCCCTGTGAGGCCAGACCTCGACCGGGATCGGCTCAGCTGAGCTCTCCTTTCAGCTGTCAAACAAAACCTTATAATTAGTGCAAGTAACGGCCCACTGAGAGTAAGTTACTACCTATAGACACCTGCAATAACAAGCAGGTGCGATGTCATTCTGGCCTAAGATGAAATGTTAATATAGTTTTTAAAAATACGCAATGTGTGGAACGGAATTAATTTTTACTAGGGATTGACACAATTCATTCCGACACAATCTCGCTTCGATGCGGCCATCTTGTCTTATAAAAATATAAAACATTTCCTTTGAAAATTTTATCGATTCCTACTAAATAATGTAATAGGTTTCATTAGGGGACATCACTACAGCTATCAAATTTGAAATATCACATGTTAAGTAAAATGAACTATAGGTGCGATCGAAGGATGTTGAGATTACTGATTGAACAGCTGATTGAACATCTCTTTCGCGATTATTTTCCTCATAGTAAAAGTAGTGGGTTGTTAGCTGGGTGTCATGTTCAGTTTTAGTCATAATCTGCTTTAGTCAGGTTTCTCACTGGTCACATTCCGCTTTGGTCATTTTCTATCCTAGTCATGTTCTGCGTAGGTCATGTTCTATTCTTTTGGCGCTGTCGCCACTCTAGAGTCGGCTTAGGCCGGCTTTGGGGTGGCTGAGTGGGCCTCACACCAGGACCGGGCGCGGCTATGGCCGCGACCGGCCCGGGGTGTGGCCTGGTGCCCCGCCCTAGGACTGGCACTGGTCGGTTCTAGGGTCGGGCTGCCCAGAGGCGGCTCGGTGAAATGCTTCGGCAAACGCCGGGTCGTCTCCTTTATGGGCATGGGGAAACCGGAGTGGTTTAGCAGGTATTCCCAGTGCCGCTATGATCAGGCGCTGGGCGACCCCTGCACAGGCCCACGTCTAGCTGACGGTCGGCTGGTCCACCTAACCAGCGGTTTAAGGTATCGTCTGTAAGCGGATTCCACTTCGAAAAAAAAGGTCATGTTCTTTTCTAGTCATGTTCTTCCAGACTAGTCATGATCTGCTGTGGTCATGTTCTGAATTTATAAAGTGCAGAGTTAACCTGTCTGTCCTTTACAACCATAACTGTACAACAATAAAAAACAAACTAATAATTATATTGTTTTTAATTATTCAAGTACTGACCTCTTTAAACATAACAACATAAACAAAAAACAGATAAAAAATAACTTAAAATTTCACCTTTTTTTTTAAATAAAAAGACAGCTTTATGAATTTAATTAAAGCTGCAGTACCAGATATCCGCTGTTTACGCAATTTGCGAATAACTGATTTTATTTTTGAATCAAATCTTTGTTTATTTTTGTTTGTTACAGTTTTATATTTTTGTAGTTTTATAGTTTTTCATTTGCTCTGATGAATTTTGATGTCAAAATGGATGGCTTCTTTTCATTAACAATGCCGTAAATCTGCATATCTATATTAGGTTTGGAACCAAATCTAGCTTTAATTCTGCGATGCCACCCTTCTAACGCACTCGTCGAGAAATAACATTCGAATAAATACAAATAGCCCGCATATAAGCCAGTATGAACACTGGTTACTTATTGGCAATAAAGGTTTAATATATTTGAAACTTACTTACTTACGTATGACCAAACCAGAACATGACTAAAGGTCTATTCACACATATCAGTGAAGCCACAGTTCCGGTACAGTTCCGTATCAGTGCGAAATATTATTTCATACATTATCTATGAACGTATCTCCACTTGTCCGTGTCAGTGACGGCACAGTGCTCTCAGTATCCGTGCCGGCACCGGCAAGCACGGAAGGGATCGTCGACAACGATATTTTTTGCCGGACGGACAGATCACAGACAGATCACGGACGCCGGCATCAACAAAAACAAAATAGAGGACGAGCGATTAATAGAATTGGTTCGTGAAAAAAGAGTTTTATATGATTTATCTCATGCAAAGTATATGGATACGACATACAATCACGATTGACGACGGATACGTTTTCACTGAAGCTCCGTGAACTGAGCAGGCACTGACATGTGTCAATTGAATCACTGACGCAACACTGAAGCACTGATACGGAACTGTGCCGCAACTGTGGCTTCACTGATATGTGTGAATAGACCTTAAAGCAGAATATGACTAGAGTAGAATATTACCAGAACAGAATATGACTTAAAAGGACTATAACCATGACAAAACAAGAACTTGACTAAAACAGAATATGGTTAAGGCGGAATAAATATGACCAAACCAGAATATGACTAAAACCGAACATGACACCCACCTAACAACCCAAAGTAGTTTGTAGTATGGGTAGAATAAGACCTTTCAATATGCCTACACACCTTGTTATACCTTGTATAAAAGAAGATATTAATTCACGTGTTAATTATTAATACTTAATCGTTTATACATATTTAAGTGTCAGCGGCCTTCATTTGTCACTTAGAAGCTTCAAGTTAGTACCTAATTAACGAAAATTCAATATCTGTACGAACAAGACGACACCGAAAGCAAATTAGAGCACATGCTTTAGTAATATTTAAAAATTTGAATAATATTAAAGTTATCTTTGCATGCATACCATACTTATATTATTGAAATGTGAGGGTAACTCTCCGTCAGTCTGCTAAGTTCCCTTTTTAAATACAAAGCTTGGCAAATGACTCAACACCACCTGATGTGAAGCGGTAAGAAGAGTCCCCCTCCCTTATTCAGAAACTGTCGGATCACGGATTTGATTCGAAAATTCACATGCTGTCTCACTTTGACGCACCGTGATAAAAAGTGACGGGTATAGAGATTCCGAAATTCGAATCTTTCCCGACAAATGTGAATAAGGGGGCATATGCGACAAAGGTTCCGATGCAACTAAGATCCCGATGAGTCAAACTAAGTGGTCACCGTCGCCTATGGACACCCGCAATTATTAGTGAACAATAACTTGCTATTGCAAGTGCGTTGTCACCCTTAGGGCTAACATGGAATGCCTTCCAAGCCCAGTAATTACACTGGCAACCCTTTCCTTCAATCAGAAACACAGCGAAAGGGGGTTATGGGTAAGATAAATAAATGATGATTCATAAATATGATGGTGTTATTTAAAGATTTGTTAGTTGTGACAATAAATATATAAATTAGGGGTTAAGTTAATATAATAAATAAATATATACTTAAAGACTAGAAGCGAGGGAGATTACTGTCCGTGGATTCCAATGAGAACAGTATCTAGAAACAACACAATATTCTATTTAGGTTTATGAAACTCTATATTATGCGTAGGCGCATCCCCAATTCTACGACGAGCGTTCGACAGATACAAGTAGCGATGGACGATTTTGAGATGATTTAACAATTAAAAGAATCACAGTGTCAAAATATACAATCGAGTCGACCAAAGACTCGCTGTCCTCACAAAACAATCAATGTTTCGATTCAGCGGATCGCACGGTCGCTCTACAGCGCGCTCTCGGTTGCTCTCTAGTCGGGACATTCTCACGCGTTGATTTTTTATTTCATAATTTTACAAAATATATATAAATTTGCTTTGATGGTGTACATAACGTCTTAAGGATTTTTTCGTACACAACTCTGTGTTAACATTTATGTAAGGTAGCACAAACTTGGAGCGGTTAGGTGGTAGGTAGTTCATTCATAAATCTTGCTATTATTTTCAGTTGTTTGGACTCCCAATTACAACGCAAGTCGAGAACTCGCGAATAAACACGCCATATGCAAGTCGTTGTAATCTTAAATACAGACCGAGTCTGACTCGAGTCCAAGTCGACACAATCGAAACGAAAGACAACTACTTGCGAATGAACGCGCCATGAGTCAGTCATAGTCATAGTAATCTTAGTTACAGATCGAGTCTGACTCGAGTACAAGTCGACACCATCGAAATGAAAGTCAAGAACTCGCGAATGCATGCGTGAGTCGCAATCTGAATTACAGACCGAGTCGGACTCGACTCCCAAGTCGGCACCATGAAAACTCAAGTCGAGAACTCGGAAATGAACGCGCCATAAGTCAGTCGTTGTAAGCGAAATTACAGACAGAGTCTGACTCGAGTCCAAGTCGACACCATCGAAACGCAAGTCAAGAACTCGCGAATAAACGCGGCATGTGGCATTCGTCGTAATCGCAATCACAGACCGAGTCCAGCTCGAGTGCGAGTCGAAGCCACCGAGAACCAATCGAAAAACACCTCTTTCCATCGCGCATCGCTACATACAAGTCATTGTTAAACATCAAAAGCGGGACAACACTTATAAATTCACTTGTCGATATATCTCTAGTTGCGGGGAAGACCCGCGCTTTCTTCTCGCGCGCCAACCGCATTGCATCATCGAATCTGTTTGTATTAACACCTTAGATAAAAAATAAGTCATAAAACTACATTACAGATGTTCTAACGCTGAATGAATGCATTTTAGCTAAAAATGCCATTCATAGAATGCGTAAGTGCAAGCGAGAAGGACTTTCTGTGCCTAAGAGCGAGCGAGAAGTGTCCTCTGCGTTAGCAGTCATCAGTTTTAAATTAGTGTGAAACGCTCCGTCGACTAATATGTCGTCAATGAACATATCGCTGATAAATCTAAATTCAGTTTGGTCAATCTACTAATAATGCCATTATTACCACTGAATTGGTATTTTCAGAATTCTTCAACGAAACATTCAACGGAAAGCGTTTCAGTTTAAAATGCGTCGAAGAATTAAAATTAGGAATTCACTTTTCTTATACATTAAAATATACATTTCACGTATACACGACAGCACATCAAGTGTCACAGTTGTACCACGAAAGCCGCCTCTATTACGAATGCAGTAAGGACGGTCTCAAGGTCTGTTACGTTTGATGTGCGGTCGACTGTACAATACACGCTATAATGCGTAATAAATAGCTCGCTCTGTACGCGTCATTGCGTGCTCGTGTACGTAGATTTTACGCACATATACGGAATGTCGCGTATACACTCTCAATTTTATTTTTACACTGGGCCTAATACTGGAGACACACTCTAAGTTTAAATTTAAGTACAGTATATCTCTTTCCCGCAATATGTAACAGGAAAAGATAGCAACAATTCGTTTAGAGCTGTCAACTAGATTTAGACAGATTTCAAAGACACCATAGGCAATTTTCGACGGCATGTACGGAGGTGCCTCCTAAACACTGCATTTTATTACGTTCAATAAGGTCGAAAATTGAACGCATTTTTCTGGATGTCAAATAATATGACAGCCATCCTTTTTGTATTCATATTGAGAAAAAAAAATGTACTGAACATAAATTTAAACTTAGCATGTGTTCTCCAGAATAAGGGCCACTGTATACCAAATGTCAGATTTAAACAGATTGAACTGACTACATTTACAAAAGGCGGCCCTAATACACAGAAATAAAGGTCAAAACTATATACACAACTACGCAAGACTATATTATAATGATATTGTTCCATAAAGTCTTTATTGTTACCTTCAATACGGTGCAATATTGCGTGGACGAGTCCCTCCTCGTCGCTATGTTCCTCTAATGTGTGCGTGGAATTATAGTGAGTTGTGTGTGAAAAATACTGTATATTCAATAAGAAATTACCCATTTTTTTGTAGTATAAAAGTTAAGAGAAAGAGACCAAGCTGACAGCCATGTCTGACTTATTTTATTATTTCTGTGGAACAGTATGTGATACATTTCTGTGCATCTTCGGAGTGTTTGCCGCCAAATATATATTTATGAAAGTCTCTATGGTTGAGGTAGTTAAACAATATTCTCAGTCTTTATCGGCAAGTTAACATTTTTACAATGACTACACCAATTTTACAATTTTCCAATAATTGTTTCATTTTCTCTAAAAAAGATAACATAAAATAGACATTTACTTAACATCTTTGTTGGATTATGAGTCAAACGTACGACTGATACTCACGCTCACGTACAGTATCAGTCGCCTATAAGGCACGGGCAGTATAAATGAACAAGATGCCCAAAAAAAAATTGTTTTTCAAATATTATTCAAAGGTTTAAAAAAATTAAGCAATTTAAGGCGACGGCTGTATAAGGTTGGTCCCTTTTCCTAGCCTAAAACAGTAAATAAAAAAGTACCTTCCTTAGTGAATACACAGTTTAAAAGACTACATTTTCTAATGAAATGACATTACAGTGTCTAAAATATAGTGAAAACACATTAGCAAATGACCCGAATTTAGGTTACACCTACTAAATCTAAATTTTAGTATAGTACATCTCTTTCGCTCAATATGGACGAGAAAAGATAACAAGTATTAAAACTAGTAAATAAAACTAAAACTGTAAAATTTATTCAGAAAGTAGAAACCGAAGACAATATTAGTTATTTCAATAAATGGTTTAATAATTAATAATTTAAAGGCGGTGGCACTTACCCAGACGAGCCTACATACGGGCCTACCATCTAGTTTATATGTTATCTTATTCCTATACATAAATAGAGAGAAAGAGATATACCGTACTTGTTTTGATTGAGAGTTGTCTTCAGAATCGGGCCCTATGTGAGTAAATATATAAATGTAACTCATACCTCCCGCTACTCTTGGATTCGCTTTCTTCCGAGGCCTCTCTCTGCTAAACGCTGATCCACTCTGCAACGCTTCCATTAAACTGTGAACAAGAATTTAGAATTTTATATTAGTTTTTTTTTTCAAGTGAATTATGCTCTTCATGTGTTTCTCCCATATAGGAAAGCCCAAGTCCAGCCGTGGGAAGTGTATAGGCTGTGCTGATGATGAAATTCAATAATAATAATTTCACAATTAACCTCATGAATTTCTTCTATCTATATATGAGAGAAGGCATACGCCTTTACATAGCTGATGTATTTTATTTCTGCAATTGTTGCTTCAAAATCGCTAGTGCAACACATTTCAATGGATCATAGGGAATAATGGACCAAATATATGGAAACAGTCTCCATAATGAGCTAAGATTCATTTCGGCTAAAATATTGTAAAATATTACAATATTGTTATGGAATATGTTGGACCCCACATTTTTTAATCTGTTTATTACATTCATAACTTTTTTTTACTGACTCTGTACATTTCGAATGACAATGCTCCCAACCAGGGACTTGGGTAACACATAATTCGGGTATTATTATTAACGGTACTCAAATTCAGAGACTCATAAAGATGTCTAAAATTAAGGGCAGCTTTTTCACGCGACCGATGTATCAAAACTCCTAACGGGTACCTTAAAGACTAGATTAGAATTTAATCGGATTCGATCGCACAAGCGTTTTAACATACGGGTACCGACCTAAAACTTAGGGTAGCGTTATTACGGGTACCCTATCCTACCCAATAATTATGATATCCTATGAATGATGCTTTTGTTGCAAAATTTTCGGGTACCCTTACTAACCAAATTTTTTATTTATTTTTTATACAACTAGATGACAAACAAGCTGACGGCCCACCTGGTGGTAAGCGGATACCGCCGCCTATAGACACCTGCAATAACAAGGAAAGCACTTGATATTGCAGGTGCGTTGTCATCCTGAGGCCTAAGATGAAATGCCGTCTATGCCCAGTAATTACACTGGCTACCTTTCCCTTCAATCCGAAACACAGCGTACTGTTTCACGGCTGAAATAAGAAAGGCAGTGGTACCTACCCAGACGACCCTACATACAGGTCTACCACCTAGTAAATTCATCATCATTCATTCTATCTTCTCGTACAATTTGTAAATCTATTTTATTACTTTTGAATGAAGTAAATAATTTTTATACTCTCAAAACCCTGGTATCAATGTTCGCATGAACATTTTGGCGACAATGACGATGACAATTTTATATTTTATATGATTGAATGAATACGACAATTTTTATGGTGACATTTATCATGTATCGGTAACTTATGTTGAAATGTATACTTTGAATATTCAAAATACCTTTTACATGTGAATTTTCAGCACCAATTGAAGACCTTGTTACTATTATCATTGTGTACCTATAGTTATAAATTTATGGTGAATAAATGAATATGAATATACCTGTCCATGACCCCGTCCTGGGCTCTATCCATATCGACCAATTGCTTGTATCTGTGTTGCCTGTCTCTCCTCTCTCTCTCCGCTTGCGCTCGAGCGTCTCTCGCTCTCCTCGCCCGCTCTTCCGTTTCTCGGGAAACCACGTTTTCGTGGTGAGCAGTCTAAAAAACATCAAATAACAACATTTTTATACAACTACAAGAATGACAAGTAAGCTTAAGTCCTATCTGGTAAGTGGCTATCGTCGCCTAGCTGCCGATTTGGTATTTCAGGTGTGTTGTAATCCCGAGGCCTAAGATGGGATGCCTTTCATGCCCAGTAACTACACTGGCTACCTTTCTCTTCAGTGGGAATTCAAAGGGAAAGAGATTTAATAGTGTTTTAGAATCAGGTCCATTAAAACGTAAAAAAAGCAATACCTACCATAAAAACATATTTGAAATGACAATTCCCACCATAAAAGCATCTTTTAAAATAACAATACCTACCATAAAATCGTCTTTGAAATCACAAATAGAAAAAGCATCTTTAAAATAACAATTCCTATCAAAAACGCATCTACATAGGAAAATATCTAAACTAGTGACTGCTCTAACCATCTGAGCTACTGAGAACTTGGAATAACCGTGTGAAATTGTTCTAGTCGGCGAACGTAGAGAGCCTAGAAGCATAACTTCATACAAAACTCGTCGCAAAATGGGTACCCTCGGCGGCTAGAAGAGAACGTCGGATAAAATCGGCTAATATCGAAATTGTATAGCGCCCTCTCGGTCTTCTGATTTACACGCGCCGAATGGGTCATATATGCACAATGTAACCATGCAAAATATTATGACGACTTTCATAATTATATATCGTCATTTTTAATAAATATAGCAATGTTGTAAATCGGTCCACTTATTCAATTTTAGAGTTGAGACGAATAATACTGATTTAAACAGTCAATTTAACGTAATGTCTTAATTATCTATTTTTAAAGATCAGAAATGAAATGGGTTCGCTTCATTCATTTAAATAAAAAAAATCTAAATATCTGTCATGACATAATTTATATGTATTAAGGACATAAGAAAAAAAATATTGTCATCAAGTGGTTTTATTTCTTGAAAAAAATTTAAGGAAATAAATTATTTCTTGAAATAAAACCACTTTACTGGATTTAACTTGCGTTTAATTAGATGTCTGTCACATTATGATTTTTTATACCCAATGCTTCGATTACTTTATAGCGATCAAGGTCTCGGGAAGACTGAAGTAAAGATGTCAGTTGTCTTTGATAAGTTTAATATTAACTAACGTCATATTTTTTATAGTTATATTTTGAGTGTTCCGATTCACGCCATGGAGCTTACAGTGTCCGAAGGAAGAGTAAATACGGGCTTGAGACTTTGTAATTTGGATGATAAGATTCCAAGCTGGTGTGGTCCAACTATCTTCTCTATTCAAATTATGATGTTGTTTTATTTCAATCACCTCACGAAACTATCTTGCAGTCTACAACTTTACTTACTACGACTTATCCTTAACAGTTTAAAATAGATACCTATACTATTTCCACATCATATTGTAAATGTAAGTTATTAAAGTAATAATTAAACATACACATGTTAAATAATAACACTTAAATTTATTGAGAAAGGTGTAGAAAATGGCATCATATTGTTAGGAACTGTGGCAAAATATCCATAAATTGGAGGTTTGTTTATCATTCTTACAAAAATTATATAAGGCAACGATGTATAAAGCCATAATTGATTATTAGTAGGTAAATTAAGTATTAAACAAACACAATAACAATAAGTCGTCATAAAAGTTTGCAGAGTTAAAAGTTGAGTTGAAAATAAATAAATACTGTCACACACAAATGACTGCATAACATCATCCACTCGTGTATTTGTTCAAATTGTCCACAAATATTGGCCCAACATGGCGGCCAATATTTTTGTTTATATTTGACTCGATTATAAAGGTTTAGGAGAGACTTACATGTAAAATTTAATTCCAGTGCTCTTATTATGTTCACCTACGCGACTGATACACCATTTTACTTCACTTTTGGACATATTTACTGAGATTTTATTATTTTTTTACGAGTACATCACCGTGACGCAGTCAATGACAAACTAAATCATGGCGCGGAGTCCGATTTAAGCCCCGCCCACTTTGGAGTCTCTTTGGGGGTGTCATTTTGGATGGGCTAGTTACTCGTCTATGTTATTATCGGTCGCCGGTTCTAGTCTATCAGTATTTAAGCTAACGTCTACCCTACGAACGAGTATTTTTACAAATTCCTACGATTCGTTAAGTTGGGCATGGCTTTTAAATAACCTTAATTTTGTTTTAACATTATTATAAATGTTTGAAAAATATATTTAAATAGAAAAATATCTGAACATTTATATACAGGATTACCTCGGAGACAGTGCGCATTTTTATTCCACATTGATAATAACGATAATAAAACAGATTACAAGAACAAATTAATTTGTGAACTTTTTAATAATTATTTTATTATCTACATATTTTAAGTAGTGGTGTCGCTGTTAATCAAAGGGCCTACCCCTTTAACTCAACAGATATATGAGAAAAAAATTAAACAGAAAATGAAATACGACATTAATTTTTGTCACGAAAACGGACCTATGACATATGATGTCAAACAAAAGTCTGTTTCCATCAACTTGCTTACAAAAACTATTTTATAATTTTGTTGATAAAAAGACATATGACAAGGAAATGTACTTAAGTACCGAACAGGGTGACTATGATTACCGATGTCCTGTGGATATTTTCGAGTGAAGTTTGTTGGACATTTTTGTTTTAAACATGGTAAAACAAAAATCATGTTCTTAAAATTTGGCGCACTGCCTCGAAAGTAACCCTGTATTTAACATATTATATACTTTTAAACATTTAAATAATAAAATGAGGAGCTCGGCGGCGTATTGGTTTGAGCGCTCTGGTTTCGATACGAAAAACAAAGCAACTTTCGCCATGGTCGGTCCTGGGATGGATCAATCAAAGTTTGTTATCTCGAGCTCCTCCGTGCTTCGGAAGGCACGTTAAGCCGTTGGTCACGGTTGTTACTGCAACCGCTTTAACCCACCAACCCGCATTGGGCCAGCGTGGTGGTGTTATGGCCCAAGCTCCTCATGTGTTTCTCCCATGTAGCAAAGCCTGTGCCCAGCAGTGAGACGTATATAGGCTGATGATGATGATGAATTTTAAAATTATTCGTAACCGAAATTATCCGAAACTAGCGGATAATACGAAATAATTTCATATCCGTAACCGTATCCGAAACCGGCATAATAATATTCCTATATCCGTATCCGTATACGGATCCGAAATTTCATATCCATAACATCCCTAACCGACCATAAGAGCATCATTAAAATAACAACACCTACCGTAAAGGCATCTTTGAATGTCTTCAAATCGCTGAAGAACTCCTCGGGCGTGTACTTTCTGGGGTCGAACACGTAGTATTCCGCCAACTGCCCGTACAACTCCTCCATCTTGCGGCACATAGATTGGAGTAGCTCGCACTGCGCCCGCGCTTCCGTCGCAAAACTCTGTAGGACGTTGGTTAAGGATCTTCGGCCGAATAATTTTACCTACTGTACACAAATAGTAGATTGTTGCATCGAGCAGAAAGTGACTTTTCCCATTAAGGCGATACCTCGTCGACACTAGCGACACCACTTGATTTATATTAATTGTGGTGAATATAGAACATAATAAACAAAAACGCTTTAGTGAATGACTAAATAATGGTATTTGTAATTTTTTGACATGTGCTCGGTATAAGATATTCGTCTACGTGTAACCTATTTTTTCATTATTGCCGAAAGTGGCCACTTTTAACAATAATAAAAAATTTGGTTACTTATAGGTAGACACTTTATACAAGATACATCTTTAAAAATTACAAATACCGTTCTTTAGCAATTCTCTAAACGTTTTTGTTTATTATGTTCTAAATTCACCATAATTAATAACAATCAATTGGTGTCGCTAGTATGCACGAGGTAGCCTCTTAATGCCCGGTAACCCAGACACAATTAAATTTTAATTGTTATGACAACTTAAGTTGCCTTCTGGGCGTTGAAGGATTAATTGCTTCAAGTGTTAGTTTGGAGCCCGAGTTTTAGCGAGGGTTCTAAAACTCGAGTGCAATTATAAACGTCATTTTCGCGAGATTCATAATCTGATTTTCTTCGAACTACCGAATAAAGAACTGAAGTCAAATAAAGTAGAAATAATTTATTTAGAATAGTTTTTTTTGCCAATGGTTGTACATTTATTCTGCCATTGTTGCCGGGAAAAAAAAGCGCTGATTGGCTGTTAGAAAACTAGTTGGTTATGCTTGTAGCCTGCGATTGGCCTGTTGTGTGGTCAGAATAGCGCTGATTGGCTGGTATAAATCTAGTTGGCCATGATTGTAAAGATGAATCCTGCGATTGGACAGTCACCTGGGTTTTGTGGCTTTAGGGCGAAAACAATGCAGTAATGGATTTTCATACATAATTTACTGAACTGTTTTACTATGAAGCAGTAAAGTGCTGCTTTGTTCTCGCTATTTAGATTAGTTATGATGAAATTATTGCGTAGTTGGAAAAAATAGTTATTTATGATACTAATGCGTGTGTTATACGTTTTTCAGCAGATTTGCTAGAAAAAACAGTAATATTATTTTGTTTTTTAAATAACAGTCGGAAAGTCGCAAAAATCTTCTGGTCAAAGAACTTTATTTCTCACTAGCGACCCGCCCCGGCTTCGCACGGGTGCAATGCTTATGTAAATATTATGCATGTATTATACATATAAACCTTCCTTAAGAATCACTCTATCTATTAAAAAAAACCGCATCAAAATCCGTTGCGTAGTTTTAAAGATCTAAGCATACATAGGGACAGACAGACGGCGGATAGCGACTTTGTTTTATACTATGTAGTGAAGTGATAAGAATTTTATAATTCACTTATATGAGACTAAATTCATTATTATATTTTGGTTTGAGCTATAATATAAAAATTACTACACATACTTATGCGACTTTAGTACTACCTTATACATCATTTAGCAAGTAACTTAGCTTGAGACTAATATAAAAAACATTAAATAGTTTACAATAAATTTATAAAACTGGTGCAAACGTTGTCTACAATTCGGTAGCGGCAGGGAGCGTTCGCTAGTCGTCTTCTTCTATCTTTGTAGTTCCTAATATGGAAATGGCACACGTTTGCAAATGGCGCCATCTTTTATCTCTTTTTTCTCTTTACTATTAAAATTGTATTGAGCTAAAGCGCTTCCAAAGAGGTTTGATCGTTCAGCCTATTTATTCTCATAAAAATTCAGCCTATTTATTCTTGGTGAAATTCTCATATATTTTTAAAGGAAATTTTGCGGTAAAACCTATTTTAGCGCACGCTCCGTTGTATGTTGCGTAATATTCAATTTTTTTAGCAATGTGCTGAAAAATATTTGTTTATTATTTTTCTTTCACAATAAAGCCATTACACAAATTATGATCAGGACAAACACAAAATGTATGCAGACTCGGCCAGGTGTTAACTAAAAAAATTAGAAAAAGTATGCATAACAGTTTTTTTTAGAAAAAAACTGCAACACAGCCAAATATTCATCATCTTTTCTATTTAGTAATTAAAATAATATAAAACTAGAAAAAAAAATTATATCATTTTAATTACTAAGTAATTTTTCAAACATTTATAATAATGTGAAAATCAAAAATTAAGAATATTTGAAAGCACTGCCCCAACTTAACCAAATCGTAGGTATTTGTAAAAATACTCGTTTCGGATGTTTAAATAGAATATTTCGACATTGTAAGGTGGACGTTAGCTCATAAACGCAAATGCAGATAGACTAGAAGAATTACACAGGGATATCCCAAGTCCTGGGTGGCTCAGTGGTCAGAGCAGTCGCCCGGATTGCGAAAGGTTGCGGGTTCGATTCCTGCCTCAGGACGTGAAATTTTTCTAGTTTTATATCATTTTAATTACTAAGTAATTTTTCAAACATTTATAATAATGTGAAAAGTTAAGAATATCTATTCTATTCTATGCTATTCTAGTGAAATGGTGGAATCTTTTGAACTTTGTATCAGTGAACAATACATGAAAACGAATTATTAGTATTTTTCCCGGATTCAGCTGATTTTTTCAAATAGTGTACATACATCTGACCGGATATATATATTTTTTACATAAGATTAATAAGAATAACTTTATTTGTCATTTTTACAATGGTGCTGTTACACAATGAAATACATGAAACATTTCCTTTCAATATGACCAATCGCTTTCGTTGGCAGTGTTGCCAGTCTTCAAATCCAACTAATATCATTAAAATCACTAAAAAGGATACGCTCATCTTCTCAAAGAACAAGTCGTCTTGGCTCTGAGGCACCCTGGAATTGTTCAAGTCCGTCTCCAAAGCCCGGATATCGCTGTCCATTTTCTTTAGAGCTTTCTGTAGACTCTCCATTGACACACGCGCAGCTCTGTGGGAGGTGGTTTATTTCAGAACTAGAGAAACACAGTACAGTCAGACAGTTGCAGTAGGAAAGCCGCCTCTATTGCTACTGTAATAAGGGTGGTCTTAAAAATAGAAATTAATGGAATAGTTAGATATAAGAATGCAGAAAGCGTGTAGTAATTAATAATAATTTATTCAAAACAGAGTTACAATAGTTTCATGACAAGATCAAAGTACTTGACGTTCTCCTTCACATGAATTCAAAAGACATTCATAAACCTTAGTGGCCAATGTTAAGTTACAACAACAGAAATGATAGTTGATTTATTTATTTGACACAAAACATAGAGCGCCAATTACTAGATGTATGATTTCGCTCTAAAATTGCATCGCGCAGGTTGCCGTATATACTTTGATAGTGCAAAATATATAACAATCATAAGGTCATTACATAGTATTTCGCATCGCCCCGTAGCAAATACAAACATACATAATCATACGTAAATGTATTCAGTCACACATACATCCCTGATACAAACAATAAAATTATATAAAAAAAATATTATTTAAGCAATATTTATATTTTAGACTATTTGCTGTAATGTTCAGTATTAGACTCCCCGAGGGCTTAAGAGGAAGCCTACCATCAGGTTGATAGGTGTGATATAAAAGCCAGTGACCAACCAATCAGCCATTTGTCCAATCTGTGACTAGCCAAGTTTTTTAAAACCTAACAATATTATTTCAGTTTTAAATACATGGACTTCTAACATTTGTATAAAGATTTCGGAGTTAGTGTGAGAAAAAATCCAATCTTTACTCAATTGGCTAGGTAGAACTGTGACCTGAAAAAATGGTGGGCGAGATTGACACTGTTCAAATTAGACATTGGTCAAGTTTGACATTGGTCGAGTTTGACATTGGTCGAGTTTGACACTGGTCGAGATTGAATCTGGGCGAGTTTTCTCCTGGGCCCTTCGAGCAGTAGTGTTACCTGTCAATGTGCGGCATTTCTTCAGCAAACGTCAAAACGTCAGGGAAGTTACTCTCTATCGTTTCTACCAAATAGTGTAATAGAGTGTGCTTATTTTCCAGATCTTTCGTTGCTGTCAACTGTAAGAAAAAAAAGCAATTTACAGATACACTATCTGTTAAGAACACCAACAATATGTTTGCATGAATTCACTAACTCTATTTATAATATCTTATAATAATTGTAAACGATAAAGATTATCAATAAATTGTATAATAACATATTGTATTTATAATTAACTAGCGACCCGCCCCGGCTTTGCACGGGTATTATACATATAAACATGTATTATACATATAAACCTTCCTTAAGAATCACTCTATCTATTAAAAAAAACCGCATCAAAATCCGTTGCGAAGTTTTAAAGATCTAAGCATACATAGGGACAGACAGACGGCGGATAGCGACTTTGTTTTATACTATGTAGTGATAGTGATGAAATTAATTTGAATAATTGTAAAATTTTTAGTTAATATTTAATTAATTGTTTATTTTTCTTTAATTTATAATAGTTTTGGCTTCACTATTGCCTATTGTTTTGCCAGTGTCACGGTTTATTATATTCCATGTAGTTTTAGTTTTGTTATTAGATTTTTCATTTTTGTCTCGGATGTGTGTCCGTGTGTCGATTTGGCGCGGTTACATATCTTTTTAAAAGTCTTGGAATATTTCTTTACATACTCATGAAAGTCCTTATTGCGATTGTATTTCTTTTGTGCGTGTAAAAAAATAAAGTTACCAACTGTAATTTGATTTGACTGTAATTGACTAATCAATTTGATCACATTTTAATGTTTAATTTTTGAAATGCGTTTTTAACGCCTACTTTGCTGTAACAATTGTTTTCTTTTTTTTTAACGGGGTAACTCTTGACCTTCATCTCACCTGATGGTAAGTGAAGACAAGGCCGACGATGGAAGCGAGCTACACCTCAACCTCAACCACAGAGGAACTGGGTATCTTACGTCTAACCACCGGAACACAATATTGCTGTTAACATTATTGTGCGGTGTAGTGCGGGATCGATTGTGATTGATAATACTACAACAGATTAAAGGTTTAAATGCTACTGATATAATTTGCTGTGTCGCGACGCGATTGATAGTTTATTATGGACTGACTTAACAACGTTATTCATAGGTATAAAATATACAATAATTGCTTAATTAATAAGGTGTTCGGTTACATTGCACCGAACAATTATTGTTTTGGCGGCAGACTTAGGTAAGATGGCGGTAGCTAGCCAGGCTGACTTGTAAAAACCCTACCACCAACCAAACCAAGCACAAAATTTCTGCCGCCACGGGAATCGAACCCCGGACCTCTAGATCTGAAGTAGGTGGTCTCAACCACTAGACCACAGATGCGCCTAAAACCCGCGTCTCTTGTTACAATAAAGTAGGCGTTCTAAACGCACACAATCAAACATTAAAATGTGATTAAAATGGCGTCCACATCTTAAATGCTTGTAAAAGTATTCTTTCGGATCACTAGAGGTGTTAACTTCAATGAGTGGTCAGATAAACGTTGCTATAAAAACGTTAAAAAAGGTCGAAAGCGATGAAGAAATTTGTAGGTTAGGGTTCGATTCCCGCCTGGAGCATATAATTTTGTGATATTTTCTTTTCTTTCTTTATTTGTAATAAATTAATAGAAACATAAAAACTATTGTGATTATCAATTTGAATTTAGATTTAAGTACCAGGTTGTTGTTATCCTAAATAAATAAAATAAACATACCTTGGTGAGGAAGCTGATTTCGAAGCCATACGCTCCTGCGTTGTTGGATCCGGTGTTCATATAATTTCCTAATAGCAGCAACAGTTCTAGAATTCTCGCGAATTTCCCGCTAGATTTGACCTCTTCGCACGCAGCTGTTCCAGACACTATATCCTGTTGACAAAATAAAATATAGATAAATAATCATCATCATCATCATCAGCCTATACACGGAGGAGCTCTATATAACAAACTTTGATTGACCCATCCCACGATCGACCATGGCGAAAGTTGCTTTGTTTTTCGTATCGAAACCAGAGCGTTCAAACCAATACGCCACCGAGCTCCTCGCTAAAATACAAGACAGTAAATACTGATTGCGCCATTAATTATTTTCTAATAAAATAAATTGAAACTACGCATCATTAGAATGAACAAATGATTATCCTGTCTCCCTCGCACTAGTTGCATGCTCTGTGGCTTTTAAATAATGCATTTTATGATATTAATGATTTTTTTAACTATTATAAAAATATGAATATATTATTATGACATAAAAATTATAACAAATTTTCTGACGAATTCATAGGATTTTATTATTGTATGCCCGATAAGGGTAACTGTTCGCTACTCACTGTATTGCAATAACACATAGCATTAAGAAACTTTGTAACAGTTTGACAATAAATATGTTCTATTCTATTCTACCTATTTTGTGTCCCCACCTTTTTAACCGACTCCTTCACCTGCCGATAGATCAATCATCGTTTGTCTACTGTAAAAGGTGTATATCTGTGATCCCAAGTACTTTTAATGTGTAATATCCAGTGAAAGTGGAAGATTAGCCAGCTTTCAATGCAGCAAACAGTTATCCAAAAGGAGTCCTCCAGGATCGTACTATTAAATACTTAAATTAAAGCGATTGCGACAGAACACGTGTTCGGCGAAAGGTGAGTCCTTTTTTTCCATTTTCCTCCGATCATTTGCTATTTTTCAAAATTAATCAAAACCAAAATACCAGCGCGAAAACAAATACTATGACTAGAAACTTAGTATGAAAAGCCGTTCGACGTTACCGGTAAGTTGAGAAACAACAATATTGCCACCACCCTCACCGGTTTGTCTTCAGATATGATCTCCCTGAGCGCGAGTCTTTTCAATCTGCCACGGACTGTTCCAGTTCCGTCAAGTCCTCGCTACATTTCATTGCCACCATTACACACTTACCGGTTTGACTTCAGATATGATCTCCGCATAGTGCTCCCTGAACGCGAGACTCCTGAGCCTCGGCACGAGTCTCTTGATGTCGGACACGGTGGCCGCAAACTGTTCTGCTTCCGTCAACTCCTCACTGCTACATTTTAGTTCCGCTAGTTTTTTCATCTGGTCCGCTGTAGGTAAGTACTGGAAATAAAGGTATGTTTGTTTTAAGTACCAAAACTATGTCATCAACATCGCGTATATTATACTCATTTTATTCTTGTCATCGTCATCTCCTGCCCATATACGTCCCACTGCTGGGCTCAGGGCTTGCTACATGCGAGAAACACTTGAGTTTCGGCCATAAAACCTCCAAGCTGGCCTAATGCTGGTTGGTGGGTTAAAGCGGTTGCAATAACAACCGGATCCAACAGCGTAACATGCCTCGTATTAGAACATAAATATTTGGCTAACAGGGTCTCTAACTATTGCCACGATAAATCTCATCTAAATCAGTTCAGCGTGAAAAGGTAACAGGAAGACAGAGCTATTTTGATATTTATAATAATAGTTATTTTTAATTTAATATTTAAATAATAATAATATTCATACACTTACTCCTATTATCTAACCCAAATCAAGCATCATTAAGAGCTTGTGTTATGGATACTAGATAACGGAGGAATAATGATACTAATACAAATATTTTTTATTTGCTAATAAATAGGGTATGTACAGTCTACAGCACATCAACCGTAACAGTTTGACCTTGAGACCGCCCTTATTCCGTTCGTAATAGAGGCGGCTTTCGTAGTGCAACTGTTACGTTTGATTTGCTGTCGTCTGTACATAAATAATAGATATATACTAAACAAACATAAACATCTATGACTCGTGAACAAACGCTCGTACTCATCATACAAGCATCTGCCCCTACCGGGATTCGAACCCGGGACCCCTGATCGAGTAGTCTGATGCGAGTTGTAATAAAAACGTGATATGAAAAACTTACCTGTATCAACAAATCAAGTACATTGGCCGTCAAAACATCCGTATCACACCTCAATATGCACGTTCGTATGTGAGTATACGACATGTGCTTTAAGGATCCACCTAGAAGGATCGAGAGGTTCTGAGCTGCTTTCGCATCCAGGACCTTCAGATCTTTGACTTTTTTTAATGTGTGGACTCTGGAATAAGACATTTATTTATAGAAGCAATAAATCACAAATTAATATAAAGTCCTTGATTCTTTTGCGCAAGGACTAAGGCTGCCCGCCCATCAGAAAAATCGGTAATAGAAATTTGTCGGTGAAATAAAACAAAGATAAATTTGGAAAGAAAGCGCTAACTCACTTGCTAGTTAAAGTATGAACTAACGCAGACTAGTGCAGATTGTTAGCAGGTATGCACTACCGCACTTGCTAGGGAAGATATGCGCTGCCGCACTTGCTAGAGTAGATATGCTCTATCGCACTTGTCAGAGAAGGCCATACATTCTCTAACAAGTGCAGTAGAGCATAGATATGCTCTACTGCACTTGTTAGAGAATGTATGGCCTTGCCTTACCTACCACACTTGCTAGGGAAGATATGCGCTACAGGACTTGCTAGGGAAGGTATGCGCTACAGCACTTGCTAAAGAAGGTATACACTACCGAACTTGATAGGGAAGATATGCGCTACCGCATTTGCTAGGAAAAGTATGCGATACCGCATTTGATACGGAAGAGATGCGCTACCGCACTTGCTTGGGAAGATATGCGCCACCCCACTTGCTAGGGAAGGTATGCGCTACCTACTGTGCTTGCTAGGGAAGATATGCGTTACCGGACTTGCTTGGAAAGATATGCACCACCTCACTTGCTAGGGAAGGTATGCGCTACCTACTGTGCTTGCTAAGGAAGATATGCGCTACCGCACTTGCTTGGGAAGATATGCGCCACCTCACTTGCTAGGGAAGGTATGCGCTACCTACTGTGCTTGCTAGGGAAGATATGCGCTACCGCACTTGCTAGGGAAGGTATGCGCTACCGCACTTGTTAAGGAAGTTAAGCCACTCATTTATTAGACACATGACAGGTGATGTTATTGACGTTTTAAACTTATTGTCTGTATCAGCTATGGAATCTTTTCGTTTCTAAAAGTTATTCCGTCTCATTTTTTCTTAAGTTGCATGACAGAGAGGGAGAAAAACTAATTTTAGTTTAAGATAGCGACAGTAACGATTTTGTAACTGTCACAATAATCTAATCTTTTCAACAGTAGATAATATCGTCACATTAAATGTAGTCACTTACTTGTCCACTGCATCTTCATTCTTTTTAGCGACCGGTTTGCTGGCGAACTTCTGTGCCAGACCCGTCAGGATGTCTGGAGAAGCGAGCTTGTCTTCTTGCACCTATTCCACAGATACACATATGTAATTGTATTGACAACTATCTTAAAAACGGCACATAGCGGCTTTAAGGTTGCTCGCTTATACGACACCGCTACGACAAAGCATCTGAACATCCAAATATACGCTTAAAGTCTGGTGCGGTAGATATATTTTTCAATGACTGAACAGGAAACGACAAAGGCGCGCTGGAAGCGGACTGGCCCTTGTATTGTATCTACAGTGTACGGCTTTAAGATCACATTTGAATGTTCATTCGTTTGATGTCCCAGAGTGGTGCAGTATACACAAATTACGGCAAGTTCAAAGTAAAACAGACCCTCCATACTTTGAAACTGTAGGTAACTCACATTTATTTATTTATTTATTTATTTGTGCACTGAATATTAAGTTCTAACATTATACTGTCTAAAATAATTAAAATCTACATAAAATATATATTATACAACTATACTTACAACTATTTACTAGAAAGAATAATTATACAATATAATAATTTGTTTACATATTCACACAATAAAATAATCAAAACAATATCAATATCATCCGAATACTATTTGGATTGCATTGTGCGCCCGCTTGTCGTGGTCGTTTGGAAACGTACGTTTAGCGACAAAACCTTTGTTTAGACAAAAGAACGTGTGACGTCGCAAGCGCTCGGTGGGAGCCGGCCGCCCGATCGCCAGTCGAGATACTACCTCTGACGCGGAGCTTTTATTATTGTTTACTAGCTTTATCGATGTGCTAATGTGCTAACGTATGAACGCTTACTGATGTACAAGTTTTAGATAATATATAATAACACTGGTTTTTAATATATTAATACAAAATACATAAATGTCAATTACATAGATATACGAAGTAAATTTGAACTGTTTTACACAATATTGATACATAATTTGGATAATAGATGGCGTTATCATCCGTTCAACCGCGCTATCATTGTTTTGTTCTGTAAATACTAACCCACGTATTCATAAAAATGAGGCTTATAAAGTGTTGTTTCTCTCACTCTTATGAGAAAGAAAAAAGATAAAACATATTTTAGCAGTGTTTTATCTAAAATAGGTTTATTGAGCGTTTATGAATATGAGTGTAAGTCTTTGTGTTATTATGTAAATTGGCTTCCTGGAATACACGTATAAGAGCGATTTGGCTTTTATTCACGGCAAATTCCACTCGTAGACCTCGGAACTTGTTCACTTACCTTACCTTAGTTATTGTGGCATAGTATTTAGTGTATGCTCTAGACTTGCCTTTTTCTAAAACCTTCTTTTATTATTATAACTATTGTGTGTAGTGCAAACCGTGTATAAATCAATATAGTGTTACATGCTATCAGCTGTTGATTTATTGAAGTGAAACACACACGATCACCCATAGAAACCAGTAAGATTAGTGCAATTTTAGATTAGATTATCTCTACCAATGCTAAAACAAGTGCATGTTTTTGTGGTATAATACAATATTAAACTATATACCCGGCTACAATACGACAGTAAATTAAAACATGGTTTATATATTAGTTCATAGACATGTTTCGCAAGTTTCGAACACATTCTTGAATCACTCTATATATTGACAAAAACTATATTAAAATCCGTGGCGTAGTTTAAAAGATCTAAGCGTAGCGAGGGGCATAGGGCCGGAGCTATTTTGGTTTTGTACTAATTATAAATATAGATAAAGATAATATTAAGGAAGGCTTACCTTGACCCAGAAAGCTTTTTCAGACATCTTCTGCGGTATGATAGTCTTCCAGTTGGCGCGCTTGAGGGGTCCCTCCAGTTCCCACTTCTTCTTTGGCTTCAATCCGTGTGGTAATATATCCGGTTGGGGCTGTTCAAATAAAACGCTTTATTAGGGATGTTGACTACAAAAAAAAATTTAGACTTTACACACACATTTTCACAGATAGTAAATGCTTTGCAAAGTATTTTTTTTAATTGATCACTAACTAACGCAGCTTGAATTTTTTTGAAAAATGAAGATCATTGCAAAATTCATAAAAAACCATCATATATACCAATATACCAACTATAATTTGCAGTAGATTATCTAATTGAATGAGCACATATTATGCCTGCATATCAATCAAAACATCTAGTCGGTATCTTAAAGCGGTATCACGAGGTAGCACTTTAAGATATTCAATATTTATAATAATACAACCTATATATCCTACTACTGTTGCTCTGGTTTTAAAATATGTCACAGTTGACTAATCAATAAAGTTTTTAACAAAAGACAAAACTTGAATGAAATCAATTTTCTCTATAAAAAAGAATACCAAAGGTGACACATCTCATTCCCTTTTCTCGTTTTGAAACAAACAGATTATTATTTAAAGTTCAAACTAAGGTTATTAGAAAAACAATGAGCTATTTCAATTCATGTCAAAAGATTTTTTTTTCAAAAATCCTTTAGTTTCTAATTATTATTTTTTCACTTTATCGTTTAATATATCATTTTTGTCTATGAGGTATCACCTTAACAGTTGGAATAAGAGACATTTTAGAACTAATGTACACCCGTTTGTACCAAATTCAAAATAACACACATACTGTCTATTGTTCAGAAATTTAAAAGTAAGAAATTAATCCACTTACCGCCTTAGGAGCAACGGGCCCCCCAAAAGGCGGAGGGGGAGGGGGTGGTCCCATGCCGGGCATCGGAGGGGGAGGGGGGCCCATGCCCGGGAAGGGGGGCGGCGGGGGGGCGCCCGCCCCGCCCGGCATCGGCGGGGGAGGAGGGGGAGGCGGGCCTCCTCCTGCTGGATATAATAAGTCGATCAGGTAGGACTCAAATTGTCAAAACAATCGAACAACACCAATAATATTGCGGCCAATTACAAAATGACGTCAAATAAGTTGATATGGTCTTTTCACATCTTAGAGTCTGGTGATAGTTCAAAGGAAGCCTGTATGGGCTTAAATGCAGTTTTCTTCCAACAACGCAATAATTTCATCATAACTAACCTAAATAGCGAGAACAAAGCAGCACTTTACTGCTTCTGAATAAAACAGTGCAGTAAAGTATGTATGAAACTCCATTACTGCATTGTTTTCGCCCTAAAGCCACAAAACCCAGGTGACTGTCCAATCGCAGGCTTCATCTTTACAATCATGGTTAACTAGATTTATACCAGCCAATTTTTTTTTTTTTTTTATGCAACTGGATGACAAACAAGCTGACGGCCCACCTGATGGTAAGCGGTTACCGCCGCCTATAGACACCTGCAATAACAAGGAAAAGTCACTTGATATTGCAGGTGCGTTGTCATCCTGGGGCCTAAGATGAAATGCCGTCCATGCCCAGTAATTGCACTGGCTACCTTTCCCTTCAATCCGAAACACAGCGAACTGTTTCACGGCTGAAATAAGAAAGGCGGTGGTACCTACCCAGACGACCCTACATACAGGTCTACCACCTAGTCAATCAGCGCTATTCTCACCACACAACAGGCCAATCACAGGCTAGAAGCATGACCAACTAGTTTTCTACCAGCCAATCAGCGCCATTTTTATTCCCAGAAACAATCAAATGGCAGAATAAATATTATTTTTTTGGCAATAATGGTGTTTCTACTTTATTTGACTTCAGTTCTTTATTCGGTATTTGGAAGAAAAGCAGATTATGAACCTCGCAAAAGTGACGTGACGGCTCTGCCTCCAAACTAACACTCGATGCAATTAAAAGTCACTTTCTGCTGGATGCAACAATCTACTATTAATTTTGAAAAGCAATCCTAAAGAAATATTAATTATTATTAAACATTTTTTTTTGTTTCTCGAAAAAAGTCGTAAGATGTGAAAAAAGACTATAACAATATTGACGAATATATTAAAATATTTTTAAGGGACAACTTGGTAAATCTAAGATAAAATAATAAAACAGAAAGTATGATGAATGAATGTAAAACAAATATGTGTGTAATAAAACAAAACATGCGAAATAAAATTGCAAAAAAAACACCCACCTATAGGCATTGGCGGCGGCGGCGGTGGGGGAGGACCTCCTAAACCAGACAGAGACAGATATAGTGGGCATGCATAGATGCAAGTGAGATGAGACTAGACTTAATTTAATGAGTTGAATATAGATGACGCACGATATCGTTTAAATATTAATTAATATTAAGGTGACCTTTCAAGCTCCTTTTGAAGAAACCCATGTTGAAGATAAACATCTATGGAAATAAATAGACTTGTACGAGTTGTTTTTCCGATAAGTTCCATTGTTTCTTCTTTGAGTAAAATCTATGAAGTTGTAATAATTTGTCCACATAAATATAAGCTTGCTTTATCCATTTATTTAAAAGTCTACGGATGAAAAAAAGACATCAAACAGCATGAGAGTTTGGCGATTGTGATAAAATAAACTCCACCTAAAGTATATGTACCAAAAAGTCATTATTACGGTAATATTTTACTGTTAATTAATATAAATATCTAAACCCAAGAAAATTAAAAAAGTATAACTCCGGACAGTTACTTCTACAATACTCAAAATAATCTCGATAGTATGGTATGCAAGCATACAAAACTATTTAAAAACCCTCTTCATTTCGTTGGGTATTAGAAACAATAAAATTAAAATTAACAGTGAATTAACATGCGAATGATATTGCAATGTGACATGCGATTTTATTTCAATAAAATTAGAAGTTTTAATGACAACTTAAAACAATCCCAATGCAAAATGAAACCGAATAAAATAAAGCATATTTTTCCTTTGAGCTGAATGTTAAATTTGGAATTAATAAAATCGGACCTAAATAGATGCATATAAAGTTTACTTTTCGTTGATGGTATTGGTTATCTTACCTCCAGGCATCGGAGGTGGTGGTGGAGCTGGACCTCCAGGACTACCTATAGCCTGCAAATAAAAAAAAATGTAGTAACAATATGCCATACAGAAATATACGTACGTACAGAAATAATATACGAAAATATAAAGGGACCTAGTATCGACCCTTGTGGAACGCCAATTTTAAATGTTAATCATTAAGATATCACTATGTTAATATTACTTTGGGTATATTGCGAGCGATTATACGACTTAATAACATAGCGAATCAGTTTAAAAATTGTTTTCTGATTTCTGATTAATCAAATGCTTTACTTTGTCCTAAAAATTCAGAAAATGTCTTATCGCTGAACTTTCGTATATATACTTCACACTTGTCAGATTTTTATGGAGGGTAACATTAGAATTACCAAGCCGTTTACCTTAAACAAGTTCTGACTCATTGTTGCTTAAAAATTTTCAAATTGAGTTTAAACATACTAAGAACAGTTACGTGCACTAAGACATATATTTTTGATAGTGTTACTCGGTTATTAGTTACTCGCTTATAAACTACCACATGTGTGCACAGTAATTTAGTCATTGTTACCTTAGCGATAGCGGCGATGTTCCCACGCGTGAGGTTGGAGCGGGAACATTGCAAGTTAAATAAAACTACCACGTGAGTGCACAGTACTTTAGTAATTGTTACCTTAGCGATAGCGGCGATGTTCCCACGCGTGAGGTTGGAGCGGGAACATTGCAAGTTAAATAAAACTACCACGTGAGTGCACAGTACTTTAGTAATTGTTACCTTAGCGATAGCGGCGATGTTCCCATGCGTGAGGTTGGAGCAGGAACATTGCAAGTTAAATAAAACTACCACATGTGTGCACAGTAATTTAGTCATTGTTACCTTAGCGATAGCGGCGATATTCCCACGCGTGAGGTTGGAGCGGGAACATTGCAAGTCAAATAAAACTAGCACGTGAGTGCACAGTATTTTAGTCGTTGTTACCTTGGCGATAGCGGCGATGTTCCCGTGCGTGAGGGGCGAGGCGGGCTGGCCGGCCTTGAGGCGGTCCTCGAGGTGGGCGGCGCGGGCCTCGGCCTCGTGCCTCGCGGCGATGGCGGCCTCCAGCTTACACTTGAGATCCTCTACCTTACGCTCCTCCTCCGCGCGGGACTTTTCTACACGCAACAACATACTTTTAACTACGGCTTTTGCTTAGGGGACATTCCAAAAAGGGTAGTTGACAACTTACTCATTTCATATACAAGAACATATAATCACCAGTGATCTGAATTGGGTGAGTATATTTACCTACAGTTTGTACCGTTTGAACCGAGATAAAAATCGGAGACTTCCTTAAAATATTTTTTTACCTTACCGATAATTTACCGGAATTTTAACTACGTAAATTCAAACATCAAATTAATTAAATAGAAAGTTCTCTTGCGTAAATATTCTTCCTTATAAAATTATTCACATGGCTCTTCATTTTTAGTAACTTCAAAAAAAAAGGTTTTCATTCGACTATTTTTGATCGTTTTTGTATGTTTGTTACGTGGTAAATATTAATAATAAGATGTTTAAATTCACGTAATTAAAGATCCGGTATAAATTAAATTAGCCGGTACAAATAAAAATGCAGGGAAGTCTCCAATTTTTATCTCTGTTCTACAAACTGTAGGTAAATATACTCAGCCTATTCCGATCACTGATAATCACATTTAAATGTTTGATTTAGTGAGTTCGTAACGCCTATATTGTAACAATTACAAATAATGAGAAATAAAACGATGTTAAAATTGTATGCTCCAGGCGGGAATAATACCCGCGTCTAATTGTTAAAGAAAGGGCAGAAAGCGGAGAAGAAATTTATAGGTAACACCTAATGCTCCGTAGCGGTCTGACCGAACCCCTGGAGCCGCGGGTTCGATTCTGGCCTAACAAAGAAATATTTACAAAATAAACAGTATGTCTAAGATCAATAGTTTCACAGATACAGTGGTGTGTTTGTTGTGTTGCGGCGCGTCGTCCAAAAATGATCCAAAGAAAATCTACTAACAGGTGACATCACAAATTCCTATATTACTAAGAAATTTATGGGCATATTGACAAAATTCATAATAACTATGTAATATGTATATTTTTATTCATATTTGTCATATTAAAAGTAGTCACAATTACAAATAAAGATAGAAAACAATGAAAAAATTGTATGCTCCCAGGCGGGAATCATACATGCGTATGTTGGTCCGGCCAGACGCGACGACCGCTACACCACCCGAGCACTAGGTGTAACCTACCAATTTATTCACGCTTTCTACCGTTTTTATAGCAACGTTTATCTCCCCAATCATTGAAGTTAAGCCGATACCTCGTCGACACTAGCGACACCACTTGATTTATATTAATTGTGGTGAATATAGAACATAATAAACAAAAACGCTTTAGTGAATGACTAAAGAATGGTATTTGTAATTTTTTGAGATGTGCTCGGTATAAGATATTCCTCTACATGTAACCTATTTTTTCATTATTGCCGAAAGTGGCCACTTTTAACAATAATAAAAAATTTGGTTACTTATATGTAGACACTTTATACAAGATACATCTTTAAAAATTACAAATACCGTTCTTTAGCAATTCTCTAAAGCGTTTTTGTTTATTATGTTTTAATTTCACCATAATTAATAACAATCGATTGGTGTCGCTAGTGTGCACGAGGTAGCCCCTTAACACTTCAAGTGATCCGAAAGAATACTTTTGCGAGCATTTATACTTTCAGTAAAGATGAGAAAGCCATTTTAATGTCCTTTAATGTTTTATTTAGTGCTATTTAACGTTTAACAAAGTCGTAATTTGTGAAAAAAAAACCGCAATGAATCATATACGTGCATATTCCTTATTGCGACAAGTTGAACTCACCGATCAATCCGTCAATCAGCGGTTGAACGTCAATATTGAATCGCTGTGTCAATCTGAAGTCTGGGTCGTAACCGTTTTTGTGCAGGACAATTTGCGTGATACACTCCTCTACCAGCTTATAGTAGGCTGGCCTGAAAATTTGACAGTTGATCATGGGAAATTATTACAACAGAAATCCACGGAATAGTAAAAAGTATTCCCAAAGGAGCCTGGCATTTTCTTTTCAAATCAATTTACATTTTATTCATTGCTTAAGAAAACGGTAGTTAACCTTATATTTTTCTTTTATTTGGTTGCTTTTTTATAACTCTCATTTTCCCCTCCTGTGATAGGTTGACTGGAAAGTGTGGGAGTTGTATACTTATTTACATTAATAATGCTGCCATAGTTCAATCTCTTTAGTGGTCAAAAAAGTAGTTTTAACTAAGTAGGTTGATCAAAATAAGTTTTGATTGAACTTTATATATACTAGGGGGTAGGACTGTGTTATCTGGTTAGGTTTTTTT